>OY288273.1:46913026-51713026 GCA_958450335.1 Hibiscus tridactylites | reverse complement strand
TCTCTTTCGGGTCTTCTGCTTCTTTGGGAACATATCGTCTCCCGCTTCTAGTAAAGAAGCCTACATCGTTTACGTCCTCTGAAGTTGTTTTTGAGGCCACATCTCCTTGGATTGAGACTTCACAATTGTATTTCCAAGGGACCTTCCTACTGTCATGGTACGGGAAGGGCACTGGTTTCTGGATCGTAACTTTGGCTTGTGAGCTCTCACCTTTTCCACTTTTCCCTGGTCCCGAAATAACAATGACTGGGTAGTTGCCCTCTAGGTTCGTGTTTTTGTATTCTGAGGTACATATATATGCTTCCTCCACATGCATCTCTTCGAAAAATTCTAACTCTTTGTTATCAATCAATCGCTGGATGAGGGTCTTGAACTCTGTACAGTTCTGGATATCGTGATCCTTCTCGCCATGGTATGGGCAACAATCATTCAAGGTTTTCTTAACGTCCCCTGCGACTTTCTGTAGCATACCCATCTCGATCATCTTTTCCCAGACCCATCTTAGTGGTGTTTTTACATCTTCCACAGTGGTCTTGATTTTTCTATTGCCTTCAATGATTGCATTTGCCCCAGACTCAGCATGGTCGGGTAATGGACTTCCAGATGTGTTTGATCCAACGGAGTCATCGAACCTTACAACCCCCATTTTTATGAATTTTTCAACAAGTCTCTTAAAAGCGATACAATTTTCGATGGAGTGCCCTGTTACTCCGGCATGATAATCACAATGCGCATCAGCATCATACCATTTTGGATAAGGGGGTTGACTCGGCTTAGTATAGAATGGGGACACCACGTGTGCATTGTACAAGTTCTTATATAACTCACCATAAGATATGGGGATGGGAGTAAATTCCATATCTCTTTGGTTCGATCCTTGTTTAGAGGGATTTTGAACATTTGAGGTTGCAGCTTTGGGTTGTCCGACTGTCAGCTGCTTGGTATAGCCAACATTATAGACACCTGTATTGCTGACCTCATTGTCCCTTCTTCTATAATTCGACTTCTTCGTGTGTTCTTCATCTTCGATTTTTCCGGTTCTGATTGCGTTTTCAATCATTTCTCCATTCATTATTATGTCGGAAAAATCCTTTGTGGCACCCCCTATTATACGTCCTAGAAAGGGTTTTTTCAGTGTTCCGACAAAAAGCATCACCGTTTCTTTTTCTAATAAAGGAGGTTGTACTTGGGCTGCAACGTCCCTCCACCGTTGCGCGTATTGCCTAAAACTCTCATCAGGCCTTTTCTCCATATTTTGTAGTGTAACACGATCTGGTGTTATATCAATGACATGATTATATTGTTTGACAAATGCCTGAGCTAAGTTTTTCCAGGAGGTGATCCTGTCACGGCTTAACTGGTTGTACCATTTGGCGGCAGACCCAGTTAAACTGTCCTGAAAGCAGTGGATTAGGAGAGGATCATTATCAATGTATCATGTCATCCTTCTAATGAACATCGTAAGGTGCGCTTCAGGACAAGTAGTCCCATTGTATTTTTCAAAATCCGGCATCTTAAATTTGGGAGGAAGCACCAGATCAGGGACCAGACTTAGCTCCCTTGCGTCCATCTTCGGAAACTGGTCTATACTTTCCATGGCCTTGAATTTTTCTTCCAGCTGCTTACAGCGATCTTCAAGCTGTTTGGGTAACTCGACTTTAAGCTTATCCATTTCATTGAAGTCAGGAACGACATACTCACTAGGATCATCATGGATTATTGCCCCCCGTGTGTAGAAGACTCAGCATGAACCACCGGTTGTTTTGCTGCAGGGGTTTCGACTGACAACTGGGTCTTGAGAGGAAGGGTCGGGTCATTGGTCAGCGCACCAGGATCTATGAAGACTCCATTCTTCTTTTCCAAGCTCTGTCCGCCTAGCATTGCAACTATCTTGGCTAACAGGTCTTCTTGTGCTTGTGAGATATGATCACGAGTTTCCTGCTGTGTTTTCTCTAACTTACTTTCAATATCCTTCCTGATGTCTTCATATGCTTGTTCGACTTTTGCCAACCTTTCTTCCATGTTTTTAGCTTTGCTTCTGGTGAAATACGGATGTTGAGTTCGTAATTCTGCCAGCCCCAAGGTTTACTGCGATGATAATTCCTCGAAAGTTAAAACTCGATAATGCAATGAAATGTGATGTAATGCAATGTGATGCTTATGCGGACAATAAGATATGCAAAAACAAACATTATATTAGCACCACAACATATTTTACACAAAAAGGTGTTGATTTCGGTACAACTTTCAAAAGGAAACTCGCATCAGAACAAGTTTCTTTACATAAGGTAGGTCTATTTCACATATATTGCTTGGCCTTAACGCCGAGGATCTTGATCTTCCTGAAGAGCCAGGCCAACTTCTTGCCCCTATCGGACTCTGATTCAGTTTGCAGGCTCAGGACATCAGCTTGGACAGCTAGAGTCTGTAAGTTCTCCGAGACCTCTCGTACTTGAACCAGAGCTTCCGCCATTACACGGTCTCTATCCCGGACTCTATCTTGAGATTGATCTAACCGTGCATGCCACTGTTGGTTGTTCCATGATTGAACTTCTTCAAAACTATTAATCTGGCCTCGATAAGTTTCCAAAGCCGCTTCTAAATCTTCAACCTGTTTCTTCATATTCTCATTCTCCAGTCTACTTGCCTTTAACTCAGCTGCATGGTTCCGGCTGCGGTACCTTTGTAGAGAGCCTTCCAATTCACCAACTCGGCCTCTCAGGCTTAGATTCTCAACTCTGTTTCGAGACAACTCTTCCTCCATAGTTGTTTGAATGTCACTAAACCTCCTCTCCCAAAGGTCGGCTCTCTCCTTTTCTTCTTGGATTTCATGCTTCCATTCGGCCGACGTTTTTCCAAGGCCGACATACTTTGCTGATGCGCGAAACTTCTTATAATCATTTCGCAGGTTGTTCAGATCTTCTTCTGCTTTACACTTTCCTTTCCTCAACCTTTCGATTTCTTGTTCTTGGGACTGCATGCCAAACTTCAGCTGATTCTTTTCATTTTCTAACCCTGACAGGCGACTTTCCATCATCAAGTACTTCTTCTTAAAGTCATACTTCGCAATCTCCATCTCCGAGGGATCCACTCGTAATTGTTCCTCTACCGGTACATTATTTTCTGGGTCTGGTAAGGGGATATCATCGTTGATTCTCATGCTCCTCCATCGTCGATATTCCGGCGTAACTCTAGGTTTTTCGTCAAACGGTTCCATCTTGTAAATACGCTTCCATGCCTCAGCAATCTTGGAAACGTTTTTCTTGTATCCTCTACCTTCGTATGGAAATTCACAAGTGGCAAGCCCTCTTGTCGCTGGGATGAACTGTCTCGACCTATATTGCCTGGATACTAGTAACGACGCATATCCAGTTGCTCCCCATACTCCAAGAAGAGGGACCCAGTCATAGTCTCCACATTTGTAGACAATACTATTAGGGAAGAACCAGCGTGCTTTCCAGATGACGTCTTTTTCTTGAAGGTTTCGGAAAATGGTCTTCCACTTATCGCAGGATAGGTTTTCAGGCCTTGGCGTAGACGCGAGGTCCTGTAGTGGCGAGTAACTCTCAAAGCATGCTCGATAAGAAACTTTCTCTGGCTTCCAAAAATGACTATGAAACCAAACCAATAAAAGCTGAGCACAACAAATGAACCTTCCTTCACCGTTTTTTTTACAAGCACTGAGAGACCTGAAGGTTTCTGCTAGAATGGCTGGAACCGGAGTAATTCCTTTATCAAGGTGATCGAACAGCTCCATAACAGCGTCATCGATGTATCCTAACGATTTGGGAAAGATAACCAAACCGTAGATGGCCAAGGCAAACATTTTAACTTGTTTTTCGCGCTTAGACTCGGCTTGGATCAGGTCCCGTATGAATCTCCATGCGATACACCTGGTTTCCCCTTTTATCTTAATCCTGACTTTAGCCCACTGTTCATCCATACCAGTTATCTTTAACAGCTTCTTCTGAAACTCCGGAGAATTAGGAGACTTAAAGTAGGCTTTATTAACTTGGATTTTTGGACAGCGGATCAAGGTAGTATATTCTTCAATAGTTGGTACCAAATCAACATCACCTAGAGTAAAACAACTGTAGGCGGGATTCCAGAACTGGGCAAGGGCTCTGAACAAAGCTTTATCAACGCTGACATCTAGTAGGTAAGGCAAATCACCATAGCTGTCGTGGAACAACCGTCTATTTGTTTCGTCCCACTGGTTCCAGATTTCCTTTAGTTCTTGCAACTGGTTCTGAGTTGACCTGATATTGGTAGAATCCCCAAACTCTGGCTTTTCACCTTCTAGTAAGCTATCCCCTTTCTGGCGCTGCATCTCTTCCGACCATTTTCGTACGCCCAGATTGCCTTCCACCTTATCAAGAAATCGGTTCTCCATAGCTGATCCTTTGTAACGGTTGCACTTGCCTCAACACCTTTTTTTTATAAAAAAAAATGCAATGCAATGGAAAACAAGAGAAAAAAACAAAACAAAACAAACAAAGAAACGTGTTAGTCATGAGATAAGATGAAATGATAAAATAAACAAATGAGAAATAGGCAAATAAATAAATGTAAATAAACAAATAAATAACGAGAACTGAAATTAGAATGCATAATTAAAGAAGGTAACCCCCCTCTCTTTCTAGAATGCACCTATAGGGTGACTCTCTAAACGGGCAGAGGTTCGGCATGGTTTAGAAGGTTGGCTTTTATGGTTCACTATATGAGGTTCAGATCTATGAAGGGTACCCGAATTGACAATTCAGGGGGATACGGGTCTCTAGGTCTACACGGAGACGAAAGTCTCACGAAGACAAAGGGACCAATATCCCGGAAGCGATTCACCATCCTACACGGAGGCGATACCTCACGAAGGCGTGGTTTCTCGCTCCCACTTAAAGGACAGAGCTCGGGTCGAGAGCTCATGATATGAAGCCTAGAAAGAATTTTATAATCTTGTAATAAAAATATTTTTTGTAATAAAAATATTTTATAATCTTTTCTTCTTCTTTTTTGGGATCACAGAATTAAATTAAACCGAATTAATATTTTCTACTCAATAAAACAAAGGGTAACCGACTTGTGGCTTGACTCTCGAAAAAAGGATGTCCCCAGCGGAGTCGCCAAGCTGTAACAACGGGGGAGTCGCCACCAATCTTTTTTTTATTTTGGTGCGATTGGAACACCTTAAAAACCCGGTTATTTTAATAAAAACCAATTTTTATGATTTTATTAAAAATACGAGTTTTGGGTCTGCGAAACCAAAAAAACAGGTTCGGGAGTCGGTTACGTGTAGGGAAGGGTGAGCACCCCTACACGCCCAAAAATTGATACCTAGTCGGTTACAAATTGTTTGAATGACGGAATTTAAAAATTCGAATTTAATTTAATAATGTGATCCCAAAATAAAATAGTTAAAATAGTATTTAAAAATAAAAGTTTAAAGAAAGGGATATACACTCCAACGCCCAGAGTATGGTCTCCCTTATGAAAACAGTATTTGAAAAAGTGATATTAAATAATAATTTAATAAAGGAATTAACAGAAAATAATACTCCAACACCCGGAGCATGATTTTCACGATAATTCCTTAAAATTCGTAAAAAAATTTGAATAGGGGCGATAAAAAAATAATAAAAATACTAAAAATGATAATAAAAATAATAAGAATAATAAAAGTGATAATAATAATAATAATAATAATAATAATAATAAGGCAGTGGCGGAATTGAAATAAAACAGAAATTAAAGGACATAAATTAAAAGAAAGCGGTGACTAAAATGAAATAAAATCAAAACTGAAATGCTGAAATATAAGGATACGAAAGTTAGATGGCTACGGGCGGAATTTTCCCCTCCAGTTGAAAACGCGCGGGTCTTGGCTTGGGTCGGGTCGCGTATCCGGGTTAGATGCTCGGAACGACGTCGTTTTGGCCTGTAAGGGCCGGCACCAAAACGACGTCGTGTTGGCTATCTTATAAATACCCAAAATTCTCCCTTTAAGTCCAGCTTTGATACTTCATTTGAATAAAAAAAGGCAGACATGAGAGCTCTCTCCCCTTTCGGTCCAGTCCGGTCACCGGCAGTCGAAGGGCTCGCCGTCGGTCGCCTGAATTTCCACTGTCGGCGAGAATCTAACATGCAAGTATGGATTCCGACTCGTTTTCGCGCGTTGAGTCCAAATCTGAGGTTCGTTTTTCCTAAAACTCCATGTATCTTCCTAGATCTAAAGATGTCTTTTCGGGTTCTTTAAAAATTTTACCTTTTATTTTTTTGTCTTTCGGACGTTAGATTTGCTGGGTTTGCTTCGAATATGTTTTTCTGTTTCGAATCTCCTCTCTCTTTTTTATTTCCCCCCAAAAGCCTCCTCTTTTTTTACAACCGAATCCGGTTTTATACCCGGATTTTTTAAACATAAAATAATACATTCGGGATTTTATCCCTTTTCTTTTGATCTTGCAGAGTGCCACGTATGGGGGTGACGCGGATGAAGCTGGTGACGTGGTCCGGCTTCGTGGCGGCGGCTCGGCTTCATGACGGCGGCGGCGACAGATCGAGCTGGCGGTGGCGGCGGCTAGGGTTAAATAATATTAGGTTTAGGTTTTTTAGTAATGGGTTCTATTGTTGGGCCGGGTAAATAGGTTTAATGTATAAAAGGGGTATTGAGTTCAAAAGGGTTTGGGTCATGGGTTGTAAATGGGTTATGGGTTATGATAATAAGGGTTTTTTATTTATTTGGGTTTAAATATTAAAATGGGTTACTACAGTTGTCCCTCTTTGCTTATTGTTGTATAACGACAATGAAGCAAAGACAAAAAGGAACCCATTTTAATTTGGTCTGGTTTAGCTCTTTTCTTCTTGGCACATTCTTTTTTGCTTCACTGATCCGCTCAACCGCCCTAATAAACAAAATCTTCACTAGGAGGAGATCTGTTGTAGGAGCTCATAACTTTGGCTTGCCACGACTCTAATGGTGAAGCAACACTTGCAGAAAACTTGACCTAGCTGCAACACTAACAGAGCGGCGAGGTCTACAAAACTTGATCCATTTGTAACATAGAACACTTAACAAAGTAGCATGATCTGGAGGAGAAAGATTGATCCACTGCAACTCTATAGATGCGAGAAGATCTGAAGAAGGCTCGATCATCTGCAACTCCATTGATGCGAGAAGATCTGAGGAAGGGTCGATCATCTGCAACTCCATCGATGCGAGAAGATCTAAAGAAGAGTTGATCATCTGCAACTCCATCGATGCGAGAAGATCTGAAGAAGGGTCGATCATCTGCAACTCCATTGATGCGAGAAGATCTGAAGAAGGGTTGACCATCTGCAACTCCATTGATGCGAGAAGATCTAAAGAAGAGTTGATCATCTGCAACTCCATCGATGCGAGAAGATCTGAAGAAGGGTCGATCATCTGCAACTCCATTGATGCGAGAAGATCTGAAGAAGGGTTGACCATCTGCAACTCCATTGATGCGAGAAGATCTGAAGAAGGGTCGATCATCTGCAACTCCATTGATGCGATAAGATCTGAAGAAGGGTCGATCATCTGCAACTCCATTGATGCGAGAAGATCTGAAGAAGGGGTCGATCTACTGCAACTCCATTGATGCGAGAAGATCTGAAAAGGGGCGATCTACTGCAACTCCATTGATGCGAGAAGATCTGAAAATGGGCGATTTACTGCAACTCCATTGATGCGAGAAGATCTAAAGAAGGGTCGATCTACTGCAACTCCATTGATGCGAGAAGATCTGAAAAGGGCGATCTACTGCAACTCCATTGATGCGAGAAGATCTGAAAAGGGGCGATCTACTGCAACTCCATTGATGCGAGAAGATCTGAAAAGGGGCGATCTACTGCAACTCCATTGATGCAAGATCTGAAAAGGGGCGATCTACTGCAACTCCATTGATGCGAGAAGATCTGATTAGTACTAGAATTCCGTCAACGAGATGAGGGAGAGTGTCTTTGGTTTACACTTCTTTTGCATTTTTCCCAAATGCACAGGGATGAACGGATTTGATTTGCCTTTACCGGTAGCTGTTTGCTCCGGGCTAGTTGTACCATTCCTCTGGGTACAATCAGTTTGGACCAATCATGAGATTGGATTTTTCCCAAGGATTTATTTTCCTTGGACCATTCGTGACAATGGATTTTTGATGGACATCTGAATTGTCCATTGTCTTAAACTTAACCGTGTTTAAGCACGTTATGCCTACATTTCTGTCGGCTTTCGGATTTGCATTTTTCCCAAATGCACAGGGATCAACGGTTTTGATTTGCCTTTACCGGTAGCCGTTCGCTCCGGGCTAGTTGTACCATTCCCCTGGGTACAATCAGTTTCTACCAATCATGAGATTGGATTTTTCCCAAGGATTTATTTTCCTTGGACCATTCGTGACAATGGATGTTGATGGACATTTAAATTGCCCATTTGTCTTAAACTTAACCGTGTTTAAGGACGTTGTGCTGACATTTCTGTCAGACTTACCAAACAACTTAAGTTCAGCTGTGATTGTCGTAAAGGGATAAGATCCGATGAATTTCATCATTTTTTTTCTTTTTGAAGGCTCAATGATTTTGATTGGAAAGACATAGTCAGTGGTTTTGAAAGCATGGACTCCAAGCAGGGTGTTTATGCCCCAGATTGACATTGATCACCTTATCTCTGCTTAAGAGAGAAAGCACAGACCACATGTTTGGTCACATTTCCTGTTACAAGTTTGAGATGACGACATGGCTCATTGCGATTCCAACATGGACCTACTCTGCTACCGAAGAGAAGAACCTGCAAAATTGGTAAATGTATTCATGATGCCATGGTTAGCACGAGTCTATCTTAGATGAGTACATGAATGACTCTGATGCAGATGCAAAATGCTTCTTGATTCTAAAGTATTGGCTCAAGCATCTGTAGCTGCTCTGAAATTAACGCTGTCGGCGGTTCATACTCTGTCCAGTTTGATCACTAGGCTTCTCCTTCTTGTCCCAGGATTATCTGCCCCATTTTGCCTCAGCTTTCTTTTTTATGATATTCTCTCTTTCCTTAGGGCTACATTTCATCCGTGTACTTTAGGAGTCTTTAAGAGTAATGAAAAGATGTCAATAAAATATTTATATAACAAGAACGTAAGATGAGAAGTCAAGTTTATTGAAAATAAAGTTTGGAACACTTAAGTGGGGAAACATTAAAAAGGAGCAAAACAAAACACATGACAAAATTAGGTGCCCCTAATATCATATGAGCAGGCTTTAGCTAGATTCGTGGTCTGTGAGCCTTGATGTGTCTAGGAGACCTCGGGTACTTTTTTGGCAGAGTCTCCTGGTTGTCTCTTCAAGCGAAGTATCTTTTGACTGAGTCCGAGTTTACAGGGTTAGGCAGATCCTTGCCATCCATTTCAGCTAGGATTAAAGCTCCTCCGGAAAAGGCTTTTTTCACGACGTATGGGCCTTCCCAGATTGGCATCCATTTTCCTCGGGCATCTCTCTGTGTTGGTAATATCTTTTTTAGCACCAAGTCTCCTTCCTGGAATTCTCTTGGACGAACCTTCTTATCGTAGGCTCGCATCATCCTTTTCTGATACATTTGATCATGTCGAATGGCCTTCAGCCTTTTTTCTTCGATCAAAGCTAGTTGGTCGTATCTGGCTCGAATCCATTCTGCTTCATCTAATTTCAATTCTGACAAGACCCGGAGGGAAGGGATTTCAACCTCAATGGGCAGTACAGCTTCCATCCCATAAACTAGCGAGAAAGGGGTTGCCCCGGTAGAGGTTCTGACCGATGTACGATAGGCCTACAAGGCAAATGGCAACTTTTCATGCCAATCTCTATAAGTTTCTACCATTTTTCCAACAATCTTCTTGATATTTTTGTTGGCTGCCTCTACCGCTCCATTCATTTGGGGGCGATATGGTGAGGAATTGTGGTGTCGTATCTTAAACTGCTTGCACACCTCTTCGATGGCCTTGTTGTTTAAATTCAATGCGTTGTCGGATATGATACTTTCTGGCATTCCATATCGACATATGATCTCTTTCTTCAAGAATCTGCATACTGCCGATTTGGTGACATTCGCATAGGTGGCCGCTTCTACCCATTTAGTGAAGTAATCAATGACCACAAAGATGAATCGATGCCCGTTCGAAGCCTTTGGCGATATGGGGCCAATGACGTCCATGCCCCACATAGAGAACGGCCATTGGGAGGTCATAACATGTAGTGGTGATGGAGGAACATGAATCTTATCAGCGTAGATTTGGCATTTGTGGCATTTTTTGGCATAGCTGATGCAGTCTTCTTCCATAGTTGACCAGTAGTAACCGAATCGCATAATTTGCCTGGCCATGGTAAACCCATTGGCGTGGGTCCCGCATACGCCTTCATGGACCTCTTCAAGGATTTTTCTAGCCTCCACATCATCCACACAACGCAATAAGACTTGATCCTTCCTTCTTTTGTAAAGAATCTCCCCGTCCATGACATATTCGCTTGCCAACCTCCGCAATGTCTTTTTTTCATTCTCAGTGGCCTGTTCTGGGTACCTACAGCTTTTCAAGTATTGTAACAGGTCATGATACCAAGGTTGTTCATCTTTTTCACCTTCCTCGATATCATAGCAGTAGGCCGGTGTCTGGTATATACTCATCTGTATAGGTCTCAAATCAGACTGCTTATTAACTTTAATCAGTGAAGATAACGTAGCTAATGCATCTGCCATCTGGTTGTCTTCCCGGGGAAGATAATGGAAGGTAATCTCGTAGAATTCCTTGATCAAATCTAAGACCAAGTTTCGATAGTCCAATAGTTTGGAATCTCTGGTGCCCCATTCTCCCCGAAGTTGATAAATCACAAGCATGGAGTCTCCATATACTTTTAATGACCTAACCTTTCGTTCAATGGCCGCTCGAATTCCCATGACACATGCTTCATATTCTGCTATGTTATTTGTACAATCAAAGTCAAGCTTACTGGCAAAGGGGTAATGGTCACCATCCGGGGAGACTAACACAGCCCCGATCCCCTTTCCTGTGGCATTTGAGGCGCCATCAAAATTCAATTTCCAACATTTGTCTTCTGGAGTACTTTCTTCTATGGTCATAATGTTCATCAAATCTTCATTCGGGAAGTCGAAGTTTAGAGGCTCATAATCCTCTAGGGCTCGGCTGGCTAAGAAGTCGGCTATTGCACTTCCTTTTATGGCTTTTTGGTTTACATAAACCAAATCGAATTCAGATAGCAAAATCTGCCACCTGGCCATTCTTCCTGTTAGTGCAGTTGACTCCATTAAGTATTTAAGAGGGTCGAGTTTTGAGATCAGCCACGTCGTATGATACAACATGTATTGTCTTAACCTCTTAGTGGTCCAGATCAAGGCACAACACAACTTTTCGATTGGTGAATATCTCATTTCACCTTCTGTAAATTTCTTACTGAGGTAATAAATTGCCCTTTCCTTCTTCCCTGACTCATCATGTTGGCCGAGCACGCATCCCATAGAGTTTTCAGAGACGGTCAAGTACAGAATCAGTGGTTTGTTTGGGACAGGCGGCACCAAGACGGGAGGATTTGATAAGTAATGCTTGATCTTGTCAAAAGCTTCCTGACATTCATCGTCCCACTTTCCAGGATTATGCTTTTTGAGGAGGCGAAAGATGGGGTCGCATTTTTCAGTTAACTGTGAAATGAACCGAGCAATGTAATTTAATCTTCCTAAGAAGCCTCTTACTTCTTTCTGAGTGCGCGGGGATGAAAGCTCTTGAATGGCTTTAACCTTATCAGGATCAACCTCGATACCCCTTTCGCTAACTATGAAGCCCAACAATTTTCCTGATCTAACCCCAAAGGTACATTTGGCAGGATTCAGCTTTAACTGGTATTTTCTTAGTCTTGAAAATAGTTTTCTGAGGACTATGACATGCTCTTCTTCTGCTCGTGACTTGGCAATCATGTCGTCGACATATACTTCAATCATATCATGAAACAAGGTGACCATAGTTCGTTGGTATGTTGCCCCTGCATTTTTAAGTCCAAAAGGCATTACCTTGTAACAAAAGGTTCTCCATTGTGTTATAAATGTAGTCTTGTGCATATCATCTAGATGCATCTTTATCTGGTTGTAGCCTGAGAAGCCGTCCATAAAGGAGAACAGAGAGTGCTTTGCGGTATTGTCAACCAAGGTGTCGATATGAGGCAATGAAAAGTTATCTTTAGGGCTGGCCTTGTTCAAGCCCCTATAATCAACGCACATGCGGACCTTTCCGTCTTTCTTTGGAACATGAACTATGTTAGCTACCCATTCCGAATACTTGATCTCTCGGAGAAAGCCAGCATCATACTGTTTCTTGACTTCCTCTTTTATTTTCAAAAGTGTATCAGTCCTCATTCTTCGAAGTTTCTGCTGAATTGGCTTATAGCCCTCCTTTATAGGCAGTTTATGCACGACCACACTCGTGTTTAATCCTGGCATGTCTTGGTAGGACCATGCGAAGATATCCTTGAACTCTAGCAGCAGCTCAACAAGGTCATTTCGTGTCTTCGTGGTAATGCGTGTCCCGAACTTCACTTCTTTATTTTCATTTTCGTCTCCGAGATTGATCGTCTCTAACGCCTCTTTGTAAGGTAAAATATTTTTTCCTCGTGTTCAACCATCTTTAATAGATCCAGGGATAAATCATAATCCTGGTCTTCTTCAAAGTCCTGAGGTCCATCTAGACACACGTCTCGTTCAAAAATTAGTTCCGAATCCATTTCGGTGCTGCTTGATACATTGGTATCAGGGGACTCTAAAGTACTCCTAAACACTGCGGAGAGTTCTTCGGCAGTCCAATTATTCAGAACACTTCCAGGGGCGTAAGGACGGATTCCTCTCAGGTACACCCCTTCATTTCCTTCATCAACTATAACATTTATATCTAAAGTTTCCAGCTTTTTCCTCAAATTTGCTTCTTCTTTGGCTAGCTTAGGGTAGAGAAACCCTCCTGAGATGAAATTGTTAGACAAAGGAGGAAAAGCCAAGGGCTCCCAGCTGACCTCTGTTCCTTCCAAGCGGGCTCTTCTTCTTTCTTGCTTCTTCAAAACTTCGCTCTTCGTTTGCTTTGCATTTGGCATGTACCCGAGGCCAAAACGGTCTTGCTTGTTGACTACAGACGGTGCATTGACCCGTCCCTGCAGATACTTTCCAAGTCCGCGACCAACCCGGGCTCCTCTCCCCATTGTCAGCTTGACTCCGACCCTTGTGGCTTTAGATAGTCTAGGAGTAGGAATGCGACTCCCTTCGAGTATAAAAGTCGCATTAACAAACTCAAATGATCTAAAGGAACACTCCACGGCCTTTTCATCAGTCTCGATGTAAGGGGCTTCACTAGTGATAGAAGCTATAATATCCTCTTCGGCGTTCACGGTGACCAGTCGCCCATCGAAGATAAATTTCAGCTTCTGGTGAAGTGAAGACGGGACCGCCCCAGCCGAGTGGATCCAAGGTCTTCCCAATAGACAATTGTATGTGGGTTTGATATCCATCACTATGAAATCTACATCATATGTATTTGGGCCCACCAGTAGAGGTACTTCAATCCTTCCCATTACTTTTCTTTCAGTACCGTCAAAGGCTCGAACCAGAGTGTTACATGCCTTCATGTGAGAACCGTCTATCGGGAGCCGGCTTAAAGTGACTAATGGTAAGACATTCAGGGCGGATCCATTATCAATCAGGACTCCCGGTAAGGTATAACCTTTACACCGAGTGGTGATGTGTAAGGCCTTAGTGGACCCTGTACCCTCTGCCGGTATTTCATCATCATGAAAGTAGATGAAATTATCAGCATTAATATTATTTACCAATCTATCCAATTTGTTCACCGAAATGTCATTGGGAACAAAGGTTTCATTCAACACCTTCAACAACGTGTTCCGGTGTGTTTCAGAGTTTAGCAATAAGGATAGTATTGATATGCGAGCAGGCATCTTCCGCAGATGTTCAACAACATTGTACTCGCTATGTTTCAAAAATTTCAAGAATTCTTTTACCTCTTCCTCTTTAACTGGCCCGTTGATGGGTGATTCAGGTTCAGCATTTATGGGAGCTTTCTCTTTCGGGTCTTCTGCTTCTTTGGGAACATATCGTCTCCCGCTTCTAGTAAAGAAGCCTACATCGTTTACGTCCTCTGAAGTTGTTTTTGAGGCCACATCTCCTTGGATTGAGACTTCACAATTGTATTTCCAAGGGACCTTCCTACTGTCATGGTACGGGAAGGGCACTGGTTTCTGGATCGTAACTTTGGCTTGTGAGCTCTCACCTTTTCCACTTTTCCCTGGTCCCGAAATAACAATGACTGGGTAGTTGCCCTCTAGGTTCGTGTTTTTGTATTATGAGGTACATATATATGCTTCCTCCACATGCATCTCTTCGAAAAATTCTAACTCTTTGTTATCAATCAATCGCTGGATGAGGGTCTTGAACTCTGTACAGTTCTGGATATCGTGATCCTTCTCGCCATGGTATGGGCAACAATCATTCAAGGTTTTCTTAACGTCCCCTGCGACTTTCTGTAGCATACCCATCTCGATCATCTTTTCCCAGACCCATCTTAATGGTGTTTTTACATCTTCCACAGTGGTCTTGATTTTTCTATTGCCTTCAATGATTGCATTTGCCCCAGACTCAGCATGGTCGGGTAATGGACTTCCAGATGTGTTTGATCCAGCGGAGTCATCGAACCTTACAACCCCCATTTTTATGAATTTTTCAACAAGTCTCTTAAAAGCGATACAATTTTCGATGGAGTGCCCTGTTACTCCGGCATGATAATCACAATGCGCATCAGCATCATACCATTTTGGATAAGGGGGTTGAATCGGCTTAGTATAGAATGGGGACACCACGTGTGCATTGTACAAGTTCTTATATAACTCACCATAATATATGGGGATGGGAGTAAATTCCATATCTCTTTGGTTCGATCCTTGTTTAGAGGGATTTTGAACATTTGAGGTTGCAGCTTTGGGTTGTCCGACTGTCAGCTGCTTGGTATAGCCGACATTATAGACACCTGTATTGCTGACCTCATTGTCCCTTCTTCTATAATTCGACTTCTTCGTGTGTTCTTCATCTTCGATTTTTCCGGTTCTGATTGCGTTTTCAATCATTTCTCCATTCATTATTATGTCGGAAAAATCCTTTGTGGCACCCCCTATTATACGTCCTAGAAAGGGTTTTTTCAGTGTTCCGACAAAAAGCATCACCGTTTCTTTTTCTAATAAAGGAGGTTGTACTTGGGCTGCAACGTCCCTCCACCGTTGCGCGTATTGCCTAAAACTCTCATCAGGCCTTTTCTCCATATTTTGTAGTGTAACACGATCTGATGTTATATCAATGACATGATTATATTGTTTGACAAATGCCTGAGCTAAGTTTTTCCAGGAGGTGATCCTGTCACGGCTTAACTGGTTGTACCATTTGGCGGCAGACCCAGTTAAACTGTCCTGAAAGCAGTGGATTAGGAGAGGATCATTATCAATGTATCCTGTCATCCTTCTAATGAACATCGTAAGGTGCGCTTCAGGACAAGTAGTCCCATTGTATTTTTCAAAATCCGGCATCTTAAATTTGGGAGGAAGCACCAGATCAGGGACCAGACTTAGCTCCCTTGCGTCCATCTTCGGAAACTGGTCTATACTTTCCATGGCCTTGAATTTTTCTTCCAGCTGCTTACAGCGATCTTCAAGCTGTTTGGGTAACTCGACTTTAAGCTTATCCATTTCATTGAAGTCAGGAACGACATACTCACTAGGATCATCATGGATTATTGCCCCCCCCCCCCCCGTGTGTAGAAGACTCAGCATGAACCACCGGTTGTTTTGCTGCAGGGGTTTCGACTGACAACTGGGTCTTGAGAGGAAGGGCCGGGTCATTGGTCAGCGCACCAGGATCTATGAAGACTCCATTCTTCTTTTCCAAGCTCTGTCCGCCTAGCATTGCAACTATCTTGGCTAACAGGTCTTCTTGTGCTTGTGAGATATGATCACGAGTTTCCTGCTGTGTTTTCTCTAACTTACTTTCAATATCCTTCCTGATGTCTTCATATGCTTGTTCGACTTTTGCCAACCTTTCTTCCATGTTTTTAGCTTTGCTTCTGGTGAAATACGGATGTTGAGTTCGTAATTCTGCCAGCCCCAAGGTTTACTGCGATGATAATTCCTCGAAAGTTAAAACTCGATAATGCAATGAAATGTGATGTAATGCAATGTGATGCTTATGCGGACAATAAGATATGCAAAAACAAACATTATATTAGCACCACAACATATTTTACACAAAAAGGTGTTGATTTCGGTACAACTTTCAAAAGGAAACTCGCATCAGAACAAGTTTCTTTACATAAGGTAGGTCTATTTCACATATATTGCTTGGCCTTAACGCCGAGGATCTTGATCTTCCTGAAGAGCCAGGCCAACTTCTTGCCCCTATCGGACTCTGATTCAGTTTGCAGGCTCAGGACATCAGCTTGGACAGCTAGAGTCTGTAAGTTCTCCGAGACCTCTCGTACTTGAACCAGAGCTTCCGCCATTACACGGTCTCTATCCCGGACTCTGTCTTGAGATTGATCTAACCGTGCATGCCACTGTTGGTTGTTCCATGACTGAACTTCTTCAAAACTATTAATCTGGCCTCGACAAGTTTCCAGAGCCGCTTCTAAATCTTCAACCTGTTTCTTCATATTCTCATTCTCCAGTCTACTTGCCTTTAACTCAGCTGCATGGTTCCGGCTGCGGTACCTTTGTAGAGAGCCTTCCAATTCACCAACTCGGCCTCTCAGGCTTAGATTCTCAACTCTGTTTCGAGACAACTCTTCCTCCATAGTTGTTTGAATGTCACTAAACCTCCTCTCCCAAAGGTCGGCTCTCTCCTTTTCTTCTTGGATTTCATGCTTCCATTCGGCCGACGTTTTTCCAAGGCCGACATACTTTGCTGATGCGCGAAACTTCTTATAATCATTTCGCAGGTTGTTCAGATCTTCTTCTGCTTTACACTTTCCTTTCCTCAACCTTTCGATTTCTTGTTCTTGGGACTGCATGCCAAACTTCGGCTAATTCTTTTCATTTTCTAACCCTGATAGGCGACTTTCCATCATCAAGTACTTCTTCTTAAAGTCATACTTCGCAATCTCCATCTCCGAGGGATCCACTCGTAATTGTTCCTCTACCGGTACATTATTTTCTGGGTCTGGTAAGGGGATATCATCGTTGATTCTCATGCTCCTCCATCGTCGATATTCCGGCGTAACTCTAGGTTTTTCGTCGAACGGTTCCATCTTGTAAATACGCTTCCATGCCTCAGCAATCTTGGAAACGTTTTTCTTGTATCCTCTACCTTCGTATGGAAATTCACAAGTGGCAAGCCCTCTTGTCGCTGGGATGAACTGTCTCGACCTATATTGCCTGGATACTAGTAACGACGCATATCCAGTTGCTCCCCATACTCCAAGAAGAGGGACCCAGTCATAGTCTCCACATTTGTAGACAATACTATTAGGGAAGAACCAGCGTGCTTTCCAGATGACGTCTTTTTCTTGAAGGTTTCGGAAAATGGTCTTCCACTTATCGCAGGATAGGTTTTCAGGCCTTGGCGTAGACGCGAGGTCCTGTAGTGGCGAGTAACTCTCAAAGCATGCTCGATAAGAAACTTTCTCTGGCTTCCAAAAATGACTATGAAACCAAACCAATAAAAGCTGAGCACAACAAATGAACCTTCCTTCACCGTTTTTTTTACAAGCACTGAGAGACCTGAAGGTTTCTGCTAGAATGGCTGGAACCGGAGTAATTCCTTTATCAAGGTGATCGAACAGCTCCATAACAGCGTCATCGATGTATCCTAACGATTTGGGAAAGATAACCAAACCGTAGATGGCCAAGGCAAACATTTTAACTTGTTTTTCGCGCTTAGACTCGGCTTGGATCAGGTCCCGTATGAATCTCCATGCGATACACCTGGTTTCCCCTTTTATCTTAATCCTGACTTTAGCCCACTGTTCATCCATACCAGTCATCTTTAACAGCTTCTTCTGAAACTCTGGAGAATTAGGAGACTTAAAGTAGGCTTTATTAACTTGGATTTTTGGACAGCGGATCAAGGTAGTATATTCTTCAATAGTTGGTACCAAATCAACATCACCTAGAGTAAAACAACTGTAGGCGGGATTCCAGAACTGGGCAAGGGCTCTGAACAAAGCTTTATCAACGCTGACATCTAGTAGGTAAGGCAAATCACCATAGCTGTCGTGGAACAACCGTCTATTTGTTTCGTCCCACTGGTTCCAGATTTCCTTTAGTTCTTGCAACTGGTTCTGAGTTGACCTGATATTGGTAGAATCCCCAAACTCTGGCTTTTCACCTTCTAGTAAGCTATCCCCTTTCTGGCGCTGAATCTCTTCCGACCATTTTCGTACGCCCAGATTGCCTTCCACCTTATCAAGAAATCGGTTCTCCATAGCTGATCCTTTGTAACGGTTGCACTTGCCTCAACACCTTTTTTTTTATAAAAAAAAATGCAATGCAATGGAAAACAAGAGAAAAAAACAAAACAAAACAAACAAAGAAACGTGTTAGTCATGAGATAAGATGAAATGATAAAATAAACAAATAAGAAATAGGCAAATAAATAAATGTAAATAAACAAATAAATAACGAGAACTGAAATTAGAATGCATAATTAAAGAAGGTAACCCCTCTCTCTTTCTAGAATGCACCTATAGGGTGACTCTCTAAACGGGCAGAGGTTCGGCATGGTTTAGAAGGTTGGCTTTTATGGTTCACTACATGAGGTTCAGATCTATGAAGGGTACCCGAATTGACAATTCAGGGGGATACGGGTCTCTAGGTCTACACGGAGACGAAAGTCTCACGAAGACAAAGGGACCAATATCCCGGAAGCGATTCACCATCCTACACGGAGGCGATACCTCACGAAGGCGTGGTTTCTCGCTCCCACTTAAAGGACAGAGCTCGGGTCGAGAGCTCATGATATGAAGCCTAGAAAGAATTTTATAATCTTGTAATAAAAATATTTTTTGTAATAAAAATATTTTATAATCTTTTCTTCTTTTTTTTTGGGATCACAGAATTAAATTAAACCGAATTAATATTTTCTACTCAATAAAACAAAGGGTAACCGACTTGTGGCTTGACTCTCGAAAAAAGGATGTCCCCAGCGGAGTCGCCAAGCTGTAACAACGGGGGAGTCGCCACCAATCTTTTTTTTATTTTGGTGCGATTGGAACACCTTAAAAACCCGGTTATTTTAATAAAAACCAATTTTTATGATTTTATTAAAAATACGAGTTTTGGGTCTGCGAAACCAAAAAAACAGGTTCGGGAGTCGGTTACGTGTAGGGAAGGGTGAGCACCCCTACACGCCCAAAAATTGGTACCTAGTCGGTTACAAATTGTTTGAATGACGGAATTTAAAAATTCGAATTTAATTTAATAATGTGATCCCAAAATAAAATAGTTAAAATAGTATTTAAAAATAAAAGTTTAAAGAAAGGGATATACACTCCAACGCCCAGAGTATGGTCTCCCTTATGAAAACAGTATTTGAAAAAGTGATATTAAATAATAATTTAATAAAGGAATTAACAGAAAATAACACTCCAACACCCGGAGCATGATTTTCACGATAATTCCTTAAAATTCGTAAAAAAATTTGAATAGGGGCGATAAAAAAATAATAAAAATACTAAATATGATAATAAAAATAATAAGAATAATAAAAGTGATAATAATAATAATAATAATAATAATAATAATAATAAGGCAGTGGCGGAATTGAAATAAAACAGAAATTAAAGGACATAAATTAAAAGAAAGCGGTGACTAAAATGAGGAGTCCGGTGCGATTGCTAAAGGGCTAGGATTCTTGGGTGCTTAATCTGGATCGTTGGATCGAATTTTATCCAACGGTGATAAGGGTGGCTGCGCAAGGAGGAGAAGCATTGGATTCTAGGTTGTTTTTTCAATCTTAGGGCCAAATTGGGCTTGTTGTAAATGTACATTTAGATGAAAAAATGAATTTTAAAACCTGGCTCTGTCCTTGGCCAAGACCAGTGCTCTCTTTCTCTCCCACCAGATGCGTTAGCGGTACTCCTATATTCTCGTACTGGCTCCCTAAAACCAGAAGTCTCCACATCAACAGTTTTGAGACGATTGGTCCCCCATCTGCAACAGTCACGCTCGTGCATCCCTCCAAAGACTATTGATCCCTCCTCCTTCATGATCTCTACAATAGCAAAGCCCACGACCACCACACATTACTTGCGTTGGGCTCCAAATTGTCTGGTGCCCCTATCTCTCCTTGTTATAAATACCTGCAAGAGTAGATGAAATGATATGACAATTAGGGAGAAAAAATTCCAAAAATATCACAAAAACTAAAATCAAAATTAAAAAACTTTACCTTCCGATCAAAGTGGTGATCCTTTAATCAGAGTTGTCATAAGGTAGAGATCGACGAGGGGAACAAGTTGGGACTCCATCGGACGACGATGAAGGTTAATTATCGAGAGTTACTTGTGTATATCTACGAGATTTGAAATAATTTTAGGCTAAAGTGACTTACCAACCACCGAAAGTAGACGATTCTTTAGGTAGGCTTTGGGGCTTACCAACCACTGAAAGTAGTGGTTGACAGCTGAGGTCGGAGTTGACATACTGAGGATCACGTGATGGAATGTGACTATGTCTTGGGTTTATGAAGAGAGAGAACATAAAGAAAATGGAATGAAATTTTTAGAGAAGTTAGAGGAAAGTAATGAAAAGATTTTCAAAATTAAAAACCCTTCACCTTTAAAGCGGTGGACATTGGGAGCTAGATATGAACGATAAAAGTTCCATCACAGTGGGAGGAACAACATATCTCGAAAGAAATTTTATCGGACGGTTACATATCTCGAAAATGGAGAAGGTATATAAAGCCTTCTAAGTTAGATCTAAGACTTTTTATGTGATTTTGGTGGAAGAGGTTTTAGTTTAGGGTTCAAGAAATTTATTTGAGCCTTAGGTTCCCTCCAACTATCAAGGTAGATGGTTGGCGGCACCGTTGGATGATAGACGTCACAGTAAAAGTTGGTTGCTTTATAGTTTAGGGAAGAAGAAATTTTAGAGGGAAAAATGACAAGGAATTTTTTTTTGTAAAAAAACTAACTAAAAATGAAGAAAATGAAAAAAGTTCCATGTATAGGGACAGTTGTAACGCGGAAGTTGTATAGGAGATGTCCCTTGGAAGTGCAAAATCATGTTTTTCTTGTTGATCTCATAGAATTTCCATTCTATGGTTTTGATGTAATCCTTGGTATGGATTGGCTTGTTGAGCATCGAGCTGTAGTGGATTTTGAAAGCAAGCGAGTTTCGTTGAAACTTGCGGATGATTATGAAGTTGTGGTTGTGGGCGAGAATGTGAAGTTTCTTGCCAATGTGGTGTCTACTTTAGAAGCGAGTCGAATGCTGAGGCAAGGTTGCGAGGCTTACCTAGATTTTGTGATGAATCCTAGTTCTAAGGAGTTGCGCGTTCAGGATATAAGAACTGTACGTGAGTTCCCTAGAGTGTTTCCGGAGGAGTTACCTGGATTGCCGCCTAGTCGAGAGGTGGAGTTTGGAATTGAGCTGTATGAAAACACAACTCCGGTGTCCATTGCTCCCTATCGCATGACACCTAAGGAGTTGAAGGAATTGAAGACGCAACTTCAGGAGTTGCTTGACCGTGGCTTCATTCGGCCAAGTGTGTCACCTTGGGGTGCACCGGTCTTATTTGTGAAGAAGACGGATGGCACTATGAGAATGTGCATCGATTATCGTCAGCTGAACAAGTTGACTATCAAGAATATGTATCCTTTGCCAAGGATTGATGATCTTTTTGATCAGTTTCGGGGAGCGGCTGTGTTTTCCAATATTGACTTGAGGTCAGGATATTATCAGCTTAAGGTGAAAGATGTGGATGTGCCGAAAATAACCTTTAGAACAAGGTATGTGCATTATGAGTTCCTTGTAATACCGTTTGGCTTGACGAATGCTCCTGCTGCTTTCATGAACATGATGAATAAAGTGTTTCATGAATACTTGGACAAGTTTGTTGTGGTGTTCATCGACGATATCCTTGTGTACTCTCGTACTGAGGAGGAGCATGAAGGTCATTTAAGGGTTGTCTTGCAAGCGCTTCTAGAAAATCAACTTTATTCTAAGCTAAGCAAGTGTGAGTTTTGGCTAAAGGAAGTTGTGTTCCTTGGTCACATGGTTTCAGCGGAGGGGATTCGTGTTGATCCTCAGAAGGTTGAGGCGATGATGAATTGGAAGCCTCCTAAGTCCGTTCATGAAGTCCGTAGTTTCCTTAGGTTGGCAGGATATTACCGGAGGTTTGTGGATGAGTTTTCAAAGATTGTTGCACCTTTGACGAAGTTGTTGCAAAAATATGTTAAGTATGAGTGGACGGAAGCAAGACAACAAGCTTTTGAGAAGCTTAAGGCAGCTTTGACGTAAGCTCCTATCTTGGTTCAACCTGAATCAGGGAAAGAGTTTGTGGTGTACAGTGACGCATCCTACATTGGTTTGGGGTGTGTGTTAATGCAAGAGGGTAAGGTGGTGGCTTATGCATCGCGACAGTTGAAGGTGCATGAACCTAATTATCCTATGCATGATATTGAGTTAGTTGTAGTGGTTTTTGCTTCGAAGATCTGGAGACATTATCTTAATGGTGAGAAGTGTACTGTGTACACTAATCACAAGATTTTAAAGTATTTGATGGCTCAAAAGGAGTTGAATCTTAGGCAAAGACGTTGGGTGGAGTTGCTTAAGGATTACGATCTAACGATCGAGTACCATCCGGGAAAAGCTAATGTTGTGGCCGATACCTTGAGCAGAAAAGTGGCGGTAGAGTTAAGGGCTATGTTTGCTAGCTTGAGCATTTCACGAGATGGAGGTCTTATGGCCGAATTGCAAGTGAAGCCATCTCTGGTTCAGTTAATAAAGGATAAGCAGTTGTTGGACGATCCCTTGGTGCCACATGTTCAAGATATTTCTAAGGGTAGACCATCGGATTTCTGTTTTAATGATGATGGAGTTTTATGTTTCGAAAGACGGATAGTAGTGCCGAATGATGTGGAGTTGAGGCGTACTATTCTGACCGAAGCTCATAGTAGTCCTTTTGCTATGCACCCTGGTAGTACAAAGATGTATCGTGATCTGAAGGATGAGTACTATTGGGTGGGTTTGAAGAAAGATGTTGCGGAATATGTGAGTAAGTGTATGGTTTGTCAGCGGGTTAAAGCTGAGCATCAGTTTCCTTCAGGGTTGTTGCAACCATTGAGGATTCCTGAATCGAAGTGGGAAAGAGTCACCATGGACTTTGTGTCTGGTTTGCCTTTGTCGCCATCGAAGAAGAATTCGGTGTGGGTGATTGTGGATCGCCTTACGAAATGTGCGCATTTCTTACCTGTGCATACCACGTATACCTTGGATAAGCTTGCAGAATTGTACATTGCTTAAATTGTGCGTCTGCATGGGGTACCAAAATCTATAGTGTCAGATAGAGATCCGAGGTTCACATCGCGATTTTGGGAGTGTTTGCATCAAGCTTTGGGTACGCGGCTGAATTTCAGTACTTCTTATCATCCACAGTCGGATGGACAGTCTGAGCGTGTTATCCAAGTGCTTGAGGATATGTTGAGGTGCTGCGTGATTGAGTTCCAAGGCTCTTGGGAGAAGCATTTGCCTTTGGTGGAGTTTGCTTATAATAATAGCTACCATGCAAGTATTCAAAGGGCACCTTATGAAGCCTTGTATGGGAGGAAGTGCAGAATCCTCTTTGCTGGGCTGAAACAGGTCAGAAGTTGGTCTCGATGCCAGCTTTGTTGAAAGGAACCGCCGAGAAGGTGAAGCTCATTTGTGAGCGGTTGAAGGCAGCTTCTGATCGACAGAAGTCTTACGCGGATTTGAAGCGTAAGGAGATTGAGTTTGCGGTGGGTGATCGTGTGTTCTTAAAGGTTTCACCTTGGAAGAAGGTGATGAGATTTGGCCGGAAGGGTAAGTTGAGCCCTAGGTATATTGGACCATACGAGGTGATTGAACGTGTGGGTCCTGTTTCTTATAAGCTGAGGCTACCACAAGAGTTGGAGAAGATACATGATGTGTTTCATGTCTCCATGCTTCGGAGGTATAGATCAGACCCTTGGCATGTTATGCCTGTAGAGGAAGTTAAGTTGAATCCAGATTTGACCTATGATGAGGAGCCAATTGAGATTCTGGATTCAGACAGTAAAGTTCTTCGAGGTAAGACCATTGAGTTGGTTATGGTGTTGTGGAGGCATCGTGGTGTTAAGGAAGCCACGTGGGAAAGGAAAGATGACATGAAGAAGCAGTTTCCTTATCTTTTTCCTCCAGGTAAATTTCGAGGACGAAATTTCTTAAGAGGGGGAGAGTTGTAACACCCTAATTTTGGGCTTAGAAGTTTAGGGTCTGAACCGGACTAGTCTGAGAAACGGTTCGAATATAAAAGGAAGTTTTGGGGAACACCTAGATCAGGATGCTTTAAAAATATAGAAAAATATCAAAAATCCTCATTTAATATATAAAAGTGAATGGTGAAATCAATTTTACAGAATAGGGTTTGGAAATACTACATTTCGGTGTAGTGACCAAATCCCAGTTTTTGCAAAGTTTAGTAGTGACTGTTTTGTAAAGGATTGAAACTTTGAATCTTTAAGGAGTTAATTTACCAAAAATGTTTTCATCAGATTTTTCCTTAATTTGGGTGATTTAATTAATGATTTAATTAAATAAAATAAAGGTGATAAACTACCTTTGACTTTCATAACCACTTTTCTCTAATTTTCTCTCATTTCATTTTCTCTTAAAATCCTATTATCCAAACACTTTTTCTCCAGCAAAATTCACTTTGATTTCCACTTCATTTGATGAGATTTCCATCACTCATTGATTCCTACTCAATCTTTCATCAAATCTATTTGTTTTCTACATTGAATTTTCATGGAAACTCGCCCAAATCAATGAGAAATCATCTTTTAGAGGTAAGATTGTTCTTCTCCTCTAAATACTCAGTTCTTTACTGAAATTTCCAAGTTGTCAATCCTTTATTAAAGGTTTATGAACGGTTTTAATGTTGGAAACAAGATTTTGGCTTAAAACTCAAGATTTTGGAAGAGATCTTCAAGATTTTCGTGGTAATTGATTGGACTCTGTTTTGAGATGGTTTTCTAATGTATTTTGTATGTTAAATGATGTTAGGAATGAGGTTTTATCAATCCAATCCCGAATAGGTTGTTTTTCCTAAGTTTTTTCTTGTGAAAATGTTGGTTTTGGGGGTGATTTTGGTGTTCTGTTAAAGCTGGAGGTATAAGGACGAGTTTAGGGTTGTTTGTGATGTTAATTGATGTTTAGAAATGTTTAGAAGTGATGGATCTTGGCTGGGTTGTGTTTTGGAAGAGTTTGGAGGTGATTTCGGTTGTGTTTGGTAGTCGAAATGTTGGGTTTAGATAGGGCAGCGAGTTTAGGAGTGTTGGCTGAAGATTTCAATGCATGATGATGCATTAATCCTCTGCTTTTATGTGTCTAAAATAGGGGAGACATCTTCAGACACTTTTGGAGTTGATCCGGAAGCTTAATTGCCGTTTCGGCAAGCAAGCGAAACGTAAATTGGTGAGTGCGATTGGGTTAGAAGTCCATGAGGACAAAAATACAAGGTTTGGGGATTTAGAAGAGGTTTGAAACACCTTCCTAAATCCGGAAGTAAGTATGGTTTGAATTGCTCTCTTAAAAGTGGTATTTGCCCCTAAAATGCTTTTACATGCTCATGGTTTGAGATTGATAAATTCATACTGTTTTTGTGCATGATTCATGGCATGAGATTATGCTTGTAGAGATGTCATGATATGGCATGTTGCATTGAAGAGATTTGAGCTTTTTGTTTGAAGCAAAGTATGATTTATGTTTTGAAATGTGATGAGAAAACCTTTGAGTAATATTGCATGAAAAAAAATAGGTGTGATGATGTTTTAACACATTATATTCGCATAGATGTTGAGAAACTTACCGGATATAATTGATCGATCAATAGGATGAGAGTGCACTATAAACTAAAAAAATTCGTACGTGCTCTTTGGTTAAGCCAAAGGGAGACATTCCGATGATGGGCATTCCATCGGGTAGGACTTGGCGAAATACCCAAGCTTTGTGGCGATGAGAGATTCCGCCATGTGAGTACGGTGATGAGAGATTCCACCGGAAGCCATGTTGCTAGACAAGTGAGTACGATGATGTGAGATTCCACCGGAAAAGTCTAGTGTAGAAATGTGTCCGCATATCCGAGTATTAAAGAGATGTTAAATGCCAATATAAATGATGAAATAGTTTTTGTTACACATGTACCTTTGATGAAATGATTTATGCTATGAGTTATGCATATGAGATTTGTTTTAGAAATGCTTTGATGATACAAGCATGTGTATGGCCTTGCCATGAGTTTTGCGTTGGTAAATGCATGAGATAGAATTGAGGTACATGTGCTTTCAATGAGAAGTTGCTTTGAAAGGTTTTCAAGCATGTGTTAGAATGAGCATGTGGTTCAAAATTTTTGTGTAAAGATTTTCAAAGTGTGCATTATTGTGTTGGTTTCCTTTAGAGCATACCTCACTAAGCATTTGTGCTTACGCTCTCTCTTTTACCAATAATGCAGATAATTGAGGTGTTTTCGGCATCAAGGAAGCTAAGTTCATCCAGGGAAATCCAAGCTCACGTATGGTGAAGTTTTCATACACTTTAGTTTTGATAGATTGGCAATGGGAAACCAAGTTTTGCATTTGGGAGATGTGTTAAACTCCATAAGGTTGTGGCATGTTTGTTTTGGCTTGCTGGTTGTAAATGGCCTTGATTGCTTGTTTTTGAGGATTGGATTGCCTATTTGAGATTTGATATTAGGGTGCATGCCTCTAGACTAATAAGAGTTCATGTTTGATGCCATGGTTGTGTTTGAGTGTTCCAAATATGTACCGTATATGTATGTTGACTTGTTGGTATGATTAGAGAGTCCTTGGGATGTGTTAGATTAGGTTTTTGGGTGAAAAACCAGTCTTTGATGCAGTTTCTGGGAAAACCGTATCGAAACACCCTCTAGTGTTTCGAAACAGGGGCCTGTAATGGCCTTCGTGTTTCGAAACGATGGAGGCTATTTCGAAACGATTTGGCTACTGGAATGCCATGTTTCAGAACTGGTCTCGGAACAGACCCGCGTATCGAAATAGACAACGCCGTTTCGATCCAGCGTTTCGATACGACAGGTGGGTATTTCGAAACGGGTGACCATTGGATACAGTTTTGAATTGTTCTTATGTTAGCATGCTTTACATTTTAGTCCTAAATGTTGAGATTGCAATTGCTTGAGCTTGAGATGTCCAATTAAGTTGAAATTTGGTAGAGAAGCATGTAACATGACTAATTTCATATTGGTAACCTTAAAATTAATGAAGACACTCTAATTTACAAAAAATACAATTTTGTCCCTAAACTCGTGTAAAGTGCAATTGAGTCCATATATGTTATCCGACCGATGTGTCTTTCTCAATCGTGTTTCATGAGTGCTCACTTAGGGTTAACAAGCATCTAGACAAGATTAAAAAGAAATAAAAAAGGGTCGTGAAACAAGGTTGACTTTCGGGTTGACTTTGATTTTCCTCGTGTAATCTTCGTAGTTCGGTTTAATCGTCTAGGCAGGGCTAAGGGGGTTACAAGATTATCTTGGAGGAATACCATGGCAAGACCGTTGAAAATCAGAGAAGGCCGAGTCTGAGCATGAAAGAAGTAGTGAAGAAGGATATTATCAAATGGCTTGATGTCGGGATAATTTACCCCATTTCAGATAGCTCATGGGTTAGCCCAATACAATGCGCTCCAAAGAAGGGTGGCAAGACAATTGTACAAAATAGCAAGGATGAATTAATACCCTCTAGGATTGTCACAAGATGAAGAGTGTGCATGGAATATAGAAAGTTGAACAATGCTACGCGAAATGATCACTTCCCATTGCCTTTCATCGACCAAATGTTGGATAGGGTGGCTGGTAAAGCTTTCGATTTTTTTAGGATGGCTATCGGGTTATAACTAGATTTCCATCGCCCCTGATGATTAAGAGAAGACCACCTTCACGTATCCGTATGGGCTGTATGCCTTCAGAAGAATGCCATTCGGGCTGTGTAATGCCCCGACAACGTTTCAATATTGCATGATCGCCATTTTTAGGCATGATTGAGCATAACTTGGAAGTATTCATGGATGATTTCTCGGTTCTTGGCAAAACATTTGAGGAATGCCTTCAGAGTTTAAGCAAGTTTTGAGGAGATGTATTGAGACAAACTTAGTCTTAAACTGGGAAAATGCCATTTCATGGTGATGGAGGGCATTGTTCTTGGGCACAAGGTAACCAAGAGAGGATTAGAGGTTGATCAATCAAAAATTGATGTAATTAAGCAATTGCCACCTCCTACGAGTGTATAAGGAATAAGAAGTTTTTTAGGAGATGTAGATTTTTACCGACACTTCGTTAAAGATTTTCTAAAATTTCAAAATCTTTATGCTTGTTATTGGAACAAAATTACAGTTTTGCATTTGATGATGCTTGTTTGAGAGCATTTCAAGAACTTAGGGAGTGTTGATCAAGGCCCCTATTGTTTTGGCACCAGATTGGAATGAGCCATTCGAGCTCATGTGTGATGCCAACGATTCTGGCATCGGAGCAATGTTAGGACACCAACGTGGCAAAGTTTTCCATATCCTTTACTATGCCAGCCAAACTTTAAATGGAGCTCAGATTAATTACTCCACAAATGAGATAAAATTTCTTGTAGTTGTATTTGCCTTTGATAAATTTAGATCTTTTTTAGTTGGTAACAAAGTTCTGGTGTAGACAGATCATTCGACACTGAAGTACCTATTGGCAAAGAAGGATGCCAAGCCTTAATTAATTTGATGGATGCTTCTTCTACAAGAATTTGACCTCAAGATCCGAGACAAGAAGGGTAGTGAAAATTTAGTGGTTGACCACCTATCACACCTAGAGCACCACCTTGACGATGGTAAGACAGCTGCTATAAAAGATGAATTGCCATATGAGTATTTGCTTGCAGTTAATGTCGTGGCATGGTATGCTGACATCATCAACTACCCGGTAAGCAATATTCTTTCACTAGACTTGGCATATAATGTCGGAAAATGTTTTTTTTGAAATGTTCGACAATATTATTCAGACGCGGCAATATTGTTCAAGCAGTGTATCGACCAAGTGATCCGCCAGTGTGTGCCAGAGGATGAGAAACAGAACATATTGCAACTATGACATGCCGCCCCATATGGAGGACACTTTGCCGGGATGATCATTGTAACCCCTTGACCCGATCTGGGTGAAAGACCGAACTGCACAAGTCACACGGGGAGTATTGAAGTAAACCAGAAAGGTTTACCTCAATAAACGATCTTAAATTTTTTCTTTTATCTTGCCTAGATGCACATCATTAGCCTAAGTGTTAAGACTCGAAACGAAATGATTAACATCAAACCAGACATCGATTAGGCACTAAATTGATTATAAACATGTTTTAGGGACCATTTTGTAATTTTAGCAAATTACAGAGTCTTATTCAATTTTTAATGGGTAATCTTCACTCATGGTCACTTTCGTTTGGGGTTTGTTCTATTTTGGTCACCAAAATTGAAAAAAGATTATTTTGGTAACTTACGTTTAGAATCATGCCTATTTTGGTCACTGAGACGTTAGTCTCCGTTAAATAAAAATAATAAATTTTAATTTAACCCTCAAACTTTATTTTTTTGATGCCAACCCCCAAACTTTTAAAAATTTAATTTTCACCATCATCCCAAAATTAATTCCAAATAAAACTCAATGGAAAAATGTTCCTAGTAGTAGTTTCCGACATCTTCTGCTACGAGCTTACGAGAGAAATCAGAGAAACCATAGAGAGCTAATGAGTCCTTGTTTAGATATAACTTTGAATTGTACTCACTTGCTTCCGGTGGCATCGGTATGTACTCTTTCTTATCGTAAAGATTTTGTCAAGTCGGAAAATAAACAATGCTTCTTTATTTAGTTTTTTATTGCACATCATTGAGCTAACGTAAAGTAATCGATCAGTTTTTCATCTAATAATATATGTTCAGCTGCTTCAACCTTTCATAAAAAAATTTACTCAAACAAGGAATGGATCTGTTTGCGAAATTTGCTAAAAGCTCAAGCTCAACAAGATAATCATCTCACCTGGCAGGGTTAGTCGTACATCTTGTGTTCACTGATTCATTGATGCGAAAATTTCACCCATATGAAAATCCCAATATCCATAGGCTATGTCAATCAACAGTATCAAAAATACAAATTTAGAAAAGAATCACATTCCAAACTTGATCTTCAATATCTCATCTTTGGAATAAAAAGCAATGATTGATTTGATGTAAAACTAATATTCATTTTTACAGTAAAGGGAAATAATTAAGGGGGAAGTTTGGTTTTTTTTTTCCTTTTTCTATGAGATAGAAAAGCAACAAACCATAATATAGTATACGGAATTCATATAGTAGTACAATGAACAACATAAAATCCAACAAAAATGAAAAAAAAACAAAAAAATGTCACCGTAGAGTAAGAACAAAACCCAGAAAGAGATGAAGAGAAGAAGAGAGAAATCTGTGAAGATGATACATTGAAGAACATAAGCAACCATAGAAAAATCATAGTAGCGGGGAAGGGCGAAGCCATACTTTTCAAAGGCTAACTGGATAGCTCTAATATTACTTTTACGGAGCATGGGGAGTTTAGTGGGGCACCATTAGCTTTCACCATCGCCGCCATATACTTTCTTAGTTTAGGGGAAAGATCAAGTTTCATTTCAACTGTAAAAAACTAAAGAAGTAGAGAATCAATCACTCAAGTAATGAATTTCAAAGGGGTGATCGAAGGATATTTATAGCCGTGAGAATTGAGATGTAGTGTAGATATATGTATTTATCTTGAATGTATAATTCTGAAGTTCTATTCGGAATTGTTTTAGTGAAGATTGTGAAAAATAAATTTTTGAAAGTTTGGGGGTTGACATAAAAAAAGAAAGTTTGGGGGTTAAATTAAAAATTATTGTTTTTATTTAACGGAGACTAATGTCCCAGTGATCAAAATAGGCACGATTCTAAATGTAAGTGACCAGAATAATTTTTTTTTGAATTTTGGTGACCAAAATAGAACAAACCCCAAACGAAAGAGACCACGGGTGAAAATTACCCAATTTTAATTTACCAACCTTTAATTAGTCACATTACATGCCACTGTGTCAAGTCTTATCTCAAAATTATCATCCAAGCTCATTAAATTACATCCACAACATACAAGGACTAAAATGTAAAGAAACAGAAACTTCAAAAGATTCCAATAACCAACTTAACAGTAGGGTGTTTCGAAACCAAGAGCCTTGTATCAAAACGAGTCTTGGTGTTTCGGTACACGAGGTTGTTTCGATACAGCCTCAACTCGTTTCGGTAACGGCATTCTAGTAGCCATCTTAAGCGAGCTTGTATCAAAATACCTCTCATTGTTTCGAAACCCCTGCGCCATTTCAGGCACATTGTTTTGATACAGCCTTAGCCGTACCGAAACACCTGAGCCTGTAATGACACTTTCTGCTAGTTTTTAACACTTTAAGGCAATCATAATCATCCTAACATGCTTCCAACCTGCATACAACTCAATCATTCATGGCATATTCATCATCATAACGTGGAAAACTGCATCAAAGGTAAATTATATACATGCAACCTTGAAACAAGCCAAGGAAGATACTAAAATGCAAAGTAAAGAATAAACGAAATACCAATGGCCATTTACAAGTTTAAAACAGCAAAACAAACTTGCTCAAAAGAGAGTTTACAAAAATCTCCCAACAACACAACGAATCACCCATTGCCCTTATTACTTTAGTCTAAATCGAAACATACTTTCTTAAACGAAGTCTCTCGGAATCCCTTGCTACTTACTGTCTCCAAACCTTAATTATCTGCAATGGTGGAAAAATGAGAGTGTAAGCACACAAGGCTTAGTGAGGAGTGCTGAAAAACAAAACTCCATCAATGCACTAAAACCATTTTCTAAGGCCACATTAAAATCACTTTTCTATTACTTCAAAACATCAATTTAAAACCATCATGCCTTCAAAACCATGCACTTTCCTTAATAAAAAAAATCAGCATATAAACTTCTTGCAACATGTATTATGAATCCAACAACAAATCCCATTGCTAACACACAATTTATGCCTTCCCATTCATAGCTACCTTATGTAGAGCTTAAAGAGTAAAACATGCATTTACACATTAAGCATCATAAACCATTTCATAATACATCATCAATTATATTGTATTAAAAATGATCGTCAACACGCTCATTTCTCAAAACAACATCGGATACGCGGATAAGCAACTGTTGTCCCAACACTTCATACATTATCACTGTCATCTCAAGGTTCACACACATGAGCTACCCTCCATCGTTGTGACACCTGGGGTGGAGTATTCGGTACACGGTATAAATCCCTCAACACCACTCATCAGTAGATGTACAACCCCACTAACGAGAGACGAAACACCATACACTTTCCTCAATCGTTAGTGTACTTGGAAGGAGTATTCAGTAAACCATATAAACCCCTCAACATCCAAGGCGACTTGTCTATAGTGCACTCAATCCTATAGCCGGCTAACTACAACCGATTTCATTTATAAACCATTTTTACGATATCACTTGCCAATATAATTCACATTTAACCACATACCTCACTGTTTTCAAAGCATCATCAATAAATCATTTTCTAAAGCATTAAACCATGCTTTAAATCACAAGTATAAAACATATACTTAAAAGGATCACTTACCATGTGCATCCTTCATTATCACATCGTGAAAACAACAAATCACTTACTTTAAAACATGCTTTAACAGTAGGTAACATGCATTTATAAATCAAGTGCATAAACCAATCCATAATAGCACAATTCGAGGGATAAATTCCTTATACTTGTTACCACATACCGACACGTGAAACCTCGACTAGCCGACACGAATCCAAGCATTCAAAGCTCACGGAACTTCACTGATTGCTTCCGATACATTCTCTCATGTTTATACCACATAAGAACAAAGGATTAATGCATCACAATGCATTAAAATCACCAGCAACCAAAGCTACCACAGTGCCCTGCCCAAAAACACCAAAATGCCTAACGAAAATAACCGAAAACACCTTCGATTACACTACAAACTTAGCCCAGCCAAAACCTAACAATTCCATCCATTTTTAATCGTCAATTAACATCCAAAAACAACCTATTACCCACCTTATACCTCAAGAAATCACAAAACCACATTAACACCACAAAATCTCAAATCTAACAACCTAAACAACTAGAGATCCAACTCATTTTGAGATTACTATGATAAAACCTTTATTTCAACATCCTTTAACATCCAAAACATGATTAAAATCAATCTCAAATTAATCAAAACAATACCATTACGAGAATCTTAGGAAATCATCTTTTAAAGCTTGATCTAACAACTTTCATCAAATAGATTATAAAACCTTATTAATAAACACATTTAGAGAGCCAAAGACTTGGGAATTTCAATAAAGAACCTTTGATTAGAGGATAGAAAAGAAAGATCACTTCTCACACAAGCTTTTTCCCTTGATTGGAAATGATTTAGATGAAAACCTTCAAGAAATCCATAGCTAGTTAATGTAGAAATCCATGAGAACCATTTAGGAATCAAGAGTGGGAGAAAAGAAATATATCTCTTGAGATTTTAGTGAAGAGAAAATAGTTTGGCTGAAGGGAAAGTTGAGAGAAAAAAGTTAAGAGAAAAGTAGTTATGTAAGAAAATGTGTTAGCCTTTTAAAATCCTTTTTATTAAAATCCATTTAATAAATCAATTTATTAAATCTTTTAAAATTACTAAAACAAGGGAAAAGGCTGATAACACCTTGGTGTAATAGCTCCCTAAAGATTGTAAGCCTGGACTCTTTTCAATTTAGTCATTAAAATATATTTTGCAATTTTTACGATTTAGTCACCGTTTTCAAAATTCCAATTATATCAGTCCAATTTTATCAAATAGAACTCTCAAAACATTCAAAAAATATTTTAAGATTTTGAAATATTTTTCTCTATTTTATCTCCCTCAAAAACCATTTGTTTCAAAATTCCTGAAACTAGCCTAGCCCCCTCGAACTCGACTAACTCCTAAGCCCAAAATCAGGGCGTTACAACTCTCCCTCAGTTAGGAAATTTCATCGTCGAAATTTTACTTGGAGGAAAATGATAAGGAAACTGCTTCTTCATATCATCTTTCTTTTCTTAGGTGGCTTCCTCTACGCAACAATATCAACATAAGACTTTGACCAACTCGATGGTCTTACCACAAAGAACCTTGTTGTCTGAATCAAAGATCTCGACTGGTTCTTCATCATAGAAAAAAACTAGATTTAATTCTATCTCCTCAACAGGCATAACATGAGACGGATCCGATCTATATCTCCGAAGCATGGATACATGGAAAACATTATGTATCTTCTCCAACTCGGGAGGCAACCTTAACTTATAAGCAACATGCCCAACACGCTCAAGCATTTCATAAGGTCCAATAAACCTCGGACTCAATCGTTTGAGGATGATCACAAAAATGGAGTTCTTCTTAGACGATGTCAAAGGAAAATCAGACACGAAATCCATCGTAATCCTCTCCCATTTCCATTCTGGTATCCTCAAAGGTTGCAACAGCCTGAAGGAAACTGATGCTCAGCTTTCACGCGCTGACAAACCATACACCTCCTCACAAAATCACCGACATCCTTCTTTAAACCAACCAAATAGTACACATCTTTCAATCCATGATACATCTTAGTACTACGAGGATGCATATCAAGAGGACTGCTATGAGCCTCAGTCAAGATAGTGCGCCTCAACTCAATATCCTTCGACACAACTATTTTGCTCTTAAAACACAAAGCACCATCATCATTGAAACAAAAGTTCGTTGGATTACCTTCCGCAATATTCTACATATGCGGTACTAGGTATGTAAATGAGCCGAGTCAAGCTCGAGTAGGGCTGAGCTCAACTCAGCTCGTTAAAATTTTAAGTCGAGTAATTTTTAAAGAGCTTGAGAAATTTGAGCTCAACTTAGCACGTTAAAAACTCAAGTCGAGCTCGAGCTTGATTCGATCCCAATTGAGTCAAGTGTTGACTAATCTTTTACCGTGTTGAATTCGAGTGATCACCATTTGTCACGTCTCATTTAAAGACCTATTAAGAAAAAAAACTTTGATACACCAGTTGTGTAAACTCAAGCTTGTTAATTTTAGGGTTTATGGTGTTAGCTTAGGGTTTAGAGGTTTAGGCTGTTGGGTTTAGGATTTAGGGTTTGAGACTTATGTTTAGGGTTTATATTTTAGGGTTTTAAGTATAGGAATTTAGACTTTAAATTATATAAAATAAAAAATTACTATATTATATTTTTGAGTAGCTCGTGAGTTTTTGAGTCGAGTCTAATCGAGTCGAGCTTTGACCGAGTCGAGATCGAGTAGCTCACAATCTGTCTCGTCTCATTTATAGCCCTATGTGGTAAAAACGAATCATCTAGCAACTGCTTCTCCTTAATCAACTCTACCAACAAAGGTTTCACTTGTAACTCAGCCACCAAACCACCATCCCGTGATATACTCAACCGAGCAAACATTACCCTCAACTCTACGACCACCTTTCTACTCAAGGCATCAACTACAACATTAGCTTTACCATGGTTATATTCTATCTTTAAGTCGTAATCCTTAAGCAACTCCAACCATCTTCATTGCCTAAGATTCAACTCTTTCCGAGAAATTAAATATTTCAAACTTTTATGATCTGTATAAACCATGGACTTCTCACCGTAAAGATAATGCCTCTAAATTTTCAAAGCAAACACAACCGCAGCAAGCTCAAGATCATGAGTAGGGTAGTTGCGCTCGTTCATCTTTAATTGTCTAGATGCATATGCCACAACCTTCCTACCTTGCATCAACACACAACCTAAACCAACATATGATGCATCACTATAGACCACAAAATCGTTACCTGAATCATGTTGAATCAAGACATGAGCTTGCGTCAAAGCTTCCTTCAACCTCTCGAAAGCTTGTTGTCTAACATCCGTCCACTCAAAGCAAACATTCTTTTGCAACAACTTGGTTAACGATGCAACAATCTTAGAGAAACCATCTACAAACCTTCGATAATAACCTGCCAAACCAAGAAAACTACAGACTTTCGTCACCGGTTTAAGCATCTTCCAATTCGTCACCGCCTCAATCTTATGTGGATCAACCCGAGTACCTTCGGCCGACACCACATGTCCAACAAAGACAACTTCTTTAAGCCAAAACTCACACTTACTCAACTTGGCATAAAGCTGATTTTCCAACAACATATGTAACACAATTCGCACGTGCTTATCACAATCCTCCTCGGTTTGAGAGTACACAAGAATATCATCAATAAACACAACCACAAATTGATCCAAAAACTCATGAAACACAATATTCATCATATCCATGAATGCAGCAGGTGCACATCCACATCCTTTACCTTCAACTAATAATGTCTAGATCTCAAAGCATTCTTAGAAAACACCGAAGCACCTCAAAGCTGATCAAACAAATCATCAATCCTTGGAAAAGGATACTTATTCTTAATCGTCAACTTGTTCAATTCCCGATAATCTATACACATACACATCGTGCCATTTTTCTTCTTCACAAACAAAATTGGTGCACCCCAAGGTGAAACACTAGGCCTAATGAACCCTCAATCAAGCAACTCCTGAAGTTGCGTCTTCAACTCTTTCAACTCTTTCGGTGCCATCCGGTAGGGAGCAATAGACACTAGAGTCATATTTTCATACAACTCAATGCCAAACTCAACCTCTCTATTCGGTGCCAGACCATTATACTCTTCCGGAAATACACCCGGTAACTCACATATTGTACGTATGTCCTGCACACGCACTTCCTTCGACCCTAGATTCATCATATAAGCTAAGAAAATCTCGCAACCCAGTTCTATCAAACGACTCGCTTCTAGAGTCGAAATAGCATTGGACAAGAATTTAACATTCTCACCCACGATTACCACTTCGTAATCATCAGTAAGTTTCAAGGTAACTCGATTAGCCTCAAAATCGACCACAGCCCTATGCTCAGTTAACCAATCCATCCCAAGGATTACATCAAAACCATAGAAAGGCAATTCCATTAAATCAATTGCAACCACATGACCTTGAACAAATAGAAAACATCTCTTATATAACCTTTTTGTAACAACCGTGTCTCCAAAGGAACTAGTTACTTCCATTCCCACATCTAACATCTTAACAGGAATGTCAAGCAAATTTGCATGCTCACTCAATATGTATGAATGCGTATAACAGGAATCAATCAAAGATAACAATAAAAAGGATTTCAAAGTGAAAGTGCCTGCAATCACATCGGTGTCATTGCGTCCCTCGCAATGTGCGTATACCCTCGTACGACAACCACCCTCAGGTTCAACAACCACATCATGTGCTACAGCTCTCTGGCCATCCTCCCTACGCTGGAAATTACCACGATCGCACCCACGACCTCGTTAAGGTGCATGTAAGGGCCTGTAGGTGTTCTCTTTTTATGAGCGCAAGTGCACACTCTTGTCAAGTTATAGTATAAAAGATATCGTCTCCCACAGGGATTGGAATGACTATTATGAATTTTTTCCTGCACAAGAATTTGATAAATTGCACAATTAAATTTCTTAATGTGGAAAAATAAAGACAGAAATAAGATAAAGATATTGATGATAGGGAGAGATAAGGTTGATAGATTGGGTAAGGTAATTGCAGGCCAGTAGCGTGTAAACTACATTAAAGCCTAAGTGTGTTTTACACTGCCACGATCTGCTGCCTCGGTGGGTAACGACGGACGGCAGCTATGACCCTGTCACGCGGCCATAGCGCGTCTCTACGCTCACAACTTTCGATGTCTTGGCAAATGGAATGGAAATACGTCCTGGCGGCAAGTCTAGAAGACACTCCAAGTTTGGCAGAACAATTTTTAAGTGATCCTTCCTATGTCTAGGTAAGGATTCTGTCACTACGTGATGTAGGCAATACCTAACAATCTCAGAATAAACCTAACAGAGGCAGTCGACGTTTGGGTGCTCTTTTTAGCTGCTGAAACTCGAACTTATGTCTAAGATGAATTAGTCAACACCTCAACATGATGAGACCATGCTTAATCCTTTTGTGAGTCTTACACTCTCGTGCCTGACAAATGGATTTCCTCAAATGGACTTTTGGAATTAATTGAAGAAGTGAAGAACATGAATTAAGCAAACATGAGAATATTTTTTTTGAAAACACACTAAAACTGTTAAAACCGTTTCTCACAACTACTTTACATAAAAAAACCTAAACCCTAGGAGAGTTGGGCCGCGACCTCCAACACCTCCAATCCACCTATCTACCTCTCCGCTAATCATCCATCTATCCGTGCATCTAAGCATAAGCATGCCCCTATACCCTCGCATACATTGGGTATACATAAGGCTCATGGCCTAAGTTTGATTTCTCTTTGAAGTAGAAGTCCTAAAAGTAGCTTTACATTAAATGTTGACTCCTTTTGACTTGAATGTGGACTCTTTGGACGTTGCCTTCTCCCGCAAGTAAGGATAAGTACTCCTACTTATCAATTCTAGATTAGCTCTATAGGCCGCTACATGCTTCAGAAAATTGCAAGACTGGGCTCATTGGACTCAGGGAATTGTCTTCTTTCAATCGCAACCCATCTTGGCTAAGTCAGTTTAACTCCTGCCTGGGCGACACTCGGCGTCAGTGCTGCTACGGCGACGTCCTTGACGGAACTTGGAACTGCTTCAGTACAACTACTTTTTGCTCCCCGCTTTCATGTCCTCTCCACAGGTACACATCTATAGCACCTGAAAATGAAAACTAAACTAAAACATTATATTTTCTTAACGAAACATGAAATATTCAACAAAATCATGGTAGAAGAGCAAATACTGTTATTATGCATGCAATGCACCTAAATATGCCTAAATGAACTGAAGAACATCAATAATAAGGGCATGAATATGTACAAAATATAGAACTCGTAGACACTATACACACCCCCAAACTCGAACTATTGCTTGTCCTCAAGCAATGCAACCTAACTAGTAAACTTGTCCTTTGCACAAAATTAATAGAAACTTAGCCTTTGACTTGATTTCTTACCTCAACGTCGTGGCACCTATTTAATGTTAATGATAAGGAATGGCATGAAATAACTTAGATTTTAATTTTCTTAGTGCCAGTGCAGTGTGTGCAGGTGTGTGTCCATGTTAAACATGCTGGGATAACTAAATTAACAAAGAATGCTAAAAATAATTAAATTACTAAAAATGATACGAGTTGTTGCCTTGGCAGTATAGTTAAGCACTTCTTTTCCTCTTTTCTTTTTCTCTGATCATGGCTTTAAGGGCTTCAGCCCATCACAACTATTCTATGGGTCTAAAGCTAAGATAGGTGCACTCTACGAAACTCCGAACCATTTGAATAGAGACATCTTGTGAAGGCTTTCATTCACTCTTGCTAATTTGTCAGTCACTTGGTTTAGATACTTGGACTTTGATAGCAGCGGAGTGTCCTTGCTCATGATCCTTCCTAGAGCATGTTTCGGGCACCTCTAGGGTATTAAACATCCTGCCTAGAGCCTGTTTCGGGCACCTCTAGGGTTTTCACAATCTTTGTGTTGCTGCCCTGTGCTGCCGCGACAACAAACCTGTATTCAATTAAGAAATTTTTATTAAGTAAAGCATGCAGTATTAAACTTAGAACTCAAGCAAAAATTCAGCATTTAACATACAGTGTAAGAATAATTGGCAAAAAGAAAAAAATTCTAAGTATTTTTCATGCTTCATCCCATTGTTAAGTCAAATTTTAAGTATGGTGTGAATATAAGTAGTCGACTAACTATCATAGGCACAAGTTTTAAGGTAAGAATTTCTATTTCATTAAGTGTTTAGGGGGTTAATTTACACATGTTCCTATATGCTACTAAATGAACCTAAAGACAAAGAAAACAAAGAGGACTATTCCCCCCAAACACAAGGTTGTCATTGTTCTCAATGCCTTACATAATATAAATAAAAACAACAAAGAAATAAAACATAAAAAGAAAAAGAAAAAATAGAAAAATTAAAAGTAAACATAAAAATAAAGAAAAAGTAACGAAAAAAGAAAAAAGGTTCTATAGACCAGGGGATTTCCAATCTGTTGCTGCTGCGTCGGATGAGGATTCTAAGGAGGCGGGCAGGACTAGGCGACGTGTGGAAGAAGTTCTGGCGGTTGTGCTCTTCTTCATGCCACGTGGCGGATGGATGCGGCTGGGGTGGGTTTCTTGGATGTTACATCTGGCTCAGGTTCAGACCCTCCACCCTGAGGCTCAGTTGCTGCGGCTGGCCATTTCCTCTTTCTTACTACCTCAGCCGGTTCATCATTGATGAAGTAAAAAATCTCCATGTCTGAGTCATCGGCATCTTTGGCAGCTTCCTCCTTTGATGCTAGGGAGGCGGCGGTAGTCTCCTCATCTCTCTCGGACTCTGATGAAGAGGTGAGGTAGTACGACTGGATGGGAGTGGGTGAGGTTCTTCGCTTAGGGCATATGTGCGGCCCTTCGCTGGCTGGGGCGGCTGGAGTGTTAGCTGGTCTGGGTGTGATATGTGTCGGTTTAGACACTGCTAACTTAGATGGAAAGGCAGGCAACTGTGGGCCGGCGTCATGGTACTTGTCAAGCAAGTAGGCCACAAATGCCTCTTGCACCTCCGCAATGTATCTGGTGAAGATCACATGTCTGTGCTCGATCCACTGGTAGCTCTCCACAAGGCTGCGTAGCAGGGGGACTATGACGGAGGGGAGGGCAGCATCAGTACTGCGAACTGCGGTTGGGGTGGCGGCAAGTTGGGATGGCGGCTTAGCGATTGACGACGTTTCCGGCTCCAGCTCCTGCATCATCTGGAGGCACGCCTTTCTTGTCAACCCTTCCTTGGTGGCAATGATTGTATCTTTGGGATGTAGCGGCACGCGGAAGTTGGCGCATAGACCTGTGATGAGTGTAGGGAGGACGAGGGGTTTTTTGGCATTGGGCTTGTCGGCATGGGCATAGATTTCTTCAAGAATCACTTCGCCAACGTTGATTGGCCGCCCCTTCATAACGATGTGGATAAGGTCCAGTCGCGACCTATTGACTGTTGATCTGTGCGAGGTGGGCAACAGGCAGTGTTGGACGAAGTTGCTCCAAAGAATTGCCTCCAGCAGCAGATTGCGGCGTTTGACTGAACCATTGTTCTTGCCAGTTAGCCACTTGGTGTTGGGCCGACAGATTTCTTTCTTGATCTTTTCGTAGTCAACCACCGTTAGATAGGACCTCCACTCTTCATGTATATTCCCGCTGATGTCTATGTCGTAGTATCTATTGAGTGTCTCTGCCGTGAACTTGATTCATTCGCCGCGGACATAGATGAAAGGGTTTCCCGGTGTAGGCTTGTGGGCATAGAATTCTCGCACCTAGTTGTTGTTTATTTTCTCTAGATGTCGTGCGAAAATATTCCAACCCAAGTTGTGAACCCTCTCGAATATGGTGGGTTCAAGGCCAAAATCCCCATCTGGCATGGTGTATTGGAACTCTATTTCTTCCTAGAGTCACCGCTCAGTGAAGTGCTGCTTGTAAGTTGCCGCTACAACATGGTTTAAGAACCTTTGAAAGGTAGGTTTGGAGGTGGAGGCGGGTTGTTTTGATGTGGCCATTACTATGAGAACGGTTGTGTTTTCCTAAAGAAAGAAAAAGAAATTGCAAGAAAGTAAAGCAGATGAAATCTTGAAAGCAAAGATTGAAAAGAAGAATTGAGAGTAAAAGAGAGAGCAAAGTGATGAATGGGGTGAGAATAGTTGAGCTTATATAGTCGCTTCTCTCCGCTGCCTTGGCGGGCACGCTGTCAACAGGCGGCAATGATTGCGGTGCGATTTACGTGCTTCTAGACATTACACAGATATCCGTTCCGCTAGCTGTTGCAAAATAGCCTTTGCGGCTAGCCGTTATGCTCATCTTTCTTGGGTTGCTGGGTTGGGCTTCTCTTTTATTCTTTCATCCTTCTTGGTCTTGTCTTCATTCCTAACCTGAAATAAATTAAATGTAAAAATTAAATAACCAAAAATTAAATCTAATCCTAATACATGAAAATAAATTAAAGATAAAAATAAAAATTAGGTTATGTTGGGTTGCACATTTCCCAAACATAACCACTTCCTGAGGGCTTTGCGTATGGCTTTTCGTCCGGGCATGTGCTTTCCCTTCTCGGGTGGATGTTGGTTGTCATCTTTTCCGCCCTGGCGGGGCATACACCAAAGAAATCAAAGAGGCATAATTTTTTTTGAAAAATAAAATAAAATAAACAGAAATTTAATGTGCAAAAATTAAAGTAGAAGTGAATAATTCAAACGCAGTTGTTGTTGTCAATCCCCAACAATGGTGCCAAAAACTTGTAAGGGCGTGTAGGTGTTCTCTTTTTATGAGCGCAAGTGCACACTCTTGTCAAGTTATAGTATAAAAGATATCGTGTCCCACAGGGATTGGAACGGCTCCTATGAATGTTTTCCTGCACAAGGATTTAGTAAATTGCACAATTATATTTCTGAATGTGGAAAAATAAAGACACAAATAAGATAAAGATAGTGATGATAGGGAGAGATAAGGTCGATAGATTGGGTAAGGTAATTGCAGCTCAGTAGCGTGTAAACTGCATTCTAAAGCCTAAGTCTGTTTTACGCTGCCATGATCTGCTGCCTCGGCGGGTAACGGTGGACGGAAGCTACGAACCTGTCATGCGGCCGTACTGGGTCTCTACGCTTGCAACTTTCGCTCTCTCGGTAGGTGGAATGGAAAGAAGTCCCGACGGCAAGTGTGGCAGATACTCCAAGTTCGGTAGAGCAATTCTTAAGTGATCCTTCCTATGTCTAGGTAAGGATTCTATCAATACTTGATGTAGGCAATACCTAGCAATCTCAGTGTAAACCTAACACATGCAGTCGACCTTTGGTTGCTCCTTTTAGCCGCTGAAACTCGAACTTATGTCTAAGCCGAATTAGTCAACACCTCGACATGATGAGACCGTGCTTAATCTTTTCGCGAGTCTTACACTCTCGTGCCCGACAAATGGATTTCCTCAACTGGACTTTTGGAACTAATTGAAGAAGTGAAGAACATGAATTAAGCAAACTTGAGAATATTTTATTGAAAACACACTTAAACTGTTACAGCCGTTTCTCACAACTACTTTACATACAAAAACCTAAACCCTAGGAGAGGTGGGCCGCGACCTCCAACACCTCCAATCTATCTATCTACCTCTCTGCTAAGCATCCATCTATTCGTGCATTTAAGCATAAGCATGCCCCTATACCCTCGCATACATTGGGTATATATAGGGCTCATGGCGTAAATTTAAGTCCTCTATGAAGTAGAAGTCCTGAAAGTATCTTTAATTTAAATGCTGACTCCTTTTTGACTTGAATGTGGACTCTTTGGACGTTGCCTTCTCCCGCAAGTAAGGATAAGTACTCCTACTTATCAATCTTGGATCAACTATACAAGTCGCTACGAGCTTCAGAAAATTGCAACACCGTGCTCATTGGACTCAGGGAATTGTCTTCTTTCAATCGCAGCCCATCTTGGCTAAGTCGGTTTAACTCCTGCCTGGGCGGCACTCAGTAGCAATGCTACTACGGAAACGTCCTTGGCAGCACTTGGAACTGCTTCAGTACAACTCCTTTTTGCTCCCAGCTTTCCTGTCCTCTCCACAGCTAGACATCTACAACACCTGAAAATGAAAACTAAACTAAAACAATATCTTTTCTTAACAAAACATGAAATATTCAATAAAAGCATGGTAGAAGAGGAAATGTTATTATTATGCATGCAATGCACCTAAATATGCCTAAATGAACATAAGAACAACAATAATAAGGGCAAGAATGTGTCAAAATATAGAACTCGTGGACAGTCTACAATGCAACAACAAGTGCTCTACCCTGACCACCTATAGCAAACAATAGACAATCACGCCTAAGATGATCAATCGATCTACATCATCAAAAAGAGTTAGTTGCCATAGTCGTAGGATCATGTCCCTCTCGAGCCAAACGAGGACAGTCCCGCCTTAAATTCTCGCGTGATCCACAAACCCAACAGACATTTTGCTCAGACCTCACCTTGTTAACTTGAACTGGCGCATCACGCCCAGCATTACCTCGCCTCGGCTCAGGCCGATACCTACGATCATGATGCCTCTTAAATTGTCCACCACTAGGACTAGAATCCACAGCTCTCTTACCCGAGAGGACAAGCCCAAACTCTGCACGATATCCTTAGCTCGCGTCACCAACACATCAAAATCTGTGTAATTAGAGGCCAACATGAAAGTCTTCACCTCTTGCACCAATCCATAACGGAAATGGTCGCAATGATGCCTATCACTTGGCACCAACTCAGGAGCATACTGGCTCAAACGAACAAACTAAACCTCATACTAAGGCACAATCATGCTACCTTGAACCAAAGACATAAACTCATATTTCTTGTCATCCAAGTATCTAACTCCTAGATACTAATTCTTGAAAGCAGCTTCGAAGAACTCCCAATCCACTTCATTAGGCTCCAAAGCCGTAGTTACAGTCGTCCACCAACTGTAAGAATCACCTTGCAGCATCGAAACAACACATCCCATCTTACATTCATCATTACACCCCATTTGATTCAAAATCCAGATCGTACTGGCCATCTAAGCCTCAGATGCATCGAGCGACAAACCATGGTACTCAACACTGCCTAAACTACGCAAGTGTTCTAACGGGAACCTCGTTTTCCCAACAGCAAGTGCTTCCACTTGCACTCTGGCAACATCAGCCTGGAATGCTCCAGTCATCGCCTGAACTAAAGGCGTCAAATCACCTAAAACAGGACCAGCTTGCTCATGATGTCCTTGCTCCTCACCCTCAGGTGGAGGCAGTGGATGAGGTAAATTCCCACCATAAGGAACCTAGTTCTCCAGATTTCCCATCCCTACAGCAGTAGTGATTGTACCCGACCGCAATTCTCTCCTCGGTCCCATAGTTCTAATATAATCAAGGCATTATAATAAAATAAAACAAAATAACCAGGACTGCCTCAAGCAAGGATTCAAGGCTTCCAATTCAATTTAAAACATTTCAACTATAATAATAAGGCAATGGGTATCTTTGTTTCCCAAACCATGGCATAGAATAATCAACAAGCATATTGCAAACACTGTGCATAACAACCAACAAGATTCAACTAACGTTATCATACATATAGCAATCACCATGCATATTGATCAACAATAACAAATTTACTTCAACATGCCAATAATAATCATTGTGCAAAGCAAACATCTCCATACAACTTAAAATTACATCACATCAACACACTAACAACTTATGATCATCCCATTCTTTCGTAACCTGGTTCTGATACCACCAAATGTAACCCCCTCGACCCGGTCTGGGCGAAAGAGCGAACCAAACGAGTCACACGAGGAATACTGAAGTACACCGGAAAGGTTTACCTCAATAAACGAACCTATTTTTTTTTTATCTTGCCTAGGTGCACATCATTAACCTAAGTGTTAAGACTCACATCAGAACGTTTAACGTCTCAATCAGACATCGATTAGGCACTCAATTGACTATAAACACGTTTTAGGGACCATTTTATAATTTTAGAAAATTACAGTGACTTCTTGAATTTTTTACCAACCTTTAATTAGTCACATTACATGCCATTTTGTCAAGTCTCAGCTCAAACTGATCATCCAAGCTCATTTAATTGCATCTACAACATACAAGGACTGAAACGTAAAGAAACAAAAACTTCTAAGGATTCCAATAACCAACTTAACATCAGGGTGTTTCGAAACCAAGAGCCCTGTAACGAAACACCCCATCTATAAACGGGTCGTGGTGTTTCGGTACATGAGGCTTTCTCGATACAGCCTCTAACTCGTTTCGGTACACGACATTCCAGTAGCCATCTTATGCGAGCCTGTATGAAAACACCTCTCCATGTTTCGAAACCCCTAGGCCATTTCAGGCACACCATTTCGGTATAGCCTTAGGCGTACCGAAACTCCTAGGCCTGTGAAGACACTTTTTTGTTGGTTTTTCACACTTTAATGAAATGATAATCATCCTAACATGCTTCCAACATGCATACAACATATCTAAACATCAATACTAAATCATTCATGGCATATTCATCATCATAACGTGGAAAATTGCATCAAAGGTAAACTATAGGCATGCAACCTAGAAACAAGCCAAGCAAGATACCAAAATGCAAAGTAAAGCATAAACCAAATACCAAAAGCCATTTACAAGTCTAAAACAGCAAAACAAACTTGCTCAAAATAGAGTTTACACAAATCTCACAACAACACAATGAATCCCCCATTGCCCTTATTACTTTAGTCTAAATCGAAGCATACATTCTTAAACGAAGTCTCTTGGAATCCCTTGCTACTTGCTACCTCCAACCCTCAATTATCTGCATTGATGGATAAATGAGAGCGTAAGCACACAAGGCTTAGTGAGGAGTGCTCAAACACAAAACTCCATCAACACATTAAAACCATTTTCTAAGGCCACATTGAAATCACTTTTCTAATACTTCAAAACATCAATTTAAAACCATCATGCCTTCAAAATCCTGCACTTTCCTCAATAAAAAAATTAGCATGTAAACTTCATACAACATGTATTATGAATCCAACAGCAAATCCCATTGCTAACACTCAATTTAAGCCTTCCTATGCATAGCTACCATATGCAAAACTTAAAAAGTAAAACATGCATCTACACATTAAGCATCATAAATTATATTGGCTTACAAGTGATCATTAACACGCTCAATTCTCAAAACAACATCAGATACACAGATACACCAGTGTTGTCCCAACACTTCATACATTATCACCGGCATCTCAAGGTTCACATACGAGAGCTACCCTCCACCGTTGTATCACTCGTGGTGGAGTATTCAGTACATTGTATAAACCCCTCAACACCACTCATTGGTAGATGTATAACCCCACAAACGAGAGACGGGACACCATACACTTTCCTCAATCGTTAGGGTACTTGAATGGAGTATTTGGTACACCGTATAAACCCCTCAACATCAAAGGCAACTTGTTTATAATGTACTCAATCCTATAGCTGGCTAACTATATCTGATTTCATTTATAACCATTTTTACAACATCACTTGCCAATATAATTCACATTGAACCACATACCTCACTATTTTCAAAGCATCATCAATAAATCATTTTCTAAAGCATTAAACAATTTTTTAAATAACAAGTATAAAACATATACTTACAAGGATAACTTACCATGTGCATCCTTCATTATCACATCATTAAAACATTAAATCACTTACTTTAAAACATGCTTTAACAATAGGTAACATGCATTTGTAAATCAAGTGCATAAACCAATCCATAATAGCACAATCCAAGGGATAAATTCCTTATACTTGCTTCCGAACTTAGACAAGCATTTCAAGCTTATATCTAAGTTCCCAAAACCAAATTTAAAGTATTTCAAAGCTGAAAATCAAGTTCTCACTCACTGACAAGCAAAACCTTGACTAGTCGATGCGAATCCAAGCATTCAAAGCTCACGAATCTTCACTGATTGCTTCCGATACGTTCTCCCATGTTTATACCACATAAGAATAGACGATTAATGCATCACAATGCATTAAAATCACCAGCAACCAAAGCTACCACGCTGCTCTACCCAACACCACCAAAATGCATATCCGAAACAACTGAAAACACCTTCGATTATACTACAAACTCATACTAGCCAAAACCCAACACTTCCATCCATTTTTAATCATCAATTAACATCCAAAAGAAACCTATTGCCCACCTTATACCTCCAGCAATCACAAAACCACATTAACACCACCAAATCTCAAATCTAACAACCTAAACAACTAGAGATCCAACTCATTTCGGGATTACTATGATAAAACCATTATATCAACATCATTTAACATCCAAAACATGATTAAAATCAGTCTCAAATTAACCAAAAGAGTACCATTACGAGAATATTAAGAAATTATCTTTCAAAGCTTGATGTAACCATTTTCATCAAATAGATTATAAAACCTTATTAATAAACACAATTAGAGTGCCAAAGACTTGGGAATTTCATTAAAGAACCTTTGATTAGAGAAGAGAAAAGAAATATCGCCTCTAAAATAAGCTTTTTCCCTTTATTGGAAATGATTTAGATGAAAACCTTTAAGAAATCCATAGCTAGTTGATGTAGAAATCCATGAGAACGATTTAAGAATCAAGAGTGGGTGAAAAGAAATAGATCTCTTGATATTTTAGTGATGATAAAATAGTTTGGCTGATGGGAAAGTTAGGAGAAGAAGTTAGCAGAAAAGATGTTACGTAAGAAATTATTTTAGCCATTTAAAATCCTTTTTAGTAAAACACTTTTAATAAATAAATTTATTAAATCTTTTAAAAATACCAAAACAAGGGAAAGGCTGATAAAACCTTGGTATAATAGCTCCCTAAAGATTCTAAGCCTTGACTCTTTTCAATTTAGTCATTAAAACGTATTTTGCAACTTTTACAATTTAGTCACCTTTTTCAAAATTCTAATTAAATCAATCAAATTTTATCGAATTAAACTCTCCAAAACATTAAAAATATTATTTTATGATTTTAAAATATTTTTACATATTTTATCTCCCTCAAATATTATTTATTTCAAATTATTCTTGAAACTAGCCTAACCCTCTCGAACCGGTTCAGTCAAATCGCTTAGCCGAACCCGGCTAACTCCTAAGCCCAAAATCAGGGCATTACAAACACTGCTACCAAGGTGTTGCAGTCGGGATTCTTTTGGCCCACGCTATACAAAGATGCTCCCAAGTATGCTAAGGCATGTGATCGATGCCAACGGATTGGAAACATATCTAGCAGACAACAATTGATGCTCCAGAACATTATGCATGTGGAATTATTTGATGTGTGGGGGATAGAATTTATATATCCAATTCCTCCATCATTTGGTAATGTACATATTCTTGTGGCTATTGACTATGTATCGAAATGGGTAGTGGTTGTTGCCCTGCCAACAAACGAGGCCAAGGTTGTTGCCAAGTTCTTGCACGTTTACATTTTTACTCGATTTGGTGCCCCTATAGTGATTATTCATCATGAGGGTACCCATTTTAAATGCGATCTAATTTCTAAAGCTTTGTGCAAGTATAGAATTCAGTAGAGGATTGCCAAGGTTTACCATCCACAAACAAATGGGCATGCCAAAATTTCAAACAATGAGATCAAAAATATTTTAGAGAAGATTGTAAACCCATCAAAGAAATACTAGTCCTTGAGACTAGATAAGTCCTTGTGGGCTTATAGGACTGCCTTTAAATCTCCTTTGCGTACTTCACCATTTAGACTTGTTTTTGGAAAACCATGCCATCTGCCAGTAAAGCTGGAACATAAAGCCTATTGTGCAATCGGATCACTTGACATGGCATGGAGAGTAGCTGGAAAAAAGAGGTTACTAGACCTAAATGAGTTGGAATGATTGTAACACCTCGATTTTGGGCCTAGGTGTTTTGTGTGTCGGGTTAGGCTTGTAACCCCCTAGACCCACCTATGCATTACCACAGGTCCTAGGGAGTCACATTAGGGTCACAAGAGCGACCCACAGTAAAAATCCACATAAAACATTCCCTTTTAAACATTTAATTAAACCACAACATTGACTATTGTTTTAAAATACAGTTCCAAAAAAATATTTTAAACATATAACAATAATTTCAGAAAACATTTTACAGACACTGTTATAAAATAATACTTGACTTGCATACCCCCTAACTGAACCGGTGCCCGAGAGAACTCCAAACACTGATGTCGATCATTACCATGATAGATATCATAACCTGCAGTGGTAAGAACAACATGAGCTTGGGAAAGCTCAGTAATACGAAACTACAAAAAGAAGCTTCATGCCACACGTAAGTATCAGATGTATCAGAACAAGAGGGAGGAGCAAGCATTATCAAGTTTCAGATATATAATACAATTCGTTTAGTTGTTACGCTTGGAAGTAACATATCCATTTCTGATTAATTACCCGATCATCACACACGACGTCTAACTCAGATACTCAGAAGGGACATAGATTACGAAAATCCAGCCAGAGAGTTTAGGATGTTCCATCAGTTACAGATCAAGAATGACATACAAAATATTTTAGACAACAACAGAGTTTGACTGAGGCTAGAGAGGGAACATGGAAAGCTAAGTATCAACATAACTACCCTCCAACCATACACAGATATGCAGTTCCCCATAACTGCATCCATAAGGACTTATCCTAGGCCCAATGAGCATAGGAGCCAACCTAAAGGGATGCCTTAGGTCCATAAGGAATTACTCGTGTCGTAGCATCAGAAGCTACCCAAGGGGAAACCTCGGGTCCATAAGGAATTACCAGCATTGAACCTGCAAAGACTTCATAACATAGCCCAAAAGTACCCTAAATAAAATAATTTAGTGAATACAGACTGAGTAGTAATCGTACGTATTTTTCAGAGTATCAGAAATCAGAGAGCATGCACTATAGATCAGATACAGAAGTATATAATTTAGCTAGAAAGAATTCATGATTTAGATTAGAGAGGATATACTTGTGCAATAAACACTCTAAGGTTCAATTCATTTTTTAGATACACTTGGTAATTATAAGGAGATCATTTGACGATTTGGGACTGATTGCATAACGATGTCCCTAAAAAAGGAAAGTTTGGTGATAACGGATCAAACCAAAAAGTAAAAAGTTGATGGATCGAGATCATTGGGATTTCAGATATATCGTGAGGGATTTAAACATTAAAGCTTACGGGGTAAAATGGTCATTATGGTCTTCATGGGTTATTTAGTATTTTAAAGGAACAAGTTATAAATGATGATGTAAAGAATATAGGAATTTTAGTTGCTCATCAGGTTTTTGAGTCCATCCAAACTAATCGAAACCATTAACACAGAGTTTGTAAAATAACCGAATATGTACACTTTAAGCATTCATTTTCAGAACTAACTACAGTGTAACGCCAAAACAGTTCACCTTCACCAATCATCCACTAAACTTACTATGAGCAATCAGGCATATATATATACATATATACATACAAGCGGCATTTCCAAGTATTCGAGTATGTGCATTGAACCTGAATTTATTCTAAAACATCGAAAGTGCCTTTGGGGACATGTCTTTCATTCCATTAACTATGTACTTTCTCCAAATACATTGCACGTTCATTCACATGGTATTCTTTCCCTATCATCATGATATCTAATCGACCAACTAACATGGGTCATATTTTATCACATTTGAAGCCATTACATTTGTTTGGCTTTATTTGGGTTTCTAATTCTATTTCTTAGTAGTATTCTCTGCCATTCTAGTATTAGAGGGTATTTCAGACATTACAATAGACAAAAATATATTTCAATTATTCAGAGTTTATCGGTTCTTCCATCTATTCACTCGTTTGTGATCTCGAGGGTATATCCATCATTTCGGTCAATTTGAAAATTAGTGTCTGAGGGTATTTCAGCTTTTTTGGTCGTTACGTCGTTCCGATCAATTCAGCCTCAATAATATTCTCAATCATTTAAGTCATTTCAGCTGTTTCAGTGAATTCGATAATTTGCACCACTTTGATAGTTCAGAACATACGAATAATTTCTTGTAAATTTATCTTCAGAGATTATTAAAAATTCAGGAAAATCCAAATGTTTTACATTCTCGAAGATACAAATCTTATTGTTGGATTTTTCCAAGTATAACGAGATTTTCAGATGAATCAATTGTTTTACCAGATCAAGTGTAAATTCACATATCGCTTTATTTTCATGGTCATTTTAGTCATTCTCGCACCTCAAAGGCATTTCAATCATTTCTTAACTTAGCATTTCAGAAAATAAATCATTAACAAGCAAAACCAAATTTAAAGCACCACAGTCTTATCGATTATTTTTGGATCTCAGAAGTTCTTTTAGGTCACTCATCTTTCTAACCGAGCACTTTAGTCTTAAATGGTTTACTATTCATTTTCCATAATCTATTAGGCATTAACAAAGTTAACCATACACCTAAACATGATCATGCATGCATTTACCGGATACCACTATGTTTCATAAAGCATACAAGAGGTAGTAAAGTATTACCGAGCTAACCATACACTTAACCATACCTCGATTGATCCATGATACTCCATTCAATCACTCTCTTCAACTCGGGTTTGACATCACTCAGTAACTTGGATGCGTAGAAATGCGAATTGCATCAGAAACAGAACTTAAACGTGATAATCGAATTTATCCAAAAAGTCATACATTAAAAAATGGCTTACTGAGTTCGTATTTGGAAAAACGGGTTGCGCCAATGGACTCGGAACGTCGAGAAACTCCCAGGTAGGGTCTCCCGAAAAAGTCAAATTTGGTAAAAAAAGTCAACGATTAATGACTCGGTGAAACGATCAAACGGCTCGGTTAATCGGCTCAGGCGGCTCCAAGTGCCCAGAACGAAGCCCACTCACGGCCGGCGGCGAGTGAGGTGTGTGCGAAAGTTATGGGCGGCCGTTGGATACCAAAATTTACAGGATGATAGTTTTTGACCTTCCGAACACGGTGGTGGCCTCGGATTTTCATAATTCAAACTGAAAGTTCGAATACTAATATTTCAAGTTTTCCGACAATACACAAACACCCCTTCCAACAGTGACTCCGATGATGATGCCGTTGGTACCGGTGAACTCATCTCGACGAGATGAACGCAATGGTGATGGAGGTGTCGAAAACGGACGGTCGGATCTCGGTAGATCTGAGATTGAATGTCCACCCATTTCTTTCTTTCTCACTTTGCTTTTTCTTTCCCCTAATTAAAAACCCTCACCCCTTTCTACCTACACATTAACTTTGGGCATATTTAATGTCCTTTAAAAAATGGTCAAATCACACTCTTAGCCATTTAACTTTTGGGAGTTCACACTTTTGTCTCCAAACTTTATTCTATTTTCATATTGGTCATCAATTCCTTGAAAATCAAGCTTCCCAAATCAGAATTCATTCAATTAAGACCCAAAACATATTATTTTAGAAATAAAAAAGGATTAAATCTATCAAAAATTCTTAAAATTTTACTAGCCCCATTTGTTATTTTTACAAGGCTAGTGGAACCGATAATCGGTTGTTCGAGACGTTAAAGGTGGTTAAGGGAAATCAAGGTTCGATATGGGATGACAATGTGGTAAAAATTTCTAAAATTCTCTAAAATCATATTTAAGAGGTTGGTTAAATCAATTTTGGAAACTGAATTTTCGGAAGTATACATTTTGGGTAGTGACTAAAATGTAAAGTTTTAAAACTATGGAAAAAGGGGTGTTTTTCAAAAGAGTCAAAATCATAGAATCTTTAGGGAGCTTAATGGCAATTAATTCATTTCTCTAATTTGGCATGTGTTTCAAATGGTTTATTAAATAATATAGTGACTTTTATTGATTTAATTAAAAGGTATATATTTTGGTTAAGCTAAATTTGACGTCAATTTCATTTTCCTCATTTCACATCAGCCAAACACTCTCTCATTTCCCTCATTTTCCAGATTTCATTCATTTTCATTTTCTCTCTTGATTTCCAACTTCTCTCAAATCTCTTCAAGATTCTTGAAAGTAAAACATACCAAATTAGAATAGAAGCAATGATTGGAGGTAAATTTCGTGCTAACCCTCTAATCAAGGTTTTTTATTGAAGTTTCATTGTGGTTTTAATAAAATGATGGAATCTTGATGAGAAAGATGATTTAATGTGATTTTCGGAGTTGTTTTGATTTAGTTTTTTATGATGGTTTCTAACCAAGTTTTGGAAGATTTATGATGTTGAAATAGAGTCCTAATCGTAGTAATCCCGAAATCCTTGAGATCTTTGATTTTAAAGGTGTATATGATTAGGTTTTTGGGGTGTTATGTGAGACATGTGTTACTGGAGGTATAAGGATGGTTGTAGGTTGTTTTTGGATATAGATTTATGATTAAAATGTGTTGGATGTGTTGGTTGATGGCTGGGCTGAACTTAGAGATCAATTGATTGAGTTTTTAGTTGTTTTGGATGTCAAATTTGATGCTTTAGAAGAAAGTATCTGGGAGTCAGATACTTGGATGATAAGAAGTGGGAGTTCATGTCATTGGTGTAAGGGAATATGACGGTAGCTGAGTACAAGGTTCATTTCGTACGATTGAGCCAGTATGCTCCAAAGTTGGTGCCAAGTGATAGGCATCATTGTGATCGCTTCCGGTATGGTTTGGTGCAGGACATGAAGATGTTCATGCTCGCGTCTGATTACACGGATTTCGATGTGCTGGTGACACGAGCCAAGGACATAGAGCAAAGTTTAGGACTGACATCTCATACGGATGGATCTAGCTCAAGTAAGAGAGTTGCAGATGTTGGCCCTAGTGATGGGCAGATTAAGAGGAATCGTTACCGTAGGTATTGGCCTGAAGCAAGGCAAGGTGATTTTGGGAGAGGTGGGCCAGCTCAGGGTAACTGTATAAAGTTTGAGCAGAATACTTGCTGGTCATGTAGATCACGTGAGCACTTGAGGCGAGATTGTCCTCACGTGGCTCGTGAGGTGCATGCTCCTTTGGCTGGAGCAAATTCTTGCTAGAATTGTGGATCTGTTGATCACCTGAGACGCGAGTGTCCCATGTTGTTGCACCGTAGAGAGGCCGTGGATGCGGCTGTGGTAACTTCCAAAGGAGGGAGGATGGGCAGAGAGGTATGGCTCATGTTGTTGTTGTTCAACTGGAGGGTGGTGGTCCTGCGAGGGTGTATGCACATCGCGAGGGACATAACGACACCGACGTGATTGCAAGTACCTTCACCTTGCAATCCTTGTCTTTGTTAGCACTGATTGATTCTGGATCTACGCATTCATACATCTTGAGTGAGCATGCACATTTGCTTGATATTCCTGTTGAGATTCTAGAAGTAGGAATGCAAGTAACAAGCTCTTTTGGTGAAATTGTTGTTACAAGAAAACTGTAAAGGATATACCCTTTATCTGTTCAAGGCCATGTGTTTTCAGTTGATTTGATGGAATTGGCTTTCTATGGTTTTGATGTGATTCTTGGAATAGATTGGTTGTCTGAGCATCAAGCTGTAGTTTATTTTGATGTTAAGCGAGTTACCTTGAAACTTGTGGATGATTACGAAGTGGTAATTGTAAGCGACAACGTGAAGTTCTTGTCCAATGCAATTTCGGCTCTTGAAGAGAGTTAGATGATGGAGTTGGGTTGTGAAGCTTTCTTAGCTTAAGTAATGAATCCTGGTACAAAGGAAGTGCGTGTGCAAGACATAGGAACTGTATGTGAATTTCCGGGTGTGTTTCCAGAAGAGTTGCCCGGGTTGCCACCAAACAGAGAAGTTGAGTTTGGCATCAGTTGTATGAGAATACAACTCCAGTGTCCATTGCTCCTTATCAGATGTCACCTAAAGAGTTGAAGAAGTTGAAAACACAACTTCAGGACTTGCTTGATCGAGGGTTCATAAGGCCAAGTGTTTCACCTTGTGGTGTATCGGTCTTGTTTGTGAAGAAGAAGGATGGTATGATGCGTATGTGCATAGATTATCGGCAACTGAACAAGTTGATTATTAAGAACACGTACCCTTTGTCAAGGATTGATGATTTGTTTGATCAGTTTCGTGGTTCTTCAATATTTTCGAAGATTGATTTGAGGTCTGGGTATTATCAGCTAAAGGTTAAGGATGTGGATGTACCCAAGAAAGCTTTTCGGACAAGGTATGGCTATTATGAGTTCTTGGTGATGTCGTTTGGGTTGACAAATGAACCGGCTGCATTCATGGAAATGATGAATCGGGTGTTCCATGAGTTCCTAGATCAGTTCGTGGTAGTGTTTATCAATGATATTCTCGTGTACACGCGTACTCAGAAGGATCATGATAAACATTTGATGATTGTGTTGCAAGTGCTGTTAGAGAATCAGCTTTATGCTAAGCTGAGTAAGTGTGAGTTTTGGCTCAGGGAAGCGGTTTTTCTTGGACATGTGGTGTCAGCCAAGGGTATTCGGGTTGATCCACACAAGATCGAGGCGGTGATGAGTTGGAAAACGCCTAAATCAGTGACGGAAGTGCGGAGTATCCTTGGGTTGGCTGGATATTATCGAAGGTTTGTTGAAGGTTTTTCTAAGATTTCTGCACCTTTGACCAAGTTGTTGCAAAAGAATGTTCGCTTTGAATGGACATATGTTAGGTAACAAGCTTTCGAGAAGTTGAAAGAAGCTTTGACGCAAGCTCTTGTCTTGATTAAACCATAATCGGGTAGGGATTTTTTAGTTTATAGTGATGCATCATATGTTGGTTTGGGTTGCGTGCTGATGCAAGGTGGGAAGGTTGTAGCTTATGCGTCCAGACAATTGAAGGTTCATGAGCGCAACTATCCTACGCATGATCTAGAGCTCGATGTGGTGGTGTTTGCTTTGAAGATTTAGAGACAATACCTTTATGGTGAAAAGTGTGTGATTTACATCGATCATAAAAGTTTGAAGTATCTCATGTCTCAAAGGGAATTGAATCTTAGGCAACGAAGGTGGTTGGAGTTGCTTAAGGATTATGATCTAACGATTGAGTATCATCCTGGAAAGGCCAATGTTGTGGTTGATGTTTTGTGTAGGAAGGCAGTTGTTGAGCTGAGAGCGATGTTTGCTCGGTTGAGTTTATCGCGTGATAGTGGGTTGATAATCGAGTTGCAGGTGAAACCTTCCTTGATTCATTTGATCAAGGAGAAGCAGTTGCTTGACGATTCGTTAGTGCCTCATGTTCAGGATATAGCTTATGGTAATGCAACAAACTTCTATTTTAATGATGATGAAGTTTTATGTTTCAAAAGTGGAATAGTTGTGCCAGAAGATGTTGAGTTGAGGCGTACTATTTTGACTGAAGCTCATAGTAGTCCTTTTGCAATGCACCCTGGTAGTACTAAGATGTATCGTGGTTTGAAGGATGAGTACTATTGGGTGGGGATGAAAAAGGATGTTGTTGATTTCGTAAACATGTGCATGGTTTTCCAGCGTGTGAAGGTTGAGCATCAATTTCCTTCTGGGTTGTTACAGCCTTTGAGGATACCATAATAGAAATGGGAGAGAATTACGATGGATTTTGTGTTCGGTCTGCCTTTGACACCATCTAAGAAGAACTCCATATGGGTGATTGTGGATCATCTTATGAAGTGTGCGCATTTCTTGGTTCTGCATACTATGTATACGCTGGATAAGTTAGCGGAGATGTATATTGTTGAGATTGTGCGTTTGCATGGTGTGCCTGAGTCTATAGTGTATGATAGAGATCCGGGGTTTACAGCGAGATTTTGGGAATGTTTACATCAGGCGCTGGGTACGCGTTTGAATTTCAGCACTTCGTATCATCCTCAGACGGATGGAAAGTCGGAGCGAGTTATCCAGGTGCTAGAGGACATGTTGCGTTGTTGTGTGATAGATTTCCAAGATTCTTGGGAAAAACAGTTGCCATTGGTTGAGTTTTCCTATAATAATAGTTTTTAGGTGAGTATACAAATGGCTCCGTATGAGGCCTTGTATGCGAGAAAGTGTAGAACACCTCTTTATTGGGCTGAGGCGGGGTAAAAGTTGGTTTCCTTTCCGGATATGCTTAAGGGAATAACAGAGAAAGTGAAACTCATGTTTGAGCGGTTAAAGGCTACTTCGGATCGTCAGAAGTCTTAAGCAGATTTAAAACGTAGGGAGATTGAATTTGCAGTTGGAGATCACGTGTTCCTAAAGGTATCGACATGGAAGAAGGTGATGAGGTTTGGACGTAAGGGAAAGCTTAGTCCGAGGTTTATTGGACCTTATGAGGTTGTGGAGTTAGTTGGTCCCGTGGCTTATCGGTTGAGGTTGCCTCCCGAGTTGGAGAAGATCCATGATGTGTTTCATGTTCCCATGTTGCGGAGGTATAGATCGGATCCATCTCATGTGATGCCAGTTGAGGAGATTGAGTTGAATCCAGGTTTATCCTATGATGAGGAACTAGTGGGGATTGTTGATTTGAGTAGCAAAGTTCTTCGTGGTAAGACGATTGAACTTGTGAAGGTGTTGTGGCGACATTGAGGAGTTGTGGAGGTCACGTGGAAGAGCAATGCGAACATGTTGAAGTAGTTTCTGCACCTTTTTCCTTCAGGTAAAAATTTTGAGGACGAAATTTACTAATTGGGAGAGAATTGTAATGCCCCGATTTTGGGCCTAGGTGTTTTGTGTGTAGGCTAGTGGAACCGGTAATTGGTTGTTCGAGAAGTTGAAGGTGGTTCAGGGAAATCAAGGTTCGGGATGGGATAAAAATGTGGCAAAATTTTCAAAAATCCTCTAAAATTATATTTAAGAGGTTGGCTAAATCAATTTTGCAAAACGAGGTTTTGGAAGTATACATTTTGGGTAGTGACTAAAATGTAAAGTTTTAAAACTATGGAAAAGGGGTGTTTTTCAAAAGAGTCAAAATCATAGAATCTTTAGGGACCTTAATGGCAATTAAGCATTTTTTCTAATTTGGCATGTGTTTCAAATGGTTTATTAAATAATAAGGTGACTTTTATTGATTTCATTAAAAGGTAGTTATTTTAGTTAAGCAAAAATTGACGTCAATTTCATTTTCCTCATTTCACATCAGCCAAACTCTCTCTCAATTCTCTTATTTTCCAGATTTCATTCACTTTCATTTTCTCTCTTGATTTCCAACTTCTCTCTTGCGATTTCTCTCAAATCTCTTCAAAAATCTTGAAAGCAAAACTAGCCAAATTAGAAAAGAAGCAAGGATTGGAGGTAAATTTCGTGCTAACACTCTAATTAAGGTTCTTTAATGAATTTCAAAGATATTTGGCTCTTGTTGAAAAAGATGATTTAATAAAATGATGGAATCTTGTTGAAAAAGATGATTAAATGTTATTTTCGGAGTTGTTTTGATTTGGATTGTTTATGATGGTTTCTAATAATGTTTTGGAAGGTTTATTATGTTGAAATAGAGTGTTAAACGTAGTAATCCCAAAATCCTTGAGATCTTTTATTTTAAAGGAGTTCATGACTGGGTTTTTGGGGTGCTATGTGAGACATGTGTTACTAGAGGTATAAGGATGGTTGTAGGTGGTTTTTGGATGTTGATTTATGGTTAAAATATGTTGGATGTGTTGTGTGATGGTTGGGTTGTGTTTAGAGATCAATTGATTGAGTTTTCGGTTATTTTGGATGGGTAATTTGATGCTTTAGAGCAGGGCAGCGGGTTTCCTTTTGAGTGTTGATGTTTGGATGCATTATGATGCTTTGAATCTCTATTTTTAATGTGTTGAAAATAGGGCATAGTGTTTTGGAATCGACCGTGTAACCCCCTTAGCCCAGCCTAGACGCTTGACATATGAAGATTACACGGGGAAAACCAAAGTCAACCCGAAAGTCAACCTTTATTAACGACGCTTTTTTATTTTATCTTTTCTAGATGCTCAATATTAACCTATATGTTTAACAAAGCGATATGGTGAAAACGGCACATCGATCGGAGTTTAATTAGGGGTTCAATTGCATACATTTGACTTTTAGGGACTAAACTGTAAATTTCATAAATTACAAGGACTTTCATGCTTTTACCGTTACCAATTCTAATTTAATCATATAACATGCCAACATGTCAAAAATCAACTCAAACGGATCATCTTAACACTATCAATTGCACGCACAGTGTTCAAGGACCAACATGTAAGAAACAGAAAATCAAAACAACTCAAAATTCAAATCCAACGGTCAGGCGTTTAGATACGGATGGCCCTGTACTGAAACAATCGTTTCGAAACAGGGTTGACCGTTTCGATACTCGGGTGCATTCCGAGACCCGTATCGAAACACACCCTTCCAGTAGCCAAAACGTTTCGATACACCTTCACCCATTCCGAAACCTTATGGCCATTTCGGGCCCCTGTTCTGAAACAGGCAAGGGCGTTCCGATACGCCTTGCCCTGCAACCATAGATTTTGCTGGTTTTTCATGCTTAAAAACATTCAAATCATTCCCGAGACTTGCCACAACATGCATACAACATGCATACATATCAAATATCAACATAACGAGGCATTAGCTATAACATAGCAACCAACATGCAAGTAAAGGTAATAAAGGCATGCTCCCTAGTCCATTAAAGCAATACCAAGCCAAAACCATCAACCATAACCAAAATCAAACCATAAAGGCCAATTACATCTCAAAAGTAACTAACAAACATGCTCAAAGTAAAAGGGAAAGCATTCTTAACCATGCATTAGCATAAACCCCACTCATTGCCTTTTATTACATCGAAGTAAACCACATACTTTGCAAGATTAAAAGCTTGGATTCCTCTTGCCTACTTGCTGCCTTCAAAGCCTAGTTTTCTGCATTGATGAAACAAAATAGCGTAAGCACAAAGCTTAGTGAGGATCGCTAAATAACATTCATCAATGCATGTCTCATATTTTGCAAAACCAACACTTTACATCTCATGCAATTTTGTAAAACATGTCTTCACAAGACCTCAAGGCACTTTTTAACCACATGCTCATATGCATCATTTTAAAACAACAATTTGATATGCGGATTACAAGCGTTGTCCCCCAAGCCTCATACAAACTACCAGACTACACAAGGTGGAGATTAATGGCACAATCACAACCCCTCAACACCCGTGATGGAGATTAATGGCACAATCACAACCCCTCAACATCACTCATCGATAGTTGTATAATTCCACTAACGAGAGTATGGGACACATACATAAGACTCACACACGGGACTAAGCATTCACCGTTGTGATCTTAACCTCAATCATTAGGGTACTTGGATGGAGATTACGGCACAATCACAACCCCTCGACATCCAAGGCAACTTTATTCACGGTGCACCCAATTCTATAGCCAGCTAACTATATCCGATTAAAGTAATCAAAAACCATTCCATCACTTGCCAATATAATAATTTAATATCAATTATCCACTGTTTTACAAGCATAACCACAATGTCATTTCCACAAGCATAACATGCTTAACATCATATGCATTCAACACATGAAAACCAAGGATCACTTACCTAGTGCATCCTTAACATAATGACATTAAAATCCAGCATTAAACCATGCTTAAAAATAGTAAACAAAACCACATTTACATCAAGTGCATTTTCGTCAAAACATAGCACATTTCCAAAATCACGCTCAAAGTGTTACAAAGCAGGAAATTACTTTTCCACTCACCGATACGTGAAGCATTGTTCGCCGACACAAAAATTACACCTCCGGAGCCTCCAAAATCACCTCGCTTGCTCCCGGACCAAGATCCCCTATTTTCACATCATCAAAACAGAGATCTAAATGCATTAAAATGCATTCTAACACCAACAACAATTCATAAACTCGTTGCCCACACAAACTACACCAAAATACCCATCCAAAGCAACCGAAAACTCAATCAATTGCTTCCTAAACCAAGCCCAGCCAACATACATCACTTCCAAAGCATTATAACCATAAAAAACATTTAACAAACATCCTAACCCAACCTTATACCTCCAGCAAGCAAGATTCCACCATTTCACCACAAAATCTCACCTAAAACAACCAAGAAACTCAAGGATCTCAAGGATTTCGGGATCTATGATATCAACACACCATTTTAACATAAAAATCAACTTAGAACTCAATTAAAATCAATACGAAACAGAGCTCAACTCGTCAAGTCTGAAAATCAAGATTTCATCCATAATTTCACAAGATTTTGATCTCAAATCAAAACTATATTGAAAACTCAATCAAAAATAGTATTTAGAAGCCAAATATCTTGGGAATTTCAATAAAGAACTTAGATTAGAGGTCGAGAATGAGATTTACCTCCAATCCTTGCTTCTCTCAATGTATGACAAGTTTTCCTTAGTGAAATCTTGAAGAACTAGGAGAGTTTTCTTGAAAATGATTTAGGAAAAGTTGAGAGAGTTTTTGGGAGAAAGAATTTTTGAAAAAGATGAATGAAATTGTGTTTGGCTGAAATGAGAAAGGATTTTGGTAGTTACGTAATTGAAAATCCAATAACTACCTTTTAATTATTTTAATATAAATCCCAATTAAAAATCATTTAATTAAAAACTCTTTTAAACCACATGTCATATTGAGAAAATGTCAAATTGACTTAAAGCCCCCTAAATATTTTAAGATTTTGGCCTCCACATTAAAAATCACATTTTTCCCAGTTTTGAAATCTTACAATTTGGTCACTACTCAAAATGTCCAATTTCCAAAACCCTTTTTTGTAAAATTGACTTGACCAACCTCTTAATTATATTTTTAGAGGACTTTAGAAATTTTTACCATATTTGTATCCTATCCTGATCCTTGATTTCCTAAAATCACCTTACGCAATTCGAACCGTTCTCGACCGGTGCAATCTGATATCGCAAACATATAGGCCCAAAACAAGGGTGTTACAGACCGGAGGGGTTTTGAAGACTTTGGACGGTTGATTGTTGCATCGACGAGTGAGGTTTCACAAGTCGGTGAGTGTAAATTGATTTTCCAGCATGGAAATGTTTTAGAAAAGGTTTTGGGAACTTAGTAAGAGCTTGAAACGCTTTACTAAGTTCAGACGTAAGTAAAGTGAATTTCTCCCTCGGTTTGTGCTATTGCGAGCCTTTGGATGCACTTGTTTTTATTTCATTTACCTACTATTTAAAGGCATGTTTTGAGTTTATAAAATGTGGTTGATGATGCCATATGGTTTAAGGATGCACTAGATAAGTGATCCTTGTATGCATGTGTTGATGCATGAGTTTTTGAAGCATGGTTTAATGCTTGAGATATGGCATTTTATGAATGCTTTGGAAAACAGTGAGGTATGCATGAAATGTCGATTATATTGGCAAGTGATTTTATGTGATGTGTTTGTAAATGAAATCCGATATAGTTAGCCGTTTATAGGATTGAGTGCACTATAACAAGTCGCCTTGGATGTTGAGGGGTTGTGATTGTACCGAAAACTCTATCCAAGTACCCTAACAATTAAGGAATGTTTAAGGTTGTAATGGTAGAGGGTAGCTCTCGGGTGTGAACCTTGTATGTTTCCCATCTCTCGTTAGTAGGCTATACATCTACCGATGAGTGGCGTTCAGGGGTTGTAATTTTACCGAATACTCCACCACGGGCGTCACAACGGTGGAGGGTTTCTCCCATGTGTGATCCTTGAGATGTCGGTAGAGTGTATGAAGTGTTTGGGACAACACTTGGTAATCCGTGTATCTGATATGCTTTTTGAGAAATGAGAATGTTGTTAATCACTTGTAAGCTAATATAATTTATTGAAATGTTATGGAAATGTTGTTGATGCATATTGTGGAAAATGCATATTTTATCTTTAGCTTTGCATATTGGTGAATATGCTTGAAAGCCTTGATTTTTGTTTAGCAATGGTTTAATTGCTGAGAAGTATGTGATACTTGTTGCATGGATTTTCAAAGAAGGCATAATGTTTTTCAAAAGAGTGAAAATGGTTTCGTGCATTGATGGTGTTTTTGGTTTTGAGAATTCCTCACTAAGCTTGTATGTTTATGATCTCTTTTGCTCATCAATGCAGATAATTAAGTGATTGGAGGCAGCAACTATCAAATGATTTCCAATAGACTTCATTGAATGTATGTCTCGGTTTGAACTAGTGTAATAACGACAATGGGTGTGTCCAATGCTATGAATGTTAGTTGTTTTGGTATTTTTTTGGTTTGGTGCAATTTTGGTATGCATATTTGGATATGTAAATGGCCTTTAAATGTTGGATTATGTTTGGATTTGAGATTTTTCTTTTGATGCTTGAATTTCCTAGGAATCATGCACCTAGAATCCATTATTGATGTTGGTGTTGCTTTGATGATGTTATTGCCATGTGAACTTGGTAGTTGAAGTGTATTTTGGTTGTAAACATGTTTGAATGTATGTTGGAATGGTTTGAGATGGTTTTTGAAGTGTTAAACCAGCAAAATCATATTTTGCAGGCCCAAGTGTTTCGAAACACCCTTGTCCATTTCGAAACGGGTGGTTGAAAATGCCTTGGGGTATCGAAATGAGGAGGTCCGTTTCAGTACGATTTGCTACCGTGAATCTCTATTTCGAAACGAGTCAAGAGAAGTTTCGGTATGAGCCCACGTTTCGAAACATGTACCTCTATTTCGATACACCCGTTCCGATACGGGGCCTATTGTTCCGAAACGGTTGGCTATTATGATAGTTTTTGGAATATTTTGAAGTTTTGTTTCTTTGCATTTTGGTCCCTGTTCGTCATGTATGAATTTAAATGAGTTCTAATGGTTAATTTGAGCTGAGGTTTTACAGAGATGCATGAAATAAGTTTAATTAAAGGTTGGTAAACCAAATTTAGTAAAATACCCTTGCAACATGATATATTTACAAAATGGTCCCTAACACCGAAATTGGTATTAATCAATGAGCATTCGAGTTGTTGTTTAATATGTTGCTTTGTTGAACACGTAGGAACTTAACTTGCATCTAGAAAAGATAAAAACAAAAAAATAAGGTCGTTTATTGAGGTAAACCTTCCCAGTTTACTTTAATATTCTTCGTGTGACATGTTCGGTTCGGTCTATCTGCTAGGTCGGTTCAAGGGGGTTACAATAATTTAGGATACAAGCCTATGAGAATGCCCTAATCTATAAGGAGTGTAACCCCCTCGATCCGATCTAGGCGAAAAACCGAACCGAACGGATCACACGAGGAATAGTGAAGTAAACAAGGAAGTTTACCTCAATAAACGACCCTATTTTTTCAATTAATCTTGTCTAGATGCTTATTATGATCCTAAGTGATTAACAAAGTAGTGGAACAATTTACAAAACGATCAGACAACGATTTGGGGCTCAATTGTGTACAAATACATTTTAGGGACCATTTTGTAATTATAAAAAAATATGGGGACTTATTCACTTTTTAAGTTACCAATCTTTAATTAGTCATATTACATGCCTCTTTGTAAAACTCAGCTCAAAACAATCATCCATGCTCATTTAATTGCATGTAAAACATTCAAGGATTAAAACGTAAAGAAACAAAACTTCAAAAGATTCCAATAACTAGCTTAACAGCTTGTCGTTTCAGTACAGGTTACCCTATATCGAAACATGCGTATATAATAGGTTCAAGTGGCTTGAAGCTCAGGCCCATATCAAAACACCCTTGAGGTGTTTCGGAACAGAGGTTTTCAGTAGCATATCGTACCAAAGCAGACCTCCATGTTTCAAAACCTTTAAGCCATTTTAGGCTCACTGTTTCGGTACAAGATCGAGTGTACCAAAACACATGGGCCTATAATGACACTTTTTTCTGTTTTTTCACACTTTAATCTATACAAAATCATTCTAACATGCATACAACATATTTAAAACATCAAACCACAATCATACAAGGCAGAATCAATAACATAACATGTCCATATGTATCAAGGGAATCCATAGGCATGCAACCTATGCAAAAAGGCCATTCAAGAGTCAAAACACAAACCAAGGCATAAACCAACAAGTAAAGGCCATTTACAAGTCATTAAGGGCATTTCAAACTTGCCACAAACCAGGGAGTTTCAAAACACATCTCCCAAAACAACAAGGTATCCTCCCATTGCCAACTATTATTACTAATAAGCAAATGTAAAATCATACTTGAGCTTAATCCCACTTCTTGTAATCCTTCTTGCCTATTTGCTGCCCAAATATGCTAATTATCTACATTGTTAGAAAAAGATATTGTAAGCACAAATTCCTAGTGAGGGATGCTCAAAACAAACCAACAACAACAATGCATTTTAAAACCATTTCTCATTTAGAAATCTCTATCTCATCATGCTCTTTGTATCTCATGCTTGAAATCGTTTTCAAAGTAAAACCACATCATTCAAATCACATGTATCATATATCCCATGCATTCATCAAAATGCAAAATCTCAAAGCATAGACTTGCATGCTTAAATCTCATAAAGCATATCTCAAAATCTTATCTCATATGCATCTCATTTCATTTAAATCATTTATAAACAATGTACATGTGAATCTCATATATTGGCATTTAGCAACATTACTCGAATATGTGGATAGCTTGACTAAAATGTCAAGTCCTACCTCAGTGGAATCTCACATCACCAGACTCTCATGGTGGCATCTCTCATCGCCACAAAGCTTGATAGAATCCCCTATCATCAATACCTACCGTGGTGGGATCTCTCATCACCACACTCTCACTTTGGAAGGGGATGGCACTACCCCTATTGCCCGAACCAAAGAGCACGTACAAATTTTGTATATTACAGTGCACTTCTCATCCTATTGGTCAACCAATTATATCTGGTAACAATAATCTCATCTCATGAAAATATACTCATTTTAAACATCATTACCTACTATTTTTCAATGCATCATTATAAATCATTCTCATCACATTTCAAAAGCATAAACAATGCATAGCATTTCTCAAATAGTTCTATCTCTTTGAAATAACAATTCTATCTCACGGGATCATGTAAAACATCATATCATTTCTCAAAACAAGCATGAAATAGTAGGTGTTATTCTATCTTCAAAACAAGAGCATGATCATAAAACCAATGGGATATAAACCGAGAATCGAGAGAGAAACATCTCAAACTTACTTCTGGATTTAAGTTAGTGTTTCAAACTCAACTTAAACCCCAAACCCTGCTTTCAAATCTTTGAAAGGCTTTTAAAACCAATTCCACTCACTGACAAAGCCACGCTCATTTCCCAAAGTGTAATCAAGCTTCCAGAGCTCCCAGAACTTCACCAATCTCCTCCGATATGTTCTCCCCTCTTAATAACACACAAGAACAGAGGATTAATCATCTCAATGCATTGAAACCACCAGCAATCAAAGCTACCTCGCTACTCTACCCAAAATCTCCAAAACGACTTTCCGAAACAACCAAAAACACCTTTGAATACCCTACAACCTTTACCCAGCAAAAACCTAACACTTCCATCCACTTTTAATAATCAATTAGCATCTAAAAACAACATAATTTCGTCCTTATACCTCCAGCAACACCAGAAACACATTATCTTAATAAAACCCCAAATCTAACCATCTAACAATTAGAGATCCAAACCAACTCGGGATTATTATGATAAAATCTTTGTTTCAACGTCATTTAACATCCAAATCATGATTAATATCAGCCTTAAATCAAGTAAAACAGTAACATTACGAAAATCACAAGATTTCAACAAATAATCTTCTATTTAACAAAAACTTCCATGATTAACTCATCAAAACAACATAGAAAACATATGTAAATGATTGATAACTTGAGAATTTTAGTAAAGAACTGGTCATTAGAGGAGGAGAACGAACCTTACCTCTAATGGATGAAATCTCTCTCAATTCGATGTGTTTTTCTTGAAAAATCAAAGGAAAAACAATAAGGTTTTGTAAATAAAGATTAAAGAAGAAATCAAAAACTCAGTAATCAAGAAAAAAATTTAATCATTTATTAAAACCTTTTAAAATGCTCCTAATTGAGAGAAAAATCATATAAAAACTAATAGGTAAAATAGCTCCTTAAAGATTCAAAGTTTGAATCCTTTTACAAAACAGTCACTAAAACAACTTTGTAAAAATCTTATTTTGGTCAATAACTCAAAATATCTCACTTCTAAAGTCCTTTTCTAAAAATTTAATTTACTGAAATAATTTATATAATTAATAATGATTTTTAAGCATTTTCTCATATTTTTATCATAACACGAACCTTGTTTTCTTTGAACCGCTCCCGAAAACTTTGATCTCTAGTCTAGGTCCTACGAACCTTGAATCAACCTCAAATACTTCTAGGCCGAAAATCGGGGCGTTACAACTCTCCCCACTTAGGAAATTTCGTCCTCAAAATTTTAACTGATGGAAAAAGATAAGGAAACTGCTTCTGCATGTCATCCTTCCTTTCCCATGTGGCTTCCTCAACACCACGATGTCGCCATAAGACCTTAACCAACTCAATAGTCTTACCACAAAGAACCTTGCTGTCCGAATCTAAGATCTCAACTGGTTCCTCATCATATGACAAATCCGAATTCAACTCAATCTCGTCAACAAGCATAACATGAGACGGATCCGATCTATACTTCCGTAGCATGAACAGATGAAAAACATCATGTATCTTCTCCAACTCGGAAGGCAACCTCAACCTATAAGAAATAGGTCCAACACGTTCAAGCACCTCATAGAGTCCAATAAACCATGGACTCAACTTGCCATTCCGGCTAAATCTCATCTTTTTCTTCCAAGGTGATACCTTCAAAAACACCTTATCTCCCACAACATACTTAATCTCCTTACGCTTCAAAACAGCGTGAGACTTTTACCGATCCGAAGTAGCTTTCAACCTCTCACTAATATGCTTCACTTTTTTCGTAGAACCCTTAAGCACATTAGGCAAAGAAACCAACTTCTGCCCTGCTTCCTCCGAACAAAGAGGCGTTCTACACTTCCTTCCATACAAGGCCTCATAAGGAACCATTTAAATGCTCGCCTGATAACTATTATTGTAAGCAAACTCATTTAAAGGTAAATGTTTCTCCCAAGAACCTTGGAAATCAATGATGCAACATCTCAACATATTCTCCAACACTTGGATAACTCGCTCAGACTGACCATCCGTCTGAGGATGATACGAAGTACTGAAATTCAAATGCGTACCCAACGCTTCATGAAGACACTCCCAAAACCTTGTTGTGAAACGCGGATGTCGATCCGAAATAATGGACTTAGGCACTTCAAGAAACCTCACAATCTCAGAGATGTAAAAATCCGCCAAATTTTCTAATGTATACGTAGTATGCATAGCGAGAAAAAGTGCACACTTCATAAAACGATCAACAATCACCCAAATTGAATTCTTTCTGGACAGTGTCAAAGGCAAACCCGTCACGAAATCCATGGTGATTCTCTCTCACATTTTCATTTTGGAGTCTTCAATGGTTGCAACAATCCAGAAGGAAATTGATGCCCAGTTTTAACTCGTTGATAAACCATGCACTTACTAACAAAATCAGCAACGTCCTTCTTCAAACTAACTCAATAGTACTCATCCTTCAACCCACGATACATCTTTGTACTACAATGGTGCATAGCGAAAGGACTGCTATGAGCCTCAATCAAGATAATGCGCCTCAGCTCAACATCCTCCGGCACAACTATTCGACTCTTAAAACATAAAACACCATCATCATTGAAATAAAAGTTTGTTGGATTTCCTTCTGCAATGTCCTGAACATGCGGTGCCAATGAATCTTCCAACAACTGCTTCTCTTTAATCAACACTACCAACGAGGATTTCACTTGTAACTCAGCCACTAAACCACCATCTCGCGATATACTCAACCGAGCAAACATCGCCCTTAACTCTACAACCACCTTTCTACTCAAGGCAACGGCTACAACATTAGCCTTCCCTGGATGGTACTCAATCGTCAACTCGTAATCTTTTAGAAACTCAAGCCACCATCGTTACCTATGATTCAACTTTTTTGGGACATCAAGTACTTGAAACATTTGTGGTCTATGTACACCGTACACTTTTCACCATAATGGTAATGCCTCCAGATTTTCAAGGCAAACACTATCGCAGCCAACTTGATGTCATGCGTTGGGTAATTACGCTCCTGCACCTTCAACTGCCGAGATGCATAAGCTACCACCCTACACACATGCATCAACACACATCCCAAACCAACATAGGATGCATCACTATAAACTACAAACTCTTTTTCCGATTCAGGTTCAATCAAGATAGGAGCTTGCGTCAACACTTCCTTCAACTTTTTGAAAGCTCGTTTTCGAACCTCTGTCCACTCAAACATAACATCATTTTGTAATAACTTTGTCAAAGGAACAACAATCTTTGAAAAATCATCCACGGACCTACAGTAGTATCCCGCCAAACCAAGAAAACTACGGACCTCATGAACCGACTTAGGCGATTTCCAATTCATCACGGCAACTTCCCTAAGCCAAAACTCACGCTTGCTCAACTTGGCATAAAGCTGATTTTCCAACAAAACTTGCAACACAATCCGCAAATACTTATCATGATCCTTTTCGGTAGGAGAGTACACAAGAATATCATCGATAAACACAACCACAAACCTATCCAAAAAATCATGGACCATATGATTTATCATATTCATGAACGTAGCAGGAGCATTAGTCAAACCAAAAGGCATCACCAAAAACTCATAATGCTCTTACCTTGTATGAAAAGCAGTCTTAGGCACATCCAGATATTTTACCTCCAATCGGTAATATCTGGATCTCAAATGAATCTTAGAAAACACCAAAGCATCTCGAAACTGATCAAAAATATCATCAATCCTTGGCAATGGATACTTGTTCTTGATTTTTCAACTTGTTCAATTGACGATAATCTATACACATTCGCATCGTGCCATCTTTCTTCATCACAAACAAGACTGGTGCATCCCATGGTGAAACACTAAGTGTAAGGAAACCTCGATCAAGCAACTCTTAAACGCATGTCTTCAACTCCTTCAACTCCTTAGGTGCCATTCAATAGGGAGCAATAGACATTGGAGTCATATTTTCATACAACTCAATGCCAAACTCAACCTCTCTACTCGGTGGCAAACCATGCAACTCTTCTGGAAATACACCTAAAAACTCACATATTGTACGAATGTCCTGCACTTGCACCTCCTTGTACTTGGATTCATCATATAAGCATGAAAGCTTCACATCTCGAACGCAACAACTGACTCGCTTCAAGAGCCGAAACCACCTTAGATAAGAACTTCACATTCTCACCTACAACCACCACCACATAATCATCGGCAAGTTTCAATGAAACTCGCTTGGTCTCAAAATCAATCACAGCCATATGCTCAGTTAACCAATCCATTCCAAGAATTACATCGAAACCATAGAAAGGTAACACCATAAGATCAACCTCAAACACATGACCTTGAACAGACAAAGGACATCTCTTATACAACCTCCTTGTAACAATCGTTTCACCAAAAGAATTGGTTACACACATACCAACAACTAACAATTCAACAAGCAAACCAAGCATTTGTGCATGCTCACGCAAAATGTATGAATGAGTAGAACCAAAATTAATCAAAGAAAGTAATGACAAGGATTGCAAAGTAAAGGTACATGTGATCACATCCGCGTCATTCCTTCCCTCTCGGTGTGCATACACCCTATCTTGTCCACCACCCTTAGGCTGAACAACAACAATGTGAGCAACATTCCTCTGCCTATCATCTCTACGCTGAAAGTTACCATGACCGCGCCCACGACCTCTTTGTGGCTTAGTAGCTCGCATCAAAGCTTGTCCATCTCTAACTAGATGTGGATAATCACGTTTCATATGTCCTCGTGATCCCTAATTCCAGCATGCACCTAAATTACCCCAACACACTCCCGTGTGCCTCCTACCGCACCAGTTGCATTCTAGAGTATTAATGAAGGCATTATAGCCTTGATGACCACGACCAGGGTTACCACCACCACGCCTAGGATCCATTTGATACCTCCGATCCTTACCAACATCAAACTCAGCCACCCTTTTTCCAGAACTAGAACCACCCGAGCAAGCAGCCAAACCGAAATTCTGCTCGATGTCCTTAGCCTGAGTGACTAAGATATCAAAGTCGGTGTAGTCCGAAGCCAACATATAGGTCTTGACATCCTTCACAAGCCCATAACGAAAATGATCATATCTCTTTTGTTCATCGGGAACCAGCTCAAGAGCATACTAGCTTAACCGAACAAACTAAACCTCATATTCGGAAACAATCATGTTTCCTTGCACCAAAGACAAAAACTCTCACTTCTTCTCATCAAGATAACGAACACCCAAATACTTTCTCTTGAAAGCATTTCCAAAGAACTCCCAATTAACATCAGCATGTTTCATACCCACAGTGATGGTCAGCCATCACATATAAGCATCTTCATGTAGCAAGGAGACAACACAACCCAACTTTTGCACATCATTTCAACTCATTTGACCAAGAATCATTCGGGTGCTCTCGAACCAAGCCTCAGAACCCTCAAGAGATAGAACTCTAAACTCAGTTCCACCCAAACTGCATAAATGCTCCAAAGGTAAACCAACATTAGCACTAGGCTGAGGTGTGGCCACATGCATACCCGCTATCGCTGCCTGAAAAGCCATAGCTACAACATGAATCAACAACGACATATCAGCAACAACTTTCCCTTGCGTTGCCTGAGGCCCAACACCAGCTCCAGCTCCCTCACCGCTAGGAGGAAGAGGAGGCGGCAAATTCTCAATATTCTCATGAATCTCATTCTTAACCATGTTACGCACATTGCCTCTAAGCTCTCGTCTCGGTCCAATTATCAAAAAGATATAGCTAAAAAGAATGCAACAATAAAAACAATCAAGCTTGCCAAAGCAAGAATCCAAAGTGCTCATGTTTTCTTTTCAAAACCAAAATTCTCTTTACATTAGTAATAATATGGCAATAGGTACCCTTAACCTCTTCCCAACAACATTTAGCAATCATAATTCATGTTATCAAACACCGTGCATCTCACATAGATCAAAGAATGATCAAAACATGGCATAATCACTCACAGTGCATAGCATTCATCATTAAATCAACCAAAAAACAATATCACATCAACCTTACCCCCCAATTCTTTCGTAACCTATCTTTGATACCACCAAATGTAACCCCATTGACATGGTCTGGACAAAAAACCAAACCGAATGGATCACACGAGGAATATTGAAGTAAACCGGGAAGTTAACCTTAATAAACGATCGTCCATTATGATCCTAAGTGATTAATAACGCAGCAGAACAATTTACAACTCGATCAAACAACGATTTGGGACTCAATTACGTACAAATACATTTTAGAGACCATTTTGTAATTCTAACAAAATACAGGAACTTATTCAATTTCTAAGTTACCAATCTTTAATTAGTCATATTACATGCCTCTCTTTCAAAACTCAACTCAAAAAAATCATCCATGCTCATTTAATTGCATCTACAACATTTAGGGACAAAAACGTAAAGAAATAGAACTTCAGAAGATTCCAATAACTAACTTAATAGCTTGTCGTTTCAGTACAGGTTTCCATGTATCGAAAAAGGAATATCGAAACAAGTTCAAGTGGCTCAAAGCTCGAGTCTGTATCGAAACACCCCTTGAGGTGTTTCAAAATAGAGGTTTCTAGTAGCATATCATACCGAAACAGGCCTCCCTCTTTCGAAATATTTAAGCCATTTCAGGCTCACAATTTTGGTAAAGGCTCGAGTGAACCGAGACACTTGGGCTTGTAATGACACTTTTTGCTTATTTTTCACACTTTAATCCATACAAAACCATCCGAACATGCATACAACATATTTAAAACATCAAACCACAATCATACATAGTAGAATTAACATCATAACATGTCCATATGCATCAAAGGAATCTATAGGCATGCAACCTATGCAAAAAGGCCATTCAAGAGTAAAAACACAAACCAAGGCATAATCCAACAAGCAAAGGCCATTTACGAGTCATTAAGGGCATTTCAAACTTGCCACAAACCAGGGAGTTTCAAAACACATCTCCCAAAACAACAAGGTATCCTCCCATTGCCAACTATTATTATTAATAAGCAAATGTAAAATCATACTTGAGCTTAATCCCACTTCTTGGAATCCTTGTTACCTCTTTGCTGCCCAAATATGCTAATTCTCTACATTGTTGGAAAAAGAGAGTGTAAGCACAAATGCTTAGTGAGGGATGCTCAAAACAAACCAACAACAACAATGCATTTTAAAACCATTTCACATTTAGTAATCTCTATCTCATCGTGCTCTTTCTATCTCATCATTGAAATCATTTTCAAAGCAAAACCACATCATTTAAACCACATGTACCATCTATCTCATGCATTCATCAAAATGAAAAATCTCAAGGCATAGCCTTACATGCTTAAATCTCATAAAGCACATCTCAAAACATTATCTCATATGCATCTCATTTCATTTGATTCATTTATAAATAAGGTACATGTGAATCTCATATATTGGCATTTAGCAACATTACTCGGATATGCAGATAGCTTGACTAAAATGTCAAGTCCTACCCCGATGGAATCTCACATCACCAGACTCTCATGGTTGCATCTCTCATCGCCACAAAGCTTGATGGAATCTCTCATCATCAAGACCTATTGTGGTGGAATCTCTCATCACCCCACTCTCACATTGGAATGGGATGAAACTACCCCCATTGCCTGAACCAAAGAACACGTACAAATTTTGTATATTATAGTGAACTTCTCATCCTATTGGTCGACCAATTATATCCGGTAACAATAATCTCATCTCATGCCAATATACTCATTTTTAAACATCATTACCTATTATTTTTCAATGCATCATTATAAATCATTCTCATCCCATTTCAAAAGCATAAACAATAAATAGTATTTCGCAAATAGTTCTATCTCTTTGAAATAACAATTCTATCTCATGGGATCATGTAAATCATCATATCATTTCTCAAAACATGCATAAAATAGTATGTGTTATTCTATCTTCAAAACAAGAGCATGATCATAAAACCAATGGGATATAACCCGAGAATCGAGAGCATTACCTTAAGTTTCTTAAAAATGGAGAGTGTTTGGCTGAAGGAAAACATTGTGAGAAAATAGAATGAGGGAAATAATGTAAAATGAGTTTTAATTAAATAACTAACTCTCTTTTTATTAAACCCTTTTAATCATTAATTTAAACCTTTTAAAATGCTACTAATTGAGATAAAATCTTATAAAAATTAATAGGTAAAATAGTTCCTTACAGATTCAAAGTCCCAATCCTTTCACAAAACAGTCACTAAAATAACTTTGTAAAAATTGCATTTTGGTCACTAACTCAAAATGTCCAAATTCCAAAGTCCTTTTCTTAAAATTGATTTTACCAAAATGATTTATATAATTAATAATGATTTTAAGCATTTTCCCATATTTTTATCATAAGATGAACCTTTTTTCCCTGAACCGCTCCCGAAAACTCGGATCTCTAGTCTAGGTCCTACGAACCTCGAATCAGCATCAAATACTTTTATGCCCAAAATCGAGGCATTACAAGGAGAAGGATAAACAATGGCATGACAGAAGGATAATGCCAAGACAATTTGAGGTAGGCCAACGTGTTTTATTATTTAACTCACGACAACGTTTAAAGCACTATTTGGAAGGTGATCAGAAGAATGTCAATGAGGTTATCCTCTTTGCAGAGGTATCATAACATCATCATTGTGTTTTTAATTTTTGTAAATATTAGGATTAGATGTTTTTCCTTTTCAGCATTTTTTATTTTTCTTCTTTTAATTTTTAATTTTCCTTGACTGCGTTGAAAGGTTTTTCTTTGAGTGTGTGTAGATTAGATTGCAAGGTATAATGCCAAGGCATGACTTGAAATAAGACGATGACACAACGAGAAAATTTTGCGTGCCAGACAGAATGCCAACGTAGAGGCTTGGCATGCAACGGATTGGAATATTGAAATAAGAGATTGAACCTAGTTTGATTAAATTCCGCCCATGAGAGTGTAATTTGTTTTCTTTTTAATTTTAACTCTAGCCGCCCAAACTATTAGGTTGAAATTTAAAATTCAACTTAATCAACTTATTACTCCACTCTTTAAACATATCATATCACTTCTAACCTTATCACATCGCCCTTATCACTTAGCCCCTTATTAAATCAAATCTTTTTCCTTTCCATCATTATCCCCATTAAATTCGGCTACTTTATTAAACCCCATTAAACATTCAACCCTTTACTCTCCACCTACCCTAGTTGTTCAAAGAAACATAACCATCTTCACTTCTCTCTTTCTTTATCAAGCAAGAAACCAAGATTCATCTTTTCTCTTCTTCTTCCTTTGTTCAACACGCCCAAAGCTTCATCATGTTTCAATGGCTTCTTCATCAACCCCTTTTAAAATCTTTTTCAATAAGGACATCTAGAAAAGAATGAAGAAAACTTTTCCTCAAGATCTTTTTGTTATGAGAAACACTTTGACTTCAAAGGCGAAGCAACCGTGGGATTTTCCGATGATATCATGGCGGTAGTCAACTAGCACAAATGGGAGCTATTATGCCAACAAAAAATGGAGGTTTACGCGAATATTGTTCAGGAGTTTTATGCCCACTCAACCACCAAGGACAGCATGTTCTTGATGATACGATGTACATGCATTCGTTTTGATGAAGGTCATATCAATGACATGTTCAAGTTGGGTGATGCCGAGGACAACCATATTGAGTATGTTAAGTCAATGACTGTTGCCAAGAGGAAGAAGTTGCTGGCAGATCTGTGTGAACCAGGCATGACGTGGATAGTGTCTTCCAAGGGCCACCGAACCGTCAAGAGATTGGCACTGAAATCTAAACTGCGGGGGTGGAACCATTTTTTCAAGGCAAATCTTATGCCAACCACCCACAATGATGCAGTGTCGGAGGAATGGCTGATACTATTGTGTTCCATCATCATTGGCCGAAAAATCAATGTTGTTCAGATCATTATTGAAGAGACATACAAATGTGTTGGTAAGCCTAATGGCAGATTATTCTTTCCATTATTGATTTCTAACATTTGCATGAGGCATGTTGTGCCCAAGCTTGATTCTAAAAAAGGTCAAGAAATGAAGGACACCACAATCACGTTGGCTCTATGGCGGCAACTCACTGTCACCGAGACGAAGGACAAAGAAAAAAAAGGAAAAGACAACTACACCAAAGCCCAAGGTGACAAAGGTGGAATCGGATGTCCCACGTTAGCTAGTGTAATGGCATTGCTTTCACAAATTAACCATCGTCAGGAGATTATTCTCCTTAATTTAGAGAAAGTCGAGGAGCAGAATGTTAAGCTTTAGCGGTATAGTCATGCCAGGAGTGTTGCCATCAGGGGAACCCTTGAGAAGATGTCCCTAAATTTCTTGCCAGCTTTCCCAAATTTCCCTACAAAGATCTTTTCTAGTGACAATGCCATGCCACCCAGTCCTCAATTAGCTCATACCACATCTGATTCCAAAGTCTCATTTTCTATAGTCCATGTTGGATCTGCTAGTACCGACTCTCCGATTAAATCAAAGGAAACTAAATCCAAGTCTACTGCAATGCTTGCTGCGCCGACACGGTCTGATCCCACTAACGCCCTTTCCACGCCGAAACCTATCAAGATTGAGAAGGAAATTCTTTGTGATGTTGGAGCCTCCACAACCGCAAAACCAGCCATGACAAGAGTAAAGCGCAAAGCCCCCAATCTTGGAAGCTTTGTCAAGAGGAAAACCAGAGTCACACGAGAAGAAGTCTCTAAAGGGGAATCCTCCTCTTCTTAAACTCCTTTTCATTTCATTTCATTTCATTGCATTTGTATGTTTATGCATTTTTATTTTTTTTGTTTATTTATATATATGTTTTGTTTCCAATGATTGAGAACAATGCACATCTTAGGTTTGGGGGTGTGCATTTCCTCATATTTATGCCTTGCCATGCATTTCATGTTTATATTTCTGTTGTCATGCCATATGTACCATATAGTTTAGCTTTGCATACCGAACCACTGAAAATAGAAAAAGAAAGTTTTGTCTCGGCCAAATTTTGAAGAATGCTAAGACTTGTTAGGCGAGTTTAACTACTTTTAGAATAATATGTCCAATGAACAATTTTGAAATCTTTAGTTGCCTATGCCAGCAGAATAGTAATGCCAGGTTTTCTTGAAAATTGATCCCTGGTTTAGGGAATTGAACTTTCACTTAACACGTAGTATGCATCTAGTTCCCAAGCAAACTTAGAATTTTTAAAACTAAGCTCAAAAAAAGAGAGAAATTTTTTTCGATTGATGCCGGGGTAAAAAGAGAAATTAATAAGGCAACAATGTTTACCAAGGAAATGAAAAAAATTGAACTCTCCTATACCTCAGGGATAATAAGTTACTTTGGGCTTCGTGGTTTGCTCCGTATTAGTTTTGAAGTCCAAAAGTTTAGGGTATGAGTTGAAGAGCAAAGCCTAGTGATATTTGGATTAACGTGGGGGTCGTGGTATGGTCCCTCTTATTTCTCACGCCAAACAATGTCACGAAGAAAACTTAAATTAATGCCAACAGAAACCCTTGGCAAGAATTAAAGAAAAAAAAGGAAAAATCTAAGTTTATGTAGTAAAATTGACTAAGAGAGTAAAAGAATACTTGATGCATATTGCCCGCACATCATGCACTTTTCATACCCTTAGACTAGAGTTATATTGATGCATTTTAAATTGCTACCTTCTTGGCATTACTGCATTGAGATATCTGGGGATATTGCTAGAGCTTAATTCTGCTTGCCAGCACTTGTTGGAATTCCAACCAAAACTTTGTTGAGGTAATATTATCACCATTTTTTAGCTTACTTGCAATACTTGAAGACAAGCAATGAGCTAGGTTTGGGGGAGTGTTAACTCCTTAAAAGTACTGATTTTTATGCTTATTTTACAATGCCTTTCCTTGCTTTTGAGTACATTTAGTTGTTAAATTCATGCATTTACATAAGAAGTTAAAAATTGTGTCTATGCCAGTGTGAATGGTTGTTTTGTTGGAATTATTGCAGGCTTGGCATAGCCATTAGCAGAGCAGAGCAGCGCATAAAGGAAGAAATTCTAGAGAGAATGTCGAGATGTTGTTGGCAGTGATGGACCAAATATTGCCAAAGCACCAGTTGGAAAAAAAGAGGAATTTCATCCCCGACCAAGTAGTTGTTTAATTCGAAAAAATAGGACTAAATCAGGTTGCGAGAAAATAGCAAGTGGATCAAACTCCGAAAAATAGCGAAAAATAGTGCCAATCATAGTTAGCAGAATGATGCAAAGCTTGGTTGGCAAAGCAATAATGGTAGATGAATTCATCCCTAACTTGATCAGCTCACATTCAAACTTTGGATAAGATGATCACATCCCTTATCCCTTGATCATTTAAAATTCAAATTCAAGAGCTTATCTTAGGTCTTCCTTGCACCCCTATTTAAAGAACGATAAAACAATCATTTGAGCAACGATTGGAGATCGAAAGATCCATCAACAACCGACTACACCATGGAGACGTGGCTCGACCAGCTTACTTCTGAAGTGAATCGACCCCTTAGGAGTGTAGATTGAGACTTATTCAAATTGATTTATGAAAAAACATCACTATAGAAATATAAGGGGTTTTACATGGTTAATTTTGGGCATTGAACATCGAAAGAGGCTTTACCAACTTTGAACATGCTCGTTAAATGATGCCAAGGCACTACATTATTAAAGGCTGACTTGGCATGAATAGCATGAAAACCAGACATCCCTTCCCAACGCTCATAATTCATTTGACCCTCTCCTTGCCAACGATGTTTTATTTTATTACTTACAGATTGTGTATACTTGCACGCAAAAGACTCTTATTTCACACTGTTTTTATACATTTCTAAGATATTTTCTACCCCTTCTGCCGAGCACTCACGCAAGTCAACAAGTTTTTGGCATTGTTTTCGGGAATTACAACGGAGTTTATTGTTTTGATTTTTACTTGTTTTTATTTTTAGTTAGTTTATTAATTTTATTTAGTGTATGAATAGGAGCAACACTACAAGGGAAGAACTTGAAGCATAATCATAGAGAGCACCCTACGCAGACTAAAGAGAGATGGCACGACATGAGAATGTGGACTAAGGAGATAACCGACCCATCAGAGAACACCTAGCACCCACCATGGGCAATTTGATGCCAGGCCTAATTGGCACAGAGGTAAACACAACCAAATTTTAACTTAAATTGGTCATGATTCAAACTCTTTTGAATGTAGGTCAGTTTGATGGATCACCCATTAGAGATCAAAGGCAACACATGAAGCAATTCATGGAAGTTTGCCAACTATTTAAGCAACCTGGAGTTCCGGAGGATATAATGAAGCTAAAATTTTCACATTTCCCTTAGAGATAGAGCTAAGACGTGGCTAAGTTCTTTGCCATATGGATCAGTGACTACATGGGCAGATCTATGCCGAAAGTTTCTATTGCGATACCAACCACCTAAGAATTTTCTATTGCGATACCAAACGACATGAACCTGAACTCATAATGACCATACCTTTTTCGAAAAGCAGTCTTCAGCACATCAAATTCTTTCACCTTCAATTGATAATACCCTAAACGTAAATCAATCTTTGAAAATATGGCCGCACCACGAAACAGGTTAAACAAATCATCGATTCGCAGCAAAAGGATACTTATTCTTTATCATGAATAATAAAAAGTTTACCCAGGCCAAGTACTTAGGCCGAGCCCAGTCCAATGGATTTAAATAATAAGAATTGAAAAAAAATCAAAAATCCTAAAAACAATAATAAAATCAATGGAAACCCCATAATTTTGTCAAACCCTCTTCCGCCTCCTTCAGCAAACCTACTACCAGGGGGACTTTGAGTCATCTCCGTTTCTTGCGCCCCCAAACTACAGTCCAAGCTTATCCCAACTACTTTAGAAATTTTTTGGTGCTTCAAACGACCTAGAAAATCCTCAATAGTCCCTATAAATATCGACTTACAAAACCACAAGAAAACACAAGAATCAAGGAAAAATCATAGCAATCGAAGTAGAAACGGTGAGGTCCAACGAATAGGTCGGAAAAGTAAAAGAAGTTGAGTGGTTGCCATACATTTTTGGTCAACAGAGCTGCATTTGTGAGATCATAACGGTGGAATAACCCACATCGCTATCAGGTTCGACATATCCCGAGCACACTCCAGTCCAACGACAGATTCACGAGTTTGAGAAATGTATACCTGTAACTTAGATTTTTTATTTACTCGAGCCTACTTGTTTTTTAGAAAACTAATCCCAGATCTAGTCTTAGGGTAAAAAACGAACAAGAGACGTATATTCTTTTTAGTTTTCTCCATCGCTGGTGCTAGACTGACGGTGGTGGCAGTAGTGACCAGAAAATGCAGAAAAATGAATAAATAGAAAGGGAAGACGAGAGTCTGATTTTTGTTATTATTTAAAGCAAATAATAAAGTTGAATAAAAAAGGATATTCACTTCCTTAATTAAATACCTACACGACATTGTTTCTTTAAAAGCCAAAAAAAAGGAATTAACACCCATTCACTCGGCCTGGAAAATTCATATTGGTGTAGTTGTCACGCCCCTGGACTTTCGTAATCGAGACGTGCGGCCCTAGGTGCTCTTGAGATGATGTTGCGCCTAGGTTAGCCCCTTGATCAAGGCGTGGATGCCTTGTCCGTGCGGAAACAAGTGTAGAAAGAGATGGTGATGGCCGGGAAAGAATTTGGGGAAAAGTGCCAGGCGAATGCCCAACGTTTTATTATTGATGCTTAACGAAATCAAGGCTTAAAACCCTTGAAGAAACAAACGAATGAACAACTAATGAGGTGGGGGTAAGCCTCCTTATATAGCCCCCTTAATCCAAGTCCTAATCTAACTAGGATAACTACTACTCAATCCTATTCTAATAAGGATAACTATTAGTCCTTGTTCCCTAAGGACTTGTGTTCCTTAGCCTCCAAGGAATCGTGCTCCTAGGCCTCCTTGGACTCTTGGAATCGGTTTGGGCTCGAGTTCTTGAGGTGGCCGTCCAGCCCCTCGGTGTGCACCATGGGTGCGGGCCCTCGGCCCCTCGGTGTGCTGGTCTCGGATAGTAGGTCTGGTTGTCCAGCCCCCTGGTGTACGCCCATCGTCTTGGCCCTTCGGTGTGCTGGACTCGGTCACTAGGCCTGGCTCGCCTAGCCCTTGGTGTGCGCAGCCGTCCCGGCCCTGCTGGACTCGGTCGTCCAGCCCCCTCGGTTGGCACCCTCGGTGCCGGGCCGAGGCCCTTCAGTGTGTGGTTGGATGGAGCCCTAGGGTTTGGCCGACAGGCTCGGACCCTAGGGTTTAGTTACCGGGCGTAGCCCCTTTGTGTGCGCGACGATACGTTCCCAAGCAGCCGACTGGTTCGGCGGGATCCGGCCCTAGGGCGTGACCGGCTGTCTCGGCAGAATCGCCCCTAGGGTGCGGACGGCAGGGTCGGTAGGATCGGGTCCTTGGGTGCGGCCGGCAGGGTCGATGGGAACAGGCCCTAGGGTGCGGCCGGCTGTCTCGATGGGAGCAGGCCCTAGGGTGCGACCGGCAGGCTCGACGGGAGCACGCCCTAGGGTGCGGCCGGCTGTCTCGGTTGGAATAGGCCCTGGGGTGCGTGGCTCCGCCCCTTGGTGTGCACACGCTGGACCCCTGCGTGCGTGGATCCGCCCCCTTGGTGTGCTTGCTGCCTTCTCGGTGTGGCTTGATAACTTAGTATTAGGGCGTTCAATGGTGGGTTCGGCCCTCTCGTCCTCATGGGATGCGATGTGATCGGACAAAAAGGATTGGTCCGTGACATTCTCCCCCACTGGATTCGGCGACGCCCTCGTCGCTCGGCTAAGATGGTAATGACTCTTTTGCTTCTTGAACTGCCATACGGCGTTGGCTAGTTCCCAACTCCCTTTACTGTCGGGAAGTCCTTTCCATAGGACAAAATACTCATGACTCGGTCGTTGTCCCGGTCGTTGTACGACCCTTTCTGCCTGGATGTCTCCAATCTCATCAGCGAAGGAGACCTTTACCTTGTTGTATGCTTGGTGTGACTTGCTTTGTGCTTCACCCATCTTACCCTGACGGTACTGTGTGAGTGAATTGACGCTGAATTCTCGATGCGTCTGGATGGTCGGTGGTAGCTCTAATTGGTAGGTTTTCCTTCCTACTTGTTTAGAGATTTTAAATGGACCCTCGTACCTTCGCACAAGCCTTCTTTGGGTGGTTGGATGGTGTGATACTCCGGTTAACTTGGCTAGGACCAAGTCTCCTACTTGGAAATTCTTGTCCCGATGCTTCCTGTTTGTCCGATTCTTAGCTCGCCTCTTCATCTTGTGTGAACGAGCCCGAGCATGTGGACCTGTCGTTGGCACAAGCTCAATTTTGTGCTCGGTCTCGTGTCTTAGTGATTCAGGTGACGTGGATTCCCGAAATTTGGAAGTAACTTGTCTCGATTCCACTGAGACTCCTTTGGTCGTTGTTGGCTTCTCATGGGCTCTCGTCCCTAAGGGTGGAGGCATTCTCTCGCGTCCCTTTTCCAATTGAATAGTCGACACCCTCTTGACCTCAACTTCGGGTTGTCGCTTTGTTTTCACCATGCATGGGCGTGCCGGGTCAAGTATGTACAAACAATTGCAAAACGGAACAGGGAATGCCTTGATTCGATCGAGGAAATCTATGCTAATAACTATATCAAAGTCGTCAAGGGGAATTACCTTGATGTTCTCTTTGCCGGACCAGTCGCCGATGCTGAGTTTGACTCCTCTCGCTACCCCGGCTATAGGAGTCGACTTACAATTCACGGTTTTAATGGATCCACTTGCCTTCTCGACGCGAAGGCCAAGTCCTTGAGCAACCTGCTCTGACATAAACAATTCTGAGGCGCCCGTGTCCACTAACGCGCTTAGTTTTCGCCCTGCCAAGGTGATGTCCACGAACAATAACCCCTTGTCTTTGGAACCCTTCCTTGTCTCCACGGAACTGATAATGGAGCTTAGTGTGGCAAGGTCCTGTTTGTCCTCACTATCATCTCCTTGGATGGCTGCTGCTTTCCCGAGTTCGGGGCAATCTTTTTTCATGTGACCGCCTCCGCAATTGAAACAACTGAAATTGTTGTTGTTCTTTACCCACGGCTTGCGGTATTTGAAATCATCATTTGATGGCTTCTTCGGTTCTTCCTTGGGATGCTTGATCTGATCTTCCTCGTCATTGTCCTTATATTTCGATTTTTGTCTCGACTTTTCTGGCTTCTTGTGTTCGAATTCAACAAGAGAGTCGACCGCGTCCAATGCTTTGGAAAGATCTTGTATCCCCATTCGGTGCAATTCCATTTTCGCCCAACGTTGCAATCCGTTTTTAAAATAAAAGAGGGCATCGGCTTTGCTCATGGTGTTGACCTGGAGCCTGAGTTCGGTGAATTTATTAACGTATTCATGAATTGACCCGTCGTGCCTCAGTTGATGAAGCTTTTCTCGGGCTTCTTCTTGAGCATTCTTCGGGTAAAAGTGCTCCTTCAATTCAAATTGGAATTCTTTCAATGTTTTGGTGGGAATCGTCCCATCCTTGGATTGGTAACACTTGTGACGCCACCATAGGAGAGCCGCATCAACTAAGTAAACGGAAGCAGTATTTACCTTGGTGTCCTCGTCGTCGATGCCGGAGAGTCGGAAGTAATTTTCCAAGTTCCAAACGAAGTTGTCCACTTCTTGAGCCTCCCTTGCTCCGTTGAACTCCTTCGGTTTTGGCACGTCGATCCTGGGTTTTGTTCCTACTGTTTTGTCCACCATGCCGGTTAGCACGGCATTCTTATAAAGGGATAATTCGGCACCGAGTTTCTTGATTTCTCCTAACAACTCTCCCCTCGTTGCCTCCATCGCAATTTGAAGGGAGATGTCTTGTCAGTTTAATCTCTCGTATACCCCGTCGAGAAGTTTTCCTACCTCTTCTGCGACTTTATCTCTGAGGGGGCCTACTTCAGTTTCTAACTTCTCCAAGCGATCATTGACAGCGTCGAGGGACTCCACCGACTCCTTTGCCCTGGTCTCGAGTCGTTCTGTCTTGTCCTCAAGTGTTGCCAATCGATCTTTCGAAGCGGCCCTTTTCTTGTCAGGATTTTTGTCGGTTGACTTGTCGGTTCCTTGGGCCTTCGTGCCCTTTGATGTTGTTCCGGCTTCATCTTTCTTGGCCATCCCGAGCAACTCCTTCGCTCTGATACCACTTGTCACGCCCCTGGACTTTCGTAACCGAGACGTGCGGCCCTAGGTGCTCTAGAGATGATGTTGCGCCTAGGTTAGCCCCTTGATCAAGGCGTGGATGCCTTGTCCGTGCGGAAACGAGTGTAGAAAGAGATGGTGATGGCCGGGAAAGAATTTGGGGAAAAGTGTCGGGCGAATGCCCAACGTTTTATTATTGATGCTTAACGAAATCAAGGCTTAAAACCCTTGAAGAAACAAACGAATGAACAACTAATGAGGTGAGGGTAAGCCTCCTTATATAGCCCCCTTAATCCAAGTCCTAATCTAACTAGGATAACTACTACTCAATCCTATTCTAATAAGGATAACTATTAGTCCTTGTTCTCTAAGGACTTGTGTTCCTTAGCCTCCAAGGAATCGTGCTCCTAGGCCTCCTTGGACTCTTGGAATCGGTTTGGGCTCGAGTTCTTGAGGTGGCCGTCCAGCCCCTCGGTGTGCACCCTGGGTGCGGGCCCTCGGCCCCTCGGTGTGCACCCTGGTTGCGGGCCCTCGGCCCCTCGGTGTGCACCCTGGGTGCGGGCCCTCGGCCCCTCGGTGTGCTGGTCTCGGATAGTAGGTCTGGTTGTCCAGCCCCCTGGTGTGCGCCCATCGTCTTGGCCCTTCGGTGTGCTGGACTCGGTCGTCCAGCCCCCTCGGTTGGCACCCTCGGTGCCGGGCCGAGGCCCTTTAGTGTGTGGTTGGATGGAGCCCTAGGGTTTGGCCGACAGGCTCGGACCCTAGGGTTTGGTTACCGGGCGTAGCCCCTTTGTGTGCGCGGCGATACGTTGCTAAGCACCCGACTGGTTCGGCGGGATCCGGCCCTAGGGCGTGACCGGCTGTCTCAGCAGGAATCGCCCCTAGGGTGCGGACGGTAGGGTCAGTAGGATCGGGTCCTTGGGTGCGGCCGGCAGGGTCGATGGGAACAGGCCCTAGGGTGCGGCCGGCTGTCTCGATGGGAGCAGGCCCTAGGGTGCGACCGGCAGGCTCGACGGGAGCACGCTCTAGGGTGCGGCCAGCTGTGTCGGTTGGAATAGGCCCTAGGGTGCGTGGCTCCGCCCCTTGGTGTGCACACGCTGGACCCCTGGGTGCGTGGCTCCGCCCCCTTGGTGTGCTTGTTGCCTTCTCGGTGTGGCTTGATAACTTAGTATTGGGGCGTTCAATAGTGGGTTCGGCCCTCTCATCCTCATGGGATGCGATGTGATCGGACGAAAAAGATTGGTCCGTGACACAGTCTCGAGAATATAATTCACGCTAGCAAGCCTAAGCCAACTGTCCGACATTCATTCTAGAAAAAGCATTCTAGATATTGTTATGTTTATGTTGAAAAAGTATTCTAATTGGTAGGACCAAGCCTTGGATGCATGGTTGATAAGTTTTGTATATCTTTCTTCGTTAACTGAAGTTTAGCACCAAGTCTATGAACTAAAGATGCATAGTTAATACAAACCATAAAGCTACATTTAAAAATGTCACATGAAGAATCAATATAGAAAAAAGGTTTTCATCTTTTATAGCTACACTTAAAAATGTCTCATGAAGAATAAAATATCGCTATAGAACACGATCCATTGCGTGTTTTTCGCACACAAACGCCGCTATTTTTTGCGGCGCTAGTTTCAGAGGCACTTTTTGCGACGCTTTTAAAAACGTTGCGAGGGTTTTTAGCGGCCCTAAAAAACGCTACTATAAGGTTAAAAAACACCGCAAGAAATCTATTACGTTGTAGTGTCTACTCAAGATATGAAAAAAAATATTAGAGGGACTTTACAAGTGTCACATATCAATGACTTGTGTCTGATCTAGATATGAGGACAAAAGGTGTAATACATAAAAGAAGTTAGTCACGAAAAAATGGTAAAGTCGAACTACGACTTCATGTAACTTAGGTAGCAATGATGTATTGCTAGATGTCACTCATTGCTTGTAATATTAGAATCGTTCTAAGTATTGCTGCTAACGTTGCATGAACCTATAAGGGTCACACCCTATGATTGAAACGGTTTGGGCTATATTGACTAAATAGCATGTGTACAAACTTGTTGTACACGTAATAATTATTAAAACGAAATTATATAATTATTGTAATTATAGATAATCTCGTTTATATATATATATATATATATATTAGTAATAGATAATTATTGTAATTATCAAAAACTATTAAATATATATATATATATATTCAAATAAACTTAATTGAAGTAGAATCAAATTCTACATATTTAATTATGTTCAGTTAAATATATTATATATTTAATGAATCCGAATTAAAGTAGAATCAAATTCTACATATTTAATTATATTCAGTTAAATATGTTGTATATTTAATGAATCCGAACATATTAAGTTTTTGAATGCTATATAAAGGTATAAGGTCTAGCAGCCAATATATGCTTTTCAGAAAACCTATCTAACAGTTAGAGAAGAGAAAATATTGTTCGTATCGTTCGAGTGGACTGCGTTGAGGTCAGAACGCTATCATGACGACTCAGATTCGATTTGAATTCTCATATACTCCCTGCGTATTTCTAGATTTATTGAGGTGACGTTTCATCCCCATTCAGCATGAATCTGTCCCTTGTACATGAATCACTGAAGGATTACGCCGCATTATTTTTCTGCTGCGCCATGTGGTGCACGGTGTTTCCCAATAGAACTACTGGATCTGAATGAAATAATAACCAAAATATTACTCAAAACATAATAATAATAATAATAATAATAATAATAATAATAATAATAATAATAATAATAATAATAATAATAATAATAATAATAATAATAATAATAATAATAATAATAATAATAATGGGGTTGGTCCAAGTGGTAACCAGTTTGGTATCACTTAAGCAAGGTCTTGGGTTCGAGGCGTTGTGTATGTAGAAAATCCCTACTGGGAGACTCACCCACCAAAACTAGGTATGCGACGTATGTCAGTTCGGATTAGTTGTTGTTGTTGTTGTTGTTATTATTATTATTATTATACAAGTTTTGTATAACTCATGTTATCGGGTACCGAAGTAGGAATGATAATAAACGGTGAAGAACAAACAATTCGTGAGAAGAAAAAAATCAAATTGATATATTTTAAAATATGAAGGGTTAAATTTATTAAATTATTTTGAATTGAGACTAAATGTGTAGAATATATATAAGTTTTGAGGACAAAAATGGTCATTATACCAAACCTTGTTAGATGTTTGTTTGTATTTTAACGAATGAGTGATCTGATCATAAATAAAACTTTAATTGAGTGACTCAGTTGTAGCTTTTAATAATGAGTGACCTCCAAGGTGTTTAACCTTATATATTATCTATCACAATTACTTTAAATTAGAACCCAATGAGTGATCTTAGTGAAAAAAAAATATGAATAGAAAAAATATGAAAAGATACTATTATTCAAGAAAAACAATTAGTTAAAATGAATTAATTATGGTATAAAGCATTTCATACTATAAATTATAAACAAACTCAAATCCATCACTTTTATATATCTGTCTACAACCGAGTTATTCAGCCCTCTAATTCAACACCTTAAGGATCTTAATAAAATAAAATAATGTAAAACAACAAATTGAAGAGTTGTATGCTGTCTTGAGATTGAACTACAGATTCACTTAAATTATGGGTTCGATTTCTAATTGAACCTGATTTGGCAGAAAATCGAAATCCCCTTCTTATTCTCCTCCTCCACCTCCTCCTCCGGTGTATTCTAACGCATCAACAATCATAAAGAGGGCCGCAATGAATGCATAATCTATGTTGGGATACACTGTCACCATGGACTTATCCTTCCCTATCATTTTGCTTTCAACTGTTTGTTTCTCATGCTTCTGCAATCACATTCATTCAACATTCTTTAGTTAAATCCATCCATTTCTGATAAGCTTATGCATCTTTACTATATATATTTATATAAGCTTACTTGGGCAACAATGGCGGAAGACTCTCCGGCATAAATAACACAAGATCTTCCCAACCAACTCTCCTTAACCGTAAAATCGCAAACTTCCTCCATTGTATTGTTTGCCAAGAACACATCTAATTTCGACCTTAACTGAAACATCGCAGGTCGCCAAACTGAAAACAGAAGATCACTCGCATCCGTACTATCTCCCTTGAATACTTGGCACCTATCATGTAAACTCATCGCCTGCATCAGCACAAAAGCAAACAATATAAGCACAAACTTTATTTTCAACAATCAACATATAGTTCATATAGAAGCACATGATGCATCCATTGACCACAACGACCTTTTGTTTGAGTGTGACGATGGGATTCCCGGCCCTGTCAAGCAATACTTGACGGCCACGCAGGGATAGAGACTTTTCTTTAACTTGGAAAAGGATGTTGCCATTGATGTCGGTAACGAAAAATTTTCCAGTGACGCTTAAAACTTTCCCGGTGATTAAGAGATCGACCGGGTAAGGAGCGCAGAAATGAGGGCTGATGACGAAACAGGGTTAGCTAAGGGTTGGTTTGAAGTGGAACTTGACGTGGGATATGCCATTGGGATGTCACGGGGGAATTGTGTAGATATTGAATTTGGTGAAGATTTTCAATGGATGAGGCAGCTTATATAATGGCAAGCGCAAAGGCTTCTCATACGCGGAGAATGTGACTTTGACCTTGCCACTCTTTTCTAATACAATCAACTCAAGTGGGGCATGGTGGTTTTCTATTCTATGGATGAATCAGGAATTCCTACTCAAATCTTTATCTTCTGGGAATCTTCAAAGCACATAGAAATATCATACATAATTCTCATTTGGCTGTTTGTTTGTCTTATTAGAAAAAGTTGGAACAAGTTGGTTGAGTCAATCCGATTCCATATACATTATCTTCTTTTAAAATTCAACTGATACATCAAGGGGGAGATTCTAAACTCGTTTTTTTTTTAATTTCTTTTAATAAAAAAAACATGGGAAATTTACCCAAATATTGTCGTCCCCACTTTATTTCCAACAATATTGTTGTTTTTACAGTAACATTGAAGTCGGACAGATCTCTCCCCGTCTTTGAACACTGTTTATCGAAAAAATATTAAAAAAGTCCAGTTCAAGTTGGACTGCTCTCCCTCTAACTTCAAATAGTGCTCGGATCCTTTATCAACGACCACATGGCAGCCATGCAGAGCTGCATCCACTGTTGGAAGACATACTTCTTTCTATCCGACTTCAAATAGTGTCCGTCAGTGGCGTAGTGGTCAATGGTGCATGCCTCGGTATTGGGTTTTTCTTCTTTAATTTTAATTTTGCAAGATTGATTGGATGGATAGTAGGTGGGTTGGGTGGTTGAGATTTAAAGTAGCTGTGGTTAAATAGGGGTTGAAGTCTTGAAGATAGGTATATTTTGTAATGAAAATTTTGAGAAGATAGAGTAAAAAAGAAAGAAGAGGAAGATTTGGAGGAAATTATGTAAGTAGATATAAGATATGTATTTAATTTTTTGAATCTAGTAATATTATTTCGATTCAATAGTTTTATTTTTTTTTTATTTTTAATGTATGTTTTGGTAGTTATTTAATTTTTGAATTTAGTAATATTATTCTGATATTTAGTTGAATTTAAAACATTATTGTGATTTGTATACAAATAGTGCGAGAAAAAAGCGCACACGGGATTGACAAACAACAACTTGAGAGTATTTAGAGCTCAAATTGATTTGTATTGTCAAGAGCAGGTATCTGGTTAAATGTATTGTTTACATTTTAGTTAAATATTTATAGTTTATTATTTACATTATAGTTAGATGTATTATTATAATAATCCTTATTCTGTATTTTATTTGGATGTCGTACAACGTTGATCGCATTTTGTACCAGGTGATCTAATGAAGGATTTTAATCAGTGGTGTAGTGTTACACCTTTGATTCACTTTGTGATTGTCGAGTTCCACTTTGCTGACAGGGTGTTGAGGCAATTTGGCTTTCACCAGCCGATTTTGTATATTCACATTAATCATGACTATCATCTCCTTGGATGGCTGTTGCTTTCCCGAGTACGGGGCAATCTTTTTTCATGTGACCGCCTCCGCAATTGAAACAACTGAAATTGTTGTTGTTCTTTACCCACGGCTTGCGGAATTTGAAATCATCATTTGATGGCTTTTTCGGTTTTTCCTTGGGATGCTTGATCTGATCTTCCTCGTCATTGTCCCTATATTTCGATTTTTGTCTCAGCTTTTCTGGCTTCTTGTGTTCGAATTCAACAAGAGAGTCGACCGCGTCCAATGCTTTGGAAAGATCTTGTATCCCCATTCGGTGCAATTCCATTTTCGCCCAACGTTGCAATCCGTTTTTAAAAGAAAAGAGGGCATCGACTTTGCTCATGGTGTGGACCTGGAGCCTGAGTTCGGTGAATTTATTAACGTATTCCCGAATTGACCCGTCGTGCCTCATTTGATGAAGCTTTTCTCGGGCTTCTTCTTGAACGTTCTTCGGGTAAAAGTGCTCCTTCAATTCAAATTGGAATTCTTTCTATGATTTGGTGGGAATCGTCCCATCCTTGGATTGGTAACACTTGTGACGCCACCATAGGAGAGCCGCATCAACTAAGTAAACGGAAGCGGTATTTACCTTGGTGTCCTCGTCGTCGATGCCGGAGAGTCGGAAGTAATTTTCCAAGTTCCAAACGAAGTTGTCCACTTCTTGAGCGTCCCTTGCTCCGTTGAACTCCTTCGGTTTTGGCACGTCGATCTTGGGTTTTGTTCCTACTGTTTTGTCCACCATGCCGGTTAGCACGGCATTCTTATAAAGGGATAATTCGGTACTGAGTTTCTTGATTTCTCCTAACAACTCTCCCCTCGTTGCCTCCATCGCAATTTGAAGGGAGATGTCTTGTCGGTTTAATCTCTCGTATGCCCCGTCGAGAAGTTTTCCTACCTCTTCTGCGACTTTATCTCTGAGGGGGCCTACTTCAGTTTCTAACTTCTCCAAGCGATCGTAGACAGCGTCGAGGGACTCCACCGACTCCTTTGCCCTGGTCTCGAGTCGTTCTGTCTTGTCCTCAAGTGTTTCCAATCGATCTTTCGAAGCGGCCCTTTTCTTGTCGGGATTTTTGTCGGTTGACTTGTCGGTTCCTTGGGCCTTCGTACCCTTTGATGTTGTTCCGGCTTCATCTTTCTTGGCCATCCCGAGCAACTCCTTTGCTCTGATACCACTTGTCACGCCCCTGGACTTTCGTAACCAAGACGTGCGGCCCTATGTGCTCTTGAGATGATGTTGCGCCTAGGTTAGCCCCTTGATCAAGGCGTGGATGCCTTGTCCGTGCGGAAACGAGTGTAGAAAGAGATGGTGATGGCCGAGAAAGAATTTGGGGAAAAGTGTCGGGCGAATGCCCGACGTTTTATTATTGATGCTTAACGAAATCAAGGCTTAAAACCCTTGAAGAAACAAACGAATGAACAACTAATGAGGTGGGGGTAAGCCTCCTTATATAGCCCCCTTAATCCAAGTCCTAATCTAACTAGGATAACTACTACTCAATCCTATTCTAATAAGGATAACTATTAGTCCTTGTTCCCTAAGGACTTGTGTTCCTTAGCCTCCAAGGAATCGTGCTCCTAGGCCTCCTTGGACTCTTGGAATCGGTTTGGGCTCGAGTTCTTGAGGTGGCCGTCCAGCCCCTCGGTGTGCACCCTGGGTGCGGGCCCTCGGCCCCTCGGTGTGCACCCTGGGTGCGGGCCCTCGGCCCCTCGGTGTGCTGGTCTCGGATAGTAGGTCTGGTTGTCCAGCCCCCTGGTGTGCGCCCATCGTCTTGGCCCTTCGGTGTGCTGGACTCGGTCGTCCAGCCCCCTCGGTTGGCACCCTCGGTGCCGGGCCGAGGCCCTTTAGTGTGTGGTTGGATGGAGCCCTAGGGTTTGGCCGACAGGCTCGGACCCTAGGGTTTGGTTACCGGGCGTAGCCCCTTTGTGTGCGCGGCGATACGTTCCTAAGCAGCCGACTGGTTCGGCGGGATCCGGCCCTAGGGCGTGACCGGCTGTCTCGGCAGGAATCGCCCCTAGGGTGCGGACGGCAGGGTCAGTAGGATCGGGTCCTTGGGTGCGGCCGGCAGGGTCGATGGTGCATGCCTCGGTATTGGGTTTTTCTTCTTTAATTTTAATTTTGCAAGATTGATTGGATGAATAGTAGGTGGGTTGGGTGGTTGAGATTTAAAGTAGCTGGGGTTAAATAGGGGTTGAAGTCTTGAACATAGGTATATTTTGTAATGAAAATTTTGAGAAGATAGAGTAAAAAAGAAAGAAGAAGATTTGGAGGAAATTATGTAAGTAGATATAAGATATGTATTTAATATTTTGAGTCTAGTAATATTATTTCGATTCAATAGTTTTATTTTTTTTAATGTATGTTTTTGTAGTTATTTAATTTTTTGAATTTAGTAATATTATTCTGATATTTATTTGAATTTAAAACATTATTGTGATTTGTATGCAAATGGTGCGAGAAAAAAGCGCACACGGGATTGACAAACAATAACTTCAGAGTATTTAGAGCTCAAATTGATTTGTATTGTCAAGAGCAGGTATCTGGTTAATTGTATTGTTTACATTTTAGTTAAATATTTACAGTTTTTTATTTACATTATAGTTAGATGTATTATTATAATAATCCTTATTCTGTATTTTATTTGGATGTCGTACAACGTTGATCGCATTTTTGTACCAGATGATCTGAAGAAGAATTTTAATCAGTGGTGTAGTGTTACACCGTTGATTCACTTTGTGATTGTCGAGTTCTACTTTGCTGACAGGGTGTTGAGGCAATTTGGCTTTCACCAGCCGATTTCGTATATTCACATTAATCATGACTATCTGCACGATTTTGTTGGACGCGGCAGGGCATATGTAAATTGGGTAGTCACACATGCCTACTGCATTACAATGTGCAACAATAGAGCTTCAACGTTACTGATGCGCGCTCCAATCCAAGAGGATGATTTTGATTTTGAGAGGTCGGAGTACCTAATCTATTTTCTTAATAATAGAATGTCGTACTTAACTACGGTCGATGGACATGAAGAATGTCGAAAATATACGAAAAAATACAGTGGTAAGGTGAATCCTCTAAAAGTACAGCAGTCGCATCTCAAAATCTCGTTTGGAATAGAAACCCCGAAGGTTGGCCAACCACGTGGGTACAACCAGAAGTGGGCCCGCCAGTTATATGGGAAAAAGAACCGGCTCCTACACGTGTACAACTGTAGCGTCGCGTGATCCCGCAAAGGTTTGAGGCTTGGGAATCCAAATAAAGCAAATGGAGCAAGGTATTATTCTAAGCCATACAAGAAGTTGTCCACTTCTTTAGCGTCGCGTGATCCCGCAAAGGTTTGAGGTTTGGGCACCTCGACCCTTCTAGCCTCTATGGTGGTGCTTGGCTCGGTTGTCAAAGCACGTTTGCACAAGGCTACATACCCTTGTAGTGCCTCCACTTAGGCACGAGCAGTTTCAACCTCTTGTTGTAGAGACTCACGAACCCTCGAGAGCTCCCCCATGAGAAGATCGCGGATTTGCCCCATCTCCGCGCGGAGGGTCTACTCTAGCTTCACCATGATGGCCTTCATGGCCGTGTAGAGCTCAGCATCCTCTGCCTCAAGGCCTTATACTCGATCTTGAAATTCGTCCACTTGCGCACCCATGCCCCCGACGCTTTCATCAACATGAGTCAAGCGTGACTCCAAGCTAGAGATCATATCCTTGGACTTCGCCCTTTACCTCGTCACTTTAGGATCGACCATGTCCTCACGCCCTCGTTGCTCATGCATGACCTCCGTATCAGATGAGCTTACCACGTGGTTCTTGCCCGATTTTGCCATGTCCTAAGCCTCGAAACAGGCTTTGATACCAACTGTCACAGACTTATTTCTCTCAGACTCAATCCATGCGGGCACTAGCACTCGCGACACAATGCTAGTAAGCCTTACTCGCGCAACGCTATGGCAAACACACAAGACCTTAAGAAAGGAAAACTTTATTAAGCTAGGAGAAAGCTTTACAAGAGAGCTTTGAAAGATTTCTGGGATTTTTTGGATGATTTACAAATAAGAGGGGTGGCCCTATTTATAGGCTCCCACCTCCTCAATGGACGGCCAGGATCGTTTTGATCCAACGACTATTATTTTACCTCCCAAAATATCTAAGGGACCTAAACTATTCTAGATAAATCCATACTTATCTACATATGTCTCAAGTGTTCTAGATAACTCCCTATAGATCTACGCTTATCTTTAAGCTTCTAGAATGTTCCGAAGACCTCCAGACTAGTCAAGAGCTGTCCCGAGCCTTCCAGAGTCTTCTAGGTCCTCCCGGTTGAGCCTAGATGAGTGTGGAACGTCCTGGAACCTCCTAGAACCTTGTGGCAACGTTTTAAAAGGGTTGTGGGCTACTCTAGGCCGATCTAGAATCTTCCTTGGTTCACACTTCGCCTTAAAACGTCCAAGGCACTTCATTTTGCCTTGGTTGCCTCAAGTGCACCTAGGGGGCACTCCTCGGTTGGTCTTGGCGCACCTAGGGGACACTCTTCGGTCGGTCCTAGTGCACCTTGGTGGGGCGTGACAGTAAGCACACAAGGCTTAGTAAGGAGTGCTCAAGAACAAAACACCATCAATGCATTTAAAACCGTTTTCTAAAACAACATTTAAATCTCATTTCAATTACTTCAAAATCATCATATGAAAACCATCATGCCTTTAAAATCGTGCACTTTAATCATTCAAAAACAACATATTAAACCATATGAAACATGTATCATAAAACCACAACTCCCATTGCTAACCTCAATTTAAGCATTCCCATGCATAACATGTCATATGCAAAGCTTAAAGAGAAAATACATGTATAAATCCATTATACAACGTAAACCTTTTCGTGATACATTATCAATTATATTGGCTTACAAGTGATCATCAACCAAGTTCCATTACCAAAACGTAACATCATTTCATCGGATACACGGATTCCCAAGTGTTATCCCAACACTTCATACCATCTCACCGACATCTCAAGGTTCACACATGGGAGTATTTGGTACACAATATAAGCCCATCAACCATTGTGACACACGTGGTGGAGTATTCGGTACACCGTATAAACCCCTAAACACCATAAATTTTTTTAAGTATTTTAAAGACAAAACTTAAACACCATAAAATTTTTTAAGTATTTTAAAGTCAAATTTCACAAAATCGCTCATGCGTTTCGATACGGCCCCGGGCGTTTCGATACAACTTGAACTTAAGAGTTTACTGGAAATTTCCATTTCTCTACGAAATTACCCGTTTCGATACGACTTCATCCATTTTGATATGGCCTCCATCTGGGCTTTGATATTTTAAATAGCGTTTCGATACGACCTTAATCGTATCGATATGAGGGTTATGATTTTTCAAATCTGAGCATTTAATGATATAGCCGTTACTTGTCAGTTATTGGAATCTGAAATATTTGAAAATTTGTTACCCGTTTCGATACACCCCTTAGGTGTTACGATACGCAATTTGGCAGATTCAATTGTGAGCAATATCGTTTCGATACAACCTATACTTGTTTCGATACGGCCCCTAACTGTTTCGATACGCCTTCCCACGTTTCGATACGACCTCTTTATTATACACAATAGCTCTTTCCATTTTGAGACAGGTATCGATACAGACCCGAGTCTACCGATATGTGGTGTTGCAGAACTGCATTTATGGTGGGAAAGAGAGAGCCCAACGACTCTATTGATGATGCCAACCACCCAAACAACTAGAATTCAACGAAAGGGTATAAAAGCAAGCCATTAAAGCTACAACAATAACTATTGAGCAAGTGCACAACAACGAAACAAAATTTAATCCATTCTTGAGTTATTAGAGTCAAACCCTTGTACCCAATTGAGTGTTTTCTATTGTATTCATCTTTTATCAAACTGGGTTGAGAGAAATTGTAATTTGGGGCAAATATCTTACCTTGTGATGTTTATTTTCATTTGCCAACAATCATTCGTGTAAGAGTGAACTTTGATCAAATTTTGAGTAAAAAGCTTTGACCATTGTAACGGTTTCTGTTGGGTCACGTCGGCACGCCCCGTGGCGCAGCGGAAAAATTAATCCGATGTAATCCAGCCAGGATCCATGTACAGGAACGAATCCGGGGAGAAAAGATGAAGAGTTACCTTTTCAAACTCTGGAAACTGGAAAACCGACGGTAAGTCGGAATAACCACGTCAAGTAAAACCGGAATCGTCACAGGTTCGCAACGACCTCTACGGAGTCCACCTGAGCAAAACGAACAAAGTTTCCGCCTCCCTGACACTTAGAGATAAATTTCGACAGGTTTGAACACCTTCTAGGGAGAAGTCGAAATCCCTCCAGGGATTCCTAAGGGAGTCTGAAATCAACCAGGAGTTCAACCGGGACTTGCAATCGAGCAAGGGAACCTTCAGGGATTTGCCAGGGGGCAAGTAGAACACCAGAAAAATCTCGAACAGCTTCTCAGAGAGCTTTCTGGGATATGTCGAATTCCAGTGGGGAATCCCTAGGGGTGTTGTCGAAATCTTCAAGAGGAGGAAGAGGGATGATTTGGTTGCTAGCCCTTGTCCCTTTAAATAGTATTCAAAGACTTAATTCCAGTTGAATATCTTAAATCCAAGTTCAACCAAAATTCATAGAATCTAATTCTACTTGAAATTGATTTATATTAAATATACATTATATTTAATAATATTAAATGAAATATATATATTTAATTATGTAGAATCTTATTCTACATAAAACATGGATTTAAATATACATTATATTTAATCCAATTATATATATTTTTATTATATAGAATCTCATTCTATCTTTACTTTGATTTAAATATATTTAAATATATATTTTTAATTATGTAGAATCTAATTCTACATAAACTTGGAATTAAATTTACATTATATAAATTCCAAATATAAATTTAAATTTCTAGAATCTTATTCTATAATATTTAAGTTTTTAAATATTTTCCACACTTTAAATAATATTTGATAAATACAATATTTATCCAATATTATTCCCATTTAAGGGAGTTGCCGATTTCCCCTATCTCATAGGAGATTTTCGGCAACCTCCCTAAAATAGGGAGTATGATTTCCAATTTTTATTCGTTTCATTCGAAGGGTGTGACCCTTGTAGGTTCATGCAACGTTAGCAGCAAAATTAGAACTGTTCTAATTTTACAAACAATGAGTGGCATCTAGCAATACATCATTGCTACCTAAGTTGCATGAAGTCATGGTTTGATTTTCCTAATTCCAGAATAAACTTCCTTTATGTATTTCATCCTTTTGTCCTTTATATCTTAGATGAACACAAGTCATGGGTTAGTCACACTTGCGTTGTCCATCTTGTGTTTCTTGGTGTCTTGAGTAGATTATGATAAATGACTCTCTATGATATCTCATATCATAATATTCGAGCATGGCCATGCATTTTCTAATCTCACTCAATCAAGTGGCCGAAGATATTTCTCCCATTGTGTAGGAGGGACAAATCCTTTCTTAATCAACCATATTTCACTACATAGGTCATCACGTATCCAATCATCAGTCTTTATAATGTTGTCAGTTACGACACACGTTTGACCATGTCAAAATACGTAAATCTTTATGTTGAAATCATGTTGATCTCAAGTCTGAGGATTATACATATGTTTATCATGAGCAATGTTGTGACTGTCACATAATTACCCAAGAAACATGCTCATAGCGGGTCAATCCAGTATGTTGTTCTCTAACAAATACTTATGTGTTGATTTTGACATCTCTATGTCAATGACAACGCTTGTCATCAACCACATATCAGTCTTTATATATTATCACTGTCCATACCCGTAATAATATTCGACTAAGGATCCTATTTAACAATAATTGTATTATTGTATGGACATTATTATCCAATGGTTAGTTTGATGCACAGAAACATACCAAATGATAATAACGGCAATGCCATTACTTGATAAATCTAGTAAAATAGTATGTCTATTCAATCATCATATGATTGATCTTTGGGCATACTCCAACAATCTCCCACTAGCACTAAGACCAATTATTCTCGTATCTAATATGATATGGCTTAGTGTAACTGACATGCTTATGCTGTGTCAAAAGCTTTGTCAGGGAGTTGACAAAGTTATCAACTTTGTGCGTATGTTGCATACTTTCACATCTCCAAGATGTAAGTACTTTAGAATATGTTTGGATTATTGATGAGATCTGGGTTTTATTTGCTTACGCAAAGGTTCCATCATAACAGAGTTATGTAGCATCTAATATGTTGGGAACAACCCTTAGTTCAGAAGTGAACCCTTTTGATCCAAACATCCTTCTTTATTACCATGTCGACTGTAATATATTCAGCCTATGTTGTAGAGTTAGATATTGTCTCATGTTGCTAACTCGCAGTATCTTTTATTAATGCAAAACAGATTGCGATCTTTAGTTCCTTTTGATGCGTATGTCATCTACATACAATACTTAGGAAAGTAACAATGCTCCCACTAGCTCTTTTGAAAACAAGACTCCCTTTTGTTTCTAGATAAACCAAACCTTTTGATTGTATCTTCTGAAACGAATATCCCAACTTCGAGAAGCTTGCCTTAGTCTACGAATAGACATTTTTAGCTTACATACCTTCCAAGTGTTTACTGGAGTGACAAAACCTTCTGGATGTGTCATGTACACACATGTTTCAAGTTTTCCCTTAGGAAAGTGGTTTTGACATTCCTTTATTTGATTCCATAATCATCGTATGTAACTACTTGCAAGTGAGATTAAGATGGATTAAACATAGCTACAAGGAAGATACTTTATCATAGTCTATACTATGAAGTTTGTCGAAAACTTTTAGCGACGAATCATCCTTTGTATGTTTTATCATCCATGTCGGTTTTTCCTTTTTGAAAAACTCATCCATACCTCTTAGGTTTTACCCTTTTAGGTAACCAAAGTATATACTTGGTTTTAGACATGGATTCCATCTCATATCTTATGGCTCTTAGCCATTTCTCGAATTTTGGGCTTACCATTGCTTTCTGATAAGACCTAGTCTTTGTCTTGATCCGAAAAGAAGAGTGTTTCCATGTACGGATAGTGAGAAATCCATATTTCTCAAGTATATGGTATTCTCTTAAGGATCAACACAATGGTTGTGTTTTGTTCCAATGTTCCTTGATCATTTGTGGAACATTCTCAATCTTTGGTTCATAAATTTGTTGTCAAAAATTTCTTCACTTTCCAAATTCCATTTTTTTTCTTTTGTGAGAGGTAATCTCTTTCGAGAGAAACTCTCGTTTGAGCAACAAACATTTTGTTCTCGTTGAAAAATGAAATCCCTTAGTGATAAGTATTCTCTTTCGAGATAAACTATCGTTTGAGCAACAAATATTTTGTTCTCGTTAAAGTTGAAGAAATAATGTCCCTTTGTGAGAATTAATCTCTTTCAAGATAAACTCTCGTTTGAGAAACAAACGCTTTGTTCTCGTTAGGATAAACAACAAATGGAGTTTTTAAGGTTTGAACTTTGTAAACATTTTATCATGTAAGTAACCTTAAAACTTCAAAGGTATTGTAGAACAATTCTTAGTTCATATCTTATATGACGTTTCGAAAAAAAACGATTAAGTATGAGAGTTGTTTTTCTAGTGTGTAAAGAAGTCGAAAATGACTTGTTCTGAATCAAAACATGTCTAACATATTTGATTCTCTTTCAAAGACTTTTCGTTCCACTTGTGGGATTTAATTATGGGACAATCCCATATTCTTTGAAAGTTCATCAAACTTTAAATATTCTTGAATTTGATCTCATCAAATTATCTTAATACTTTTTATGAGTTTGAGATTAGTCATTTGTTTTATTTATCTTATAAATATTATTGATTTGATTAGTTTAAAGATCATTGATTTGTTGTGCCATAAGAGATTAAAAGAATAACATTTATTTAAATAATCTCAAAATTAAAATATCTTGTCCTTACAAGATAACTAAAACTTAGGCACAAAATAATAATCTTAAAAACTAAAACAAATCTATTTAAGCAAAAACACATGTCCTAATGGATGATGTAGCATCTCTTTCTTTATTTCCATTCGCAGGTCCATGTCTATTCTGATCCCTTCTCTTTAGAAGCCTCTGAGGTTGATGCCTCACTCGTTTTTTCTTTCTTGACTTCTTGTAGGTGTGTGGGGCAGTTTCTCTTTCAATGTCCGGTCTTCCCGCAATGGAAACATTTTCCATCCTTCTTGATTCCCTTCTTAGGTTTCAATGCCTCCTTTCCATCAGTTTTGGTCTTACCATCACCTTTAGACTTTGCTGCCGATTTACCTTTCTTCTTGCCCTTGCGGACCATCAGAACATGTTTAGGTCCTACCTTCTTCAGGTTGATTTCAGCAGTTCTCAACATGCCGAACAACTGTGGCAGCGTCTTGTTAATTTCATTCATATTGAAATTAAGGATGAACTGATTGAAACTATCCGGCAACGATTGCAGGATGACATCAGTAGCTAATTCATCTTTCAGCGGAAAGCCGAGCTTCTCCAACGTTTGGATGTAGCCCATCATTTTGATGACGTGAGCTCCTACGGGAGATCCCTCGCTCATCTTGCATTGAAACAAAGCTTTAGAGGTCTCGTACCTCTCTTGACGAGCTTGCCCTTCATAAATCTCCTTGAGATTTTGAATCATATCATAAGCTACCATGTCCTCATGTTGCTTCTGAAGCTCAGGGGTCATGGAGGCAAGCATAAGACAACCGACATCCAGCATGTCGTCCATGTGTTTCTTAAACTCGTCTTTGTCAGCTCTAGAAGCAGTGGCAACCAGTTCATCAGGAACAAGTTCTTCAATGACATATTCCTTCTTTTCCTGTTTGAGAACAATTCTCAAATTGTGGAACCAGTCAAGGAAGTTTATGCCATTGAGCTTATCCTTCTCAAGGATAGATCGCAGAGATAGAGTATTATTTGCCATTAATTCTACAACAAAGAAAATATGCTACATAAGTTTTACTAAATTTTAAAATTTATAGATAGGTCTTTACTATAAATTTACTCCCACTATTTTCTTTAAAATTAAAAACACTCTAGTTTTAATTTCGGAAAAGCGTTTCGATAGTTTTTCTAGTGAGTGAGGATCTGTATTTCACCATTCCTAAATCAACTTTGGCCAGTCTTTTAGGAAATGGTTATTTAGGTAAGTAACACCTTACTAATTACATCTCATGTAATTCATCATCTTTTGGCGAACAACTCTTGTTCTTTTAAATCATCTTATGATTATCCAAAACATTTAACCACTAGGTTTTCTAATCCTATTAGAACAACCCAGCTAAGTCAATACCAATATCTCAACCGGCGAATATCACTAGCTTATTCTTCGCGTTTAACTAAGATATATAAATGTGACATTGCTTTGGCAAAGCTCGCATTATATCGATTGAAGCTTTAACGAGGGTAAATATTGGATGGTTAAAACAGACTTAGAATTATAGTGAGGGATTTACTTAATTATCTCATAATATTAACATTGATCCTATCAATAGAACTATGTTTAATCATGCTTATAAAACATCCCTTGCATCACATACAAAGTAAATATAAGCGGTAAATAAATATGCAATGATTATAGCCCTTCTTAACCTAAGGCGACCCGTCCCAAGCCAATGGGAGGACCATTGTAATGAAGATAGAATCTGCTTCTGAAACGCCCGGTCCACCAGGGAAGGCCCACCACGCTGCTACCTTGGTTCTTGCTTTATCTCCATGAGAATTTATAATTTTCAGAAACTCGCGTTACATGCGAGGGAGTGAGATGAGAAGAGAAGTACAATAGAAGATAGAGAAAGGCACGACACGCAAGCCGTATTTATAAAAAACCAAAACTATAAAGGCTATGGGCTATAACCATGCAAAACAAACACCGTTGAATGTAACATGCATTTCAAACATCGTGCGAACAAAGTAACGACGTGTTTACGGAGTTTTAAACTGATTATCCCTATGTTGCAGTTAATGGGCCAAAGAAGGATCACGGGGTTTCATAAACCATTTGCGTTAACGAACAAATGCACCAGGTAGGTCAACATGAAAGAGAGGTGGCACACTAGGCACACTTAAGTACCAGGTCTTTGATGATGCCAATCCTAGACATGCATTTTTATAACGTCTAACCATAACTCTTATGGATTCACCGTGAAAGATAGTTTGATAACTTTTATCAAATTAGAAGCCCTTTGAGAGATTTCATAAATCTATGAAACTACGAACAACTACTTGTTCTCTAGACTAACTATTAGTCTCAACATGTTAACATTTAACATTGAAGCAACCTAACATAGTTATGATTAACTCTTAATCATTCATTGATAATCGAAATAAGTCTTTATTAGGTGTGATACGATAAACGATAAATATCTAAATCAAATCAAACAACATTCATCTCATACATAAACATCACCCAAGAATTTAAGTCTGAATTCATATGATACAAGTGGCTCTGATACCACTGTTGGGTCACGTCGACACGCCCCGTGGCGCAGCAGAAAAATTAATCCGATGTAATCCAGCCAGGATCCATGTACAGGAACGAATCCGGGGAGAAAAGATAAAAAGTTACCTTTTAAAACTCTGGAAACTGGAAAACCGAGGGTATGTCGGAATAACCACGTCAAGTAAAACTAGAATCGTCACAGGTTCGCAACGACCTCTACGGAGTCCACCAGAACAAAACGAACAAAGTTTCCGCCTCCCTAACACTTAGGGATAAATTTCGACAGGTTTGAACACCTTCCAGGGAGAAGTCGAAATCCCTCCAGGTATTCCTAAGAGAGTCTGAAATCGACCAAGAGTTCAACCGGGACTTGCAATCGAGTAAGGGAACCTTTAGGGATTTTCCAGGGGGCAAGTAGAACACCAGAAAAATATCGAACAGCTTCTCAGAGAGCTTTCTGGGATATGTCGAATTCCAGTGGGGAATCCCTAGGGGTGTTGTCGAAATCTTCAAGAGGAGGAAGATGGATGATTTGGTTGCTAGCCCATGTCCCTTTAAATAGTATTCAGAGACTTAATTCTAGTTGAATATCTTAAATCCAAGTTCAACCAAAATTCATAGAATCTAATTCTACTTGAAATTGGTTTATATAAAATATACATTATATTTAATAATATTAAATGAAATATATATATTTAATTATGTAGAATCTTATTCTACATAAAACATGGATTTAAATATACATTATATTTAATCCAAATATATATATATATATATTTATTATATAGAATCTCATTCTATCTTTACTTGGATTTAAATATATTTAAATATATATTTTTAATTATGTAGAATCTAATTCTACATAAACTTGGAATTAAATATACATTATATAAATTCCAAATATATATTTAAATTTCTAGAATGTTATTCTATAATATTTATGTCTCTAAATATTTTCCATACTCTAAATAATATTTGATAAATACAATATTTATCCAATATTATTCCCATTTAAGGGAGTTGCCGGTTTCCCCTATCCCATAGGGGATTTTCAGCAACCTCCCTAAAATAGGGAGTATGGTTTCCAATTTTTGTTCGTTTCATTCGAAGGGTGTGACCCTTGTAGGTTCATGCAACGTTAGCAGTAAAATTAGAACTGTTCTAATTTTACAAACAATGAGTGGCATCTAGCAATACATCATTGCTACCTAAGTTGCATGAAGTCATGGTTTGACTTTCCTAATTCCAGAATAAACTTCCTTTATGTATTTCATCCTTTTGTCCTTTATATCTTAGATGAACACAAGTCATGGGTTAGTCACACTTGCGTTGTCCATCTTGTGTTTCTTGGTGTCTTGAGTAGATTATGATAAATGAATCTCTATGATATCTCATATCATAATATTCGAGCATGGCCATGCATTTTCTAATCTCACTCAATTAAGTGGCTGAAGATATTTCTCCCATTATGTAGGAGGGACAAATCCTTTCTTGATCAACCATATTTCACTACATAGGTCATCACGTATCCAATCATCAGTTTTTATAATGTAGTCAGTTACGACACACGTTTGACTATGTCAAAATACGTAAATCTTTATGTTGAAATCATGTTGATCTCAAGTCTGAGGATTATACATATATTTATCATGAGCAATGTTGTGACTGTCACATAATTACCCAAGAAACATGCTCATAGCGGGTCAATCCAGTATGTTGTTCTCTAACAAATACTTATGTGTTGATTTTGACCTCTCTATGTCAATGACAACGCTTGTCATCAACCACATATTAGTCTTTATATATTATCACTGTCCATACCCGTAATAATATTCGACTAAGGATCCTATTTAACAATAACCATATTATTGTATGGACATTATTATCCAATGGTTAGTTTGATGCACAGAAACATACCAAATGATAATAACGGCAATGTCATTACTTGATAAATCTAGTAAAATAGTTTGTCTATTCAATCATCATATGATTGGTCTTTGGGCATACTCCAACAGTTTCCTCCTAATCCTAAAAAGGGGAAGAATTCAGTAGTGAATTGGTTGAAAATCCTTAGTGGGGGCTAGGGTAGTGGATGTAGAGCTTTTTCTAAGCTTGAACCACTCTAAATCTTTTGTCCTCATTTTTATTTTACTAATTTGTTTCCTTTCTTTTTAAGTATCCAATTTACCCCCTCTTGGTCAATTTTGCCACTGTTTGATTATCTCAACAATTGGTATTAGAGCTACACTCATTAGAAGGATTACAACTCTCTTGAGTCGATTCTTGCAGAGATTGATCAACACACAAGCGAAGCCATAACATCTACCTCCGACCCCAACTTGTACGAGTCACAATCGGTCACCAAACCTCCTTATTTCAATGGGGATAACTACCCCTATTGGAAAAATAGGATGATGCTTTTCGTCAATTCTAATGACTACCTCCTATGGGTTGTAGTGGAAGATGGTCCAACAATTCCGATGAAGAGAAATGAAGAAGGTAGACTCGTTCTGAAGTCCAAGGTCGAGATGTCCGATGAAGATCGGAAGAAGCTTAAAATCAACGACAAAGCCTTGCACATGCCATTTTGTGCTCTCGAACCGGACATGTACTCGAGGATGTCTTCGTGTACAAGCGCAAAGGAGGTGTGGGACAAGCTAAAGACCGCCTATAAGGGTACCAACGACGTAAAGGAGACCAAGATTGGAATCCTTAATCTAAGCTATGGAAATTTCAAGATGAAGCCCGATAAAAGCGTCACTCAAATGTTCGATTGCTTCTCAGTTTTAGTCAATGGTCTAAAGGGCTTCGGTGAAATCATTCCCAAAGACAAGCTAGTCCAGAAACTTCTTTATTCTCTTCTCGAGTAATGGGATGGGAAGAGAACCGCCATCATCGAGGCTAAAGACTTGAAGACCGATGCATTAGTGGGATCTCTCCTTACTCATGAGATCATGAAGCAAGGAAGAGAAGAATAAAAGTAGAGAAAAGAGAAAAGAATAGATAAGAAAGAGGTAAAGAAGAAGAAGATGGGAATTTCTCTCAAAGCTTCACAAGAGGAGAGTGATTCAAGTGAGGAGGAAGACAAGGAAATGGTCATGTTGGCCAAAATATTCACTCGATTCATGAAGTCAAATAGTGGTAGATAGTTCATTCGAAAAGGAGACTTCAAGAACAAGAACAAGGAGGAAGGGAAGGACCAACTCATTTGCTATGAGTGTAAGAAACTGGGGCATATACGAACCGATTGCCCCAACTCAAAAGGAATAACTTTGGGAAGAAGAAGTTCAAGGCCAATGTTGCTACTTGAAGTGATGAGGAATCATCCGATGAAGAGGAGCAAGAAGTGTCCAACCTTTACCTCATGGCCTTGGAGGAGGATCCTAAGGTAACATCTAACTCATCTAACTTTGATTTTATATATGATGAGCTTCAAGAAGCATATGATGAGTTACAAGAGGTATATGATGAATTGGTTGAGAAATATAAGGAATCGATTTTGAAAAACAAGAAAAATATTGTTGATTTGAAAACATAAAACGATTCCTTATCTAAAACCAATTTTGATCTTGAAAAGAAGGTTTGTGTTTTAAAAGACAATTTGACATGTTTTGAAAAAGAAAATATTGATTTAAGAAACCTTATTTCCGAGATTAGTGATCATCACCAAAAGGAGGTGAATGATCTTAAAGCTTCTCTAAGCAATATTGGGAAATATAGCTTTGAAAAAGGAAGTTCTTCAAAAAACCCAATATGTGAAGAGAAACTTTAATCACCCTAAACAAAGAGGCTTCCAAAGCCCCCTAGAGGTAAGAGGATTAAGAGTGTTTGGGTTCCTAAGGAACTAATTACTTCTAATAATGTTAGTGTTATTTCTTCTTGGATTCCTAAGGGAACCATGTTTTTGGGAGCTAACACTCTTGGACCTAAAATGATTTGGGTACCAAAAATCAAGACTTAACTCTTTGTTTGTAGGGGGAGCATTGCTACAAGGCCAAAGCTGCAAGTCAAAACACATGGTACCTTGATAGTGGATGCTCAAGACACATGGCCGATATCAAGAGTAGATTCTTGGAACTAAAGTCTAAAAGTGGTGGAGTAGTAACTTTTGGTAACAGCTCCAAAGGCCATATTTAAGGAATATGCTCCATTGGTAATCACTTCCATACTCGTTGAAAATTTATTGTATGTAAACGGTCTAAAACATAATTTGTTGAGCTTTAGTCAATTATATGATAAGGGTTTTAATGTTCTTTTTGATGTTAATGGGTGCAAAATTATGAACATCGAAACTAATAAGATAATGCAAATAGGTCATCGCATAGGAAATATATATGGTGCATTTAGATGACATACATGTTTCCAATGCATGCTTTGTAGCTAAAGATGAACATGATGCATGGTTATGGCATAGGAAACTAGGACATGCTAGCCTGAGTGTTTTAGAGAAATTAGTTTCCCAAAATCTAGTAAGAGGTTTACCCAAATTAAAAAATTTCTCTAGATAAAATTTGTGATGCATGTGCTAAGGGTAAACACAAAAGAACCTCATTTAAACCTATTAATGATGTTTCAACTAGTAGGGTATTACAATTGATCCATATGGATCTCTTTGGGCCTATTAGGACTATAAGCTTGGGTGGAAAATCATATACATTTGTTTTAGTTGATGATTTCTCTAGATACACTAGGGTTCTCTTTTTAAGTACTAAGGATGAGGCTTTAGAAAAGTTCATCACATTTTCAAAAATCACTCAAAATGACATTGGTCAACAAATTTCACACATTAGAAGTGACCATGGAACCGAATTTCAAAACATAGAATTTGAGGATTTTTGTAACACAAATGGTATAAGCCATAATTTTTCCACACCTCGCACTCCTCAACAAAATGGGGTAGTTGAGAGGAAAAATCGAACTTTAGAAGAAATAGCTAGAACCATGCTTTGTGAAAACAATTTACCTAAGTATTTTTGGGCGGAAGCCACAAACACTTCTTGCTATATTATAAATCGAGTAACGATTAGGCCACTTTAAAAAAACTCCTTATGAGATTTTAAAATCCAAGAAGCCTAACATTAGCTATTTTCATCTTTTTGGATGCAAGTGTTTTTTTTAAATAATAGAAAAAAATAATTTAGGTAAATTTGATGCAAAAAGTGATGAAGCTATTTTCCTAGGTTACTCTTGGAACTCTAAAGCCTATCCAGTATTTAACAAAAGAACTTTAGTTGTAGAATAGTCTATACATGTGGTTTTCGATGATAACCTCCTTCCGAGGAAGGATACTTGTGATGATGATGATGTAGGAATCATTGAAGCTAATGATGGTGGACAATCATCAAAAGTGGATGAAGTTCCAAGCAAAGAGGAAGAAGCACAAGATCCACCTCTAGAAGCCTTGAGGGATATGAGTCTAGAGGAAAAGAAAGTTAGCTACCCAAGGTAGTTCAACTATGTCAAAGGTGGTGAGATTTTGGGTGATCCATCCAAAGGGGTAACCACTAGATCCTCTCTTAGATTAATGAATAATGTTGCATTTATTTTATGCATAGAGCCGAAGAATATCAAAGAAGCATTAAATGATGATTTTTGGATATTGGCGATGCAAGAAGAGCTAAATCAGTTTGAGAGGAGTAAAGTTTGGACATTAGTTGATAGGCCTAGTAATAAATCTAATATAGGGACTAAATGAGTTTTTGGAAACAAACTAGATAAGAGTGATAACATAGTGAGGAACAAGGCTAGGCTTGTTGCTCAAGGTTAGACTCAAGAAGAGGGAATTGATTTTGATGAAGCCTATGCACCCGTAGCTAGGATGGAAGCAATTAGGATGCTTCTTGCATTTGCATGCTTTAACGAATTCAATCTTTTTCAAATGGATGTCAAGAGTGCCTTTTTAAATGATTTTATAAATGAAGAAGTGTATATAGAACAATCACCCGGTTTTGAAGATCCAAACTTTCCAAACCATGTTTTTAAACTAACAAAAGCTTGAAAGAAGCTCCTAGAGCTTGGTATGAAAGACTTTCAAACATTTTAGTTGATAAAGGTTTTGAAAAAGGGAAGGTGGACACTACACTTTTCATTAAAAGAAATGGCAATGACATATTAGTAGTTAAAACTTACGTTGATGACAATATACTTGATTCTACTAATGAGTTTTATGGCCAAGAATTTTCTAAGATAATGCAAGGTGAATTTGAGATGAGTATGACGGGGGAGCTCTGATTCTTCTTGGGACTCCAAATCAAGCAAAGGAATGATGTCATCTTCATCAATCAAGCTAAATACATCAAGGATATGCTCAAGAAGTTTGGCTTGGAGAATGTGAAGCCTCAAGCCACTCCTATGAGCTCATCAATTAAGCTTGACAGGATGAAGGAGGTAAGTGTGATGATTCTAAGCTTTATCGTTCCATGGTTGGATCTTTGCTTTACCTTACCGCAAGTAGACCCGATATCATGTTTAGTGTTTTCTTATGTGCTAGGTTTCAAGCTAGTCATAGAGAATCTCACCATATATCCATTAAGAGAATCTTTAGATACCTTAGAGATATACCTTGTTTAGGTCTTTGGTATCTTAGAGACTCATCCTTTGACTTACATGCCTTCTCCGATGCGGATTATGGGAGATGTAAAATAGATAGAAAAAGTACATTCGAAACATGTCAATTCCTAGGTAGTATGCTCATATCTTGGTTCTCTAAGAAACAAAATAGTGTAGCCTTATCTACCACCGAAGCGGAATACATATCGACCGGAATTTGTTGTGCTAAAGTCCTTTGGATGAAGCAACAACTTCAAGATTATGGAGTTGATGTAGGTACCATACCCCTTAGGTGTGACAATACCAGTGCCATTTGTCTCACTAAGAATCACATCCAACATTCTAAAACCAAGCACATAAAGATAAGACATCATTTCATTAGGGATCATGTCTTGAAGAAAGATGTAGTTCTAGAGTATGTTGACACCTTGACCCAATTAGAGGAAATCTTTACCAAACCTTTAGAAAAAGAGTGTTTTTGGACTCTTAAGAGAGAGTTAGGTCTAACCAGCCTTCCTTGACCCTTTAGAGCTTCTTAAGGTCAAAAATTTTCTTGAATTAATGTTATTGCCATGCTTATGTGATTTTGCTCCTTGATGCATCTATACTTGTTGCTAGGTGGAGTATGTGTCTGCTTTTTCAAAATGGATGTCAAAAGCATATTTTTAAATGGTTTTATAAATGAAGAAATGTATGTTGAACAACCACCCGATTTTGAAGATCCAAATTTTCCAAACTATGTTTTTAGACTAACTAAAGCTTTATATGGTTTGAAACAAGCTCCTAGAGCTTGGTAGGAAAGACTTTCAAACTTTTTGGTTGAAAAAGGTTTTGAAAAAAACAAGGCGGACACTACACTCTTCATTAAAAAAATGGCAAAGACATCTTAGTAGTTCAAATTTATGTTGATGATATATCTTTGGTTCTACTAATGAGTTATTTTGCCAAGAGTTTGCTAAGTTAATGCAAGGTGAGTTAAAGAAGAGCGTGACGGGGGAGCTCTTATTCTTTTTGGGACTCCAAATAAAACAAATGGAGGATGACATCTTCCTCAATCAAGCTAAGTTTGGCTTGGAGAATGTGAAGCCTCAAGCCACTCTAATGAGCTATTTTATTAAGCTTGACAAAGATGAAGGAGGTAAGTGTGTTGATTTAAAGATTTATTATTATATGATTGGATCTTTGCTTTTCCGTACAGCAAGTAGACCCGACATTATGTTTAGTGTTTTCTTGTGTGCTAGGTTCCAAGCTAGTCCTAGAGAATCACACCTCATAGCCGTTAAGAGAATCTTTAAATACCATAGAGACACACCTTGTTTAGGTCTATTTTAACTTAGAGACTCATCCTTTGACATACATGCCTTCTTCGATGCAGATTATGGGAGATGTAAAATAGATAAAAAAAAAGTACCTTCGAAACATGTCAATTCCTAGATAGTATGCTCATATCTTGGTTCCCTAAGAAACAAAATAGTGTAGCCTTATCTACCACTGCAGCGGAATACATATCGACCAAAAGTTGTTGTGCTCAAGTCCTTTGGATGAAGCAACAATGATACGCACCAGCTCTCCAATTGGTGTTGTAGAGAGAAGCTTTTGATTGCCCGGACCTTAGAATGCAAGTAAGCCTTGTTGCACGATCATCTTCTTGTGGAAATATGTTGAAATGGATAAAAGGAGATAGGTGGCGGAAGAATGGTAGTGTTTGTGTGTCAAAAGGGATGAAGGAAATGCAAATGGAAGGTGAAAGGTGATGGTTTCGGATGGTGAAAGAAAGGGAGATGAAAGAAATAGATGGATAGTATTCAAAGTCTCAAAAAGATGAACTTATGCTAAGAAGCATAAACCCGTACTTGAATAAGGCTTTGAGGGTGGTGAAAGGACTTAGACTGAAGAATAATAAATATTCAACAACCTAGAGTATCAAAAGATGGAATAGGAGACGCCTCAAATCAATAAAATGATTTGATAAGTCAAAGAAATTCTTAAAAGAACAAGAATGAGAGAGAAACTCACAAATGTATAATTTGTATTGATCAAGGTGTTGTGTTTAATATGTCCTATAAAGAAAACAAATAAAATAACATAAGTTCAAATGTATTTAAGTAAAATAAGCTAAAAAGAACTAATGAGCTGAAATTAAGGTAAAGATGTGGTTTATGTAATGCATGGATATCATATGATATACAAATGAATGATAACATATGATAATCCAAGCATATTATATAATGCATAAATAAGTAAATAGATAATGAAGTAAGGAAGAACCCCCTTAGAATCAGCCTTGGTGAACTTCAATGATGTGAGGAAGTTGAATTTCCAATTAGGGTCAAACGTGCACATATCATCCTCCCCTTCTTTGAGACGATTTGTCCTCAAATCGAAGTTGTTTCTCAATGGACAATCTTTTATTGTAGGGGTGGATGAACCCTCACAGCTCTTCCCAAATGGAATGATTATTTTTTCTCGATTCTTCTGAATAGGTACATGTCCCTTGGGGTTCTCTTCTGTAATGGTTGGAAACATCACACCATTTGGTGAAGGTATTAGTCCATTGAACCTCTCCGGGGTGTTGGTTGGTAACATCATAACTTTTGGAAATGACATGATCTTTCATCAAAGTTTCTACACTTCGTTTCTGCCTCCAGCCTCCTGGATAAACTAATCCTTGCATGAATAGTTCCTTCTTTATCCTTGTACCCCCTCAAATGATAATCTTTGAGTGGATGGAAGATGCTTGCTTCATACCCTTGAAACGGGTAATCTTGGGCAGAATTGTTGTTTGTAGTTTGGCATTTATTCTAGCGCACCAACAAACCTCAAAATAACAAAGAAGCTTGTCACCATTGGTTTAAAAAAAACTCCATGTATTTGAATCAATTGGCTGCAAAACAAACCATGGTTAGATGAAGAGAAACTTATAATAAGATGGAAAGAAATTGCAAACCATGGTGGATGTTTAATGGGCATTGGTTGCTGAATTCTCCTCAAGATTGACAATGCACATGGAATGTTAATGCTCATATCTCTTGGAACTTCAAGTATCACAATCTTTGAAGAAGTCACGCCTATTGGTTCTTCAAGAGACACCTCCTCGTAATAGTCATCTTTAAGAGACACGTCCCTTGGATCTTTAAGGGACATAACTTTCAATTCGTCAAGGAACACATTTGTTGGTCCTCCAAAAGTCATGCTTCTTGAATAATCTCTTTGAAAAGATGTGTCTCTTGGATCATCCTGCAAAAAGAGAAGAAATGGAAGAAAAAGTAGGATTAGATAAAATCTACCTTATTTTCTCTCTTTTACGATCTCATTTTCAACTCTGACTTCTTTTTCCTTTTTGATTTCCTCATTTTCAACTCCAACATTATGTTTAACCTCAAAATGATTTTCTTCATTCGAACTTTCCTTTATGGCTTTAAAGCTCATTCTCAAGGCAATTTGGTCTTCATTCACTTGGCTTGGTGTAAGAGGTACCAAGGTAATCTTTTTGCTTTGAAAAGAAAAGGAATATCGATTGGCGAATCCATCATGAATTTCCCGTCTATCGTACTGTCACATTCGTCCAAGAAGTAGATGGCTGGTATGCATGGGTGCCACATCACAAATTGCTTCATCCTTGTATCTTCCAATGGAAAATGGAATGATAACTTGCTCGATGATTTCGATCTCATCATCATCACTAAACCACTGAATCTTGTATGGACTTGGATGCTTCGTTGTTGTCAAACCAAGTTTCTTGACCATCAATGTGCTGGCAATATTGGTACAACTCCCACCATCTATGACAATGGAGTACACTTTGCCTTGAACATGGCAATGTGTCTGAAATATGTTTGAACGTTGTAGATCATCCGGCACGTCTTGGGTTGATGGATTATTGAAGGAATCCTGTGACATGGTTAGTAAAATAAAGATGAAAGAAATGTATAAAAGGGCCTCACCAAACACACACACACAGAGAAACCTCACGATCACTCCAAAGAAAAGAGAAATGTCACTCAAATTCACTCGTGTTTACACTCTAGGAATTCTGGCTTTTATTTCCCCTTATGTGCTAACCACTCTCTCGTCTTTTTCCACTCAAATCTCTCAAAACAAGTTCTTGAAAGAACTAACTGAAAACCTATCAAACATTTTATGAAATATGGCGTTTGGGCTGCAAAACAAAGGTTAGGCTTAAAAATTGAAAGAGAGGAGTTTAAAAGAAGAAAGAAAGTTTAGGGACTGAAATGTAAGAAATGATAGAAATGAAAAGAAATAAATAAAACATATTCGTTACCACAAAACTTGACTTACAAACTGGTCGTGAGCAATCAAACTTGAGGAACTTCTCAGAGTTGGTTGCTTGGACGCTTGTGGTTGAATCTTCACCCTTTTGAAATTCTAATTTCTTTTTTTTCTTTTGATTTAATTCAGATTCCTTGTATTTGGAACAATCTGAATTTCTTTTTTCTTTTCTTCTTTTCTTAATCAGAAATAAGAAATGACACAAAGATAGAGCTTACTTGATTCTTCCTTTTCTCTGATACCACATGATACACTCCAACTCCCCAATTGGTGTTGTAGGGAGAAGCTTTGATTTCTCGGAGCTTAGAATGCAAGTAAGCCTTGTTGCACGATCGTCTTCTTGTAGAAATATGTTGAAATGGATGAAAGGAGATAGGCGGCGGAAGGATGGTAGTGTTTTTATGTAAAGAAAGATGAAGGAAATGAAAATGGAAGGTGAAAGGTGATGGTTTCGGATGGTGAAAGAAAGGAAGATAAAAGAAATAGATGGATAGTATTCAAAGTCTCAAAAAGATAAAGTTATGCTTAGAAGCATAAACCTGAACTTGAATAAGGCTTTGAGGGTGGTGAAAGGACTTAGACTGGAGAATAATAAATATTCAACAACCTAGAGTATCAAAAGATGGAATAAGAGACGCCACAAATCAATAAAATGATTTGATAAGTCAAAGAAGTTCTTAAAAGAACAAGAATGAGAGATAAACTCACAAAATATAATTTGTATTGATCAAGGTGTTGTGATTCATATGTCCTATAAAGAAAACAAAAAAAATAACAAAATTTCAAATGTATTTAAGGAAAATAAGCTAAAATGAACTAATGAGCTGAAATTAAGGTAAAGATGTGGTTTATGTAATGCATGAATATCATATGATATACAAATGAATGATAACATATGATAATCCAAGCATATTATATAATGCATAAATAAGTAAATAGATAATGAAGTAAGGAAGAACTCCCTTAGAATCAGCCTTGGTGAACTTCAATGATGTGAGGAAGTTGAATTACCAATTAGGGCCAAACGTGCACATATCAAACAACTTCAAGATTATGGAGTTGATGTAGGTACCATACCCCTTAGGTGTGACAATACCAGTTCCATTTGTCTCACTAAGAATCCCATCCAACATTCTAGAACCAAGCACATAGAGATAAGACATCATTTCATTAGGGATCATGTCTTGAAGATAGATATAGTTATAGAGTATGTTGACACCTTGAACCGATTAGCGGAAACCTTTACCAAACCTCTAGAAAAGAGTGTTTTTGGACTCTTAGGATAGAGTTAGGTCTAACCAGCCTTCCTTGACCCTTTAGAGCCTCTTAAAGTCAAACATTTTCTTGAATTAATGTGATTGTCATGCTTATGTGATTTTGCTCCTTGATGCATCTATACTTGTTGCTAGGGGGAGTATGTGTCTCCTTTTTTAAATGGATGTCAAAAGCGCGTTTTTAAATGGTTTTATAAATGAAGAAGTGTATGTTGAACAACCACCCGGTTTTGAAGATCCAAAATTTCCAAACCATGTTATTAGACTAACTAAAGCTTTATATGGTTTGAAACAAGCTATTAGAGCTTGGTATGAAAGACTTTCTAACTTTTTGGTTGAAAAAGGCAAGGTGAAGACTACACTTTTCATTAAAAGAAATGGCAAAAACATCTTAGTAGTTCAAATTTATGTTGATGATATATCTTTGGCTCTACTAATGAGTTATTTTGCCAAGAGTTTGCTAAGTTAATGCAAGGTGAGTTAAAGATGAGCATGATGGGGGAGCTCTTATTCTTTTTGGGACTCCAAATAAAACAAATTGAGGATGGCATCTTCATCAATCAAGCTAAGTACATCAAGGACATGCTCAATAAGTTTGGCTTGGAGAAGTTGAAGCCTCAAGCCACTCTAATGAGCTATTATATTAAGCTTGACAAAGATGAAGGAGGTAAGTGTGTTATTTTAAAGCTTTATCATTCTATGATTGGCTCTTTGCTTTACCTTACCGCAAGTAGACCCGACATTATGTTTAGTGTTTGCTTGTGTGCTAGGTTCCAAGCTAGTCCTAAAGAATCACACCTTATAGTCGTTAAAAGAATCTTTAAATACCTTAGAGACACACCTTGTTTAGGTCTTTTTTAACTTAGAGACTCATCCTATGACTTACATGCCTTATCCGATGCGGATTATGGGAGATGTAAAATTGATAGAAAAAGTACCTCGGAACATGTCAATTCCTAGGTAGTATGCTCATATCTTGGTTCTCTAAGAAACAAAATAGTGTAGCCTTATCTACCACTGAAGCAGAATACACATCGACCGGAATTTGTTGTGTTCAAGTCCTTTGGATGAAGCAACAACTTCAAGATTATGGAGTTGATGTAGGTACCATACCCCTTAGGTGTGACAATATCAGTGCCATTTGTCTCACTAAGAATCCCATCCAACATTCTAGAACCAAGCACATAGAGATAAGACATCATTTCATTAGGGATCATGTCTTGAAGAAAGATGTAGTTCTAGAGTATGTTGACACCTTGAACCAATTAGCGGAAATCTTTACCAAACCTCTTGAAAAGAGTGTTTTTGGACTCTTAGGAGAGAGTTAGGTCTAACCAGCCTTCATTGACCCTTTAGAGCCTCTTAAGGTCAAAAATTTTCTTGAATTAATGTGATTGCCATGCTTATGTGATTTTGCTCCTTGATGCATCTATACTTGTTGCTAGGGGGAGTATGTGTCTACGTTTAGTCCATACATGTTGCTCATACATCATACACATGCATTTAGATTCTATTGAAATCGAATTTTTGTGCTCCTTGTTGCCCAAAATGTATTTTCTGGCACATATGTATCGAAATGGTTGAAGGTGTTTCGATATGGGTTCTTCATTCCATGTCTTGAATGCCCTTTCTAGATAGGGCGTATCAAAATAGGTAAAGACGTTTCGATACGGGCTCTTGGAAAGATACCCAAACTTGTTTTATGCAAAATATGTATCAAAACGGCTAGGAAGCGTTTCGATACGGGCATTGATCATGTTTCGGTATAGTTTATATTTGTACCAATACGAACTCATATTTTGGTAAAGTTTTGAAGCATACCGATACACTTGTTTCTATACGCCACGTGGAGTATCGATACGCGTAGCCGCAACAGCTTAAATGAGTCATTAAAAGGGTTTCCAACTTTTAATTAAATTCAAACTTTTTCAAAACTCTAACCTAGATTTTTCTCCTATAAATACCCATCAAATCCCTTTGTTTTTCATACAAATTTTTAGGGCTTTTGATTATCAAATCAAGTCTAAGCAAGTTCATCAATTTGGTGCATTATCATCCATCCATTCTTCCATAATCCCATCTCAAGGTTTAAAATCTTTTATTTTTCTATTCAATTTCTTTTCAAATTCTATATTGTATTTAAGTAATTTTTGTATATAAAATATACATATAGTATGAGTTTTGAAGATTTTGCAAAAATTCTTTCAAAACGGAAAATTTTTATTCTAATATAAAAATATATTGTATATTTTTCTTCACTATTTTCAAATTTTTTACCAAAAATTCTTTTTATATTTGTATATGTTTTTTTATCTATGTTGTATAGCTTTTTATCAATACCTTGAATATTTGATTTTTTATTGGATTGAATTTGGTTGACTTATGCATACATGTGTTTTGTACCTTGATTTGTTTTTAGATTTTGAATATGGGTCCTAGGAAGAGAGAAAGAACTGATGAGGCTGGAGAAAGTTCAAACATCAATGAAGAAGAAGCTTGTCCTAACCTCACCCTCCTTTTTCAAAAGAGTCTTAGAACCAAAGACGCCCACAACAACTTCAAATTTAACCAAAATCATCAAATTTGCCGTGAGCGTGTCACTTCTATACCCTTTTTGGATTCTAAATGTTTTAAATTTCGATATCTAAATTTATTGAAGCGTTGGAATTACATGACCTTTTTAGTATACCCGGGATTTTGTACTGCAACATGGTCCTTCTCTTTTATGTCAATGCCTGATGTATTTCCAGTGTCGATCGCTCTCAAGTGATTGCTATAGAATCCCACATAATGAGGAAGAAGATTCGGATTGATCCTCAAGTTTTAGTCAATGTTTTTTGATTTGAAGATGATGGTATTACAGATGAAAACTCATTAGGACATACTTTTGGTGGCTCCGTTACGGTCCTTGATGCACATGATCGTAGTTTTCACCTCATGGTCTTTTGGTGGTTTCATCCATCCGAAGGAAAGTTCTCGCACATTTGCCAAGTTGACGACTTTTGGCTTCGTTGCTTCCGTGAAGAACGTCAACCAAATCTTTGCCAAATCATGTTTGCCGAGATGGTGTATCTTGTCAAAAATAGTAGCTCGGATCTTGTTTCTTCATTCACGTATGGAACCACATTAAGCTATATGTTCTCAAAATTGGAGATCGATTGCTCCCTTGATTTTCCAGAATCTCTCAAGGATCCCATTGATGAGAGAACTATTGGCTGTTGCAAATTTCACTACATTAATAGAGAATGAGTTCGTCTTGAGAATCCTCCACCAGTCGCGGCCCCCGAACCTCAAGCTCAAGTTGCTTCGCCCAACAATGAAGCTCTCATGGATTTTCTCACCGAGCAATTCACTAGCTTGCAAACCAACATTGCTTTGTTGGATAATTCCATGACCTCCAGTTTTGCTACCATTGACACTCGTTTCACATCCTTGGCGGAGCGAGTTCTTGGTGTTGAGAAGTGCCTCAATTCGGCTGAAACTTAACAGACATCGATAGACATCTCCTTTATTGGCTTTTTTGGAGAGTGGAGGCAATTTAGAAGGAGCAATGATGAAGATGAAGATGATGACAAGCCGCAGCCCTTTGCATCTCATTGTGTATCATATCATTTAGGATTTACTTTTATGTACCTATCTATGTTATTTCCTTTTAGGACCTATGCTTTGATTTCTTGTTTTTGAATTATGTTTTTTAGGATTTAAGTTTGGATTCCTATTTGCTTTGAACTATTATGATTTTATGCTTAATGAAATTTAAGTTGTTTGCTTTATATTGCTTATTTCCTCATTAGATTATCATGATTTTGATCTAACAAAAACGGGGAGAAGGGTTAAGCTAATTTTTTTAAACTTTTTCAAAATCTAGCTTAAACTTAGGGGAGTTTACTTAAAAGTTTACTTTGGTTTTGTTATATCAAAAAGGGGGAGATTGTAAAACCAATGTTTGATTTTGATATAACAAATAGTCTAAGGACGAAATTGCAAAGTAAATACATTTTTAAGTACTCAAAAGACTCACAATTGACAAGTATATTTTAGACTTAAAATGTTTTAAAGTCAAAACTTAAACCCCATAAAATTTTCTAAGTGTTTTAAAGTCAAATTTTACAAAATCGCCCAGGCATTTTGATACGCCCCAGGCGTTTCGATACGATTTGAACTTAAGAGCTTACTGGAAATTTCTGTTTCGATACGGAAATACTCGTTTTGATATATGCGTTTTGATACGGCATCGTCCGTTTCGATACAACCTCTATCTGGGCTTTAATATTTTAAATAGCATTTCGATACGACATTAACCGTATCAATACGGGGGGTTAATATTTTTCAAATCTGAGCATTTAATGATATAGTCGTTACTTTTCAGTTATTAGAATATGAAATATTTGAAAATTTGTTACTCGTTTCGATACACCCCTTAGGTGTTTTGATACGCGATTTGGCAGATTCAATTGTGAGCAATGCCGTTTCGATACGGCCTATATCCATTTCGATACGGCCCCTAACTGTTTCGATACGCCTTCTCGCATTTTGATACGACCTCTTTATTACACACAACGACTCTTTCTATTTTGAGACAGGTATCGATACGGGCCCGAGTGTATCGATACGGGGTGTTGCAAAACTACATTTATGGTGGGAAAGAGAGAGCCCAACGGCTCTATTGATGATTGCAACCATCCAAACAGCTACAATTCAATGAAGGGGTATAAAAGCAAGGCATTAAAGCTACAACAACAACTATTGAACAAGTGCACAACAACAAAGTAAAATCTAATCCATTCTTGAGCTATAAGAGTCAAACCCTTGTACCCAATTGGGTGTTTTTTTTATTATATTCACGTTTTATCAATTTGGGTTGAGAGAAATTGTAATTTGGGGAAAATATCTTACATTGTGAGGTTTATTTTCATTTGCCAACAATCTTTCTTGTAAGAGTGAACTTTGATCAAGCTTTGAGTAGAAAGTTTTGATCGTTGTAACGGTTTCCTCCTAATCCTAAAAAAGGGGGAAGAATTCACCAGTGATTTGGTTGAAAATCTTTAGTGGGAGCTAGGGTAGCGGATGTAGAGCTTTTTCTAAGCTTCAACCACTCTAAATTGTCTTGTCCTCATTTTTATTTTACCAATTTGCTTCATTTCTTTTTAAATATCAAATTCACCCCCTCTTGGTCAATTTGCCATTGTTTGATCATCTTCACAACAACCATAAATGGACGCTAACTCCTCAGATATGCACGAGTTTGATGATGTTGTTTTATACACACCCAAGTTTTATCCTCCACATTTCACCCATTTACTTGAACTTTAGACAGAACATGGATTTTTAGGAAATGCAAAATTTCCTAAATTCACTAGAGATATGGAAAGGCAGAGGGATTACATGGATTTATTCACAACACCGCCTCCTATGCCCTTGGTGATTGAGGAGGTGAGCTATACTGAAGAGATCCTGAAGAGGATCCCGAGGCACCACAAAAGCCATAACGTGCTCGACGACCACTGCAGAGTTATCTTTCGACCACACCCCGTCATGGCCAAAAATTACATAAGAAATGATTTATGTCTATTTGTAATACATTTGAGGCATTTGAGTTAGAATTTTATTGCTTTTTTATTTTTCAGTCTTTTTTATTATTCACTTAATCTAAATCTAATTATCTTTAGTAAATAGTGAATAGCTTTTCAAATTCAAACATACAAAGAGGTATCGAAACATCTATTCCAGAATGTTAATTTTGTGAATCTGTGGCATAGGTTTCGAAACCTTTCCAATAGGTTTTGAAATCTTACCTAAATTATTTAATTTTTGCGTTTTGGTCACTATCTCATAACTTTTTCAATTAAACTTCGATTCAGTCGCCGTTTTTTGAGCTTCGAGTTTTGTGATGAACATGAAATTAAAAGTATTTCCTGCTAATAAAATGTAAAATTTTGTTGGATTTATAAACTTTGAATACATAGCAATCTGGTCCCTAATTATTAAATCAGAATTAAGCAATATGATAGTAGTAAAAACATAACATTATAAATAACTAATTAATACTGATGCAAAGTAGAATATTTTCAAATACAAACATAATATTTTCTAATAAAAACATAATAAATCACTGAGGCATAGGCAAATATCTTGGTTCATTTGGACAATTCGATTTCGAATGGCCTTCAGCCCTACATATAGTACATCTCTTTCGTTGTCCCTTCCCTTTGTGATGGATATCTATACTAGTGTAGATGTGAGTCGATCTAGGTCGGGCAGTTGGAGTTCTATGGAGTGTAGGATCTAGTAACCCTTTTACATGCTCCACTGATGGCCAATACTTTGAATTCACGATCGTTGGGAACTCAATTCTATAAATACTTAACATCTAGTTGAGACTGAAGCATTAATCAACATATGTGTACGAGGCAATATTGGCGAATATACATGTTACAACTGCATGAGCACATGGATATCGCAACGCCTGGAACTCGCCACAGTCACACCATCTACGTCTGAAATCGACTCGAAATACATTTGAGAGGGTTGCTTCGTTGCAGCGTCTGGAACCAACAACATCGAAAGTCTGATTCATTCGGTCAAATGTGTGAATGGTCAACGACGTTGCATTTCTCATATTATTCTGCATTTTCTTCACAATACTAGGAGCCCAACTTTGTCCCATGTTTATTAAGGATAAGATCTGCGTCCTTTTAACAGACCAAACCTTAGCCAACCGGTAGTACGTCGCTTTCACCAAGCTTGCTATTGGGAGATGACGTGATGCTTTCATCACTCCATTTATGCACTCTAAAAGGTTGGTTGTCATTTTCACGTATCGTCTACCACCTTCGTCATATGATTGAGCACATCTTTCTCTCTCAATATTGTTGGCCAAACTCCAAACACGCTCGATGTATTTCTATAAATTCGCCCTCTTCCTCTCAAATTATGGATGTAGTAGTTGATATCTTGTGCCATAATATATGTTATTATCATCTAGAAAAATCAAAGCACATAATTGGATGGGCATGTATAACGAAGTTTGAAAATATGATACTTACCCATGCTTAAAATCTCACTGCGAAGGTATTGATTTTTTAACTGGTCGTAGTTGTTCTTATCGATGTGAAAAACACAGTATGCAGGGTATATGTTCAGAGGTGTCCAACGACTTCCCTCTCGATTGATTGCTGCTTTAATACATATCCCTCAATCTGATATAATGCAGACCCCATCTTCTCAGACAACATGGTCACCTAAATTGGTGAAAAAGAAATTCCAAGCTTTTGTCGTCTCCCCCTCAACAATTGTGAATGCAATCGAAATAACATTGCTCTCACCATATTGTGCAACGACAATCAACAGAATTGTAACACCCCAATTTTGGGCTTAGAAGTTTAGGGTTTGAACCGGACCGGTCTGAGAAATGGTTCGAATATAAAAGGGAGTTTTAGGGAAAGCCTAGTTCGGGATGTTTTAAAAATATAGAAAAATATCTAAAAATCCTCTTTTAATATATAAAGGTGGTTTTGAGCATTCCTCGCTAAGCATTATGTGCTTACGCTCCTTTTTGTCCATCAATGCAGATATTTGAAGTTGGGACAGCAAGAAGCAAGGGATTCAAGAAGAGCTCCACTTGAGAAGTATGTTTTGGTTTATAGCTATAGATAATAAAGGCAATGGGGGGAAGAGTCTTATATGTTGATGTGTAATGAGATTGTTCATTTTGAGCATGTTCGGTTTATGGTTCGATACTTGTTGGTGATTGTTTTGTGATGATTGGATTTTCATCTTCATATTTGATATAGCTATGTTCCTTGTTTAAAAGCAAGATCATGTGTTGAGCGTAGTCATTGAGTAGGTGTCCTTAAAACTTGTAATGTATCTAGTTTCTGTTGCAATATGATGGCTTAAATGCTTGGCATGTTGTTGATATGTTGTGGAATGGTTTAAAGTATGTTTGATGGTGATTGGATGTGTAAAACTAGAAATTTCTGTTGTTTCTGGGCAGGGTGTATCGAAACACCCTTAGTTGTTTCGAAACGGGTGCCTGAAATGGCTTGGGCGTTTCGGAACGGCTAGAAGTGTTTCGAAACACTTTGGCTACTGGAATGCCCTGTTTCGAAACCAGTTTCGAAACGGGTGGGTGTTTCGACCTGGTGTTATGAAACACCCTTAGCTGTTTCGAAACGGGTGACCGTTGGACACAATTTTGAATTGCTCTGAAGTCTGCATGCTTTGCATTTTAGTCCTGAATTTTGTAATGACAATTGCTTGATCTTGAGATGTCTTTTTAAACTGAAATTTGGCAGAGAGGCTTGTAATATGATTAATTAAGGTTCGGTAAAGCTAAAATCTTCAAAGTCCTTATATTTTCCAAAATTTACATTTTGGTCCCTAAGTGTGTATTTCTTGCAATTGAGTTCTTAAACATTTTCCGATCGCTGTGTTTTTCTCTTCCAAGGTTCTTGGGCTTTCACATAGGCTTAATACACATCTAGAAAAGATAAAAGAAAAAAAAGGGTCATTAATCAAGGTTGAATTTCGGGTTGACTTTGGTTTTCCCCGTGTGATCTTCGTAGTTCGGGTCTAACGCCTAGGTCGGGCTAAGGGGTTACATTTGTTGGTATCATAGCTAAGTTGCGAACTTTTGGGGCAACGGTAAGTTTGTGGTAAGTGGTTATGGTAAGTGTTGGATGTTTAATTTAATGTGTGGTTGAATGTTGGTGGGAAAATATGACTTTGAGTGAATTGTTGATGTTTTTATCAAGCTTTTTGGTTATGAATCTTCTGTGGGCTAGTGTGAGCATGTATTGGTGGTATGCTGATTTTGTAAGTTGATTTTGAGTAATGAAAATGTGATGGGTATGATATGTTGATATTATGCTGTTGAGGGTGAATGTTGTTTTGATGAGGGCATGGTTGAAGTTTGCTGATGGATATGCTCGATGTTTGTGATATCAATGTTTTTATTGATTGTTATGTTATGTAAAAAGGGAAAACTCGGGATACCCATTGCCTTATTATTATAGCTATGTGTTAGTTTGGAGTTGGAGTCTTGAATCCTTGCTCGAAGTTGGCCTGATCGTTTTGTTTGTTTTGTTATTGTTGCTTTGTTAATAATAGCACAATGGGGTCGATGAGAGAATGGCAATTGGGTACGATGGTTGCTGCTTTAGAGAAGGTTGTCAAGGGGTGGAATTCACCTTTTGGTGGAGGTGTTTCGTTTCAGTCGTCTGTGCTTGGAGTTGAGGTAGTAAGGCAGAATGAGAGAGTTGGTTCTCTGATGAAGGATTTGTTATCTGTGGGACATGAGAGTTTGTCGAAGCAGCGTTTGCATGGTTTGGGGGCTGTGGAGTATCATGGTTCGACACCTGAGGCGTTCGAGGCTTGGTTAGCCAGTATAATTCCGATTCTGGATCGGGAAGGGTGTGATAACGCCTGTAAGCTGGGAAGTGTTGTCTTGTTAATGTTGGAGGATGCTTGTGCTTGGTGGACATCTGTAGCAGTGGCAACGAATATCCATGATATAGATTGGGAGTTCTTTGTGTCTGCCTTTAATAGAAGTTAACTTGGAGATAGGTTTCCAGGGGTTAAGCAACGTGGGAGTGTGGGTTCAGTTTGTGATGGTGAGAAGAATGCAAACAAAAGAGATATGAGTACTGATCTTGAGAGTGGTCAGTGTAAGAGGTTACGCGATGGTAGGGTTCGTCTGAACCAAGGATCTGGTGGTGGTGTTGATGTGGGTTTAATACAATATGACCAAGGAGTGGTAGCTCGATTGCCGATGTGTGACCGTTGTGGAAGGCGTCACGTTGGAGTTTGTTGGGGTGTGGGAGTTTGTTGGAACTGTGGTTCTAGGGAGCATGTGAAGCGGGATTGTCCTCAAGTGGTTAGATCAGCTTTAGTGCGTAAAAAAGGGTCTCAGAAGGGTCGTGAGCGCGACCGAGACAGGTTTCGGAGGTGGCAAGAAAGGCAAGGAGGTGTGGGGTGTTTGGAGGATGGATCTTGTTGGGATTGTGGGTCTGTTGGACATATGAGACGGAATTGTCTGGATTTAGCTCGGGGTAGTCAGGGTTCGTTGCAGCAAGGAGTCGGGATGCCCTTAAGGTGTTGGTTGATGTTGCAGCGGGACGGCCAGAGAATAGTGGTTCTATAGGGAAGGGAGTTTGTCTGTTGGAACTCCGGGGCGATGAGGTGGTTACATGTAATTTTTTCTAAGTAATCCTTGCCCCAGTAATCTTTGTTTGCTTCCGGTTTGGATTTCTTTGTGTAGTGAGTAGAGTCTTATAACTAGTAAGTTTGGGTGGTAGTCGGTGTTGTTTTTGGAAACAACTTTAGAGATAAGAGGGTACTAGTGGAGTATTTTGTAGTTAGCAATTGTTAGAGTGGTGGGGCTGGAAAAGTTGGAGATGAGGTAAGAGGTTGTTCTTAGACGGATTCTGAGGATGTTATTGGTAAGTGTGAACCGACATACATGCACAGTTAAAATCATTTGATTATATATTATATATATATGTTGGTACATGCATACATGTGACATGACAATAGAGGTTTTGTATACATATGCACAGGCATTGTTAGTGCATGTTGGAGATCATGCATACGAACGTTCACACTTGCTAATATCTAATTGGGTCCGATAGTGTTGTGGTAGGATTAGGTTGGTTGGTGGGTTTAAAGTGTTGTTTTGGTGCTAGATGAATGCTAGAAGTAGTAAAAGATAGTAGATATGTTATCAGTAGTAGTGGGTGCGATCTAGATGGTGGCGGAATGAAGGTGTTTAGGTGCTTAGAGAGTTTTAGCGGTGTGGTGATAAAGAGGTGATTGTTTGGAGTTAGAATCGTTTGAGGTGGTTTGGAATAATAGATAAGTGTTGTAGTTTCTCTGTGCTGGGTGTTTATTGTAGGATAGTGGATGTGTTTCCGGAGTGTGGAGGTATCTTGCGTTGATAGATGCAATAGGAGGGTTTTTGCTATGTAGGTGATGGTCCGTAGTAACCTTAGGGAAATTGGGAGGAGGTTATGTTGAGAGCTGTAGATAAGGTTTGGCTTGGGATGAGTAGAGGTTTCATGGTTTCATTATGTTTGCATGTGGATGGTGTGGGTGGTATCCAGGTAAGGTTAGTGTTATAGTTTAAGATTGATGTGGGAAGGCAATGTAAGTTCAAGGGCCATTGTTGGGTGGTCGGGGTTTTTGTGAGAAGGTGGTTGGTTAGTCGTGTACAGGTAAATCTTTCTTAAGTCAGTTGGGGGTAAGTGGAACAGGTGGTGGAGTTAAGGTTGGAGTCTTGTGACGTGGACTTCGAATGTTGTGTGAGTAGTTTTGATGAGTTGTTGTGGTAGTGGTAGAGGCGGATGTGAAGGAATGTTATCAATACGTTGAGAGGTTTGGGTAAGCAGTTGTTGCTTAAGAAATTTGTGCTTGTTGTGATAATCTTTGGAAGGAGTTGAGTGGTTTGCAAGGGGTTTTTAGAAGCAGTGAAGGTTGTGGGTTAGATAGTGGCTGAAAAATGGATGGGTTGGTGTCACCGTGTGTGTGAGTTTGTTGAAGGAGTTATGAGGTGAGGCGGAGTATGTTGTGAAGGCTTAAGAAGTTCTTCGTGTTGTTGAGGGTCCTGAACAGTTTGAAAGTGTGAAAAGCTAAGTTGAGGTTAGTAACCGTGTGTGTCAGAAGTCTTGCACCGTGAGTAGTAGAGTTGGATTTGGGTATAAAGTAAGTTTGATTTGAGGATGTGTTGGTTTCGCTGTGTTTTGGAGTTGAGGATGTTTCTGTGGTGGTTAGGTCTCTGGTGTTACATTGTGTGTTGCTCTGAGAAGTTTGGTATTCTACTCTTTTCGCAGGTTGAAATTTCAAGGACGAAATTTCCTAAGTGGGGGAGAGTTGTAACACCCCAATTTTGGGCTTAGAAGTTTAGGGTTTGAACTGGACCGGTTTGAGAAACGGTTCGAATATAAAAAGGAGTTTTAGGGAAAGCCTAGTTCGGGATGTTTTAAAAATATAGAAAAATATCTAAAAATCCTCTTTTAATATATAAAAATGATTGGTGAAATCAATTATACAAAATAAGGTTTGGAAATACTACATTTCGGTGTAGTGACCAAATTGCGATTTTTGCAAAGTTTAGTAGTGATTGTTTTGTAAAAGATTGAAACTTTGAATCTTTAAGGAGCTAATTTACCCAAAATGTTTTTCTCTAGATTTTTCCTTAATTTGGGTGATTTAATTAATGTTTTAATTAAATAAAAGGAAGGCGAAAACTACTTTTTAACTTTCATAACTACTTTTCCTAATTTTCTCTCATTTCTTTTTCTCTCAAAATCCCATCATCCAAACACATTTTCTCCAGCAAAATTCACATTGATCTTCACTTAAATTGATGAGATTTCCATCATCTATTGGTTCCTAATCAATCTTTCATCAAATCCTTTTGTTTTCCACATTGCATTTTCATGGAATTTTGCCCAAATCAAGGAGAAATCATCATTAAGAGGTAAGATTGTTCTTCTCCTCTAAATACTCAGTTCTTTACTGAAATTCCCAAGTTTTCAATCCTTTATTAAAGATTTATGAATGGGTTTAATGTTAGAAACAAGATTTTGGCTTAAAACTCAAGATTTTGGAAGAGATCTTGAGGATTTTCGTTGTAATTGGTTGGGCTCTGTTTTGAGATTGTTTTCTAATGTATTTTGGATGTTAAATGATGTTAGAAACGAGGTTTTATCAATCCAATCCCGAATAGGTTGTGATTCTTGAGTTTTTGCTTGTAAAAATGGTGGTTTTTGGGGTGATTTTGGTGTTCTGTTATAGCTGGAGGTATAAGGACGAGTTTAGGGTTGTTTTTGATGTTAATTGATGTTTAAAATGGTTAGAATTGATAGATCTTGGCTGGGCTTTGCTTTGAAAGAGTTTGGAGGTGATTTCGGTTGTTTTTGGAAGTCGAAATGAGGTTCTTGTGTAGAGCAGCGAGTTTACGTTGAATTGCTGGTGATTTTAATACATGGTGATGCATTAATCCTCTATTGTTATGTGTTAAACACATGGGAGAATGATCCGGAAGTGATAGAGGTGGCGTTGGAAGTTTCGAACGCTTGGGAGGCTTGTCGGCTAGCATAGTTTTGTGTATCGGTGAGTGGAGATGGTTTTTCAGATTTGAAACGATTATTTGGAGGTTTTGGGAGCTTAGTTTAAGTCTAAACAACTTAGCTAAGCTCAAGAGTAAGTTTTCGGAAAAACTCCCTTGGATGTGATAAGTTATGGTTTAATGCATTAGTTATGAAATGCATGTTTAATTACTGTTTTGAAAGCATGTTTTAGCATGATTAATGCTGGTTTTGAAAGCCATGTATTGAAGGATGCTCAAGGTAAGAGATCCTTGGTTTGACATGTTATTAATATGGTTATGATGCATGGAGATGCATATTGATAAGTGGCTTTGATTAATGCTTAGAACAATGAATTGATGATGGTATTTGATGTATATTGGCAAGTGATGACATGGTTTTTAAGTACTTGAATTGGGTGCACCGTAAGTAAAGTCGCCTTGGATGTCGAGGGGTTGTGATTGTACCATAAACTCCATCCAAGTACCCTAGCGATTGAGGAAATTGGCGTCACCACGATGGAGGATGGCTCTCGTGGGTGGGCTTTGTTAAGCGTCACAACGGTGGAGGGTTGCTCCCGTGTGTGAGCTTGGTTAAGGTGATTACAATGGTTGAGGTAGCTCCCATGTGTAAGCCTTGTGTTGTGTCCCGGCTCTCGCTAGTGGGTTATACAACTACCGATGAGTGATGTTGAGGGGTTGTGATTGTACCGTTAAACTCCATCACGGGTGTTGAGGTGTTGTGATTGTACCGATAAACTCCACCTTGTAACGCCGGTAGTGTGTATGAAGCGTGTGGGACAACGCTTGTAATCCGCGTATCCGATTGTGTCTTGTGTCGAAATGGTTATGAACTATCACTTGAAGCCAATATAATGTATTTGATTGTAACGAGGCGTGAGATGCTTGAAAATGTTGCAAGGTAGCATGAGAAAGTGATGAGCTTGTGGTTTAAAAGTTTTGTGGAAGTATTTTCTAAAAATGCCAATATATGAGAAAGAAATGTGTCACATGTACCAATGCTTGAGATGTTGTATGTTTTGAGAAATGCATATGAGATAATAATTTTATGAAACGCTTTTGTATATCAAGCATATGTGACCTTGCCATGAGATTTGCATAGGTTGTATGCATGTGTTAGCTAGATGGTACATGTGGTTTTCAAAAATGGATATTTGCTTATGCAAATGGGGTTTTGAGTTTATGAAATGCTTTTGAGTAACAAGCATGTATGGCTTTGCCATGAGTTTTGCGTTTGTTGAATGCATGAGGTAGATAGTAGGAACATATGGTTTCCAAAAGGTATTTTGCTTTGAAATGATCATCAAGCATGAGAAGAGTATAGTGTGAAGTGGAAGTGTTTTCCAAGGAAATTGGTTTAAACTTTGCATAAGGTATTTGTGCATTGAAAGGTTTAAATGGTAGTAATTGCAAAGATGTTGTTTGGGGTGAGTTGTTTGGTGTTTCAAAGTTAAATGTTGGTTTTCTTGTTGAGCAATGCATGTTTTAAAGCAATGGTTTTTCAAAGGAGATTTCCAATCAATACTTTGGGTTTTTGTGTTGTGATTACATTTTAAGATGGTTTTATGATCCGCTGCATTGATGGTGTTTTGGTTTTGAGCATTCCTCGCTAAGCATTATGTGCTTACGCTCCTTTTTGTCCATCAATGCAGATATTTGAAGTTGGTGATTGTTTTGTGATGATTGGATTTTCATCTTCATATTTGATATAGCTATGTTCCTTGTTTAAAAGCAAGATCATGTGTTGAGCGTAGTAATTGAGTAGGTGTGCTTAAAACTTGTAATGTATCTAGTTTCTGTTGCAATATGATGGCTTAAATGCTTGGCATGTTGTTGATATGTTGTGGAATGGTTTAAAGTATGTTTGATGGTGATTGGATGTGTAAAACCAGAATTTTCTGATGTTTCTGGGCAGGGTGTATCGAAACACCCTTAGCTGTTTCGAAACGGGTGCCTGAAATGGCTTGGGCGTTTCGGAACGGCTAGAAGTGTTTCGAAACACTTTGGCTACTGGAATGCCCTGTTTCGGAACCAGTTACGAAACGGGTGGGTGTTTTGACCTGGTGTTTCGAAACACCCTTAGCTGTTTCAAAACGGGTGACCGTTGGACACAGTTTTGAATTGCTCTGAAGTCTGCATGCTTTACATTTTAGTCCTGAATTTTGTAATGGCAATTGCTTGAGCTTGAGATGTCTTTTTAAACTGAAATTTTGCAGAGAGGCTTGTAATATGATTAATTAAGGTTCGGTAAAGCTAAAATCTTCAAAGTCCTTATATTTTCCAAAATTTACATTTTGGTCCCTAAGTGTGTATTTCTTGCAATTGAGTTCTTAAACGTTTTCCGATCGCTGTGTTTTTCTCTTCCAAGGTTCTTAGGCTTTCACATAGGCTTAATATGCATCTAGAAAAGATAAAAGAAAAAAGGGTCGTTAATCAAGGTTAACTTTCGGGTTGATTTTGGTTTTCCCCGTGTGATCTTCGTAGTTCGGGTCTAACGCCTAGGCCGGGATAAGGGGGTTACAAGTATATGAGAGTATCTCCCGTACAGCCACGTACCATCGACTTGGATAATACGTTTACAATATGCAAAGCCTTCAATGCATGGCTTGAACGCCCAGAATAGTTGATGGAAAATTTTATACCCTTCAAGCAGTTGGCCTTGTCGGTCGTATGCATCCTTTGTTTTATACCTCACTATGGTGCCTGGGATGAAATGTGTCATTGCTATCAATAAAGCTGGTAGCTCATTATACGACTTATTGTAATCATGAACCCCGGATGCAATGCCTTATCCCTTGCACGCCACCCCTTCGTATATTTTATTTTATATTCAAATTGTTGCGCAATGGTTGCCAGAATCGCTGAAACCGGAACCCATTGATTTGCTTCGACCAGCTTCATCACGTGATGGCTTATTACACTCGAATCTAATTTGGTGTGGTTCTGGTCGATGGATGTTCGTAAACATGTGTGATCACCATTGTACTTTGTGACCTCCCACCGATCTATCCTCTTAAGCTTCGACACTCAAATCTTCCAATTGCACACTTTTCCATATTTCACATGCTTCGCAAATAAACTCCTCGAAGTTGATTCTACAACCACGTAGTCCACATGTTGCATGATGCTATACTCTTTAATTGCCAATATAGCTTCATTCTTTTCATTAAATTGAAGCCCAAAAAATAATTCACCATGCTGACTCAAATTAATCGGGGCATATCTAGGAATTGTGGTGCCCTCATCACATCGAAATCCACCGAGTTCATGTGAGCAGGAGGTTCATAGAATATAATGTCGCCCCCGGTCGGAACAAATTCTCCAACACCGAAATTAGGGGCATCACCAACGTCATCAGGGAACAAATCAGGATCCTTAATATCTTCATCTTCGTTAGAATCTTCAAGTGGTTCTCCCCATCGACCTCGTAGGTTCTCAACATTAGCATCAACAGTTGGATCAACAGCCGGATCAACAATCGGCTCGTGTGATGATGCATATGTCGACGACCCACCTTGATGAAATCCATTAGATGTCCCACTTTCCAACATTGCGACAAAACTATCTTCGGACATATCAAACTCATTATCGAAACCCATTTGATTAGATTCTCCAACTACGTTTCTGGATGGGTCGGGAATATCACGCACCTTAGCAAACAACTCGACATTTCGAATATCCATAGATTCATGCTCTGCAATCATTATTCCAACATTTGTATTATCTTTGAGAGCTATTGCAGAATATCTGACTGGATTGTGACATGTTAGCCACCTATACCGCAAACCATGAATCTCTGCATGTTCGAAAAAATATATATTCAATTATAATACATAAATCAAAATGAACAACTAAAATGGCACTAAACCTAATTTTAAACTATAAATAACAATAATTTTAAAACATACTACTTATTTACAGAATTATTTAATATATATATATATATATATATATATATATATATATATATATATTTGAATAGACTTTATAAAACTATACTAATTTCTCAAAAATACTAATTACATTATATTATTACGAATTTTTTTATCTAATTGAACACCACTACTATAATCCTAAACAAAAATAAAATATTCATCGTGCTAACATAAAAATTAAATTTCAAACAACTTAAAATGTTAGATGGATAAAATAAAATCGAAATTTCAAACCGACTTACAATATTTTTTCCCACAACTTTTTTCTTCTGCTTCTTTTTCTCCTTCTTTACTCAAATTTTACTCTAACAAATTACCTTCAACATAACCTATTTAAAAAATAAAAACCATTATTTTTACCATACATACCCCTACACCACTTTTATCTGCACTAATAAGTTTTAAATAAAAAAATTACACTAGCCATATATAATTTAAAATTATTATAATATTTAAATTTTAAAAACACCCTACCACCTTTTACCCCTAAACATAAAAATCAATATGTTGTGCACCCTATCACTGCATCAATCTAATTAAATAAAAAAATAACCTTCTCGAGTAAATGAGGCATGCAACATGCATGAAAAAGGTTGAACCACTGCCATCCCTGCACCTCTGCCCTCTGCCGAACACTGTTTGAAGTCGGATGGAGGGCAGTTCGTCTTCCAATAGTGGATGCAGCCCTGCATGATTTCCACGTGGTTGTTGATGGAGGATCCTGGCACTATTTGAAGTTGAAGGGAGAGTAGTCCGACTTCAACTGGATTTTTTAATATTTCCTCGATAAACATTGTTCAAAGACGGGTAGAGAGCAGTCTAACTTCACTATTATTGTAGAAACAACGATATTGTTGGAAATAAAGTGGATATTACCATATTGTTGGAAAAAAAACTTGGACAACAATATTTGGGTACTCCCCCCCTCCAAAAAAATTAGTATATGTGATAAAAGTTGGACATTTAATCCTTGAAAATATATTTGATGCATATGTAGTGGAAAACGGAATAAACCATCTTTCTATTTCTAGTGCTCCTTTCTATGCTCTAACAATAAAAAATAATAAATAAATAAATTCTAAGCCCTAACCCTAAATTTTAAATCTTAAACAATAACCCCCTCGACCCGGCCTAGACGTGAGACCGAACCAAACGAGTCACAGGGGGAATATTGGAGTAAAGCGGGAAGGTTTACCTTAACAAATGACCCTTTTTTTATTTTTTTATCTGATCTAGAGGAACATTATCATCCTATGTGATTCAGACTTGCAGTGGAAGAAATTTCAATTCAAACAAACAACAATTTGCCATTCAATTGACAACATACATGTTTCAGGGACCAAATTGCAATTTTATCAAATTATAGGGACTCCAGATAATTTATGGTTACCAAACCTTAATTAGTCATATTCCATGCCACTGTGTCAAATCACAGTTCAATTCGATCATTCAAACTCTTTTAATTGCATTTACAACACTTAGGGACTAAAGCGTAAGAAAACAAATACTGCAGAAGATTCCAATCAACCAACTTACATATCATCGTATCGGTACGCCTTTGCACCGTATCGGTACGGTTTTCACATCCAAAATTCCAGTTGCTCAAAACCATACCGATACGCCCCCGCGTATCGAAATGCCTAGCTTTTTACACATGAACTGTATCAATACGGTACTCACCGTACCGATACGCCTTGCTTGAAATGGCTTTACTGTATCGATACAGTTAGTCGCGTACTGATACACTTGGGCCTGAAATGCCCATTTTTGCTGGTTTAACATTCAATTAAGCTAAGCAAACTACTTATACATGCTTCTAAGGCATACACAACATATTCAAGGATCGATCCTCAGCCAAAAACATCAAAATCATCAACCATACATGCTATCTTGCATCAAAAGGAAACTATAGGCCTGCAACCTAGAAACCAAGCCAAACAAGATTCTCAAAACCATACCAAGGAAAAACCAACCATAACATGCCATTTACAAGTCTAAAACAACAACATAAGCTTGCTCACATAGGAGGTTCACACATCTCTCCCAAAATAACAACAGATCCCCCATTGCCCTTATTTATCATAGTCTAAACTAAAAATGTACTTTCGGTTAATGAAGTCTTGCTTGATCCCTTGCCCCTCGCTGCCTTCCAAGCCTTAATTATCTGCATTGATGGACAAAGAGAGCGTAATGTCACGGACTTGTTTCTCTCAGACTCAATCAGTGCGGCACAAGCACTCCCGACACAATGCTAGTAAGCCTTACTCGCGCAACGCTATGGCAAACGCACAAGAACTTAAGAAAGGAAAGCTTTATTAAGCTAGGAGAAAGCTTTACAATAGAGCTTTGAAGGATTTCTGGGATTTTTGGGATGGTTTACAAATGAGAGGGGTGGCCCTATTTATAGGGTCCCACCTCCTCAATGAACAGCTAGGATCGTTTTGATCCAACGGCTATTATTTTGCCTCCCAAAATATCTAAGGGGCCTAAACTATTCTAGATAAGTCCATACTTATCTACATATGTCTCAAGTGTTCTAGATAACTCCCTATAGATCTATACTTATCTATAAGCTTCTAGAATGTTCCGGAGATCTTCAGACTATTCTCGAGCTATCCCGAGCCTTCCAAAGTCTTCTAGGTCCTCCCGGTTGAGCCTAGATGAGTGTGGAACGTCCTGAAACCTCCTAGAACCTTGTGGCAACGTTTTGAGAGGGTTGTGGGCCTCTCTAGGCCGATCTGGAATCGTCATTGGTTCATACTTGGCCTTAAAAAACGTCCAAGGAACTTCATTTTGCGTTGGTTCGCTCGAGTGCACCTAGGGGGCACTCCTCAGTCGGTCTTGGCGCACCTAGGGGGCACTCCTCGGCCGGTCCTAGTGCACCTTGGTGGGGCGTGACATTCTCCCCCACCTGATCTCGTGACGCCCTCGTCGCGTCTAGGCTGGGCTGCTGGGTTTTGTCGACGTACTTCCTTCGTCTCTGTTGAGTGGATCGAAAGATCGATATTTACCAAGAGGGGGGGTGAATTGGAAATTTGAAGGATTGTAGTGGAAATTGGCAAATTAAAATTGAAGGACAAGGAATTTAGAGTGGTTCAAGTTCCAAATGAACTCTACATCCACTACCTTAGTCTCACTAAGGATTTGCAACAATTTCACTAAATTGATCTTCCCCTTTTCTAGGACAAGGAGGCAACCCTTTACAATATCGGTTGATTTTTCTACCCAAAAATCAACCCAACCCTCACACAAGAGAACAAAGGAATTTGTAGGCTAATTAGGTATCTCTCAATACAAATGATAGCCCCAATACAAGCACTCAACCCAATTTTACAAAATAAGAATGAAGAACACAAATTGGGATTTTACACAAATTTGGGATTTTTGCTCTAATGCTTGAATTTGATGCTTGGATGTTTGCTTGAAGTTCAATAGTTGTTGCTGATGCTTTTGGATGTCCCTTTTATACCTTCTCATTGAATTCTAGCCGTTTGGGTGGTTGGGGACTTAATTAGAGCCGTTGGAACCCTCTCTTACCACCATAAATGCACTTGTGCAGCTACCAGTATCGGTACGCAGGAAGGAGTATCGGTACCTGCCTCAGAAAAGAAAGAGCCGTTGTGTGCATTTAATACAGGGGTATCGATACGCACGTAAGCGTATCGGTACGGGGTATCGAAACAGCAAGGGCCGTATCGATACTATTTTGTGAACTTAGCTTACTGTCCAACCTCCGTATCGGTACGGAATTTAGGCGTATCGATACGGGTCAACTAACTTTTAAAGATTGGTTACCAACCAACTGACACCAACGGTCATATTTTTTAAACCGACTTATTTTAAAAAATTATAAAGCACGTATCGATACGGGGTTAGCCGTATCGGTACCGTATTCAAACTCATTGAATTTTAACACAGGGGAGTATCGATACTAGGGTTTGGGGTATCGATACGAGGGTTTGGCAGTGACCAAGTTTGGCAAAATGGTATCGATACGCTAGGTGCTGTATCGATACGCCTGGACGTTTTTGAGTGGTTTTGCCTTGGAACACTTAGAAAATATTTTGAGTTTGAGTTTTATAAATCAGTTTCAAAGTGTTGGTGTTTTTAAAAACTTATTAAGGGACTTAAAAACTAATTTTAAGTTTTACAAAATAATCCTCAATAATTTAATTATATCAAAATCAAACATAGGTTTTACAATTTCCCCCTTTTTGATATAACAAAACTAAAACTTAAAATTTTTGAAAAATCTTCATGAAGAACTCCCCCTTAATATAAGCTTGGTAACCTTTGAATTTAAATCAAAATATTTTAAAGTGTAAGCTAGTTTCTTCTCCCCCTTTTTGTTATATCAAAAAATCTTTGAGACAATTAAGTGCATAAAGAAATCAAAGGTATAATAAGCAACATAGGTATTTATTCATTAAAGCAACATACTTAAAATCCAAACAAAGGCAAAAATAGAAATCAAAGCATAGGTTTTAATCCTAAGACAAACTTAATCCTAAAAACATAAAGCATAGGTGCAAAATAATATAAAGTCCTAAATGATATGCATGACAAACAAGAGAAAAACGTCTAAGCATCGTCTTCGTCGTCTTCATCTTCTTCATCATCATCTCCTAAAGGCTCATTGGTGCGCATACTATTACGCCACTCATCATGGAAAGCGGCAATGGAGATATTCAAGGAATTTTGCCCACTTTCAAGAGATGTGAGGCGATTCTCAAAACCCGTCATCCTCGTGTCAAAAGTAGTTTCCATGGATGTGAGACGAGTATTCATGTCCGTACGTAATCCGGTGAATTGCTCATTAAGATAGGTCATGAGAGCATACATATTGGGTTGTTGGACTTGAGGGGCTTGAGGAGCTTGAGGAGCTTGAGCCGCTTGAGCCGCTTCATGCATTGCGGCAACTTCCGGTGGTAACTCGGCAAGACGTACCCATTCACCATTAACAAAAGAGAATTTTGCCCGAGCAAGGGAGTGCTCATCAATAGGATCGGTGAGTGGAGTTGCAATGTCATATGAGCAATCAATTCCCTTTTTAACAAAGAAATAGCTCAAAGCCGTACCGTATGTGAAGGAGGTGACATGAGGAGTGTGACGATGTTGAACGAGATAGACTATCTCCGCAAACATAAGACGAGCAAGATTTGGTCGTTTGGCTTCACGGAAACACCGAATCCAAAAGTCATCCACTTGACGGATGGTGGAATATTTTCCTCCGGAGGGGCGAAACCACCACGATACCATCAAATGTAGAATTCGGTCATGAGCATTGAGGGCGGTAACGGATCCACTTAGAACATGCCCCCCACGGTGCTCATCATCGAGGCCTTCATCATCCAACTTGAAAACCTCACAAATAGACTCGACATCAAGGGTTATTTTCTTCCCCATAAGATAGGAGTTAATTGCAACAACTTCCCCATTTCGACTAACACATCTCGCATTAGCATAGAAAATCAAAACCAAGAGACGATAAAAAATACCGGGAATAGAGAGAAAATGGATGAAATTCCAACGATGAAGCAAGGGGAGATATTCAAACTTGAAACGCTCCGAATTGAGAAAAGGGATGGATATTACCCTTTCGGCACGGATCTTGTAATTCTCATACTGACGAAAGTGATTGAGACCCGAATTGCTTTCAAAGGATTGCTCGTAGATAGTCGAGTAGTTAGGACGAGCAATCACTCCAAGGTTGGAGGATTCACCGGCTTGATTAGCCCTTTGTCGCTTCCTCGATGGCTCTTTTGGTGCCATGATCTAAGAGAGAAATTAAGCAAGGGAGATTTCTTCAATTTGAGTAATTATCAAGGTAAAAAAAAAATTAAAGAGAAATTTTGGCAAGAAAAAAAATTAGAGGAAAAAAAAATTTAAACAAAGGCAGATTTAAAACAAAAAACAAAAACAAAAAAAAAAGAAAGGTGATTACCTTGATAGAAACTTGAAGAGTTGAAGAAAACTTGCACAAAGATGAGAAAGAAAGCACAAAGCCTTGCTTGATTTGAAAAACTCTTTTAGGTTTGAGTTGAGATGTGAAAAATATGAAGGAGGAAGTGCCTTTTTATAGGCAAAAACGGCTAGGGTTAATTAGGTTTTGAAAAGTTTGAATTTAGGTAAAAGTTGAACTCATTAAAGGCTAATTAAATCCATCAGCGCAGTCGGGTATCGATACGCCCGATGGTGTATCGATACGGGGGTAAAGATGTCTTTTTGCAAATATGCCCGTTGGAACAGTCGTATCGAAACGGAGGGGTCCGTATCGAAACGACCTGTATCGGTACGGGATGAACCGTATCGATACGCGTGAAGCGAAAAGAATTCTGGGAAACGAAATGAAGAACAGGTATCGATACGCGTATACCTGTATCGATACTGCAAGCCCAGAAATGCATATTTAGTACAAAGAACAACCAAAGGCTCGAACCTAATCTCTCCTATGAGTATGCAAATGATGTATGAGCAGTTCTAAACATATTTTGACAGAAACATACTCCCCCTAACTATAGGCATGGAAGAATTTTGGAGTCTAAGCATACAAACATGACATTTCACAAGATCAAGCATATTTAAGCACAAAAGAGGTCCTAAAAGGTCAAGATAGGCTAGCTAGACCTAACTCTCTCCTAAGGGACCAAAAACGCTCTTTGTCTAAGGGTTTTGTAAAAATGTCCGCTAATTGATTCAAGGTGTCTACATACTCTATAACCACATCTTCCTTAAGGACATGATCTCTAATGAAATGATGCCTTATTTCTATATGTTTGGTTCTAGAGTGTTGGATGGGATTTTTAGTTAAGCATATTGCACTAGTGTTGTCACATTTTAGGGGTATGGTTCCAACTTTAATTCCATAATCTAAGAGTTGTTGCTTCATCCAAAGGACTTGAGCACAACAACTCCCTAAGGATATGTACTCGGCTTCGGTGCTAGATAAGGCTACACTATTTTGTTTCTTAGAGAACCAAGATATGAGCATACTACCTAAGAATTGGCAAGTTCCCGAAGTACTTTTCCTATCAATTTTGCAACCCCCATAGTCCGCATCCGAATAAGCATGTAGGTTGAAGGTAGAGTCTCTAGGATACCAAAGGCCTAAACAAGGAGTGTCTCTAAGGTATCTAAAGATCCTCTTAACGGCTATAAGGTGAGACTCTCTAGGACTAGCTTGAAACCTAGCACACAAGCAAACACTAAACAAGATATCCGGTCTACTTGCGGTAAGGTAAAGCAAGGATCCAATCATAGAACGATAAAGTTTAGAGTCAACACACTTACCTCCTTCATCTTTGTCAAGCTTTGTAGATGAGCTCATAGGAGTGGCTTGAGGCTTTGCATTCTCCAAGCCAAACTTCTTGAGCATATCCTTTATGTATTTTGCTTGGTTGATGAAGGTGCCATCCTTCTTTTGCTTGATTTGGAGTCCCAAAAAGAATGAGAGCTCCCCCATCATGCTCATCTCAAATTCACCTTGCATTAGCTTAGCAAACTCTTGACAATGACATTCATTAGTAGAACCAAAAATTATATCATCAACATAAATTTGAACTACTAAAATGTCATTTTTATACATTTTTATGAAAAGTGTAGTGTCCACCTTACCTTTTTCAAAACCTTTTTCAATTAAAAAGTTTGAAAGCCTTTCATACCAAGCTCTAGGAGCTTGTTTTAAACCATAAAGAGCTTTGGTAAGTTTGAAAACATGATTTGGAAATTTTGAATCTTCAAAACCCGGTGGTTGTTCCACATACACTTCTTCATTTATAAAACCACTTAAAAATGCGCTTTTAACATCCATTTGAAAAAGCTTGAAATTATGATAACATGCATATGCAAGCAACATCCTAATGGCTTCCATTCTAGCTACGGGTGCATAGGTTTCATCAAAATCTATTCCCTCTTCTTGAGTGTAACCTTGTGCTACAAGTCTAGCTTTATTTCTCACAATGTTACCACTCTCATCTAGTTTGTTCCTAAAGACCCATTTAGTTCCTATTGTAGATTGATTACTAGGCCTATCAACTAATGTCCATACATTACTTCTCTCAAATTGATTTAACTCTTCTTGCATAGCCATAATCCAAAAGTCATCTTTCAATGCTTCTTTTATGTTTTTAGGCTCTATGCATGAGATAAATGCAACATGGTTCATTAATTTAAGAGAAGAACGAGTGGTTACCCCCTTGGATGGATCACCCAAGATTTCACCATCTTTGACATAGTTCAACTCCCTTGGGTAGCTCACTTCCTTTTCCTCAATAGCCAAGTCCTTCAAGGCTTCAAGAGGTGGATCTTGTGTGTCTTCTTCTTTTGGTTGAATCTCATCCTCCTTTGAAGTTTGACCTCCATCAAAGGTATTTATGATTCCTACATCATCATCATCACAAGAATCCTTCCTAGGAAGGAGGTTATCATCGAATACAACATGAATGGATTCTTCTACTACTAAAGTTCTTTTGTTAAATACTCGATAGGCTTTAGAGGTTAAAGAGTAACCTATAAAAATAGCTTCATCACTTTTTGCATCAAATTTACCTAAGTTATCTTTTCCATTATTTAAAACAAAACACTTACACCCAAAAGGGTGAAAATAGCTAATGTTAGGCTTTTTAGATTTTAAAATCTCATAAGGTGTTTTCTTTAAAATTGGCCTAATCATTACTCGATTTACAATATAACAAGCGGTGTTTGTGGCTTCCGCCCAAAAATATTTAGGTAAATTATTTTCACAAAGCATAGTTCTAGCCATTTCTTGTAAAGTTCTATTTTTCCTCTCAACTACCCCATTTTGTTGAGGAGTTCGAGGAGCTGAAAAATTATGGCTAATACCATTTTCATTCAAAAATTCTTCAAACCCTAAATTTTGAAACTCGGTTCCATGATCACTTCTAATGTGTGAAATTCTAAGTTCAAGATCATTTTGGGTTAATTTTGAAAATGTGATGAATTTTTCCAAAGCCTCATCTTTAGTACTTAAAAAGAGAACCCAAGTAAATCTAGAAAAATCATCAACTAACACGAATGCATAAGATTTACCACCCAAGCTCATAGTCCTAATTGGCCCAAATAAATCCATGTGAATTAATTGTAAGCATCTACTAGTAGAAACATCATTAATGGATTTAAAGGAAGACTTATGTTGTTTACCCTTAGAGCATGCATCACAAATTTTGTCATTTGAAAATTTAATTTTGGGCAAACCTCTAACTAGATTTAGAGAGACTAGTTTTTCCAAAACACTAATGCTAGCATGTCCTAGCTTCCTATGCCACAACCATGCATCATTTTCATTTTGAGCAACTAAACATGCATGAGATGTATGTATGTCATCTAAATGCACCATGTATATGTTTCCTATGCGATGACCTATGAGCATAATATTATTAGATTTAATGTCAACAATTTTGCATCCATTTTTATCAAATAAAACATTAAATCCTTTATCACACAATTGACTTATGCTCAATAAATTATGTTTAAGACCATCGACATATAAGACATTTTCAATGAGAATGGTAGAGTGATTACCTATGGAGCCAATACCTTTAATGTGGCCTTTGGAGTTGTCACCAAATGTTACTACTCCTCCACTTTTTGGCTTTAAATCCATGAATCGACTCTTGTCTCCGGTCATGTGTCTCGAGCATCCACTATCAAGGTACCATGAGTTTTGACTTTGTGCTTTGGCCTTGTAGCAATGCTCCCCCTACAAACAAAGATATTAAACCTTGATTTTTGGTACCCAAATCATTTTGGGTCCATGAGTGTTAGCTCCCAAAACCTTGGTTCCCTTAGGAATCCAAGATGACATAGCAATAATATTATTAGATTTTACAAGTTCCTTAGGAACCCATACACTTCTAATTCTTTTAGCTCTACTATGTCTAGGGTAGCTACTTTGTTTGTAGTAATTAGTCCTTTTCTTAGGTTGGTGTGTTCTAGAGGATTCTCCTACTTCATGTTTGACACTACCAACATTTTTTTAAGGACTTTTTGAGCTCATTTAGCTCACCTAACACCTTTTGGTGTTCACTATTGCATTGAGACAAAAGATTATTAAGATCAACATTTTCATCTTGAAAGAATTTAAGTTCATCTTTTAATCCTAAAATCTTTTTCTCAAATTTAGAATTAGCTTGAGTGAGTGAGTCATTTTTCTCATTTAGCTCTAAAATGATTTTCTTGTTTTTAATGACCGACTCTTTAAACTTCTCAACTAATTCATCATATACCTCTTGCAACTCATCATATGCATCATTTAATTCTTCATATGAAAAATCTAAAGTAGATGAGTTAGAGGTTACCAAGGAGGAATCTTCCTCAAGTGCCATGAGACAAAGGTTGGCCACTTCTTGTTCGTCATCCTCCGATGACTCCTCATCACTCCAAGTAGCAAGTTTGGCTTTGAGTTTCTTCTTCTTCTCAAAGCTCTTCTTCTTGAGTTGAGGGCACTCCGAACGGATGTGGCCGGGTTGTTTGCACTCATAGCAAATGATGGGATCCTTTCCTTCTTCTTTGCTCTTGCTCTTGAAGTCCATTTTTCTTTGGATTTTTCTACCCCGGTTGGACCTCATGAATCGTGAGAATCGTTTGGCTATCATGGCCAATTCTTCAAGTTCGTCCTCATCACTAGATGAGCTCTCATCAAGTTGTGAAGCTTTAGCCTTGAGAGCTATTCCCATCTTCTTCTTCTTTTCAACTTCAAGTTTCTCTACTCTTTTCTCTTCTTTCTTTTTCTCATCTTCCCTTCCTTGCTTCATGATCTCATGAGTAAGGAGAGAACCCACAAGCTCATCAAGCTTTAATGTCTTCAAGTTCTTTGCTTCGATGATGGCGGTTCTCTTCCCATCCCAAGCTTCGGGAAGTGAATAAAGTAGCTTCCGGACAAGCTTGTCTTCCGGTATGATCTCTCCATAGCCCTTTAGCCCGTTGACAATTGTGGAGAATCGATCAAACATCTTTGACACCGTCTCATCGGGCTCCATCTTGAAATTTTCATAACTAAGATTGAGAAGTCCAATCTTAGTTTCCTTGACATCATTGGTGCCTTCGTAAGTGGTCTCAAGTGTGTCCCACACTTCTTTGGCATTTTCAATGGAGGAGACCTTTGAATAGATGTCCGGACCGAAAGCACAAAAAAGCATGTGGAGAGCTTTATCGTTGACTTGAATCTTCTTCCTCTCCTCTTCACTCATTTTGGCTTTCTTCTTCAACACCATCTTGCCTTCACCATCTTGCTTCAATGGAATGTATGGCCCATCCTCAATGACATCCCATACAAGGTAGTCACTTGACTTGATGAATAGCCTCATTTTGTTCTTCCAAAAGGAGTAGTTGTCACCATTGAAGAAAGGAGGCTTGGTGGTTGATTGTGACTCGTACATGCCGGAACCGGAGATTGAAGCCATTTCTTGATATTTTGATGATCACACTCTTCCAAGGATCTCCTCTTGTGGTTGTTAATCCTCAAAGAGTTAAGCTCTGATACCAATTGTTGAGTGGATCGAAAGATCGATATTTACCAAGAGGGGGGGTGAATTGGAAATTTGAAGGATTGTAGTGGAAATTGGCAAATTAAAATTGAAGGACAAGGAATTTAGAGTGGTTCAAGTTCCAAATGAACTCTACATCCACTACCTTAGTCTCACTAAGGATTTGCAACAATTTCACTAAATTGATCTTCCCCTTTTCTAGGACAAGGAGGCAACCCTTTACAATATCGGTTGATTTTTCTACCCAAAAATCAACCCAACCCTCACACAAGAGAACAAAGGAATTTGTAGGCTAATTAGGTATCTCTCAATACAAATGATAGCCCCAATACAAGCACTCAACCCAATTTTACAAAATAAGAATGAAGAACACAAATTGGGATTTTACACAAATTTGGGATTTTTGCTCTAATGCTTGAATTTGATGCTTGGATGTTTGCTTGAAGTTCAATAGTTGTTGCTGATGCTTTTGGATGTCCCTTTTATACCTTCTCATTGAATTCTAGCCGTTTGGGTGGTTGGGGACTTAATTAGAGCCGTTGGAACCCTCTCTTACCACCATAAATGCACTTGTGCAGCTACCAGTATCGGTACGCGGGAAGGAGTATCGGTACCTGTCTCAGAAAAGAAAGAGCCGTTGTGTGCATTTAATACAGGGGTATCGATACGCACGTAAGCGTATCGGTACGGGGTATCGAAACAGCAAGGGCCGTATCGATACTATTTTGTGAACTTAGCTTACTGTCTAACCTCCGTATCGGTACGGAATTTAGGCGTATCGATACGGGTCAACTAACTTTTAAAGATTGGTTACCAACCAACTGACACCAACGGTCATATTTTTTAAACCGACTTATTTTAAAAAATTATAAAGCACGTATCGATACGGGGTTAGCCGTATCGGTACCGTATTCAAACTCATTGAATTTTAACACAGGGGAGTATCGATACTAGGGTTTGGGGTATCGATACGAGGGTTTGGCAGTGACCAAGTTTGGCAAAATGGTATCGATACGCTAGGTGCTGTATCGATACGCCTGGACGTTTTTGAGTGGTTTTGCCTTGGAACACTTAGAAAATATTTTGAGTTTGAGTTTTATAAATCAGTTTCAAAGTGTTGGTGTTTTTAAAAACTTATTAAGGGACTTAAAAACTAATTTTAAGTTTTACAAAATAATCCTCAATAATTTAATTATATCAAAATCAAACATAGGTTTTACAGTCTCCCCACTCGCCTCTTCTTCACCCTCGGCTTGACAACTTGTCCATGGGCTATCGCACCGGGTCGTACGCTTGGTTGGACCACTTTGGCCCTCGTCGTCTTGAACTGGGAAGCCTTTCTCCCATCGTGCTCATCCAACCCCTTGGATGGCTTGGCTTGATCAACGCCTTTGTCAAGCCTTCTTGTTCCATCGACTCCCTTGATGATGGAAACAAGTAGTCTTCTCTTGGAACACGACCTCATCACATGAGGTCCATCACATAGGTAGCACTTCACCCTTGTGCATACCTTCCCTTGCGGCATGGACTTGGCCTTCCCGTTTCCATGATCCCCTTTCGTGGACTTGACATCGTCGACACAACCTTGCTTTTCCCTGGCAAGCTTGGTCGGTGGCTCGACCTTACCTTTAGCCTTTGGAGATGGTTGGTCATCTTCTTTCTCTACCTTGAGCATCGACCCTGGCTTAAGTCCCTCAGTGCCATATCCCTCAAGGATGGAACTTCCCTCGTTCCTATCACTGTCCTCAACCGATCGCAGGGCTGAAAGCAATTGCATGGATCCCTTCTGTGCACCTTGCCCATCCTCGGCATCACTACCTTTGTCGGCATCACTCCCCCTTGATGCCTAGCTAGGAGCGAACTGAGGGCTTGCTTTTGTGGGCACTCCCAGACCCAATGATCACCATCACAAATGAAGCACGTGTTTGGTGGTGATCTCCTCGTGCCTTGATACTCCTTAGACTTGCCTCGGTTCTTGCCCTTCTAAAGGGACGAGTCTCTATGCCTAGACATGTTGTGCTCCTGGTAACCCTCTTTTGATGGCTCCTCTCTCCCCCACCTTTGGCATGGCCATCCCTATCATCCTTTGGTCGGGAGGTGGACTCCTTATGGCTAGAGTAGTCGATGAGACTCTCGGCCACGACAATGGCATCGGCTAAGTTCTGCACCCCTCGACGCCTTATCTCACTCTTTGCCCATTGTTGGATTCCATCGACAAAGTTAAAGAGTGAATCTTTGTCGGAGAGATTGGGGATCTCAAGCACTAGACTTGTGAACTCCTTGACGTAGTCTCAGATGCTCCCCGTTTGCTTAAGCAGACGCAATCGAGCTCTTGCCTCATCCTCGGTGTTCTCCGGATAAAATTGTCGTTTTAGTTCCCTTTTAAAATCATTGAAGGTAGGGATGGTGCACGTACCTCTCTTGATGTCCAAGTGCCTTCTCCTCCACCAAAGCATGGCGATGTCGATGAGATACAAGGTCACGGTTTGGATCTTGGAAGCCTCATCTACAATACCAACCGCAACAAGGTATTGTTCTAAGCCATACAAGAAGTTGTCCACTTCTTTAGCGTCGCGTGATCCCGCAAAGATTTGAGGCTTGGGCACCTCGACCCTTCTAGCCTCCATGGTGGTGCTTGGCTCGACTGCCAAAGCATGTTTTCACAAGGCTACATACCTTTGTAGTGCCTCCACTTGGGCACGAGCAGTTTCAAGCTATTGTTGAAGAGACTCACAAACCCTCGAGAGCTCCTCCATGAGAAGATCGCGGATTTGCCCCATCTCCGCGCGCAGGGTCTACTCTAGCTTCACCATCATGGCCTTCATGGCCATGTGGAGCTCAGCATCCTTCGTCTCAAGGCCTTCTACTCGATCTTGAAGGTCGTCCACTTGGGCACCCATGTCCCCGACGCTTTCATCGACACGAGTCAAGCGTGACTCCAAGCTAGAGATCATATCCTTGGACTTGGCCCTTACCTCGTCACTTTAGGATCGACCATCTCCTCGCGCCCTCGTTTCTCATGCATGTAACACCCTGGTTTTGGGCCTAGATGTTTTGGACATCGGATCGGACCGGTCGGTAAAAATATGGTAAAAATTGCTAAAAACCTCTAAAATCTTGTTTAAGAGGTTGGTCAAATCAATTTTACAAAGTTGACTTTGGAAGTGGTACATTTTAGGTAGTGACCAAAATGTAAAGTTTCAAAACTGTGGAAAGTGTAATTTTTAAAGAGGAGCCAAAATCTTAGAATCTTTAAGGAGCTTTATGGCAATTTAGCCTTTCCTTAATATGACATGTGTTTAAAATGATTTTTACATTAATTGATTTTAAAAGGCTTTTATTGATTTAATTAATTGGTGGTTAATTAGTGAGATTTTAATCACGTAACTACCTTTCTCTTCTCATTTTCAGCCAAACATCATTCTAACTCATTTTCTCCAGACTTCTTTTCTCCCAAACACTCTCCCTTTGGTTTCTAAACAAATCTCAAGAATTCTTTCTTAATTCCTTCAAAATTTGTGAAGCTAAAACTTGTCATTCATTGAGGAAAGCAGGGATTGGAGGTAAATCCCATTCGCTACCTTCAATCTAGGTTCTTTATTGAAATTCCAAAGATCTTTGGCTTCTAATTGATGTTTTTGGGTGAGTTTTCATTATAGTTTTGATTTGAGATCAAAATCTTGCAAAAATATGATTAAAATCTTGATTTTCGGATTTCATTTGTTAAGCTCTATTTTGGATTGATTTTAATTGGGTTTTAAGTTGATTATTATGTTGAAAGAGGGCTTTGATGATATAGATCTCGAAATCCTTGAGATCCTTGAGTTTTTTGATGGTTTTAGTTCGGTTTTTGAGGTGAAATGATGTAGTAATGCTTGCTGAAGGTATAAGGATGGGTTTAGGTTGTTATTAGATGTGTTTTGATGTTTATAAATGGTTGAAAGTGATGTATGTTGGCTGGGCTTGGTTTAGGAAGCAATCGATTAAGTTTTCGGTTGTTTGGGATGGGTAAATTGGTGTAGTTTGGGTGAGCAACGAGTTTGTGTTTAGTTGCTGGCGTTGGAATGCATTTTAATGCATTTGAATCTCTGTTTTGGTGATAAAAAACAAGGGATCTTGATCCGGGAGCAAACGAGACGATTTTGGAGGCTCCGGAAGGGTACTTTTCGTGTCAACGAGCAAGGCTTCGCGTATCGGTGAGTGGAAATGGATTTTGCAGCTTTGTAACGCCTTGAGTGTGGTCTTGGGAGCTTAGTGTAAGTTTGAAACACTTAGCTAAGCTCAAGAGTAAGTGGTTCGAAAGTCTCTCTCAGAAATGTGCTATGTTTTGTTGGAAATGCACTTGAAATATTTTGTGGTTTAATTACTGTTTTTAAGCATGTTTTAAGCATTGATGATGCTGGTTTTCAATGCCATTTTGTTAAGGATGCACATGGTAAGTGATCCTTGGATTTATGTGTTTAGTGCATTTGATATTAAGCATGTTTATGCTTTTGGAAATGGCATTATGTCTATGCTTATAAAACAGTGGAATATTGATGTTAAATGATTATATCTGCAAGTGATGGAAATGGTTTTTTGTTACTTTAATCGGATATAGTTAGCCGGCTATAGGATTGGGTGCACTTTGAACAAAGTCGCCTTGGATGTCGAGGGGTTTTAATTGTATCGTATACTCCATCCAAGTACCCTAACGATTGAGGCTATGATCACAACGGTGGATGGTTAACCCCGTGTGTGGATCTTGTGGTATGTGTCTCGTTCTCTCGTTAGTGCAATTATACAACTACCGATGAGTGGTGTAAAAGGGGTTGTAATTGTACCGTTATACTCCACCATGGGTGTCACAATGATAGAGGGTTGCTCTCGTGTGTGAGCCTTGTGTAGTCCGGTAGTGTGTATGAAGCGTGTAGGAAAACGCTTGTAATCCGCGTATCTGATTGTGTCAATTGTGTTGGTTTTGATATGGTTTGAGATTAATAACTTGCGAGCCAATATAATGTTGATGGTTAAAGATTAAGCATGAGATGCTTGTGAATTATGCTAGAATGCATGTGATGCTTGGTTTAAGCATGACCAAACAATTTTGCTGTTGTTATAATGATGCAATAAGCATATGGTTTCAAAAGTGCATTGATGCCTTGAAGGGCATGTTTTAAAGGAAGGCATGTGTTTTCAAATGATGATATGTTGGTCTGTAAATGCATTGATGAATGGTTGTTTTAGCGATCCTCACTAAGCTTTACGCTTACGCTTATTTGTTTCATCAATGCAAAGAATTGAGCATTCAAGGCAGTCCAAGAGCAAGGGGAATCCAAGCATTTTGAACTAAGCAATGTATGTGGTTTACCTTAGTGTAATAAGAGGCAATTGGTGGGATTTCTACTCTTGGTTTCGTTGGTGATGTTTAACACCTTAAGCATATTTTGGTTTCTGATTTTGGTTTGTAAATGGCCTCTAATTAGTTTACATTATTTTTTTGGTGTTTTGGCTATGCTATGGTTAGTTTCTCTAAGCATGCTTGAGTAGCTTATAATTCACCATGGTTTGATGAGCTTGATGAGTATGTTATAATGTTTGTTGATGCTTACTTGTTTAGTAGATTGATTATAGCTTGTATGCATGATCTAAGCATGTTTGGGTGTGATTAAATGAGTTAAAATGACTTTAGGAAATGCAATTCTGGTATGTGTATCGATACACGGGGACGCGTATCGATACGCTAAGGCCAAAACCAAGCTTTACAGCTTAGGTGTACCGATACGATTTGCCCGTGTATCGATACACCTAGGCATTTGTTTGAAGGCCGTTTCGATACGGGCTTGGGCGTATCGATACCCTCTTCCCAAATGGTGCTACTTTCGATTTGCATATCGATATGGGTTAGTTATTTTCAGTTAATGGAATCTTTTAAGTTTTGAATTTATGCATTTTGGTCCTTGAATATTGTTTGTTCAATTAGTTGAGTTTGGAAGGTCTGTTTGGGATGAAATTTGCTATGCTGCCATGTTACATGACTAATTAAGGACTGATAACTTTAAAAATGGAAAAGTCCTTGTATTTTATGTAAATTACATCTTAATCCCTAAAAGTGAAAATATGCAAATTGAACCCATAAATGAACTTCGATCTCTGTGCCGTTTCCTTCTAAGTGCTTTGTTGAATACATAGGATTATAATGTGCATCTAGAGAAGATAAAAAGGAAAAAGGCCGTTAATCGAGGTTGACTTTTACGAGTTAACTTCGGTTTTCCCCTTGTAATCTTCTTAGTTCGGGTCGGGCGTCTAGGCCGGGATAAGGGGGTTACATTTGTTGGTATCAGAGCCAGGTTACGAAAGAATTGGGAATGATGGTAAGTGAACTTGGCGTGTTTTGATGTATGATGTTTGGAAAAAGCATGTTTTTGATGTATGTTGTAGCTTATGCCATCCTTGATTGCCGTGAATCATGTGTGAGCTAGATATGATTGAAAGATGATGTTATGATATGAGTATGTGCTGAGTTAGGGATGAAGTAAAGCATTATGTGTATGATATACTATGTTATGCTTGAGGGAAATCGGGGTACCCATTGCCTTATTACACTAGTTAAATGTTTTTGTGAACTTGGATCCTTGCTTAAGGCTGGCCTAAATCGTGATTTGTTTTGTTTTGTTGTTATGCCTTGGTAAAATAACACTATGGGTCTGAGGAGAGAGCTTAGGTCGAACAGGGTAGTACCTGCGGCTGAGTAGGGCGACCAGGGTAACCTAGGGGCTGATGTTCGTCCTGGTGGAAACTTACCTCCTCCGCCACCACTTGGAGGTAGGGAGCAAGAGCAACAAGGACAAGCCGGTCCAGGATTGGGTGATCTAGCGCCACTGGTTGAGGCGATCACAGGAGCGTTTCAGGCTGTGGTAGCCGGAGCGCATGTTCAGGCCCCTGCAACTGGGCAAGTGGGTTTGCCTTTGGAAAGGCTGAGGAGTTTAGGAGCTGTTGAGTTCTATGGTATGTCTCCTGAGGCGTCGGAAGCCTGGTTGGCTAGCATGATCCGTATCATGGATCATATGGGCTGTAATGAGGTGCGGAAGCTGGGATGCGATGTTTCTTTGCTCCAGGGTGATACATATAGTTGGTGGACGACTATCACCTCTGATGTGGAACCCAATGAGGTCGATTGGGAGTTTTTCCGAGGCGCTTTTAAGAGAAAGTATCTAGGTGTGAGATACTTGGATGAGAAGAAACGCGAATTTATGTCGCTGGTTTAGGGGAACCTTTCTGTGGCTGAGTACGAGGTCCAGTTCATACGTCTGAGCCAGTACGCCCCTGAGTTGATGCCGAGTGAGAGGCATCGTTGCGATCGCTTCCGGTACGGGCTGGTGCAGGAAGTCAAGACATACATGTTGGCTGCGGATTACACTGATTTCGATGTGCTTGTATGTCGAGCGAAAGACATTGAACAGAACTTGGGTTTGGCATCCCGAGGAGTTGGTTCTAGCTCTGGGAAGAGAGCAGCTGAGTCTAGTTCCGGTGGTGGACGGAACAAGAGGGGACAAGATATGAGATATTAGCCTGCTAGGCGAGGTAATGTTGGACATGGTGCACCGGCTTAGGGAGACTGGATGAGGGCGGAACAGAATACGTGCTGGACGTGTGGTTCTCAAGGTCATCTGTGGCGAGATTGTCCTCGTGCGGCTAGGGAGGCCCAGGCTCCTGTTATGGTAGCAGGGAATTCTTGCTGGAACTGTGGTTCGGCAGATCACATGAGGCGAGAGTTTCCTTTGTTGGCTGGTGGAGGCCAAGGTCGTGCACCTGCTGTGGCTGCACCTCAGAGAGGCCGTGGGCGCGGCCGAGGGAACTTTCAGAGGAGAGATGAGGGGCAGTGGGGCATTGCTCATGTTGTAGCAGTCCGACCAGATGGAGGCGGTCCTGCGAGGGTCTATGCTCAGCGAGAGGAGCGCAACGATACATATGTTATCGCAGGTACATTTGTTCTTCAGTCTTTATCGTTTATGGCTTTGATTGATTTTGGATCCACGCGTTCTTATATTTTGAGTGATCATGCGTATTTTCTTGATATACCTGTTGAGTTGCTAGAAGTAGGAATGCAAGTGACTAGTTCTTTTGGTGAGACTGTAGTCACTAGGAAGTTGTATCGGAGGTGTCCCTTGTTTGTTCAGGGTCATGTTTTCCTTGTGGATTTGATGGTGTTACCCTTTTATGGTTTTGATGTAATCCTCGGTATGGATTGGTTGTCTGAGTATAGAGTTGTGGTGGACTTTGATGTTAAGAGAGTCACCTTAAAGCTTGTCGATGATTATGAAGTGGTGGTTGTAGGCAAGATTGTGAAATTCTTGTCTAATGTGATTTCGGCAATGGAAGCAAGCCGTATGATGCGGTTGGGTTGTGAGGCATATCCTGCCTATGCAATGAATCCTGGTACAAAGGATGTACGTGTGCAGGACATCAGAACCGTTTGCGATTTTCCAGGTGTCTTTCCGGAAGAATTGCCTGGGCTGCCACCAAATAGAGAAGTTGAGTTTGGTATCGAGTAGTATGAAAATACGACTCCGGTGTCTATCGCTCCTTATCGCATGGCACCTAAAGAGCTGAAAACGCAACTTCAGGGGTTGCATGATAGAGGGTTTATCCGTCCGAGTGTGTCACCTTGGGGTGTACCGGTCTTGTTTGTAAAGAAGAAAGATGGGACGATGCGGATGTGCATAGATTATCGGCAACTGAATAAGTTGACGATCAAGAACAAGTATCCTTTGCCAAGGATTGATGATCTCTTTGATCAGTTTCGAGGAGCTTCCGTGTTTTCTAAGATTGACTTAAGGTCATGGTATTACTAGTTAAAGGTAAAGGATGTGGACGTACCTAAGACAGATTTTCGGACAAGGTACGAGCATTACGAGTTCCTTGTGATGCCGTTTGGTTTGACCAACGCACCTGCCGCTTTCATGGACATGATGAATCGTGTGTTCCATGAGTTCTTGGATCAGTTTGTGGTGGTGTTCATTGATGATATCCTTGTGTATTCACGTACCGAGGAGGATCATGATAAACACTTGAGGATCGTTTTGCAAGCGTTGTTGGAGAAGTAGTTGTATGCCAAGCTAAGTAAGTGTGAGTTTTGGCTTAAGGAGGTGGTCTTCCTTGGGCATGTTGTATCAGCTAAGGGTATTCGTGTTGATTCGCATAAAGTAGAGGCTGTGATGAGCCGGAAGGTGCCTAAGTCAGTGACGGAAGTACAAAGCTTTCTTGGTTTAGCTGGGTATTACCGCAGATTTGTCGAGGGTTTCTCAAAGATTGCTACACCTTTGACCAAATTGTTGCAGAAGAATGTTCACTTTGAGTGGACGGATGCGAGGCAACAAGCTTTTGAGAAGATGAAGGAAGCTTTGACGCAGGTTCCTGTCTTGATTCAACCTGATTCTGGTAAGGAGTTTGTGGTCTATAGTGATGCGTCCATTGTTGGTTTGGGTTGTGTGCTGATGTAGGAGGGTAAGGTAGTAGCCTATGCATCTAGGCAGTTGAAGGTGCATGAGCGTAACTACCCTACTCACGATCTTGAGCTTGCGGCTGTTGTGTTTGCCTTGAAGATCTAGAGGCATTATCTGTTTTGTGAGAAGTGTGTGGTGTTCACGGATCATAAGAGCTTGAAGTATCTTATGTCTCAGAAGGAGTTGAATCTTAGGCAACATCGTTGGGTGGAGTTGCTTAAGGATTATGATCTGTCGATCGAGTATCACCAGGGAAAGGCGAATGTTGTGGCCGATGCTTTGAGCAGGAAAGTGGCCGTGGAGTTGAGGGCGATGTTTGCTCGCTTGAGCATATCGCGTGATGGTGGTCTTATCGCTGAATTGCAAGTGAAACCATCTCTGATTCAGTTGATCAAGGATAAGCAGTTTCTTGATGATTCCCTTGTTCCTCACGTTTAGGACATTGCGGAGGGTAAGCCTTTGGATTTCAGTTTTAATGATAATGGTGTTCTGTGTTTTGGGAGTCGAATAGTTGTGCCCGATGATGTTGAGTTGAGGCGCACTATTCTGACTGAAGCTCATAGTATTCCTTTCGCTATGCACCATGGTAGTACAAAGATGTATCGTGATTTGAAGGATGAGTACTACTAGGTGGGGTTGAAAAAGGATGTGGCTGGGTTCGTTAGTAAGTGCATGGTGTGTCAGCGAGTGAAAGCTGAACATCAGGTACCTTCGGGGTTGTTGCAACCTTTGAGAATCCTGGAGTGGAAGTGGGAAAGGATTACCATGGATTTTGTGTCTGGTTTGCCTTTGTCACCGTCAAAGAAGAATTCGGTTTGAGTGATTGTTGATCTCCTTACGAAGTGTGCACATTTCTTGCCTGTGCATACTACATATACCTTGGATAGGTTGGTCGAGCTTTATATTGCTGAGATTGTGCGGTTTCATGGTGTACCAAAGTCCATAGTGTCGGATAGGGATCTGAGGTTTACATTGCGGTTTTGGGAATGTTTGCATCAAGCATTAGGTACACAGTTGATTTTCAGTACTTTGTATCATACTCAGACAGATGGACGGTCAGAATGTGTGATCCAGGTGCTTGAGGACATGTTGAGATGTTGTGTTATAGATTTTCAGGGTTCTTTGGAGAAGCATTTGCCCTTGGTTGAGTTTGCGTATAACAATAGTTACTAGGCAAGTATTCAAATGGCTCCATACGAGGCTTTGTATGGGAGAAGATGTAGAACCCCTCTCTGTTGGGCAGAAGCTGGGCAAAAGTTGGTTTCTATGTCGGCTATGTTGAAAGGAACCACTGAGAAGGTGAAGCTCATTTGCGAGCGTTTGAAGGCAACATCAGATCGACAAAAGTCTTACGCGGATTTGAAGCGTAAGAAGATCGAGTTCGCGGTTGGCGAACGTGTGTTCTTGAAAGTATCGCCTTGGAAGAAGGTGATGAGATTTGGGCGTAAGGGTAAGCTTAGCCCGAGGTTTATTGGACCTTATGAGTTTGTGGGGCGTATTGGTCTTGTGGCATATCGGTTGAGGTTGCCTTCGGACCTGGAAAGGATACATGATGTGTTTCATGTCTCGATGTTGCGGAGGTATAGATCGGATCCTTCGTATGCGATGCCTGTTGAGGAGATAGAGTTGAATCCAGATCTGTCATATGATGAGGAACCATTGAGCATTCTGGATGTGAGCAGCAAAGTTCTTCGTGGCAAGACGGTGGAACTTGTGAAGGTATTGTGGCAACACTGAGGAGTTGAGGAGGCCACGTGGGAAAGCAAGGTGGACATGCTAAATCAGTTTCTGCACCTTTTTCCGTCAGGTAAAATTTCTAGGATGAAATTTCCTAAGTGGGGGAGAGTTGTAACGCCCTGGTTTTGGGCCTAAATGTTTTTGACATCAGATAGGACCGGTCGGAAACAGTTCGAATCGCGTTAGCTAGTTTAGGGAAATCAAGGATCGGGATAGGATAAAAATATGGTAAAAATTGCTTTAGAAGTAGTACATTTTTGGTAGTGACCAAAATGTAAAGTTTCAAAACTGTGGAAAAATGTAATTTTTAAAGAGGAGCCAAAATCTCAAAATCTTTAGGGAGCTTTATGGCAATTTAGTCTTTCCTTAATATGACATGTGTTTAAAATGATTTTTATATTAATTGATTTTAAAAGGCTTTTATTGATTTAATTAATTGGTGGTTAATTAGTGAGATTTTAATCACGTAACTACCTTTCTCTTCTCATTTTCAGCCAAACATCATTCTAACTCATTTTCTCCAAACTTCTTTTCTCCCAAACACTCTCCCTTTGGTTTCTAAACAAATCTCAAGAATTCTTTCTTAATTCCTTCAAGATTTGTGAAGCTAAAACTTGTCGTTCATTGAGGAAAGCAAGGATTGGAGGTAAATCCCGTTCTCAACCTTCAATCTAGGTTCATTATTGAAATTCCCAAGATCTTTGGCTTCTAATTGATGTTTATGGCTGAGTTTTCATTATAGTTTTGATTTGAGATTAAAATCTTGCAAAAATATGATTAAAATCTTGATTTTCGGATTTGATTTGTTAAGCTCTGTTTTGGATTGATTTAGTTGGGTTTTAAGTTGATTATTATGTTGAAAGAGAGCTTTGATGATATAGATCCCGAAATCCTTGAGATCTTTGAGTTTCTTGATGGTTTTAGTTGGGTTTTTGAGGTGAAATGATGTAGTAATGCTTGCTGGAGGTATAAGGATGGGTTTAGGTTATTATTAGATGTGTTTTGATGTTTATAAATGGTTGAAAGTGATGTATGTTGGTTGGGCTTGGTTTAGGAAGCAATCGATTGAGTTTTCGGTTGTTTCGGATGGGTAAATTGGTGTAGTTTGGGTGAGCAACGAGTTTGTGTCTAGTTGCTGGTGTTGGAATGCATTTTAATGAATTTGGATATTTGTTTTGGTGATCAAAAATAGGGGATCTTGATCCAGGAGCAAACGAGACGATTTTGGAGGCTCCAGAAGGGTGATTTTCTTGTCGGCGAGCAAGGCTTCACGTATCGATGAGTGGAAATGGATTTTCCAGCTTTGTAACGCCTTGAGCGGGGTCTTGGGAGCTTAGTGTAAGTTTGAAACACTTAGCTAAGCTCAAGAGTAAGTGGTTCGAATGTCTCTCTCGGAAATGTGTTATGTTTGGTTGGAAATGCACTTGAATTGAATGTGGTTTAATTACTATTTTTAAGCATGTTTTGAGCGTTGATGATGCTTGTTTTTAATGCCATTTTGTTAAGGATGCACATGGTAAGTGATCCTTGGATTTATGTGTTTAGTGCATTTGATATTAAACATGTTTATGCTTGTGGAAATGGCATTGTGTTTATTCTTATAAAACAGTGGAATATTGATGTTGAATGATTATATTGGCAAGTGATGGAAATGGTTTATGGTTTCTTTAATCGGATATAGTTAGCCGGCTATAGGATTGGGTGCACCGTGAACAAAGTCACCTTAGATGTCGAGGGGTTGTAATTGTACCGTATACTTCATCCAAGTACCCTAACGACTGAGGCTATGATCACAACGGTGGATGGTTAACCCCGTGTGTGGATCTTGTGGTATGTGTCTCGTGCTCTCGTTAGTGGAATTATACAACTATCGATGAGTGGTGTAGAGGGGTTGTAATTGTACCGTTATACTCCACCACGGGTGTCACAGCGATAGAGGGTTGCTCTCGTGTGTGAGCCTTGTGTAGTCCGGTAATGTGTATGAAGCGTGTGGGACAACGCTTGTAATCCGCGTATCCGATTGTGTCAATTGTGTTGGTTTTGATATGGTTTGAGATTAATCACTTGCGAGCCAATATAATGTTGATGATTAAAGATTAAGCATGAGATGCTTGTGAATTATGCTAGAATGCATGTGATGCTTGGTTTAAGCATGAGCAAACGATTGTGTTGTTGTTATAATGATGCAATAAGCATATGGTTTCAAAAGTGCATTGATGCCTTGAAGGGCATGTTTTAAAGGAAGGCATGTGTTTTCAAATGATGATATGTTGGTCTGTAAATGCATTGATGAATGGTTGTTTTAGCGATCCTCACTAAGCTTTACGCTTACGCTCATTTGTTTCATCAATGCAGAGAATTGAGCATTCAAGGCAGTCCAAGAGCAAGGGGAATCCAAGCATTTTGAACTAAGCAATGTATGTGGTTTACCTTAGTGTAATAAGAGGCAATGGGTGGGATTTCTACTCTTGGTTTCGTTGGTGATGTTTAGCACCTTAAACATGTTTTGGTTTCTAATTTTGGTTTGTAAATGGCCTCTAATTGGTTTACGGTATTTCTTTTAGTGTTTTGGCTATGCTATGGCTAGTTTCTCTAAGCATGCTTGAGTAGCTTATAATTCACCATGGTTTGATGAGCTTGATGAGTATGTTATAATGTTTGTTGATGCTTACTTGTTTAGTAGATTGATTATAGCTTGTATGCATGATTTAAGCCTGTTTGGATGTGATTAAATGAGTTAAAAATGACTTTAGGAAATGCAATTCTGGTATGCGTATCGATACACGGGGACGCGTATCGATACGCTAAGGCCAAAACCAAGCTTTACAGCTTAGGTGTACCGACACGATTTGCCCGTGTATCGATACACCTTGGCATTTGTTTGAAGATCGTTTCTATGCGGGCTTGGGTGTATCGATACCCTCTTCCCAAAGGTTGCTACTGTCGATTTGTGTATCGATACGGGTAGAAGTGTATCGATACAGGTTAGTTATTTTCAGTTAATGGAATCTTTTAAGTTCTGAATTTATGCATTTTGGTCCTTGAATATTGTTTGTTCAATTAGTTGAGTTTGGAAGGTCTGTTTGGGATGAAATTTGCTATGATGCCATGTTACATGACTAATTAAGGACTGGTAACTTTAAAAATGGAAAAGTCCTTGTATTTTCTGTAAATTACATCTTGGTCCCTAAAAGTCAAAATATACAAATTGAACCCCTAAATGAACTCCGATCACTGTGACGTTTCCTTCTAAGTGCTTTGATGCACACATAGGATTATAATGTGCATCTAGAGAAGATAAAAAGAAAAAAGGGTCATTAATCGAGGTTGACTTTTACGAGTTGACTTCGGTTTTCCCCGTGTAATATTCTTAGTTCGGGTCGGGCATCTAGGCTGGGCTAAGGGGGTTACAATGCATGACCTCTGTGTCAGATGAGCTTATCACGTGATTCTTGCTTGATTTTTCCATGTCCTAAGTCTCGAAACACGCTCTGATACCAACTGTCACAGACTTATTTCTCTTAGACTCAATCCTTGCGGCACTAGCACTCCCGACACAATTCTAGTAAGCCTTACTCGCGCAACGCTATGGCAAACACACAAGAACTTAAGAAAGGAAAGCTTTATTAAGCTAGGAGAAAGCTTTACAAGAGAGCTTTGAAGGATTTCTGGGATTTTTGGGATGGTTTACAAATAAGAGGGGTGGCCTTATTTATAGGCTCTCACCTCCTCAATGGACGGCCAGGATCGTTTTGATCCAACGGCTATTATTTTACCTCCCAAAATATCTAAGGGACCTAAATTATTCTAGATAAGTCCATTGTTGAGTGGATCAATGAAACGATATAAGCCAAGAGGGGGTGAATTGGATTTTTAGAACTTTTGGTGGTGGAGTGGGAAATTAAAAAAGCTAGACAAGATGATTTAGAGTGGTTCAAGTTCCAATCGAATTCTACATCCACTACCTTAGCTTCACTAAGGATTTTCCAACAATCCACTAATTGTTCTTCCCCTTTTCTAGACTAAGGAGGTAACCGTTACAATACTGGTCAAAATTTCTACCCAAAATTTGACCCAATCCTCACTCAAGTGATATAAAGAAGATGAAGGCTAAAACTAGTATCTCTCAATACAAAATATAGCCCTTTTACAAGCACTCAACCCAATTTAACAGATAAGAATGGAAATTACAAATTTCACAATTGGGGTTTACAAGAAATAATGGGATTTTAGCACAAATGCTTAGCTTTGATGTTTGGATAATACTTTGGAGATCAATAGTTTTTGTTGGAGCTTTTAGGGGTCCCTTTTATACCTTCTCATTGAATTCTAGCCGTTGGGGTTGTTGCATTCATCAATATAGCCGTTGGGATGTTATCTTCCCTTCATAAATGCAGTCTGCAACTACCCGTTCCGAAACGCCTGACCCTGTTTCGAAACAGACCAAAATAGAAAGAGTCGTTGGGGTGTAATAAATAGACCGTACCAAAACGAGCACGATCGTTTCGATACGCTAAGAGCCCGTTTTGAAACGAGTTTCGAAACGTTTTGCCACTGTCAAAGCCTATATCGAAACGACTTAGAAGCGTTTCGATACGCCTTAACGACAATTTTAAATTCAGTTATAAAACTTCAACGGTCATATTTTAAAACCAAGTTTGAATTCCGTTTTGAAACGTTTGAGGTCGTTTCGATACTACCGTATCGAAACGGATCAAACCGTTCCGATGTTATTCATCTGTTTCGAAACCCGTTTCGAAACAGAGGTTAACAGTTTCAAACTGTTCTGAAACGCCCAAAGCCCGTTCCGAAACGGTGACTCGAAAATCACTTTTTTGGCTTGATAAACACTTAGAAAATATTTGACAAGTTGAGGTTTTGACTTAAACATTTTTCTTTAAATACATAGAGCGGTTTTGAGGACTTAAAAATTCATTTTCCATTTTTCAATTTAGTCCTTAAATCTGTTGTTATATCAAAATCAATTTATTGGTTTCACATCCATACTTATCTGCATATGTCTCAAGTGTTCTAGATAACTCCCTATAGATCTACACTTATCTATAAGCTTCTAGAATGTTTCGGAGATCTCCAGACTAGTCCCGAGTTGTCCCGAGCCTTCCAGAGTCTTCTAGGTCCTCTCGGTTGAGCCTAGATGAGTGTGGAACATCCTGGAACCTCATAGAACCTTGTGGCAACGTTTTGAGAGGGTTGTGGGCCTCTCTAGGCCGATCTAGAATCTTCACTGGTTCATACTTGGCCTTAAAACGTCCAAGGCACTTCATTCTGTCTTGGTTGGCTCGAGTGCACCTATGGGGCACTCCTCGGTCAGTCTTGGCGCACCTAGGGGACACTCCTCGGTCGATCCTGGTGCACCTTGGTGGGGCGTGACAGTAAGCACACAAGGCTTAGTAAGGAGTGCTCAAGAATAAAACACCATCAATGCATTTAAAACCGTTTTCTAAAACAACATTGAAATCTCATTTCAATTACTTCAAATCATCATAAGAAAATCATCATGCCTTTAAAATTATGCACTTTAATCATTCAAAACCAGCATATTAAACCATATGCAACATGTATCATAAAACCACAACAACTCCCATTGCTAACCTCAATTTAAGCCTTCCCATGCATAACATACCATATGCAAAGCATAAAGAGAAAACACATGTATAAATCCATTATACAACGTAAACCTTTTCGTGATACATTATCAAAACGTAACATCATTTCATCGGATACACGGATTCCCAAGTGTTGTCCCAACACTTCATACCATCTCACCGACATCTCAAGGTTCACACACGGGAGTATTTGGTACACAATATAAGCCCTTCAACCATTGTGACACCCGTGGTGGAGTATTCGGTACACCGTATAAACCCCTAAACGCCACTCATCGATAGATGTATAACCCCACTAACGAGAGACGGGACACCACACACATTCCTCAATCATTAAGCTACTTGGATGGAGTATTCGGTACACCGTATAAATCCCTCAACATCTAAGGCTACTTGTTTATAGTGCACTCAAAACTATAGCCGGCTAACTATATAGCATTTTTAAAACCACATCACTTGCTAATATAATTTAATATAACCACACACCTCACTATTTTCATATACATCAACATAGAACCATTTTCCAAAGCATCAAACCATGCTTTAAACACAAGTATAAAACAAATAATTACATCGATCACTTACCACGTGCATCCATCACCATCTCATGATTAAAAATAGTATATCACATACTTAAAACATACATAAACAATAGGTAAATCCATGTAATCAAAATCAAGTGCATAAACCATTTCGTAAAAGCACGACCGAGAGAGAAAACCACTTTTTACTTACTTCCGAACTTAGACAACCATTTCAAGCTCAAATCTAAGTTCCCAAACCACCTTTAAAACAATTTGAGGCTGAAATCCACGTTCCCACTCATCAATACGTGAAACATTGATTCACCGACGCGAAACTAAGCGTCTGAAGCTCCCAAAGCTTCAACGGTTTCTTCCGAAATGTTCTCATCTATTTTAACCACATTAAAACAGAGGATTAATGCATCATAATGCATCAAAAATCCCAACAAGCAATCTTAGGACATTGGCTAGCTAAAAACTCACTTTCGCATATCCGAAAAAACTGAAAAACAACATCAATTGATCTCCAAACTTAAACCAGCCAAAACAAACACTTCCAACCATCAATTAACATCCAAAACCATCTCATAACATCCTTATACCTCCAACAACCATTAAACCACTAAAACACCTCAAAAACATAAAACTATCAACGAAAACAATTAGAGATCCACATAGTGCCGGAATTCCATTGATAAAACCTTTATCTCAACATTATTAAACATCAAAATCATGATTAAAATAAACATTAAACCCAACAAAACAGATCCATTACGAAAATTACACAAATTCATCAATTAAAGCTTGATTTAACCATTTTCTTCAAATCAATCATAAAACCCCATTAAGAAACATAATTAAAGAGTCAAATACTTGGGAATTTCAATAAAGAACCTTGATTAGAGGAGAAGAACGAAGATTGCCTCTAATCCCTTGCTTTTCCCTCAATTGACAAGATTTGATTGAAAATCTTCAAGAAACCATTGAAGCTAGTTGAGGAAATTCATGGAAATCATTTGGAAATTAAAGTAAAATGAAAAGGAATAAATCTCTGGAAGTTTTGGAAGGAAATAGGTAGTTTGGCTAATGAGAAAATAGAGAGAAATCTAGAGAAATGAAAGTTACGTCAAATTGTGATTTTAGGAAATAACCATCTTTTATCAAAATCCTTTTTAATCCCTTCTAATTAAAACACATTTAAAACAAGTCAAATTAAGGGAATAGCTTATTAAAATTACATTAAGATCCCTAAAGATTCTAAGCTTTGACTATTTACAAAATAGTCATTAAAAATAGTTTTCAAAGTTTACAATTTAGTAACTAAATCGAAATGTCCACATTCCAATTACCATTTTCAAAATTGACTTTACCAAACCCTTTCATATATTTTAAAAGGATTTTAAAGCATTTTCCATATTTTTATCCCTTATAAAAATATCTGATCTTGAACTCGACTCGAATCTCTAACCCAGTCTATGGAACCGTCTAAACCAACCTCAAAACCGCTAGGCCCAAAACCAAGGCATTACAGCTCTCCCTCACTTAGGAAATTTCTTCCTCAAAATTTTACCTGAAAAAAAGGTGTGAGAACTGTTTCAACATGTTCGCCTTGCTTTCCCACATGGCTTCCTCAACTCCTCGATGACGCCACAACACCTTTGCAAGTTCAATCGTCTTACCACGAAGAACTTTACTGCTAGAATCAAGAATCTCAACATGTTCCCCATCATAAGACAAATCCGGTCGCAACTCAGTATCTTCTATTGGCATAACATGCGACGGGTCCGACCTATACCTCCGCAACATCGACACATGAAACACATCATGAATTTTCTCCAACTCGGGAGGAAATTTCAAACGATACACAACAAGACCAACTTACTCCACAACTTCATATGGTCCAATAAACCTCGGACTAAGCTTACCCTTACGTCCAAACCTCGTCACCTTCTTCCAAGGTGACACTTTCAAAAACACACGGTCACCAACTACATACTCAATCTCTCTACACTTCAAATCTGTGTAGGATTTCTAACGATCTGAGGCAGCTTTTAGACGATCACAAATAAGCTTCACTTTCTCATTTGTGCTTTTAAACACATCAGGCAAAGAAACATGCTTTTCCCTAACTTCAGCCCAACACAAAGGCGTATGGTGCCATTTGTACTAGCATGATAACTATTAATATACGCAAACTCCACCAAAGGAAATTGTTTCTCCCAGGTTCCTTGGAACTCGATGACACAACATCTCATTATATCTTCTGTTGAGTGTGTAAAAGTTCTATTATTTACACCCTTTTTAACCCATATTTCTGCTGCATTCAAGCATCATTGCATTGCATTTAGGTTAGTTTTCAGTAAAACATCACAAAAGGATTAAAAGCACGGATTCTACTAAAAGATGGTTATTTTTGCAGGTATCTGCCATAGTAGATGTTGAAGGCAGGCGCAGGGCAGAGAAGCAGGAGAGCTGAACTGGACAAGCAGACGAAGAAGACGAAGCTGCCATGGACCTGTCGTGACAGCATGGTGACAGCAGACTTATGAAGAGGAAAAGTAAAGTGGACCTCGATAGATAGAGAAAAATCTGCTCGTCTGTCGTGTGAAAGCCAAATATTTTTCCAAGCCCCGGAACAAAAGATATGTCAAGCCAAAGCTCAAGGAGAGGAAATTCCTAGAAACAAGGATGGCGGCTGCAAAGTAGGAATCCTTAGAGATTTAGTCTTTATTAGAATCTTACTTTTAATTAAAGTTGTAATCCTTGTTACCTTAGATAACTTGAGCCCAAAGCTTATATAAGGGCATAGATTTAACCTAGGAGGCACAACCAATTACCCCATAACCGAAACAAAAAAAAACCCTGCCGTTTACTTGTCACCGACATGTTCTAAAAACCCCCTAGGGCTACGGGTTGTTTTGTAAAGTAGTTGCAAGGGTTGTTTTGTTTTAGGATTTTCCAAGTTCAATAAAATAGACTTCAAGTTCTCTTATTTTGGTTTTAATATCTTGCAAGAGCATCGGGAGAGCATTGTGAGGTTATCCATTTACTTAGCATCGGGAGAGTTAAGTATACGAAAGAGATAAGAGCGTGTTCTCTAGTTTATAGTTGAACCATCTCGTGCCTAGGGATAGGGCGAGGTTAAGTGGCTAAGGAAGAATTCATACACATCGGTGTTCATCCTTCGATTTACGCCGGGAGGTATCATCAAAGACGTGATCACCGACAGACTTGGACCTAGGGATAGGACAAGGCAGATCTGGGATTCTTGCCAAGCTTGAAGTACGGAGTTGGTGTGTTCGCTGCCGCGACAGCTAACGGACAGCCGCCGCGACAGGTGCTGTCGGCGACGGGTGCGACGACAGAACTAGAGATCCTAAGCAATCCAATACCTGCACTACCGAGCAATTCAATACCAGCCCATTCTCTCTACCTTGATATCTCAATCTTTTATTTACGTTTTTACTTTATTATTCGTGACAACTTCTCTTAAATATTTCCTTTACTTCGTGCAGTGAATTTAGGTGAAGTCATTAGCCCAATCCCTGTGGAGACGATATCCGATACTTCGTATCACTTACTACTTGCGTCGTGTACACTTGCACTACAATTGCGATAGACTATTTTACACGCAACAAGTTTTTGGCGCCGTTGCCGGGGATTGGCAACATAACTACACCTTTCTTTCCTTGCACTTTTTGTTTTTATTTTCGTTTTCGTTTTTATTTTCTTTTTCTTTTGTGTTTTAAACTCTCGCTTTTCACGAGGTTTTCTTGTTTATGCGCAGATCTAAACGAGGTGAAGATCCTGAGTATCTATTAGATCCGGAGGTTGAACGTTCCTTCAATCTTAAGAAACAACTTCGCCGACTTTTAGACATAAACGAATACCTTGAGGAACAGCTAGAGCAGATGGCCCGTAATCAGCCCGCTGGTGGAATTATACCGCCTGTCGGCGACCCGCCTGGGGCAGATGGACGACGGTCATGTCGTGACTACATGCTGAACGATCATGTAGAGCTGGAGACCATGCTGCCGGATATTGATGTTGATAACTTCGAACTTAAACATGTCATGTTTAGTATGATCAACAACGTCGGGCAGTTCAGTGGTTCTGTGACAGAAGATGCTAGGGAGAATCTCAAAACGTTCCAGGAGATCTGTGGTTCGTTTAGACTGCCAGGAGTTAGTCCGAAGATACTGAGGCTTCAATTATTCCCCCATTCATTGAGGGACAGAGCTAAAACTTGGTGGAATAAACTTACACCGGGTTCAATTATGACTTGGGCAGATCTAACTCGTGAATTTTTATCTCGTTTTAATCCTTCGCATTTATCTGAGCGATTACGTAACGAAATTGCTACTTTTCAACAGGAAGATGATGAGCCAATGCACGAGGCCTGGGACAGATTTACTACTCTTCTTCGGAACTGCCCAATGCATGGATTCCCTGTCTGGAATCAGGTAACTAAGTTCTATAATGCTGCTAACTTACAAACTCGCATTCGGATTGATTCTGCAGCGAATGGACTATTATTGGATAAAGATCCGGACGAGGCATTGCAAGTTTTTAAAAATCTATCTAAGAACGAGGAGTAGTTTCCGACCGCTAGAAGAGGAGGTAAACGGGTACTTGCTGTCAAGGACTATGAGGCCGACAGCACTATGAAATCGCAGGTAGCATTCCTTACTAAAGCAATGAAAAAGTTATTGAATGATGATGAATTACAAGGATTTGCTGTCGAGGAAGTGTGTGCTACTTGTGAGGGAAATCATAGTAGGGATGAATGTCCAATAAATATAGAAGAGGGAAAATATGTTGGAAATTACAAGCCGAATTATAATTCCAACAATTATAATCCCAATTGGAGGAAGGATCCCAAATTTTCCTGGAGTAACCCTAACAATGCCCTGAATCCGCAAGCACATCACCAGAATCAGGGGGTCCTAGATTGCTGACGCGACAGCAACTGCCGCCGCAGAACCTGCCGCCGCACCTGCCGCTGCAGCAGCAACAGCAGTCATCACCTGCCACGAGTAGTATATTGGAACAGACTCTGGCCACCTTTATGTCTCAGACCGGTACGTATATGGAGAATATAAATCAGTTTGTCAAGAAGACGGAAAATTTTATAGATAAAACTGAGATGAGAATGACAAATCATGAAGCCACTTTGAAATCTCTGGAGACACAAATGGGCCAGGTGTCGCAACATATTAAGCCGAGGCAGACTGGAGGATTCCCTAGCAATACTGAAAATGCTAGACCACCCACACATGAGCAATGTAAGGCCATTACTACTAGGAGTGGGAAGAAACTACCAGGGCCGGAAAAGGAAGCTGAAATAGAAAAGGATCCAGCCTTAGATAAACCTGCCGAGGAAGCCGCCCCGACAGGTGATAAACAGACTGTTGCCGATGAGCCTGTCACGACAGCAGAAGCGACAGAGGAGAAGAAAGATGAATATCGTCCTCAGATTCGCATGCAGTGGGAAGGACGTATTGCTGATTACCGACCCCCACCGCCCTTCCCTCAACGGATACAGCAAGCTAAGCATGAATCTCAACTTAAAAAGATTTATGATATTTTTAAACAGGTTCATATTAATATTCCGTTGTTAGATGCTGTTAGAGAGATGCCCGGTTATGCTAAATTTCTCAAGGATGTTATGTCGAAAAAATCTAAACTTGGGGAATTTGAAACGGTAAGGATGCAAAAAGGTTGCATGAGTATTCTTCATAGGCAGCCGCCCCAGAAAAAGAAGGATCCGGGGAGCTTCATCATACCTTGTGTAATCGGCGACAAATTTGTGGGTAAGGCACTTTGTGATCTTGGTGCCAGTGTTAATCTAATGCCCAAATCTGTTTTTCAGAAACTAGGTATTGGCAAGGCGCGGCCCACGACAGTTACCCTACAGCTAGCCGACTGCTCTTACGTTCACCCCGAGGGAAAAATTGAAGATGTTTTGGTAAGAGTGGATAAGCTTATTTTTCCTGCTGACTTTCTTATCTTAGATTGTGAGGCAGATGAAAACGCACCAGTCATCCTTGGGCGACCCTTCTTAGCCACTGGAAGATCATTGATTGATGTGGAGAAAGGAGAACTCACCATGCGCGTGAACGATCAAGAAATTAAGTTGAATGTTCTCCAAGCAATGAAACATGCTGATGTGGACGAGGAATGTAAGGCCATCATTGAGGTGACCTTTGATCAACCCTGCATCAGGTCGGGCTGCCGTGATATAAAATTTGGTCACTGCCACGACAGCCACTTACAGGCCTGTCACGACAGTGACGACGACAGCAACGATAACAGCACCGACGACAGCGACTCCTCTGAATCTGATACATCTGATACTGAAGGTCAAGAGGAGGTAAACTGGATGGACAATCGTCCAGGTAAGTTATTCGAACCTTTAAATTATACTTCGGATAACCATTTAATCCAAAAGCCATCTATTGTTGAACCACCTGCTTTAGAACTGAAGCCCCTGCCAGGGCAGCTTAAATATGCTTTTCTTGGTTCAAATGATACGTTGCCCGTAATCATCTCTTCTAAGCTGCCACAGGAACAGGAACGACAGCTAATCGACATGTTACGGCAGCACAAGAAGGCGATTGGATGGACGATTGCTGATATTCAGGGCATTAGTCCGGCGTTATGCATGCACAAAATTCTTCTAGAGGAAGATCATAAGCCGACTATTGATGCCCAAAGGCGGCTAAACCATGCGATGAAGGAGGTAGTGCGTAAAGAGATAATCAAATGGTTAGATGCTGGTATTATTTACGCCATCTCCGACAGCAAATGGGTGAGCCCGGTGCAATGTGTCCCCAAGAAAGGAGGAATGACCGTGATAACCAATGAGAACAATGAGCTAATCCCAACCAGGACTGTGACCGGTTGGAGGGTTTGTATGGACTATCGGAAGCTTAATAAAGCTACCCGAAAAGACCACTTTCCTTTACCCTTTATTGATCAAATGCTTGATAGATTAGCGGGTAAATCTTACTATTGTTTTCTTGATGGTTACTCAGGTTATAACCAAATTGCTATTGCACCGGAGGATCAAGAAAAGACGACTTTCACCTGCCCCTACGGAACATACGCATTTAGGAGGATGCCGTTCGGCCTCTGTAACGCACCTGCCACCTTCCAAAGGTGCATGATGGCCATATTCTCCGATATGGTAGAGGACTTCCTAGAGATTTTCATGGATGATTTTTCCGTCTTTGGAGACGATTTTGAGAGCTGCCTCGGCAATCTTCAAAAGGTACTTGAAAGATGTGAAAAAGCTAACCTTGTTTTAAATTGGGAAAAATGCCACTTTATGGTGGATGAGGGGATAGTCCTTGGCCATAAGATTAGCTGCCGTGGGATAGAAGTCGACAGGGCCAAGATAGAAGTCATAGAGAAGCTGCCGCCGCCGACCACAGTCAAGGGCATTAGAAGTTTTTTAGGGCATGCTGGTTTTTATCGGAGATTTATCGCGAATTTCTCGAAAATCACGAAGCCCCTATGTCATCTCTTAGAGCAGAACCGACCCTTTGACTTTAATGAAGAATGTACTGAAGCATTCAAGGTTCTAAAGGAAAAAGTAGTGACAGCCCCCATAGTACAACCACCAGATTGGACGCAGCCGTTTGAGATCATGTGTGATGCTAGTGACTATGCTGTCGGGGCAGCACTTGGGCAGCGCAGAGATAAGCTGTTTCACGTCATATACTATGCCAGCAAAACGTTGAATGATGCCCAAGTGAATTATACCACCACAGAAAAGGAGCTGTTAGCTGTGGTGTTCTCCATCGACAAGTTTCGTTCTTACATACTTGGAATGAAAGTAATAATACACACCGACCATTCTGCCCTCAAGTATTTGTTCGCAAAGAAGGATGCAAAGCCTAGGTTGATACGGTGGATCTTGCTATTACAAGAGTTCGACCTTGAGATCAAAGACAAAAAGGGGACAGAAAATCAGGTGGCAGACCACTTGTCAAGATTGGAGACGGGACGGAGTCTACCTATAGACGAGACACACATACTGGAGACCTTCCCTGATGAGCAGCTCTTTGCTGCCGCAATCGCTGTCGCGACAGCCATGGCGGCAGGTAAGTCTTCTGACCTTCCCTGGTATGCTGATTTCGTTAATTTTATAGTTAGCGGAATATTACCTTCTGATCTTAATTATCAAGCCAGGAAGAGGTTCCAAAATGAGGTTTAGCATTATTATTGGGACGAACCTCTTCTTTTCAAAATGTGCGCAGATCAGGTTATAAGGAGGTGTGTACCACAAGAAGAACAAGAAGACATTCTCCATCACTGTCATGCTTCACAATATGGAGGTCACTTAGAAGGCAATAAAACTGCTGCCAAGGTGTTGCAGTCAGGGTTCTACTGGCCGACACTATATAAAGATGCACAGGATTTTTACAAGAACTGTGACAGGTGCCAGCGGACAGGTAACATCTCGAGGAGAAACGAGATGCCACTACAGAACATTTTACAAGTCGAGATCTTCGATGTTTGGGGGATTGATTTTATGGGACCTTTTCCATCGTCATGTGGAAATTTGTACATCCTCCTAGCAGTGGACTATGTCTCTAAGTGGGTCGAAGCCATCGCCACTCAAAAGAATGATGCCAAAACGGTCCAAAAATTTTTACACAAAAACATTTTTTCTAGATTTGGCATCCCTAGGGCGATTATCAGTGATGAAGGGAGACATTTTGATAATAGGGTAATTGCTACCGCCTTGAAGAAATATGGTGTCAAGCACAGGATCGCGACAGCATACCACCCACAGACCAATGGACAGGCTGAGATATCCAACAGGGAAGTGAAGAACATTCTTGAGAAGATGGTTAAGCCAACTAGGAAAGATTGGTCTTTACTTCTGAATGATGCATTATGGGCATACAGGACAGCTTTCAAGACTCCATTGGGCATGTCTCCATACCGACTGATTTATGGAAAAACATGTCACTTGCCTGTCGAGATCGAGCACAAAGCATACTGGGCAATCAAGGCAGTGAACATGGACTTGGACAAAGCCGGTCAGAAAAGGTTATTAGATCTGAACGAGATTGAAGAATTACGGACAATGGCCTATGACAATGCGAGAATTTACAATGAAAAGACTAAGAAGTGGCATGATAAGAAACTGCTGCCACGACAATTCTGCCCAGGGCAGCTTGTGTTGTTGTTTAATTCTAGGTTGAAACTTTTCCCAGGGAAACTTAAATCTAGATGGTCTGGCCCGTTCCAAGTGGTTCAAGTTTTTCCCCATGGTGTCATCACAATTCAATCATTAAAAGACGGGCACCAATTCAAAGTCAATGGACAGCGCCTTAAGCACTATCAGGGGACTGAAGCCCCAGGAATACAGGAAGTGGTTACTTTAGGAGATGCCCCACAAGGCATCCCTAATTTAACCTAATTTTTATTTATTTTATTATTATTATTATTATTATTTATTAGGAAATTAGGTTATTTTATTCGAATAATGTTTTGTTTTTCTAATTTCAGTTTTTAGGAAATAAAGGAGTCAAGAAGAAAAGAAGAAGTGACCCAAGCCCACCAGCCCAATAAAGCCTATTTATGGACACCTGTCGTTTCGGCTGCCGCCGCGGACGGATATGACAGGCTGTCAAGAGACTGACATGGCAGACGCAGAAGCGTGCGGCATACGCGTAACAGACGCATAAATGCGTGTCAGACGAGTCAGACACGCTAAATCCAATCTGTCGCCCCGTTATTCCCGCCTGCCGTTGCAGCATTAAATGGGCAGCTCCTCGACCGCTATAAAACCCCATTCTCATTTTCATTTTTTCTCACTTCTGCTTATTCTTCTTTGCTTTCTCCTCTAGTTTTATTTGCTTTCTTCAGATTTCACAACCCTTGCAACCAACATGTCTACTAGACAGACCCGTCGTAGTGCTGCCTCAGCATCCTCCTCAGCAGCAGCAACGCCCTTTGCCAACAAGGAGCTATGTGAAGAATGTGGTTTCGTTTACATCCACAAAGCACCCAATATGGAACTCCGGCCGTTCATCGTAAAGGCCATCACGGCTCAATTACGGGAGCACTTTGCTGAACAACCGGCAGAGCTAAACGACACCTTAGTCCGGGAGTTCTACGCGGCCTTAGACAGCAGAACGGCGACATCTGTCACCGTTCGAGGAGTGGAAGTGCCCTTCACTGCCGACAGCATCAATCACATGTTTCGCCTCTTCTTTGGCCCCGATGATGACGCTCACCAAAAATTTCTCGACACCCTCGATGCTGCCGCTAATGATGCTGTCATGGTGGAATTGACAGAGGAGGGAACATCATGGACAACCAGCAAGAAGAACCCCCAATCCGTCAACAGGGGGCAGCTCCTCCCCGAAGCAAAACTTTGGAACGCGTTCATCAAAAAGCGTATCCTGCCTTCTTCCCACCACACGATAGTCAACCGGCAGCGGCTCGCCCTCATCCACTCCATCATGCACGACAGGCCTATCAATGTGGGCCGATATATGAGGGACAGCATCCTGGACTGTGCCTTCCGCTCCGACTCACGCCTCTGCCTGCCATTCACCATAACTTCCCTCTGCAGATTTGTTGCTGTACCCGAGGAACCATCCGACAAAATAAGGAAGGGCAGAGGCTGGACAGACAACAACCTCAACAGCCTCATGGAGGTGATCGTGGCTACACCTGTCTCCTCCTTCAACCCTGCCGGCTCTCCAGAGGAATCATCAGAGGAGCCTGCTCAGGAACCTGCTGCCGCCACCGCTCCGACAGACCAGTCAGCCCTCCTCCTTGCGACGCTACAACGGGTAGAGGAGCGACAAATGGGATTGATGACTTTCATCCGAGACTTCACGAATTCGACGGTAAATTTTATTACCCAAACTTTAAATTTTCTCGATGTTCAATTCCCTACTTTTCCTGCCCATTATTTCCGTATCCCCACCCCTGTCCATACCCCTGTTCACACACACACCCCACCCGCCTCTCCACATTCACACTCTACCGCCTCCACTACATCACCTGCCCCGACGGCAGCAGGCAGCCCACCGGCAGACACCTCTCCCCGAGGAACCAAGAGACCTACCTCCGAGGACAGCCCGCTGATCCGGAGAAATTTGGAGAGGGAATTTACCCCGGTCAAGAGGATAAAGCATGTGGCACACAAGAAACGGCTGCCCAAAGCTAGCACCACCACCACCAGCTCGCGGGACAGTGGCAGCAGTTCCGATGTCCAACTTGTAGAGCAGCCTGCCCCTGAACCTGCCTCTGAACCAGCGCAGCCTCCTCCACAGCCCAGACGCCGCCGTCAGATTCGCGTCAGCAGCAGCAGCGAGGACAGCGACTAAAAATTTAAGTTCTTATTTTCCTCTTATTGCTGCCTGCTTTTATCTTTTGTGATGTATTTTTCATGTTTTTATTTTTCTGTCATTTTGCATTGAGGGCAATGCAACCCTTGAGTTTGGGGGTGGCAACCCTCCATCATTAATGGAGTCTTAAGTACATCTTTTTATTATTGTTGTGTTTTTTTTTAATTTCTCTAAAAAAAAATCAGAAAATTTAAACTGTTGGCTTAAATACTGTGAAGTTAACTTACCTGTCATGACAGCTCTGTCGTGGCAGCATCTTTAGGACAGTTTAAGGAGAAGTTTAGAGCCTTTCTATAGTTCTGAAAACTTAAACACCATTGTGACTGTTATATTGCTTAGATTTCTTTTAGCCAAACTAGAATAGGATGCTTAGAACTTGAATAGCCCCTAGAGGTGCCTAACACTGGCTCTAGGAAAGAAGTTTAGCAAAAGAAAATCAAAAACCTAGAGGTGCCCGAAACCGGCTCTAGGAAGCTAACTAGAGGTGCCCGAAACTGGCTCTAGAAAAACTTAGCTTGAAAAGAGAAGAAAAAGAAGCATGAAAATGTGCCTTCTAAAAAAATAAACTTTGGCATAAAAATTCGAGTTAAGAAGTTGAATATTCTAGTGAAACTAAGAGAGTCTTAGCATATAACTGTTCACAAGCATGCACACACTGCACGAGAGCTATAGGGAGATTCCGGACAGATCCTAACCTTTCCGACAGGTTGCTGCCGCCATAGAGAATGAGCGACGGGTAAGGGACAGTTCACTGTTTGAAGGCCAACACAAAAATTTTCATTTTTTAGGTTAATTGCTTGAGGGCAAGCAAAAACTTGAGTTTGGGGGTGTGTTGAGTGTGTAAAAGTTCTATTATTTACACCCTTTTTAACCCATATTTCTGCTGCATTCAAGCATCATTGCGTTGCATTTAGGTTAGTTTTCAGTAAAACATCACAAAAGGATTAAAAGCACGGATTCTACTAAAAGATGGTTATTTTTGCAGGTATCTGCCATAGTAGATGTTGAAGGCAGGCGCAGGGCAGAGAAGCAGGAGAGCTGAACTGGACAAGCAGACGAAGAAGACGAAGCTGCCATGGACCTGTCGTGATAGCATGGTGACAGTAGACTTATGAAGAGGAAAAGTAAAGTGGACCTCGATAGATAGAGAAAAATCTGCTCGTCTGTCGTGTGAAAGCCAAATATTTTTCCAAGCCCCGGAACAAAAGATATGTCAAGCCAAAGCTCAAGGAGAGGAAATTCCTAGAAACAAGGATGGCGGCTGCAAAGTAGGAATCCTTAGAGATTTAGTCTTTATTAGAATCTTACTTTTAATTAAAGTTGTAATCCTTGTTACCTTAGATAACTTGAGCCCAAAGCTTATATAAGGGCATAGATTTAACCTATGAGGCACAACCGATTACCCCATAACCGAAACCAAAAAAACCCTGCCGTTTACCTGTCACCGACATGTTCTAAAAAACCCCTAGGGCTACGGGTTGTTTTGTAAAGTAGTTGCAAGGGTTGTTTTGTTTTAGGATTTTCCAAGTTCAATAAAATAGACTTCAAGTTCTCTTATTTTGGTTTTAATATCTTGCAAGAGCATCGGGAGAGCATTGTGAGGTTATCCATTTACTTAGCATCGGGAGAGTTAAGTATACGAAAGAGATAAGAGCGTGTTCTCTAGTTTATAGTTGAACCATCTCGTGCCTAGGGATAGGGCGAGGTTAAGTGGCTAAGGAAGAATTCATACACATCGGTGTTCATCCTTCGATTTACGTAAGGAGGTATCATAAAAGACGTGATCGCCGACAGACTTGGACCTAGGGATAGGACAAGGCAGATCTGGGATTCTTGCCATGCTTGAAGTACGGAGTTGGTGTGTTCGCTGCCGCGACAGCTAATGGACAGCCGCCGCGACAGGTGCTGTCGGCGACGGGTGCGACGACAGAACTGGAGATCCTAAGCAATCCAATACCTGCACTACTGAGCAATTCAATACCAACCCATTCTCTCTACCTTGATATCTCAATCTTTTATTTACGTTTTTACTTTATTATTCGTGACAACTTCTCTTAAATATTTCCTTTACTTCGTGCAGTGAATTTAGGTGAAGTCATTAGCCCAATCCCTGTGGAGACGATATCCGATACTTCATATCACTTACTACTTGCGTCGTGTACACTTGCACTACAATTGCGATAGACTATTTTACACGCAACATCTTCCAAGACCTGAATCACACGTTCAGACTGACCATCCGACTGAGGATGATACGAAGTACTGAAATTCAACCGTGTACCCAAAGCTCGATGTAAACACTTCCAAAACCTCGTTGTAAACCGTGGATCTCTATCCGAAACTATAGACCTGGGCACTCCGTGCAAACGCACAATCTCAGTGATTTACAAATTCGCCAACTTATCTAAAGTATACGTCGTATGCGCAGGCACAAAATGTGCACACTTCGTAAACTGATCAACAATCACTCAAATGGAATCCTTCTTAGTTGGCGTTAACGGCAACTCATACACAAAATCCATGGTGATTCTCTCCCATTTCCATTCTGGTATCCTCAACCGTTGCAACAACCCGAAAAAATTTGATGTTCAGCCTTAACATGCTGACACACCATGCACTTAGCAACAAAATCAACCACATCTTTCTTTAGACCAACCCAATAGTACTCTTGTTTCAAGCCTTGATACATCATAGTACTGCCGGGATGCATAGTAAAAGGACTACTATGCGCTTTGGTCAAAATGGTACACCTCAAATCATCATCATTAGGTACTACTATCTGATCCCTTAAACACAACACTCCATCATCATTAAAATGAAAATATGTCAGATTTCCATCAATAATATCCTTAACATGTGGTACCAACTCTTCATCATAAGGTTGCTTATCCTTTATCAAATGTGACAATGATGGCTACACTTGTTATTCGGCCAAAATACCACCATCTTGTGTCACACTCAACCGTGCAAACATCGCTCTTAGCTCCACTGCAACCTTCCTACTCAAGGCATCTGCCACAACATTAGCCTTACTCGGGTGATACTCGATCGCCAAATCGTAATCCTTAAGCAACTCGAACCATCTATGTTGCCTAAGATTCAAATCCTTTTGAGTCATCAAATACTTTAAACTCTTATGATCCGTGTACACAATACACTTCTAACCATAAAGATAATTGCCTCCAAATCTTCAAAACAAAAACAACAACGGCAAGCTCAAGATCATAGGTAGGATAATTAAGCTCGTGCACCTTCAATTGCCTGGATGCATAAGCCACAACTTTCCTTTCTTGCATCTGCTCACAACCCAAACCAACGTAGGACGCATCACTATAAACCACAAACTCTTTACCCGAGTCAGGTTGAATCAAGATAGGAGCTTGCGTCAAAGCTTACTTCAACTTCACAAGAGCTCGTTGCCTATCCTCTGTCCACTCAAAACGAACATTCTTTTGCATCAACTTGGTCAATGGAGCAGCAATCCGTGACAAACCATCCACAAACCTACAGTAATAACAAGCCAACCCAAGAAAACTACAAACTTTCGACACGGATTTAGGTGATTTCCAACCCATCACTGCCTCAATCTTGTGTGGATCAACCCGAATTCCCTCGGCTGACACAACATGTCCAAGAAAAACAACTTCATAAAGCCAAAACTCACATTTGCTAAACTTAGCATACAACTGGTTATCCAACAAAGCTTGCAACTCAATTCGCAAGTGTCGATCATGATCCTCCTCGGTACGAGAGTACACAAGGATATCATAAATGAACACAACCACGAATTGATCCAAAAACTCTTGGAACACTCAATTCATCATATCCATGAACGCAGCAGGTGCATTTGTCAAATCAAACGACATCACCAAAAACTCATAATTACCATACCTCGTACGAAAAGAAGTCTTAGGTACATCCACATCCTTCACCTTCAACTAATAATACCCAGACCTCAAATCAATCTTAGAAAACATTGAAACACCTCAGAACTGGTCAAACAGATCATCAATCTTTGGCAAAGGATACTTATTCTTAATCGTCAACTTGTCCAGTTGTCGATAATCAATATATATTCGCACCGTGCCATCCTTCTTCACAAACAACACCGGCACACCCCATGGTGAAACACTAGGCCTAATAAACCCTCGATCAAGCAACTCTTGAAGTTGCGTCTTCAACTCCTTCAACTCTTTAGGAGCCATATGATAGGGAGCAATAGACACTTGAGCTGTATTTTCATACAACTCAATGCCAAACTCAACCTCCCTATTCGGCAGCAAACCAGGAAATTCCTCTGGAAAAACACCCAAAACTCACATATTGTATGTATGTCTTGAACGCGCACCTCATTCAAACCCGGATTCATAACATATTCCAGAAAAGCATCACATCCAGAATCTATCAACCGACTCGCTTCTAAAGCCGAAACAGCATTAGACAAGAATTTAACATTCTCACCCACGATTACCACTTAGTAATCATTTGCAAGTTTCAAGGTAACTCGCTTGGTTTCAAAATCAACCACAGCCCTATGCTCCGACAACCAATACATACCTAAGATTACATCAAAACCATGAAACGGCAACTCCATCAAATCAACCGCAAATAAATGACCTTGAACAGATAAAGGACATCTCCTAAACAACCTTCTTGTAACAACCGTTTCACCAAAAGAACTAGTTACTTGCATTCCCACGTATAATATCTCAACAGGTATATCAAGAAAATGTACATGCTCACTCAAGATGTATGAATGTGTAGAACCAGAATCAATCAAAGATAAAAATGACAAAGATTGCAAAGTGAATGTACCTACAATCACATTGGTTTCATTGTGTCCCTCACGATGTGCGTACACTCTCACAGGACCACCACCCTCAGGTTAAACCACCACTACATGAGCCACTGTTCTCTGACCATCCTCCCTATGATGGAAGTTACCACGACTGCGCCCACGGCCTGTCTGTGGTGCAACAACAGATGCCCTAGCCTAACCACCACCAGCTAACAACGGATAATCACGTTGAATGTGATCACTCGATCCGTAGCTCTAACAAGATTTAACCACAATAGCAGCAGGAGCTTGTCCTTCTCGAGCCTAACATGGACAATCTCGCCTCATGTGTTCACGTGATCCACAAACCCAACAAGCATTTTGCTCGAACCTCACTCGATTACCTTGTACTGGTGTACCATGCCCAACAGCTCCTCGTCTCTGCTCAGGACGATACCTATGATCATAGTGTCTCTTAAAATATCCACCACTAGAGCAAGAATCCGTAGCTCTCTTACCCGAGCTAGAACCACCCACACGAGAAGACAAGCCCAAATTCTGTTCAATATCCTTCGCTTGTTTCACCAACGCATCAAAATCCGTATAATCAGAGACCAATATGTAGGTCTTCACCTCTTGCACCAGACCATAACAGAAACAATCACACGATGCCTATCACTCGGCACTAACTCAGGAGCATACTGGCTCAAACGAACAAGTTGAACCTTATACTCAGCCACAATCATGCTACCTTAAACAAAAGACATGAACTCACATTTCTTATCATCCAAGTATCTAACCCCTAGATGCTTTTTCTTAAAGGCGGCTTGGAAAAACTCACAATTCACATTATTAGGCTCCATAGTTGCAGTTACAATCGTCCACCAATTGTAAGCATCACCTTGTAACATGGAAACAACACATCCCAACTTGCGAGCATCATTACACCCCAACTGTTCCAAATTTCGGATCGTACTGGCCATCCAAGCCTTAGATGCCTTGGGTGAATAACCACGATACTCAACACTGCCCAAACTACGCAAACGCTCTAACAACAACCCTGTTTGCCCAGAAACTGGTGCTTACACATGCACCCTAGCAACAACAGCCTAGAAAGCTCTAGTCATCGCCTGAACCAAAGGCATCAAATAAAACAACACTGGCATAGCTAGCCCAGGTGGTACTTGCTCTACATTCTTAGGTGGATTAGGCAGAGGAGGTGGAATTCCTCCATGAGGCACATCATTCTCCTGCTTTCCCTGCCCACGGGCAGCAACAATCATAACAGATCATAACTCTCTCCTCGATCTCATTGTGCTATTATGACTAAGGCATGATAATAAACCAAAACAAAATAATCGGGCCAGCTTCAACCAAGTATCCAAGACTTCCATTTCAAATCAAAACATTCTAGACTATAGTAATAAGGCAATGGGCATCCCAACTTTCCCCTAACATGGCATAAAGCAACCAATGTACATATTTCAACCACCGAGCATAACAAACAACATAGTACAACTCATAATTACATCACAACAACTTACCAACATTCCAACCTTTCGAAACCTAGCTCTGATACCAATAAATGTAACTCCCTCGACCTAGCCTAGACGTGAGACCAAACTGAACGGGTCACACGGGGAATATTGGAGTAAACCAGGAACTTTTACATCAATAAACGGCCTTATTTATATTTTTATTTTTATATCTTATCTAGAGGCACATTATCATCCTATGTGATTCAGACTTTCAGCGGAAGAAACTTCAATTCAAACAAACAACGATTTGGCATTCAATTGACAACATACATATTACGGGGACCAAATTGCAATTTTATCGAATTACAGAGACTCCAGCCAATTTATGGTTACCAACCCTTAATTAGTCATATTCCATACCATTGTGTCAAATCTCATTTCATTTCGATCATTCAAACTATTTTAATTGCATTTACAACACTTAGGGAATGAAACGTAAGAAAACATATACTTTAGAATATTCAAATCAACCAACTTACCTGTCACTGTATCGGTACGCCCTAGCACCGTATCGGTATGGTTTTTCACATCCAAAATTCCAGTAGCTCAAAACCGTACCGATACGCCCGCGCGTATCGAAACGCTGAGCTTTTTACACATGAACTGTATATGGTACTCGTACCAATACGCCTTGCCTAAAATGGCATTACCATATCAATACAGTTAGTCACGTACCGATACGTCTGGGCCTGAAATGCCCATTTTGGTTGGTTTAACATTCGATTAAGCTAAGGAAACTACTTATACATGCTTCTAAGGCATACACAACATATTCAAGGATCGATCTGCAGCCAAAAACATCAAAATCATCAACCATACATGCTATCTTGCATCAAAAGGAAACTATAGGCATGCAACCTAAAAACCATGCCAATCAAGATTCTTAAAACCATACCAAGGCAAAACCCAACTATAATAGACCATATACAAGTCTAAAACAGCAATATAAGCTTGCTCACACAGGGAGTTCACACATCTCTCCCAAAATAACAACGGACCCCCCATTGCCCTTATTACTCATATTCTAAACTAAAAACATACTTTCGGTTAACGAAGTCTTGCTTGATCCCTAGCCCCTCGCTACCTTCCAAGCCTTAATTCTCTGCGTTGATGGACATAGAAAGTGTAAGCACACAAGGCTTAGTGAGGAGTGCTAAAAAAAACACCATCAATGCATTTAAAATCATTTTCTAAAACCACATTGAAATCTCATTTCAATTACTAACCATGCACTTTAATCATTCTAAACCAACATATTAAACCATATGCAACATGTATCATAAAACCACAGCAACTCCCATTGCTAACCTCAATTTAAGCCTTCCCATGCATAACATACCATATGCAAAGCTTAAAGAGAAAACACATATATAAATCCATTATACAACATAAACCATTTCGTGATACATCATCAATTATATTGGCTTACAAGTGATCATCAACCAAGTTCTATTACCAAAACGTAACATCATTTCATCGGATACGCGGATTCCCAAGTGTTGTCCCAACACTTCATACCATCTCACCGGCATCTCAAGGTTCACACACAAGAGTATTCGGTACACAATATAAACCCCTCAACCGTTGTGACACCTGTGGTGGAGTATTCGGTATACTATATAAACCCCTAAACACCACTCATCAGTAGATGTATAACCCCACTAACGAGAGACGGGACACCACACATATTCCTTAATCGTTAGGGTACTTGGATGGAGTATTCGGTACACCGTATAAACCTCTCAGCATCCAAGGCGACTTGTTTATAGTGCACTCAATCCTATAGCCGGCTAACTATATCCGATATCATTTTTAAAACCACATCACTTGCCAATATAATTCATTATAACCACATACATCATTGTTTTCATATGCATCAACATAAAACCATTTTCCAAAGCATCAAACCATGCTTTAAACACGAGTATAAAAAAATAATTACATTGATCACTTACCACGTGCATCCATCACCATCTCATGATTAAAAATAGTATATCACATACTTAAAACATACATAAACAATAGGTAAATCCATGTAATCAAAATCAAGTGCATAAACCATTTCGTAAAAGCACGACCGAGAGAGAAAACCACTTTATACTTACTTCCGAACTTATACAACCATTTCAAGCTCAAATTTAAGTTCCCAAACCACCTTTAAAACAATTCGAGGCTGAAATCCACGTTCTCACTCATCGATACGTGAAACATTGATTCGCCGACGCGAAACTAAGCGTCTGAAGCTCCCAAAGCTTCACTGGTTGCTTCCGAAATGTTCTCCCTTGTTTTAACCATATTACAATAGAGGATTAATGCATCATAATGCATCAAAAATCCTAGCAAGCAATCTCATGACAGTGCCTTCTAAAAATTCACTTTTGTCTATCTGAAACAACCGAAAACAACATCAATTGATCTCCAAACTTAACCCAGCAAAAACCTAACACTTCCAACAATCAATTAACATCCAGAACCATTTCGTAAAATCCTTATAACCATTAAACCACCAAAACACCTCAAAAACATAAAACTATCAACCAAAACAAGTAGAGATTCACATAGTTTCGGGATTCCATTGATAAAACCTTTATCTCAACATTATTAAACATCAAAATCATGATTAAAATCAACCTTAAACCCAGCAAAATAGATCCATTATGAAAATTACACAAATCCATCAATTAAAGCTTGATTTAACCATTTTCTTCAAATCAATCATAAAACCTCATTAAGAAACATAATTAAAGAGTCAAATACTTGGGAATTTCAATAAAAACCCTTGATTAGATGATAAGAATGAAGATTACCTCTAATCCCTTGCTTTTCCCTTAATTGACAAGATTTGATTGAAAATCTTCAAGAAACCATTGAAGCTAGTTGAGGATATCCATGGAAATCATTTGGAAATCAAAGTAAAATGAAAATGAATAAATATCAAGAAGTTTTGAAAGAAAATAGTTAGTTTGGCTGATGAGAAAATAGAGAGAAATCTTGAGAAATAAAAGTTACCTCAAATTGTGATTTTTAGGAAATAACCACCTTTTAACCAAATCCTTTTTAATTAAAACACATTTAAAACAAGTCAAATTAAGGTAATAGCTGATTAAAATTACATTAAAATCCCTAAATATTATAAGCTTTGTCTATTTACAAAATAGTCATTAAAAACAGTTAACAATTTAGTCACTAAATCAAAATGTCCTCATTCCAATTTCCGTTTTTCAAAATTGACTTTACCAAACCCTTTCATATATTTTAAAAGGATTTTAAGAATTTTTTAAATATTTTTATCCCTTATAAAAATATTCGATCCTGAACTCGACTCGAATCTCTAACCCGATCCACCGGACCGTCTAAACCAACCTCAAAACTGCTAGACCCAAAACCGGGGTGTTACATAAACCCTACACTCTATACCCTAAAAATACATCTTATTGAAATTCCCTGAATCCTAACCATAAACCATAACCTTAAACATTAAACCTCGTTTTTCGTGTGGGACATAAATTGGGGCACCGAAAAGGTAGAGGATTTCTATTCGTGAAAAACATATTTGGCCATAAGCATGCTTGTTTAAGCTTTAAAACCTAAAATCCAAATTCTAAAACCTAAACTATTATTCTTATATTTTAACGCTAAACCCTAAATTCAAAACACTAAAACTTAAATCTATAAACTCTCAACCTTAAACCCTAAAATAAATTTTCTTATGTAAACTAAAGTTTACACTATTTGTGTATGGAAGTTTCTTCGTCGTTGAAATAGCTTTTATAATATATAATTGTATATAAAATATTTTTCGTTTATCAACAACATCAATTTGATAATTATTTCATTTTAAATTTTATATATATATATATATATATATATATATATATATATCAAATGCTTGTTGGAATAGCGAAATAAGGTATAGATCACATTAGAAACATTTATTAGTTAATATTTTTTTTATGGTTATACCAAAAAGATATTTAGAATATATACCTTTTAATAGTCATTTATTGAAGTTGTTACCTTTATAGTTATTTACTAAATGTTAAAGCTACATTTAATTTTTTATTTTTGAAGGAAATAATTTAATATATAATTTTTTAAATGGATAGATACAAGTACCCATGGTTAACACAATATTTTTTTGTTTGCTTTATATGAAAAGATAAAATTATTTGAGATTTCCAATATTAAGAACAATTCATTATCACATCAACAAAAAAAAGACGAATTCTATTAAAAAACAAAGACAATTTAAATGAACTTTAAATGATTTAGCAAATGAGATGACTCTATAGTGAATATGAAACAAAGATATATACTATTAATGTCACACACTAATATGAGCTATTACTATAAATATAGACCAATAATTATTATTAAATGATTATGTGATTGCAACAGTTAAATTAATTTAAGTTTAATTGTCGACAATGTTACAAATTCCTAACATGTGGAATGTTAGAAATGAGCTTCTATTAATCATTTGTTCGTTTTAATCAATGACCATTTGGGGACCAGTTTAAGTTAATTTTTTCACAAATGTTTTTTTGTGGAATTGTATAATCAACTACACTAGGTGTGAAGCCTTTGGGGGCCTCAGAACCTACCACTTAAAACCTAAAAAATTTCACTTGTTATTTATATTTAGGCAAACTATTTTCCAAATAATCACTCTTTTGGGTACCCAAAATTTCAATTTGACCCCAAATGTCCTTCAACATGAAATTCTCTTATTGAACTCATACTTAATTCTCTCCACGTTCAACCTTCTCTAAAAAAGTTATAGTTTGAGCTTCTGACATCGAATTAACATATTTAAAAATGTATTGAAAATATAAGATATGTTTTGAATATATAAAAAGAAAATAACTCAAATATGCTTGGATCTCGTACGAAAATACATTGTAAGTTGATTGATGTTCTAAACTTAAGAATCATATTTGTAGAATTATCTCAAACAAATATTTTTACACTCTTATGCATGTATCATCCTTGAATTGATTTAAAGAAATGTTTTGAGTTCTTTCTTCAATAGCATTGGTTGAAATTTCACAAATTTGTTATATTCTTAACATGTGTTGTTTATAATGTCTTTACAAAACTCTATACTTATAAGCATAAGAAGAAAATATTAATTTCAGAGGTTATTAAACCCTAATAATAAACTACATTAAATCTCATTTAATACATGTATATCTAACATAAATAAATATTCATAACAAAAATTATTTATTTTTTTGGGATAATGATGCCACGCTTGCCAAGCTCATGCCCAATCCATCCGAGCCCCGGCCTCTCATTTGCATACCATTGCGCCACCACGGCCATTCGCTATGTGGGGATTGAGCACAAATGCCTTTGTACTTTATCAAAGATGTCAATGTGGTGCCTAAGGTTTGTAAACATTCAATGTGCCCCTTTTAGTTTACTTTTTTCATTCAAAATACCTACGACGCTAACGCCGTTAACTGGTGAGTGTTGGGGACACGTGATACCCTCTTATGCTGCCACATGTCTCTTTTTCCGTAAAAAAATGTTTAAAGTTAAGGAACTTTAAAATATTTCATCTTTTTTTCTATTCACAATAAATTAAAAAATAGAGGAAAATGAAGGGCATTATAAAAGTTTTACCTTTTTTCCTTTTCATCTATTTATTCTATTCTCTGCTAACATTTCAAAATTCTCTTTATTCTTTCTCTAAAAAAAAATTAAGTCTTCTTTCTCATCAGATATCGTTGCCGCTTTTGTCGATTTTTGTCACCATTTAGTCAACAGCCACCATCAAATTGAAGTGTTCCTTGACCCATAGTGTTCTATTGATTTAGTTTTTCTTAAAAATACCCAAAATCTCTTGAAATCAAAACAATAGCTTCAAAAATGTTTCGTTGGATTTCTATGTGTCGCTGTCTAAAACAGTTTTTAGTTATATCATTGCCCTTCCTACAAATTTTACTTGCAAAGTCCTTTTTTTCAATTCGCTTCGAAGGTAAGTCCTTTTCCTTGTAATCGAACTTTGGCTAATATCTAATGAGAAAAAAAGAAAATAAGATTGTTTGTGCTAGTCCGTCACTTATTTTATTATTGATTTTGTTTTATTCTTAGATTATTAGACTTCTCCTTGATGCTGGTCAATGGCTTTAGAAAGTGTATACAATGGAGTACTCTAAAAATTTTTTGAGTACCCCTAAGAATAGATACATCATATAATTGTAGGGATTTTGTTGGTCATTATGCTTAGAATAAAAATCTTTTATTCCTTTTCGGTGCCTCTGTGTATGTCCCTATATTAATTATTTGGTTTAGGGTTTAAAGTTTAAAGTTAAGGTTTAGGGAATTTGGGGTAGGTGTATTTTTTATGTAGGGTATAGGGTTTATGATTTAGAATTTAAGGTTAGAGCTTGAAATTTAATTTTTTAGTGTTTTTAGTTGGCGTTAACGGCAACTCATACACAAAATCCATGATGATTCTCTTTCATTTTCATTCCGGTAACCTCAACAGTTGCAACAACCCAGAAGGAAATTGATGTTCAGCCTTAACACGCTAACTCACCATGCACTTAGCAACGAAATCAGCCACAGCTTTCTTTAGAACAACCCAATAGTACTCTTCTTTCAAGTCTCGATACATCTTAGTACTACCGAGATGCATAGCAAAAAGGACTACTATGCGCTTCGGTCAAAATGGTATGCCTCAACACATCATCATTAGGTACTATGTAAAACCAATATTTGATTTTGATATAACAAGTAATTCAAGGATCAATTTGCAAAGAAAATAAAATTTTTAAGTAATCAAAATATTCGATTTTGACTAGTACAAATTATACTTCAAATGTTTTCAAGTCAAAACTTAATCCCCAAAAATTTTCTAAGTGTTTTTCAGGCCAAAATACACAAAATTGCCCAGGCGTTTCGAAACACCCTTAAAGTGTTTCGATACATTTTTCCACTAGAGGCATCTGTTTCAGAACGGCTCAAACCTGTTTCGATACGACCTTCATCTGGGCCTTTGATAATTAAGCATCATTTCGGAACGGCTAACACCCGTTTTGATACAAGGGTAAAGTAATTAAATTAGGAATTTAATGACATAGCCGTTACTTGTCAGAAACTGAATTTTAAAGATTTGGTGAAGTGTTTCGATACACCCCCAAGCTGTTTCGGAACACCAAATTACAGTTTCAAAATGTTTCGACATAGCCTTTATCCGTTTCGATACAGCCTTCTTTTTGCACTTGTTGTTTCGATACGGCCTATAGCGATTTCGATACGGGCCCTATTTTACACATAATGGCTCTTTTCTTTTTGAGTGTCCGTTTTGATACAGGGGTCTCGGGTTCTGATACGGGTAGTTGCAGAACTGCAATTATGGAGGAAAGAGAGAGTCCCAACGGCTCTCTTGATGATCTCAACCACCCAAACGGCTAGAAATCAATGAGAATATATAAAAACAAGTCTCAAAAGCTACAACAACAACTATTGAGCCTTCAAGCAACATCAAAGCATTCAAATCCAAACCTTGTTCATTTTAGAGTCAAATCTTCGTACCCAACTCCATTGTGATTTTCATTGTAATTTTTATTGTGATTTTGGGGAGTGTTTGATTGTAATTAGATAAACATTATCCTTAGAGAAGCATTTGTAAAGTTTACCAAAAAACCCTTCTTTGTAAGAGTGGGTGGATTAAGCTTTGGGTAGAAAGCTTAATCAAAATTGTAAGGTTTCCTCCTCAGCTAAGAAAAGGGGAAGAATCAATTAGTGGATTGGTTGAAAATCCTTAGTAGGAGGTAGGGTAGTGGATGTAAAATTCATTTAGGAACTTGAACCACTCTAAGTATCATGTGTTCAAATTTTCATTCATCAAATTTTTCCCACCAAATTTTTAATTGTCAATTCACCCCTTCTTGGCCATTTTCAATTGTTTGATCAACTCAACAATTGGTATCAGGGCTACACTCATTGGAAGGATTACAACCCTCTTGAGTCGATTCTAGGAGAGTTTTGATCAACAATAAGTCAAGCAATGGCATCCACCTCCATTTCCAACCTCTATGAGTCTCAATCTACCACCAAACCACCATTCTTCAATGGGGATAACTACTCATATTAGAAGAATAGGATGAGACTATTCATCAAATCCATCGACTACATGGCATGGGATGTAGTTGAAGAAGGGTCATACATTCCTATAAAGAGAGATGGTAAAGGAAGACTTGTCCCAAAGGTGAAAGCCGAAATGACCGAAGATGATAGAAGAAGAATGCAAGTCAATGATAAAGCATTGCATGTCATCTTTTGTGCTCTTGGTCCGGATAACTACTCCAAGGTGTCTTCAATAGAGAATACCAAGGAAGTTTGGGATACCCTCGAGACAACATATGAGGGAACTAGCGATGTCAAAGAGACAAAGATTGGGCTACTCAATCTAAGCTATGAAAACTTCAAGATGGATCCCGATGAAAGTGTCTCCAAGATGTTTCATCGATTCTCAGTCATCGTCAATGGACTAAAGGGTTTTGGTGAGATCATTACCGAAGACAAGCTAGTGAGGAAGCTATTGTATTCACTTCCGGAATCTTGGGATAGCAAGAGAACGACCATCATTGAAGCTAGAGATTTGAAGACTCTCAAGCTCGATGCTCTTGTTGGATCTCTACTTACCCATGAGATCATGAAAAAGGGAAGAGAGGAAGAAAAGAAGATGGAGGGGAAGAAGGTTTGGAAGAAGGAAGTTGAGAAAAAGAAGATTGGAATCGCACTTAACGCTTCATACCATGATAGTGATTCTAGTGAGGATGAAGATGAGGAGATGGCCATGTTGGCCAAACGATTCACTCGTTTCATGAAGTCCAACCGAGGGAGAAATTTTAATAGAAAAGTGGACTTCAAGAACAAAAGTAAAGAAGAAGAGAATGACCAAATCATTTGTTATGAGTGCAAGAAATCCAGCCACATCCGATCCGAGTGCCCTCAATTTGAAAAAGAAGAGTTTTGGGAAGAAGAACAAGCTCAAAACTCAAGTGGCAACTTGGAGTGACGATGAGTCATCCGAGGAGGAGGAGGAGGAAGTGGCTAACCTTTGCCTCATGGCCATTGATGATGATCCAAAGGTAAACCTCAACTAATCTAATATCGATTTTACATATGATGAGCTTCATGATGCATATGATGAGTTGCAAGAGGTCTATGATGAGTTAGTTGAAAAATATAAAGAGCCAATTTTGAGAAATAAGAAAAATATTTCCGATTTGAAAAATCAAAATGAGTCTCTTTCAAAAACTAACTCCGAATTGGATAAGAAGGTTTTATACTTGACAAACCTTTCAAATGATCTTAAAAAGAAAAATCTTGATCTTGAAAAACTTCTTTCCGATTTTCAAGATTATCATAACAAGGAGGTGGGTAATCTTAAAACCTCTATTACTATTGGGAGAAATAATTTTGAGAAAGGAAATTCTTCTAAAACCCAATATGTAAAAAGAAAACAGTTTTATCCTAAACAAAGAAAGTTTTCAAAGTAATCTAAAAATAAAAGAATTAGGAGTGTTTGGGTTCCCAAGGAACTCATTGTTTCTAATAATATGAATGCTATTGCTTCTTGGATTCCTAAGGGAACCAAGGTTTTAAGGGCTAACACACATGGACCCAAAATGGTTTGGGTACCAAAAACCAAAGCCTAATTTCTTTGTTTGTAGGGGGAGCATTGCTACAAGGCCAAAGCTTCATGTAAAAACTCATTGTACCTTGATAGTGGATGCTCAAGACACATGACCGGTGACAAGAGTAGATTCATGGAATTCAAGCCAAAGAGTGGTGGAGTAGTAACTTTCGGTGACAACTCCAAAGGCCACATTGAAGTAATTGGCTCCATTGGTAATCACTCTTCTATTTTTATTGAAAATGTATTATGTGTCAACGGTCTTAAGAATAATTTATTGAGCATTAGTCAATTATGTGATAAAGGTTTTAATGTTCTCTTTGATAAAAATGGTTGCAAAATAATAAACATTAAAACAAATCAATTAATTCTCATAGGGTATAGGATAGGAAATATCTACATGGTGCATTTAGATGACATACATTCATCCCATGCATGTATAGTTTCACATGATGAGAATGATACATGGTTGTGGCATAGAAAACTTAGGCATGCTAGCATAAGTGTTTTAGAAAAATTAGCTTCCCAAAATCTAGTTAGAGGTTTACCCAAACTAAAATTTTCATTAGATAAAATATGTGATGCTTGTGCTAAGGGTAAACAAAAGAGAACCTCATTTAAACCCATTAATGATGTTTCGACTAGTAGGGTATTACAACTAGTTCACATGGATTTATTTGGGCCTATTAGAACTATGAGCTTGGGTGGTAAGTCATATGTTTTTGTTTTGGTAGATAACTTTTCTAGATACACTTGGGTTCTATTCTTAAGTACTAAGAATGAGGCTTTAGAGAAATTTATTACTTTTACAAAAATTACCCAAAATGATCATGATCATAAATTTCACACATTAGAAGTGATCATGGAACCGAATTTCAAAATATGGGTTTTTGAAGATTTTTGTAACGAAAATGGTATTAGCCATAATTTTTCGGCTCCTCGTACTCTTTAACAAATGGGGTAGTTGAGAGGGAAAATAAAAATTTAGAAGAAATGGCTAGGACTATGCTTTGTGAAAATAACTTACCTAAGTATTTTTGGGCAGAAGTCACTGATATGGCTTGTTACATTATAAACAGAGTAATGACTAGGTCAATTTTAAAGAAAACACCTTATGAGATTTTATAATCCAAAAAGCCTAACATTAGCTATTTCCACCCTTTTGGTTGTAAATGTTTTGTTTTAAACAATGGAAAAGACAACTTAGGTAAATTTGATGCTAAAAGTGATGATGCAATATTTTTTGGGTTATTCCCTAAACTCTAAAGTATATTGTGTATTTAATAAAATAACTTTGGTTGTTGAAGAGTCTATACATGTTGTTTTCGATGATAATCTCCTTCCGATGAAGGATTCTTGTGATGATGATGATGATGTAGGGATTATTGAAACCATTGATGGAGGACAAATGTCAAAGGTGGATGAGATTCCAACTAAAGAAGAAGATGTACAAGATTCACCTCTTGAAGCCTTGAAGGACTTGGCTCTTGAGGAAAATGAGGTGACATAACCAAAAGAGTTCAACTATGTCAAAGGTGGTGAAATCTTGGGTGATCCATCCAATGGGGTAACCACTAGATCATCTCTCAATTTAATGAACCATGTTGCATTTCTTTCATAAATTGAGCCTAAAAATATCAAAGAAGCATTAAAATATGATTTTTGGATTTTGTCCATGCAAGAAGAATTAAATCAATTTGAGAGAAGTAAAGTATGGACATTAGTTGAAAGACCTAGTAATCAATCTACTATAGGAACTAAATGGGTCTTTAGGAATAAACTAGATGAGAATGGTAACATAGTGAGAAACAAGGCTAGACTTGTTGCTCAAGGTTACACTCAAGAAGAGGGAATTGATTTTGCTGAAACATATGCACCCGTAGCTAGAATGGAGGCCATTAGGATGCTTCTAGCATTTGCATGTTACCATGATTTCAAGCTTTTTCAAATGGATGTAAAAAGTGCTTTTCTAAATGGTTTAATAAATGAAGAAGTGTATGTTTAACAACCACCGGGTTTTGAGGATTCAAAATTTCCAAATCATGTTTTTAAATTAACCAAAGCTCTTTATGGTTTAAAACAAGCTCCTAGAGCTTGGTATGAAAGGCTTTCAAACTTTTTAATTGAAAAAGGTTTTGAAAAAGGCAAGGTGGACATTACACTTTTCATAAAAAGATATTGTAATGACATCTTAGTAGTGCAAATTTATGTTGATGATATCATTTTTGGTTCTACTAATGAATGTTATTGCAAAGATTTTTCTAAGCTAATGCAAGGTGAGTTCGAGATGAGCATGATGGGGGAGCTCTCATTCTTCTTGGGGCTCTAAATCAAAGGAATGATGGCACCTTCATAAATCAAGCAAAGTATGTGAATGATATGCTCAAAAAGTTCGGCTTGGAGAATGTAAAGCCTCATACCACCCCTATGAGCTCTTCTATAAAGCTTGACAAAGATGAAGGAGGTAAGTGTGTTGATTCTAAGCTTTATAGATCTATGATAGGTTCTTTGCTTTACCTTACCGCAAGTAGACCGGATATTAAGTTTAGTGTTTACTTGTGTGCTAGGTTCCAAGCTAGTCCAAGAGAATCACACTTAGTAGCTATTAAGAGAACTTTTAGATACCTTAGAGACACACCTAACTTAGGTCTTTGGTATCCTAAGGATTCTTCCTTTAGCCTTCATGCTTATTCGGATGCAGATTATGGGGGTGCAAGATAGATAGGAAAAGTACCTCCGGGACATGCCAATTCTTAGGTAGTATGCTCGTATCTTGGTTCTCTAAGAAACAAAATAGCATAGCCTTATCTACCACCGAAGCGGAGTACATATCCTTAGGGAGTTGTTGTGCTCAAGTCCTTTGGATGAAGCAACAACTCTTAGATTATGGTGTTTAAGTAGAAGTCATACCCCTCAGGTGTGACAACACTAGTGCCATTTGTCTCACTAAGAATCCCATCCAACACTCTAGAACCAAACATATAGAAATTAGACATCATTTCATTAGAGATCATGTTTTGAAAAATGATGTTGTTCTAGAATATGTTGATACCCTGAACCAATTAGCGGATATATTTACCAAACCTTTAGATAAAGAGCGTTTTTGAACCCTTAGGAGAGAGTTAGGTTTAACCAGCCTTCCTTAACCCTTTTAAGTCCCAAATGGTCAAAATTTTGGTTGATATTCATGCTTATGTTAATTTGCATCATTTTACTTCTATGCATGTTGTTAGGGGAGTATGCATCAATTTTAGCCATTAAATCTTGCTCATATATCATTCACATGCATTTAGGCTCGATCTAAGTTGGCTCTTTGAACTCAAAACTGCCCAAACTACAGATTTTGTTAAGGGTGTATCGAAACAGCTAAATTTGTTTTGATACGGGCTTATATTGGGAGATTTCAGTAGCAAATCGTATCGAAACAACCTCTTCGTGTTTCGATACAGATTCGTGGCATCGTTTCGAAACAGAGTCAACCTGTATCGAAACGAGAATAGTACCGAAACAGCTCGATAGTGTTTCGAAACGGGCGTTCCGATACGCCAAGTGGCGTATCGAAACACGAGTGCATAGAACAACTTTAAATAGGCATCAAATTTTAATTAAAAAACCAACTCTTTTTCTTCAAAACCCTAGCCGTAAAACCCTTATAAAAACCCTTCCAATCACTTGATTTTTCACATCAAAATCTAAAATTTTTGAGGGTTTTCAATATACACATCAAGGCTAGTGCTTTTCAAGTAATTTGGTGCATCAATCATCCTTCATTCATCATCATCCAATATCAAGGTGTAAAAACGTTTTCCCTTTGTTTTCTTTTTTCATTTAACTTTCTAGGTTGTTTTCAATCTCTTTTTGTATAAAAACATATACCTATAATATAGTCTTTCAATCTTTTGCAAAATATTTCAAAAACTAAATTTTTTTATTCGAATATAAATTTTATACCGTATGTTTTTTTTAGTTTTTATTGATACCTTGATTATAAGATTGTAACATGGATTGAATTTGGTTGATTTACACATACATATATTCTTATTTTGATTCCACTCCAAATTTCAAACATGGCTTCTAGGAAAAGAGTTAGAACTAATGAGGCTGGTGGGAGCTCCACCGTTGATGACGATTCTACTCGTCCTAATCTCAAATCGCTCTACCAAAGATCTCTTCGTACCAAGGATGCCTACACCAATTTTAAGCTTTTCCAAGATGATGACATTAGACGTGAGCATATCGTTTCTTTTCCTTTTTTGGATTCTGAGCATTTTCAATTCCGCTATCTTGATCTCTTAAGGCGTTGGAACTTTATGACCTTCTTGAGCTTACACGGTACCTTGTACCGTAACATGATGCTTCTTTTTTATGCTAATGCTCGTTGAATCTCCAATGTTGGTCAAGTGGTTGCTATCAAATCCTATCTCATAGGGAAGAAATTTAGAGTTGATCCGGAGGTCTTGTACAACGTGTTTGGGTTTGAAGACGAGGGCATATCGGATGAGAACTCTTTGGGTCATACCCTTGGTGGCTCCGTCACGGTTCTTGATGCACATGATCGCATCCTCCATCTTATGGTATCGTGGTGGTTTCACCCTTCCGGTGGCAAGTTCTCTCACATACGACAAGTCGATGATTTTTGGATTAGGTGCTTTCATGAACAACATCATCCGAATCTATGTCAGATTATGTTTGCCGAGATGGTGTACGTTGCTCAAAATCGTCACACTGATCTTGTTACCTCTTTCACCTATGGCACGGCACTGAGCTATTTGTTTTCTAAGGTGGGAATTGATTGATCACTTGATTATGCGGAGTCACTCAAAGATGCCTTCGATGAGCACACACTTCTCCGAAGCAAATCCCACTACATTAATAGAGAATGGACTCATATTGAGAATCCTCCTCCCGTTGTCGCCCCCGAACCTCAACCTCAAGTTGCTCTACCAAAAAATGCAACCCTTATGACATTCATCGCCGAACAATTTAATGGAATGCATACTCACATGGACTCAAGCTTCGCTACCATTGATACTCGCCTCACTACCATAGATGGACGTATCCAAAATGTTGAGACTAGATTCACCTCGATTGAATCTCAACTAACTTCTATGGATATGTTATTCACCGGTTACTATGGCGAATGGAGGCAATTGTATAGGAGCAATGCCAACAATGAAGATGACGAGGATGATGAGCCTTAGATCATTGCATCTCATCTAGCTTAGGATTTCCCTATTTTCATGCACCTATTTATGTTTTAAGTTTAAGACCTATGCTTTGCTTTTATGCTTGAAATTATGGTTTGGATATTATGTTTTGGATTTATGAACTTAATTTGCTTTGGTTTTAATGCTTAATGCCATTATGTTTCTATATTTGTGGTTTGGCTTATGGATTGTATATTATATTACCTCATTGATTTTGATCTAACAAAAAGGGGGAGAAGGGTTAAGCTAAATTTTTAAACTCGTATTCAAAACCTAGCTTAAACTTAGGGGGAGTTTACTTAAAATTTTACTTTGGTTTTGCTATATCAAAAAGTGGGAGATTGTAAAACCAATATTTGATTTAGATATAACAAGTAATTCAAGGATCAATTTGCAAAGAATTAAATTTTTAAGTAATCAAAATATTCGATTTTGACAAGTACAAATTATACTTCAAATGTTTTCAAGTCAAAACTTAATCCCCATAAATTTTTTAAGTGTTTTTCAGGCCAAAATACACAAAATCGCCCAGGTGTTTCGATACATTTTGCCACTAGAGGCATCTGTTTCAGAACGGCTCAAACCTGTTTCGATACTGCCTTCATCTAGGCCTTTTATTTTTAAGCATCGTTTCGGAACGGCTAACACCTGTTTTGATACAGGGATTAAGTAATTTTAAAATTGGGCATTTAATGAAGTAGCTGTTACTTGTTAAAAACTAAATTTTAAAGATATGGTTAAGTGTTTCAATACACCCCCAAGCTGTTTCGAAACACCAAATTACAGTTTCAAAATGTTTCGATACAGCCCTTATCCGTTTCGATACAGCCTTCTTTTTTCACTTACTACGGCCTATAGTCATTTCGATAGGGGCCCTATTTTACACATAACGGCTCTTTCCTTTTTCAGTGTCTGTTTCGATACAGGGACCCCATGTTCCGATACACGTATTTGCAGAACTGCATTTATGGAGGGAAGAGAGAACCCCAACGGCTCTATTGATGATCTCAACCACCCAACGGCTAGTAATCAATGAGAAGGTATAAAAACAAGTCTCAAAAGCTACAACAACAACTATTGAGCCTTCAAGCAACATCAAAGCATTCAAATCCAAACCTTGTTCATTTTAGAGTCAAATCTTTGTACCCAACTCCATTTTGATTTTCATTGTAATTTTTATTGTGAGTTTGGGGAGTGTTAGATTGTAATTGGGTAAACATTATCCTTAGAGAGGCATTTGTAAAGTTTACCAAAAATCCCTGCTTTGTAAGAGTGAGTGGATTAAGCTTTGGGTAGAAAGCTTAATCAAAATTGTAAGGTTTCCTCCTCATCCAAGAAAAGGGGAAGAATCAATTAGTGGATTGGTTGAAAATCTTTAATGGGAGCTAAGATAGTGGATGTAGAGTTCATTTAGGAACTTGAACCAGTCTAAGTGTCTTGTGTTTCAAATTTTCATTCATCAAATTTTTCCCACCAAATTTTTAATTGCCAATTCACCCACCCCCCTCTTGGCCATTTGCAATTGTTTGATCAACTCAACATACTACTATCCGATCCTTGAAACACAACACTCCATCATCATCAAAATGAAAATTCGTCGGATTTCCATCCATAATATCCTTAACATGCGGTACCAACTCTTCATCACAAGGTTGCTTATCCTTTATCAACTGTGGCAATGATGGCTTCACTTGCAATTTGGCCAAAAGACCACCATCTTGTGTCACACTCAACCGTGCAAATATCGCTCTAAGCTCCACCATAACCTTCCTACTCAAGGCATCTGCCACAACATTAGCCTTACTCGAGTGATACTCGATCGTCAAATCGTAATCCTTAAGCAACTCCAACCATCTGCGTTGCCTAAGATTCAAATCCTTTTGAGTCATCAAATACTTTAAACTCTTGTGATATGTGTACACAATACACTTCTCACCATAAAGATAATGCCTCCAAATCTTCAAAGCAAAAACAATTGCGGCAAGCTCAAGATCATGGGTAGGATAATTACGCTCGTGCACCTTCAATTGCCTAGATGCTTAAGCCCCAACTTTCCTTTCTTGCATCAGCACACAACCCAAACCAACGTAGGACACATCACTATAAACCACAAACTCTTTACCCGACTCAGGTTGAATCAAGATAGGAGCTTGCGTCAAAGCTTCCTTCAACTTCTCGAAAGCTCGTTGCCTATCTTCTGTCCACTCAAAACGAACATTCTTTTGCAACAACGTGGTCAATGGACCACTAATCCGTGAAAAGCCATCCACAAACCTGCGGTAATAACTAGACAATCCAAGAAAACTACGAACTTTCAACACGGATTTAGGTGATTTCCAACCCATCACTGCCTCAATCTTGTGTGGAGCAACTCGAATTCCCTCAGGTGACACAACATGTCCAAGAAAAATAGCTTCCCTAAGCCAAAACTAACATTTGCTAAACTTAACATACAACTGGTTATCCAGCAAAGCTTGTAACTCAATTCTCAAGTGTCGATCATGATCCTCCTCGGTACAAGAGTACACAACGATATCATCGATGAACACAACCACGATTTGATCCAAAAACTCATGGAACACTCGATTCATCAAATCCTTGAATGCAACAGGTGCATTTGTCAAACTAAACTACATCACCAAGAACTCATAATGCTCGTACCTCATACGAAAAGAAGTCTTAGGTACACCTACATCCTTCACATTCAACTAATAATACCCAGACCTCAAATAAATCTTAGAAAACACCGAAGAACCTTGAAACTGGTCAAACAGATCATCAATCCTTGGCAGAGGATACTTATTCTTAATCGTCAACTTGTTCAGTTGCCAGTACTCAATACACATTCGCATCATGCATCCTTCTTCTTCACAAACAACATCGGCGCACCCCAAGGTGAAACACTAGGCCTAATAAACCCTCGATCAAGCAACTCCTAAAGTTGCATCTTCAACTCCTTCAACTCTTCCGTGGTCATACGATAGAGAGCAATAGACACTGGAGCTGTATTTTCATACAACTCAATGCCAAACTCAACCTCCCTATTCGGCAGCACCCCAGGCAATTCCTCCAGAAAAACACCTAGAAACTCACATACCGTACGTATGTCTTGAACACGCACCTCTTTCGAACCTGAATTCATAACAAATACTAGAAAAGCTTCACATCCAGAATCCATCAACCGACTCACTTCTAGAGCCGAAAGAGCATTAGAAAAGAATTTAACATTCTCAACCATGATTACTACTTCGTAATCATTTACAAGTTTCAAGGCTACTCGTTTGGTTTCAAAATCAACCACAACCCTATGCTCCGACAACTAATCCATACCCAAGATTACATCAAAACCATGAAACGGCAACTCCATCGAATCAACCGCAAACACATGACCTTCAACAGATAAAGGACATCTCCTAAACAACCTTCTTGTAACAATTGTTTCACCAAAAGAACTAGTTACTTGCATTCCTACGTCTAACATCTCAATAGGAATATCAAGCAAATTTGCATTCTCACTCAAGATGTATGAATGTGTAGAACTAGAATCAATCAAAGATTACAATGACAAAGATTGCAAAGTGAATGTACCAACAATCACATCGTGTCATTGCGTCCCTCGCGATGTGCATACACTCTCACAGGACCACTACTCTTAGGTTGAACCGCCACTACATGAGCCATAGTTCTCTAACCATCCTCCTTACGCTGGAAGTTACCACAACCGTGCCCACGGCCTCTCTTTGGTTCAACAACAAGTTCCCTAGCCTAACCATCACCAGCCAACAACGGACAATCACGTCTAATGTGATCACTCGATCCGCAGCTCCAATAAGAGTTAGCCGCAACAGCAGTAGGAGCTTTCCCTTCACGAGCCAAACATGGACAATCTCGCCTCATGTGTTCACATGATCCACAAACCCAACAAGCATTTTGCTCGGACCTCACCCGATTACCCTGTACTGGCAGACCACGCCCAACAGCTCCTCGTCTCTGCTCAGGACAATACCTACGATCATAGTGTCTCTTAAATTGTCCACCACTAGCGCCGGAATTTGCAACTCTCTTATCCGAGCTAGAATCACCCACACGAGAAGACAGGCCCAAATTATGTTCAATATTCTTCGCTCGTGTCACCAACACATCGAAATTCGTATAATCAAAGACTAACATCTAGGACTTCACCCCTTACACCAGACCATAACGGAAACAGTCACAACGATGCCTATCACTCGGCACTAACTAATGAGCATACTGACTCAAACAAACAAAATAAAACTCATACTCAGCCACAGTCATACTACCTTGAACCAAAGACATGAACTCACATTTCTTATCATCCAATTATCTAACCTCTAGATACTTCTTCTTAAAGGCAGCTTGGAAAAACTCTCAATCCATATCATTAGGCTCCATAGCTACAGTTATAGTCGTCCACCAACTATAAGCATCACCTTGTAACAGGGAAACAACACATCCCAACTTGTGAGCACCATTACACCCCATCTGTTCCAAAATCCAGATCGTACTGGCCATCCAAGCCTCAGATGCCTCGGGCGATAAACCACGATACTCAACACCGCCAAAAATACGTAAATGCTCTAACAGCAACATTGTTTGCCCAGCAGATGGTGCTTGCACATTCACTCCAGCAACAACATCCTCGAAAGCTCCAGTCATCGCCTAAACCAAAGGCGTCAAATCACTCAACACTAGCCCAGCTGGCTCAGGTGGTACTTGCTCTACATTCTAAGGAGGATTACGCGGAGAAGGTGGAATTCCTCCAAGAGGCACATCATTCCCCTGATTTCCCTACCCACCGGCAGCAACAATCATACCAGATCGCAACTCTCTCCTCGGTCCCATTATGCTATTATGACTAAGGCATGATAATAAACCAAAACAAAATAATCAGGTCAGCTTCAAGCAAGGATCCAAGACTTCTGTTTCAAATCAAAACATTCTAGACTATAGTAATAAGGCAATGGGCATCCCAACTTTCCCCCAACCGGCATAAAGCAACCAACGTACATATTACAACCACCGAGCATAACAAACAACATAGTACAACTCACAATTATATCACAACAACTTACCGACATTCCAACCTTTCAAAATTTGGCTCTGATACCAACAAATGTGACCCTCTCGACCCGACCTAGACGCGAGACCGAACTGAACGAGTCACACGGGGAATCTTGGAGTAAACCAGAAAGGTTTACCTCAATAAACGATCTTATTTTATTTTTATTTTTTATCTTATCTAGAGGCACATTATCATCATATGTGATTCAGACTTGTAGCAGAAAAAACTTCAATTCAAACAAACAATGATTTGGCATTCAATTGACAACATACATGTTTCGGGGACCAAATTGCAATTTTATTGAATTACAGGGACTCCAACCAATTTATGGTTATCAACTCTTAATTAGTTATATTTCATTCCACTGTGTCAAATCTCAATTCAATTCAATCATTCAAACTCTTTTAATTGCATTTACAACACTTAGGGACTGAAACGTAAGAAAGCAGATACTTTAGAAGATTCCAATCAACCAACTTACCTGCCACCGTATCGGTACGCCCTAGCACCGTATCGGTATGAAAGTTTTCTTTTACCATAAGCATGTTTGACCATAAGTAAGCTTGTTTAAGCATTAAAACCTAAGCATGCTTGTTTAAGCTTTAAAACCTAAAATTCAAATCCTAAAACCTAAACTCTAATTCTTACATTTTAACGCTAAACCCTAAGTACAAAGCACTAAAACATAAATCTATAAACTCTCAACCTTAAATCCTAAAATAAATTTTCTTATGTAAACTAAAGTTTACACCGTTTTTGTATGAAAGTTTCTTCCTCGTTGAAATAGCTTTTATAATATATATTTGTATATAAAATATTTTTCGTTTATCAACAACTTCAATTTGATAATTATTTCATTTTAAATTTTATATATATATATATATACATATCAAATGCTTGTTGGAATAGCGAAATAAGGTATAGATCCCATAAGAAATATTTTTTAGTTAATAATTTTTTATGATTATACCAAAAAGATATTTAGAATATATACCTACTTAATAGTCATTTACTGAAGTTTCTACCTTTATATTTATTTACTTAAAGTTAAAGCCACATTTTTAATTTTTTATTTTTGAAGGAAATAATTTAATAAATAATTTTTAAATGAATAGGTACAAGTACTTATTGTTAACACAATATTTTTTGTTTGTTTTATATGAAAAGATAAAATTATTTGAGATTTCCAATACTAAGACGCAATTCATTAAGGCATAAATAAAGGAAAAGTCGAATTTTATTAAAAAAAACAAAGACAATTTAAATGAACTTTAAATTATTTAGTAAATGAGATGACTCTATAGTGAATATGAAACATCGATATATGCTATTAATGTCACACATCGATATGAGTTATTACTATAAATATAGAGAAGTAATTATTATTAAATAATTATGTGATTGCAACTGTTAAATTAATTTAAGTTTAACTGTAGACAATGTTACAAATTCCTAACATATAGAATGTTATAAATGAGTTTCTATTAATCATTTGTTCGTTTCAATCAATGACCATTTAGGGCTTCATGGCTAGTTTAAGTTAATTTTTTTCAGAAACGCTTTTATTTGAAATTGTATGATCAACTACACTAGGTGTGAAGCCTTTGGGGCCTCAGGACCTACCACTTAAAACCTAAAAAATTTCACTTGTTATTTATATTTAGGCAAACTATTTTCCAAATAACCTCTCTTTTGGGTACCCAAAACTTCAATTAGACCCCAAATGTCTTTCGACATGAAATTCTATTATTGAACTCATACTTAATTCTCTCCACGTTCAACCTTCTCTAAAATAGTTATAGCTAGAGCTTCAGACATCGAATTAACATATTTAAAAATGCATTGAAAATATAAGATATGTTTCGAATATATAAAAAGAAAATAATTAAAATATGATTGGATCACATACGAAAATACATTGTAAGTTGATTGATGTTCTAAACTTGAGAATCATATTTGTAGAATTATCTCAAACCAATATGTTTACACTCTTACACATGTATTTTGCTTTTTGTTTGATTATTTCCATTTAAACTTTCAAAATTATTATCGTGAAGCGACTGATCATCTCATCATTTGATACTTGATGTAATAGATTTCACAATTTTTACAAAGGAAATCACTTTTTTCGTCAAGAGTAGTGCTAATTATCATCACAGCTACAATATCCAACCTTAATGATAAGCATTGATGAAGTGTTATTACTATTATTTATCAATCTAACTTTCAAATAAGGATAAATTTTAGGTTAAATAAAATTTTTAGGGATTAAATTGGAAAAACTAAAATCATAATAAAAAATATTGGATGGAACTATAAAAATTAATTATAAATATGGCGAAAATAAAATTAGAACTTTTTAAATATAATTTGATAATTTTATTATTAAAGTATGATAGCATTCACTTTTCTTTCTTATTTTCCACCCAATTTTAGAGAGAAAACTATTTGTGTAGGCATGGGCGAAACTAGAAATTTATAAAGGGGACCAAAATGAAATTTAAAAAATTAGAAATTTATAAAAGGGGGACCAAAATTAAATTTGTAACCCCCTAGACCTGCCTATGCATTAATACGGATCCTAGGAAGTCACATTAGGGTCACCGGAGTGACCCACGTTAAAATTTTAAATAAAACAAATTGTTAAACTATTAAAATCATAAATCAAGTTTTAAATTAAAATACAATTTTATAAATCATTCAGACAATAAAACAAAACATTGATACAAGTTACGAAAACAGATTTCAGACTCATATATATAACACAGTACGTGACATACATGCCCCCTAATTGCATATATACCATACTCCGCGAGAAAGACGAAGAAACTCTCGTACCAACGTTGGTAGTTGCAACATGGTCGATCCTTTAACCTGTGATGGTAAAAACAACGTGAGCTTCAAAAAACTCAGTAATACAAACTACCAACGGATGCTAAAATCACATGCATGTATATGATAAACTTAACACTTCGTGAAGAACTGGACAACTATACCCCAATTACGATTCAATATTTTGTAAAGCATCACATCAGAAGGTAACAAAGTTTCTCTTTATTCGATCACCCGAACCTTAGGAGGTGAGTTTAAAACTGGAGATTTAGAAGAGATTCAGGTTTCAGAAGTGAACCAAGGAGTTTAGAGTGGTTCATTAAGTGCATATTAGAAGTGTACCGAGTGTTTCAGACTTAGTTGCACTAATTTAGTAGGGTGGACTTCAGAAGAGGTCAGAAAGTTTTATCAATTTACTTAACTATCCTCCAACCGTACACCATTATGCAGAAACTCAGAATTGTATCCAGAAAGTCTTACCCTAGGCCCGTCGGGCGTAGGAGCTTACAGAAAAGCTTACCCTAGGCTCATTGGGCGTAGGAGCTTAGGTCCAGAAGGGCTTACCGGCGTTGAGCCTACAAAATCTTCATCTATATTCCAGACAATGCCCATATGAAATTAGTTTATAAGCAGAAGACAGTTATCCATCCTTTTTTATACCATAAGACATATGTCAGATTTATTTTGTTTTATCATAATTATTATGTATTCAAGGTCATATATCAGATATATTTCCATGTCAGAGAACAGAAGCCAAAGATTACTTTCTTTTCGAATAACAGAGTCATACTTTTAATTTTAGGCGGATAACCATGGTTCAGAACAGAGAGTATTTTACGGACACATGGTACGCGCCTTATGACCCAATTTGTTTCTCAAGGTCACTCGCCAATCATCAGAATAAGAACACTTGACAATTATGGACAGATTCAAGAATGAGGTCCCACAAAAAGGGGGTTTGATAACCATGACCCAAACCAGACATCAAGGTTGATGCATCAGAATCATTGAGATTTTAGATATATCGAGAGTGATTCGATCGTTAAAGCTTACAAGGGTATTGTTGGTCATTCTGACCTTCGGGGGTAATTTGGTAAACTGAACCAACAAGGTATAAACGGTGATGTACCGAATTCAGGAATTCTAGCTGCTCATCAAGCTTTCGAGTCTCTCTAAACTAATTGGAACCATTAACATAGAGTTTGAAATATAATCGGATAAGTACATCTTAAGCATTCATTTCCAGAACTGATTACAGCGTAACAAGAAAGCAGTTTGTCTCCACCCTACATCAACTGAACTTACTATGAGAGATCGAACATGTATTCAAGCGGTAATTTTCCAAATACCTGAACATGTATATAACACTCGAACTCGTTCCATAGCATCGAATTTATCTTTTTGAGGAAACATGTTGTTCTTACCAATAGTTGAGTACTTTCTCCAAATAACCCGAACATGTCGCCACATGGTATCTTCCCAAAATTACGATAGTATCAGAAACGACCAACAAACACGGGTTGTGTATTACCACTTTAGAGTCATTATATTGTCTAGATTTATTGGTATTCCTTATTCCAGACTTAGAGGTACTTTCAGTCATTTTTAGCATTCGCGTGTATTTCAGAAGCTTCATATCCGAAGGTGTTCCAAAAATTCTGAGCCTTTCAGTCGTTCCAACTATTCATTCATTTCCGATCTCGAGGGTATATTCATCATTTCGGTTAATTTTGGCATCTAGTGCCTGAGGGTAATTCAGTCTTTTTTGTCATTACTGTGTTCCGATTAATTCAAACCTATTAATATTTTCAATCCTCTTTGCCATTTTAGATGCTTTAGTCAATCCGATAATTACACCATTGGTAGCTCTGGACATGCGAAAAATTCTTGTAAATTTGTCTTTGGAGATTATTTAGAATCCAGGAAAAGCTTAAATATTTACATTCTTAGAGATGCAAATCTTATTACTAGGTCATTCCAAGTATAACAAGATTTTTCCGATGAATCAATTGTTTATCAGATAAAGAGCAAAATCTCATATCACATTATTCTCAAGGGTATTTTCGTCATCTCTTAACTTAGCATTTTAGAAATTTAAATCATTAACAAGCAAAAACCCAATTTAGAGCATCACAGTCTTATCAATTATTCTTAGATCTCGAAAGTTCTTTTAAGTCACTCGTCTTTCTAACCGAGCACTAGTCTCAACTAGTTTACTACCCTTTTCCATATTCGATTAGGCATTAACAGAATTAATCATACGCTTAAACATAATCATGCATGAGTTTACCGGATACCACTATGTTTCATAAAGCATTCAAGAGGTAGTAAGGTATTACCTCAACTCCAAGCGACACCGGTCGATTCATGATACTTCATTTGATCGCACTCGAACCCAAATTCGACGTCCCTCAACATCTCGGATACAAGGAACTTTGAACACCTTCAAATACACAAACTACAAGATCAGACCTTATTCACAAAGTTCTTAACTGAATAATTAAATACATATACACGTTTGGGTTCGAGGTCTGATTCAGAGGCTTTCGGGTTGGAATTTTACGAAACGGGCTTCAAAATCAAACTCAGGACGTCGAAAAACATAAAATAGGAGTTTTCAGAACATTTGACTTTTTGGGTCAAAGTCAACGCTGACGTCAGCAGTCAAAGTCAACGCTGACGTCACAGGTCAACTAGGTTGACTCGGCTGAGTCAACTCGGGCGAGTTGACTCACTACGTTGACTCGAACGGGTTGGCTCACTGAGTTGACTCGAAAGGTTTTACTCGATCAACGGGTTAACAGGTCGGGCGGACGGGTCGAACAGACGGGTCTGGGCTCGGTTCTAGTTTGGGCTCAAACCGGGTTGGGCCGGTTTCGGACCGGTTCACTTACCCAAAATATTGTGACCGTCGGAAGGTCGCTAGACGATCATCGGAACGTCGCCGAAAAGTTACTGGAGTTGCCGAAATCAATATTTTTCACCTGAAAATAAACGAATAAGCGATTACACGATTTTTCCCAACTACACACAATCAAAATTTCACCGGAATTAGACCGGAACTCACCAAATAAGCATAACGATCACCAGAATCTACGAAGCTCCGTTAGGAGTCTTACCGGCGTCGATCAGACGCAAAACCTTAGGGGTTTTGCTCATCTTGCTTCGCCGGTCACGACTGTCCTGTCAATGCGCCCCTAATGGCGACAGAGGTGGTCGGAGACGAAAGGGCGATGTTTGGTTCATCGTCGAGCCTTCAACCGGCTCTCCACGGTGAAAGACGGCCTCATCGCGCGAGTGACTCACGGGATCGGGTCTATGAAACGACAGCAAGCACGTTACTGGTGGCCGTGCATGCCACCGGCCGGCGGTGGGGTAGATCGGACGGCTAACAGGGGTAAAAACCTTCTCTCTCTCGATGGTGAAGATGATGGTAAAGCAAAGGGACGGTAGGTGAACGGTCAATTCGAATATTAAATATGTTTTAACATACTTCTCAAACTTAATTCAAAAGTCTTTCAAAGCAACACTTGATAGACATGAGCACTTGGCTTAGTGGTTAAAGCTTTAGCATCCCACCCCAAAGGTCACAGGTTCAAACCCTTATGTCACCAATTCCATTTCTTTTTCTTTTTTCGCTCAATTCAATTTATCTCATAAACCCTTTTTTGTGTTACAAAATTAAAATTTTTGAGGGGGACATATTAAGATTTTACAAACTTTAAAAGGATTATAGAACTAATTTTACCTTTTTTTCTAAACAAATCTATTCTATTACTAATGGAAAAGAAAAGGTTGGTGGGGACCATACCCCTATTTTCCTGTTAAGTTCCGCCCATGTGTATAGGAACAAAGAAAATTACTTACCTCCTATTTTTTTCCAACCAATTTTTTACTCTATCAAACAACTATTAAATTTATTTTTTCTATTTTTTTCTTCCCCTCCTTCCCTTCCACTTTTCCACCGACCAAGCAAAGTCTTAAATTATTAATGATGTTATTCTTAGAAGCTATTGCAACTTTGATGAAATTGAATTTCGAAAAAAAAAATAGATGAAAAACAAAGATGCCCTACCACACATATCAAAGATTTGTACACCAATTTTACATCGAATATATGACAAAATTAGAGACAACTTAAACAGTATTACGTTTTGATGCAATTTCTATAAGTCTTTGAATACAAAGAAATTGTTATGAATTAAGTAAAAGAAGAACTAGAACAAAAGAGATGAAGGATAAGGAGAAAAACTTATGTTATATTCTTAACACGTGTTGTTTATAATGTTTTTACTAAACTCTATACTTATAGGTATAAGAAGAAAATGTTAATTTTAATCGTTATTAAACCCTAATAATAAATTATATTAAAGTCTCATTTAATACATATATATCCACCATAAATAAATATTCATAACAAAAATTATTTATTTTTTAAGATAATGATGCCACGCTTGCCAAGCTCATGCCCAATCTATCCGGGCTTTGGCCTCTTATTTGCATACCATTGCGCCACCACGGCCATTCGCTATGTGGGGATTGAGCACAAATGCCCTTGTACTTTTTCAAAGTTGTCAATGTGGTATTTAAGGTTTGTAAACGTTTAATGTGTCCCATGTATTTTACTTTCGTCATTCAAAACACCCCCAACATTAACGCTGTTAACTGGTGAGTATTGGACACACACGACACTCTCTTATGGTGCCACATGTCTCTTTTTCCGAAAAAATGTTTAAAATTAAGAAATTTTAAAATAATTTCATCTTTTTTCTTTTCACGATAAATTAAAAAATAGAAAAAAATGAAGGGCATTAGAACAGTTTTACCTTTTTCCTTTTTATCGATTTATTCTCTTTTCTGCTAACATTTCAAAATTCTCTTTATTCTTTCTCTAAATAAAAATTAAGTCTTCTTTCCCATCAGATATCGCCACCGGTTTTGTCAATTTTCATCACCATTTAGTCAACAACCACCATCAAACTGAAGTGTTTTTTGCCCTATAGTGTTTTGTTGATTTAAATTTTCTTAAAACGACCCCAAACCTCTTGAAATCAAAACAATAGCTTCAAAAGTGTTTCGTTAAAATTAAAATTTTATGTGTCGCTGTCCGAAATAGTTTTTAGTTATATTATTGCCCTTCCTACAACTTTTACTTGCAAAGTCCTTTTTTCTCAATTGGCTTTGAAGATAAGTCATTTTCCTTATAATCGAACTTCGGCTAATATCTAATGAGAAAAAAAGAAAGAAAAAAAGATTGTTTGTGCTAGTCCGTCACTTATTTTATTACTATTTTTTTTATTCTTAGATTACTAGACTTTTCCTTGATGCTGATCAACGGCTTTAGAAAGTGTATAGAATGGAGTACTCTAAAAATTTTCGAGTACCCCTAAGAATAGATACATCATAGAATTGCAGGGATTTTGTTGGCCATTATGTTTAGAATAGAAATCCTCAGTTTTTTTTGTGTGTCTTTATGTATGCCTCTATATTAAAATTAAGTTTAAGGTTTAAAATTTAAAGTTAAAATTTAGGAAATTTAGGGTAGGTGTATTTTTTAAGGTGTAGGATATAGAGTTTAGGATTTAAAATTTAAGGCTAGAGCTTGAAATTTAATTTTTTTAACATTTTTAGTGTTGGGACATAAAAAGAGACACTTAAAAATGATACTATGATTATATGACACAATTTTAGTAGAATATATATACTCAACTTTGTAAACCCCACTTTGCGTTTTGGTTGTTGATAGGTTATTAATGAACATATAAGGATGTGTTAAAAATGAAAGCGTTTGTAGACAATATCTTTAAGGAACCTTATTTGTTGTAGGATACAATATTTAAGACAATTTAAATCAAGATAATGTAAATTAATATTTTGTTAATTTACTTTTTAATTTCTCAATTTAATTTTATAAAATTTATTCATAATAAATTTGGGTAAATTAGTTTTTAGTCCCCAAAAGTGGTTTAATAATTTCTTAAGAAAAAAAAAGCACGCTCTCTTTTTTGCTTCAGAAAAAATGGTAAAATTATAATTATGCCCTTGTATTTTTGTTTTTTTTATGAAAAAGAAACAAGTAAAATTATTTTAAAGCCCTTAACTTTAAACAATTTTTTCTTAAAAATGTGACGTGTGGTAGCGTAAGAAAAGGTCACGTGTCTATGACACGTAAGTTAACGTTGTTAACGTCAGGGGACATTTTGAATGACAGAAGTAAAGTACATGGGCACATTAAATGTCTATAAACTTTAGACATCACATAAATAAATTTAAAAAATACATGGGGTATTTGTGTCATTATACTTTGTTTTATAAAGATTTAAGCAAAGGTTGTATAATCTCTATCATAAATACATGCGGTCGCTTCAAAATCGTAGAAATTTGATTTTGAAATTAAAATTGATGTTGACGTGGCTTGATTTTTTTATAATGCTCTTTTATTCGAGAGTTGCTACAAAATACTATAATTTCTTTAAAGAAGTTTTAAAAAGGTTTATTGTTTAATTATTTATCTTAGAATTAGTTTAAATTAAAATCTAGGGGTCCTAGACCTATTCCTCCTCCTCCTCCGGAGCTGTTTATAGTATCAAGAATCAGAATGAGGGCCACAATGAATGCATAATCGATGTTGGGATTCACTGTCACCATAGACTTATTCTTCCCTTTCAATGTGCTTTCAACTCTGGGTTTCTTTTGCATCTGCAATCACATTCATTCAACATTCTTAATTAAATCCATCCATTCTTAATAACCTTATGCATCTTTACTATCTATATATGCTTACTTGGGCAACAATGGTGGAAGACTCTCCAGCATAAACAACACAAGATCTTTCCGACCAACTCCCCTTAACCTTAAAATCGCAAACTTCCTCCTTTGTATTGTTTGCCAAGAACACATCTAATTTCGTCTTTAACTGAAACATCGAAGATCGTCTAGCCGAAAACAGAAGATCACTCGCATCCGTACTCTCTCCCTTGAATACTTGCCACTTATCATGTGCACTCACCATCTGCATCAGCACAGAAGCAAACAATATAAGCACATACTTTAACTTCAACAATCAACATGTAGTTCATATATAAACATATGCATCCATGGCATCAAGGACTAAACCACCTTTCGTTTGAGTGTGACGATGGGATTGCCAGCCCCGTCGAGCAATATTCGACGGTGATGCAGGGATAGAAACTTTTCTTTAACTTTGAAAAGGATGTTGTCATTGATGTCAACAACGACAAAGTTGCCCTCGGTCATGGATACAACATTACGAATGATTGGGAGATCGACAGGGTGAGGAGCGCAGAAATGAGGTCCGATGATCGAAACAGGGTTAGCTAAAAGTTGGTTTGAGCTGGAACTTGGATTGGGATTGGAATTGGAATAGGAATATGCCATTGGGATGTAAGGGGAGAATTGTGTAGATATTGAATTTGGTTTTGTTGTGAAGATTTTCAAAGGATGAGGCAGCCTATAGCCCTATATAGTGCTAAGTGCAAAGGCTTCTCATACGAAGAGAAGGCGACTTTTCTAATACAATCAAGTGAAGTGGGGCATGGTGGTTTTCTATTCTGTGGATAAATCAGGAATTCCTACTCAAATCTGTATCTTCTTGGGAATATTCAAAGTGCATAACGAATATCATACATATTTCTCATTTGACTGCTTGTTTTATTAGAAATAGTTGTTATCATCAACTCCAACAAGTTGCTTAAAATCTTGATCATAAGGATTCATTCATTTAGCTTGCTTCATAAATGAATATAAAAGAACAAAAATCAACTATCCATGAACAGTGTTCATCGAATTCCCCAAACAATCTAAACTTGATTATGAAAATGTTGGAGACGGGGAAAAGAAGCAAATGCATATATATATATATATGAGAAATCCAAAGTCGGGTTGATTCAAACAGATAGAACAACAGAAAAGAAAAGAAACCAAGATTAGCCGGTACATACAAACATCGATACAAGTGTTTTGGCTTCCTGCATTTTGCTCATAATTAAATTATCTCAATTCCAAGAGCCATCCTGCTCTGGGAATCAACATAATCTATATGCATATTTATATACAGGAAGAAATCAACCACCAACACTGATCAAAGCTCACCAATAAATCAACACTCGTCACTGCTGCAGATATTCTGGGTTGAATGCAAGCGCTTCCCGATATATCAGCTCCTTCATCTGCTCCTCGGTTAACGCATGCTGCTCAAAGTCGAAGTTAAAGGGGGTCATGCATACTGGTTCATCACTTATGTCGTGCAGTGACGTTAGATAGGGATGAGCAAGTGCATCCTCGACTGAAACGAATAGGAAGTAGAATTACATTAGTTCCAACTCGGGACAAAGACGTTGCAACACAGCAGTAGCCAGAAGAAGACAATGACAACTAAACTAATTGTGACAATTTAGCATGCATTGGCAAACTTCAGTGACATAATAGGGAAAGAGTACTAAAACACACTGAATGTACGTGATGTCACATGGAAACATGCATATGGATAAGAAAGAGAGATAAACATGTATTCTTTTGCAACAAACTCACCAGTAAGCCTTTGTCTAGGATCAAAGGTCAACATCTTCTCAACAAGATCAATAGCTAAAGGGTGAACATTTGGAAACTTTTCAGTGAAAGATTGTCGACGATAAAGAGGAAGTTGTCGAATGTATCTCTTAGCATTTTCATTCAAAAACTCCAGCTCAGCCTCCGATGGGGTGCCAATCAGCTGCAAGGCAAAAACATCACTTCTTATGGTGAAATTCTACAAGCATTTTTTACTTCAATCAATTTTTGTCCCTAAGATGCTCATGGCACCCTATTCAGCAACTTATTTGTTTAAATTTTAGATAATTTTATATTGGATGGGGAAAGAACTAACCTCCATAAGCAATCGCAGCTGATGCACATGATCTCTTCCAGGGAATAATGGCTTCCGATCCATCAATTCCATAAAAATGCAACCCACGGACCATACATCAATCGCTGCAGTATAATCAGAAGAGTTTAGCAACAGTTCTGGTGGACGGTACCATCGAGTAACGACGTATTCAGTCATAAAGTCACTTTCAGAGGTGACACGAGCCAGTCCAAAATCACATATTTTCAAGTCACAATTAGCATTCAGGAGAAGGTTGCTAGGTTTTAAGTCCCTGTGTAGAACATTTGCAGAGTGTATATACTTCAGCCCACGTAAGATTTGATAGAGGAAATACTGCAAAGCAAGATAAGTGGTTAATTTGATGTTAAGGCTCAAATAGTAACCCTTAAAATATGCGTTATACCATTAACGTAGGTACTTTTGACTCAATTGTTTTGATTACTTAGTTTTCTCTTCTGGAAACACAAAAGCAAAAAAGAAAAAACATTTGGAAACAAAAGCAACATTTTTGAAAAATATATATATTAAGAATGTTAGAAATGTGTTTCTATAACTCATTTGTTCGTTTTAATCAATTACCATTTGGTTCTACTTTGACAATTTCCTATCTGTGAATAAAAAGAATGTTCATTTACTAAAGGACCAGTTTAAGTTTATTTTTTCCACAAATGCTTTTATCTGGAATTGTATGATCAACTGCACTAGGTATGAAGCCTTTGGGGCCTCAGAATGCTGTTAGCCCTCCTTTTCACTTGTTATTTATATTTAGACAAACATTCAGATATAAAATCAACCCAGAAGATTTTCATTTGAAGTTGGACCCTAGCAAAACCATCTATCCAAGCATAAAGTAACCACCTGTTGGTCATAAAAGTAACCTTTAAATCAAGGTCACTGTTAAAGAGCAGAAGGCACAACTGCACAAATGACTGAACTTTTCGATCGAGCATTATACTATGGCATAAGAAACCTTATTTGCCACATATTTGCTTTCAAACCCTATTTACCCCCCACCACCAATAAGCACAGATATTTGCTTTCAAACCCTATCTTGCACATTGTTCCACATCAAGTACCAACTTTTTGACAATTAGAGGCTTGCCTACAATAACTAGGTACTCTAAAAGCCAAAGAAATTTCTCTATGCATTATTCTTCAAGTGCAACAGATGGTCAGTGTTTGCAATTATAGCAGCTGATACTTTTCAGTTTGGTTAAGTATGAAGATAGAGTCATTATGAAGAAGAAGAATTATACCGACTAACAGCTGAGCTTGATGCAAGCAAAATTAGGGTTCTAAATTAGCAGTCAATTGAAATAGCTGTACCACAAAAATGTTAACTTGTAATTTAAGGAATATGATGACTCCTTATCATAAAGAAAAACAAATCTCTATATTTCAACCTGACAATGCTCTTCTGATAAAGCTTGATTAGAACGGATTATCTGATGCAGGTCAGTGTCCATTAGCTCATATGCAATATAAACATCATTAAAGCATTCTCTTTGGGGGGGTGGAATTATATCCCTGATTGCAACAACCTGCATAAAAGGTGAAAATGAGACTAACCCACCATGATAACAAAAAAGATATGATTCTTCAAAGGTATCTCTCACTTTCTCCAAGCTACAGAAAAAAAAAATTATTTGCACAAAGAAAGAAAATGTTAAAACCAATTAATGTAAAGAGATTACACTGTAAGCTAAGGTTTAAACAAAACTAGCGATAGCATTAGCGCCAACCTGAACAACAAAACAACCAAAGTTGGCCTAGACAAGACTTCTACTGTTATGCATAGATATTATTTATCTTATAATCAGAATAGAGCAGCCAATATAGGGTGGGACAACACTGTTTAAAAGTTGGAATTGCAAATTTAGTTGAGAGCTTTGAGGCTTTTCATTAGTATAAATACGATCCAACATCCCCATCAAGAAAAGAAAAATAAACACGTCCAGTGTTAGTCTTTCTGTAATTCACTTAAGGAAGGTTTGTAAATACCGTACAAAAGCATAAAATAATACTAATGAGGAAAACCCCTAAAAGTACCTACCTATATCAAAAACATATCTAACACTTTATTGTTATGAACTGAAACCTCATTAGGTTCTCGAGTTAGGGTTCACTCAATGAGTAGTGTGTAAATTACCTTGTGTTGCTCTAACTATATTACTTTTATTTCCCCTAAACTATTTACCTATGTCGAAAGCATATCTAAGACTTCAATGTTATAAACTGTAACACCATTATGTTGTAAAGTTAAGGTTTATTTAAGGCTTAAGCTTAACAATAAAATAAGTGCCCAAACTATGTCTTCTTTTTTTTTGCAATAAATGCCTAAAGTATTTTTTGGCTGAAATAGGTGCCTAAAGTTTCATTTTTGGCTTGTTTTAAAGTTAACTGAGGCACCTACTTTGGCACCTATTTCAACCAAAAATGAAACTTTAGGCACCTATTTCAACCAAAAATACTTTAGGCACCTATTGCAAAAAAGAGACATAGTTTAGGCACTTATTTTGTAGTTAGCCTAAAATGATTAGTGAGTGAATACGCTTGTGCAGCTCTAACAATTTTCCTTAAATTTGCCCCTAAAGTACCTACCTATATTGAAAACATATCTAACACTTCAATGTTATAAAATTCAACCCCATTCGCTACTCAAGTTAAGGTTTATAGAATGATTAGTGAGAGAATAATATTGCATTGCTCTAACTATTTTCATTTTATTTTCCCCAAAGTACCTACCGATATCGAAAACATATCCAACACTTTGATGTTATGAACTGTAACCTCATTAGATTCTCGAGTTAAGATTTATTCAATGATCAGTGAGTGAATACTCTAGCATTGCTCTAACTATTTTCCTTTATTTCCCCCTAAAGTAACTACATATAGCGGAAATATATCAAACACTTTGATGTTATGAACTGTAACCTCGTTAGGTTCTCCAATTAAGGTTTATTCAATAATTAGTGAGTGAATACTCTTGCTTTGCTCTAAATATTTCTCGAGTTAAGGTTTAATCAATGTTTAGTGGTGAGTGAATAATCTTGCATTGCTGCTCTTAATTATCCTCGTTTCATTTTCACCTAAAGTACCTACCTATGTCGAAATCATTTATAACATTTTGATATTATGAATTGTAACCTCGTGTGGTCCTCGGATTAAGGTTTATTCAAGGATTAATAAGTGAATACTTCTGCGTTATTCTAACTATTTTCCTTTTTTTCCCCCTAAAGTAACTACTTATACTGAAATCATATCTAACACTTCAATGTTATGAATTGTAACCTCGTTAGAGTCTCAAGTTAAGGCTTATTCAATGTTTCTTAAGTGAATAATCCTGCATTACTCTAGCCATTTTCATTTTATTTCTCCTAAAGTAACTTCCTATTCAAAACCATATCTAACACTTTAATGTCATGAACTGTATCCTCGGTAGACTCTCAAGTTAAGGTTTACTCAATGATTAGTGAGTGAATACTCTTGCGTTGCTGTAGCTATTCCCCTTCTATTTCCTCCTAATACCTGCCTATATAGAACACATATCTAGCACTTCGAAGCAAAAAAAACAAATGGGGTTTTGAACCTCCGAATAATATAGACATCAAGAACGTTAGAACAGCAAAAGAGAAAGTAAAACCAAATATTAACAATGAATGAGTTGAATTAAAAGCAAGTTAAAAGAAACCCCCAAATAATTCACTCACTGACGTTTTCATGATCCATGTGACGAAGAAGCTTGATCTCACGAAGAGTTCTCTTTGCATCAATCTTGTTGTCAAATGCGTTCGCGATCTTCTTTAACGCGACGTGTTCATTTGTCTCGGAGTTCAACGCAGAACTAGAATAAATCAAACATAATTAACAAAATTCAATCAAATAACAGTGGGGTTTTTTTAAAAAAAATAATAATAATAAGTCGAAATAAGTAGTAGTAGTAGAAGAAGAAGAAGAAGCGTAATTACCAAACGATGCCGTAGGCACCTTTACCGATAGGCATAATAGGGGGTTTGTATTTAGAAGTGACCTCAAAAATGTTCCCAAATATATTATACTGAATAAATCTGCCGCCGTGGCTAAGAGTTGCCGGGATATTTTCCATCCCAGCGGCCATCTGCGGCGGATGTTGCTGATGGTGTTGCGGGTCGTGCTGCTGGTGGTGTTGAGCGGCCTCCGCCATCTCTGTGTCCGCCGGCTGAGGTGGTTCTCCGCCTTCCATATTTTACCTTATTTCCTGGAAAGAAGGAAAAGATCGAAAAGAAATTGGGGTAAGTGACGATGTACTGGAAGGATGCGTGGTATTTTATTGGTCAATGGATCTGTGTTGTGTTTTTTTTTTTCTTCTCTTTTTTCCCTTTTATTTTATTTTACTTATTTTCTGCAAATGGAGAACTGTTGTTGCCGGGCTTCGATGGGGACTCTAAGGCTTAGTTTATTGTTGTTTTTAAAAAGTGCGGTAAAAAATGAAAGTAAACTTAGATAATGTTCAAATAGTTAATGTTATGGTCAGGGGCGGAGTTAAAATTTGGGATTAGGGGCAAACTATAAATATTTAAAATTTAGAGGGGCAAATTTATAAATGAATCAATTTTTAAAAAAATTTAAATAGGGGGACAAAGGCGAAAAAGAATTTTTTCGAGGGTGGGGGGCGGCTGCCCCTCCCGAAGCCTTAATGGCTCCGTCCCTAGTTATGGTATATGAAATAAGTCAATTTTAATTATAATAAAAAATTTATTTTTTATAAAATTTAATTTTAAAATATAAATTACATTCTAGATTATATACGGACATATCACTTAAAAATTAATAATAAATATAAAATAAATTATAAATAAAATAATTTTATTCTCAATGTAAATATTATAAAAATATATATTATTTTACAATTATGTATGCATAATATACAATAAATTATAATTAAATAATAAAGGTAAAAAGTAATTTTATTTTCAAACTAGTTTTTCGACCCAAGAAGCTATAAAATCTAGCTTTTTAGTTTGGGTGGAAAAGCTAGTTTTAAAAGCAATCAAAAACAAGAATTGAAAGTACTTAAAAAAGTTCGTTCGAGTTGCCAAACGCAACCACAAACGGGGCCTAACTAGTAAGGAATGCGGTTAACAAACTACAAGTTTTAAATTTTGTGAAAGACTCCCCAATAATTTAAAATGTTAGACTTTTTTATAATATTTTAATTTTATTTTTTTATAATTTTTATAAGTTTTGAAAAAATTTATATTTTAAATTCTTGGACAAAGTTTCAAAACTTATAAAAATAAATTTCGAAATTTATCAAAAATTACGAAAAAAATCAGCCTAAAATGTTATCAAAAAGTTAATATTTTAGGTTTTTCGTTCAGTCTTTCACAAGTTCGAAATTTATTATTTTTTAGCCGCACCCTATACCTATTGCATCCCAGACTCACCCGACTTTAGTCATATTATAACTTGAATTTTATTTGAATTTTTTTAGTTGAGATAAATTGTTCAAGTTTCCGTTCAAAATTAATTATGATTATGTGTGATTTTATGGTATTAATTGGTGTCGATTTATATGGTTTTCAATAATCTTATACAATATACATATATATTTCATATGCAATATATATAGGCAGGGTTAAAAGACTGAATTAAAACTTGAAAACCGATCAACTAGTTATTAAAAATGTTGAATTACTAAAATTATTGAGTTATTCAAATTTCATTATATAACTTCAATTTTATTTAATTTTTTAGTTAAATTAAATTTATAAAATTATAATTAAAATCAAATTAAATAGACTTTTTCATGTCAAAGTGGAAGAAAACATTCATTAAACTAAGCAAAGTACAACCAAGGAGAGAACTAGGGCAGCCTGAAAATAAAATGGACTCCTCGAGGCCCAAATCACAATGATTTTAAAATGAAATATTTATGATTCTTTTAAAACAAAGAAAATTGAGAAATAGGTTATATATCTCAATTTAATTGTATGACTAAAAAAATTTAACTTTATTGACGAAATAATTTTAAAATAATTAATGAAATGTTTTTTTTAAAGCTGGCAATTCATATATTAGATTTTGTGTAAAGGTTACACTTTGAAGAACAATCAAAAGCATAAAAGAAATTACATCCTAACATAACCTCACCACCCGACCATAAGAAATCTTCAGTAGATCCAATCAAGGCCAGCAATTCGAAGATGATGAAACTCGGAGTGCATCTATTTAATGCATGTAATTGTGTAACCGAGAAAACGAAACCCTACAGACTGGGTCTCTCTTATCCTGTGCTCATATCAACCGTGGTTGTTCCAATCTTCCTCTATCAGCTTCACATGCACCTGTTGTTGCTTTAGGTGCTTCCTCGATCCAGAAACGAGGGACCAGCAGATTTCTACATTCCTTCGTCATTATATGTGCTGCATTATTAGCTCCTCTCTTGGTAAACTGAAACTTGATGCTGCAGAAATCTCTGGCTAATAGCTTGATGTCATGGACTAGTGGAGATATGATCGATCGATCAAACTTGTCCAAATTCAATTTCTTGAATAGCGTTAGGGAATCCCCCTCAACTATCACATTCATAAAGCCTAGATCTCTTGCATACTGCACTGCATGCTTGCATGCCTGAGCTTCCCCACGAACGCGTCAGCCACATCCCGGTGAGGTATTGCACAAGATGCCATGATGAGACCCTGGTTATCACGTCCAATTATACCAGACGTTGCCGTTTTGCGAGTATGATTGAAGGTTATATCAAAATTGAATTTGATTGTATGCTCCGGGGGGGCCTGCCAAACCGGTTCAATCGATGAAGTAGGACGTGGATATACCTGTGCAATCGCCTATCGTTCTTGGACAAATGCTTCAACGAAAGCCTCCATCTCTTCTATTGTATTCGTGGTTCCCTCGTGCACTAATTTGTTACGTGAATACCACAGGTGCCAATAGAGGACAAGCATTATCCTTTTACCACGAGGTGAAAGACTAATGAAGTAGGATGGTAGCTATTCTTTCCAGGTGCTTGCGCATTGGTTTGCAACATTAGGTAGTCCCAATTTTCTTAGCACTTGCTGTGTAAACTCACAGTCTCTCATTATATGTTCCACCGACTCACCAATGCTTTGACAACGTGGACAAACATTGTTTACCGCCAATCTTTGAGTCTTCAAATTATCAAAGGTAGGTAGAAAATTATTTGCAATCTTCCGCATTGCAATCTGCACCTTTGCAGGAACATCAACGCTCCATATCTCAGCATAAAATGCCACCATCTTATCATCTTCAGTTCTACCTTCCTCCCCACGCAACAGCTTGTACCCACTTTTGGCAGAGTAGTTCCCTGTACCATCAAATCCCCATATTATTGTATCTGCCATCGATGTCTGTGCTAAGGGAATAGAGGATATTCGAGAGGCTTGGTATGCGTCAAATAATTCCTGGAGTGCTTCTTGTTTCCAGGATTTGTTATCTCCTTCAATCAGATCAGCAACCACAGTGTAATAAATATTAATTGGTTGGTTTTTAACACGACCATCCCCTGGCCCTGGAATCCAAGGTTCATCCCATATGTTGATGTTTTCTCCTGACCCTACTCGCCATCCATAGCCCTTTTCAATCAGCCCCCTTGCGCTCCATATGCTACGCCATATGTATGAGGGTCTAGCACCTAATTCAGCTTTGAGGAAGTCACCATGGGGGTAATATCGTGCTTGTAAGACCTGTCCTAGCAAGCATTGAGGTTCAGTAACCAAACGCCAGCACTGCTTTGCAAGCAAAGCAATATTGAACTGACTTAAACATCTAAAGTTCATCCCCCCTTCCGATTTGGACAGAGCCAACTTATTCCAAGTGCACCAATGGATTCCCGTGTTCGAACCTTTACTCCTCCACCAAAACTTCGCCATAATCTGCTCCAAGGATCGGCATAATGTGAGTGGAAGCAAAAAACATTGCATTGCATACACTGGGATGGCTTGTAACACAACTTTAATTAACACCTCTCTACCACCTATTGACAAAAATCGGACACCCCAGCTATTAACCTTGCTGTGGAATCTGTCAAAAAAGTAGCTAAAAGCCTCCTTCTTCGATCGCCCTACCATGATAGGCAAACCGAGATATCTCTCTGGATTTTCTGAAATGCGAACCTCTAACATGTTAGCAATCTGAATATGCAATTCCTTGTCAACATTGGCACTATAGTAGATTAGAGACTTGTCATAATTAACCCGTTGCCCATACATTAGAGCATATTTGTTCAACACGTTTACCATATTTGCAGCTCCCAGCAACGATGCTTCACCAAAGACAATGTTGTCATCAACAAAGAATAAGTGTCCAACTTGCAATCTACCTCTGCCAATTCGAGCCCCAGAAATTGTCCCTCTATTATTGGCTTCATTCAATAACGTTGACAATCCTTCAGCACAAATTAAAAACAGGTATGGGCTTAATGGATCGCCTTGCCTAAGGCCACGAGATGGATGAAACTGATCCCCTTTAGTGTCATTCATACTTACACAGTAAGATACTGTACTTATACATCGTAGAATCATTTGGATCCAATTTGCCTCAAAACCTAGCTTGTTCATCATAGTCTCCAGAAACGACCACTCGACACGATCATATGCCTTGCTCATGTCAGCCTTCAAAGCAAAAGAGCCATGCTTGCCTTTCCTATTGTTCTTCATCGAATGTAGAATTTCATAGGCAATGATCACATTGTCAGAAATGCATCTGCCAGGGATGAAAGCTCATTGGGACTTATCAATACACACATCCAATACCTTAGACAAACGGTTCGCCAAAACTTTAGATACAATCTTATAAACAACCGTGCACAAGCTTATGGGTCTAAATTGGGTAAGGTTCTCTGGGCTATTAACCTTAGGTATGAGAACTATTTGTGTGGTATTTATTGTGCCAATATCAGATTGCATGTTTAGAATCGACAAACAATAACGTGTTACCTCCCCTCCTACTATGTGCCAATACTTTTGGAAGAAGAACGCTGGGAAGCCATCCATACCACTTGCTTTCATGGGAGCCATGCTGAATAATGTCATTCTTATCTCATCTGCCTTGAACGGTTTAAGCAGACTTTCATTCATCTCCGTAGTCACGTTCGCTTGCACCAATTCAGTTATTTCAGTTGCCTCAGTTGGCATCGAAGATGCAAAAAGATCCTGGAAGTATTTAGTGGCCAGCTGCGTGAGATCCTCTCCCTCGGATATCCAGTTGCCTTGCTCATCGTACAAGCCATTGACCATGTTAATCTTCCTTCGAAAGGATGTATAATGATGAAAATAAGGAGTATTTTTGTCCCCATGACGCAGCCAATTGGCACGTGCACGTTGCTCCCAGTACATCTCTTCTTTATCGGCCTACATATTCAGTCAAAGCTTCACCTCAATAAGCTCACTAAGTGTTGCTTCTTCTGGATCCGCCATTGACAATTCATGCAGCCTATCTTGCATCTGACGTTTGGCAGTTGAATTTGCACGTCGCAAGTGTTGACTCCATATGCTCAGAGATTGTCCAAGGAGTGTAAGTCTGTCTGGTAATTCTGCATTCGATCCTTCCCAAGCAGATTTAATTTCCTGCTCGATACCATCCTCAAGGGCCCAACTTGCCTCAAAACGAAACTCATTATTTCTTGCCCCCATGCGTTGTTGACTGCTGTGTCATGTGTTAACCAGAACCGGACAATGATCCGAGATAGAATGATTTAAGTGCAAGACTGAAAATTCAGGATGCATCTCCATCCATCCCAAATTTGCAACGGCTCTATCAAGCCTTTCTCGGACGTTAGTAGCTTCCGTTCGACCCCTCTCCCATGTGTACCATGTGCCCTTAAAGCCTATATCACATAGCTCACAGTCATCCAGTGCCTCTCTGAATTGTGACATGTTACATTCCGATCGCAGACGTCCACCTTGCTTCTCAAAGGAGAACATAATTTCATTAAAATCACCTGCCACAAGCCAAGGTACATGCTGATCCGATTTTAGTTGCCGCATAAGATTCCAGGAATTATTTCGATACCGCTCTTCCGGCCAGCCATAGAATCCGGTGAAGCGCCATACCATCGAATCATTCTCTTTGATTAAAACATCTATATGGTTTTGTGAATAACTTTGCAGTGTAATGTCAATTTCCGGCTTCCATCCGAGACATAAACCACCTCTAGTTCCTGCAACACCAACTTCTATCCCAAACAAAAATCCACACTTTCTTCTAGCTCTTTCCATTCTTTTCACACTGAGTTTTGTCTCCATTAGAAACAAAACCTGGGTAGTGTTACGCCTCAAAGAATTCTTAAGGCGATTCACCGTCCGGGGTTTCCCCAGCCCTCGGACGTTCCAGCAAGTCAGCTTCATTGGGGCCGGCTGCTCTGTCCCACAGAGCTAGCCGTTATAGGATTGCCATCACCAGGTGCAATTGAATCCGACTGCCCAGAAACATTTTGCACCTCCTTTGTTGTTCTTGGTCGTTTTTTCCCATCCACCACATCTATCGGGTTATCCTCCATGTCCGACCCAATGTCCATTTGTCCTTGCTCATTATTCATCATATTAACACTGGTGGGCCCCATTGAATTTGTCCACGTTTTATTCCAACACGGGGGAATATTCGGTCCAGTTAGTGGAACACCCTCACGTGCGTTAACTGTTTGCATGAGGTTGCCCACGCTGCCACCTCTTCTCAACTGCCCATGCACGTTCCTTGCTTCAGTGACACATGCTAGTGGTACCCTTGTAACCTCCTCTCTCAACCACTTGCTTGACGCCGGCGGCCCCCTTCGTGGTGGTGCACGAAGGGTTAAATCCCAACCAAAGGTTACCTCTGTGGGATCCAAAGAAAACCGGAGAGGACAATAGCTTTCCCCATGCCCTAGCTTGCCACCGATAAAGCAAAAGAGCGTAACTTTTTCATACTGGAACTTGGCAAACACAAATATGTCCTTCACAACCTGCACCTTCTTCTTCCTTTTCAATGGCAAATTGATATTCAGCCCAACCTTCACCCTCATGTATTGCTTTCTTCCCGAGATTATCAGGCTCGAATCATACTCTACAAAAGAGCCAATGAAATTCTCAAACTGTCTTGCCATCGTCTCCGACATAAATCCCGGTGGGAGATCGTGAATTTGAACCCAAAACATCGCCGTCTCTATTGGAACCAACAGAGAATCTTCATTACCCGTTAACTTATGTAACAGTAGCAGGTGGTTATTAAAAAACCATGGTGAGCCATCAAGAACTCTATTCATATCTACTTCGTGAAAGAATTTGAAGCAGTACTTGTTTTCACCTATATCAGTAATAGAAATGCCCCCGAGCGGCCGCCATATATCTGCCAACGTATTCCTCATCGACAAGAAGTGAATTACACTTGTCGTGAGAAACCTGCCAACCAAACACAGGCCGAATTCAACAGAAACCTCTCCTACCTCCGCAGGAATTTCCAAGGCCTCCTCCTCCCCATCCTCCAACGAAAGATTAGCAATATCATTCTCCATTCTTGAACAAAATCAAATTAACAACGTGTAATACTGCAGACTTAGAGCGTGCAAAAAAGCAGACTTAGAGCGTACAAAAATGCAGACCTATAATTAATGAAATGTTAGACAATAAATATTTTAAACATCTATTTTTTAAACAATAATAGTTTAAACATTTTCATATAGTTACTTCCATTTATATGCTATTTTAATTTCCGTGGTTAACTTTGGTACTTCCATTTATATGCTGTAATTGTCTTTAAAAAAAAGCCAACAGTCAATTAAAATTAGGGTTTAAATTTTAAAATAAATTCACTGGATTGGGCACAAAAAACCTACATCCTTCGACAGCACAAGTTATCCAATATTTTCTTGCTCCACCGTCTTCGTCTTCGCACTGATTCGAATTTACTCTATTTAGGCTATGGCATCTTTTTGGCCTCTCTCCGCTGCTCTGATTTGAGTTTGAGCTCTTGCGAGTTGCAACACCGGGACAGGTCAGCCGCACCTCGCTTTTACTCTCCATCTTGTTCATGTTTCTCTGGTCAAGTCGTTTCAGATTTCTGTAGATCCGATTTGTTTCGGTTTTCAAGAACGGGTTGCCGAGGGTGGGGGTTTTAGAAGGTGTTTTTTTTGTTATAATTGGTTTAGAACTTTTAAAGAATGGGTAGAGGATACAGTGAATCGAGTGACGATGATTCGAGAGATGAGAGCGGGGAACATGGAAATCGTGGCAAAAGGTATTCTAGGTCAGATAGAGAAAGGGGAGGACGAGAAAGAGGAAGAAATCATGATGATGGGGATGACCGGAAAAGAGAATTTTCTGGATCTTTCGATGGAGACAAGCGTGCTAATAGAGATGGGAGGCGAGAAAGTGAGAGAATTCATGATGATGATAATTCTAAGGATAGACCAAGAGAAGAACGTTCTAAATCCTCTGATGAAGATGATAAGCATGCAAATAGATATAGGAAGCGGGAAAGTGAGAGAATTCGTGATGGTGATGATGGTGGTAAGGATAGGCGGAGAGAAGAACGTTCTAGATCTTCTGATGAAGAAGATGACAAGCGTTCTTATGGGGATAAAAGGCATGAAAGAGAGAGAATTCGTGATGGTGATGAGAAAGTGCCTGAAAGAGAGAGATTTCGCAATGGTGATGATGATTCCAAGACCAGGCAGAGAGATACACTCGAGGAAAGTTCTGAATCTTCTGATAAATCAGAAGAGAGGCGAGCCAAGAGGGATAGGAGGGAAAGAAGAGAAAGAAGTGATAGGCATGACGCTAGACATAGGGATAGGCATAATGAGAGACTGCGGGAATCTGAAGAAGATAGGTATAGAAATAGGGACCGACGCCACAATCCGTTTCGTGATTCGGATGATGATGACCGCAGAAGAAGGTCCCATAGAAATACAGAACGCGAGAATAGAAGTGATAGGAGAGATAGTGATAATCAGCTAAGCCGTAGAGACAGATATGATAATAAGGAGAAAGAGGAAAGGGAAATCAAGCAGAAACAATCAGCTCTGCAACAAACCAACTTGAATGGTGATACGGCGAATTTAGGTAGGAGTGGAGGAGTTTACATTCCTCCATTTAAATTAGCAAGGATGATGAAAGAGACGCAGGATAAGAGCAGTGTCGAGTATCAGCGATTAACGTGGGATGCCCTTAGAAAAAGTATCAATGGGCTTGTTAACAAGGTCAATGCTACTAATATAAAGAATATTATTCCAGAACTCTTTGCTGAGAATCTTATTCGAGGAAGGGGTCTCTTCTGTCGTTCATGCATGAAATCTCAGATGGCATCTCCGGGTTTTACAGATGTTTTTGCTGCCTTGGTGGCTGTTGTTAACACGAAGTTTCCTGAGGTGGGGGAGCTATTGCTGAGAAGGATTGTTTTGCAGCTTAAGAGAGCATATAAGCGGAATGACAAGGTGATTAGTTGTCCCTTTCTTTACTAATTCTGATGATTTATTTATCTTTGACTAAAGGGCACGTTGTTTTGGGATGCTTTACGTACTGTTTCTTTTATTGGGCAGCCTCAATTATTAGCAGCTGTTAAATTTGTAGCACATCTTGTGAACCAGCAAGTGGCTCACGAGATTGTTGCTTTGGAACTACTCACTGTTTTGCTGGAAAACCCTACCGATGACAGTGTTGAGGTGGCTGTTGGTTTTGTTACAGAGTGTGGTTCATTACTTCAGGATCTTTCACCAAAAGGCCTCCATGGTGAGTGTTACTGTTTGAATCATGTATATTTCAGTGCAGTAGTTCTGCTTATATGTATTATAATTCTCGCTGGTTTAGATTCCATAGTATCATGGTTTTGAAATGCTGAGATGCATTGTCTTGCATTTTGTTAATCATTCATGTCATGCACGACATGTTATTTTTCCTTGGGGACGCCTGTTTCTGGAGTATACTAAGAACTTCATTTTAGTTGACAATGCTGGTTTTAAAAAAACTCTGTTTCCTTTGGTGTGTATATGCTTTTGAATCTGATTCTTTGGGTTTTTTTTTTTTTAATTTCATTAGTATACTTGCTTTGTATTGGTTGCTGGCTTGCTGCAGGAAGCTGTTTACAAATTAATCATAGGTTTAATGTTAATAATTTTATCTGATACAAAGTTGAGGAAAAAATTTGCTTATTTCTTCCTTTCTCTCCCCTTCCCTCCTTCCTTCTGTGATTCTAGTCTAGTGGTATCTTCTTAGATTTCTTTGTTCCCTTGTCAATTAATGTTGCCTGTTGTGTTTACAGGTATCTTTGAGCGATTTCGGGGGATTCTTCATGAGGGAGAGATAGATAAACGTGTTCAGTTTTTAATAGAGGGCTTATTTGCTATAAGGAAAGCAAAGTTTCAGGTGTGTTTTTTCCCTAAATAATTCCTTATAAGTCCTATAAAATATTTAAGGTCATATAACTTTGTATTGAACTAAACGAACCGGTTATCATTTTGTTTTCCATATATTCATTTGTAGGGTTATCCTGCAGTTCGTCCAGAACTAGACCTTGTTGAGCAGGAGGACCAATTAACTCATGAAATATCTCTCCAAGATGAGATAGATCCGGAGATCACCCTAGGTATGTCTCGAGTTGTTTCCTTCTAGTGATCAACTGGTACCTGTTTGGTTAATTCTGTCTGGTATGTGATTGTGAATACCTGTAATTGTTCTTTCTTGCAGACATTTTTAAACCAGATCCTCAATTCTTGGAGAATGAAAAGCGCTATGAAGAGTTGAAGAAAACCATCCTTGGTGAAGAATCTGAGGGTGAAGAGGGCTCAGATGCAGGTTCAGGTGATGAGGAGGATGGCGAGGATGATGATGAATCTGATGAGGAAGATGAAGATGAAGAGCAGATGAAAATACAAGACGAGACAGAGACGAATCTTATAAATCTTAGGAGGACAATCTACCTGACAATCATGTCCAGTGTAGATTTTGAGGAGGCTGGTCATAAGCTGCTGAAAATTAAGCTTGAGCCCGGGCAAGAGGTAGGTGGTAGCAATGATTGGTCAATCAGAGCCGCTTGTCTTTTCCTAAGACATGCGTTACTTCCCTCTGGCTTTGCCATTATATGTTTTTTCCTTCTGTCCCTCTCAAATCCGAATAAAATTTTTATTTATAATGTTGCATTCTAAGAAATTTGTTTCCTTGATTCTGTTATGTCAGATGGAATTATGCATTATGCTCCTGGAATGCTGTAGTCAGGAGAGAACATACCTTCGATATTATGGTCTTTTGGGGCAGCGGTTTTGCATGATCAACAAAGTCTATCAGGAAAACTTTGATAAATGCTTTGTTCAGCAGTATTCTATGATCCATCGTCTTGAAACAAACAAACTACGTAATGTGGCAAAGTTTTTTGCGCATTTACTTGGCACAGATGCTCTGCCGTGGCATGTTATATCCTACATACGCCTAACCGAGGAGGACACAACCTCTTCTTCCCGTATATTTATAAAGATTCTCTTCCAGGTAAGTTAAAGAGTGTTTTTATGTTGATTTTCAGGTCCTTTTACTGTTATTGGTAAAAACTTTCATGTTTATTTCGCCATTTTGGTACTTGGTAATGCTATAGGAACTGTCGGAGCATCTTGGAATCCGCAGACTGAATGAGCGGCTCTCAGATCCAACGATGATGGACTCCTTTGAATCTATTTTCCCAAGGGACAATCCCAAGAACACTAGATTTTCAATCAACTTCTTCACTTCCATTGGTCTTGGTGGCATAACCGAGAATTTGCGTGAATATTTGAAGAACATGCCCCGGCTTATCATGCAACAACAGGAGCCAGCATCTGGATCAGAATCGGGTGATGAATCTGGGAGCTCTAGTTCATCGGATTCAGGAAGTGGTAGTTCGGAATCGGAGACGGAATCGTCAAGTTCGGATGAGAGTGAAAGACGCAGGAGGAAGAGGAGAAGAAAATGAGGTGGAAAAAAGGGCTATCAAGTGTGAGGCTTATGTATAATGATTTCTGATGTGTGTTGTTTTCTTATTTCGTCAGCGGCACTTTGGATTAGACATAATAACAATGTTAAATGTAATTTTGTAGGCTTTTGATCCTGCAACCTTTTTAAGATTGGGATTTGGGATACGTATCCTCTCTTTTTCCCTCCCCTTTTAACAATTATTCTTTTATTCCCATAATAGTTCCAACAATATGCTGGGTTAGGTTTCATTTATATCGTTTAAATTTTGAAGTTCCATATATTTTTTTGAATTTAATGTCTGAAATTGAAACTTTTAATTTAAATATAATTCACTTCTCTTTTTTTTTGGTCAAAATCTCCTCTTTGCTGTTATTTTCATTATCTCTATAATTTATTTTTAAATAGTCAATAAATTTTAGAATATATGGTTAAAAGATTTCAATTGATATCCTACCTCTCTTAAATTGTAGATTTAATACTCATTAAGAGTAATTTTTTTCTCCCTCTTCTTAAATAAAAATTGTTAAAAAAACAATGAAGTTAAGTTTAATATCGTATTAATATTTTGTAGGCCATAAAATTTATTGAAATGGGCCCTTAATTTGTAGGCCATAAAATTTTTTAAAAATACTTTAATGCCAAAAATTATTTAATTACTCTATTGAAAAATAAAAAATCACTAATAAACTTTTAAAAATTTTACATTTTCACTTAAAAACTGCCATCCTTTTTACATGTTTTGAAACAAAATTATTTACAACATTTTTAATGTCAACTTCTTCCAAAAAATCACTCTCAATTATCATTAAAGCAAGTTCATTTAACCTTTCTTGCGACATAGTTATTCGGAAGTATGACTTCAACAACTTCAATTTTGAAAAGCTTCGCTCTGCAGAAGAAACAGTCATAGGAATAATCAATAAGATTCTATAAGCAATTGTCGCATTTGAGAAGCAATTAAAACGTTTTAAAAATCTTAATAAATACATTGTTACTATTTTTTTCTTAGGTAAAAGTTCTCAAAGTAATTTAAGTTCAATAAATAATTCATTTCCATCAACATCAGACAATTCACCTTTCTTAAGAGCATTTTCAAAATTATTACAATGACTTTTGAGATTATTATCGTCCAATGAAAGTAATTTATCGAAATGAAACAAAAAACTAAAAATATTTTCATATAATTGATATTGTTCAAATCTCTTATCTAAAGAAATAATAGCTTGATCGATAATATACAAGAAGTATTCAATTCTAAATGACTCTTCATGAGATATTAATGTTTCATCATCATTAGTTTCATCAAATTGTCTCTTCCTATGTACTATATGCTTTTGAGAAAATATAGGATCAATTCCAATTTCATTAGCTATTGTTTTTGCCGTGTCCATGGCACTTAAAATTCATCATCTCTATATTTTTTAAAAAATGCAATAAGTTCTTTTATCTCATTAATAGCTACATCAATCAAATATCTTTTAATTGTAAATTTTTGCTAACCAAGTTCACGACAAACAAATTTTTTTACCAAATGATTGTAGATAACAAAAATTTAAAACTACCAAGTTTATTAGTTGCCAAAGATTTAGCTTCACTTTGTATTTTAGGATCATTATCTACACGAGCTACTTGGAGTAAGGCTTTTGTTATTTCAACAATTTGAAATATTATTGCTTTAATACTTTCAACACGACTTTCTCATCGTGTGATCGACAACGATTTAAGAGTTAAACATTTAACATTTCTCTTAATATATGCCACCTCTTTGTAGAATTAGCAAACAAAGTATAAATGCGTTGGACTACTCTAAAAAAAACCTCTCGCTTTTATTAAAGTGATTGCAATGTTACACAAAACCGAATTAAGACTATGACAATCACATGGAGTATAAAAGCCCTAGGATTCAAGTCCAAAATTTTCTGCACACCTTGATTTTTTCCTTTCATGTTAGATTTATTATCATATCATTGACATCTCACATTATCTATATCTAAATTATGAGATTTTAACACATTTTCTAGTACTTCAAAAAGTTTTTCTCCAGTCGTATCATCAACTTGTAAAATTTCAATAAATATTTTTTCAACTCTAAAGGAATTTAAAGATTCATCCACACACCTTAAAATTAATGACATTTGTTCTTAATGACTAGCATCGGAAGTATAATCCAATATAACAGAAAAATATTTAGCTTCTTTAATTTTTTTAATAATGTTAGATCTAATTTTAGAAGAAAGTAAAAGTATTAACTCATTTTGAATATCTTTATTTAGATAATAATGATGTATCGCTCCATTATTAATACGTTGAACATGTTCTTTTATCACATGATCAAATTCTGCCAACATTTCTATTAACTCCAAAAAAATTACCATTATTATTTTGATATAATTTTCTTTTTTCCACAAAAAGTCAAGTTCTGTTTAGCAAGAAATTTTACGATTGTAATAATTTTAATAATCACATTTTTTCAATATTTCTTTTCGTTCTTAAATTGTTCTTGTGCAACTTCGTGAATTGTCTCATTTTGTTGCAATCTATATCGAAGTTCACACCAAGTTGTCATATTTAACAAATGATCACTACTTGTTTCATGTTCTTTAAGCCTAGCACCAATATGTGACCAATCATTAAAACTTTCATTACACAAAGAACATCTTTTAGACATTTTTTTTAAAAATCTTACAACAAAAACAAAACACTCTATCTAGTTCTTTTGAATAAACAAGCCGATCTCTATTACAAGTTTCATCATTAGGCAAACGTCTTATATAAAAATTTGAAGAGAATCTTCGAAATAATTTATTTCTAAGGCCTTTTACTATGGTTAAATCTCGCCTAGGACCATTTATTGCTAAAATATCAATTAATTTTGAATCTAGAGTATCATAATTTTTTGGATCATAAATATTAATATCTTGTGAATTTCTAGTATTTTCTATATTAACATCATCATTCACATGTTTTGCTGGTTCAATTTCAATATTTTCATCTTCAACGTTATTTACATCAACCTCTTCTACATTAGCAGACTTTTCACCTACTTGAGACTCCTTTTAAAAAAATTTATCTAGAGCACCCTTTTAAGAATGAATCAATTGTTCTATTTTTTTTATGTTTTTTACGTTTTTCACATTCAGATGGATATTTTCGAATCATATTTGCACCAAGTAAAATTTTAATCGAACTAAATAACTATATAAAAAGAGATAGAGAGATTAAATAGCACCCGGATTGCCGTAAAAAAGTATCAACAGATTATTGAAGAATTAAAATCACGTCACCACGATCGGATTAGATGGATGGACAAATCAACCTACAAAAAAAATTAATTCAAAATTACAAAGCATAAATTATAATAGATTTGAAGAAAAAAATTATCGCAAGATTATGGTGTTCCCCGTAATAAGAGAGATTAAAGATATCTGAAACAATAGCTAATAAACAAAAAATCAAACAAAGAAATATAAAACTGCAGATTTGTATTTTTTTTAACTCCTAGCAATTTTGAAAGAGAGTAGTAGGGTAATCCTCAAAAGCACAGCTTAAGCATATTGTCACGGGTCAACTTTTCGCGACCGGGCCAGCCGCACCCATAGGTGCTGGCCCTTGCGCACCACATCTCCCACCCGACCGAGGGGCCCGAGTAGTTGCCGATGCCACGCACCAAGGGGCCATGCACAACGCCCTTGGTGGTGTCCGCGCCCAAGAGAGACGAGCTGGGCCAGTTCCAGCGCATCATGGGGCCTTGTCAAGCACCCCATGTGCTGCCCACGAGTCTTGCACCCGAGGGGGCCCAACACACGCACCCGAGGGGCCTTTGCCTTGCACCCTCCATGCCGCGCAAGACATGGAGCCCGAGCCCGCACCCGACGTGCACGCCAAGGAGGCCGAGGCCGCACCCGATGTGCGCGCCAACAGGCCTAGGGGTTGCCCATCCGAGTTGCCCACACCCCTAGGGCCCGACTTAGCATCCAACATGCTAGAGAGGGGATTTTGGACACCAAGATCAGGCCATGAAAGGCCCAATCCGCCCAAGCATCCAAATCCCATGCCAAGTTGTCATCCTTGGAGAAATACATATGGAAACCTATCCATCTATGAGAAAAGTATTTCAAGACAACAAAGCAATGATGTCATAGGCTATCTATTGTGGGCAAGAGTGATTGTAATCAGGGCAAGTCTATTTGAATATGACAAGCTTGCCTTGAATAGGAGATTCTTTTGTAAGACTCATCCAAGGCCCTTGGATCGAGTCATTCCTAGCCATTGGATCGAAGGGGATTAGGCTATAAATAGAGCCCTCCTCCACCCATCTTACACATTCCACATTTCACATTTCTATCTTTTGTAATATTTTCCCTTCTTTGTTAATAAAGAAGCTTTGGCACTCTTTTCTCCCCATCTAGGCTTAGGGGGAGTTTTTAACGAGGCCTTAGCTTTCTTAAACAAGTGTGCATCCTCTTCCTTTCTTTGCTTTGTGAGCCATCACCCCTTTTGTTTTCTAAGAGAGCTTCCGCAATCCGAGACTAAGCCTTCCAAGCTTAGTGAGTAAGGTCGACTTGGCCGCTTTTCAAGCCCATTCCATGTGCTTCGCGACCAAGGCCGCACGAGACTAGACCCGCCTAGACCTAGCCCCGTGACAAGTGGTATCAGATCCATTTTCTGCATCCTATCGAGTCGAGAGATGGCGCAAGAAAGAAGGAACGTTGCAGCAAAAAAGAGAGTGGAATCACCAGGCGTCTCGTTTAAAAGCGAGGTGAGCGAATCTGAGTTTAGTGATATTCTTATTACAAAATCGTTGTTTTGTTTTTATTGCAGTGAATATCACGATGACTGTCCAAAGAGGAGGCCGTCAAAATGCTGGAGGTGTGGAGAGCCACACGAGTCTTTCTGATGCCCGCACAAATTCAAGCAGTCTAAGGTACAGGACGAGCCCGACGAGACCGAGGCTTTGAAGCTTGATGCGAGGTGCAATGTGCTACCAGCGAGTATGGTAGAGGCGTTCGAGGAGCAAGAGTTGCCCGACGAGACCGAGGCCACGAGGCTTGTTTCCTTGTTCGGGGAACAATCACCAGTGAGTATGGTGGTTGGGGCGTCAAACTTCAAGAGTGAAGCTTTGATTGAGGAAAGGTTGCAAGAGTGCAACGAGGCCACACAACCGTGGGAGAAGCCAGGTTATGTGGAGTGTTCCAGCGACGATGACGAGTCAAGTTGGGAGTCAAGCGAAGTCGAGAGCGACTTTGAGGAAGAGGAGCCTATGTTTGTAGACATAGTGTTCCGTGATGCAACGCTAAGTGCACTAGTTGATCCAAGTGCGTATGGAGTGCTCGTGTCCAAGCAAACTGCCGAGCGGTTAAACCTTCAGGTTGATAAGGTTAAACAACAAGTTGTGACAGCCAACTTCAGTGACGAGAAAGTTGTGGGAATCGCAAGGGATGTGTACCATCAAATTGGCGAATTCCGAGGCACAACAAACATCAAGGTAATATCTTGTGAATTTCTTGATGTATATAAAATTGTTATTGGTGCATCTTGTTTGGAACAAATTGATGCGCTTGTCTTGTTAGAAACCGAGGAAAGGTGTGTTGCAGGCCCACACCAACAAGACGTGGAGTCGTTGAGTGACAATGAGGGAGACAAGATCGAGGCATCGCCAAGCATCCATGAAGGAGTGCTTGAGTCCGAGACAACCAAGGAGCAAATCCGCCCAACTCAAGCCAAGAGTGGCCAAGACGAGGAGGAGCGCGAGTTTGCTAAGATCGTGATTGCCAACGTAGAGTTTGAGGCGCTAGTGAACTCTAGCGCAACATCCTTGGTCATTTCCGATCGGGTTGCCGATTGGTTGAGCCTTCAGGTGGAGAAGGTTCATGATGAGACCGAGTTCATCAACTTCACCGAAGATTACGTCGGTGGAGTTGCATGGGACGTGAGAGTTAGCATCGGAGAATGGTGCGACACAACCAACATCAAGGTAATTTCTGATCATTGTCTTGATGAAGAAATTATTATTGGTTATTCTTGTTTAAAACAGATTAGCGCACTTGTTTTGCTAGAAGCCGAGGGTGAGTAAATGCAGGGTTTCAACAAAGCGATGACGAGTTGTTAAGCCAAGACGAAGACAAGCAAGTGTGCGAGTCCGAGGTAGCCAATGACGATGAGGCCATGGAAGAGTCCATGGAAATTTCCAACACAATGGGACGAGTCTTTGAAGAGATCAAAGACGAGGAGAAGTCTTTGGAGTTGCCAAAGGCACCAAAGAGCAATGCGGTTCATGAGATGGAGTACCCATCCGAGCCATCCGAGTTGGATGAAGTGGTTCAAAAACCATCCGAGTTTGGCGAAGTGGTTCGTGAAATGGAGTACCCATCCGAAACGGATCAATTTGCCAATGGAGAGGAGCTAGCAATCTTCTACGAAGAGTTGCAGGCCGAGTTCGACGATTGGTCGAATTCCATGGACGAGTGGCATGAGTCCATGGAACCGAGTCAAAGCACCGAGGTGCACAAGCCCATTGATGAGGGGCCAAACCATGCCAACACTTGCCTTGGGTATCGACAAGGCAAAGTTGATCGAGACGACGAGGACTTTGAGTCCGAGGTAAGTGAGCCCATTTTTCCATCTAAATTGGGACTAACTCACTTCGGTTTTGTTTATAGGTCGCCAAAGAGAGCGTGCGAAGGACAAAGCCAGTCCATAGAGCAAGTAGGCACGACGACCTACCAAGATGGGTTTCAATTCGAGAGAGTGCAAGAGTGCACCGAAGAGGGACTTTTCCTAGACCCCGCCATCATCACATGCCTTGAGTATCGACAAGGCATCATGACGCCATCCGAAGAGGACCTTGCGTCCAAGGTAAGTACGCCGAATTTGTGTGAAAATTTTGGACTAACTTGCTTTGGTTCCTTGCGCAGGTTGCTCGTGAGATCGAGTAAAGAGTCGATACAAGAGCAAGTAGGCGAAGAGGCCTACAAGTTGAGTTTGCCAACAAGCGATCAAGTGGACCACAACATCGTCCCCAAGCCGTTAGACGAGTATGGTCGAAAGTGGTTCAAGGCTAGCCACGTACCAAGCATGGCGAACATCACAAGAGACGAGAAGCCACCACTCGAGATTGATCGCGGACCAAGGCATGAGAGCCTTGAGCTTTGGAGGTTGTTTCCCGATGCCAAGCGGAAACATGATGAGCCATCCATTGAAGTGCATCAAGAGTCAAGGCATGAGAGCCTTGCCCATCCGACGAGAATTCCCTTAGCCGAAGGGAAAAATGATAGAGAGCCAAGTCCGTTTGAGAGCAAGACGGATCATGAGTTTGCCAAGGAGTGGCAATCGTTCGAGACGATCGAGACTCTTCAAAGCCTATCGACGAGGGCGTCGATAGATTCAATGGGGGAGAATGTCACGGGCCAACTTTTCGCGACCGGGCCAGCCGCACCCATAGGTGCTGACCCTTGCGCACCACATCTCCCACCCGACCGAGGGGCCCGAGTAGTTGCCGATGCCACGCACCAAGGGGCCATGCACAACGCCCTTGGTGGTGTCCGCGCCCAAGAGAGCCGAGCTGGGCCAGTTCCAGCGCACCATGGGGCCTTGTCAAGCACCCCATGTGCTGCCCACGAGTCTTGCACCCGAGGGGGCCCAACACACGCACCCGAGGGGCCTTTGCCGTGCACCCTCCATGCTGCCCAAGACATGGAGCCCGAGCCCGCACCCGACGTGCACGCCAAGGAGGCCGAGTCTGCACCCGATGTGCGCGCCAACAGGCCTAGGGGTTGCCCATCCGAGTTGCCCACACCCCTAGGGCCCGACTTAGCATCCAACACGCTAGAGAGGGGATTTTGGACACCAAGATCAGGCCATGAGAGGCCCAATCCGCCCAAGCATCCAAATCCCATGCCAAGTTGTCATCCTTGGAGAAATACATACGGAAACCTATCCATCCATGAGGAAAGTATTTCAAGACAACAAAGCAATGATGTCATAGGCTATCTATTGTGGGCAAGAGTGATTGTAATCAGGGCAAGTCTATTTGAATATGACAAGCTTGCCTTGAATAGGAGATTCTTTTGTAAGACTCATCCAAGGCCCTTGGATCAAGTCATTCCTAGCCATTGGATCGAAGGGGATTAGGCTATAAATAGAGCCCTCCTCCACCCATCTTACACATTCCACATTTCACATTTCTATCTTTTGTAATCTTTTCCCTTCTTTGTTAATAAAGAAGCTTTGGCACTCTTTTCTCCCCATCTAGGCTTAGGGGGAGTTTTTAACGAGGCCTTAGCTTTCTTAAACGAGTGTGCATCCTCTTCCTTTCTTTGCTTTGTGAGCCATCACCCCTTTTGTTTTCTAAGAGAGCTTCCGCAATCCGAGACTAAGCCTTCCAAGCTTAGTGAATAAGGCTGACTTGGCCGCTTTTCAAGCCCATTCCATGTGCTTCGCGACCAAGGCCGCACGAGACTAGACCTAGCCCCGTGACAATATATAATGTAAATATATAATACCCGTTGGAATTGGAAATAAATAGACTTAATTATTATTATATACCCGTTGGAAACAATTTTTGAAAAGAAAGATTTACAATAACTTTCCATTATTATTAACCACCAGTTGGTAACAATTTCCAAAATTTTCAATAAATTTCAATTATCACTGGTTGGAAATAATTAAGATTTCTAATATGTTAATTTTAGATTATAAAATTGTTATTTGAAATTTAAGTATTATTTTTATTATTTTTTATATACCAGAATTAGAACAAGGTGTTAGAATTTTATTTTTAATATTTTGTACGTATTTTACAATTAATTTAAAGGACGATATAATTTGTTCATAAGTTGTTAGTTATCGAATAAAAATGTATAAAAAATACTAATATTTTTTTGATGAACAAATATTTAACTTATGTTTTATCCTTATTTTCGGGGCCCCATATTTTTAAGGGCCCTGTGCGATTGCCCCACTCGCACATGTCCAAAATCCCTTCTAAATAATAGTAGTGGTAGTAGTTGACTATACTTGAGGTTTTCAATTCTTTGAATGACATGACTAAAAATTGTGTTCAAGACAGAAAGTAACGAGAAAATAAAAGTATATGGGAAGAAGAATTTTCTCAAAAATATTGCATTTTTTTTTCACAATATGACACTTTTGATTTTAATTCTTGAAATATTGTAAAAGCTACAGTAATTCTAAAGACAGATTCAACTAAATTCGTTTATGAACAGTAAAATAAAAATACACTGAAGACTAGCCCAACAACTTCCACTTATGAACAACGCCACCATTGCCACGTGGCGCGCCGACAGGGTATGTGACACTGTTCAAAGGCAGGCTCAGCTGGCACCGTCTATGAATACTGTTTGAATATTACCAGCCTTCATGGCAGGTCTGCGTGGCACCAGGGTTGGCAGACAACTTTGCATGCATGTCATGCACAGTTTTAAAGGGGTTGGGTTGGTAGATTTAATTTTCGAAAATGGTGGAATTTATGATTGGTGTGTGAGTTGATGGGTTAAATGGTTGGGATTTAATTTTGGTGTGTTAAATAGGGGTTGTAGGTTGAAGAAGAGAAAATTTTTGAGAGATTTGAAGAAATATTGTAAGTATATATATATATATATATTTTAATTTAGTGTTAATATTTTTTAAAAATTTATTATGAAAATTTGATTTATATTTTTTTAACTTAGTGTTGATGATGATTAATATAAGTTTAATGTCTTGAATATTTTTGTGTTAAATTGGGATTGAAGGTTGAAGGTGAGAAATATTGTTGAAGAAAATTTTTGAGTAGAAGATTTGAAGAATTGTTGTAAGTAATTTTTTTAATTTAGTGTTAATATATATTTTTTTAATTTTAGTACAAAAATTCGATATATATTTTTTAACCTAGTGTTGATGATGAATAATATAAGTTTAATGGTTTGAATATTTTTGTATTAAATAAAGGTTGAAGGTGAGAAATATTGTTGAAGAAATTTTTTGAGAAGGAGATATAGTTTTTGAGAAAAAGATTTGGAAAAATATTGTAAGTATATTTTTAAATTTAGTAGGTTAATGTTAATTTTTTAGTTTAGTACGAAAATTCGATTTATATTTTTGTGTTGATGATGATTCACTTTATAAATTGATTGGAGTGTGGTAAGGTGTCTTAAAGAATCTGTTTTTAGAGGTTTTGGTTGTTGTGTCCATGTTATATAGGCTATTTTATGAAAAAGAATGAAAATTTTATATAGTTACCGTTATAGTTACTAAAATTGAACAAATCCTTTTATCAAGTCTAATTTTTGAGAGTTTATGGTTCTTTATGCTTGAAAAACAGTAAGAACATGTTTGTAAATGTTATAGATTAAGTTTAGGATTAATTATTCATTAGGTCCTTGAGCTGTTGGTTTATTACAAATTAGTCCCTACAAGTTCGAATCATGATCAAAATAGACCTTGTAAAATTAATTAATGTTTTGTTAGACTTATTTTGATTTTGATATAACCAAAATGACTAATTTGCAAAAAAATTGTAAACTTAATATATTCGATTCAAATTTGTCAAAAATACAATTTTAACTTGATTAAACATTTTCTAAATTGTTTGACTTGATACATATTTGATAAATCCTTTTTAAGTAAACAAAAAGTTGTTTTTATGTGTTTCCAAGAGGAGGTTTCGAAACCTCCTAGGTGGTTTCGAAACCACCATGGCAGTAAGGCATGGAAACTTGGTTTTTGGTTACAAGTTTCGAAACCTTCATAACGGTTTCGAAATCATGGCCTGAAACGGCTATTTTTCAGTTTGAAAAACACTTCAATGGTTTCAAAACCTCTGTGCATGTGAGCATTTAATGCTCGATTTTAATGGCTTCTAACGGATCCAAAGTCCCCCCAACGTCTCCCAACGGTTAGAAAAGATCAATGGCAAATAAAAGGGGTCTCCAAACAGTAATGAAGCAACAAGAAAGCCTATCCAAACTGTTAGACTCGATGTCTTCAACCGAAATTATTACCGATGAAGGGTGTAGAGGTTTCTTTTGAAATTGGAAAAATAAAAACCAAAAAAGAAATAACCGATGAGTATTTATTTTGGTTGTGTTTTTGGTTCTTATTTTGATTAAATACAAGTTTGGGGGACTTAACTGGGCTGTTTTATGTTGTTTTCATGTAGAGGACGTGATGCTGGAAATACGCTGGAATACTGCAGAAAATACTGGAGTCATGGGCAGATTCATGGGCATGAATCAGGGCATGAATGCTGACTGGGCGCCACGTCAGCGTCTTCTAGAAGCTGACATCAACAGCAGTGATAGCTTATCAAGCCGCTTATCAGGTAGCCCATCTCCAGATTTTTGAATTTTAAATTTTAAACTTTGGATAAGTATTTTGTTTAATTTTTGAATTACCATTTTAGGTTTACCTAGGTTATTTGAAACACTATAAATACCCATTTTGGGGTAAGACTTGATCATCAATCATCATTCAATTGAATTCATCACTTGAATCATTTCTCTTTCAAGTTTTCTTTCTTTTTTCCTTTTAGTTTTTTGAGATTATTTCTAAAATGTCGAGCATGATTAATATAATAACCATGCTCGGCTAAAGCTTCTTAAGCCGAAGGCTTATGCAATGACACATTCTCAAGGCGAGGTTCGAATTTATGCTTCAAACATTTCGGAAACTTTTCTCGATTTTTTCATACTTTATCTTCAAAATCAAAATGATTTTTAAACCCAAAGATTGACTTTGGAGAAAACAATTGTTTTGATCTATCAAGTGGGAGGGAGGATCGGTTATTGAAACAAATCCGACTTCCAGGGAACACACTTAGTAAATAGATTACTAAGGGAAATTGAGATCGAATCGTTTTTATAGAAATAACTTTTCGAGTTGGTTATGAGCTTAAAGAATTTGTTTTCTCAAACATTGAGTTGGTTTAGACAAATTATCAAAGTTGAAGCTAAACATTGGGTTTGAAAATTCAGATTACAAAGAAAACTCAAGGATTGACCTTGTAGAAATTTCGCCAACAAGTTTTCCGAAATCAAAAAATTCTACAAATGAACCAAGTAGAACAAGTCAAAGCTTAGCCAAGGCTGAATATCTCTATTATTAGTTTTAACATATTTAAACCATCCTTCTTGCTCTCTTAAATTATTACATTTTATTGCAATTTCCCCCCAAATCACACAAACTCAATTCCATCATCTCTTGGTTCAGAAACATCAAAGGCGCAACAAGGAAAGTCCAAGTTCTTGTGGGTTCAACTCCTACTTCCCTATCTATACTTAATTTAATTTCCTTTATTTATTAATAGAGAATAAGGAATTATTCTTGACACGTTACGACGCGTTTCAATAACACTTTGACACATTCGATTTTAGAATGGTTCAACCTTCTAACCAAGGTTTACATCCACTACCTTAGCATCCACACCAAGGATTTCTCAATTCACTAACAATGAATTCTTCCCCTTTTATAGGCTAAGGAGGCAACCTTTACATCCCTATCTTTTCACGGGCTAAGATAGAACCCTCTCCCTAGTTTTTATAAGGATCAAGTAGAACATATCCCTCAACAATGAGGTCTTGACATTTTAAACTAATTACCTCTCTAAGTGGGTATTTACACATTTTTGGCTCACTATGATTGGACTAAAGAAATACAAGAGATTACAAGAAATAGACATTAAAATTCTACTATCTTGATCTTTAAGCTTGGATGTCCATTCTCTCCATTCTTCAAGTGTCATTGACTTGTATATATAGACTAGAATGAAAAATTAGCCGTTAGAAAACTAGCTGTTGAAAAACTAGTCGTTAGAAAACTAGTTGTTAGAAACTTTTAAAATACTTAAAAATATTTGTTTGAGTGAAGAACACTTTTAAAAAACCTTTCAAATATATTTTTCAAGATTAATGGACTTTGAATTAATTTTGCAATATTTGCTCAAGTCCAAAAACATTTTTCATTGAGTTATATCAAAAAAATATCTCAACAATCTCCTCTTTTTGATATAACGAAACCACTTGCAAAAATTGTTTTTGAAATTTCTCCCCATTAAAAAAATAATATTAGAAAAAGAGAATATTTTGAGAAAATATTAAAGCTCCCCTTTTTTTCTTTTTGAAATTTAAATTTTCTAACTCATCTCTCCACTTTTTGTTATATAACAAATAATTCAAAATCATTTAAGGTTCAAAATAACAATGGAGAGCAATTAATTTTTTTAAAACAAAAGTCCCCCCTTAATAAATGCACTCCACTTTAAATTTTAGCTTAAACTACTTTGACACTTAAGAAAATCATTGAATTTCAATAAAAATATCAAGTTTTAAAATCCTTGAAATTCAATTTATCTAAGTCTTTTTAGAGTTCATGCAAAAATAAGAATGAGTATATTAAACACACTTATGCATAAAAACTTTTTTCGATGCCATGCATTTATAAAGAAAATTAACAATTAAAAATATGCACAAGCTTTCAAAAAATCATTAAAAATAAGTAACCAGATAATCAAATAGATTAAGCTTAGAGGTTACCCATCTTTAATGTGTAAGCAAGCCACCTTTACAAATGAGAGGAAAAATGGTTCATCTTGATTCCTTGAGCTTGATGTCGAACAAATTAACTCTTCAAGGTCGGTTGAATGTAGAAATGGATCGAACACTCCTAGGATCTTCTCAATGGTTGTTAGATCGTCGATCTGAGTCTCGCTCTGATACCAATTGTTAGGCTCGATATCTTCAACCGAAATTAATACCGATGAAGGGTGTATAGGTTTCTTTTGAAATTGGGAAAACAAAAAGTGAAAAAGAAATAACACCTTGACACATTTGATTTTAGAGTGGTTCAACCTTCTAACCAAGGTTTACATCCACTACCTTAACATCCACACCAAAGATTTCTCAATTCACTAACAATGAATTCTTCCCCTTTTATAGGCTAAGGAGGAGGCAACCTTTACATCCCTATCTTTCACGGGCTAAGATAGAACCCCCTCCCTTATTTTTATAAGGATCAACTAGAACCTATCCCTCAACAATGAGGTCTTGACATTGTAAACTAATTACCTCTCTAGGTGGATATTTACACATTTTTGGCTCACTAGGATTGGACTAAAGAAATACAAGAGATTACAAGAAATAAACATTAAAATTCGATTGTCTTGATCTTTAAGCTTGGATATCCATCCTCTCAATTCTTCAAGTGTCATTGACTTGTATATATAGAGTGGAATGAAAAACTAGCCGTTGAAAACTTTTAAAATACTTAAAAATATTTGTTTGAGTAAAGAACACTTTTAAAAAAACCTTTCAAATATATTTTTCAAGATGAGTGGACTTTGAATTAATTTTGCAATATTTTTTCAAGTCCAAAAACACTTTTCATTGAGTTATATCAAAATAAATATCTCAACACAAACATTCAAGCAATAAAAATCTAATTTGTGCTCAATTTTTCATCTTTCTTGTAAACACTAGTGTTGCTCTTCATTGTCATTAATTTCCTAGTGTTCTTTAGATGTTTGAGAGGGAGCTTATATTGTGCAAACACCTTTCTTGTGAGGATTTCCTAGTTTTCTTCTTTGTATTTGTTTTTGGGAAAAGGATTCAATAGACTTTGGGGGTATAATTCTATTGAAATGTGTAAGGTTACTCCTTATCTTTAAAGGAAAGACAAATTAGTGGATTTGTGGAAAATTCTCCATTGAGGGAGTTGAACTACTCTAAATCTCCTTGCAATTTTCTACCTTTGCAATTAGTATCCACCACTCTTTAAAAATCCAATTCACCCCATCTTGTCTTTATTCGATCGATTGCCACACTCATTAATTGGTATAAGAGCTTGGCTCATTGGAAGGTCTTACAACTTCTTGAGAAGATCCAAGAAGTGTGCAATCATTTACAAGGTCATCCATGGCTTCCTCCTCTACCATTGAAGCTTGGGGCAATTCTCAACCCACCAACAAGTCTCCGTTCGTCAATGGAGTTAATTATGCTTATTGGAAGAACTGCGTGAAGTTATTCATTTAAGCTTTTGATATTGAAGCTTGGAAGATCATCATGAGTGGTTACAGCACACCAACTAGTGGCATGGAGACTTGGAGAAATGATGAGAACAAGAAATTCTCTACAAATTCCAAGACAATGCATCTCATATTTTGTGCTCTTGGCCCGGAAGAATATGCAAGGGTGTCATCATTTTCCAATGCCAAAGAGATTTGAGACAAACTTGAAGTGACACATGAAGAAACCAACCAAGTGAAGGAGACCAAAATCGGGCTCCACAACCTCAAATACAAAAACTTCAAGATGGATCCCGAAGAAGACATCAAATCCATGTCCGACCGATTCTCTGTGATTGTGAATGGTTTGAAGGGCTATGGAGAAGTGATCCCGGAAGATAAACTTGTAAGGAAGATGATCTAATCTCTTTCTGACTCATGGGATTCAAAGAAAATGGCTATCATAGAAGCAAAAGACCCCAAGACTCTTAAGTTGGATGAGCTCATTGGTTCCTTGCTTACACATGAGATGATGTCCAAAGAGAAGGATGAAAAGAAGAATGAAGTTGAGAAGAAGAAACTTGGAGTTGCTCTCAAAGCAACAGAAGAAGAAATTGATTCTAGTGGAGAAGATGAAGATGAAGAAAAAGAGATGGCTATGTTTGCCAAGAGATTCAAAAGATTCATGAGGTCCAATAAAGGAAGAAGATTCCAAAGAGAGGATGGCTTCAAGAATGATATCAAAGAGAAGGTTCCCATCATTTTCTATGAGTGCAAAAAGTCGGGACATAACAAGTTCGATTGTTCTCAATTGAAGAAGAAGATATTTGAGAAAAAGAAGCAAAAGGCTCATGTAGCTACTTGGAGCGATGATGAATCATCCAATGAGGACGAGAATGATGTAGTCAACTTGTGTCTCATGGCAATAGATGATGACTATATGGTAACCTCTAATTCATCTTTTTCAACTGATTATACTTTTGATAAATTGCAAGAGGCATATGATGAATTAGCTTTGGAAATTGAAGAATCAATTTTGAAAAATATAAAAATTATTTCAAAATTGAAAAATGAAAATGACTCTTTTTCCAAATATAATAAGGAGCTTGAAAGTAAAGTTGAGGAAATGCACGTTAAAATAAAAGATTTTGAAAAGAAAAATCAAGACTTGCACAACTTACTTTCAAGGGTCCATGATGATCATCAAAAGGAACTTGATGATCTTAAAGCTTCTTTTAACAAAGTTGGAACAAAAAGTTTTGAAAAGGTGAAAATTCAAAACCCAACTATGTTAAAAAGAACTTTAATGGAAACAATTATTGAGGTCCCCAAAGATCATATAATAGAAAGATAGTCAAAAGCATTTGGGTTCCTAAAGGACTCATTGCTAACAAAGAATATGATCTTTTGTCTAAATGGATACCAAAATAGACTAGAATATTAGGAACTAACTCTTATGGACCCAAAAGAATTTGGGTACCAAAACATTCATAGTTCCCTATTGTAGGTGTGTTGGAGCCATGGTGAGCAAAATGAAGAAATTTGAAAGCTCTTGACACACTAGAAGGAAGGACACTTGAAGAGGATGAGGCCTAATCAACCTATCATGGTTCAAGTGGTAACATCTTCTTTTACATGCAATCATTACTCATTCATGTTACTTTATGTGTGTTTATATGTTTTTAAAGCATGATTGAGGGTCCCCATATGTTGTTTTAATGCTATTAGAAAGGGGGAGCTTTTGTTGCGTGAATTGTTATTTTCTTGGCCATATATGCTTAATTTTTTGACTTTTGGCCTTAAAATTTAGCAATATTTATTCAAATAATTTCATGCCTTGGGTGCTTACATGCTTATCTTGATTTAAAATTATTTGTTGTTCATGTTTGAGTGCCTTTAGTTAGGTTAGTCACTCTTAGCTCAATATGAACTTTTTAGGATCCATCTTTTAGCATAAATGCTCTAAATTTTTTTAAAAATCTTTATCCTTGGATAATGTTTGTTTAAATGACATACTTCTTTGAACTTATTTCAAAGTGTCTTAAATGCCTATAATAGTCATAAACCTTTAGAATGTATATTCGGATCATATCGAGGCATAAAAATGCCTATCTTACCATTTCAGGGTCAAAGGTCTCGAAACCACTCATACTGGTTTCGAAACCTGCTTGGCAGTGTTAAAAAATTACAATTTCTGGCTAGGGGTTTCGAAACCACCCAGCTGGTTTCGAAACCAGCCGGGCAGTTTCACGGACAACTTATTTAACCCCCAAAAATCACATTTTAAAACACCCAAACCCTTCTTTTGTTCTTCTAAATGGAAAAACCTTCAAACCCTCTCAAAAATCCTTCACTCAAACTCGTTTTTGCTTCAAGATTCAACAAGGATACATCATCTTTTCTTTAACAACTCATCTTTGGCTCTTAATTTTATCTATTATGTGCTCTCCATTCAATCTTTTGGTAAGGTTTCAAACCCTTAAATTTTTCCATTCGAATTTATTTTGTTTATTTGACATAATAAGATATTTTTTGCTTAAAATGTTTATAAATCATGTTTGTAGACGCCATTTTTGGTATGGGTCGAAATTGGTTGGGCCTTCAAAGGCTCGTCGTTGATTGGAGTCGCCATCGGTTGTTTTGGGATTGGGTACGGCCGAAAACCTGTAGAACCGGTCTGCGTCTGAACTAGAGTCATGGTCGGGCTCGGGAGTCATTTACGTCTGGGGAAGGTTATAGCACCCCCACAACGCCCAAAATTGGTACCTAAAGGGGTTATGTTGTCTAAAATGCTACAAAATGCACGGCTCGATTAATAATATTATTTAAAAAAAATGTAAAATGATACAGAAATTAAATTACATGCTTGAACATTAAATTATGCGAATAAAAACATGGAAGGTTAAAATAAGAATAAAATATCATAAACTTTAAGTTAATTTGTTAAAAATCATAAATTATGTAAATTATTAATCAAATTCAATTTTAAGGTTGAATTCAAAAATATTCACAAAATTTTAAGATCAATTTCTAATTAAACTCCAAATTAAATGACCAATTTAAACAACTTAAAATTCCATTGAAAATAATTAATCTAAAAAACTTAAGTTAACCATAGTTAAATTAAATGTATGCACTTAATGGACTTATTAACTAACTAATTAACTAAGGACTTAATTGAAAGAACCTAAATATTAAGACTCGTATCAAAAGAAACGAACTAAGCCTAAAGTCTAAAAAAAATCTAAGACAAAGGAGGGACCTAACATGCAATTCTCACCCTAAAAATGAGCAGGCTTAATTATTTCCACCATTTAATGCCATTAAAACTTTTATTGAAGGAAATGAAACGGTGTCAGTGGCTACCTGCACCTTCACTATTCCCTACTTTATTTTTTATTCATTGTTAATTTCAAAACAAGCCATGTCGTTTGGCCTTTCATTGCAGGGAGGGTTATTTTATTTATTTTAAATTTTGCTTTTAAACATGCAAGAATCAAACTCCATTTTTTTTACTTTACTCTTCTTTGCATTTTCTAATGGCCGCCGCCACCGTCACTGGTTTTGCTCCGGCTGTTGAGTGTGTAAAAGTTCTATCATTTACACCCTTTTTAACCCACATTTCTGCTGCATTCAAGCGTCATTGCATTGCATTTAGGTTAGTTTTTAATAAAACATCACAATTATATAAAAGGCACGGATTCTACTGAAAGATGGCTATTTTTGCAGGTATCTGTCACAGTAGATGTCGAAGGCAGGCGCAGGGCAGATAAGCAGGAAAGCTAAACTGGACAAGCAGCTGAAGAAGACGAACCTGTCATGGACCTGTCGTGACAGCATGGTGACAGCAGATCTATGAAGAGGAAAAGTGAAGTGGACCTCGATAGATAGAGAAAAATCTGCTCGTCTGTCGTGTGGAAGCCGAATATTTTTCCAAGCCCCGGATCAAAAGATATGTCAAGCCAAAGCTCAAGGAGAAGAATCTCCGTGAAACAAGGAGGCGGCTGAAAAGTAGGAATCCTTAGAGATTTAGTCTTTATTAGAATCTTACTTTTAATTAAAGTTGTAATCCTTGTTACCTTAGATAACTTGAGCCCAAAGCTTATATAAAGGGCATAGATTAAACCTAGGGCATAGCCGACTACCCCAGAACCGAAACAAAACCCTGCCGTTTACCTGTCACCGATATGTTCTAAATTCCCCCTAGGGCTACGGGTTGTTTTGTAAAGTAGTTGCAAGGGTTGCTTTGTTTTAGGATTTTTTCAAGTTCAATAAAATAAACTTCAAGTTCTTTTATCTTGGTTTTAATATCTTGCAAGAGCATCGGGAGAGCATTGTGAGGTTATCTATTTACTTAGCATCGGGAGAGTTAAGTATACGAAAGAGATAAGAGCGCGTTCTCTAGTTTATAGTTGAACCATCTCGTGCTTAGGGATAAGGCGAGGTTAAGTGGCTAAAGAAGAATTCATACACATCGGTGTTCATCCTTCGATTCACGCCGGGAGGTATCATCAAAGACGTGATCATCGACAGACTTGTGCCTAGGGATAGGGCAAGGCAGACCAGGGATTCTTGCCAAGCTTGAAGTATGGAGTTAGTGTTCGCTGCCGCGACAGCTAACGGACAGACGCTGCGACAGGTGCTGTCGGCGACGGGTGCGACGACAGAACTGGAGATCCTAAGCAATTCAATACCTACACTACTGAGCAACTCAATACCAGCCTATTCTCTCTATCTTGATATCTCAATTCCTTTTATTTGCGTTTTTACTATTTTCGTGACAATTCTCTCAAACTATTACTTTTACTTTGTGCAGTGAAATAAGGTGAAGTCATTAGCCCAATCCCTGTGGAGACGATATCCGATACTTAGTATCACTTTACTACTTGCGTCGTGTATACTTGCACTATAATTGCGATAGACTATTTTACACGCAACAAGTTTTTGGCGCCGTTGCCGGGGATTGGCAACATAACTACACCTTTCTTTCCTTGCATTTTTGTTTTTGTTTTTGTTTTTATTTTTGTTTTTGTTTTTATTTTTTATTTTCTTTAATTTTTCTTTTGTGTTTTAAACTCTTGCTTTTCACAAGGTTTTCCTGTTTATGCGCAGATCGAAAAGAGGTGAAGATCCTGAGTATAAATTAGATCCGGAGATCGAACGTTCCTTTAATCTCAAGAAACAGATTCGCCACCTCTTAGACCGAAACGAATACCTTGAAGAACAGCTAGAGCAGATGGCCCGTAATCAGCCTATCGGTGAAGAAATCCCGCCTGTCGGTGACCCGCCCGCGGCAGGTGGACGACGGTCATGTCGTGACTACATGCTGAATGATCATGTAGAGCTGGAGACCACGCTGCCGGATATTGATGTTGACAACTTCGAGCTTAAACCTGTCATGTTTAGTATGATCAACAACGCCGGGCAGTTTAGTGGTTCTGTGACAGAAGATGCTAGGGAGCATCTCAAAACGTTCCAGGAGATCTGTGGTTCGTTTAGACTACCAGGAGTTAGTCCGGAGATACTGAGGCTTCGGTTATTCCCCCATTCATTGAGGGACAGAGCTAAAACTTGGTGGAATAAACTTACACCGGGTTCTATTATGACTTGGGCAGATTTAACTCGTGAATTTTTGTCTCGTTTTAATCCTTCACATTTAGCTGAGCGATTACGTAATGAAATTGCTACTTTTCAACAGGAAGATGACGAGCCAATGCACGAGGCCTGGGACAGATTCACAACTCTTCTTCGAAACTGCCCAATGCATGGATTCCCCGTCTGGAATCAGGTAACTAAGTTTTATAATGCTGCTAACTTACAAACTCGCATTCGAATTGATTCTGCAGCGAATGGACTATTATTGGATAAAGATCCGGACGAGGCCCTGCAAGTTTTGAAACATCTGGCTAAGAATGAGGAGCAGTTTCCAACCGCTAGAAGAGGGGGTAAACGGGTACTTGCTGTCAAGGATTATGAGGCCGACAGCACTATGAAATCACAGGTAGCATTCCTCACCAAAGCCATGAAACACTTATTGAGTGAAGAGGAAGTACGAGGGTTTGCTGTCGAGGAAGTTTGTGCTACATGTGAGGGAAATCATAGTAGGGATGAGTGCCCTATAAATATAGAAGAAGGAAAATATGTTGGGAATTACAAGCCAAACTACAATTCCAACAATTACAACCCTAATTGGAGGAAAGATCCCAAATTTTCCTGGAGTAACCCTAACAATGCCCTAAATCCGCAAGCATATAATCAGAATCAGGGGGGTCCTAGATTGTTGACGCGACAGCAGCCGCAGCCGCAGAACCTGCCGCCTCAGCAACAACAGCAGCCACCACCTGCCACGAGTAGTATATTGGAGCAGACTCTGGCCACCTTTATGTCTCAGACTGGTACGTATATGGAGAACATCAATAAGTTTGTCAAGAAAACAGAAGACTTTATGGATGAAACCAAGATGAGAATGACAAACCATGAGGCCACCTTGAAATCTCTAGAGACACAAATGGGTCAGGTGTCGCAGCATATTAAGCCGAGGCAGAATGGAGGTTTCCCTAGCAATACTGAAAATGCTAGACCGCCCCCACACGAGCAATGTAAGGCGATTACTACTAGGAGTGGGAAAAAGTTACCAGGGCCGGAAAAAGAAGCTGAAACAGAAAAGGAACATGCCTTGGATAAACCTGCCGAGGAAGCTGCCCCGACAGGTGACAAACAGACTGCTGCCGATGAGCCTGTCACGACAGCAGAAGCGACAGAGGAGAAAAAAGATGAGTATCGTCCTCAGATTCGCATGCAGTGGGAAGGACGCATTGCTGATTACCGTCCTCCACCACCTTTTCCTCAACGGATACAGCAAGCTAAGCATGAATCTCAACTTAAAAAGATTTATGATATTTTTAAACAGGTTCATATCAATATTCCGTTGTTAGATGCTGTTAGGGAGATGCCCGATTATGCTAAATTTCTCAAGGATGTCATGTCCAAAAAATCTAAACTTGGGGAATTTGAAACGGTAAGGATGCAAGAAGGTTGCATGAGTATTCTTCATCGGCAACCACCCCAGAAAAAGAAGGATCCAGGGAGCTTCCTCATACCTTGCGTAATCGGCGACAGATTTGTGGGTAAGGCATTATGTGATCTTGGTGCTAGTGTTAATCTAATGCCCAAATCTGTTTTTCAGAAACTAGGTATTGGCAAGGCGCGGCCCACGACAGTTACCCTACAGCTAGCCGACCGCTCTTACGTTCACCCCGAAGGAAAAATTGAAGATATTTTGGTAAGAGTGGATAAGCTTATATTTCCTGCTGACTTTCTTATTTTAGATTGTGAGGCAGATGAGAACGCACCAGTCATCCTAGGGCGACCCTTCTTAGCCACAGGAAGATCATTGATTGATGTGGAGAAAGGAGAACTCACCATGCGTGTAAACGCTCAAGAAATTAAGTTGAATGTTCTCCAAGCAATGAAACATGCTGATGTGGATGAGGAATGCAAGGCCATCATTGAGGTGACCTTTGATCAACCCTGCATCAGGTCGGGCTGCCGTGATATAAAATTTGGTCACTGCTGCGACAGCCATCTACAAGCCTGTCACGACAGCAACGACGACAGCACCGACGACAGCGACTCCTCTGAATCCGATACATCTGATACTGAAGGTCATGAGGAGGTAAACTGGTTAGACCATCGTCCAGGTAAGTTATTCGAACCCTTGAATTACACTTCGGATAACCATTTAATCCAAAAGCCCTCTACTGTTGAACCACCTGTCTTAGAACTTAAGCCCCTGCCAGGGCAGCTTAAATATGCTTATCTTGGTTGTGATAACACACTGCCCGTAATCATCTCTGCTAAGCTGCCGCAGGAACAAGAACGACAGCTGATCGACATGTTGAGGCAGCATAAAAGGGCGATAGGATGGACGATAGCAGACATTCAGGGCATTAGTCCGGCAATCTGTATGCACAAAATCCTCCTGGAGGAAGATCATAAGCCGACTATTGATGCCCAAAGGCGGTTAAACCTTGCAATGAAGGAGGTAGTGCGTAAAGAAATAATTATATGGTTAGATGCTGGTATTATTTACGCCATCTCCGATAGCAAATGGGTAAGCCCGGTGCAATGTGTTCCCAAGAAAGGAGGCATGACTGTGATAACCAACGAAAACAATGAGTTAATCCCAACCAGGACTGTGACCGGTTGGAGGGTTTGTATGGACTATCGGAAGCTTAACAAAGCTACCCGAAAAGACCACTTTCCTTTACCCTTTATTGATCAAATGCTTGATAGATTAGCGGGTAAACCTTACTATTGTGTTCTTGATGGTTACTCAGGTTATAATCAAATTGCTATTGCACCAGAGGACCAAGAGAAAACGACCTTCACATGCCCTTACGGAACATACGCATTCAGGAGGATGCCGTTCGGCCTATGTAACGCACCTGCCACCTTCCAAAGGTGCATGATGGCAATATTCTCCGACATGGTAGAGGACTTCCTTGAAATTTTCATGGATGATTTTTCCGTCTTTGGAGACGATTTTGAGAGCTGCCTCGGCAACCTTAAAAAGGTACTTGAAAGATGTGAAAAAGCTAATCTTGTTCTTAATTGGGAAAAATGCCATTTTATGGTAGATGAAGGGATAGTTTTAGGCCATAAGATTAGCTGCCGTGGGATAGAAGTCGACAGGGCCAAAATAGAGGTAATTGAGAAGCTGCCGCCGCCAACCACAGTCAAGGAAATTAGGAGTTTTCTAGGGCATGCTGGTTTTTATAGGAGATTTATTGCAAATTTCTCAAAAATCACGAAACCCCTATGTCACCTCTTAGAGCAGAACCGACCCTTTGACTTTAATAAAGAATGTACTGAAGCATTCAAGGTTCTAAAGGAAAAGCTAGTGACAGCCCCCATAGTACAGCCACCAGACTGGACGCAACCGTTTGAAATTATGTGTGATGCTAGTGACTATGCTGTCGGGGCAGCACTTGGGCAGCGCAAGGACAGGCTGTTTCATGTCATATATTATGCCAGCAAAACATTAAATGATGCCCAAGTGAATTATACCACCACAGAAAAGGAGCTGTTAGCTGTGGTGTTCTCCATCGACAAGTTTCGTTCTTATATACTTGGAACGAAGGTAATAGTGCACACTGATCATTCTGCCCTTAAGTACTTGTTCGCAAAGAAGGATGCAAAGCCTAGGTTGATACGATGGATCTTGCTTTTACAAGAGTTCGACCTTGAAATCAAAGACAAAAAGGGGACAGAAAATCAGGTGGCAGATCACTTGTCGAGATTGGAGACGGGACAGAGTCTACCTGTAGATGAGACACACATACTAGAGACCTTCCCAGATGAGCAGCTCTTTGCTGCCGCAATAGCTGTCGCGACAGCCATGGCGGCAGGTAAGTCTTCTAACCTTCCCTGGTATGCTGATTTCGTTAATTTTATAGTTAGCGGAATATTACCTTCTGATCTTACTTATCAAGCCAGGAAGAGGTTTCAAAATGATGTTAAACATTATTATTGGGACGAACCTCTTCTTTTCAAAATGTGCGCAGATCAGGTTATAAGGAGATGTGTACCACAAGAAGAACAAGAAGACATTCTCCATCACTGTCATGCTTCACAATATGGAGGACACTTAGGAGGCAATAAAACTGCTGCCAAGGTGCTGCAGTCAGGGTTCTACTGGCCGACACTGTATAAGGACGCACAGGAATTTTACAAAAACTGTGACAGGTGCCAGCGGACAGGTAATATCTCGAGGAGAAACGAGATGCCACTGCAGAATATTTTAGAAGTCGAAATCTTCGACGTTTGGGGGATTGATTTTATGGGACCTTTTCCATCTTCATGTGGAAATCTTTACATCCTCCTAGCAGTAGATTATGTCTCCAAGTGGGTAGAAGCAATCGCAACTCAAAAGAATGATGCCAAAACGGTCCAAAAGTTTTTGCACAAAAACATCTTTTCTAGATTTGGCATCCCTAGAGCGATTATCAGTGATGAAGGGAGACATTTCGATAACAGGGTAATTGCTGCCGCCTTGAAGAAATATGGTGTCAAGCACAGGATCGCGACAGCATACCACCCACAGACCAATGGACAGGCTGAAATTTCCAACAGGGAAGTGAAGAACATTCTTGAAAAGATGGTTAAACCAACTAGGAAAGATTGGTCTCTACTTCTGAATGATGCACTATGGGCATACAGGACAGCTTTCAAAACTCCATTGGGCATGTCTCCATTCCGATTAATCTATGGGAAAACCTGCCACCTGCCTGTCGAGATAGAGCACAAGGCATATTGGGCAATCAAGGCAGTAAATATGGACTTGGACAAGGCAGGCCAGAAAAGGCTGTTAGATTTGAATGAGATCGATGAAATACGGACGATGGCCTACGACAACGCAAGAATATACAAAGAGAAAACAAAGAAGTGGCATGACAAAAAGTTGCTGCCACGACAGTTCTGCCCAGGGCAGCTGGTATTGTTGTTTAATTCTAGATTGAAACTCTTCCCAGGGAAGCTTAAATCTAGATGGTCTGGTCCGTTCCAAGTAATTCAAGTTTTCCCCCATGGTGCCATTACAATTCAATCATTAAAGGACGGGCACCAATTCAAAGTCAATGGACAACGCCTCAAGCATTATTAGGGGACTGAAGCCCCAGGAATACAGGAAGTGGTTACCTTAGGTGATGCCCCACAAGGCATCCCTAATTTAACCTAGTTTTTATTTTTACTTTTTTTATTATTTACTAGGAATTAGATTTATTTTAATAATGTTTTGTTTTTAATTTCAGTTTTTAGGAAATAAAGGAGTCAAGTGAGAAAGAAGAAGTGGCCCAAGCCCACCGCTCATCCACCAGCCCAATAAAGCCCATTTATGGTAACCTGTCGTTTCGGCTGCCGGCGCAGACGGATTTGACAGGCTGTCAACAGACGCACAGCAGACGAAGAAGCGTGCGGCAGACGCACAGCAGACGCATTAATGCGTGTCAGACGCGTCAGACACGCAATATCCAATCTGCCGCCCCGTTATTCCCGCCTGCCGTTGTGGCATTAAATGGGCAGCTACTCGACCGCTATATAAACCCCTTCCCCTTTTCATTTTTCATCACTTCTGATTTTCTCTCTTGTTATTCCCTTCTAGTTTTATCTACTCTCTTTCTTTTTTCAGCCCTTGCAACCAAAAATGTCTTCACGACAAACTCGCCAGAATGCTGCTGCCGCCTCTTCTTCAGCAGCAGCATCCCCGTTCGCCAACAAGGAACTATGGGAGGAACGAAGCTTTATCTATAACAGAGATGCCCCTCTTTTTGGACTCCGGCCGTTCATTATGAAGGCCATTACGGCACAACTTTGGGAAGACTTTGCCGAGCAGCCGGCAGAGCTTAACGACACTCTGGTCAGGGAATTTTATGAGGCGATTGAAAGTAAGACGGCGACATCTGTCGTCGTCCGAGGAGTGAAAGTTCCTTTCACCACCAGCAGCATCAACCATGTATTCGACCTCTTCTTTGGCCCCACTGACGATGCTCATCAACAGTTTTGGGACACCCTCGATGCTTCCGGACACGATGCTGTCATGAGGGAGTTGACAGAGGCGGGCACAACCTGGAGCACCAGCAAGAAGAACCCCAACTCCGTCAATAGGGCAGAGCTACTCCCCGAGGCAAAACTATGGAATGCGTTTATCAAAAAGCGTATCCTGCCATCGTCCCACCATACGACAGTCAACAGGCAGCGGTTGGCCCTCATCCACTCTATCATGCATGACAGGCCCATCAATGTGGGCAGGTACATGCGGGACAACATTCTCGATTGTGCCTTCCGATCAGATTCACGACTCTGCCTGCCCTTCACCATCACTGCCCTCTGCCGCTGCGCTGCCGTACCGGAGGACCCTTCAGACAAAATCAAGAAGGGCAGCGGCTGGACAGACAGCAACATCTCCAGCCTCATGGAGATCATCGTCGTATCGCCCCTCAACGCCTTCGATCCAAACGCCCCTCCTGCTGAGTCTGATGATGAGCCTGCTACCGAACCTACCCCAGAAGCTGCCACCAACACCGCTCCGGCAGATCAGAACTCCCACATCCTTGCTGCCATCTTGAGGATAGAGGAGCGCCAGATGGGTTTGATGACATTCATCCGCGACTTCTCCAATGCAACGGTAAATTTCATTACCAATACTTTGAATTTTCCGGATGTCATTTTCCCCACCTTCCCCGCCCATTATTTCAATATCCCCTCCCCCACTCCCACACCACCTGTCTCTCCCCACGAAGAATCTGCCTCCTCCACACCTTCCCCAACAGCAGCCGACAGCCCACCGGCGGACACTTCCCCTAGAGGCACCAAGCGAGCTGCCACTGATGACAGCCCTCTTGTCCAGAGGAACTTGGACAGCGCCTTCACGCGGGTGAAAAGAATTAAGCATGTGGCCAACAAGAGAAGGCTGTCCAAAGCCATAACGAGTGGCAGCTGGGACAGCAGCAGCAGTTCTGATGTCCGACTAGTGGAGCCACCTGCCCTTCAACCTGCTGACGACCCTGTCCCCCAACCGGAGGAAGAACCTGCACCTCAACAGGCTGATGAACCTGTTGATCAACCTGCTCTGGAACCTGCTCAGCCACCTCCCCAACGCAGACGCTACCATCAGATCCGCGTCAGCAGCAGCAGCGAGGACAGCGAATAAAATTTAAGTTTTTATTTCTTTTACTCCTCTTATTGCTGCCTGCCCTTATATATTTGTGATGTACTTTTATTTATCATGTTTTTCTTTCTTTGTTTTTATGTCATTTTGCATTGAGGGCAATGCAACCCTCGAGTTTGGGGGTGGCAACCCTCCATATTTAATGGTGTCTTTAGCACATCTTTTGTTTAATTGTTGTGTCTTATTAGTTAAGTTCTTTAAAAAAAAAATAAGAAAATCTAAACTGTTGGCTTAAAACTGTGATGTTAACTTACCTGTCATGACGGCTCTGTCGTGGCAGCATCTTTAGGACAGGTTAAGGAAAAGTTTAGAGCCTTTCTATAGTTCTAAAAACTTAAACACTTTTGTGACTGTTATATTGCTTAGATTTCTTTTAGCCAAACTAGAATAGGAAGCTTAGAACTTGGATAGCCCCTAGAGGTGCCTAACACTGGCTCTAGGAAAGAAGTTTAGCAAAAGAAAATCAAAAACCTAGAGGTGCCCGAAACCGGCTCTAGGAAGCTAACTAGAGGTGCCCAAAACTGGCTCTAGAAAAACTTAGCTTGAAATTAGAAGAAAAAGAAGCATGAAAATGTGCCTTCTAAAAGAAAGTAAACTTTGGCATAAAATTCGAGTTAAGGAGTTGAATATTCTAGTAAAACTAAGAGGGTCTTAGCATATAACTGTCCACAAGCATGCACACACTGCACGAGAGCTATAGGAAGATTCCGGACAGATCCTAACCTTTCCGACAGGTTGCTGCCGCCATAGAGAATGAGCGACAGGTAAGGGACAGTTCACTGTTTGAAGGCCAACATAAAAATTTTCAGTTTTCTTTTAACTCTTCATTGCATGAGGGCAAGCAAAAACTTGAGTTTGGGGGTTTGTTGAGTGTGTAAAAGTTCTATCATTTACACCCTTTTTAACCCACATTTCTGCTGCATTCAAGCGTCATTACATTGCATTTAGGTTAGTTTTTAATAAAACATCACAATTATATAAAAGGCACGGATTCTACTGAAAGATGGCTATTTTTGCAGGTATCTGTCACAGTAGATGTCGAAGGCAGGCGCAGGGCAGATAAGCAGGAAAGCTAAACTGGACAAGCAGCTGAAGAAGACGAACCTGTCATGGACCTGTCGTGACAGCATGGTGACAGCAGATCTATGAAGGGGAAAAGTGAAGTGGACCTCGATAGATAGAGAAAAATCTGCTCGTCTGTCGTGTGGAAGCCAAATATTTTTCCAAGCCCCGGATCAAAAGATATGTCAAGCCAAAGCTCAAGGAGAAGAATCTCCATGAAACAAGGAGGCGACTGAAAAGTAGGAATCCTTAGAGATTTAGTCTTTATTAGAATCTTACTTTTAATTAAAGTTGTAATCCTTGTTACCTTAGATAACTTGAGCCCAAAGCTTATATAAAGGGCATAGATTAAACCTAGGGCATAACCGACTACCCCAGAACCGAAACAAAACCCTGCCGTTTACCTGTCACCGATATGTTCTAAATTCCCCCTAGGGCTACGGGTTTTTTTGTAAAGTAGTTGCAAGGGTTGCTTTGTTTTAGGATTTTTTCAAGTTCAATAAAATAAACTTCAAGTTCTTTTATCTTGGTTTTAATATCTTGCAAGAGCATCGGGAGAGCATTGTGAGGTTATCTATTTACTTAGCATCAGGAGAGTTAAGTATACGAAAGAGATAAGAGCGCGTTCTCTAGTTTATAGTTGAACCATCTCGTGCTTAGGGATAAGGCGAGGTTAAGTGGCTAAAGAAGAATTCATACACATCGGTGTTCATCCTTCGATTCACGCCGGGAGGTATCATCAAAGACGTGATCATCGACAGACTTGTGCCTAGGGATAGGGCAAGGCAGATCAGGGATTCTTGCCAAGCTTGAAGTACGGAGTTAGTGTTCGCTGCCGCGACAGCTAACGGACAGACGCCGCGACAGGTGCTGTCGGCGACGGGTGCGACGACAGAACTGGAGATCCTAAGCAATTCAATACCTACACTACTGAGCAACTCAATACCAGCCCATTCTCTCTATCTTGATATCTCAATTCCTTTTATTTGCGTTTTTACTATTTTCGTGACAATTCTCTCAAACTATTACTTTTACTTTGTGCAGTGAAATAAGGTGAAGTCATTAGCCCAATCCCTGTGGAGACGATATCCGATACTTAGTATCACTTTACTACTTGCATCGTGTATACTTGCACTATAATTGCGATAGACTATTTTACACGCAACACCGGCAACGGTGAACACGTCAAAGATATCACTTTTCTTGTTCTTCTTTTTTCTCTGAACTCAAAACTTTGGTTAGATTTGACACAAATATAACAAATCGGGGCAAATCTAAAGAGAAAGCTTCAAAATTTCGAAGAGTTTTACCTGTCGTTTTTTCAAAAATTCACCGTTAGATGGCGTCGATCTTTGAGTATGTTAGTCTACCAGTAGTCGCGATTCTTCTCACCGCTCAGATTTCTCAGTCGTGTCTCCGTTCGCCGGAAGTCAAAGGTAAACGGTTCAACTCTTTTTTCCGATCTCAGTCAAACCTACTCTAATCACCTTCAGTTTCTAATCGTTTCTCCCTCTGTTGATGAAGTTGAGACGAGCATTAAATAGTGGAGCTTGGAGGAGTTAGTTTCCGAGAATGGAGGGATTTGTTGAATATAGGAGTGGCGTGTAAGTTTGTTTTTCTATTATTTTTTTCATTTGAGTTTTATTTGATTTTGGGTGTAACCGAATTTGGGCCAAATGACTAGGCTCTGGTAAAATTGATGCTTATAGCTGCCCCTCTTTGCTCATTGCTCAAACGAGGGGAATAGAGCAAAGACTAAGAGAATCAAATTTGTCTAGTGACTGTTAAACTTTTGATAATGACACTTCATCTTGGCGGTTTGGTGGCACTCTGTCTTGGAGGCAAATAATGAGACTCCGTCATGGAGGCGACTGGTGGCACTTCGTCTTGGTGGCTTAATGATGGCACTCCATCTCGGAGGCCAATGGTGGCACTTCATCTTGAAGGCAATTCATGACATTCTATCTTGGAAGCAAATCGCGGCACTCCATCTTGGAGGCAAATAGTGGTACTTCCTCTTGAAGGCAAGTCGTGGCATTCCATCTTGGAAACAAATGGTGGCACTCCATCTTGGAGGCAAATGGTGGCACTTCATCTTGAAGGAAAGTAGTGGCACTCCATCTTGGGGGCAAATCTTGGCACTTGATTTTATGTCTCAAGGGAGACAAGATTTATGTGTTTCAAGGGAAACGGTCTCAAGAGAGACAAAAAATATGTTTCGGGAGAAACATATCTTAACAACATATAGAGGTTTCGAGAATTAATATCTCAAGAGAGATTTGAGAAAATTTCCTCAAGAGAGGAAAATCATTCTCTGAAGAACCGTTCTCTAAGGAGATCCGAAAAATTATCCTCAAGAGAGGAAAGTCATATTTGAAGAAAACATCATCGAGAGAGAACTGTGAAAATTTGATGCAATTTTTAGATGTCCTCGAAAGAGGCTTTGAAAATGAATATATCTTAAGAGAGATTCAGAAAAGTATCCTCAAGAGAGAAAATTCATTTTTTGAAAATTTCCTCAAGAGAAAAAGATCAAGATTTTTTGAAAATGTTTCAAGAACATCTCAGATGAGTCTTGCAAGCACCATACCTTAAAATTAAAGCACCTTGTACAGGATCGAAATTGCAAAGTTCAAGTGAACATTTTCCTGCAAAATTTATTAATGATGCAGATGTCATGCATGACTACCTAATGCAATATATGTCAACGATGAATGCATGTTGTTGATGTGTGCTCTTAATGATGCACGTAAAGTCTTTCATTTCATGATTTGACCATCTTTTCCACAATTGGGAAGTATCTTCATCATGGATCACGTCAATTCACCTTATTCCCCCAATGAACTTTGCCTCACCCATTTTCATCTTTTCTTTTCCCTTTTGCATTATTTTCTTGATTTCAAGCTTTCGAGTCAAAGCAACCCATATCAATTTCAAAAACATTTTTCATTCTCAAGAGAGATTATATTTGAAAACCTTTTTATTTCTCAATTCTCAAAACAAGACAAGCTCGCAAAAACATTTTTCAAAATAAAATGTGCCCCTCACGCTAGGCTCACAACTGAAATACTTCGTAAAATATGAGTCATTAAATATCAAGAAAATCAGCAATTCTTTTAATCTTTCAAAGGTATAGTTCTTTGACATGTGCCAAGGCTTATTTTTGGTTTCAAGGTGTGAGATGACTTTGGGGAATGAGTGTGTTTTCGGAGATTGACTCTTTTCGAATGAGACATGATTCTCAAATGTTCAATGGTTTCCTAAAACATGATCAAGTGATCTTACAACTTTGTGCGCGACTTTTGGAATTGTCCACTGACCCGATTTCTTGTGAATGCTTTCAGGGTGAGTAGAACTTCATCAAACATTTGGGGGATCGCTTCTCATGTATCAGCCATGCAAATTTGATTTCTATTATTTGAGCCGCCTTTTCAGGTTTTCAACTCGAACCTATCATTGGTCTCAAGACGCCCTTTGTGAGTTTTCATTTTGAACCCTCATTTTATTTGTTTTTTCCTTTTTAATTATCCTATCATGCATGAGAGGTTTAGAAATCTTCTGAAAATAAAAGAATTAACACCAAGAGGTAACACCAATTCTAAAGATAATCTCTTTAACTCAAATATTCATGTATGATCAAATATGGACTTTATAGGCACATAATGTAGGCTATGGCTCAGGGTTATGAAAGAAAAGGTATATAGGCTCAAACGAGTGTTTAAGGGTGAATAAACCAAGGATCAATCATTTCTGACATAATCTAATCCGCACTTTGCTCAACTTGAATATGCTTTCTCATGTTTTTGGTTTCTTTTTCTTGGATCGCTCTAGACTGCCCATTTTTAGGTTTTCACCATAGAGTTCATTTCCTTCATTTTACTTTCATCTTCGAGGATATATAACCTTCCATGAATATTGGATTTGGAACTTTGAACAATGTTGTGTTACATATCTCAGCTAGACTCAAGAAAGTCTTTTTTGACGAGGAACTCTAAATGTGTGATTCTCGTTCTGTTCATTTCATGTTTTTTCCCTTTTTTCTTTTCTCTTTTTTTCATGAATGAATTCAGAACTTTTTTTGATTTGTGTACAAGTCACCTCTTGTAGCTGAAACATGTCTTCTTGTTCTTCGCCCTTAATTCATAAGGCTTCGTCCTTGTGGTGCAATCATAATTGACTCATGTGAGCAAATTTTCCTCACTTTTTCCCTCAATGCTGAGGGTGATCCTTGATTAGGGTTTATACCAAAGAAAAAATACACTAGGCTCAAAGGGGGACAACAATGGATAATTTTTTTGTACAAGGGAAAATGAAGGAATGCTATTCATCATTTCATACATAGATATCTTCATAAAAGAGTTATCCTTAGAAGAATCAATATTCAGAGTTCACTCATTTATTCACAGAATCATCTAAATACAACTAATGCATGATAGTCTAATCTTTCTTCTCTTTCTTTTTTTTTTCTTTTTTCCTTTTTTTCTTTTTGCTTCTTACATGACCCAACAGTTTGGGCTTACTCACAGAATCAGTATGGAATGCCTCACTTTGTCTTATTATTGGAAGATTCATACACTGATAAATATCTTTGAATTTCATGTCTTCAAGGTGTATGAAAGAGAGAGAAATTGGTTTTATGCCTAAGAAGGCGAATGTGTAATTTAGAAGTCGTAGATGTGAAAGACCATTCTATTGTCAAAGTGGACCTTTCAAGTCTATCATGAATGAAAAAGATCAAGATATCCACGTTTTGATTTTGACTGGAAAAAGGTTTAAATCTTGTCATATGTCAAAGGTCTATAACCTCGATTCTTAAAAGAATATTTCATTTATTCGATTTTCAAAGAACTTCAAATTTTATAAATGTGTTTCATTGCTCATAGCCTCAAAAAGGTAACATTTATTGAATGAAAATGTCATACAACTAACATCAGAAGAGAAAAAAACAATTTCAAATAAGAGAAAAACAACTCTGTGCAAGGGAAACTTAAATTTTAGGATGGGAAATGAATGATTTCTTCTCAGTGTTTTCCAACCGATCAGGTTCAATTCGACGCATAAACACTATTCTCATCAGAATCACATTACTTGTCAAATGTTAATGCCCCATGTTCAATCAAACTCTACACCTTGCATTTTAATGCCCCACATTCCTCTGTGGTATGACCTAAACTCCCTAAGTGATAATCCATGTAGCATTAGTATCGTAACCTTCAGGATAAGGAGGTTTTCTTGGCTCAGAGTGAATTGGAGCTAGAAGGTTAACCTCAACAAGCTTCGAGAGCAATTCAGTATAGGTCATTGGTATTGGATCAATAGAAGTCTTCTCACGAGAATTTTTATCAGATGTAGACTTAGAATGAGAACTCGATTTGAAAGATGAAGTCTCAAACTGACGATAACTTGGGCCTCTAACGTTCACCATGTAGATTTCAGATTCACTCTCCTTGGTGTGTACCTTTTTAGAAGCTTCAAGATTGTTAAGCTTCCCACTTTTAATGGCACTCTCTATCATTTCGCCCGCTTTCACCAGATCAATGAAGTCTTTGGTGGTACTGCCCACCAACTTGTCGTAATATGGTGATTTTAAAGAATTGATGAAAAGACTTGTAGTTTCCTTTTCAAACAATGGTGGTTGGACCCGTGTGGCCATATCCCTCCAACGTTGGGCATATTGTCGAAATTCTTCATTGTGTCTTTTCTCTACATTTTGGAGTGTCAGTCGATCAGGCACCATGTCTAGGACATGTTTGTATTTTTCTTTGAAAGCGCGTGCTAGATCTCTCCACGTGCTCACTTGAGCCCTACTCAATTGGTTATACCACCGCGCAGCGGATCCGGTTAGACTATCTTGAAAGCAATGGATTAATAGTTTATCGTCATTCCCATATCATGCCATTTTGCGACAAAACATGGTGAGGTGGACGTTTGGGCAGCTTGTGCCATCATATTTCTCAAATTCCGGTACTTTAAATTTTGGGGGCAAAATCAAATCAGGGACCAAGCATAGCTCTCTCACATCAGTTCCACTGAAGGCATCAGTACCTTCCATGGCTTTGATTCTCTCTTCTAAGTATTTGAACTGGTTGTCAACTATGCTAGAAAATTTGGGTTGTCCTTTCTTCAATTTTTCCAACTCGCCAAGGTCGTCAAAATTTGGGACTTCTGGTTTGATTGGGCTTGCCCACATGTTTGAACCTGAAGTACCATGTAGATTGGTTTAGTTATGAACATTAGATTGTAGTCCACAAGCAGAAAACACAAATCGAGGATGTGCTTCTTTTGATTCAAAAGGTAAAGATGATGAATCTTCCTCATAAACTTCGTGAGCTTTTCCTTTTTCAGCACTTGTTGCTTTGGATAATAACTGTGACAGCTTATCTTCTATTTTGCTCAAAAGATTCTCTTGACTTTTTTCTATGTCCTCTCTTAAGCTCTTCAAATCCTGAGTAACTTGCTCATGGAACTTCTCTAGTTTCTGAAGCCTTTCTTCCATTCTTCTAGCCTTGAAACATGTGAAATGTGGATGTTCAATTTGATCATCCTTCATTTCCAGGATCACTAATATTAGACCCCCATAAATTAACATTTTAATTATTGATGCACAACATTCATGACTAAATGCAGAATGCAATGATGAATGCAGTATGAATATAAACTGGCGTTGGCTCGAAAATTGGTCGCATAAAACAAGAGATCTTTATTATTCAAATCCTAAGAAACAAATGTTGAAGGAAAAAAACCTAACAATGTTTTATTACAAGAATAAATAATCACTCAAAGATAATGATGAGCTATATCTCCTATCTTTTTAATCTCTCTCAAAAAACGAGTCAGCTTGTTCTTGTAATGCAACGCGGGACCACGCCAAAGTCTCAATGCTTCGGCTTCATTGGCTAGGCTAGTGAACTTCTTAGCCACCTTTCGAATTTGGAAAATGGCTTCAGTCACCAAGTCATCCCTTCTTTTAATCTCTCCTCTTGCAGTCTGAAGCTGAAGATCAACAGTCTTTATAGTCTCTTGAAGATCATTGACAAGATTCTCATGGTCTTCTAAAGACGTCTGTAACGTCTTTACCAGTTGTTTTAGTGTCTCATTCTCCAATCGCAAAGCTTCTAACTCCATAACGGAGTCTTATTGTTGGTAAGTTCGGAGAATTCCTTCTAAGATCGTCAGACAATCCCTCAACTCCTGATTTTGGACGTGACATGTCATAAGGTCATTGAAGGTAACCTCATGTTGTTTTTGCATTACTTGTATATCTTGGATAAGTGTTGTCATTTGCTTCTCTTTCTCCTTGAACCAATTTGTGAATGCTCGTATTATCTTCTCCATTGTTGTTGGACTTTTTCTCCATTGCAAAAATCTTTTATTTTTACGAACAATTACGAGCCAACACCATGCATGATTATGATGCATATGCGCATGTTTAAAAAACACAAGAAGCACCCAAAAAATGGTTAGCGTCACAAAAAAAATGTACATAGCATAATAAAATGCAAGCTTATATACATAAAAGGGTATTTCACTAAGGTTTGAGTTCAACATGGCTCTAACAGGGGTGGGCTTCTAAGGTTTACTGTATGCAATTTTTTGTTCTAAATTCGGACCCGAACTGTCCTCACTGAGACCTGCTAAGGCTAGTAAGTTCAATTCGAGGAGATGTATTTCTTTATGACCATACGGAGGTTAACCTCACGAAGCCATAAGGCATATACATCCCGAATGCAACTACTATCCCATACGGAGGTTAACCTCACGAAGGAGCAGCGTTTTGCCCCCACTTAATCGGGACAGAGCTCGGGTAAAAAGCTCTCAAATGATGCAACGTTTTAGAAAACATATACCCCTTTTCGCGGCTTGACTCTCTTTGACAGTCCCTAGCGGAGTCGCCAAGCTGTAGACGCCATTTTTGGTCCGGGTCGAAATTGGTTGGGCCTTCAAAGGCTCGTCGTTGATTGGAGTCGCCATCGGTCATTTTGGGATTGGGTACGACCGAAAACCTGTAGAACCGGTATGCATCTGAACTAGAGTCATGGTCGGGCTCGGGAGTCGGTTACGTGTGGGGAAGGTTATAGCACCCCCACAACGCCCAAAATTGGTACCTAAAGGGGTTATGTTGTCTAAAATGCTACAAAAAATGCACGGCTCGGTTAATAACATTATTTAAAAAAATGTAAAATGATACATAAATTAAATTACATGCTTGAACATAAAATTATGCGAATAAAAACATGGAAGGTTAAAATAAGAATAAAAGATCATAAACTTTAAGTTAATTTGTAAAAAATCATAAATTACGTAAATTATTAATCAAATTCAATTTTAAGGTTGAATTCAAAAATATTCACAAAATTTTAAGATCAATTTCTAATTAAACTCCAAATTAAATGACCAATTTAAACAACTTAAAATTCCATTGAAAATAATTAATCCAAAAAAACTTAAGTTAACCATAGTTAAATTAAATATGTGCACTTAATGGACTTATTAACTAACTAATTAACTAAGGACTTAATTGAAAGAACCTAAATATTAAGACTCATATCAAAAGAAACAAACTAAGCCTAAATCTAAAAAAAATCTAAGACAAAGGAGGGACCTAACATGCAATTCTCCCCCTAAAAATGAGTAGGCTTAATTATCTCCACCATTTAATGCCATTAAAGCTTTTATTAAAGGAAATGAAATGGTGTCAGTGGCTACATGCACCTTCACTATTCGCTACTTCATTTTTTATTCATTGTTAATTTCAAAACAAGCCATGTAGTTTGGCCTTTCATTGCAAGGATGGTTATTTTATTTATTTTAAATTTTGCTTTTAAACATGCAAGAATCAAACTCCATTTTTTTTACTTTACTCTTCTTTGCATTTTCTAATGGCCGCCGCCTCCGTCACCTATTTTTCTCCAGCAATGGTGAACACGTCAAATATATCACTTTTCTTGTTCTTCTTTTTTCTCTGAACTCAAAACTTAGGTTAGATTTGACACAAATATAACCAATCGGAGCAAATCTAAAGAGAAAGCTTCAAAATTTCGAAGATTTTTACCTGCCGTTTTTCAAAAATTTACCGTTAGATGGCATCGATCTTTGAGTATGTTAGTCTACCAGTAGCTGCGATTCTTCTCACCGCTCAGTTTTCTCAGTCGTGTCTCCGTTCGTCGGAATTCAAAGGTAAACGGTTCAACTCTTTTTTTCCGATCTCAGTCAAACCCACTCTAATCACCTTCGGTTTCTAATTGTTTCTCCCTCCTGTTGATGAAGTTGAGACGAGCATTAAATAGTGGAGCTTGGAGGAGTTAGTTTCCGAGAATGGAGGGATTTGTTGAACATAGGAGTGGCGTGCAAGTTTGTGTTTCTATTATTTTTATTTTTATTTTTCATTTGATTTTTATTTGATTTTGGGTGTAACCGAATTTGGGCCAAATGACTAGGCCCTGGTAAAATTGATGCTTACAATGTTCATTCTTATTTGTTCATATCCTTAAACATAATTTCAACAAAACCCATTGTTCTTCGATATATTATCATGCCTTTGGGTATTTCGAAATCCTTTCAAATTTAGAAAATTTATGCATTGGAATATTGAATAGGGTTGATAAGTTTATATGCTATATCTTGTTTAATTTGCAGGAGGTTACTCAATCCACCACAATCTATTTTCAAAATTTTCTTAAACTTTTGCCTCCCAAGTGTTTGTCAAAAATCCCCAACCAACTTTTTTCAAGCCAAAATTCCTCATTTTTCTAACATGCCTCCTAGAACCATGCCTTCTAGAACCAAACATGCTCGTCTTGAAAGAGGTCAAAATTTTCGTTCTAATCAACCTCAACTTCAAAACCCAAATTTTTTGAACCTTTGTTTTAAGATAATGAAAATCTTGACCGTTTTCATCAAATTTATGAAGCTAAAGAAATTAGAGCCGAGCGAACCATTGATTTAAACCTTTTAACCTCCGAGTTATATGAGTTTGAATTCTTTCCTTTATTTTTCGAATGGGGTTGGATGGATTTTCTTGGTATTAAACCTCGTGTTTTTCATAACCTTGTCAAAGCTTTTTATGCCAATGCTACTCTTGTTCATAGTACTTACGATAACTCCGAGGTTACTAATATTGAATCATACCTTATGGGCACCGAATTTAGACTCTCTCCGGCAAGTATTGCCGATCATTTAGGTATTCCCAATAGTGGTGTTTTTAATGAATCCGAAGTCGTTCCTATCCAAGATTTTGATGATCATAGTCCAACCCATCTTCATATCTACGATAGGCTTCTTCACATTTTCACCACTTGGTTCTTTCGACCCTCCGGTGGAAGATGCACGCGCATACGTCGTATCGACTATTGGTGGCTTCACCAACTTCGCACCGGTAACCGTCCCAATATTTCCCAAATCATCTATGCTTCTATTGTTAGTATAATTAGAAACCCTCATAGCTTCTTTCTCAATTATGGATGTGTTCTAAGCCACATCTTTGATAAGTTAAATATTAATACCTCCCTTAATCCCGCCATCCATCTAAATAGCAAGATTGATGAGACAACGACTAAAAAGACCAGTTGGAGGTTCAATGATGGTGAATGGGTTCACAAGAATGATGAAGATGAAGCCCGTGTTGGTCCAAGAAATGTCGTTGCACCGGATGCTCCACTTCCTATGACCATCGGTTCCATGTATGCGGCCATGGTCACTCGCTTCGACAACATTGATGCATTTCTTCGTAGCTCTCATGAGGAGACTACCGGATTGCTTCGTAGATTAGATGGTCGTATGACTTCTTTGGAGCATAACATGCATGGTGTTCGTGGTCATCTTTTTCCACCTACATCACCTCATGATGCACCAGATGCTTAGGATTTTATGCATTCTATTATGCTTTTATGCTATGGTATTTTTGGACTTATTTTGATTTAGTTCTTTGGATTACGCTTTTAGACTAATTATGCACTTTGTTGAATATTTATTTTATGCCTATGGTTTTCATAATGGATTATTGCTAGTTTTTATATTTGGATTTTTATGTTGGATTTCTTATGATCGATTATATGTTATTTGTAACACCCTAAAAAAGAAAAAAAGGGATACAAAATGCCAGCCAAGGGGTTTGAACCCATGACCCTTGGTCTAGCAAGTTTAAGTCTTAATAGTTTGGAGTAAGGTTGATACTAGTTAAGCTTTATACCAGTTTGGAGATCAAGTTGATGATTCGTCGGAAACCTTGGTTCACTGCCCCTGTTTTTCATTGATTCTATTACCGTTCACCGTCTGTGTACCACACGGCCACTGTTCGTGGGTTCACCGTCATCATGCGACTAAGTCTCGGTCCTCTACTGGCCTTGAATCTCTGTCGTCCATCATGGAGAACCACCTGAAGATTCGACAGGAAACCAAGGTTCCCTCCTCTATTTTCTACCGTTTACACCATCAGGAGTTGTCTGTTTGCAGCATCGTTTTTGCCGTCATTTCCCCATGTGCCTCGCGATCAAAACCCCTCTTTGTGTTCACCGTAGCGTTGCCAGAATCCCCTCTGATGTGGTTTTGAAAAATACCCAGATTTGGGTAAGGTTTGTGGCTTTTTTTCATCTTTCTGGTAATTATTGGTTTGTGATTTGGTTAAAGATGGTTTCCCCATTCGACTTCTAGTTTGAAACGACCTTTGGAGTCAATGTCCATGTCTTCGGTGTACCGCTGGCGAGCTGCCACTGTTTATGGGTTAGGCAAACCCTAAGAGATGTGTATAGGTGTTAGTGGGGTTGGGCTGTTTAGTCTTGTATGGGTCGGGTGGTGTTTGTGTGAATGAATTGTGTGAGTGGGTTGAGTGGTTTTGTGAGATGGGACATGCGTGGGAGATGAATTGGGTGAGCCCAATTCTTGGATCAAGTTATCCTTTAAACCTAACCGACCCGAACCGAACTGGCCAGCCTATTTTGATTTGAACACTGAACCATTGACCTGACCCAAACCCGAGTTGACTATTTGACCAGTTGACTTTTTAGGTTGACTTTGACCAAAAGTTGACTTTTTCTAAAAAGTCATATTTTGGGTTTTTTGACATCCTGAGTTCGATTTTGAAGTCTGTTTTGTGAAATTCTAACTCGAATGCCTCCGAATCAGACCTTGAACTCGAGTGTGCTTATGTACTTAATTATTCAGTTAAGTGCGATGTGAATAAGGACTAAATTGAGAATTTGTATAATTGAAGGTATTCAGAATTTCTTGTATACGAGATGTTGAGAGACGTTGAATTAGGATTCAAGAGTGTTTGAATGTCGTTTCAAGGGTCGACCGATGCAGCAAGGATTCAAGGTAATATATTACTACCTCTTGCATGCTTTATGATACATGTTGTGTATTTAGTTAAAGTATACATAATTATGATTAATTATGCTTTCAGCTCGGCTTGAGTCAATTCAATTACGAAATAAAAGAATGGTAATATGGATGAGATCGAACTATTTGAAAGAGAAGTTTAATATATCAAAAGGACCATAAGTTCAGATAATGATTAATAAGACAAATAATCTCCCGATCTAATTAACTGAATTAAAGGATTTGATATTTGAAATATTCCGTGAAGAAATGGCGACAATACCCTTGAAAAGTAAGAATGACTAAAATGCCCTCGTTGGCTAAAGTGATCGGTACATCCTTGAATGTAATCGATAACCTGAAAGATCTTGATATAGAAATTCTTGAATGCATGGTCAGAAAATCTGATGAGCAAATGGAATTCTTGAGTTCTGTGAATCACTGTTTATACATCGTCACTATAAATTACCAAAATGCCCCCAAATATCAAAACGATCATATTGCCTTTGTAGGCTTAACTAATTGAATCGTTCGTGATATATCTTAATTTCAAAGATCCTGGTGTATCAACTCCTAAAATGTCTGCTTTGAGCTGAAGGTACGAACCCCTTTTAATAGGGACCTCATTTCTGAAATCCGTTCAAATTGTCAAAAGTTCAATGTGTCCCCTTCTGTGAATGCCAAGTGTCTCCAAGAAATAAACTTTTCCACCTAGTGTGTTTCATGTGTGCTACACGACTGTTTTTATATATTGATTTATATGTTTTAATCAAATGGATCATGTGCATATGATTGTCAAACTTTATTTTGTATAGATATAACATGTTTTCTTTTTCTGAAAGAAACACGAATGCACTTTATGTTTGATATATTCCCTAGTATCCGATATCATAAGCATGCTCTATGGTTTCTAGTTATCAGTGTAGAAATATGTTATTAAGCATTGTTATGACTGTTATTGTTGCGTACTAAGTTACTTCATGGACTAATTAGTAGGGGTACTTGGGGTATGATATGAAGTCACTATCGGCTCAGGCCTGATCCAACTAGTAATTTCGCCTGTATTCGGTTCCTAAGCTTCGACTAGGTCCGCCCGTATTCGGTTCCTATGTTTCGACTAGGGTCATCCGTGTTCTAAGGTATTTCCTTAGGATGATACCCACGCCCAATGGGCTCGGGTTAATACTAGTATACGATACTGTTCTGGGAACTATATCCTTGAGTATGGTTGAAGGGTAGATAGGTTACATAGAAACTTTGGATGCTTTTATAACATGTTTTCCCATAAATATTTTATTTATGTAAATTATATAAATGTTTTTACTTGTCCTACTGGAACACACTAGGCACTAAACTCCTTGAAATAAAGAACAAATATCGTTATTCTCATCTGATACTCGATATCTGAATAAAGAACAAATACCATTATTCTCAAGTATAACGTTTCCTTGAAATAGCGAATCGTAAATGGAGACTGTTGCTACATGGAATATCATGACAGTGTTATGCCTACCATATATATGCATGTGCTTATAGCATCATTTGGTAGTTCTGTATTACTGAGCTTTTCCAAGTTCACATTGTTTTTACCATCGCAGGTTAGAAAACATCTATCATGATTTAGTAATCGGCATCAATGTTGGAGTTCTCTCTGCGTTGCTTTGGAAGTACAATATTGGCATAGTTAGTAGGCATGTATGATGTGTATTGTTTTATACTAGTGTCCGTGATATACTTTCCGAACTATTGTTATTTGTTTACATGATTTCTGAAATGATATTTTATACAGAAGTTTGTTTTACAGTTTTAATGTATTTAAAGAAAATAATTTTATTTGAGTTTTGTTGTGGGTCGCTCTTGTGACCCAAATGTGACTTCCTAGGATTCGTGGTAACGCATATGCGGGTCTAGGGGGTTACATTATTTTTGGAGATTATGGTCTATCTTTTTATTGCGCTTTGGATAAATGCCCTATTGCTCTAATGACGTTTGTTCTTTTTGCAGCATTTTAATCTTTTTGCTATAACAAAAAGGGGGAGAAAATGTGAAATAAAATTAAAAAAATAGTTTTTAAAAGCAAAAATGTCTTTAAAACTTAATTTTCAAAAGATTTCATAAAGATTTTCTTTAAGGGGGAGCCTAAGTAGGAAATTTACAAGTTTGGCAATTTTTTATCAAGTGTTTTGTTATATCAAAAGGGGAGCGATTGTTAGACTTATTTTGATTTTGATATAACCAAAAGGACTAATTTGCAAAATATTTGTAAACTTAATATATTCGACTCAAATATGTCAAAAATACAATTTTAACTTGATCAAACATTTTCTAAATTGTTTGACTTGATACATATTTGATAAACCCTTTTTAAGTCAACAAAAAGTTGTTTTTTATGTGTTTCCAAGTGGAGGTTTCGAAACCTCCTAGGTGGTTTTGAAACAACCATGGCAGTAAGGCGTGGAAACTTGGTTTTTGGTTACAGGTTTCGAAACCATAGCCTGTAACGACTATTTTTCAGTTTGAAAAACCCCTGGTTTCGAAACCGCTTCAATAATTTTGAAACCTCTGTGCAGGTGAGCATTTAATGCTTGACTTTAATGGCTTCCAACGGCTCCAAAGTCCCCCAACATCTCCTAATGGTTAGAAAAGATCAATATCAAATAAAAGGGGTCTCCAAACAGTAACGAAGCTACAAGAAAGTCTATCCAAACATTCAAGCAATAAAAATCCAATTTGTGCTCAATTTTTCATCTTTCTTGTAAACATTAGTGTTGTTCTTTATTGTAATCAACTTCCTAGTATTTCTTGGGTGTGTGTGAGAGCTTATATTGTGCAAACACCTTCCTTGTGAGGATTTCCTAGTTTTCTTCTTTGTATTTGTTTTGGGGAAAGGATTCAATAGACTTTGGGGTATAAGTCTATTGAATTGTGTAAGGTTATTCCCTATTCTTAAAGGAAAGACAAATTTGTGGATTTGTGGAAAATCCTTAGTGTGGCCACTAAGGTAGTGTATGTAGACTCCAATGAGAGAGTTGAACCACTCTAAATCTCCTTGCAATTTTCTACCTTTGCAATTAGTGTGCACCACTCTTTAAAAATCCAATTCACCCTCCTCTTGGCTTTATTCGATCGATTGTCACTCTCATCATGTTTACCAGGTTACTAATAATTTTTATTTGATTATGATTATTATTTTTTAACGTAGCATATTTAGTCCCGGGTTACTAATATTTTCTTACTTTTCATGCAGGATGGCTGAGCAAGCTCCTTTGTTGCATTTACATGATCGACACATTTTCAGTCTTACGATTGATGAGTTGGTACAATTTTTTAAAAACGTATTTTGAATATTAATACAAAATTAAATCAGTCACTTCCGTATTTTTGTTATTAATTATGTTTAAATAATGTGTTAATTACAAGATACAAAGGAAACATGGGATTTTATCATGCCACATACCTTCGTGGGTACAAGTTGGTTCTCGGATTGATTACCACTCTAATTGAGCGTTGGAGGCCCAAAACCTATACATTCTATATGCCTTGTAGAGAATGCACCATCACGCTAGAATACATGGTTTATCTTATCGAGGTTTCGGTAAAGAGAAAGCCATTGGTCGAGCGTATTGAGGGCTCAGCTGCTAAAATTTGCAAAAAGTACTTTGAAAAGGAGCCATATGGAAATAACGTGAAAAGGGTCTCGTGTCAAATTGAGTTGGTTGGAAAGTAAATTTGGACTTAATCATTATAGTCCAGTTGATGAGATTTATAAGGTCAGTCGAGCATATATTATGCAGATGATTAGAGGGATACTAATGCCGGATAAATCTGGTCAGTGTACGGTATCTACAATTTTTGGATACTCCTTGGGAAGCTAGTCACCAATATAGTTGAGGATCAGTCATATTAGTGCACTTGTATCGTGAGTTGTGCAATGGCGCTATACTAAAAATGGGTAAGAATGTAAGAGGTATTGGTGGATGTATGCTATTATTACAAGAGTGGGCTTGACTACGACTTCCCTTTTTTACACTGTTGACTCGAACCCAAATACAATTTCCTCTTGTTGCAAGGTAAATATCCCCCATCGACCTCGTAGGTTTTCCACATCAACATCAACAGTCGGATCAACAGCTGCCCCGTATGATGAATCATATGTCGAACGCCTGGCTGGATGAAATGCAGTCGAAGGCTCGGCTGGATGAAATGCAGTCGAAGGCTCGGTTGGATGAAATGCACTCGATGTCCTACTTGCCAACATTGTGACAAAACTACCTCCGGGCATATCAATCTCATTATCGTAATCCATTCGGGCAGATTCTCCAACGACATTTCTGGATGGGTCGGGAACATCATGCACCTCGACAAACAACTCGATATATCGAATCTCCATAGATTCATGCTCTGCAATCATCATTCCAGCATCATCATCATCTTGAAGATCGATTGCACAATATCTGACTGGATTTTCACATTGACACGCGTCCTATAGTGTCAAAAATAAAACCTTAAACTCAAATAAATAAGATTTAAAATAATATAGCGAGAGTAAGGGTCGATCCGCAGGGAATAGGAACTCTAACACCTTTCGTTTTGACTTAGACCAATAACCTGTAGAAAATAAAGGGGGGGGATTTTAGAGAAGTGATTTGAATGAGAAAAATAGTAAAAACGTAAAAATAAATTGAGAATGAATTATGGATAGAAATAGCCTCAAGCCACGCTTTGCCACGACATCTTCGATCACTGAAGTTGATTTTTCTTCGACTTTCCTGCAGGTTACAGTCTACAAGGCCCAACCCTTGTAACTTACTTCTCGTTGGTAGATTCGACTCCCAGGGCAATCCTTGAAGTCAAACTTTAGTGAATTAGCCACGGCAATCGATGCTAACTCAAATCTAAGTTAGTGCTGGAGAAGCCCGTGCTCGGATATTCGTCTCGATGAGAATTGTTTCCGATTTTGATTCCCCTTAGTGGACCGCCACTAAGTTTGTTCTTAGGGAGTTGAATTGGCTACAAGCTTTTCCTCGTCCCCAACGATGGATCTAAACCACTTCAAGCCGATGCGCTCTCTCGGAATGAAACAATTGCGATGCCTAAAGATTAGGCCGATTGCCTAATCAATTTTACAGAGAATCTAAAAAGGAGTTGTTGAAGGATTGAAGTATTTTCCTAATCTCACGAGATTTGTCGGGTTTGGCGTTGCTTTTGGCTAAAGGGAATTTAGTTAAGCATGGTTTGTGAAAAAACCATACTTAATAAAATAAATAAAGAAAATGGAGAAAAGAAAATGGAGAAAAATGGAGAGCTTTATTACTCAAGGAAGAAGAGAACAATGGAAAATGTTTGATGAATAATTCACCCCCAAATTGGGGTATTTATAGTAGTTGAAAAACCCTAAAAACCTAAGATGATAAATCCTAAAAAATTTAAATAAAATTACATAAGATAAATATCCAAGTTTTGAATTTAAAGATAAAAATCGGATGATAAGCTATCTTGATAAGTGGACTGATAAGTTATCAGGCTTGCTGATGTCATCTTCTAGAAGGTGCTGACGTGGCGCCCAGTCAGCATTCATGCCCTGGTTCATGCCCATGAATCTGCCCACGACTCCAGTATTTTCTGCAGCATTCCAACTTATTTCCAGCATTACGTAACCTGCACGAGAACAACATAAAAACAGCCCAATTAAGTCCTTCAAACATATATATTCGATCAAAACAAGGACTAAAAACATAACCAAAATAAATACTTATCAAATTCCCCCTCACTTATCCGATGCTTGTCCTCAAGTATCTCAAAATTAAATAAACTTAAGTTCAAGTTTTCATCCTTAATTTCACGAAGTCTCAAAAGGTCTCAATATGATTAAGCATCTAATTATGAGAGAAAACTAAGGAGCAAAAATAGATAAATGGCAAGACTAACAATTTAAAGCTAAGACTACATTCTAAAACTCTACTAACATCAATGATGCAAACCAAGTACCCTCACAAGGAATCGCTCATGTCACTCAAAGTGTTTAAGGGTAGAGAAAAATCACTCGAGCCAAAGCTAATTAGAGCATAACCATAAGCTTGTGTTTAAATCTAATCTCCACTACTAACATGAATATGATGCAAAAATCAAGAGGTCTTAAATAAGGGTTGTAATGGGGCTAAGGAAAGGGTAGGATAAAGGCTGAAAATAAGGGCTAAAACTCAAGACAAAAAATCATCTCAAAAAATATATTCGAAACTATTTTTTTTTCATTCGAACCAAAACTGCTCGACAATGTACCCTTTTTTTTCGAACTGCACTGTTTTTTTTTTCTGGTTTTATTTTTCTGCAGACTCGAACAATTTCCTGTACTGTATATTCGAATCAATTCTGCACAGTTTTTTTTCCTGTACAGTGTTTTTAGCTGCTGCACTGCACTTATTCGAATCTTTTTTTTGAAGACGATTTTTTTGTCTTGAAAAAAAGGGACAAAAGTGATGGATTTGAGAAGAAAAATGGATTAGGTTTAAAATACGGTGATTTTCAAGAAAAAGGCTAAGGCTCAAAAATTGGTTCACTAGGGGAAATTAATTAAAGGGTAGGCAATTTATTTGGGAAGAGAAATGGTTAAAACCTAGTGCCTCTATCATATTAAAGCATCATAATCAATCAATGTAATCTCAAAAAGAATTTAAAAACAAGTTCTAGAATGCAACTAATTTAGCTAGGCACACTCAAAGAAACAAAGAGCAAATATCATGCATGCTCATTAGGCTCAAAAACTCACAAATATGTCTTGTGTACTTAGGTAAGCATCATGTGGATTAATAGAGAAATAAAATGTCATGTAAAAGATTAAAAATTAATCATGCCAAAAATCTACCATGCAACCTAGAGTTTTCTAACAAGATAGATACAAAACTATGTGAAAACAGTGAGACAAGGCGAAATTAAGGATTTAAACAAAGAACTTAAGTTAATAAAACCAAGATTTCAAGCGAACAATCAAGACGGATAAGCAAGATAAAAATTGATAAGCATATCTCCCTCCCCCTCACTTAGATGCATTTTGTCTCAAAATGAACATAAAATAAAATTCAAAAGAAAGGATGAAAATACTCCCCGATCGCAGAAGAGCATGTTTCGGTAGTGGGCTCCGAGTCTGGTGTAGGGGCGGAGGCGAGCTAGCTCTCGAGTTCGGATCATGGTGAAGAAGTAAAGAGAGATGGGTTTTGGGAAATATGCGGCTGTGTTTAAAAGGTGAGGAAATATATAAAAAAGGTTTAAAAGGTATAATGGGTGGTTGGGGGGTGTAGCCGTGTAGGTCAAAGTTTTGGGTAGGGGTGGGGTCCACAGGTATTTAATTGGGTGAGGGTTGTGGTGTTTTGACCGGTTAGAAATTTTGTAGGTGGGGTCCACTGGTGTTTTAATTGGGTTTGGAGTGTGTTTAAAATATGGGTTTGATTGGGAAAGGGATAAAATCCGAATATTAAATTAAAAATTCAGCCCACAAAATTCTGATAGCTTCTCATCTCTTTATTCGATCTAAATTATCTGCAAATAAAATAAATAAAAGATCAGATAAAAATAGAATTCAAAATAAAAAAAATGATGAGATAATAAAATAAATTCAAAAAGATAAATAAAATGAGATAAAAATAAATTTAAAAGTAGATAAGAAAATATTCAAAAATAAATAGGAAAAATAATGAAGATAAATTTGAAAAAAGATAAAATCAAAATTAAAAATCTTTAGATTAGATAATTTCGATTCTTTTCTCTTTTTTTCCTTTTTTCCTTTTTTTTCTTTTTTTTTAACTAAAAAGAGAATTTAAATAACATTAAATTTTAAATGGAATAAAATAAATAAAGAAAAATAAAAATAATTAAAATAAAAAAGAAATGGGTTGCCTCCCATCTAGCGCTTGTTTATCGTCATTAGCTCGACGACCTGGTTCAGACTACAGGCATTGCGACAAATACTTCTTCCAGTTCTTGCGCTTTATCCAACTGAGTATTTCCCTACGAGAAATTTTGCGATTATGAAGTTTTTTTACTGGAAAAATTTCTCTTTCACTCTTCAATTTATTTGGAGGTAATTTTAACTCCAAATTCGATTCCTGCAAAATGAAAGAAAACATTTTAGATTTTGATGGAGTTAGGCGTAAATCAGAATGAACAGAGGAAACATTTTTCAACTCCTTAATTCTTTTGTCGTAATCCGTCAAATCCCTGCACGAATCATCAACAGATTTAAATTCTATAAATTCTTCAACGGCGGGCTCAATAACATCTATAAAATTTATACAAGCAACATTATCAGGATGTCGCATCGCTTTGTAAACATCAAATTTTGCGACCTCGCCATCGAACTCCATTGTAAGGATCCCGCTTCTCACATCGATTTTCGTATTTGCAGTGCTCAAAAATGGGCGGCCAAGGAGGATCTCGGAAGAATTATTGGCCCGGTCGTTTTCCATGTCAATAACATAGAAATCCGCCGGAAATATCAAATCGTTTACCTTTACCAAGACGTTCTCCAGTAATCCTTCCGGGTAGATTATGGATCTGTCTGCCAGTTGTATGGTTACCTTCGTATCTTTCAAAGGCTCAGCAGAAAGTGAGTTATAAAATGAAAGTGGCATAACATTAATAGAGGCCCCTAAGTCACACATTGCTCGTTTAATACCCACTTTACCGATTTTGCAGGGAATGGCGAACATACCTTGGTCCTTCAATTTCGGCGGTAACCTTCGCTGAAAAACTGCCGATACGTGTTCTCCTAGATTAACCTTTTCAACTCCTATAAGACGACGTTTGTTAGTACATAAATCTTTCAAAAATTTAGCATACCTTGGGATTTTTCGGATTACGTCGAGGAGTGGAATATTGATCTCTACTTTTTGAAACACATCTAGGATCTCCTTTTCTTCTGTTTGTTTGTCTCTTTTCATTAATCTCGACGGGAAGGGTGGTGGTGTAGCGTAGGGAGAAGGTATAGGGGTTGGATCGGGCATACCTTTTCTAGTAGGGGGTGATTGCTTTTTTTCTTCTTTTTGTACGCCATCTTCTTTAGCTTTAGGTTCGATGACTGTACCGCTTCATAGAGTGATGACGTTCACATTCTCTCTTGGATTAGGCTCTGTTTGAGAAGGTAATTTCCCTTTGGATTCTAAGCGACTTACTGCTAACGTCAGTTGACTTATTTGTTTGTCAATTGCTTCAAAGTGAGCTTCGGTCTTTAGTTGAAATTTTTCTTGGGCTAGCGCTAACTTTTCAACAATTGACTCCAACGATGGCTTCTGCAGTTGATATTGTTGTGGTGTAATTGGTTGATAAGCTTGATTTGGCCTTTGGTTTTGCGCGTAACCGAAGTTTGACTGGTTTCTCCATCCCTGATTATACGCATTTCCTATGGCATTGGCTTGAGCGATATCATCTTCCTGAATCATCGGACAACAGTCTGTCGGACGTTCTGGGCTGGTACAGATTCCACAAAATCTAGCTGTTTTTCTCTTATCTGCAACAAGAGTTTGCACTATTTCAGCTAATTTATCGATTTTGTTTTCTAATGAAATTGTACTTACCTCGCGAACCCTTCGAGATGGTTCGCTAGACTGATTGAATCTTTGAGAGTTGGCGGCCATGGTTGATATCAGTGTTTTAGCCGCTGTTGGTGTCATGTTGACTAGAGCTCCGCCACTTGCCGCATCTATCACCTTCATATCCATAGGCGTTAATCCTTCATAAAAATATTGGAGGAGGGTTTGTTCCAACAACCCATGTTGTGGACAATTTGCACACAACTTTTTAAACCTCTCCCAGTATTCATACAAGGATTCAACTTCTTTTTATTGAATGCTTAGGATGTTACGCCTGATTTCGCTTGCTTTCGCTGCAGGGAAGAACCTGTCAAGAAAAAGTTTAGCCATGTCAGTCATTGTTGTAACAGAATTAGAGGGTAAATCAAATAACCAATCTTTCGCTATATCAGCTAAGGAAAATGGAAATGCTCTAAGTTTGATTTGGTCATCGGATACTCCCTGTGGCTTTGTACTTAGACAAACCATGTGAAATTCCTTCAAATGTTTGTGAGGATTTTTTGTCGGTAAGCCGTGAAAGGTAGGCAAGAGATGGATCAACCCCGTTTTTAGCACAAACGGTGTTTCGCCATTCGAGAAAGTTATGCACATAGGTTGTTGGCCATCGGGCACCGCATTTAGTTGGCGTATGGTTTGATTGTCGTCTCCCATCGGATTTGGCTCGTAATTCGACTCTGCTTCGGATGTAATTTCTAGATCGCGTTCGAATCTTTGCTGGCGTCTTTTTTTTTTCTTTTCCCGAATTGTTTGTGCGTTCAACTTTCGGGCTAGTGCTTCGATTTCCGGGATGAGATCAAATTGTTCTCCCGGATTGCTCCTGGTCATAAATCAAATAAAACGATATTAGTACTTTGCCGTATTCCCCGGCAACGGCGCCAATTTTGACACGCGTCGTATAGTGTCAAAAATAAAACCTTAAACTCAAATAAATAAGATTTAAAATAATATAGCGAGAGTAAGGGTCGATCCGCAGGGAATATGAACTCTAACAACTTTCATTTTGACTTAGACCAATAACCTGTAGAAAATAAAGGGGGGGGGATTTTAGAGAAGTGATTTGAATGAGAAAAATAGTAAAAACGTAAAAATAAATTGAGAATGAATTATGGATAGAAATAGCCTCAAGCCACGCTTTGCCACGACATCTTCGATCACTGAAGTTGATTTTTCTTCGACTTTCCTGCAGGTTACAGTCTACAAGGCCCAACCCTTGTAACTTACTTCTCGTTGGTAGATTCGACTCCCAGGGCAATCCTTGAAGTCAAACTTTAGTGAATTAGCCACGGCAATCGATGCTAACTCAAATCTAAGTTAGTGCTGGAGAAGCCCGTGCTCGGATATTCGTCTCGATGAGAATTGTTTCCGATTTTGATTCCCCTTAGTGGACCGCCACTAAGTTTGTTCTTAGGGAGTTGAATTGGCTACAAGCTTTTCCTCGTCCCCAACGATGGATCTAAACCACTTCAAGCCGATGCGCACTCTCGGAATGAAACAATTGTGATGCCTAAAGATTAGGCTGATTGCCTAATCAATTTTACAGAGAATCTAAAAAGGAGTTGTTGAAGGATTGAAGTATTTTCCTAATCTCACGAGATTTGTCGGGTTTGGCGTTGCTTTTAGCTAAAGGGAATTTAGTTAAGCATGGTTTGTGAAAAAACCATACTTAATAAAATAAATAAAGAAAATGGAGAAAAGAAAATGGAGAAAAAAAGAGAGCTTTATTACTCAAGGGAGAAGAGAACAACGTAAAATGTTTGATGAATAATTCACCCCCAAAGTGGGGTATTTATAGTAGTTGAAAAACCCTAAAAACCTAAGATGATAAATCCTAAAAAATTTAAATAAAATTACATAAGATAAATATCCAAGTTTTGAATTTAAAGTTAAAAATCGGATGATAAGCTATCTTGATAAGTGGACTGATAATGTAACACTCGGGTTTAGGGGTTAGGTGAAAATGATATTTTAATATTACTTGGGCTCGGTTTTATAATTTAAATATTATTCCAGGTTTTCGTTTTCAAATTTATTAATTAGAGTTAACAATATTTTGAAATTTAATCTCAAATAGCCATAGTTGGTGTGCCCTTGTGAATACCCCATTTCATTAAGGGCAAGGTAGTCTTTTGAGCCTTAAAATAAGTCACATGTGAAATAAAACACATATTCTCTACTATTCATCCCCTTCTTCAAAATACACCAACGGGAACAAGAGCTCTCTACCCAAATCTACTATTTCATTCAAAAGCTCCCCCATTTCAACTCCAAATCGAAAGGTAATAGTATTTTTGACTTCCCCTCATCCTCCCCTTCATAAAAGTACCTTTCATTTTAGCTTCCATGGAAGTTTTAGAAAATGTCATTTTTGAATATTTTAATTAAAAATGAGATTTTTAAGTTGTTAAGTAAAGTATTTTGATTTAATATACTTAGTTGTGGTATAAGGAAGTCAAATGGTATATCATATATGAATTTCAAGTGATTTTGGGAATTTTCGGAATTGGGCTTTAAGAGGGTTTTTGGAGGGTTTTAAAGTGGGATTTGGGGCTGTTTAATGTTGGATTTTGGGGGCTGTTGGTAGTATGATATATGAGGATCACTTTGGGTGTAATTGATGCTTATTTGGGTGCTTGAAATGGAAGATTTTGGTGGGCTTTAGGGGAAGCTCGAAAATTCTGTTTTGGACTTGTTTTGGGTGTTGGATGCTTGCAAATGTTGATCCGGGTTAATTCCGATGATGAGATATTGATTATGAATGTTTTGTTTGTGTTTGAGATTGATTAGAACTGAGTTTGGGCATCGATGAAGCATCGGAAGTGAATCCGGGAAGTTGAAGGTTGTTGCTTGCTTGGTCGTTGAGCTTGGGTGTTTAGGTGAGTGGTTAATTGCTTTAAATGATTTTAAAATAGTTGGTTCGAGTATATGGACTAGGTTGGGCTTGGTAGACCCACCTAGAGTTAGGATTAGGGTGGTAGCCTAATCCTAAGCTTGATCTAGAGCCCTTGGATGAACTCATTATATGGTTGTGTATGTCTCGTATGAAATGTGGTACGAACGCTTGTGTATATTGTATTATACATGTGGGTTGAGATATGACTTGTGATGCTTGAGACATGCATGAATGATGGTTGTTGGTGAGTACGTTCTAAGCACGAGATTGATTGAAATGAGTAATGTGAAGTGAGTAAATATTGACACTAGTTTACTTGAATACAAATGATCGATCATTAGGATGTTAGTGTGTACACATGAGTCTAAAGTCGCGCGTGGCCTTGGTGGCGTTTAGTCACCAAGGAGGAGTACGGGTTCGCCCGGAATTGTATTTAAATGTAGTCGGTGATGAGTGGAATCCCATCGACGGGGCGTGAGGATGAGTGGAATCCCCTCCGCGAGACCGGTGATGAGTGAAATCCCAGCGTGAGGTAATGTGGTTGTTGGATGTGAGTTCCAACATGTATATCCGCGTATTCGGGTCTTAGCTAGGTGCCAATGTTGTTTGATATGTATATCGATGTGTTGAGGTTGATGATCTTTGATGAGATGCTTAAATGTGATTACATGTAATGTGGAGTTAAGTTCATGATCATGGCATTTATAATGTACATTGCCCATGTATCTTTATCTTATGACTCTTGTGGAACCTTGGCATGTTTGTGAAATGCCTTGGCTAGATCGTGCTCAGACCCTGCAATGTTGAGGTTTGTTTTTAGAGCTTACCCTCACTAAGCATCATTGCTTACGCTCTTTTTGTTCAACATTGCAGATCCTTAGTTCGCGGGTTGCTCGAGCAAGTGGAGGGCCTCCAAGTGTGGTTGTTAGCTTTGAGTATTTCAAGTATGAGTTTTTAAGTTGAACATGTAATGGTTTGAGCAATGGGACATGTATTATTTTGTGGATAGTTGTCGGTTGTTAGGAGCATGTTAGACTCCTTGATACCTTGCTTTTGTATGGTTGTGTTGCCATGATGAATGTTAACTCATGTCTAAATTGCTTAACTTGAATGTTAGCCCTATGCCTTAGAGGCTATCTTTATGTTTGAATGATGTTTGAATGAATGCATGTTTGCGAGGTTTTGCCTTAGTGTTAGACTTGTCTAAATCTTGTTGAAGCATGCTAATATATTTGGTAAGCCTTAAGTTGAATTGTTATGGTGTGGTAAGGTGTTTTGGTGGTGTTTTGGGGCACCCTTGTGCCTTAAAACAGCCCAAACGAGTCTGCAGACAGGGGGCGTTTCGGAACGGGTCACCCTGTTCCGATACGGTTCCTTTGCAAATGGCCTGCCGTTTTGAAACGGATGAGGGTCGTTTCGGAACATTTTTGCTACTGGAATCTTGAGAAATTGACGAGATAAAGGCGTTCCGAAATGGGCCTTTGATGTTTCGAAACGGTCAAATCTCGTTGACCACGAGATATTGACCGTCAAGGTCATTCCGATACGGGTCACCCCTGTTTCGGAACGGCCACCTTATGGTTGACCCTGGCCTGTTGACTAAGTCAAGGCGTTTCGGAACACCCTAAGGGCGTTTCGAAACGGCCTGCTGTAAAGGGGCTAAAATGAACTGTTTAATGATTGGTTGGTCGGTGTATGTTGCAATGTTTACATTTTCCGCTGTTGTGCTTCACATTTTAATTACGCCTATAGACAAGATATAATAAAAAGAAAATTTTAGGGTCGTTAACCGAGGGGAAACCTTAACGGGTTTCGCTTCGGTTTTCCCCGTGTGGCCCACTCGGACCGGTCATCCGACCAGACCAGGACGAGGGGGTTACACTTGTTGGTATCAGAGCCTAAGGTTTCCGAGACCTTGGGCGGGTAAGTGAGGTAAGTTTAAGTTTTTAAATTGAATTGCACGGTGTTTGCTTGTTTTGCAAGAATGATTGCTTGTGTGACAAGTATGTTGATTGTTTTATTTTAAAGCATGTGTGTGTGGGTCCCATTGCTACTATTACATTGGAAAAATGATTTTTAAGTGAGGGAACGTACTTGAACACTTGGAAGCCTTGCCTTGCTAACCCAGCTTGTATGTTTTGTTGTTGTGGTTGTAGTTGATATCTGTGAGAGCGATGCCTAGACCGAGAGGTAGACCGAGGTTGGTTCGTCAGGAACCACGAGTTGCGGCTCCTGTTGAGCCGGCAGTTGGTGTGGAGGCTCACCTTGAAGGGCCGGTGGCTGCGGGAGTTGGCGCTCCTCCACCACCTCCACCACCACCACCTCCTCCACCTGGAGTTGGGGGCGAGGATGGAGCCGGAGGAAATGGACCACAGGGTGGCCAGGGCGGCCAAGGTCCAGCTGGAATTGACATGACTCCGCTAGTGCAAGCAATAGCGGGAGCATTTCAGGCCGCAGTTGCGGGAGCTCAGGCTGCAGCTCAGCCTAGGTGTGACGATGCTAGTCTACCTTTGGAGAGGCTCCGTAGCTTGGGGGCCGAAGAGTTTAGGGGATCCACTCCGGAGAGGTCGGAGTTATGGTTGGAGAAGACAGTTCGTATCTTGGCTCAGATGGGTTGTGCGGGCGCACGTAGGTTGGGTTGTGTGATCTCGTTGCTTTAGGGTGATGCCTACACCTGGTGGATCACCATTACTACCGGGGTTCCAGAGACAGAGATTGATTGGGAGTTCTTTGAGTCTGCTTTCCGGAAGAGGTACTTGGGACCGAGGTACCTAGATGAGAAGAAGAGAGAGTTCATGGCTCTCACTCAGGGAGATGCTTCTGTGACTGATTATGAGATTCGTTTCGTTCGTCTGAATCAGTATGCTCCGCAGTTAGTGCCTACTGAGAGGGCTCGATGTGATCGTTTCAGATACGGACTTCATGAGGAAGTTAAGAGGTATACCTTGGCTTCTGATTATTCTGACTTTGATGTCTTGGTTGCTAGAGCCAAGGACATTGAGCACAGCTTGGGGCTGGCCAAGCGTTCTGGGGGATCTAATTCGGGTAAGAGGCACAACAACTTTGATGGTAGAGATGCTAAGAGGCACAGAGGTGGCGGACATCAGTTTGACCATAGACGTGGCGGTGGCCACCATGGTAGGGGCCATCAGGGCCATAGAGGAGGAGGGCATTTGCCCGAGTGTACCCGCTGTGGGAGACAACATGCTGGTGAGTGTTGGGGTAATTTCCATGCTTGTTGGAACTGTGGTTCGAGGGACCACTTTAGGAGGGATTGTCCGCATCAGGCGGCTCAGGCACCGAACATTGCTCAGGCTCCTGCGAGAGCTAATGATTTTCAGAGAGGCCGTGGGCGCGGTCGTGGCTACTTCCAGCCTAGGGCTGATGCACCTAGGGTAGATGCTCAGAGGAACCTTGCTCATGTTGTGGCTGTGCAACCAGAGGCGGGAGGACCAGCGAGAGTCTATGCTTAGAGAGAGGCCGGGAATGACACCGATGTGATAGCAGGTAATTTCGAGTTATAGTCTATGTCTTTGCTTTCTTTGGTTGATTCGGGTTCTACGCATTCCTACATTTTGAGTGAGCATGCACAGAAGTTAGATATCCCTGTTGAGATCTTAGATGTAGGCATGCATGTTACTAGTTCTTTTGGTGAGACAGTTGTGGTTAGACGTATGTATAGAAGATGTCCACTAAAGATTCAGGGTCATGTGTTCTCAGTTGATATGATGGAACTTCCTTTCTACGGCTTCGATATTATTCTGGGTATGGACTTATTGGTTGAGCATCGGGCTAGTGTAGATTTTGAGACAAAGAGAATTTCTTTGAAGCTTTCTGATGACTACGAGGTAGTGGTAGTGGGCAAGAACATTAAGTTCTTGTCTAATGTGGTGTCAGCTTTAGAGGCTCATAGGTTGATGGACTTTGGATGTGGGGCCTATTTAGCTTATGTTATGAATCCGGACATGAGTGAAGCTAGACCGAAAGATATCAGAACAGTGTGTGACTTTCCAGATGTGTTTCCTGAAGAGTTGTCGGGTTTGCCTCCTGACAGAGATGTTGAGTTTGTGATTGAGACAGTTTCAGGGTCTAATCCAGTTTCGATAGCTCCGTATCGTATGGCTCCGAAAGAGTTGAAAGAATTGAAGAGTCAGTTGCAAGAATTATTAGACCGTGGTTTCATTAGGCCTAGTAGTTCTCCACGGGGTGCTCCAGTGTTGTTTGTGAAAAAGAAAGATGGTAGCATGCGCATGTGTATTGACTATAGGCAGTTGAATCAGTTGACTGTAAAGAACAAGTATCTGTTGCCTCGTATAGATGATTTGTTTGATCAGTTGAGAGGTGCTTCAGTGTTCTCGAAGATAGATCTGAGATCCGGGTACTATAAGTTGAAGGTGAAAGAGTGTGATGTTCCGAAGACAGCTTTTAGGACTAGATATGGTCACTATGAGTTTCTTGTGATGCCATTTGGGCTCACGAATGCACCAGCAGCATTCATGGACATGATGAACAGAATTTTCAGAGACTATCTAGACCGTTTTGTAGTTGTCTTCATTGATGATATACTTGTGTACTCGAAGACAGAAGAAGAGCATGATGAGCACTTGAGGTTTGTTTTACAGAGATTGTTGAGCAATCAGTTGTATGCGAAGCTTAGTAAATGTGAGTTCTGGATTCGAGAGGTTATATTTCTTGGCCATGTTGTTTCGGCCGAAGGTATCCGAGTTGATCCATCGAAGATTGAGGCTATTGTTGAGTGGAAACAACCTAAGTCCGTGACCGAGATTAGGAGTTTCCTAGGATTAGCCGGTTACTATAGGAGGTTTGTTGATGGCTTCTCTAGAGTAGCTGCTCCCTTGACTAAGTTGTTGCAAAAGGGAGTCAAGTTTGAATGGTCAGATGCAAGACAAAAGGCTTTTGAGAAATTGAAAGAAGCTTTGACGAATGCTCTAGTGTTAGTGCAACCTGTTTCAGGTAAGGAGTTTGTGATTTACAGTGATGCTTCCTACGTAGGCTTAGGATGTGTCTTGATGCAAGATAGGAGAGTTGTTGCTTATGCTTCTAGACAGTTGAAGATTCATGAGAAGAACTATCCTACCCATGATATAGAGTTGGTCGCAGTTGTTTTTGCATTGAAGATTTGGCGTCATTACTTGTATGGTGAGAAGTGTATTGTCTACACCGATCACAAGAGCTTGAAGTACTTGATGACACAAAAAGAGTTGAACTTGAGACAGAGAAGATGGCTAGAGTTGTTAAAAGATTATGATTTGACCATTGAGTACCATCCGGGTAAAGCAAACGTAGTAGCCGATGCTTTGAGTAGAAAAGTGGCCGTTGAGTTGAGAGCTATGTTTGCTAGATTGAGTGTGTCTGATGATGGTGGTTTGATCACCGAGTTGCAAGTGAAGACTTCTTTGATTCAGTTGATTAAAGAGAAACAGTTGCAAGATGCAAGCCTAGTTCCTCATGTTCAAGACATAGCCGAAGGAAGACCGACTGAGTATAGTTTCAATGGTGAGAGCTTGTTGTGCTTTAGAGATAGGATTGTTGTGCCAGAAGATGTTGAGTTGAGACGTCAGATTCTGAGTGAGGCACATTCGAGTCCCTTTTCTATGCATCCGGGTAGTACCAAGATGTACCGAGATTTGAAGAATGATTACTTCTGGGTTGGTTTGCAGAGAGATGTAGCCGAGTATGTGAGCCGTTGCATGGTTTGTCAGAGAGTGAAGGCAGAACATCAGGTTCCCTCAGGTTTGCTACAGCCTTTGAAGATTCCGGAATGGAAATGGGAGAGGATCACCATGGATTTTGTGTCGGGGTTGCCTTTGTCTCCTTCGAAGAAGAACTCAGTTTGGGTGATTGTTGATAGGTTCACTAAGTGTGCTCACTTCTTAGCAGTGAACACTACGGATACCTTAGACAAGTTGGCAAACTTGTACGTTCGTGAGATTGTGAGACTTCATGGAGTTCCGAAGTCTATTGTTTTAGATAGGGATCCTAGATTTACTTCGAGGTTCTGGGGTTGCTTGCATAGTGCTTTGGGTAGCCGTTTGCATTTCAGCACATCTTATTATCCGTAGTCCGATGGGCAGTCAGAGCGAGTGATACAGATTCTAGAGGATATGCTTCGTTGTTGTGTGATTGATTTTCAGGGTTCTTGGGAGAAGCACTTACCGTTGGTTGAGTTTGCTTACAACAACAGTTATCAGTCTAGTATTCAGATGGCACCTTATGAGGCTTTGTATGGTAGACGATGTAGGACTCCGATTTGTTGGGCCGAGACAGGTCAGAGATTGTTACCTATGTCAGACTTGCTTAAAGGAACTACAGAAAAAGTGAAGTTGATTTGTGACCGTTTGAAAGCAGCTTCCGATCGTCAGAAGTCTTATGCAGATTTGAAGAGGAAAGAGATTGAGTACTCAGTGGGTGAGAAAGTGTTTCTGAAAGTATCTCCGTGGAAGAAGGTAATGAGATTTGGCCGGAAGGGCAAGTTGAGTCCGAGGTTCATTGGTCCGTATGAGATAGTTGAGCGGATTGGGACTGTAGCTTATCGTTTGAGGTTACCTTCTGAGTTAGAAAAGATCCATGATGTCTTTCATGTGTCTATGCTTAGGAGATATAGATCGGATCCTTCGCATGTGATGCCCGTTGAGGAGATAGAGTTAAATCCGGATTTGTCCTATAATGAAGAACTCGTTGAGATACTTGCTTCTAATAGCAAGGTGTTGCGTGGCAAGACTATAGAGTTGGTCAAGGTGTTGTGGAGACATAGAGGTGTGGAAGAGGCCACGTGGGAGAGGAAAGCGGATATGGTTGAGCAGTTTCCGTATCTGTTTCCACCAGGTAATTTCGGGGACGAAATTCCTTAAGTGGAGGAGAGTTGTAACACCCGGGTTTAGGGGTTAGGTGAAAATAATATTTTAATATTACTTGGGCTTGGTTTTATAATTTAAATATTATTCCGGGTTTTCGTTTTCAAATTTATTAATTAGAGTTAACCATGTTTTGAAATTTAATCTCAAATAGCCATAGTTGGTGTGCCCTTGTGAATACCCCATTTCATTAAGGGCAAGGTAGTCTTTTGAGCCTTAAAATAAGTCACATGTGAAATAAAACACCTATTCTCTACTATTCATCCCCTTCTTCAAAATACACCAACGGGAACAAGAGCTCTCTACCCAAATCTACTATTTCATTCAAAAGCTCCCCCATTTCAACTCCAAATCGAAAGGTAATAGTATTTTTGACTTCCCCTCATCCTCCCCTTCATAAAAGTACCTTTCATTTTAGTTTCCATGGAAGTTTTAGAAAATGTCATTTTTGAATATTTTGATTAAAAATGAGATTTTTAAGTTGTTAAGTAAAGTATTTTGATTTAATATACTTAGTTGTGGTATAAGGAAGTCAAATGGTATATCATATATGAATTTCAAGTGATTTTGGGAATTTTCGGAATTGGGCTTTAAGAGGGTTTTTGGAGGGTTTTAAAGTGGGATTTGGGGCTGTTTAATGTTGGATTTTGGGGGCTGTTGGTAGTATGATATATGAGGATCACTTTGGGTGTAATTGATGCTTATTTGGGTGCTTGAAATGGAAGATTTTGGTGGGCTTTAGGGGCAGCTCGAAAATTCTGTTTTGGACTTGTTTTGGGTGTTGGATGCTTGCAAATGTTGATCCGGGTTAATTCCGATGATGAGATATTGATTATGAATGTTTTGTTTGTGTTTGAGATTGATTAGAACCGATTTTGGGCATCGGTGAAGCATCGGAAGTGAATCCGGGAAGTTGAAGGTTGTTGCTTGCTTGGTCGTTGAGCTTGGGTGTTTAGGTGAGTGGTTAATTGCTTTAAATGATTTTAAAATAGTTGGTTCGGGTATATGGACTAGGTTGGGTTTGGTAGACCCACCTAGAGTTAGGATTAGGGTTGTAGCCTAATCCTAAGCTTGATCTAGAGCCCTTGGATGAACTCATTATATGGTTGTGTATGTCTCGTATGAAATGTGGTACGAACGCTTGTGTATATTGTATTATACATGTGGGTTGAGATATGACTTGTGATGCTTGAGACATGCATGAATGGTGGTTGTTGGTGAGTACGTGCTAAGCACGAGATTGATTGAAATGAGTAATGTGAAGTGAGTAAATATTGGCACTAGTTTACTTGAATACAAATGATCGATCATTAGGATGTTAGTGTGTACACATGAGTCTAAAGTCGCGCGTGGCCTTGGTGGCGTTTAGTCACCAAGGAGGAGTACGGGTTCGCCCGGAATTGTATTTAAATGTAGTCGGTGATGAGTGGAATCCCATCGACGGGGCGTGAGGATGAGTGGAATCCCCTCCGCGAGACCGGTGATGAGTGAAATCCCACCGTGAGGTAATGTGGTTGTTGGATGTGAGTTCCAACATGTCTATCCGCGTATTCGGGTCTTAGCTAGGTGCCAATGTTGTTTGATATGTATATCGATGTGTTGAGGTTGATGATCTTTGATGAGATGCTTAAATGTGATTACATGTAATGTGGAGTTAAGCTCATGATCATGGCATTTATAATGTACATTGCCCATGCATCTTTATCTTATGACTCTTGTGGAACCTTGGCATGTTTGTGAAATGCCTTGGCTAGATCGTGCTCGGACCCTGCAATGTTGAGGTTTGTTTTTAGAGCTTACCCTCACTAAGCATCATTGCTTACGCTCTCTTTGTTCAACATTGCAGATCCTTAGTTCGCGGGTTGCTCGAGCAAGTGGAGGGCCTCCAAGTGTGGTTGTTAGCTTTGAGTATTTCAAGTATGAGTTTTTAAGTTGAACATATAATGGTTTGAGCAATGGGACATGTATTATTTTGTGGATAGTTGTTGGTTGTTAGGAGCATGTTAGACTCTTTGATACCTTGCTTTTGTATGGTTGTGTTGCCATGATGAATGTTAACTCATGTCTAAATTGCTTAACTTGAATGTTAGCCCTATGCCTTAGAGGCTATCTTTATGTTTGAATGAATGCATGTTTGCGAGGTTTTGCCTTAGTGTCAGACTTGTCTAAATCTTGTTGAAGCATGCTAATATATTTGGTAAGCCTTAAGTTGAATTGTTATGGTGTGGTAAGGTGTTTTGGTGGTGTTTTGGGGCACCCTTGTGCCTTAAAACAGCCCAAACGAGTCTGCAGACAGGGGGCGTTTCGAAACGGGTCCCCCTGTTCCGATACGGTTCCTTTGCAAATGGCCTGCCGTTTCGAAACGGATGAGGGTCGTTTCGGAACATTTTTGCTACTGGAATTTTGAGAAATTGACGAGATAAAGGCGTTCCGAAACGGGCCTTTGATTTTTCGAAACGGTCAAATCTCGTTGACCACGAGATATTGACCGTCAAGGTCGTTCCGATACGGGTCACCCCTGTTTCAGAACGGCCACCTTATGGTTGACCCTGGCCTGTTGACTAAGTCAAGGCGTTTCGGAACACCCTAAGGGCGTTTCGAAACGGCCTGCTGTAAAGGGGCTAAAATGAACTGTTTAATGATTGGTTGGTCGGTGTATGTTTCAATGTTTACATTTTCCGCTGTTGTGCTTCACATAGGTTTTAATTACGCCTATAGACAAGATATAATAAAAAGAAAATTTTAGGGTCGTTAATCGAGGGGAAACCTTAACGGGTTTCGCTTCAGTTTTCCCCGTGTGGCCCACTCGGACCGGTCATCCGACCAGACCGGGACGAGGGGGTTACAGATAAGTTATCAGGCTTGCTGTTGTCATCTTCTAGAAGGTGCTGACGTGGCGCCCAGTCAGCATTCATGCCCTGGTTCATGCCCATGAATCTGCCCACGACTCCAGTATTTTCTGCAGCATTTCAACTTATTTCCAGCATTACGTAACCTGCACGAGAACAACATAAAAACAGCCCAATTAAGTCCTTCAAACATATATATTCGATCAAAACAAGGACTAAAAACATAACCAAAATAAATACTTATCACACATGTCAACCATCGATAACGCAAACCATGAATCTATGTTCCAATTTTCTGTGATATTTTCTCCTTCATTTCTCGAAGCGCGATTTCTTTTCCAATCTCATCTTCGAAGTGCTTTCATATTCAAATACAATCTCGGCATCAGTTTTCATCATTTGTTCATTGTAATGGACAATAGTCAAAAATCTGTTGTTGCTCATTTTCTATGTTTGTTCAAAACACATAGATAAATTTTCAATTAGAATACACAAATCAAAATAAACATACTAAATAGAAATGAATATAATAAATTTTAAATTTTGTTGTTAACATCGGGGACGAGTTCTTTTCGAATATATATTTTTAATAAATACACTAAATCAAAATTCCCTAAAATTAATTATTTTAAATATATTTCGAATATATTATTCTAATATACTAAATCAAAATGAAAATAATAAAATTTTCTAACATATTGAGTCAACTTAAAAATAAATTTTAAAAAATGCAAATCTACATGCATAAAAATCGAACAAACTTTAATAAAACTACATGCATAAAATTTAATTATATCAAACATACAAAATAAAACGAACCCACTCAAGTAAAAATAAAACTTTAAAAAAAATTTGAATCTACTTAGAATATTTTCTTCACTGATTTCTTCTTATTCTTCTTCACTCAAATTTTACTTTCAACCTTAACTATTTAACACAGAAAATAAATTTTCCCCGATACTACCATTATCCCTCATTTAATAACACTTACACATTTTTAACCTCTACCCCTATATATTTTAAAACACCCTAAACTTATTTCTCATTCAAAAATCAAATCACTCACTCTTCCACAAAATTTAATCTATCATGCCCCAAAATTAAGCTGCCTTGAACAACCAACATGCATGCAACGCAGATCTGTCACGAGCCTTGTTCATAAACGGAGCTACCTGAGCTCGTCTTTGAACAGTGTCACATACCCTGCCGGCACGTCAGAGAAAATTTCATGGGAAGATGTAAAGAAAACATACTTGTACTAGTGTGTATAATATTTTTTAATGTGTTTAAAGTATTAAATATATGTTTTTGTACATACTTACAATTTGTTATATATATATATATATATATATATGTATGTATGAGTCCTTTTTAATTTGTATAAAGTATTTTTTTGTTGCTCTTTTCATTTCCAGAGCTTCGCTCTGACTAATTTGGATCGACCCGCGTCGCACACCTGACTTTGGTGGTTGATTCTCCTAACAGAGATTTTCCGCATACGCAACACCTCGAACTCAAGACATGCTTAAGCAATATCAAATTACTTACCACTTGAACCAAACTTTGTTGGTAGTATTTTCTTTTCGTTAATTAGTCTGCGGAATTAAAAATCGGAAATATAATACTTAGATCCTAACTCAATAAGAAAATAACTAAAATGCCCTCGGTTATGTTTTCTTTTCACATTATAAAAATATTTTTAAATAAAATAATTAAAAAGTATTTGATGATTTAAACTTGTGTTTAATAAAATTAATATAATATTTATTTATCACTCCACCCATGGCAATTGCTGCATGAATTTTAAAATTAATTTTACAAGTATGAAAAATATTATACATTTATAAACGTTTGAATTTTCAAAAGAAAACGCAAATATCTATTTTTTGTGGGCGAGGGTTTTTTTTACAATTAAGAAACTAATGGAGTTTTCAACAATTTACCAAATAATTGCATGATTTATTTTTGAGTAATTATACCAATGAGTGGAAATTTTTTGTTTCTACAAGCGTCATAATTTTAATGGTTAGAGATCTAGTTTAGGTTTATGGGCTTAGAGTTTAGGGATTATGATTTGAATTTAAAGCTTAGAGGTAGAATTTAGGGTTTATAGGTTAAAACCTAATTCTCTAACATATTACATTAAAACCAAAGCCCTAACCTCTAGACTCTAAATTCTAATCCTAAATCTTAACCATAATCCCTAAATTTTGAACCTCATAAACATGAAACCTTAAACTGAATCTCAAACTCTTTAAATTACGGCGCTTGTGAAAATAAAAAAGTTTTCACCCGAATATTTTCCCTTTATTTAATTATCAACTTAGAGAGGCTACTTTTGAAAGTTTGGAGAAAAAAATTAAAAATAAAATAAAATAAAGGTAAACTACACGGAATACCACTCAACTTTATCCTTTAGCTCGAATATACCACTGAATTATAATTTTATACTATTATACCACTAAACTTATCTTTTTGCTTCAATGTAAGCACTCGACCGTTAACATATAACGGGCCGTTTAGTTAGTAAAGAAAATAAGAAAACAAAAAAATATTGCATTTTTTGAAGCTTGAACCCAAAATCTTTAAGATCAAAGGCTTCTACCAAACCACCAAGCCAACTTAAATACTTAATATTATTTTAACGAAAATAATATATAAATAATACTGCAGTTGAACTTAATTTCATTTATCTCATGATATAATTTTATAATATCTATAATATAATTTTATAAATATATTAACTTTATAAATAAATATAAGTTATAATTTATATATATATTAATAGATATAATATATATAATTAAACCCTAAACCCTAAACCCCAAAACCCAAACCCAAAACCATATATTAATTAAAATCTCAAACCCTAAACTATATATATAAATAAATCCTAAACCCTAAACTATATATATAAATATATTAAATTTATAAATAAATATTATTTATAATATATATATATATATATTTGAATAGATATAATATATATAATTAAACCCTAAACCCCAAAACTCAAACCTTAAACCATATACATAAATAAATCCTAAACCCTTACCCCTAAACAATATATGTAACTAAACCCTAAACCTAAACATTATATTACAAATCCTAATATATATTATAAATAATATTTTAATTTTAAGGTTTAGGGTTTGTGATTTATGATTTAATTATGTTTAAGGTTTAGGGTTTATCGTTTAATGTTTGAGATTTATATATATATATATGGTTTAGGGTTTTAGTTAAGTTTAAGGTTTGATGTTTTTAATTAATATTTGATTTTGGGTTTTGGTTAAATTATATATATTATATCTATTAAAAAATATATATTATAAATAATATTTATTTATAAAGTTAACATATTTATAAAATTATATAATGAGGTAAATGAAATTAAGTTTAACTGAAGTATTATTTATATATTATTTTCGTTAGAAAGATATCAAGTATTTAAGTTGGCATGGTGGTTTTGTATAAGCCTTTCAACTTAAAGGTCTTGGATTCAAGCTTCTTAAAATATAATATTTTTTTTTTATTTTCTTTACTAACAAAACGACGTCATTTTGGCCTATTTTATACTTCAAAACAACGAAACCAAAACGACGCCATTTTGAATTTAACGACCCGTTATAAGTTAATGGTGAAGTGCTTACATTGAAGCCAAAAGCTAAGTTTAGTGGTATAATAGTATTAAATTATAGTTTAGTGGTATGTTCGAGTCAAAGAGTAAAGTTAAGTAGTATTTCGTGTAGTTTACCCATAAAATAAACAACTTAGAGTGGCTACTTATGAAAGTTTGGAGAAATAATTAAAAATAAATAAACACGACGCCTGAGAGATTCGAACTCTCGCGGGATGAACCCATGTACTTAGCAGGCACACGCCTTAACCACTCGGCCAAAGCGTCGATTGTACAACATGAAGCTCTGTAACTTTTATTAATTTTATAGTTTGACAATTCAAATTTGTTCGATATTTAACATTGTTCCGAATATAATATACAGTAGAACACGTTTCAGAAAATTAAATTAAAATTTTAAAACAAATAATTGATTAATGTATAAAATATATAATGATTTAACTTTAAGTAAATAGTACACATTTAAAATTGAATTATTATGATGAATATAAAACATGAGATAAATTAAGAGTCTGTTTGTTTCACTGAAATCTGGAAAATAAATTATATTTTCTAGAAAACATACTACATAAAGTATTTTTTGGTGTTTGGTTGATGTTGAGTAATTCATTTTTCGCTGCTTGATAAAAACTTTTGAAAACAGTTTACGAAAGTTGTTTTCAGTTATTGTATTCATTTTTACGTATTGATTTTTTTTTATTAAGAGTTAATTTTATTGTTATAAAATTATATTTTACAAAGGGTTTAAAAATATTTTACCAAACAACTAAAAATCATCATTTGAGATTTAATTCTTATTTTTTTCATGCATTTCAAAATAATATCTATAACCATGTGCAAATATAGTAAAGAAGTCGATCGAATATTATACTAAAGCAAACAACATTCAATTTACATTATAAGGTATACCTTACCAAGAGCTATATTTTTCACAGTTAGTCATTGGTTACAAGCACAACAAAACCTGCAACTACAATGGAATACATCAATACTAGCTTTAGTAATTCTATGTCTTTCCTCTTGTTTAACACATTTATACCTAGGACCATCCCTCAAGCTATCCTTTACCTGAAACAACAAAAAGAAAATAATTTTGCATCATATTTGTTAATGAGACAATGCCGGTTAGCAGTTCAGTGCAATTAAATGGAAATCAAGTTTCATGGTTATGGCCCTACAGAGCAGCAAAAGAAGTAAATTAACTGTAATTGATCAGTCAACTACTGAATTTAAATGACACACCATAATGCATTATCAAAACATGATCAACCATGCTAGAGTGCTCAAGGTGGTATCACTTTACAGTTATTGTAAGTGCTAATGATAGCAATGGCAGTAAAAACAGAAGAAATACAATGTGCACACCATAAAACAGTGAAGATGAAAGAACAATGCTAAAAAAAATTCAACTTGTATAGGAAGTGATTAAGATATATTTTAGCTATTTTGATCCGTCCCTTCAGTTTCCATGAAGTATCTTTGTTAAAAAGAAATGAACAGATTGGATGGCGTCTTCTTAATCTAGCTCGATGCCCCATAAACCAAGTCTTCTCAGAACCCAGGATAAAGACTAATGAAAACAGTTTATTGCAAACAAAATCTTAGAAGATTGAACATACATGTGTATTCAACTCACCCCTGAGTCCTAGCAACATAATGCTTATGGATAAACCAAAAAATAATTAAACTTCACGAGCCCAAGAATTTTTTTTAATCTAAACCATAACAATTAACATTTAATTAAATTCTACAACACGAAAACAATTAAAAGGGTTAAATTTTAAAATCTACCACTGTTGCTTTCAGCTTGGATTTGACAGAGCAATGTGGTTGTTTTGCCAGCAAACATTGACCCGATGATATTGAAGGGTTTATGTAGAGTAATTTAGGGTTTGAGAGAATGAATTTTTTTAGGGTAAGTAGAACAAAGCAAATGGATTGGTTTTGGGAAAATGGAGTGAAACTAGGGGTTTTATGAGACTGCCCAACTCAGCCATCTTTGGTTGAATCTTTCAAACTTCCCCCACCATTACCGTTTTCCTTGTTCAATGATCCAAAACAAAACCCAGAATTTAACAGAATTCTTCAACAATTACTCCAACTCCATCCAAATTTCCTCTTAAAAATCCAATCTTGACCAACCCTTTTCCCCAACTCAAATCCCCTCTTCTTAGTTTCTTGCCTCCACTTAAGACAACAATCGATACCAATGTGGCAGATCAACAAATCAAAGAAAAAACATGTTTTGTAAGAAAACCTACAAGGTAAAGAAAATAAAAGAGAAGAAAACAACAAAATATTTAATTCAATCGACGTATAGTTTATCCAATAATTTTATTTTCTCACTACTACTTTAGGTTTAGGGTTTAGGATCAAAATAATTTTAATTAGAAATATGGTCAAAATGAAATAATGAGTTAAATTTATTATTTATTTTGACTTAGGACTAAATTGTTTGAATGTGCAAACATTAAAGACTAAATGTGTTATTATACAAAAATATTTTAATTGTACCTTCACATTTTTAACTGCGTTAATGGGCTAGTGACCAAATTAAAGCAAAACTAAAGTTTAATGGTAATATTGAAGCAACTGGAAGTTTGATTAAGTAAATTAAATAATTGATCAAAATTTAGTGATCATTTCTAACTTTACCCTAAATTTAAAAATATTTTGTGTATCTCATTCAAAATAGGCTTAATGTCAAAATAATTGTCTAAACTATCATGTTTTTTTCTTTTAAGTGATTAAATTTTTTTTTGTCTTTTTAAGTGCCCGAATTATCTCGTTTTTTTTTGTTAGGCGCCTAAATTTTTTACCCCTTTATGTGTCTAAACTATCATTTTTGCCTACTTTAAGGTCAAATTAAGGCACATACTTTGACAAAAATGATTGTTTGGTATTTTGACAAGAAAATGATGGTTTTGGCACCTCAAAATGACAAAAAAAATTTAAGTACCTAAAAAAAATAGTTTGGACACTTAAAAGAGAAAAAAACTGTGTACATAAAAAGAAAAAATAGAATAATTAGAACACTTATTTTAATATTAAACCTTCAAAATGTTGAAAAATTTTGATAATTTTGGAGCTTTGAATGAGAAATTGATTCAAACGTTGTTGAGGAAAATGTGGAACCAATTGTTGTTTCGTAAATGTGTAGACGTGCACGACGTGGGTAACGCAAATGTCTAAATCGGTCTGGTACTTCGTGGGCCTGCAGATATTTTGACCCAAATTTAAAATAATTTTACCTCAAATAAGAGCATATATTTGCCAAATTTTATCTTAGAATTAAAATGATAAAAATTAAAGTTTCCTTTAATTCAAATATTAATTTAGAAATTGCTCTATAAAAGAATCAATTGATTCTCAATATTAAATGCTTCATTAGGTCAAATTTTCACTTATACCCTCATGACACTCCTATAAATAGGGAGTAAACCTTCAAGGCTTAAAACACAATTCAAAACCAAATAAAAATTTTATTGTTTTACTCTGTGAATTTTACAAGTAGTTTTCGGTGGTAGGTGAAGGCAAGGGTCAGTTCGTGATCACCACAATAGTGCAACCGTGGCTGATCATCTGTTGTTGTATCTTGGGAGACACACGACCAACGAACTCGAGCACCATAGGAGTGGCCGAAAATCTGTCTTAAGAAAACTGCGTTCGTGCAGGCCTCAACACGTTTTCTTTCGATTCTCGTTCCCAATCGGTTTAAGTTAAATATATTGTATTTATTTCTTATTTTGTTCAATTTATAATATTATTAATATTTGATTTTATTGTTCATTATCTTATCCTTGAATTAACGCTAATATTCTAACAATCTTAAGACAGATTTTTCCTTTGATCCAAGGCGAACATTATACCTATGAAGCAGTACGACAAATGTACAAATTGGTTATTAATGTTTGAAGCAACACTACGGCTCTGTGGCTTGATTTTGATAGATAATATATATTTTTCCCTATCGTTTTGCTAGTTAATGTCTTCAATGGTTTTCTTTTTTAGTCTTAATTTACATAATAGCCGGATATAAGCCCAGATTAACAAAAACTAAAGGGGTTTAAGGTTCGGACAAAATTAATGATTACAATTAGAAACATGAGAAATGAGTTTGAGTCCTTCTATGATAAACTTGGTCAAATATCCGAAGGATGATCCTTCTATGATTAGAGAAGATAAGATAAATATTTCAATATCAAATATTACTATAACAAACATAGTGGAAGTTAAAAATGACTTCAAACCGTAAATTAGACGGTGTGTTCATGTAACGACCGAAGTTTGGGGCCCGGGAGATAACCGGGTTTGGTTAAACCGGTTCTGGTTAGCTTAATCGAAAGAAAACATTTTTAATAGACAAAAGGGGTCTTTTATTTAAAGGGGTAAATGGAAATTTTGATTAAATGAAATAAAGAAAAGAAATTTGAAAAGTATCATCATCTCCAAAAATCCCTTTTTTTCACATAAAACATCTCCTAAACCCTATTTCACTATTCCATTGCCTCAAATTCCTCATCCAAGTAAGATTTTTCAAGGTAATCTCTTCCTTTCTTATATTCTTACATATTTAACTTGTACTTATTGAAAACTTTCTTTTAAACCCATTAAAATGCATTTTTGGTTTTGGGTTGGAGAAATGGGTATTTTCATGGGATTTTCGTTTGGGTCTTTTGGTTCCATGTTTAAGGGTGTTTTTAATCATGTTTTGGTGTCTTAAAAATGCTAAAATGGTAGCTAATGGTAGGAAACCCAAAATGGGTCTAAAAATGGGATTTTTGGTTGAAAAGGTAGAGTTTATGGCTTGGTTTTGGACTGAAATCGTGGCTGGTGGTTCCTTTGATGTTGGGGGATGTTTCTAGATGATTTTGATGTGTTTTGGATGTTTAATTTAATGGGTTATTGCTGGGCTCTGCTTAAGAACGGATTTGTTGATATTTTGGTGGATTTCGGCTTTGTATTGTTGAGAGAATGTTGTAGATTTGTGAATTGGTGTTTGACAGTGAATTTATGGAAGAGTAGGGGAGTAATACTTTGTTTTTGGTTGATTATGTGAAACCGATAAATTGATTTTGATATAAATAAAGAATTTAAGGACTAAATTGAAAATGAGAAAACGAATTTTTAAGTCCTCAAACCTCTCTATATGTTTAAAAGAAAATGCCAAAGTTAAAAACTGATTTTATCAAAACTTTTTTAAGTGTTCTTGAAGCCAAAACAGTGATTTTCGAGTCACCGTTTCGGAACGGCCTTAGGCGTTTCGAAACACTTTTAAAACTGTGAACTCATGTTTCGGAACGGGTATCGAAACGGTTTTAACACTGTGAACCCTTGTTTCGAAACGAGTTTCGAAACGGCTTAAGAACATCGACACACCGTATCGAAACAACATCCAACGTTTCGAAATGGTATTCAAATCAGATTTAAAAAATATGATCGTTGAAAGTTTTTAACTGATTTTACACAAGTCGTTAAGGCGTATCGAAACGATTTCAAGCCGTTTCGATACAGGCCTTGACAGTGGCAAAAATGTTTCGAAACGGGTTTCAAAACGGCTCTTAGCGTATCGAAACAAGCTTAACCGTTTCGATACGGGCTTTTTAATGCACCCCAACGACTCTTTCTATTTTGGTCTGTTTCGAAACAGGGTCGGGCATTTCGAAACGGTTGGTTGCAGACTGCATTTATGGAGGGAAGATAACATCCTCAACGGCTCTATTGATGAATGCAACAACCACAACGGCTAGAATTCAATGAGAAGGTATAAAAGGGACCTCTAAAAGCTTCAACAACAACTATTGATCCAAAAGCAAACATCCAAACATCAAATCCAAGCATTTGTGCCTAAATCCCATTATTGTCTTGTAACCCCAATTGTATTTTTCATTCTTATCATTTCAATTGGGTTGAGTGCTTGTAATTGGGCTACATTGTGTATTGAGAGATACTTGTTTTAGCCAACAACTTCTTTGTTTCTATTGTGTGAGGATTGGGTCAAATTTTGGGTAGAAAATTTGACCGAAATTGTAACGGTTACCTCCTTAGCCTAGAAAAGGGGAAGAGCAATTAGTGGAATTGTTGGAAATCCTTTGTGAAGCTAAGGTAGTGGATGTAGAGTTCGATTGGAACTTGAACCACTCTAAAAGTCCTTATCTACCATTTTTATTTGTCAATTCCACTTCCAAAAACTTTAAAAACCCAATTCACCCCCCTCTTGGTTTATATCGATCATTCGTTCCACTCAACAATTGGTATCAGAGCCTACCTCTTTGAAGGATTAACAACCACAAGAGGAGTTCCTAGGAAGAGTGTGATCATCCAAAAATCAAGATATTTCATCTACCTCCGGATCTAGCATGTACGAGTCTCAATCCACTACAAAATCGCCTTTCTTCAATGGTGACAACTATCCATTTTGGAAGAATCGGATGCGCCTCTTCATCAAGTCCAATGATTACTTGGTTTGGGATGTCATTGAAGATGGTCCCTACATTCCATTGAAGCAAGATAATGAAGGAATGATGGTTCTAAAGAAAAAGATGGAGATGAGTGAAGAAGAGAGGAAGAAGATCCAAATAAATGACAAAGCTCTTCACATGCTTTTTTGTTCTTTCGGTCCGGGCATCTACTCCAAAGTCTCCTCCATTGAGAGTGCCAAGGAAGTGTGGGATACTCTTGAGACCACCTTTGAAGGAACCAATGATGTGAAGGAAACCAAGATTGGAATTCTCAATCTTAGCTATGAGAATTTAAAGATGGAGCCTGACGAAACGGTGTCTAAGATGTTTGATCGCTTCTCAACCATAGTCAATGGGCTTAAAGGATTTGGAGAGACTATTTCGGAAGACAAGCTTGTCCGGAAGCTACTCTACTCACTTCCTAAAACTTGGGATGGTAAGAGAACCGCCATCATCGAGGCCAAAAACTTGAAGACTCTAAAACTTGATGAGCTAGTGGGTTCTCTCCTCACTCATGAGATTATGAAGCAAGGAAGGGAAGACGAAAAGAAGAAGGAAGAGAAAAGAGTGGAGAAGCTAGAGGTGGAAAAGAAGAAGAGAATAGGAGTGGCTCTCAAAGCTTCATTACTTGAGGAGAGCACCTCTAGTGAGGAGGATGAGTTAGAAGAATTGGCTATGATAGCCAAAAGATTCTCACACTTCATGAGGTCCAACCGAGGAAGGAAAATTCAAAGAAAGATGGACTTCAAAGGTAAAAACAAAGAAGAAATGAGGGATCAAATCATTTGCTTCAAGTGCAATAAGCACGGTCACATTCGTTCGGAGTGCCCTCAACTCAAGAAGAAGGGCTTTGAGAAGAAGAAGAAGCTCAAAGCCAAGCTTGCTACTTGGAGTGATGAGGAGTCATCCTAGGATGATGAACAAGAAGTGGCCAACCTTTGCCTCATGACACTTGAGGAGGATTCCTCCATGGTAACGTCTAACTCATCATCTTTTGATTTTACATATGATGAATTAAATGATGCATATGATGAGTTGCAAGAGGTTTATGATGAGTTAGTTGAGAAATACAAAGAGTCGGTCATTAGGAATAAGAAAATTATTTCGAAATTAAATGATAAGAATGACTCACTCTCTCAAGCTAACTTAAAATTTGAGAAAAAGATTTTAAGTTTGAATGATGAACTTAAATTCTTCCAAGATGAAAATGTTGACCTAAATAATCTTCTTTCTCAATGCAATAGTGAACACCAAAAGGTGTTAGATGAGCTTAACAAGCTCAAAGAGTCTTTAAAATATGTTGGTAATGTGAAGCATGAAAAAGGTGAATCTTCTAAAACAAACCAACCTAGGAAAAAGACTAATAACTACAAACAAAGTAGCTTTCCTAGAAATAGTAGAACTAAAAAGATTAGAAGTGTAAGGGTTCCCAAGGAACTTGTAAAATCTAATAATATTGTTGCTATGTCACCTTGGATTCCTAAGGGAACCAAGCTATTGGGAGCTAACACTCGTGGACCCAAAATGATTTGGGTACCAAAAACAAAAGTTTAATATCTTTGTTTGTAAGGGGAGCATTGCTACAAGGCCAAAGCACAAAGTCAAAACTCATGGTACCTTGATAGTGGATGCTCGAGGCATATGACTGGAGACAAGAGTAGATTCATGGATTTAAAGCCAAAAAGTGGAGGAGTGGTGACTTTTGGTGACAACTCCAAAGGCCACATTAAAGGTATTGGCTCCATAGGTAATCACTCTACCATTCTTATTGAAAATGTCTTGTATGTCGATGGTCTTAAACATAATTTGTTGAGCATAAGCCAATTATGTGATAAAGGATTTAATGTTTTATTTGATAAAAATGGATGCAAAATTGTTGACATTAAATCTAATAACATTATGCTCATAGGTCATCGCATAGGTAACATTTACATGGTGCATCTAGATGACATACACACATCTCATGCATGTTTAGTAGCTCAAAATGAAAATGATGCATGGTTATGGCATAGGAAACTAGGACATGCTAGCATTAGTGTTTTAGAAAAATTAGTTTCCCTTAATCTAGTTAGAGGTTTACCCAAGATTAAGTTCTCAAACGATAAAATTTGTGATGCATGCTCTAAGGGTAAACAATATAAGTCATCCTTTAAATCCATTAATGATGTTTCTACAAGTAGGTGTTTACAACTTATCCATATGGATTTATTTGGGCCAATTAGGACTATGAGCTTGGGTGGTAAATCTTATGCATTTGTTCTTGTTGATGACTTTTCTAGATTTACTTGGGTTCTATTTTTAAGTACTAAAGATGAGGTTTTAGAAAAATTCATCACGTTTTCAAAACTAACCCAAAATGATCTTGAACTTAGAATTTCACATATTGGAAGTGATCATGGAACCGAATTTCAAAACTTAGGGTTTAAAGAGTTTTTAAATGAAAATGGTATTAGCCACAATTTTTCGGCTCCTCGAACTCCTCAGCAAAATGGGGTAGTTGAGAGGAAAAATAAAACTTTACAAGAAATGGCTAGAACCATGCTTTGTGAAAACAATTTACCTAAATATTTTTGGGCGAAAGCCACAAACACCGCTTGCTACATTGTAAACCGAGTAATGATTAGGCCAATTTTAAAGAAAACACCATATGAGATTTTAAAATCTAAAAAGCATAACATTAGCTATTTTCATCCTTTTGGTTGCAAGTGTTTTGTTTTAAATAATGGAAAAGACAACTTAGGTAAATTTGATGCAAAAAGTGATGAAGCTATTTTCATAGGATATTCTTTAACCTCTAAAGTCTATCGTGTATTTAACAAGAGAACTTTAGTAGTAGAAGAATCTATACATGTTGATTCGATGATAACCTCCTTCCAAGGAAGGATTCTTGTGATGATGATGCTGTAGGAATCATAAATGCCTTTGATGGAGGACAAACTTCAAAGGAGGATGAGATTCCAACAAAAGAAGAGGACACACAAGATCCACCTCTTGAAGCCTTGAAGGACTTGGCTGTAACCACCTTAACCCGGTCTAGACGGTTGACCCGAATTAAGAAAGTCACACGGGGAAAACCAAAGTCAACCCGAAAGTCAACCTTGATTAACGACCCTTTTTTTCTTTTTAATCTTATCTAGATGCACATTAATCCTAATTGTGATCACACAAACATCATATTCAAAGATCACAAACATTAGAGATCAAACAGGGACCCAATTGAACAAATTACAACTTTAGGGACCAAATTGTAATTTCTGATAATTAAAAGGACTTAACCCAAATTAATCTTACCAACTTGAAATTAGTCAGGTTTCATGCATCTCTGTGAAATTTCAGCTCAAAAGGACTTCCCAAACTCATACAATTGCACAAATAAGATTCAGGACCAAAATGCAAACATTTCAAAACATATAACTGCCCATGTCAGCCCCCAACGGTCGACCGTTCCGAAACAGGTTGACCCCGTTTCGAAACACGGGCCGTTCCGCAACCAGTACCGCAACGGGGGTCTGGCAGAGGCCAAACCGTTTCGAAACGGTGTATACCGTTTCGGACCCCTGGGTTCATTCAAGGCACCCGTTCCAAAACGGTGCACACTGTTCCGAAACGCCCTGCACAGAAATGCTCCAAATGCATTCCAAAACATGCAATTGATCAATCAAACATGCTCCAAATGCTACCAAACTTTACCAGCATGCAATTCAACATATATAGGACACACTTGCATCAACAATTCATCAAAACAACATCATATGCAAAAAGCCCCAATTCTAAAGGCATGCTTCCTACACAAGCTAGCTATTCAAGCACAAACTTCCACAACAAGCATATAATGATCCAATCCAAAAACCAGCATTCAAATCATCATTCAGCATACTTAGGGAGTTCCAAACACCTCCCAAAACATACACATTGGTCCCCCATTGCCAAATTACCCAAAAGCTAAAAAAAAGTACTTATAAAACCTTCCATACATTGAGCTTTACTTGAACTTGTTTGGTTGCCCTCCTTGCTGCCCCTCAAGGTTCTTTAATGCTCTGCATTATTGAATTAAGAAAACGAAGAGAGCGTAAGCAAAAGCTTAGTGAGGAATGCTCTTAAAAGCCATTCAATAATGCAATTAAAAACATTTACAAATCATGCTTATAATCAACCTTTGCACATGCTCAAAAGCATACTTAAAACAAGCAATCTCATGCTTCAACATAAACATAACATGTCATATTGGCTCAAGTGACAATTTCCATTTCTTAAAACAAGTTCATCAACTTCCCAAGGACTTTTAAACACCTTGGCCCCAAGGACTTTTAAACACCTTGGCCATGGACTTTTAAACACCATGAATGAGGACCACACAAGGACTTTTAACCACCTTTGTGTCCATAGCTTGAATCACCCCAAGGACTTTTAAACACCTTGGCCCCATGGACTTTTAAACACCATGGAAAGGATCACCTAAGGACTTTTAACCACCTTAGTGTCCGCAACAAGAATCATCCAATGACTTTTAACCACCTTGATGTTCTTAAGTAACAAGGCTCACTCAAGGACTTTTAACCACCTTAGTGACCTTAACATTTTCAAAACATCACTTGCCAATATACATCTTTTACATCATATAATCCACTGTTTTAAAGCATTAAACCAAGCCATATTCAACATGCATTTCAAAGCATCAAACCACATTATTTCAATGTATAAAATCAAGGAACTCCTACCTAGAGTTACCTTCAACATATGGCTTACAACATCAGCAAAAACCATGCTAAAACATGCTTTCAAAACAGTAATTAAAACATGCAAATAACCATTTTGCATCACAACAAATTCATGGCTACCACTAGAGAGAAATTCCGAAAACTTACACTTGAGCTTAGCAAAGTTGTTTAGACTTAGACTAAGCTACCAAAACCTTCAAACCTTGGTTTTAAAATCTGAAAACCCAACTTCACTCACCGATTTCCATTTTGCTTCAAGCCAAAGCACCAAATCAAGCTTCCGGATCAACAACTCTTGGATCCAAAGATGCCTCCCCTATTTCAACACATCAAAGCAGAGGATTAATGCATCATCATGCATTAATTGCTTCAATGAAAGCACCTAAACTCGCTGCTCTCATCCAACCTCCATTTTCGGCCACCAAACACAACCGAAAATGCATCCAAACCACTTCTAAACAAAGCCCAGCCATAAACCAGCAAAACTACACTTCCATAAACATCATATAACATCTAAAAACAACCTATAAACATCCTTATACCTCCAGCAACATCAGATCACCAAGATCACCTCAAAAACAACCTTGAAACACAAGCTAAACTTAGGAAACTCAACCTATCCGGGATTGCATCAATCAAAACTCAATTCCTTATCAAATTAGAGTTCATTTAACATCAAAAACACATCTCAAATCACAGATTACTCAGATCTAACGAAAATCATGAAAAATCATCAAATCTTGCATTATAAGCCAAGATCCATTTCACCACTTTAAAACCTTTAATTAAACATCAATTTAGGATTGAAAACTTAGGAATTTCCGTAAAGAACTGATAGTTTAGAGGAGAAGGACGTTCTTACCTCCAAACTTGAGTTTCTCCTCTTTTTGGAATCAAAATCCTTGTTGAAACAAGTAGCAATTGAAGAGGTTTTGAAGATATGTTGATTAGGAATCAAATGAGAGTTGAAAGGAGGGATTTAGGTGAAGAAATCAGAATCAATTCTCTGGAAATGGAGTGTTTGGGTTGAGAGAAAAAGAGAGAAAGAAAATAGAGAAGTTAGTTGAGAAAATTGCCAAATGAGCTTTTCCCTCCTTTTTGATATCTTTAAAATCAGAAAATAGCTTATAATATCTTAGAAAAATCTGGAGAAACCACTTTTGGAATAATAGCTCCTTAAAGATTCAAAGTTTCAACCCTTTATAAAACAGCCACCAAACTTGCGAAAATTACATTTTGGTCACTAGCCAAAATGTCACCCTTCCAAAACTCATTTTCCAAAATTGATTTCACAGTTCACTTAATTATATTAAAAGACGATTTTAGAACATTTTTCCATATTTTTAATGCAACCCGAACTAGGCTTTCCTAAATTCACCTCTTAAGATTCGAACAACACTTTGACCGACCGGTCAACGCCCAAGACTTCTAAGCCCAAAACCGGGGCGTTACAACTCTCCCCCCCTTAAGAAATTTCGTCCTCGAAATTTACCTGAAGGAAAGAGATAAGGAAACTGCTTCAGCATGTCTTCCTTCCGCTCCCACGTGGCTTCCTCAACACCTCGATGCTTCCACAGCACCTTCACCAACTCAATGGTCTTGCCACGAAGAACCTTGCTATCCGAATCCAGAACCTTCACCGGTTCCTCATCGTAGGTCAAATCCGGATTCAATTCCACTTCCTCCACAGGCATCACATGCGAAGGATCAGATCTATACTTCCGGAGCATAGAAACATGGAACACATCATGAATCTTCTCCAGCTCCTGAGGTAACCTCAACCGATACGCAACAGGACCCACATGCTCAACAACCTCATACGGTCCAATGTATCTAGGGCTCAACTTACCCTTCCGACCAAACCTCATCACCTTCTTCCAAGGTGAAACCTTCAAGAACACACGGTCACCCACCGCATACTCTATCTCCTTACGCTTCAAATCCGCGTAAGATTTCTGCCGGTCAGAAGCAGCCTTCAACCGCTCACAAATGAGCTTCACCTTCTCGGTGGTTCCCTTCAACAAAGCTGGCATCGAAACCAACTTTTGACCAGTTTCAGCCCAACAAAGAGGAGTCCTACACTTCCTCCCATACAAAGCCTCATAAGGTGCCATCTGTATACTCGCCTGATAACTATTGTTATAAGCGAACTCAACCAAAGGCAGATGCTTCTCCCAAGAACCTTGGAACTCAATCACGCAGCATCTCAACATATCCTCCAAAATCTGAATAACTCGCTCAGACTGACCATCTGACTGAGGATGATAGGATGTACTGAAATGCAACCTTGTACCCAAAGCTTGATGCAAACACTGCCAGAAACGCGATGTGAACCTCGGATCCCTATCCGACACAATCGACTTAGGCACACCATGCAACCTCACAATCTCAGCAATGTACAGCTCTGCCAGCTTATCCAAAGAGAACGTAGTATGCACAGGCAAGAAATGCGCACACTTCGTCAGGCGATCCACAATCACCCAAGCAGAATTCTTCTTCGATGGAGACAAAGGTAAACCAGATACAAAATCCATGGTAACCCTCTCCCACTTCCATTCAGGGATTTTCAACGGTTGCAACAAACCAGAAGGAACCTGATGTTCAGCCTTAACTCGCTGACACACCAAACACTTGCTCACAAACTCTGCAACATCCTTCTTCAAACCCACCCAATAGTACTCATCACGAAGATCACGATACATCTTAGTACTACCAGGGTGCATAGCAAAAGGACTACTATGACCTTCAGTCAGAATAGCACGCCTCAACTCAGCATCATCAGGCACTACTATTCGACTCCCAAAACACAACACTCCATCATCATTAAAACAGAAATCCGAAGGTCTACCCTCCGCGATATCCTGAACATGAGACACCAAGGAATCATCCAACAACTGCTTATCCTTGATCAACTGAACCAACGATGGTTTCACCTGCAACTCAGCAACAAGACCACCATCTCGCGATATGCTCAAGCTAGCAAACATAGCTCTCAGCTCAACAACTACCTTCCTACTCAAAGCATCCGCAACAACATTAGCCTTTCCAGGATGATACTCTATCGTCAGATCATAATCCTTGAGCAACTCCAACCAACGCCGCTGCCTAAGATTCAACTCCTTCTGCGACATCAGATACCTCAAACTCTTGTGATCCGTGTACACAGTACACTTCTCACCATACAGATAATGCCTCCAAATCTTCAGAGCAAAAACCACTGCTGCCAGCTCAATATCATGCGTAGGATAATTGCGCTCATGCACCTTCAACTGCCGCGGTGCATAAGCCACCACCTTACCCTCTTGCATCAGCACACACCCCAAACTAACATAGGATGCATCATTGTAGACCATAAACTCTTTCCCCGATTCAGGCTGAACCAAGATAGGAGCTTGCGTCAAAGCCGCCTTCAGCTTCTCAAAAGCCTGCTGTCTCGCTTCTGTCCACTCATACTTAACATCTTTCTGCAACAACTTCGTCAAAGGAGCAGCAATCTTGGAAAAACCATCCACAAACCTTCGGTAGTATCCCGCCAAACCAAGGAAACTACGGACCTCATGAACAGACTTAGGAACTTTCCAGTTCATCACAGCCTCAATCTTCTGAGGATCCACACTTTTAAAACTGTGAACTCATGTTTCGGAACGGGTATCGAAACGGTTTTAACACTGTGAACCCTTGTTTCGAAACGAGTTTCGAAACGGCTTAAGAACATCGACACACCGTATCGAAACAACATCCAACGTTTCGAAATGGTATTCAAATCAGATTTAAAAAATATGATCGTTGAAAGTTTTTAACTGATTTTACACAAGTCGTTAAGGCGTATCGAAACGATTTCAAGCCGTTTCGATACAGGCCTTGACAGTGGCAAAAATGTTTCGAAACGGGTTTCAAAACGGCTCTTAGCGTATCGAAACAAGCTTAACCGTTTCGATACGGGCTTTTTAATGCACCCCAACGACTCTTTCTATTTTGGTCTGTTTCGAAACAGGGTCGGGCATTTCGAAACGGTTGGTTGCAGACTGCATTTATGGAGGGAAGATAACATCCTCAACGGCTCTATTGATGAATGCAACAACCACAACGGCTAGAATTCAATGAGAAGGTATAAAAGGGACCTCTAAAAGCTTCAACAACAACTATTGATCCAAAAGCAAACATCCAAACATCAAATCCAAGCATTTGTGCCTAAATCCCATTATTGTCTTGTAACCCCAATTGTATTTTTCATTCTTATCATTTCAATTGGGTTGAGTGCTTGTAATTGGGCTACATTGTGTATTGAGAGATACTTGTTTTAGCCAACAACTTCTTTGTTTCTATTGTGTGAGGATTGGGTCAAATTTTGGGTAGAAAATTTGACCGAAATTGTAACGGTTACCTCCTTAGCCTAGAAAAGGGGAAGAGCAATTAGTGGAATTGTTGGAAATCCTTTGTGAAGCTAAGGTAGTGGATGTAGAGTTCGATTGGAACTTGAACCACTCTAAAAGTCCTTATCTACCATTTTTATTTGTCAATTCCACTTCCAAAAACTTTAAAAACCCAATTCACCCCCCTCTTGGTTTATATCGATCATTCGTTCCACTCAACAATTGGTATCAGAGCCTACCTCTTTGAAGGATTAACAACCACAAGAGGAGTTCCTAGGAAGAGTGTGATCATCCAAAAATCAAGATATTTCATCTACCTCCGGATCTAGCATGTACGAGTCTCAATCCACTACAAAATCGCCTTTCTTCAATGGTGACAACTATCCATTTTGGAAGAATCGGATGCGCCTCTTCATCAAGTCCAATGATTACTTGGTTTGGGATGTCATTGAAGATGGTCCCTACATTCCATTGAAGCAAGATAATGAAGGAATGATGGTTCTAAAGAAAAAGATGGAGATGAGTGAAGAAGAGAGGAAGAAGATCCAAATAAATGACAAAGCTCTTCACATGCTTTTTTGTTCTTTCGGTCCGGGCATCTACTCCAAAGTCTCCTCCATTGAGAGTGCCAAGGAAGTGTGGGATACTCTTGAGACCACCTTTGAAGGAACCAATGATGTGAAGGAAACCAAGATTGGAATTCTCAATCTTAGCTATGAGAATTTAAAGATGGAGCCTGACGAAACGGTGTCTAAGATGTTTGATCGCTTCTCAACCATAGTCAATGGGCTTAAAGGATTTGGAGAGACTATTTCGGAAGACAAGCTTGTCCGGAAGCTACTCTACTCACTTCCTAAAACTTGGGATGGTAAGAGAACCGCCATCATCGAGGCCAAAAACTTGAAGACTCTAAAACTTGATGAGCTAGTGGGTTCTCTCCTCACTCATGAGATTATGAAGCAAGGAAGGGAAGACGAAAAGAAGAAGGAAGAGAAAAGAGTGGAGAAGCTAGAGGTGGAAAAGAAGAAGAGAATAGGAGTGGCTCTCAAAGCTTCATTACTTGAGGAGAGCACCTCTAGTGAGGAGGATGAGTTAGAAGAATTGGCTATGATAGCCAAAAGATTCTCACACTTCATGAGGTCCAACCGAGGAAGGAAAATTCAAAGAAAGATGGACTTCAAAGGTAAAAACAAAGAAGAAATGAGGGATCAAATCATTTGCTTCAAGTGCAATAAGCACGGTCACATTCGTTCGGAGTGCCCTCAACTCAAGAAGAAGGGCTTTGAGAAGAAGAAGAAGCTCAAAGCCAAGCTTGCTACTTGGAGTGATGAGGAGTCATCCTAGGATGATGAACAAGAAGTGGCCAACCTTTGCCTCATGACACTTGAGGAGGATTCCTCCATGGTAACGTCTAACTCATCATCTTTTGATTTTACATGTGATGAATTAAATGATGCATATGATGAGTTGCAAGAGGTTTATGATGAGTTAGTTGAGAAATACAAAGAGTCGGTCATTAGGAATAAGAAAATTATTTCGAAATTAAATGATAAGAATGACTCACTCTCTCAAGCTAACTTAAAATTTGAGAAAAAGATTTTAAGTTTGAATGATGAACTTAAATTCTTCCAAGATGAAAATGTTGACCTAAATAATCTTCTTTCTCAATGCAATAGTGAACACCAAAAGGTGTTAGATGAGCTTAACAAGCTCAAAGAGTCTTTAAAATATGTTGGTAATGTGAAGCATGAAAAAGGTGAATCTTCTAAAACAAACCAACCTAGGAAAAAGACTAATAACTACAAACAAAGTAGCTTTCCTAGAAATAGTAGAACTAAAAAGATTAGAAGTGTAAGGGTTCCCAAGGAACTTGTAAAATCTAATAATATTGTTGCTATGTCACCTTGGATTCCTAAGGGAACCAAGCTATTGGGAGCTAACACTCGTGGACCCAAAATGATTTGGGTACCAAAAACAAAAGTTTAATATCTTTGTTTGTAAGGGGAGCATTGCTACAAGGCCAAAGCACAAAGTCAAAACTCATGGTACCTTGATAGTGGATGCTCGAGGCATATGACTGGAGACAAGAGTAGATTCATGGATTTAAAGCCAAAAAGTGGAGGAGTGGTGACTTTTGGTGACAACTCCAAAGGCCACATTAAAGGTATTGGCTCCATAGGTAATCACTCTACCATTCTTATTGAAAATGTCTTGTATGTCGATGGTCTTAAACATAATTTGTTGAGCATAAGCCAATTATGTGATAAAGGATTTAATGTTTTATTTGATAAAAATGGATGCAAAATTGTTGACATTAAATCTAATAACATTATGCTCATAGGTCATCGCATAGGTAACATTTACATGGTGCATCTAGATGACATACACACATCTCATGCATGTTTAGTAGCTCAAAATGAAAATGATGCATGGTTATGGCATAGGAAACTAGGACATGCTAGCATTAGTGTTTTAGAAAAATTAGTTTCCCTTAATCTAGTTAGAGGTTTACCCAAGATTAAGTTCTCAAACGATAAAATTTGTGATGCATGCTCTAAGGGTAAACAATATAAGTCATCCTTTAAATCCATTAATGATGTTTCTACAAGTAGGTGTTTACAACTTATCCATATGGATTTATTTGGGCCAATTAGGACTATGAGCTTGGGTGGTAAATCTTATGCATTTGTTCTTGTTGATGACTTTTCTAGATTTACTTGGGTTCTATTTTTAAGTACTAAAGATGAGGTTTTAGAAAAATTCATCACGTTTTCAAAACTAACCCAAAATGATCTTGAACTTAGAATTTCACATATTGGAAGTGATCATGGAACCGAATTTCAAAACTTAGGGTTTAAAGAGTTTTTAAATGAAAATGGTATTAGCCACAATTTTTCGGCTCCTCGAACTCCTCAGCAAAATGGGGTAGTTGAGAGGAAAAATAAAACTTTACAAGAAATGGCTAGAACCATGCTTTGTGAAAACAATTTACCTAAATATTTTTGGGCGAAAGCCACAAACACCGCTTGCTACATTGTAAACCGAGTAATGATTAGGCCAATTTTAAAGAAAACACCATATGAGATTTTAAAATCTAAAAAGCATAACATTAGCTATTTTCATCCTTTTGGTTGCAAGTGTTTTGTTTTAAATAATGGAAAAGACAACTTAGGTAAATTTGATGCAAAAAGTGATGAAGCTATTTTCATAGGATATTCTTTAACCTCTAAAGTCTATCGTGTATTTAACAAGAGAACTTTAGTAGTAGAAGAATCTATACATGTTGATTCGATGATAACCTCCTTCCAAGGAAGGATTCTTGTGATGATGATGCTGTAGGAATCATAAATGCCTTTGATGGAGGACAAACTTCAAAGGAGGATGAGATTCCAACAAAAGAAGAGGACACACAAGATCCACCTCTTGAAGCCTTGAAGGACTTGGCTGTAACCACCTTAACCCGGTCTAGACGGTTGACCCGAATTAAGAAAGTCACACGGGGAAAACCAAAGTCAACCCGAAAGTCAACCTTGATTAACGACCCTTTTTTTCTTTTTAATCTTATCTAGATGCACATTAATCCTAATTGTGATCACACAAACATCATATTCAAAGATCACAAACATTAGAGATCAAACAGGGACCCAATTGAACAAATTACAACTTTAGGGACCAAATTGTAATTTCTGATAATTAAAAGGACTTAACCCAAATTAATCTTACCAACTTGAAATTAGTCAGGTTTCATGCATCTCTGTGAAATTTCAGCTCAAAAGGACTTCCCAAACTCATACAATTGCACAAATAAGATTCAGGACCAAAATGCAAACATTTCAAAACATATAACTGCCCATGTCAGCCCCCAACGGTCGACCGTTCCGAAACAGGTTGACCCCGTTTCGAAACACGGGCCGTTCCGCAACCAGTACCGCAACGGGGGTCTGGCAGAGGCCAAACCGTTTCGAAACGGTGTATACCGTTTCGGACCCCTGGGTTCATTCAAGGCACCCGTTCCAAAACGGTGCACACTGTTCCGAAACGCCCTGCACAGAAATGCTCCAAATGCATTCCAAAACATGCAATTGATCAATCAAACATGCTCCAAATGCTACCAAACTTTACCAGCATGCAATTCAACATATATAGGACACACTTGCATCAACAATTCATCAAAACAACATCATATGCAAAAAGCCCCAATTCTAAAGGCATGCTTCCTACACAAGCTAGCTATTCAAGCACAAACTTCCACAACAAGCATATAATGATCCAATCCAAAAACCAGCATTCAAATCATCATTCAGCATACTTAGGGAGTTCCAAACACCTCCCAAAACATACACATTGGTCCCCCATTGCCAAATTACCCAAAAGCTAAAAAAAAGTACTTATAAAACCTTCCATACATTGAGCTTTACTTGAACTTGTTTGGTTGCCCTCCTTGCTGCCCCTCAAGGTTCTTTAATGCTCTGCATTATTGAATTAAGAAAACGAAGAGAGCGTAAGCAAAAGCTTAGTGAGGAATGCTCTTAAAAGCCATTCAATAATGCAATTAAAAACATTTACAAATCATGCTTATAATCAACCTTTGCACATGCTCAAAAGCATACTTAAAACAAGCAATCTCATGCTTCAACATAAACATAACATGTCATATTGGCTCAAGTGACAATTTCCATTTCTTAGAACAAGTTCATCAACTTCCCAAGGACTTTTAAACACCTTGGCCCCAAGGACTTTTAAACACCTTGGCCATGGACTTTTAAACACCATGAATGAGGACCACACAAGGACTTTTAACCACCTTTGTGTCCATAGCTTGAATCACCCCAAGGACTTTTAAACACCTTGGCCCCAAGGACTTTTAAACACCTTGTCCCCATGGACTTTTAAACACCATGGAAAGGATCACCTAAGGACTTTTAACCACCTTGATGTTCTTAAGTAACAAGGCTCACTCAAGGACTTTTAACCACCTTAGTGACCTTAACATTTTCAAAACATCACTTGCCAATATACATCTTTTACATCATATAATCCACTGTTTTAAAGCATTAAACCAAGCCATATTCAACATGCATTTCAAAGCATCAAACCACATTATTTCAATGTATAAAATCAAGGAACTCCTACCTAGAGTTACCTTCAACATATGGCTTACAACATCAGCAAAAACCATGCTAAAACATGCTTTCAAAACAGTAATTAAAACATGCAAATAACCATTTTGCATCACAACAAATTCATGGCCACCACTAGAGAGAAATTCCGAAAACTTACACTTGAGCTTAGCAAAGTTGTTTAGACTTAGACTAAGCTCCCAAAACCTTCAAACCTTGGTTTTAAAATCTGAAAACCCAACTTCACTCACCGATTTCCACTTTGCTTCAAGCCAAAGCACCAAATCAAGCTTCCGGATCAACAACTCTTGGATCCAAAGATGCCTCCCCTGTTTCAACACATCAAAGCAGAGGATTAATGCATCATCATGCATTAATTGCTTCAATGAAAGCACCTAAACTCGCTGCTCTCATCCAACCTCCATTTTCGGCCACCAAACACAACCGAAAATGCATCCAAACCACTTCTAAACAAAGCCCAACCATAAACCAGCAAAACTACACTTCCATAAACATCATATAACATCTAAAAACAACCTATAAACATCCTTATACCTCCAGCAACATCAGATCACCAAGATCACCTCAAAAACAACCTTGAAACACAAGCTAAACTTAGGAAACTCAACCTATCCGGGATTGCATCAATCAAAACTCAATTCCTTATCAAATTAGAGTTCATTTAACATCAAAAACACATCTCAAATCACAGATTACTCAGATCTAACGAAAATCATGAAAAATCATCAAATCTTGCATTATAAGCCAAGATCCATTTCACCACTTTAAAACCTTTAATTAAACATCAATTTAGGATTGAAAAATTAGGAATTTCAGTAAAGAACTGATAGTTTAGAGGAGAAGGACGTTCTTACCTCCAAACTTGAGTTTCTCCTCTTTTTGGAATCAAAATCCTTGTTGAAACAAGTAGCAATTGAAGAGGTTTTGAAGATATGTTGATTAGGAATCAAATGAGAGTTGAAAGGAGGGATTTAGGTGAAGAAATCAGAATCAATTCTCTGGAAATGGAGTGTTTGGGTTGAGAGAAAAAGAGAGAAAGAAAATAGAGAAGTTAGTTGAGAAAATTGCCAAATGAGCTTTTCCCTCCTTTTTGATATCTTTAAAATCAGAAAATAGCTTATAATATCTTAGAAAAATCTGGAGAAACCACTTTTGGAATAATAGCTCCTTAAAGATTTAAAGTTTCAACCCTTTATAAAACAGCCACCAAACTTGCGAAAATTACATTTTGGTCACTAGCCAAAATGTCACCCTTCCAAAACTCATTTTCCAAAATTGATTTCACAGTTCACTTAATTATATTAAAAGATGATTTTAGAACATTTTTCCATATTTTTAATGCAACCCGAACTAGGCTTTCCTAAATTCACCTCTTAAGATTCGAACAGCACTTTGACCGACCGGTTAACGCCCAAGACTTCTAAGCCCAAAACCGGGGCGTTACATTGGCTCTTGATGAAAAGGAAGTGAGCTACCCAAGGGAGTTCAACAATGTCAAAGATGGTGAAATCTTGGGTGATCCATCCAAAGGGTAACCACTAGATCTTCTCTTAAACTTATGAACCATGTTGCATTTATCTCATGCATAGAGCCTAAGAATATATAAGAAGCATTGAAAGATGATTTTTGGATTATGGCTATGCAAGAAGAGTTAAATCAATTTGAGAGAAGTAATGTTTGGACATTAGTTGATAGGCCTTGTGATCAATCTATTATAGGAACTAAATGGGTCTTTAGGAACAAACTAGATGAGAGTGGTAACATTGTGAGAAACAAAGCTAGACTAGTAGCGCAAGGTTACACTCAAGAGGAGGGAATATATTTTGATGAAACCTATGCACTCGTAGCTAGAATGGAAGCCATTAGGATGTTGCTTGCATATGCATGTTATCATGATTTCAAGCTTTTTCAAATGGATGTTAAAAGCGCATTTTTAAATGGTTTTATAAATGAGGAAGTGTATGTGGAACAACCACCGGGTTTTGAAGACTCAAAATTTCCAAATCATATTTTCAAACTCACTAAAGCTCTTTATGGTTTAAAACAAGCTCCTAGAGCTTGGTATGAAAGACTTTCAAACTTTTTAATTGAAAAAGGTTTTGAAAAAGGTAAGGTGGACACTACACTTTTCATAAAAAGGTATAAAAATGACATCTTAGTATTACAAATTTATGTTGATGATATTAATTTTGGTTCTACTAACAAATGTTATTGCAAAGAGTTTGCTAAGCTAATGCAATGTGAATTCGAGATGAGCATGATGGGGGAGCTCTCATTCTTTTTTGGACTCCAAATCAACCAAAGGAAGGATGACACCTTCATCAATCAAGCAAACTACATCAAGGATATGCTCAAGAAGTTTGGCTTGGAGAATGCAAAGCCTCAAGCCACACCCATGAGCTCATCTACAAAGCTGGACAAAGTGAAGGAGGTAAGTGTGTTAACTCTAAGCTTTATCGTTCTATGATTGGATCATTACTTTACCTTATCGCAAGTAGACCATATATCTTGTTTAGTGTTTGCTTGTGTGCTAGGTTTCAAGCTAGTCCTAGAGAGTCTCACCTTATAGCCGTTAAGAGAATCTTTAGGTACCTTAGAGATACCCCTTGTCTAGGTCTTTGGTACCCTAGAGACTCAACCTTCAACCTTCATGCTTATTCGGATGCGAATTATGGGGGGTGTAAAATCGATAGGAAGAGTACTTCGGGAACTTGTCAATTCCTAGGTAGTATGCTCATATCTTGGTTCTCTAAGAAACAAAATAGTGTAGCCTTATCTACCACCGAAGCCGAGTACATATCCTTAGGGAGTTGTTGTGCTCAAGTCCTTTGGATGAAACAACAACTCTTAGATTATGGTATTAAAGTTGAAACCATACCCCTTAAGTGTGATAACACTAGTGCCATATGTTTGCCAAAAAATCCCATCCAACACTCTAGAACCAAACATATAGAAATAAGACATCATTTCATTAGAGATCATGTCCTTAAGGAAGATGTTGTTATAGAGTATGTTGACACCTTAAATCAATTAGCGGACATCTTTACAAAACCTTTAGATAAATAGCGTTTTTGGTCCCTTAGGAGAGAGTTAGGTCTAACTAGCCTATCTTGACCTTTTAGGACCTCTTTTGTGCTTAAAATTGCTTGATCTTGTGAAATTGCATGTTTGTGTGTTGTAGCTCTTGAAAAATATCCATGCTTATAGCTAGGGGGAGTATGTTTATGTTTGCACATGTTATTCCTGCTCATCATGTCATTCATGCAAATTAGGACTTATAAATCCATTTTTCTGCACTTTTAGAGCCTCATCTGCACTTCCAGGCCCAGGTGTATCGAAATGGGTCCAACTATTTTGATACGGGTGCCTTAAAATTCCATCTGAGAGAAGGGTGTTTCGAAACGCCTTCCAAGGGTTTCGAAACGTTTTAGCTACTGCCAAGGGGTGTATCGAAACGTGTTTCGATACGAGTTAACGTGGGATTCGATACGGTCAAAGCCGTATCGAAATGGTCAGCTGGAGTTAAAAAGTCAGTCAACCTTCGGTGCCCGCGTTTCGGAACGGTCGAAACCTGTTCTGAAACGGGTTAGCGGGCTGCTTTAAAGGGGCTTTTAATGTTAAAGTTTCACTTTAATTGAAATTCCCTGAAACCCTAAAAACCCTAAATCGATTTTCCCTATAAACCCTCTAAACCTTATTGTTTTCACCAAATCTTGAGGGCTTTTACTCTTAACACAAGTCTAAGCAAGCATCAACAATTTTGTGCAAGGATTTCCATCTATTCATCCAAAATCCCAATTTAAGGTATATTTTCATCTTTTTCTTTTTCCTTAAATTTGTATTGGAATCCTAGGTTAGAAAATTTGTATTTTGTATAGTTTATGTGTTTTGATACTTGGGTTTTTCAAATCTTGTAAATTTTTTTCAAAATCTTCAAATTTTTTATTCGAATATATTGTTTTTGATTCGTCTTTTTTCTGTTTTTTTTAAATTGTTTATCTCTTAAAAAAATTTTATTTTGTTTTGTATCTTTGTTGTTTTTAAACCTAAGTGGGATTTTCCATTGGATTGAATTAAGGAATTTCATGCATACACTTCAAATTTGTTTTAAATTGCTTGTTTTATGTTTTAGGATTTTTCAATGGAGAATGTTAACAAGAAACATAACTTTCCTCAATCGAGTGAAGCTTCAAATCAAGCCGCTCTCCATCCCAACCTTACTCAACTTTTTCTCAAGAGTCTCAAAACTCCCGCGATGAGGGAGCGTTTCCAATATGTCAAGGAGTTTGGCGTTCGTCGTGAGCGTGTTGTTGACATGTTGTTTCTTGACTCCGAGCGCTTTCTCTTCCGTTATCTCTATCGTTTACAAGAATGGAGCTTCTTTGGTTTCTTGAACATCCCGGGTATTTGCTACAAGCACATGATTCTTATCTTCTACTCGAATGCCCAACTCTTCAACAATGAAGAAAACTTTGAAGTTGTTCGCATTGAGTCTCTTATCTTGGGAAAGAAGATTGTCATTGACATACCTTTCTTAGAGACTACCTTTGGTCTTAAGAATGAAGGAATCGAGAATGAGACTCATTTTGGTTCTCACACTGGTTCAGTGCTTGCCTTGGATGCTCACGATAGGTTCCTCCACTTGATGGTCTCGTGGTTTATTCGCCCCTCCGGAGGTAAATTTTCTCACGTTCGTCAAGTAGATTAATTTTGGCTTAAATGTTTTCGTCGTGGAGAGCACCCTAATCTTGTTAAGATCATGTTTGCCGAGATGGTGAATAATGTCAAGCTCCGTGAAACCGAAGCGCTCAAGTCTTTCACTTATGGGACTGTTTTAAGTTATATATTTGGAGAGCTTAATCTTGATTGCACCTATGACTCACCAGAACCCCGCAAGCAAAAACTTGGTGAATCTTCTCTCCGCAAGTCCGAATTTCGTTACATCAACAATGGCCAATGAGAACGTGTTGATAGGGAAGCACCTCCACCTCAAGTTGAACCTCAACCACAAGCTCCGGTTGCCAACAATGAAGCTCTCATGACTTTTCTCACCGAGCGGTTCAACACAATGGACACTAACATGGCTAGAGGTTTTGGTGCTATCAATACTCGCTTGCAATCCGTGGAGGATCGTCTCCTTGCAAATGAGAATCGACTCACATCCATTAAGAACCAACATCAATCTATGGACATGTCCTTCTCCACCTTTTACGACCAATGGATGGATTTTCGTCGCTCTCAAGCTAAGGACGATGATGATTTCATGGATGATGATGGTGACAACAACGAGGCTTAGGATTCTCATGTCATCTCATATTAGCTATTCATATTATGACTAAGATTGAATCTTTATTTCCTTTATATTTTATGAACCTATGCTTTACTTATTTTGTTTGGGATTAAGCTTTGAACTTATTGTTTAAGATTTATATTTTGGATATTTGAATTCTATGAATTTATTTTATGCTGCTTATTGATTATTGCTTTTAACCTTATTTCTTCTCTTTGAGCCTTGTTTATTATTTTTGATCTAACAAAAAGGGGGAGAAGTAATCTAAGAGCTAAAATTCGTTTTAAGTGTTTTTAAGTTTTGAAACTTGGATTTAAATCTTTTTAAAACTTTAAAACCCATCTTAAATTGGGGGGGGGGGTTAGAATGTATTCAAAATTTTCAAAACTCTTAAAAATTCTAACTTTGGTTTTGTTATATCAAAAAGGGGGAGCTTGTGAAACCGATAAATTGATTTTGGTATAACTAAAGAATTTAAGGGCTAAATTGAAAATGAGAAAACGAATTTTTAAGTCCTCAAACCTCTCTATATGTTTAAAAGAAAACGCCTAAGTTAAGAACTGATTTTATCAAAAATTTTCTAAGTGTTCTTGAAGCCAAAATAGTGATTTTCGAGTCACCGTTTCGGAACGGCTTTAGGCGTTTCGAAACACTTTTAAAACTGTAAACTCATGTTTCAGAACGGGTATCGAAAAGGTTTTAACACTGTGAACCCTTGTTTCAAAACGAGTTTCGAAACGGCTTAAGAACATCGACACACTGTATCGAAATAACATCCAACGTTTCGAAATGGTATTCAAATAAGATTTAAAAAATATGACTGTTGAAAGTTTTTAACTGATTTTACACAAGTCGTTAAGGCGTATCGAAACGATTTCAAGCCGTTTCGATACAAGCCTTGACAGTGGCAAAAATGTTTCGAAACGGGTTTCAAAACGGCTCTTAGCATCGAAACAAGCTTAACCATTTCGATACGGGCTCTTTAATGCACCCCAACGACTCTTTCTATTTTGGTCTGTTTCGAAACAGGGTCGGGCATTTCGAAATGGTTGGTTGCATACTACATTTATGGAGGGAAGATAACATCCCCAACGGCTCTATTGATGAAAGCAACAACCACAGCAGTTAGAATTTAATGAGAAGGTATAAAAGGGACCTCTAAAAGCTTCAGCAACAACTATTGATCCAAAAGCAAACATACAGACATCAAATCCAAGCATTTGTGCCTAAATCCCATTATTGTCTTGTAACCCCAATTGTATTTTTCATTCTTATCATTTCAATTGGGTTGAGTGCTTGTAATTGGGCTACATTTTGTATTGAGAGATACTTGTTTTAGCCAACAACTTCTTTGTTTCTATTGTACGAGGATTGGGTCAAATTTTGGGTAGAAAATTTGACCGAAATTGTAACGGTTACCTCCTTAGCCTAGAAAAGGGGAAGAGCAATTAGTGGAATTGTTGAAAATCCTTAGTGAAGCTAAGGTAGTGGATGTAGAGTTCCACTGGGGATGGTTGTGCATGTGCAAACCATGTTTCCCCTATGTTTCAATTTCATTGTGCCTTTTCTTAAGTGGTTTCGTTTTAAAACTAAGATATATGTTTTAAACTGCATTGTTGTGGTGTTTTAGAGCTCTGCTCACTAAGCTTTTAAGATTACACTCTCTTTTTCCAACAATGCAAATCATTAGAGGTTTCGGGAGGCAAGTAGGCAAGAAAGGAGTTCTTGGAGTTCTTGCTAAGCTCAAGTATGGTTTTGTGGTTGTAATAATGCTTAGACAATGAGATTACTAGACTTTTATGATAGGGAGTTGGTGTTCAAACTCCTCTATTTTGGCTTTGTTTAAGTTGCTAGCATGTTTTAAATGTTGGTGCCATGATATGTTGAAGTTTGTTATGGCTTTTGGTAGATTACCTTGCATTTTGACTTGTTGGTGTTTTTGAAGCTAAGTGTTCCTATGAGTTTTGGGTAGAGACCCATTTTGTTGCATGTATGCATGTTTGAAGTCGTGTTTAGGGTGTTTGCCTCTAGATTGTTTGTATAATAAGTTGCCATGTGGTTTGTGATGTTTCGAAGTAAGTTTGGGAGCGTTTAGAGGTGCCAAAATGTGTTTTCGGGCCAAACTATGTCTAGGTGTTTCGAAACGCCAGATATGGTTTCAGAACGGTCAAGCTCCAGGGGGACCCATATCGAAACGGGGGTGGTGCCGTTTCGGTACGATTTTCCACTAGAGGTACCTATTTCGGAACCATATAGGGTCGTTCCAGTACGTTTGGCCACTGGAGGCTCCTGTTCCGGAACAAGATGAGACCCGTATCAGAACGACCTGGTGTTACTTTTTGAATGAAGCCTGCGTTCCAGAACAGACAGGCCTGTTTCGAAACACATGCAGTTAAAACGGTTAAAAGGCATCTTCGAGGTTTTCTAAATGTTGCGTTTTAGTCTCTAATGCCCATATGCGTCCTAATTGAGTTTAGATGTGTCCTCTGTGATGGTTTTGCCTCGTGTGCATGAAACTTGACTAATAAGCTACTTGGTAAGTTTAAATTATCGTATGCCCTCTATTTGGTTTGTATTCCGTTGTCGTTTTTCCGATGTTGCCTACACACATAGTATTAAAAGTGATATCTAGACAAGATAAATAAAATGAAAAAATAGGGTTGCTAATCGGGGTGAGGCCTTAACGGGTTTTGCTTCGGTTTCCCCCGTGTAACTCGTTCGGTTCAGTCTGTTGGCTAGACCGGAACGAGGGGGTTACATTTGGTGGTATCTAAACTAGGTTATGAGGTCTCCCGCGAAGGTAAGTTATGTAAGTTGGTTTGTTTGTTTTGTCTGCCATTGCATGGTCTGTGAAATCATGTTTTACTGATCTTGCTGTTGGTTGGAGTCAAGTCGAGTGTTCCCACTGCTAGGTGTTGTTATCGGAAAATGGTTTTGGTTAAAGAGCTTGAGAACTTGGATCCTTGCCCTTTCTAACCTCATGTTTTCTTGTGTGTGATATGTTTGTTGTTTTAGATTTTATCTTTGTTATGGTAAGACCGAGAGGACGACCTAGAGCGAGTGACCAGGCACCCGAGGATGTGCCTCTTGTTCCTCCTACTCCCGATGGTAATGGGGTGGGTGGCGAAGGTAATGTGCCTCAGGCCGGTGCGAATGCTGGAGGTGATGGTAATGGACCTTAGGACGATTCAAATGTTGCGGGTAATGGAGCTCAGGCGGGTCAGGGTCCGGCAGGTGCGAACATGACTCATTTGATTCAGACTATAGCCATGGCTTTTCAGACAGCTTTAGCCGGTATGCATGCTGCGGCACCACCTCAGGGTGCGGGGACATGTTTACCCCTTGAGAGGCTTCGTAGTTTGGGTGGAGTTGAGTTCTGAGGTTTGACTTCCGAGGGTTCAGAGGCTTGGCTCAAGAGTACTACACGTATTTTAGGTTAGATTGAGTGCTCAGACGCTTGTAAGTTGGGTTGTGTTGTGTCCTTGCTTCAAAGAGATGCGTATGCTTGGTGAACTATCATTACTTCGGGTATGACAGAAGTAGATGTCACTTGGGAATTCTTCTGAACAGCTTTTAGAAAAAGTATCTTGGAGTCCAGTACCAGGATGAAAAGAAGAGCGGATTTATTGCCTTGATTCAGGATAGTAAGACAGTGTCAGAGTATGAGGTTCAGTTTGTGAGGTTGAGCTAGTATGCTCCCGAGTTGGTTCCCAGTGAGAAGGAACGGTGTGAGTGTTTCTGATATGGTTTGACTAGGGATGTGAAGACGTATATGCTCGCTTCTGATTACACCGAGTTTCATGTTTTGGTCTCTAGGGCCAAGGATATTGAGCAGAACTTGGGCTCGAGTGCATGTGCTAGTGGGTCTGATTCCGGAAAGAGACACGCAGATTGGGATAGAGATCATGCCAAGAGGCACAAAGATAGGAGGTATCAGCCCGATTCGAGACATAGGGGCGGTAACCATGGATGGAGCCATCAGGGACAAGGAGCTGTTGTTCACACTCCTGAGTGCACTAGATGCGGGAGACGTCATCCGAGTGAGTGTATGGGTACCTTATGGGTATATTGAAACTGTGGTTCCCAAGATCATTTGAGGCGTAACTGTCCACACCCGGCTAGGGGCGGACCGACTCCAGCTAGAGGGTTTAAGCATTAGAGAGGCCATGGGTGCGGTCGAGGTAATTTTCAACCGAGGAACGATGGTCAGAGGAACTTATCTCATGTGGTGGCAATTTAGCCCGAGGGTGGAGGACCGGCCAGGGTGTATGCACAGCGAGAGGTTGGGAATAACACGGATGTCATCAAAGGTAATTTCTCGTTATAGTCTTTGACTTTGCTTTCTTTGATAAACTCAGGTTCGACACATTCGTACATTTTGGGTGAACATGCAAGATCTCTAGGTTTACCGTATGAGTGGTTAGAAGTAGGTGTAAATGTTGCTAGTTCTTTCGGTGATACCGTGGTGGTTAGGAAGATGTATAGGAGGTGTCCTTTGATGATTCAGGGCTATGTGTTTCCGGTTGACATGATGGAATTGCCGTTCTATGGTTTTGATGTGATTTTGGACATGGATTGGCTCGTAGAGCATAGAGCTAGGGTAGACTTTGAGACCAAGAGAGTCTCCTTGAGGCTTACGGATGATTTTGAAGTTGTAGTGGTGGGCGAGAACATTAAGTTCTTGTCCAATGTTGTTTCTGCTTTAGAAGCTCAGAGATTGATGAATTCGGGTTGTTAGGCGTATTTGGCCTATGTGATGAATCCAAATATGAGCGAGGTTAGACTGCAAGACATCAGAACAATTTGTGATTTTCCGAGTGTTTTTCTGGAAGAGTTACCGGGTTTGCCTCCAAATAGGGAATTTGAGTTTGCTATTGAGACGTATTTCAATTCTGCACCCGTGTCTATTGCTCTGTATAAAATGGCACCGAAAGAGTTGAAGACACAGCTTCAGGAATTGTCATATATAGGTTTCATTAGGCCTAGTATTTCTCTGTGGGGTGCTCCGATTTTGTTTGTGAAGAAAAAGGACGGCAGTATGAGGATGTGTATAGACTATAGGCAGTTGAACAAGGTAACAGTGAAAAACAAGTACCCTTTGCCGCGAATAGATGACTTGCTTGATCAGTTGAGAGGTGCTTCAGTGTTTTCGAAGATTGATTTGAGATCAGGTTACTATCAGTTGAAGGTAAAGGATGTGGACATACCGAAGATAGCCTTCTGTACACGTTATGGGCACTATGAGTTCTTGGTAATGTCTTTCAGTTTGACTAATTCTCCAGCTGCATTTATGGATATGATGAACCGAATGTTCCACGAGTTTTTGGACAGGTTTGTGGTAGTGTTCATAGATGATATCTTAGTGTACTCTAGGACCGAGGAAGAGCATGATGAGCATTTGCGACTAGTGCTTCAGACTTTGCTTGAAAATCAGTTATATGCCAAGATGAGTAAGTGCGAGTTTTGGATTAAGGAGGTAGTCTTCTTAGGTCATGTGATCTCAGCTAACGGAATTAGTGTGGACCCTTAGAAGATAGAAGCCATGGTGAATTGGAAGCAACCGAAGTTAGTGACCAAGATTCGTAGTTTCCTAGGCTTGGCAGGGTATTATCGAAGATTTTTCGAGGGATTTTCGAGGATTGCGACACCCTTGACTAAATTTTTCCAGAAGAATATTCCATATAAGTGGTCAGATGCAAGGCATCAAGCGTTTGAAAAATTGAAGAAAGCTTTGACCGAAGCTCCTATTTTGATTCAGCTTGAACCGGGGAAAGAGTTTGTGATTTACAGTGATGCATCATATGTAGGTTTAGGTTGTGTGCTTATGCAAGAGGGTAAGGTTCTAGCTTACGCTTCGTGACAGTTGAAGGTTCACGAGAAGAACTACCCCATTCATGATATAGAGTTAGCCGCAATAGTGTTTGCTTTGAAGATTTGGAGACACCGCCTTTATGGTGAGAAATGCACAATTTATACCGACCACAAGAGTTTGAAGTACTTGATGACTCAGAGAGAGCTGAACCTTAGACAACGTAGGTGGATAGAGCTTCTTAAGGATTATAACTTTACGATAGAGTACCATCCAGGTAAGACAAACATAGTGGCTGAAGCTTTGAGTAGAAATGTGGCAATTGAGTTGCGAGCTATGTTTGCGAGATTGAGTGTGTCGCGGGATGGTGGTTTGATAGCTGAGTTATAGGTTAAACCTTTGTTGGTTCAGTTGATTCGAGAGAAACAGTTGCAAGACGAGTCTTTGGCACCTCACGTGCAAGATATAGTCGAGGGTAATTCCACCCATTTTTGCTTTGGTGAGAACGGGATCCTATGTTTCAAGGATAGGATAGTAGTCCCATAAGATGCCGATTTAAGACGTACTATCTTGAATGAAGCACATAACAGACCTTTTGCTATGCATCCAGGGTAGTACGAAGATGTACCGTAGGTTAAAAGAAGAGTACTACTGGATTGGGTTGAAGAAAGATGTGGCCAGGTTTTTAAGTAAGTGTATGGTATGTCAGCGAGTTAAGGCCGAGCATCAGTTTCCTTCAGGTTTGTTACAGCTGTTGAAGATTCCAGAATGGAAGTGGGAACGTATTACCATGTATTTCGTGTCGGGTTTACCGTTGACTCCTTTGAAGAAGAATTCAGCGTGGGTGATAGTCGACGGATTCACTAAGTGTGCTCATTTCATACTTGTACATACTACCTACACCTTAGATAAGTTGACCGATTTGTACATCAGTGAGATAGTGAGATTGCATGGGATACCGAAGTCGATTGTATCAGACCGGGATCTGAGGTTTACAGCTAGATTTTGGGAGTGTTTGCATCGTGCCTTGGGTACTTGGTTGAACTTCAGCACTTTGTATCACCAGCAGTCAGATGGTTAGTCAGAGAGAGTTATTCAGGTGTTGAAGGACATCTTGAGGTGTTGCATCATCGACTTTCAGGGTTCTTGGGAAAAACACCTACCGTTAGTGGAGTTTGCATACAACAACAGTTATCAGGCTAGTATTCAGATGGCACCGTATGAAGCTCTGTATGGTAGGAGGTGTAGAACAACTATTTGTTGGGCCGAGGCCGGGTAGAAGCTTGTACCGATGCCAGACTTGCTTAAGGGTACTACCGAGAAGGTAAAACTAATATGTGATCGCTGGAAGGCAGCTTCAGACCGATAGAAATCGTATGCCGATTTGAAGAGAAAGGAGATAGAGTATGCCGTGGGTGAAAAAGTGTTTTTGAAAGTCTCACCTTGGAAGAAGGTGATGAGGTTTGGTAGGAAAGGTAAGTTAAGCTCGCGATTCATTCGTTCTTACGACATAGTTGAGAGGATCGGTCCCGTTGCTTATAGATTGAGACTGTCGACAGAGTTAGAGAAGATTCACGATGTGTTTCACGTTTCGATGCTTCGGAAGTATAGATCGGATCCTTCACATGTAATGCCAGTGGAAGAGATTGAGTTGAACCCAGACTTGTCGTATGATGAAGAGCCGGTTGAAATTCTTGCTTCGGATAGTAAAGTGTTGCGTGGGAGATCTATTGAGTTAGTCAAAGTTTTGTAGAGACACCGAGGTGTAGAAGAGGCTACTTGGGAGAGGAAGGAAGACTTGGAAAAATAGTTTCCGTATCTTTTTCCGTTAGGTAATTTCAGGGATGAAATTCCTTAAGTGGGGGAGAGTTGTAACGCCCGGAGTTTGGGGCCCGGGAGATAACCGGATTTGGTTAAACCGGTTCGGGTTAGTTTAATCGAAAGAAAACATTTTTAATAGAAAAAAAGGTCTTTTATTTAAAGGGGGAAAATGGGAATTTTGAGTAAATAAAATAAAGAAAAGAATTTGAAAAGTATCATCTTCTCCAAAAATCCCCTTTCTCACATAAAACCTCTCCTAAACCCTATTTCACTATTCCATTGCCTCAAATTCCTCATCCAAACAAGATTTTTCAAGGTAATCTCTTCCTTGCTTAGATTCTTACATATTTAACTTGTACTCATTGAAAACTTTCTTTTAAACCCAAAAAGAGGTCTGTTTGTTTCACTGAAAACTGATTCCGGAAAATGAATTCTGGAAAATGAACTACAATTGTTGGAAAACTAATTGCAGAAATCATTTTCCGGTGTTTGGATGATGTTGTACAATTCATTTTACACTGTTTGGTAGAGTTTCTTGAAAATTTCATGAACAATCCACAAACAAGCATCGATAATGGTAAAAACAAGTTTCAACCAAAACATGGTTTAATGTTTAGGTTAGTGTTTAGGGTTTAGGATAGCATTTATGGTTTATGGTTTAGACCAGTATTTAGTGTTTATGGTAACATTTAGGGATTAGTATTTAAGGTATAGATTTAGGGTTTATATTAGTGTTTATAGTTTAAGGTTTAGGGTTTATATTAGTGTTTAAGGTTTAGGGTTTATGTTGGTGGTTTGTGTTTAGGGTTTAGGATTTAAGGTTTTATAGTAACATTTAGGGTTTATGGTTTAGTGATTATGGTTTATGGTAGCATTTAGAGTCTATGGTTAGTGTTTAGGGCTTATCATTTATGGTTTAGGGTTTATGTTAGTGTTTATGGTTTAGTGTTTAGATTTGAGTGTTTAGGGTTTAGGTTATCATTTAGAGTTTAAGGTTTATGTTAGTGCTTAGTGTTTAAGGTTTAGTATTTATGTTAGCATTTAGGGTTTAGGGTTTAGGGTTTAATGTTTATTATTTAGGGTTTATGTTAGTGTTTAAGGCTTAACATTTAAAGTTTAGGGTTTATGGGTTAGTGTTTATTATTTAGGGTTTATGTTATTGTTTAAGGTTTAACATTTGAAGTTTAGGGTTTATGTTTAGGTTTAGGGTTTTTGGTTTAGTGTTTAGGGTTTAGGGTTATGTTAGTGTTTAGGGTTTAGCATATATGGTTTAGGGTTTAGCATTTAGTGTTTATGGTTTAAGTTAGGGTTTAGGGGTTAGTATATATGTTTTAGGGTTTATGGTTTAAGTTAGGGTTTAGGGTTAGAGTTCTCATTTAGGGTTTAAAGTTTATGTTAGTGTTTAGGGTTTAAGGTTTGTTATTAGTGTTTATTGTTTATGTTAATATTTAGGGTTTAGGGTTTGTGTTAGTGTTTAGTGTTTAGGTTAATATTTAAGGCTTATGGGTTTGTGTTTAGGGTTAGGGGTTTTAATGTTTAGTGTTTAGCATTTAATGTTTAATGTTTGGGGTTTGGGGTTTAAGTTCTCATTTAGGGTTTAAGGTTTATGTTAGGTTTAATGTTTAGGGTTTGTTGTTAGTGTCTATGATAATATTTAGGGTTTAGGGTTTGTAATAGTGTTTAGTGTTTATGTTAACATTTAAGGTTTATGGGTTTGTGTTTAGGGTTAGGGTTTTTAATGTTTAGGGTTCAATATTTGTTGTTTAATGTTTGAGGTTTGTGGTTTAGGGTTTAGGATTTAATGTTTAGGGTTTAAGGTTTAAGGTTTAGTTTTTATGTTAGTATTTAGGGTTTTGGTTTTTATGTTAGTATTTAGGGTTTAGGTTTTAAGGTTTATGGTTTAGGTTGGTATTTGTAGAGAGAATGGGAGGAGAAAAGCGACTTACCGAAAATCAATGGGTAATTACCTCAAAACTAACAATTGCAATTCCTCTTAACTTCCCGGTGTCAGGAAACTTCATACAATCAATATCAGTTATGGTGCCGCAACTTTCAAAATAATATCGGATATCATCCTCAGTATAGCGATATGGAATCCCTCCAACGTATACTTTTGTGGCAACATCCTCCCTTACCTGGCTGTATAAAGACGGCACGACATGGCAGTTAGAAACTGTGAAACAATAACCCCATTTATAAGCAGAAGGAGATAAAATAAAATATTACATCAATCAACAAACAACTAAATCATAGAAAATCAAAACGGAAATAGAAGTCCTCCCCCCCAAGGTAGTTCCTTCATTTTTGAACCTAATTCCTAAAAGGAAAATCAACTAAGTTGATGCAGCAAATTGAGTTTCAAAAATCAACATTTAGAATTCAATTGTTCTTCCTTTAGCTTTCAAGTTGACTATAAAATGCCAATATATTTACAAACAGCAAACCATACAAAAGGAAATACAAATACAGTTCTGATAACAAGCTGAGACAATCAATGGCAACTAAATGATACTTAATTGGCTAAAATAAGCAAAATTTAGCTTAAAAAACTAATAAAATATGCTCTCTTTTTAATTTCCAAAATACAAACTGAAACACCAATTACCAAAAGCACAATCAAACCTCTTTTTTTTTGGCATAAAAGGTTATATTAAACATTAAAAATCAATCAAAAAATTTACCTTTAGGCCTCATTCTCAACCTGCAGAACTCCATGCTCTTCGCATGAACCAAACAGTGAAACAAACAGACCCTAAAATGTATTTTTTGGTTTTGGGTTGGAGAAATTGATATTTTCATGGGATTTTCGTTTGGGTCTTTTGGTGCCATGTTTAAGGGTGTTTTTAATCATATTTTGGTGTCTTAAAAATGCTAAATTGGTGGCTAATGGTAGGAAACCCGAAATGGGTCTAAAATGGGATTTTGGGGTTGAAAAGGTAGAGTTTTTGGCTTGGTTTTGGGCTAAAAGCGTAGCTGGTGGTTCCTTTGATGTTGGGGGATGTTTCTAGATGATTTTGGTGTGTTTTGGATGTTTAATTTGATGGGTTATTGTAGGACTCTGCTTAAGAACGGATTTGTTGATATTTTGGTGGATTTCGACTTTGTATCATTGAGAGAATGTTGTAGATTTGTGAACTGATGTTTGACAGTGAATTTATGGAAGAGTAGGGGAGTAATACTTTGTTTTTGGTTGATTAGTATTGCGACTAAAAATTTCAAAAATACAAGGAGCCTCGGATGGACCGGAGGAACCGGGTTTTTAGATGGTTTTTGAAAATTTAATCAGATTTAAAAAAAAGAGGAGTCACCACCGGCCATTTAAAAATGGTAGACCGGACACCGAAAAGTAAACCAGAGATTCTTTCTTTAAAAACTGGGCTCGGAAGTCGGTTACACGCGGGGAAGGATGAGCACCCCCGTCATGCCCTAAAATCGGTACCGAAAACATTATCGCTTAATTAATATTAAATTTTGCGAATTAAAGTGACGATTCATATTGAAATTTGGTTATACGATTGAGTAAATTTTAAGAGCCTTAATATTCGAGAAGGAACGTCCGAACCACCACCACTACGACTGGTACTGGCCTCGTTCGTTCCCGAATAAAAGGCATTCACATTGCACTTTTTAAAGCTCGGATGCAACTTATAAATTCAACAAACGAAACGTAAAAATATACAAATGATCAAGCAAGGTGTATAAAAGCGTAAGAAGCAAGTACACAAACGATGTGATTCAAGATAATTATTCCCAACTAATCATAGTAACACGTTTAAATAGAATGAACATGACAATATAACAGAAAGGCATTCATGTTGAAACAATTAAAAGTACTAAAAGAAAGAACCTATTAATCGTTGTCACATATAAACATTATATAAAAAACGAGCAAACTATACTAAGCATTTAAGAAGACACATATTGTACAAACACGTACATATATCACGTGGCTTAACAATACACGTTATTTAAACCAAATGTTAAACTAGACGGTAAAGACATGTGATCATATACCACATCAACCATATATTATGGATCAAACATACGTATATATAAAACATATAAAATAAAACATGGATTAAAATTAAGGAAACATAAATACGAGACAAAAATTAAAATGCGTGAGATAAAAAACTACGCTGAAAAGGACTAAAATTGGGTCGAGACAGATTCTAGGGGCTTATGAGGAATTAGACCATAAAAAAATGATAAATCACGTAGATAGGGACCAAAATTAAAAGACACAAGGATCTGTAGGGACCGAAATGGTTATTAAACCACTCGGCGTCGATTAAAACAAATTAAGGGATGAAATTAAAAAAATCTAAAAAAACTTGAGGGACCACGGATAGGGTTTAAAAACACGGAGACCCTTACGAGGATATTTTCAAAATGCGGAGGGGCTTATGGCTAATTAAACCATTTTTAAATTTTCAAAATGATATAAAAAGCTATTTTAAAAATTTTAGCCCCTATTTTGCCATTTCGGGTAACCACAAAGGGCTTTTTCTTTTCATCTTCTCCGTCTACCCCTCCGGTTAAACATGTCAGCCGGCTACTGCTAGCCGGCGACGGCAATGATCTATCTGAAAACCCTCATCCCAAAAAAAACTGCGAGTTAGCATCGATGATGACAACTCAAAGCCTTTTCAAAAAAAAACAAAACCGAAAAGCCCCTAAAAAACCTTTCCCTTGTTTTTTTAAAAAGCCTAACTTTATCACCGGTTCACCATGAACGGTCTCTGGAGAGACCAAAAAGTTTATCACCGGCGAAGGAAAGTGAAACGTCACGGGGAAGAAAACTCGACAAAGATAGAAAAAATAGAAACCCACCCCCTCTTTTGTGTATATTTTTTTATGTTTGCATGCATATGATGGAGATGCAAAAGATATACCTCAAATCTCTTCTTTTTTTTTTCTTTTGTATTGATTTCGAAATTTCTGATTTTTACAAGTTTTTTTCTCTCAATGCTCTCTGCTCTCGATGCTCATTGGGTTCTTTTTTTCTCGTCCTTTGGTTTCTTATATAACCGAAGAATAACAAAAAAGAGCAATGCTTAGAAATAAATTTCTCTTTGATCTTTGAAGCTTTGTCTGGTTGACCTTTGCACCTTGATTTTTTTTTGTTTTTTCTTGCTACTTCGGGTATTCTAATACTATTTTTTGTCTAAGGTATGCCGGAGAAGCCCGAATCGAAAGGTGGTGCTGGACGTGGCAGAGTGAGCAAATGAGTCAGAACGGCTAGGCTGGTGGAAGTACGTGCGCGTGTATGCAACAAAGGGGTGCCCGTGGGAGTCGTAAAGGCACACGTGGAAGATCTGGCGCGTTGGTTTGTGGTGCGTGAGAGATCTGGACCGTTGATCACCTTTGATCCGACGGTCTAAGATGTAGTGGCGCTGGGGCTCGATGACACCCTCATTAGAGTTTTATCTGGATGCGATCTGGGCCGTCAGATCGCGTCTCGGTCTGACGATGGTGGGAGCTTGTGGCGCGAGGCAAAGATGGGGCTCCCCTAGGGTTTTCGTACGGGATCCGGGGCGATCTGGACCATTGGGATCAAGCACCAGATCCAACAGTCCAGATGCGGCTGCGCATAAACCAACATTAGTTAGGGTTTCTTTTTGGTGTAATGGGCTAAGGGTCATTTGGGCTTCATGTAATTGGACTTTATTATTTTTAATCAATGTTTTGGGCTTTCATTTATACATGTTTTATTTTAATAACAATAATAATATCCGATAATAATAATAATAATAATAATAATAATAAAAAAAAATAACAATAGTAATAAAATATAATAATAGTAAGTATAATAATACTAATGCATAATACTAATAATAATACAATATAATATATAAGTAACTAACAATAATATCAAACAATGGTAATAATAATACTAATAAAAATATGACAGTAATAATAAAAATAAATAATAATATAACAATATGTATTAATAATAAAGATAAGATATAATTGTTATTAACAATAATAAAAAAATTGTTGTGAATAAAATAAAGAAGAACAAAGAGATGAGAGAAAGAGGGAGATTTGTATTATTCTCAAATATAGACTTGTATACAATGCCTTCAATGAATCATCTATTTATAGGCATAAGAAGTACATAATACATTAAACTCTAATTCATAGAGACAATATTCCTAATAATAAATAAATCAAACTCCTTTGATAAAGTTCTAATCATGATAGACATCCACATAGATAAATATTCATAACACTCCCCCTTGGATGTCTATGAAGATAATGTGCCTCGTTAAAACCTTACTAAGATAAAAAAATCAGTGGGAAAAAATTCTTTAGTGAAGAAAAAGAGTACACACATCTTTGATACGCATAACATGTTGCCTCATTAAAAACCTTACCAGGAAAACCCATTGGGACAAAACCTCGGTTAAGGGAAAAAGAGTGCAACGCGTATTTACTCCCCCTTATGCAAACATCACAGAAGATCTTTGAATCTTCATAATTTAATCTTGAATATCATTTTTCTAAAGATCGTGAGGGATGAAACTTTGGAGTAATATGTTCCATGACGTATCCACTTTCAAATTGAGATATACATCTTGTGTTATCTTCACACAAGATAGCTTCTATCATATCTTGTAAAAGTAAATCCACATATCTTTTGGATATGTTGGGTCAATAGTCTTAGCCAAACACATTTTTTGGCTTGCCTCGTGCATAATAATTATTTCTACGACATTTGAGGAGGCATCAACGAATCACGAATGTTTGAAGATCTAAATGTAATGATCTCTGTATATTCATAGATATTTTTTGACCAACTAATATATAGTGCTTCAAGACCAAGAAAATATATAATTATCTTTATTCACATCCAACAATCTTACAACTATTGGGATACTCAATAGATATGCTATATTCATATTGAATCTTCTTTAAGATTCTTTCAGCTTATGTCTATTCATAGACAAAAGAAATATATAAAAATACTCGATCTTCAGGTCGAGATAAACTTGATGTCAAGATTCAAGTACTTGTATTGAAAGTACTTCATGAGTTTCCAATTTGAAGCTCTTTAGGAGTTCTAAAATTATCATAATGGATCTTGATCCAAACTCCTTTATAAAATACATAAGGAAATCTGATCATTCTTATAGTATTTTCTCAATTAGTATTCACTAAGGCGATTATACCAAATGCGCCAAAATATTCATGAGACATGTCTAAATAAATTTCCTCAGAAATTTCCAAATGCTTATAGCATTTTAGATCCTTCAAGGATAAATATGGATCCACAAACAATTAGACGCATGTAAAATTTTCAAAACTGCCAAAGTAATTGCATCCACCATGAAGTAATTAAAACTTTTCATAAATCATAGTTCAAGTCGTATTTACGACTACTTATTTGTGCCTCACTTGCATTACACCTTTAGGTGTTTGGACTGCTGGTCCAAATACTTCTATTTTAGAAGTTCAAAGCGTCTTTCAACATTGGCCAATTCAATATCTATACTTCTTGATAGATTTTATACAAGATCCTCGATTTCTTTCTTTACTTCTATAGAAGTATTTTATGTAAAATTGTTTGTAAAATCGTTGTCGACAACTTTCCAATTTTCTAGTTTCATTCTCGTAATGACATAACTCATCGAGATCTCTTCAAGATTTCAATCTTTATTTCAAGTATCTGAAACTCTTATAGAGTTTTATTATTTGTTATGTCTTGGGTCTCTTCAGGAGCACCCGCCTCCAATATATTACCATCTCATATTACTTTTTATTTACGAGAATTTTGATCATTGGAACCATTTCAACTATCATGCTTCAGGCATGATTTACATTCTCTCGCTCTAACATGTAATTTAAACTTAGAGCGTTTCAGCTGGTATATGAGACTTAATTACTCTCATTGGGTCAGTAAATATGTCAGGCAGTTGACATGTAATAACATGAATTATTTTATGAACTTCTAGTTCATATACGAGGATCTAGATAATGATAATTCATTTTCCTTTATCCAGGTGATTATTATCTCCCCCTGATGTTGAGAAAAATCATGTCATAAATGATTCTCCAATTAATGTTTAAGAATTTAAACATAAAAGGAGACTCGTACTCAATATATATTCTCAACCCTTTTTACTTGCCCATTTTGTGCGTTATGGTGGAGCAATTCAACTATATATCGCACATTCAAAAATTCAAAAAATGGGAAATATGACTTCTGACCAAAAGTCAAATCATAATGGGGAGTTTATTATAACTCGTTGGCTTGATGCGTATAAGTGTTGCTATATGGAAATACCATATAAATAATAAATGTTTTGTGCTCAGAGTTTAGCTATTAAATAGGAGGCATCCAATTAAAAATTTGCTAAACCGTATTTTTCATAATCAATAGGCTTTGTAACAACCGATATAGCCTAAAATATAAACCCACTAGCTTTTCAAGACGAATAGTCTAACTGCATAATCTGAATCTTTTTAGAATCAATCTCACAAACTTCTGGTTGTAAGTCGATAAAACAATGTAGATGCATCTACTAAAATCATATAAAACTTTCCACATTTGTTGATATATGGGCCCATATTTCGTTTAGATATGCAAGACATACAGTCTCAACTTCAGTACAAGAACTTTAAGTTCTAATTCTTTTGATGAGTGGGATCATCTATATCCTTTGAGAACAAACAACACAAGAACTTCAGGTTCTTTTAGTAAGTGGAATTTAATCAATTCCTTTAAGCAACATAAGAACTTCACGTTCTTTAATAAGTGGAATTTAATCCATTCCTTTGAGAATAAGCACCACAAGAACTACAGGTTCTTTTAATACATGTGCATGTAAATCTCAATAATTTCTGCACCATTATTGATCAGGATGGTCTAACCGATCATGCAAACTATATATATGTGTGCATATATCTCTGAATTTGTAAACTTCTTGTTTACCATAACATGTAATTCAATCTCACTCGTACATGTCTAGTATGGTCATCAAAATTGTTCCTTTAAATATGAATATATTTAGCTCTTTCGGAGCTTTTAATTGAAATTATCTTTTGGTAGCAATATATAGCACTTCTAGAGCTTTCAACTGGCTTTTTGGCTATCAAAACTTATATCCATATTGGCTTATTTCAAATGTCAATTGATAACATATGTTATCTATAATTCCCAAAGGGATATTTTGCGAACTCATATCGCTCTCTTAAAATTTCCACTTATAGTGGTGATGATATTATTACCATTAGCGGTAATTATTGCAATATTCGCAATTCTGCACTTTTCATAATGTGCTTTCTCTTAAGAATTTATTGCTCTTCTAGAGCATCAATATTTTCAGTACTTTGAGATATAGTACTCACATTATTCCCTTGCATTTAAATGGGAAAATATATCTTATGCTTATGTTGAGCATAAATCGTCACCATAGATTGCATTTGACAAGTAATCATATTAAACAAAATAAATAATATGATAATATATAAATATAAATTTAAAACGTAAATAATTAATGTGTGTAAAATAAACGTAAAGTAAAATAAATAAAAATAAATAAATAATTCTCTTCAAAGTTATGAGAATAATTAGAAGATGATTTATTCCTTTCGAGGGTTATAAGAAAACCAACAACGTCCAAAAGAGTTGGACCAACAATGTCCAAATAAAGTTGGATCAGTATCATCTTCTTCATGTTTCGCAAACAAAATTTGCTTCTATTTTCTTTCCTTTATCATTCAATGATTCTTAATTTTTCAACGTACAACACGTACGAGACTAATGGTTTATAACATCGCATTGGTAATAAGAAGAGTTTTACTTCAATAGAATGGTCTTTATCACTCTTGTCATCCTTATAACCTCACTACCAGTGGGTAGAAGTATTCTTAAAATGATCATATTTTTCATGTCTATATTCATAGTCTCGATCACGACCACAACTTATAATGTGGTTTTTATTTCTTCCATAATATAATCTCACATTCACTTCAGGGAATGGAGTAGAGCCAGTGGGCATTTGAAACTTTTTCACATATCCTTATCACAGAGAACAAAGATTTAATCCTCATACGCGACATTGTTAAACATGTCCACAATGTCCTTTAAAAACCTCTTTTGAGACCAGTAGCCTCGTAGAACGAGATGTCCATCCAATATACTTGGATTATATCAAAATTATGTCTCTAATTGAATAATGATTTACCATGTTTGCATTCACTTCAGGGAATGAAACAGTTCCAATAATCGCATGGAATAAACATCATGCTTGCATTCACTTCAGGGAATGCCCCATCATTGATAATTGCATGGAATAAACATCATGCTTTGCATTCACTTCAGGGAATGCCTCCCATAAAACTTTTTGGATCAAGACGAATTTTCGTAACTTGAAATTGGGAGAAGTCTATGGTCGAGTTTTTCGACGAAGAAGAAATATTGCTTTCAAGAAAATATAGACTTTATAATAATCTTCTTGTAAATTCAAAATCATCATGATTTATCGCACTTTAAAATGATAATATAAAGAAAAAATAAAATCAAAATTTACCGATATTGATTTTTCTCTCGTGGACAATGGAGACATAGCATACGGTCGAGATAGCTTCTCATAGTCCCTTTATATCACATCTCTTTCCAAGCCATTTAAATACATGTAAAACTTAAAACACGGTTAAAAATATCAACTTTTATCCATAGAATAACATAAATAAAATTTGATCTTTAATTATAAGAAACAAGAAAAAAAATGATTTAACCAACAAAAATAAATATGTTCAAAATTTGCTTGGCTAGATCTGTTAAAATCTATATCTGTCTTAATCAATTAAAGTATGAAATTAGACCACTTTTTGCGAATTGAAATCCCTAATTATAAACCAAGCATAAAATGAGATATAAATTAAATTAAACAAATTAATAATATTACTACTTAATGATCGCATCTCTAATAATGCACAAATATAAAATAATATGTTATCATGTAACAAAACTTTAAGTTACAAACTATAAACGCCAATCATTAAACAACCAAAAACACATCACTTCTTTTTCATAAGAAAATGTTGGCATTGTCAATAATAAATAGACGTTTGATATAATTGTATGTTATTTTTATAACAAATCTAATCATTTCATAAATAAATAAATAGATAAAGGCATGAAACTTAAAATTATTTATTTATCTGTCAACATTACTAATAACTAATACATTATATATAGGTTTTAATCAAATGATAACATATAATCATACCAAATTCGATTATATATACAATCATAACTATACAAAAAAATTATAATACACTAACACAAAAAAATCAAACCTTAAATCATGAAATATATAAACGAAACGATGAATCATAATATACTTCCTTTATATTTAGAATGATTATAAAAACACCAATGATTCTCACCAAATTCATGTTTACGCGTCAAATTAAAGGGAAGATGAAACTTGATCTTTAACCAAATCTTCTGAGCGAACTCGTGCTGATAACGTGTTGTGAATAAAATAAAGAAGAACAAGAAGAACAAAGAGATGAGAGAAAGAGGGAGATTTGTATTATTCTCAAATATAGACTTGTATACAATACCTTCAATGAATCATCTATTTATAGGCATAAGAAGTACATAATACATTAAACTCTAATTCATAGAGATAATATTCCTAATAATAAATAAATCAAACTCCTTTGATAAAGTTCTAATCATGATAGACATCCACATAGATAATATAATATATTAGTAATGTTTAGGAGTTTTTTGAAATTAATAATATAATAATGCTACTACTAATAATAATAATCATACATGTTCACACTCACACATTATTACTTAATTATGAACAAACATACCTATATCTAATGTGTCACATGTGTTTATATATAATAAATAATACTAATAATAGTATAATAATATGTATTATATTAATAGATAATAATAGATAATATGATGATAACAAGACATGACACACACACACACACACACACACACACACATATATATATATATATATATATTCTTCTTTTTTTAGTCTTAATTTACATAATAGCTCGATATAAGCCCAAATTGACAAAAGCTAAAGGGGTTCAAGGTTCAGACAAAATTAGTGATTACAATTAGAAACAGGGGAAACGAGTTTAGGTCCTTCTATGATAAACTTGGTCAAATATCTGAAGGATGATCCTTCTATGATTAGAGAAGATAAGGTAAATATTTCAATATCAAATATTACTATAACAAACATAGTGGAAGTTAAAAATGACTTCAAACCGTAAATTAGACGGTGTGTTCATGTAACGCCCAAAGTTTGGGGCCCGTGGGATAACTAGGTTTGGTTAAACCGGTTCGGGTTAGTTTAATCGAAAGAAAACATTTTTAATAGACAAAAAGGGGTCTTTAATTTAAAGGGGGTAAAATGGGAATTTTGAGTAAATGAAATAAAGAAAAGAAATTCGAAAAGTATCATCATCTCCAAAAATCCCTTTTTTCACATAAAACCTCTCATAAACCCTATTTCACTATTCCATTGCCTCAAATTCCTCATCCAAGTAAGATTTTTCAAGGTAATCTCTTCCTTTCTTATATTCTTACATATTTAACTTGTACTCATTGAAAACTTTCTTTTAAACCCCATTAAAATGCATTTTTGGTTTTGGGTTGGAGAAATGGGTATTTTCATAGGATTTTCATTTGGGTCTTTTGGTGTCACGTTTAAGGGTGTTTTTAATCATGTTTTGGTGTCTTAAAAATGCTAAAATGGTGGCTAATGGTAGGAAACCCGAAATGGGTCTAAAATGGGATTTTTGGTTGAAAATGTATAGTTTATGGCTTGGTTTTGGGCTGAAATCGTGGATGGTGGTTCCTTTGATGTTGGGGGATGTTTCTAGATGATTTTGGCATGTTTTGATGTTTAATTTGATGGGTTATTGCTGGGATCTGCTTAAGAACGGATTTGTTGATATTTTGGTGGATTTCGGCTTTGTATCGTTGAGAGAATGTTGTAGATTTGTGAACTGATGTTTGGTAGTGAATTTATGGAAGAGTAGGGGAGTAATACTTTGTTTTTGGTTGATTAGAAATAGGGGAAACGAGTTTGGATCCTTTGGACGCGATACCGAGTGTTACGGAGGCTTGAGATCGGTGTTTCGGCTTTCATTGGGCTCCATCGGTGAGTGGAAACTGTTTTGAGGCTTTAAATATGTTCAATGAAGGTTTCTTGGGGGTTTCGGTGGAGCCTTAGAGGGTAACCTAAACCCAAGTGTAAGTTTATCTATTCTCGCCTTGTTTAGTTGATTGTTGGCGTTCGCGATTATGTGTGTTGTGGTGTTGTTTGTGGGTTGTTTTAATCTCGTTTTAATGTTGTTGTGTTGTCGTAGTTGATGTCGAGCCTCATGTGATGGTTAGTTGTTGTATACGGTGATGTGTAGTCCCACCGGCAGTGACTAGTAGATGAGTACGGTGATGTGTAGTCCTATCGGAAAATTGCTAGTTGTTGTGTACATTGATGTGTAGTCCCACCGGGGATGGTTGTGCATGTGCAAACCATGTTTCGCCTATGTTTCCATTTCATTGTGTCTTTTCTTAAGCGATTTCATTTTAAAACTAAGATAAATGTTTTAAACTGCATTGTTGTGATGTTTTAGAGCTTCGCTCACTAAGCTTTTAAGCTTGCGCTCTCTTTTTCCAACAATGCAGATCGTTAGAGGTTCCGAGAGGTAAGTGGGCAAGAGAGGAGTTCTTGGAGTTCTTGCTAAGCTCAAGTATGGTTTTGTGGTTGTAATAATGCTTAGACAATGGGATTACTAGACTTTTATGTTAGGGAGTTGGTGTTCAAACTCCTATATTTTGGCTTTGTTTAAGTTGCTAGCATGTTTTAAATGTTCGTGCCATGATATGTTAAAGTTTATTATGGCTTTTGGTATATTACCTTGCATTTTGACTTGTTGATGTTTTTGAAGCTAAGTGTTCCTATGATTTTTGGGTAGAGACCCATTTTGTTGCATGTATGCATGTTTGAAGTCATGTTCAGGGTCTTTGCCTCTAGATTGTTTGTATAATAAGTTGCTATGTGGTTTGGGATGTTTCGGGGTAAGTTTAGGAGCGTTTAGAGGTGCCAAAATGTGTTTTCGGGCCAAACTGTTTCTAGGTGTTTCGGAATGCTGATATGGTTTCGAAACGGTCGAGCTCCAGGGGTACCCGTATCAGAACGGGGGTGGTGTCGTTTCGGCACGATTTGCCATTGGAGGTTCCTTTTTTGGAATCATATAGGGTCGTTCTGGTACATTTGGCCACTGGAGGCTCCCGTTCCGGAACAAGGTGGGACCGTTCTGGAACGACCTGATGTTACTTTTTGAATGAAGCCCGCGTTTCGGAACAGACAAGCATGTTTCAAAATGCAGGCAGTTAAAATTGTTAAAAGGCATCTTCGAGGATTTCCAAATGTTGTGTTTTAGTCCCTAATGCATGTATGCTTCCTAATTGAGTTTAGATGTGTCCTTTGTGATGGTTTTTGCCTCGTGTGCATGAAACTTAACTAATAAGTCACTTGGTAAGTTTAAATTATCGTATGCCCTCTATTTGGTTCGTATTTCGTTATCGTTTTTCTGCTGTTGCCTACACATATAGGATTAAAAGTGATATTTAGACAAGATAAATAAAATGAAAAAATAGGGTTGCTAATCGGGGTGAGGTCTTAACGGGTTTCGCTTCAGTTTTCCCCGTGTAACCCATTTAGTTCGGTCTGTTTGCTAGGCCAGGACGAGGGGGTTACAGTTCAAGAAGCAAAAGTTTTTAAAAAAATGCTTGAACTGCCATAAGATGGGGAACAAGTCTTTGGACTATAGACTTCCAAACGAGGGCAATGTTATTGGCATAACAATTGATATGACAACATATTGGTTGATGGAATATGTTTATTACCTTCATTGGTGATAGCACAAAAAATGTTTTGTGCATTTGCTTAAAAGTGAAGATGAAGCTATAGAAAAAATTGTTCTCTATGAGCATGATGTTGAAACTCAAACTTAATAAAAGAATTAAGATTGAGAGAAGCTCTATATGAGTAACGTTGGTACTATAATGTGCCTAACATGTGGGGGGAAGTTATTCTATAAGCTAATTACCTTTTAAATAAGGTTCCCAATAATTCAAGAGATAAGACACCATATAAGTTATGAAAGGTAATTAAACCTTCCTACAACTACTTGGAAATGTGGGGGTGTCTTGCAAAGGTAATGACCTCATTACTGAAACAAATGAAAATAGATCCCCAAAGATGGTGGATTGTATTTTCATTGGCTATACAGAACATAGCATCGTATATCGGTTTCTTGTGTATGAATCTAATAACCCTAAGATTAACAAGAATACAATAATAGAAGCAAATAATGTCTCTTTCTTTGAAAATATATTCCCTTGTAAAGCTAGGGAAGTTGGTCAAAGTTCAATGAAACGAACTTCGAAGATTATCGATAAAGATGGCTCAAATGATCAACAAGGGGTTGAGCTTGAAATAGAGCCACAAAGAAGTAAACGAGCAAGGGTAGAAAAATTCTTTGGATCAACTTTTCTAAACTTTATGCTAGATGTTGAATCTCAAACGTATAATGATGTTATGCGTTCGTCTGAAGGCACCTTATGGAAGGATACCATTAAGAGTTAAATTGATTTCATCATGAAAAAGCATGCATGGGAATTAGTAAATCTTCCTCTAAGAACTAAATCACTGAGTTCTAAATGAATTTTCAAACGGAAAATGAAAGTAGATGGAACAATTGATAAGTATAAGGCCAGATTGGTAACAAAAGGTTACCGACAAAAGGAAAGCCTTGACTATTCCAATACATACTCTCTTGTATCAAGGATAACCTCTATAAGGATGATACTTACAATTGCCGCTTTGCAGAATCTAAAAGTACATCAAATAGATGTTAAAACAACTTTCCTAAATGAAGATCTTGATGAAGAAATATACATGGAACAACCTAAGGGTCATGTAATTTCAAGTTAAGAGAGGAAAGTCTGTAGATTGGTGACGTCCTTGTATGGACTTAAACAAGCATTAAAGTAAAGACATGAGAAGTTCAATAATGTCATGATGGCAAACGAATTCAAGATAAAGGAGTGTAACAAATGTGTATATGTCAAAACTACTAGCATTGGATATATTATTATATGTTTGAATGTTGATAACATACTCATTGTTAGAAGCAACAATGAAATGGTAAACGTACCAAAGACTTGTCAAATTAGAGATTGACATGAAAAATATGAGATTAACATATTTGATTTTGGGCATCCAAATCAAATGGTCACTGGAAGGTCTCATATTGACATAGTCACACTACGTGGACAAGAGAAGTTTGGCAAGGATATTTCTGGTATAGCCAGAACTCCAATAAATACATGCCAACATTTTTCCATGAACAAAGACCAAAGTGTTGACCAAGTAGAATATGCAAGGGTCATATGCAGTCTGATGAGCTGCACTAGACCAGATATTGTTTCTACTGTGAGCAGTTCAAGTAGATTCACAAGCAATTCAGGTGAAAATTACCAGAAAGAAATTGTGCGGGTATTGAGATATCTTAGATATACTCGAGATTATGAATTGCATTATTCTAGAGATCCTACTATTTAGAAAGATACTCCGATGCCAATTGGATATCTGATATTCAAGATATCAAAGGCACAAGTGGATTTGTCTTCACTCTGGGAGGAGGAACCGTGTCATGAAAATCCTCAAGAAAAATGGTTATAATCAAATCCATAATAGAATATATTTTGTAGTTCTAGACAAGTCTAGAAAAGAAGTCGAATGGCTTCAGAAATTTCTTAAAGGATATTCCTGAACAGCCAAAGCTAATGCCCACAATATGCATACATTGTGATAACCAAGTGAAAATTGGTAGAGCATAGAGCTTTGTGTATAGTAAGTCGAGACATTTACGTCATCAACCTAATACCGGTAGACAACTGATCTCAAATGAAATTATCTCTATTGATTTTGTGAAATCAAAGGATAACATTGTCGATCAACTAACCAAAGATTTAAATTGAGATCAAGTTGAGAAAACATCGAAAGGAATGTGACTAAAGCCCAGAAAATTTAAGGCGCTATGAGAAGGAAAACCCTACCTAATTGATTGGAGATCCCAAGATCTAGGTTCAAAGGGACAACCTAATCACATAGACATGTACGGTCACTATGGGGGATTCCTCTCCCAAGTCCATTCTTATGATGTAAACAATGATAAAAAAATGAACAGGCTAAGCAAAGCTTTTAATGACCATTGTGTGCTTCGGTGAGTCGAGCAACATAAGTCACCTATGTGAGAGTGAAATGAGGCCGCTTCAAGGAGACTATTGGGCATAGTTATTTTAAACTCTTACAGAACCAGGCGATGTTCACGACCATATGAACATACCCATGAGAACTAATACTTTTGTCAGATAGATAGTTGTATGAAGTATATCATCGTTTACACAAACGGAAGGACGGTTCAAGGACATCGCGTCTACTGGTTAGCTAGTAAAGTAAATATACTTTCGCAAGGGAAGGTTCAAGGGTGGAAACCTACCTATCCTATGCGGCTATCGATCATAGATTCTATCACCACATCGAGTCAAAATGTTTTGATTAAATCAATTTCATTCATGTGGGGATTGTTGGAAAATTTTGATAATTTTGGAGCTTTGAATGAGAAACTGATTCAAACGTTGTTGAGGAAAATGTGGAACCAATTGTTGGTTCGTAAATGTGTAGACGTGCACGACGTGGGTAACGCAAATGTTTGAACCGGTCTGTTCTTTCGTGGGCCTGCAGATATTTTGACCCAAATTTGAAATAATTTTTCCTCAAATAAGAGCATATATTTGTCAAATTTTATCTTGGAATTAAAAGGATAAAAATTAAGGTTTCCTTTAATTCAGATATTAATTTTGGAAATTTCTCTATAAAAGAATCAATTGATTCTCAATATTAAATGCTTCATTAGGTAAAATTTCCACTTATACCCTCATGACACTCCTATAAATAGGGAGTAAACCTTCAAGGTTTAAAACATAACTCAAAACCACAAAAAAATTTATTGTTTTACTTTGTGGATTTTACAAGTAGTTTTCGGTGGTCAGTTCGTGATCTTCACAATAGTGCAAAAGTGGTTGATCATCTGTTGTTGTATCCTGGGAGACAGACGACCAACGAACTCGAGCATCATAGGAGTGGCCGAAAATCTGTCTTAAGGAAACTGCGTTCGTACATGCCTCAACACGTTTTCTTTCGGTTCTCGTTCCCAATCAGTTTAAGTTAAATATATTGTATTTATTTCTTATTCTATTCGATTTATAATAATATTAATATTTGATTTTATTATTTATTATTTATTATTTTATCCTTGGATTAATGCTAATATTCTAACACAAAATATGTGATGTAAATGATATAACAAAATAAAATTAAATATGTGATGTAAATGATATAACAAAAATAAATATGATACGGCATACAAACATAACACAATAGAATTAAAAATGTCGAAATTTATTCGAAATGAATTACAATGTTACATAAACATAAAATTCTTTTTTTTACATATAAAGATGGTGAAAGAAATTAAGTATAAAAGAAAAGAACAATACCGAAAAGTTTTTGTTTCCCACACTAACATTAACTAATTTGATGTTTTTTCAAGGTAAAGACAGTTCAATTGAAAATTTGCAATCCCCTGAGGGGAGATTGTTTTTATATTATGATTATATACATGTACAAATATATTACGAGGCAGGAAAATGATGAAATTAACTAATTGTTCTTGCAAAGTAGATTTCCCAAACTATTGTTGTTCATTCGTGATTTAACACGATTTTAATTTTGTACTTTCGAATTTTAGGATTTTAATCATTACTTAAGATAATACACTAAATTATAAATACTTAAAATGATTAAATAAAAAATAAAAACCAAATTAATAACTTATATACAAGACATAATAGTAAAATTTAGCTGGTTTGATCTAGCAGGACAAAGCTTAGGTAATTAACACGATAATAACATCTAAGCATCATGGAGGAACAACTTCATTTTTCATTGTTTGGCCTACACAGTAGAACAACAAAAGAGCACACACACGAGTACAACTGCATTTACGTACTGCCTCCATTTATTTCCATTCTCTCTAAACCCTCTTCTTTTTCTTGCATGGCAAGTTACTTGGAGGATTGGGAATTTAGAGCTTAACCTGTCTGCCAGAAACCCAACTGAATGAAACACTGGGTGTTTCCTTGGCCCTCAATTGAGCTCTCTCTTCCAGCCTCCTAATTCTCGGTGCAAGCCTGCAGACAAACTCCTGAGCTTCACGCCCTTCGGGTGAAAGTCCGGTGAGTTTCTCCACCTTCCATCTCCCCACCAGATACTCTACAATATCGGCATAGTCCTTGGCAGTATAAACCCCGATTCGTTGCGCAACAGACGAGTAGTTGTCGAAGAGATTTTCGTCTTCCCCGTCGTACATCAGGTGGGCTGGCATGGATATTTTCTTCCTCATCATGTCCGCGAAGGACTGGACAGATCCATCGGGGTCGATCTCGAAGAGTTTTTCGAGGATTTTAGTGTATGCTGTCTCGTGGCGCTTTTCGTCCGCGGCAATCGAACCACATAATTGGGCCAAATTCATGTCACCATGCACCTTGGCTAGCCTAGCTGTATTCCCATGGGAGATGAATGTTGCCCTTTCTTGAAATGTTGTGTAGATGAATCCCAGGTAAGGACTATTCTCCGTACCCGGATCCTATAAAATGTACAAGATCGATCAGCAGGCAGAAACGAGCCTATTCGATACATTCAGATCGTGCACGGAAAAGTGAATCAAAAACTCTAAAATTAAACTAAGAATGTAAATAATGTCACAAAGCATCTTACCATTCCGGATCCGATCAAATACTGAATTGTCTTCTCAACTTGCCTCATGTCCACCCTCCCACACAAGTAGAGATACTTGTTAAGTAGATCAGTGTGCCGGTTTTCTTCGGCGGTCCAAGCCCTCGTCCAAGTAGCCCAAGAAGTAGGGCTAGCACCGGTTTCGTCACGAGTTCCATCTAAGGTGTTAAGCATTGTTTGGTAAGTCGGGAGAGCTTCCTCCGTGATCATGTCACCAACCAACACGACGAAGTACTCGTCCGGAATCTCCTTTGCCCGCTCCCTAAGGTCTCTGACTTGGTCCTCGAATCCGTCCGACGAAGGATCGGGAAGAAAATCTTTGGGCTGCCAACATTTGTCAACGTGTTTAAGATGAATCAGAATGTTATCTCGAGCCCAATCATCCAAAGACTTAAAGATCTCAATCTTCTGGGGTGGCATGGTGTGGGTGGCCTGATGCACCAACTTGGGTTGTTTCAGAGTTTCAGCCTCTCTGCATCAAGTAAAACGTATCGGAGATTATATATATTTTTAATATGAGTACCTTAGTTTTATTAAAATAGAATAAATTTAAAATACAATAAAAATTCTCAACTCATGTAAACAAATTTAATTTAGATATATTCTTAGAAACTCGAATACTAACGTCTTGGATCATAAACAAGACCATACAAAAAAGGGTAAAAACCCTAACTCAGAGGCTCGAAACAAAAAGATACAAACATCTCCAAAATTCTACGATTAAAGGTAAAAACCAACAACGAACAACACTAAAAAACGCATATAACAATAATAAGTCACGTTGACAGCATGATCATTATCACAACTTAATCACGAACAAAATACATTCTTGTATTAACTATAAGGTTCTGATTCTTATTTTTTTTAGAAATACTTGTATTCGATATATATTCGAGTATACATATAAAAATAGAACCTTTAAAACAAAATTGAAAATACCATCATTCAGGTATAAGAAACATAATTCATACCACATGCACCAGTAACAAAAAAAAATGGCACTACCTAATCTTTGGATCAGTATAGATATTCTTTGGGAACAAAAAAATAAGACTGTATTTCATAATACAATCGATCTGGAATCGATAATTATTATAAATTTATCACAAGTTAAACCACACTAACTTAATTAAAAATTCAAACTATAAAATAAATTTATATTATTATTCTAATATTATCTGGTACATTAGTAATACTGTAATAGAGGTTTTCTATAATGTGTCATATTTATTTATTATTTTTAAATATAAATTAAAAATATGCAACCAGTTTTAATCTCACTTGTAAATTTTAATATACCAAATATATTTCATTTCCAAAGAATTATTGACTAAAGTTTCATAAAATTTTTAAATCAAATTCATTTAAATGCATTATTAATTATTTTTAATTTATTTTATTTAAAGAATATATAAAGAATAAAAATTAAAAAAAAACATTAAAATAATATGGATTATACTTTAAGACAATTTAATAATTTTCAATCTATTTCATATTTAATTTATTGATGATACCAAATTCAATCAGACTTTTATACATGGTGGACAGAATCTAATATATTTAGATATCAAAATTTTCAAAAATGGTTTAAATAATTATTTTTTTAAATTAAACTTGTTAACATGTTTCATTTTTATTTTCTCATTCTCACCTATTAAATTAGCATTAAAACGTTTTAATTAGAACATAAATTGTTACTCCTACATTTTCTCTATTTTTTTGTTTTTCTCTTTCCTCTCTTTTCTATTTGTCGTGTCTGTTTTCTTTTCCATTTCTATTTCCTTTGTAGTTTGTATACAATTTACCACCTACCACCGGCCAGAACATGGTCACCGGAGCTCGTTTTTCGGCGTGAGTTGGGATAGATTTGGCCGGGAGCGGCTGATCCGCTACCCAAGTGCACCACATGACCCGTTTCTGGCTGCCGGTGCACCATATCGGTGCTTCGAGCCACTACTGGTTGCTCCGATCAACGGCTTTCGACGCCGGAATACGGAGAGCAAAATGAAAAACAAAATACTATGAAAAAAGACAAAATAAATATTTTATGCCAACAAAATGGTCACATAACTTGAAATCAAGTAATAAAGGTAAAAAAGTAGATTACTCCGGCCAAGAATAAGAAGAAGACGAAGCATGTGGTAAGATCATAAGATCGCATACATAAAACTAAAGGAAAAGGGGACGATTACAACAAACAAAAAACGAAGTTAAAAACTAGAGAAGAAAGGAGACTAACTTGGAGCGAGGGGGGAGAACGGAGACCATAGAAACCTTGGGTGGCCTAAGGGCGGCCATGGGTGGAAGACCGAACGACGGGAGTTTCATCGTTTTAGAAGCCATGGGATTGAACTGCAGAGCCATTTCTTTTCTTCTTTGCTTAGTGGGGCGCCGATGTTTAAAACAGCAAGCCTTTTTTAATGAACAAGTCCATTTAAAAAGGAGACTTCTGTGATTTCAACACTGACCCTAACTTTCGTTTTAATTACTGATTTCCCCCTTTCATGTTTTAGTTTTGTTTACCATGGTTGCGGGTAGGGTAAGCGTTTGACGAGTGGGGTGGCCTGAAAAAATTTCGAGTTATTTGAATTGTCGCATTATACTTTATAATTTAAATTTTATTTAAAAAAAATTTAATTTAACTTTATGAAATTCAAGTCGAATCGAGTTTTTGAGTTCCTATACAAATTTAATTGTAATTGTTTATTATGTTATAGTACATTTTGATTCTAATTCAAACAACTTTCTCCAATCATATTAGATATACATATATATTTCATCATATTTTTTCATATGTGACATATATTTCTTCATATATTTTTTATATTGGTATGTATATATCAGGAAAAATTGTGAAACTTGACTCCAACTTAATAATCAATCCACTAATTACTAAAAAATTCGAGTTATTCGAATTTCCATTTTACAACTCAAACTTTATTTGAAATTTTTTCGAGTTGAGTCAATTTTATGTAATTTCGAGTTGAGTTTTGCTCACCCATAGTTATGGGTAATATTTGTTCATACATATTCTACAATTTGTAAATAAAGTGATTTGAACTCGTATATCCTATTATAAACATTATCCATTTTTTCACTGGGACACTTGTTTGAGTGTCTATTATCTTTTAATTTAAAATTTTAGAGATTTATTTAGTTCAAGTATTAATTTTTTTGATATAATTCATGTTATTTTATAATTTATATTACAAATTATGAATATGAGATTTTGATTAAACTGTCAACTGAGTTTTGGGAGTGCAAATGTGCCTTGACATTTAAATATAAATATATATATATATATATATATATATATATAACAATGAGTTTTGTTTTAATATGCATTATTGAGAAGCGTTAATTATTTAATTAAGGTGACATGTACAAGATGATAAATGTAATTAATGCGGTATTTGTTTTGAAGGGTGTATTAATACATATTAAATGCAAAAGAATCCCTAATTAGTAAAAGTGAAGTATTTAATGCAAACAAAAATATTGTGTTCCAATGGGGGGATTTACTGTGAATATAAAGATTTGGAATTGACGAAGAATTAGTAAAAAAACATTAAAAAATCCTCAAACGTTTGATTAGATAGTTTTTTTAGTTCTTAATTTTTTTAAATTAATTTAATCCCTGATATTTTATTTTGGGTCAAAATGACCCTTCTACGAATGAAAATTGTCAGTTAACTGACGATAAACAATTTGAAATAACGTGACAAACCTGCATAACATTGCATGCCGCAATAGCAATGTCATATAGACAAATATGCTGACTTTACATAATGACATATTAGTCAAAAATACTTTTATAAAATTGTACGGAATATAAAATATTTTTTCTTCTGATGTGTCATTCTATCAAGTCATTTCAAGTTGTTTATCGTCAGTTGACTAACAGTTTTCATCCGCACAAATGTCATTTTGACCAAAAATAAAATGTTAAGGGTTAAATTAAATAAAAAAATAAAGGCTTAAACGACTATTCAATCAAACATTAGAGGCATTTTTTAGCTTTATGCCTAAAAAAATGGATGAAACGAAGAGTATTGAACAAAGCTGTCCTTAGTTACATGTAATTTTACTCGAAGTCATTGCGATTGGGGGTCTAAGTTGTGGACGGTTATCTCGATAATATTTCTAGCGTCAACATTAATTGTCAGCTATTGTGGTGGTAACAGAAGGTAAGAATGAAAATAATGGAGATGAAAATGAATAAAAAAGAAGAAGAAGAAAATAGTGTGTGGTAAAATTGTGTGACCTTTGTCTAAAGAGAAAGGAATACGCGTAGTACATGTAAAAATATATATGTTAACACGAATCGGGTCAGACATCAATGGTCAATATGTATAGATTTTGTTTCCAATTATTTTTAAATATATGTTTAAAATTATATTTGTTGATGTTGATTTTGGGCGATACCAAATAAGGAGATGAAGTCGGCAACTGAAGAAAGAATTGGGGACGAGATTTGGTAGTTCACCTATTGTGGCATCGACGTAGAGTCACAGTGGACGGTAGTTGACTGTAAAATCGAGCGGTTCACTCCTGATTAGATTGGGGCGAGAGCTGCCGAGAGTAATTGGTTGACCCATTGTTCTTCGATTTAGAGGTATTTATAACTTCTTGCTACAGCGAAACGTAATACAAAAATAAATATAACAACAATTTTTTAAAGGCGTTTGAGCGGAGGTACAACGTATTTAAACACTTCACACAAAACCGTATTCTTAATTATTTTCTTTATTAACAAGAAATCCTAAATTAGCCGTTCTACAACCTTAGTATTATTTAAAGTAATAAATATAGTAGTTGATAATTTACTCATTATGCGTAGTGATTTCCGACTCAGTAGTATCTTTAGAAAATTAAAGTTATTCGTCATTTTCCATTTCTTTGTGTTGTTCATTAATAGTGTCGGCAACTTTCTACTTAATAAATATTCTTTCATTAATCCAAAATTTAAAATAAGTTTTATTATAAAAGCCTCGGAAGTAGTTTTTTTTTTTAATTTTATGCAGAGGTGTGCATTAGGTTTTAACCGATGAAATCAATTTTTTTAATTAATCAGTCGGTTAATTTTAAGTACGATCAGTTAATAGTTAAGAGTTTTTTTTAAAATTTTGATTACCAATTAATTTGGTTCGGATCCGGTTAATTAATCGAAATTATTATATATTAAATATGGATAATTTACACGAGAGGTCCTTTGTTTGGGTCTTGTTCCGTTTTAGTCAATTTGAAAAAAAAATTAAAATGGCCACTTTTATGATTGTTACTATTTTGGTCACCTGACCGTTAACCTCCGTTAATAAAAATGTTAATTTTAATTTTGACCCCCTAAACTTTTAAAAGTTTAGTTTTTTCACCCCATTCAAACAAAGACTTACAAAAATTCTTCCTCTCATCTAATCCAAACCGTACACTTGTTGTCGTCGTTGTCGTTCGTCTTGACGCCAGCTTTGAACAACCCTCAGATGTCGTTCGTCATTTTTCGACTAACCAAGAGAAACAAACAAAAAATTTCTTTCTCCACTTTTTCTTCATGGTTTGGATTCTTTAAAATCCCCCTTAAAAACTTCAATGTCTCAAATGAAAATTCATACCTAAATCACTAGATTTTTCGTCGTTAGTTGTCCAATTGAGTTTGTTTCAGAGTATGTTGTGTTTAGGTTTGTGTTGAGAGGGGTAGGGGTGGTTCGATTTAGGTGGTCGTTGGTCGTGAACCTTGTGGTTGGCTGGTGATTTTAATTGTGTCGAGGGGGAACAGTTAGGGAAAATGTTGGGATTGGAAAATGATTTTAACTGTGCATGTGGTGACAAAGAGGATTGGGGTTAGGGTTTGGACAAGAGGTTAATGGAGGGGCAAACAACTATTGACGACTACAACAGGTGACGGCTGGTGGCAGCTGAAGGTGGTGACATCTATGGATGAAGGGTTAGGATTTTTTTGGATTTTTGTTTGAAAGTGGTGGAAAAATAAACTTTTAAAAGTTTAGGGGTCAAAATTAAAATTAATATTTTTTTATTAATGAAGGTTAATGATCGGGTGACCACAAACAGTAACGACCAAAAAATTAAGTGGCCATTTTAATCTTTTTTCAAATTGAGTGACCAAAACAGAATACGCTCCAAACAAAAAGGGCTTCCGGTGTAGATTAGCCATTAAATATTATCTATATTACATATATTTATTATTTGTCACTGAACTTTTAAAAGTTATAAAATGACCATTAATTTTTTATATTATAAAATGGTCATTAAACTTATTGATTATTATAAAATGGTCATTAAAATTTTCAAACTTTATCAATAATTTATAACGTGCAATGAGTCAATGACCATTTTGAATAGTTCGACAAGTTTAATGATTGTTTTGTAACTTTTGAAAGTTCAGTGAATAAAAAGATCATTTTAGCATATCTTAGTAACCCTTTGTGTAATTTACCTAATTTTTTATAACAAATTTCGGTTAATTAAAAAAATAACCGAACTTTTTTCGGTTCAGTTAAATTTTTTCAATAAAAATGATTCGATTAACAGTTAAAAAGAAAAAAAATCGATTAATGAGTTTTTAGTAGTTTCAATCCAATGCACTCGCTAAATTTAGATATCTAAACCATCTTTTACATATTTTATGTACCTAATATTTTTCAATGTTACCATTTCTGCCCCACTGTCTTTTTCATCTATCATGATTATGTACCAACGTCATAAGTTGTCACATGGCACTAAGGGTGATAACGAGCCGAGCCTCGGCTCGGGCTCGAAGCTCGTCGAGCTCGAACTCAAATTGTATAGTTTGAGCTCGACTTGTTGCTTTCCTTAAATTACTTTTTAATATTTTTAATGAAGTTTTGAAAAATAAAATGTGAAAACACATTTAGAAAAAGATAATATTTATTTTTCAAGTCCACAAATAACTATAGTCCCCCTCAACATCCAAGACGACTTGCTTATAGTGCACTCAATCCTATAGCCGACTAGCTATATTCGATTTCATTTACAAAACACTTTATTCAACATCACTTGCCAATATAATCCACATTTCATGCATACCTCACTATTTTTACAAAGCATTCATGATAAGCCATAACTCAAGCATTGAACCATACTTCAAATCTCATGCATCAACACATGCATACAAGGATCACTTACCTAGTGCATCCTTAAACCACATGGCATCACCAAACAAATTTTATATACTCAAAAGCATGCTCTAAAACAGTAGGTAAATTCAATTTAAAACCAAGTGCAACCAAAGCTCAAACTAGCACAAACCGAGAGGGAAATTCACTTTACTTACTTCCGAACTTAGTAAAGCGTTTTAAGCTCTTACTAAGTTCCCAAAACCTTTTCTAAAACGTTTCCACGCTGGAAAACCAAGTTCCACTCACCGCCTTGCGAAGCCACACTTGCTGACACAACTATCGATCATCCGAAGCCTCCAAAATCACTTCGTTTAATTCCGGATTACTATCCCCTCCAATCCTTGCTTCTCTAATTTGGCAAGATTAGCTTGAAAGAACTTGAAGGAAAATGAGAGAAATCACCAAGGAAAATTTAGAAATCAAGAGAGAATTTGAGAGTGAAGAAAATCTGGAAATTTGAGAGAAAATGGAGAGTGTTTGGCTGAAGTGAAAAAGAGAAATGAAAAGATCGTCAATATTTTTGTTAACCGATTAACTACCATTCTAATTAAATTAATTAAAAGCCTTTTTAATTTTTAATAAAACATTTAAAACACATGCCAAATTAGAGAAAAGGCCTAATTGCTAAATAGCTCCCTAAAGATTCTAAGATTTTGACTCTTCTTGAAAAACACACTTTTCCCAACTTTTAAACCTTTACATTTTGGTCACTGCCCAAAATGTATACTTCCGAAAACTCGTTTTGTAAAATTAATTAAACCAACCTCTTAAATATAATTTTAGAGGATTTTAGGAATTTTATCATATTTTTATCCCATCTCGAACTTTGATTTTCATAAACCACCTTTTAACGGTTCGAACTATCGACGCTGGTTCCACCGACCCAACCCGACTTGCAAAACACCTAGGCCCAAAATCGGGGCGTTACAACTCTCCCCCACTTAGGAAATTTCTTCCTCAAAATTTTACCTGAAGGAAAAAGATGCGGAAATTGCCTCAGCATGTCCGCCTTGCTTTCCCACGTGGCCTCCTCAACTCCACGGTGTCGCCACAAAACCTTCACAAGCTCAATCGTCTTGCCATGATGAATTTTGCTACTCAAATCTAGAATTCTCACCGGTTCCTCATCATAGGACAAATCCGGATTTAACTCAATCTCCTCAACTGACATCACATACGTTGGATCCGATCTATACCTCCGCAACATAGAAACATGAAACACATCATAGATCTTTTCCAACTCAGGAGGCAACCTCAACTGATAAGCCACAGGACCAACTCGCTCCATAACCTCATAAGGTCTAATAAACCTCGGACTGAGCTTTCCCTTACGCCTGAACCTCATCACCTTCTTCCAAGGCGATACCTTAAGGAACACGCGATCTCCAATCGCAAATTCAATCTCTTTACGCCTTAAATCCGCATAAGATTTCTGACGATCCGGTGCAGCCTTAACCCGCTCACATATGAGCTTCACTTTCTCAGTTGTCCCCTTAAGCATATCCGGCAAGGAAAGCAACTTCTGCCCCGCCTCAGCCCAACAAAGAGGCATTCTACACTTTCTCCTATACAGGGCCTCATACGGAGCCATTTATATACTTGCCTGGAAACTGTTATTATAGGCAAACTCAACCAAAGGCATATGCTTTTCCCAAGAACCTTGGAAATCATTCACACAGCATCGCAACATGTCCTCCAACACTTGTATAACTCGATCCGACTATCCATCCATCTGAGGATGATATGAAGTGCCGAAATTCAATCTCGTACCCAACGCTTGATGCAAACATTCCCAAAACCTCGTTCTGAACCTCGGATCTCGATCCGACACTATGGACTTGGGCACACCATGCAACCACACAATTTTAGCAATATACAACTCTGCCAACTTATCCAACGTATAAGTAGTATGCATAGCCAAGAAATGCACACACTTCGTAAGACGATCCACAATCACACATACGAAGTTCTTTTTAGATGGTGACAAAGGAAGCCTGGACAAAAAATCCATTGTAATCCTTTCCCACTTCCACTATGGTATCCTCAAAGAATGTAACAAACCGGAAAGAAACTGATGCTCAACCTTCACACGCTAGCAAACCATACACTTGCTTACAAAATACAACAACATCCTTTTTCAGCCCAACCAATAATACTCATCCTTTAAGCCATGATACATCTTAGCACTACCAGGGTGCATAGCAAAAGGACTGCTATGAACCTCAGTCAAGATAGTGCGCCTCAACTCAACATCTTCCGGCACCACTATTCAACTTTTGAAACAAAGAACCCCATCATCATTAAAACAAAAGTTTGTTGCCTTACCAACATCTATGTCCTGAACATGAGGCACCAACGAATCGTTTAGCAACTGTTTCTCCTTAATCAGCTGAATCAAGGAAGGTTTCACTTGCAACTCAGCTATCAAGCCACCATTACACGATATACTCAACCGAGCAAACATAACTCTCAGCTCAACATCTACCTTCCTACTCAAAGCATCGGCCACAACATTGGCCTTTCCAGGATGACACTCAATGGTCAGATCATAATCCTTAAGCAACTCCAACCATCTTCACTGCTTAAGATACTTCAAACTCTTATGGTCAGTGTAAACCACACACCTTTCACCATAAAGGTAGTGTCTCTAAATCTTCAAAGCAAACACCACTGCAGCGAGCTCAAGATCATGCTTAGGATAGTTGCGCTCATGCACCTTCAACTGTCTAGACGCATAAGCCACAACCTTCCCACCTTGCATCAATACACAACCAAAACCAATATATGATGCATCACTATAGACTACAAACTCCTTACTCGATTCTGGTTGAATCAAGACAGAAGCTTGCGTTAAAGCTTCCTTCAACTTCTCGAAAGCTTGTTGCCTAACATCCGTCCACTCAAAGCGAACATTCCTTTGCAACAACTTAGTCAAAGGTGCTGCAATCTTAGAGAAACCCTCGACAAGCCTTCGGTAGTAACCAGCCAACCCAAGAAAACTTTGCACCTCCATCACTGATTTTGGCGTCTTTCAACTCATCACCGCCCCGACTTTTTGTGGATCAACCTGAATACCTTCGAATGACATCACATGTCCAAGGAAAACCGCTTCCTTGAGCCAAAACTCACACTTGCTCAGCTTAACATAAAGCTGATTCTCCAACAGCACTTTCAACACAATCCTCAAATGCTTATCATGATCCTCTTCGGTACACGAGTACACGAGAATATCATCGATAAACACCACCGCGAACTGATCCAAAAACTCATGGAACACCCTATTCATCATATCCATGAATGCAGCCGGTTCATTGGTCAACCCAAACGATATCACCAAGAACTCATAATGGTCGTACCTAGTCCGAAAAGTTGTCTTAGGTACATCCACATCCTTAACCTTTAGCTGATAGTACCCAGACCTCAAATCTATATTAGAAAACATCAAAGCACCACGAAACTGGTCAAACAAATCATCGATCCTCGGCAAAAGGGTACTTGTTATTAATCGTTAGCTTGTTTAACTGCCGATAATCTATGCACATATGCATTGTACCATCATTCTTTTTCACGAACAAGACCGGCGCACCCCAAAGTGAAATACTCGGCCTTATGAATCCTCGGTGGAGCAACTCCTGAAGTTGCGTCTTCAATTCCTTCAACTCCTTAGGTGCCATGCGATAAGGGGAAATAGACACGGAGTCTTATTCTCGTACAACTCTATACCAAACTCAACCTCTCGGTTTGGTGGCAACCCAGGCAACTCTTCCAAAAAGACACCCGGAAACTCACACATGGTTTGTGTGTCTTGCACCTGCACTTCTTTCGTACAAGGATTCATTACATAAGCTAAGAAAGCTTCGCATCCCAGCTCCATCATCCGACTCGCTTCAAGAGCCGAAATTGCTTTAGAAAAGAACTTCACGTTCTCACCCACGATTACTACCTCGTAATCATTCGCAAGCTTTAGGGTAACTCGCTTAACATCAAAATCCACCACAGCTTGATGCTCGACCAACCAGTCCATTCCAAGAATCATATCAAAACCTTTAAAAGGCAGTTCCATCAAATCAACTGAAAACACATGACCCTGAACAGACAATGGGCATCTCCTATAAAATTTCTGTGTAACAACAGTCTCACCAAAAGAACTTATTACTTGCATTCCTACATCTAACATCTCAACAGGAATCTCAAGCAAATGCGCATGCTCACTCAAGATGTATGAATGCGTATATCCATAATCAATCAATGCTAAAAAAGACAAGGATTGCAAGGTGAAGGTACCTGCAATTACGTCGGTGTCGTTGCGTCCCTCGCGATGTACATACACCCTCGCAGGACCACCTCCCTCTGGCTGAACAACAACCACATGAGCCACACCTCTCTGCCCATCCTCTTTTCTCTGAAAGCTTCCACGGCCACGCCCATGGCCTTTCTACTGTGCAAAAATTAGTACACGACCCTGACTACCTCCTGCCAAAAGGGGACACTCACGCCTCATATGACCAGTAGATCTGCAGTTCCAACAAGAATTACCCCAACCACAGGAGCTTGCACTTCATGAGCCACACGAGGGCAATCTCGCCTCAAGTGCTCACGGGAACCACACGTACAACATGCGTTCTATTCAAACCTCGGCCTGTTTCCATGAGCTGGCACACCTCGCATAGTCGCAGGCTAATATCTACAGTCTTGATTTCTCTTATTCTACCTACCACTAGGGCCAGCATCAGCAGCTCTCTTTCCCAAACTAAAACCACCCCTACGCGAGGTCAAACCCAAGCTCTGCTCTATGTCCTTGGCTCGAGTCACAAGCACATCAAAATCTGTATAATCCGTCGCAATCATGAACGTCTTCACATCCTGCACTAGGCCATACTGGAAACGATCACAACGATGCCTGTCACTCGGCACCAACTTTGGAGCATATTGGCTCAGTCGTACGAATTGGACCTCATTCTCAGCCGAAGTCATGTTCCCTTGAACCATAGACATGAACTCCCTCTTCTTATCTTCCAAGTATCTAACTCCAAGATACTTTCTCTTAAAAGCATACTGAAAGAACGTCCAATCCACCTCTTCTGGCTCCAATACCGCGATCGCAGTCGTCCAACATGTATATGCATCATCATGCAATAATGGCACTACACATCCCAGCTTCTGTGCATTATTGCACCCCATGTAACACCCCAGTTTTGGATCTATAAGATTTGGTAAGGTTTCGGTGTCCGAAAGACCAGTGTTGGGAGTTGTGGGTAAGTTCAGGGAAAGTGGTCTTCGAATGGTCGAAAAAATATGAAATAAATTTATAAAATCCTTAAATATTATATATAAGGATTTGGTTAAAAAAATTTGGAAAAATGTTTTTCGAACCATGATTTTTCGGTTTAGTGACCAAAATGTAAAGATTGCAAAATCTGTTTTTAGTGACCATTTTGTAAAAGGATCAAAACATAGAATCTTTAAAGAGCTAAATTGGCTGGGCCAATATGGTATTTTCCCCCTCTTTATTTTAACTACCAAAATGTTTTAAAATGGTTTTTACAAATATCTAATAAAAGGTTTTCTCATATTTCCTCATTTCACGTTAAAACACCATTTTGAAGCTTTTCTTATTTTCTCTTTAGTCAAACAGCCTTTGAAGCTTGATTTTATCAAGGTAATCGATGTTTCTTATTGATTTAATGTTTTCAAAAGGTTTTCCTATCTTCTATCTCTAAAACCATGTTTTATTCTTAGTTTTCTCAAGTGTTCTTTGCTAACCAAGGGGGAAATACTATCATTGGAGGTGAGCAACGAAATTCTCTTCTGATGTAAGGTTCTTTATTGATATTCCCATGTTTTTTTTATTCTTTTATGTATTAAGGTTAAGATTTTCTAAAAGTTTCTAATGAAAAATTAGGTAAAATATGGTAAAATGAGTTCTTTGGAGTGTCTTTCGTTGTGATCTATTAAAGCTGGGATTAATGTTGTTTTGGGCTTTGTTTTTGATGTGGAATAATGTTGAGATGATGGGTCATTGATAGAAATCCCGAAATTAGGTTTTGTGTTGAAGTTTAGTAGATGTAAAAGTGAGTTTTTGGGTTAGTTTTGTGATCAATCAATAGCTGATGGTTTTTTGATGATGGGTTGATGTTTTTAGATGTTTATTTATGTATTTTGATGATGTATAATGTTGGGTTTCTCTGGAGGTTGTTCGAGTTGAGTTTTCTGATGTTTTCAGTTTGTTTCGGCAATGTTTCGATAGGCGATTTGAATGAGTTGTTGAATCTCTATTTTACAGAAAGTTAGACTGTTGAAAATATCTTTAATCCTTTGTTTTGGGTTGGTTCGAAGTAAGGGTTGAAGATCCGGAATCGTTGGATACATTTGTGGCGAACCAGGAAGCTAGAAAAGTGTTTCAGCTTGGTTTTGGTAATCACTGGTGAGTGGAAATGTTTTTAACGCCTTAACAAGGTTAAAGAAGCATTTTGGGGGTTTGGTTTGTGCCGTTAGGCCAATCCAAGCTCAAGAGTAAGTTTTGAGCTATTTTGGTATTTTCGCTGTTTTACATGTTGATCATGTTTTGATTATGAGCATATCATTTTAATGATGTTTTTCCACTGTTGTTGTGCATCAATGCATATTGATTTTGTCCCATGAGAGTACCATGTGATTTATGAAAATGTTTCTTGAGTTCATGCTATGCATGGGCTTGTGTTTATGGTATTTGAGATGTGTTTGAGGATGTGTTTAACCACGGTGTAAAACAGTGGAATGAGATGTTGCGATGAGTATATTGACACATGTGGATCTTTATATCGGATAGATTGATCGATCAATAGGATGTGAAGTGCACTATAAATATAAAATTCGCGCGTGAGATAAATTCTTCGGTTTCACTATAGGGGTTGTAATATTGTGATGCGAGTGATAGGGGTTGTGCTATCATTAACGGGCAATTTGGGTTGTGGCATCCCGGCTGAAGTGAGATTGTGGTGAGGGTTGTTTCACCATGTAGCTTGATGTGGGTTGTGCCATCAAGGTGTCCGCTTATCCGAGCAACGTGTCAATGATGCTGGTATACTCATTCGCTTATGGTTTTAATATGAGCTTGGTAAACTCATATGGATAGGTTTACATGCTTGAAGCATGTGAGTTGTTTTGGAGCTGATAGGCTTGGTTTGCATATGTGGTTTACATATGGTTTATGCATAGTTGATGCATGTGTTGTGCCTACGACATGTGTTGTTGCAATTGCTCATACTTGATTTAAGTATGGTATGTTGAAAGGAAATGATTTGCGTAAGTGATTTTAAGAAATTGTTTTGGTTTCGAAAATGAAGTTGGTTTTCAAAACTGCATTGTTGTAGCTTGGTTTTGAGCCCCGCTCACTAAGCTTCGTAGCTTACGCTCTCTTTTCTAACAATGCATATTCGTAGACTATTTTAGAAGGCAACAGTACAAGGGAGGTGATCCAAGTGTCCGCTTCAAGCTCAAGTATGGTTTTGTTTAGATAATAGTGTGTGTGGAAAAGAAGGTAGACCTTGTTTATGTTTTGGGAGTGTTTTGTAAACTCCTTGTGATGCGAGCATGTTGGTTATGCCATTGTCGGCTTGTTTTTACCTTGAGCGTAATGGTTTTGGTTTTCTATCTTGTGTTGCTTAGTTTATGGATCTTGTTGTTTCTTATCTTTTTGCTTGTTAATCGTTGGTTAGTTCTCTTGCTTAAATGTATGATTGAATGCTCTTTCTTGGTGTGTGTATGCTTATCATGTTGTTACCTTGTTGTATGTGTTGATTGGAACCAAGGAGAACAACCATAGAGATGCTTGGCCTGTAGATTTTCTGTTACTGCAGCAGGGTGTTTCGAAACAGGCTCGAAGGTTTCGAAATGACCCTTATTTTTGTCTTTGCATTTCAGAACATGTATCGAAACGAGCTTTGCAGGGCTGGAACGGGTCTAACCGTTTCGGAATGAAAGCTTTCTAGGTAGACCTGTATCGATACCCTTGAAAGTGTTTCAAAATGGGGGTCGTTGGGAGTTAGTTAAGAGCATCTTTGAAGTTGTTCTTCTTGCGTTTTGGTCCAAGCTTGTTGTGTTTTCGTTTGTGTTTGATTTTGGGCTTGTTTTGAGTTGCATTTCAGCATGGAAGTATGAAATGAGACTAATCTCAAAGTGATCACGTTAATTTCATTATAGGTTCATGCTTTATGCTAGTTTGGCATTTTGGTCCATGGTTGCTCGGTTGATCGTTCAGTGCTCGTCTTGTCGTGTTTTCTTCCATTGTGTGTTCCTAAATATAAGGTTTAATCCGAGCATCTAAAAAAGATATTAATCAACGCGTTTAGGGTTGCTGATCGGAGGAAAATCTCTGGATTTTTCTTTGATTAGTCCCGTGTAATCTGCTCGATACGGTTTGGTGCCTAGGTCGAGTCAATGGAGTTACATTTGTTGGTATCAGAGCCAGGTTTAGAAATGCTTGCGTTGGTTGTCGTGCAACCGGAAAGAAAATTGAGGTAAGTGTGTTTGTTTTTGGTGTTTGCTTGCTTGTTTGAGGTAGCCTGCTGTGTAAGGTACCTATTGCCACATACTATTATCGGGAAAATCTTTGTAAGATACTTGAGCACCTTGGACCCTCGACGTTGCTGACTCGAATCATTTCCTTTTGTATTATCTGTTGTTGTTGTTGCATTGCAATTGTGTATCATGGTTAGACTTAAAAGAGTTAGGTGGGTGGTGAGCCACAGGATGACCAGGTTGAGGATGTCGGGCATCCGCAAGAGGGAGATTTACCTCCTCCTTCTCCGGTTGGTGGAGCATATGTGCGAGGTGAGGAGCCTCGTGGTGGCCAGGGACAGATTGAAGCTGATATGAGCCCGTTGATTCAGGCTATTGCTGGGGCTTTTTAGTCTGCTATGGATGGGTTACAATTGGCTGCACCGCAACATGGACAGAGGGATGGGTTGCCCCTCGAGAGGCTCTGTAGTTTGGGCAGAGTAGAATTTCATGGGTTATCGCCCGAGGGTGTCGAGGCATGGTTAGCGAGCACCACCAGGATTTTGGGTCAGATGGAGTGCAGTGTTGCACGGAAGCTTGGCTGTGTAGTATCTTTTCTTCAGGGTGACGCGTATGTTTGGTGGACTACGATCACCGCGAGTATGGCCACTGTATATATCACTTGGGATTTCTCCCGTACTGCCTTCCAAAAGAAGTATTTAGGGCCGAGATATTAGGATGAGAAGAAACATGAGTTCATGGCTTTGGTTTAGGGAAGCATCACAGTTTATGAGTATGAGATTCAGTTCGTTAGACTGAGTCAATATGCGACCAATCTGGTTCCCACTGAGAGGGAACATTGCGAGAGGTTTCAGTATGGATTGACTGAGGGAGTAAAGACTTACATGTTGGCTGCTGATTATTCAGATTTTGATGTGTTGGTCGCTCGAGCCAAAGATATAGAGCATAATCTTGGTTTGTCTACTAGAGGAGGCAAGTCCAGTTCAGGGAAATGACCTGCAGAGTGGAATCATGATCGTGCCAAGGGAAACAAGGACAAAAGGTAGCATTTTGACCACAGACGTAGAGGCGGTAACCCCGGGCGTGGCCATCAAGGCCAAGGTTCTGCTCACTGTGCACCCGAGTGCAGAAAGTATGGTAGATCTTATCCGGGAGAATGTTGGGGAACTTACGGTGCGTGCTGGCATTGTGGATCGAAGGATCATCTCAAGCGAGATTGCCCCCAGCTAGCTAGAGTTGGTAAGGCACCGATACGAGCTGCCGAGTACCAGCGAGGCCATGGGCGCAACCGAGGGAACTTTCAGCCACAGAACGATGGTCAGAGGAATGTGGCGCATGTAGTCGCAGTTCAGCCTGAGGGAGGTGGACCAGTGAAGGTGTATGCACACTGAGAGGGCAGGAACGACATTGATGTTATCGCAGGTAATTTCATGTTACAATCTCTAACATTGCTTTCGTTGATTGATTCTGGTTCTACACATTCTTATATTCTGAGTGAGCATGCTAAGATGTTGGACATACCGTGTGAGATTCTTGATGTGGGTATGAGTATGACTAGTTCTTTCGACGAGACAATTATGGTCAGAAAGATGTATCAAAGGTGTTTGTTGATGGTTCAGGGTCACGTGTTTCCGGTCGACATGATGGAGTTGCCATTCTATGAGTTTGATGTGATTTTGAGAATGGTTTGGTTGGTAGAACACAAGGCAAAGGTAGATTTTGAGACTAAACGAGTGAGGTTGAAGTTATCAGAAGATTACAAGGTGGTAGTGGTTGGTGAGAACGTTAAGTTCTTATCTAACGTTGTTTCTGCTTTGGAGGCTCAGAAGATGATGGATCAGAGATGTCAAGCATACTTAGCCTATATGATGAATCCGGATATGAGTAAAGTTCGACCAAAAGACATTAGAACAGTTTGTGACTTTCCAGAGGTATTTCCGGAAGAGTTGCCTGGTTTGCCACCAGATAGAGAAGTCGAGTTCGCTATTGAGTTATATTCTGATTCAGTTCCCGTATCGATTGCTTCGTATCGGATGGCTCCGAAAGAGTTGAAATAACTGAAGACTCAGCTTCAAGAGTTACTAGATCGTGGTTTTATCCGTCCGAGTATATCGCCTTGGGGTGCACCGGTACTGTTTGTTAAGAAGAAAGACAGAAGTATTCGTATGTGTATCGATTACCGTCAGTTGAATAAATTAACTGTGAAGAACAAGTATCCTTTTCCGAGAATAGATGATTTGTTTGATCAGTTACGGGATGTGTCCGTGTTTTCAAAGATAGACTTGAGATCTGGGTACTATTAGTTAAAAGTGAAGGAACAAGACATACCAAAGACAGCTTTTCGTACACGTTATGGACATTATGAGTTTTTGGTAATGCCGTTTTGGTTGACTAATGCACCAGCCGCGTTCATGGACATGGTGAACCATGTCTTTCATGAGTTCCTAGATCAGTTTTTTGTGGTGTTCATTGATGATATATTGATTTATTCGCGCACTGAGGAAGACCACGATAGACATTTGCGACTTGTGTTGAAGACTTTGCTAGACAATCCGTTGTACACGAAGTTGAGCAAATGCTAGTTTTGGATTAGAGAGATAGTTTTTCTAGGTCATGTTGTATCAGCGGATGGCATTAGAGTTGATCCTAAGAAAGTGGAAGCTGTTGTGAATTGGAAGCAACTGAAGTCCGTGACCGAGGTTCGTAGTTTCCTAGGCTTAGGGGGCTACTACCGTCGGTTTGTAGAAGGATTTTCAAAGATAGCTACTCCGTTGACGAAATTGTTACAAAAGGATGTCAGATATGCGTGGACAGAAGCGAGACAAATGGCTTTTGATCGATTGAAAGATGCTTTGACTAGAGCAGCCGTGTTAGTGCAACCGGAAACAGAGAAAGATTATGTGATTTACAATGATGCATCGTATGTAGGTTTAGGGTGTGTGTTGATGCAAGATGGGAGAGTTGTTGCATATACGTCGAGATAGTTGAAGATTCATGAAAAGAATTACCCCACGCATGATATTGAGTTAGCCGTTCTTATGTTTGCTTTGAAGGTGTGGAGACACTATTTGTATGGTGAGAAATGCACAGTGTATACCGATCAAAAGAGTTTGAAATATTTGATGTCTCAGAAAGATTTGAATCTCCAACAACGTAGATGGCTTGAATTATTGAAGGATTGTGATCTTACTATTGAGTACCATCCAGGTAAGGCCAATGTGGTAGTTGATGCTTTGAGTAGGAAAGTGGTAGTTGAGCTTTGAGCGATGTTTTCCAGATTGAGTTTATCACATGATGGTGGATTGAAAGCTGAATTGCAGGTGAAACCTTTGCTAGTACAGTTGATCCGTGAGAAACAGTTGCAAGATAGTTCTTTGGCTTCACATGTTCAGGATATTGCGGAGGGTTTACCGACCGAGTACAATTCCAGTAATGATAATGTTTTGTGTTTCGGAGATAGAGTTGTTGTACTTGATGATACCGATTTGAGACGCACCATTTTGAGTGAAGCACATACTAGTCCGTTTGCTATGCATCCGGGTAGCATGAAGATGTACCGAGACTTGAAAATTATTATTTCTGGGTTGGTTTGAAAAAGGATGTGGCTGAATTCGTGAGTAAATGTATGATCTGTCAGCGAGTGAAGGCCGAACACCAGTTTCCGTCTGGATTGCTACAGCCTTTGCGGATTCCGGAATGGAAATGGGAGAGAATAACTATGGATTTTGTATCAGGTTTGCCGTTGACTCTGTTGCGTGTAAAAGAGTCTATCGCAATGGTAGTGCAAGTGTACACGACGCAAGTAGTAAAGTGATACGAAGTATCGGATATCGTCTCCACAGGGATTGGGCTAATAGCTTCACCTTAGTTTACTACACGAAAGTAAAGGAAACATTTGAGATTGTTGTCACGAAAATAATAAAGAAAACGTAAATAAAAGAGTAGAGATATCAAGATAGAGAGAATGGGCTGGTATTGAATTGCTCAGTAGTGCAGGTATTGCAGAGTTTAGGAAATCCAGTTCTGTCGTCGCGCCCGTCGCGGCAGCAGTCCGTTGGTCATCGCGGCAACAAACACACCAACTCAGTACTTCAAGTTTGGCAAGAATCCCAGATCTGCCTTGGCCTATCCCTAGGTCCAAGTCTGTCGATGATCACGTCTTTGATGATACCTCCCGGCGTGAATCGAAGGATGAACACCGATGTGTATGAATTCTTCCTTAGCCACTTAACCTCGCCCTATCCCTAGGCATGAGATAGTTCAACTATAAACTAGAGAACTTGCTCTTATTTCTTTCGTATACTTAACTCTCCCGATGCTAAGTAAATGGATAACCTCACAATGCTCTCCCGATGCTCTTGCAAGATATTAATAACCAAAATAAGAGAACTTGAAGTTTATTTTATTGAACTTGAAAAATCCTAAAACAAAACAACCCTTGCAACTACTTTACAAATCAACCCGTGGCCCTAGGGGGTTTTAGAACATATCGACGGCGGGTAAACGGCGGAGGGGTTTTTGGTTGTCGGTTTAAAGGGAAATCGGCTATGGGTTATGAGAGATATGCCCTAGGTTAAAATACATGCCCTTATATAAGCTTTGGACTCAAGTATTCTAAGTTAACGAGGATTACAACTTTAATTAAAAGTATGATTCTAATAAAGACTTAATCTTCAAGGATCCTACTTTTCAGCCGTCCTCCTTGTTTCTTGGGATTTCCTCTCCTTGAGCTTTGGCTTGACATATCTTTTGATCCGGGGCTTGGAAAAATATATGGTTTTCACACGATAGACGAGCATAATTTTCTCTATCTATCGAGGTCCACTTTGCTTTTCCTCCACTAACTTGCTGTCGTCCTCTGCTGTCACGGTAGATCCTTGGCAGCATCGTCCTCGTCGTCTGCTTGTCCAGTTCAGCTCTCCTGCTTCTCTGCCCTGCGCCCGCCTTCTTCGTCTACTATGGCAGCAACCTGCAAAATCAACCATCTTTTAGTAGAATCTGTGCCTTTAATATATTTGTGATGTTTTGCTGTAAACTAACCTAAATGCAATGCAATGATGCTTGAATGTAGCAGAAATATGGGTTAAAAAGGGTGTAAATAATAGAACTTTTACACACTCAACACACCCCCAAACTCAAGTTTTTGCTTGCCCTCAAGCAATTAAGACCTAAAAGGAAAATGAATATTTTTTTTTTGTTTTGGCTTTCAACAGTGAACTTTCCCTTACCCGTCGCTCATTCTCTATGACGGCAGCAACCTGTCGGAAAGATTAGGATCTGTCCGGAATCTCACTATAGTCCTCGTGCAGTGTGTGCATGCTTGTGAACAGTTATATGCTAAGACTCTCTTAGTTTCACTAGAATATTCAACTTCTTTAACTCGAATTTTTATGCCAAAGTTTATTTTTTGAAGACACATTTTCATGCTTCTTTTCTTCTACTTTCAAGCTAAGTTTTACTAGAGCCAGTTTTAGGCACCTCTAGTTAGCTTCCTAGAGCCGGTTTCGGGCACCTCTAGGTTTTTGAGTCTCTTTTGCTAAAATTCTTTCCTAGAGCCAGTGTTAGGCACCTCTAGGGGCTATTCAAGTACTAAGCTTCCTATTCTAGTTTGGCTAAAAGAATCTAAGCAGTATAACATTCACAATGGTGTTTAAGTTTTTCAGAACTATAGAAAGGCTCTAAACTTCTCCTTAAACTGTCCTAAAGATGCTGCCACGACAGAGCTGTCATGACAGGTAAGTTCAATTCACAATTTTAAGCCAAAGTTTTTAGTCTTTTTTTAAGAGAAATAAATAAAAGACACAACAATTAATTAAAGAGATGTACTAAGACTCCATTAAAATGGAGGGTTGCCACCCCCAAACTCGAGGGTTGCATTGCCCTCAATGCAAATGACAAAATAAAAATAAAGCAGTACATCACAAAATAAAGATAAGGCAGCAGCAATAAGAAGAAAATAAAAGACTTAAATTTTAAGCGTTGTCTTCACTGCTGCTGCTGACACGGATTTGGCGGCGGATTCTGGGTTGTGGGGCAGGCTGGGCAGGTTGCTCCACGACCTGGATGTCAGAGCTGCTGCTGCTGTTAGTGGTGGTACTGACCTTTGGCATAAGCTTTCTGTCGGCCATCTTTTTCTGCCTCTTGACAGACGTGAATTCCTTCTCCAAATTCCTCTGAATAGGAGGTTCCGCCTCGCTGTCAGCCCAAACGGAGGAAGAGGAGAAACCAGCAACAAAAGCATCGAGGTCATCCGAGGGTTGTCGCTTGGTTCCTCGGGCAGATGTGGCAGCCGGAGGACTGCCGGCTGCCGTCGGGGCAGGTGATGAAGTGGAGGCAGCAGAATGTGTGTGTGGGGAGGCAGGAGGTGTAGGTGTGTGGGCAGGGGTGGGGATGGTGAAATAGTGGGCAGGAAAGGTGGGGAAAACAACATCGGGATAATTTAAAGTATTGGTAATGAAATTTACCGTGGAGTTGGCGAAATCCCTGATGAATGTCATCAGTCCCAGCTGTCTATCTTCCACCCTCTGAATGGCAGCAAGAATCTGAGTGGATGTGTCTGTCGGAGCAGCTGCTGCGGCAGGTTCAGTGTTGGTCTCCTCGGAGGATTCTGCTGGGGTGGCATTAGGGTTGACGGAAGAGATGGGGGTTGCTATTGTTAGCTCCATGAGGCTGATAATGTTCTTGTCGGTCTAGCCCCGTCCCTTTACTAGTTTATCGGTGGTGGCTTCTAGTACGGCCGAGCAACGGCAGAGGGATGTAATCAGGAAGGGTAGGCAGAGGAGGGCTGTGGATCTTTGGGTGCAGTCCAAGATACTCTCCCTCATGTATCGTCCCACATTTATAGGCCTTTTGTTCATGATAGAATGGATGAGGACTAGCCTCTGCTGGTCCACTGTCGTGTGATGGGAGGACGTCAGAATTCGCTTCTTGATGAAAGCGTTCCATAATTTGGCTTCTGGAAGCAGCTGCCCCCTTCTGACGGTGTTGGGATTTTTCTTGCTCGTGTTCCATTCCGTCCCTTCTTCTGTCACTTCTGCCATGACAGCATCGAAGGCGGCGTTGTCTAGGGTGTCCAGGAACTGCTGGTGAGCATCGTCATTGGGGCCGAAGTATAGGCCATAGAAATTGTTGATGCGTTCTGCTGTGAATGGCACTTCTGTCCCTCGGACGGTCACTGCTGTTGTCGTCCAGCTGTCAATGGCAGCATAGAATTCCCTCACCAGCGTTTCATTCATTTCGGCTGGTTGCTCTGCAAATTGCTCCCACAGCAGGGCCCTTATTGTCCTTGCGATGAACGGCTTGAGCCCCATATTCTCTGCCTTTCGAATGTAAATAAAACCTCTTTCTTCCCATAGATCCTTGGTAGCGAAGGACTGCGGGGTGGGTGCTGCCGATGAAGAGGTTGAAGCAGCATTGCGGCGGGTTCTTCTGGAAGACATGTTAGTTGCAAGGGTTTGTGAAAGTAAAGAAAACAAAGAAAAACGAGAGGGGAGATCAAGTAAGAGTAAGCAGAAGTGAGGAAAATGAAAATGAAACGGGGTTTTATAGAGGTAGAGTTGCTGCCCGTTTAATGCTGTAACGGTAAGCGTGAATAACGGGGCAACTGTTGAGCTTTAGCGTGTCTGACGCGTCTGACACGCATTTATGCGTCTGTTACGCGTCTGTCACACGCTTCTGCGTCTGCCGTGACAGTCTGTTGACAGCTTGTCTTATCCGTGTCTGCGGCGGCAGCTGGAACGACAGGCTTCAATATTGGGCTTTGTTGGGCTGATGGATGGATGGTGGGCTTGGGTAACTTCTCCTATTCTTCTTGACTCCTTTATTTCCTAAAAACAGAAAACATAAAAACATTATTCGAATAAAATAAACCTTATTTCCTAATAAATAATAAATAATAAAAATAAATAAAAATAAAATTTAGGTTAAATTAGGGATGCCTTGTGGGGCATCTCCTAAGGTAACCACTTCCTATATTCTTGGGGCTTCAGTCCCCTGATAATGCTTGAGGCGCTGTCCGTTGACTTTGAATTGGTGCCCGTCTTTTAATGATCGGATTGTGATGGCACCATGGGGAAAAACTTGTACCACTTGGAACGGGCCATACCATCTAGATTTTAGCTTCCCTGGGAAGAGTTTCAGTCTAGAATTGAACAACAATACGAGCTGCCTTGGGCAGAACTGTCGTGGCAGCAACTTCCTGTCATGCCACTTTTTAGTTTTCTCTTTGTAGATCCTTGCATTGTCGTAGGCCATTGTCCGTATTTCTTCAATCTCGTTCAGATCTAACAGCCTTTTCTGGCCTGCCTTGTCCAAGTCCATATTTACTGCCTTGATTGCCCAGTATGCTTTGTGCTCTATCTCGACAGGCAGATGACATGTTTTTCCATAAATCAATCGGTATGGAGACATGCCCAATGGAGTTTTAAAAGCTGTCCTATATGCCCATAATGCATCATTAAGGAGTAAAGACCAATCTTTCCTAGTTGGCTTAACCATTTTCTCAAGAATGTTCTTAACTTCCCTATTGGATATCTCAGCTTGTCCATTGGTCTGTGGGTGGTATGCTATCGCGATCCTATGCTTGACACCATATTTCTTCAAGGCGGCAGCAATAACCCTATTGTCAAAATGTCTCCCTTCATCACTGATAATCGCCTTAGGGATGCCAAATCTAGAAAAAAATGTTTGTGTAAAAAATTTTGGACTGTCTTGGCATCATTCTTTTGAGTGGCGATAGCTTCAACCCACTTAGAGACATAATCCACTGCTAGGAGGATGTATAGATTTCCACATGAAGATGGAAAAGGTCCCATAAAATCAATCCCCCAAACGTCGAAGATCTCGACTTCTAGAATGTTCTGCAGTGGCATCTCGTTTCTCCTCGAGATGTTACCTGTCCGCTGGCACCTGTCACAGTTCTTGTAGAAGTCCTGTGCATCTTTATACAATGTCGACTAGTAGAACCCTGACTACAGCACCTTGGCAGCAATTTTGTTGCCTCCTAAGTGACCTCCATATTGTGAAGCATGTCAGTGATGGAGAATGTCTTCTTGCTCTTCTTGTGGTACACACCTCCTTATAACCTGATCTGCACACATTTTGAAAAGAAGAGGTTCGTCCCAATAATAATGCTTAACATCATTTTGAAACCTCTTTCTGGCTTGGTAATTAAGATCAGAAGGAAGTATTCCGCTAACTATAAAATTAACGAAATCAGCATACCAGGGGAGTGCAGAAGACTTACCTGCCGCCATGGCTGTTGCGGCAGCGATTGCGGCAGCAAAGAGCTGCTCATCTGGGAAGGTCTCCAGTATGTTTGTCTCATCTATTGGCAGACTCTGTCCCTTCTCCAACCTTGACAAGTGATCTGCCACCTGATTTTCTGTCCCTTTTTTGTCCTTGATTTCAAGGTCGAATTCTTGCAATAGCAGGATCTACCGTATCAATCTAGGCTTTGCATCCTTTTTCGCGAACAGATACTTCAGGGCAGAATGGTCTGTGTGCACTATTACTTTCGTCCCAAGTATGTAAGAACGAAACTTGTCAATGGAGAATACCACAGCTAATAGCTCCTTTTCTGTGGTGGTGTAGTTCACTTGGGCGTCATTCAATGTCTTGCTGGCATAATATATGACATGAAACAACTTATCTCTGCGCTGCCCAAGTGCTGCCCCGACAACATAGTCACTAGCGTCACACATGATCTCAAATGGCTGTGTCCAGTCTGGTGGCTGTACTATGGGGGCTGTTACTAGTTTTTCCTTCAGAACCTTGAATGCTTCAGTACATTCATCATTAAAGTCAAAGGGTCGGTTCTGCTCCAAAAGATGGCATAGGGGCTTGGTGATTTTTGAGAAATTTGCAATGAATCTCCGATAAAAACCAGCATGCCCTAAGAAACTTCTAATGCCCTTGACTGTGGTCGGCGACGGCAGCTTCTCGATTACTTCAATCTTGGCCCTGTCGACTTCTATCCCACGACAGCTAATCTTATGGCCAAGGACTATCCCTTCATCCACCATAAAGTGGCATTTTTCCCAATTCAAAACAAGATTTGCTTTTTCACATCTATCAAGTACCTTTTGTAGATTGCCGAGGCAGCTCTTAAAATCGTCTCCAAAGACGGAAAAATCATCCATAAATATCTCCAGGAAGTCCTCCACCAATCGGAGAATATGGCCATCATACACCTTTGGAAGGTGGCGGGTGCATTACATAATCCAAACGGCATTCTCCTAAAAGCATACGTTCCGTAGGGGCATGTGAAAGTCGTCTTTTCTTGATCCTCCGGTGCGATAGCAATTTGATTGTAACCTGAATAACCATCAAGAAAGCAATAGTAAGGTTTACCCGCTAATCTATCAAGCATTTGATCAATAAAGGGTAAAGGAAAATGGTCCTTTCAGGTAGCTTTGTTAAGCTTTCGATAGTCCATACAAACCCTCCAACCGGTCACAGTCCTGGTTGGGATTAACTCATTGTTCTCATTGGTTATCACGGTCATTCCTCCTTTCTTGGGAACACATTGCACCAGGCTCACCCATTTGCTGTCAGAGATGGCGTAAATAATACCAGCATCTAACCATTTGATTATCTCTTTACGCACCACCTCTTTCATCGCATGGTTTAGCCGCCTTTGGGCATCTATAGTCGGCTTATGATCTTCCTCTAGAAGGATTTTGTGCATGCATAACGCCGGACTAATGCCTTGTATATCAGCTATCATCCATCCAATCGCCTTTTTGTGCTGCCTTAGCATGCCGATTAGCTGTCGTTCCTGTTCCTGCGGCAGCTTAGAAGAGATGATTACGGGCAACGTATCATTTGAACCAAGAAAAGCATATTTTAACTGCCCTGGCAGTGGCTTAAGTTCTAAGGCAGGTGGTTCAACAGTAGATGGCTTTTGGATTAAATGGTTATCCGAAGTATAATTTAAAGGTTCGAATAACTTACCTGGATGATTTCCTAACCAGTTTACCTCCTCCTGATCTTCAGTATCAGATGTATCGGATTCAGAGGAGTTGCTGTCGCCGGTGCTGTCGTTAGTGCTGTCGTGACAGTCCTGTAGGTGGCTGCCGCGACAGTGACCAAATTTAATATCGTGACAGCCTGACCTGATGCAGGGTTGATCAAGGGTAACGTCAGTGATAGCCTTGCATTCCTCGTCCACATCAGCATGTTTCATCGCTTGGAGAACATTCAACTTAATCTCTTGATCGTTCACTCGCATGGTGAGTTCTCCTTTCTCCACATCAATCAGTGATCTTCCCGTGTCTAAGAAGGGTCGCCCAAGGATGACTGGTGCGTTTTCGTCTGCCTCACAATCTAAAACCAGAAAGTCAGCAGGAAAAATAAATTTATCCACTCTTACCAGAATATCTTCAATTTTTCCTTCTGGATGAACATAAGAGCGATCTGCCAGCTGCAGAGTTACTATCGTAGGCCGCGCCTTTCCAATACCTAATTTTTGAAAAACATACTTTGGCATTAAATTAACACTAGCACCAAGATCACAAAGTGCCTTACCCACGAATTTATTTCCGATTACACAAGGTATGATGAAGCTCCCCGGATCCTTCTTTTTCTAGGGTGGCTGCCGATGAAGAATACGCATGCAACCTTCTGTCATCTTTACCGTTTCAAATTCCCCAAGTTTAGATTTCTTCGACATGACATCCTTGAGAAATTTGGCATAACCGGGCATTTCCCTAACGACATCTAACAACGGAATATTAATATGAACCTGCTTAAAAATATCATAAATCTTTTTAAGTTGAGATTCTTGCTTAGCTTGCTGTATCCGTTGGGGAAAAGGAGGTGGGGGACGATAATCAGCAATACGTCCTTCCCACTGCATACGAATCTGAGGACGAAAATCATCGTTTTTCTCCTCTGTCGCTTCTGCTGTCGTGACAGGCTCATCGATAGTAGTCTGTTTATCACCTGTCGGGGCAGCTTCCTCAGCAGGTTTATCCAAGGCAGGTTCCTTTACTGTTTCAGCTTCCTTTTCCGGCCCTGGTAATTTCTTCCCACTCCTAGTAGTAATTGCCATACATTGCTCATGTGTGGGCTGCCTAGCATTTTCAGTATTGTTAGGGAATCCTCCAGTCTGCCTCGGCTTAATATGTTGGGAAACCTGACCCATTTGTGTCTCCAGAGATTTCAGAGTAGCTTCATGATTCGTCATCCGCATCTTTGTTTTATCCATGAAATTCTCTGTCTTCTTGACAAACTGATTCATATTCTCAATATAAGTACCTGTCTAAGACATAAAAGTGGCCAGAGTCTGTTCCAGTATACTGCTCATGGCAGCTGGTGGCTGCTGTTGCTGCTGCGGCGGCAAGTGCGGCGGCAGTTGCTGCGGCAGTTGCTGTCGCGTCAGCAATCTAGGTCCTCCCTGATTCTGATTGTGTGCTTGAGGATTCAGGGCATTGTTAGGGTTACTCCAGGAAAACTTGGGATCCTTCCTCCAATTGGGATTATAATTGTTGGAATTGTAATTTGGCTTGTAGTTTCCAACATATTTTCCCTCTTCTACTTGTATTGGGCACTCATCCCGACTATGATTTCCCTCACAGATGTCACATACTTCCTCAACAGCAAATCCATGTTGACCATCATCATTTAATAACCTTTTCATTGCTTTAGTAAGGAATGCTACCTGTGATTTCATCGTGCTGTCGGCTTCATAATCCTTGACAGCAAGTACCCGTTTACCCTCTCTTCTTGCTGTCGGAAACTGCTCCTCATTTTTTGCCAGATTTTTCAAAACTTGCAATGCCTCGTCCGGATCTTTATCCAACAGTAGCCCATTTGCTGCTGAATCAATTCGAATATGCGTTTGTAAGTTGGCAGCATTATAAAACTTAGTTACCTGATTCCAGACGGGGAATCCATGCATTGGGCAGTTCCGCAGAAGAGTAGTAAAGCTGTCCCAGGCTTCGTGCATCGGCTCGTCATCTTCCTGTTGAAAAGTAGCAATTTCATTACGTAATCGCTCAGATAAATGCGAAGGATTAAAACGAGATAAAAATTCACGAGATAAATCTGCCCAAGTTCTAATTGAACCCGGCGTAAGTTTATTCCACCAAGTTTTAGCTCTGTCCCTCAATGAATGGGGAAATAACCGAAGCCTCAGTATCTCCGGATTAACTCCTGGCAGTCTAAACGAACCACAGATCTCCTGGAACGTTTTAAGATGCTCCCTAGCATCCTCTGTAACATCACCACTGAATTGACCGGCATTGTTGATCATACTAAACATGACAGGTTTCAGCTTGAAATTGTCAACATCTATATCCGACAGCGTGGTTTCCAATTCTACATGATCGTTCAACATATAGTCACGACAGGACCGTCGTCTGGCGGCAGGGTTACCGACAGGCGGTATAACTTCGCCAACAGGTGGGTCATCAGCCATCTTCTCTAGCTGTTCTTCAAGGTACTCGTTCCTGGCTAAAAGGTGACGAATTTGTTTCTTGAGATTGAAGGAACGTTCAATTTCCGGATCTAATGGATACTCAGGATCTTCACCTCTTTTAGATCTGCGCATAAACAAGAAAACCTCGTGAAAAGCAAGAGTTGAAAACACCAACGAAAAATAGGAAAAGAAAAATAAAAACAAAAACGAAAAGTGCAATAAAAGAAAGGTAGAGTTATGTTGCCAATCCCCGGTAACGGCGCCAAAAAACTTGTTGCGTGTAAAAGAGTCTATCGCAATGGTAGTGCAAGTGTACACGACGCAATTAGTAAAGTGATACGAAGTATCGGATATCGTCTCCACAGGGATTGGGCTAATAGCTTCACCTTAGTTTACTGCACGAAAGTAAAGGAAATATTTGAGATTGTTGTCACGAAAATAATAAAGAAAACGTAAATAAAAGAGTAGAGATATCAAGATAGAGAGAATGGACTGGTATTGAATTGCTCAGTAGTGCAGGTATTGCAGAGTTTAGGAAATCCAGTTCTGTCGTCGCACCCGTCGCGGCAGCACCTGTCGCGGCAGCAGTCCGTTGGTCGTCACGGCAACAAACACACCAACTCAGTACTTCAAGTTTGGCAAGAATCCCAGATCTGCCTTAGCCTATCCCTAGGTCCAAGTCTTTCGATGATCATGTCTTTGATGATACCTCCCGGCGTGAATCGAAGGATGAACACCGATGTGTATGAATTCTTCCTTAGCCACTTAACCTCGCCCTATCCCTAGGCACGAGATAGTTCAACTATAAACTAGAGAACTTGCTCTTATTTCTTTCGTATACTTAACTCTCCCGATGCTAAGTAAATGGATAACCTCACAATGCTCTCCCGATGCTCTTGCAAGATATTAATAACCAAAATTAGAGAACTTGAAGTTTATTTTATTGAACTTGAAAAATCCTAAAACAAAACAACCCTTGCAACTACTTTACAAATCAACCCGTGGCCCTAGGGGGTTTTAGAACATATCGACGACGGGTAAACGACGGAGGGGTTTTTGGTTGTCGGTTTAAAGGGAAATCGGCTATGGGTTATGAGAGATATGCCTTAGGTTAAAATACATTCCCTTATATAAGCTTTGGACTCAAGTATTCTAAGTTAACAAGGATTACAACTTTAATTAAAAGTATGATTCTAATAAAGACTTAATCTTCAAGGATCCTACTTTTCAGCCGTCCTCCTTGTTTCTTGGGATTTCCTCTCCTTGAGCTTTGGCTTGACATATCTTTTGATCTGGGGCTTGGAAAAATATATGGTTTTCACACGATAGACGAGCATAATTTTCTCTATCTATCGAGGTCCATTTTGCTTTTCCTCCACTAACTTGCTGTCATCCTCTGCTGTCACGGCAGATCCTTGGCAGCATCGTCCTCGTCGTCTGCTTGTCCAGTTCAGCTCTCCTGCTTCTCTGCCCTGCGCCCACCTTCTCTGTCTACTATGACAGCAACCTGCAAAATCAGCCATCTTTTAGTAGAATCTGTGCCTTTAATATATTTGTGATGTTTTGCTGTAAACTAACCTAAATGCAATGCAATGATGCTTGAATGTAGCAGAAATATGGGTTAAAAAGGGTGTAAATAATAGAACTTTTACACACTCAACAGACTCCTTCGCGAGAGAATTTAGTTTGGGTGATAGTGGATCGACTCACCAAGAGTGCACATTTCCTAGCCATCAACACGACTGATTCTTTGGATAAACTGGCTGATTTGTATATTCGTGAGGTAGTGAGACTGCATGGTGTGCCGAAGTCGATTGTATCGGATAGAGATATGAGGTTCACATCGAGGTTTTGGGATTGTTTGCATAGTGCATTGGGTAGCCGATTAAATTTCAGTACTTCGTATCATCCTCAGTCAGATGGTCAGTCAGAGTGGGTAATACAAGTGCTTGAGGATATATTGCGTTGTTGTGTTTTTGATTTCCAGGGTTCGTGGGAGAAACACCCGCCACTGGTTGAGTTTGACTACAACAATAGCTACCAAGCTAGTATTCAGATGGCACCATATGAGGCTTTGTATGGTAGGAGGTGTAGAACTCATGTTTGTTGGGCAGAAGCCGGACAAGAATTGGTATCATTACCTGCTATGCTTAAAGGTACTACCGAGAAGGTGAAGTTGATATGTGATCGCTTGAAAGCAGCAATCGATCGACATAAATCTTATGTAGATTTGAAGCATCGAGAAATCGAGTATACTGTGAGTGAGAAAGTCTTCTTGAAAGTATCTCTGTGGAAGAAAGTGATGAGATTCGGTAGAAAAGGTAAACTGAGTCCGAGATTAATTGGTCCGTATGAGATCGTTGGACGAGTTGGTCCTGTTGCATATAGATTGAGTTCGCCTCCGGAATTAGAGAAGATTTATGATGTATTCCACATTTCGATGCTTTAGAAGTATAGATCAGATCCGTCGCATGTAATGCATGTTGAAGAAATTGAATTGAATTCAAATTTTTCGTATGATGAAGAGCCGATCGAGATATTAGCTTCAAACAACAAAGTTTTGCGTGGTAGATCCATTGAGTTGGTCAAAGTGAAGTGGCGACACCGAGGTGTTGAAGAAGCCACTTGGGAGAGGAAAGACGACATGAAGCGTCAGTTTCTGCAACTTTTCCCATCAAGTAAATTTTGAGGACGAAATTTCTTAAGTGGGGGAGAGTTGTAACACCCCGATTTTGGGTCTATAAGATTTGGTAAGGTTTCGGTGTCCGAAAGACCGGTGTTGGGAGTTGTGGGTGAGTTCAGGGAAAGTGGTCTTCGGATGGTCAGACAAATATGAAATAAATTTATAAAATCATTAAATATTATATATAAGGCTTTGGTAAAAACAATTTTGGAAAAACGTTTTCCGAACCAGGACATTTCAGTTTAGTGGCCAAAATGTAAAGATTGCAAAATCTGTTTATAGTGACCATTTTGTAAAAGAATCAAAACATAGAATCTTTCAGGAGCTAAGTTGGCTGGGCCAATATGGTATTTTCCCCTCTTTATTTTGACTATCAAAATGTTTTAAAATGGTTTTTACAAATATCTAATAAAAAGTTTTCTCATATTTTGTAACCCCCTCAACTCGGCCTAGCCACCAGACCGTATCGAGTGGATTACACGGGACTAATCAAAGAAAGATCCGAAGATTTCCCTCCGATTAGCAACCCAAGACGCGTTGCTTAATATCTTTTCTAGATGCTCAAAGTTAAACTTAAGTTATTGAACACACAACGAAAGATATAACAACAACAACCATCGATTCGAACCAAAAAGGGCAACCAGGGACCAAAATGCAAAACTCGCATAATATGAGGACCTGAAATGCAATTAAGGTGATCTCTGAGAAACTTAGAACATTTCATGCTCCCATGATGAAAAGCAATATAAAACATGCACACAATCAACCACAATTGAAAACTACATAAACTAGGACCAAAACATAAGAAAAATAACTTCAAAGATGCATTCAACTAACTCCAACGACCCTTGTTTCGAAACTAGTATCGGAACGGTGCTCCACAGTAGCAAAAACATTTCAAAACGGCTTGAGACCATTCCGGCCCTGCTTAGCCCGTTTCGATACCCGTTCTGAAACGCCTAGGCAAAATTTAAGGGCTGTTTCGAAACGGTCGAGCCTGTTCCGAAACACCCTGCTGCAGGAACAACAAAACTCCAGTTTTAAGCATCCTTAAGGTATTTAACTTGGTTCTAATCGCCACATTCAACAGAGAAACAACAAGATCAACATATACACACTACACCAACCATCAAACATGCTTAAGATCAAGAGAAACATAAACATGCTTTACATACATATATAAAGAAAGCTTCAAGATCCAACATAAGAAGAACAAGGTCCAAAACAAAGATCACAAGACATAAGATAAGAACAAGCCATCCAGATATCTATCAACATGTCCTCAAAACAAGGAGTTTACAAACACTCCAAAGACATAAACGAGGTTCACCCTCATTGCCACACGCACTATTATCTAAGCAAAGGCATACTTGAGCTAAGAGCGGACACTTGGATCACCTCCCTTGCACTGTTGCTTTCCAAAGGGTCTACGGATCTGCATTGTTGGAAAAAGAGAGCGTAAGCTATAAAGCTTAGTGAGCGGAGCTCAAGACTAGCTACAAAAATGTAGTTTTGAAAACATCCATCGTTTAGGAAATCAAAACCGTTTCTTGAAATCTCTTTCACCAACCATTTCCAAAACCATTTCCTTTTCAACATGCTATCTTGAAACAAGATTAAGCAAAGCAACCATACATGCCATAGGCAAAGAACGTGCATCAACCATGCATAAGCCATACATGAACCATATATGCAAACCGATCCTACCAGCTCCTTTACCATGCACATGCTTCAAACATAAGCATAACCATATGAGTTTACCAAGCTCATAATGAAACCATAAGCGATTGAGTATATTGGCATCATTGACTCGTTGCTCGGATAAGCGGACACCTTGATGGCACAACCCCCATCAAGTCAAATGGTGAAACGACCCTCACCACAAACACACTTCGTCCGGGATGCCACAACCCGCATTGCCCGTTGGTGATAACACAACCCCTACCACTCGCATCACAATAGCACAACCCCTATTGTGAAACCGAAGGATTTCTCACGCGTGAATTTATAATTATAGTGCACTTCACATCCTATTGATCAATCAATACATCCGATATAACCCATGTATCAATATACTCACTGCAACATCATAAACCATTGATTTTCACCGTTGATAACCACCGCCAAACACATCCCAAAAGCCATGAACACAAGCTCAAGCATAGCATGAGCTCAACCAACATCCGAAACACAACATGGCATTCATGTGCGACAACCACAACATGCATTTAATGCATAACAACAACAACAGAGGAAACATCATTTAAAATGATATGCACATGATCCAAAACATGATCAAAATAAGAAGGCGAAAAGCCGAAACAAAGCCAAATCTTACCCTTGAGCTTGGATTGGCCTAATGGCTCAACCCAACCCCTTAAAACACCTCTTCAACCTTGATAAAATAGTAAAAATCATTTCCACTCACCAACGATTACCACAACAAGCCGAAACCCCTTTTCTAGCTTTCCTGTCCGCCCACAATTGCGTTCAACGAATCTGGATCCTCAATCCCTGCCTCTAACAAACCCAAAAATAGAGGATTTAGTGATATTTTCAACACACAAACATGCTGGAAAGCAGAGATTTCAACTACTCAACCAAAACACCTATCGAATAAATCCGATACAAGCCATAACCATCAAAAAGACCCAATTCGGATAGTCTCCCGCAAAGCCCAGCATTAGATAACATCAAAACACATAGATAAACATCTAAAAACATCATCCAATCATCAAATCAACACCATCTATTGATTCACTTCAAATTCCACCCAAAAACTCACTTTTTCATACTTCAAAATTCAACACTCAACCCCGTTTCGGGATTCTTGCCATTCACCCATCATCTCAACACAATAATCACATCAAAACAAAGGTAACAACATCAACAAACCAAGCATTAAAAGATCTTACCCAAAAATCTTACCAAAAAGCTCCTTTTCATCAATTTTAGCCAATTTACATTAAGATTAAGACAAGAGGATAAAACCTTGGTATTTAAAAGAATCAAAGCATGAGAATTTCATTAAAGAACCTTACATTAGAGGAGAATCACGTTGCTCACCCCCAATGCTAGCTATTATCCCTTGTTTAGTAAAAATCCTTGAAGAAAACAATGAAATAGACTTGAGTTTTAGGAAATCAAAGTAGGAGAACTATTTAGCAATAAAAGATTAATAAGAAAACACTTTTACCTTGAGGAAATAAAGCTCAAATGTTGTTTTGCTGAAAAGAGGAGGTGAGGAAGCTTGAAAATGGTTTTTGACGTGAAATAAGATTTTAGATGAACCCTTGTTTTAATTAAATCATAAAAGCTATTTTAAAATATTTGAATAGTCAAAATAAAGGGGATAATAACCAATTTGGCCCAGCCAAGATAGCTCCTTAAAGATTCAATGTTTTGACTCTTTTACAAAATGGTCACTAAAAACAGATTTTACAAACTTTACAATTTGGTCACCAACCAAAATGTCACGGTTTGGAAAGCGTTTTTCCAAAATTGTTTTTACCAAAACCTTTCACATATTTAAAAAGGATTTTAAATATTTATTCCATATTTTTCCCAACACTCGAAGACCTCTTTCCCTGAACTTACTCAAAACACCTAACACCGGTATTTCGGACTTCAGAAACTCATCGGATCTCCTAGACCCTAATCCGGGATGTTATAACTCTCCACCACTTAAGAAATTTTGTCCTCGAAATTTACATGATGGAAAAAGATGCGGAAACTGACGCTTCATGTCGTCTTTCCTCTCCCAAGTGGCTTCTTCAACACCTCGATGTCGCCACTTCACTTTGACCAACTCTATGGATCTACCACGCAAAACCTTGCTGTCCGTAGCCAATATCTCAATCGGTTCCTCATCGTATGACAAATCTGTGTTCAATTCGATTTCCTCAACATGCATTACGTGCGATGGATCTGACCTATACTTCCGAAGCATAGAAACATGGGATACATCATGTATCTTCTCTAATTCCGGAGGCAAACTCAATTTATAAGCCACATGACCAACTCGCCCAATGATCTCATATGAACCAATGAATCTCGGACTCAATTTACCTTTTCTTCCGAATCTCATCACTTTCTTCCATGATGATACTTTCAAAAAGACTTTCTCACCCACAACATACTCAATCTCACGACGCTTCAAGTCGGCATACGATTTATGTCGATCGGTTGCTGCTTTCAAGCGTTCACATATCAGCTTCACCTTCTCAGTAGTGCCCTTAAGCATAGCAGGTAAGGATACCAACTTCTGACCAGTTTCTGCCCAACATACCGGAGTTATGCACCTCCTACCATACAAAGCCTCAAACGGTGCCATTTGAATGCTAGCCTGATAACTGTTGTTATAAGAAAACTCAACTAACGGTAGGTGTTTCTCCCACGAACCCTGGAAATCGATAATACAACAACGTAGCATATCTTCAAACACTTGTATAACTCGTTCTGACTGACCATCTGACTGAGGATGGTACGAGGTACTGAAATTCAATCGGCTACCCAAAGCACTATGCAAGGAATCCCAAAATCTTGATGTGAACCTCGGATCTCGATCCGATACAATCAACTTCGGTACACCGTGCAATCTCACTATCTCGCGGATATACAAATCAACCAACTTATCCAAGGAATTAGTCGTGTTAACAGCTAGGAAATGTGCACATTTGGTGAGTCGGTCGACTATCACCCAAATTGAATTCTTTCGCGAAGGAGACAATGGTAAACCTGAAACGAAATCCATGGCTATCCTCTCCCACTTCCATTCCAGAATCTGTAAAGGCTGTAACAATCCTGACGGAAACTGATGCTCGGCCTTCACTCGCTGACAAACCATATATTTACTAACAAATTCGGCCACATCCCTTTTCAAACCAACCCAGAAGTAATCATTCTTCAAATCTCAGTACATTTTCGTGCTACCTGGGTGCATAGCAAACAGACTAGTATGTGCTTCATTCAAAATGGTACGTCTCAAATCAGCATCTTCAGGCACAACAACTCTATTTTTGTAACACAAAACATTACCATCGCTGAAACTATATTCGGTCGGTTTACCTTCCGCAATATCTTGAACATGTGCAGCTAAAGAACCATCTTGCAACTGTTTCTCACGGATCAACTGTTCAAGAGATGGTTTCACCCGCAGTTCTGCGATCAACCCTCCATCATGTGACAAACTCAACCTAGCAAACATCGCTCAAAGCTCAACTGCTACTTTCCTACTCAACACATCAGCTACCACATTAGCTTTACCCAGATGGTATTCAATAGTAAGATCATAGTCTTTCAACAATTCGACCCATCTACACTGTCAAAGATTCAAATCTTTCGGAGACATCAAATACTTCAAGCTCTTATGATCGGTATACACTGTACATTTCTCACCGTACAAATAGTGTCTCCACACTTTCAAAGCAAACACAACAACAACCAACTCAGTATCATGCGTGGGGTAGTTGTTTTCATGAGTCTTTAACTGTCTTGAGGCATAAGCAACAACTCTCCCATCTTGCATTAGAACACAACCTAGGCCTATATACGAAGCATCACTATAAATTACATAGTCCTTCCCTGTTACCGGTTGCACTAACACAGGTGCTCTAGTCAAAGCATCTTTCAATCGATCAAAAGCCAACTGTCTCGTTTCTATCCACTCATATCTAACTTCCTTTTGCAACAATTTCGTCAACGGAGCAGCTATCTTAGAAAACCCTTCTACAAACCGACGATAGTAGCCTGCTAAGCCTAGAAAACTACGAACTTCAATCACAGACTTCGGTTGCTTCCAATTCACAAAAACTTCCACTTTCTTAGGATCAACTCTAATGCCATCTGCTGACACGACATGCCCTAGAAAGACTACCTCTCTAATCCAAAATTCGCATTTGCTCAACTTCGCATACAACTGATTATCTAGCAAAGTCTTCAACACAAGCCGTAAATGTCTATCATGGTCTTCCTCGGTGCGCGAATAAATCAATATATCATCAATGAACATTACAACAAACTGATCTAGGAACTCATGAAAAACACGGTTCATCATGTCCATAAATACGGCCGGTGCGTTAGTCAACCCAAACGGCATCACTAAGAACTCATAATGGCCATAACGTGTCCGGAAATCTGTTTTCAGTATGTCTTGTTCCTTCACTTTTAGCTGATAATACCTAGACCTCAAGTCTATCTTCGAAAACACTGATGCATCTCTCAACTGATCAAACAAATCATCTATCCTCGGCAACAAATACTTGTTCTTCACAGTTAACTTATTCAACTGACGGTAATCAATACACATACGGTTACTTCCGTCTTTCTTCTTAACAAACAACACCGGTGCACCCCAAGGTGATATACACAGACGAATAAAACCACAATCTAATAATTCCTAAAGCCGAGTCTTCAGTTCTTTCAACTCTTTCGGAGCCATCCGATACAGAGCAATTGATACGAGAGTTGAATCAGAATACAACTCAATAGAAAACTCAACTTCTCTATCCGGTGGTAAACCAAGCAAATCTTCAAGAAACACCTCAGGAAAATCACAAACTGCTCTAATATCTTTTGGTCGAACCTTACTCATATCTGGATTCATCACATAAGCTAGGTACGCCTGACATCCCTGATCTAACATTTTCTGAGCCTCTAAAGCAAAAACTATGTTGGATAAGACTTTAACATTCTCACCAACCACTACTACCTCATAATCGTCCGACAATCTCAAGCTAACACGCTTAGTCTCAAAATCTACCTTTGCCTTGTGCTCAACCAACCAATCCATTCCTAAAATCACATCAAACCCATAGAAAGGAAATTCCATCATATCAACTGGGAATACGTGACCCTGAACCATCAACGGACATCTACGATACATATTTCTAACCACAACTGTCTCGCCAAACGAACTAGTCACATTCATACCCACATCAAGTATGTCACACGATACATCCAACATCTTAGCATGCTCACTCAGAATATAGGAATGTGTAGAACTATAATCAATCAACGAAAGCAATGTCAAAGGCTGTAATATGAAATTACTTGCAATAACATCGGCGTCATTTCTGCCCTCTATGTGTGTTTACACTCTCGCTGGTCTGCCTCCCTCAGGCCGGACTGCAACTACATGTGCCACATTCCTCTGTCTCTCGTTTCATGGCTGAAAGTTCCCTCGGCCTCGCTGGTACTCGATAGCTCGTACCGGTGCCTGACCACCTCTAGCTAGCTGAGGACAATCTCTCTTGAGATGATTCTTCGATCCGCACTGCCAGCATGTACCATAGGTTCCCCAACACTCTTCTGGATGACACCTACCATACTTGGTGCACTCAGGTGCACGATGAGCAAAACCTTGGCCTTGATGGCCACGTCCGGGGTTGCCACCCCCACGTCTATGATCAAAATGCTGCCTCTTGTCCTTGTGCCCCTTGGTATGATCGCGATTCCACTTTACAGGTCGTTTCCCTGAACTAGACCCGCCTCCTCGAGAAGACAAACCAAGACTATGCTCTATATATTTGGCTCGAGCTACTAGCACATCAAAATCTGTATAATCAGTAGCCATCATATAGGTCTTCACTCCCTCGGTCAAACCATACCGAAACCTCTCACAACGTTCCTTCTCAGTAGGAACTAGCTCAGCAGCATACTGACTCAGTCTAACAAACTGAATGTCATACTCTAAAACGGTCATACTCCCCTAAACTAAGGCCATAAACTCGTGCTTCTTCTCATCTTGGTACCTCAGCCCCAAGTACTTCTTCCAGAAAGCAGAACGGAAGAAATCCCAAGTGATATCAGCAGCAGTCATACTTAAAGGTGATCGTAGTCTACCAGACTTACGCGTCACCCTGAAGCAGAGATTCCACACAACCCAGCTTACGTGCATCACTGCACTCCATCTTAATCAGAATCCTGGTAGTACTAGCTAACCATGCCTCAGCTCCCTCGAGCGATAACCCACGATACTCTACTCCACCCAAGCTGCGGAGCCTCTCGAGGGGTAACCCTTCCCTCTGACCATGCTACGGTGCAGCTGCCTATAACCCAACCAACACAGACTAAAAATCCCCAGTAATAGCATGAATCAACGGGCTCATATCAACTCTGGCCTAACCCTGGCCACCACGGGGTTCCTCATCTCGCACATTAGCCCCACCATCTGGAGGAGGAGGAGTAGGTAACTCTCCATCTAACGGGCCTCCAGCACCCTCAACAAGATCCTTACGCTGCTCACCACTCGCCTGGCATCTTCTAGGTCTAGCCATAGCAACAAATGAAATGCTACAAACAAAACATAATAAACAAAAGGAAATGATTCGGTCAGCAACGTCAAGGGTCCAAGGTGCTCAAGTATTATATAGGTTTCCTGATAATAGTATGTGGCAATGAGCACCTTACACAGCAAACAACCTCAACACACAAGAATGCACCACCTCAACACACTTACCTCGCTTACCTTTCCGGTTGCACGACCACCAATGCAATCCTTTCCGAAGGAAAACCTAGGCTCTGATACCAATAGATGTAACCCCCTCAACCCGGCCTAGCCACCAGACTGTATCGAGTGGATTACACTGGACTAATCGAAGAAAGATCTGAAGATTTCCCTTCGATTAGCAACCCAAGACGCGTTGCTTAATTTCTTTTCTAGATGCTCAAAGTTAAACTTAAGTTATTGAACACACAGCGGAAGATAGAAAAACAACAAGCATCGATTTGAACCAAAAAGGGCAACCAGGGACCAAAATGCAAAACTCGCATAAAATGAGGACCTAAAATGCAATTAAGGTGATCTATGAGAAATTTAGTCCATTTCATGCTCCCATGATGAAAAGCAATATAAAACATGCACACAATCAACCACAATTGAAAAATACATAAACTAGGACCAAAACGCAAGAAAAATAACTTCAAAGATGCCTTCAACTAACTCCAACGACCCTCGTTTCGAAACTAGTATCGGAACGGTGCTCCACAGTAGAAAAAAATGTTCTGAAACGGCTTGAGACCGTTCCGGCCCTGCTTAGCCCGTTTCAATACCCGTTCCGAAACGCCTAGGCAAAATTTAAAGGCTATTCCGAAACGGTCGAGCCCGTTCCGAAACACCCTGCTGCAAAAACAGCAAAACTGCAGTTTTAAGCATCCTTAAGGTATTTAACTTGGTTCTAATCACCACATTCAACATAGAAACAACAAGATCAACATATACACACTACACCAACCATCAAACATGCTTAAGATCAAGAGAAACATAAACATGCTTTACATACATATATAAAGAAAGCTTCAAGATCCAACATAAGAAAAACAAGGTCCAAAACCAAGATCACAAGACATGAGATAAGAACAAGCCATCCAGATATCTATCAACATGTCCTCAAAACAAGGAGTTTACAAGCACTCCAAAGACATAAACGAGGTTCACCCTCATTGCCACACACACTATTATCTAAGCAAATGTATACTTGAGCTAAGAGCGGACACTTGGATCACCTCCCTTGCACCGTTGCTTTCCAAAGGGTCTACGGATCTGCATTGTTGGAAAAAGAGAGCGTAATCTATAAAGCTTAGTGAGCGGAGCTCAAAACCAGCTACAACAATGCAGTTTTGAAAACATCCATCGTTTAGGAAATCAAAATCGTTTCTTGAAATCTCTTTCACCAACCATTTCCAAAACCATTTCCTTTTCAACATGCTATCTTGAAACAAGATTAAGCAAAACAACCATACATGCCATAGCCAAAGAACGTGCACCAACCATGCATAAGCCATACATGAACCATATATGCAAACTGAGCCTACCGGCTCCTTTACCATGCACATACTTCAAACATGAGCATAACCATATAGGTTTACCAAGCTCATAATGAAACCATAAACGATTGAGTATATCGGCATCATTGACACGTTGCTCGAATAAGAGGACACCTTGATGGCACAACCCCCATCAAGTCACATGGTGAAACAACCCTCACCACAAACACACTTCGGCTGGGATGCCACAACCCGCATTGCCCGTTGGTGATAGCACAACCCCTACCACTCGCATCACAATAACACAACCCCTATTTTGAAACTGAAGGATTTCTCACGCGCGAATTTATAATTATAATGCACCTCACATCCTATTGATCAATCAATCTATCTGATATAACCCATGCGTCAATATACTCACTGCAACATCATAAACCATTAATTTTCACCGGGGATAACCACCTCCCCAAACACATCCCAAAAGACATGAACACAAGCTCAATCATAGCATGAGCTCAACCAACATCCGAAACACAACATGGCATTCATGTGGGACAACAACAACATGCATTTAATGCATAACAACAACAGAGGAAACATCATTTAAAATGATATGCACATGATCCAAAACATGATCAAAATAAGAAGGCGAAAAGCCGAAACAAAGCCAAATCTTACCCTTGAGCTTGGATTGGCCTAATGGTACAACCCAAACCCTTAAAACACCTCTTCAACCTTGATAAAACAGTAAAAATCATTTCCACTCACCAACGATTACCACAACAAGCCGAAACCCCTTTTCTAGCTTTCTGGTCCGCCCACAATTGCGTTCAACAAATCCGGATCTTTAATCCCTGCCTCTAACCAACCCAAAAACAAAGGATTTAGTGATATTTTCAACACACAAATATGCTGGAAAGCAGAGATTTCAACTACTCAACCAAAACACATATCGAATAAATCTGATGCAGCCCTAACCATAAAAAAGACCCAATTCGGATAGTCTCCCGCAAAGTCCAGCATTAGATAACATCAAAACACATAGATAAACATCTAAAAACATCATCCAATCATCAGATCAACACCATCTATTGATTCACTTCAAATTCCACCCAAAAACCCACTTTTTGATACTTCAAAATTCAACACTCAACCCCATTTCGGGATTCTTGCCATTCACCCATCATCTCAACACAATAATCACATCAAAACAAAGGTAACAACATCAACAAACCCAACATTAAAAGATCTTACCCAAAAATCTTACCAAAAGCTCATTTTCATCAATTTTAGCCAATTTACAATAAGATTAAGACAAGAGAATAACACATTGGTATTTAAAAGAATCAAAGCATTAGAATTTCATTAAAGAACCTTACATTAGAGGAGAATCGCGTTGCTCACCCCTAATGCTAGCTATTACCCCTTGTTTGGTAAAAATCCTTGAAGAAAACAATGAAATAGACTTGGGTTTTAGGAAATCAAGGTAGGAGAACTATTTAGCAATAAAATATTAATAAGAAAACATTTTTACCTTGAGTAAATCAAGCTCAAATGCTGTTTTGCTAAAAAGACGAGGCGAGGAAGCTTGAAAATGGTTTTTAACATGAAATAAGATTTTAGATGAACCCTTGTTTTAATTAAATCATAAAAGCTATTTTAAAATATTTGAATAGTCAAAATAATGGGGATAATAACCAATTTGGCCCAGCCAAGATAGCTCCTTAAAGATTCAATGTTTTGACTCTTTTACAAAATGGTCACTAAAAATAGATTTTACAAACTTTACAATTTGGTCACCAACCAAAATGTCACGGTTCGGAAAGCGTTTTTCCAAAATTGTTTTTACCAAAACCTTTCACATATTTAAAAAGGATTTTAAAGATTTATTCCATATTTTTTCCCAACACTCGAAGACCTCTTTCCCTGAACTTACTCAAAACACCAAACATCGGTCTTTCGGACTTCGGAAACTCATCGGATCTCCTAGACCGTAATCCGAGATGTTACATATTTCCTTATTTCACGTTAAAACACCATTTGAAGCTTTTCTTATTTTCTCTTCAGCCAAACAGCTTTTGAAGTTTGATTTTATCAAGGTAAATGATGTTTCTTATTGATTTAATGTTTTCAAAAGGTTTTCCTATCTTCTATCTCTAAAACCCATGTTTTATTCTTAGTTTTCTCAAGTGTTCTTTGCTAATCAAGGGGGAAATACTATCATTGGATGTGAGCAACGAAATTATCCTCAGATGTAAGGTTCTTTATTGATATTCCCATGTTTTTTTATTCTTTTATGTATTAAGGTTAAGATTTTCTAAAAGTTTCTAATGAAAAATTGGGTAAAATATGGTAAAATGAGTTTTTTGGAGTGTCTTTCGTTGTGATCTGTTAAAGCTGGGTTTAATGTTGTTTTGGGCTTTGTTTTTGATGTGGAATAATTTTGAGATGATGGGTCATTGATAGAAATCCTGAAATTGGGTTTTGTGTTGAAGTTTAGTGGATGTAAAAGTGAGTTTTTTAGTGAGTTTTGTGATCAATCATTAGCTGATGGTTTTCTGATGATGGGTTGATGTTTTTAGATGTTTATTTATGTATTTTGATGATGTATAATGCTGGGTTTTGCTGGAGGTTGTTCGAGTTGAGTTTTTCGATGTTTTAGGTTTGTTTCGGCAATATTTTGATAGGCGATTTGAATGAGTTGTTTAATCTCTGTTTTCCAGAAAGTTAGAGTGTTGAAACTACCTCTAATCCCCTATTTTGGGTTGGTTAGAAGTAGGGGTTGAAGATCCAGAATTGTTGGATACATTTGTGGGCGAACCGGAAAGCTAGAAAAGTGTTTCAGCTTGATTTTGGTAATCGCTGGTGAGTGGAAATGTTTTTAACGCCTTAACAAGGTTAAAGAAGCATTTTGGGGGTTTGGGTTGTGCCGTTAGGCCAATCCAAGCTCAAGAGTAAGTTTTGAGCTATTTTGGCATTTTCGTCGTTTTACATGTTGATCATGTTTTGATCATTAGCATATAATTTTAATGATGTTTTTACACTGTTGTTGTGCATCAATGCATATTGATTTTGTCCCATGAGAATACCATGTGATTTATGAAAATGTTGCTTGAGTTCATGTTATGCATGAGCTTGTGTTTATGGTATTTGGGATGTGTTTGGGGATGTGTTTAACCCCGATGTAAAACAGTGGAATGAGATGTTGCGATGGGTATATTGACACATGTGGATCTTTATATCGGATAGATTGATCGATCAATAGGATGTGAAGTGCACTATAAATATAAAATTCGCGCGTGAGATAAATAATTCGGTTTCACAATAGGGGTTGTGCTATTGTGATCTGAGTGATAGGGGTTGTACTATCACCAACAGACAATGCAGGTTGTGGCATCCCGGCCGAAGTGAGATTGTGGTGAGGGTTGTTTCACCATGTAGCTTGATGGGGGTTGTGCCATCAAGGTGTTCGCTTATCCGAGCAACGTGTCAATGATGCATGTATACTCATTCGCTTATGGTTTTAATATGAGCTTTGTAACTCATATTGTTATGTTTACATGCTTGAAGCATGTGAGTTGTTTTGGAGCCGATAGGCTTGGTTTGCATATGTGGTTTACATATGGTTTATGCATGGTTGATGCATGTGTTGTGCCTATGGCATGTGTTGTTGCAATTTCTCATACTTGATTTAAGTATGGTATGTTGAAAGGAAATGATTTGCGAAAGTGATTTTAAGAAATTGTTTTAGTTTCCAAAATGAAGTTGGTTTTCAAAATTGCATTGTTGTAGCTTGGTTTTGAGCCCCACTCACTAAGCTTCGTAGCTTACGCTCTCTTTTCCAACAATGTAGATCCGTAGACTATCTTGGAAGGCAAAGGTACACGAGAGGTGATCCAAGTGTTCGCTTCAAGCTCAAGTATGGTTTCGTTTAGATAATAGTGTGTGTGGCAAGGGGGTAGACCTTATTTATGTTTTGGGAGTGTTTTTTAAACACCTTCTGATGCGAGCATGTTGGTTATGCCATGGTCGGCTTGTTTTTACCTTGAGCGTAATGGTTTTGGTTTTCTATCTCGTATTGCTTAGTTTATGGATCTTGTTGTTTCTTATCTTATTGCTTGTTAATCGTTGGTTAGTTCTCTTACTTAAATGTATGATTGGATGTTCTTTCTTGGTGTGTGCATGCTTATCATGTTGTTACCTTGTTGTATGTGTTGATTGGAATCAAGGGGAACAACCTTGGAGATGCTTGGCCTGCAGATTTTCTGTTACTGCAGTAGGGTGTTTCGAAACAGGCTCGAAGGTTTTGAAACGACCCTTATTTTTGTCTTTGCGTTTTGGAACGGGTATCGAAACGGGCTTTGCGGGGCCGGAATGGATATAACTGTTTCAGAACGAAAGCTCTCTAGGCAGACCCGTATCGATACCTTTGAAAGTGTTACGAAACGGGTGTCGTTGGGAATTATTTAAGAGCATCTTTGAAGTTGTTCTTCTTGTGTTTTGGTCCAAGCTTGTTATGTTATCATTTGTGTTTGATTGTGGGCTTGTTTTGAGTTGCATTTCAGCATGGAAGTATGAAATCATACTAATCTCAAAGTGATCACCTTAATTTCATCATATGTCCCTACTTTATGCTAGTTTTTCATTTTGGTCCCTAGTTGCTCGGTTGATCGTTTGGTGCTCGTCTAGTCGTGTTTTCTTCCGCTGTGTGTTCCTAAATATAGGGTTTAATTCGAGCATTTAGAAAATATATTAATCAACGCGTTTAGGGTTGTTGATCGGAGGAAAATCTCTAGTTTTTTCTTCGACTAGTCTCGTGTGATCCGCTCGATACAGTTTGGTGGCTAGGCCGGGTCGAGGGGGTTACACCCCATCTGATCCAATATCTGAATTATGCTGGCCATCAAAGCCTCAGATGCCTCAAGAGATAATCCACGAAATTCTACTCCTCCCAAACTCCTCAAACGCTCCAATGGCAGTCCCACTTTCCCAGCAGCAGGCGCTTGCACATGCACTCCAGCTACAGCAGCCTGAAATGCTCATGTCATCGCCTGTACCAAAGGCGTCAAGTCTCCCAACACCGGACCAGCCTGTCTGTGTTGGCCTTGCTCATCACCCCTAGGTGGTGGTGGCGGAGGAGGAGGTAAGTTTCCACCAGGTAGAACCTCGTTCTCCTGGTCAAGTTGCCCCTTAGCAGGAGCAATTGCTCCAGAACGTAACTCTCGTCTCGTTCCCATTGTGCTAGTTAACATTAAAGCATGAATATAAAACAAACAAAAGATTAGGCCAGCTCTTAACAAGGATTCCAAGACTTCCAAAACCAATTTAAAACATTTCACTTGGTAATAAGGCAATGGGCATCCCAATATTCCCCCTCATCATAGCATAAAGCATACTACATGCATATCACAACCATCATGCGACTCAAGCATCAAGATCCAGCCCAAACAAACATCATAGAACAACTCACATTCATATTCAATCATCATATATATCACATCACCATCACATACTTAACATTAACATACTTTAACTTCACCAGTCAAAACATACTTCACCAAAAACACATATTCACTTTACATGTGTTTACCAACAACTTACCATCATCCCAATCTTTCATAACCTGGCTATGATACCACCAAATGTAACCCCTTCGACCTGGCTTGACCGACAGACCGAACCAAACGGATCATACTAGGAATATTGAAGTAAACTAGGAAGGTTTACCTCAATAAACGACCCTATTTTTTTCTTTTTATCTTGTTTAGATGCAACTTAGGTTCCTATGTGTATACATAAGCAGCAGATAAAACAACGTCACACAACGCTCAATGATTGAACTCAATGAAAGGTTTAAGGACCATTTTGTAAATTCATCAAATCGCAAGGGTTATTACCAAATTCGGATTACCAACCCTTAATTAAATTCATTACAAACTTCTCTATGAAATCTCAGCTCAAAACGACCATCGGAACTTATTTAATTGCATACATGATCATCAGGGACCAAAATGTAAGAAAATGGGAACTATGGATATTCCAAAAACTGTATTAACTACCGGTTACGAAGTCCATTGTGATTCTTTCTCATTTCCATTATGGAAATTCAAGAGGTTAGAGCAATCTAGTCGGGACTCGGTGCTTGGCTTTCACACGTTGGCAACTCAAACAATTCGAGACATAGTCGTTGATGGCTGATTTCATTCTAGGCCACCAATACAAAGGCTTGAGATCCTTGTACATCTTAACCGATCCAGGGTGAATCGAAAATGAACTTTGATGTGCTTCATTTAATATCTCTTCTTGTAATTCCTTGTTATCAGGAACACAAACTCTATCTTTAAAATAGATAGATATTTTCAAGCTTTAGAGAGTCGAAAATGAGCGCGTTTCGGAACAGTGAGCCTTGTATCGGAACAGTCGTTTTGAAACAATGCTTATCGTTTCGATACGCGGGTTTGTTTCGAAACCTTTTAAGACTCGTTTCGGAACAAGGTTTCACAGAGGCAAAATGTTTTGAAACAGTCCTCACCATTTCGAAATACCAAGGCAATTTCAATCCCCTATTTCAAAACAGACAAGGGTGTTTCGAAACACCTGGGCCTGCAATGTTTTAGAAAGCTGATTTAACTTGATTTAAATCTTCTGGAACCATCCCGACATATGCCCAAACATGTTTGCATCACTATTATACATCAATCACTAAGCATATGAAGCAAAGGCATCATCATAGCATCATAAACAATAATAAAGACTCTAAAGGCATGCTTCCTAGAAGAAATATGCCCCAAAAGGTCAAATTGCAATTCCAAGCATCATCCAAAACTTTAAGGCCTATTACACAACCAAATATGCATACTAAACTTGCATCAAAACAGAAGATACCAAACCAAAAATGTTCATAGCATTGGACACCCCATTGCCTTTATTACACTAGTTCGAAAAAGCTCAACAAACTTTTAAAGAGTTTCTTTGAAGGATCCCTTGTAGATGCTGCCTCCAAACACCTAATTGTCTGCATTGATGAACAAAGAGAGCATAAGCATACAAGCTTAGTGAGTGTTACTCAAAACCAAAACATCATCAATGCACAAATCCATTTTTCACACTTTTCAAAACCATCATGTCTCCTTTGACAAAACATGCACTTTATCATCAAAATCATTTTACTAAACATCATGCAACATGATTCATAAAATTCCAGCAATTAAACCATTGCTACTCAAATTCCAAGCCTTCCAAGCACAACACCTTTATGCTAAGCTTAAGACAAAACATGCATTTTTCTTCATATGCATCAACAATATTTTCCATAACATTTCATTTCATTATATTGGCTCACAAGTGATAACAACATTCTCAAAACACATCGGATACACGGATTACCAAGGGTTTTCCCGCACCCTTCATACACTCTACCGACATCTCAAGGCTCACGCACGAGAGCAAACCCTCTATCGTTGTGACACCCGTGGTAGAGTATTCGGTACAATATCAACCCCTCAATACCACTCATCGGTAGATGTATAACCCACTAACGAGAGACATGTCACACACAAGGTTCACACCCGGAAGCTACCCTCAACTGTTGCAACCTTAAACAATCCTCAATCGCTAGGGTACTTGGATTGAGTTTTTGGTACAATCACAACCCCTACATCCAAGGCGACTTGTTTATAGTACACTCAATCCTATAGCTGGCTAACTATATCTGATTTTATTTACAAAACACTTTATTCAACATCACTTGCCAATATAATCCACATTTCATGCATACCTTACTCTTTTTACAAAGCATTCATGATAAGCCATAACTCAAGAATTAAACCATGCTTCAAATCTCATGCATCAACACATGCATACAAGGATCACTTACCTTGTGCATCCTTAAACCACATGGCATCACCAAACACATTTTATATACTCAAAAGCATGCTTTAAAATAGTAGGTAAATGCAATTTAAAACCAAGTGCAACCAGAGCTCAAACTAGCACAATCCGAGAGGGAAATTCACTTTACTTCCGAACTTAGTAAAGCATTTCAAGCTCTTACTAAGTTCCCAAAACCTTTTCTAAAATGTTTCCACGCTAGAAAACCAAGTTTCACTCACCGCCTTGTGAAACCACACTTGTTGACACAACTATCAGTCGTCTGAAGCCTCTAAAATCACTTCGTTTGATTCCAGATTACTATCCCCTCCAATCCTTGCTTCTCCTCTAATTTGGCAAGATTAGCTTTAAAGAACTTGAAGGAAAATGAGAGAAATCACCAAGAAAAATTTTGAAATCAAGAGAGAATTTGAGAGTGAAGAAAATCTGGAAATTTGAAAGAAATTGAAGAGTGTTTGGCTGAAGTGAAAAAGAGAAATGAAAAGATCGTCAATATTTTTGTTAAACAATTAACTACCTTTCTAATTAAATCAATTAAAAGCCTTTTTAATTTTTAATAAAACATTTAAAACACATGCCAAATTAGAGAAAAAGGCCTAATTGCCAAATAGCTCCCTAAAGATTCTAAGATTTTGACTCTTCTTGAAAAACACACTTTTCCCAACTTTTAAACCTTTACATTTTGGTCACTACCCAAAATGTATACTTCAGAAAACCCGTTTTGTAAAATTTATTAAACCAACCTCTTAAATATAATTTTAGAGGAATTTAGGAATTTTATCATATTATTATCCCATCCCAAACCTTGATTTCTCTAAACCACCTTTTAACGGTTCGAACAACTGAAACCGGTTCCACCAGCCCAACCCGACTTGCAAAACACTTAGGCCCAAAACCGAGGCGTTAATATCGAGGTTGGCCGCTGGTTGTATGGGACTCTATCTGATCCCCGAAGAATGCAGGTGGTATTAGCTTTCGCGATATGCACCTCTTTAATGTCTCTCTCTTGGGAAAACAACTTTGGCGGATGATTTTTGATCCGAACGCGCTATTATCACAAGTCTTTCAGGCACGATACTTTTCATCTAGGAACATCTTTGATGTTGTGGCCAATAAAAAGGCTCTTTCGCTTGGAAAGGCTTATATAAGGCTATACAATTACTCTACCCTAGCTTCTTTTGGTGTTAGGGCATCAATTGTAAAGTTCGTGTGCATCAAGAAAACTGGGGTGGTGCTTCTGCACTCCATTTGTACGGGGACTATTCAGATAGTGATGAGATTTTGCCTCGTTTCCATGACTTCATGGTGCGTGGACAAGCCAGGTGGGATGAAACTAAAGTACATCATTACTTTGACTGGGACGATGCTGAAACTATTCTCCATGTTCCCATTCTTAATGACCACCACGATATGGTGCTTTGAGGCAACCGTGATTCTAGTATATACTCTGTTTGTTCAGGCATTTTGTTCTTACAACGACCTCTGAGGCTCCTTAATCGACCGTCATCGATTTGGAAAATAATATCCTGATTGCCAACTCTTCCCAAAGTGCAAGCCATCGGTTGGCACACGGGTCGCGATGCACTACCTACTGGACATCGATTCGTGAATGTGGATTTGTTTTCAGGTTCTTGTCCTTTCTACCGGGCTTCTCTGAAAACGGCCATCGATGCACTCAGAGAATGTCTGGGTGCATATGACGCTCTTCGCCTCACCGGCTCTCCGCCTCGCCTTTGCTCCAGCTCGGCCACGCTGATGAATCCTTGGTTTGAGGAGTGTGCATCGCTCCTTTCCCAATATGATTTTGCTTTGTTCCTTACGGTGTTATAGAATTTATGGAACCGTCAGAATGATTTGATTCATAATGGTCGTCTCCAGCCACCTTGACTCACAGTTATTTACGCTCAGGGCCTCTTCACGACTACCATATGGCCACCTCGACTACCTCCCCGTCACATTCCTCTGTCCCGGCCATCTCAGACCCTCGCTGGCAGCCCCCCAAGGGTTAGATCCATCAAGATAATTATGGATGTCACTTTTCAACCGGAAACCAAATATGCGGCCATTGGCGTTATCGCACGCGACAACAAGGGTGTTGTCCTCGGTGGGCTGGGTCTCCATTCGGCCGAATACACGGTTGCAGCTTCGACAGAGCTCCATGCGGTCATTGCTGGTATTCAGCTTTGTCGGGACAAGGGTTGGTCTGCTATAGTCCTGAAGTCCGACTCAACTGTTGTGGTTAATAAGCTGAATCGGCTTACTCTGAATGTCTCGACCTTGAATCCCCTTATTGCGCATGCTCGCCAGCTTCTTTCCTCTTTGGATCATATCCAATTTAGATTTGTACCTCGTTTGGCTAATACTGTTGCACATTTGTTGGCCTCTCGGGCTTTGCACTCAATGTCGTCTATTTTTTTCAATACGGGCTACCCCGATTTCTTACGTTCTCTTGTAATGAACGAGTCTTGTACTCTGCTTCTTCATCCTCTTCTCAATTCACCTGCCAAACGATGACGAATTTGTCATATTTTCATTTTCCTTTCATCTTCAAGAACAAGCCAACCTTATGCCACTGCAGTTCAGTCTGTTCCGGCCACCCTATCGTTGCATATTCTGCCCCTGTCGCATTAAAAAAGGGGGAAAACCCTCTAAAGTAGTTCTATTTTTACCCCCCTTTACCTCTTTTTGAGTAAAGAACATGGGGAATGAAAAGCTTTTTCAAGGTTGTTTGAAGCAACATGGATCTTTTGATAGGGGAACATACATGTGTGTCATTCTTTTATTTACATCTTTATGCCAGGTAACTATACTCGAAGCATTAAATCGACAGTAGTTGTGGCATAAATCCAAGTCTTTCACTCACGATCTCCGTGTCTGTGATGTAAAGTGTACTTGACAACTTCATAAATTGAAACAACTATCCCCACCGAAGGACAAATGCGACCAACACGAGGACCAAGTTGCATGGCTGGAAATATAGTGGAACAACTTTGGAATTTTGGTTTAAGGACCAAATTGAAAGAATATGCAAATAAAGAGGGCTAAGCTTAGTGAATTTTTTCGAATTAAGACTAAATTGATTGAATATGTACATATAAAAGATCAAATTTGCTATTATGCAATTGTTTATAACAAAAACGTTACTTAACGAGGTTTAACGTTTCAGTTACAATTTTGTTACAAAACACAAAATTTAATTGTCATTTTATAACATTTGAAAGTTTGGTTACCGTTTTATTTATTTTTAACAAAGTTCAGTGACCGTTTGTGAACTTTACCCTAAATTATTTTAATATATTTTTTCTAACTTGATTTTTTTTTGGTTATGTTGACATTGAGAATTGAATTCAAGATTCAAACCAGAACACAAAGTTGGATCGGTGGAATAGAGAGTTGAAATTTTAACAACGAAATTGAATTTTTTAGTTCAAATTTGTAATCATTACTGCTAGTTTTGTTTTCTTAATGCGAAATGTTTTTTTTTTAATTATGACATTTTTATATGTAAAAAAATGGGCTTTTATGGGTAATTTTTCCCCATCTAAATTAAGGAGTTTTTAACTAGGCATGTAAAAATACCTCTTTTCTTATAAAAAAAGTAGGCATTCTTTTATTGAGAAAAAATACAAGTGGCAATGTCATATCAACTGTTATTAACTACAGGTAACGATAGTGATCATAATGAAAGTGATTTCAAAGTTAAGTGACTAAAATGCAAGTTTTAAAAGTTTCGTGGCCGTATTGAAAGTGCTCTAAAGAGTTTGGGACTACTAGTATAATTTACACTATAATTAACTGCATTCTTAAAAAAAATTATTCCATTAATTTAAGTTGTTTAATGTAATTAAAACTAAAACCATAAACCCCAAATACTAAAACTATAAAACCCTAAAATAATAAACCCTAAACTATAAACTATAAACCACAAACCATAAAGCCCAAAAACACTAAAATGTAAACTTTTCTAAGTGAGTATTAATTACATTAAAAACCCTAAACACTAAAAACATAGGTCATAACCCTAAATATTAACGCTAAAACAATATGCCATAAAACTTTGAGACCATAAACCTAAACCCCGAACCCTAAAATATTGATCCTTAAACCATAAACCTTAAAAATTTAATCTCTAAAACCCTAAATCCTTTTAGGTGAATATTAATCACATTAAACATCATAAATTAATAGAATGCATCTTTTTAGGAATATAATGCAATTAATTATATTATAATAGATTTCATTAAAAAGTAAAATAATCACAAGTTCATATTGACAACCCTCCTAATGCATATTGCAAAACCCTTAATAAATTGAAACAAAATTCACATAAAAACAAAGGTAATGAATATGTGATCATGAACCAGTAATTATAGAATATTAACACCATGAAATGAAAAGGAATAACAAAAATAAGAGTAAACTATATAAATGGCCATTTAACTACACGGAGGTTTTAATTTAACCACATGGTGGCTTGAACTTGCATGAGGCAATAAAAATGAACTAACGAATTGAACCAAAGATACACTAATTGGCCTAGTAGTCATAGATGCTCATCTGCTTCATCTCTAGTGTGGGTTTGAACCTTGACATTTTCCTTGAAAATATTATTGTAACACTATTTAAAAAGAAACAATTCACCACTAAGCCAAGTTAAATATTTGGTTACTATTAACGACACATTTTATATATTTAAGTTTGAGTCATCTTGTGTTACCATCTGATTGGAAGATTAAATTATTAAATTAAATTAAAATTAAGATCAAATGAATATAATTTGTAAGTATCATGTACCAATTGTGTGATTTTACATATTTAAATTGACTTGTCACTTCACATTCTCTATTAAATTTTAACATAGATGATTTATTTGATATTATATAAATAATTAAATGATTTAATTAATTAAATTAACAATAAGATCAAAATATTTTCCATAGTTAAATGGTCATTTACATATAGTTTACTCAAAAACGAAATATAAATTGTCTTTAGTAAAATTCCCTACCTACCTCTAAAGAAATTCATGTGGGTCATATTTTTTTTATTTGCTCAAACCATGGGCGAAAATTACAACTTTAAAGTGAGTCACACAAATAATATAATTTTAAATACAAGTGAGTACTAGTAGCTTCGTTTGGACTACATGTGTTGAGCATACAAGATGTATGAAGAAATTAAGGGTTGTATTTGCAGATAGAGAAAATAGCCTGTTTCATTCAATAACAACGTTTGGTTTTATACAAGAGTGTCAGAAACCTTAGTATGGCTAATGTATGACACATCTGCTCCTTCTAGAAGGTTGTTACAACCTTCCAACAGAATTGGAGAACTGAGGAATTGTTGGCAGTTGTAATGCCAGCTTATTCTTTGCTTTAATTTCATCCTTATCTTCAACATTTTCCCAGCTTGAATTTTCTTTGAAGCTTCTGATGTGTAATTTGGTTCGAATGCCTTCAAAGTGTTCAACTGGTAATGCTCTAGTGAGAATGTCTGCAACTTGATATCGTGCAGGAATGTAGTTGATCTGTAGCAATCTTGTAGTCACTTTTTCTCTAACAAAATGTAGGTCAAGATCGACGTGCTTGGTTTTTGCATGAAGGACAAGGTTTGCTGCCATGAAGACAGTTCTTTTGTTGTCACACCAGAGCTGGGGAATGTCATTTAGCTTAATTCCCATTTCTTTCAAAGCTGATTGAACCCAAATAACTTCTGAGGCAACATCGGCAAGACTTCTATATTCTACCTCTGCTGTTGACCTGGAAACAGCACGTTGCTTCTTTGAACACCACGTGATAAGGTGATGGCCGAGCATGCCACAATAACCCGTAGTGGAGCGTCTATCATCAATGTCACTGCCCCAATTGGCATCAGAAAAGGAAGTGATTTGGAGAATGTCACGATTTTATGATTGAAACCAGATTCCATGGTCAAGTGTGCTACCTAAGTACCTTAGGATCCTCTTAACTGCCTGCCAATGTACTTCAGTGAGATTTTGCATGAATTGAGTTGCTTTGTTGACTGCAAATGCTAGATCAGGTCTTGTATGGAAGATATATTGAAGTGCTCCTACAACGTTTTTGTAACCTTGAACTTCAGTTAGAGGGTCACCATTGTGTCTACTGAGTTTGGGAAATGTTACCATAGGTGTTGATGCAGCTTTATCTCCCAAGGTCTATGTTTTATGTAGCAATTCTGTGACATATTGTTTTTATTCAAAACAATCCTCCTTCATAAGCTTGAACCCCAATGCCAAGAAAATAATGCAGCTTGCCTATATCTTTCAGAGAGAAACGATCATGTAGTGCTTTGATTACTTGTTGAACATGTGATTCAATGTTTCCTGTGAGTAACATATTATCAACATAGACAACCAAATATATTATAAGATCACCCTGCTTGAGTATGAATAACGTAGGGTTAGCTTGAGAGACTAGAAAGCCAAGTGTGCCCAGAAATGACTTTAATTTGACAAACCAATTGTGTGGAGCTTGTCTCAAGCCATAGATGGCCTTCTTTAATTTTTAGAAAAAAAGGCGTCCAATGGAATTGTATTGGATGAAACCAGCTGGTTGATGCATATAGACAGCTTCATACATATCTCCCTTGAGAAATGCATTGTTAACATCGACTTGATGTATTTGCCACTGGTTAGTTACTGCCACAGAGATCAAGATGTTTACTATAAAAAAGCGAACAACCGGACTGAAGGTTTCCATGAAATCAATTCCTGGGGTTTGAGAGTGACCTTTCGCAACTAATCTCGCTTTGAATTTGCTGACCGGGCTTTCTGTATTTTATTTTACTCAAAACAACCATTTGCTGCCAAATGCTTTCTTCCCAGATGGCAGGTCGACCAGTTCCCAAGTGTCATTGTCTTGAAGGGCTTTGTATTCTTGTTTCACTGCTTCAGCCCAGTCTGGATTGTGCAAGGCTTCTTGAACCGTGGATGGTATAGCTTCAACCATGTATAATTTAGGCTTGAAGATTCCTATTTTGCTTCGAGTAATCATTGAGTGTGTATTGGTGGTTTGGTTGGATGATGTAGTGGTTAAATCTGTTGGTGGGCCGATATTTGGAATTAGAGAGGTAGTGGTAGTAGGAATATCTTCAGTGGGTGGAGATGATGGTTGTGAGGTGGGTGAAGCTTGGTGATTCATGTATGTGGGTGTAGGTGGATCGTTGATGATATGTTCTGAAGGTGGTGTAGAGGGTGGTGATGAGGAGCTTGTAGGACTATGAGGTGTGTTTGAGTCAACATGTGAGGGTAAAGGAGAAGAATGATCTGAAGTAGAATGTTTGGAGGGTAGAACTGGCAATGCCCTGGATCAATTGACATGTGGTGGAGCAGCATTGGTTGTAGCAGTCTTGTTTTCAAATGGAAAGACTGACTCATTGAAGACAACACTGCGTGAGATGTATATTCAACCGTTATCATCAACACACTGGTAGCCTTGATATTTAGGAGAATATCCAAGAAATAGACATGGCTTAGACCTGAAGTCAGGCTTGTGTTTGTTAAAGGGATGCAAATTAGGGTAACATTCACACCCAAATACTTTCAGTTGGCCATAATCAGGAAGACGACCTGTCAACTTTTGAAACGGTGACATATTACCAAGTTTCTTAGATGGCTGACGATTAATGAGAAAAAAATGAGCTCATTACAACATAGGATCAGAATTGAAGAGGTATGGAGGCTTGAGCTCAAAGGGAGAGAGTCATTTCAACTATGTGCATGTGCTTGCGTTCTACCACACCGTTCTGTTGTGAAATATAAGGACAGATGATGCGTTGTTGAATGCCAAGAGATGGAAGAGTCGTATCAAGAAACTAGAATTCACCACCACCATCGGTTCAGACTGCTTGTATTGAAATGCCAAACTGACTTTGCACAAGCTTATGAAATAAATGAAAGGTAGTTGTAGCTTCTGATTTATTCTTAAGTAAATAAAGCCAACAATTTCTTGAAGCCATGTCAACAAATGAAATATAATACGAGAATCCATTTGAGATAACTGGAGCAGGACCCCACAAATCGATTTCAACTAATTCAAAGGGTTTTTCATACCTAGCTTTGATATCATGTTGAGCATACAAGATGTATGAAGAAATTAAGGGTTGTATTTGCATATAGAGAAAATGGTATGTTTCATTCAATAACAACGTTTGGTTTTTATACAAAAGTGTCAGAAACCCTAGCATGGCTAATGCATGACACATCTGCTCCTTCTAGAAGGTTGTTACAGCCTTCCAACATAATTGGAGAATTGAGGAATTGTTGGCAGCTGTAATGCCAATTCATTCTTTGCTTTAATTTCATCCTTATCTTCAACAACATGCACACAATCCAACAAGTTAAGTCAAGTTACTAAAGTATAAAAAAGTATTGTGCTATTCTTTTATTGTATTGTTTCCAGCTTTGGTAACAAAAATTGGATTCTTTTTAGCTTTGATACTTTGTCCCAAACTTAAAATTAATAAAAAAATTAAATATCGATACTTAAAAAATAAGTATCAATACTAGAAAAAAAAAACTCAAAAAAACTAACCGAAAATATTATCAAGAAATCTAACATTTTCAGTTCGTGGACAAGTTTCGCAACTTGCCTTCTTTTAGCCGCACCCTAGACATGCTGCACCCCATACCTACCCTACAAAAATAGTCACCCAATTATATGGAATTTTTTTGAATTCTCCTATTATGAAAAGTTATAAAATGGTTCTCCAACTTAAAAAAAGGTAACAAATTGGTCTGATGCCGTTAAAAATTTAACGGATGACAACGTGGGAGTTAACAAAAATTGACATAATAACACATTTAGTCCTTCATATTTAAACATTCAATCAACCTAGTCCTAATTCAATAAATTTGATACTTTTTATTTACTCATTCAATCAATTTGGTCCTATTTTAAATTAAAAATTATTTAATAATTTTTGGATGAGTGAGGGGAGTAGGACATAAGGGTCGTCGGACGGTACGGATGTCGTACGAAGGGTCGTCAGAGTAAGAAGGTGGTGCTGGACTGGAAGGTTAAATTGATAGGATAAGTAAATAAAGAGGACTAAATTTATTATTTTTTTCAAATTAGGACAAAAATGATTAAATGTGTAAATATGAAGGACGATATATGTTATTATGTCAATTTTGTTAACTGTCACGTCATCAAGCATTAAAGTTTTAATAGATCATCTTATTTCTTATTAACTTGTGACCATTTTGTATTTTTTTATTGTTGAGGGACTCAACAAAAAATACCATATATTCGGAGACTTTAATGTACTTTATTATTAGGGTTTAATACCTATTGGAATTAGGGTTTCCATCTTATGCCTATAAATATAGAGTTTGAAGAAAGTATTGTACACAACCCTACATTGAGAATATAATATAAGTCTCTCTCTTTGTCTCTCATCTTTGTTCTTGTTTATCTCTCTTATTCTTCTTTACTTTATTCACAACACGTTATCAACATGATTTCGCTCAATTACCGTGGTTCTTGTTGCCAATTCTCGAAAATGATTTCAACATGATATTGGTGACTACATCTTACTTATATTCAACTTAACTTAAAAGTCTAGTATGTTTTTCTTATTTATATATCGATATAGTGGTTGGTTAATTACTTTTATATTAAGGTCAGTGTATTTTTGATATATTATTTGATTATTATTTCGTTCTAATGTTTAATGACGTTTTGTTGCACCAAGTTCATATATATAACTCTAGGAACAAATATCGAGCCTTCAACGAAGCATATAGGATCAACTTAATTTGAAAATTATGGTGATAGAATGACCAAGTGCTACTTTAACGAAAGTGAAGAAAGCGGTGAATTGGATATGCCACTTGACAATGATATTTTTCGAGTTCCCCATGCTCTATGCACCTCAACAATTTTTTTCATTTACTTTTTATTTATATATAAAAATATATATTTGAGTTTATTTTTTTGGATTTGGCGTTTTGATTTTTAAGGTTCATATAATATCATGATGAAAAGTTGTGATTGATTCATGGTTCACCGAGGATGAACAAGGTTCTAGTGCGGTTCTTTATTGGATTGAAAACCTCAAAATCAAAAGAAAATTAATGAAGGCAAATTCAATACCTATAATTTTTTTGGCGCCTTGATTTTTAAGTTTGGTAAGTATTGTATATATATTGATTGATCAATCATTCTTTAATAATATGATTGTTATAAAGTATGTATTTTCTTGAAAGCAATAATTCTTCTGCGTCGAAAAACTCGACTATAGACTTCTTCCAAGTTCAAGTTATGAAAATTCGTCTTAATCCAATAATTTTTATGGGAGGCATTCCCTGAAGTGAATGCAAACATGGTGTTTATTCCACGTGATCATTGGATTTGTTTAATTCCCTTAAGTGAATACAAACATGATAATACACTTTATGGTTAGTGAATAAATATGTGGGTGTTTCAAATTAAATTAAAATTTTGTGGTCAGAGTATCACTAATGAGGATATGTTAGAAAAACATACTCCATTTTCACGCAAACAATGTTGTCCTACAAACACAATATCGTGAAAAGGTTTTAAAGACTTATTGACTCTGCTTCATTCCCTGAAGTGAATGTGATTTTTATAGAGAAAAGAATAAATGTCACATTAGCAATTGTGGTCATGATTGAGGCCATGAACATAGACATGGACAAGAAGATCATTTTAAGAATGCTTATACCACCAAAAGTGAGATTACAAAGATGAAAAAAATATATTACGAAAGTGAAATTTTTATATTATCAATGTGACGGTACAAACTATTGGTCTTGTACTTGCCATACGCCGAAGCATTATGGACCTTTTCCGAAATATGAATGATAAATGAAAGAAAATATTAACAAATTTTGTTTACAAAAATGAAAAAATAATTACGTCATTGTTTGTCCAACTCACTTGGATGTTGTTGATTTCCTCAATAACTCTTGAAGGGAATAATTCATCTTTTTATTTTATTTCCTTATAACCTCTAAAGAGAATAATTGATCTTTTAATTTATTTTTCTTTATATTTATTTAATTTACAGAATAATTATATATGTTTCATATTTTATATATATACCAGGACATTTATTTACCTTTTTTAACACGATTACTTATTAAATATAAATTATGGTGACGGTTTATGCTTAGTAAACACATCAGAAATATTTTCCCATTTTAATGTAAGGGGAAAATGTGAGTACTATATCTCAGAGTACTAAAAATATCAATGGTTCGGAAGAGTAATAAGTACTTGAGACACTATATTTGATAGATAATTGATTTGATACAAAAAGATATGTGTTATATTTAATATTTTTCATTCCCCGAAGTGAATGAAACAACGCGCATATCGAAAGGTGCGTACTTGTGCATTTCTTCTCATTTAAAAATGCAAGGGAATAGTGCGAGTACTATATCCGGAAGTACTAATATCATAGAATGCTCTAAAAGAGCAAATATGTTGTTTTCAAATGGAACTCAATTCCATATTCACAATGCTTTATACTTATCAAAGTCGCAAAGAGACTTATTGAATTTTAAAGATATTCTCAGAAATGAATATCATATTGAGACTATTAGGGGAGAGGATGTTAAATATCTCCAAATTACGAATATAACTCAAGGAAATAAGAAAATCTTGGAAAAATTACATGCACTATAATCCGGATTGTACTACACAAGAATTAGTACAAATTGAAGCTCATGCTATTGTGACAAAAAGTTTATTGATAACTTTATTATTTGGCATGACCGGTTAGGCCATCTCGGTTCAATTACAATGCGAAAAATTATTGACACTCCATGTGGTCATTCATTGAAGAACCGACAGATTCTTCGAAGTAATGTTTTTTATGTGATGCTTGCTTTAAAAGCAAACTAATTATTCGACCATCACCAATTAAGATAGATTATGTATCTATTAATTTTTTGGAACGGACACAAGGTGATATATGTGGCCTCATGCACCCTTCTTACGGACCATCTAGATATTTTACGGTTTTAATCGATGCATCAACTAGATGATTGCATGTATCTTTATTATCAACTCGCAACTTGGCGTTTGCGAGGTTACTTGCCCAGTTGATAAAATAATGAGCATATTTTCCAGATTACCCTATAAAGACAATTCGTCTTGATAATGTTGTGACATGTCATTTTACATGCATCATCGCTAATTCATATCAAGACAATACATTATTATAAGTTCTCCCCATTACAAATGGTTTTTGGTCAGAAACCAAATATTTTACATCTTAAAATTTTTGGGTGTGCGGTATATATTCTAATTACTCCACCACAACACATAAAGATGAACTCTTAGAGGAGGTTGGGAACATATGTCGGATTCAAATCCCCATTGATAGTTAAATATCTCGAGCTTTTGATGAGTAATTTATTTACAGCTGATTATCATTATCTCATTTTAAATAATTCAAACATTAGGGGGGGGGGGAAATAAATAGATGGAAAAGAAATAAGCTGAAATGAATTATCATTATCTCATTTTGATCCATGTACTCAACAATGTGTGATAGAAATGCTGGTGAAGAAAATTCGAAACATTTTTCACTCATTTACTGTAGATTTAAGATGGCAGTTACAAGATCTAAATCACTAATTTACTGCGTATTTAATATGACAGTTACTTGATTTAATCACCCATTTTAATGCATATTAATATGACAGTCACAAACAAATTAATATGTTTCTCATTATTGATATGAATGATTTGTCGATTTTACCCCTAGCTTTCAGCCTATAAATAAAATGCTTCAGATTCACTTTTAGTGTATCTCAAAAACATTCTCATGTGTTTCATGCTATTGAGAAGAGATGGGCAATACCACTTTGTCAAACTTCAAAATTTGGGTGTACAAATTTTGAAGGCTCTATTTTAACTTCGGGGGGAATCGTCCAATGTAGAGATGACACCAATCGGGGCAAATTTGCTTCCAAGGCAATGGTCATACCACGACACAACAAATGGTTCGATCTCTTTCAATTTACTTTATTTCATCCAACCATTGCTCATTGTTTCATTTTGCAGTTATATTTCCAAAAATTTAGAAGCAAATACTATTGTTAATGAAACGTGGTTGAAATTTAAAGCAAATTCAGCTTTTGAGAAAGCTCATCTTAGTGATATGCACACCATAAATTTCCAGTGTGAATGTGACGTGGTTGCATAAATTGTGTTTTGAGATGGTTGAGACGATTAAATTTTCAAATGTCTTACTGAATAAATTTTTGGTTGTCTTATCGAATAAATTATTGGATGCCTTATCGAATTAAATCTAGTCGAGTGGGGTAACACCTGCTTGTAATCCATGAGGGGGCAACAAAGTGTGTGGATTATGATTTGATCCTTCGATCAGATTATTGTTGTCTTGTTTCTGGCCAATAAATATTTTGTAGGTTATGGCTTTCAAAGCAGTTGAGACGGATAATTAAATTGCATTTAAGGGTTTTAATAATCTCTTTAAATGAGATTTATGACATTTATAATTTTTGTGATGGTTACGATTTTTTCAATGTTTAGCGAAAATTCGATGGGGGAAAGGGGAAAAAAACTCACGAATAAATATCATGTTTATTCAAATATCGAGGTTTTAACAATCGATAAGAGAACGATTGAATAATTAGTTGGAAATTACAACTTTTGATTAAAGTCAAACAATTGTTTCATGACTTTGAGAATTTATTAGTTTGTTTTATGATGGTTTTTGAATCACAATATTGTGAATGGAAAAATATTGATTTGGAGGGATTTCTTCATATTGGATTTTGGCAGTATCCTATCCAGATTAGTCAAAAAATATATTAGGATAATAAATGCAAATGTAACCTATGAAAATGAGTTTCATATATTTTGTGGATGAGTATTTTTTAATACTCGATAAGTGGAATTTTAATAACTTTTAAATATGAATAAATCCCTAAGAAGCCGATTGACTCATGGATTTGTTGGCATAAATTCTATTATGGGTAACCAACAATGATAAGATAAGCTCTACGAATGAGAATGAGAAAATACCGTTGGATTGAAAGTTCTCCAATTAAATATCCTTATCAAGGAGTTGATTTCAATTCCCACTGTCTATGAAAAATTTCTATATGTATTATTGGAAAGTATTGTGATAGTACATAATGTGTATGTCTAGGATTGGTTCTATGATAGACATGGTATTTAAGCATGCCTAGTGCACCACCTCTCTTTCCTAGATACCTACCAGGTGCATTATTCATTACTATGCTCACTATTCTAATTTATAAAATACTATGACTAAATGCTTCTCTTTAACTTAATGTGGATGTTAAGAGTAATATTTGATAAATCTTATTAAGATAAATTCATTTGGTCATAGTAGATGGAAATATTTTGTGGTCTTTTTAGGTCATTTTTTACTAAGACGCTTTGAAAATGTGAGGTGTTTGAAAATGATGTATCATAAGAATGCATGAATTTATAAAGATGAATCTCTCATATTAGATTTCGAGATGACTTTTGAGAACCTAACTAAACCACTAACCAAGAGGTTAAGTAGGGAGATTGGTTTTTGACTCGTCGAGGGGGGTGAATCTCAAGCCTATTGATTGAAGAATTCATGGTGAATGCCCAACTTAGTATTCGGAGTTCATTGTGATCACAACGAAGCCATGGAAATATGGTGGATACCCAATTTAGAATTCTAAGTTCAATGTGGACTAAACCTTGAAGAGACTCATATTCTACATACTAATCTATTCCTATGACGAACATTTTAGACATAAAAGGTTCAGCTTTTTCTTCTAATAAATTCATAGCCCCTTTGGTAGTCTTAGTGAGAAAGACTTGACGAATTTACCGACATGGATGTGTTGGAGTATGCCCAAAGACCAATCATATGATGATTGAATAGACATACTATTTTACTAGATTTATCAAGTAATGGCATTGCCGTTATTATCATTTGGTATGTTTCTGTGCATCAAACTAACCATTGGATAATAATGTCCACACAATAATACGATTATTGTTAAATAGGATCCTTAGTCGAATATTATTACGGGTATGGATAGTGATAATATATAAAGACTAATATGTGGTTGATGACAAGCGTTGCCATTGACATAGAGATGTCAAAATCAACACATAAGTATTTGTTAGAGAACAACATACTTGATTGACCCGCTATGAGCATGTTTCTTGGGTAATTATGTGACAGTCACAACATTGCTCATGATAAACATATGTATAATCCTCAGACTTGAGATCAACATGATTTCAACATAAAGATTTACGTATTTTGACATAGTCAAACGTGTGTCGTAACTGACTATATTATAAAGACTGATGATTGGATACGTGATGACCTATGTAGCGAAATATGGTTGATCAAGAAAGGATTTGTCCCTCCTACATAATGGGAGAAATATCTTCGGCCACTTGATTGAGTGAGATTAGAAAATGCATGGCCATGCTCGAATATTATGATATGAGATATCATAGAGATTCGTTTATCATAATCTACTCAAGACATCAAGAAACACAAGATGGACAACACAAGTGTGACTAACCCATGACTTGTGTTCATCTAAGATATAAAGGACAAAGGGATGAAATACATAAAGGAAGTTTATTCAGGAATTAGGAAAGTCAAACCATGACTTCATGCAACTTAGGTAGCAATGATGTATTGCTAGATGCCACTCATTGTTTGTAAAATTAGAACAGTTCTAATTTTGCTACTAACGTTGCATGAACCTACAAGGGTCACACCCTTTGAATGAAACGAACAAAAATTGGAAACCATACTCCCTATTTTAGGGATAAATATTGTATTTATCAAATATTATTTAGAGTATGGAAAATATTTAGAGACTTAAATATTATAGAGTAAGATTCTAGAAATTTAAATATATATTTGGAATTTATATAATGTATATTTAATTCCAAGTTTATGTAGAATTAGATTCTACATAATTAAAAATATATATTTAAATATATTTAAATCCAAGTAAAGATAGAATGAGATTCTATATAATAAAAATATATATATATGGATTAAATATTATATATATTTAAATCCATGTTTTATGTAGAATAAGATTCCACATAATTAAATATATATATATATATATATATTTTAATTAATATTATTAAATATAATGTATATTTAATATAAACCAATTTCAAGTAGAATTAGATTCTATGAATTTTGGTTGAACTTGGATTTAAGGAATTCAACTAGAATTAAGTCTCTAAATACTATTTAAAGGGACAAGGGCTAGCAACCAAATCATCCCTATCCCTCCTTGCAAATTTCGACATATCCTTGGGAATTCCCCTCTGGAATTTTCGACAAGTCCCAATTTCTTTTGAGAAGCTGTTCGATATTTTTCTGGTGTTCCTCTTGCCCCCAGGCAAATTCCTGGCGATTTCATAGTTCGAATCCAAGTCCCGGTAGAACCCCTGGTCGATTTCAGACTCCTTCAGGAATCCCTGGAGGTATTTCGACTTCTCCGTGAAATGTGTTCAAACATGTCGAAATTTATCCCTAAGTGTTAGGGAGGCGGAAAATTTGTTCGTTTTGTTAGGGTGGACTCCGTAGAGGTCGTTGCGAACTTGTGACGATTCTGGTTTTACTTGACGTGGTTATTCCGACATACCGTCGATTTTCTAGTTTCCAGAGTTTTAAAAGGTAACTCTTCATCTTTTCACCACGGATTCGTTCCTGCACATGGATCCTGGCTGGATTACGTCGGATTAATTTTTTCGCTGCACCACGGGGCGTGCCGACGTGACCCAACAGTGGTATTAGAGCCACTTGTATCATACGAATTCAGACTTAAATTCTTGGGTGATGTTTATGTATGAGATGCATGTTGTTTGATTCGATTTAGATATTTATCGTTTATCATATCACACCTAATAAAGACTTATTTCGATTATCACTAAATGATTAAGAGTTAATCATAACTATGTTAGGTTGCTTCAATGTTAAATGTTAACATGTTGAGACTAATAGTTAGTCTAGAGAACAAGTAGTTGTTCGTAGTTTCATAGATTTATGAAATCTCTGAAAGGGCTTCTAATTTGATAAAAGTTATCAAACTATCTTTCACGGTGAATCCATAAGAGTTATGGTTAGACGTTATGAAAAATGCATGTCTAGGATTGGCATCATCAAAGACCTGGTACTTAAGTGTGCCTAGTGCGCCACCTCTCTTTCATGTTGACCTACCTGGTGCATTTTTTTGTTAACGCAAATGGTTTATGAAACCTCGTGATCCTTCTTTGGCCCATTAACCGCAACATAGGGATAATCAGTTTAAAACTCCTTAAACACGTCGTTACTTTGTTCGCACGATGTTTGAAATGCATGTTAGATTGCACGGTGTTTGTTTTGCATGGTTATAGCCCATATCCTTTATAGTTTTGGTTTTTATAAATACGGACTGTGTGTCGTGCCTTTCTCTATCTTCTATTGTACTTCTCTTCTCATCTCACTCCCTCGCATGTAACGTGAGTTTCTGAAAATTGTAAATACTCATGGAGGTAAAGCAAGAACCAAGGTAGCGGCGTGGTGGGCCTTCCCTGGTGGACCGGGCGTTTCAGAAGCAGATTCTATCTTCAGTAGAATGGTCCTCCCATTGGCTTGGGACGGGTCGCCTTAGGTTAAGAAGGGCTATAATCATTACATATTTATTTACCGCTTATATTTACCTTGTATGTGATGCAATGGATGTTTTATAAGCATGATTGAACATAATTCTATTGATAGGATCAATGTTAAAATGATGAGATAATTAAGTAAATCCCTCACTATAATTCTAAGTCTGTTTTAACCATCCAATATTTACCCTCGTTAAAGCTTCGATCGATATAATGTGAGCTTTGCCAAAGCAATGTCACATTTATCTATCTTAGTTAAACGCGAAGAATAAGCTAGTGATATTCGCCGGTTGAGATATTGATATTGACTTAGCTGGGTTGTTCTAATAGGATTAAAAAACCTAGTGGTTAAAAGTTTTGGATAATCATAAGATGATTTAAAGAACAAGAGTTGTTCGCCAAAAGATGAGGAATTACATGAGATGTAATTAGTAAGGCGTTACTTACCTAAAAAAACCATTTCCTAAAAGACTGGCCAAAGCTGATTTAGGAATGGTGAAATACGGATCCTCACTCACTAGAAAAACTATCGAAACGTTTTTCTGAAATTAAAACTAGAGGGTTTTTAATTTTGAAGAAAATAGTGGGTGTAAATTTATAGTAAAGACCTATCTATAAATTTTAAAATTTAGTAAAACTTATGTAGCATATTTTCTTTGTTGTAGAATTAATGGCAAATAATACTCTATCTCTGCGATCTATCCTTGAGAAGGATAAGCTCAATGGCATAAACTTCCTTGACTGGTTCCACAATTTGAGAATTGTTCTCAAACAGGAAAAGAAGGAATATGTCATTGAAGAACATGTTCTTGATGAACCGGTTGCCACTGCTTCCAGAGCTGACAAAGACAAGTTTAAGAAACACATGGACGACATGCTGGATGTCGGTTGTCTTATGCTTGCCTCCATGACCCCTGAGCTTCAGAAGCAACATGAGGACATGGTAGCTTATGATATGATTCAAAATCTCAAGGAGATTTATGAAGGGCAAGCTCATCAAGAGAGGTACGAGACCTCTAAAGCTCTGTTTCAATGCAAGATGAGTGAGGGATCTCCCGTAGGAGCTCACGTCATCAAAATGATGGGCTACATCCAAACGTTGGAGAAGCTCGGATTTCTACTGAAAGACGAATTAGCTACTGATGTCATCCTGCAATCGTTGCCGGATAGTTTCAATCAGTTCGTCCTTAATTTCAATATGAATGAAATTAACAAGACGCTGCCACAGTTGCTCGGCATGTTGAGAACTGCTGAAATCAACCTGAAGAAGGTAGGACCTAAACCTGTTCCGATGGTCCGCAAGGGAAAGAAGAAAGGTAAATCGCCAGCAAAGTCTAAAGGTGATGGTAAGACCAAAACCGATGGAAAGAAGGCATTGAAACCTAAGAAGGGAATCAATAAGGATGGAAAATGTTTCCATTGCGGCAAGACCGGACATTGGAAGAGAAACTGCCCCACACACCTACAAGAAGTCAAGAAAGCAAAAACGAGTGAGGCATCAACCTCAGAGGCTTCTAAAGAGAAGGCATCAGAATAGACATGGACCTGCGAATGGAAATAAAGCAAGAGTTGCTACATCATCCATTAGGACATGTGTTTTTGCTTAAATAGATTTGTTTTAGTTTTTAAGATTATTATTTTGTGCCTAAGTTTTAGTTATCTTGTAAGGACAAGATATTTTAATTTTGAGATTATTTAAATAAATGTTATTCTTTTAATCTCTTATGGCACAACGAATCAATAATCTTTAAACTAATCAAATCAATAATATTTATAAGATAAATAAAACAAATGACTAATCTCAAACTCATAAAAGTATTAAGGTAATTTGGTGAGATCAAATTCAAGAATATTTAAAGTTTGATGAACTTTCAAAGAATATGGGATTGTCCCATAATTAAATCTCACAAGTGGAATGAAAAGTCTTTGAAAGAGAATCAAATATGTTAGACATGTTTTGTTTCAGAACAAGTCATTTTCGACTTCTTTACACACTAGAAAAACAACTCTAATACTTAATCGTGTTTTTTTCTCGAAACGTCATATAAGATATGAACTAAGAATTGTTCTAGAATACCTTTGAAGTTTTAAGGTTACTTACATGTTAAAATGTTTACAAAGTTCGAACCTTAAAAACTCCATTTGTTGTTTATCCTAACGAGAACAAAGCTTTTGTTTCTCAAACGAGAGTTTATCTTGAAAGAGATTAATTCTCACAAAGGGATATTATTTCTTCAACTTTAACGAGAACAAAATATTTGTTGCTCAAACGATAGTTTATCTTGAAAGACAATACTTATCACTAAGGGATTTCATTTTTCAACGAGAACAAAATGTTTGTTGCTCAAACGAGAGTTTCTCTCGAAAGAGATTACCTCTCACAAAGGGAAAAAAATGGAATTTGGAATGTGAAGAAATTTTAGACAACAAATTTATGAACCAAAGATTGAGAATGTTCCACAAATGATCAAGGAACATTGGAACAAAACACAACCATTGTGTTGATTCTTAAGATAATACCATATACTTGAGAAATATGGATTTCTCACTATCCGTACATGGAAACACTCTTCTTTTCGGATCAAGATAAAGACTAGGTCTTATCAGAAAGCAATAGTGAGCCTAAAATTCGAGAAATGGCTAAGAGCCATGAGATATGAGATGGAATCCATGTCTAAAACCAAGTATAGACTTTGGTTACCTAAAAGGGTAAAACCTAAGAGGTATGGATGAGTTTTTCAAAAAGGAAAAACCGACATGGATGATAAAACATACAAAGGATGATTCGTCGCTAAAAGTTTTCGAAAAATTTCATAGTATAGACTATGATAAAGCATCTTCCTTGTAGCTATGTTTAATCCATCTTAATCTCACTTGCAAGTAGTTACATACGATGATTATGGAATCAAATAAAGGAATGTCAAAACCACTTTCCTAAGGGAAAACTTGAAACAGATGTGTACATGACACATCCAGAAGGTTTTGTCACTCCAAGGTATGTAAGCTAAAAAGGTTTATCCATAGACTAAGGCAAGCTTCTCAAAGTTGGGATATTCGTTTCAGAAAATAAAATCAAAAGGTTTGGTTTATCTAGAAACAAAGGGGAGTCTTGTTTTCAAAAGAGCTAGTGGGAGCATTGTTACTTTCCTAAGTATTGTATGTAGATGACATACTCATTAAAAGGAACTAAAGATCGCAATCTGTTTTGCATTAATAAAAGATACTGCGAGTTAGCAACATGAGATAGTACCTAACTCTACATAGGCTGAATGTATTACAGCCGACATAGCAGTAAAGAAGGATGTTTGGATCTAAATGGTTCACTTCTGAACTAAGGGTTGTTCCCAGCATATTAGATGCTACATAACTCTGTTATTATGGAACCTTTGCGTAAGCAAATAAAACCCAGATCTCATCAATAAATCCAAACATATTCTAAAGTGCTTACATCTTGGAGATGTGAAAGTATGCAACATACGCACAAAGTTGATAACTTTGTCAACTCCCTGACAAAGCTTTTGAGACAGCATAAGCATGTCAGTTACACTAAGCCATATCGTATTAGATACGAGAATGATTGGTCTTAGTGCTAGTGGGAGATTGTTGGAGTATGCCCACAGACCAATCATATGATGATTGAATAGACATACTATTTTACTAGATTTATCAAGTAATGGCATTGTCGTTATTATCATTTGGTATGTTTCTGTGCATCAAACTAACCATTGGATAATAATGTCCATACAATAATACGATTATTGTTAAATAGGATCCTTAGTCGAATATTATTACGGGTATGGACATTGATAATATATAAAGACTAATATGTGGTTGATGACTCATTGACATAGAGATGTCAAAATCAACACATAAGTATTTGTTAGAGAACAACATTCTGGATTGACCCGCTATGAGCATGTTTCTTGGGTAATTATGTGACAGTCACAACATTGCTCATGATAAACATATGTATAATCCTCAGACTTGGGATCAACATGATTTCAACATCAAGATTTACGTATTTTGACATAGTCAAACGTGTGTCGTAACTGACTACATTATAAAGACTGATGATTGGATACGTGATGACCTATGTAGTGAAATATGGTTGATCAAGAAAGGATTTGTCCCTCCTACATAATGGGAGAAATATCTTCGGCCACTTGATTGAGTGAGATTAGAAAATACATGGCCATGCTCGAATATTATGATATGAGATATCATAGAGATTTGTTTATCATAATCTACTCAAGACATCAAGAAACACAAGATGGACAACACAAGTGTGACTAACCCATGACTTTTGTTCATCTAAGATATAAAGGACAAAGGGATGAAATACATAAAGGAAGTTTATTCAGGAATTAGGAAAGTCAAACCATGACTTCATGCAACTTAGGTAGCAATGATGTATTGCTAGATGCCACTCATTGTTTGTAAAATTAGAACAGTTCTAATTTTGCTGCTAACGTTGCATGAACCTACAAGGGTCACACCCTTCGAATGAAACGAACAAAAATTGGAAACCATACTCCCTATTTTAGGGAGGTTGCCAAAAATCCCCTATGGGATAAAGGAAATCGGCAACTCCCTTAAATGGGAATAATATTGGATAAATATTGTATTTATCAAATATTATTTAGAGTATGGAAAATATTTAGAGACTTAAATATTATAGAATAAGATTCTAGAAATTTAAATATATATTTCGAATTTATATAATGTATATTTAATTCCAAGTTTATGTAGAATTAGATTCTACATAATTAAAAATATATATTTAAATATATTTAAATCCAAGTAAAGATAGAATGAGATTCTATATAATAAATATATATATATATATTTGGATTAAATATAATGTATATATAAATCCATGTTTTATGTAGAATAAGATTCCACATAATTAAATATATATGTTTCATTTAATATTATTAAATATAATGTATATTTAATATAAACCAATTTCAAGTAGAATTAGATTCTATGAATTTTGGTTGAACTTGGATTTAAGGAATTCAACTAGAATTAGGTCTCTGAATATTATTTAAAGGGACAAGGGCTAGCAACCAAATCATCCCTATTCCTCCTTGCAAATTTCGACATATCCCTGGGAATTCCCCTCTAGAATTTTCGACAAGTCCCAGATTTCTTTTGAGAAGCTGTTCGATATTTTTCTGGTGTTCCTCTTGCCCCCTGGCAAATTCCTGGCGATTTCCTAGTTCGAATCCAAGTCCCGGTAGAACCCCTGGTCGATTTTAGACTCCCTCAGGAATCCCTAGAGGGATTTCGACTTCTCCCTAGAAGGTGTTCAAACCTGTCGAAATTTATCCCTAAGTGTTAGGGAGGCGGAAACTTTTTTCTTTTTGTTCGGGTGAAGTCTGTAGAGGTCGTTGCGAACCTGTGACGATTCCGGTTTTACTTGACGTGGTTATTCCGACATACCATCGGTTTTCCAGTTTCCAGAGTTTTAAAAGGTAACTCTTCATCTTTTCACCCCGGATTTTTTCCTGTACATGGATCCTGGCTGGATTAAGTCGGATTAATTTTTTCGTTGCGCCACGGGGCGTGCCGACGTGACCCAACAGGATGAATATCTACTCTTAATGAATTCATAACCTAGTGTTTGGGTGGTCCTGTTGAGAAGGACTATATGAACCCACCGTTAAGAAGGATGAGTTCTATACACCTATTGAGAAGGATATATTGAATTCACCGATAAAAGAGGTTGAGTTTTTATTCTTAATGAATTCTTATCTCAGAGTTTGGGTGGTTCATTTAAAATGAACTTGAAGAATTCACCTATTTTATTGTGAGGTTGAGTTTACTGAAAAACTCTTAATGATTTCATAGCCCTAGTTCGGGTGGCTTATGCTGAAATACACCTTATGAAATTACCTACGCAAGTGAGAATGATTTGCCACCTTCTATAAAAGACATTGAGTTGTCTTTTTAGTGCACCTATTAAAACCATGAGGTGTGTTTATATATATATATATATATATAATTGCTGATTTATCGGGGATATAGTGGATAAATGAGGTTAGTCGTGTGTCATGAGTTTACACTTATCTTTACAAGTTCAAGATTCGTTCATTTGTCAAAGAGAATGAACGCTCATCGTCACTACATATTAGTTTTAGATATGTTCACTAGTACTTAAGCGACTAATTTTGCTATTGCTTTTCTCATGGTTTTTCTCCTCAAAATTCATTTTGTCTGCGCATTTGTAGGGGAATGTTAGAAATGTTGTTGGAGAAAATTCGGAAGGTTTTTCACTCATTTACTGCAGATTTAAGATGGCGGTTACAAGATTTAAATCACTCATTTACTGCATATTTAATATGATAGTTACATGGCTTAATCACCCATTTTAACGCATATTAATATGCCAGTTACGTGATTTAAATCATACTTAATATAACAATTACAAACAAATTAATTTGTTTGTCATTATTTATGTGAGTGATTTGTCGATTTTACCCCAAGCTTTCAGCCTATAAATAGAATGCTTCAGATTCACTTTTAGTGTATCACAAAAACATTCTCACGTGTTTCATGCTATCGAGAAGAGAACGGAAATACCACTTTGTCCAACTTCAAAATTAAGGTGTACAAATTTTGAAGGCGTTGTGTTAACCTCGGGGGGCATCGTCCAGTGTAGCGATTACACCAATCGGGGAGAATTTGCTTCTAAGGCAGTGGTCATAACACTAGGGCTATAAATGAGACGAGAAAGATCGCGAGCTATTCGAGCTCGACTCGGTCGAAGCTCACTCAAAGCTCGACTCAATTGGACTCGACTCGAGCTCAAACTCAGCTCGAGTTCTTGACAAGCCGAGCCAAGCTACTTGATACCCGACTCGAAAAGCTCGCGAGCTACTCGAAAATATAATATACTAGATTTTTTTATTTTTTATAATTTAAAATCTAAATTCCTAAACTTAAAACCCTAAAATATAAACCCTAAACATAAGTTTTAAACCTTAAAATCTAAATCCCAAATCCTAAACCCAACAATCTATACCTCTAAACCTTAAACTAACACCCTAAACCCTAAAATTAAGAAGCTTGAGTTTACACAACTTGTGTATTAAAGTTTTTTCTTGATAGAGCTTTAAATGAGACGTGATAGATGGAGAGCTATTTGAGTCCAACACGGTCAAAGATCGGTCAACACTTGACTCGATTGGGCTCGAATAAAGCTCAAACTCGACTCGAGTCCTTAACAAGCCGATTCGAGCTTAGATTTCTTAGGCTCATTAAAAATTATTCAAGCTTGAACTCGACTCAAAATTTTAACGAGTCGAGTCGAGCTCAGCACTACTCAAGCTCGACTTAGCTCGCTTACACCCCTACATAACACGACACAACAAATGGTTTGATCTCCTTCAATTTGCTTTATTTCATCCAATCAATGCTCATGGTTCCATTTCGCAGTTATATTTCCAACAATGTGAACTATAAGTTCAAAGGATAATTCATTTACAAAACTTAGCAAATCAATTGCCAGATGATTTTGCTAACCCCAAAAGAGTGACTAATTCACATGTACCAGTATGAAAGCTCCAATTAAAATTGATGTCCTGGAAGGACAAACTCTAGTTGCTAATGAGTCTAACTCACGCTTGAAGTGTGGTAGACAAGTAAGTTCCAAGGATAAAAATCCCTGGAAAAAAAAGTGGTATATCTTATGATGGTCTGATCGAGGAATCATTGAATTATGAAAATCTCTAGAAGAGATTAAAAGGTCTCTAACAGAGACATTAGACACACCTTAGGTACTTGATAATAAGGAGATCTCAATAAATTATGTTATGTATGGTAATAAGTGGAACCAAAATCAAATCGACGTCGATAAACATTTGCATACAGTATATCATTAGAGATTTTGGATGATGATGTTGATCATAAACCATTGTCAATTGGACAATGTAAACAAAGAAATGATTGGCCCAAATAGAAAGAGGCAATTGAGGTGAAACTAAAATCTCTTTCGAAAAGAGAAGTATTCGAGTCTATAGTTCCTACACCAGAAGGTGTAAAGCTCGTGGATATAAATGATTCTTTGTGAGAAAGAGAAATAAAAAGGGGAAATCACGAGATATAAATCTCGTTTGATTGCACAATGATTCTTACAAAGACTTAGAATCGATTATGAGGAAACATATTTCTCGGTGATTGATGCAACTACTTTTAGATTTTTTTTATTAGTCTTGCAATAAAAGAAAGACTTAGTTTCCGTGTAACGCCCGGTTTAGGGCCCAGGAGTTTATCGGTTTTGACCTAGGACTAGTTTCGGGTTAAATTTAGAATTAAAAGGCTGATTTTATAAAGAAATGTCATGAATTACGATAACACCATTAATGAATTTGAAAAGAGAATTTTTAGATTAAAGAGTCATCTTCATTTTCAAAAGAGCAAAGACCTAAAAAGCTTTAACTTTCTCCTAAAAGCTCTCCACCACCATCTCTCCTTGGCTCAAAGGTTCTTAGGAGAATTTCAAAGGTAAACATCACTTTTACATTGGTTTTTAATTATTGAATCTTACCTTTTCGAAAATCTAGCAAAGTATTGATTTTTCAACTGAGGGTTCCAAAGTTTTTATGGGAAGGAGAGGGATTTGTGAAATTTTTGTAGGGGTTTTCAATGGGTACTTGGTGGGAATTTATTAAACTTTTTTTGTTGATAAATAATGTTAATAAGTAGCTTAAACCCATAAAACCCAAAACTAGGGCAGTGGGTGATTTTTGAAGGTGAAGAAGTGGTGTTTTTGGCTTAGTTTGGGGGTAAAACAAGGGCTAAATGTAACGCCCTGGTTTTGGGCTTAGAAGTTTTGGGATTCGGACCGGTTCGGTCGGAGTGCGGTTCGAATATAAAAGAGTGAAATTAGGAAAGCCTAGTTCGGGTTGCATTAAAAATATGGAAAAATGTCTTAAAATTCTCTTTTATTATATATAAGAGAATGGTGAAATCAATTTTACAAAATGAGGTTTGGAAGGGTGACATTTTGGCTAGTGACCAAAATGTAATTTTCGAAAACTGTGAGGCTGTTTTAAAAAGGATTGAAACTTTGAATCTTTAAGGAGCTATTTACCCAATGGGAGTTTCTCCAGATTTTTCCTAAATATTAAAGATTTAATTAATGGTTTTTAAATAAAACTAAAAAGGAGGGAAGATATTTTGGCATTTTCCAACTAACTTTCCATATTTTCCATTTTCATTTTCTCTCATCTTTTCTCTCAAACCAAACACATTTCTCCAGAACTTTTCCTTCTGATTTTGTCATCTAAATAACACATTTCAATTCTCTTTTGATCTCCAATCATCTCTTCATCAAAACCTTACCATTTGCTAAGTGGATTTTCAAGAAATCTTGGTTCTACAAGGGAGAAACTCAAGTTTGGAGGTAAGAACGCCCTTCTCCTCTAAACTCTTAGTTATTTACTGAAATTCCCAAGTTCTCAATCCTTAAATTGTGTTTTATAAAAGGTTTTATAGATGTGTTCTTGATCTTGGCTTAAAATGCAAGATTTGGTTGATTTTTGGTAAAATTCGTATGATCTGTTTAAGCAGTGATTTGAGGTGTCTTTTTGATGTTAAATGAATGTTAAATTGATGAGGAATTGAAGTTTAATCAATGCAATCCCGGATAGGTTGATTTTCCTAATTTTAGCTTGAGTTTTTGATGGTTTTTGGAGAGATCTTGATGATCTGTTATAGCTGGAGGTATAAGGACGTGGTTAGATCCTTTTTGGATGTTAATTGAGGGTTATGAATGTTTAGTTTTGATGGATCATTGCTGGGTAGTGTTGTGGAGTTGTTTGGATGCATTTTCAGTTGTGTTTGGTAGCCGAAAATGGAGTGTGGATGAGAGCAGCGGGTTTAGGTGCTTTCATTGAAGATATTAATGCATGATGATGCATTAATCCTCTGCTTTGATGTGTTTAAAACAGGGGAGTCATCTTTGGATCCTAGTGGTGGTGATCCGGAAGCTTGATTGGTGTTTCGGCAAGTGGCGAAACGGAATCGGTGAGTGGACTTTGGATTTCAGCTTTGAAACCAATGTTTTGAAGGTTTGGGAGCTTAGTTTAAGTCTAAGCAACTTAGCTAAGCTCAAGAGTAAGTTTTCGGAAAAACTCTCTTGATGATGAACCATGGATTGGTTGTATGCAATGTGGTTGTTTGCATGTTTTAAATCCTGTTTTGAAAGCATGTTTAGCATGTTTATTTGCTGAGATTATAAGCCATGTGTTGAAGGATGCTCAAGGTAAGAGATCCTTGTTTTTGAACATTGTTTGAATGTGGTTTGATGCTTAAAGATGCATGATGTTTATGGCTTTGTTAAATGCTTTAAAACAGTGGAATATTGTTGTAAATGATGCATATTGGCAAGTGATGGTTAAGGTCACAAAGGTGGTTAAAAGTCCTTGTGTGAGCCTTGTTTATTTAAGAACAACATGGTGGTTAAAAGTCCATGGTTGTTTCTTGGTTAAGATCACCAAGGTGGTTAAAATTCCTTGGGTGAGTCTTGTGTATTTAAGGACAACATGGTGTTTAAAAGTCCATGGTTGGTCCTTGGTTAAGGTTACAAAGGTGGTTAAAATTCCTTGTGTAAGCCTTGTTTACGTAAGAACTCCAAGGTGCTTAAAAGTCCTTGGGAGATTCTTGTTAAGGACACAAAGGTGTTTAAAAGTCCTTGTGTGGTCCTTGTCATGGTGTTTAAAAGTCCATGAATGATTCTTGTTAAGGACACAAAGGTGGTTAAAAGTCCTTGTGTGGTCCTTGGAAATTGTAAGATCACAATGGTGTTTAAAAGTCCATGTGTGGATCTTATGTTGAATGTATCACTTGAGGCCAATATGACATGTTATGAACTTGAAGCATGAATTGCTTGTTTTAAATGCTTATGGGCATGTGCAAATGATGATTTGAATTAAGGTTTATAAATGTGTTTTGAAAATGCATTATTGTGTGGTTTTAAATGAGCATTCCTCACTAAGCTTTTGCTTACGCTCTCTCTTTTCTTAAACCAATAATGCAGAGCATTAAGGTGCATTGAGGGCAGCAAGGGGGACAAGAATCCAAGTGGTGAACAAAGCTCATGTATGGTGAAGGTTTCTTAAACACTATTAGCTTTTGGCATTTGGCAATGGGGGACCTATGTAGTTGTTTTGGGAGATGTTTTGGACTCCCTAAGTTGGATTTATGATGTTAATAATGTTGGAGCTTGTAATTGGCCTTTATGAGATGGTTTGGTATATTGATGCTTGAATGGTTTGTTAAGTAGGAAGCATGCCTATAGATTTGGGGATTTCCATAATTCATGCCATGTTGATGTTTGGTTGATGCAATTATGTTCCTTGTATGTTGAATGACATGCTGGTATAATTTGGTTGCATTTGGAGCATGTTTGATAGGTCAATTTGATGATAAACCATCAAATTTTCTGCAATTTGGGCAGGCCGTATCGGAACGGGTGCTACCGTTTCGGAACAGGGGCCTGAAATGGCCTAGGCGTTCCGAAACAGAAGGAACCGTTCCGGAACGGAAATGCCACTGCCAAGCATCGTTTCGGAACCAGTTTCGGAACGGTCCCGCATTTCAGAACAGGTCCTCCCTGTTTCGGAACACTCGACCGTTGGGTTCTGAATTTGATGGTTATATGTTTTGGAATGTTTGAGTTTTGGTCCTGAATCTTGTTATTGCAATTGGATGAGTTTGAGATGTCCGTTTGAGCTGAATTTTGGCAGGAAAGCATGAAAGATGATTAATTTTAAGTTGGTAACTTTAATTTGGATTAAGTCCCTATAATTTTCAGAATTTACAATTTGGTCCCTAAAGTTGTAATTTGTGCAATTGAGTCCCTGAATGATCTTTGATTATTATGATCTCTGAGTATGTTGTTCTTGTGAACATGTCTAGGGTTAACGTGCATCTAGATAAGTTTTAAAAAGAAAAAAAAGGGTCGTTAATCAAGGTTGACTTTCGGGTTGACTTTGATTTTCCCCGTGTAATCTTCTTAATTCGGGTCAACCGTCTAGGCCGGGTTAAGGGCTTACATTTGGTGGTATCAGAGCTGAGTTCTCGAGTAATTGGGAATGATTATGTGAATGATTTAAGTATGTATGCTTTGTATGCTTGTTGAGTGAAAGCATGATGTGTGATTTGTAAATATGTTGCAATTGTGGTGTATGCTGGGGTGAAGCATGTTGTGGGTACCCATTGCCAAATCAAAGCTAATGAAATGATGTTGTTTTAAGTGAAAATGAGCTTGAGTACTTGGATTGCTTACCTTGCTGGGCCTGACTTTGTTTATTTGCATTGTGGTTGCATTGTTAGAGTATGGCACCTCGTAGAGAGTTAAGGAGTAATGTGCGAACTACGGCTCAGAATGAGAATGAGAATGAGGAGAATCTTGAAAGTGCGGTAGATTTACCTCCTCCACCTGGTGGTGGTGGTGCTGGGGGTGAAGGAGCTGGAGCTGCAGCTGGTGCTGGGGTCGCTGGACCTGAGGCTGGTCAGGGGCAAGCTGTTCCTGACATGACAGTGTTGATACAAGCTATTGCTGGAGCTTTTCAAGCAGCAGTAGCTGGAGCTCAAGGAGCTGGGCATCAGGGAGATGCTGGAGTTAGACTACCCTTGGAACGTTTGCGCAGTCTAGGAGGGACTGAGTTCAGAGGGTTTTCTGCTGAAGGTTCGGAGTCTTGGTTAGAGGGTACCAAGAGAATCTTGGGTCAGATGAGTTGCACTGATGTGCAAAAGCTGGGCTGTGTAGTATCATTGCTGCAAGATGATGCTTACACTTGGTGGACTACCTCTATCGCTGGGATGGCGGATGCTGATGTAACTTGGACATTTTTTCAGAATGCGTTCAAGAGAAGGTATCTAGGTGTGAGGTACCTAGATGAAAAGAAGAGGGAGTTCATGTCTCTTACCCAGGGGAGCATGTCCGTGGCTGAGTATGAAGTACAGTTTGTTCGACTCAGTCAGTACGAACCTGAGCGTGTTCCGGATGAGCGGGAAAGGTGTGAAAGGTTCCGTTATGGTTTAGCGACGGATGTAAAGATGTATGTGCTGGCTACCGAGTAGGATGATTTTGATGTGCTGGTGGGCCGAGCAAAGGAAATTGAGATGAACTTGGGTTTATCTGCTAGAAGTGCTGGGTCAAATGCTGGTAAGCGAGCTGCTGAATATAGTTCCGGTGGTGGACGGAACAAGAGGGGACGTGATCAGAAGTATCAGTCCTCAGCTAAGCGAGGTGGCGGTGCGCCTGCTCGGGGAGGTAATGCTAGAGTTGATCCGAGTGCATGTTGGACATGTGGTTCGCGTGGCCATATGAAACGTGATTGTCCTCGAGCTGTGAGGGAGGTGCAAGCTCCTGTTGTGGCAGCTGGTAATGCGTGCTGGAACTGTGGATCTGCGGATCCTATGAGGAGAGAGTGTCCTATGTTGGCTGGTGGCCAAGTGCGTGCTCCTGTTGTTGCTGCACCACAGAGAGGTCGTGGGCGCGGCCGTGGTAACTTTCAGCGGAGAGAGGAAGGTGGTTGGGGTGTGGCCCATGTTGTGGCTATTCAGCCTGAGGGTGGCGGACAAGCCAGGGTGTATGCTCAGCGTGAGGGAAGGAATGACGCGGATGTGATCGCAGGTACTTTTACTTTGCAATCCTTGTCATTACTTTCCTTGATTGATTCTGGATCTACGCACTCATACATATTGCGTGAGCATGCTGAATTGCTTGGTTTGCCTGTTGAGTCTTTAGATGTTAGTGTGCGTGTCACTAGTTCTTTTGGTGAGACTGTTGTGACTCGAAAGCTCTATAGAAGATGTCCTTTGGTTGTTCAAGATCATGTTTTTCATGTTGACCTTATGGAGTTGCCTTTCTATGGTTTTGATGTAATCCTTGGTATGGATTGGCTTGCTGAGCATCGTGCTGTAGTGGATTGTGAAAATAAGCGAGTTTCGTTGAAGCTTGCGGATGATTATGAGGTAGTTGTGGTTGGTGAGAATGTGAATTTTCTTGCCAATGTGGTGTCTACATTGGAGGCGAGCCGGATGCTGAGGCAAGGTTGTGAAGCTTACCTAGCTTTCGTGATGAATCCTAGCTCTAAGGAGTTGTGTGTGCAAGATATCAAGATTGTGAAGGAGCTTCCTGGTGTGTTTCCTGAGGAGTTGCCTGGATTACCTCCTAATCGCGAAGTGGAGTTTGGGATTGAGTTGTATGAGAATACAACTCCTGTGTCCATTACCCCTTATAGAATGGCACCTAAAGAGTTGAAGGAGCTGAAGACGCAGTTGCAAGAGTTGCTTGATCGTGGTTTCATTCGGCCGAGTGTGTCACCTTGGGGTGCACCGGTCTTGTTTGTGAAGAAGAAGGATGGCACTATGAGAATGTGCATTGATTATCGTCAGCTGAACAAGTTGACTATCAAGAATCGGTATCCTTTGCCGAGAATTGATGATCTCTTTGATCAATTTCGGGGAGCAGTTGTGTTCTCTAAGATTGACCTGAGGTCAGGGTATTACCAGTTGAAGGTGAAGGATGTGGATGTGCCTAAGACAGCTTTCAGGACAAGGTATGGGCATTATGAGTTCCTTGTGATGCCGTTTGGTTTGACAAATGCTCCTGCAGCTTTCATGGACATGATGAATCGTGTGTTTCATGAATACCTGGATAAGTTTGTTGTGGTGTTCATTGATGATATCCTTGTGTACTCGCGTACTGAGGAGGAGCATGAAGAGCATTTAAGGATTGTGTTGCAAGCTTTGTTGGAGAATCAGCTTTATGCTAAGCTGAGCAAGTGTGAGTTCTGGTTAAGTGAGGTGGTGTTTCTTGGGCATGTGGTTTCTGCTGAGGGGATTCGAGTTGATCCTCAGAAGATTGAGGCGGTGATGAATTGGAAGGTTCCTAAGTCTGTTCACGAAGTTCGTAGTTTCCTTGGTTTGGCGGGATACTACCGGAGGTTTGTGGATGGGTTTTCAAAGATTGCTGCACCTTTGACAAAGTTGTTGCAGAAGGATGTTAAGTATGAGTGGACGGAAGCGAGACAGCAGGCTTTTGAGAAGCTTAAGGCAGCTTTGACGCAAGCTCCTATCTTGGTTCAACCTGAATCAGGGAAAGAGTTTGTGGTGTATAGTGATGCGTCCTATGTTGGTTTGGGATGTGTGTTGATGCTAGAGGGTAACGTGGTGGCTTATGCATCACGACAGTTGAAGGTGCATGAGCGCAATTATCCTACGCATGACATTGAGTTGGCTGCGGTGGTTTTTGCTTTGAAGATCTGGAGACATTACCTGTATGGTGAGAAGTGTACTGTGTACACGGATCACAAGAGTTTGAAATATCTGATGTCTCAGAAGGAGTTGAATCTTAGGCAGCGACGTTGGGTGGAGTTGCTCAAGGATTATGATTTGACGATTGAGTATCACCCTGGAAAAGCTAATGTTGTAGCGGATGCCTTGAGTAGGAAGGTAGCTGTTGAGTTGAGGGCTATGTTTGCCAGTTTGAGTATTTCGCGTGATGGTGGTCTTGTGGCTGAGTTGCAAGTGAAACCATCTTTGGTTCAGTTGATCAAGGAAAAGCAGTTGTTGGATGATTCCTTGGTACCGCATGTTCAGGATATTGCGGAGGGTAGGCCTTCGGATTTCTGCTTTAATGATGATGGAGTGTTGTGTTTTGGGAGTCGGATAGTAGTGCCCAATGATGCTGAGTTGAGGCGTGCTATTCTGACTGAAGGTCATAGTAGTCCTTTTGCTATGCACCCTGGTAGTACCAAGATGTATCGAGATCTTCGTGATGAGTACTATTAGGTGGGTTTGAAGAAAGATGTTGCAGAGTTTGTGAGCAAGTGCATCGTGTGTCAGCGAGTTAAGGCTGAGCATCAGGTTCCTTCAGGGTTGTTGCAACCGTTGAGAATCTCTGAGTGGAAGTGGGAAAGGATTACCATGGATTTTGTATCTGGTTTACCCTTGTCACCATCGAAGAAGAATTCGGTGTGGGTGATTGTGGATCGCCTGACGAAGTGTGCGCATTTCTTGCCTGTGCATACTACGTATTCTTTGGATAAGCTTGCGGAGCTGTACATTGCTGAGATTGTGCGGCTGCATGGTGTGCCTAAGTCGATTGTGTCGGATAGGGATCTGAGGTTTACATCGCGTTTCTGGCAGTGTTTGCATCAAGCTTTGGGTACGCGGTTGAATTTCAGTACATCTTATCATCCTCAGTCGGATGGTCAGTCCGAGCGTGTTATCCAGATTTTGGAGGATATGTTGAGGTGCTGTGTGATTGAGTTTCAAGGCTCTTGGGAGAAACATTTCCCTTTGGTGGAGTTTGCCTATAACAATAGTTATCAGGCGAGTATTCAAATGGCACCTTATGAGGCTTTGTACGGGAGGAAGTGTAGGACTCCTCTTTGTTGGGCTGAAACGGGTCAGAAGTTGGTTTCGATGCCGGCTTTGTTGAAAGGAACCACCGAGAAGGTGAAGCTCATTTGTGAGCGTTTGAAGGCAGCTTCTGATCGGCAAAAGTCTTACGCGGATTTGAAGCGTAAGGAGATTGAGTATGCGGTGGGTGACCTTGTGTTTTTGAAGGTTTCGCCTTGGAAAAAGGTGATGAGGTTTAGCCGTAAGGGTAAGTTGAGCCCTAGGTACATTGGACCATACGAGGTGATTGAGCGTGTGGGTCCTGTTGCGTACAAGTTGAGGTTACCTCAAGAGTTGGAGAAGATTCATGATGTGTTTCATGTTTCTATGCTCCGGAAGTATAGATCTGATCCTTCGCATGTGATGCTTGTGGAAGAAGTGGAATTGAATCCGGATTTGACCTATGATGAGGAACCGATGAAGATTCTGGATTCGGATAGCAAAGTTCTTCGTGGCAAGACCATTGAGTTGGTAAAGGTGTTGTGGAAGCACCGTGGTGTTGAAGAAGCCACGTGGGAGCGGAAGGATGACATGCTGAAGCAGTTTCCGTACCTCTTTCCTTCAGGTAAATTTTGAGGACGAAATTTCTTAAGGGGGGGAGAGTTGTAACGCCCCGGTTTTGGGCTTAGAAGTTTTGGGATTCGGACCGGTTCGGTCGGAGTGCGGTTCGAATATAAAAGAGTGAAATTAGGAAAGCCTAGTTCGGGTTGCATTAAAAATATGGAAAAATGTCTTAAAATTCTCTTTTATTATATATAAGAGAATGGTGAAATCAATTTTACAAAATGAGGTTTGGAAGGGTGACATTTTGGCTAGTGACCAAAATGTAATTTTCGAAAACTGTGAGGCTGTTTTAAAAAGGATTGAAACTTTGAATCTTTAAGGAGCTATTTACCCAATGGGAGTTTCTCCAGATTTTTCCTAAATATTAAAGATTTAATTAATGGTTTTTAAATAAAACTAAAAAGGAGGGAAGATATTTTGGCATTTTCCAACTAACTTTCCATATTTTCCATTTTCATTTTCTCTTATCTTTTCTCTCAAACCAAACACATTTCTCCAGAACTTTTCCTTCTGATTTTGTCATCTAAATAACACATTTCAATTCTCTTTTGATCTCCAATCATCTCTTCATCAAAACCTTACCATTTGCTAAGTGGATTTTCAAGAAATCTCGGTTCTACAAGGGAGAAACTCAAGTTTGGAGGTAAGAACGTCCTTCTCCTCTAAAATCTTAGTTCTTTACTGAAATTCCCAAGTTCTTAATCCTTAAATTGTGTTTTATAAAAGGTTTTATAGATGTGTTCTTGATCTTGGCTTAAAATGCAAGATTTGGTTGATTTTTGGTAAAATTCGTATGATCTGTTTAAGTAGTGATTTGAGGTGTCCTTTTGATGTTAAATGAATGTTAAATTGATGAGGAATTGAAGGTTAATCAATGCAATCCCGGATAGGTTGATTTTCCTAATTTTAGCTTGAGTTTTTTATGGTTTTTGGAGAGATCTTGATGATCTGTTATAGCTGGAGGTATAAGGACGTGGTTAGATCCTTTTTGGATGTTAATTGAGGTTTATGAATGTTTAGTTTTGATGGATCATGGCTGGGTAGTGTTGTGGAGTTGTTTGGATGCATTTTCGGTTGTGTTTGGTAGCCGAAAATGGAGTGTGGATGAGAGCAGCGGGTTTAGGTGCTTTCATTGAAGATATTAATGCATGATGATGCATTAATCCTCTGCTTTGATGTGTTTAAAACAGGGGAGTCATCTTTGGATCCTAGTGGTGGTGATCCGGAAGCTTGATTGGTGTTTCGGCAAGTGGCGAAACGGAATCGGTGAGTGGACTTTGGATTTCAGCTTTGAAACCAATGTTTTGAAGGTTTGGGAGCTTAGTTTAAGTCTAAGCAACTTAGCTAAGCTCAAGAGTAAGTTTTCGGAAAAACTCTCTTGATGATGAACCATGGATTGGTTGTATGCAATGTGGTTGTTTGCATGTTTTAAATCCTGTTTTGAAAGCATATTTAGCATGTTTATTTGCTGAGATTATAAGCCATGTGTTGAAGGATGCTCAAGGTAAGAGATCCTTGTTTTTGAACATTGTTTGAATGTGGTTTGATGCTTAAAGATGCATGATGTTTATGGCTTTGTTAAATGCTTTAAAACAGTGGAATATTGTTGTAAATGATGCATATTGGCAAGTGATGGTTAAGGTCACAAAGGTGGTTAAAAGTCCTTGTGTGAGCCTTGTTTATTTAAGAACAACATGGTGGTTAAAAGTCCATGGTTGGTTCTTGGTTAAGATCACCAAGGTAGTTAAAATTCCTTGGGTGAGTCTTGTGTATTTAAGGACAACATGGTGTTTAAAAGTCCATGGTTGGTCCTTGGTTAAGGTTACAAAGGTGGTTAAAATTCCTTGTGTAAGCCTTGTTTACGTAAGAACTCCAAGGTGTTTAAAAGTCCTTGGGAGATTCTTGTTAAGGACACAAAGGTGTTTAAAAGTCCTTGTGTGGTCCTTGTCATGGTGTTTAAAAGTCCATGAATGATTCTTGTTAAGGACACAAAGGTGGTTAAAAGTCCTTGTGTGGTCCTTGGAAATTGTAAGATCACAATGGTGTTTAAAAGTCCATGTGTGGATCTTATGTTGAATGTATCACTTGAGGCCAATATGACATGTTATGAACTTGAAGCATGAATTGCTTGTTTTGAATGCTTATGAGCATGTGCAAATGATGATTTGAATTAAGGTTTATAAATGTGTTTTGAAAATGCATTATTGTGTAGTTTTAAATGAGCATTCCTCACTAAGCTTTTGCTTACGCTCTCTCTTTTCTTAAACCAATAATGCAGAGCATTAAGGTGCATTGAGGGCAGCAAGGGGGACAAGAATCCAAGTGGTGAACAAAGCTCATGTATGGTGAAGGTTTCTTAAACACTATTAGCTTTTGGCATTTGGCAATGGGGGACCTATGTAGTTGTTTTGGGAGATGTTTTGGACTCCCTAAGTTGGATTTATGATGTTAATAATGTTGGAGCTTGTAATTGGCCTTTATGAGATGGTTTGGTATATTGATGCTTGAATGGTTTGTTAAGTAGGAAGCATGCCTATAGATTTGGGGATTTCCATAATTCATGCCATGTTGATGTTTGGTTGATGCAATTATGTTCCTTGTATGTTGAATGACATGCTGGTATAATTTGGTTGCATTTGGAGCATGTTTGATAGGTCAATTTGATGATAAACCATCAAATTTTCTGCAATCTGGGCAGGCCGTATCGGAACGGGTGCTACCGTTTCGGAATAGGGGCCTGAAATGGCCTAGGCGTTCCGAAACGGAAGGAACCGTTCCGGAACGGAAATGCCACTGCCAAGCATCGTTTCGGAACCAGTTTCAGAACGGTCCTGCGTTTCGGAACAGGTCCTCCCTGTTTCGGAACACTCGACCGTTGGGTTCTGAATTTGATGGTTATATGTTTTGGAATGTTTGCGTTTTGGTCCTGAATCTTGTTATTGCAATTGGATGAGTTTGAGATGTCCGTTTGAGCTGAATTTTGGCAGGAAAGCATGAAAGATGATTAATTTTAAGTTGGTAACTTTAATTTGGATTAAGTCCCTATAATTTTCAGAATTTACAATTTGGTCCCTAAAGTTGTAATTTGTGCAATTGAGTCCTTGAATGATCTTTGATTGTTAGTGTGAATTACTTTGTGTTTTGGCATGTTAGTGTTTTTGAATCTATGTGTTCTTGTAAGCTTAGGGCTTGAAATCCAATTTGTTGCTTGAATGTATGATTGATGTTGTGATTAGGACGTTTTGTCTCTAGATTGTTTGTATGATATGATGCTATGTGGTTTTTGAGGTTTCGGGTCGAGTTTGGGGACATTTGGAGATGTCAAACTATGTTGCCGGGCCAAACTGTGTACAAGTGTTTCGAAACGCCTGATATGGTTTCAGAACGGTCGAGCTCCACGGGTACCTGTATCGAAACGGGGGTGGTGTCGTTTCGGTACGAATTGTCACTAAAAGGCTCCTGTTTTGGAACCATGTAGGGTCGTTTCGGTACGATTTGCCACTGTGAGCCCCTGTTTCAGAACCCGTTCCGATACGTTGTGCCACTGTAGACTCCCATTCCGGAACAAGGTTGGACTGTTTCGGAATGGCTTGGTCTTACTTTTTAAATGGAGCCCGCGTTTCGAAACGGGCAAGCTTGTTTCGAAACACAGGTAGTTGAGTCGGTTAGATGGCATCTTCAAGGGTTTCTGAATGTTACTTTTTAGTCCCTAAAGCTTGTATGCTTCCTTGTGAGTTCATATGTGACCCTTGAGATGGTTTTTCCTCGTATGCATGTAATTTGACTAACAAACTATATGGTAAGTTTAAATTATTGTATGCCCTCTGCTCGATCGTATTTGTGACCGCCTTTCCGGTGTTGTCTCCACACCTAGGGTAAATTGTGATATCTAGACAAGATAATAAATAAACAAAAAAATTAGGGTTGCTAATCGGAGTGAGGCCTTAGCGGGTCTCGCTTCGGTTTTCCCCATGTAACCCATTCGGTCTGATCTGTTGGCTAGGCCAGGACGAGGGGGTTACATTCCGCCTAATGGATGTTGTTACAGCCTATTTGTATGAGCCTCTTGATAACAACTTTTACATGAAACTTTCGAAAGGATTTAAATTACCAGAAGCAGTTAATTCAAGTTCTCGAGAACATTATTCAATCAAATTGAACATATCTCTTTATTGATTAAAACAATTTGGGCGCATGTTGTATAACCGTCTTAGTGAATACTTATTAGTGGAATGCTATAAGAATGATTCAATTTCTCCGAGCATTTTTATTAAAAGGTTTAGCTTTGGATTTGTTATTCTTGTTGTGTATGTTGATGGTTTGAATATCATTGGGATTCATGAAGAGATCTCCTTAAAAATAAAATCCTTGTGCATCAATCGACATATGTAGAAAAATGTCTAAAAAGACTTTACATGCATAACGCACATCCGTTGAGCACCCATGTGGTTTCTAGGCCGCTTAATGTAAACAAAGATTCATTCCGTCGTCGAGAAAATGTTGAGAATATTTTTGGTCCAAAGCACCATATATATTAATCGGTCTGGAAGCATCATATCTTAGTTGGTCCAGAACTAACATCTAAGTGCTACGAGACCATAACCTTTAGATCTTTCAAAATTGGATGACTTTTCAAATCATGTAAATAATTGTTATGCACGAGGCGAAGCCAAAAAAAATATTTTTGGTAAACATATCCAGAAGATATGTGACTTGTTTTCACAAGATAAGATGGAAGCTATCTTGTACATAGATAATGTACAATTTATATCTCAATCGAAAGGTGAATTCATCAAAAGTGATAAAAACGAAATATATTTCTTCAAAGTTTCGTCCCTCGTGATCTTTGGACAAATAGTATTTGATGAATCATTTCACATGGTAATTTGGAATATCTATTCACTAGTGCATAGTCTACTTCAACATTTGAAGATTATATTCAAAATTGAATTATGAAGATTCAAAGTTTTATGTGATATTTTCATGAGGGGGAGTAAATACGTGTTGCACTTTTTTTCCCTTAACCGACTTTTTGTCCCAATGAGTTTTCCTAGTAAGGCTTTTTTAATGAGGTAACATGTGATGCGTATCAAATATGTGTGTACTCTTTTTCCTTCACTAAGAAATTTTTTCCCCATATGGTTTTTATCTTAGTAAGGTTTTAATAAGGCACATTATCTTCATGCATATCCAAGGGGGAGTGTTATGAATATCTTTATTTATGGTGGATATTCATATATTAAAGGAGACTTTAATGTACTTTATTATTAGGGTTTAATACCCATTGGAATTAGGGTTTCCATCTTATACCTATAAATATAGAATTTGAAGAAAGTATTGTACACTACCCTACATCGCTCTACATCGAGAATATAATACAAGTCTCTCTCTTTGTCTCTCATCTTTGTTCTTGTTTATCTCTCATGTTCTTCTTTACTTTATTCACATCATATTTTTTATAACTTGTACCCTTTGAATTATTATCACGTACGCATGCAACTATTTCTATTTAAAATCCACTATATGAGTTGGGATGAACAGTCGCAGATATTAAAGCCAAATGTTGAGTTCTTGTTTGATCATTATAGCATTTATGTATTAACTTTGGTGATGTTATGAGTTAAAATTAAAGAATTAAATAATTTTTTAAAAGATTAATCAATCAAATATGTTAATATAATTATTTAGTAAACATGGGATTCTGTGAAACCAAAATTGATTTTGATATAACACCTAAACTTATGGACTAATTTGAAAACAATAAATTTTTAAGTACTCTTCAAAGTCTCACTATTGACAAGTCTTTTTGAACTAAACTATACTTCAAGACAAAACTCTCTTAAAGGTTCAAAATCTACTAAGTTTTTTTATATATTTTCAAGCCAAACTTAAGCAAAACGCCCAGGCGTATCGATACCCTTAGGCGTATCGATACGATTTTTAGTCACTGGAATTTTAATAGACCATAGCGTACCGATACGGTATTACTCTGTATCGATACGATATTCATCTAGACAGCTCTTTAAATGATATCGTACCGATACGCATTGCAACTGTATCGATACGATTTTCTTATCTTTGAATTTAATTTTTGACCGTTAGCTTGTCAGTTCGTTGGTATCCCAAAATTTAAATGACTGTTATACCGTACCGATACGCTCACTATCTGTATCGATACGCTTTTTATCAAAACCAAAGTTGGGATTCTAGTGAGAAAATTCGGTATCGATACGCCCTTCTATAGCGATACGCCCCTTAAAAATCGTACCAATACGCCCTCTAAGCGTATCGATACACGATGTTTTCAGTCACAACGGCTCTTTCCTCTTTGAGACAGGTACCGATACGCCCCCTAGCCGTACCGATACGGTAGGCAGCAGAGCTGCATTTATTACGGGAAATTGCATCCCAACGGCTCTATTGATGATCCCAACTACCCAAACGGCTAGAATTCAATGCAAGGGTATAAAAACAAGTCTCAATTGAACAAGCAACAAATATTAAACCTACAAGTAACATCAAAGCACTCAAATCCAAACTTTGTACCTTTAGAGTCAAATTCTTGTACCCAACTCTTGTATTCTAAATTGTAATCTTTTATTGTGAGTTTGGAGAGTGTGAAATTGTAATTGGGTAAACAATCATCCTTTGAAAGGAACTTTTAGAGTTTACCAAATACTTCTCTTGTAAAAGTGAGTGGATTAAGCTTTGGTTAGAAAGCTTAATCAAATTGTAAGGTTTCTTCCTCATCCAAGAAAAGGGGAAGAATTCAAGTAGTGAATTGGTTGAAAACCCTTAGTGGGTACTAAGGTAGTGGATGTAGAGTTCGCTTGTAGAACTTGAACCACTCTAATTGCCTTGTGTCACATTCTAATTTTTCATATTCTCACCCATCAAAATTTTTATCGCCAATTCACCCCCTCTTGGCCATTTGCAATTGTGTGATCACTCAACAATTGGTATCAGAGCTACACTCATTGGAAGGATTACAACCCTCTTGAGTCGATTCTAGGAGAGTTTGATCAACAACTAGTCAACAATGGCATCCACCTTCAATTCCAACCTCTACGAGTCTCAATCTACCACCAAGCCACCATTCTTTAATGGGGATAACTACCCATATTGGAAGAATAGGATGAGGCTCTTCATCAAGTCTAACGACTACATGGTGTGGGATGTGGTTGAAGAAGGTCCATTCATACCAATGAAGAGAGATAGTGAAGGAAGACTTGTCCCAAAGGTCAAAGCCGAAATGACAGAAGATGATCAAAGAAGGATGCAAGTAAATGATAAAGCTCTTCATATCATCTTTTGTGTGCTTGGTCCGGAAATCTACTCCAAGGTGTCTTCGATCGAGAATGCCAAGGAAGTTTGGGACACCCTCGAGACAACATATGAGGGAACTATCGATGTCAAGGAAACAAAAATCGGGCTACTCAATCTAAGCTACGAAAATTTCAAAATGGATCCCGATGAGAGTGTTTCCAAGATGTTTGATTGATTCTCGGTCATCGTCAATGGATTGAAGGGTTTCGGTGAGATCATCCCCGAAGACAAGCTAGTGAGGAAATTATTGTACTCTCTTCCGGAATCATGGGATAGCAAAAGAACAGCTGTTATTGAAGCTCGAGATTTGAAGACTCTCAAGCTAGATGCTCTTGCTGGATCTCTACTCACCCATGAAATCATAAAGAAGGGAAGAGAAGAAGAAAAGAAAATGAAGGAGAATAAGGTTGAGAAGAAGGACGTTGAGAAGAAGAAAATTGGAATCGCTCTTAAAGCTTCATATCATGAAAGCGATTCTAGTGAAGATGAAGATGAGGAGATGGCCATGTTGGCCAAACGATTCACTCACTTTATGAAGTCCAACCGTGGAAGAAAGTTCAATAGAAAATGAGACTTCAAGAGCAAGAGTAAAGAAGAGGAGAAGGACCAAATCATTTGCTATGAGTGAAAAAAAATCTTGCCATATCCGTTTCGAGTGTCCCCAGTTGAAGAGGAAGAGCTTTGGGAAGAAGAACAAGCTCAAAGCTCAAGTAGCAACTTGGAGTGACGAGGAGTCATCCGAGGAGGAGGAAGAAGTGGTTAATCTTTGTCTCATGACCATTAATGATGAACCAAAGGTAAACCTTAACGCATCTAATTTTGATTTTACATATGATGAACTTCAAGATGCTTATGATGAATTGCAAGAGGTTTGGAAAATATAAAGAGCCTATTTTGATAAACAAGAAAAATATTTCTGATTTAAAAACTCAAAATGAATATATTTCAAAAACTAACTCGGAATTGGAAAAGAAGGTTTTGTACTTAGTAAATCTTTCAAATGATCTTAAAAAGAAAAACCTTGAACTTGAAAAACTTCTTTCCGATTTTCAAGATTATCACACAAAGGAAATGGGTAATCTTAAAACATTTATTGCTATTGGGAAAAAACCATTTTGAAAAGGGAAATTCTTCTAAATCCCAATATGTAAAAACAAAAACTTTTGTTCCTAAACAAAGAAATTTTCCTAAGCAAACTAGAGGTCAAAGGATTAGGAGTGTTTGGGTTCCTAAGGAACTCATTATTTCTAATAACATGAATGCTATTGCTTTTTGGATTCCTAAGGGAACCAAGGTTTTGAGGGCTAACACACATGGACCCAAAATGATTTGGGTACCAAAAATCAAGGCCAAATTTCTTTGTTTGTAGGGGGCATTGCTACAAGGCCAAAGCTTCAAGCCAAAACTCATGGTACCTTGATGCTCAAGACATATGACCGGTGACAAGAGTAGATTCGTGGAACTAAAGCCAAAGAGTGGTGGAGTGGTAACTTTCGGTGACAACTCCAAAGGCCACATTGAAGGAATAGGCTCCATTGGTAATCACTCTTCTATTTTCATTGAAAATGTTTTGTATGTCAACGGTCTTAAACACAATTTATTGAGCATTAGTCAATTGTGTGATAAGGGTTTTAATGTTTTATTTGATAAAAGTGGTTGCAAAATTGTGAACATTAAAACAAATCAATTGATGCTCATAGGGCATAGAATAGGCAATATTTACATGGTGCATTTAGATGACATCCATACATCTCATGCATGTTTAGTTGCACATGATGAACATGACTCATGGCTTTGGCATAGAAAATTAGGACATACTAGCATGAGTGTTCTAGAAAAATTGATTTCCCTTAATCTAGTTAGAGGTTTACCCAAACTTAAGTTCTCTAATGATAAAATTTGTGATGCATTCTCTAAGGGTAAACAACATAGAACCTCATTTAAATCCATTAATGATGTCTCTACTAGTAGATGTTTACAATTGATTCATATGGATCTTTTTGGGCCTATTAGAACTATGAGCTTGGGTGGTAAATCGTATGCTTTTGTACTTGTTGATGACTATTCTAGGTTTACTTGGGTTCTATTCTTAAGTAAAAAAAAGATGAGGCTTTAGAAAATTCATCACATTTTCTAAAATAACTCAAAATGATCTTGAACTTAAAATTTCTCACATTAGAAGTGATCATGGAACCGAGTTTCAAAATCTAGGTTTTGAAGAGTTTTTAAATGAAAATGGGATTAGCCATAATTTTTCCGCACCTCGCACTCCTCAACAAAATGGGGTAGTTGAGAGGAAAAATCGAACTTTAGAAGAAATGGCTAGAACCATACTTTGTGAAAATAATTTACCTAAATATTTTTGGGCGAAAGCCACAAATACCGCTTGCTACATTATAAATCGAGTAATTATTAGGCCAATTTTGAAGAAAACACCATATGAGATCTTAAAATCTAAAAAGCCTAACATTAGCTATTTTCATCCATTTGGTTGCAAGTGTTTTGTTTTAAATAATGGAAAAGACAACTTAGGTAAATTTGATGCTAAAAGTGATGAAGCTATTTTCTTGTGGTATTCTTTAAACTCTAAAGCCTGTCATGTATTTAATAAAAGAACTTTAGTAGTAGAAGAGTCTATACATGTTGTTTTCGATGATAACCTCCTTCCGAGGAAGGAATCTTGTGATGATGGTGATATAGGGATTCTTGATGCCATTGATGGAGGACAAACGTCAAAGGTGGATGAGATTCCAACTAAAGATGAAGATGCACAAGATCCACCTCTTGGAGCCTTGAAGGATTTGGCTCTTAAGGAAAAGGAGGTATCTTACCCAAGGGAGTTCAGCTATGTCAAAGGTGGTGAAATCTTGGGTGATCCATCCAAGGGGGTAACTACTAGATCCTCTCTCAAATTAATGAATCATGTTGCATTTATTTCATTATTCAGCCTAAAAATATCAAAGAAGCATTAAAAGATGATTTTTGAATTTTGGCCATGCAAGAGGAATTATATCAATTTGAGAGAAGTAAATTTTGGACATTAGTTGAAAGGCCTAGTAATCAATCTACTATAGGAACTAAATGGGTCTTTAGGAATAAACTAGATGAAAATGGTAATATAGTGAGAAACACGGCTAGACTTGTTGCTCAAGGCTACACTCAAGAAGAGGGAATTGATTTTGATGAAACATATGCACTCGTAGCTAGGATGGAAGCCATTAGGATGCTTTTGGCATTTGCATGTTACCATGATTTCAAGCTTTTTCAAATGGATGTGAAAAGTGCTTTTCTAAACGGTTTTATAAATGAAGAAGTGTATGTTGAACAACCACCGGGTTTTGAGGATTCAAATTTTCCAAATCATGTGTTCAAACTAACTAAAGCACTTTATGGTTTAAAACAAGCTCCTAGAGCTTGGTATGAAAGACTTTCAAACTTTTTAATTGAAAAGGGTTTTAAAAAAGGTAAGGTGGACACTACACTTTTCATAAAAATATATAATAATGACATCTTAGTAGTACAAATCTATGTTGATGATATCATTTTTGGTTCTACTAATGAATGTTATTGCAAAGAATTTTTAAAGCTAATGCAAAATGAGTTCGAGATGAGCATGATGGGGGAGCTCTCATTCTTTTTGGGACTCCAAATCAAACAAAGGAAAGATGGCACCTTCATAAATCAAGCTAAGTACGTGAACGATATGCTCAAAAAGTTCGGCTTGGAGAATGTAAAGCCTCAAGCCACACCTATGAGCTCTTCCATAAAGCTTGACAAAGATGAAGGAAGTAAGTGTGTTGATTCTAAGGTTTATAGATCCATGATAGGTTCTTTGCTTTACCTTACCGCAAGTAGACCAGATATCATGTTTACTGTTTGCTTGTGTGCTAGGTTTTAAGCTAGTCCTAGAGAATCACACTTAGTTTCCATTAAGAGAAATTTTAGATACCTTAGAGACACACCTAACTTAGGCCTTTGGTATCCTAAGGATTCTTCATTTAGCCTTCATGCTTATTCGGATGCGAATTATGGTGGGTGTAAGATAGATAGGAAAAGTACCTTCGGGACATGCCAATTTTTAGGTAGTATGCTCGTATCTTGGTTCTCTAAGAAACAAAATACCGTAGCCTTATCTACCACCGAAGCGGAGTACATATCCTTAGGGAGTTGTTGTGCTCAAGTCCTTTGGATGAAACAACAACTCTTAGATTATGGTGTTGAAGTAGAAACTATACCCCTTAGGTGTGACAACACTAGTGCCATTTGTCTCACTAAGAATCCCATCCAACACTCTAGAACTAAACACATAGAAATTAAACATCACTTCATTAGAGACCATGTGTTGAAAAATGATGTTGTTCTAGAGTATGTTGATACCTTGAACCAATTAGAGAATATATTCACAAAGCCTTTAGATAAAGAATGTTTTTGGACCCTTAGGAGAGAGTTAGGTTTAACTAGCCTTTCTTGACCCTTTTTAGGTCCCAAATTGTCAAAGATTTGCTTCAAATTGATTGATATCCATGCTTATGTTAAATTGCTTCTTTTTGCTTCTATACATGTTGCTAGGGGGAGAATGCATTAATTATAGCCATTGAAACTTGTTCTTATGTCATATACATGCATTTAGGAACGTTTAAAGTTGGTTTTTTTATCTTAAAACTGTCAAAAATGCCTCATCTTGTAAAGGTGTATCGATACGGCTGACGTGTATCGATACAGGTTCATCAAATGGAAATCTTAAAAGCAAAATGTGTATCGATACGACCTCGCGTATCGCTACGGATAAGTCAAGGGAAGTAATCCAGGTCAAAACGTACTGATACGGTCTCGCGTATCGACACGGTAATAACGTCAAATAAAAAATTAGGGCAAACGCGTATCGGTACGCTCTACAAGCGTACCGATACGGTCTCGACGGAGAGTTTATTTAGGGCTGCTTTTACAAAACACTTCAAAAATTAAAAACCCCTCTTTTTCTCTACAAACCCTAGCCGCACCTCTCTATAAAAACCCCCTCAATCCTTCATTTTTTCCATCAAACCTAAAAATTCGTTGAGGGTTTTTGATCTCCACATCAAAGCTAAGCTTTGTCAACAATTTCGTGCATTCACATCAACACATTCATCCAATCTAACAATTCAAGGTATAATTTTTTTCCTTTTATTTTCGTTTGATTTTTATAATTGTTTCAACTTAATTTTTGTACAAAACATCTTCTTATTACATGGGTTTCAAACTTTTACCACAATTTTTTCAAAATCAATTTTTTTTCATTCGAATATATTTTCTCATCATATTTTTTTATCTGTTTTTCTTTTAATTTTTTTCTACCATATGTATAAATATTTTTAACAACAAAATTGTCTTTTAAAATTACCTTGAACTATTAGAATGTATTGGTTTGGATAAGATGTTAATTGCATATAAATTTGAATCGTTTTGATGTGTTTTCAGGGTTATGGCACCGAAAAAGAGAGCTAGACGTCACCTTGCCACTACTGATCCTATTGATGATGAAGAGGGTAACCCTAAACCAAATCTCCTTTATATTCTCCAATGTAGTTTTCTTAACCCCGCAAATATGTCTCGTTACAAACTCTTTCGTGGTTTCACTCTTAGGGAAGAATGTATTGTGTCTTTACCATTTTTAAACTCTGCCCGTTTTAAATTTCAATACCTCCCTTTGATTAGGCAATGGAAATTTATCAACTTTTTAAATCTTCCTCCCATTCTATATAGGAACATGGTCATCATCTTCTTTTCAAATGATATATGTATTCATGAGAGGCTAGAGAACATGTTATTGCAATCGAGTCACATGTAATGGGCAAAACCTTTCAAATTGATCAAAATGTTCTTTGCAAGGCTTTTGGTTTTGAAAACGTAGGAATTGATGATGAAAAGTCCTTAGGTCAAGGTCCCTTAGGTTCCGTCAAAGTCTTAAATGCTCATGACCGTATCCTTTGTCTTATCATTACTTGATTTTTGCATCCATCGGGAGGGAAATTTTCCACAATTCGTCAAGTCGATGATTTTTGGCTTAGGTGCTTTAGGGAGGGACACCGTCCAAACCTTTGTCAAATTATGTTTGCCGACCTTGTCTATCTCGTTCAACACCGTCACACCGACCAAGTCAAATCTTTTTACTATTCTACGGCGTTGAGTTCCCTATTACATTCCCTTGAGATTGATTGTTCACATGATTTTCCCGAACTGCTTGGCCAACCTATCGATGAACGTTCCCTATCTCGTGCTCATTTCTCCTATGTTAACAATGAATGGGTTCGTGTCCCTCGTGCTTCTCAACAAGATGCTCCGGTTGATGCTCCACATGCTCCTACAAGCTCTCAACGAGCTCCGATTGTGTCTTCCTCCATGGACAACTTAATGACATTTCTCAATGAGAAGTTCACAAACATGGAGGTCGGGCTTGCCGCCATTGACACTCGATTCACATCCTTGGAAGATCGAGTCAAAGGTATTGACACTCGGTTCACTTCTTTGGAAAATCAAGTCAAGGGCTTTGACACTCGTTTCACATCATTAGAGGATCAAATGAAAGCCATTGCTCTTCAATAAAACTCTATGGATGTCTCACTCATCGCCTTCCATGGTGTTGGCTTAACCAAAATAGGAAGAATCAATCTACTCGAGACGATGAGGATGAAGAGGACGAAGAAGATGATGATGATGCAGACGAGTCGCTTTTTGCATATCATCTCATGTCATTTAGCTTTTTTAACTTTTGCACCTATGTTTAGTACTTTATGCCTTTTATTTATGTTTTAGGATCTAAGTTTGGATTATTATGTTGTCTTTCCTTTTGAAGTTTGCTTTGAACTATTAAGTTGCTTTTAATTTGAAGTTCGCTTTGAAGTTTATCATATTATTGTTGCTATTATCCTTGTGCTTATGTTTGATCTAACAAAAAGGGGGAGAAGGATTATAGAGCAAATTTTTTGAAAACTTAAAATTGATTTTGAAAATCCATCTTAAATTAAGGGGGGAAAAGCTTTCAAAAGTTTCAAAAACTTAAAAATTTATATGTGGTTTTGTTATATCAAAAAGGGGGAGATTGTGAAACCAAAATTAATTTTGATATAACACCTAAACTTATGGACTAATTTACAAAACAATAAATTTTTAAGTACTCTTCAAAGTCTCACTATTGATAAGTCTTTTTGAACTAAACTATACTTCAAGACAAAACTCTCTTAAAGGTTCAAAATCTACTAAGTCTTTATATGTATCTTCAAGCCAATCTTAAGCAAAACGCCCAGGCATATCGATACCCTTAGGCGTATCGATATGATTTTTAGTCAGTGGAATTTTAATAGACCATAGTGTACCGATACGGTATTACTCTGTATCGATAAGATATTTATTTGGGCAGCTCTTTAAATGATATCGTATCGATACGCATTGCAACCGTATCGATACGATTTGCTAATCTTTGCAAAAATCTTTGGATTTAATTTTCGACCGTTGGCTTGTCAGTTAGTTGGTATCCCAAAATTTAAATGACCGTTATACCGTACCGATACGCTCACTATCCGTATCGATACGCTTTTTATCAAAACCAAAGTTGGGATTCCAGTGAGCAAATTCTGTATCGATACGCCCTTCCGTAGCGATACGCCCCTTAAAAACCGTACCGATACACCCTCTAAGCATATCGATACGCGATGTTTTCAGTCACAACGGCTCTTTCCTCTTTGATACAGATACCGATACGCCCCCTAACCGTACTAATACGGTAGGCAGCAGAGCTGTATTTATTACGGGAAATTGCATCCCAACGGCTCTATTGATGATCCCAACTACCCAAACGGCTAGAATTCAATGCAAGGGTATAAAAACAAGTCTCAATTGAACAAGAAACAACTATTGAACCTACAAGCAACATCAAAGCACTCAAATCCAAACTTTGTACCTTTAGAGTCAAATTCTCGTACCTAACTCTTGTATTCTAAATTGTAATATTTTATTGTGGGTTTGGGGAGTGTGAAATTGTAATTGGGTAAACAATCATCCTTTGAGAGGAACTTTTAGAGTTTACCAAATATTTCTCTTGTAAAAGTGAGTGGATTAAGCTCTAGGTAGAAAGCTTAATCAAATTGTAAGGTTTCCTCCTCATCCAAGAAAAGGGGAAGAATTCAAGTAGTGAATTGGTTGAAAATCCTTAGTGGGAACTAAGGTAGTGGATGTAGAGTTCGTTTGGAGAACTTGAACCACTCTAATTGCTTTGTGTCACATTCTAATTTTTCATATTCTCACCCACCAAAATTTTTATCGCCAATTCACTCATCCTCTTGGCCATTTGCAATTGTGTGATCAACTTAACATATTCTAACCATAAATTGGAGTGAATACTCACAAATTGAAAAAGTTATTAGGAGCAATGTTTTGAGTTTAGAGGATTGAATATAAGAGTTGTAATGACTTTATTGTCCTTCACAATTACAAAGAAAGCTCTTCAAATAAGCTAAACTTGAAAACTCACATGTGCTTTTGAAGTAAAATACAATCTCACATACAATTTAAATAATTTCTTCCCTACAAATAGATGAGACTAATACATATGCTTCAAAAATTATTTAAATTTAATAATCAATAAAATTTTATTAAAATATAATTCCATAAATAATAAATTAATATTTGCATTATTCAAATATGCTTAAATGTTGTATTAAAAAATTAATTTTTAGAGATCAACTAATTGGTCTAGAGGTCAAAGATGTTCATGTTGTCTCATCTTGTATGGGTTCCAATCTTGACATTTATCTTGGGAATGTTACATTTTTATTTAATAAAAAATTAATTTCCACAATCTAAATACATATTAATAGATATCAAATATTAATAATCAGTAAACTATTTAAACAAGTATTGGATATAATAATGTTCTTATATGTCATTTTGTTTAATTAATTAAGAAAATAATTATCAACTATTACTAAATTTTATCAAACACTTTTATACAATCGGTTAATGCAATCAACTAATCAAATTAGTTAATACAATCCACAATTAGCTATCATCAAATATAACCTGCTATAAGTTATATACTTATGATTAATCCGCTCGTTGTCAAAATTGGACCCTTATGTTGGAATTGGAACGTGGGTGGATTTGAGTTGTGTCACTTTGAGTTTGGAATTTTTCGGATTCAAGTCCTTTTATATTTGATATTTTTGAGTTTGAGCTTTTCGAGTCCAGGTTTCAGATAGAGTGCTGATTTGTTTTAGGTTTAAGTATTTAACAATTCTATTAATCTTTTATTGTAAATTCGTAAATTAATTTTTAATTATATTTCTATTAAATTAATCTTATTATTGTTATTCGTTAACATTAAAGTGATATAACATTAATTTTTTTTATATAAAATCAATTCCTTAAAGTTTTAATTTTTAATACATACTTTAAATATGTTTAGCATTATTTAACCACTATAATAAAAAGACCTTGAACTTTTCTACAAATAATAAAAAAATGATCAGCAAGTATGATTTCATAGATGAGTAAAATCATACAATTAAAATATTATTATGTGTCTCATTAAAAATTTTCTTAAACGTAAGATAAATCTTTTTAACAAATTCATTTGGTTTTTCAAAATTATTTTATTTATAATATCATCACACTTCGGTGCACATGATTCATGAATAAATGAAAGTTACCCTTCATCTTGTGATGCTATAAAAGATAAATTGTGAAAGATAATAATGGCATGATATTAGTGAATAAATTATATGAAAGTGACTATTGACAATATGTTATGGTCTTAAGATGAGTGTTGTATATAGTTCTGATGTGTATTGTTATGCCTCATGTCATAAGTATGCTAGACAATAATATGTTACGTTGTTGGTCACATGATTGTTTTATGTGTTTGATGCAGAGACAGTAGTGGGCCGGGGGATATGGTCTTAAAAACAAAAAAAAATTATAATGGTAAAATTATTTTTTGACTCCCAAAAAATATATAATTCATTTTTGACCCCTTCTAGTTTTAAAAATGTCTAAATGGTTCCCCCAATAATTGAGTTCCGCCATTGGTTTGATGAATAATTTAAATTTATATTTTTCGTTTCGTGTATAAAGTTTATTGTACACAACTAAAGTTTGAGGAATAAGGCGTCGGGTGATGGTGATTCTTCGAATCAAAGAACAAAAGAGAGAGGGAGAGGGAGAAGAGAGATTGCTAGAGTCAAAAAATAAAAAGAAAAATAGGGTTTATGTTGGCTGGAAAATGAATTATATAGCTATGCTTTTGGAGATATTATATAGTGTACCCTTTAAGAAATCTAGGGTTTACGAAATGCATTAAAGTTTCACCCGTCCTGAAACTGAAAAATTATCAATTGACACCCCAAACCTTTACAAACAGTTTAGTTTTATCCAAATTTCATAATTCATCTATCTAAGCATGAAACTTCTAACCCCGAACTCAGAGGTTGAATATGTTATAGAACTAAAACTCTTTTTTCACATCCATTTTAAGCATCGGTAACTAAAGTTTATGAGCCTTAGAACTTCAAATATCAAACTACATTAGAAGTCATTCAATTATTAGTAAAGTTACGATTCGGTCACTCAATCATTAAAAATTATGGTCACGATCGGGCCACTCCTCTGTTAGAATACAAACGAACATCTGACAACGTTTGATATAAATGACAGTTTTAGTTCTCAAAACTTATATATTCTACCAATTTAATCCAAATTCAAAATAATTCAATAAATCTAACATTTCATATTTAAAAAATTATCAATTTAATCCTCAAAACTTATAAATTTTGAGTACAAAATCGATTATTAATAATTAAAAGTATTTTATATTGTTTTAGTCTTTATTATAAGATTAGAAATATAATTATAATAATTTAAATAAAAATATTAATAAAAACGTGTCATATCTAATTTTTTAATGTTTACGGTTTATATTTATATTTAATTTATGATAAAGATGTATCGAGCCGATATCAGTAATTAATCATATATTAATTTGATTAATAAATTTATTTAAATCTTACAAAAGTATATTATTAGTTAATAATTTGAAAGGTATTTGAATTTTTATGTTAGAAAGTTCTATCACTCTATTCATAAAAAAGAAAGTACTATCACTAATTATTTCTTAAATCATACATTTTTTAGTATTCTAATTAGTTTTTGACTGTTTACTTTTATCTACAAGTGTGTGTTATCGTATCTTAAATGTTTACAACAATTTGTTGACAACCCTTGAATTCATATTATTGTTGTGAAAGTATATATATACATAAAAAAATAACACCCAAGTTAAAAATATGTATGAATATATATTATTTTTATATTTTAAAATTATTCATAATAATAATAATAATAATAATAATAATAATAATAATAATAATAAAATAGTGTGAGCACGTGGTGGCCCTAACGTGTGGGAGACAAATACAATGCATGAAATTAATTGATTGCATCAGCCGTGGTGGCTCTAACTTCAAGACCTGCCATTATTATTTTAAATTGTAATAATTTATTATTTAGAAAGCGACAAACTGTATGAGCCGATTCTCTCTCTTTTTCCTTTTGAACATTAGCCGCTTGTTTTTTTATTTGTTATTTGCATAAAACGCGGCGAAATTAATTTTAGTGTTAGTTGTCATTGTCGGTGATTCATGTATATTTTTTTTACATATGGTGTTGCGCTTTTCTATCTTTACGACACATTTTTTCTGTCTTTATAACACGTGTCTGTCTTATGACACGTTTTTATGGTTACTTTACAGGTTTTTGGTGTTCGTACGGTGACCCTCACGACGTTTATTTTTTATTTGTTTTTATCGGTGGTCACATAGAGTTTGATCTCCTTTTCGGTTGCTTGCCGATGTAATTTATAACGAATCGTCATTCTTGAGAATATGCGTGAAAGATGGTTGATGTCAATTTTGAAAATTTCATATAGTTTATGTTTTGACAACTCCCTAAGGACCCTTCCTACAATGAATCGTAGAGAATTTTTTTGGTGCAAAGAGGAAGTGTCTAATCTGACTGGTGCAACGCTTATTATTTTTCTAGATTTACCTCCAGCCGTATCGATACCTTTTTTACAAAGTTGGCTACTGGAAAGACGCGTTTCGATACGCTCTTAACCGTATCAAAACAACGTATCAAAACAGATTCAATCTGTATCGATACACCCCTCTGTATAAACTAAAGGAGTTTGAAGAGTGTACCGATACGGCTTAACCCGTATCGATACGGTTTTAACGTATTTCTTAATTCGAAGAGGTTTAAATGTTTTCGATCGTTGGTGTCAGTCGTTAGGTAACTAACATTTAAAGTGGTAGTTGTCTCCGTATCAAAACAGAAACTTCCAGTGAGCTAAGTTGAGAAAAAAGGTATCGATACAGTCTCTTCCGTATCGAAACGGTCCATGTCCCGTACCGATACGCTTACATGCGTTTCGATACGCCCTCTTTATTATGTGCAACAGCTCTTTCTGTTTTGAGACAGGTATCAATACGGCTCTTCGTGTACCGATACGGATAGCTGCAGAAGTGCAATTATGGTAGAAAGAGAGGGTCCCAACGGCTATAATCAATACCCTAACCACTCAAACGTCTAGAATTGATAAAAAAGGTATAAATTGAAGCTCATTGAAGTCCAGCAACAACCATTGCATTAAAGATAAACATCCAAGCAAAAATCCAACCTCAAGTGTGCCTATTTTCCAATTTCTTGTAAACCCAAAATTGAGTTGTATTCAATTCTTATTCTATCTTCAAATTTGGGTTGAGTGTTGTACTTCAAGGGGAAATATTGTATTTGAGAGATATATATTCTTGTCCACTTTCTTCTTTGTTTATTTGTGAGGGTTTGGTCAAATTTTGGGTAGAAAATTTGACCGGTAGTGTAAGGTGTCAAGAAATATGCGTATAAATTAGAGATTCTATGTTTATTTAGATAGGATTCTGTAGATCCTTGTTAGTAGTTACAATCCCTAACTTTAAGGGATTTTAAGTTTCCTAGATTAGTCTCTTTCCTAGCTTAAAAGTTACCTAAGTTAAGGACATAAGTTGTATATAAGAATGTAACCTCTTGTATAGAAATTAAGAGAGTTTTTCGAATAAATTTCTTCACGTTTAACATGGTATCAAAGCCTTATTAATCCTTTTCTGAGTTTTTCCAGTCTCGATTATTCTCTTAAAAATCCTTCCTTTGAGTGTTCAGTGAAGAGTCACTGTTAACATAGCAAAACTATGGTTGAGGGAGGCGATGTAAGCAGTACTGAGACTGTGCAAGGAGTCACGGTGAGTGGAGGGAGCCATTCGAGTCAAATAAGTGACTTGCAAAGCATACAGGCAGCCTACAGGTTGAATGCCCAAGAACAACCCTTTGAGTTCAACAGGGAAGAGATAGAGAAACTGAAAAGTTTACTTGGATCTCTGGAAAAACCTTCCTCTTCAAGTACATGTAGTCCGCCTTTTTCAGGTATATCCTCTTCTCAAAAATCTAAAGTCTCGGATTTTCCTGCCCAAAGCTCTTGGGTGATCGACTTGGGAGCAACAGACCATATGAACAATTCCTCTCTACATTTTATCAATTATATACCATGTCCTAGTAATAAAAAGATAACAGTTGCAGATGGAAGTAGGATAACTGTGGCTGGTCAAGGAGATATTGTTATAAATAACACCCTGACACTTAAAAATGTCCTTCATGTACCTAAATTGTTCGCTAATCTCCTGTCTATCCAAAAAATAATCAAAGACACTAATTGTTGTGTTGTTTTTTATCCTACCCAATGTGTTTTTCAAGAACAGGGAACGAGGAGGATGATTGGGCATGCTAAAGTAGAAAATGGTCTGTATTATCTTGAAAACTCCAGTGGACCAATCAGTGATCCAAATCATCCATCTTTTTCTCTTGTGTCAGAATCTAAAACCACCAAAGACTAGATATGGCTTCATCATCTTCGCCTTGGTCATCCTTCATTTAAAGTTTTAAAGCTTATGTTTCCTTCCTTGTTCAAATCTTTAGATAATGAAGAGTTTCATTGTGACATATGTGAGCTTGATAAACACAAACGTACTTCTTTTCCCATAAGTAATAAAAAGACATCTACACCTTTTACTCTCATTCGTAGTGATGTTTGGGGACCATCCACTGTTCAAAATATAACTGGGGCTAGGTGGTTTGTTTCTTTTATAGATGATTGCACTCAGGTAACATGGATATTCCTTCTAAAACAAAAATCTGATGTTAGTTCTACTTTTAAAACCTTTTACACCATGATTAAAACCCAATTTGGGGCTGGTATAAAAAGGTTTAGGTCAGACAATGCTAAAGACTACTTTAACCATGTTCTATCTTCCTATTTCCAAGAAAAAGGAATCATTCATGAATCATCTTGTGTAAACACCCCTCAACAGAATGGTGTAGCCGAAAGGAAGAATGACCGTGTTCTCCAAATAACAAGAGCCTTGTTGTTTCAAAAAAATGTTCCTAAACAATATTGGGGAGAAGCTATGTTAACTGCTACCTATATTCTCAACAGATTGCCAACTCAAGTTCTTAGTTCTCAGAGTCCTATTCAAGTCCTAAACAGTTTCTATCCTAACTTTAGCCCTTCACTTCACCTTAAGCCTAAAGTGTTTGGTTGTGTTCCATTTGTTCATATTCATTCTCAAAATAGGGGTAAGTTGGATCCAAGGGCATTGAAATGCATTTTTGTAAGGTACTCGTCTACTCAAAAAGGGTATAAGTAAGTGCTATCATCCACCTACACGGAAACATTTTACTTCTGTTGATGTCACCTTTGTTGAGAGTGAAAACTATTTTACTCAACCTTATCTTTAGAGGGGGAGATTTTGTTCAGAGAAGATAAGGACAAAGATTATTTCCTTTTTCAACCTCTCACCTTGCCTATCAAAAAGGGTTCTGAATCTGCCCAGCCTGTCCAAAATGATTCTAGATCTGTCCAAAATGATTCTGAATCTGCCCTGCCTGTCCAAAATAATTCTGGATCTGTCCAAAATGATTCTAAATCTGCCCAGCCTCTCCAAAATGATTCTGGATCTGTCCAAAATGATTCTGAATCTGCTCAGCCTGTCCAAAATGATTCTAAATCTGCCCAGCCTACCCAATCCCAGCCTGATCTTACTCAATCTCTCTGTGAATTTGATCCTCAGCCTTCTACTGACCAACAACAACCTGAACCCACCACACCTAAGACTGGAATTCAAGATATTGCTAGTTCTCTACAAACTTACTCGAGGAAAAGGAGATCAGTGCATGCTCAATCATCACCCTTGTCTCCTCCACAAACTGAGGTAATTACTGCACCTATCTTTGATTCAAATAATATTCAAGAAAAGCCCTCTTTATTTGTTCATATCCTACAGAAACTTGTCTCCCAACCATAAAGCCTTCCTTACTAGCCTAAATTCCATTGCCATTCCTAAAAATGTATCCGAGGCTTTAGAAAATGAGAATTGGAAGAGTTCTATGAAAGTTGAAATGGAAGCACTGGAAAAGAACAAAACGTGGGACTTGGTGAAGTCACCAGAAGGAAAGAAAACAGTGGGTTGTAGATGGATATTCACAGTGAAGTACAAATCAGATGGCTCCTTGGAGAGATATAAAGCACGGTTGGTGGCTAAAGGGTATTCCCAAACCTATGGGATAGATTACCTTGAAACTTTTGCCCCTGTTGCAAAGATGAATACTGTCATTGGCTGCCAATCAAGGATGGAGATTACAACAGTATGACATCAAGAATGCCTTTTTGTATGGAGATCTTGAAGAGGAAGTTTATATGGACATTCCTCCTGGATTTAGTCCAAATTGTGGACAAACAGTTTGCAAATTGAAAAAGGCCTTGTACGGGCTAAAACAATCCCCAAGAGCCTAGTTTGGCAGGTTTAACAAGGTGATGTTGAAGCTAGGTTACAGACAAAGTCAGGGTGATCATACTTTATTTGTAAAACATTCCTCATGGGGAGTTGCTGCCCTAATAGTCTATGTAGATGACATCATAGTCACTGGGGATGACTCGAAAGAAATTGACAACTTAAAGAGGTGTTTGATCAAGGAGTTTGAAGTCAAAGATCTTGGAAGACTAAAATACTTCCTTGGAAATGAAGTTGCATATTCACAACAAGGAATCTTCATATCTCAACAGAAATATACTCTAGATTTGCTGGCAGAAACTGGCAAACTAGGGTGCAGACCAGCCGAGACACCAATAGAGGTTAACCACAAACTTGGAGATGCAACAAATGATGCAGTAGTGGACAGAGGCTCATATCAGAGACTTGTGGGAAGGCTGATATATTTATCACACACTAGACCAGACATTGCCTATGTAGTTGGGGTTGTGAGCCAATTCATGCATAATCCTAAAGAATCACATCTGAGAGCAGTGACTCAGATTTTACAGTACCTAAAGGGCACACCAGGAAGAGGAGTTTTATTTAAAAAGGGAGAAAATCTGACATTGGAAGCCTATACTGATGCAAATTATGCAGGGTCCTTGGTTGATAGAAGATCAACAGCAGGCTACTGTACATTTCTGGGAGGAAACTTAGTAACCTGGAGAAGCAAAAAACAAAATGTTGTGGCCAGGTCTAGTGCAGAAGCCGAGTTTAGAGCCATGGCACTTGGGATTTGTGAATTATTGTGGTTGAAGATTATCTTAGAAGATTTAAAGGTCAAGTGGGAAGGTCCAATGAAACTATATTGTGACAATAAATCAGCAATTAATATTGCTCATAATCTAGTTCAACATGACAGGACAAAGCATGTTGAAGTGGATAGACACTTTATAAAAGAAAAACTTGACAGTGGCCTAATTTGTACTCCCTATGTATCAACTGGAGATCAAGTTGCAGATATTCTTACCAAGGGGATACCTGGGAAGATTTTTCAGAGGTTAACTAGTAAGCTGAAAATGGAGGACATCCATTCCCCAGCTTGAGGGGGAGTGTCAAGAAATATGCGCATAAATTAGAGATTCTATGTATATTTAGATAGGATTATGTAGATCATTGTTAGTAGTTACAATCCCTAACTTTAAGGGATTTTAAGTTCCTAGATTAGCCTCTTTCCTAGCTTAAAAGTTACCTAAGTTAAGGACATAAGTTGTATATAAGAATGTAACCTCTTGTATAGAAATTAAGAGAGTTTTTCCAGTAAATTTCTTCACGTTTAACATAAGGGTTACCTCTTAAGCCTTGAAAGGGGGAAGAACAAATTAGTGAATTGTTGCAAATCCTTATTGGTAGCTAAAGTAGTGGATGTAGAGTTCATTTGGAACTTGAACCACTCTAAAATCCTTTGTTCTTCAATTTTAGCTATCATTTCACTCCAATAAATTTTTAAAATCTCAATTCACCCCCTCTTGGTCTTGATCAATACATCGATCCACTCAACAATTGGTATCAAAGCCTACCTCTTTGAAGGATTAGCAACCACAAGAGGAGTTCTTAGGGAGAGTGTGATAATCCAAAAATCAAGCCATGGCATCTACCACCAGATCTAGCATGTACGAGTCTCAATCCACTACAAAATTGCCATTCTTCAATGGTGACAACTATCCATTTTGGAAGAACCGGATGTGCCTCTTCATCAAGTCCAACGATTACTTGGTTTGGGATGTCATTGAAGATGGTCCCTACATTCCATTGAAGAGAGATGATGAAGGAAAGTTGGTTCTAAAGAAGAAGATTGAGTTGAGTGAAGATGAGAGGAAGAAGATCCAAATAAATGACAAAGCTCTTCACATGCTTTTTTTTTCTTTCGATCCCGACATCTACTCCAAAGTCTCCTCCATTGAAAGTGCCAAGGAAGTGTGGGATACTCTATAGACCACCTATGAAGGAACCAATGGTGTGAAGGAGACCAAGATTGGAATTCTCAATCTTAGTTATGAGAATTTAAAGATGGAGCCCGACGAAATGGTGTCCAAGATGTTTGATCACTTCTCAACCATCGTCAACGGGCTTAAGGGCTTTGGAGAGACAATCCCGGAAGACAAACTTATCCGGAAGCTACTCTATTCACTTCCCGAATCTTGGTATGAGAAGAGAACCGCCATCATTGAGGCCAAAAACTTGAAGATTTTAAAACTTGATGAGCTAGTGGGTTCTCTCCTTACTCATGAGATAATGAAGCAAGGAAGGGAAGATGAAAAGAAAAAGGAAGAGAGAAGAGTGAAGAAGCTAGAAGTAGAAAAGAAGAAGAATATAGGAGTGGCTCTCAAAGCTTCATTAAATGAGGAGAGCTCTTCTAGTGAGGAGGATGACCTTGAAGAATTGGCTATGATAGCCAAAAGGTTCTCTCGATTCATGAGGTCCAATCGTGGAAGGAAGATTCAAAGAAAGATGGACTTCAAGGGTAAAAGCAAAGAAGAAGAGAGGGATCAAATCATTTGCTACGAGTGCAAAAAGCTCGGTCACATTCGTTCGGAGTGCCCTCAACTCAAGAAGAAGGGCTTTGAGAAAAAGAAGAGGAAGCTCAAAGCCAAGCTTTCTACTTGGAGTGATGAGGAGTCATCCGAGGATGACGAACAAGAAGTGGCCAACCTTTGCCTCATGGCACTTGAGGAAGATTCCTCCATGGTAACCTCTAACTCATCATCTTTTGACTTTACATTTGATGAATTAAATGATGCATAAGATGAGTTGCAAGAGGTTTATGATGAGTTGGTTGAGAAATACAAAGAGTCGATCATTAGGAATAAGAAAATTATTTCAGAATTAAATGATAAAAATGACTCACTTTCTCAAGCTAACTTAAAATTTGAGAAAAAGATTTTAGGTTTAAAAGATGAGCTTAAATTCTTCCAAGATGAAAATGTTGACCTAAATAATCTTCTTTCTCAATGCAATAGTGAACACCAAAAGGTGTTAGATGAGCTTAACAAGCTCAAAGAGTCTTTTAAAAATGTTGGTAATGTGAAGCATGAAAAAGGTGAATCATCTAAAACAAACCAACCTAGGAAAAAGACTAACAACTACAAACAAAGTAGCTTCCCTAGACATAATAGAACTAAAAAGATTAAAAGTGTATGGGTTCATAAGGAACTTGTAAAATCTAATAATATTGTTGCCATGTCACCTTAGATTCCTAAGGGAACCAAGCTATTGGGAGCTAACACTCGTGGACCCAAAATGATTTGGGTACCAAAAACAAAAGTTTAATATATTTGTTTGTATGGGGAGCATTGCTACAAGGCCAAAGCACAAAGTCAAAATTCATGGTACCTTGATAGTGGATGCTCGAGGCATATGACCGGAGATAAGAGTAGATTCATGGACTTAAAGTCAAAAAGTGGAGGAGTGGTGACATTTGGTGATAACTCCAAAGGCCACATTAAAAGTATTGGCTCCATAGGTAATCACTCTACCATTCTTATTGAAAATGTCTTGTATGTCGATGGTCTTAAACATAATTTGTTGAGCAGAAACCAATTATGTGATAAAAGATTTAATGTCTTATTTGATAAAAATGGGTGCAAAATTGTTGACATTAAATCAAATAATATTATGCTCATAGGTCATCGCATAGGTAACATTTACATGGTGCATTTAGATGACATACATACATCACATGCATGTTTAGTAGCTCAAAATGAAAATGATGCATGGCTATGGCATAGAAAACTAGAACATGCTAGCATTAGTGTTTTAGAAAAATTAGTTTCCCTAGATCTAGTTAGAGGTTTACCCAAAATTAAGCTCTCAAATGATAAAATTTGTGATGCATGCTCTAGGGGTAAACAACATAAGTCATCCTTTAAATCCATTAATGATGTTTCTACAAGTAGGTGTTTACAACTAATTCACATGAATTTATTTGGGCCTATTAGGACTATGAGCTTGGGTGGTAAATCTTATGCTTTTGTACTTGTTGATGGTTTTTCTAGATTTACTTGGGTTCTATTGTTAAGTACTAAAGATGAGGCTTTAGAAAAATTCATCACATTTTCAAAATTAACCCAAAATGATCTTAAACTTAGAATTTATCATATTAGAAGTGATCATGGAACCAAATTTCAAAATCTAGGGTTTGAAGAGTTTTTAAATGAAAATGGTATTAGCCAAAATTTTTCGGCTCCTCGAACTCCTCAACAAAATGGGGTAGTTGAGAGGAAAAATAGAACTTTACAAGAAATGGCTAGAACCATGCTTTGTGAAAACAATTTACCTAAATATTTTTGGGCGGAAGCCACAAACACCGCTTGCTAAATTGTAAACCGAGTAATGATTAGGCCACTTTTAAAGAAAACACCATATGAGATTTTAAAATCTAAAAAGCCTAACATTAGCTATTTTCATCCATTTGGTTGCAAGTGTTTTGTTTTAAATAATGGAAAAGACAACTTAGGTAAATTTGATGCAAAAAGTGATGAAGCTATTTTCATAGGATATTCCTTAACCTCTAAAGCCTATCGTGTATTTAACAAGAGAACTTTAGTAGTAGAAGAATCTATACATGTTGTATTCGATGATAACCTCTTTCCAAGGAAGGATTCTTGTGATGATGATGATGATGTAGGAATCATTAATGCCTTTGATGGAGGACAAACTTCAAAGGAGGATGAGATTCTAACAAAATAAGAGGATACACAAGTTCCACCTCTTGAAGCCTTGAAGGACTTGGCTCTTGAGGAAAAGGAAGTGAGCTACCTAAGGGAGTTCAACTATGTCAAAGATGGTGAAATCTTGGGTGATCCATCCAAGGGGGTAACCACTAGATCTTCTATTAAACATATGAACCATGTTGCATTTATCTCATGCATAGAGCCTAAGAATATAAAAGAAGCATTAAAAGATGATTTTTGGATTATGGCTATGCAAGAAGAGTTAAATCAATTTGAGAGAAGTAATGTTTGGACATTAGTTGATAGGCCTAGTAATCAATCTACTATAGGAACTAAATAAGTCTTTAGGAACAAACTAGATGAGAGTGGTAACATTGTGAGAAATAAAACTAGACTAGTAGCACAAGGTTACACTCAAGAAGAGAGAATAGATTTTGATGAAACCTATGCACTTGTAGCTAGAATGGAAGCCATTAGGATGTGTCTTGCATATGCATGTTATCATGATTTCAAGCTTTTTCAAATGGATGTTAAAAGCGCATTTTTAAATGGTTTTATAAATGAGGAAGTGTATGTGGAACAACCACTAGGTTTTGAAGACTCAAAATTTCCAAATCATGTTTTCAAACTTACTAAAGCTCTCTATGGTTTAAAACAAGCTTCTAGAGCTTGGTATGAAAGACTTTCAAACTTTTTGATTGAAAAGAGTTTTGAAAAAGGTAAGGTGGACACTACACTTTTCATAAAAAGGTATAAAAATGACATATTAGTAGTACAAATTTATGTTGATGATATCATTTTTGGATCTACTAAGGAGTGTTATTGCAAGGAGTTTGGTAAGTTAATGCAAGGTAAATTCGAGATGAGCATGATGGGGGAGCTCTCATTCTTTTTGGGACTCCAAATCAAGCAAAGGAATGATGACACCTTCATCAATCAAGAAAACTACATCAAGGATATGCTCAAGAAGTTTGGCTTGGAGAATGCAAAGCCTAAAGCCACACCTATGAGCTTTTCTACAAAGTTTGACAAAGATGAAGGAGGTAAGCGTGTTGACTCTAAGTTTTACCGTGCTATGATTGGATCATTGCTTTACCTTACCGTAAGTAGACCAAATATCTTGTTTAGTGTTTGCTTGTGTGCTAGGTTTCAAGCTTGTCCTAGAGAGTCTCACCTTATAGTCGTTAAGAGAATCTTTAGGTACCTTAGAGATACTCCTTGTTTAGGTCTTTGGTACCCTAGAGACTCCACCTTCAACCTTCATGCTTATTCGGATGCGGAATATGGGGGATGTAAAATCGATAGGAAGAGTACTTCGGGAACATGTCAATTCTTAGGTAGTATGCTCATATCTTGGTTCTCTAAGAAACAAAATAGTGTAGCCTTATCTACCACCGAAGCAGAGTACATATCCTTAGGGAGTTGTTGTGCTCAAGCCCTTTGGATGAAGCAACAACTCTTAGATTATGGTATTAAAGTTGAAACCATACCCCTTAAGTGTGATAACACTAGTGCCATATGTTTAACAAAAAATATCATCCAACACTCTAGAACCAAACATATAGAAATAAGGCATCATTTCATTAGAGATCATGTCCTTAAGGAAGATGTTGTTATAGAGTATGTTGACACCTTAAACTAACTAGCGGACATCTTTACAAAGCCTTTAGATAAAGAGCATTTTTGGTCCCTTAGGAGAGAGTTAGGTCTAACTAGCCTATCTTGACCTTTTAGGACCCTTTTTGTGCTTAAATTGCTTGATCTTGTGAAATTGCATGTTAATGTGTTGTAGCTCTTGAAAATATCCATGCTTATAACTAGGGGGAGTATGATTATGTTAAAATATGCTTAGAACTGCTCATTCATCATTTGCATTCTTTTAGGAGATGTTAGAATCGAGCTTTTGGTTGTTCTTCAAGCCTAAAATGTATTTCTGGGCATAGGGTATCGATACGACCTTAAGCGTATCGATACGAGTACTGTATTAGCTTCCCATACTTCATTTTGCCTAAAACGGGTATCGATACGGTTAAACCCGTTTCGATACGAGCAGCAATCGTTTCGATACGGATTACATCCGTTTCGATACGATCCTTCAACGTGCATTTTTATTGGAATTGCATTTTTACCCCCGTACCGATACACCCTCAGGCATATCAATACGCGATTGCACAGATAGCTATCAATTGGCATTTAAGAGTTCAACTTTTACCAAAATTAAAATTTCTCAAAACCCTAGAAACCCTAGTCGTTTTCACTCTATAAATAGCCTCTTTTTCCCTCATATTTTCACACCACAACTCAAAATCTCAAGAGGGTTTTCAAAATAAAGCAAAGCTCATAAGATTTTCATCAATTGGGTGCTAAGCTCTTCTCTTATTCCTCTCTAATCAATATCAAGATAAAACTCCTTCTTTTTCTTTTAATTTTCTTTTAATTTTCGTTTCAAAGTTTCTCTTGTTTTGTTTTGTCTTCTCAAACCAAAATCTCTTTTCAAAAAAAAATTCTTTATAATTTTTTTTAAACCTTGATTATTGGTTTTCAATGAGTTGAATGAAGAACACTTAATGCGTACATTGTTTTATCTAGTTCATGGTGCTTGTCTGAATCTCACTCATATCTATCAACTATCTTTTCAATCCCCCAGAGCTCTCACCTATTTTCGCCAATTTCAAAACTATAAGATCTGTCCGGAGAGGGTAATCTCTATTCCTTTTCTTAACTCGGAGCGCTTCAAATTTGAATATCTACCTTTGCTCCAAGAATAGATGTTTATGGATTTTCTCACTATTCCCGGATTTTACTTTCACATTTTGGTTTTGATCTTTTATGCTAATGCCAAATGTTGTGCCAATCGAGATGGTGTTGTTACGGTCGTTAATTCTCATCTTATGGGTAAAAAGATCACTATAGATGTTCAAACTATTTGTGATGTGTTCAAGTTGGAGGATGAAGGCTATGATGATGAGAATGCCCTTGGCCATGTTCTAAGTGGTTCCGTCACCGCCCTAAATGCTCAGGATCGGATCCTCCATTTGATGGTTTCTTGGTGGTTTAGGCCCTCGGGAGGGAAGTATTCCACTATCCGCCAAGTAGATGTTTTTTAGATTCGATGCTTCCGTGAGAGAAAACGTCTGAACCTTGCTCGTATTATGTTTGCAGAGATTGTCTATCTCGTGCAACATCGCCACACCACACTTGTCACTTCCTTCACTTATGGCACGACCTTAAGTTATTTCTTCCAACAAAAGAAGATTGATTGCTCGCATGACTACCCAACTCTCCTCACCGATCCTATCGATGAACGATCTCTTGCAAGGGGTAATTTCCATTACTTTAATGGTAATTGGCTTCGTCTATCCGAGCTCCCTAGTGAGGCCGCGGAACAATTTGCTAATCCTCAAGTTGAACAAGTTTCTCAAGCTCCTCCTCCACCTTCTATGGACTCCCTCATGACTTATCTCAATGAGCAATTCACGAGTTTGCGCACGGGAATGGCTTCAATCGATCAAGTTATGAATTTGGGCTTTATCGCTATTGATACAAGGTTTACAAGACTTGAAGATCGGATGAAGAACGTGGAGACTCGACTCACTTCCCTTGAAGGCGGTCACAACTCAATGAATATCTCTCTCACCGCTTTCCATGACGAGTGACGTCAAACTTTGAGGAATGCAGATCCAATTGAGAAAGATGATGAAGATGATGAAGATGATAAAGAAGGCGATGGAGATGCATAGTAGGCTATCTTTGCATACCATTCATATCATTTATGATATTTATTTTATGCACCTTTGTTTTATGTTTTTAGGATTAAGTTTGAATTATTCTAAAACATGTGCTTTGATTTTCTGTTATTTGGATTTTAAGTTGATGTTTTCCTTTATTTGAACTTAATGATATTATGTTGCTTGCTTATTTATACCTTTTGCCTATTTATGCACTTTACATTATGTCTCAATTATTTTTTATCTAACAAAAAGGGGGAGAGGGAAGCTCACACACTTAAAAAATTTGATTTTCAAACTTAAAAGTTACCTAGCTAATATTAAGGGGGAGTTATTTTACAAAGTTTTTCAAAGTATCAAAAATTTCAAGTTTTGGTTTTGTTATATCAAAAAGGGGGAGATTGTAAAACATATGTTTGATTTTTGATATAACTAAGTATGTTAAGGACTAAATTGAAAACTTGAAATAGATTTCTAAGTCCCTTAAATGATTTATAAATCACCAACACTTTAAACTGATTTGAAAAACTCAAACTCCAAATATTTTCTAAGTGTTCCAAGGCCAAAGTATTGAAAATCGTCCAGGTGTATCGATACGCCTCCAGCGATATCGATACCTTTTTTTACAATGTTGGCTACTGGAAAGACGTGTTTCGATACGCTCTTAACCGTATCGAAATAGCGTATCAAAACATATTCAATCTGTATCGATACACCCTTCTGTATAAACTAAATGAGTTTGAATGGTGTACCGATACGGCTTAACCCGTATCAATACGGTTTTAACATATTTTTTAATTCGAAGAGGTTTAAATGTTTTCGACCGTTGGTGTCAGTCGTTAGGTAACTAACATTTAAAGTGGTAGTTGTCCTGTATCGATGCGGTGTTCCCCTGTATCGAAACGGAAACTTCCAGTGAGCTAAGTTGAGAAAAAGGTATCGATACGGTCTCTTCCGTATCAGAACGGTCCCTGTTCCATACCGATAAGCTTACATGCATTTCCATACGCCCTCTTTATGATGTGCAACGGCTCTTTCTGTTTTGAGACAGGTATCGATACGGCTCTTCGTGTACCGATACGGATAGCTGTAGAAGTGCATTTATGGTGGAAAGAGATGGCCCCAACGGCTATAATCAATACCCTAACCACCCAAACGGCTAGAATTGATAGAGAAGGTATAAATTGAAGCTCATTGAAGACCAGCAACAACCATTGCATTAAAGATAAACATCCAAGCAAAAATCCAACCTCAAGTGTGCCTATTTTCCAATTTCTTGTAAACCCCAAATTGAGTTGTTTTCAATTCTTATTCTATCTTCAAATCTGGGTTGAGTGTTGTACTTCAAGGGGCAATATTGTATTTGAGAGATATATTTCTTGTCCACTTACTTCTTTGTTTATTTGTGAGGGTTTGATCAGATTTTAGGTAGAAAATTTGACCGGTTGTGTAAGGGTTACCTCCTAAGACTTGAAAAGGGGAAGAACAAATTAGTGAATTGTTGCAAATCCTTAGTGGTAGCTAAGGTAGTGGATGTAGATTTCATTTGGAACTTGAACCACTCTAAAATCCTTTGTTCTTCAATTTTAGCTATCCATTCACTCCAATAAATTTTTAAATTCCCAATTCACCCCCTCTTGGTCTTGATCAATCCATTGATCCACTCAACAAAGGCCTTATAGGCCACATGAAAAGAAATTGGACTCCAAAACTGTGAGCATCTACTTTATTGGATATTCTGGGCGATCTAGGGGCTATAAATTTTATGATCCCACGATTAAGAATATTTTTGAGACCAGAACTGCAACATTTTTTGAGGATGTTGAATTTGGAGGGAGAAATAAGGTTAGAGACATTACTTTTGAGGAGGAATTGAGTTCCAACTCAATTCCTACTATCACTTTTGATAATGTTCAGGTTCCCATACATGTCATTAATCAAGAAGTGAATTCGGAACCTCAACAAGATAATGTTAAACAACTTCCTCCTATTCAGGATGAGGTAATTGTTCCATAAGAACAAATTCAACAACCTCAACAACAAGTGCCATTAAGGAGATCCACAAGAGAAAGGAGAAATGCTATTCCGGATGATTATATTGTATTTCTCCAAGAAAATGAGGATGATAATGGAATGATGGAAGATGACCCAATCAACTTTCATCAGGTCATGCAAAGTGTTATCTCTCAAAAGTGGATTGATGCCATGCAGGAAGAGTATAAATCCATGCAAGACAATAAAGTTTGGGAACTTGTCCCATTACCTGAAGGTGCAAAACCAATTGGTTGTAAATGGATATTTAAAACTAAGAGGGATGCAAATGGTAATGTGGAAAGGTATAAGGCACGTCTTGTAGCTAAAGGATATACTCAAAAACAAGGCATTGACTTTATAGAGACTTTCTCTCCGGTTTCATCGAAAGACTCTTTTAAGACAATCATGGCACTTGTAGCTCATTTTGATCTTGAGTTACATCAGATGGATGTTAAGACTGTGTTTCTCAATGAAGACATTGAAGAAACAATTTATATGGTGGAACCAGAAAACTTTGAGTCGGGAGACTCAAAGCATATAGTTTGCAAATTATCAAAATCCATCTATGGACTCAAGCAAGCTTCTCGTCAATGGTACCACAAGTTTCATCAAGTAATTGTCTCGTTCGGTTTTGAGATGAATATCGTTGATGATTGTGTGTATCACAAGTTCAGTGGGAGTAAGCATATATTTTTGATTTTATATGTGGATGACATTTTGCTTGCCACGAATGATATAGGCTTATTGCACGAAACTAAGAGATTTCTATCTAAGCATTTTGAAATGAAAGATCTTGGGGACGCTTCTTTTGTTTTAGGAATTCAGATACATCGAGATCGATCTCGGGGTATTCTTGGATTGTCACAAAAGAACTATATCGATAAAGTACTTAAAAGGTTTGACATGCAAAATAGTAAACCAATGGACACCCCTGTTGCTAAAGGAGACAAGTTTTGTCTTGCCCAATGCCCTAATAGTAACCTTGAAATTCAAGAAATGCAGAAGATTCCCTATAAATCAGCTATTGGGAGTTTAATGTATTCTAAGGTTTGTACGCGTCCGGATATTGCGTACATTGTTGGGATGTTAGGCAGATATTCAAGCAACCCTGGTATGGACCATTGGATAGCAGCCAAGAGGGTTATGAGGTATCTTCAGAAAACAAAAGATTACATGCTCACTTATAGGAAATCAGATTATTTGGAGGTCGTAGGGTATTCAGATTCTGATTTCGCTGGGTGCCAAGATAGTAGAAAATCTACATCAGGCTATATTTATCTATTAGCTGGAGGAGCTATATCCTGGAAAATGCTAAACAAACACTTGTAGCTTCTTCCACTATGGCAGCAGAGTTTATAGCATGCTATGAGGCATCTAATCATGGAATATGGTTGCGGAACTTTGTCATTGGGCTGTGTATTTTGGAGAACATAGAAAGACCGCTTAAATTGTTTTGTGACAATAAGTCAGCAGTACTATATTCAAACAACAATAGAAGCCCGCCTGAGTCAAAGCACATAGACATAAAGTTTCTTGTTGTAAAAGAAAGAGTGCAAAGTGGACAAATATCCATAGAACACATTGGGACAAAACTCTATGATAGCGGATCCGCTCACAAAAGGTTTACCACCCAAGGTCTTTCATGAACACACTACTCATATGGGTGTTGTATCATTTGAGGATCTTATGTTTGAGTGGGAGTTTATTATTTGTTTGCTTTATGTTTAATTTTGGACATTTATGTATTCGGTTATTTTTCTGATCAGAAATGAAGTATTCAGTTTATTCACTCTTTTCTTATTTTGATAAGGACCTCACTTAAGTTTAAAGAGGACCAGTTGGAAATAGGCATGTTCGGTTCACATTTACATGTAATTTCCATGCTACACATCCATGATTGATCTATGCCATTTGATTGTGTTTGTATACGCGACCATTGATGGGTCCAGTCATGATTGATATGGCGAAGACCGCTTTGATACTATATATATAGTTGATGTACGAGATTGTTAAAGAATACTTATTGTATGATAGCAAATTTTGAGCTCATAAGGTTATACATTTGTTAGGAAACATATGTTTCCCAAGTGAGAGATTGTTGGGTTATCCAATAATAATGGGCACATATGTATAATGTATGTTGCTATTATAAAGTTTAACACGAAAATTAAGTGACAAATTATGTCACACGTATTATAGGTATTAAATTGTCATGGAATTAAAAGTGTAGATACCTTAAGTTATATTTATAACTCAATGAGGGGCAGAGTTGTAAATATTAATAAATTGATTTTAATTCAGTTTATATAAAGGGTAGTGGTCCATGAGATCTAGGTTAACTTGCAAATCTCTCCTTCCCCGTCAGAGAGCTGTGTGGCAAGAGGTAACCTATCATCTTGGAAGATCAAACCCTCTCTGAAAAATCTCTGTCAATGGATTCAGGTACGCTTCCGTAAATCTAGTCTTTATTCTTAATGATTTGGCATGTATGGATCTTGGGTTTAATATTTGTATGAATATTTTTGGTTCTAACATATCTATCTTATTATTTTTTAATGTTCTAAAATTTTTAAGTTGAATTATATTTTTATTTTTATTTGTTAATAAAATTACCTAATTAATGTGTCAAGAAAAATTAAAAATTGTATGTATTTAGGTGAAGGACTGGGCAGGGACCTCATTAATTATCAATTTATGAGATCTACCTCAGTCTTGAATGTGAAGATTTTTTTATATCCGTCTCTAAAATCTTATATTTTTAGTAAATTTGACAATTATTAATATTTTTAATTAAATTAATTGATTATGTGTGAGCCACAGTTGCCCTGACTTTCAAGACCTATATATTATTATTTTAAATATAATCTTTTATTACATAGAAAAGGACAGACTTTATGGCCCAGTTTGGTAAATATAGATTTGAATTAAAATTAGAGGTTTAATCGGTTAAATATGGATTGAGGTAAAACTTTTAATTTTGAAAAAGCTACTAATATGAATTTTTTAATTTAAAAAAAAAATTACTAATATGAGTTTTTGAAATTAGAGGTTTTATCATTAGAGTTATAAAGACCATTTTAACCTTAACAATTATAAAAAAAATATCTGAATAACTTAAATTTAACATTTTCTATTTTAATTATTCACACTCAGGTATTTACATTGTGACATTCCTAAACTAATACTTTTTTTTCCTTTTAATTCTAACACATTTATATTTGTATTTAAATTTAAATTTAATAATTAATTAAATTGTATTAAAATACTTATATTGTAACACCCGTGTTTTGGGGTTAGGAGTTAACCGGGTTTATAGTTCGAGTCAGTAAAATTAATTAAAATAAAATCCAACCTCAATTTGGACCTAATTGAACTTTAGTAAAAATGAAAGGACCTATATTGTAATTTACTTAAAAATTTTTAAAAAAGGAAGACAACTTTCAAAGTTGTCATCTTCTCCCCTTTTCCTATTATTTCCCACGTGAAAACAACCTCACCATCTCCAAACTCTCTCTAATATTCAAGCTACTATTCCATTGATTTGCAACTTGATTTCAACACCAATTTGAAAGGTAAACATGTTTTCTTACTCTCCTCTTTATCCTCTACCTCCCTATGGTCTTAGATTTTAAAAATATGAAGTTTTGAAAATTAGGGTTTGTATCAAAGTTTGGGTTTTTAAGGGGTTTTTCATTTTGTTTTGATAAATTGTGTTGGGGCTTTATTTACTCATGTCAAAACACACATTATATGTTAATTTGGTTGGATTTTAATGAAAATCCGAAGTGGGTTCTTAGACCCATTTTTGAGTTGTCAAAAACACCATTTTTGGCGGGTTTTAGGTTGAAAACAAAGGGCAGGTGGTTTAGGTATGACAGGAGGGTGATTTGGGACATTTTGGAGGTCATTTGGGTGTTTGAAAATGGAAATTTCAGCAAGGTTTTAGGGGAGCACGAAAATTGGGTTTTGAGTGATTAAGTGGATTGGGGATTTGATGATGTTGGCTTGTACATGTGATGTGAGATGGTAGTTGAGCTTTAGCATTGAATTGTGGTGTAATAAGTGTGTTGTGTTTTGTTTGGCTAGAAGCAAGAGGAAGCGTTGGAGAGGCTTTGGGACCGAATCCGGGTTCGTAGGAGGATTGTTTCGATTTGCTAAGGAAGGGCGGTGAGTGGTTTCAAACTTGTTTTAAAGTTTGGTTCGAGTGTGTGTAGAGTGGGTGTGTGGGATGTGCTTGGTAGGCCATCTCCTTATTTCAAGTTGTTAATTCTAGCCTTTGACTTCATTGCATGCTAATGTGTATTTGCCTATCTATACTCTTGTGGATTGTGGTTAAATTGATGCATGTATATCATGAAATGTATATATGTGATGAGTATGGAATGTGGTTGATGATATATATGATGTGGTTTTGATAATTGGCACTAAATAAATTACCGGTTGTAAATGATCGATCATTAGGATTAGTGTGCACACAAATTGAGTCAAAACGTACGTGGCCTTGATGGTGTTAAGTCATCAAGGAGGAGTACTGTGATGTAATATTCTACCGGAAGCTTTTTATATATATTTCTACGGGATGATGAGTGGAATCCCATCTGTAGGGCATGTGGCGATGAGTGGAATCCCGCACATGCAAGGTCCGGTGATGAGTGTAATCCCACCGAGGTAAAGTGTTGTTGAGGTTTAAATCCGCACAATCGGGGTAATTTAATAGTGGCCAATTAAACTTATTCATGTGTTGTGATATATGATTGTGGTATATGGTGTTGATATGTGATGTTGATATTGACGATTGAGCTTGGTAGATCATGAGAAACCATATTATGCCACTTGAAAGACTAGCTAGGTCGACTTGATTATATGCCATTGTAAGTTGTATGTGAGATTAGGATTCACATGCTTGAACCTTGCATTGTTGATGTTTTTCGTTTTAGAGCACCCTCACTAAGCTTATAGCTTACGCTCTCAATGTTCAACAATGCAGATCATTAGCGTGGTGTTAGCTCGGAGCAAGGCAAGAAGGGCTTTCCAAGTTGTTGCTCAAGTATGGTTAATTATGTAGTAGTTAAGCAATGTGGCAAGAGAGTGTGTTTGTATGAGCTTGTATGACTCATTTGTGATTTTGATGCTTATGCTTGACTTGGTTTGTAAGCATGATGTACCTTGCCAAATGCTCATTTTGATGTATGCCTTTTAAATGTTTAAGGTCGTTTGTTGGCATGTGAAACTATATGTGATTGAGTTGGTATCCTTTGCCTATTTAAGCCTTCAAGCATGTTCTCTATGATATTGCCTTAATGTGTTCTTGCCATGTATGAAAGGTTGATCAAATCTATGTCTTGTGGATGTATGAGCATGTTAAATCTAGGATGGATGCCTCTAGACCATGTATGTTGGTGTTGTGTGCCTTTAGGGGGTCCTAAGGGACCTTTAGACTAGTTAAGACTCACCTAAGTCCAAATTTCAAAGGTTACAGACTGCCAGCGTTTCGAAACGGGAAGGATCGTTTCGGAACGGGTAGGCTTCAGGGACCCCGTATCGGAACGCGTTTCGATACGATATGGCCTTTGAAACCCCTGTTCCGAAACGCGTATCGGAACGTTTTGGCTACTGGAATTATGAGAAATTCACGAGATGAAGGTGTTTCGAAACGGGTATAAAGGTTTCGAAACAGTCAAAATCTCGTTGACCACGAGATATTGACCGTCGTGGGCGTTTCGAAACGGTTGACCACCGTTTCGATACGGCCCCTTGTATAGGCTCTAGGACAGTTGACCTGGTCAAGGCGTTTCGATACGCCTCAAGGGTGTTTCGAAACGGCCTGTTAAAAAGATTAAAATTGGGCTGTAAATATGTTGGTTTGGGTTCGTTTGATTGTCTTGTGTATGGTGTTTCGTTGTATGATCACTTAGGATTTATTAATCCTCTAGACAAGATTAAAATGAAAAGAAAAAAAATAGGGTTGCTAACCGAGGGGGAATCCTTAAGGGGTTTTCACTCGGTTTTCCCCGTGTGGCTCACTCGGACCGGTCATCCGGCCAGACCGGGACGAGGGGGTTACATATATAAATAATAAATTAATATATAGATCTTTTAAATATGCTAAGTAAAGTTATAGTAAAAAAATCATTGTTCATAATCTAACTAATATTAATAGATACAAAATATCGATAACTAATAAACTACTCAAACAAGTATCGAATATAATCATATCCTTATATGTCATTTTGCTTGTTTAAATAATTAAACACCCATCAACTATCAGTCAATTTTACCAAACACTTTTATACAATCGGCTATCCGCTATCAACTAATGCAATCAGCTATTCACTATCAGCTAATGTAATCTCTATCAGCTATCCGCTAATTGTCAAACATGTTTAAGCAAAAGAAATGTTGCTCATTAAAATATTATAATTACTGGTAAAAATATATTAATAGTCATTGAATTAAAATAAATTATCTTTATCGACGTTTTAAACATTATAAAAAATATTAAACTTTTAATTTTGTTATTGCATTGTTAGTTTCACTATAGGGACGACGTGACATATTAAATTAATATATAATATTTTATTTAATTATTTAATTATAATTGAAATTTTATTTAGATATTAAAGCCTTTAACCATTTATGTTTTGCCCCGTTAACCTTAAATCATGGCTTCGTCCCTAACAACAGGTCAAGAGTGCAGTTAAAAAACGGTAAGTTTCAAAACTTATCCAAGAACATAAAATGTTAGAGTTTTAGATAACATTTTAGGTAGATTTTTTTGGTAATTTTTTAGAAGTATCGACACTTGTTTTTTTATAACATTTTAAGTTCTTAGACAAAGTATCTATACTTGTTTTGTAAGTATCGATACTCGTCAAAATTTAAAAAAAAATCAACCTAAAATGTTACATAAAAGTCTTAACATTTTATGTTTTTAGACAAGTTTCAAAACTTGCCGTTTTTAGCCGTATCTTAAACCTATTGTACGTTACTTCACTTGAATATCCACATGTAAATCAACCTAAAGTGTTACATAAAAGTCTTAACATTTTATGTTCTTAGACAACTTTCAAAACTTGTCGTTTTTTAACCGTATCCTAAACCTGTTATAATTTACTTCACTTGAATATCCACATGTACATGGTAGCCCCTGGTGAAGCATTGGTACTTGTATTTCTCAATGGGATCCCATGGGAGATTTAAGTCACATGGCTGCTCCTGCTCAACCCTGGCTTGTTGGATTGTTGTGAAGACAAAAAGGACTGCTATTTCTATTGGTTTTTTATTCCAAATTAGATATGCATAGCTCTCACCGTCTTATGGGTCCCAATGATTCATTATTTTATCAAGAAATTTCACATGATCATTAGATTTTAGTCTAATTGTGTATAATTATATAATTGTGATAGGTTTCAACAACTATTATGAGTTATGAATTCTATTAAATTGGGCATAATCGGAGGTTTTCGATTGCAGTTTTTAATTTTTAGGGGAAGGATGAATTTTGATGTAATTACGCAAGTAATTATATCATTTAATTTTATAATTAATATTATTAAAATTTAAACTCATATAACTATATAATTACAACTTGTACTATCAAACATGAGTCGAGAATTAAGCTATAATACAATGTGTTAATCAAACATATCTAAAGAATTAGAATTCTTAATAATTATACATGAGTGTAATTACTAGGGTAGTAAATACATTTTTCATGCAATTTCATTCTGGTGTTTACACACACCCCAAATATCATTAGACAATATCTCGATCAATTTGAAAATCTCAGATTATTTGTAATTTCAAATTCCCAATTACTTGATAGTGGGTATTATTTTGCATTTAATTGTTCAAATTCATAAGTGTTAGATTATTATAATAACAACGATGTTAATTGAATTAATATTAAATCAATAAAAACATCAATATTATTATTTAGAAATGTATATTTATAATTAAATTTAAATAATTTGTTCATCGAATTCTTAGAAATTGCCCTTACTCAAGGTGTGTTAGACTAATGAGCCAGTTGGGCCATTTATTGGTTTGTTAGTAGCCCGTTGGGTGGTTATGAGTTAATTTGTTAGATTTGTTATAAATACAATTGATGTAATTGGGCTAAGTACCCAAGACAGACCCATTAATTTTGTAATTTTTTTAAATAGTTTTGAAGTGATTACAAGATAATATTTGTTCATATTTTTTTTAACTTTCGATGTGACACACACTTTACAAACAGATATGCTAGTTTTCAATTCATTTTCTAAATACATTTTCATCATATTTCATTTCATCTTTAATATCTCTCTAACTTAATTGCCGTTAATCATTTTCACTTTACAAACATCACCGCCGATTACCTATTTCGGCCACCATAGCCCCATTTTCACAGCATGGACAATCAATGTGAAAGACACTTTTTATGATTTTATAATTTTTGGGTTTTTTAGTATTCCAACATCGTAAAAAGGAAGATATGGAATAGAAGGAATGCTTTTATCCACGAGGGGAAGTTGCAATCCAAAGAGTTGATTGTTATGAATGTTAAGTGTTTACTATATGATTTTATTTCTGTACAAGGTCTCTCGGCTTCCTCTTCATTGAATGTTCTTATCATCCGTATACAAAAAACTTTTAATGGGTACTGTTAAGATCGATATTTATGGTGCCCTTTGTAGGAAAAATGTTTGGTTAAATCGAAAAAGGGTTGAAAATAAAACTTGCTTGATGCGTGCACTATACACTGTCCTTAAGGGATATTTCGCGGTGAAGCGTACCCTCTAGAATTCAATAGATACTTCTGTCAAGGTAAGCAACAGAAAGAGCAAAAAACCAATGAATACCCAGCTTTTAAAAATGTTTAAAAATAAAAGAAAGAAGAAGAAAAATAAGTTGATGATTCTACTTTTTGATAAATTATGAAGGCATAATGGTATGGTATTTATAGTGCCATGCATGTCTAAAAAGTATCTAGAAATAGCAATTAGTCAAGGGCAAATCAATCAAAAATAAAATGAATGGTTAAGAATAAAGATACTTTTATTTAAAATGAATGGTTAAAATCAATTAGAAAAATAAAGGATTAAAAATAATATAATTTCATTTTAAAATGAATGGTTAGAAACCAATAATAATAATAATAATAATAATAATAATGATAATAATAATAATAATAATAATAATAATAATAATAATAATAATAATAATAATAACGGATCGAGCCTCTAGTTTATGCACATAAGGAATTCAGTCGATTTTAATTAAATTGGACTTCTTGGCCAAATCTCGTGTGTGCGCAATCACCATCATATTTTTCTCTTACAAGCCCAATACCAAATCTTTCTATTTAAACTCAAAACAAATAATATAAAATAGAGATGTGAGATTCTTTGAAATATACTAAGTAAAGTTATATTTTTACAACAATTCCCCACATATTTCAAAGAATAAAAAAAAGTTTAGCTAAGTATTCTGACATAACGTATTCATTCTGGTGTCTTTTTGGACTATGAACCAAAATTTAGAAAAATAAGACATAACTTACGGAGTAATTGGTGAAACATATTTCTATGAACCAATAACTCATTAGTGTAAACTAACATTCTCATTAGTCACATTATATCTATTTTTGCTCTTTATCGTGGTTGTGCGCTAATAGGTCATGTGCGTGCTTGATTTTCATAAGTGCTCTAGAGACTTTGTCATATATCTCATAGAAGCGGTCCCATTTTACACTTATATAGGTCAAGTCATCAAGTGTGTTTTAATACACCGCTTATAAAGGCTATGGACTTGATTAAGAATTTTACTCACCCTCAATATTCTTGCAGTTTTTTTAAGCACTATGCACACCATAGGAAGGGAAAAAATAATGTAGTGCTTTCCTTACAAGATCAATCAATGACTTGTTATTACTCATATGAACCTTGTTCATGGATCACCAATCACAAAAGTTGAATTACCATCATTGTTGATTTCTTATATTGTCATAAATTCCTTTCCCTTCGATATTTCACGTATTAATTTTTTTCCCAAGAATTTAGCTAAATGATTTGTCCAAAATTATTTCTAACTTCACATAATCAATTAATATCATTTTATCTTTTTACAGCTGCTTTATTATCTCATGTCATTAAAAAAACATGTCTAGTTTAGCCATAGAAAGTTTTTATTCTTTGCAATGTCTATTGCTAGTCGACAATCACAATGCATTGGCACGAATCTATCAGTTTTGTGCATAAAAAAATACATGCTAAAGAGTTTTTTCAACCACTCAACTTTAAATACATGCTAAGAGATTTTTCTATCACTTAAATTTATTGTTCAGGCTAAAAATTTTTTTCATCACTTAACTTCATTACACAAGCTAAGAAATTTTCCTACCACTTAGCTTCATTATCAGGCTAAAACAATTTTCTACCACTTAGCTTAATTATGCACGCTAAGAAATTTTCTACCACTTAACTTAATTATTAGCCAATTCTAATGCAATAAATGCAGATTTTATAGTAAATTTTCTATAAATGTCTGTTTGACTAGGTTTTAAGATAGTATTCTACCTCTAAGGGTGAATACATAACCACTAGTAGATCTAGTCTCACGTGAATAAGATATTTAATTATCATCATTATCCTTTTAATACAACTAGTACTCCACTAAGTAGAATATCATAACTCATGATATTTTTTTGATATCTCATTAACTTTGCTACATCAATTCAACAATAATGATTTGAGTTGTGTATATTAGCTCAATTGAAAAATAACATGTGTCATACCAGGTATAGCAAAATTCATCAAGTGCTTCAAAATTTAATAATTTTATGCATATTTGGATTGAGCAATATGATCACATGTATATTTTCTCATTTGAATATTAAAATCATAATGAGTATTCACAGGTTTAGTACAATATATCAAAACTTTTTTAAAAAATTAACATTTTGTTATTGTGATAGTATTTTGCTACCACACTTCCTTATAATTTAAATACTCAATATGACATTTGCTTCATTCATGTCTTTCATTGAAGCAAGATACCTCTCAGTTTCACATAAAAATTACTAAGATAGACATGTAATCAGTACATAAATAAATAATCACACAAACATCGTCAATCAATTTGGTATAAACAAAAAACATTATTAAGATAAACATGCTATCAACACAAACAAATAATCACTCATGTTTTCACTTATCTTTTGATTGAATTTCTTTCCACAATTTTGGAAGTTTATTTCAAGACATATAATGATTTGAGAAATTTACAAATTTTAATTCTACGATCTGATTCGATGCACTCTTCGAGTTGTTCACTATATACTTTTGAGTAACCAAAACATGTTTTAACATCTATTTGGCTGATAAAAAATATTGTGTTGAAATTAGAGTGTTAAGATTCCAATGTAGAAATTCTTGTAAATGGAACAAAAATATCAAAACAATCTATATTGTTTTAAGTAAAACCTTTTGCAATATATATTTATAAAACCATTATTCTTAAAATTTCCTTGTAAAAAAAATTTGTTTGCAATCGATAAGTTATGTTGTATAAAGTAAAAAATTAATTTGCGAACGTTGTAAAAACGAATTACACTCAACACTAACCACTTTTTAAAAGAAAAATTTCGTAAGAAAAAACCGTTTTAGAAAAATTGTATCATTTCAACTAAGTATAAATATAAAAATAGTATTTTCAAATTTTTTTACAGTTCTAGGTCGTTCAGATCTTCTCAAGTCATTATGTTCAGAATCAAGTTTCAAATCAGTGTGGCTCATAAATTAAAAGAAACAAGCATGCAATTTAATAGTCTATTTTCTTTATACTACATCATTTCATAAGAAGAGATAGATAATATATACTTTTTCATTATAGTCATTAAACAAAATAAATATCTCTTTTATCTTAGCCATTTTTTTGTTCTTTTATTCTTAAAATAAAATATAATATAACTCGAAAACAAATATCACTAAAATTGACATAAATTATGGCCATTGTTTGTTCAACAATTTTATTTCAACCAAATATGTTATTACCCAAAACATAAAGCATATATGCAACATTATGGACATGAAATCAAATACTCTAGAGCCAATTATCTTTCCTTATGAACTAGAAGCATAAATTTGACAAAATAGAACATATAACTTTTATAAATTTAAAACGTCTCTAACACTTTTACATAGAAAAACAACATACACACTTTACAAGTTATATTATTATTAACATGTTATATTAACCATAATAACACAAATTCTCACATTAGCATGTCACATAACATGTCCTATAGATTATCATGATATATTAATTGGAAAAGAAATATAATTAACATACATAATAACTTTGAATAAACATGTTACAAAACCCTTTCTTACAAAATATATTATCGATTCATCACATTTGAAGGAATCTTAGGCTAAGGTATTGTTTTGAATTTAACTTTGAATAATGCCTTGCCCCTTCAAATACTTGTGCAATTTCAAACGGTCTTTATGATAGACATTATCTTTTAATTCTTCCGTATGGGAGTATGACAAAGATATGTGCCTAGTAGCACCATTGTCCATCATCCACTATTTTATATTCGTAAAAATATCAACTTTAAAAATTATCAAAAAAAATATCTCATCTGCTTCAACCAAATTAAAATTTGACTTAACAGGATTAACGACATCTATTTCAATCAAATTAATATTCGACTTATAAGGATTAACGACATATGTTTTACCCAAATTAATATTTGGCTTAACAGGATAATAATTTCTCATTGAAATTTCTGTACTAAGTTATATGATGGCTAAATGTGTCATCATAATTGGAGATAAAAATTGTGGGCATAGTCAATGAATAATGCACCGGGTAGGTTCCTATGAAAGAGAGGTGGTGTACATGATACTCTTAAATACCAAGTCTTTGATAGGACCAATCCTATACATGTACTTTCACATTATACAAACAATCAATTATAGAGTCTGCCACACAAAATTATTTTCTTTTTTCTTATTTTTTTCAAAATATTATTTTGAGTTTGTAACCAACTTCAATCATGCTTAAAGCTTAACTCACAAAATTTTATAAGAATAAATATTATGTATAAGAATAATAATTCAATATTATAGCATAGATAAATTAAAATTATTATTTAAAAGCATCCACAAAAATTCATAGATAATACATACCTATTTTAGTAGCATTGAGTTTGAACTTTGAATGTACATACAACAACACGACAATAAGGGGACACGTCAGAGTATTGCACGGATAGCATAACAACAACATCAACACCAACAAAAATCTTTGTTAAGAGGTTATATTTTTTTATTTAAAAGAGAAACAAGAGAATATCCTTAAGATTGTAGGAAAAATGTTTGGTTAAACCGAAAAAGGGTTGAAATAAGACTTGCTTGAGGCGTGCACTAGACACTGTTCCTAAGGATATTTCTCAGTGAAGCGTATCTTCCAGGATTCAACAAGCACTTCTGCCAAGGCATGCAACGGAAAGAGCAAAGAACCAATGAATACTCAACTTTTAAAAAGTGTTTAAAAATGAGAGAAAGAAGAAGAAAGTAAGTAGATGGTTCTACTTTTTGATAAATTATGAAGACATATGTGCATGATATTTATAGTACCATGCATGTCCAAAAAGGGTATCTAAAAATAAAAATTAGTCAAGGGCAAATCAATCAAAAATAAAATGAATGGTTAAGAATAAAGATTCTTTTATTTAAAATAAGTGGTTAAAATTAATTAGAAAAATAGATGGTTAAAAATGAATATAATTTCATTTTAAAATGAATGGTTTGAAACCAATTTTAATTTATTATTATTATTATTATTATTATTATTATTATTATTATTATTATTATTATTATTAATAAAAATAGAATGAGCCTCTAATTCATGCATGTGAGGAAACCGGTTGATTTCAACTAAACTAAAATTTTTGGCCAAATCTCGTGTGCACGCAATCACCATTATATTTTTCTCTTACAAGCTTAATACTAAAAATTTCTATTTAAACTCCAAACAAATAATATAAAAGAGAGATGTGAGATTTTTTGAAATATACAAAATTAATTTATATTTTTACTAACACCTTTACGTCAAATACAGATGCTACGGTATTAGGACTGGTGACTCATTATTATAATGAGTTAGCTTTTATTTTTGGTTTAAAGTTTGCTATCGTATAAGGTTGGAAATCGGTAATATTTGAAAATGATGCATCTGCGCGGTGGTACAAAAGCTTCAGGGCCTTGCTATTGATTTATCTACTGTGAGATTGACTTTTCATGATGCCCATTTTTTTCACAGAATGTCAGGTAAGATTCAGTCCTATTCTATTCTTAACTTTGAATATCCCGCCGGCTATCCAAGATTTTAAATTTATTATATTCGATGAGAAGCTAATCAAGCTGCTCATAACCTTATTTAGTGGAAAGTATTTAGTTTTATTTTAAATATTTTTTTAAATCTATATTTTAATTTTGATATAACAAGGACTACTTAGTAAATAAATAAAATTTTATGGTATTTAATTAAAATTGATTTACTTTAAAGAGGTGATGGACTTTTCTCAGGCCAAAACACCCCAACATGGCCCACAAGCGACGACCCTCTCTGCTTATGTTTCTCCAACATGGAAGTTTCGGTAAAAAAAACGATACATAGAAAGGGAAGATGAGAAAACTTTGCATCCAACCAAGAAACGTGATATATGTAACACCCTAAACCGGGCCTAGAAGAATTAGGCAAGGTTTAAAAATGTTTGAACAAGAAGTAACTAACTTAAGCTACAAGCTAGTGTTCGACTAACAAGCAATCATGAAGGGTCTTAACATTTTTCTTCTAGACAACATTGAAGGCTTAACAAAGAAATCATTTTAAGGCATATAGCTTCAAGCATGGAACCAATTAAACTACTCATGGATCAAGCATTTGATTCATTTCAATTACAACGAGGATTACTTATTAGCTAGGATCTTCTCAGTCGATTTTACTCATTCAGAACAACCTTACCACAAAACAATTAGAAATCTAAATGTTAAACCTATTCAATTTCATTCTTAGCATGGCAGAACAATGTTTAGATATTACTTCATGCACATTAGTACAAATGTCAATTTTAATATGAAACACTAGATACAATTCAATCTATGTTATCTTATCATAGAGTGAAGAAAGCATATACTTTATATCTCTATAACTAACCTGTGGGTCAAGGTATCAATTTAAACATTTCTATTAAAATGAAAATATTTATATTGTAACCCCCTCGTCCCGGCCTAGCCAACAGACCAAACCGAACGGGTTACATAGGGAAAACCGAAGCGAAACCCGTTAAGGTCTCACTCATACGGTCTCAAAGTCTACCCTAGCTCTATGCTCTCAAAGTCTCAAAGTCTACCCTAGCTCTATGCTCTACGAGCCAATCCATGCCCAAAATCACATCAAACCCATAGAACGGAAATTTCATCATGTCAAACGGAAACACATGGCCCTGAATCATCAAAGGACACCTCCTATACATCTTCCTAACTGCCACGGTCTCACCGAAAGAACTAGTAACATTTACACCTACTTCTAACCACTCATACGGTAAACCTAGAGACCTTACATGTTCACCCAAAATGTATGAATGTGTTGAACCCGAATCTATCAAAGAAAGCAAAGTCAAAGAATGTAACGAGAAAATACCTGCGATGACATCCGTGTCATTCCCAGCCTTTCGGTGTGCATACACCCTAGCCGGTCCTCCACCCTCGGGCTGAACTGCCACCACATGAGCTAAGTTTCTCTAACCATCATTCCCCGGCTAAAAATTATCTCGACCGTGCCCACAACCTCTTTGATGCTCAAACCTCCTAGCTAGAGCCGGTTCGCCCCTAGCCGGGTATTGACAGTTACGCCTCAAATGATCTCGGGAACCACAGTTCCAACATACCCCAAAGGTACCCATACACTCGCCAGGATGACGTCTTACGCATCTAGTGCACTCAAGAGTGTGGACAACAGCTCTTTGGCCCTGATGGCCCCGTCCATGGTTACCGCCCCTATGTCTCGAATTGGGCTGATACCTCCTATCTCTGTGCCTCTTGGCATGGTCTCTGTCCCAATCTGCGTGTCTCTTTCCGGACTCAGAAACACTAGCCTGAGTACTCGAGTCTAAGTTCTGCTCAATATCTCTGGCCCTAGAGACCAAAACATCAAACTCAGTGTAATCAGAAGCGAGCATATAAGTCTTCACATCCCTAGTCAAATCATAACGGAAACGCTCACACCGTTCCCTCTCCCTGGGGACCAACTCGGGAGCATATTGGCTCAACCTCACAAACTGTACCTCGTATTCCGACACTGTCTTACCACCCTGAACCAAATCCATGAATTCTCTCTTCTTTTCATCTTGATACCAGGCTCCAAGGTACTTCTTTCTAAAAGCTATTCGAAAGAATTCTCAAGTGACATCCACTTCTGTCATACCCGAAGTAACGATAGTCCACCAAGCATACGCATCTCCCTGAAGTAAGAAGACAACACAACCCAACTTACGAGTGTCTGAGCACTCCATCTGGCCTAAGATGCGTGTAGTACTCTCGAGCCAAGCCTCTGAACTCTCGGGAGTCAAACCACGGAACTCAACTCCACCCAAACTATGAAGCCTCTCAAAGGGTAAACTTGTCCCCGCACCCTGAGGTGGTGCTGCAGCATGCATACCCGCCAAAGCTGTCTGAAAAGCCCCGGCTATAGTCTGAATCAAATGAGTCATGTCCGCACCTATCGAACCCTGACCCGCCTGAGCTCCATTACCCCCAACATTTGCATCGGCCTAAGGTCCATTACCATCACCTCCAGCATTTGCACCGACCTGAGGCACATTACCTTCACCACCCACCCCATTATCATCGGGAGCAGGAGGAACAAGATGCACATCCTCGGGTGCCTGGTCACCCGCTCTAGGTCGTCCTCTCGGTATTATCATAACGAAGATAAAATCTAAAACAAAAAACACATCACACACAAGAAAACATGAGGTTAGCAAGGGAAAGGATCCAAGTTCTCAAGCTCTTTAAACCAAAACCATTTTTCGATAACAACACCTAGCAATGAGGACACTCGACTAGACTCCAACCAACAACAAGATCAATAAAACATGCTTTCACACACCGTGCAATGGCAGACAAAACAAACAAACCAACTTACCCGACTTACCTTCCCGATAGACCTCGTAACCGAGGATCTGATACCACCAAATGTAACCCCCTTGTCCCGGTCTAGCCAACAGACCGAACTGAACGGGTTACATGGGGAAAATCGAAGCGAAACCCGTTAAGGTCTCACTCCGATTAGCAACCTTATTTTTTCATTTTGTTTATCTTGTCTAAATATAACTTTTAACCCTATGTGTGAAGGTAACATCGGAAAAGCGAAAGCGGAATACGAACAATTAGAGGGCATACGATAATTTAAACTTACCAAGAAGCTTTTTAGTCAAATTTCATGCTCACGAGACAAAACCATCAAAAAGGGGTACATATGACACAACTAGGAAGCATACAAGCTATAGGGATTAAAATGTAACATTTGGAAACCCTCGAAGATGCCCTTTAACCATTTTAACTACCTGCGTTTGGAAACATGCCTGCTCGTTCTGAAACGCGGGCTTCATTCAAAAAGTAACATCAAGCCGTTCCGGAACGGTCCGACCTGGTTCCGGAACGGGAGCCTCCAGTGGCCAAACGTACCGGAACGACCTTATATGGTTCTGAAATAGGAACTTCCAGTGGAAAATCGTACCGAAACGACACCACCTCGTTCCGATACGGGTACCCCTGGAGCTCGACCGTTCCGAAACCATACCAGGCGTTCCGAAAAACCTTGACACAGTTTGGCTCGAAAACACATTTTGGCATCTCCAAACGCTCCCAAACTTACCCCGAAACATCATAACCCACAAGGAAACTTATTATACAAACAATCTAGAGGCAAAACACCCTAAACACAACTTCAAACATGCATACACGCAACAAAAGGATCTCAAACTCAAAGCTCACAAGAACACTTTGTTTTTAAAACTCTAACATGCCAAAATGCAAGGTAATCCACCAAAAGCCATAACAAGCCTCAACATATCATGGTATCAACATTTAAAACATGCTAGCAACTTAAACAAAGCCAAACATAGGAGTTTGAACTCCAACTCCCTAACATAAAAATCTAGTATTCCCATTGTCTAACCATTATTACAACCACAAAACCATACTTTAAGCTTAGCAAGAACTCCTCCCTTGCCCACTTGCCTCCTAGAGTCTCTAATGATATGCATTGTTGGAAAAAGAGAGCGTAAGCTTAAAAGCTTAGTGAGCGGAGCTCTAAAACACAACAACAATGCTGTTTAAAATATATATCTTAGTTTTAAAAGCAAAACCATTTAAGAAAAGGGATGTAACAATGCAACCATAGACGAAACATGGTTTGCACATGCACAACCATTCCCAGTGGGACTACACATCACCGTACACAACAACTAGATTTTTTCTGACGGGACTACACATCATCGTACTCATCTACTAGTCATTACCGGTGGGACTACACATCAACTACAACTACACAACAACATTAGAACGGAGAGTAAAAGCAATCCACATTTCACACAACAACACGAATATTCGCACACACCAACAATTAACGAAACAAGGTAAATTAGGCAAACTTACACTTGAGTTTAGGTTAGCCCTTATGGCTCCACCCAAACCCCCAAGAAAACCCCATCGAATCATTTTAAACTTCAAAACATTACCACTCACCAGCTCAAAACCCAAACACGCTAACAATCCTCCTTCAAGCTTCCGCAACTTCACAGATTCTCGTCCGAAACTCCAAAATTGATTCCCCCTATTTCTAATCAACCAAAAACAAAGTATTAATCCCCTACTCTTCAATAAATTCACTGTCAAACATCAGTTCACAAATCTACAACATTCTTTCAACGATACAAAGCCGAATTCCACCAAAATATCATCAATTCCGTTCTTAAGCAGAGCCTAGCAATAACCCATCAAATTAAACATCCAAAACTCACCAAAATCATCTAAAAACATCAATCCTAGGCCCGTATACCTCCAGCCCTCGTTTTACCACAAAACTAAGCCAAAAACATCACCTTTTCACCTTCAAAAATCACCCACTGCCCTAGTTTCGGGTTTGTTGATTTAAAGCTTCATTTCATCACTTTATTAACACCAAAATGTGACTTTTAACCACCCAAAAACACAGGTATCAAAGCCCACTCGAAAATCACCAAGAACTCACCATTTTTGAAATAATGGGTTTTAAGGAAAACTTAAAAATCATTGGGTATATGAAAAAATAAATTGAAATCTATCTTAATCTAGTAAAGGCCAATAGATTAAGACGTTTACCTTGAAGAAATCACCACAACTGAAGATTTGATGAAGAATGAATGCTCTTGAAAAAGTTGAGCTTTTTGCCTTTCAAAAAAATATGATAGTTTTTCCTTTTGATTTTGAGAATAAATAAGATAAAACCCCCTTTTGTTTTAAAATCCCAAATTCCCCCTTTTCCCTTATTCCATAAAAAACCCCTTTTAGTTCATTAAAAATGTTTTCTTTCAATTAATTTAACCCGAACTGGTTTAACCAAACCCGGTTATCTCTCGAGCCCAAACCCCGGGCGTTACATATACCTACCCTAACCAGACATTAACATTATCTACCATTCTAGCAACATACCCTAGTTCTAGTTACATTGCTTCGAAAGTAAAGAGGGAAAGAAGGATAGCTTACTCCCAAGCTTATAATCAACCAAGAATAGATGAAGAGACATATACATTCAAGCTTATAATATTTATCCAACAAAGCTTTTTTTCTCCCCCTTCTCTCCCAACATTCGGTCTAGGCAAAGGATAGAGGATGATGAGTAAAATTTCTTTTTATATCCTCCCCCATTTGGCTGAGAAAACCCTCCCCCAATGCCACATGTAGGATCGTGAGAAGGCCACCTTGTGATGGCCTTCTTAAGTTTCAATTTTACATACTATTTAAGTAGTTCTTGCTTAATTCAATTTAGTCCTTTAAATTGGTAATAAACAATTGACTATTTTACTTATAGGTCCCAATTTATTGAATCTTTTAATTCTTATCTATAAAAAATCTACTTTATACTCTTAATCATACTTCATTCTTCAAAGCCTTAATTTGGGGTGTTACAATATCATCAACAAAAATTTCAAAGGACACGAGTCTGAGCTAGGAGTTTGGAATACCCGGGGCTTTGGGATAGTGATGAATGATCATTTTCTCAACATGGCCTTCTCTTTAGGCTCCCATGGGTTCTCATTTATTTTTAAAGATATGGTTCGGACTAGAGGAGAGTCATCTCAGGGAAAAGGAGATTTAGCCAACTAAGAAAAGTTGTCAAGAAAAAGCATTTCCTAGAATATCATAGAATTATTGACGAAAAAACCTAACGTCTGGAATTCAGAAAGGATCCCTTTGAAAACTACCTGCATTCGATCCCTACCTTTGAAATTTCTCTAAGTTTTTGCCTTAACGACATCACCTTGATTTCGAAAAAGGTGAAAGAGAAGATCTCTCTCTTTGCGAATAACATTGTGAAATGTTATTCGCACTTCAGATGAATCACCTTTGGAGCACCACCTTCGTGTGCGGGAAGACTCACTTGGCGGTTAAGTTTTTGGACCTCGTTCTTCTCTGGTTCTTGTGATTTCATGCTTGGGATTTGCCTTCGATCTCCTGGTTCTTCGAAGCTCCCGATGTTTTCCTTACAAATGTTTCATATGCCATTGTCCCGCTTCTTTGCCTGACTTCTGGTAGTGTTCCAAGATCATGCCAAAGCTTTATGCTTGTCCCTTTCCCGTATGTGGTGCTTATGATTAGGTCCTTATGATTCGCCATTAAACAGGTCTTTCTTCGACCCTAGAGCTTTTTAAGATGTCTACATATGACCATGAAGGGTTCAAGGTTTCTACTCAGGGCTGGATCCCTTTACTGCCTATCAGCTGTTGGTTCCTTTTTTCCCTTATGTTTTATCATGTTTCTGGATGTTTTTAAGTTTCTCGGTTTTCTTTCATGGTGCTTTAGTCGGTGGGTTTGTTTGTTGCTGGGCCAATTTTACTGGGGAAGGAGTTCTAGGTGAGATGATGTCTATACATCATTCCCTTAAACTCTTTCTCTTGTTGTACTTTGGAGTTGTTTAATCTATTGATTTTCCTTGCATTAAAAAGATTGAGGTATTTGAAATTACTTACACAATGACGGGCATTTGATTAAAATTAATTTACTTTAAAGATAATATTTTTCATAAGTTAATTCTTTTCAACCTCAATATTTTTAAGTATTTTGGTACTTAAAGAGATCATTTTGGTCAGTGAGTATCGATACGGCCCTTAGCGTACCGAGTACAAATTTTCATTACTGTAATTCAAAATGATAAACGAGTACTGGTTCGACCTTTAGCGTACTGGTACATGCTTTAGTATTTTTCTTTATGAATGACTTGTTTGTACCTGTATGGTGGACTATGTATCGATACGCCATGGAGCTTAAAACATTTTTTGAACACAGTGAGTACCGGTACTATGAACTCCATGTCAATACGATATGCTTAAAACTCATTAAATTTTACACTAAGTACCGATATAGCCTCGAGCGTACCGATACCCAAAGTTCCACCAAAATTCAAATGAACAATTTTAGTACCAGTACGACTCTTAGTGTACCGAAACCCCTTACTCTGTATCGATACGTGACCTAGCGCACCGATACGCCATGTAATACTAACAATTATTTCTTCTTTAGGCAAGTACCGATACGGACCCTCGTGTAATACTAACAACTATTACTCAAATGGGCAATTTCAGTACCAGTACGACTCTTAGTTGTCAATAAGAATTTAATGCGGGGAAAACACCCCACAACTGCTATATTCAATTCCCCAACAACCCAAACTGTTAGAAATCAATGAGAGGGTATAAAATCAAGTCTCCAAAGCTTCTTCAACAACAAGATAACTATTTTAAAGCATTCAAGCAAAAATCCAAAGTCATTAAGAGCTTTTGTTGTAAAATCATGTACACACTTGTAAGAGCTTATTGTAATTTTCTTTTTACCAAATGTTGGGTTTTTAGTGAGCTAACAATTTTGGAAACAATCTCCTTTAGAGGATTCTCAAAGTTCGGTTATTTGTATTTATTTTTAGGAAATGGGTCATTAGACTTTGAAGTATAAGTCTAGGTGATTTTGTGAGGTTATCTCAATTGGCCTAAAAGGAAAGATGAATTAGTGAATTTGTGAAAGTCCTTAGTATGATAGCTAAGGTAGTAGATGTAGATTCCATTGAGGGAATTAAACCACTATATTTTTTCTTCCTTTTCGCAATTTGCTTCCACTGATTTTAAGTTGCCAATTCACCACCTCTTGACCATTATCCACTGATTCATCAACTCAACAACATCGTTATATAATCTCAACACAACAAGATATTATCATTTACCAAATCAGGAATCATATTATTTTGCCTTTTCGTATTAATCATCACATATATATATCAGCAAGCATGGAACAAGGTTTTTTTTTGAAATTGTTGTTGAAAAAATATTTTCGAATCTATTACATTTTTTACATTGAAAAGTGAAGTCGAACAAACTATATGTCATCTTCAGACAGATAAAAGGAAAATCAATTAGACTACATGTCGACTTCTGATATCACTTCAGCAAAAATCATTGGTTACCCCATTGATGTGATGAAAATCACCATAGGTCATGAAATAAATTTTGGGCTTAGAAGTTTTGGGTTTGAACCGGACCGGTCGGATTTTCGGTTCGAATATAAAAGGTGGTTTTAAGGAAAGCCTAGTTCGGAATGCATTAAAAATATGGAAAAATATCTAAAAATCCTCTTTTATTATATATAAGAGATTTGTGAAATCAATTTTACAAAATGAGGTTTGGAAATATGACATTTTGAGTTAGTGACTAAAATGTAATTTTTGAAAAGTTCGTGACTGTTTTAAAAGGATTGAAACTTTGAATCTTTAAGGAGCTAATTTACCCAAGGGAGGATTTCTCCAGATTTTTCTTGATTTTTAAAGACTCATTTAATGTTTAATTAATAAAAAGGAAAGAGGGAAAAAGATATTTTTAGTTTCATAACTAACTTTTACCAAAATTTTCTCATTTCATTTTCTCTCAAAATTCCCTCAGCCAAACACATTTCCACAGCAAATTTTCCTTTGATTTTCACACCTAAAGTTGATATTTCAATTCCTAAATGATTCCTAATCATTTCTACACCAAATCCTCATCATTTGCTTAATGAATTTTCAAGGATTTTGGCTCTAAACAAGGAGAAATCCACATTTAGAGGTATGAACGTCTTTCTTCTCTAAATACTCAGTTCTTTACTGAAATTCCCAAGTTCTCAATCCTTGAATTGAGTTTTATTAAAGGTTTTAATGTTGTGATCTTGATTTTGGCTTAAAATGCAAGATTTGGATTTAATTTTGAAGAAATTCATAATAGATCATTGAGCTCTGTTTTGAGATGTCTTTTTGATGTATTTTGGATGTCCAAGTGATGTGAAATGGAGGTTTAATCAATGCAATCCCGAATAGGTTGATTTTCCTAAGTTATTACTTGTGAAAATGGTGGTTTTTGGGGTGATCTTGGTGTTTTGTTAATGCTGGAGGTATAAGGACTAGTTTGAGTTTATTTTGGATGTTAATTGATGTTTAAAAATGGTTAGAAGTGATGGATCTTGGCTAGGTTAAGTTTTGGAAGTGTTTGGATGTGATTTCGGTTGTGTTTGGTAGCCGAAATGTTGGATTTATGAAGAGCAGCGAGTTTAGGTGTGTTGCTGGTGTTTTTAATGCATAATGATGCATTAATCCTCTGTTGTTATGTGCTTGAAACAGGGGAGAATGATCCGTGAGCAAAAGAGGTGGCGTTGAAGGTTTCGGATGCTTGGAAGGCTTGTTGGCTAGCCTAGTTTTGTGTATCGGTGAGTGAAGTTGGGTTTTCAGCTTTGAAACCAATGTTTGAAGGTTTTTGGGAGCTTAGTTTAAGTCTAAACAATTTAGCTAAGCTCAAGAGTAAATAAATAGAATTTCTCTCTTGGTTTGTGTTATGAATTGGTTTTTAAAGCACTTGTGATTGTTGGATGCAATGCATGTGATTTGCATGTTTAAATTCTGTTTTGAAAGCATATTTTAGCATGGTTTAATGCTGGTTTTGAAAGTCATGTGTGAAGGATGCTCAAGGTAAGAGATCCTTGGTTTTGTACATTGGAATTGTGGAATTGATGCATAGTGTTGCATGTTGTTTAATGGCTTTGTTTAATGCTTCAAAACAGTGAAGTAATGATGGTAATTGGTGGTTTTGGCATTTTGGTTATGCTTGTAAAAACAATGGATTAATGTGGTAAATGGTTATATTGGCAAGTGATGTAAGTGGTTCTTGGTTACTTAATCAGATATAGTTAGCCGACTATAGGATTGGGTGCACTGTGAATTGAGTCGCCTTGGATGTCGAGGGGGTTGTAATTGTACCGTAAACTCCATCCAAGAATCCTAGCGATTGGGGAAATTGGTATCACCACGATGGAGGATGGCTCTCGTGGGTGGGCTTGGTTAAGTGCCACCACGATGGAGGATGGCTCTCGTGGGTGAACCTTGTTAAAGACACCACGATGGAGGGTGGCTCTCGTGGGTGGACTTTGTTAAGCGTCACAACGGTGGAGGGTTGCTCCCGTGTGTGAGCTTGGTTAAGGTGATTACAATGGTTGTGGTAGCTTCCATGTGTAAGCCTTGTGATGTGTCCCAGCTCTCGCTAGTGTGTTATAGAACTTCTGATGAGTGATGTTGAGGGGTTGTGATTGTACCGTTAAACTCCATCACGGGTGTTGAGGGGTTGTGATTGTACCGGTAAACTCCACCTTGTGTTGTTCGGAAGTGTGTATGAAGCGTGTGGGACAATGCTTGTAATCCGCGTATCCGATTGTGTCTTGTGTTATGATGGTTTGTGAATTATCACTTGGAAGCCAATATAATGTTCTTGAATGTGATGAAGCATGAGATGCTTGAAATGATGCAAGGTTGCATGGAAAGTGTGTAATGTACCAAGAATGCATGTATTACTTGTTAGCTTGAACAAGTGTTTATCTTATATTAAGAATGGTGCATATGTGCATGGGAATCTCTTTAGTGCATTGAAGTCTTGTGAAGGCTTGTTTTAAAAGGCATGTAATGCAAATGTTGATTTTGTGGTTCATGTATTGCATTTGTTTAATGCATGCGATAGATTGAAGGAGTAAGTGGGTTTCAAAGGTTTCTTGCTTTGAGATGATTTTCAAGAATGAGAAAAGTATAATGTGAGGCGGAAGTGTTTTCCAAGGAATTTGTATTTAACTTTGCATATGATGTTCATGCATGGAAAGGTTAAATTGATGGTTTTGCAAGGATGTGCTTTGAAGTGAGTTACTTAGCTTTTCTAAGCTAAGGGTTGGTTTTCATGTTTGAGCAATGCATGATTTAAAGCATGTTGTTTAAAAAGGGGGTTTCAAACACTGCTTTGGTTTATCGAAATGTGTTTACTTTTAAAAGAGGTTTTATGACTGGCTGCATTGATGGTGTTTTGGTTTTGAGCATTCCTCACTAAGCATGATGTGCTTACGCTCCTTTTTGTCCATCAATGCAGATATTTGAAGTTGGGACAACAAGAAGCAAGGGATTCAAGAAGAGCTCCACTTGAGATGTATGTCTCGGTTAATAGCTATAGATAATAAAGGCAATGGGGGGAGAGTCTTTTATGTTGATGTTTAATGAGATTGTGTATGTTGAACAAGTTTGGTTTATGATTTGAACTATGTGGTTTAACGCTTGCAACGTTTGAATCTTCTTATTCATAAGTCGTTATGCTATGCTTCTTGTTTTAAAAGCATGATTAAGTGTTGGATGTGTTGAAAGAGTTGGTGCACCTATGGGTGGTTTTGTATCTAGACTTTAATGCAAGTTGGTGGTTATGATGCTTGGCATGTTGTTGCTTTGTTGAGGATTGATTTGGAGCATGTTCGATGGGGTTTAGATGTGTTAAAACAGGCCTATCTGCTGTTTCTGGGCAGGGTGTTTCGAAACACCCTTGCCTGTTTCGAAACAGGTGCTTGATTTGGCCTGGGCGTTTCGAAACGGGTAGAGGTGTTTCGAAACACTTTGGCTACTGCCAAGCCCCGTTTCTGAACGGGCTAACCCCGTTTCGGAACACTTGACCGTTGGGCATTGATTTGAATGGTTTTGAGGTTTGCAAGCTTTACGTTTTAGTCCTGATTTTTGTATGTGCAATTGAATGAGTTTGAGATGTCCGTTTAAGGTGAAACTTGGCAGAGAAGCATGAAACATGACTAATTTCATAATGGTAACTTAAAAATTGGTAAAGTCTTCTTAATTTTCAGAATTTACAAATTGGTCCCTAAATTCGTATTTTGTGCATTTGGGTCCCTTATTGTTTTCCGATTGCTGTGGTTTTTGAGTATGCTTATCTCAAGAGTATGCCTAGGTTTAATGTGCATCTAGACAAGTCTAAAAAGAAAAAAAAGGGTCGTTAATCAAGGTTGACTTCCGGGTTGACTTTGGTTTTCCCCGTGTAATCTTCGTAGTCCGGGTCAACCGTCTAGGCCGGGCTAAGGGGGTTACATTTGGTGGTATCATAGCTGAGTTGCGAATGCTTGGGGAAATGGTAAATTGTTGTAATAAGTGTTTGATGTTTTTCTGATGTGTGGTTGAAAGTCGGTTGAAATGTGTGTGTCTTTGAGCGAATTGTTGATGTTTTTATCATGCTTTTTGGTTATGAATCTTCATTGAGTTAATGTGAATATGTGCTAATGATATGTTGGTGATGTGAGCTGATTTTATGAATGATGAAAGTGTAATGGGTATGATATGTTGATGTTATGTTGTTGCGAGTGAATGTTGTTTGATGAGAGCATGATCGAAGTATGTTGATTGATATGCTCGATGTTGTGATATCCATGTTTTTATTGACTGTTATGTCATGTAAAAGGGGAGAATTCGGGATACCCATTGCCTTATTATTATAGCTATTGTGTTATGTTGGAATTGGAGTCATGAATCCTTGCTTGAAGCTGGCCTGATCGTTTTGTTTGTTTTGTTATGATAGCTTGTTGTTAATAGCATGGTGAAATTGATGAGAGAATGGCAGTTGGGTGAGATGGTTGCTGCTTTAGAGCAGGTTGTTAAGGCGTGGAATTCACCTTTTAGTGGAGGTGTTTCGTCTCAGTCTTCTGTGCCTGTAGTTGAGGTAGTGAGGCAGGAGGAAGAAGCTGGTTCTGTGATGAAGAGTTCATCACCTATTGTTCAAGAGGTGTTGGGAACATCTCAGGCCATGGTGAATGTGAGGCCTGTAGACGTGTCGGTTGTGGGACACGCGGGTTTGTCGAAACATCGTTTACATGATTTGGGAGCTGTGGAGTATCATGGTTCGACACCTGAGACGTTCGAGGCCTGGTTAGCCAGTGTAATTCTGATTTTGGATCAGAAAGGTTGTGACTACGCCTGTAAGCTAGGAAGTGTTGTCTCATTGATGTTGGAGGACGCCTGTGCCTGGTGGACATCTGTGGCGGTGGCATCGCATATCCACGATATAGATTGGAATTTCTTTGTGTCTGCCTTTTATGAAAGGTACCTTGGAGAGAAGTTTCCCAGGGTTAAGCAATGTGTGGGTGTGGTTTCAGCTTATGAAGGTGAGAAAAGTTTAAGCAAGAGAGCTGTGGGTACTGATCTCCGGAGCAGTCAACGTAAGAGGCTACGTGATAGAAGGTTTTGCTTGAATCGAAGTCTGGGTGGTGGTGCAGACGTAGGTCAAGTGCGGTATGATCAAGGAGTGGTAGTTCGGTTGCCGAAGTGTGACCATTGTGGAAGTTGTCATGTTGGAGGTTGTTGGGGCGTGAGAGTTTGTTGGAAATGTGGTTCTAAGGAGCATGTGAAGCGAAATTGTCCTTAAGTGGTGAGATTAGCTTCAGTGGTAGCAAAAGGGTCTCTGAAGGGTCGTGGGCACGGCCGAGACAAGGTTTGAAGGTGGCAGGAAGGGCAGAAAGGTGTGAGGAGCTTGGGGAATGAAACCCGTTGGAATTGTGGGTCTGTTGGACATTTGAGACGAAATTGTTTGAAGTTGGCTCAGGGTAGTCAGGGTTCTTTACCGCAGGGAGATGGTGATGACCTTAATGTGTTAGCTGATGCTGCAGCGGTACGGCTGGAGAATGATGGTTCTGCGAGGAAGAGAGTTCGTCTGTTGAAGCTTCGGGGTAGTGAGGTGTTTACAGGTAACCTTGTTAAGTAACCTTTGCCCTAGTTATCTTATTTTGGTTTCGGTTGGTATTTCCTTGCGTAGTGGTATGGTCTCGTAGCTAGCATGTTTGGGGTAGTAGTTGGTGTTGTTTTGAAAACAACTTTAGTGTGAAGAGGGTATTAGTGGGTATTTTGTGGTTAATGGGTTGTTAGAATGGTAGAGTTGGAAGTGAGATCGGAGGTTGTTCTTAGGCGGATTCTGAGGATGTTATTGGTGGGTGTGAACCGACATACATGCACAGTTAAAATCATTTGTTATATGCTATATTATATATATATATGTGCTGGTACATGCATACATGTGACATGACATTAGAGGTTTTGCATACATGTACACAGGCATTGATAGGGCATATTGGTGATCATGCATACGTACGTTCACACTTGATGATAGCTAATCGGGTCCGTTAGTGTTGTGATAGGGTTAGGTTGGATGATGGGTTTTAAAAGTTGTTTTGGTGCTAGGAGAATGTTAGAAGTAATGGAGGGTATTAAGCGAGCTGTCAGTAATAGTGAGTGCGATATAGCATGTTGGCAGAAGGAAAGTGTTTTGGCACTTAAAGCATTTAGTGGTGTGGTGGTGAGGAGATTACCGGTTGAAATTAGAATCGGTCAGAGTGGTTGTTAATAGCTAGTAGAAGTGGTAGTTTCTTGGTGTTAAGTGATGTAGTAGGTTAGTGGATGTGTTTCCAGAGTGCTGAGGTAACTTGGCATTGATGTTGTAATAGAAGGGTTGTTTATGTAGGTGATGGTTCGTAGCAACCTTCGAAGTATTGAGAAGAGGTTGTGTTGTGGGTTGTAGAAAAGGGTTGGCCTGGGGTGAGTAGAAGTTTCGTAATCTTAATATGTATGTATAGATGGGCGGTGTCCTGGTAAAGCTAGTGTTGTAGTCAAGCTTGAAGTGGAAAGGCAATATGAGTTCAATGGCCATTGTTGGTTGGACGAGTTCTTGTGAGAAGTGGTTGGCTAGTTGTGTATAAGTAAATTCCTTATGAAGTCAGCTAGTGGTATGTGAAACGGCTGGCGGAGCCAAGGTTGGGGTTTTGTGACGTGATTTTTGGATGTTAGGTGAGTAGTCCTGGTGAGTCGTTATGGTGATGATAGTGTCGGATGTGAAGGAATGTCAGCAATACGTTGAGAAGTTTGAGTAAGCAATTGATGCTTAAGAATTTTTGCTTGATGTGGTAACCTTTGGAAGAGGTTGAGCAGTTGTGCAAGGGGTTTTAGAAGCAGTGAAGGTTGTGGGTCACATGGTGGCTGAACTGGATTGGTTGGTGTCACCGTGTGTACGAGTTTTGGGAGTTATGAGTTAAGGTGGTGTATGCTGTAAAAGTTTGGAGGTTCTTCAGGTTGTTGTTGGGACTATGTGCAGTCCGAAAGTGTGCAAGGTTAAGATGTGGTTAACACCTGAGTGTTCTGAAATTCGTGAACAGTATGTGGTGGTGTTGGGTTTGGTGGAGTTTTGTGTGGAGAGTGTTCAGTGGTGGTTAAGTCTCCTGTGTTGCTTTGTGGGTTGCTTTGAGAAGTTTGGTTGTGCTCTTTTCGCCGGTTGAAATTTCGAGGACAAAACTTCTAAGAGGGGGAGAGTTGTAACACCCCAATTTTGGGCTTAGAAGTTTTGGGTTTGAACCGGACCGGTCGGATTTTCGGTTCGAATATAAAAGGTGGTTTTAAGGAAAGCCTAGTTCGGGATGTATTAAAAATATGGAAAAATATCTAAAAATCCTATTTTATTATATATAAGAGAGTGGTGAAATCAATTTTACAAAATGAGGTTTGGAAATATGACATTTTGAGTTAGTGACTAAAATGTAATTTTTGAAAAGTTCGTGACTGTTTTAAAAGGATTGAAACTTTGAATCTTTAAGGAGCTAATTTACCCAAGGGAGGATTTCTCCAGATTTTTCTTGATTTTTAAAGACTCATTTAATGTTTAATTAATAAAAAGGAAAGAGGGAAAAAGATATTTTTAGTTTCATAACTAACTTTTACCAAAATTTTCTCATTTCATTTTCTCTCAAAATTCCCTCAGCCAAACACATTTCCACAGCAAATTTTCCTTTGATTTTCACACCTAAAGTTGAGATTTCAATTCCAAAATGATTCCCAATCATTTCTACACCAAATCCTCATCATTTGCTTAATGAATTTTCAAGGATTTTGGTTCTAAACAAGGAGAAATCCACATTTAGAGGTATGAACGTCTTTCTCTTCTAAATACTCAGTTCTTTACTGAAATTCCCAAGTTCTCAATCCTTAAATTGAGTTTTATTAAAGGTTTTAATGTTGTGATCTTGATTTTGGCTTAAAATGCAAGATTTGGATTTAATTTTGAAGAAATTCGTAATAGATCATTGGGCTCTGTTTTGAGATGTCTTTTTGATGTATTTTGGATGTCCAAGTGATGTGAAATGGAGGTTTAATCAATGCAATCCCGAATATGTTGATTTTCCTAAGTTTTTACTTGTGAAAATGGTGGTTTTTGGGGTGATCTTGGTGTTTTGTTAATGCTGGAGGTATAAGGACGAGTTTGAGTTTATTTTGGATGTTAATTGATGTTTAAAAATGGTTAGAAGTGATGGATCTGGGCTGGGTTAAGTTTTGGAAGTGTTTGGATGTGATTCCGGTTGTGTTTGGTAGTCGAAATGTTGGATTTATGAAGAGCAACGAGTTTAGGTGTGTTGCTGGTGTTTTTAATGCATAATGATGCATTAATCCTCTGTTGTTATGTGCTTGAAACAGGGGAGAATGATCCGTGAGCAAAAGAGGTGGCGTTGAAGGTTTCGGATGCTTGGAAGGCTTGTTGGCTAGCCTAGTTTTGTGTATCGGTGAGTGAAGTTGGGTTTTCAGCTTTGAAACCAATGTTTGAAGGTTTTTGGAAGCTTAGTTTAAGTCTAAACAACTTAGCTAAGCTCAAGAGTAAGTAAATAGAATTTCTCTCTTGGTTTGTGTTATGAATTGGTTTTTAAAGCACTTGTGATTGTTGGATGCATTGCATGTTTAAATTCTATTTTGAAAGCATATTTTAGCATGGTTTAATGCTGGTTTTGAAAGTCATGTGTGAAGGATGCTCAAGGTAAGAGATCCTTGGTTTTGTACATTGGAATTGTGGAATTGATGCATAGTGTTGCATGTTGTTTAATGGCTTTGTTTAATGCTTCAAAACAGTGAAGTGATGATGGTAATTGGTGGTTTTGGCATTTTGGTTATGCTTGTAAAAACAATGGATTAATGTGGTAAATGGTTATATTGGCAAGTGATGTAAGTGGTTCTTGGTTACTTTAATCGGATATAGTTAGCCGGCTATAGGATTGGGTGCACCGTGAATTGAGTCGCCTTGGATGTCGAGGGGATTGTAATTGTACCGTAAACTCCATCCAAGAATCCTAGCGATTGGGGAAATTGGTATCACCACGATGGAGGATGGCTCTCGTGGGTGGGCTTGGTTAAGTGCCACCACGATGGAGGATGGCTCTCGTGGGTGAACCTTGTTAAAGACACCACGATGGAGGGTGGCTCTCGTGGGTGGACTTTGTTAAGCGTCACAACGGTGGAGGGTTGCTCCCGTGTGTGAGCTTGGTTAAGGTGAATACAATGGTTGTGGTAGCTTCCATGTGTAAGCCTTGTGATGTGTCCCGGCTCTCGCTAGTGTGTTATACAACTTCCGATGAGTGATGTTGAGGGGTTGTGATTGTACCGTTAAACTCCATCACGGGTGTTGAGGGGTTGTGATTGTACCGGTAAACTCCACCTTGTGTTGTTCGGAAGTGTGTATGAAGCGTGTGGGACAACGCTTGTAATCCGCGTATCCGATTGTGTCTTGTGTTATGATGGTTTGTGAATTATCACTTGGAAGCCAATATAATGTTCTTGAATGTAATGAAGCATGAGATGCTTGAAATGATGCAAGGTTGCATGGAAAGTGTGTAATGTACCAAGAATGCATGTATTACTTGTTAGCTTGAACAAGTGTTTATCTTATATTAAGAATGGTGCACATGTGCATGGGAATCTCTTTAGTGCATTGAAGTCTTGTGAAGGCTTGTTTTAAAAGGCATGTAATGCAAATGTTGATTTTGTGGTTCATGTATTGCATTTGTTTAATGCATGAGATAGATTGAAGGAGTAAGTGGGTTTCAAAGGTTTCTTGCTTTGAGATGAATTTCAAGAATGAGAAAAGTATAATGTGAGGCGGAAGTGTTTTCCAAGGAATTTGTATTTAACTTTGCATATGATGTTCATGCATGGAAAGGTTAAATTGATGGTTTTGCAAGGATGTGCTTTGAAGTGAGTTACTTAACTTTTCTAAGCTAAGGGTTAGTTTTCATGTTTGAGCAATGCATGATTTAAAGCATGTTGTTTAAAAAGGGGTTTTCAAACACTGCTTTGGTTTATCGAAATGTGTTTACTTTTAAAAGAGGTTTTATGACTGGCTGCATTGATGGTGTTTTGGTTTTGAGCATTCCTCACTAAGCATGATGTGCTTACGCTCCTTTTTGTCCATCAATGCAGATATTTGAAGTTGGGACAGCAAGAAGCAAGGGATTCAAGGAGAGCTCCACTTGAGATGTATGTCTCGGTTAATAGCTATAGATAATAAAGGCAATGGGGGGAGAGTCTTTTATGTTGATGTTTAATGAGATTGTGTATGTTGAACAAGTTCGGTTTATGATTTGAACTATGTGGTTTAACGCTTGCAACGTTTGAATCTTCTTATTCATAAGTCGTTATGCTATGCTTCTTGTTTTAAAAGCATGATTAAGTGTTGGATGTGTTGAAAGAGTTGGTGCACCTAGGGGTGGTTTTGTATCTAGACTTTAATGCAAGTTGGTGGTTATGATGCTTGGCATGTTGTTGCTTTGTTGAGGATTGATTTGGAGCATGTTCGATGGGGTTTAGATGTGTTAAAACAGGCCTATCTGCTGTTTCTGGGCAGGGTGTTTCGAAACACCCTTGCCTGTTTCGAAACAGGTGCTTGATTTGGCCTGGGTGTTTCAAAATGGGTAGAGGTGTTTCGAAACACTTTGGCTACTGCCAAGCCCCGTTTCTGAACGAGCTAACCCCGTTTCGGAACACTTGACCGTTGGGCATTGATTTGAATGGTTTTGAGGTGTGCAAGCTTTACATTTTAGTCTTGATTTTTGTATATGCAATTGAATGAGTTTGAGATGTCCGTTTAAGTTGAAATTTGGCAGAGAAGCATGAAACATGACTAATTTCATAATGATAACTTAAAAATTGGTAAAGTCTTCTTAATTTTCAGAATTTACAAATTGGTCCCTAAATGCGTATTTTGTGCATTTGGGTCCCTTATTGTTTTCCGATTGCTGTGGTTTTTGAGTATGCTTAGCTCAAGAGTATGCCTAGGTTTAATGTGCATCTAGACAAGTCTAAAAAGAAAAAAAGGGTCGTTAATCAAGGTTGACTTTCGGGTTGACTTTGGTTTTCCCCGTGTAATCTTCGTAGTCCGAGTCAACCGTCTAGGCCGGGCTAAGGGGGTTACAATTTTTAGTGAGCTAACAATTTTGGAAACAATCTCCTTTAGAGGATTCTCAAAGTTCGGTTATTTGTATTTATTTTTAGGAAATGGGTCATTAGACTTTGAAGTATAAGTCTAGTTGATTTTGTGAGGTTATCTCATTTGGCCTAAAAGGAAAGATGAATTAGTGAATTTGTGAAAGTCCTTAGTATGATAGCTAAGGTAGTAGATGTAGATTCCATTGAGGGAATTAAACCACTATATTTTTTCTTCCTTTTCGTAATTTGCTTCCACTGATTTTAAGTTGCCAATTCACCACCTCTTGACCATTATCCATTGATTCATCAACTCAACAACATCGTTACATAATCTCAACACAACAAGATATTATCATTTACCAAATCAGGAATCATATTATTTTGCCTTTTCGTATTAATCATCACATATATATATTAGCAAGCATGGAACAAGGTTTTTTTTTTGAAATTGTTGTTGAAAAAATATTTTCGAATCTATTACATTTTTTACATTGAAAAGTGAAGTCGAACAAACTATATGTCATCTTCAAACAGATAAAAGGAAAATCAATTAGACTACATGTCGACTTATGATATCACTTCAGCAAAAATCATTGGTTACCCCATTGATGTGATGAAAATCACCATAGGTCATGAAATAAAAACAAAACCACACAAAACCATAAAAAACTCAACAACAATATCTTGACAATTATCCCATGAAACAAGAAGGATTAAGCATACTTTTTTCTTTTTTTGGTATAGTACATGTATATTTATGGTCCATGTTCAGACCCAATACTTGTTGGTAGAAGATAGGGGTGGCAATGGGGCGAGGCGGGAACGGTTTTATGTTCCCCACTCCGTTCCCAACACATGCGGTTAAGGTTTCAGAGAATCCCCATTAAACGTTTCAGGTATTTTTTTTCATCCTCCTTGTACCCAAAAAATAAACAAAACTTAATACATTAAAACAAACACTCAACATTAAATCTCTAAAATTACAAACATAAATGATAAATTTAATTTTACCAACAACAAACAAACCATTTCAAACTATAAAACATGACTACAATATTAACTATTGAAACATGACATCCTGCACTACATTTAAAAGAAATATGTAACTAATATAGTCTACAAATTCAAATCATGATCCGCCTGTTCTAAAAAGAACTAGATTCGATAATCTTTCCAACCATATAAATTACATCTGCAAATTGGCTCGTACATTTTTATGGTGAATTTTTGTGTCACTGTCATTGTTATTTTTTGAGACATTCCGCAGTATTTTCTTCTGACCTTTGCTCACTCAAATATTAATAACTCCTAATATATAACTGAAAATCAAGAACTGTTTGTTTTAAACGAATCTAGACTTCTGTATGGTTATAGAAATATAAAGCTCGCTTCCTGATTTATCTTTCAGAATTTTGGTGATTTTTCAAATTCACTAGTAAAATTGTTTTCTAAGAAATGCGCTGCCAAATTTTTATGACCTTTCAACATTCAAATATTTATTTATTTTAAATACATATCGAAACCGATCACCTTGTATTTTAAATAAAATTAGACTGAATCATGTTTACAACGATGTATAGGCAACTTTCTAATTATTTTTATAAAATTTATGGAGAATTTCCGAACTTACTCTAGTTGGCCATACTCAGGTTATGGGATATTATATTTTTGTTGAAAATGGGTAAATTACCCTTATGGCCAACCGAATTTGTAAATATATTAGAATCTTTGCGGATATTTTTCGGGGATCCCTACTGTGATTTATACGGGTACGGTTCGGTTATCCCCACAGTTCGAATATAGCAATCCCTGTCCCCATCTCTATTTGAGCTTCAGTGATAAAACTTCCCTGTCCTCATCCCCGTGGCTGAAGATTTTAGTTATTCCCTATACCCGTCAGTTCGAATCCCCACGGTTTTCAGTTATTCCCCACCGATTGTCACCCCTAGTAGAAGGATTAAGTATTCTAAATACATAAATATATATATAGAGATTGTTATCAAGAATATTGAAATATTTTTAACATAAAACTGTCACATATCCTTAAATTATAATTAAAATAATTACAAACAAATAAGGACACTCTACATTTATATAGAGATAAGATTTAATTACTCAATATAGAATTAAAAAAATTTACACTGATTTTAAATATTAATGGTTGGAATTAAAAGTTAAAAATGATTTTGATAAAAAAATAGTTGAAAATGACGTGATTTTTAAGGGGAAAAAAAGGAAAAAGTGAATAATTTCAATTATAAATTTATTTTAATTTTTATATTGTGTAGGCGGATTAGGGAAGTGCATGGGGTGGGGCGGGTTTTTGGCCGACTCGAAAATATTTACCTTAAACTCGAACCCAACTTGACTCGACCTGATCTATTAAAAGAATTTTAATTTTAGGGATTTAATTGTAAAAAATTAATTTTAGGGACTTAATTGTAAAAAATAATTAATTTTAGGAAACTAATTGTAAAAGAAATCAATTTTAAGGACCTAATTATAATATATATATATATATATATATATAAAGAGCGGATACTATTAAAAAATATCCCTAAAATATAGGGGAAAATTACACTATTAGTCCCGGTTCGGATCAAATTTTTTCACCATAAACTCGAATCCGAACTTCCTCTTAATAAAATCAAGACCCGACCCGAACCCTGCTTTTTCACAAAAAAACCCAACCTGATTGAGCCGGGTTGGGTCGAAACCCGTCGGGTCAAGATGAAGTGACCATCTCTAAAGTGGATACTCATATATATTAGACTAGTTGGACCGATTAGGGATGGGCACGGGTCGGGTCGAGTTTTTGGCCTACCCGAACTGGACCCGAAACTAATTATCCTAAAACCGACCCGACCCGACCCGATTCAATTCTTTCAAAAAACCGACCCCGACCCGACCCAAAAATATATATTCTAAACCCAACCCCAACCCGACTCGACCTATAGAAAAAAATTAATTTTAGGGTCCTAATTGTAAAAAATTAATTTTAAGAGGCATAATTATAAAAAATAATAATTTTAAGGACTAAAATGTAAATAAAAAAATTAATTTTAAGGACCTAATTATAAAAAAATATATAAAGATGGGGTATTATTACAAATATCCCTAAAAAATTTAGGGAAAAATTACACTATTAGTCTCAGGTCGGGTCACCCTAAACCCCAAACTCGACTCGACCCGATCGAGCCGGGTCGGGTCGGAACCCGTCGGGTCCGGGTGCCGTGCTCATCCCTAGACCTGATATTATTAAACAACAAAACTTACAACTCGTTTTGATACATATCCAACCATAAACACACATACTTTTATTACAACCATAGTTGGACCCAAAGCCCTTACAATGGACCTTCTCTGAACGTAGAATATCGACTATCCTAACAACAAACCTCATTGATCAACTTTTATTACGTGTAGATTATATATGACCCATACTCCGGTAAAATATTTTGATTACCAATCTAATTGTATTTTAAAACGATTAATATTAAGGTAAATACTTTGATACACAAGTTGTAAACTTTCAATATTAGAGTTTAATGTTTTAGGCCATTGTTTAGGATTTAGGGTTCAAGGAGTAAAATGTAGAATTTAAAATTTATGATTAGAATTTAAAGTTTAGGGTTTAGGTGCTAGGGTCAGAGATTTAAGTTTTAGATTTTATAGCTTAAATATAAAAGGTTGTGTAATTTTTCTTACACAGCTTGTGTATCAAAATATAAGCCTAATATTAATTATATTTTGTTTAATTATATTATTTATAATTGTAATTGCATTCCAAAACTTTAAAAATCCCGAAATTAAATTGATATGAATCTTCCCATTGCTGGACTAAAATAATTTCGGATATAAAATTTTGGTATCATATGTAATAATTAGTAAAAATATCTTTATGGACGACGAATTTGTTAGAATATTCTCTTTTGAGAAAATTATTTTGGAAAAACACATCATCTTTAAAATCATTTGGAAAAATATCCCTCATTCGGTCCACGTAATGAGGACTCGCGTTTAACCAGACGCGAGTTCTATATGATGTGGTGTGTCTTGTCCGTTGGCATCTTTTTATATTCAAATAAAAAGAACCCGCGCTTATCAGGGCGCGAGTTCTGCGATATATTCAGGCGCGAATTTATTACAGTCAATATGAACGGTTAAAAACTAAATGACCGTGTTGAATATACACAGAACTCACGCTACACGAAACACGGATTCTTGGGTATTAAAGAGAACCCGCATTCTACAAGACGCGAGTTTTATTGAATACACATTTGAACCAGTGCGAGTTCTGCTATAAATTCACCCTACCCCACCCCTTTATTCACACCAAAACAAAGTTCTCTCTCAATTCCCTCTCTATTCAAATTTTCGTGAAAATATCTCGAATTTGAATGGCAGGGCTAATAAGGTTGGATCAGAAACAAGTTTTCGATTATTGGCGAAGAAATGTAATTTTTATCTATTTATTTAAATTTTATATTTTAATTTTGTATTTTATTATATTTTATAAACAAACAGTATGGTAGTATGAATTTAATTTGCGGTTGTTTAATTTTTTTTAGAATGGGATAAAAAGTCGCCTGGAAGTTTTTATCAAGCGGATGACGAATGGACCCGACCCGCATCTGCAACAATATATCTAGAGGGTCAAATTTCTGCAAGTATCCAGAATCATTGGAGGTGCGAAATTAGATGTTGATTTGATCAACGCGCTTGTAGAGAGGTGGAAGCCGGAGACACACACATTCTACCTTCCGTGTGGTGAGGCGACTATAACCTTAGAGGATGTGTCACATATTCTCGGTCTGCTGGTTAACGGAGAGGCTATTACCGGTCACAACAGTGGTGATTGGTGTGACTTGTGTTTTGAGTTGCTAGGGGCTGCGCCAGACATGATGGATGGCGGCTGTGTGTTTCTGATGTGGCTGCGTGAAAATTTTAGCCATTTATCGGATGACGCGAACGAAGGAGTGGAGATGGTAAAAAATATTATTTTTTGTGAATATTAATGAAATAATTAAATTTCCATATGTTAATATATATTTTTCCTATTTAAGCATATGCTCGCGCTCATATTTTACAAATAATCGGCGGGATATTGGTGCCTGACAAATCCCGCAATAAAGATCACATGTTGTGATTGCGACATTTGCAGAAGTTTGATGATGCTGGTAGATTAAGCTGGGGATCAGCGGTACTGACATTTCTGTTTAGAGAGTTGTGCAAGACCACTGATCCAGAGTAGCGCGACATTGAAGGCTGTCTTTTGTTGCTTCAGTCGTGGGCGTGGTTCAAAATGCCATTTTTACGCCATGAACTGGCTGTTCCTAGACCATATATTTTCCACTATGCCGGAGGTAAGAAAAAAGTAAATATTTTTACTATACGGTTTTTTGAATATTAAAGTTATGTTTGTTGTTTTGTAGGTGGAGCGATAATTTAATTCATGTTAGTCTGGCCAAAGGTCTGAAGGCTATCTGACAAGATATTGACACTAAATTCGAGGATCAGGTAAAAATTTGGACTTTATTTGTTATTGAATTTTGTTTATTTATTTAAATTAAATTTTATTAATTTTAGTTATAATTGAATGTTTTACAGTTTTTTATGGATACCGTACGAGGATCCGAGTATCAACGCACACCTCCCAGAATTTTCAGAAGCGAGAAGATTGCTTGGACGACAATTGTACCACTTATCTTTTACGCTACAGTTGAGTGACATCCGAACGATCGCTTCTTACAGCAGTTTGGTTTTGTCCAATGAATCCCGATGGACCCTCCAAATTTTGACGAGTTACATAGGCTCACTTGAATACGGAAGCTCGAGGTAAATTTTTTAAATTGATTCAATGTTTTATTAATTTGAACATAAATTATATTTATAAAGTAAAATAAATACTTCTTTATTGTCTTATAGGTTGATTGATCGGTGAGGCATATACATTGGATCGCTCAGTGGAGGGAAAGGGAACTACGGTAACCCATTCGTGACTACGTAATGTTTGATACGATGATCAACAACGATTATATTGCGTGGTTTATGGCGAATGGGCAGCCAAATCTTTTGACTCTAGAGGAACAAGCAGCGTCATTGAGCGTGTACAATGCAACCGCCCACAAACGCAACATACGGGGGGAGCACAAACGACTTCTGGCGATGCTTCGTCATCAAGAAGACGACATGCTTCTGACTCCTCAGCACCGAGACCATCTCAGGCTACCCCACCGATCCGACCATAGGCCTCTACCCACTCGATGCACTCATCATTTCATCCGCCACCGAGTAAGACGAAAGGTTTTTTCACTCCTGTTGTGGCCAACCCCTACGGTACAATTTTGGCGATGATGAGTGGGACGTCTAGTACTCCTCCAGCTTACGTACCTTTCTATCCATTTCAATCGGTGTAACATTCTGGTTTAGGGTCTAGAAGATCCGATGAGATTTTGAGGCCCGAAGGACCGATGTTGGGTGTTTTGAGTAAGTTCAGGGAAAGAGGTCTTCAGGTGTTGGGAAAAATATGGAATAAATCTTTAAAAATCTTTTTTAAACATGTAAAAGGTTTTGGTAAAAGCAATTTTGGAAAAATGATTTCTGAACCATGACATTTTGGTTTAGTGACCAAATTGTAAAGTTTGCAAAATCTGTTTTTAGTGACCATTTTGTAAAAGAGTCAAAACATTGAATCTTTAAGGAGCTGTTTTGGCTGGGCTAATTTGTTTATTATCCCCTTTTATTTTGACTATTCAAATATTTAAAAATAGCTTTTATGATTTAATTAAAATGTGGGTTTATCTAAAATCTCATTTTACGTCAAAAACCATTTTCAAGCTTTCTTACCTCCTCTCTTCAGCAAAACAGCATTTGAGCTTGATTTCCTCAAGGTAAAAGTGTCTTCTTATTAATCTATTATTGCTAAATGGTTTTCCTACCTTGAATTCCTAAAACCCAAGTTTATCTCATTGTTTTTCTCAAGGATTTTTGTCAAACAAGGGGAAATAGCTAGCATTGAGGGTGAGCAACGTGATTATCCTCTAATGTAAGGTTCTTTAATGAAATTCCCATGCTTTGATTCTTTTAAATGCTAAGGTTTTATTCTCTTGTCTTAATCTTAATGAAATTTGGCTAAAATTGATGAAAATGAGCTTTTGGTAAGATTTTTGGGTAAGATCTGTTAATGCCGGGTTTGTTGATGTTGTTACCTTTGTTTTGATGAGATTATTGTGTTGAGATGATGGATGAATGGTAAGAATCCCGAAATGGGGTTGGGTGTTGAATTTTGAAGTATGAAAAAATGAGTTTTGGGTGGATTTTGAGATGAATCAATAGCTGGTGTTGATATGATGTTGGGATGATGTTCTTAGATGTTTATCTATGTGTTTTGATGTTATCTAATGCTGGGTTTTGCTGGAGATTATCCGAATTGAGTCATTTCGATGTTTACGGCTTGTATCAGATTTATTCGATAGGTGTTTTGGTTGGGTATTTGAATCTCTGCTTTCCAGCAAATTTGTGTGTTGAAAATATCTCTCAATCCTCTGTTTTGGGTTGGTTAGAGGAAGGGATTGAAGATCCGGATTTGTTGAACTCAATTGTGAGCGAACCGAAAATCTAGAAAAGGGGTTTCAGCTTGTTTTGGTAATTGCTGGTGAGTGGAAATGATTTTTACTGTTTTATCAAGGTTGAGGAAGTGTTTTAAGGGTTTGGGTTGAGCCATTATGCCAATCCAAGCTCAAGGGTAAGATTTGGCGTTGTTTCGGCTTTTCGCCTTTCTATTTTTGATCATATTTTGGATCATGTGCATGTCATCTTAAATGATGTTTTCTCCGCTGTTGTTATGTATTAAATGCATGTTGTTATTGTCCCATATGAATGCCATGTTATATTTAGAATGTTGGTTGAGTTCATGCTATGCTTGAGCTTGTGATTATGGCTTTTGGGATGTGCTTTGGGGAGGTGTTTATCCCCGGTGAAAATTAGTGGTTTATGATGTTGCTATGAGTATATTGACACATGTGTTATATCGAATAGATTGATCGATCAATAGGATGTGAAGTGCACTATAATGATAACATTCGTGTGTGAGAATTCTTCGGTTTCACAATAGGGGTTGTGCTATGGTGATGCGAGTGGTAGGGGTTGTGTTATCACCAACGGGCAATGCGGGTAGTGGCATCCCGGCTGAAGTGTAATTGTGCTGAGGGTTGTTTCACCATGTGACTTGATGGGGATTGTGTCATCAAGGTGTCCGCTTATCAGAGAAACATGTCAATGCTGTCGATATACTCAATCGCTTATGGTTTCAATATGAGCTTGGTAAACTCATATGGTTATGCTTATGTTTTAAAGCATGTGTTTGGTAAAGGAGTTGGTAGGCTTGGTTTGCAGATATGGTTCATATATGGCTTATGCATGGTTGATGCATGTTCATTGCCTATGTCATGTGTGGTTGCATTGCTTAATCTTGTTTCAAGATAGCATGTTGAAAAGGAAATGGTTTTGGAAACGATTTGTGAAAAAGATTTAAAGAAATGGTTTTGATTTCTAAATGAGGATTGTTCTCAAAACTGCATTGTTGTAGTTGGTTTTTGAGCTCTGCTCACTAAGCTTTATAGCTTACGCTCTCTTTTTTCCAACAATGTAGAACCGTAGACCCTTTGGAAGGCAACAGTGCAAGGGAAGTGATCCAAGTGTCCGCTCTTAGCTCAAGTATGATCTTGCTTAGATAATAGTGTGTGTGGCAATGAGGGTGAACCTTGTTTATGTCCTTGGGAGTGTTTGTAAACTCCTTGTGTTGAGATCATGTTGACGTTTATCTTGATGGCTTGTTCTTACCTTATGTCTTGTGGTTATGGTTGTGGACCTTGTTCTTCTTATGTTGGATCTTGAAACTTTCTTTTGAATTGTATGTAAAGCATGTTTATGTTTCTCTTGATCTTGGACATGTGTGATGGCTGGTTTTAGTGTATATATGTTGATCTTGTTGTTTCTCTGTTGTATGTGGTGATTAGAACCAAGTTAAATACCCTTAGAGATGCGTAAATTGCAGTTTTGCTGTTTTTGCAGCATGGTGTTTCGGAACGGGCACGAACGTTTCGGAACATCCCTTGTTTTTGCCTTGACATTTCGGAATGAGTTTCGAAATGGGCTAAGCAGGGCCGAAACGATCTCAAGCCGTTTCGGAACGTTTCGCTACTATGAAGCACCATTTCGATACGTGTATCGAAACGGGGGTCGTTGAAGTTAGTTAAAGGTATCTTTAAAGTTATTTTTCTTACGTTTTGGTCCTAGTTTATGCTGCTTTCTTTTGTATATGTTTTTATGCATGTTTTCTGTTGCATTTCATCATGGAAGCATGAAACGGGTTTAATTAATCAATGATCACCTTAATTACATCATAAGTCCCTATATTTTGCTAGTTTTGCATTTTGGTCCATGGTTGCCTTTTTGTTCGAATCGATGCTTGATTGTTTGTTCTTTCTTCCGCTGCGTGTTCTATAACTTAAGATTAAATCTGAGCATCTAGTAAAGATATTAATCAACGCGTTTAGGGTTGCTAAACGGAGTGAAATCTTCAGATCTTTCTTCGATTAGTCCCGTGTAGTCCACTCGATACGGTCTGGTGGCTAGGCCAGGTCGAGAGGGTTACATCTGTTGGTATCAGAGCCTAGGTTTCCTTCAGAAAGGCTTGCGTTGGTTGTTGTGCAACCAGAAAGGTAAGTGATGTAAGTGTGTTGTGGTGGTGCATGCTTGTTGTTGAGGTTGCTTGCTGTGTAAGGTAGTCATTGCCACATACTATTACCAGGAAAACCCATATATAATACTTGAGCACCTTGGGCCCTTGACGTTGCTGACCCGAATCATTTCCTTTTGTCTATTATGTTGTTGTTGTTGTAGCATTGCATTTGTTGTTATGGCTAGACCTAGAAGAGGTCAGGCGGGTGGTGAGCCGCGTGAGGATCCTGTTGAGGGTGCTAGAGACCCACTAGAGGGAGAGTTACCTCCTCCTCCTCCTCCTCTAGGTGGTGGGGCTAATGTGCGAGGTGAGGAACCTCGTGGTGGCCAGGGTCAGGCCAGAGTTGATATGAGCCCGTTGATTCAAGCTATTACTGGGGCTTTTCAATTTGCGTTGGCTGGGTTACAGGCAGCTCACCGCAGCATGGTCAGATGGAAGGGTTACCCCTCGAGAGGCTCCGCAGTTTGGGTGGAGTAGAGTATCGTGGGTTATCTCTTGATGGAGCTGAGGCATGGTTAGCTAGTACTACCAGTATTCTGGGTCAGATGGAGTGTAGTGATGCACGTAAGCTCGGTTGTGTGGAATCTCTGCTTTAGGGTGACGCGTATGTCTGGTGGACTACGATCACCGCGAGTATGGCTACTGCTGATATCACTTGGGATTTCTTCCGTTCTGCTTTCCGGAAGAAGTATTTAGGGCTGATGTACCAAGATGAAAAGAAGCGCGAGTTCATGGCCTTAGTTCAGGGGAGCATGACCGTTTTAGAGTATGAGGTTCAATTTGTTAGACTGAGTCAGTATGCTGCTGAGCTAGTTCCTACTGAGAAGGAACGTTGTGAGAGGTTTCGGTATGGTTTTACCGAGGGAGTGAAGACCTATATGTTGGCTACTAATTATACAGATTTTGATGTGCTAGTAGCTCGAGCAAAAGATAAAGATTATAGTCTTGGTTTGTCTTCTAGGGGAGGCGGGTCTAGTTCAGGGAAACGATCTGCAGAGTGGAATCGCGATCGTGCCAAGGGGCACAAGGACAAGAGGCAACAGTTTGATCATAGACGTAAGGGTGGCAACCTCGGACGTGGCCATCAAGGCCAAGGTTTTGCTCATCGTGCACCCGCGTGCACCAAGTGTGGTAGGTCTCATCCAGGAGAGTGTTGGGGAACCTATGGTACATGCTGGCAGTGCGGATCGAAGGATCATCTCAAGAGAGATTGTCCTCAGCTAGATAGAGGTGGTCAGGCAGCGGTACAAGCTATCGAGTACCAGCGAGGCCGTGAGCGCGACCGAGGGAACTTTCAGCCACGAAACGAGGGACAGAGGAATGTGGCACATGTAGTTGCAGTTCAGCCCAAGGGAGGTGGACTAGCGAGAGTGTACGCATACAGAGAGGGTAGGAACGACACCGATGTTATTGCAGGTAATTTCATGTTACAGTCTTTAACATTGCTTTCGTTGATTGATTTTGGTTCTACGCATTCCTATATTCTGAGTGAGCATGCTAAGATGTTGGATGTACCGTGCGAGATACTTGATGTGGGTATGAATGTGACTAGTTCGTTTGGCGAGACAATTGTGGTCAGAAAGATGTATCGCAGATGTCCGTTGATAGAGCACAAGGCAAAGGTAGATTTTGAGACTAAGCGAGTGAGCTTGAGATTGTCGGACGGTTATGAAGTAGTAGTGGTTGGTGAGAATGTTAAATTCTTATCCAACGTAGTTTCTGCTTTAGAGACGCAGAAGATGTTAGATCAGGGATGTCAGGTGTACCTAGCTTATGTGATGAATCCTGATATGAGTAAGGTCCGACCAAAAGATATTAGAGCAGTTTGTGACTTTCCTGAGGTGTTTCCTGAAGAGTTGTCTGATTTACCCCCGAATAGAGAAGTTGAGTTTGCTATTGAGTTGTATTTTGATTTAGCTCTTGTATCGATTGCTCCGTATCGGATGGCTCTGAAAGAGTTGAAAGAGCTAAAGACTCAGCTTCAGGAATTATTAGATCGTGGTTTTATCCGTCCGAGTATATCACCTTGGGGTGCACCAGTGTTGTTTGTTAAGAAGAAAGACGGAAGTATGCGTATGTGTATTGATTACCGTCAGTTGAATAAGTTAACTGTGAAGAACAAGTATCCATTGCCGAGGATAGATGATTTGTTTGATCAGTTGCGGGATGCATCAGTATTTTCGAAGATAAACTTGAGATCTGGGTACTATTAGTTGAAAGTGAAGGAACAAGATATACCGAAGACAACTTTCCGTACACGTTGTGGCCATTATGAGTTTTTGGTGATGCCGTTTGGGTTGGCTAATGCACCAGCCACGTTTATGGACATGATGAACCGTGTGTTTCATTAGTTCCTAGATCAGTTTGTTGTGTTATTTATTGATGATATATTGATTTATTCGCGCACCGAGGAAGACCATAATAGACATTTGCGACTTGTGTTGAAGACTTTGCTAGATAATCAGTTGTATGTGAAGTTGAGCAAATGCATGTTTTGGATTAGAGAGGTAGTCTTTCTAGGGCATGTTATGTCAGCGGATGGCATTAGAGTTGATCCTAAGAAAGTGGAAGTTGTTGTAAATTTGAAGCAACCAAAGTCTGTGACTGATGTTCATAGTTTTCTAGGTTTAGCAGGCTACTATCGTCGGTTTGTAGAAGGATTTTCTAAGATAGCTGCTCCGTTGACGAAATTGTTGCAAAATGATGTTAGATATGAGTAGACAGAAGCGAGACAAATGGCTTTTGATCGTTTGAATGATGCTTTGACTAGAGCACATGTGTTAGTGCAACCAGTAATAGGGAGGGACTATGTGATTTATAGTGATGCTTCGTATATAGGCCTAGGTTGTGTATTGATGCAAGATGGGAGAGTTGTTGCATATGCCTCAAGACAGTTAAAGACTCATGAAAAGAACTACCCCACACATGATATTGAGTTGGCCGCTGTTGTGTTTGCTTTGAAAGTGTGGAGGCACTATTTGTATGGTGAGAAATGTAAAATGTATACCGATCATAAGAGTCTGAAGTATTTGATGTCTCAGAAAGATTTGAAACTCCGATAGTGTAGATGGGTCGAGTTGTTGAAGGACAATGATCTCACTATTGAGTACCATCCAGGTAAAGCTAATGTGGTAGCTGATGCGTTGAGTAGGAAAGTGGCAGTTGAACCTCGAGCAATGTTTGCTAGGTTGAGTTTGTTGCATGATGGTGGATTGATCACAGAATTGCAAGTGAAACCTTCTCTTGACCAGTTGATCCGTGAGAAACAGTTGCAAGATAGTTCCTTGGCTTCACACGTTCAGGATATTGCGGAAGGCAAACTGACCGAGTACAATTTCAGTGATGGTAATGTTTTGTGTTTCAAAGATAGGGTTGTTGTGCCTGAAGATGCTGATTTGAGACGCACCATTTTGAACGAAGCACATACTAGTCCATATACTATGCATCCCGATAACACAAAGATGTACCGAGATTTGAAGAATGATTACTTCTGGGTTGGTTTGAAAAGGGATGTGGCCGAGTTCGTAAGTAAATGCATGGTTTGTCAGCGAGTGAAGGCCGAACACCAGTTTTCATCCGGATTGCTATAGCCTTTACAGATTCCATAATGGAAATGGAAGAGGATAACCATGGATTTCGTGTCAGGTCTACCGTTGTCTCCTTTGCGAAAGAATTCAGTTTGGGTGATAGTGGATCGACTCACCAAGTGTGCACATCTCCTAGCTTTTAACACGATTGATTCTTTGGATAAGTTGGCTGATTTGTATATCCGTGAGATAGTGAGATTGTATGGGGTACCGAAGTCGATTGTATCGGATAGAGATCCGAGGTTCACATCAAGGTTTTGGGATTGCTTGCATAGTGCTTTGGGTAGCCGATTAAGTTTTAGTACCTCGTATCATCCCCAGTCAGATGGCTAGTCAGAACGAGTAATACAAGTTCTTGAAGATATTCTACGTTGTTGTATTATTGATTTCCAGGGTTCGTGGGAGAAACATCTGTCGTTAGTTGAGTTTTCTTATAACAACAATTATCAGGCTAGCATTCAAATGGCACCGTTTGAGGCTTTGTATGGTAGAACTCTGATTTGTTGGGCAGAAGCTGGTCAGAAATTGGTATCCTTACCTACTATGCTTAAGGGCACTACTGAGAAGGTGAAGTTGATATGTGAACACTTAAAAGCAGCAACCGATCGACAGAAATCATTTGCCGATTTGAAGCGTCGTGAGATTGAGTATGCTGTGGGTGAGAAAGTCTTTTCGAAAGTGTCACCATGGAAGAAAGTGATGAGATTCGGTAGAAAAGGTAAACTGAGTCCAAAATTCATCGGTCTGTATGAGATAGTGGGACGAGTTGGTCCCGTGGCTTATAGATTGAGTTTGCCTCCGGAATTAGAGAAGATACATGATGTATTCCATGTTTTTATGCTTCAGAAGTATAGGTCAGATCCATCACACGTAATGCCTGTTGAGGAAATCGAATTGAACCCAGATTTGTCATATGATGAGGAACCATTTGAGATATTAGCTTCAGACAACAAGGTTTTGCGTGGTAGATCTATAGAGTTGGTCAAAGTGAAATGGCGACACCGAGGTGTTGAAGAAGCCACTTGGGAGAGGAAAGACGACATGAAGCGTCAGTTTCTGCATCTTTTTCCATCAGGTAAATTTCGAGGACGAAAATTCTTAAGTAGGAGATGGTTATAACATCCCGATTTAGGGTCTAGAAGATCCGATGAGATTTCGAGGTCCGAAAGACTAGTGTTGGGTGTTTTGAGTAAGTTCAGGGAAAGAGGTCTTCTGGTGTTGGGAAAATTATGGAATAAATCTTTAAAATCCTTTTTAAATATGTAAAAGAATTTGGTAAAAGCAATTTTGGAAAAATGATTTCTAAACCGTGACATTTTGGTTTAGTGACCAAATTGTAAAGTTTGCAAAATCTGTTTTTAGTGACCATTTTGTAAAAGAGTCAAAACATTGAATCTTTAAGGAGCTATTTTGGCTGGGCCAATTTGGTTATTATCCCCTTTTATTTTGACTATTCAAATATTTTAAAATAGCTTTTATGATTTAATTAAAATAGGGTTTATCTAAAATCTCATTTTACGTCAGAAACCATTTTAAGCTTTCTTACCTCCTCTCTTCAGTAAAACAGCATTTGAGCTTGATTTCCTCAAGGTAAAAGTGTCTTCTTATTAATTTATTATTGCTAAATGGTTTTCCTACCTTGAATTCCTAAAACCCAAGTTTATCTCATTGTTTTTCTCAAGGATTTTTGCCAAACAAGGGGAAATAGCTAGTATTGGGGGTGAGCAACGTGATTCTCCTCTAATGTAAGGTTCTTTAATGAAATTTCTCATGCTTTGATTCTTTTAAATGCTTAGGTTTTATTCTCTTGTCTTAATCTTAATGAAATTTGGCTAAAATTGATGAAAATGAGCTTTTGGTAAGATTTTTGGGTAAGATCTGTTAATGTCGGGTTTGTTGACGTTGTTACCTTTGTTTTGATGAGATTATTGTGTTGAGATGATGGATGAATGGTAAGAATCCCGAAATGGGCTTGGGTGTTGAATTTTGAAGTATGAAAACGTGAGTTTTGGGTGGATTTTGAGATGAATCAATAACTGGTGTTGATCTGATGTTGGGATGATGTTCTTAGATGTTTATCTATGTGTTTTGATGTTATCTAATGCTAGGTTTTGCTGGAGATTATCCGATTTGAGTCTTTTCAATGTTTACGGCTTGTATCAGTTTATTCGATATGTGTTTTGGTTGGGTATTTGAATCTCTACTTTCCAACAAATTTGTGTGTTGAAAATATCTCTAAATCCTCTATTTTAGGTTGGTTAGAGGCAGGGATTGAAGATCTGGATTTGTTGAACTCAATTGTGGGCGAACTAGAAAGCTAGAAAAGGGGTTTCGACTTATTTTTGTAATCACTGGTGAGTGAAAATGATTTTTACTGTTTATCAAGGTTGATGAAGTGTTTTAAGGGTTTGAGTTGAGCCATTAGGCCAATCCAAGCTCTTGGTGTTGTTTCGGCTTTTCGCCTTTATATTTTTGATCATATTTTGGATCATGTGCATGTCATCTTAAATGATGCTTTCTCTGCTGTTGTTATGCATTAAATGCATGTTGTTATTGTCCCATATGAATGCCATGTTATATTTAGAATGTTGGTTGAGTTCATGCTATGCTTGAGCTTGTGATTATGGCTTTTGGGATGTGCTTCGGGGAGGTGTTTATCCCCGGTGAAAATAAGTGGTTTATGATGTTGCCATGAGTATATTGACACATGTGTTATATCGAATAGATTGGTCGATCAATAGGATGTGAAGTGCACTATAATGATAAAATTCGCGCGTGAGAATTCTTCGGTTTCACAATAGGGGTTGTGCTATTGTGATGCGAGTGGTAAGGGTTGTGCTATCACCAACGGGCAATGCAGGTAGTGGCATCCCGGCTGAAGTGTAATTGTGGTGAGGGTTGTTTCACCATGTGACTTGATGGTGGTTGTGACATCAAGGTGTCCGCTTCCCCGAGCAATGTGTCAATGATGCCGATATACCCAATCACTTATGGTTTCAATATGAGCTTGGTAAACTCATATGTTTATGCTTATGTTTTAAAGCATGTGTTTGGTAAAGGAGACGGTAGGCTTGGTTTGCACATATGGTTCATATATGGCTTATGCATGGTTGATGCATGTTCATTGCCTATGGCATGTGTGGTTGCATTGCTTAATCTTGTTTCAAGATAGCATGTTGAAAAGGAAATGGTTTTGGAAACGATTTGTGAAAGAGATTTTAAGAAATGATTTTGATTTCTAAATGAGGATTGTTTTCAAAACTGCTTTGTTATAGTTGGTTTTTGAGCTTCGCTCACTAAGCTTTATATCTTACGCTCTCTTTTTCCAACAATGCAGATCCGTAGACCCTTTGAAAGGCAACGGTGCAAGGGAAGTGATCCAAGTGTCCGCTCTTAGCTCAAGTACGAACTTGCTTAGATAATAGTGTGTGTTGCAATGAGGGTGAACCTTGTTTATATCCTTGGGAGTGTTTGTAAACTCCTTGTGTTGAGATCATGTTAACGTTTATCTCTATGGATTGTTCTTACCTTATGTCTTGTGGTTATGGTTTTGGACCTTGTTCTTCTTATGTTGGACCTTGAAGCTTTCTTTTGAATTGTATGTAAAGCATGTTTATGTTTCTCCTGAACTTGGACATGTGTGATGGCTGGTTTTAGTGTATATATGTTGATCTTAATGTTTCTCTGTTGTATGTGGTGATTAGAACCAAGTTAAATACAATTAGAGATGCGTAAATTGCAGTTTTGCTATTTTTGCAGCAGGGTGTTTCGAAACGGGCTCGAATGTTTCGGAACAACCCTTGTTTTTGCCTTGGCGTTTCGGAACGAGTACCGAAACGAGCTAAGCAGGGTCGGAACGGTCTCAAGCCGTTTCAGAACGTTTCGCTACTGTAAAGCACCATTCCGATACGCATATCAAAACGGGGGTCGTTGAAGTTAGTTAAAGGCATCTTTAAAGTTATTTTTCTTTTGTTTTGGTCCTAGTTTATGCTGCTTTCTTTTGTAGATGGTTTTATGCATGTTTTATGTTGCATTTCATCATGGAAGCATGAAACGGGTTTAATTAATCAATGATCACCTTAATTACATCATAAGTCCCTATATTTTGCTAGTTTTGCATTTTGGTCCATGGTTGCCTTTTTGTTTGAATCGATGCTTGATTGTTTGTTCTTTCTTCCACCGCATCTTCGATAACTTAAGATTAAATTTGAGCATCTAGTAAAGGTATCAATCAACGTGTTTAGGGTTGCTAAACGGAGGGAAATCTTCGGATCTTTCTTCGATTAGTCCCGTGTAGTCCACTCGATACGGTCTGGTGGCTAGGCCGGGTCGAGTGGGTTACAATCGGCGACAACCAATTTGGACCGGGTTTGTTCAGCAAACACCGCTGCAGTCCCTATTCTTCATAGGTGAGCCAGTTGGAACGAGTGATACCGCTGGAGTTATGTTGAGTGGATCAATCGAATCGAAATTGGCCAAGAGGGGGATGAATTGGCTTTTTAAAGTTGAAGAGAGCAAATTGAAAATGTAAAAATTAAAGACAAGGCAATTTACAGTGGTCCAAGCTTCAAACAAGCTCTACATCCACTACCTTAGCTGCCACTAAGGATTTTGAACAATATACACTAGATATTCTTCCCCTTTTCCAGGCTTATGAGGTAACCTTTACAAATTGGTTAATCTTTCTACCCAAAGATTAACCAAGACTCTCTAAATACAAAGAAGGAATGTCAATCTGAAAAATACCTCTCAGAAGGTTGATATATTGCCCAATTACAAGTAATCACTCCCCAAGCTTGAAAGAAAATGATACAATGAAAAGTACACAAGTTGGGGTTACAAAAATTTGACTCTTTAAGCTCAAAGGGTTTGGATATATGCTTGGATGTTGTAAATAGGTTCAATAGTTGTTGTTGTAGCTCTGGAGGCTTGCTTTTATACCCTTGTGTTGAGTGTGCAAAAGTTATATATTTTACCCCTTATTTAACCCATATTTCTGATGCATTCAAGCATAATTCATTGCATTTAGGTAAAATTTCACATATACATCACAATTAGATAAAATAGCACAGTTGCTACTGATTTTGGTCATTTTTGCAGGTATCTGTTGTGGCAAACTCAGGACAACAAAGGAGCAGAGCTGGAACACATGACTGGAGTCGAGAAGCAAGATGCTGCCGTGGCCACTGCCGCGGCAGCCATGACGACAACATTGGTGAAAGGGAAAAGTGAAGTGGAGCTTGACATATAGAGGAATTCAAGCCGGTCTGTCGTGGACCACTCCTATATTTTTCTAAGCCCTAGAGCAGAATGAAGGCCAAGCCCAAAGTTCAAGGAAGAAACCCAAAGCAAGAAAAGAGGACGAATTAAAGGCATCTACTCAGAAGATTTATTCTTAAATAGAGTTGTACTTTAGTTTGAACTTGTATTCTTACCATATTAGAAAACTTGAACCCAAGGCCTATATAAAGGCATGTAATTCGACCTAGGGAAGGATATCTCATCTTTAGCCGTCTTCCCCAAAACCCTTGTCATTTCCCCCTTCTCATCATGTTCTAAACTTCCCCTAGGGCTAAGGGTTGATTCTGTAAAGTAATTGCAAGGATTGTACTGTTTTAGGAATTTTCTGTTCAAGACAATAAAACTTCAAGTTTATTTATTCTGATTTTCATATCTCGCAAGAGTATCAGGAGAGCATTGTGAGGTTATTTATTTGTTTAATATCGGGAGAGTCAAGCATACGAATGTAATAAATACGAGTTTTCTAGTTTATGGTTAAACCGTCTCGACTTAGGGATAAGTACGAGGTTAAGTGGCTAAGGAAGAATTCAACAACATTTGTGTTCACCCTTCGATTCACGCCGGGAGGTATCATCCAAGAAGTGTTCATCAACATGACTTGGGCCTAGGGATAGGACAAGTCATAGCATGGATTCTTGCCAAGCTTGAAGTATAGAGTTGTGTGATCGCTGCCGCGACACCAACAGACTTCTGCCGCAACAGGGACGACGATAGAACAAGAATTTCTCTTTAGTACAACACCTGCACTACCGAACAAATCAATACCGGCCTATCTATTAACCCTGAATCTTTTATCTTTTATTCTCCAATATTATTTTCCAAACATTTTAAACTCTTTTTGTCTCTCGTGCAGCAATTCAAGGATAAAGCTATTTCCAGTACCCGTGGAGACGATATCCGATACTCCAAGTATCACTTTACTACTTGCGTCGTGTACACTTGCACTACATTGCGATAGGACTTTTGACACGCAACAAGTTTTTGGCGCCGTTGCCGAGGACTGGCAACATATATTTACCCCTATTTTACTGCACTTTTTAATTTTGTTTTTTTATTGATATTGTTTACCCTGTGATTTTCACAAGGTCTGCTATTTGCTTATGCGCAGATCAAGACGAGGCAAAGAACCTGAGTACAAATTAGACCCTGAAATCGAACGTACATGCAACCTCATGAATCGAGTCTGCCTCTTGATAGCAAGAAATGACTAACTTGAGGAACAGTTAGAAGCAATGCACAATGAGGTAAATAATGAACAGAGGAGTGCTGAAGATCCTCCCCTAGATGACCAGAATGGACGGCCTGCCGCTGCCGTGGCCGCACGACAGTCCTGCCGTGACTACATGATCAATGATCATGTGGAACTGGAGACCACCTTGCCAGACGTGGAAGCTGAGAACTTCGAGCTGAAACCTGTTATGTTCAGCATGATAAATTCCACTGGCCAATTTAGTGGTGCTGCAACAGAGGATGCCCAAGAACACTTGAAAACGTTCCAAGAAATCTGTGGATCGTTTAGATTACCAGGAATAAATCCGGAAATACCGAGGCTCCGATTATTTCCTCATTCACTGAGAGACAGAGCTAAAACTTGATGGAATAAACTAACGCCGGGTTCAATACGAACTTGGGCAGATCTCTCTCGTGAATTTTTATCTTGTTTTAATCATTCTAACTTATCTGAGCGATTGCATAATGAAATTGCTACTTTTCAACAGGAAGATGATGAACCAATGCACGAGGCATGGGACAGGTTTACAACTCTTTTAAGGAACTGCCCGATGCATGGATTCCCCGTGTGGAATCAGGTCATTAAATTCTACAATGCTGCCAATACACTCACCCGAATGAGAATAGATTCAGCAGCAAATGGACTATTGTTGGACAAAGATCTAGACGAAGCAATGGTGGTGTTGAAAAACCTAGCAAAGAATGACGAGCAATTCCCTACAGCAAGGAGAGGTAAACGAGGGATAACTGTAAAGGATTATGAAGCTGACAATTCCCTGAAATCACAGGTTGCTTACCTCACGAAGGCGGTGGAAAATCTGTTACGAAAAGATTCGAAACCTGTCTATTCTGCAGAAGAGGTATGTGAAACTTACAGTGGGAACCACTGTTCGGAAGACTGTCCGTTACAGTTAGAAGAAAGGATATATGTTGGAAATTACAACAAGCCAAGAAATTACGATTCCAACAACTACAATCCCAACTGGAGGAAAGATCTCAAGTTCTCCTGGAGCAATCCAAACAACGCACTGAATCCTGAGGTGCAGAAAAACCAAAACCAGGGAGCACCCAAAATACTATCGCGATAGAAGCCACAGCAGCAACCGCAACAGTAGCCAGTAGCCACACCTAGTATACTAGAGCAGACATTGGCCACATTTATGTCCTATACAGGAGCTTACATGGCAAACATGGATCACTTTGTCAAGAAAACTGAGTCATTCATGGACAAGACAAAGATGAGAATGACTAACCATGAGGCCACCCTGAAATCACTGGAGACACATATGGGCCAGGTTTCCCAGCATATCAAGCCAAGGCAAAACGGAGGATTCCCTAGTGATACTGAGGTCACTAGAAAACCCACACATGAGCAGTGTAAAGCAATTACAACTAGGAGTGGGAAACAACTGCAATGGCCGGAGATGAAAACCATACCAAATGAGGAACCAACCCCAGATACACCTGCCGCGAACACTGCCCCGACAGAAGAAGAGCAACCTGCTGCCGACACACCTGTTACGACAGCAGAAGAGACAGAAGAGCAAGAAGAGGAAGCTAAAGAACCTAAGCCTCCGCAGATCCGAATACCATGTGAAGGACGCCTTGAAGACTACCGTCCTCCACCTCCTTTCCCACAACGGTTACAAAAACAGAAACATGAGTTCCAGCTCAAAAAGATTTATGACATCTTTAAGCAGGTACACATTAATATACCGCTGTTAGAAGCCATCAAGCAGATGCCAGGTTATGCGAAATTTCTCAAGGACACCATGTCAAAAAGGTCTAGACTTGGGGAATTCGAAACGGTAAAAATGACAGAGGGATGCATGACTATCTTGCACAGGCATCAACCCCAGAAGAAAAAGGATCCTGGAGCTTCATCATACCGTGCATAATTGGAGACAAATTTGTGGGTAAGACACTATGTGATCTAGGTGCTAGCATAAATTTAATGCCAAAATCTGTGTTTCAGAAATTAGGTATTGGACGAGCACGACCCACGACAGTCATGCTGCAGCTGGCAGACCGCTCTTACGTACAACTAGAAGGGAAGATCGAAGATATTCTGGTAAGAGTGGATAAGTTTAGTTTTCCTGCTGACTTTCTTGTGTTAGACTGTGAAGCAGATGAAAACGCACCAATCATCCTGGGGCGACCCTTCCTAGCCACAGGCAGATCTGTGATTGATGTAGAGAAAGGAGAACTAACAATGAGAGTAAATGATCAAGAAATCAAACTCAATGTTCTCCAAGCAATTAAACATGCTGATGCAGAAGAAGAGTGCAAGGCCATCACTGAAGTAATACTTGACCAACCCGACATCAGGTCGAGCTGCCATGACATAAAGTTTGGTCACTGCCACAATAGTCATCTGGAAGACTGTCACGGCAACAACGACGACCGTGACTCCTCCGATTCAGACATATCTAACACTGAAGGTCATGAGGAGGTAAATTGGATAGGTAATCGTCCAGGTAAGTTATTCGAGCCCCTAAATTATACCTCGAATGAACGCATAATCCAAAAGCCTTCAATTGAAGATGATCATAAGCCAACTATTGATGCTCATAGACGCTTAAACGAGGCTATGCAAGAAGTGGTGAGAAAAGAGATTATCAAATGGCTTGATGCCGGAATCATTTATGCCATCTCGGATAGTGAGTGGGTGAGCCCGGTGCAATGTGTACCTAAAAAGGGAGGAATAACCGTGGTGACGAACGAAGAAAACGAACTAATCCCAACCGGGACTGTGACCTGTTGGAGGGTTATTATGGATTACCGAAAGCTTAACAAAGCTACTCGGAAGAACCATTTTCCCCTACCTTTTATTGATCAAATGCTTGATAGATTAGCGGGAAAACCTTACTATTGTTTTCTTGATGGTTATTCAGGTTACAACCAGATAGCTATTGCACCGGAGGATCAAGAGAAAACTACCTTCACATGCCCATACGTCACTTATGCTTTTCGGAGAATGCCATTTGGACTCTGAAATGCACCAGCAACCTTCCAAAGATGCATGATGGTAATATTCTCCGACATGGTGGGGGACTTCCTAGAAATTTTCATGGACGATTTTTCTGTCTTTGGAGACAGTTTTGAAGGTTGTTTAGGCAACCTACACAAGGTGCTTGAAAGATGCGAAGAAGCGAACTTGGTCTTAAATTGAGAAAAATGCCACTTCATGGTGGATGAAGGGATAGTCCTAGGCCACAAGGTAAGCTGCCGCGACATAGAGGTGGACAGAGCAAAAATAGAAGTCTTCGAAAAGCTACCGCCACCCACCATAGTCAAGGGGATTCAGAGTTTCTTAGGGCATGCTGGGTTTTATCGACGATTTATTGCCAATTTCTCGAAGATTACCAAGCCCTTATGCCACTTATTAGACCATAATCGTCCCTTTGACTTTAATACTGAATGTACTGAGGCATTCAAAATTCTAAAGGAGAAGCTGGTAACAGCCTCGATTGTACAGCCGCCAGACTGGAGTTTGCCATTCGAAATAATGTGTGATGCCATTGACTACGCTGTCGGGGCAGCACTAGGGCAGAGGAAGGATAAGCTCTTCCATGTGATTTATTGTGCCAACAAAACACTGAATGATGCACAAGTAAACTGCACCACAACGGAAAAGGAACTATTAGCAGTGGTGTTCTCAATCGACAAGTTTCGTCCATACATACTTGGAACGAAGGTGGTGGTCCATACAGACCATTTAACACTGAAGTATCTGTTCACAAAAAAAGATGCAAAACCAAGACTGATACGTTGGATTCGTCTACTGCAAGAGTTCGACTTTGACATCAAGGATAAAAAGGGGACAGAAAACCAAGTAGCAGACCACTTGTCGAGATTAGAGATGGAAAGAGTCTCCCGACAGATAGGACCAACATACTGGAGACCTTCCCGGATGAGCAGCTGTTTGCTGCCACAAGCACTGCCGCGACAGCCATGGCGGCAGGTAAGTTTTCTGCAATCCCTTGGTACGCTGATTTTGTTAATTACATTCTTAGCGGGGTACTACCTCTTGAACTTAATTACCAAGCAAGGAAGAGGTTCCAAAATGATGCAAAACATTATTATTGGGACGAACCTCTTCTTTTCAAACATTGTGCGGATCAAACTATCAAGAGATGCATACCACAGGATGAACAGGAAGCTGTGCTTCACCACTACCATGCTTCACCATATGGAGGACACCTAGGTGGAAACAAAACTGCTGCTAAGGTTCTACAATCCGGTCTCTATTGGCCCACATTGTTCAAATATGCACAAGCATTTTACAAGGGCTGTGACAAATGCCAAAGGACTGGGAACATCTCGAGAAGACATGAGATGCCACTGCTGAACATTCTAGAGGTCGAAATCTTTGATGTATGGGGAATCGACTTCATGGGACCATTCTCAGCATCTTGTGGGAACCTTTACATCCTACTGGCAGTGGATTATGTGTCCAAGTGGGTAGAAGCGATCGCCACTCTGAAAAATGATGCCAAAACTGTTCAGAAATTTCTGCACAAGAATATTTTCTCCAGATTTGGCAATCCTAAGGCGATCATCAGTGACGAAGGGAGACATTTTGATAATAGGGTATTTGCTGCTGCCTTGAGAAAATACGGAGTAAAGCACCGGATCGCAACAACATACCACCCTCAAACAAATGGACAGGCCGAGATATCCAACCAGGTAGTAAAGAGCATACTTGAGAAGATGGTTAAACCCACTCGAAAAGATTGGTCTCTACATCTCAATGATGCACTCTGGGCCTATAGAGCAGCATTCAAAACACCATTGGGAATGTCCTCTAAAGACACATTAATGGGAAAACATGCCACTTACCTGTTGAGATAGAACATAGAGCTTACTGGGCTATCAAGGCAGTAAATTTGGACTGGGATAAGGCAGGAAAAAAGAGGCTACTTGACTTGAATGAAATTGAAGAAATTCGAGCAATGGCCTACGACAATGCCAAGATCTACAAAGATAAAACCAAAAGGTGGCACAACAGGAAGCTGCTGCCACGAAAGTTCTGCCCAGGGCAACATGTTTTGTTGTTTAATTCTAGGTTAAAACTTTTCCCAGGAAAGCTTAAATCTAGATGGTCCGGTCCTTTACAAGTTATCCAGGTTTCCCCCATGGTGCCATCACAATCAAATCCTTAAAGGACGGGCACCATTTCAAAGTCAACGGACAAAGACTAAAGCATTATCATGGGATTGAAGCCCCAAGGATGCATGAAGTAGTTACTTTAGGAGATGCCCCTCAAGGCATCCCTAATTTAACTTAGTTTTTATTTATTTATTAGGAATTAAGATTTTTTTATTATTTTATTTTAGTAACTAAGATTTTATTTTAATTATTTTTAGGAAATAAAGGAAGCAAGGAGAAGAGAAGGAGTGAACCAGCCCACCATATCAACAGCAGCCCAAAAAGCCCAACAGACAAGTCTGTCGTCACAGCATGTCTTCAGCTGTCGCGACAGACGCGGAGAAGACAGCCTGTCACGGAGCTGTCGCGACAAACACACAAACGCGTAACAGACGCGCAGTAGACACGGAAACGCGTGATAGACGCGTCAAAAACCGCGTAACAGCTGGCCCCATTATTCGCGCCAGCCGTTACAGCTCTAACGGGCAGAAAATCACCCATCTATATAAACCCCCATTCACTATTCATTTTTCATCTCACTCTTATTCTCTCAACTTGTTTTCTCTAGATCTCAAAATTTTCTTTATATTTTCCACAGTCTTTGCAAAGATGACTAGAAGCCAAACCCGCCGTAGTGCTGCCTCCAGTTATGCTGTAGCAGTAAGCACCTCAAGCCATAGTGCCATTCCAGACCGCTTCGCCTCCACCGACTCTGCTGCAAGATATTACAACTCCTTTCAAAAGAGGGAGATGTGGGAAGAACGGGGGTTCCTCTACACCGAACCCACGGGGGACCTAGGGCTCGAAAGTTTCATAGCAAGAAAAATCCATGCCCTTAAATGGCAGCAGTTTGTGGCCCAACCAGAAGAGATGAACATCACACTCGTCAGGGAGTTCTATGTTGTCGTCGACAGCAAAGACATTACGACAATGACAGTTTGAGGTAAACAACTCTCCTTCAAGCCTTCCTACATCAACACCCTCTACAGCTTATATGTGAGTAAAAAGGAAGACTCCCACAAAAGATTCGTCAATAGTCTGTCGCCGGCAGACTATGACGCGGTCATGGCAGAGCTCACTGAGGAGGGAAGATAATGGAACACCGACCCAAAACATCGATGGATGGTGAAGAGAACTCAGTTGACTCCACAGGCCAAATTGTGGAATCACTTTGTGAAGAAGTGCACCATGCCGTCATCCCACAACAGCACCGTCGACAAACCAAGGTTAGCCTTTGTACATTCCATTTTAAATGAGAGGTCTATAAATTTCGGCCGCTACATACGGGAGGGAATTCTTGAATGTGCCCTCCGACCATCGGGACCCCTTGTCTTCCCATACCTCATCACCACCATATGTCGGGGCCACAATGTACCAAAAATTGCTGAAGATGTAAAAGTCTGAGGGAAAGGGTGGACGAAGAGGAACATTTTCAGCCTCATGGAGTTGAAAGCTGCCACCCCACTGTCCTACTTCAACACTCTGCCACGGCAGAGCAGACAGCAGGCCCCAGCTACGCCGAACCTGCCGCAGCAGAACAGCAGCCAACGACAGTAGCTCCTCCACCGGACACTTCTGCCCAGATTCTGTCGATGCTTAAAAGAATGGAGGAAAGTCAGCTCAGACCGATGAGCTACATGAGGTATTTCACGGCAGCAACGGTAAATTTTATTCATAATGATTTACATTTTACACATGTGTCGTTCCCCTCCTTCCTAGAACAGTTCTTTGCTGCCCCCACACCTACTCCTACCCCTGCTGCGAGCCCTAAAACTCCGTCTGCTGCCTCTACACCTACACCAGCCACGACAGCTGAAGGCGGCAGCCAAACTACCACTGCCAGAGGCGAGAAAAGAAAGGAGCCACTGCCAGAACTCAACGAAGAATATTTTGAAGGGTTCTCCTCATCGTTCGTCTGGCAAGATTCTGACGGGGAGCCCTCAGTTGCTCGAAACCTCTCCAAGGACTTCACGCCAATGAAAAGGTAGAAGGTCAACGAGGCTGGCGAAGGACCCTCCGGCCAAGGCAAATCTACCAGCAGCAGCAGCTGCTCCGACGATGAGGTAGAGGTGCTGGACAAGCCCCCACACATCTCACCAACCCGTGTCCAGCCACCGAGGGAAGCAAAGAAGAAGACAACCACTGCCTCTCCCAGCACACTGCCGGCCCCTGCCATGAAAGTCACTGCCCGTCGGAAGTTACAGATTAGCAACAGCAGCGATGACAACTCCTCAACTTAAGTTTCTATCTTATATTTGCTATCTTAGCTATTTTACTTATTTTGTGATGTATTTTATTTTCTTTTTTTATCTTTCATGTTATCATGCATTGAGGGCAATGCAACCCTCAAGTTTGGGGGTGGCATCCCTCCAGTAATGAAATGTTAGTTGTGTCTTAAAAATTGTGTCTAAGTATTAGTTATTATTTAGTTTACTTGTATTTAAAAAAAATATTTGGCTTAAGTCTTTGAACTAAACTTACCTGCCGCGACATACTCTATCGTGGCAGTGCCTTTAGGATGTTTTTAGGAACAATTTAGAGCCCTGCTATAGTTCTGATCTTTTAAACACCCTTTGTGACTCTTATATGTTGTCTAGACTTCTGTTTGCAAACTAGAGTAGGAAAGCTTAACCACTTGAGTTGCCCCTAGAGGTGCCTAACACTGGCTCTAGGAAAAGAAAATAAGAAAAGGAAAACTTAGACTCAATACCCCTAGAGGTGCCTAATACCGGCTCTAGGAAGTTAGCTAGAGGTACCCAAAAACATGCTCTAGTCAACTTAAAATAAGAAAAACACCGAGTCTAATTCAGAAATAACTAAAGGAGCCTAAGAATTGCCTCTAAGAAAATGAAATTTGGCAAAAAAAGTTCAAGTAAGTAGCTTAACTATTCTAGTAAACTAAAGGAGTCTAGGCACATATTTGTTCACAAAACATGCACACACTACACGAGACCTATAACATGGTTCCGAATAAATCCAGAAACGTCCGACAAGGTATTGCTCGTGATAGGGCATGTGTGGTAGGTAATGAAAAGTTCATTGCATTAAGTCAAACCAAAAAGATTTTTAATTTTAGTTAGGTCATATTTGCTTGAGGGCTAGCAAGAACTTGAGTTTGGGGGTGTGTTGTAACCCCCTTAACCCGGTCTATACGGTTGACCCGAATTAAGAAAGTCACACGGGGAAAACCAAAGTCAACCCAAAAGTCAACTTTGATTAACGACCCTTTTTTTTCTTTTTGTTCTTGTCTAGATGCACATTAACCTTAATTGTGATCATACAAACAACATATCAAGAGATCACAAACATCAGAGATCAAACAGGGACCCAATTGAACAAATTATAACTTTAGGGACCAAATTGTAAATTCTGATAAATTAAGGGACTTAACCCAAATTAAAGTTACCATCTTGAAATTAGTCATGTTTCATGCTTCTCTGTGAAATCTCAACTCAAAAGGACATCCACAGCTCATACGATTGATCTTACAAGATTCAGGACCAAAACGCAAACATTTTAAAACATATAACTACCATGTCAGCCCCCTAACGGTCAACCGTTCCGGAACAGGCTAGCCCTGTTCCGAAACACGGGCCGTTCCGGAACGGGTTCCGGAACATGGCCTCGGCAGAGGCTAAACCGTTTCGAAGCGGTGCATACCGTTTCGGACGCCTGGGTTCGTGCAAGGCACCCGTTCCGAAACGGTACACCCCTGTTCCGAAACGCCTGCACGAAAATCAGCAAACAAGCATACTAGATCATGCAATTGGACATTCAAACATGCTCCAAACACCACCAAACTTTACCAGCATGCAATTAAACATATTTAAGACATGTGAGCATCATCAATTCAACAAATTAACATCACATGCAAAAAGCCCCAAATCAATGGTCATGCTTCCAACACAAGCTATCTACTCAAGCATCAACTTGCAAAACAAGCATATATGGTTCAATCCAAAAACCAGCAACAACATTAACATTCAACATACTTAGGGAGTCTTAAACACCTCCCAAAACACATATACATATTGGTCCCCCATTGCCAAAACATACAAAAGCTAAAACACTTATAAAACCCTCATACATTGAGCTTTACTTGTACTTGTTTGCTTGCCTCCTCTTGCTGCCCTCAATGCACTCTAATGCTCTGCATTATTGAATCAAGAAAAACGAGAGAGCGTAAGCCAAAGCTTAGTGAGGAGTGCTCTTTAAAAACCATTCAATAATGCAATTAAAACCAAATGTAAATCATACTTGTAAACAACCTTACACATACTCAAAGCATACTTAAAACCAAGCAATAACATGCTTCCACATTTCATTTAAACAAGCATCTCATGCTTCAACATAAACATTAAATCATGCATCTCATGCATCTCATGTACTATACATGTCATATTGGCTCAAGTGATACATTTCATTTATGAAATCAAGTTCAACAAACTTTCCCCCAAGGACTTTTAAACACCTTGGACCCCAAGGACTTTTAAACACCTTGGCCATGGACTTTTAAACACCATGAATGGACCACACAAGGACTTTTTAACCACCTTTGTGTCCGTAGCTTGAATTACCCCAAGGACTTTTAAACACCTTGGCCCCAAGGACTTTTAAACACCTTGGCCCCATGGACTTTTAACCACCATGGAAAGGAGCACCTAAGGACTTTTAACCACCTTAGAGTCCGCAACAAGATTCATCCAAGGACTTTTAACCACCTTGATGATCTTAGATAACAAGGCTCACTCAAGGACTTTTAACCACCTTAGTGACCTTCACTTTTACAAACCATCACTTGCCAATACACAGTTTATACATCATATAATCCACTGTTTTAAAGCATTTAAATCAAGCCATTTCATCATGCATTTCAAAGCATTAAATCATCATTTAACAATGCATAAAAACAAGGCACTCTTACCTAGAGACACCTTCAACACATGGCTTAAATCATCAGCATAAATCATGCTAAAACATCAGCAGTTAACATGCTAAAACATGCTTTCCAAAACAGTAGCAAATCATGCAAAATCATCATTTCACATTTCATCGAAACATGGCCACCACTTAGAGAGAGTAATCCGAAAACTTACACTTGAGCTTAGCAAAGTTGTTTAGACTTAAACTAAGCTCCCAAAACCTTGGTTTCAAAGCCGAAAACCATTTTCACAAATCCACTCACCGATTTCCACTTTGCTTCAAGCCAAAGCACCAAATCAAGCCTCCGGATCAACAACTCTTGGATCCAAGGATGCCTCCCCTGTTTCAACACATTAAAGCAGAGGATTAATGCATCATCATGCATTAATTGCTTCAATGAAAGCATCTAAACTCGCTGCTCTCACTAAACCTCCATTTTCGGCCACCAAACACAACCGAAAATGCATCCGAAACACTTCTAAACAAAGCCCAGCCACAAACCAGCAAAACCTCACTTCCATCAACATCAAAACACATCTAAAAACAACCTATAAGCATCCTTATACCTCCAGCAACATCAGATCACCAAGATCACCACAAAAGCTACCTTAAAACACAAGCTAAACTTAGGAAATCCAACCTATCCGGGATTGCATCAATCAAGACTCATTTCCACATCAATTTAATGATCATTTAACATCAAAATCACTTCTCAAAACACAGATTAACAGATCAAACGAAAATCATGTGAAATCATCAAGATCTTGCATAATTAGCCAAGATCCTTAAATCAACCTTAAAACCTTTAATCAATTATCAAATTAGGATTGAAAACTTTAGGAATTTCATTAAAGAACTTGAAGTTCAGAGGAGAAGGACGTTCTTACCTCCAAACTTGAGTTTCTCCTCTTTTTGGAATTGAAAAGCTTGATGAAACTTGAAGCAATTGAAGAGGTTTTGAAGACACAATAATTTGCTATCAATTGAGAGTTGAAAGAAGGTTTTTAGGTGAGAAAATCAGAATGAGATCTCTGGAAATGAGTGTTTGGGTTGAGAGAAAAGATAGAGGGAAAATAGGTAGTTAAAAGAGAAAATGGCCAAAATAGATTTTTCCCTCCTTTTGATTCTTTTAAAATCAGAGTTATGGGTTAAAATATCTTAGAAAAATCTGGAGAAACTCCCTTTGGGTAAATAGCTCCTTAAAGATTCAAAGTTTCAACCCTTTATAAAATAGCCACCAAACTTTCAAAAATTACATTTTGGTCACTAGCCAAAATGTCACATTTCCGAAACTCATTTTCCAAAATTGATTTCACAGTTCACTTAATTAAAATAAAAGATGATTTTAGAACATTTTTCCATAATTTTTATGCAACCCGAACTAGGCTTTCCTAATTTAACCTCTTACGATTCGAACAGCACTTTGACCAACCGGTCAACGCCCAAGACTTCCAAGCCCAAAACCGGGGCGTTACAACTCTCCCCCCCTTAAGAAATTTCGTCCTCGAAATTTACCTGAAGGAAAGAGATAAGGAAACTGCTTCAGCATATCATCCTTCCGCTCCCACGTGGCTTCCTCAACACCGCGATGCTTCCACAGCACCTTCACCAACTCAATGGTCTTGCCACGAAGAACTTTGCTATCTGAATCCAGAACCTTCACCGGTTCCTCATCATAGGTCAAATCCGGATTCAATTCCACTTCCTCCACAGGCAACACATGCGAAGGATCAGATCTATACCTCCGGAGCATAGAAACATGGAACACATCATGAATCTTCTCCAGCTCCTGAGGTAACCTCAACCGATACGCAACAGGACCCACACGCTCAACAACCTCATACGGTCCAATGTATCTAGGGCTCAGCTTACCCTTCCGCCCAAACCTCATCACCTTCTTCCAAGGCGAAACCTTCAAGAACACGCGATCACCCACCGCAAACTCTATCTCCTTACGCTTCAAATCCGCGTAAGACTTCTGCCGATCAGAAGCAGCCTTCAACCTCTCACCTATGAGCTTCACCTTCTCGGTGGTACCTTTCAACAAAGCAGGCATCGATACCAACTTTTGACCAGTTTCAGCCCAACACAGAGGAGTCCTACACTTCCTCCCATACAGAGCCTCATAAGGTGCCATCTGTATACTCGCCTGAAAACTGTTGTTGTAGGCGAACTCAACCAAAGGCAGATGCTTCTCCCAAGAACCTTGGAACTCTATCACGCAGCATCTCAACATATCCTCCAAAATCTGAATAACCCGCTCAGACTGGCCATCCGACTGAGGATGATAGGATGTACTGAAATGCAACCTTGTACCCAGAGCTTGATGCAAACACTGCCAAAAACGCGATGTGAACCTCGGATCCCTATCCGACACGATCGACTTAGGCACACCATGCAACCTTACAACCTCGGCGATGTACAGCTCTGCCAGCTTATCCAAAGAGAACGTAGTATGCACAGGCAAGAAATGTGCACACTTCGTCAGGCGATCCACAATCACCCAAACAGAATTCTTCTTTGATGGAGACAAAGGCAAACCAGATACAAAATCCATGGTAACCCTCTCCCACTTCCATTCAGGGATTTTCAACGGTTGCAACAAACCAGAAGGAACCTGATGTTCAGCCTTAACACGCTGACACACCAAACACTTGCTTACGAACTCAGCCACATCCTTCTTCAGACCTACCCAATAGTACTCATCACGAAGATCGCGATACATCTTTGTACTACCAGGATGCATAGCAAAAGGACTACTATGACCTTCAGCTAGAATAACACGCCTCAACTCAGCATCAGCAGGCACTACTATCCGACTACCAAAACACAACACTCCATCCTCATTAAAACAGAAATCCGAAGGCCTACCCTCCGCGATATCCTGAACATGAGACACCAAGGAATCATCCAACAACTGCTTATCCTTGATCAACTGAACCAACGAAGGTTTCACTTGCAACTCAGCAACAAGACCACCATCCTGCGATATGCTCAAGCTAGCAAACATAGCTCTCAGCTCAACAGCTACCTTCCTACTCAAGGCATCCGCAACAACATTAGCCTTACCAGGATGATACTCTATCGTCAGATCATAATCCTTGAGCAACTCCAACCAACGTCGCTGCCTAAGGTTCAACTCCTTCTGAGACATCAAATACCTCAAACTCTTGTGATCCGTGTACACAGTACACTTCTCACCATACAGATAATGCCTCCAGATCTTCAGAGCAAAAACCACTGCAGCCAGCTCAATATCATGCGTAGGATAATTGCGCTCATGCACCTTCAACTGCCGCGACGCATAAGCCACAACCTTACCCTCTTGCATCAGCACACACCCCAAACCAACATAGGATGCATCACTGTAGACTACAAACTCTTTCCCTGATTCAGGTTGAATCAAGATAGGAGCTTGAGTCAAAGCCATCTTCAGCTTCTCAAAAGCTTGCTGCCTCGCTTCTGTCCACTCATACTTAACATCTTTCTGCAGCAACTTCGTCAAAGGAGCAGCAATCCTGGAAAAACCATCCACAAACCTTCGGTAGTATCCTGCCAAACCAAGGAAACTACGAACCTCCTGAACAGACTTAGGAATTTTCCAATTCATCACTGCTTCAATCTTCTGAGGATCAACACGAATCCCCTCAGCTGAGACCACATGCCCAAGAAAAACAACCTCTTTAAGCCAAAACTCACACTTGCTCAACTTAGCATAAAGCTGATTCTCCAACAAAGCTTGCAACACAATCCTCAAATGCTCTTCGTGCTCTCCCTCAGTACGCGAGTACACAAGGATATCATCAATGAACACCACAACGAACTTGTCCAGGTATTCATGAAAAACACGATTCATCATGTCCATGAAAGCAGCAAGAGCATTTGTCAGACCAAACGGCATCACAAGGAACTCATAATGCCCATACCTTGTCCTGAAAGCAGTCTTAGGCACATCCACATCCTTCACCTTCAATTGATAATACCCTGACCTCAAGTCAATCTTAGAGAACACAGCAGCTCCCCGAAATTGATCAAAGAGATCATCAATCCTCGGCAAAGGATACCGATTCTTGATAGTCAACTTATTCAGCTGACGGTAATCAATGCACATCCTCATCGTGCCATCCTTCTTCTTCACAAACAAAACAGGAGCACCCCAAGGCGAAACACTCGGCCGGATGAAACCACGATCAAGCAACTCTTGCAACTGCGTCTTCAGCTCCTTCAGCTCCTTAGGTGCCATTCTATAGGGAGTAATGGACACAGGAGTGGTATTCTCATACAGCTTAATACCAAACTCCACCTCGCGGTTAGGAGGTAAACCAGGCAACTCCTCAGGAAAAACATCAGGAAACTCCTTCACAACCCTGATATCCTGCACCCTCAGCTCCTTCGAACTAGGATTCATCACAAAAGCCAGAAAAGCTTCACAACCTTGCCTCAGCATCTTGCTCGCCTCCAAGGTAGAAACAACATTGGCAAGAAACTTCACATTCTCACCAACCACCACCACTTCATAATCATCCGCAAGCTTAAGCGAAACCCGCTTATTCTCACAATCCACAACAGCACGATGCTCAGCAAGCCAATCCATACCAAGGATCACATCAAAACCATAAAAGGGCAACTCCATAAGATCAACATGAAAGACATGCTCTTGAACAACCAAAGGACACCTTCTATAAAGCTTACGAGTCACAACAGTTTCACCAAAAGAATTAGTGACTCTAACACCAACATCCAAAGACTCAACAGGCAAACCAAGCAACTCAGCATGCTCACGAAGAATGTATGAATGCGTAGATCCAGAATCAATCAAAGAAAGCAATGACAAGGATTGCAAAGTAAAGGTACCTGCAATCACATCAGCATCATTCCTTCCCTCGCGCTGAGCATACACCCTCGCTTGGCCTCCACCCTCAGGTTGGATAGCCACAACATGAGCTACTCCACGCCCACCTTCCTCTCGCCTCTGGAAATTACCACGGCCGCGCCCACGACCTCTCTGCGGTGCTGCAACAACAGGAGCACGCTCTTGACCACCAGCCATCCTCGGACAATCACGCCTCAGATGATCAGCTGAACCACAGTTCCAGCACTCATAACCAGCTGCCATCACAGGAGCTTGCACCTCCCTCCCAGCACGAGGACAGTCACGCCTCAAGTGACCACGGGAACCACAAATCCAACAAGCACTAGGGTCAGCTCTAGCATTGCCACCCCTAGCAGGTGCACCTCCACCTCTCTTAGACGAAGACTGAAACCTCTGATCACGCCCTCTCTTGTTCCGACCACCGGAACTATATTCAGCAGCTCTTTTCCCAGAACTAGCTCCAACACCCTTAGCAGACAAACTCAGGTTCATCTCGATGTCTTTGGACCGACTAACCAGCACATCGAAATCATTGTACTCAGCTGCCAACATATAGGTCTTAACCTCCGTCGCCAAACCATAACGGAACCTTTCGCACCTCTCGCGCTCATCAGGTATCAGCTCCGGTGCATACTGGCTAAGACGTACGAACTGTACCTCATACTCAGCCACACTCATGCTCCCTTGGGTAAGAGACATGAATTCACGCTTCTTTTCATCCAGATATCTAACTCCCAGATATCTCCTCTTGAACGCATGCTGAAAGAACGTCCAAGTAACATCAGCATCAGCCATCCCAGAGATTGTGGTCGTCCACCACGTATAAGCATCACCTTGCAGCAGTGACACCACACATCCCAGCTTCTGCACATCAGTGCAACTCATCTGTCCCAAGACACGCTTGGTACTCTCCAACCATGCTTCAGACCTCTCAGCTGACATACCCCTAAACTCAGTCCCACCAAGACTGCGCAAACGTTCCAAGGGTAGTCTAGCACCAGCATCTCCCTGATGCCCAGCTCCTTGAGCTCCAGCTACTGCTGCTCGAAACGCACCCGCAATAGCTTGTACCAGCACAGACATGTCAGGCATCGCTTGCCCCTGACCAACCTCAGGTCCTGCAGCTCCAGCACCAGCTGCCTCAGCTCCAGCTCCAGCTCTTCCCCTCTCCGCACCACCACCACCAGGTGGAGGAGGAGGTATCATAGCACTACCAGTGTGCTCATCATTCACATTCCCCTCCGGGGTCGTAGCTCTCACGCTACTCCTTAACTCTCTACGTGGTGCCATACTATTACCATGCATAACAATACAAAATAAAACAAGTCAGGACCAGCAAGGTAAGCAAATTCCAAGTATTCAAGCTCAATTCTTTCGAAAACAACATCATCTCTTTAGCTTTTGTTTGGCAATGGGTACCCTCATCATACCTTATCACAACATGCATCACATATACATCATCATCACAAATCATTGAACATGCTTTCACACCACAAGCATACAAATCAAACCATGCTTCAATCATGCATACACACATTCCCAATTACTCGAGAACTCAGCTCTGATACCACCAAATGTAACCCCCTTAACCCGGTCTAGACGGTTGACCCGAATTAAGAAAGTCACACGGGGAAAACCAAAGTCAACCCAAAAGTCAACTTTGATTAACGACCCTTTTTTTTCTTTTTGTTCTTGTCTAGATGCACATTAACCTTAATTGTGATCATACAAACAACATATCAAGAGATCACAAACATCAGAGATCAAACAGGGACCCAATTGAACAAATTACAACTTTAGGGACCAAATTGTAAATTCTGATAAATTAAGGGACTTAACCCAAATTAAAGTTACCATCTTGAAATTAGTCATGTTTCATGCTTCTCTGTGAAATCTCAACTCAAAAGGACATCCACAGCTCATACGATTGATCTTACAAGATTCAGGACCAAAACGCAAACATTTTAAAACATATAACTACCATGTCAGACCCCTAACGGTCGACCGTTCCGGAACAGGCTAGCCCTGTTCCGAAACACGGGCCGTTCCGAAACGGGTTCCGGAACATGGCCTCGGCAGAGGCTAAACCGTTTCGAAACGGTGCATACCGTTTCGGACGCCTGGGTTCGTGCAAGGCACCCGTTCCGAAACGGTACACCCCTGTTCCGAAACGCCTGCACGAAAATCAGCAAACAAGCATACTAGATCATGCAATTGGACATTCAAACATGCTCCAAACACCACCAAACTTTACCAGCATGCAATTAAACATATTTAAGACATGTGAGCATCATCAATTCAACAAATTAACATCACATGCAAAAAGCCCCAAATCAATGGTCATGCTTCCAACACAAGCTATCTACTCAAGCATCAACTTGCAAAACAAGCATATATGGTTCAATCCAAAAACCAGCAACAACATTAACATTCAACATACTTAGGGAGTCTTAAACACCTCCCAAAACACATATACATATTGGTCCCCCATTGCCAAAACATACAAAAGCTAAAACACTTATAAAACCCTCATACATTGAGCTTTACTTGTACTTGTTTGCTTGCCTCCTCTTGCTGCCCTCAATGCACTCTAATGCTCTGCATTATTGAATCAAGAAAAACGAGAGAGCGTAAGCCAAAGCTTAGTGAGGAGTGCTCTTTAAAAACCATTCAATAATGCAATTAAAACCAAATGTAAATCATACTTGTAAACAACCTTACACATACTCAAAGCATACTTAAAACCAAGCAATAACATGCTTCCACATTTCATTTAAACAAGCATCTCATGCTTCAACATAAACATTAAATCATGCATCTCATGCATCTCATGTACTATACATGTCATATTGGCTCAAGTGATACATTTCATTTATGAAATCAAGTTCAACAAACTTTCCCCCAAGGACTTTTAAACACCTTGGACCCCAAGGACTTTTAAACACCTTGGCCATGGACTTTTAAACACCATGAATGGACCACACAAGGACTTTTTAACCACCTTTGTGTCCGTAGCTTGAATTACCCCAAGGACTTTTAAACACCTTGGCCCCAAGGACTTTTAAACACCTTGGCCCCATGGACTTTTAACCACCATGGAAAGGAGCACCTAAGGACTTTTAACCACCTTAGAGTCCGCAACAAGATTCATCCAAGGACTTTTAACCACCTTGATGATCTTAGATAACAAGGCTCACTCAAGGACTTTTAACCACCTTAGTGACCTTCACTTTTACAAACCATCACTTGCCAATACACAGTTTATACATCATATAATCCACTGTTTTAAAGCATTTAAATCAAGCCATTTCATCATGCATTTCAAAGCATTAAATCATCATTTAACAATGCATAAAAACAAGGCACTCTTACCTAGAGACACCTTCAACACATGGCTTAAATCATCAGCATAAATCATGCTAAAACATCAGCAGTTAACATGCTAAAACATGCTTTCCAAAACAGTAGCAAATCATGCAAAATCATCATTTCACATTTCATCGAAACATGGCCACCACTTAGAGAGAGTAATCCGAAAACTTACACTTGAGCTTAGCAAAGTTGTTTAGACTTAAACTAAGCTCCCAAAACCTTGGTTTCAAAGCCGAAAACCATTTTCACAAATCCACTCACCGATTTCCACTTTGCTTCAAGCCAAAGCACCAAATCAAGCCTCCGGATCAACAACTCTTGGATCCAAGGATGCCTCCCCTGTTTCAACACATTAAAGCAGAGGATTAATGCATCATCATGCATTAATTGCTTCAATGAAAGCATCTAAACTCGCTGCTCTCACTAAACCTCCATTTTCGGCCACCAAACACAACCGAAAATGCATCCGAAACACTTCTAAACAAAGCCCAGCCACAAACCAGCAAAACCTCACTTCCATCAACATCAAAACACATCTAAAAACAACCTATAAGCATCCTTATACCTCCAGCAACATCAGATCACCAAGATCACCACAAAAGCTACCTTAAAACACAAGCTAAACTTAGGAAATCCAACCTATCCGGGATTGCATCAATCAAGACTCATTTCCACATCAATTTAATGATCATTTAACATCAAAATCACTTCTCAAAACACAGATTAACAGATCAAACGAAAATCATGTGAAATCATCAAGATCTTGCATAATTAGCCAAGATCCTTAAATCAACCTTAAAACCTTTAATCAATTATCAAATTAGGATTGAAAACTTTAGGAATTTCATTAAAGAACTTGAAGTTCAGAGGAGAAGGACGTTCTTACCTCCAAACTTGAGTTTCTCCTCTTTTTGGAATTGAAAAGCTTGATGAAACTTGAAGCAATTGAAGAGGTTTTGAAGACACAATAATTTGCTATCAATTGAGAGTTGAAAGAAGGTTTTTAGGTGAGAAAATCAGAATGAGATCTCTGGAAATGAGTGTTTGGGTTGAGAGAAAAGATAGAGGGAAAATAGGTAGTTAAAAGAGAAAATGGCCAAAATAGATTTTTCCCTCCTTTTGATTCTTTTAAAATCAGAGTTATGGGTTAAAATATCTTAGAAAAATCTGGAGAAACTCCCTTTGGGTAAATAGCTCCTTAAAGATTCAAAGTTTCAACCCTTTATAAAATAGCCACCAAACTTTCAAAAATTACATTTTGGTCACTAGCCAAAATGTCACATTTCCGAAACTCATTTTCCAAAATTGATTTCACAGTTCACTTAATTAAAATAAAAGATGATTTTAGAACATTTTTCCATAATTTTTATGCAACCCGAACTAGGCTTTCCTAATTTAACCTCTTACGATTCGAACAGCACTTTGACCAACCGGTCAACGCCCAAGACTTCCAAGCCCAAAACCGGGGCGTTACATGTGTTGAGTGTGCAAAAGTTCTATATTTTACCCCTTATTTAACCCATATTTCTGCTGCATTCAAGCATAATTCATTGCATTTAGGTAAAATTTCACATATACATCCCAATTAGATAAAATAGCACAGTTGCTACTGATTTTGGTCATTTTTTGCAAGTATCTGTTGTGGCAGACTCAGGACAGCAAAGGAGTAGAGCTGGAACACAGGACTGGAGTCGAGAAGTAAGATGTTGCCGTGGTCACTACCGTGGCAGCCATGACGACAGCATTGGTGAAAGGGAAAAGTGAAGTGGAGCTCGACAGATAGAGGAATTCAAGCCGGTCTGTCGTGGACCACTCCTATATTTTTCTGAGCCCTGGAGCAGATTGAAGGCGAAGCCCAAAGTTCAAGGAAGAAACCCAAAGCAAGAAAAGAGGACGAATTAAAGGCATCTACTCAGAAGATTTAATCTTAAATAGAGTTGTACTTTAGTTTGAACCTGTACTCTTACCTTATTAGAAAACTTGAACCCAATGCCTATATAAAGGCATGTAATTCGACCTAGGGAAGGATATCTCATCTCTAGCCATCTATCCCAAAACCCTTGTCGTTTTCCCCCTTCTCATCATGTTCTAAACTTCCCTTAGGGCTAAGGGTTGATTCTGTAAAGTAGTTGCAAGGATTGTACTGTTTTAGGAATTTTCTGTTCAAGGAAATAAAACTTCAAGTTTATTTATTCTGGTTTTCATATCTCGCAAGAGTATTGGGAGAGCATTGTGAGGTTATTTATTTGTTTGATATCAGGAGAGTCAAGCATACAGATGGAATAAATACGAGTTTTCTAGTTTATAGTTAAACCATCTCGACTTAGGGATAAGTACGAGGTTAAGTGGCTAAGGAAGAATTCAACAACATTGGTGTTCACCCTTCGATTCACGCCATGAGGTATCATCCAAGAAGTGTTCATCAACAGGACTTAGGCCTAGGGATAGAACAAGTCATAGCAGGGATTCTTGCTAAGCTTGAAGTACAGAGTTGTGTGATCGCTGCCGCGACAACAACAGATTTCTGCCACGACATGGACGACTACAAAACATGAATTTCTCTTCAGTACAACACCTGCACTACCGAACAAATCAATACCGGCCTATCTCTTAACCCTAAAACTTTTATCTTTTATATTCATTATTCTCCAATATTATTTTCCAAACATTTTAAACTCTTTTTCTCTCTCGTGCAGCAATTCAAGGATAAAGCTATTTCCAGTCCATGTGGAGACAATATTCGATACTCCAAGTATCACTTTACTACTTGCGTCGTGTACACTTGTACTACATTGCAATAGGACTTTTGACACGCAACACCTTGCATTGACTTCTAGTCATTCTGGTGGTTGAGATCATCAATAGAGCCGCTGGGCTTCATTTTTCCCGCAATAAATGCACTTCTACAACCTACTGTATCGGTACATGAACAGGCGTATCGATACCTGTCTCAAAATAGAAAGAGCCGTTGTGTACATATAAGAGGGGCATACCGATACGCGTATAGGCGCATTGGTATGGTTATAGTGTAAAATGTGAGGCGTATCGATACCCAATAACCGCACCGATACGGATTTTGCTCAGTGGAATCCTAAGAAAATCTTAAGGAAAAAGTGTATCGATACGCTATTAGGGGCGTATCGATACGGTCCAACGACTGTTTGAAAATTTGCTGATTTCATAACTGAAAAGCAACAACTATTTTATTAGATGCAAAGATTTGTTGAACCAAACCAAAAGTATCGACACGGGAACAACCGTATCGGTACGTTAAAGCATAAAATTTAGCCCAAAATGAATACCGTATCGGTACGGGTATAACCGTATCGGTATGCTTTTATCGATAAAAGTTACAGTAATGTAAAATTGTATCGATACATTATCGATACGCCTTAGCTTAATTGTAAGGTTTTGCTTTGAAACACTTAGAAAAATATGTATAGTTTGAATATTTTGACTTAAAATCAATTTTGGTTCAAATTTCTTGTCAATTTTGTGAGACTTTGAAATACTTAAAAAATTATTTATATTTGCAAATAAGTCCTTAGGCAATTTGTTATATCAAAATCAAATTAGGTTTTACAATCCCTCCCTTTTTGATATAACAAAACTGAAGTAAATTTTTAAGTATTTTGAAAACTTTGAAAAGTTTACTCCCCTTAATTTAAGATTGGTATTCAAAAGTTTGTAAAAATTTAGGTTTTCATATTTCTCCCCCTTTTTCTTAGATCACAATCAATGTATATAACAAGGATATAGACAAGATATAGAACAATAAAGCACAAAGTAAAGCATAATCAAAGCAACATAATATCATTAAACTTCAAATTAATATCCAAAGCAATATATGTTCAAATAACTTCAAACTCAAAATCTAAACTCAAATCCTAAAAACAAAACATAAATCAAAGCATAGGGTTCTTAAACATAGCACATAGGTGCATAATAAAATAGAAGCCCTAAATGGTATGATATGGAATGAGATGCACAAATACTACTCGTCCCCATCATCTTCCTCCTCTTCCTCTTCATCATCATCGTTGCGATTGGCTTGAGAGTTCCGAGCATTAAGCCAAGCACCATGGAAAGCAGAGAGAGAGACATCCATGGAGGCTTATTGTTGCTCAATGGCCTTGACTCGATCTTCCAACGAGGTAAAGCGTGTATCAATAGCCGCAAATCCCGCAGTCATGGTTGCATCTAAAGAAGCAGCATTAGTCTCTAAGGAGGTGAATTTCTCATTTAGATATGCCATGAGTCCATCCATGGAAGAATGAGCTTGGTTGACTTGTAGACCTTGTGGAACTACCGGAGGAGGTTGATCTTCTTGAGGAGGAGGTCGATTAACACGAACCCATTCATGGTCGATGTATTAAAGGTGTGCACGAGTAAGGGAATGTTCATCGATCGGTTTGCCAAGAGGCTCGGCGGCATCATGCGAACAATCAATCTACAAGGAATAGACAAGTAACTCAAGGTCGTGCCATAGAAGAAAGACTTGACTTGATCGGTGTGACGGTGTTGAACAAGATAAACCAAGTCAGCAAACATGATTTGACAAAGCTTTGGACACTTACCCTTATAGAAACAACGAAGCCAAAAGGCATCCACTTGGCAGATAGTAGAGAACTTGCCACCGGAAGGGGGAAGCCATCAAGGGATGATAAGATGAAGGATACGATCATGGGCATCAAGAACTGTTACGAAGTCAAGTTGAGAATGTCCCAAAGAGTGTTCATCATCAATCTTTTAATTTTCGAAACCAAAAACATTGCATAAAACAATTTGATCAATTTGAAATTTCTTGCCCATAAGATATGATTCAATAGCAATTACATGTTCCCTTGCTTGATCATGGATGCACCGGGCATTGACATAGAAAATCAAAACAAGATTTCGATATAAAAATAGGGGTACACTTAAAAAAGTCATGAATTTCCATTGTTGTAACAACCCAAAATATTTGAATTTAAAACATTTTGAGTTTAGAAAAGGGATTGAAACAACTCTCTCATCCCGAATAGAAAAGGCTTGATATTGTTTGTAATGGGATAAAGCCGAGGGTGATTGAAAACTATGTTGGATAATAAAACCAAGATTCAGTTTAATAATACCCTCATTTTCTGGATTGAGATTTGATGAACTAGAAGGCAATTATTTTCTTGTTTTCTTTTTAAGTCCCATGATAAACCTGAAAACATCAAAACAATTCGAAAACAATGTATGCAATTATCATTGCATTCAATCCAATAAATATTCTAATAATTCAAGGTAATGTGAAAAATACTATATTTTATAGGTTAAACAAGTATAAAAATTAATTTTGGTAAAATAATTTTTAAAAATAGTGTACAAAATATACGATATATTTGTATATTAGAAAATTTTCAAATTTCAAAGAATTTTTGCAAAAACTTTAAAACCCATAATATAAATATACTATGTATATAAAAATTAAATTAAAACGGGAAATAAATTTAAACGAAAATCAAAAAGAAAAGAAAAGGGGTTTTATACCTTGATTTATGAAATTGGATGAATGAAGGATGACAAATGTACCAAATTGATAGCAAAGCTTAGCCTTGATGTGTAGAGTAAAATCCCTCAAGAAATTTTGAGTTAGGTGTGAGAAATTAAAGGTTTTTAGGGGGTTTTATAGTTAAAATTCGGCTAGGGTTTGAGAGAAATAGGTGGATGAGTTTTAATTAAAGTAAAATGCTCTTTTAATGCCCATTTAAAGCTCCAGTGGCATACCATATCGATACGCTTACATGGCATATCGATCCACTGTATAAGTACGGCTTTCAAACCGTATCGATACGCGTGACCATATCAATACAGTTAAAACTGTATCGAAGCCCTTTTAGCAACTTGTATCGATACAATGTTACTCGTATCGATACCCCTTTGCCAGAAATGCATTTTGAAGTGAATGGAGTTTAAAATTTGGATTTTAATTGATCCTAAATGCATGTGTATGATGAGTGAGCAAAGTTTATGAACTAAAAGAGATACATACTCCCCCTAGCAACAAGCATAAATGCATCAAGAAGAAAAATTACATAAACATGATCATCATTCAAATTCAAGCAAATTTTTTACACTTCAGGGCTCTAAAAGTTCAAGATAGGCTAGTTAGACCTAACTCTCTCCTAAGAGTCCAAAAACGCTCTTTGTCTAATGGTTTTGTAAAGATATTCGCTAGTTGGTTTGATGTATCAACATACTCTAGAACAACATTCTTTAAGACATGACCCCTAATGAAATGATGTCTTATTTATGTACTTGGTTCTGGAATGTTGAATGGGATTCTTAGTGAGACATATGGCACTAGTGTTTTCATAGTTAAGAGGTATGGTACCTACATCAATTCCATAGTTTAGAAGTTGTTGCTTTATCCATAGGACTTGAGCACAACAACTTCTGGCCGATATATATTCTGCTTCGGTGGTAGATAGAGATACACTATTTTGTTTCTTAGAGAACCAAGATATGAGCATACTACCTAAGAATTGGAAAGTAACGGAGGTACATTTTCTATCTATCTTACAACCCCCATAATCCGCATCAGAGTAAGCATGTAGGTTAAAGGAAGAGTCTCTATGATACCAAAGGCCTAAACCAGTTGTGTCTCTAAGGTATCTAAAGATTCTTTTAATGGCTATAAGGTGTGATTCTCTAGGACTAGCTTGGAACCTAACACACAAGCAAACACTAAACATAATCTCGGGTCTACTTGCGGTAAGGTAAAGCAAAGAACCAATCATTGAACGATAAAGCTTAGAATCAACACACTTACCTCCTTCATCTTTGTCAAGCTTAATTGATGAGCTCATTGGAGTGACTTGAGGCTTTACATTCTCCAAGCCAAACTTCTTGAGCATATCCTTGATGTACTTAGCTTGATTGATAAAAATGTCATCCTTCCTTTCCTTGATTTGGGACCCCAATAAGAATGAGAGCTCCCCATCATGCTCATCTCAAACTCACCATGCATTAGCTTAAAAAATTCTTGACAATAAAACTCATTAGTAGAACCAAAGATTATATCATCAACATAAATTTGTACTACTAAGATGTCATTGTCATTTCTTTTAATGAAAAGTGTAGTGCCCACCTTGCCTTTTTAAAAACCTTTTTCAACCAAAAAGTTTGAAAGCCTTTCATACCAAGATCTAGGAGCTAGTTTCAAACCATATAAAGCTTTGGTTAATTTAAAAACATGGTTTGGAAAAATTGGATCTTCAAAATCGAGTGGTTGTTTAACATACACTTCTTCATTAATAAAACCATTTAAAAATGCACTTTTAACATCCATTTGAAAAGGCTTGAATTCATGATAAAATGCAAATGCAAGAAACATCCTAATTGTTTTCATTCTAGCTACGGGTGCATAGGTTTCATCAAAATCGATTCCCTCTTCTTGAGTATAACCTTGAGCAACAAGTCTATCCTTGTTCCTCACTTTGTTACCACTCTCATCTAGTTTGTTTCTAATGACCCATTTAGTTCCTATAGTAAACTTATTACTAGGACTATCAACTAATGTCCAAACTTTACTCCTCTCAAATTGATTAAGCTCTTCTTGCATGGCCAATATCCAAAAATTATCTTTTAATGCTTCTTTGATATTTTTAGGCTCAATGCATGAAATGAATGCAACATTATTAAGCAATTTAAGAGAGGATCTAGTGGTTACCCCTTTGGATGGATCACTCAAGATTTCACCATCTTTGACATAGTTGAGTTCCATTGGGTAGCTCACCTCCTTTTCACCAAGATTCATGTCCTTTAAGGTTTCTATGGGAGGATCTTGTGCTTCTTCTTCTTTGTTTGGAACCTTATCCACCTTTGATGATTGTCCACCATATTTGGCTTCAATAATCCCTATATCATCATCATCATCACAAGAATCTTTCCTCAGAAGAAGGTTATCAGCGAAAACCACATGTATAGACTCTTCTACAACTAAGGTTCTTTTGTTAAAATCTCAATAGGCTTTAGAGTTTAAATAATAACCTAAGAAAATAGCTTCATCACTTTTTGCATCAAATTTACCTAAATGATCTTTTCCATTGTTTAAAACAAAACACTTGCATCCAAAAGAATGAAAATAGCTAATGTTAGGCTTCTTTGATTTTAAAATCTCATAAGGAGTTTTCTTTAGAATTGGCCTAATCATTACTCGATTTATGATATAACAAGCGGTGTTGGTGGCTTCTGCCCAAAATACTTAGGTAAATTGTTTTCACAAAGCATGGTTCTATCCATTTCTTCTAACGTATGATGTTTCCTCCCAACTACCTCATTTTATAGAGGAGTGCGAGGTGCGGAAAAATTATGGCTAATACCATTAGTGTTACAAAAATCCTCAAAACCTAGATTTTGAAATTCTTTTCCATGACCACTTCTAATATGAGAAATGTTTTGACCAATGTCATTTTGAGTAATGTTAAAAATGTGATGAATATTTCTAAAGCCTCATCTTTTGTACTTAAAAAGAGAACTCAAGTGTATCTAGAGAAGTCATCAACTAAAACATATGCATATGATTTTCCACCCAAGCTAGTTGTCCTAATAGGCCCAAAGAGATCCATATGAATCAATTGTAATACCCTACTAGTTGAAACATCATTAATGGATTTAAATGAAGTTTTTTTTTTGTTTACCCTTAGCACAACCATCACAAATTTTATCTAAGGAGAATTTTAGCTTAGGTAAACCTCTAACTAGATTTTAGGAAACCAATTTCTCTAAAACACTTATGCTAGCATGTCCTAGTTTCCTATGCCATAACCATGCATCATTTTCATTTTGAGCAACTAAACACGCATGAGATGTATGAATGTCATCTAAATGCACCATGTATATGTTACCTATGCGAGGACCAACGAGCATTATTTTATTTGTTTTAATTTCCACAATTTTGCAACCATTACTATAAAAAAAGAACATTAAAACCCTTATCACACAATTGACTAATGCTCAACAAATTATGTTTAAGACCATTGACAAATAAAATATCTTCAATGAGAATAGAAGAGAGATTACGAATGGAACCTATACCCTCAATGTAGCCTTTGGAATTGTCACCAAATGTCACCACTCCGCCACTCTTTGGCTTTATGTTGGGCTTGTAGCATGCTCGAATCGAGCACCGAAATCGTCAAGGAGGGTTGTAAATGTTTGGTGGTTGAATTGGCTAAAATCGAAATAAAGGTAGACAAGTGACACAATGATTTTAGAGTGGTTTGGCCTTCTAAGAAGCACCTACATCCACTACCTTAGCACACCACTAAGGATTTCCCAATTCACTCAACAATGAATTCGTCCCCTTTTCTCGGTTTAGGAGGAAATCGTTACAACCCTATCTTTTGGACTTGGCTAAGATAGAACCAACTCTAGTTTTTCTCTCAAGGCTAAACTAGAACCTCTCTTTTTACAAGGGATTTGTTTGGGTAAACTAAATATCTCATAAGGTTGGTGTTTACACAATTTAAGCTCACAAGAGTGTACAAAGAATTTAAAATAAAGCACTCTTTTTAGACTATGTACAATAGAAAGGTAAAATAAAGATTTAGACTATAGTTCTCTTTATCATGTTGCTTGGATGTAGTCTTTAACCATCTTCAAGTTTTCCAGCCTTCAATTTATAGTCCTAATTGAGTTTGTAGCTGTTACTAGCCGTTGGGATGTTTTGGAGCCGTTGAGGTCTTTATTTCCCACATTAATTGCAGTTATGGTGCCTACCGTATTGGTACACGGGTACCCGTATCGGTACGCCCTTCTTCAGAACTAGCCCTAGGCTCTTGCCAGCCTATGCATATCGATACGCTAGTGAGCGTATCAGTACGATCTACACTTGAAAAGACCGTTGGGAAATAGCCGTTAGGGGTTGTTAAAGCAGGGATCGGTATGCTTTAAAGGCGTATCGGTACGAACCCTCTCTGTATCGATACGGGCAAGCGTGTATCGGTACAGGTTTTGGCAGAATCAAATCTGGAGTAAAAAGGTATCGGTACGGGGTATACCATATCGGTATGGTAGTGCTGAAAGCCAGGTTTGACTATTTTAAAGCATTTCAAACTTTGCCAAAACCTTTTTAAATACCTCAAACATATTTTCAAGTTGTTTGGACTGAAAGACATGTTTTAAATTCTTTTCAAATTAGTCCAAAACATTTTTCACTTATTATATCAAAACACCTAGTTCTTCAATCTCCCCCTTTTTGATATAATAAAACCAACTTGAAAATTTGTTTGGGATTTCTCCCCCTTTGTGAAATAAATTTTGAATAAGAGAATTTAAAATTCAAAATCAATTAAAGCTCCCCCTCATTCGTTTGAAAATTCAATTTTTCAAACCATTTCTTCCCATTTTTGTTATATCAAAAAGAATTTAATTAACTTTAAGTTCAAAATAACTTAGAAGGTTTTTAAAAAAATGAAAAAAAATAAGAATTTTGGTTTTAAATTGGCTCCTCTTTACTCAAAGCATCATCAAGGAATGTTAGTCCAACACATGATAATCTAGTTGAATTAAAAGAAAATGAATCAAATTAATCAAGTAAAAAAACAACTAGATTTTACCAACACTTGAACTTCAAGGGAGGATGTGAAGTCTTCATTCTTCAAGTGTTCTTCCTTGTGTGCATGAAGCTCCCCCTCAATATTGGACTTGTTGAACAATCTCCATCACACCTAACATAAGACAATAAAGTAATTTTTGGTATCCAAATTGCTTTGGATCCATAGACATTAGTGACACAAAATTTAGTCCCCTTAGGAATCAATTTTTCAATTCCATCATTTTATGTGAAGTGATTAGTTCTTTTGGAACCCAAACACTTCTAAAACATTTTCCATTTAAAAATCTAGGGGAACTAGATTGTCTTACATAAAAAATTGATTTTCCAAAATCATTTTTCTTTTGAAGTTCATTGGAAATCAAATCCCTTTCCTTTTAAGATCGTCAATTTATTGTTGATGATCCTTTTCCATTGATTGAAGCAAGTTTTGCAAATGTGAAACTTTTTGTTCAAAATCCTTCAATTTTGCTTCAAACTCAAGATTTATTTTGGAAAGCAAACCATTCTCATTTTTCAATTTTGAAATCAACTTTTTGTTCTTAGAAAATGATTCCTTGAACTCCAAAAGCAAATCATCATAGGCATCTTGTAACTCATCAAATGTATATGAATTTGAACTAGATAAGTTAGAAGTTACCTCCCCCTTATTGAGGGCCATCAAGCATAGGTGGCTTACCTCATCATTGGTGGAGTCTTCATCACTCCATGTGGCCACATATGTTTTCTTTGAAGATGATCCCTTCTTGTTGGACTTGTGGGTTTCCTTCATCTTCTTCGTCGATTCATGCTTGGATTTTTCCATTTCGCTCTTCATGAATCATGTAAATTTGTTGAAGAGATAGGTCATCTCTTCATCTTTGCTTTCCTCCTCATTTGTATCAACATGGTTGCACTTGGAGGATTTGAGAGCAATTCCATTCGCATGAATGCCTAGCTCCTTGACTTTCTTCTTCCCCATCTTCTTTATCTCTTCCTTCTTCTCCTCCTCTTCTTTTCCTTTCTTCATGATTTGGTGAGTGAGAAGTGACACCATGAGTTCATCAGGCTTCAAGGTCTTCAAATTCTTAGCTTCGATGATGGCAGTCCTTTTCAAGTCTCATGACTCGGGAAGGGAGTAGATAAGCTTTCGAACAAGCTTCTCTTCTGGGATGGCTTCTCCATAACCTTTGAGTCTATTGGTGATGGTGGAGAACCTATCGAACATCTTCTCAATGTCCTCTTTCGGATCCATCTTGAAGTTTTCATACTCATGATTGAGGAGTTCGATCTTGGTCTCTTTTACTTCGTTGGTTCCTTCGTATGTGACTTCAAGCTTGTCCCATACCTCTTTGGCATCATCACAAGAAGACATCTTCGCGTAGATGTTGGGGCTCAATGCACAAAAGATGATGTGCAAAGCTTTGCAATTGAGCTCCATCTTCTTGCGATCAGCCGCGCTCCAATCCGCCTTCCTTCATTGTGGCACGAACCATCTTCTACTATATCCCAAAGCTTGTAGTCCTTGGACTTTATGAAAAAACATCATTTTTATCTTCCAATGGGCATAGTGTGTTCCGTCAAAGAATGGTGACTTGTCGATGGATTGCGCCATTTGATCAGTTGGTTGATATGTTGTATCGAGCTTCCCGGATCACCTCAATAGGATGTTAATCCTCTTCGATTGAGCCCCGCTTTGATACCAATTGTTGGGCTTGTAGCACGCTCGATTCGATCACCAAAACCGTCAAGAAGGGTTGTAAATGTTTGGTGGTTGAATTGACTAAAATCGAAATAAAGGTAGACAAGTGACACAATGATTTTAGAGTGGTTCGGCCTTCTAACAAGCACCTACATCCACTACCTTAGCACACCACTAAGGATTTCCCAATTCACTCAACAATGAATTCGTCCCCTTTTCCCAATTTAGGAGGAAACCGTTACAACCCTATCTTTTGGACTTGGCTAAACTAAATACCTCACAAGGTTGGTGTTTACAAAATTTATGCTCACAAGAGTGTACAAAGAATTTACAATAAAGCACTCTTCTTAGACTATGTACAAGAGAATGGTAAAATAAAGATTTAGACTCTATTTCTCTTGATCATGTTGCTTGGATGTAGTCTCTAACCATCTTCAAGTGTTCCAGCCTTCAATTTATAGTCCCAATTAAGTTTGTAGCTGTTACTAGTCGTTGGGCTCTTTATTTCTCATATTAATTGCAGTTTTGGTGCCTACTGTTTTGGTACACGGGTACCCGTATCGGCACGCCCTTCTTTATAACTAGCCGTTGGGCTCTTGCCAGCCTATGCGTATCGATACGCTAGGGATCGTATCAGTACGATCTACACTTTAAAATACCGTTGGGAAATAGCCATTGGGGGTTGTTAAAGCAGGGATCGACACGCTTTAAAGGCGTATCGGTACGACCCCTATCCGTATCGATACGAGCATGCCTGTATCGGTACGAGTTTTGGCATAATCAAATCTAGAGTAAAAAGGTATCGATACGGGGTATACCGTATCGGTACGGTAGTGCTGAAAAGCCATGTTTGACTACTTTAAAGTATTTCAAACTTTGCCAAAAACTTTTTTAAATACCTCAAACATATTTTTAAGTTGTTTGGACTTGAAGACGTGTTTTAAATTCTTTTCAAATTAGTCCAAACCATTTTTCAATTATTATATCAAAACACCTAGTTCGTCACTTTAGCTCAATGAATCTACTCTTGTTGTCGGTCATGTGTCTTGAGCATCCACTATCAAGGTCCCAAGTGTTTTGACTTGAAGCTTTGGCCCTGTAGCAATGCCCCCCTACAAACAAAGATTAGTTCTTAATTTTTGGTACCCAAATCATTTTAGGTCCATGTGAATTAGCACCAAAATACTTGGTTCCCTTAGGAATCCAAGAAGCAATAACATGAATATTTTTAGAGGCTACTAGTTCTTTAGGAACCCATATATTTCTAACTATTTTACCTTTAGGATGCCTTTGAGAGCTTCTTTGTTTGTGGTTCACAACGTTTCTTTTCACATATTTGGTTTTAGATGATTGACCCTTTTCAAATGTATAAGTACCAACTTAGTTCAAAGAAGCTTTGAGTTCATTCACCATTTTGTGGTGATCATCATGAACTTTGGAAAGAAGATTGTTTAAATTAACATTTTCATCTTGAAAATATTTTAAGTTATCATGTAAACCAAAATATTTTTTTCAAGTTCTAAGTTGGTTGTAGAAAGGGAATCGTTTTGGTTTTTCAAATCAGAAATTATTTTCTTATTTTTCAAAATTGATTCCTTATATTTTTCCACCAACTCATTGTAAACCTCTTGCATCTCATCATATGCATCTTGAAGTTCATCAAACGTGAAATCGAAAGTAGATGAGTTAAGGTTTACCTTAGGATCATCATCAATAGCCATGAGGCAAAGATTAGCCACTTCGTGCTCGTCTTCATTTGAGGATAATTCTTCATCGCTCCAAGTAGCAACGTGGGCTTTGAGCTTCTTCTTCTTCTCGAAGCCCTTCTTCTTGAGTTGAAGGCAACCAGATCTTATATGTCTTGGCTTCTTGCATTCATAACAAATGAGTTGATCATTCTCCTCTTTTTTGTTCTTGTTCTTGAAGTCTCTTCTTCTTTGAAACTTTCTTCCTCGGTTGGACTACATAAACTGAGAGAATCTCTTGGCTATCATAACCAATTTCTCAAACTCGTCTTCACTTGAGTTGCTTTCCTCTTGAGAAGCCTTGAGAGAAATTCCTTGATTCTTCTTCTCTACCTCTTGCTTCTCCACTCTTTTCTCTTCTCTTTTCTTTTCTTTTCCCTTCCTTGATTCTTCTTCTCTACCTCTTGCTTCATGAGTAAGGATAGATCCCACCAACTCATCGAGCTTCAATGTCTTCAAATTCTTAGCCTCGATGATTACGGTTCTCTTTCAATCCCATGATTTGGGAAGAGAGTAAAGAAGCTTTCGAACTAGCTTATCTTCGGGAATGATCTCACCGAAGCCTGTAAAGTGTCCAAAAGTCCTATATTTCATGCACATGCCAACTCTTATTATTACTGTTTTTAAGCACATTTTAGGCATAAGTAGGGTCATGCATAGCATTTTACATTATTTCATTGTTCTGCCTTACCTTTATAACTTATCATTTATTTGGTGAACAAGAGATACTGTTTTTGTGTATTATTGTATGTAGGTACTAACAGCTGAACTAGGGAGCGGATGAGCGGTGGACACAATGCTGAGGAGCAAACCCATGAGTTGTACTAAAGCAGTTCCAGCAGAAGTTAGTGCTGCCAAGCACTTGCCGAGTAGAGTTGCCGCTGACCTTGCTGGCCTCGGCAGCTGACTATGGAAGTTGGGAGAACCGGAGCACGATATGTAGAGCAAAAACTCATGAATCTATCGTCGGCGTTCATATGATTTTCCGACGTCTGTAGCAGCGGCTAGGGCTGTCGAAGCAAAATTCTCAAGCTTACTTGCGGGCTAAGGCAAACGAGAAAGAGTCCATATTCCAGGCAAAGAAGTCGGCATTTAAAGTCATATTTAATAAGGAAAGCTACTTTAAAGGACTTAACCTAGTCTTGAGTCTATAAATACTCATTGTACTCCTAGTTCAAAGCGTCGTAGGTTTTTATAGACTTTTCTTGTGTTCTTCACCGCCGCCATATTCTAATTTCCATTGAGTTAGGGTTATGTTGTAACTAGTGAAAAACAGTTATTTTAGGGTTTTGAGTTATTCTTCAATAAAATATTCCAAGTTTACTTAATTCATTGTTCTTCATTCTTTCAATCTTTCTACACCAGTTGTTTGAGAGAATCCATTTGTCGGGAACGAAAGTGCAAGGCTCACGAAAGGGTTAAGTACGGTCACAACGTGCTGAGGCATGACTAACTTGGTTCCACACTAGTCCACAAGTTTCAGCGGCTAAAAGGGATCACCAACCGAGTTTACTAATTTGGTTCCACACTAGTCCACAAGTTAGCATCTCGAGCATCCTAACCTAGAAATAGAAGGGATCATTGTCGACTATCCTGCCGAACTTAGAGTATATTCTAGACTTGCCGCCAGGACTTCTTCCCGTTCCACCTGCCCAGACAGTACACCCCTGTAGTGGTAGTGACCAGCTGCGGCCGCGTGACAGGGTCGTAGCTTGCCGCCCGCCATACCCGCCGAGGCAGCATATCGTGGAAGAACAAAATAACTCATACCTATCACTACGCAGTTTTCACACTAAGTGGCAGCATAACCCTGTATGCTCTATAAACCTGATTCACCTTTTCTATTACCTGTGTTTTGATCTACTTTTCTTCTCAACCAAACAATTCACTTGTGTTTTATTTTACCCTTGTGCAGGAACTACGAAACGGAACAAGTTGTCCAATCCTCGTGGGATTCGACATCTTTTATACTATAACTTGGCAGGAGTGTGCACTTGCGCTCTCACAAAAAGGGAACACCTACACGCCCTACAAGTTTTTCGCGCTGTTGCCGGGGATTGGTAACATCAAATTTCGTTTTTCAATTTCTGCACTTTTATTTACCTTTTATTTATTTTTATTTTTAATAAAAAATATTTTACTGTGTCCTTTACAAGTGTATGACCAGGGCTAACCCTAAAGGAAATTTCATTATTTATGACGATCTTGAGCATGAAACTAGAAGAATTAAAAGGGAGCTCAGGGAAGTCTTAAAGAACAAAGACAAGGACAAAGCAAAGGAAGAGACCATGCTAAACGAGGACCCGCTAAATGATGCCATAAATGGCAGAGGCGAGCAGCATGACTTGCCGCCCAGAAGACCACAAGAACAATAGAGGCAGGACTACCTGGAACATGACTTCCAAAGGTTCGAGCCAATAGTGACTGAACCGGAGATAGGGGCAGACCATTTTGAACTGAAGCCCGTCATGTTCAACATGATGAACACATTAGGGCACTTCGGAGGGACTGCCACAGATGAAGCTCGGCAGCATTTATGAGGATTCCTGGACATTTCTCGAGCATTCAAGATACACGAGGTTAACCAGGACGTACTACGGCCGAGGCTATTTCTCTATTCACTAAGAGATAGGGCAAAACAATGGTTAAATAACTAGCCAGCCTGATCTTTTAATTCATGGGCGGAGCTCTGCAAAGACATTCTAGACCGATTCAGCCTGTCCAACGTTACAGATAGGCTACGGAATGAGGTCACAACCTTTAGATAAGGGGATGACGAGCCGATGTACGAGGCATGGGAGCGGTATCAACAAATGTTGAACAAATGTCCGCTTCACGTTCTACCGGCTTGGACCCAGGTATCTATATTTTACAATGGGCTTAACTACCCAACTCAGATGATAATAGATGCCTCGGTCAATAGGATCATCCTAGACAGACCTCCAGAGGAAGCACTGCGGCTGCTAAACATAGCAGCTAAAAATGATTATAAGTATCCGACAGCCTGCCGAGGTGGCATAAGGCGGCCAACTACTACAAATGAGGTAGAAGCCTCAAAATCTATAAATGCCCGCCTCAACACTCTGACGGAGCTAATGATGAAGATGGTGTAATCCCCAGGGAAGGTCCATGAAGTAAAAACTGTTGAGCCATTCTGTGGCGAATGTGGGGGCAACCACGATTCTTCTGACTGCACTGCATCTGCAAACTACATGGGAGAATATGAGAGGAATAACAGGCCTGCCCAGAAAACCTATAATCCTAACTAGAGAAACCATCCCAACTTCTCCTGGAGCACCCCAAAGACAGCTGCAAATCCAAAACAGCTACAGGGAGGCTACCAGCAAAATTAGTCCCGGCAGCAGACTCAGCAGCCACAACACAATAATTCACTAGAAGCAACTCTGCGAACCTTTATGAAACAAACTGGTGAATTTATTGGTTATACAAATAAATTTATTGAGAAAACTGAGTCTTTTATGGACAGGACGGAGATGAAGATGAGTAACCAGGAGGCTGCCATTAAGAACCTAGAGACCCAATTTGGGAAGTTCACCTAAATCTACCACAGCCAGACTATGGGAGCATCATCCAACAACCCGCTAGAAGCAGCCAAGCCCACTTATGAACATTGCAAGGCTATATCTACAAGAAGTGGGAAGCAGCTGGATGAACCAAGAATGGTAGAACAATCAGGAACTCAGCCAGAACAGACAAGTAAACCTGCCTTAGCGGCACCAATATTAGCCGCTCCAGCAGCAATACCAGCCACCCCAGCAGCAGAACATGAAAGGAAGGATAATCCTCCCTGGACTAAGCCCCTAAGCAAGGAGCAAATAGAGGACATCCGCTTGCCAGAACCATTCTCCCAAAAGGTCAAGCAACATCAGCAGGAGCACCAATTCAGAAAATTCCTAGATATTCTGAAACATGTGCACATCAACATCCCTCTGATAGAAGTCATACAAAGCATGCCAAACTATGCCAAGCATCTCAGAGATATGGTTTCTAAGCAGAAGAGGATAGGGGAATTCGAGACAGTGGTCGTTACTGAAGAGTGCTTGGCTATGCTGCATAACAAGCTGCCACCCAAGTAGACAGATCCGGGAAACTTTGTTATACCATGCAGGCTAGGCAACAAGCACGAGACCAGAGCCCTGTGTGACTTGGGAGCCAGCATCAACCTGATGCCAAAGGCCATCTTCGACAAACTAGGTATTGGACCTGCCAAACCGACCTCTGTTATGCTTAAATTTGCTGATAACTCATTTGTACAACCGGAGGGAAATAATAAAGACATACTGGTAAAGGTGGGCCACCTAATTCTCCCCGCCGACTTCCTCATCTTAGATTGTGAGGTCGACGAGAAAGCCCATATCATCCTTGGGCAACCCTTCTTGGCCACGGGCAGAATGCTGATAGATGTGGAACTTGGGGAACTTACAATGAGGGTAGAGGATTAGAGCATAAGGATGAACGTGCTACAACCCTTAGAGGAAGGAAATGAATGCTTGGATGCAAGAGCTGCCAAGATTAGTATAGAAACAGTCTAGGGCAGCTGCTGCCGCGACAGGCCTAGGGGCAGACTTAAAGACCCCACAACACAGCATCTAAAAGAACAGGAGGACCCCCTAGGAGGGGAGAAAAAGCTAAACCACCTCAGGAAGTGGTTATGTCTGGGAGATGCACCAAAATGCACTCCCAACATAACTTAAATTTTTATTTTATTTTATTTTATTTTTATGCATTAGAATTAGAATTTATGTTAATTTAGGATTATATTAATTTTCAAAATTTTATTTTTCAAAAATTATTTAATTATGTTTATTTTGATTTTAGGTTTAAGAATAAGAGAGCAAGATTAGGAAGGAGGCCCAATAAGAAGACCGCCCACCATTCTGCCGAGACAGCCGCCAGCACAACATCACATAACGGCTAGTTGACCTTCAACAGCTAGCTTCCAACGACTCCAAAATTAACGGGAAGAAAACTCGTAACGTGCGCTAGGAATTCGGACTGTTGAGCATTTAATGCCACCTCGGCACTTCTCGGCAGCCCCTATATATACACCTCTCACTCACTTCATTTTACTTTACTTTCACCTTTTTTGTAACCCCTTAACCCGGCCTAGACGGTCGACCCGAATTAAGAAAGTCACACGGGGAAAACCAAAGTCAACCCGAAAGTCAACCTTGATTAACGACCCTTTTTTTTCTTTTTAATCTTGTCTAGATGCATATTAAACCTTAGATATGATCATGCAACAGCATACTCAAAGATCATAAACATCGGAGATCAAACAGGGACCCAATTGAACAAATTACAACTTTAAGGACCAAATTGTAATTTTTGATAAATATGGAGACTTAACCAAAATTAAAGTTACCAGCTTGTAATTAGTCAGGTTTCATGCTTCACTGTGAAATTTCAGCTCAAAAGGACATCCCAAACTCATACAATTGCACAAACAAGATTCAGGACCCAAATGCAAACATTTCAAAACATTTAACTGCCAATGTCAGCCCCCAACGGTCACCCGTTCCGAAACAGGCAGAGCCCGTTTCGAAACGCGGGGCCGTTCCGCAACGCGTACCGCAACACGGGCTGGCAGTATCCAAACCGTTTCGGAACGGTCTCTCCCGTTTCGGACGCCTGGGCTTGTTTAAGGCACCTGTTCCGAAACGGGTGGCACTGTTCCGAAACACCCTGCACAGATTACCCCAAAGTGCAAACTTAAACATGCAATTAAACATCCAATCATGCTCCAAATGCCACCAAACTTTACCAACATGCAATTCAACATATATAAGACATACTTGCATCAACAATTCATCAAAACAACATCATATACGAAAAGCCCCAAATCTATAGGCATGCTTCCTACACAAGCAAGCCATACAAGCATAAACTTCCAATTCAAGCATATAAAGGCCAAACACTAAAACCAGCATTCTCATCAACATTCAACATTCTTAGGGAGTTCAAAACCTCTCCCAAAACATACACATAGGTCCCCCATTGCCAAATTACCAAAAGCTAAAAATGTACTTATGAAACCTTCCATACTTTGAGCTTTACTTTCACTTGAATGCTTGCCCTTCTTGCTGCCCTCAAAATACTCTAATGTTCTGCATTATTGAATTAAGAAAACGAAAGAGAGCGTAAGCAAAAGCTTAGTGAGGAATGCTCATAAAACCATTCAATAATGCATTTATAAAACATTTATAAATCATGCTTCAAACCATCAATTGCACATGCTCAAAAGCATACTTAAAACAAGCATCTCATGCTTCATATCATAACATGTCATATTGGCCACAAGTGATAAGTTCCATTTCTTTAAAAACAAGTTCATCAACTTTCACCCCAAGGACTTTTAAACACCTTGGCCCCAAGGACTTTTAAACACCTTGGCCATGGACTTTTAAACACCATGAAAGAGGACCACACAAGGACTTTTAACCACCTTTGTGTCCGCATCAAGTTTCACCCCAAGGACTTTTAAACACCTTGGCCCCAAGGACTTTTAAACACCTTGGCCCCATGGACTTTTAAACACCATGGCCCCATGGACTTTTAAACACCATGGAAAGGATCACACAAGGACTTTTAACCACCTTTGTGTCCATAGCAAGAACCATCCAAGGACTTTTAACCACCTTGATGTTCTTAAGTAAACAAGGCTCACTCAAGGACTTTTAACCACCTTAGTGACCTCAACCTTTTCAAAACATCACTTGCCAATATACATCATTTTCACCAATTAATTCCACTGTTTTAAAGCATTAATCCAAGCCATATTCATCATGCATTTAAAAGCATCGAACCACATTTAATCAATGTACAAAAACAAGGAACTCTTACCTTGAGCTTCCTTCAACATATGGCTTACAAAAACAGCAAATACCATGCTAAATCATGCTTTCAAAACAGTATTTAAATCATGCAATAAACCACATTGCATCACAACAAAACCATGGCCACCACTAGAGAGTATTTCCGAAAACTTACACTTGAGCTTAGCAAAGTTGTTTAGACTTAAACTAAGCTCCCAAGACATTGGTTTCAAAGCTGAAAACCCAATTTCACTCACCGATTCCACTTCGCCTCTTGCCGAAGCACCAAATCAAGCTTCCGGATCAACAACTCTTGGATCCAAAGATGCCTCCCCTGTTTTAACACATCAAAGCAGAGGATTAATGCATCATCATGCATTAATTGCTTCAATGAAAGCACCTAAACTCGCTACTCTCATCCACACTCCATTTTCGGCCACCAAACTCAACCGAAAATGCATCCAAACCACTTCTCAACAAAGCCCAGCCATAAACCATCAAAACCTAACATCCTTTAACATCATTTAACATCTAAAAAGAGCCTATTAACATCCTTATACCTCCAGCAACATCAGATCCACAAGATCACCTCAAAAACAACCAAGAATCACAAGCTAAACTTAGGAAACTCAACCTATCCGGGATTGCATTAATCAAAACTCAATTCCTTATCAATTTAGAGTTCAAATATCATCAAAAACACATCTCAAATCACAGATTTAACAGATCAAACGAAAATCACCAAAAATCACCAAATCTTGCATTATAAGCCAAGATCCATTTCTCAACTCAAAAGCCTTTAATAAAACATCAATTAAGGATTGAAAACTTAGGAATTTCAGTAAAGAACTGATAGTTTAGAGGAGAAGGACGTTCTTACCTCCAAACTTGAGTTTCTCCTCTTTTTGGAACCAAAAACCTTGATGAATCAAGTAGCAAATGATGAGGTTTTGTAGATATGTTGATTAGGAATCAAAAGAGAGTTGAAAGGATAGATTTAGGTGAGAAAATCAGAAACAATTCTCTGGAAAGAAAGTGTTTGGGTTGAGAGAAAATGAGAGAAAAGAAAATAGGAAGTTAGTTATCAAAATGGCCAAAATGGCTTTCCCTCCTCTTTTGATATGTTTTAAAATCAGAATATAGCTTAAAATATCTTAGAAAAATCTGGAGAAACTACTTTTGGAATAATAGCTCCTTAAAGATTCAAAGTTTCAACCCTTTATAAAACAGTCACCAAACTTTCAAAAATTACATTTTGGTCACTAGCCAAAATGTCACCCTTCCAAAACTCATTTTCCAAAATTGATTTCACAGTTCACTTAATTATATTAAAAGATGATTTTAGAACATTTTTCCATATTTTTAATGCAACCCGAACTAGGCTTTCCTAATTTCACCTCTTTAGATTCGAACAGCACTTTGACCAAACCGGTCAACGCCCAAAACTCCTAAGCCCAAAACCGGGGCGTTACAACTCTCCCCCCTTAAGAAATTTCGTCCTCGAAATTTACCTGAAGGAAAGAGATAAGGAATCTGCTTCAGCATGTTTTCCTTCCGCTCCCACGTGGCCTCCTCAACACCTCGATGCTTCCACAGCACCTTCACCAACTCAATGGTCTTGCCACGAAGAACCTTGCTATCCGAATCCAGAACCTTCACCGGTTCCTCATCATAGGTCAAATCTGGATTCAAAACCACCTCCTCCACAGGCATCACATGCGAAGGATCAGATCTATACTTCCGGAGCATAGAAACATGGAACACATCATGAATCTTCTCCAACTCTTGAGGTAACCTCAACCGATACGCAACAGGACCCACACGCTCAACCACCTCATATGGTCCAATGTACCTAGGGCTCAACTTACCCTTCCGGCCAAACCTCATCACATTCTTCCAAGGCGAAACCTTCAAGAACACACGGTCACCCACCGCATACTCTATCTCCTTACGCTTCAAATCCGCGTAAGACTTTTGCCGATCAGAGGCAGCCTTCAAGCGCTCACAGATGAGCTTCACCTTCTCGGTGGTTCCTTTCAACAAAGCCGGCATCGAAACCAACTTTTGACCAGTTTCAGCCCAACAAAGAGGAGTCCTACACTTCCTCCCGTACAAAGCCTCATAAGGTGCCATCTGTATACTCGCCTGATAACTATTGTTATAAGCGAACTCCACCAAAGGTAGATGCTTCTCCCAAGAACCCTGGAACTCAATCACGCAGCACCTCAACATATCCTCCAAGATCTGGATAACTCGCTCAGACTGTCCATCCGACTGAGGATGATAAGATGTACTGAAATGCAACCTTGTACCCAAAGCTTGATGCAAACACTGCCAGAAACGCGATGTGAACCTCGGATCCCTATCCGACACAATCGACTTAGGCACACCATGCAGCCTCACAATCTCAGCGATGTACAGCTCGGCCAGCTTATCCAAAGAAAATGTAGTATGCACAGGCAAGAAATGCGCACACTTCGTCAGGCGATCCACAATCACCCAAACAGAATTCTTCTTCGATGGAGACAAAGGTAAACCAGATACAAAATCCATGGTAACCCTCTCCCACTTCCATTCAGGGATTTTCAACGGTTGCAACAACCCTGAAGGAACCTGATGTTCAGCCTTAACTCACTGACACACCAAACACTTGCTCACAAACTCCGCAACATCCTTCTTCAAACCCACCCAATAGTACTCATCACGAAGATCACGATACATCTTAGTACTACCAGGGTGCATAGCAAAAGGACTACTATGGCCTTCAGTCAGAATAGCACGCCTCAACTCAGCATCATTGGGCACTACTATCCGACTCCCAAAACACAACACACCATCATCATTAAAGCTGAAATCCGAAGGCCTACCCTCCGCGATATCCTGAACATGAGACACCAAGGAATCATCCAACAACTGCTTTTCCGTGATCAACTGAACCATAGATGGCTTCACTTGCAACTCAGCAACAAGACCACCATCACGCGATATACTCAGGCTAGCAAACATAGCCCTCAGCTCAACAGCTACTTTCCTACTCAAGGCATCCGCAACAACATTAGCCTTTCCAGGATGATACTCAATCGTCAGATCATAATCCTTGAGCAACTCCAACCAACGCCGCTGCCTAAGATTCAACTCTTTCTGAGACATCAGATATCTCAAACTCTTGTGATCCGTGTACACCGTACACTTCTCACCATACAGATAATGTCTCCAGATCTTCAGAGCAAAAACCACTGCAGCCAGCTCAATGTCATGCGTAGAGTAATTGCGCTCATGCACTTTCAACTGTCGCGATGCATAAGCCACCACCTTACCCTCTTGCATCAGCACACACCCCAACCCAACATAGGATGCATCACTATAGACCACAAACTCTTTCCCTGATTCAGGCTGAACCAAGATAGGAGCTTGCGTCAAAGCCACCTTCAGCTTCTCAAAAGCCTGCTGTCTCGCTTCCGTCCACTCATACTTAACATCCTTTTGCAACAGCTTTGTCAAAGGAGCAGCAATCTTGGAAAAACCATCCACAAACCTTCGGTAGTATCCCGCCAAACCAAGGAAACTACGGACCTCATGAACAGACTTAGGAACTTTCCAATTCATCACCGCCTCGATCTTCTGAGGATCAACACGAATCCCTTCAGCTGAGACCACATGCCCAAGAAACACCACCTCGTTAAGCCAGAACTCACACTTGCTCAGCTTAGCATAAAGCTGATTCTCCAACAAAGCCTGCAGCACAATCCTCAAATGCTCTGCATGCTCCTCCTCAGTACGCGAGTACACAAGGATATCATCAATGAACACCACAACGAACTTGTCCAGGTACTCATGAAACACACGGTTCATCATGTCCATGATAGCAGCAGGAGCATTTGTCAAACCAAACGGCATCACAAGGAACTCATAATGCCCATACCTCGTCCTGAAAGCTGTCTTAGGCACATCCACATCCTTCACCTTCAACTGGTAATACCCTGACCTCAAGTCAATCTTAGAGAACACAGCAGCTCCCCGAAATTGATCAAAGAGATCATCAATCCTCGGCAAAGGATACCGATTCTTGATAGTCAACTTGTTCAGCTGACGGTAATCAATGCACATTCTCATAGTGCCATCCTTCTTCTTCACAAACAAGACCGGTGCTCCCCACGGTGAAACACTCGGCCGGATGAAACCACGATTAAGCAGCTCTTGCAACTGCGTCTTGAGCTCCTTCAGCTCCTTAGGTGCCATTCTATAGGGAGTAATGGACACAGGAGTTGTATTCTCATACAGCTCAATTCCAAACTCCACCTCGCGATTAGGAGGTAAACCAGGCAACTCCTCAGGAAAAACACCAGGAAACTCCTTCACAACTCGGATATCTTGCACCCTCAACTCCTTAGAGCTAGGATTCATCACAAATGCTAGGTAAGCTTCACAACCTTGCCTCAGCATCCTGCTCGCCTCCAAGGTAGACACCACATTGGCAAGAAACTTCACATTCTCGCCAACCACAAACACTTCATAATCATCCGCAAGCTTCAGCGAAACACGCTTATTCTCACAATCTACAACAGCACGATGCTCAGCAAGCCAATCCATACCAAGGATCACATCAAAACCATAAAAGGGCAACTCCATAAGATCAACATGAAAAACATGTTCTTGAACAACCAAGGGACACCTTCTATAAAGCTTTCGAGTCACAACAGTTTCACCAAAAGAACTAGTGACACGAACACCAACATCCAAAGACTCAACAGGCAAACCAAGCAATTCAGCATGCTCACGCAAAATGTATGAATGCGTAGATCCAGAATCAATCAAAGAAAGCAATGGCAAGGATTGCAAAGTAAAGGTACCTGCAATCACATCCGCATCATTCCTTCCTTCATGCTGAGCATACACCCTAGCTTGGCCTCCACCTTCAGGCTGAATAGCCACAACATGGGCTACTCCACGACCACCTTCCTCACGCCTCTGGAAATTACCACGGCCGCGCCCACGACCTCTCTGCGGTGCAGCAACAACAGGAGCACGCACCTGATCACCAGCCAACCTAGGACAATCTCGCCTCAAGTGATCTGCGGACCCACAATTCCAGCATCCATTACCAGCTGCCGCAACAGGAGCTTGCACCTCCCTCATAGCACGAGGACAGTCACGCTTCATGTGACCACGTGAACCACAGATCCAACAAGCACTAGGGTCAGCTCTAGCATTGCCTTCTCTAGCAGGTGCACCACCACCTCTCTTAGCTGAGGACTGATACTTCTGATCACGTCCCCTCTTGTTCCGTCCACCACCGGAACTAAACTCAGCTGATCTTTTCCCAGCACTTGCTCCAGCACCTCTAGCAGATAAACCCAAGTTCATCTCTATGTCCTTGGCTCGGCCCACCAACACATCAAAATCATCATATTCGGTGGCCAGCACATACATTTTTACATCCGTCACAAGACCATAACGGAACCTCTCGCACCTTGCCCGCTCATCAGGTATCAGCTCCGGTGCATATTGACTGAGTCGCACAAACTACACTTCATACTCAGCCACACTCATGCTCCCTTGGGTAAGAGACATGAATTCACGCTTCTTCTCATCAAGATATCTCACACCAAGATATCTCCTCTTGAACACATTCTGAAAGAATGTCCAAGTCACATCAGCTTCAGCCATCCCAGCTATGGTGGTCGTCCACCACGTATACGCATCGTCCTGCAGCAAGGACACAACACAACCCAGCTTTTGCACATCCGTGCAGCTCATCTGTCCCAAGATTCGCTTGGTACTCTCTAGCCAAGCTTCCGAACTCTCAGCAGACATACCCCTGAACTCAGTCCCACCAAGACTGCGCAGACGCTCTAAAGGTAGTCTAACTCCAGCATCTCCCTGATGCCCAGCTCCTTGAGCTCCAGCTACTGCTGCTCGAAAAGCACCCGCAATAGCTTGTACCAACATAGACATATCAGGCATAGCTTGCCCCTGACCAACCTCAGGTCCAGCAGCTCCAGCACCAGCTGCAGCTTCAGCTCTTCCTCCCTCAGCACCACCACCACCAGGTGGAGGAGGAGGTAACACCGCACTACCCGTATTTTCCTCGTTCTCATTCTCATTAGGAGCCGTAGCTCGCACATTACCTCGTAACTCTCTACATGGTGCCATACTTTTACCATGCAATCACAACGCAAATAAAACAAAGTCAGGCCCAGCAAGGTAAGCAATCCAAGTATTCAAGCTCAATTTCATTCAAAATCAACATCATTTCATTAGCTTTGATTTGGCAATGGGTACCCACAACATGCTACATCACAGCATACATCTCAATTGCATCCAAATCACAAGCCACTAAACATGCTTTCAATCAACAAGCACACAAGGCATACATACTTCAATCATGCACACATTCATTCCCAATTACTCGAGAACTCAGATCTGATACCACCAAATGTAACCCCCTTAACCCGGCCTAGACGGTCGACCCGAATTAAGAAAGTCACACGGGGAAAACCAAAGTCAACCCGAAAGTCAACCTTGATTAACGACCCTTTTTTTCTTTTTAATCTTGTCTAGATGCATATTAAACCTTAGATATGATCATGCAACAACATACTCAAAGATCATAAACATCGGAGATCAAACAGGAACCTAATTGAACAAATTACAACTTTAAGGACCAAATTGTAATTTCTGAACAAGATTCAGGACCCAAATGCAAACATTTCAAAACATTTAACTGCCAATGTCAGCCCCCAACGGTCACCCGTTCCGAAACAGGCAGAGCCCGTTTCGAAACGCGGGGCCGTTCCGCAACGCGTACCGCAACACGGGCTGGCAGTAGCCAAACCGTTTCGGAACGGTCTCTCCCGTTTCGGACGCCTGGGCTTGTTTAAGGCACCTGTTCCGAAACGGGTGGCACTGTTCCGAAACACCCTGCACAGATTGCCCCAAAGTGCAAACTTAAACATGCAATTAAACATCCAATCATGCTCCAAATGCCACCAAACTTTACCAACATGCAATTCAACATATATAAGACATACTTGCATCAACAATTCATCAAAACAACATCATATACGAAAAGCCCCAAATCTATAGGCATGCTTCCTACACAAGCAAGCCATACAAGCATAAACTTCCAATTCAAGCATATAAAGGCCAAACACTAAAACCAGCATTCTCATCAACATTCAACATTCTTAGGGAGTTCAAAACCTCTCCCAAAACATACACATAGGTCCCCCATTGCCAAATTACCAAAAGCTAAAAATGTACTTATGAAACCTTCCACACTTTGAGCTTTACTTTCACTTGAATGCTTGCCCTTCTTGCTGCCCTCAAAATACTCTAATGTTCTGCATTATTGAATTAAGAAAACGAAAGAGAGCGTAAGCAAAAGCTTAGTGAGGAATGCTCATAAAACCATTCAATAATGCATTTATAAAACATTTATAAATCATGCTTCAAATCATCAATTGCACATGCTCAAAAGCATACTTAAAACAAGCATCTCATGCTTCATATCATAACATGTCATATTGGCCACAAGTGATAAGTTCCATTTCCTTAAAAACAAGTTCATCAACTTTCACCCCAAGGACTTTTAAACACCTTGGCCCCAAGGACTTTTAAACACCTTGGCCATGGACTTTTAAACACCATGAAAGAGGACCACACAAGGACTTTTAACCACCTTTGTGTCCGCATCAAGTTTCACCCCAAGGACTTTTAAACACCTTGGCCCCAAGGACTTTTAAACACCTTGGCCCCATGGACTTTTAAACACCATGGCCCCATGGACTTTTAAACACCATGGAAAGGATCACACAAGGACTTTTAACCACCTTTGTGTCCATAGCAAGAACCATCCAAGGACTTTTAACCACCTTGATGTTCTTAAGTAAACAAGGCTCACTCAAGGACTTTTAACCACCTTAGTGACCTCAACCTTTTCAAAACATCACTTGCCAATATACATCATTTTCACCAATTAATTCCACTGTTTTAAAGCATTAATCCAAGCCATATTCATCATGCATTTAAAAGCATTGAACCACATTTAATCAATGTACAAAAACAAGGAACTCTTACCTTGAGCTTCCTTCAACATATGGCTTACAAAAACAGCAAATACCATGCTAAATCATGCTTTCAAAACAGTATTAAAATCATGCAATAAACCACATTGCATCACAACAAAACCATGGCCACCACTAGAGAGTATTTCCGAAAACTTACACTTGAGCTTAGCAAAGTTGTTTAGACTTAAACTAAGCTCCCAAGACATTGGTTTCAAAGCTGAAAACCCAATTTCACTCACCGATTCCACTTCGCCTCTTGCCGAAGCACCAAATCAAGCTTCCGGATCAACAACTCTTGGATCCAAAGATGCCTCCCCTGTTTTAACACATCAAAGCAGAGGATTAATGCATCATCATGCATTAATTGCTTCAATGAAAGCACCTAAACTCGCTGCTCTCATCCACACTCCATTTTCGGCCACCAAACTCAACCGAAAATGCATCCAAACCACTTCTCAACAAAGCCCAGCCATAAACCATCAAAACCTAACATCCTTTAACATCATTTAACATCTAAAAAGAGCCTATTAACATCCTTATACCTCCAGCAACATCAGATCCACAAGATCACCTCAAAAACAACCAAGAATCACAAGCTAAACTTAGGAAACTCAACCTATCAGGGATTGCATTAATCAAAACTCAATTCCTTATCAATTTAGAGTTCAAATATCATCAAAAACACATCTCAAATCACAGATTTAACAGATCAAACGAAAATCACCAAAAAACACCAAATCTTGCATTATAAGCCAAGATCCATTTCTCAAATCAAAAGCCTTTAATAAAACATCAATTAAGGATTGAAAACTTAGGAATTTCAGTAAAGAACTGATAGTTTAGAGGAGAAGGACGTTCTTACCTCCAAACTTGAGTTTCTCCTCTTTTTGGAACCAAAAACCTTGATGAATCAAGTAGCAAATGATGAGGTTTTGTAGATATGTTGATTAGGAATCAAAAGAGAGTTGAAAGGATAGATTTAGGTGAGAAAATCAGAAACAATTCTCTGGAAAGAAAGTGTTTGGGTTGAGAGAAAATGAGAGAAAAGAAAATAGGAAGTTAGTTATCAAAATGGCCAAAATGGCTTTCCCTCCTCTTTTGATATGTTTTAAAATCAGAATATAGCTTAAAATATCTTAGAAAAATCTGGAGAAACTACTTTTGGAATAATAGCTCCTTAAAGATTCAAAGTTTCAACCCTTTATAAAACAGTCACCAAACTTTCAAAAATTACATTTTGGTCACTAGCCAAAATGTCACCCTTCCAAAACTCATTTTCCAAAATTGATTTCACAGTTCACTTAATTATATTAAAAGATGATTTTAGAACATTTTTCCATATTTTTAATGCAACCCGAACTAGGATTTCCTAATTTCACCTCTTTAGATTCGAACAGCACTTTGACCAAACCGGTCAACGCCCAAAACTCCTAAGCCCAAAACCGGGGTGTTACATTTTTGATATCTTCTATTTGATTCCCCTGCCCTATCACAACTTTCGTTTCTAGTTTCAGCTAAAGCAAAACTGTTCACATGGCTTCAATATCAGCCCAAAAACCCATCTACACGAGGTTTTGCTTCAAGGCGGACGAGGAGTGATACAGAGAAAAATTCTTCAAGCAGGCAGTATGGGAAGAAGAAGGCTTTCATTACACGCATCAAATGGGAGACCAAGGTCTAGAGCCCGCCTTGTTCCGAACCATCCACTACAAGGGATGAGAGATGTTCGCTCAGCAGCCTGATATAGCGAACATCACTATAGTCAAGGAATTCTACTCCCATCAACCCTGCTCGGAGAAGCCTTTCGTCTACGTCCACGGGGAGCTGGTTAAACTCAACGCTGCTGTCATCAATAGGTAGTACGACCTTGATATGAATGACAACCCACACGAGGAATGTAGGCAGTCACTAACGGCTGCCAACTATGAGGAAATCAAGGCCAAAATCTGCAAGCCCAACACACCATGGTTGAGGGGCAAACATGTGGGATATGTCCAGCTCCGCCACCTGCTGCTTGAGGCTATGTTATGGAACACGTTTGTGAAAAGGCGTCTTCTGCCCACATCCCACAACTCAACAGTCGACCGGCCGCGCCTCGCCTTCACAGTATCCTGATGAACCGGCAGATCAACGTAGGGGAAATTATCTGCACAGAAATATAATACTGCTTCAAGAAGAAGAAAGGTAGGTTGTACTTCCCATCCCTCATCACAGGTCTCTGCACCAACTTCCGAGTCCCGACAGAGCCCATAGAAGAGCTTACAACTGCCAAGGAGGGCTAGACCAAAAAGGTCCGCATTCAAATGATGCAGGATATGGATAAAGAACCAGTAATACCCAGTCAGCCCTCCACCACACAGTTTGAAACTCCAGCCGCCCCCAGCAGTACTTATGCTGCCTCAGACAAAGAAGTCCTCCCACTGTTGCACACACTCCTAGAAAACACAAAACAGATAGAGCAACATCAGTTGGCCTTCATGAACTACATGGGGAGGCCCAAGAATCCCTGGTGGCTTATTTCCAGCAGAAATTTCCCAGTGATATGCCCACCATGCCGCCCTATCCTGAGGAGCTTGCAGCAGCATCCCAAGCACAAAGAACTCCACCAGCCGCCACTGCCCGCCATACTGACTGTCGGGTTCCCTCTCTTACGCATTCTCTGACCTACTCAGCCGTCATCCCATCTAACACAGTGGCAGACTCCCCTGAGCGGTACCAACAGAATCTCTCCCCTGCATGCACAATAAACACAGTGGCAGACACCTCCTCATCAGAAGAGATCGAGCAGCCGCCGCAAGAGCCAAAAACAACAGTAGTAGCAGCAACAACAGCCATCCCAATGACATTCATCCTTCCGGCTGCACCCACAGAGGAAGGAACCAGGAAGAGGAAGCGTCACATAATAGCCGAAGAACCTGTGGACCTCGAGACTAAGTTAGACGAGGATGATGAACCTCTAGACGCTTCCCCTACCAAACCTCAAGAAGAGCCACAACATACGGCGAAGAGAGTCCAGCTGCCGCGGAAAGCAAAAACATCACGTGCTAGAACCGCCGCCAAGGCATCTGCCGGCCGCCGCTTCGTCATCCACACTTCTTTCTCCTCCTCAGCTGACAAGAATCCAGCCTCCTCTCATCCCTCAACAAACTTTTAGTTTATTTTCATTCTTTTCTTTTATTTTTATTTTTTCTTTTCGTTTATTTTTATCTTTAACTTGTAGTTTTTCTTGTATTTTGTTTTGTGCATTGAGGGCAATGCCCATCTCGAGTTTGGAGGGATAACTCTTGCATCATTTGTCTAGGCATCTTTAGTTGCATGTAGGTTGCATTGTACTTGCCTTAGTAATAATCGGAAAAGAAAAGTTTTCTATGACTTGTGCCTATGATAGGATAGCCGACTAGTTATTTTCGCACCTAGTAAATTTTGAACTTAATCCTGGGAAAAAGTATGAAATATGACTTAGAATTTTTTTTCTTTATGCCTGAAAATGTTAAACATCTCTGTTACTTGCTGAATGTGTTAGAATATTTGATGAACATTGCCTGTTTGTTTTTAGAATTCTTTGCAAAATTCTAACGATGACTACAGGTAGCTTCTGAGGTAGGCAAAAGAAACAGAAAAATGCAAGTACTGCCACGGCAGTAGAATCAAAAACAAGGAACAATGTTGTTTACCCTAGAGGTGCCCGCAACAGGCTCTAGGAAGAATCATGTGCGAGGACACTCTGCTGCTATCAAAGTCCATGAATCTGAAAGCCTTTAAAGTGACGGACAAATTAGCATGAGTGAATGAAAGACTTCACGGGATGACTCTACTCCAAGGGTTCGAGGTTATGTAGTTTTCTCCTATCTCAACGTCAGACCTGGAAGAGTAGTTGTGATAAGTTGAAGCCCTCACTGCCATGATTAAAAAATAATGTGCTTAACTGTGCTGCCTCGGCAGCAAACCTTTAAATCACAGCAGCATCTTTGTTTATTTATTTATTATGCGTATTCAGTTTGTTTACAGATGTGCACACATCACACAGGCATGAGAAATTTAAATTCTGAGGTATTTTCTTGCTTATTTCCCTTCAATAAATTTTATATATAAGTGCCACAGCCTTGAGGCAGAAAATCGGGTTAAAAGCTAATTTTTCTTTTTGATTATTATTAGAGCAAGTACTTTAGGTTGCATTGCTTGAGGACAAGCAATAGTTCGAGTTTGGAGGTGTATAAAGTGTCCAAAAGTCCTATATTTCATGCACATGCCAACTCTTATTATTACTGTTTTAAGCACATTTTAGGCATAAGTATGGTCATGCATAGCATTTTACAGTATTTCATTGTTCTGCCTTACCTTTATAACTTATCATTTATTTGGTGAACAATAGATATTATTTTAGTGTATTCTTGTATGTAGGTACTAACAGCTGAACGAGGGAACCGAGGAGCGGACGACACAATGCTGAGGAGCAAACCCATGAGCTTTACTAAAGCAGTTCCAGCAGAAGTTAGTGTTGCCAAGCACCTACCGAGTAGAGTTGCCGCCGACCTTGCTGGCCTCGGCAGTTGACTATGGAAGTTGGGAGAACCGGAGTGCGATCTATAGAGCAAAAACTCATGAATCCATCGCCGACGTTCATATGATTTTCCCACGTCTGTAGCAGCGGCTAGGGATGCCGAAGCAAAATTCTCAAGCTCACTTGCGGGCTAAGGCAAACGAGAAAGCGTCCATATTCCACGCAAAGAAGTCGGCATTTAAAGTCATTTTTAAGAAGGAAAGATACTTTAGAGGACTTCTACTTTAAGGAGGACTTAACCTAGTTTGAGTCTATAAATACCCATTGTACTCCTAGTTCAAATCATCCTAGGTTTTTATAGACTTTTCTTGTGTTCTTCACCACCGCCATGTTCTAATTTCCATTGGGTTAGGGTTATGCTGTAACTAGTAGGGGTGGGCATTATCGGGTACCCGGGATTCGGGTACCCGGTTCATCTGGGTACCTCATTAAGCGGCTCGTGTCCCGACCCATTATATTCGGGTACCCAGGATTCGGGTACCCCGGTAATCGGGTATCGGGTACCCGGTTCCTATTTTTTTATTTTTTTAATTCTAAAATTAAAAAAAAAATCACATGTTAAACACAAAAATATTTAAAAGAAATTAAACTTAAAACTTAAAAAAATATTATACAAACATAGAAAAAATGTAGGGATTTAAACTTAATTTTAGAGTGAAAATATTAAGAAAAATAAAATAAAAATATAATTTTAAATATATAAAAATATATATTAATTTTTATCGGGTCGGGTCGGGTACCCGGTAAGGGGAAACTTTCGGCCCGTGTCCCGGAAAATTTGTCGGGTCGGGTAATTTTTTTTCGGGAATTACCCAACATTTTAGGTTCGGGTCATCGGGTTTTCGGGTCGGGTATTTTTGCCCACCCCTAGTAACTAGTGAGAAACGGTTGTTATAGGGTTTTGAGTTATTCTTTAATAAAATATTCCAAGTTTACTCAATCCATTATTCTTCATTCTTTCAATCTTTCTACAACAGTCGTTTGAGAGAATCCATTTGTCGGGTACAAAAGTGCAAGGCTCGCGAAAGGGTTAAGTACAGTCACAACGTGCTGAGGCGTGACTAACTTGGTTCCCCACTAGTCTACAAGTTTTAGCGGCTAAAAGAGATCACCAACCGAGTTGACTAATTTGGTTCCACACTAGTCCACAAGTTAGCATCTCGGGCATCCTAACCTAGAAATAAGAGGGATCACTGTCGACTATCCTGCCGAACTTGGAGTATCTGCCAGACTTGCCGCCAGGACTTCTTCTCGTTCCACCTGCCGAGATAGTACACCCCTGCAGTGGCAGCGACCTACTGCGGCCGCGTGACAGGGTCGTAGTTTGCTGCCCGCCGAGGCAGCATATCGTGGCAGCACAAAATAACTCATACCTATCACAACGCAGTTTTCACACTAAGTGACAGCATAACCCTGCCTGCTCTATAAATCTGATTCACCTTTTCTATTACTTGTGTTTTGATTTACTTTTCTTCTCAACCAAACAATTCACTTGTGTTTTATTTTACCCTTGTGCAAGAACTACGAAACGGAACAAGTTGTCCAATCCTCGTGGGATTCGACAACTTTTATACTATAAATTGGCAGAAGTGTGCACTTGCGCTCTCACAAAAAGGGAACAACTACATGCCCTACAAAGCCCTAGAGACCATTTACTATTACATAGAACAGATCAAACATTTTTGAGACGCTCTCATCTGGCTCCATCTTGAAGTTCTCGCAACTCAAATTAAGGATCCCAATCTTGGTCTCCTTTACATCGTTGGTGCCCTTGTAGGTGGTCTCTAGCTTGTCCCACACTTCCTTCGCACTTGTGCACGATGACACGTTTACGTACATGTCGGGTCCAAGTGCACAAAAGATTATTTGAAGAGCCTTATCATTCACTTGAAGCCTCCTACGATCTTCATCGGTCATCTATGCTCTTGTCTTCGGAATGAGCCTTCCTTCTTCATCTCTCTTCACAGGAATGGTTGGTCTATCTCTCACTACATCCCAAAGGACGTAGTCGTTTGACTTGGTGAAGATCCTCATTCTATTCTTCAAATAAGGATAGTTATCCCCATTGAAATAAGGCAATTTGGTGCTCAATTGTGACTCGAAGAGGTTTTGGCTGGAGGTAGATGATATGGCTTTGATTTGTGGTTGATTGATATGCTTCTAGGATCTTCTCTTGTGGATGTGAGTCCCTCAAAGAGTTAGACTCTGATACCAATTGTTGAGTGGATCAATCGAATCGAAATTGGCCAAGAGATGGGTGAATTGGCTATTTAAAGTGGAATGGAGTAAATTGAAAATTTGAAAATTAAAGACAATACAATTTATAGTGGTTCAAGCTTCGAACAAGCTATACATCCACTACCTTAGCTCCCACTAAGGATTTTGAACAATATCCACTAGATATTCTTCCCTTTTTCTAGGCTTAGGAGGTAACCCTTACAAATGGGTATTCTTTCTACCCAAAGATTTACCAAGACTCTCTCAATACAAAGAAGGAATGGCAATCTGAAAAAGACCTTTCACAAGGTTGATATATTGCCCAATTACCAGTAATCACTCCCCAAACTTGAAAGAAAATGATACAATGAAAATTACACAAGTGAGGGTTACAAAAATTTGACTCTCTCAATGCAAATAAGTTCAATAGTTGTTGTAGCTTTGGAGGCTTTCTATTATACCCTTGCATTGATTTCTAGTCGTTCTAGTGGTTGAGATCATCAATAGAGCCGTTGGGCTTCATTTTTCCCGCAATAAATGCACTTCTGCAACCTATCGTATCAGTACACGAACAACCATATCGATACTTGTCTCAAAAAAGAAAGAGTCGTTGTGTACATTTAAGAGGGGCGTATCGATACGTGTATAGGTGTATCAGTACGGTTATAGTGTAAAACAAGGGGTGTATCGATACCCAATGAACGTATCGATACAGATTTTGCTCACTGGAATCCTGAGAAAAACTTAAGCAAAAAGTGCATCGATACGCTATAGGGACGTATCGATACAGTCCAACGACCGTTTGAAAATTTGTTGATTTCATAACTGATAAGCAACAACTATTTTATTAAATGCAAAGATTTGCTGAATCAAACCAAACCATATCGATACGGGGACAATCATATCGGTATGCTAAAGCATAAAATTAAGCCTAAAATGAATACTGTATCGATACATGTATAACCATATCGGTACGCTTTTGTCAATAAAAATTCCAGTAACGTAAATGTTGGGTCACGTCGGCATGCCCCGTTGCGCAGCGGAAAAATTAATCTGACGTGATCCAGCCAGGATCCATGTACAGGAACGAATCTGGGGTGAAAAATGAAGAGTTACCTTTTAAAACTCTGGAAACTGGAAAACCGACGGTATTTCAGAATAACCACGTCAAGTAAAACCAGAATCGTCACAGGTTCGCAACGATCTCTACGGAGTCCACCCAAACAAAACGAACAAAGTTTCCGCCTCCCTAACACTTAGGGATAAATTTCGACAGGTTTGAACACCTTCTAGGGAGAAGTCGAAATCCCTCCAGGGATTCCTGAGGGAGTCTGAAATCGACCAGGAGTTCAACTGGGACTTGCAATCGATCAAGGGAACCTTCAGGGATTTGTAAGGGGGCAAGTAGAACACCAGAAAAATATCGAACAGCTTCTCAGAGAGCTTTCTGGGATATGTCGAATTCTAGTGGGGAATCCCTAGGGGTGTTGTCGAAATCTTCAAGAGGAGGAAGAGGGATGATTTGGTTGCTAGCCCTTGTCCCTTTAAATAATATTCAGAGAGTTAATTCTAGTTGAATTCCTTAAATCCAAGTTCAACCAAAATTCATAGAATCTAATTCTACTTGAAATTGGTTTATATTAAATATACATTATATTTAATAATATTAAATGAAATATATATATTTAATTATGTAGAATCTTATTCTACATAAAACATGGATTTAAATATACATTATATTTAATCCAAATATATATATATATATATTTTTATTATATAGAATCTCATTCTATCTTTACTTGGATTTAAATATATTTAAATATATATTTTTAATTATGTGGAATCTAATTCTACATAAACTTGGAATTAAGTATACATTATATAAATTCCAAATATATATTTAAATTTCTAGAATCTTATTCTATAATATTTAAGTCTCTAAATATTTTCCATACTCTAAATAATATTTGATAAATACAATATTTATACAATATTATTCTCATTTAAGGGAGTTGCCGATTTCCCTATCCCATAAGGGATTTTCGGCAACCTCCCTAAAATAGGGAGTATGGTTTCCAATTTTTTTTTCGTTTCATTCGAAGGGTGTGACCCTTGTAGGTCCATGCAACGTTAGCAGCAAAATTAGAACTGTTCTAATTTTACAAACAATGAGTGGCATCTAGCAATACATCATTGCTACCTAAGTTGCATGAAGTCATGGTTTGACTTTCCTAATTCCTGAATAAACTTCCTTTATGTATTTCATCCTTTTGTCCTTTATATCTTAGATGAACACAAGTCATGGGTTAGTCACACTTGCGTTGTCCATCTAGTGTTTCTTGATGTCTTGAGTAGATTATGATAAACGAATCTCTATGATATCTCATATCATAATATTCGAGCATGGCCATGCATTTTCTAATCTCACTCAATCAAGTGGCTGAAGATATTTCTCCCATTATGTAGGAGGGACAAATCCTTTCTTGATCAACCATATTTCACTACATAGGTCATCACGTATCCAATCATCAGTCTTTATAATGTAGTCAGTTACGACACACGTTTGACTATGTCAAAATACGTAAATCTTTATGTTGAAATCATGTTGATCTCAAGTCTGAGGATTATACATATATTTATCTTGAGCAATGTTGTGACTGTCACATAATTACCCAAGAAACATGCTCATAGCGGGTCAATCCAGTATGTTGTTCTCTAACAAATACTTATGTGTTGATTTTGACATCTCTGTGTCAATGACAACGCTTGTCATCAACCACATATTAGTCTTTATATATTATCACTGTCCATACCCGTAATAATATTCGACTAAGGATCCTATTTAACAATAATCGTATTATTGTATGGACATTATTATCCAATGGTTAGTTTGATGCAAAGAAACATACCAAATGATAATAACGGCAATGCCATGACTTGATAAATCTAGTAAAATAGTATGTCTATTCAATCATCATATGATTGGTCTTTGGGCATACTCCAACAATAAAATTGTATCGATACGACTAGAGCGTATTGATACGCCTTAGCGTAATTGTAATGTTTGGCTTTGAAACACTTAGAAAAATATGTTTGGTTTGAATGTTTTGACTTAAAATCAGTTTTGGTTCAAATTTCTTGTCTACTTTGTGAGACTTTGAAATACTTAAAAATTTATTTATATTTGCAAATAAGTCCTTAGGCAATTTGTTATATCAAAATCAAATTAGGTTTTACAAGTTGGAACCGGGAATGATGACGATGATGAGCAGCCAGTTGAACCCCTTCATCGTCGATGCAATCACGAGCTACCTCGTCGTCCACCGAGGTGTGGTACCAGTGGACATAGGCATCATTAGTTTTATTTTTTCCCTTTATTAAGTTCTATATAATAATTTTAGTTGTACTTTGTATATCAATATTTCTCTAAGTTTATAAATTATTTTTTGAGTTTTCAATATTTCACATTAAATCTTGCCTTTTATTTTGACAAAATTGTTCTTAAATGTAGCGATAACAAACGCAAAATAGTTTAACGTACGTACAATTATTGTGAAATAAATCTAATGTTAGAACGAAGGCAAAAAAAGTACCGGGGACTGAACTCGCGTTATGATGAACACGAATTTCACTAACACGTCTGTAACCCGTGTCCAGATGAACGCGAGTTCGACTGACGCGTCAGGAATCCTGGGCTGTATTCGGGTTTGGCCAAACGCGAGTTCCATGCCATATAAAAGTCTCAATTGCCTATCCGAGCAGGGCACAGATTCGAACAAAAAAATCAATTGTGTTGTAGTGCTTTACGTTTTCCATTGTATTGTGGCTACTAATGGAAACAAACCACATATTTAGAAAATTCTTTTACAAAGAAATTTCTCGGATATTGTGGTTTGTTGGTATCTATAGTTGCATTTATATGATGAGTACATACTTTTTGTGGGATACTAGTTCTGGTGAGATGAGTGTTAGATGCTTTTGTTCACAAGGAATGACAAATCACAATATCCGAAAACGCTGAGCCTTTTTGAAGTGCATTTAACTGGATTCAAAGCTCCTACCATTGTCGTAGTACACGATTAATGGGTAGAATTGGACGTCTTTGTGGGCACACAAAATCCATGAAGCTTGTTTATATGCCTACTTCGTCAAAGACTTTGTAAGATGCATACCCAAGGTCTTTAAACTTGCTGGACTACTCAGCCCTGGAAGTAAGCCGAGGGTATGTTAACAAACACTTTGTAAAAAAAATCCCACTGATAATCAATTGTTTAGGGGTACAAGTGACCGATTACAATGTCTCATATGTGCCAATATCAGCCTCAAATATCGGTCTAGGCTTGAAGAAGAGAATCGACTGTTTAGGGGTACAATTGTACAACTTGACTAAGGATGAGACCAAGAGAGCAAAACAAGTTGAGGCCCTTTAATCGATGTTTGTACAATGTCTGCTATACTTGTATACTGCTCGTTTATATTCTTTTATAAGCTTCTTTATTAGTATGTTTAGGGGTACAATTTACGCGTTTATAGTATTGTTTGTACTGATCGGGGTCATCAAATCAACTTAAACATGCCTATTCATCCATATTTGCTTGTTCTTCATGGGGAGAAAACATGCTTAGATAGCATTTTTAGGATGCTATACACGCACCAATTTTAGCACCATTATAAACATATGCTTCATTACTATGGCGTTAATCTTTAACATCAACAAAAAATATCTCCCAATATACCACAAAATCAACTTAAACATGTCTATCCACCCATGTTTGCTTGTTCTTCATGGGAAAAAACATGCTTAGATGGCATTTTTAACGCAATTTCTACACCCTTTAAGATGCATATATCCGCCAATTTTTGCACCATTGTAAACATATGTTTCAATACTATGATGTGAAAGTTAAGTAACAACAAAAAAAATCTCCCAACATAACACGAATTCCATTTAAACATGCCTATGGACCCATGTTTGCTTGTTCTTCATGCCAAAACATATGCTTACATAGCATTTTTAACGCGATTTATACACACTTTACAATGTCTTATACGCACCGATTTTTACACCATTTTCAAGAGATGTTAATGTACTACGATGTGCAACTTCAAAAATATGAAACTACTATCCCCCAAGACCCCATAATTTCACCTACAACATGCCTATTGAAGCTTGTTTTAACAATAGAAATACACCAAACTCGCGTTGCACCAAACACGACTTTTATTCAGATCGAGCGATAAATTCGCGACGTTTCATCTCAATTTCTCGGAGAACTCGTGTCATGTTAGACGTGAGTTCCTTTAATCTAATATTTAAAAAACGCCAATGGATAAGACACGCCACATCAGATGGAACGCGCATTAGGCAGAACAAGCTTATCTAAATATAAAACCATATTAGTAGGGATGAAACTAAGATTAGAAGTTAGGGGGCAAACCATAAATTTCTAAAAGTGGAGAGACAAATTCACAATTAATCTATTTTTTAAAAAATTCTATATATTAATAGAAGCTAAAAAAATTCTCTGTCTAGGGATAAGAGCCCCTTCCAATTGTCATTTGCTTCCATCCCTGCATATTAGGATTATTATCTTATAATTAAATTAGAATATTAAAGAAAGTACCAATGGTGTTATCCAAGTGGTAGACAACTTGATATTGCTTAAGTAGGTCTCGAACTTGTGTATGCAGAAAATTCCCGCTAGGAGACTCACTCACTAAAGTCAGGTGTGCGACACGAGTCGATCCAGATTAGTCAGAACAAAGCCTTGGGGAACCAGAAGGGCAGTAAAAAAATTTAGGCATAAAGCCAAAAAAATACATAGAGGCCTTGTTTGGCATTTAGTGGATTGCTGATAGCATTAGCTGATTTGACTAGCGGATTGCATTAGCTGATTGTATAAAAGTGTTTGGTAAAATTAACTGATAGCTGATAGTTGTTTGATTATTTGAACAAGAAAAATGACATAAAAGGATATGATTATATTCGATACTTGTTTTAATAATTTATTATCTATTAACATTTTGTATCTATTAATATTAATGGGATTATGAAAATTAATTTTTTAATATCATTACTAACCATATATGAAAGATGTACATATCACTTTTTTATTTGTGAAATTATATTTTTAATATAATTTTATTTTTTTATTAAATTTAGATATATATATATATATATATATATTGATTTTTTTTATGAAATTATATTTTGAATATAATTTTATTAATTATTAAATATATATTAATTTTTTATTTATGAAATTATATTTTAAATATAATTTTAATAAATATTAAATTTATAATTATTTAAGAAATTATTTAAGAAATTATTTTTAAAATTTTATTAGTTATTCAAAATTATTTTATTTAAAGATTTTTTATAATTATCAAAGACAAAATAGTATTTACAAATCTTTTATCCAAACCTCTATAACTCAAAAACTCCTAAAAGGAGCTTTTTCAAAACGTTAGGTTTCACCTCAATTTTCTTTTACAATCCTTTATTTATCAAACATCTTAATTAGCGGATTTGACTGGTAAAACCTCTAAAAATACTTTATACCTCAATTTGTGAAATTATATTTTTAATATAATTTTATTTTTTATTAAATTTAGATATATATATATATATATATATATATATTGATTTTTTGTTTATGAAATTATATTTTGAATATAATTTTATTAATTATTAAATATATATTAATTTTTTATTTATGAAATTATATTTTAAATATAATTTTAATAAATATTAAATTTATAATTATTTATTTATTATTTAAGAAATTATTTTTAAAATTTTATTAGTTATTCAAAATTATTTTATTTAAAGATTTTTTATAATTATCAAAGACAAAATAGTATTTACAAATCTTTTATCCAAACCTCTATAACTCAAAAACTCCTAAAAGGAGCTTTTTCAAAACGTTAGGTTTCACCTCAATTTTCTTTTACAATCCTCTATTTATCAAACATCTTAATTAGCGGATTTGACTGGTAAAACCTCTAAAAATACTTTATACCTCAAATTTTAGCTCAAAAAGCTATTTACCAAACATGGCCATAATGTTTGACTAAATATTCAATTTGACCCATATTTTTTTGAAGCACTTTATCGTTAGTTGTCTAACAATTTTCAACTACAGAAAACCGTTTTAACCTAAAATAAAACGTTAAAGATAAAATTATTAAATAAATCAATATAACTATTCAATAAAATATTAGATTCATTTTTTTACATTAATTAAAATTAAAGAACGTATTTTTGATTTAAAAATAGGCCCAAGGCCTTTTCTAAAAACAAACGGCTTAAAAGCCGACTAAATACAAACCAAGAAATTAGGACCATTGGATGAGGTCGAGTTTAATGTGGTTGTTAGATTAAAAAAATAAAATAAGGATATATGGTTACCCGGTGAACCGGTAACCCTTTTATGATGGTATAATTTGACATACCAAGAGGAGCAGGAAAAGGAAAACAAAAACTTAGGGCATCGAAACCAAGAGGATGAAGGTGTTATTTCCATCAACCAAAGAAAAAAATCTGAAAGAAATTTGTGGAGGAGATTGGGTTTGAGCACGGTTTGGAGGTTAGTTCTTGCTTCTTGCTTCCTTTATTTTCGTTTTTTTATTTGAGCGAAACCACATTGCAAATGATGAAGGTTTTTGTATAAACCGTTTGAATGTTCTTCCATAAAAATTTCTTTTTACTTTATAATGAATATTGTAGAAGAGATTGGATTGGAAGTAGGAATTTTTAGGGTTTAGGGTTATTGGCAGTTTATGGTTCTGCTGCAATAAACAAGTAATAGCAATTAAATTGAAAAAGAAAGTAGGAACAAAGATAAAAATAGTTAAAAGAAGTGTTGAACACCTTTATTAAGTAGTTTAGAGGCTTGAATAACTCGTTGACTTTCTTCTTGAATAACAAAAGAAATAAGGTTAAATAATTCAATGATGTTTCAGTTGGGAGTGATAAATGATAGAAATGTAGAGTAGATTGGATTGGAAGAAGGAATGTTTAGGTTAGTTAGTGCTAGTTCCTTCAATTTCCCCCTTTTTAATTGTGGTTGATAAGGTACGAAAATGTGAAAGAAATATTGTCGATGAGATTGGAGTGTAAGAAGGATTGAGTTGAAATCCATGTAATGGTTTTGATTGTTGGTTGAGATGGTTCTTGTTTTTGGTTAAAGAAGTGGTTTGCATATTCTGTACAACTCTAGTATTGAATGTGTTGGAAGGATGTCATTGTTTCTTAAGATCAAATAGGTGATTTGAAGTAGTATGTAATTTTGGGAAATGAGTTTTTATTACACATGTTTGAAAGCAATATTTCTTGGTTGATAGTATTTGTCGAACTTGAGAACGAAACAGAAACCTCCAAATATCATTACATTTGAATGGAAAATTTAACCATATGTAGTATTTACAGGAAAGTTTAGGTTTTTAGACATATTCTTATAAGTAGTTGGCAAGTATTTATACTTTGCTAAAACTGAAATGTAGCTTTTATATGTCAATATAAAGAGGTGAAATAGAACAAATCCTTGGAATTCATATGCAAAATCCTAGTCGTGAAGTTCAGATTTTGGAGAAGTGTCATCAATTTTGCCTTTCATCGTTCCATCTTTGATTATTTTAGGTACACGTTGCAGACAATGGAGCATAAGAAGAAGTCAGATAAAGGGGAGGCTAAGGCTAAGGCACCTAAGATATGTACACCATATTTCCATTTCTAGTAAGTTGAAGTCGAATGTATATAGAATTGTCTAATTTATTAAATATGAGTTGCATAAGCTAACAGTGAAATTTTGTTTTACAGTAAAAGAGAATGTAAACGTTTGGAGGGGGAAGAAGAAAATGAACAACAATGTAAGTGTGTTATGTAATGGTTTGTTAAGTGTACATGATATTTGTATTGGACTAGTTGTGAGAGTGATACAGGAAAGAAAAGTATTGAGTTTGAGGTGGAAGCAGATGAGTGAAGATGACAATGAGCCTGATGTACAAATGTTCAAGGAGCAGAAGCAGACTCTGGCTTAGTGGAAAGCCTCCAATGTGAAGGAAATTGTAGTTTCTGAAAAAGACAAAAAGGTAAGTGAACTTTTTGAAATTATTTATGGAGAAAGAGATGAAAATGTCCTATCATAATGCATATTCGTGTAACAGTCAAGTAATTAATGTTTGTATGAAATGTTGTAGGAGATATCTTCAAGATGTAGCCTCATTAAGCTGTCAGATGTGTTTGAAGAGATGAAGAAGTTGAATATTGAGGGTATTGTTCATGAGTTAGGGTTTGGTCCTTTAATAGAAATGAAACCGAGAGCAATTCATCACGACCTATGTCGCACTTTAGTAGAGAATTTTGATGTCCAGAGCACGATGATGGAATTTGATGGACATAAAATTCCAGTGTTGGTGGAAGATGTGGAGGCTGTTTTGGGTTTGAGGAATGAAGGAGTCGATGTTGAAATTGGAATGAGAAATGTTAATGCAAAAGAAATGGCATCGAAGTACAGAATAAGGAGGGATACCACAGTGAAGAAACTTGAGGAGGAGATACTTAGCAGTGCTTTTGAGGGAGACGAGTTGAGAGCTCGTGTTCTTCTTTTCATTATTGGTTTTTTTATAAGTCCAAATGCGAACTTGATGCCTTCCTCGGAACATTTGCGGTTGTTGTGCCAAGAGGGGTTGAAGGGAAATCTCAATTGGTGCAAATATGCATACGAGAGGTTACTTGATGTAGTACAGAAGTGGAAAGTTCTTGGTGGGTTGGCATACATGACCGGATGCATCGCGATATTAGAGGTAATATATGTTTAAAAGTATGTTTTGTTCGAACGTAGTAGTTGTTTCATGTGATTGAGTTTATTGAGTTTTATTATAATGTTTTGATTAATAATAAATTTAGGTGAGTTTATTTGATTTTTGGAGTGGAGTCGTGAGCAGAAGAGTTGCTGCCACTGATGGTCGCGGTCGCATACATGCTTGGGGCAACAAGAAGGAAGTAAGGAAGATTGTAAACAGCCTCAAGGAAGAAAGGCATCCAAAAAATCCAAGGTAAGTGGGTTAAACGATTTGGTATTAGATAGGATGCTGTGGTTATATGAAATGATTTACTGATGATGTTTGCATGTACTTGGGTATGATGATGAGAATGTGGAAGGGGAAGAAGGGGATCAAAACAATGGAACAAATGATGTGGTTATGGAGATGTTGGAGACTGTACTGTTAGAGTTGTGTGGAATAAAAGATAGTCTGCAAGCTCGTGTGGAGAAGGAAAAAGAATTCGAAGAGAGTATAAGGGAATTGAAGGAGGAATGCAAGAATTTAAATGCCAACATGATAGAATTCTAGAAGACGTTGAGGAAATTTGATGGAGAACTTGTTGTTGCTGTTCAAGAAGAAGAAGAAGTGGTTGACAAAGGGGAAGTCATAGAGTCTGATCCGAACCAAGGACTTGATATTGACGAGGACCCAATGATGGACGACGATGTCGAGTGGTTGAATGAAGAATATGTTGCTGTCCCGAAAACAAAGAAAAAGGTATAAGCATTATAAGTTATTTTGATCAATGTTTCATCAAGTTAAGGAATGAGATTATTGTTGTTGATATTGTTTGTGTTAACTTGTAGGGCAAGACAAGAGTAGTAGCTACTGCAAAGGTTAGTGGCAAAGAAATAAGAGTAGGAATCAGAAGTCGGAACATGAATAAAGTCAGCCATTGAAGGAAGTTTGATGTGGACAATGTTTGGTTTAAGTAGGATTTGTTTAGAACATTATATGTTGTGTTTGATTATGCATAATGGGTGAAATTCGTATGTTATTCAAAATAATTGTAGGGGTTCAATAATTACTGAGGTTTTCTAATAAAATTTAATTCGTTGAACGTGCAGTACTTATTTGTGTTATTAAGTATTGAACAACAAATGTGTAAGCATTGCAGATACTAATGTACGTGCAAGTACCGGAGGGAGTAGGCGCGTCAACGAAAAACACTTGCGACTATATATGGAATACGCCATTGCGTGAAGGGTGAGCAATCTGAATCTGAAAGTATGCTACAATGATGTTGTTCTGTTCAATATAAGTTGTAAGATTTTTGTATGGGTGCAGTGAAGTCATTGTAGATTTTTGCCACTCATATCTGCCTGTAAGCGATGCAGATACGATACAACCAGGAAGTTGGGTCGGTTCAATGGTTAGTAGGTTTGACTATTCCTTTTAAGCATTTTGTAGCATGTTTGAAGAAATTTAGTATGATAGTTGCTATATGTTTTGTTTTTGGTTTAGGTTTTAGATGCCATTGGTTTTACAATTGTTGATGAAGATAAAAGAAAGTAATCTAAAACAAGGAAAGGGTACATCCTGTGTACATTGAGTGTAAGTTTAATATTAAAGAATCTTATGTCTATTATGAACAAATGGATATGGTTTTGTAAGGATACATGGTTAATAATAAATGATGTATTGTAGTCTCAGCTTCTAGAAGGGGTAAAGGCTGGTACACTTGCTGATTATTGGCGTCAGATTTTCAATCAGTATGGCCGGTTGACGGACTGTAATATGGTAAGAAGAAGCATTAATATATTAAACATCCTATGCACTTTCATGTCATATGTATATTACAATGGAAATCGTTGCTTGTTTCAGCTCTATATCCCAGTGAATGACAACAAGACTCATTGGTTTTTGTGTGTCGTCGATCTTGATGCTGGTGAAGTGAAGCTACTCGACAGCTTGCCAACGACCCGATCCAATGCTGCAAGAGTGTCTATGGCCGAGAACCTGGTAATAAGCGAGAACTACGAACTTTTATTCTTCCATTGTTTAAGATGTGACATAGTACGTAAAAACATAAAAATGTTTGTGCATGTAGACGAATAGTCTAAAAGAATGTTTAAAAGATAAGAAGTTTATCCAAGTGTTTGCCTCACCATCAAGGCCGTTGAGCGATCCGCGCGTGATTGTGGAAAAAGTTAAACATCAGGATAATGGGTACATAGTTGTTATATTACAGTACTTTGTGTTATTTTTGTTTAACAAATTGGAAATGATTACTCGTGGTATTATGTTAACATGGATTTGTATTCAAACATAGATGATTGTGGTATGTTTTGCATCAAATGGATGTAGCTTTGGAATGATAAGCCTATAGGGGAAGTGGTAAGTTCATATAATCTTCATTATACTTTGCTTACTTTGGTCATCTATACTGAAAAAATGGTCTTTAATAAATGCTTAATTTGTTTATACTTGTCTTACTAGACCGTTAGAAAATGGGATCGGATATTTCTTTTGTATGATCTTATCAGTCATGATAATAATCGTTTGCAGAGGTCTATCAATGTTGTTGTAGGTCAATGGGTTAACTTCCAGGCAAATGAACAAAAGGTTCCAAAACATGGCACCATTCAGCGTCCAGAATGGTAAGGGTTTAGGAAGTTATGCATTGTTTATTATGTAATTGAATGCATTAGGACGTGTTGTTGATTATTGTAATCTAATGCAATTTTGTTTGGTGAAGAACATGTCAGGGGAGGCACAGGTGAGAGGATGGCAACGGATGTTTGACTGTTTGTTTGTGGCATTACGTAAAGGAACCCACTTTTTATGGGTCGTAACCATGTTTGTATGTATATGTACAAAGGTATGTGTAGTAGAAATGTGGTGCAAGCATAAATAGGTTATGTAAGAGTAAACTAAAAACATTTTGAATGTATATTATGCAATTTTGGGGCCATAATGTGTTAGAACGCTTGTACAGAAATTTTGCATTATATGATACATTTCAGTGGATAAAATTAGCATATGCACATGATTTCGTATGTCTGTAGAGGATATATTTGGTTGTATGTACAGGTATTTGAAGCATATTGAAGTGAGATAATTGTTTGGTTGTACTTACAGTTATTTGAAGCATATATAAGTGAATTTGTATGTCTGAAGAGGATCTACTGTGTACACGTTTGGAATCTGCATAACAGTAAATAATAAATTGTAATTTGGAAACACGATGAATTTGTAGGTAAAGTATAAACGAAAAGTCAATGAACTTGATTGAATCTTGATTAATACCTTCGATGTCGTGGTCGGAGATATGTTATCAACATGGATTCTACTCGTTATTCCAACAATATGCGCCGACCTACGTGGAATTCAATAGCAAACTTGTGTTAACTTTCCATGTATTGTCATACAACATACGTAAGTATAAATGACTCATAGTTGCATAAGGTTGGGACATGTCTAGGTCAGGAGGAAAGTCTTCATCGTCGTTGAAGAACGTTGAACTTGTCCCTACAGCACCCGTTGGAAGTTGAAGCTTCAGTCCCGGGCATGTGTTCTTATTGTGTCCCTCCATTTTACATAATGAACATTGATTCCTCTATTTTGTGGACGCATTAGGTTTTATTTTCTGCTTCCATTTTGCTTCCTTCTTTTGCGGGTCTCGAACGTTGTGTTGGCTTACCCTATGTGATGAGGACTCATTCAAGGTTATGGACTGCTCAAATTCAGCAGTTAGTCGGAGTAACTAATCTTTTGTGCTTTTGAAACTTTCGTCTATTTGAGACGCAAGGTAGCACAACCGCGATGAAAGTGAGCGTAGCGAAGAAAATCGAGACATTTGTTTTAATTCGGGAGGCACATCGCTGTGAAGATAAGATGGAGCAGAGAGCTTAGCATTTTTTGTCCAGCGCGGTAGTATTAAACAATTAGGGAGCTCAGAGAAGTCTTCCAACTTAAGAACGTGCAGTTGATGGCGACATAGAAGTCCGACCGTTTCAAATTTCCGACAAGTGCATGTAATGTTATTTGTTGTGACATCAAGCACAACCTCATACATTTTTTCTGGATCCTTATATTGTGTCAAACGATACGTTCGCGCGCCTTCAATCTCAAGAGTCGGATGTAGAGCATGATACAGTGTCTCATATTTCAGTTCCTCCTGAACAATTTCAAAGGATGCCCGGGTGAAGATGTCAGTTGCACTCCTTTCAAGGTCATGCAATTTGGTCATTAGGAAAGGCTTCGAGGAAGAATTTTTGTATTCTTGCCTCAACTCCGTTATGCGCATCTCATTTATACCCTTGTCAATGGCACGAAAAACTTCTAGATATGTCTTCTTATGTTTGAGGATAATGTTGAGGGCGGAATTCATAGATTCACAGCGTTGTGTGGAGCGAACATTGGCGAAGAAATGTCCTATAAGATATGCTTGTGCCCACATACCAACCGTGTGATCCTTCTCCACAACCCACGGATGCTGCTCCACGTTAAAATGTTTCATAACTGATCTCCACTTGCGATCGCATTCCTCAATTCTTCACCAAGAGGACATGCACCGTGTAAAGGCGAATGTAAATGTGGGATCACCTATGTTTGCCTGGGTATTTCGAGAAAGATGCCACGAACCTATTCGATGTTGTGCACATGGGAACATTGTCTTGATAGCCCTATGCATGGCCCTATCACCATTCGTGACGACTGACACAAGAGCTTTGTTAGACATTGCCTGCAAAAACTCCCTAAGTACCCACTCAAATGTGTCTGCAGTCTCGTCAGCTAAAATTGCCACACCGAAGACAATGGTTTGATGGTGGTGATTAACACCAATAATAGGCATTATAGGCCGGCCATACATGTTACCCTTGTACGTTGTGTCAAATGCAATGACATCACCGAAGCATATGTAGTCAGACCTGGATGTCGAATCGGACCAAAATATATTATGCAATCCCCATGATTGGTCAGTGTTGAACTACATGTACAATCATGTATGATCTTTCTTGAAGTCGAAGTAAGCAAGAAGAGCATTGACATCACCATCGCGATATTCATCCACCGTCACTTTTTGAAGGGAGTTGTACAAGTCTTTCCGAATGAAACCAACATTGTGGAAACCACCCGACTGTTGCGTGAAATAATTCATTACTCCTGACGTTCTAAGGCCAACACTTTTCAAAGTTCGTGCCTCAAGTACATCATCCTTAGTAACTTCTCTACTCGACCGAAGATACGGTTGCATTATAGGTGGGCACAACGGGGTATTATGTTCACTGTGACATACTGATATCTCCCGCCTTGATTCTTCTCTACACTTGACAATAGCCTTTGCCTTGCAACCAATTCGTGTTATATCACGTTGCGCACGTTTCCGGTCGGACTCATGAACTTTCGGTCTGCGCTGTCCTCCCCGTGAACAACATAACTCTTGTGTATGTACATTTCCTATACCATCATGCCTAGTTGTTGCACGACTGACATTGAACCCGTTATTCTTCGCATAAACCCGATAATAGTTCCACGACTTGTCACGAGAGTTAAACACCATACCAACCAAATTGTCTGAAGCACCAACTTGATTTGTTGTGCACTCATTTGGTTCACCAATTTGAGTATCTTCCACTCTTATACCAGCCATGTTTCGACACCGAAGATGTAAAAAATCTCTACACCGATATGTTGTTTCTTCCTTTGTTTCTTACTTGTCTCTAAGGATGAAAGAAGGAGAAGTAGTTGTGGAAAACCATTATTATCAGCTGCAACTTTAAATTGCAATTACTTGACAAATGGTCTGGTAGGTAATACAATAAATGTTAAAACATGAAATGGGTTTCGATACCATTTTACGGAGGTATCGATACCCCATTCAACATCCACTAAAACTTGATGTTTCTGCCAAACCAGCATCAAAACCTAGTTATGGGTTTCGAGCCCCCATGAATAAGACTGAAATTGAGCGTCTCTGACAAACCGGCATCAAAACCCAACTTTCGGTTTCAATCCCCAATGAAGAAGACTGAAATTGGTCATCTCTGGCAAACCGGCATCGAAACCCAACTTTCGGTTTCGATCCCCAATAAAGAAGACTGAAATTGGGCGTCTCTGGCAAACCGGTATCGAAACCCAATTTTCGGTTTCGATCCCCCGTGAAGAAGACTGAAATTGGGCGTCTCTGGCAAACCACCATCGAAACCACATTCCTGATTTCGACACCACATTGAGGAGCAGTCAAATTAGCATGTCTACCAAACCAGCATCGAAACCTGAGATCGTTGGTTTCGATACCCCTTGAGAAAGGACTACAACTTTGTTAGCCTTTTGGAAATTAGCATCCAAACCTCATGTGGGGATTCAAAACCGGTTTGAAATACTAAATAGCGGGAAAGAAGTTATGTAAATGAAAACTTCCCTCCTTTATCTCCAAAAACACAAGTTTCTAACACTAACCCTAGAATTTTTAGGCATATTCTTTTTTTTCTTTGATTTTCAGGCATATTCGTTTGTTCTTCGATTTCTACACAAATTTTCACATCTCCTGCCCCAAACTCCTCAATGGCTCCTAAAAACAAACCCGGTAAAGGTAAACGATGTCGGATTGAAACAGGTGGTTCTATCCGTTCAAATGAAGGGGAAGCGCCACAACCTCGAAATATTTTGAGCCATTGTTTTCGTGATCCCGCTTATCTTCAGCGATACCATGAAGTGTACGAGGCGAAAAAGATTAGGAAGGAGCGAACCATTGACTTGGATTTTTTGATGTCCCATGAATATCAATTCAACTTTTGGCCTTTATTTGTGGAATGGGGTTTGATCAGATATCTCGATATTAAACCTCGTGTCTATCACAACCTCGTGAAGATCTTCTATGCAAATGCTACCCTTCAGCATGACGGCAGAACCCAAACCAAGGTTGTAGCTATCGAGTCGTATCATTGGGAGTTGAATTTACAATCACTCCGGCAATTATTGCCCAACACCTTGGTGTGGAAGCTACTTGTGAAAAACAAGAATTCGAGCGTGTCCCCTTGAAGTTTGATGATGATAGCCCCACTCATCTTCATATCCATGAAAGGCTTCTGCATCTTATGACAACTTGGTTCTTTCGGCCCGTAGGTGGACGATGCACTCGCATGTGTCATACCGATTATTGGTGGTTGCACCAATTTCGGACTGAAAATAAACCCGATATAGCAACAATCATCTTCAAATCTCTTGTGGAAATCATTAGCAACCCTTCAAGAGGCTCCCTCAATTATGGATGTGTGCTAAGCCACATATTTTAATGTTATGGATCGACACCTCCATGGACCCTAAAATCCCGCTGTTGAGTAAAATTGATGAAACAACAACTAAGAAGACGGGGTGGACGTTCATTCAGGGTGAATGGGTCCATAAAAGAGATGAAGATGAAGCAAGAATTTCCGTAGGAAATGATGATGCAACCGATGCTCTACCTCCCTTGACACTTGACTCCATCTATGCTGCTGTCACGACGGGCTTTCAGAACTTGGATGCTTTTATGCGCAGTAGTCATGCTGAGACTCAATCTGATCTTGAGAAAGTAGAAGATCGTGTGAGATCATTGGAACATAAATTTCATCGGCATGTATTTCGACCAACATCGCCTCAGGATGCGCCGGAGCCTGAAGATGGTTAGGCTAGTATGCATAGTATAAGGAGTTTCTTGTATTACATGTATAAACTTTTCTTGATTTTGTTAGACTGCTTCATGAACATTGTTTGACTCATATTGTACTCTTGTGTATGTACACCTCCCTTTCATTTCGTGTTGCAGTGTGTTTACTATCCTTGACAAGTTGATTGTGTTCGTGCATGTAACATTGGATTTTTTGTATAAGAATCTATCACAGGTAATTCTACAGAAGAGCACTATGATGCAAATTCTGCACCAGCAGGGCATGATGAGGCATATGCTCTAGCAGAAGGCCATGATCATGCGCGTGCTTATACGCCTCAAGTGACTTGCACTTACATGCGAAAGAAGCTTCATCGCCATGGCATAACGCCAAGTAATGAAATAGACTCTGAAATTCAGAGACCTAGGCGTCCTTCTCAAATGTATGGCGAGTGGTACAGGAATGTACCAGCTACCATGGCGAATAAGAAGCTTCTTATTCTTGATTACAATGGCGTGCTTCCCAGTGTTAGGAGAGACGGTATTCCTTTTCTGTCTCACTTTTATTCAAAATGTTTATAAATTAGATTACGAAATTGTTTTTTTACGTATGCAGTTGTGCAACTCAGACCTGGTGCTCCGGAGTTTCTGTATTATTGTTTTACTGCCTATGAGGTTGCTATTTGGTCTTCAAGGAGAAGGTAATGTGGACCTCTGCCACCACCCTAAATCAATTGAATTAACCGATCCTTTAAGATTATTTGTTTTCTTACTTTTTTGTGCCTGACCTGTTCATCAATGCAGAGAAAACCTTGAGTGGGAACTTTGGAGAATTAGCGATCTTAAACCAAGACTTGCCTTCATTTGGGTAACTTCAAAATTTTTCTTCGTTAAAGCATCTTTAAAAATTTGACAAAATTGATGGACTTCATTTGAATTATGCAGGATCAAAGTCACTGCGAACAAAATCCCTCCGAACCAAATATATTTACAAAAAATCTGAGGCGCGTGTGGGTTAATATGCCTCAGTATAATGAAGGAAACACGTTGTTGGTTGACGACTCCGAAGCTAAAATGATTAATAATCCGGTCAGTAAAGAACACAACCTATTTTGATCTTACTTTCAGCAATATAATCAATGAATCTTTAGAAACAAATTATGTTTTTGATTATGTTCATGTTTCAGGAGAACACCTACATATGTCCTAAATCCTACAAGGTAGAAGATGAGACAACTGATAACGCATTAGGTAAAACTTCCGAAATCAAACATATTCATTATAAAGATTAAGCAATTTCTTCAAATGAAACCTAATTATGTAATTACTGTACTTGCACTTGATCATAGAAATAGATGGTTCCATTCGGGTATATTTACAAAACTTGGCCGCAGCAGACAATGTACAAGAGTATGTGAAGCATCATCCGTTTTTGGATTAACTGCAGGTCAAAGAGTTCGTCAATTGAATTAACATATTGTTCTCTGATAATCTCATCTGTATTATATGTTTGTTCGTCTTTTGTAATTGTGTAAATACAACATACAATGTTAAATATGTACAAATCTCATAGTAAAAAATTTGTCCTTATTATATGATCAGTTTACAGTTTTGTACACAAACAACACACATTTCCAAAAAGTATAAAAAACTGTAAATCTGCTACACTATTCGCTTGAACCCTAACAAAAGTAAACAATCCCTAGTAAACAAGCACTGAAACACCAATATAGGTTGTTTCGATGCCACCTAAAGGACTTAAAATTTGGGGTCATTCTCGGAAGCAAGTTTCGAAAACGACCATAGGAGGTTTCAATGCCCCGAAAAGGACAATGTTTTTGACAATTCTGCCAAACCAACACCGAAACCCGAAATATGTCGTTTCGATGCCCCTTATACAACAAGTAAAAAAGTATGCTTTTTGGTATGAAATTGTGTATGTCCACATATCATTTTTCTCTTACAAAAGGTATAAACTTTTTCTGCAGGTTACACCGGCACCGAATGTAACCCCCTCGTCCCGGTCCGGACGTTTGACCGGTCCGAGTAAGCTACACGGGGAAAACCAATGTGAAACTCGTTAAGGTCCCACCTCGGTTAGCAACCCTGAAAATTTTCTTTTATTTATATCTTGTCTAAATGCATTATTATGTCCTATGTGAAACACAACAGCGGAAACACAACAATATAAAAATGACCATCCAAAACAACAATTTAAAACAGCTCATTTTTCCTTTTAAAGCAGGCCGTATCGATTCACCTGCAGAGGGTATCGATACGCCTTGACCAAGTCAATTTCCCCAAGTCAAACCAGTGAGACCGTATCGATATCGCCCTTGGGCGTACCGATACGCCCTCCTCGATCAACATCTCGCGGTCAACGATATTAGACCGTACCGATACACCTAGAGCCCGTACCGATACGCCAAAATCCCGTCAAAGTATCAGATTTCCAGTGAAGTTTTGGCGTATCGATACACCCCAGCGTACCGATACGATAAGCCAAATTTGAGTCCCAAAGTGTATGACCATATTGATACGGCCCTTGGGTGTACCGATACGCCCTGCACTGCAATACCCAAATTTGCAGCAAAACGACTTAAGACTCGACTCTAGATGCGATTTACGACTCCCCTAGCCACAAACAACATTCATACAACCTTTAACAACCAAGATATCAACATAACATTCAAAACGAACAAGGATCATGTCTCAAAAGGACTCATACATTTACCATAAAGAGGACATACTTTGCATTTAGGATTCATGCCTTAGAAACAAAACATATAAGCATTCATGACATACAACATAAACAAGGTTTACAATTCAAACAAAGCATCCACAACCATACTGATATCAACATAACACTAAAGCATTCAAATCAACAACACCTATCCCATTGCTTGACTATTACAATCTTTCAATTTAAAGTTCATACTTGAGCTAACCAAAAGCGACACTTGGAGGCCTTTCCTTGCCCTTGCCACCCACAAGCTACTGATCTGCATTGTCGAACAAAAAGGAGCGTAAGCATAAAAGCTTAGTGAGGGTAAGCTCATAAAACAAACCTCGACAAATGCAGGGTCCAAGCATGAACAACAACAAAGATAGAATGCATGATCTTACCTCCGATCCACAAGAGCCCAAAATATACATGATGCATGAACATATAATCAACACTATGCCATGATCAACAACTCATAAGCCCAACACACGAAGATACATATTTCAATGTATTAACAACAACATATATCAATCCACATTGGCACCTAGTTATGACTCGAATACGCGGATAACCGTTGGAACTTACATCCAACCACAACAATTACCTTACGGTGGGATTACACTCATCACCGTTTCTCGCGAAGGGGATTCCACTCATCCTCACACCCCGTCGATGGGATTTCACTCACCACCGACTAATATATATATATATATATATATATATATATATATATATATATATATATATATATATGAAGATTTCCGGGCGAACTCGTACTCCATCTTGATGACCACCGTCACCAAGACCACGCGCGCATTTGACTCTCGTGTGTACACTAAACATCCTAATGATCGATCATTGTACCCAAGCATACTAGTGCCAATATTAAACACAATTCATACTACATGCATAACAATGCATCAAACCATGCCTCAACAACATGTATAACACAATATACATAGCCAACACAAACACAATTGAACATGAGGCATAAACACATCCAAAGATCAACCATAGTCTCTAACTAAAGCTTGGGATTAGGCTACCACTCTAATCCCATCTCTAGGTGGGTCTACCAAGCCCGACCTAGTCCACATGCTTGAACCAAAAACTCGAAAACCATTTAAAAACATTTAACCACTCACCTTCACTTCCAAGCTCAACAACCAAGCAACCAAGACCTTCAAGCTTCCGGATTCACTCCCGATGCTTCACCAACACAAACTCTTGCCTCTAAGCATTTCAACACATTCAAAAAACCTCAAATCAGTCCATACATCAATGTAGCAAACCCGGAACACTAATCAAGCATAAAACATATGAATTCAAGCTATGAACAACCCCCAAAACATCAAACCCGAGCAGCCCTCAAACTCAACCCAAAACTCTTGTTTCAAACACTTTTAACACCTCTAAAAGCCTCCAAAACAACCTTCAACCAACATACAACCAAAAGCCCTCAATTTCCAACATAAAACAACCCAAAAAACAACCTTAAAACCCTTATAAAAAAACCCATCAAAACCCAAATCCGGGAATCTTTATAGAACACTCTAAAATTCATATATGTTGGACCTTTTAGGTTGAAAACAACTTATCTAACATTAATAAATCAAAAACTTAAATCAAAACCTAAGAAGTAGCAACCTTTAACATTTTTACATGGAAAACCAAATTTCTAAAACCATGATGAAAATGAAATCTAATGGTACTTTTGAAGAGAGGAAGATGAGAGCACAATGGGGATGTAATTACCTCTCAAAACTGACCAAAAATGAAGGAGAAAGGAGATGGAATAGTGAAAATGGTGAGAGCCCTCTCCTTGTCGTTGAAAACCAAAATGAAGAGAGGAGGAAGATGACAAGGAGCTCTTTTAATCAAAAAGGGGTTTTTAAATTGAAGTCCATCTATTTACAGATTTGCCATTAATGAGATGGCAAATCTCATTATTTACAAATTCCATAGAAAATGGGTTTAAAATCTATTTAAGTCCAACATAAAATGTTTGCTTCGAAATTATGAAGACCAAAATAATACTTTATTATTTTAATTATAAAATCGAAACTCAAAATATTATTTTATTATTATTTTCACCCGACCCCCAAACCCGAGTGTTACACCAAAACCCTATAGGTGTGGGTTCGATGCCCCCTGTTGGAAAAGATAGCACCGAAACCTCATAGGCGTGGGTTCGATGCCCCCTATACGACAAGTACAAAAATATGCTTTTTGGTATGAAATTGTGTATGTCCACATATCATTTTTCTCGTACAAAAGGTATAAATTTTTTTTGCAGGTCACACCCGTACCGAAACCCCATAGGAGTGGGTTCGATGCCCCCTGCAGGAAACAAAAGCACCAAAACCCCATAGGAATGGGTTCGATGCCCCCTATAACAAAAGTATGCTTTTGGGTAGGAATTTCTGTATGTACACATTTTTTTACAAGTACATGCGCGATTTTGAACCTTGGTGAAATTGTGTAATAAAAAAGGTATATACCATTTCCTCTTACAAATTTGTGCAAATTTGTGTACATTTGCTACTACTAAGTGTATACAGTACCAAAACCCCTTAATATGGTTTCGATCCCAGTAAAAGGAATCTACCTTTTCAGTGATGTTTCTTTTCATTGTAATCACATGAATCGTTTCCTGTTCACCATGTATAAAGCTGGTTTCAATACCCTCCAGAACGAATCAGCCTTTTCAGTTCCTGTCTTTTCACTAGAATCACATGAAGGGGTTCATGTTCATGTACCTGGTTCTATGAACAGATATTGTGCCTTCCTTCTCTCTCAGTTTCCCTCCGTAGACTTTTCACTTTCCCTCCCAACTGAATTGTGTATGTACACATATCTTTACAAGTACATGCACGATATTGAACCTTGGTGAAATTGTGTACTAAAAAAGGTATACACCTTATTCTCTTACAAATTTGTACCAATTTGTGTACATTTGCTACTATTTTATGTATATACACAAAACCTTATACAGCTTGGAGCAAAGTAAATTTTTTCGTATGAAATTGTGTATCTACACACTTCCTTACAAGTACATGAGCCATTTTCAACCTGGCTGAACTACGTGTAATACAAAAGGTATAAACTTCTTAGCAGGTCAAACCGGCATCGAAACCATATAGAGGTGGGTTCAATGCCGCCTACTGCAAAATTAGCACCGAAACCACCTCTATTTGGTTTCGATGCCCCTGATACAAAATTTGTGTACATTTGCTAATAACTTATGTCTATATGCAAAACCTTATAAAACTTGTACCAAAAATGTAGAAACTTTTTCTACAGGTCAAACTGGCACCGGAACCCCATAGAGCTAGGTTCGATGCCCTCTACAGGAACTAAAAGCACCGAAACCGCATATAGGTGGTTTCGATGCCCCCTTCTAAATCATGTACCAAAGTATGCTTTTGGTTAACAATTTGTGTATGTACACATTTCCTTACAAGTTAATGACCCAACTTGAACCTTCGTGAAACTGTGTAATAAAGTAATGTATATACCGTTTTCTCTTGCAAACTTGTACCAATTTGTGTACATTATGCTACTACTAAGTGTATATAGTATCGAAACACCTTAAGGTGGTTTTGATCCCAGTAAAAGGAATATGCCTTTTCAGTGTTGTGTCTTTTCACTGTAATCACATTAACTGTTTCCTGTTCATCATGTATAAAGCTGGTTTCATACCCCCCAGAACGAATCAACCTTTTCAGTTTCTTGTCTTTTCACTAGAATCACATGAACCGTTTCATCTTCATCGTGTATACAACTGGTTTCGATACCCACCAGAACGAATCAGCCTTTTCAGTTTCCTATCTTTTCACTAGTATCACATGAAGGGGTTCATGTTCATGTACCTGGTTCAATGAACAGACATTATGACTTCCTTCTCTCTCAGTTTCCCTCCATAGACTTTTTCACTTTCCCTCCCAACTAAATTTCCCTATATATTAACAACTCTTCTCTTTACTCTTTACAACATCTTCTACTCACTATACTCAACCCTTCGCTCTAAAATCAGTTCTTCACCAAATCCTATTTAATTTCTTCAAATAAAATGAGTTCAAGCAGAGCTTCGAGTAACAATCCTCAGCCATTCGCAAAGAGGAAACTTGAATTCGAATCAGACTCAAACATCGAGGATGATGTCTATTTCAATTCTGACGAAGAGGATGAACAAAGCCATGACACACTCAAAAGAAGCAGATGGTTCAATAAGTTTTTCGAGACCATCGATACAATGAACACAATCAATGACCCTTCTACTACATGGCTTTGTCCAGCATGTTAAGGAGGTCCTAGTGCCTCTCACAAGTTTAATGGCATTCAGTCCCTAGTGACACATGCCAAAACCAAAGGCGGACCAAAGCTTAAACTCCATCGCCAACTTGTTGAGCTATTGGATGAGGAATTGCGTAGAAGGGGTACTTCGACTTTTCCTCATGGTCAAGCTTATGGCCAATGTAGTGGTTCTAGAGATGATCCGAATGATGCTAATATTGTCTGCCCCCCGCCTGCAAACGACGAGGATGAGGATCACCAAATACTCAGGCCACCCATGGTGATGATAATGAACACAAGGCTGCATCAAGATGATGCAAAATGGGAAGGTAGTTATATAACAAATTTGAATTATGTTTTCATGAATATTACAATTGCTTAACTTCTAATCTCTTGCATTTTCTGCTTTAGTGGATTGGTATGGGAAACCAAGAGCTTCTTGACTATTTCAGCTCCTATGATACTGTTGTTAGGGCTCACCAATCTTACGGTCCTCAAGGCCATCGTGGAATGAGCCTTCTAATTTTTCAGAGCATGGCAACAGGTTATCTCGATGCTCAGCGTCTGCATAACCAGTTTGCTGCCCAATATGATCCTTCTGTCGTAAATCAAATGTTAATTTTCAACTAATAAGGGGTTTCTTGAAGTCCTTCAAATATTTTCATATTTGCCAAACAAGCACCAAAACCACAAAATGGTGGTTTCGATGCCGCCTTCAAGGTCATCAATTTTTCCCATTTTTTATTTCTTTATATACATAAATCATTGTGTATGTAAGTAAATATGTACACAATTCCTTACAACAATATCCATTCTCACCCTAACAAAATTTAACATACGCCCCATTTTTGCTCAACCAGCACCGAAACCCAATATACGCGGTTTCGATGCCACATAAAGGACTTTAACTTTTGCCTATTCTGCAAAACCAGCATCGAAACCACGTATAGGTGGTTTCGATGCCCTTATAAAAACTTGTACGAAAGTATGTTTTTTTGGTAAGAATTTGTGTATATACACATTTCCTTACAAACACATTAGCCATTTCGAGGAACCATGGAAAAATTGTGTAATAAAAAAGGTATACACCATTTTCTCTTACAAAGTTGTACCATTTTGTGTATATTTGCTACTAATAATCGTACATACACTCATCCTAATAAAACTTGTAGCAAAGTATGCTTTTCGGTAAGATATTGTGTATGTACACATTTCCTTAGAAGTACAAGAGCCATTTTCAACCTTCGTGAAACGTGTAATAAAAATGGTATATACCGTTTTCTCATTCAAATTTTTACCAAATTCTGTACATTTGCTATTAATATGCGTATATACCCAAATCTTTACAAAACTTATACCAAAGTAGGCTTTACGGGTACGAATTTGTGTATGTACACATTTCCTTACAAGTACATGAGCCATTTTAAACCTTCGTGAAACTGTGTAATAAATAAGGTATATAACTTTTCCTTTTACAAATTTGCACCAATTTGTGTACATTTGGTACTAATACGTGTATATACACAAATCCTTATAAAACTTGTACCAAAATATGCTTTTCGGGTAAGAATTTGTGTATGTACACATTTCGTATAACGACACGAGCTATTTTGAACCTTCATGAAAAAATGTAATAAAAAAAGGTAAATGCAGTTTTCCCTTACAAATTTGTACCAATTTGTGTACATTGGGTACTAATACGTGTACATACACAAATCCTTACAAAACTTGTACCAAAGTATGCTTTTCGGGTAAGAATTTGTGTATGTACACATTTCCTACAAGTACATGAGCCATTTTCAACCTTCGTAACAATGTAATAAATAAAGTATATACCGTTTTCTCTTACAAATTTGTTCCAATTTGTGTACATTTCGTACTGATAAGTGTATATACACAAATTTTAACAAAACTTGTAACAAAGTATGCTTTTCAGGTAAGAATTTTTGTATGTACACATTTCCTTACAAGTACAAGTCCATTAAAAACCTTCGTGAAACTGTGTAATAGAAAATGTATATACCTTTTTCTCTTACAAATTTGTATCAATTTCTGTACATTTGCTAATAATATATGTATATACACAGTTTCTTACAAATATTATACCAAAATATGCTTTTGGGGAAAAATTTGTGTATGTACACATTTCTTACACGTACATGAACCATTTTGAACGTTCGTGCAACTGTGTAATAAAAAAGTATATACATTCTTCTATTACAAAATTGTACCAATTTATGTACCGTTTCATGTAACAAATTATTTACCGTTTTTTACCCGATAAACAAGTCTGCTCTTTTTTAGCTTGTATTTAAAAGTTGTTCCCTATAAATGTCTTAGTCCCAGCCTCAACAATAAAAGACGATTTATCCGTAAAATCTTCGTACGACGTCGGTCTATATTTCGTAATGTACCCATCGTTCTGCTATGGTTTCCTTTCCAAGTTAAAATTTTGTAATATTTTCCAAGGAAAAAGACTTTAAATCTTTAAACTTTGTGAAGACTTTGTTAAAACAAAGTTCGGAGAGACAGAGATGATGAAGAACGTTTTATATTTGTTTTCTTTAATAATTATTACAATTTCATCAGCCGCCATGACTGTATCATCATCAAGAGAGCAGCTAAGTTCAAAGCAATGTGAGGATCTGGGTTTCACGGGATTGGCTCTTTGTTCCGATTGCAACACTTTCTATGAGTACGTCAAAGATAAAGGTATACAAAAATTTAATCTTGGTTTTCAATTTTATAATGTTTCAGCGCTTTGTTTGATTAAAAATTGGAATTTTTAGGTTTATCTGTCTGGGTTTCCGTCTTGGTTTCTGGGTTATGATTTTATTGCATCAGAAGACTTTTTCAGATCTTAAATTAGGAGCTTTGGTTCATCAATTTTGATGCTTTTTTTCCTGGTTGGCAATGTGCAGTTCTATTTAATGAGGTCAAATTTGGGTATGGAGATCTGAAATTTTACATATCGGTTACCTTTTTTAACACCAAATCCATTGTATCTTGGCAAAACATCATTGAGGGCAGTGCATTTTGATTAATAAAAAAAGAATTTCTTTAGGATAAAAATCATTGCCCGTTTTCGGTGCTCTATTTATGCCCATACTAAAATTTAGGTTTAGACTTTAAGGTTAAGGTTTATGTTTTGAGAATTTAGGGTGGGGTGTATTTCTACTAAAGTATAGAGTGTAGGGTTTAAAATTTGGTGTTTGGGCTTGGAATTTAAATTGTTTTTAGTATTGGGGCATAAAAAGGGGCACCGAAGAGGAATAGAGAATTTGGGTTTAAGGTTTAAGATTAAGGTTTGTGGTTTAAGGTTTAGGGTTAAGGTTTGTTGTTTGGGTTTAGGGAATTTGGGTGGGGTGTATTTTTAGGGTATAGGACATAGGGTTTAGAATTTAGGGTGAGGGCTTGGAATTTATTTATTTTTAGTATTTTTGTAGTGTTGGGGCACCGAAGAGGGTCAAATGATTTTTATCCATTTCTTTATAGATTTTAAAGAACAGGTATAAATTACATATTAAACTCAATGCTCAAAGTCGACTTACAAATGCTTTTCATGCAAGAAAATGACTCTTAACTAAATGTTTTGATTTCAGAGTTGATGTCTGATTGTTTAAAATGCTGCACGGAAGACTCGGATGATTCTGTTAGTAAGGTACGAAATGGTGCGATGTGTGCATAGTGGAAGAGTTTTTCCTCTTGGATTAAATTGAGTTTCACCATAACTGTACTTTATAGCATGTATAATACTGCTGCAGGTACCTCAGATGATATTACACTCTTATGTTTTAAGTTTCTTATTGAACTTTGCATGTAAGAATCAGTAACATTTCTTTTCTAGATCCATCTATGTGCATTATATAACCACTATTTCCCAACTATAGTTGTCATTGGGTGTAGGAATAATCACATTACCTACCTCTCCGTAACTCCAACTCAAATGTGAGTGTCAGACATGGTTTTGTGTCCGACATGGGTATGTTTTAGAGCTTCTCCATATATTTGAAAGGTCCTTGAAGGATCATACCAGATATGGGTTTCAGACAAGAAGTCCCCCCCCCCCTTATTTTTCTCTTATCTAAATTCATGCAATTGCAGATTACGTATTCAGGTGCAATACTGGAGGTGTGCATGAGGAAACTGGTATTCTATCCCGAAATCGTCGGTTTTATTGAAGAAGAGAAGAGCAAGTTTACATCTGTTAAAGTTCAGTATGTTTTCAATTCTCCGCCCAAATTGATCATGTTGGATGATGAAGGCCAACCTAAGGAAACCATAAGGTTAGTTGCTTCTTCTCTTATGATGCTATATCCACTGAATAAAGAGAGCTCCACTTTAAGAGATCAATGTTGCTTCAACTCCTTGTATTTTTTTGAAGTGTCGGTATTCAGTGCATATTCGTGGAAAGATTACTTTGGCTAACTCTTTATGGTGCTCATAATTTTAGGTTGTTATCTAAAATCAACATCCAAGCATGTTTTTCCTCCCCCTGCCCCTTCTGTTTTCTCTCGTCTCACCCCATAACTATTTAGATAGAAACTATATGAATTACAAAGCAATGTTATTATTTTTATACAATAAATCTTATCTTTGTAACCGCTTGATCTGCCTCTAATTTACTAAGACTCGGGTTTATGTCTGATACTCACACAAACACAAGTATGTTCAATTTTTTAAAGTTAGAAATGTATTTCAAAGGCCCTTGGAGGGTCACATCCTTATAACTATATCTAGATATTCATAGTATACGAGTTTCGTATGCACATACTTTAAGAAGTATCATAAATTTGCATAATCTCCGGAAAGGCAGTTTAGGTTTAACATGACAACTCTGTTGCGACTCTTGAAATTCAGCCTGATCAGCTATATTACACTTTTGACTTTTCATTTTAATTTCTTGAAATATTCATGTATGTAAGTATTGGAACATGGATATGGGTATCTTCAAACATCCATGCCTTCTTTATTTATTATTTTGAAATTCCAGTTTGCACTTTTACTGCTCAGATTTTGGTGAAAACAATGAGGCTGCTGCTGAATCTTTCTCTGTTCTTTTGCAGAATTGACACTTGGAAACGTGAACACCTCCTGCAATTTCTGCGAGGGAAAGTTAAACCCAATTCAGCTAGTTCATAGTCTGGTTTATTTCTTCAGGCTCAGGTTCTTGTCATCCAAACTAAACACTAATTTGATAATAAAAACGATAAAGTTAAAGCTGCAGCTCATAGCTTTGTTCGGGTATCATACCTGCTCAACTCTAGCTCAGATCAGAATATAGGTCTTAATTTTCAGGTTTAAAGATAAAAGAAACCAATTAAGATTTCAAGAAAAATATACACTTAATTGAGCCCTTATAATTAAAAATTCAATCAATCAAATCTCTTTGCTAACGTTGATAGAAATCTCTTTGTTAACATTGACTGTTATTTTTTGCTGACATGGTTAACAAGACTTTTATAACGATGTAACATGTTGTTAGGGGAGGGAATCGGGTGAGGCGGGGACGATTTTGCATTCTACATTCCGTCCTTAACATTTATGGTTACGGTTTTGGAAATTCCCATTAAATACTTTGAGGATTTTATCGTCCCTATACATTCTTGCGCGGATCTCTGCGGTTTTTGGGGAATTCCGATCCTAAAAAATTAAACAAAATTACTATTTTACTGACCAAAATAAATGGCCAATTCAGTTTAAAATACAAAGTTTGGATACTTTGATTGGAAGCGTTACAAGATGATAAAGATTGTAAGGGTGTTGTAGTGGGGGGAAATTTAGACGAGGGTTTTAGCTAATATCTAAAAATTTAAATAGAAATATGTTAAGAAACTTGAGTATGATAAGTTTGAAAAAAAGTTAAAGTGATAATAATATAGTTAATATATATATATATATATATATATATATATATATATATATATATATATATTAAAATTTTGTAATCTTTCTGGATGTTTTTTGGGATCTCTACGGTTATTTATATGGCTACGGTTTAGTTATCCTCGTGGTTTAGATATAGAAATCATCGTCCCAATTTCCATTTGAGCTTCGATGATAAAACTTTTCTCGTCCCCATGGGTGAAGATTTCGGTTGTTGCTCATCCACGCCGGTTTGAATCCCCACGATTTTCGGATATTCCCCACCCAATTTTCGAACCCTACCTGTTGTCCACTACAGGTTAATTAGTTATTTTTTTGAGGGTGGGTTTGATTATTTTATTTGATGATAAGAAATTAATTCAATATAAATTATAAAAACTATAAAATAATTATAAATATTTTTTAAATAAAAAACTATAGAAAATTATAAAGGTTAAACTATTGAAATAATCGTTTTTGTTTCGTAAGTGTTCACTTTTACTCACCAAATTTTAAAAATAACATTTTGGTCATCTAAGTTATCGTTTTATAACATTTTGGTCACTGAGCTGCTAATTCTGTTAGTTTGATGATGTTTCATGTTAGTAAAATGGGTTAATTTTTAATTTGACCACTAAATTTAAACAAAATATTAATTTAACATCCAAACTTTAGATATGATATCAATTTGACCATAATCCAACCAAAGTCACATATTGCCAGCCACCGCTCATCGCTGTCACTAATCACCATCAGCCGACAACGTCGATGACCGTTGGACCTAAAATCTTATATAAATTTAAACTTTTCCAAGAGAATAGGCAAAGCAGACCTGAGACTAATGGACATTCTTTGTCCTGCTTTTGCCGATCCTATTATTTGTAAGGTAAATATTTTATTTTCAAATTCTTAATCTTGCTTTGTGTTGACTGTTGATGACTACGTAGAGAACCTACATGTGTTTAGGCTCATATAATTGCCTTTAGGAGTAGTTTGCATGTAGTTAGAGAGTTAACGGTGTTTGATGCTTTTAATGGGAAGTGTAGTGTTTCTAGTGGTGCGTGTGCATGAAGCAACCCAGACAGTGGAATGCTGGAGCAGTGGAGCAACTTCTCTTAACGTGCAGTAGAGTTGGAGATGAAATTTGACTCTTGATGATTAACTTACACGTGGACTCCTCTCCAGTATGGATTTCATTGAATAATGTGGGAAAGCAAGGTCCCCATTAAAGAGGCTTCACGTGCTTTAGGGTTTCTTAACCCTAGTTTTGCCGCCTATATAAAGACAATTTGGGCTACAAATAAAGGGCTTGATCGCAGACAACAACCCTTTGTCTTCAACTATCGGAGAACCACCGTAGTCGAGGGTCAAGAAGAGTCTCCACAAAACGAGAGCTATCGAGAGAGGCTTGAGGAGTGCAGAGCGCTACATCATAATTTGAGAGCTTAGAGGACAATTTGAGGACGTTTTGCTTCTTTCTCTTTTTCTTTATCAAACTGCCATGACTTTTACTGTTTTTATTATGGATGATATTTTCTCAGAAATGAGCTAAATACTCTTTTGTTGGGATTATTGTTTCTAAGATTTTATATTTTAGTTACGTGTTTAATGTTATAGCATCTTTTCCTTATCTATTATGTTCATTGTTCTTCATGCATAATTATCGTAAGAGCAATCGAGAGAGGCCTTTTAATTATCGATCTGTGGATTAATATCGAGAGGTTTAAGTTAGACAAATGTGAACAATGGAACTTAAGCTGGAATCTTAGGTTCCAATATGGCTTAGACATAAGTTCAAGATTTCAACGACTAATAAGGGGAACTTGAATAGATAATAAGTTGTTAGGGTTCACGGAGACATGTATTGCCATAGCTTTTTGTTATCAACTCCTAGGTATCGAGAGAGTCTAGGTGTTTATTAGAAAACCCTGTTGAGTAGATAAGTGCATAATTGGTTTATGCAAACATGTATTGCCAACTGCTATAACATTCAAATGGTAATTAAGCATAATTATTAGGCAATAAACCCAACATCCATAATCATCTGAATATCTGATGGTAGACATATGATTTCACCTTATTTATTGATTAACTTGTCCCCACCATTTTATCCTTTTCATGCATTTTAGCATTTTTATATTTGTATTTGCATTTTCTTAACTCAATAGTTTCCTCTTGAATTATCCCTTGAATTTATCATATTTTGTTGCTAATGTCGCTGCATGAGTTTTCCAGGACTGTCACAACATTGGGATGTCGCTACAATACTGATGTTGCTGCAAAAACGTCATTTGGATTACGTCCATGAATGTCGCCGCATTGAAAAATGTCAAAAAGATAAGATCAAATGATGTTGGCAAAAGGATAAGATCAAAGGCGATGAGCTGGCAGTTTGTTATAACAACTTTTTTTAGACATAATGTTGGCACAATGTTCGTTGCAATGCTAGCACATCAAAACAGTCATTGTCACCGCAATGACAACTATTAGTATAAGATCAAAAGGATAATGGGTTGTCCATTAATTCAACTGTCCTACACGAAATTCACAACTTCAAATCTATAAAGGACACCTGTAAACACCCAATTGAGGGATGATAAGGATATATACCCCTACACTCTTACCCTAGAAAAAGGGTGGTTCATATCTTATCATATTTTTCCTTAGTTTTGAAGCTTTCTCTATATGGCTATAGCGGTTAAAGCTTCCATGGGGCAAACGAGGTGAATCCGATGTAGAATTAAGTAGCCACGATGAGTGCAAAGCAACACGAAACATCAAGGAGCAATTGAGTTAGCTAGAGATATCTTTCCCCATTAGGTACTTAATGTTTCTTTTGTTTAAACACTGATGATTATGGTTTAATTTCATTTTGTATAAAAATACTTTATGAATGTTGATTGAATGTTTATCTTATTAAGATTTTCCTTTATCTTTTAATCTTTGGGTTTGAACGTCTTTTATGCACGAAAATGTTTATTGCAACCACTGTCATTGAGAGTTGCAGTGATAGTTCAAGTTAACAAGCCATTACAACAAAAATTGCATTGGAGTACAACGAAAGTTAACTCAATTGTTCTTTTATTTTCTTATTAGCTATCATTGAGAGGTGTGGTTAGTGGGATCATATAAGTATTTGATTAAGGGTAAAATTTAAGATTGGTAAGATATTCATGTGCTTTATTGCATCGATAATCATTTTTCATTTGTTTCTTGCTAGCAATCATCATATTGTTGATGAATCACTGAGGGAACCCCATTGCCTTCATTATATTGTTTTTGTTTTAGTTTCAATACATTGCTTCGACATTACCTATATCATTTCCTTTCATTGCTCCGACATTACCTATTGCATTATCCTTATTTTTCTTACTTATTGCACTGATATTGTTAGGCATCCAAATAACCATCCTCATGGGATCGATATCTGACAGATTTTTATTTGTCTACTACACTTGCATAGACGTGTGTTCGCTTGCACAAATCGTGTGACGTCATTTCACTGATCAAGTTTTGACCCCATTGTTAGGGACAATTTTTGTCATTGCATTTTTATTATTTTTTATTAACTTTATTTTGTTTTGTTAATTTTTTTAGCTGTGCAAAAATGAGAAGGCAACAAATTTTTCAAAGGACAGACATCGAACCATTCGAGATTACATGATGTCCAACTAAGACTTTCAATTTCCTATTCCAAGAGCGATTCAAGTAAAAGCTACTATGGGAATTATTGAGTGGAATGAAGTTTTTGCTCTTAGAGCTCAAATTTCTTCTCTAGAAAACAAGATCAACAATATGCAAGGAACTAATGTAGTTACACCTATTCAAGTCGCTCAACGAGTTGGCGTCCCTACATTCTGCTATGAGATTTGCAGTGACAACCATATTTATGAAGACTGCCCACAACTCCTATGGAACAACTCTTATGGTAATTCCTATGATGCTTCTACATGCAATCAATAGTCTTGGGGAATTCAAAATTCTGGGTGAAATGTTGGGACATTCCAATATGAGAATACTTGGTCCCGAGGAACTAATAATCCAATACAAGAGAATTACACTCCATTGTAATCACAATTGAATCAACAATCTCAGATGCATCAACAACAATATTAGGTGCAACCACAATATGTCCATATCTCACATCTGCATGCTCAAGCACCTATACAACAACAATACACCCAAGCTTCCACATCTGATCCCTTCGCAGCTTTTGAAGCTTTATGCGAAAGCATATCAATCGAACGGAAGCAATTGTTCAAGGGGAGTGCTCAACGATTTGCGTAATAGAAGAAAAATTGGGTCAACTTGCATCCACAATGAATACTAGACCGCAAGGCACACTTCCAAGTGATACGACAGACTCTACTATTAAGGGGAAAGAACATTCATAGGATATCACTCTAAAGAGCGAAACACAGACTAGTGAGCCAGTTAGGGATTCAGATGTAATGTTTTCAGAAAATGGTGAAATGAATCCTAATGCAAAGGTTGTTGCTGAAGAAATTGTTGACGTACCAACAAATCTTGTTCCAAGAATTGTCACTCACATGCCAAATGTGCAGCAATCGACATTGTCGACACAACATGAAGTGTTGGCGCAATCTGAAGTGTCATCACATCTGCCTTTGCTACGACAAGTTCATGACTACGTGCAAGGTTAATAAGATGACAATACTTTGTCAATGGAATCTAAGAATGTATCTCTTGAGGAACCAACGATGCTAGATTTGAAGCCATCAAAAGAAGGGTATGATCATTTTGGAGAAGATACTCTATCCATGGTGTTTCCTTCCATTATTATTGATGCACCAAATCTCTACTAATGGAGATGTTTGAAAAGCATGAACAAAGTGTTGGTTGTATGCTTGAAAAATTTCATAGAATTGGTCCTTCACTTAATTTACAAAAAATTCTAGCAGAGTATTGACACGACACCTGGCTGGAGCAGCAAATGTCATCGCTACGAAAGCTACATTCAACTATGAAGAAAGTTGATGAGAATGGGGTAATCAAATGGTTGGATTTTAAACATGTTTCTCACATTGATTTCATGCCTTCCAGAATAGTAGCAAGGTGGAGGGTACGCATGGACTTCAAAGGAAAACAAAAGAAAGACACCTTCACTAAGGCAACACAAGTGGGAATGTTTGCAATCGCATTGGCCCAACTCTTTTTGGGCAAAATTGTCACTCGTTGGAGGGTGTGGATGGAGTATAAGAAATATCAGAAACGACTCTCCAAGGCAACCCTGACCAAAACAAAATAATAAACGGGTGCTTATTGTGGGTGCATTCGGATTTCACTAGAATAGGAGGAGGCTCATAATGCCAAAGTTGACTAGAATTAGAGAAGGCACATGTGGACTGAGCTAAGCTGAGAGAAAAGAAGAAGAAGATGAAGACACTGTTGTGAAAATTGTCACTAGATCTGATGTTGTGGATGCAACTGCTGAGAAGTCAATGTTGTAGTGAGAAGAAGAATCACCATGCAACCACATCAAGAGAAAAGGAACACCGAGTTAGTTTGTTTTTAATTTTTTTAAAGTTTGTTCTGGTTATGCATTTCATGTAGTTGTTTTTTATTACTGCATGTTGTCATTGTAATTGCATTTAGTTTTATTGTCATTGCATTTATCATTGTAACTGCATTTTGTTTTTGCATTGGGGACAATGCAATTTTTAAGTTTGGAGGTATTCACCTAGGGTTTGAAATGCACCCCCATTTCAATTTTTAAAGCAAATGCAAGGGTTATTTTGTGCTATAAATTTTTTTCTTACATCCGATGCTTAAATCTTGAATCTTGTTTATTGGCAATGAATTGGTTGGATATATGTGATGAAATGTTGTATCAAAATTATGTTATGAATGAATTTGAGTACTTGAGTAATGGATACATAACATCATCTCTTAGATCTTAGATGAATCTGCTTAGTTCAGTTGTTATAAATGTTTACAGAGCATATTATGTGTAAATAAAGAACACTCCAATGTGGTTGCATAGTGAAAGTATCTTAAGGGGGAACACTCCAATGCATGCGTTAGAAAACTGAATTTGGCCAAAGGTTGTCGCTGCATGAGTGCGTGTCGAAGCAATGAAGTGCTTCCTAGGGCTTCGTTGCACATCATCTTACTTCTCAGAATCCAGGGTGCATTCATTGTTCAAGATCCCCCACTGCTTGTTAAAAAAAGAAAAAAAAGAAGGAAAAAAAAGAAAAAAAAACCATTATTATATGCTTATATAGTATGAAACAAATGTTGCTTAGGTAGAAAGAATCTGTGATGTGAGACATGATGCTAAGTATTGATGAATTTGCAAGTTCATTCATTCATATTCCCGAGTTGTCGATGCAATATTCTATCATGTAGATGTAATTGATTTAGTGATAGTTGAGATGATTCAAGTTGCTAGAATGTTCATCATTTGGTGTTTAACCTTCCTGCTTTTTATTTTTCTTAAGGATAAAAAAGGCTCAAGTTTGGGGGTGTGATGGTACTTTAAAAGACATGTGTTTTCACCTTATTTATTGATTAATTTATCCCCATCATGTGATCCTTTTCATGCATTTAACATTTTTATCTTTGTTTTTGCATTTTCTTAACTCAATAGTTCCTTCTTGAATTATCCTTGAATTTATCACATTTTTGCTGCTAATGTCGTTGCATGAGTTCTTCCACAATTGCAGCCAGGATTATCACCGTTTTGGGATGTCGCTGCAAAAGCGTCATTTGGATTGTGTCCAGGACTGTCGCCACATTGACAACTATAAAAAAGATAAAATCAAATGACGTTGGCGAAAGGATAAGATCAAAGGACAATGAGCTGGCAGTTTGTTATAACAACTTTTGTTTGGACATGATGTCGGTACAATGTTCACGTCAATGCTAGTACATCGAAATAGTCATTGTCGCCACAATGGCAACTATCAGGATAAGATCAAAAGGACGATGAGCTGTCCATTAATACAATTGTCCTACACGAAATTTACAGCTACAAATCTATAAAGGACACCTATAAATACCCAATTGGGGGATGATAAGGATATATATACCTATATTCTTACCCTAGAAAAGGGTGGCTCATATCTTATCATCCCTTTACTTGGTTTTGGAGCTTTCTCTTAATGTCTATTGCGGCTTAAAGCTTCCATGGGGCAACCGAGGTGAATCCGATACAAAATTAAGTAGCCACGACGAGTGAGAAGCAACAAGAAACATCAAGGAGCAATCGAGTTGGCTAGAGATAGCTTTCCCCATTCAGATCTTAATGTTTCTTTTGTTTAAACGCTGATGATTATTGTTTAATTTCATTTTGTATGAAAATATTTTATAAATGTTGATTGAATTTTTATCTTATTAAGCTTTTCCTTTATCTTTTGATCTTTGGGTTTGAACGTCTTTTATGCACGAAAGTGTTTATTGCAGCCACTATCAATGAGAGTTGCAGTGAAAGTTCTAGTTAACAAGCCATTACAAGGAAAATTGCTTGAGAGTACAACGAAAGTTGACTCAATTGTTCTTGTATTTGCTTATTAGCTATTATTGAGAGGTGTGGTTAGTGGGCTCATATAAGTCTTTGATTAAGGGTAATAGTTAAGGTTGGTACGATATTCATGTGCTTTATTGCATCGACAATCATTTTTCATTTGTTTCTTGCTAGCATTCGTCATATTGTTGATGAATCACCGAGGGAACCCCACTGCCTTCATTATATTGTTTTTGTTTTAGTTTCAATACATTGCTTCGACATTACCTATATCATTTACCTTTCATTGCTCCGAAATTACCCATTGCATTATCCTCATTTTTCTTACTTATTGCACTAACATTGGTACATCCAAACAACCGTCCTTGTAGGATCAATATCCGACAAATTTGTATCTATCTACTATACATGTATCGACGTTTGTTCACTTGCACAAATCCTGTGACATCATTTTACCAATCAATATCTACTACAACATTTGTTTTCCTTCTAATCATTGCTACACCTTTACTTTATTGCATTTAGTTCACAAATCTATCACCACACAAATACTATTTCACTAACTCTAAAGTGTAATTACTTTGAGTTTGTTACTTCAATCCATGTGGGTTCGACACTCTACTTATCATTATATTACTTGATCGATGAGTATACTTGCTCTAATTATATACTAGTTATGAGCCTGTCAACTGTCATGAAGTTACCCATGCTCCCTGTTAATTTTTCATCTTCCCCTGCTAGTGCTTGTATCAACATGTAATGTTTGTCACTTTGGATAATGTTTCCTTCCTTTTGTGCTCGTAAAAAATCTTTCTCCAAAAACAAGGAAAGCTCTCCCCCTTCCCAAATTCCTCTCCTCATTTTCAAAGACTTATCCCTAGTTTTTCATCCTTCCATGGCCAACCGCTGACATTTTCGGCGGCTGGCCTCACACCATCCACCTTTTTGTCTTTTCTTTCTTATCTTTCTCCCCGACTTTATTTTTTGTTTTATTTAGGTGTTTCGGTGTCTCGTTTTATCTTCTCGTTGAGTGCCCCTCTCTAGTGATCTCAGTTTTGGTTCAGTCTCTCTCTGAAGAGGTGAAAGTGTGGATTGGGTTTAAAGAAGAAGCTCATCCCTCCCCCTTTCATTTTTGTTTCGCCTCAGACTGGTTTCTTCGGTGTCTTGCCCAGAGATCCAGTTACAGGTTTTCTATTCTCGTTTGTGGTGGTCTAAGTTCTTAGCTTCCACTAGCGAGTGATCATTGGAAGGCTTTCCAACTTCTCCTCCTCCTAATCCATCCGTCAATAGCAATTCCTTCATCCTGCTGTGTTGACTAGTTGATGTGATCATGGTCCAACAAGACGACCTGGGCAAGTTCTCATTTAGACCTATGACCCGTGCGTATGCCAAGAAGTTCTGTAAAGCTTTAGAAGTATTGTTTTTTTGCCACGATTGGAGTTGAAATATGCACCTCAATTCACATGAGTCATTTGTGAAACATAGTTCGCTTAACATCTTTGTGAACCCCAATTCACCTTATTTATATGTGAGCCTTAGTTCGCCTAAGCTTATTGTGAACCCTTGTTTGCATGAACCGTATGTGGATATCTGATGCTTGCAAAATAGATATGCACTTTAGAGCAAGTATACTCGTCGATCAAGTAATAAAGTGATAGAGTAGCGTGTCGAACCCACAAGGATTGGATCAATAAATACGAAGCGACCGTACTTAAGAAAGGTTGAGCAAGTATTGATTTGATGGTGATTATCAAAACTAAATGCAAATAAAGTAAAGCAGCAATGATCAAGACAAACATATGTTGAAGCAAGTATTCAGATGATTATGGAAGTTGGGTTTATTGCCTAGGAATTATGCTTGGTTACTTATTTGAATGCTATAGCGACTGGCAATACATGTCTGTGTAAACCAATTAAGATCTTTATCTACTCGACAAACTTTTCTAATTAACTTCTTACTCTCTCGATGCCTAGAAGTTGATAATAACGAAGTTAAGGTAATACATGTCTACGTGAACCCTAACAACACTATTATCTATTCAAGTTCCCCTTCTTAGTCGTTGAAATTCTAAACTTATGTCTAAGATGGATTAAGACTAGGTTAACAATGTAGCCTCACTGTTCACGTTTGTTTAACCTAACTCTCTCGAAATTAAGCCACAAATAAATAGTTAAAAGGCCTCTCTCGATAGCTCTTACAATAACTACGTATGAAGGACAATGAACATAATAGATAAAGGAAAAGAACTATAGCATTAAATAAAGTAATCGAAACATAATATCATAAAAACAATAAACTCAACTAAAAGTATTTAGCTCATTTCTGAGCCTAAAACATCCATAAAAACAATTAAAAACATAGCAGTTTATCAAGCAAGGGATAAAAAAGGGGTCAAGCGTCCTTGACGTTGTCCTCCAAGCTCTTCTAACTGTGCTGCAAGTCCCGCACTCCTCAAGCATCTCTCAATGGCTTTCATTGTGTGGAGACTCCTCTAGAACTTTGACTCTGATGGTTCTTCAAAATCTGAAGACTAAGGGATGCCATCTAAGATCAAGCTCCCACTGTTTGTGGCCCAAGTCTTCTTTATATAGGCAAAAAAGCTAGGGTCTAGAAACCCTAAAGTGCGCAAAGCATCTTTAAGAAAATCTTGCTTTCCCGCTTCATTTAATGAGTCCCGTATCATATGAGAATCCACATAAGCCAAGTTTGATTTATCTCCAACTCTTCTTGCCTCGTCAACTCCAACTGAGAGATATGCTATCCTTCTTACTCTAGCGTTCATCTAGCTCCAATAGTTCCCCACACAAGCACCACAAAGCACACTAACTTTCCCATTAAAAGCATCAATATATAAACATTTAAGCATAGGTAGTGTAACTCCCTAACTATTTGCAAACTACTCCTAAATGCAACTATATGAGCCTAAACATATGCAAAAGCTAAGTAAGAAGGGTATGAAAAATAGGTTATATACACAGTCATCAAATATCCCCAAACTTGAACTATTGCTTGTCCTCAAGCAATGCAAGCTAACCTAAACTAAACTAAGGACATGGAAACATAAAAAGCCTATTGTGTCGAAGGTTCCAACTAAGCAGTGGTTTCAAAAGTTCCAAAACATGCTGCAACACTAATTCATTCCTCAGCTATTTTAAAGATATACAATGCACCAAAGCTTATAGTTTTGTTCCAAGGATCAATTCCACTGTAGGTGCAGTGAGTGTTGTTTTGCATGGAATAATTACTTAATGGCTTTAGAAAATTTAAGGATTGCTCTCTTTTATTGACTTAGCATTTTCCTTTTCTTTTAAGCACAATGTTATACTCCCTTAATTCTTTTTAAGCTCATTAAACTGTATCACTGGGGCTTTAGCTTATCACAACTACTTTTCAGAGCTGAAGATGGAGTGGAGTAAACAACCCATCCCTAAGCCCTACGAGCATAGTCATCCCATGAAGACTTTCATTCACTCCTATGCCAGTACTACTGTTCCTACCAGGGAAAGTTAAATGGAACAAACACAACTCACCTAGTGTACTAAGCTAGCAAGATGCGTAGAAGAGTGTCCCTCAATAATTTGCCTATTGCATCGAGTTTTCAATTAATTTTCTTTATCATTTTCTCGATTTTTTGGGAGTTTAGTTAAGCCTTTTATTGCTAAATTGAGCATTAAGTTCATTCACATCAATTTTTGCTTTGGCATCATAGATTCGACCTAGAATTTCCTTAATGCTTCTTAAGCTTTTAGAGAGCATGCAACACGTGAGACAAAAACTACATTAGTTTCAACACTATGTTCAAAACGTGAAAGGTCTTAACACATTGCAAAACATTAAGCATAGATTCATCATAGGAAATCATGACCAACGCAACAACAATTTCAGCTATAATGTAACCATAGAAAAAGGAACCATAAAAAACAGATTAGGCTATTTATAGACTATTTTTTTTAAATTTTACCTAATATTTACATGGGATAGTACTCCCCAAACTTGGGAGAAGCATTGTCCCCAATGAAAAAAGAAGACAAAAAGAAAATATGCAATATGCAATATGAAAAACTAAAAAGAAAAGAAAACTAACCTAGGGAGTTATTGAGGTGCAGAGGAAGTAATGGGAATTCTACCGATGATTCAAGATGTAATGCCCTGGTTTTGGGCCTAGATGTTTTGGACATCAGATCGGACCGATCAAGAACGGTTCGAATCGCGTAAGGTGATTTTAAGAAATCAAGGATCATGATAGGATAAAATTGTGATAAAAATTTCTAAAATCCTCTAAAAATATAATTAAGAGGTTGGTCAAATCAATTTTACAAAAAGGGTTTTGGAAAATGGACATTTTAAGTAGTGACCAAATTGTAAAGTTTCAAAACTAGGAAAATGTGATTTTTAAGGTGGAAGCAAAAATCTTAGAATCTTTAGGGGGCTTTAAGTCAATTTGACATTTATTCAATATGACATGTGATTTAAATGAGTTTTAATTAAATAATTTTAATTAGAATTTGATATTAATTAATTGGTAGTTAAAGGATTTTCATTTTACATAACTACCAATTCCCTCTCATTTTAGCCAAACACCATTTTCTCTCATCTTTTCCAGTATTCTTTCTCTCGAAAATCCTCTCAACATTTCTTAAATCATTTTGAAGAGATCTTCCTTAATTCTTCAAGATTTTTGCAAAGAAAACTTGTCATCTATTGAAGGAAGCAAGGGTTGGAGGTAAATCCTGTTCTCAACCTCTAATCTAAGTTCTTTATTGAAATTCCCAATATATTTGGCTTCTAATAACTATTTTTGATTGAGTTTTCAACATAGTTTTTGTTGAGTGTGCAAAAGTTCTATATTTTACCCCTTACTTAACCCATATTTCTGTTGCATTCAAGCATAATTCATTGCATTTAGGATAGATTTCCGCATATACATCACAATTAGATAAAATAGCATGGTTGCTACTGATTTTGGCTACTTTTGCAGGTATCTGCTGTGGCAGACTCAGGGCAACAAAGGAGCAGAGCTGGAACACAGGATTGGAGTTGAGAAGCAAGATTCTGCCGTGGCCATTGCCGTGGCAGCCATGACGACAACATTCGTGAGGTGGAAAAGTGAAGTGGAGCTCGACAGATAGAGAAATTCAAGCCGGTCCGTCGTGGACCACTCCTATATTTTTTTGAGCCCTGGGGTAGAATGAAGGCCAAGCCCAAAGTTCAAGGAAGAAACCCAAAGCAAGAAAAGAGGACGAATTAAAGGCATCTACTCAGAAGATTTAGTAGAGTTGTACTTTAGTTTGAACTTGTATTCTTGCCTTATTAGAAAACTTGAACCCAAGGCCTATATAAAGGCATGTAATTAGACCTAGGGAAGGATATCTCATTCTTAGCCGTCTTCCCCAAAACCCTTGTCATTTTCCCCCTTCTCATCATGTTTTAAACTTCCCCTAGGGCTAAGGGTTGATTCTATAAAGTAGTTGCAAGGATTGTACTGTTTTAGGAATTTTCTGTTCAAGCAATAAAAACTTCAAGAGTATTTATTCTGGTTTTCACATCTCGCAAGAGTATCGGGAGAGCATTGTAAGGTTATCTATTTGTTTGATATCGGGAGAGTCAAACATACAAACGAAAGAAATACGAGTTTTATAGTTTATGGTTAAACCATCTCAGCTTAGGGATAAGTACGAGTTTAAGTGGCTAAGGAAGAATTCAACAACATTGGTATTCACTCTTCGATTAACGACGAGAGGTATCATCTAAGAAGTGTTCAGCAACAGCACTTGGGCCAAGGGATAGGAAAAGTCATAGCAGGGATTCTTGCCAAGCTTGAAGTACAGAGTTGTGTGATCGCTGCCGCGACAACAACAGACTTCTGCCACGACAGGTGCTGCCGCGGTAGGGACGACAACAGAACAAGAATTTCTCTTTAGTGCAACACCTGCACTACCGAGCAAATAAATACCGGCCTATTTCTTAAACCTGATTCTTTTATCATTTATATTACTTGTTCCCAATATCACTCGACAATTAATCTAAACTCTTTCTCTCTCTCGTGCAGCAATTTTAGGATAAAGTATATTTCCAGCCCTGTGGAGACGATATCCGATACTCCAAGTATCACTTTACTACTTGCGTCGTGTACACTTGCACTACATTGCGATAGGACTTTTGACACGCAACAAGTTTTTGGCGCCGTTGCTGGGGACTGACAACATATCTTTACCCTTACTTTTACTGCACTTGTTCTTGTAATTTTTCTGTTTTCCTTGGTATTGTTTACCCTGTGCTTTTCACAAGGTTTTCTGTTTGCTTATGCGCAGATCTAGACGAGGAAAGGAACCTGAGTACGAACTAGATCCTGAAATCAAACGCACGTGCAAGCTCAGGAACCGAGTCCGACTCTTGATAGCAAGAAACGACTATCTTGAGGTACAGTTAGAAGCAATGCAGAACCACGGGGTAGAAGATAACCAAGGAGTTATTGGAGATCCTCCCCAGGATGCCCAGAATGGACGGCCTGCCGCTGCCGCACGGTAGTCCTGCCGCGATTACATGATCAATGATCTTGTTGAACTGGAGACCACCATGCCAGATGTGGAAGCAGAAAACTTCGAGCTGAAATCTGTTATGTTCAGCATGATAAATTCCGCTGGCCAGTTTAGTGGTGCTGCAACAGAGGATGCTCGAGAACATCTGAAAACGTTCCAAGAAATTTGTGAATCATTTAGATTACATGGAATAAATCCGAAAATACTGAGGCTCCGGTTATTTCCTCATTCAGTGAGAGACGAACCTAAAACATGGTGGAATAAACTAACGCCGAGTTCAATACGAACTTGGGCAGATCTCTCTCGTGAATTTTTATCTCGTTTTAATCCTTCTCACTTATCTAAGCGATTGCATAATGAAATTGCTACTTTTCAACAGGAAGATGATGAGCCAATGCACAAGGCATGGGACAGATTTACAACTTTTCTAAAGAAATGCCCGATGCATGGTTTCCCCATGTGGAATCAGGTCGTTAAATTCTATAATGCTGCCAATACACACACTCGTATGAGAATATATTCAGCAGCAAATGGGCTATTGTTGGATAAAGATCCAGACGAGGCAATGGTAGTGTTGAAAAACCTAGCAAAGAACGAAGAGCGATTCCCTACAGCAAGAAGAGGTAAACGAGGGATAACTGTAAAGGATTATGAAGCCGACAATTCCCTGAAGTCACAGGTTGTATACCTCACAAACACAGTGGAAAATCTGTTGCGGAAAGATTTTAAACCTATATATTCTTCAGAAGATGGATGTGAGACTTGAAGTGGGAACCACAGATCGGAAGACTGTCCATTATAGTTAGAAGAAGAGATGCATGTTGGGAATTACAACAAGCAAAGAAATTACGATTCCAACAATTATAATCCCAACTAGAGGAAAGATTCCAAGTTCTCCTAGAGCAATCCAAACAATGCACTGAATCCTCAAATGCAGAACAACCAAAACCAAGGGCACCTAGAATCCTGTCGTGACAGCAACCACAGCAGCAGCCGGTAGTCGCACCTAGTATACTGGAGCAGACATTGGCTACATTCATATCACAGATATGAGCTTACATGGAAAACATGGATCACTTTGTCAGGAAGACTGAGTCATTCATGGAAAAGACAGAGATGAGGATGACGAACCATGATGCTACCCTGAAATCCCTGGAGACACAGATGGGCCAGGTTTCCCAGCATATTAAGCCAAGGCAGAACGGAGGATTCCCTAGTGATACTGAGGTCACTAGAAAACCCACACATGAGTAGTGTAAAGCAATCACAACAAGAAGTGGGAAACAGTTACAAGGGCCGGAGACGAAGAGCATACCAAGTAAGGAACCGACCTTAGATACACCTACCGTGAACACTGCCCTGGCAAATGAAGAACAACCTGCTGCCGACACACCTTTCACGACAGGAGAAGGGACAGAGGAGCAAATATATGATGCTAAAGAACCTACACCTCATCAGATCCTAATACGATGTGAATGACGTCTTGAAGATTACTGTCCTCCACCTCCTTTTCCACAGCGGTTAAAAAATAGAAACAGGAGTACCAGCTCAAAAAGATTTATGATATTTTTAAGCAGGTACACATTAATATACCGCTGTTAGAGGCCATCAAGCAGATGCCCGGTTATGCGAAATTTCTCAAGGACGCCATATCAAAAAGATCCAGACTTTGGGTATTTGAAACGGTAAAAATGACAGAGGGATGCATGACCACCTTGCACAGGCATCCACCCTAGAAGAAGAAGCATCCTGGGAGCTTCATCATACCGTGCGTAATTGGTGACAAATTCGTGGGTAAGGCACTTTGTGATCTAGGTGCTAGCATAAATTTAATGCAAAAATCTGTGTTTCAGAAATTAGGTATTGGACGAGCATGACCCACGACAGTCATGCTGTAGCGGGCAGACCGCTCTTACGTACAACCAGAAGGGAAAATCAAAGATATTCTGGTAAGAGTGGATAAATTTATTTTTCCTGCTGACTTTCTTGTTTTAGATTGTGAAGCATATGAAAATGCACCGATCATCATGGGGTGACCCTTCCTAGCCACAGGCAGATTTGTGATCGATGTAGAAAAAGGAGAACTGACAATGTGAGTAAATGATCAAGAAATCAAACTCAATGTTCTCCAAGCAATTAAACATGCTGATGCAGAAGAAGAATGCAAGGCCATCACAAAAGTAATCCTTGACCAACCCTGCATCAGGTCGAGCTGCCATGACATAAAATTTAGTCACTGCCACAACAGTCATCTGAAAGACTGTCACGGCAGCCACAGCGATAGTGAGTCCTCCGATTCAAAAATATCTGACACTGAAGGTCATGAGGAGGTAAATTGGATAGGAAATCGTCCAGGTAAGTTCTTCGAGCCTCTTAATTATACCTCGAATGAACATATAATTCAGAAGCCTTCAATTGAGAAGCCACCTGTTTTAGACCTTAAGCCCCTGCCAGAGCAGCTTAAATACGTCTTTCTTGGTTTAAATGATACATTGCCCGTAATCATCTCTTCCAAGTTAATGCAGAAACAGGAGCAACAGCTAATCATAATGCTACAGCAGCATAAGAAGGCTATTGGATGGACGATAGCTGATATCCAAGGCATCAGTCCGACATTATGTATGCACAAGATTCTCTTGGAGGATGATCATAAGCCGACTATTGATGCTCAGAGACGTTTGAACGAGGCTATACGAGAAGTGGTGAGAAAAGAGATTAGAAAATGGTTTGACATTGGAATCATATACGCCATCTCAGATAGCAAGTGGGTGAGCCCGGTGCAGTGCGTACCTAAAAAGGGAGGAATAACCGTGATAACCAACGAAGAAAACGAGCTAATCCCAACCAGGACTGTGACCGGTTGGAGGGTTTGTATGGCTTACCGGAAGCTTAACAAAGCTACCTGGAAGGACCATTTTCCCCTACCTTTTATTGATCAAATGCTTGATAGATTAGCGGGGAAACCTTACTATTGTTTTCTTGATGGTTATTCAGGTTATAATCAGATAGCGATTGCACCGGAGGATCAGGAGAAAACTACCTTCACTTGCCCATATGACACCTATGCTTTTTGGAGAATGCCATTTGGTCTCTGCAATGCACCGACAACCTTCCAAAGGTGCATGATGGCCATATTCTCTAACATGGTGGAGGATTTCCTAGAAATTTTCATGGACAACTTTTCCGTCTTTGGAGACAGTTTTGAAGGTTGTTTAGGAAACATACAGAAAGTACTTGAAAGATGTGAAGAGGCGAACTTAGTCTTGAACTGGGAAAAATGCCAGTTCATGGTGGATAAAGGGATAGTACTAGGCCACAAGGTAAGCTGCCGCGACATTGAGGTGGACAGAGCAAAAATAGAAGTCATCGAAAAGCTACCGCCACCCACCACAGTCAAGGGGATTTAGAGTTTCTTAGGACATGCTGGGTTTTATCGATGATTTATTGCCAATTTCTCGAAGATTACCAAGCCCTTATGCCACTTATTGGAGCAGAATCGTCCATTTGACTTTAATACTGAATGTACTGAGGCATTCAGAATTCTGAAGGAGAAGCTGGTAACAGCCCTGATCATACAACCACCAGACCGGAGTTTTCCATTTAAGATAATGTGTGATGCCAGTGACTATGCTATCGGGGCAGCACTAGGGCAGAGGAAGGATAAGCTCTTCCATGTGATTTACTATGCCAACAAAACACTGAATGATGCCCAAGTGAACTACACCACGACATAAAAGGAACTATTAGCAGTGGTGTTCTCAATCGACAAGTTCCGTCCGTACATACTTGAAACGAAGGTGGTGATCCATACAGACCATTCAACACTGAAGTATCTGTTCACGAAAAAGGATGCAAAACCGAGACTGATACGTTGAATTCTGCTGCTGCAAGAGTTCAACATTGACATCAATTGTAAAAAGGGAACAGAGAACCAAGTGGCAGACCACTTGTCGAGGCTGGAGACAGGGAAGAGTCAATCGATAGATAGGACCAACATATTGGAGACCTTCTCGGACAAGCAGTTGTTTGTTGCCACCAGTACTGCCGCGACAGCCATGGCGGCAGGTAAGCTTTCTGAAACCCCTTGGTACGCTGATTTTGTTAATTATATTGTTAGTGGGGTATTACCTCCTGAACTTAATTACCAAGCAAGGAAGAGGTTCCAAAATGGTGCAAAACATTATTATTGGGACAAACCTCTTCTTTTCAAACACTGTGCAAATCAGATTATCAGGAGATGCGTACCACAGGATGAACAGAAAGCTGTGCTTCACCACTGCCATGCTTCCCCATATGGAGGACACTTAGGTGGAAACAAAACTGTTGCCAAAGTTCTACAATCCGGTCTCTACTGGCCCACAATGTTCAAAGATGCACAAGTGGGTAGAAGTCGAAATCTTTGATGTATGGGGAATCGACTTCATGGGACCGTTCCTAGCATCTTGTGGGAAACTTTACATCCTACTGGTAGTGGATTATGTGTCCAAGTGGGTAGAAGCGATAGCCACTCAGAAAAATGACACCAAAACGGTTCAAAGATTTCTGCACAAGAATATCTTCTCTAGATTTGGCATTCCTAAGGTGATCATCAGTGACGAGGGGAGACACTTTGATAACAGGGTAATTGATGTTGCCTTGAGAAAATACGGAGTAAAGCACTAGATTGCAACAACATACCACCCTCAAACCAATGGACAGGCCGAGATATCCAACCGAGAAGTAAAAAACATACTTGAGAAGATGGTTAAACCCACTCGAAAGGATTGGTCTCTACATCACAATGATGCACTCTGGGCCTATAGAAAAACGTTCAAAACACCATTGGGAATGTCACCCTATAGACTCATCTACGGGAAAACATGTCATTTAATCTTTGAGATAGAACACAGAGCTTACTGGGCTATCAAGGCAGTAAATTTGGACTGGGATAGGGCAGGACAAAAGAGGCTACTTGACTTGAATGGAATTGAAGAAATTCGAGCAACGACCTACAACAATGCCAAGATCTACAAAGATAAAACCAAAAGGTGGCACGACAAGAAACTGCTGCCACGACAGTTCTGCCCAGGGCAGCAGGTGTTGTTATTCAATTCTAGGTTGAAACTTTTCCCAGGAAAGTTTAAATCTTGATGGTCCGGTCCTTTCTAAGTTGTCCAGGTTTTCCCCCATGGTGCCATCACAATCAAATCCCTTAAGGACGAGGACCAGTTCAAGGTCAATAGACAAAGACTAAAGCATTATCAGGGGAGTGAAGCCCCAAGGATGCAGGAAGTAGTTACTTTAAGAGATGCCCCTCAAGACATCCCTAATTTAACTTAGTTTTTATTTTATTTATTTATTAGGAATTAAGATTTATTTATTTTAGGAATTAATATTTTATTTCAATTTCTTTATTTATTTTTAGGAAACAAAAGAAGCAAGGCAAAGAGAATGAATGAACCAGCCCACCATACCCACAACAGCCCAAAAAACCCAACGGACGAGTCTACCGTGAATGCCTGTCATCAGCTGTCACGACAGACGCGGAGAAGACAGCCTGTCACGGAGCTGTCGCGAAGACACACAAACACGTAACAGACGCGCAGCATACACAAAAATGCGTGACAGACGCATTAGAAACCGTTTAACTGCTGGCCCCGTTATTCGCGCCTGCCGTTACAGCTCCAACGGGCAGAAAATTACCCTTCTATATAAGCCCCCATTCACTATTCACTTCTAACCTCATTCTCATTCTCTCAACTTATTTCCTCTGTTTAGATCTAAAAACCTTTTCTTTACATTTTCTATAGTACTTGCAAAATGGCTAGCAGACAAACCCGCCGTAGTTCTGCCTCCACTTCTGCCACAGCAGTATCCACCCCAAGCCATAACGCCATTCCAGACCGCTTCACCTCCACCGACTCCGCCACAAGATACTATAGCTCCTTCTAGAAGAGGGATATGTGGGAAGAATGGGGGTTTATCTACACAGAACCCATAGGAGACCTAGGGCTCGAAAACTTCATAGCAAAGAAAATCCATGCCCTCAAATGGCAACAGTTTGTTGCCAAACCGGAGGAGATGAACATCACACTCGTCAGGGAGTTCTACGCTGCCTTCGACAGCAAAGACACCACGACCGTAATAGTTCGAGGTAAACAACTCTCCATCGAGCCTTCCTACATCAACACCCTCTACAGTTTATATGTGAGAAAGAATGAGGACTTCCACAAAAGATTCGTCAGTAGTCTGTCGCCGGCAGACTACGACGCGGTCATGGCAAAACTCACCGAGGAAGGGACGGAGTGGAACACTGACCCTAAACATCGATGGACTTTGAAAAGAAATCAGTTGACTCCACAAGCCAAAATGTGGAATCACTTTGTGAAGAAGCGCATGATGCCATCCTCCCACAACAGCATCGTCGGCAGACCAAGGTTAGCCCTTGTGCATTCCATTTTAAATGAAATATAAATAAATGTCAGCCGCTACATACGAGAGGGAATACTTGAGTGTGCCCTCCGACCGTCGGGTCCCCTCGTCTTCCCATACCTCATCACCACCATCTGTCGGGGCCACAATGTACCGGAGATTGCTGAAGACGTCAAAATCTGAGGAAATGGGTCGACACAGCGGAACATTTACAGCCTCATGGAATTAAAAGCTGCCACCCCGCTTTCCTACTTCAACCCTTCTACCACGGCAAACCAGACGTCAGGCCCCAGTAGAACAACAACAGACGGCAGCAACACCTCCACCAGACGCCTCCGCCTAGATTCTGTCGACGCTGAAAAGAGTGGAGGAACGACATCTCAGACTGATGAGCTACATGAGGGATTTCACGACAGCAACGGTAACTTTATCCATAATGATTTACATTTTACCCATGTGCCCTTCCCCTCCTTCCTAGAACAGCTCTTTGCTGCCTCCACACCTACACCTACCCCTGCTGCGAGCCCCAGAACTCCATCTGCTGCTTCCACACTTACCCCTTCCACGACAAGAGATGGCGGCAGGCAGTCTGCCACAGCCAGAGGAGAGAAGAGAAAGGACCCCTCCCGGAAATCGACCCCGAATATTGGGAAGGGTTCTCCTCCTCCTCCGTCTGGCAGGATTCTAATCCCGAGCCCTCAGTTGCCTGAGACATCTCCAAGGATTTCCCGCTAATGAAAAGGAAGAAGCTCAACGAGACTGTCGAAGGACCCTCCGGCCACGGCAGATCTGCCAATAGCAGCAGCAGCAGCTCCGATGATGAGGTTGAGGTGCTGGACAAGCCCCCACACATCTCACCAACACGTGTCCAGCCACCCCGAGAAGCAAAGAAGAAGGTAGTCTCTGCCTCCCCCAGCATACTGCCGGCCCCTACCATGAAAGTCACTGCCCGCTGGCAGCTCCAGATCAGTAGCAACAGCGACGACAACTCCTCAACTTAAGTTTCTATCTTATATTTTGCTGTCTTTGTTGTTTTATTTCTTTTGTGATGTATTTTATTTTTCTGTTTTTGTCTTTCATGTTGTCATGCATTGAGGGCAATGCAACCCTCGATTTTGGGGGTGGCATCCCTCCATCAATGAAGTCGTAGTTATGTCTTAATTTTGTGTCTAAGTTTTAATTTATATTTGGTAAAAAAAATTGGCTTAAGTCTTTGAACTAAACTTACCTGCCACGACATACTCTGTCGTGACAGTGCCTTTAGGAAATTTTTAGAAATGTTTAGAGCCTTGCTATAATTTTGATATGTTCAACACTCTTTGTGACTCTTATGCTTTCTAGACTTCTGTAGTACACTGGAATAGGAATGTTTACTTACTTGACATTGCCCCTAGAGGTGCTTATCACTGGCTCTAGGAAAGGAATAAAAAGGAAAGAAGAATTCAGACTCAATTGCTTGCAAAACTGCCTTGCACTGATTTTAGGTAGATTTCTCTTTGAGCATAAGTTAGAAAAAACTAAAGGAGTCTAAGAATTGCATCCATAAAAGATGAAGTTAATTCAAGAGTTAGAAAAACTAAAGGAGCCTAAGAATTGCCTCCAGAAAAATGAATTGGCATAAACTCAAGTTTGTAAGCATGATTATTCTGGTAGATTAAAGGTGCCTAGACACATAGTTGTTCACAAAACCGGCATGTTGAGTGTGTAAAAGTTCTATATTTTACCTCCTATTTAACCCATATTTCTGCTGCATTCAAGCATAATTCATTGCATTTAGGTTAGATTTCATTTATACATCACAAATATATCAAATGACACAGTTTCTACTGAAATTGGTTGCTTTTACAGGTAGATGCTGTAGCAGATGGAGGGCAGTGGAAAAGCAGACGGTGAGCAGAAGAGAAGCAGAGCTGGAACTGGATGTGCAGACAAGAAAGACGATGCTGCCACGGCCGCTGCCGTGGCAGCCAAGGATGACAGCAAAGGTGAAGAGAAGAAGTAAAGTGGGCCTCGACAGAAAGAGAAAATTAAGTCGGTCTGTCGTGGAGCACCCTTATATTTTTCCAAGCCCTAGATCAGAATAAAGACCAAGCCCAAAGTTCAAGGAAGAAACTCCAAGCAAGAAGGAAAGACAGATTAAAGACATATGCTCTGAAGATTTAGTCTTTAATAGAGTTGTACTTTAGTTTAAACTTGTATTCTTGCCATATTAGAAAACTTGAACCCAAGGCCTATATAAAGGCATGTAATTCGACCTAGGAGAGGACAATCTTACTCTCTAGCCTTCTTCCCAAAACCCTAGCTTTTTTCCTTCCTCATCATGTTCTAAACTTCCCATAGGGCTACGAGTTGATTTGTAAAGTAGTTGCAAGGATTGCATTTGTTTTAGGAATTTTTCTGTTCAGTAAAATAGACTTCAAGTTTGCTTATTCTGGTTTTCAACATCTTGCAAGAGTATCGACAGAGCATTGTGAGATTATCTATTTACTTAATATTAGGAGAGTTAAGTATACAAAAGGAATAAGTACGGGTTTTCCAGTTTATGGTTGAACTATCTCGGACCTAGGGATAGGACGAGGTTAATTGGCTAAAGAAGAATTCAACAACATTGATGTCCATCCTTCGATTCACGCCGAGAGGTAACATCAAAGACATGTTCATCGATAGAATTGGACCTAGGGATAGGCCAAGGCACAACAGGGATTCTTGCCAAGCTTGAAGTACGAAGTTGTGTGATCGCTGCCGCGACAACCAACAGACCGCTGCCGCGACAGGCGCAACGACAGAACAGAGATTCCTAGACTTTGCAACACCTACACTACTGAGCAATTCAATACCGGCCCATTCTCTCTATCCTGAATTCTTTACTCTTTTATCAATATTCTTTATTATCTCATGAAAAACATTTAAACTATTCATTTTTCCTCTCGTGCAGTAATTCCAGGTTGAAGCTATTAGCCCAGTCCATGTGGAGACGATATCTGATACTTACATATCACTTTACTACTTGCGTCGTGTACACTTGCACTACATTGCGATAGACACTTTTACACGCAACACCGCACAAGGATTATAGCATGGTTCCGAATAAATCCAGAAACACCCGACAAGGTATTGCTCTTGATAGGGAATAAGTGGTAGGTAAGGAAATGTTCACTGAATTAAGCCAAACCAAAAAGTTTTTATTTTTAGTTAGGTAATATTTGCTTGAGGGCAAGTAAGAACTTGAGTTTGGGGGTGTGTTGAGTGTGCAAAAGTTCTATATTTTACCCCTTACTTAACCCATATTTCTGCTGCATTCAAGCATAATTCATTGCATTTAGGATAGATTTTCGCATATGCATCACAATTAGATAAAATAGCACAGTTGCTACTGATTTTGGCTACTTTTGCAGGTATCTGCTGTGGTAGACTCAGGGCAGCAAAGGAGCAGAGCTGGAACACACGAGTGGAGTCGAGAAGCAAGATGCTGCCATGGCCACTACCGTGGCAACCATGATGACAACAATGGTGAGGTGGAAAAGTGAAGTGGAGCTCGACGGATAGAGAAATTCAAGCTGATCTGTCGTGGACCACTCCTATATTTTACTGAGCCCTAGGCAGAATGAAGGCCAAGCCCAAAGTTCAAGGAAGAAACCCAAAGCAAGAAAAGAGGATGAATTAAAGGCATCTACTTAGAAGATTTAGTAGAGTTGTACTTTAGTTTGAACTTGTATTCTTGCCTTATTAGAAAACTTGAACCCAAGGCCTATATAAAAGGCATGTAATTCGACCTAGGGAAGGATATCTCATTCTTAGCCGTCTTCCCCAAAACCCTTGTCGTTTTCCCCCTTCTCATCATGTTCTAAACTTCCCCTAGGGCTAAGGGTTAATTCTGTAAAGTAGTTGCAAGGATTGTACTGTTTTAGGAATTTTCTGTTCAAGAAATAAAAAAATCAAGTTTATTTATTTCGGTTTTCACATCTCGCAAGAGTATCGGGAGAGCATTGTGAGGTTATCTATTTGTTTGATATCGGGAGAGTCAAGCATACAGACAAAATAAGTATGAGTTTTCCAGTTTATGGTTATACCATCTCGGCTTAGGGATAAGTACGAGGTTAAGTGGCTAAGTAAGAATTCAACAACATTGGTGTTCACCCTTCGGTTAACGTCGGGAGGTATCATCTAAGAAGTGTTCAGCAACAACACTTGGGCCAAGGGATAGGACAAGTCATAGCAGGGATTCTTGCCAAGCTTGAAGTACAGAGTTGTGTGATCGTTGCCGCGACAACAACAAACTTCTGCCACGATAGGTGCTGCTGCGACAAGGACGACGACTGAACATGAATTTCTCTTCAGTGCAACACCTGCACTACCGAGGAAATCAATACCGGCCTATTTCTTAAACCTGATTCTTTTATCATTTATATTACTTGTTCCCAATATCACTCGACAATTAATCTAAACTCTTTCTCTCTCTCGTGCAATAATTTTAGGATAAAGCATATTTCCAGTCCCTGTGGAGACGATATCCGATACTCCAAGTATCACTTTACTACTTGCGTCGTGTACACTTGTACTACATTGCGATAGGACTTTTGACACGCAACAGTTTTGATTTGAGATCAAAATCTTGTGAAATTGTGGATGAAATCTTGATTTTCGGACTTGATGAGTTGGACTCTGTTTTGTGTTGATTCTAATTGATTTTTAAGTTGATTTATATGTTAAAATGATGTGTTAATAACATATATCCCAAAATCCTTGAGATCCTTGAGTTTCTTAGTAGTTTTAAGTGAGTTTTTGGGGTGTAATGGTGGAATATTGATTGCTGGAGGTATAAGGATGAGTTAGGATGTTTATTAGATGTGTTTTGATGTTGTTAATGCTTTCGAAGTGATGTATGATGGCTGGTCTTGGTTTAGGAAGCAATCAATTGAGTTTTCAATTATTTTGGAAGGGTATTTTGGTGTAGTTTGAGTGGGCAACGCGTTTATGAATTGTTGCTGGTGTTAGAATGCCTTTTAATGCATTTAGATCTCTGTTTTGATGATGTGAAAACATGGGATATTGATCCGGAAGCTGACGAGGTAATTTTGAAGGCTCCAGGTGTGTAATTTCCGTGTCGAAAAATGAGGCTTCGCGTATCGGTGAGTGGAAATGCAATTTCCTGCTTTGAAACATATTGAGCGTGTTCTTGGGAGCTTAGTGTAAGTTTGATACACTTAACTAAGTTCAAGTGTAAGTGTTTCGTTAATCCCTCTCTTGGAAATGTGCTAATTTTGATGAAAATGCATTTGATGTAAGAGTGGATTTGTTTACTGTTTTTAAGCATGTTAAAGCATGGTTTAATGCTGGATTTTAATGTCATTAAGTTAAGGATGCACTAGGTAAGTGATCCTTGGTTTTCATATGAAAATGCATATGATGTTAAGCATGTGTGCTTGTGGAAATGACATTGTGGTTATGCTGGAAAAACAATGGATTGTTGTGGATAAACGATTGTATTGGCAAGTGATGAAAATGGTTTTTGGTTACATAAATCGGATATAGTTAGCCGGCTATAGGATTGGGTGCACCGTGAATAATGTCGCCTTGGATGTTGAGGGGTTGTGATTGTGCCGTAATCTCCATCCAAGTACCCTAACGATTGAGGTTAAGATCACAATGGTGAATGGTTAGTCCCGTGTGTCAGTCTTGTGTATGTGTCCCATACTCTCCTTAGTGGAATTATACAACTACCGATGAGTGATGTTGAGGGGTTGTGATTGTGTCTTTAATCTCCATCATGGGTGTTGAGGGGTTGTGATTGTGCCATTTGTCTCCACCTTGTGTAGTCCGGTAGTTTGTATGAAGCGTGAGGGACAACGCTTGTAATCCGCGTATCCTATTGTGTCTTGTGTTGAAATGGTTTGTGGACTATCACTTGAAAGCCAGTATAATGTAAATGAATAAAGTGAAGCATGAGATACTTGTATGTGATGCAAGGTTGCATGAGAAAGTTGTATATGATGCAAGAATGCATGAGATGCTTGGTAAAGCATGAGCAATGGTCTAATTGCTGTTTATGATGTTGTATATGTGCATGTGTTCTTAAAAATGCATTGATGTCTTGTGGAGACATGTTTTATAAAAAGGCATGTGATAAAAGTGGTGGTTTTGCAATTCATGTTAAATGCATTGGTGAATGTTGTTTAGCGATCCTCACTAAGCTTTAAGCTTACGCTCGTTTGTTTCATCAATGCAGAAAATTGAACATTTGGAGGCAGCCCAAAAGCAAGAGGAATTCAAGGTTTTGCTAAAAGATATGTATGTGGTTTACCCTTACTGTAATAAGAGGTAATGGCTGGGATTTATACTTTGGATTGTATGAGGTTGATTCCTTTACTTTGAGCATGTTTTTTTGCCTATATTTGAGTTGTAAATGGCCTTTGGAGTTTGGATTTTGGTTTATTTGGTGTTATGACTTGTTATGGTTTTGGTGAACTAGGAAGCATGCCTTTGGTGCCTTTGCTTAAGTGTTGGTTGCTATGTTTAAGCTATAGCCTCGGTATGGTGATTGTTGATACGTATCCTTGATGTATGCATGTTGTGGCATGTCTCGGGAAAGATTTGATTGTGGAAATGCATGAAAAACCAGCAAAATCTACTGTTGTAGGGCAGGGTGTATCGGAACACCCTTATCTGTTTCGAAACAGGGGCCCAAAATGGCCATAGTGTTTCGAAACGAATGAAGGTGTTTCGGAACACTTTGGCTACTGGAAAACCCTGTTTCGACACGGGTCTCGAAAAGATCCTGAGTACTGAAACGGTCAACTCAGTTTCGATACGACCGTTTTGATACCAGGGTAGGCGTTTCGAAACAGAGTTTCTGATTCTTACATTTTGGTCCCTAATAGTTGGCTGCTTAAATTAGTAAGTTTGAGTGATCCTTTTGAGTTTATTTTTGACATGAATGCATGTAATGTTATTAATTGAGGTTTGGTAATATTAAATCATGAAAGTCCCTGCAATTTGTGGAATTTATGATTTAGTCCCTAAAATTACGTTTTTGTTTAATTGAGTCCCTGTTTGAGGTCCGTTCGCTGTGTCGCTTCCGCTGGATTAATATTTTTAACATATAGGTTAATATTGAGCATTTAGAAAAGATAAAAAGGAAAAAATGGGTCGTTAATCAAGGTTGACTTACGGGTTGACTTTGGTTTTCCCCGTGTAATCTTCGTAGTTCGGGTTAAACGTCTAGACCGGGCTAAGAGGGTTACATTTGTTGGTATCAGAGCCAGGTTTCGAAAGAATTGGGAATGTTGGTATGTGTAATTGGTGTGAATTGAAGTATGATGTGTGAAAAGCATGCTAATGGTTGAATTTTAAACTTTATGCCACGTTGATTAATGTGAATTGCATAGAGAATGAATATGATTGTGCGATGATGATGTTATGTGGATATGTGCTGATTTGGAATGATGAAAAGTATGTGAGCATGATGTTTTATGTATGATATGCTCTGTGGGGAAATCGGGTGCCAATTGCCTTATTACACTAACCAAATGTTTTGTAAACTTAGATTCTTGCTTGCAGTTGGCCTACATGGTTTGATTCGTTTTCGTTGCTGTGTTTGTTTAAAATAGCACATGGGACCTAGAAGAGAGTTGAGGTCCAATAAGATAGTGCCTGTAGCTGAGCACGATAACCAGGCTGAGCAGGGGACTGATGTCCCTCCTGGTGGAGATCTACCTCCTCCGCCACCACCTAGAGGTGGGGAGCAGGTGCAACTAGGACAAGCTGGTCATGGATTGGGTAATTTGACGCCATTGGTTGAGGCGATCACTGGAGCGTTTCAGGCTGCTGTTGCCAGAGCGAAAGTGCAGGCCCCTGCAGCTAGGTAGGTGGGTCTACCTTTGGAGAGGTTGAGGAGCTTGGGAGCTGTAGAGTTCTATGCTATGTCACCTGATGTAACACCCGGGTTTGGGGGTCAGGTGAAAATAACAATAAAATAATGTTTTAGGTTTCGAGTTTATAATTAAAATACTAAAATATTTTAATGGGCTTCGTGTTTGCAAAATAATTAAAGTTTATGTTGGGCCTATCTTCTAAGTCCAAAATCCATGGACTTTAGGAGATGAGAGTTTTTAGCCATTCATTAATGGTATAATTGTAATTATGATTTTTGGGTGAATTAAAATAAAGAAAAAGATGAAGACATGTGCTCATCTTATTCCTCACCTCTATTTTCAAAACTAACGACATAGAAGAGCTCTCTACACTAAGATACTATTCCATCTCCTGTCTTCTTCATTTTTGGTCGGTTTTGAAAGGTAATTATATCCCCATTTTCCTCTCATCTTCCTCTCTTCAAAAGTACCATTAGATTTCATTTTCATCATTGTTTTAGAAATTTGGTTTTCCATGGAAAAATGTTAAAGGTTGCTACATTATGGGTTTTGATTTAAGTTTTTGATTTGTTAATGTCCGATATGATCTTAGAAACCAAAAAGGTCCAACATATCTTAATTTTGGATGAATTTAAGCTAATTTTCGGAAATGGGTTTTGTTGGGGGTTTTTGAAGGGTTTTAAGATGAGTTTTAGGTGTGTTTTATGTTGGAAATTGAGGGCTATTGGTTGTATGTTGGTTGATGGTTGTTTTGGAAGTAAGAGTTTAAAACAAGAGTTTTGGTTTGAGTTTGAGGGCTGCTCGGGTTTTGAATTTTGGGGTTGTTCTTGGCTTGAAAATCTTGTGTTTTATGCTTGATGAGTATTCCGGGTTGCTACATTGTTGTGTGAACTGATTTGGGGTTTTTTGAATGTGTTGAAATTTATAGAGGCAAGAGTTTGTGTTGATGAAGCATCGGGAATGAATCCGAAAGCTTGAAGGTCTTGGTTGCTTGGTTGTTCAGCTTGGAAGTGAAGGTGAGTGGTTAAATGCTTTAAATGGTTTTTAAAGTGTTGGTTCAAGCATGTGGACTAGGTTGGGCTTGAAGGTCTATGTATATGGTGTTATACATGTATGTTGAGGCATGAATTGATGCACTGTTATATGGATGTGGATTGTGCATGATGTTAATCACGGTGAGTACGTGCTAAGCACATAATTTGATTTGAAATGATGTTGTGAAAGGTTGTGGATTGTGTTTAATATTGGCACTAGGATGCTTGGGTACAAATGATCGATCATTAGGATGTTAGTGTGCACACGTGAGTCAAATGCGCGCGTGGTCTTGGTGATGGTAGTCATCAAGATAGAGTACGGGTTCGCCCGGAAAGCCTTCTTATTTATATGATAGTCGATGATGAGTGTAATCCCATCGACAGGGCATGAGGATGAGTGGAATCCCCTCTGCGTGAACGATGATGAGTGTAATCCCATCGTAAGGTAATGGTTGTTGTTGGATGTGAGTTCCAACGTGTTATCCGTGTATTCGAGTCATAGCTAGGTGCCAATATGTGATGAGATGTGTACCAATATGAGATTATGTGTGTGGCCACACAGATTATTATATGTGCTTACATATGATGTGGATATGGACTTGTTGAGCATGGCATAATATTGAGTATATGTTCATGCATCATGTACATTTTGGCTCTTGTGGATCGAAGATAAGATCATGCATTCTACCTTGGTTGTGCTCCTGCTTGGACCCTGCATTGTCGAGGTTTGTTTTAATGAGCTTACCCTCACTAAGCCTTATGCTTACGCTCTCTTTTGTTCGATAATGCATATCCGTAGTTCGTTGGTTGCTAGTGCAAGAAGAGGGCCTCCAAGTGTGCTTCGTGGTGCTATCCTAGCTATCAAGTATGGATATTTTAGTTAAAGGATATAATAGTCAAGCAATGGGATATGTATTTGTTGCTTTGATGCTTTTGAAGTATGTTGGTGTTGGTTGCTTAGGAGCATGTTAGACTTCTTATTACGATGTTGTTGGTTTGGCTTTTGGATGCCATGTTTGGATTGTAAACCATGTTTAAATTGTCTATCTTGTATGCCTAAGTGTTTGACTTTGTTGAAGCATGTTACCTTGAATGCTATGTATGGATGTTTGAGATGATGTTTGATGATCCTTGAATGTATGGTCTCGATATGTTTGGAGTGTTAAGCATGCTTGTAGACGTTTGATTTGCCTTGTAGTTGTTGTTTGTGTGTTAAGAGAGGTTTTAGTGGGGGTTTAGGGACATCCTTGTGCCATAAACAAGCTAAAACCAATCTACAGACAGAGGGCGTACCGAAACGGTTGGTCCCATTCCGATACGATCCCTTTGTTTCGGGCCAGGAATTTCGGTAAGCTAGGGGCCCGTTTCGATACATTTTTGCTTCTAGAAATTTTAGAATTTGACAATAAATTGACGTATCGAAACGAGCTTCAGTGTTTCGGAATGGCCTTCGTATCGTTGACCATGAGAAGTTTACCGTTTAGGTCGTTTCGATACGGGCCACCCCAGTTTTGAAACGGTCTCATCGGGTTGACTTTGGCTAGTTGACCAGGTCAAGGCATATCGAAACACCCTATGGGCGTTCCGATACGGCCTATTGTATAAGAATAAAATGGGCTGTTTTAAGTGGGCTGTCGTCTGTTTACCTCAATGTTTCTTCCGCTGTTTCTTTTCTCACATAGGGTTTAATGTCTCATCTAGATAAGATAATAAAAGTGAAAAAGTTTTCCCTTTGGTCGTTAACCGAAGTGGAGCCTTAACGGGGTTCGCCTCGGTTATGTCCGTGTAGCCCACTCGAATCGGTCAAGCGTCCAGACCGGGACGAGGGGGTTACACTTGTTGGTATCAGAGCCTAAGGTTTCCGAGACCTTGGGTAGGTAAGTGAGGTAAGTTAAGTTCTTGTATTGTGAATGCACGGTGTTTTCTTGCCATGTAAGCATGTTTACTTGTTTATCAAGTATGCCTTGTTGTATACTTGTTTGAGCATGTACGTGTGTTGTTTTGTTTGAAGCATGTTGTGTAGAGTCCTATTGCTACTATTACATCGAGAAAAGGATTTTTAAAGTGAGGGAACATACTTGAGCCACTTGGAACCCATGCCTTGCTAACCCTATCTTTTGTGCTTTCTTGTTGTTGTTGTAGTTGTTGTTTGTGAGCGCGATGTCGAGGCCTAGGGGTAGACCGAGGGTGGTTCGTCAGGAACCACGTGTTACGGCTCGTGTTGATGAGCCGGTGGTTAGAGTTGAGGCTCATGTAGGAGAGCTTACTGCTAGAGTTGGAGCTCCTCCACCACCACCACCTCCTCAACCTGGAGTAGGAGGCGAGGCTGGAGCTGAGGGAGAGGGACCTCAGGTCGGCCAAGGTGGCCAAGGTCCTGCCGGAATAGATATGGCTCCGCTTGTACAAGCTACACTAGAAGCATTTCAGGTCGCAGTTGCCGGGGCTCAGGCTGCAGCTCAGCCTATAGGTGATGATACTAGTTTACCAGGCTTCGTAGCCTAGGGGCTGAAGAGTTCAGAGGATCTACACCGGAGAGGTCTGAGTTGTGGTTAGAGAAGATGGTCCGTATTCTAGATCAGATGGGTTGTGTGGGTGCTCGCAAATTGGGCTGTATGATTTCTTTGCTACAGGGTGATGCCTACACCTGGTGGGTCACCATTACTTCTGGGGTTCCTGAGGCTGAGATTGGTTGGGATTTCTTTGAGTCTGCTTTCTGGAAGAGATACTTGGGGCCGAGATATCTTGATGAGAAGAAGCGAGAGTTTATGGCTCTTGTTCAAGGAGATGCTTCTGTGACCGACTACGCGATCCGTTTTGTCCGTTTGAGTCAGTACGCTACAGAGTTGGTTCCTACTGAGATGGACCGTTGTAACCGTTTCAGATATGGGCTTCATGAGGAAGTTAGGAGGTATACCTTAGCTTTAGATTACACTGATTTTGATGTCTTGGTTGCTAGAGCCAAGGACATTGAGCATAGCTTGGGGCTGACCAAGCGTTTAGGAGGATCTAGTTCTGGAAAGATACATAAGAACTTTGATCGTGGTGATGCCAAGAGGCATCGAGGCGGTGGAAATCAGTTTGACCATAGACGTGGCGGTGGCCACCATTGTAGAGGCCACTAGGGCCATAGAGCTGGAGGGCATTTTCCTGAGTGTACACGTTGTGGGAGACAACATTCTGAGAGTGTTGGGGTAACTTCCATGCTTGTTGGAACTGTGGTTCGAGGGACCACTTTAGGAGGGAGTGTCTGCATCAGGCAGCACATGCATCGAACTTAGCACAGGCTCCTGCGAGAGCGCTAGATTATCAGAGAGGCCGTGGGCGCGGTCGTGGCTACTTCCAGCCTAAGGCTGATGCACATAGGACAGATGCTCAGAGGAACCTTGCTCATGTTGTGGCCGTACAGCCAGAGGCAGGTGGACCAGCGAGAGTTTTTGCCCAGAGATAGGCCGGGAACGACACAGATGTGATAGCATGTAATTTTGAGTTACAGTATATGTCTTTCCTTTATTTGGTTGATTCGGGTTCTACGAATTCCTATATTTTGAGTGAGCATAGAAAGAAGTTAGACATACCTGTTGAGATCTTAGATGTAGGTATGCATGTGACTAGTTCCTTTGGTGAGACATTCGTTGTTAGACGAGTGAATAGGAGGTGTCCGCTGAAGATTCAGGGTCTTTTGTTTATTGTTGACACGATGGAGCTTCCATTTTATGGGTTTGACATTATTCTGGGTATGGACTGGTTAGTTGAGCACCGAGCTAGTGTAGACTTTGAGACGAAGAGAATTGCTTTGAAACTTTCTAATGACTACGAGGTAGTAGGCGAGAACATTAAGTTCTTGTCGAATGTTGTGTCAGCTTTAGAGGCTCATAGGTTGATGGACTCTGGATGTGGGGCTTACTTAGCTTATGTGATGAATCCCAATATGAGTGAGGTCAGACCAAAGGACATCATAATAGTTTGTGATTTTCCGAATGTGTTTCCTGAAGAGTTACCAGGGTTGCCTCCTGACAGAGATGTTGAGTTTGTGATTGAGACTGTTTTAGGGTCTACTCCAATTTCTATAGCTCCGTATCGTATGGCTCCAAAAGAGTTAAAAGAATTGAAGAGTCAGCTTCAGGAGTTATTAGACCATGGATTTATTAGGCCTAGTAGTTCGCCTTGGGGTGCTCTTGTGTTGTTTGTAAAGAAGAAAGATGACAACATGCGAATGTGTATTGACTACAGGCAGTTGAATCAGTTGACTGTGAAGAACAAGTATTCGTTGCCTCGTATAGATGATCTGTTTGATTAGTTGAGGGGTGCTTCAGTGTTCTCGTAGGTAGACTTGAGATCAGGGTACTATCAGTTAAACGTAAAAGAGTGTGATGTTTCGAAGACAACTTTTAGGACTAGATATGGTCACTATGATTTCCTTGTGATACCGTTTGGGATAACGAATGCACCTGCAGCATTCATGGATATGATGAACAGAATTTTCAGAGACTATCTAGACCGGTTTGTAGTTGTTTTCATATATGATATTCTTGTGTACTCTATATCAGAAGAAGAACACGATGAGCACTTGAGACTTGTTCTATAGAGATTGATGAGTAATCAGTTGTATGCGAAGCTTAGTAAGTGTGAGTTTTGGATTTGAGAGGTTGTGTTTCTTGGCCATATAGTTTTAGCTGAAGGAATCCGTGTTGATCCGACGAAGATCAAGGCTATTGTTGAGTGGAAACAACCTAAGTCTGTGACTAAGATTAGGAGTTTCCTAGGATTAGCCGGTTACTATAGGAGATTTTTTGATGGTTTCTCTAGAGTAGCTGCTCCTTTGACTAAATTGTTGTAAAAAGGAGTTAAGTTCGAATGGTCAGATGCGAGACAGAAGGCTTTTGAAAAATTGAAAGAAGCTTTGACAAATGCTCCAGTGTTAGTGCAACCAGTTTCAAGTAAAGAATTTGTGATCTATAGTGATGCTTCTTACATAGGTTTAGGGTGTGTTCTGATGCAAGAAAGAAGAGTTGTTGCCTATGCTTCGAGACAGTTGAAGGTGCATGAGAAGAACTATCCTATATATTGAATTAGCTGCAGTTGTGTTTGCCTTGAAGATTTGGCGTCACTACTTGTATGGTGAGAAGTGCATAGTTTACACCGATCATATGAGCTTGAAGCATTTGATGACACAAAGAGAGTTGAACTTGAGACAGAGAAGTTGGCTTGAGTTGTTGAAAGACTATGATTTGACTATCGAGTACCATCCGGGTAAGGCAAATGTAGTAGCCGATGCTTTGAGTAGAAAGGTTGCAGTTGAGTTGCAAGCTATGTTTGCTAGATTGAGTGTATCCGGTGATGGTGGTTTGTTCACAGAGTTGCAAGTGAAGCCTTCCTTGATTCAGTCGATCAGAGAGAAACAATTGCAAGATGTGTCTTTATTTCCTCATGTTCAGGACATAACCGAAGGTAGACCGATTGAGTACAGTTTCAGTAGTGAGAATGTGTTATGCTTTAGAGACAGAGTTGTAGTACTTGAAGATGTTGAGTTGAGACGTCTGATTCTGAGTGAAGCACATTCGAGTCCTTCCTCTATGCAATCGGGTAGTACCAAGATGTACCGTGACTCGAAGAATGATTACTTCTGGGTTGGTTTGAAGAAGGATGTAGCCGAGTATGTGAGTCGTTGCATGGTTTGTCAGAGAGTGAAGGCAGAACATCAGATTCCTTCAGGTTTGTTAAAGCCTTTGAAGATTCCGGAATGGAAATGGGAGAAGATCACTATGGACTTCGTGTCGGGGTTGCCGTTGTCTCCTTCGAAGAAGAATTCTGTTTGGGTGATAGTTGATAGATTCGCTAAGTGTTCTCACTTCTTAGTAGTGAACACTACAGATTCTTTAAACAAGTTGGCGAATTTGTATATTTGCGAGATTGTAAGACTTCATGGAGTTCCGAAGTCTATTGTTTCAGACAGAGATCCGAGATTCACATCGAGGTTCTGGGGTTGTTTGCCTAGTGCCTTTGGTAGCCGTTTGCATTTCAGTACTTCTTATCATCCGTAGTCTGATGGACAATCAGAGCGAGTGATACAAATATTAGAGGATATGCTTCATTGTTGTGTGATTGATTTCCACGGTTCTTGGGAGAAACACTTGCCTTTAGTTGAGTTTGCTTACAACAACAGTTACTAGGATAGTGTACAGATGGCTCCCTATGAGGCTTTGTATGGTAGACGATGTAGGACTCCGATTTGTTGGGCTGAAACGGGTCAGAGATTGTTACCTATGCTGGATTTGCTCAAGGGAACTACTGATAAATTGAAGTTGATCTGTGACCGTTTGAAAGCCGCTTCCGATCGTCAGAAGTCTTATGTAGATTTGAGGAGAAAAGAGATTGAGTTCTCCGTGGGTGAGAAAGTGTTTCTGAAAGTATCTACATGGAAGAAAGTAATGCGATTTGGCCGGAAAGGCAAGTTGAGTTCGAGGTTTATTGGTCCGTACGAGATAGTTGAGCGGATAGGGCAATAGCTTACCGTCTGAGATTGCCTTTAGAGTTAGAGAAGATCCATGATGTCTTTCATGTATCGATGCTTAGGAGATATAGATCAGATCCTTCTCATGTCATGCATGTTGAGGAGATAGAGTTGAATCCGGATTTGTCTTGTAATGAAGAACTTGTTGAGATACTTGCTTCTGATAGCAGGGTGTTGCGTGGCAAGACCATAGAGTTGGTCAAGGTGTTGTGGAGACATAGAGGCGTTGAAGAGGCCACGTGGGAGAGGAAAGCTGATATGCTTGAGCAGTTTCTGTACTTGTTTCTGTCAGGTAATTTGGGGACGAAATTCCTTAAGTGGGGGAGAGTTGTAACACTCGGGTTTGGGGGTCAGATGAAAATAATAATAAAATAATGTTTCGAGTTTCAGGTTTATAATTAAAATACTAAAATATTTTAATGGGCTTCGTGTTTGCAAAATAATTAAAGTTTATGTTGGGCCTATCTTCTAAGTCCAAAATCCATGGAATTTAGGAGATGAGAATTTTTAGCCATTCATTAATGGCATAATTGTAATTATGATTTTTGGGTGAATTAAAACAAAGCAAAAGATGAAGACATGTTCTCATCTTCTTCCTCACCTCTATTTTCAAAACTAACGACATAGAAGAGCTCTCTAGACCAAGATACTATTCCATCTCCTTTCTTCTTCATTTTTGGTCGATTTTGAAAGGTAATTATATTCCCATTTTTCTCTCATATTCCTCTCTTCAAAAGTACCATTAGATTTAATTTTAATCATTGTGTTAGAAATTTGGTTTTCCATGGAAAAATGTTAAAGGTTGCTACTTTGCGGGTTTTGATTTAAGTTTTTGATTTGTTAATGTCCGATATGATCTTAGAAACCAAAAAGGTCCAACATATCTTAATTTTGGATGAATTTAAGCTAATTTTCGGAAATGGGTTTTGTTGGTGTTTTGAAGGGTTTTAAGATGAGCTTTAGGTGTGTTTGATGTTGGAAATTGAGGGCTATTGGTTGTATGTTGGTTGAGGGTTGTTTTGGAAGCCTTTAGAAGTGTTAAAAGAGTTTGAAACAAGAGTTTTGGGTTGAGTTTGAGGGCTGCTCGGGTTTGGAGTTTTGGGGGTTGTTCTTTGCTTGAAAATCTTGTGTTTTATGCTTGATGAGTATTCTGGGTTGCTACATTGTTGTGTGAACTGGTTTGGGGTTGTTTGATTGTGTTGAAATATTTAGAGGCAATAATTTGTGTTGGTGAAGCATCGGGAGTGAATCTGGAAGCTTGAAGGTCTTGGTTGCTTGGTTGTTGAGCTTGGAAGTGAAGGTGACTGGTTAAATGCTTTAAATGGTTTTTAAAGTGTTGGTTCAAGCATGTGGACTAGGTTGGGCTTTGTAGACCCTCCTAGAGTTGTGAATAGATTGGTAGTCTAATCCCAAGCTATAGTTAGAGACTATGGTTGATATTTGAATGTGTTTATGCCTCATGTTTAATTGTGATTATGTTGTCTATGTATATGGTGTTATACATGTATGTTGAGGCATGGATTGATGCATTGTTATATGCATGTGGATTGTGCATGATGTTAATCATGGTGAGTACGTGCTAAGCACAAAATTTGATATGAAGTGATGTTGTGAAAGGTTGTGGATTGTGTTTAATATTGGCACTAGTATGCTTGGGTACAAATGATCGATCATTAGGATATTAGTGTGCACACGTGAGTCAAATGCGCGCGTGGTCTTTGTGATGGCAGTCATCAAGATGGAGTACGGGTTCGCCCGAAAAACCTTCTTATTTATATGATAGTCGATGATGAGTGTAATCGCATCGACGAGGCGTGAGGATGACTGGAATCCCCTCCGCGTGAACGGTGATGAGTGTAATCACACCGTAAGGTAATGGTTGTTGTTGGATGTGAGTTCCAACGTGTTATCCGCGTATTCGAGTTATAGCTAGGTGCCAATATGTGATGAGATGTATACCAATATGAGATTATGTGTGTGGCCACACGGATTATTATATGTGCTTACATATGATGTGGATATGGACTTGTTGAGCATGACATAATATTGAATATATGTTCATGCATCATGTACATTTTGGTTCTTGTGGATCAAAGGTAAGATCATGCATTCTACCTTGGTTTTGCTCGTGCTTGGACCCTGCATTGTCGAGGTTTGTTTTAACGAGCTTACCCTCACTAAGCCTTATTCTTACGCTCTCTTTTGTTCGACAATGCAGATCCGTAGTTCGTGGGTTGCTAGTGCAAGAAAAGGTCCTCCAAGTGTGCTTTGTGGTGCTATCTTAGCTATCAAGTATGGATATTTTAGTTAAAGGATGTAATAGTCAAGCAATGGGAAATGTATTTGTTGCTTTGATGCTTTTGAAGTATGTTGGTGTTGGTTGCTTAGGAGCATCTTAGTCTCCTTATTACGATGTTGTTTGTTTGGCTTTTGGATGCCATGTTTGGATTGTAAACCATGTTTAAATTGTCTATCTTGTATGCCTAAGTGTTTGACTTTGTTGGAGCATGTTACCTTGAATGCTATGTATGGATGTTTGAGATGATGTTTGATGATCCTTGAATGTATGGTCTCGATATGTTTGGAGTGTTAAGCATGCTTGTAGATGTTTGATTTGCCTTGTAGTTGTTGTTTGTGTGTTAAGAGAGGTTTTAGTGGGGTTTAGGGACATCCTTGTGCCATAAACAAGCTAAAACCAATCTGCAGACAAAGGGAGTATCGAAACGGTTGGTCCCATTCCGATACGGTCCCTTTGTTTTGGGCCAGGCATTTCGGTACTCTAGGAGGCCGTTTCGATACATTTTTGCTACTGGAAATCTGAGAATTTGACAATAAATTGACGTATCGAAACGGGCTTCAGTGTTTCGGAACGACCTTCGTATCGTTGACCATGAGAAGTTGACCATTGAGGTCATTTTGATACGGGCCACCCCTGTTTCGAAACGGTCTCATTGGGTTGACTTTGGCCAGTTGACCAGGTCAAGGCGTATCGAAACACCCTATGGGCGTTCCGATACAGCCTGCTGTATCAGAATAAAATGGGCTTTTTAAGTGGGCTGTCGTCTGTTTACGTCAACGTTTCTTCCGCTGTTGATTTTCTCACATAGGGTTTAATGTCTCATCTAGATAAGATAATAAAAATGAAAAAGTTTTCCCTTGGGTCGTTAACCGAAGTTGAGCCTTAACGGGTTTCGCCTCGGTTATCCCCGTGTAGCCCACTCGGATCGGTCAAGCGTCCGGACTGGGATGAGAGGGTTACACTTGTTGGTATCATAGCCTATGGTTTTCGAGACCTTGGGTCTGTAAGTGAGGTAAGTTAAGTTCTTGTATTGTGAATGCACGGTGTTTGCTTGCCATGTAAGCATGTTTGCTTGTTTATCAAGTATGCCTTGTTGTATGCTTGTTTGAGCATGTACTTGTGTTGTTTTGTTTGAAGCATGTTGTGTAGAGTCTCATTGCTACTATTACATCGGAAAAAGGATTTTTAAAGTGAGAGAACATACTTGAGCCACTTGGAACCCTTTCCTTGTTAACCTTATTTTTTGTGCTTTCTTCTTCTTGTTGTAGTTGTTGTTTGTAAGTGCGATGTGGAGGCCTAGGGGTAGACCGAGGGTGGTTCGTCAAGAACCACGTGTTGCGGCTCCTGTTGATGAGCCGGTGGTTGGAGTTGAGGCTCATGTAGGAGAGCCTGCTGCTTGAGTTGGAGCTCCACCACCACCTCTTCAGCCTGGAGTAGGAGGCGAGGCTGGAGCTGAGGGAGAGGGACCTCAGGTCGGCCAAGGTGGCCAAGGTCCTGCCGGAATAAATATGGCTCTACTTGTACAAGCTATAGCGGGAGCATTTCAGGCCGCAGTTGCCGGGGCTCAGGCTGCAGCTCAACCTAGAGGTGATGATACTAGTTTACCATTGGAGAGGCTCCGTAGCCTAGGGGCTTAAGAGTTCAGAGGATCTACATTAGAGAGGTCTGAGTTGTGGTTAGAGAAGACGATCCGTATTCTAGCTCAGATGGGTTGTGTGGGTGCTCGCAAATTGGGCTGTGTGATTTCTTTGCTACAGGGTGATGCCTACACCTGGTGGGTCACCATTACTATTGGGGTTTCTGAGGCTGAGATTGGTTGGGATTTCTTTGAGTCTGCTTTCCGGAAGAGATACATGGGGTCGAGATATCTTGATGAGAAGAAGCGAGAGTTTATGGATCTTGTTCAGGAAGATGCTTCTGTGACTGACTACGAGATCTGTTTTGTCCGTTTGAGTCGGTACACTCCAGAGTTGGTTCCTACTGAGAGGGACCGTTATAACCGTTTCAAATATAGGCTTCATGAGGAAGTTAAGAGGTATACCTTAGCTTCAGATTACACTGATTTTGATGTCTTGGTTGCTAGAGCCAAGGACATTGAGCATAGCTTGGGGCTGACCAAGTGTTCAGGAGGATCTAGTTCTGGAAAGAGACATAAGAACTTTGATCGTGGTAATGCCAAAAGGCATCGAGGCGGTGGACAACAGTTTGACCATAGACGTGGCGGTGGCCACCATGGTAGAGGCCACCAGGGCCATAGAGCTGGAGGGCGTTTGCCGGATTGTACACGTTGTGGGAGACATCATTCTGGAGAGTGTTGGGGTAACTTCCATGCTTGTTGGAACTGTGGTTCGAGGGACCACTTTAAGAGGGAGTGTCCGCATCAGGCGATACATGCACCGAACTTAGCACATGCTCCTGCGAGAGCGCTAGATTATCAGAGAGGTCGTGGGCGCCATCGTGGCTACTTCCAGCCTAGGGCTGATGCACCTAGGACAGATGCTCAGAGGAACCTTACTCATGTTGTGGTCGTACAGCCAGAGGCTGGTGGACAAGCGAGAGTTTATACTCAGAGAGAGGCCGAGAACGACATAGATGTGATAGTAGGTAATTTTGAGTTACAGTTTATGTCTTTGCTTTCTTTGGTTGATTCGGGTTCTACGAATTCCTATATTTTGAGTGAGCATGCAAAGAAGTTAGACATACCTGTTGAGATCTTAGTTGTAGGTATGCATGTGACTAGTTCCTTTGGTGAGACAGTCGTAGTTAGATGAATGTATAGGAGGTGTCCGCTGAAGATTCAAGGTCATGTGTTTCCCGTTGACATGATGGAGCTTCCATTTTATGGGTTTGACATTATTTTGGGTATAGACTGGTTAGTTGAGCACCGAGCTAGTGTATACTTTGAGACGAAGAGAATTGCTTTGAAATTTTCTGATGACTACGAGGTAGTAGTAGTAGTAGGCGAGAACATTAAGTTCTTGTCGAATGTTGTGTCAGCTTTAGAGGCTCATAGGTTGATGGACTCCGGATGTGGGGCTTACTTAGCTTATGTGATGAATCCGAATACGAGTGAGGTCAGACCAAAGGACATCAGAACAGTTTGTGATTTTCCGGTGTGTTTCCTGAAGAGTTACCAGGGTTGCCTCCTGACAGAGATGTTAAGTTTGTGATTAAGACTGTTTCAGGGTCTACTCCGGTTTTTATAGCTCCGTATCGTATGTCTCCGAAAGAGTTGAAAGAATTGAAGAGTTACCAGGGTTGCCTCCTGACAGAGATGTTAAGTTTGTGATTAAGACCGTGGATTTATTAGGCCTAGTAGTTCGCCTTGGGGTGCTCCTATGTTGTCTGTAAGAAGAAAGATGGCAGCATGCGAATGTGTATTGACTACAGGCAGTTGAATCAGTTGACTATGAAGAAAAAGTATCCGTTGGCTCGTATAGATGATCTGTTTGATCAATTGAGGGGGTGCTTCAGTGTTCTCGAAGATAGACTTGAGATCAGGGTACTATCAGTTGAAAGTAAAAGAGTGTGATGTTCCAAAGACAACTTTTAGGACAAGATATGGTCACTATGAGTTCCTTGTGATGTCGTTTGGGCTCACGAATTCACCTGCAGCATTCATGGATATGATGAACAGAATTTTCAGAGACTATCTAGACCGGTTTGTAGTTGTTTTCATAGATGATATTCTTGTGTACTCTAGATCAGAAGAAGAGCACGATGAGCACTTGAGACTTGTTCTACAGAGATTGAAGAGTAATCAGTTGTAAGTGAATCTTAGTAAGTGTGAGTTTTGGATTCGAGAGGTTGTGTTTCTTGGCCATGTAGTTTCAGTTGAGGGAATCTGTGTTGATCCGACGAAGATCGAGGCTATTGTTGAGTGGAAACAACCTAAGTCTGTGATTGAGATTAGGAGTTTCCTAGGATTAGTCGGTTACTATAGGAGATTTGTTGATGGTTTCTCTAGAGTAGCTGCTCCTTTGACTAAATTGTTGCAAAAATGAGTTAAGTTCGAGTGGTCAGATGCGAGATAGAAGACTTTTGAGAAACTGAAAGAAGCTTTGACAAATGCTCCAGTGTTAGTGCAACTAGTTTCAGGTAAAGAATTTGTGATCTATAGTGATGCTTTTTACATAGGTTTAGGGTGTGTTCTGATGCAAGAAAGAAGAGTTGTTGCCTATGCTTCGAGACAGTTGAAGGTGCATGAGAAGAACTATCCTACTCACGATATTGAATTAGCCGCAATTGTGTTTGCATTGAAGATTTGACATCACTACTTGTATGGTGAGAAGTGCATAGTTTACACCGATCATAAGAGCTTGAAGTATTTGATGACACAGAGAGAGTTGAACTTGAGACAGAGAAGATTGCTTGAGCTGTTGAAAGACTATGATTTGACTATCGAATACCATCTGGGTAAGGCAAATGTAGTAGCCGATGCTTTGAGTAGAAAGGTTGCAGTTGAGTTGCGAGCTATGTTTGCTAGATTGAGTGTATCTGGTGATGGTGGTTTGTTCACAGAGTTGCAAGTGAAGCCTTCCTTGATTCAGTCGTACAGAGAGAAACAGTTGCAAGATGTGTCTTTAGTTCCTCATGTTCAGGACATAGCCGAAGGTAGACCGACCGAGTATAGTTTCAGCAGTGAGAATGTGATATGCTTTAGAGACAGAGTTATAGTACATGAAGATGTCGAGTTGAGACGTCTGATTCTGAGCGAAACACATTCGAGTCCTTCCTCTATGCATCCATATAGTACCAAGATGTATCGTGACTTGAAGAATAATTACTTCTAGGTTGGTTTGAAGAAGGATGTAGCTGAGTATGTGAGCCGTTGGATGATTTTTCAGAGAGTGAAGGTAGAACATCAGGTTCCTTGAGGTTTGTTACAACCTTTGAAGATTTCGGAATGGAAATGGGAGAGGATCACTATGGACTTCGTGTCGGGGTTGCTGTTGTCTCCTTCGAAGAAGAATTCTGTTTGGGTGATAGTTGATAGATTCACTAAGTGTGCTCACTTCTTAGCAGTGAACACTACATATTCTTTAGACAAGTTGGCGAATTTGTATATTCGCGAGATTGTGAGACTTCATGGAGTTCCGAAGTCTATTGTTTCGGATGGAGATCCGAGATTCTCATCGAGGTTCTGGGGTTGTTTGCATAGCACCTTAGGTAGCCGTTTGCATTTCAATACTTCTTATCATCCGTAGTCCGATGGACAGTCAGAGCGAGTGATACAAATATTAGAGGATATGCTTCATTGTTGTGTGATTGACTTCCAGGGTTCTTGGGAGAAACACTTGTCTTTAGTTGAGTTTGCTTACAACAAAACAGTTACCAGGCTAGTATACATATGGTTCCCTATAAGGCTTTGTATGGTAGACGATGTAGGACTCCGATTTGTTGGGCTGAAACGAGTAAGAGATTGTTACCTATGTCGGATTTTCTCATGAGAACTACTGATAAAGTGAAGTTGATTTGTGACCGTTTGAAAGCAGCTTCCGATCGTCAGAAGTCTTATGCAGATTTGAGGAGAAAAGAGATTGATTTCTCCGTGGGTGAGAAAGTGTTTCTGAAAGTATCTCCGTGGAAGAAAGTAATGCAATTTGGCCGGAAAGGCAAGTTGAGTCCGAGGTTTATTGGTTTGTACGAGATAGTTGAGCGGATTGGGCCAGTAGCTTACCGTTTGAGATTGCCTTCAGAGTTAGAGAAGATACATGATGTCTTTCATGTATCGATGCTTAGGAGATATAGATCAGATCCTTCTCATGTCATGCCTGTTGAGGAGATAGAGTTCAATCCAGATTTGTCTTATAATGAAGAACCTGTTGAGATACTTGCTTCTGATAGCAGAGTGTTGCGTGGCAAGACCATAGAGTTGGTCAAGGTGTTGTGGAGACATAGAGGCGTGGAAGAGGCCACGTGGGAGAGGAAAGCTAATATGCTTGAGCAGTTTCCGTACTTGTTTCCGTCAGGTAATTTTGGGGACGAAATTCCTTAAGTGGGGTAGAGTTGTAACACCCGAGTTTGGGGGTCATGTAAAAATAATAATAAAATAATGTTTCAGGTTTCGGGTTTATAATTAAAATACTAAAATATTTTAATGGGCTTCGTGTTTGCAAAACAATTAAAGTTTATGTTGGGCCTATCTTCTAAGTCCAAAATCGATGGACTTTAGGAGATGAGAGTTTTTAGCCATTCATTAATGGCAAAATTGTAATTATGATTTTTGGGTGAATTAAAATAAAGAAAAAGATGAAGACATGTGCTCATCTTCTTCCTCACCTCCATTTTCAAAACTAACGACATAGAAGAGCTCTCTACACCAAGATACTATTCCATCTCCTTTCTTCTTCATTTTTGGTCGGTTTTGAAAGGTAATTATATCCCCATTTTCTCTCATCTTCCTCTCTTCAAAAGTACCATTAGATTTCATTTTCATCATTGTTTTAGAAATTTGGTTTTCCTTGGAAAAATGTTAAAGGTTGCTACTTTATGGGTTTTGATTTAAGTTTTTGATTTGTTAATGTCTGATATGATCTTAGAAACCAAAAAGGTCCAACATATCTTAATTTTGGATGAATTTAAGCTAATTTTCGGAAATGGGTTTTGTTGGGGGTTTTTGAAGGGTTTTAAGATGAGTTTTAGGTGTGTTTGATGTTGGAAATTGAGGGCTATTGGTTGTATGTTGATTGAGGGTTGTTTTGGAAGCCTTTAGAAGTGTTAAAAGAGTTTGAAACAAGAGTTTTGGGTTAAGTTTGAGGGCTGCTCGGGTTTGGAGTTTTGGGGGTTGTTCTTGGTTTGAAAATCTTGTGTTTTATGCTTGATGAGTATTCCAGGTTGCTACATTGTTGTGTGAACTGATTTGGGATTGTTTGAATGTGTTGAAATATTTAGAGGCAAGAGTTTGTGTTGGTGAAGCATCGAGAGTGAATCCGGAAGCTTAAAGTTCTTGGTTGCTTGGTTGTTGAGCTTGGAAGTGAAGGTAAGTGGTTAGTGTGCACACGTGAGTCAAATGCGCGCGTGGTCTTGGTGATGGTAGTCATCAAGATGGAGTACGGGTTCGCCCGAAAAACCTTCTTATTTATATGATTGTCGTTGATGAGTGTAATCACATCGATGGAGCGTGAGGATGAGTGGAATCCCCTCCGCGTGAACGGTGATGAGTGTAATCCCACTGTAAGGTAATGGTTGTTGTTGGATGTGAGTTCCAACGTGTTATCTGCGTATTCGAGTCATAGCTAGGTGCCAATATGTGATGAGATGTGTACCAATATGAGATTATGTGTGTGGCCACACAGATTATTATATGTGCTTACATATGATGTGGATATGGACTTGTTGAGCATGGCATAATATTGAATATATGTTCATGCATCATGTACATTTTGGCTCTTGTGGATAGAAGGTAAGATCATGCATTCTACCTTGGTTGTGCTCGTGCTTGGACCCTGCATTGTCGAGGTTTGTTTTAACGAGCTTACCCTCAGTAAGCCTTATTCTTATGCTCTCTTTTGTTCGACAATGCAGATCCGTAGTTCGTGGGTTGCTAGTGCAAGAAGAGAGCCTCCAAGTGTGCTTTGTGTTGCTATCTTAGCTATCAAGTATGGATATTTTAGTTAAAGGATGTAATAGTCAAGAAATGGGATATGTATTTGTTGCTTTGATGCTTTTGAAGTATGTTGGTGTTGGTTGCTTAGGAGCATGTTAGACTCCTTATTACGATGTTGTTGGTTTGGCTTTTGGATGCCATGTTTGGATTGTAAACCATGTTTAAATTGTCTATCGTGTATGCCTAAGTGTTTGACTCTGTTGAAGCATGTTACCTTGAATGCTATGTATGGATGTTTGAGATGATGTTTGATGATCCTTGAATGTATGGTCTCGATATGTTTGGAGTGTTAAGCATGCTTGTAGATGTTTGATTTGCCTTGTAGTTGTTGTTTGTGTGTTAAGAGAGGTTTTAGTGGGGTTTAGGGACATCCTTCTGCCATAAACAAGCTAAAACCAATCTGCAGACAGAGGGCATATCGAAACGGTTGGTCCCATTCCAATATGGTCCCTTTGTTTCGGGCCAGGCATTTCAGTACGCTAGGGGGCCGTTTCGATACATATTTGCTACTGGAAATCTGAGTATTTGACGATAAATTGACATATCGAAACAGGCTTCAGTGTTTCGGAACAGCCTTTGTATCGTTGACCATGAGAAGTTGACCGTTGAGTTCGTTTCGGTACGGGCCACCCCTATTTCGAAACGGTCTCATCGGGTTGACTTTGGCCAGTTGACTAAGTCAAGGCGTATCGAAACACCCTATGGGCGTTCTGATACGGCTTGCTATATAAGAATAAAATGGGATGTTTTAAATGGGTTGTCGTCTGTTTACCTCAACGTTTCTTCCGTTGTTGATTTTCTCACATAGGGTTTAATGCCTCATCTAGATAAGATAATAAAAATGAAAAAGTTTTCCCTTGGGTCGTTAACCGAAGTGGAGCCTTAACGGGTTTTGCCTCGGTTATCCCCGTGTAGCCCACTCAGATCGGTCAAGCGTCCGGACCGGGACGAGGGGGTTACACCTGAGGCGTCTGAGGCCTGGTTAGCAAGTACGATCCGCATAATGGATCAGATGGGTTGTAATGATGAGCACAGGCTGAGATGCGCGGTTTTTTTGCTACAAGGTGATGCTTACAGCTGGTGGACGACTACCACAGCTGGTATGGAACCCAACGATGTTGATTGGGAGTTCTTTAGAGGTGCCTTCAGGAGAAAGTATCTAGGTGTGAGATACTTGGATGAGAAGAAACGAGAGTTTATGTTGCTTGTTCAGGGAAATCTTTCGGTGGCTGAGTACGAGGTCCAGTTCGTACGCTTGAGCTAGTATGCTCCTGAGTTGGTACCTAGTGAGAGGCATCGATGTGATCGCTTCTGGTACGGTTTGGTACAAGAAGTTAAGACGTACATGCTAGCTGCTGACTATACAAATTTTGACGTGCTTGTATGTCGAGAAAGGACATCGAGCAGAACCTGGGTTTGTCTTCTAGAGGTGTTGGTTCTAGCTCTGGGAAGAGAGCTGCTGAATATAGTTCCGGTCGTGGACGAAACAAAAGAGGTTGTAATAGGAGACATCATCCTGAGGGAAGGCGTGGTGTTCCGGGTCGAGGTGGACAGGCTCAGGGAGGACGTGTGAGATATGAGCAGCATACATGCTGGACATGTGGTTCGAGGGACCATTTGAGGCGAGATTGTCCTCGAGCAGCTAGAGAGGTTCAGGCTCCTGTTGTGGTGACAGGGAACTCATGCTGGAATTGTGGTTCGGCAGATCCTTTGAGGAGGGAGTGTCCTTTGTTGGCTGGTGGAGGCCAAGGACGTGCTCCTGTGGTAGCTGCACCTCAGAGAGGCCGTGGGCGCGGTCGTGGGAACTTTCAGAGGAGAGATAAGGGGCATCGAGGTATCTCTCACGTTGTAGCCGTTCGACCTCAGGGAGGTGGACCGGCGAGGATGTATGCTCAGCGCGAGGAGCGCAACGCCACTGATGTGATCGCATGTATCTTTGCTGGCTTTGATTGATTTTGGATCCACACATTCTTATATCTTGAGTGAGCATGCACATTTGCTTGATATACATGTTGAGATGCTTGAAGTAGGAATGCAAGTGACTAGTTCTTTTGGTGAAATTGTAGTCACTAGGAAGCTGTATAGGAGATGCCCTTTGTCTGTGCAAGATCATGTTTTCCTTGTGGATTTGTTGGAGTTACCTTTCTACGGATTTGATGGAATCCTTGGCATGGATTGGTTGACGGAGCATAGGGCGGTGGTTGACTTTGATGTTAAGCGAGTCACCTTAAGGTTGGCCGATGATTACGAGGTTGTAGTCGTAGGCGAGAATGTGAAATTCTTGTCGAATGTGATTTCAGCTTTGGAGGTAAACCGTATGATGAGGTTGAGTTGTGAGGCTTACCTTGCCTATGTGATGAATCTTGGTACTAAGGATGTGCGTGTGCAGGACATCCAAACTGTTCGCGATTTTTCGGGTGTGTTTCTGGAAGAATTGTCTGGGTTTCCACCAAACAGAGAAGTTGAGTTTGGTATAGAGTTGTACGAGAATACAACTCCGGTGTCCATTGCTCCTTCTCGCATGGCACCCAAAGAGTTAAAAGAGTTGAAAACACAATTGCAGGAGTTGTTGGATCGAGGTTTCATCCGGCCAAGTGTGTCACCTTGGGGTGCACCGATTTTGTTTGTGAAGAAGAAGGATGGGACGATGAGAATGTGTATAGATTATCGACAACGGAACAAGTTGACGATCAAGAATATGTATCCCTTGCCTAGAATTGATGATCTCTTTGATCAATTCCGGGGAGCCTCAGTGTTTTCTAAGATAGACTTGAGATCGGGGTATTATCAGCTGAAGGTGAAGGATGTGGACGTACCTAAAACTGCTTTTCGGGCGAGGTACGGGCATTATGAATTTTTGGTGATGCCGTTTGGTTTGACCAACGCGCTTGCTGCATTCATGAACATGATGAATCATGTATTCCATGAATTCTTGGATCAGTTTGTGGTGGTGTTCATCGATGATATCCTTGTGTATTCGCGTACCGAGGAGGATCATGATAAGCCCTTGAGAATTGTTTTGCAAGCGTTGTTGGAAAATTAGTTGTATGCGAAGCTGAGTAAGTGTGAGTTTTGGCTTAGGAAAGTAGTCTTCCTTGGGCATGTGGTATCGGCTGAGGGTATTCGCGTTGATCCACAAAAAGTAGAGGTTGTGATGAGTTGGAAAGTGCCTAAGTCATTGACGGAGGTACGAAGTTTCCTTGGGTTGGCTGGGTACTACCGTAGGTTTGTCGAGCGTTTCTCAAAGATAGCGGCACCTTTGACCAAGTTGCTGCAGAAGAATGTTTGCTTTGAGTGGACGGAGGAGAGGTAACAAGCTTTTGAGAAGCTGAAGGAAGCTTTGACGCCAGCTCTTGTTTTGATTCAACCTGAGTCTAGTAAGAAGTTTGTGGTCTATAGTGATGCGTCCATTGTTGGTTTGGGCTGCATGTTGATGCAGGAGGGTAAGGTGGTGGCCAATTCATCTAGGCAGTTTAAGGTGCATGAACGCAACTACCCTACTCACGATCTTGAGCTTGCGGTTGTGGTGTTTGCCTTGAAGATTTAGAGGCATTACTTGTATGGTGACAAATGTGTTGTGTTTACAGACCCCAAGAGCTTGAAATATCTTATGTCTCAGAAGGAGTTAAATCTTAGGCAACAACGTTGAGTGGAGTTGCTTAAGGATTATGATCTGGCGATTGAGTACCACCCGAGCAAGGCTAATGTTGTGGCTGATGCTTTGAGACATAAGGTGGCTGTTGAGTTGAGAGTGATGTTTGCTCGTTTGAGCATATCACGTGATGGTGGTCTTGTGGCAGAGTTGCAAGTGAAACCATCTCTGATTCAGTTAATCAAAGAGAAGCAGTTGCTTGGTGATTCCCTGGTTTTGCACGTTCAGGATATTGCGGAAGATAGACCTTCGGATTTCAGCTTTAGTGATGATGGTTTTCTGTGTTTTGGAGTCGAATAGTGGTGCCAGATGATGCTGAGTTAAGGCACACTATTCTGACCGAGGCTCATAGTAGTCCTTTTGCTATGCACCCGAGTAGTACAAAGATGTATCGTGACCTAAAGGATGAGTACTACTTGGTAGGGTTGAAAAAGGATGTGGCTGAGTTCGTTAGTAAGTGCATGGTGTATCAGCGAGTGAAGGCTGAGCATCAGGTTCCTTCTGGATTGTGTGTCTGGTTTTCCTTTGTCACCAACAAAGAAGAATTCAGTTTGGGTGATTGTGGATCGGCTAACGAAGTGTGCGCATTTTTGCCTTTGCATACTATGTATACTTTGGATAAGTTGGCTGAGCTGTACATAGCTAAGATTGTGCGATTGCACGGTGTGCCAATGTCCATTGTGTCGGATAGAGATCCGAGGTTTACAGCGTGATTTTGGGAATGTTTGCATCAAGCCTTGGGTACACGGTTGAACTTCAGCACTTCTTATCATCCGCAGACGGATGGACAGTCAGAACATGTGATTCAAGTGCTTGAGGACATGCTGAGATGCTGTGTGATAGACTTTCAGGGTTCTTGGGAAAAGCACTTGCCGTTGGTTGAGTTTGCGTATAACAATAGTTACCAGGCAAGTATCCAAATGGCTCCATACGAGGCTTTGTATGGGAGGAGATGTAGAACCCCTCTTTGTTGGGCAGAAGTTGGGCAAAAGTTTATTTCAATGCCGGCTATGCTTAAGGGAACCACCGAGAAGGTGAAGCTCATTTGCGAGCGGTTAAAAGCAGCATCGGATAGGCAAAAGTCTTACGCGGACTTGAAGTGTAAGGAAATTGAGTTCGCGGTTGGCGAGCGTGTGTTCTTGAAGGTATCACCTTGGAAGAAGGTGATGAGATTTGGGCGTAAGGGTAAGCTTAGCCCAAGGTTTATTGGACCTTACGAGGTTGTGGAGCGTATTGGTCCTGTGGAATATCGGTTGAGATTGCCTGTAGAGTTGGAGAAGATACATGATGTGTTTCATGTCTCCATGTTATAGAAGTACAGATCGGATCCTTCGCATGTGAAGCTTATTGAGGAGATAGTGTTGAATCCGGATCTGTCGTATGATGAGGAACCAGCGAAGGTTCTAGATGTAAGTAGCAAAGTTCTTCGTGGCAAGACGATAGAACTTGTGAAAGTGCTGTGGCAACATCGAGGAGTTGAGGAGGCCACGTGGGAAAGCAAGGTGGACATGCTGAAGAACTTTCTGCATCCCTTTCCATCAGGTAAGAATTTCGAGGACAAAATTTCCTAAGTGGGGGAGAGTTGTAACGCCCTGGTTTTGAGCCTAGATGTTTTGGACATCGGATCGAACCGGTCAATAACGGTTCAAATCGCGTAAGGTGATTTTGGGAAATCAAGGATCGGGATAGGATAAAATTGTGATGAAAATTGCTAAAATCCTCTACAAATATAATTCAGAGATTGGTCAAATCAATTTTACAAAAAGGGTTTTGGAAAACGGACATTTTGAGTAGTGACCAAATTGTAAAGTTTCAAAACTAGGAAAATGTGATTTTTAAGGTGGAAGCCAAAATCTTAGAATCTTTAGGGGGCTTCAAGTCAATTTGACCTTTATTCAATATAACATGTGATTTAAATGAGTTTTAATTAAATAATTTTAATTAGAATTTGATATTAATTATTTGGTAGTTAATGGATTTGCATTTTACGTAACTACCAATTCCCTCTCATTTTAGCCAAACACCATTTTCTCTCATCTTTTCCAGAATTCTTTCTCTCAAAAATCCTCTCAACATTTCTTAAATCATTTTCAAGAGATCTTCCTTAATTCTTCAAGATTTTTGCAAAGAAAACTTGTCATCTATTGAAGGAAGCAAGGGTTGGAGGTAAATCTCGTTCTCAATCTCTAATCTAAGCTCTTTATTGAAATTCCCAAGACATTTGGCTTCTAATAACTATTTTTGATTGAGTTTCCAACATAGTTTTGATTTGAGATCAAAATCTTGTAAAATTGTGGATGAAATCTTGATTTTCAGACTTGATGAGTTGGGCTCTGTTTTGTGTTGATTCTAATTGATTTTTAAGTTGATTTATATGTTAAAATGATGTGTTAATAACATAGATCCCGAAATCCTTGAGATCCTTGAGTTTCTTGGTAGTTTTAAGTGAGTTTTTGGGGTGTAATGGTGGAATCTTGATTGCTGGAGGTATAAGGATGAGTTAGGATGTTTATTAGACGTGTTTTGATGTTGTTAATGCTTTGTAAGTGATGTATGATGGCTTGGCTTAGGAAGCAATCGATTGAGTTTTCGGTTGTTTTGGAAGGGTATTTTGGTGTAGTTTGAGTGGGCAACGAGTTTATGAATTGTTGCTGGTGTTAGAATGCATTTGAATGCATTTAGATCTCTGTTTTGATGATGTGAAAACAGGGGATCTTGATCTGGAAGCTAACGAGGTGATTTTGGAGGCTCCGAAGGAGTAATTTCCGTGTCGGTGAACGAGGCTTCGCGTATCAGTGAGTGGAAATGCAATTTCCTGCTTTGAAATGCCTTGAGCGTGTTCTTGGGAGCTTAGTGTAAGTTTGATACACTTAACTAAGCTCAAGTGTAAGTGTTTCGCTAATCCCTCTCTTGGATGTTGATGAGTTGTGATTGTGCTGTAATCTCCATCCAAGTACCCTAACGATTGAGGTTAAGATCACAACGGTGAATGGTTAGTCCCGTGTGCGAGTCTTGTGTATGTGTCCCATACTCTCATTAGTGGAATTATACAACTACCGATGAGTGATGTTGAGGGGTTGTGATTGTGCCATTAATCTCCATCACGAGTGTTGAGGGGTTGTGATTGTGCCGTTTGTCGCCACCTTGTGTAGTCCGGTAGTTTGTATGAAGCGTGAGGGACAACACTTGTATTCCGCGTATCCGATTGTGTCTTGTGTTGAAATGGTTTGTGGACTATCACTTGAAAGCCAATATAATGTAAATGAATAAAGTGAAGCATGAGATGCTTGTATGTGATGCAAGGTTGCATGAGAAAGTTGTATATGATGCAAGAATGCATGAGATGCTTGGTAAAGCATGAGCAATGGTCTAATTGCTGTTTATGATGTTGTATATGTGCATATGTTCTTAAAAATGCATTGATGTCTTGTGGAGACATGTTTTATAAAAAGGCATGTGATAAAAGTGGTGGTTTTGCAATTCATGTTAAATGCATTGGTGAATGTTGTTTAACGATCCTCACTAAGCTTTAAGCTTACGCTCGTTTCTTTCATCAATGCAGAAAATTGAACAATTGGAGGCAGCCCAAAAGCAAGAGGAATCCAAGGTTTTACTAAAAGAGATGTATGTGGTTCACCCTTAGTGTAATAAGAGGCAATGGGTGGGATTTATACTTTGGATTGTATGAGGTTGATTCCTTTACTTTGAGCATGTTTGTTTGCCTATATTTGAGTTGTAAATGGCCTTTGGAGTTTGGATTTTGGTTTATTTGGTGTTATGACTTGTTATGGTTTTGGTGAACTAGGAAGCATGCGTTTAGTGCCTTTGCTGAAGTGTTGGTTGCTATGATTAAGCTATACCCTCAATATGGTGATTGTTGATACGTATCCTTGATGTATGCATGTTGTGGCATGTCTCGGGAAAGATTTGAGTGTGGAAATGCATGAAAAACCAGAAAAATCTGCTATTGTAGGGCAGGGTGTATCGGAACACCCATATCTATTTCGAAATAGGGGCCCGAAATGGCCATAGTGTTTCGGAACGGATGAAGGTGTTTCAGAACACTTTGGCTGCTAGAAGACCCTGTTTCGATACGGGTCTCGAAACGAGCTCGAGTACCGAAATGGTCAACTCAGTTTCGATACGACCGTTTCGATACCAGGGTAGGCGTTCCAGAACAGATGGCCGTTGGATTTGAATTTTTGAGCTGATGTGAGTTTCTGATTCTTACATTTTGGTCCCCTAATGGTTGCCTGCTTAAATTAGTAAGTTTGAATGATCCTTTTGAGTTGATTTTTTAAATGATGGCATGTAATGTGATTAATTGAGGTTTGGTAATATTAAAATCATAAAAGTCCCTGCTATTTGTGGAATTTACGATTTAGTCCCTAAAATTACGTTTTTGTTCAATTGAGTCCCTATTTGAGGTCTGTTCGCTGTGTTGCTTCCACTGGATTAATTTGTTAAACATATAGGTTAATATTGAGCATTTAGAAAAGATAAAAAGGAAAAAATGGGTCGTTAATTAAGGTTGACTTTCGGGTTGACTTTGGTTTTTCCCGTGTAATCTTCGTAGTTTGGGTTAAACGTCTAGACCGGGCTAAGGGGGTTACACAGGAATGAACACATTGAAGAGCGATTTCTCAGTTATGTCTCGTTGTTGGACATATTGGAAGTAAGGCTCTAAAAAGCTGGCGATGACTTCATGAATGGAAGGGTTAAGATCTTAAGCAAGAGCGACAGATGTGTTGGCATGGCCTTCAAGGGCTTTCATGGCTTGAACTTGGTGAGGGAGCCATCCTGTTAGGCACTCGAGGATCTGGTCATCTCCCCATTCATCTACTCTGACCCTCTGAAAAAAGGTTGTAATACACTTTTATCACGAGGATGACCTCGCCATGATCAACTTGTGGATCATTATGAATAGATCAAGCTGTTTTCAATTGACCAGGGAGTGGCAGAGCATCAATCTTCGGTGCGAGATAGTAGATCGGTTGTGAGTCGATAAGATGCGATTGTTGATAAAATGCATCCAAAACTTTGAGTTTGGATTGAGTTGCTCCCAAGCCATCGCCCTGGCATTCGACTCCATTCGTACCCAAGTGGTTCCAGGGACGCAGAGATCGTGTAGAAACTGGGTATGTGTTTCAGCAGTGGTGTTGGTCACAAAGTCAATATGGTTGTAATCGATAGCCTTCAAGTTGTAATGGTAAGCAATCAGGAACGACGAGCAATCTACCATTATTCCTTGATTGTAAACCCCTCTCTGGTTAAGTTGTCTGGCATGAGTGTAAAACTCATGTACCCAATTGACATTAACAGGCCCCATCTGGCGAATGAAATATTCCCAACATTGTGTGGTTAAGACGACGTGTATGGAAACGTCAAACTTGTAGTGGTAGTTGGTAGTGAACTCTAGTCCCTCCTCCAAAATTAGTTATTGGTTACACATGTTCCTGTAACGGCCCTTAAACTTGTCATCAAAAGAGAAAAGTTGTCGGTCAAGGTCCTCTTCTTCAGCGAGGGTTGTATCGCCGAAAGCAACAATGTAGAAATCAGGAGATGGTGAAGGTGATGGAGAGGGTGAGTGACTAGGGTTTCCTTCTAGACGAGGAGACTTTTGGAGGTGGCAGGTGTTGAGTGTGTAAAAGTTCTATAATTTACCCCCTATTTAACCCATATTTCTGCTGCATTCAAGCACAAATCATTGCATTTAGGTTAGATTTCAGTTATACATCACAAATATATTAAATGGCACAGTTTCTACTGAAATTGGTTGCTTTTGCAGGTAGCTGCTGCAGCAGATGGAGAAGCGGGCGCTGGGCAGTGATGCAGCAGAGCTGGAACTGGATGTGCAGACGAGGAGGACGATGCTGCCATGGCCGCTACCGTGGTAGCCAAGGACGACAACAATGTTAAGGAGAAGAAGCAAAGTGGGCCTCGACCGAAAGAGAAAATTATGTCGGTCTGTCGTGGAATACCCTTATATTTTCCAAGCCCTAGATCAGAATAAAGGCCAACCCCAAAGTTCAAGGAAGAAACTCCAAGCAAGAAGGAAGGACGAATTAAAGACTTATGCTCTGAAGATTTAGTCTTTAATAGAGTTGTAATTTAATTTAAACTTGTATTCTTGCAATATTAGAAAACTTGAACCCAAGGCCTATATAAAGGCATGTAATTCGACCTAGGAAAAAATAATCTTGATCTCTAGCCTTCTTCCCAAAACCCTAGCCGTTTTCCCCTTCTCAACATGTTCTAAATTCCCCCTAGGGCCACAGGTTGATTTGTAAAGTAGTTGCAAGGATTGCTTTTGTTTTAGGAATTTTCTGTTCAATAAAATAAACTTCAAGTTCACTTATTCTGGTTTTCAACATCTTGTAAGAGTATCGGGAGAGCATTGTAAGATTATCTATTTACTTAATATCGGGAGAGTTAAGTATACGAAAGGAATAAGTGCGGGTTCTCTAGTTTATAGTTGAACTATCTCGGACCTAGGGATAGGACGAGGTTAAGTGGCTAAGGAAGAATTTAACAGCATCAGTGTTCATCCTTCAATTCACGCTGGGAGGTATCATCAAAGACGTGTTCATCGACAGACTTGGACCTAGGGATAGGCCAAGGCATCACAGGGATTCTTGCCAAGCTTGAAGTACAGAGTTGTGTGATCGCTGCCGCGACTAACAACAGACCGCTGCTGTGACGGGTGCTGTCGCGACAGGGACGACGACAGAACATATATTCCTAGACTTCGCAACACCTACACTATTGAGCAATTCAATACCAGCCCATTCTCTCTATCTAGATTCCATTACTCTTTTATTTAAGTTCTCTTATTATTTTCGTGACAACAATTTAAAATATTCTTTTTCTTTTCGTGCAGTAATCCAAGGTGAAGCTATTAGCCCAGTCCCCGTGGAGACGATATCCGATACGTCCGTATCACTTTACTACTTGCGTCGTGTACACTTGCACTACATTGCGATAGACACTTTTACACGCAACAGCAGGTTACCTTAATTTGTCGAACCATTCTTGCATAGGAGAGATGGAGGAAGACAAAGTTGAGCTTTTTAGGGTTTTAAGAAAAAGATATGAGCTCACGTGGTTTCCGGGAAAATGGCTTTTGTTTTCCTTTATATGGGGTTTGAGGGAAGGAAGAAGATGAAGAGATGGAAAGACAAGAGGTTTGGTTATCATGGAGGGAAACATCATCAATTAATGCTGACAACATTGCGAAGTGAGAAACTGAAGAGGTAGGTGGAGTGAGGAATATGAAAATGACATGTGGTGGTCATGGGGAAGTGAGGAAGGTTAAAGTGATAGACAAGGTACGCTAATAGTTATTAAGGAAACAAAAGAATAAAATAAAATAAATTACATTATATTCTCTCCCCTTATCACGTGTGGCCACCGAAATTCCCTAATCTGAGTCAACCTAGTTTCCCCCAAAAGTCTTTGATCCTAAATCTGTGAAGGGCTTTTCCAACTTGTCTCTTGCTTAATAATTACCAAATCAATTAAACAAAATACATTAAATAAAACCTAAACCTAAAACAAATACTTAAAATATAAAACTATGGTAATAAAGCAAAGTTCAAAAATAAAAGTGCATGAAAGTAAAAGAACTGGATGCCTGCATCCAGTAGCGTGACTGAAAATTTGTCAAGATGAACCGATGTTCCTTGATAGGCCTTCAAACGTTGACAATTGACTTTGAAGATTGAGCCATCTTCTAGATCCTTGATGTCCACAGTACTGTGTGGATACACATTGATGATTTAGAATGGGCCAGACCAACGATACTTCAACTTCCCTGGGAAAAGCTTCAATCGAGATTTGTAGAGTAGGACTTTTTGGCCTTCAAAAAAATGTTGAGGTACCAATTTAACTTCATGTCATCTTTTGGTATTTTCCTTGTAGATCTTGGCATTCTCATAAGCATCCGGACGATGCACCTCTAACTCGTTGAACTCAAGCAATCTTCTCTCTCTAGCTAGCTGAAAATCCATGTTGATTTTCTTAATGGCCCAAAAGGCTTTGTGCTCAAGCTCAACCAGTAGGTGGTACAGTTTTCCATAGAGAAATCTATAGGGTGACATGCCCAACAGTGTTTTGGACGCGGTCTGATAGGCCCATAAGGCCTCATCCAGTTTTAAGGACTAGTTTTTGCGGTTTTGCTTGACCACTTTTCTAGGATCTGCTTTATCTCTCTCGGTTGTACACTTTAGCTTGTCCATTTGTCTGCGGATGATATGCCGTGGCGATCTTATGGTGAACTCCATATCTACGAAACACCTTAGAAATCAACTTGTTGTCGAAGTGACTTCCCTAATCACTAATAATAACTCAAGGTACTCCAAACCGAGTGAAGATATTTTTGTGCAAAAACCTCATGACAATATTTGCATCCTTCTTGGTTGTCGCAATGGCCTCCACCCACTTGGACACATAATCAATGGTGCAGAACGTACAAATGTCCCTTAGAGGATGGGTCCCATGAAGTCAATGCCCCAAACATAAAAAAGTTTAACTTCAAGGATGACTTACATGGGTAGCTCGTTTCTTTGAGAGATGTTTCCCATTCTTTGACATCTATCGCTAGCCTTGTAGTATGCATGGGCATATCTAAACAAGGTTGGCCAATAGAATCTAAACTGTAGGACCTTTGCAGTAGTCCTTTGTCTTCCAAAGTGCCCTTCGCATGGAGTGGAATGACAATGGTAGGTGATGTCTTCTTGTTCTTCCTTGAGTACACATCTCTGGATCATTTGATCGACGTATTGCTTGAAAAGGTAGGGCTCGTCCCAATAATAGTAGCGTGCATCGTGTCAGAATTTCTTCCTTCCCTGGCTGCTAAGATCACAAGGAAAAATACCACTAACAAGAAAATTAACAATGTCAGCAAACCACGACAATGTCGTAGCTTTAAAAAGTTTCTCATCAGGGAATTCCCCCTTAATATCACATGAAATATCACCATCACATGCATTCTCAAGCCTAGAAAGGTGCTCAGCTACTTGATTTTCAATACCTTTTCTATCCACTACCTCAATATCAAATTCTTGCAATAGTAAAATCCACCTAATAAGTCTAGGTTTAGCATCCTTTTTAGTCACTAAATATTTAATGGCTAAATGATCAATATGCGCAATGACTTTAGTTCCTATAAGATATGCCCTAAATTTATGAAATGTAAAAACAACAAGTAGTTCTTTTTTAGTGGTAGTGTAGTTTACTTGTGCCTCATTTAAGGTACTACTAGAATAATATATAACACGAAAGATCTTACTTTGATGCTGACCAAGAACAATGCCAAATGTATAGTCGCTAGCATCACACATAAGCTCAAAGGGTTGTGACCAATCAGGGGGCACTACAACCTGTGCAGAAATAAGTTCTTGTAGAAACTAACATGGCCCAAGAAGCTTCGAATGGCTTTGACATTAGCTGGGGGTGGAAGCTTCTCTATGACTTCAATCATGGCTTTGTCCACTTCGATGCCTTTCTCAAAAATATGATGGCCTAAGATAATGCCCTCGGCGAACATTATGTGGCACTTTTCCCAATTAAGCACAAGGTCAGTTTCCTCACATCGTTTAAACACCTTGGCGAGATTGCCTAGGCATTGATTAAACAAGTCTCCAAAGATAGAAAAGTCATCCATGAAGATTTCTAGAAAGCCATCCACCATGTACGAGAAGATGACCATCATGTAATGCTGGAATGTTACTAGAGCATTGCATAAGCCAAATGGCTTTTGGCGAAAGGCATAAATGCCATATTAGGGATGGCCATGGGTCGAGTTGGGTCAGATTTTTGGCTGATTCGCACATGACTTGAAAATTTAACACTTCCATCCAAACTCGTTTCAACATTTTATGATGTTCAACCGACCCGAACCGAACCCAAATTCTAGAGTAAAAACTCGAATCCAATCCAACTCGACTCGACCCGACATAAATAAAAATGATCATTTTCATTATTATTCGATAAAACAGAGAGCTAATTGAAAAAAAATACAAATAAATAAGGAGCATTAAAATAATTATTCCATTTTATTAGACAAAATAGGGAGATAACTGAAATATATATATATATATATATATATATATATATATATATATATATATATATATATATATATATATATATATATATATATATATATATATATATATATAAGAGGAGCATTGTAGAAATTATACCTAAATATTTAGAATAAAATTAAACTATTATTTCGGGTCGGGTATTTTTTCCCTTAAACCGAAACACGACTGACCTAACCTTATTCTTAAAAAATTAGACTTGAACCCGACCCGAACCCAAAATCTTCTTTAAAAAACCCGATCCTATAGGATCGGGTCGGAACCCATCGAGTATGGGTCAAATAGCCATCCCTATGCTATATGGAAATGTGAATGTCATTTTCTCTTGGTCCTCTGGTGCTATAGCAATCTGGTTGTACCCAGAGTAACCGTCCAGGAATCAATAATAGCGTTTCCACGCAAGCTTATCGAGCATCTAATCGATGAATGGCAAGGGGAAGTTATCATTTTTCGTGGCATTGTTCAACTTCTGGTAGTCAATATAGATCCACCATCTAGTAACGGTTCTGGTTTGGAGGAGTTCATCAACATCATTCTTTATCACGATTATGCCTCCTTTTTTCAGCATGCACTAGACAAGACTCACCCATGAACTATCCGAGATAGGGTAGATGATTCCAGCATCGGGCCATTTGATGATCTCCTTCATAATCACAATCCACATGATTGGATTGAGTCTCCGTTGTGGTTCTATCGAGCTATTGCGATTATCTGGAAGTAAAATCTTATGATAACACAAAGTTGGGCTTATACCCTTCAAGTCAACAATAGTACAACCAATAGCTTTCTTATTGTGAGACAACACATGCAACAATTTACTTTCTAGGTCAGATGTCAAGCTAGCAAATATAATTATGGCAACGTATTATTCTCCCCTAGATATGTATATTTTAACTATGAGAGAAGAGGTTTTAGGTGAAGTACACGCGGATGCTCCAACGATGGCTTAGGAGTTTAAACTCAAAAAAATCCAAAGGTTCAAAAGACGTACCTAGCCTGGTAAGCACAACATTGTATTTTTCAATTTCTTCCTTACCTTCTTCAACTTCATGCATTGCCTTGTCAAAATCAGATTTTTCTGCAGCACTGAGCACATTGCTGCATCATATTTCTTGAAGGTTCTCTTCAACTAGGGATTCTACACTTTGCACAAGCTGGCATTCTTCATAGTCATCTGCGTACTTGAGAGTGATGAAGAAATTAAGTGCGATCTTTTGCTCGTTCATCTTCATAGTGAATTCACCCTTTTCGCAATCGATCACAGTACATCCGGTAGCAAGGAATGGCCTCCCGAGGATGATGGGGGCATTCTCATCATCTTCACATTCAAGGATGATAAAATATGCCGGGAAGATAAACATGTATACCTTGACTATAACATCTTCAAATCGGCCCTCGAGTCGGGTTTAGGAATGATCGGCCAATTGAAGGATCACCGATGAAGGCTTAGCTCGTCCCACGCCCAATCTTGTAAACATTGATTTTGGCATCAAGTTAACAATTGCATCGAGGTCGCACAAAGCACGGCTATAATAATTCTGAACTATGGAACATGGAATGGTTAAGCCATTAGGGTCTTTCATCTTGGGCGGTAACTCACTTAGCACTGCCACACACTCGCCCACTGTAGCAACAATTTCAACTCCACCCATCATCCTTTTCTTGATGACAATCTCCTTAAGAAACATTGCATATATCGACATTTGATCGATGGCATCCACGAATATGACATAAATGTGCAACTATTTAAGCATCTCCAGAAACTTCTGGAACTGAGCATCTTGTTTCTGAGCCTTCAATCGTTGCGGAAACGAAGGTGGTGGCCTGGGCTCATCATGTGGTCTACAAGATGCTGTAACATCCTTGGCACTATTATCCTTGCCATCAGTAGCAAGGTCTTTCACTATATCAGTCACATCAATCGTATCATTAGGTGAAAGAGCATAAGTTGATGGCTTGCTTGGAGTGGAATCAACAAGAGAACCTCCCCCAAACTTTTCATATTTGGTCAATGGTGTGCCACTACGCAACGTGATGGCATTGCATTACTTTGCACTAAAGGTCTTTCACTGTATTGGTCATAGAAGTGGTGTGATTCTGCATGATGGATTATAGGTTTTGCAACATAGCAACTTGCATTGTGAGCATGTCACCATGATTCTTGAGATGCGCTAACTGATCCTTCATAATAACTTAGGCAGTATCCATACAACTTTGATATGAAGAATAAAAAGAATTGGCGTTGGAGTTAGAAGCTCCATGGTTCTGCTTCTGAATTTTCTATTGAAATCTAGGAGGTTCTTTAGTAGCATTCTGCTTAGCTCCTGTATTTCCTATGTTACCTCCACAACCAAAGTTTCGATGTTTTCGCCACCCTGGGTTGTAGGTGCTTGAGTAGGGATTATTATTGCGGTTGGCATTCCCTACGGAGCATCCATATTCTTGTTACTGGGGCATTCATTTGAATGGTGTTCCCCATCACAATGCTCACATGTGTATTGAATTACCATAGCCTCCAGTGCGTTGGATATTGGCTACATGTTCTTGAGCATGTTTGCGATGGTGGAGAGTTCAGCTACCACACTCTGGGAATCTTCCTATGGGAGTGTTCCAAAAGATTTAGAGACAAGATTCAATCTTCATGTAGGAAATTGGTAGTCGTTATTAGCTATCTGATTGAGAATTTCAAAAACCTCTTCACGATATTTGTCGAGTAAAATACCATTAGCTGAAGAGTCAATCATCATTCTTGTTGGAGCATTGACGCCATCATAGAAAATCATTATTTGTAGCCAACCATGGAATCCATGAATTGAACACTTGCGTAGCAGATCTTTATATTTGTCCTAGCATTAATACATAGATTCATCATCTTGCTACTTGGATGCTATAATCTCGCTCCGCTTCTGATTGTGCACGTTCGATGGATCATATCAGTGCAAAAAGCTTCTGCACAAATCATCCCATGATGTAATATATCCTAAGGATATAGTTTTCAACCATAGTCGAACTCAATCACGTAAGGAGTAAGGGAATAGTTCAATTCTCAACACATCATCAGGAACTCCCTATTATTTGAAGCAATCACAAACTTCTAGGAAAGCTTGAATGTATTCTCTAGCATGCTCTCTTGTTGATCCACTGAATTGTCTAATGGAGTTCAGCATGTTGAACATGACAGGCTTCAGCTCAAAGCTGGCTGTCCCTAGATCTAGTACAACGATCGATGGGTTGAGGTTATTTATTGACAAATGAAAAATTGTTGTGAATGGGCTATCAAGGTCGGGATAGAAAAGAGGTCAAGCGTCCTCGGCGTTCACCTCTAAGCTCTTCTAACTGTGCTGTAGGTCCTGCACTCCTCAAGGCTCTCTCGATAGCTTTCATTGTGTGGAGACTCCTCTAGAACTTCAACTTTGATGGTTCTCCGATAGCTAAAGACTAAGGGCTACCGTCTAAGATCAAGCTCCCTCTGTTTGTGGCCCAAGTCTTCTTTATATAGGTAGAAAAACTAGGGTTTGGAAATCCTAAAGCGTGCGAAGCCTCCTTAAGAAAATCTTGCTTTCCCGCTTCATTTAATGAGTTTTGTATCAAATGAGAATCCACATAAGCCAAGTCTGATTTATCTCCAACTCTTCTTGCCTTGTCAGCTCCAACCGAGAGATATACTTTCCTTCATGCTCCAGCGTTCCTCCAGCTCCAATAGTTCCCTGTATAAGCACCACAAAACACACTACTTCCCCATTAAAAGCATCAATATATGAACATTTAAGCACATGTAGTGCAACTCCCTAACTATATTCAAACTACTCCTAAATACAACTATATAAGCCTAAACACATGCAAAAGCTAAGTAAAAAGGGTATACAAAATAGGTTATCTACACAGTCATCAATATCCCCATCCCTTTTTATCATTTAATTTACTAACCATGGATTTTAGACTCTTGCATTGATCTTTGGTTAATTAATTATTGCATGAAGGTTGTTTAATTCCAACATTAATAAGCATATTAGCACATAGTCATTACATATTTTTAATTATTTTAATTGCATTGTTAATGTTGCTTTTAAGTTTTCTTAATAAAGGGATGATTAATTCCAGCACTCCAACGATCACCTAGGAGGAATGAATGTTCGAAGTTATGAAATCATAAAGGAAAGAGGCGTTGGACTTAAAGGCAACAATTAAAGAGGATGGTCACATGTTCGAAGTCACATGTGCAATTGTTCACATTGAAGGATCACATCTCGACGTTAATAGTTTGCAACCAGCGGTTTTGCATTATGCATTGTTTTTTCTTTCAGTCGCTGCATGGTTCACAACGATCGCTTGTGTTCTTAAAACAATACTTGAGATTCGCATCAGCGTGTTCCACCAAATAAAGGCTTATGTAGCTTTTCTTTGCATCTAGTTATTGTCTTGTTATAACGTTTCTTTTAATGCATTAATATTGTTATTAATTTCATTAATTTAGGAGTTTCAAGAGCTTGCTTCTGTTTCCTAAAAATAGGACATGTATTTTTCGGTGAAGCACACAAGTTTTTTATCTAAAGAAACATATTTGTGATAGTTAATTCTATTTGTTCTTGCGAGAACTTTATCAATTTGCAAGTTATCTTGTGAAATTATTCTTTTCTATTTTATTATATCGTTGGTTCCTAGCTTGATTATAGCTAGTGGTTCTCGTTCCATTGATCTTTTTGGTTATTGTTCTAATAGAAATCGGGTCAGCACACTTTCTAGTTTTGGTTCATTTCTTAAGCCTAGCCTTTCAAACACTCGTTCTCTTACACAGCCTCCATCACGTTTATATCTTTCACCCATATCCCTTTTGACCATCACCTTTTCAACCTCATTCCATTCTGAAAGTTTCTGCGCCTTCTTTATTATTTAAATTCTTTATTATTTGCTTAAAGCAAAGCTTACTCAATTTACGACACGAGCAACTAATACGACTCAGTTCTCTACACAACTGTGCGAGTATCACCGGTCAATGGGTAGCTCTATGTATTTCTCCGCACGATTTGACCTATTGGTGACCCCTAATACGTCAATCATGTGAAGATTGAAGATGTAACTCCCTTAGCCCGGTTTAGACGATTAACCCAAATTAAGAGAATTACACGAGGAAAACCGAAGTCAACTCGTTAAAGTCAACATCGATTAGCAACCCTTTTTCGTTTAATTTGTCTAGATGCATATTTAAGTCCTACAGTGTTTATTAACGCAACAAACATGTTTTCACTTAATCCGAACTTCAATTGTACTTTCATTTACAAACGAATCGATATAAGATCAAATTACGAATTAATGTTACCAACCTTTAATTAGGTTCATTACATGCTTGCAGGTGAAATATCAGCATCATACGATCATTAAAACATCCACAATTGCAAATTATATAAATAGGGACTGAAATTTAAACATTCAAAACTGCCAAATCATGCCATTTTAACTAACTTAATGACCATGTTTCGAAAAAGATACCCCTTGTTTCGAAACCATACATTCCATTAGCATTTGGTCTCAGAACGACCTTACCCATTTAGAAACCAAATCCCCAAATTGGTCTCCCTACATTCAATCATAACAGAGTCGAATCGAAACGACCCTGAGTTTCGATACGGACACAAATTATAACTAAGGGTCTCGAAACGACCTTGTAGTGTTCCGAAACATTAAGACCAGATATGCAAGTTGTATCGAAACAACTGCTGCTGTTTCGAAATACATACCAGATCTGCACTAAAACAACAACATTTAAACATCTTAAGCATATTATAAGGCCACCCAAACATCATGCAATCATAGATAAACATCAACCACATATTTATCCAACACATAGGCATCATTAAAGGCATCTAGCATCATGAATTGGAAAACATGATTACTCTAAAGGCATGCAACCTATAAGCAATTCATATAGAGTATCAAAAACTACAAAGCAAAGCGTAATAAAATTTAAAGGCCAAATACAAGTCTTATAAGGCAAAATGCACTTGCTAAACCAGGGAGTTTAAACAATCCTCTCCCAGTAGTACTCATCTCGCAACCCCGATACATCTTAGTACTACTAGGATGCATGGAAAAAGGACTATTGTGCGCCTCTGTCAAGATAGTGCGCCTCAAGTCAAAGTCCTCTGGCACAACTTCCGGACCCTTAAAACACAAGGCACCATCATCACTGAAATTGTAATTCGTAGGATTACCCTCATCATAAGACACCATCATCAAGATACTGCTTTTCCTTGATCAATTCAACCAAAGATGGCTTCACCTGAAGCTCGGCCACCAAGCCAACATCACGAGACAAACTCAAATGAGCAAACATCGCTCTCAACTCTACTGCAACCTTTCGACTCAAAGCATCGGCCACCACATTGGCTTTCCCCGGGTGATATTCATTCGTGAGATCGTAATCCTTCAGAAACTCCATCCATTGACGTTGCCGAAGATTCAATTCCCCGTGAGACATAAGATACTTGAGACTTTTATGATCCGTGTACACAGCACATCTCTCGCCATAAAATAATGCCTTCATATCTATAGAGCAAACACTACAGCCGCAAGCTCAAGATCGTGAGTAGGATAATTACGCTCATGCACCTTCAATTTCTCCGACGCATAAGCAACTACTCTACCCTCCTGCATCAACACACAACCTAAACCCACATAGGATGCATCACTATACACGAATCAAGATCGAAGCTTGTACCAAAACTTCCTTCAACTTTTGTAAAGCTTGCTGCCTCGCCTCCGTCCACTCAAACTTAACATCTTTCTAAAGCAACTTCGTCAACCAAGCAGCAATCTTAGAAAACCCATCCATGAATCGATGGTAATACCCATCCAAGCCTAGAAAACTACGAACCTCCGTCACTAATTTCGGTTGTATCCATCCCACAACTGCCTTAATCATTTGAGGATCCAATATGATACCCTCAGCTGACACCACATGACCAAGAAACACCATCTCCCTAATCCAGAACTCACATTTACTTAAATTTGCATAGAGCTGATTATCCAACAAAGTCTGCAGCACTATCCTTAAATGCTTATCGTGATCCTCCTTGGTACGACAGTACACAAGGATATCATCGATAAACACCACCAAAAACTGATCAAGGTACTCGTGGAACACACGGTTCATCATATCCATGAACGCAGCCGGTGCATTGGTCAAACCAAAAGAGATCACTAGGAACTCGTAATACTCGTACCTCGTACGAAAAGCCATCTTCGATATGTCTCTATTCGTCACCTTAAGCTGAGAATACCCTGACCTTAGATCAATCTTCGAAAACACATTAGCACCACGAAACTGATCAAAGAGATCATCAATTCGAGGTAAAGGGTACTTGTTCTTTATTGTCAACTTATTCAGTTGCCGATAGTCTATACACATCCGCATAGTCCCATTCTTCTTCTTAAAAAACAAAACTGGAGCTCCCCAAGGAGAGATACTTAGCCTAAAGAAACCACGATCTAGCAACTCCTGAAGCTGCGTCTTTAACTCCTTTAACTCCTTCGGTGCCATTTGATAATGAGCAATGGATAATGGAGCCGTATCCGCATACTTTTCTATGCAGAACTCGACCTCCATATCCGGTGGCAACCCAGGTAACTCTTCCAGAAACACCCCTGGAAAATCACAAATTGTCAGAATATTCTACGGACGTGCTTCCTTCATATTTGGGTTCATCATATACGCCAAATAAGCTTAGCAACCACCATTCATCAACTTGTGAGCTTCCACCGCTGAAACAACATTGGAAAAGAATTTTACGTTCTCACCCACCACTAAAACTTCAAGATCATCGGCAAGCTTCAACCAAGCATGTCCGACAACCAATCCATCCCAAGGATAACATCGAAATCATAGAAAGGTAACTCCATTACATCAACATGAAACACATGTCCATGAACCATCAAGGGACATCTTCTATAGAACTTCCTAACAACTACGGTTTCAGCAAAAGAACTCGTAACTTGCATACCCACATCAAGAAACTCTAATGGCACATCAAGCAACTAAGCATGCTCATGCAAAATGTATGAATGCGTAGAACCAGAATCAATCAAAGTAGGCAATGACAAGGATTGCAAGGAAAAGGTACCTACGATCACATCCGTGTCATTCCAGCCCTCATGGTGAGCATAGACTCGAGCTGGTCCTTCATCCTCTGGTTGCACCGCGACCACATGCGCTACATTCCTCTGACCATCCTCTCATCACTGAAAATTACATCGGCCGCGTTCACAGCCCCTCTAAGGCTCCATAGCACGGGCTGGTGCTTGCCTCACCAACTGTGGATAGTCACGTATCACATTACCTTGAGCCCTACACTTCCAACATGCACCGGGATTTCCCCAACACTCTCCCATGTGATTCTTCCCACATCGATTACACATAGGACCACGTGCAAAACATTTTGACCATATCGGCCTCGGCCCGATCCACCACCACTGCCTCGACGATGGTCTCGCTGATAGCTCATATCCCGTGACTCTTACCTCGGTCACGTCCTCCATCATAATCAGCAGCTCTCTTTCCGGAGCTAGAACTCCTCAAGCGAGACGTCAATCTCAGACACTACCCAACATCCTTGGCTCGAGTAACCAGCACATTAAAATCAGTATACTCAGCCGCAAGCATATAGGTCTTTACTTCCTTCACCAACGCATACCGAAACCTATCGCATCTCTTCCGCTCATTCGGTACCAGCTTAGAGGCGTACAAGCTCAATCGGATGAATTGTACCTCATATTCTGCAACGGTCATTTTGCCCTGCATCAACGCCATAAATCCCCTCTTCTTCTTATCCAAATAATGGACACACAAATACTTCTTCTTGAAAGCATTTACAAAGAATGCCCAGGTAACATTGTCAAGTTCCATACCAGCTGTGATGGTCATCCACCATGCATATGTATCTCCGTGAAGCAAAGAGACCACACAGTCCAACTTCTGCACATTCTTGCAATTCATCTATCCCAAAACTCTCTTGGTACTTTCGAACCAAGCCTCAGAACCTTTCGGAGATTGACCTCTAAACTCTATTCCGCCCAGACTGCGCAGACGCTCTAAGGGTAAACCAGCATTGGCACCAGGCTGAGGTGCGGCCACGTGCATGCCTACCATTGCTGCTTGAAAGGCTCCAGCAATAGCTTGAATTAAAGGTGTCATGTCAGGAGCAGCTTTCCCTTGCGCTACCTGAGGTCCAACACCTCCAACGCCAGCTTCTATCTCAGCTCCACATCCACTAGCAGGAGGAGACAACAAATTCTCAGCATCCACCTCTACCTCATTCTCAACTACATTCCGAACATTGCCTCTCATCTCTCATCTCGGTCCCATGATATGATAAACAATTCTACCATGCAAATACAATAGCAAAAATAGTTAGGCTTACAAATAGCAAGAACCTAAGTAGTGTTCTGAAACATTAAGACTAAATGTGCAAGCTGTATCGAAACATCTGCTACTGTTTCGAAACACATACCAGATCTGCACTAAAACAAAAACATTTAAACATCTTAAGCATACCAAAAGGCCACCCAAACATCATGCAATCATAGATAAACATCAACCACATATTTATCCAACACATAGGCATCATCAAAGGCATCTAACATCATGAATTGCAAAACATGATTACTCTAAAGGCATGCAACCTATAAGCAATTCACATAGAGTATTAAAAACCACAAAGAAAAGCATAACAACATTTAAAGGCCAAATACAAGTCTTATAAGGCAAAGCACACTTGCCAAACTAGGGAGTTTAAACAATCCTATTTCAAATACTGTGGCACCCTTCCCATTTCCAATTCTACCTTTTTAAAAGTGTCAAATCCCATACTTGTAAATCGAGTGATGTCTTGGGTGAAATCTTTTGCTATTTTGCTGCCCAAATGCTCATTTATATGCATTGATCGAAAAGAGAGCGTAAGCATATTTGCTTAGTGAGGGAAAACTCAATTAAATAATGCATTTTTTAAACCATTGCTTCCTTTAAACCATAACCACATCATGCTCAACTTTCTCATGCTTTTGAAACCACAATTAAAGCATCTTTATAAACCACATGTATCATTACCTCATGCATATCTCAATGCAAAACCAAACCAAGCTTCACATGCTTAAATCTCATAAAGCATAAACATCATGTATAAAAGTTTTTATACAAAAGCATTTAAAACCCATGATACATGTTTAACTCATATATTGGCATTTCAAGTGAACCAGATGGAATCTACCCCCATCCTTGGATAGCAATACCCCTATCCATTAATGATCGGATATATGGACACACTTGACGGAATCAACCCCCGCCAAGCCCTTGATAGAAACAACCCCTATCAAGTTACATGGTGAAATCAACCCTCACCATAATTCTCACTTTGGTCGGGATGCCACTACCCGCATTGCCCGTTGGTGATAGCACTACCCCTATCACTCGCATCACAATAGCACTACCCCTATTGTGAAACCGAAGAATTTATCTCACGCGTGAATTTTGTATATTATAGTGCACTTCACATCCTATTGGTCGACCAACATATCAAATACTAGAAATCTCATCACTAAGCCAATATATCATTTAAATCCATGTTAACTCATTGTTTTCAATGCATTAATAAAATCATCATCACATATCTCATTTCAAAACATGCCTCAAATATAGCATAATATATCTCATCAAGAATATAACCTCTTGAAACATAATCAAATCATTTCATGGGATATACTTCATTAAAACCATGCTTATAAAACATGCATAACAGTGAGTAACAAATATAAATCCAAAACATGAGCATGATAATCCACATGGACTTTAAACCGAGAACCGAGAGATTTAGTAACCATACTTACTTTCGAGATTAGCTAAGCATTTCAAGCTTACACTAACCTCCCAAAACCTTGTTTCCTATCTTAAGAAAACGTTCATACCACATCCACTCACCGATACAACTTCGCCTCACTTGCCGAAGCTATTCCAAGCTTCCGAAACTCCAAAGGTGCCTTCTAGCGATCAAGCAACGTCTTGCCCTGCTTCTAACCAAGGAAAAACAAAGGTTTAATGCACACTCTTGAATCAAAACATCCAGCAACAAAAACCCCCACACAACTCCAACATTCTCCAAACAATTAACAACCGATACAAACCGAAAACACCGACAAAACCACTCTAAATTGTTCCCAATCATTACCCAGAAAAATCAACCATCAATCCTCATCCATTTACAGCCTAAAACACTTCCCCAACCTCTATAAACCTCTAGCTATCAAGAAACCATAACAACAGCCATTAAAACCCAAGATTTCATCACTATCATCTAGCAATCTAACTAGTTTCGGGATTACTTAACAAAATCCATCAAGTTAACATTATTAAACATCAAGAACACATTAATAATCAGCCATTAACTCAACAACTAACATCAATTTCAAAGATCCACCATAAATCTTCAAGAAACCTCAGTTAAACACAATTTCATCAATTAATATACAAAAGCCCATTAAAAACAATGTGTAATAGACTAAATACTTGGGAATTTCAGTAAAGAACATGTCATTAGAGGAGAAGAACAAACCTACCTCTAATGATGAGCTCTTCCTTCATTTTTAAAAGAAAACCAAAGAAAACCAAAGAGAAAATAAGAGATTCAATAGAGAATCAATAGAAAATAGATAAATCTTTGAAAAGCAAATCAAAATTAAAGTTTATCTTTGAAATCTTGTTGTTTAGATGAAGTGATTTTGAGAGAAAAGTTAGAGAAGAAAACTACGTCAAAAGCCAATCTTATGAAAAATGGAAAACCGTTTTAATTTCACTCCTTTTTAATATAATTTATTTAATCAAAATTTTAAAATAGGAGGAAAAGTCTCTATTAACCTTTGGTATTGCTTCTTAAAGATTCAAAGCATTAGCATTTTACATTTTTGCCATTAAGTCAAACTTTACCATTTTTACATTTTGGTCACTAAAAAAATGTCCGATTTCCAAAATTGTTTCCCTTAAATTACCTTTAACAAAATTAATCATATATATAAGGGTAAACTAACCCAATGACCACCCAAACTATTGAAATTGGATCAATTAAAGCACCAGTCATTAATGGGCTAACGGAAGGTGACGTGACAGTTAAAAAAATAAAGGTATAATTACACAGTTGGTCCTCGTTACTTATACACTCTATTAATTTGATCTTAATTTTAATTTAATAAAATAAATTAATTATTTGGTGACATGTGTCACCACCTTATTGGATGACTTTAATTATTTTAATTTAATTTAATTTAATTAATTCTTCCTCCAATCAAGTTGTGACACGTGTCACAAGATTGGAGAAGGAAAATTAAAATCTAAGAATTTGGGGGGGGGGATTCAAACCTTGGTTGGAAGGGTGGGAGGACGCTAGGCTTGCCACTAGGCCAAGCCTATTTTTGAGTTATGAAGTGCCACATATATTATATGTTTATATCGTTATTAATGCCTAGAAAATTTGAAAGTAACAAAATTGGGGCTGGGGGGATTCGAACCAAGGATCCCTTGGTAAAAAGAATCATGTGCTTGCCATTAGGCAAAGTTTATTTTCATGATATTAAATACAACATATAATATATTTCATATATTACTGTTAATGCATAGAAAATGAAAAAAATGCAGTTTTAGGAAACTCGAACACAACATACTGTTAATATATTTCTTATAACGATTAAAATATATACAAATTTAAAATAACGACAATCCTGCGCTAATTAAATTTGTAAAAAATTAAATTTGTATATATTTTAATCGTTTAAAAAAATTAATCATTATTTTTTTACAAATTTAATTAGTGCATCATAAGTATGTTGTGTTTGAGTTCCCTAAAACCGCATTTCTTCCAGTTTCTATGCATTAACACTAATATAAGAGATATATTATATGTTGTATTTTATATCACAAAAATAACATTGGTCTAGTGGCAAGCACATGTTTTTTTTCACCAAGGGATCCTTGGTTCGAATCCCCTCAGCCCCAATTTTGTTACTTTCAATTTTTCCAGGAATTAATAACACCTAGGTTCAAATCCCCCACCCCCAATTCTTTGATTTCAATTTTCCTTCTCCAATCTTGTGACACGTGTCACAACCTGATTGAAGGGGGAATTAATTAAATTAAATTAAATAAAAATAATTAAAGTCATCCAATAAGGTGGTGACACGTGTCATCAAATAATTAATTTATTTTATTAAATTAAAATTAAGATCAAATTAATAGAGTGCATAAGTAACGAGGACCAACTTTGTAATTATACCTTTATTTTTGTAACTGCCACGTCACCTTTCGTTAGCCCATTAACGGTCAGTGCTTTAATTGATCCAATTTCAATAGTTTGGGTGGTCAATTGAGTCGATTTTTTTTAATGTGGTCATTTTAATACATTTACCATAGTATGGTGGTCATTGAATTAGTTTACCCTATATATAATTATGATTTTAGGAAATTTTTACTTATTTTTATCCAACCAAAAACCTTTCAATTTAATTATTTCTCGAAACTATACAAGACCGCTAAACAGTTTCGAACGGAACTACCTAACCAAACTCGGCTAACACCTAGGCTGTAACGCCTCGGTATTGGGTCTAAGTGTTTTGTGTGTCGGGTTAGGCTAGTGGAATCGGTAATCGGTGGTTCAGGTGAAGCAGGGTTAGCGATGGGATAAAAATATGATAAAAATTCTTAAAATCCTATAAAAATATATTTAAGAGGTTGGTTAAATCAATTTTGCAAAATGGGTTTTGGGAAGTATACATTTTGAGCAGTGACCAAAATGTAATGTTTTAAAACTGTGGAAAAAGGAGTGTTTTTCAGAAAGATTCAAAATCTTAGAATCTTTAGGGAGCTAATTGGCAATTAAGCATTTTCTCTAATTTGGCATGTGTTTTAAATGATTTATTATGTAACGCGCTAGTTTTGGGCCTAGATGTTTTAAACATTGGATCGGACCGGTCAGGAATGGTTCGAATCGTGTTTGGTAATTTAAGGAAATCAAGGATCGGGATAGGATAAAAATATGGTAAAAATTGCTAAAACCATATAAAATCACGTTTAAGAGGTTTGTCAAATCAATTTTCCAAAAAGAGTTTCGGAAGTAATACATTTTTGGTAGTGACCAAAATGTAAAGTTTTAAAACTGTAGAAAATGCAATTTTTAAATGAAGAGCCAAAATCTTAGAATCTTTAGGGAGATTTATACCAATTTAGCCTTTCCTTAATATGACATGTGTTTTAAAAGGGTTTTAGAGCGATTAAATAAAAAGGTTTTTATATAATTAAAATTAATAAATAAGAAAAATGAGATTTCAGTTGACGTAACTACCTTTCTCTTCTCATTTTCAGCCAAACACTATTTTAACTCACTTTCTCCAGAATTTTGTTTTCCCAAACACTCTCTCATTATTTTCTAAACAAATTTCAAGAGTTCTTTCAAGTTCTTTAAGATTTTTGCTAAGGAAAACTTATCATTCATTGAGGAAAGCAAGGACTGGAGGTAAATCCCATTCTCAACCTTCAATCTATGTTCTTTATTGAAATTCCCATAATCATTGGCTTCTAGTCAATTTTTTTAGTTGAGTTTTCATTTTAGTTTTGATTTGAGATTTAAATCTTGCAAAAATATGATGAAACTCTTGATTTTCGGATTTGTTTTGATAGGCTCTGTTTTGGATTGATCTTAATTGAGTTTTATGTTGATTAATATGTTGAAAAGAGGTTTTTTTATATAGATCTCGAAATCCTTGTGATCCTTGAGTTTCTTGATAGTTGTAGTTGGGTTTTTGAGGTGAAATGATGAAGTAATGCTTGCTTGAGGTATAAGGAAGGGTTTAGGTTGTTTTTAGATGTGTTTTAATGTTTATAATTGATTGGAAGTGATGTATGTTGGTTGGGCTTGGTTTAGGAAGCAATCGATTGAGTTTTCGGTTGTTTTGAATGGGTAAATTGGTGTAGTTTGGGTGAGCAACGAGTTTGTGATTGGTTTCTAGTGTTGAAATGCATTTTAATACATTTAGATATCTTTTTTGATGATGTGGAAACAGGGGATCTAGAGTCGGGAGCAAACGAGATGTTTTTGGAGGCTCCGGGAGAGTGATTTTCGTGTCGGCGAGCAAGCCTTCGCGTATCGGTGAGTGGAAATGGATTTTCCAGCTTTGTAACGCTTTGAGCATGGGCTTGGGAGCTTAGTGTACGTTTGAAACACTTAGCTAAGCTCAAGAGTAAGTGATTCGAAAGTCTCTCTCGGAATGTGCTATGTTTTGGTTGGAAAAAGCACTTGTTACAAATGTGATTTTATTTACTGTTTTAAAGCATGTTTGAGCATTGATAATGCTGTTGTTTAATGCCATGTTGTTAAGGATGCATTTGATAGATGATCATTGGATTTGAGAAATGTGTGTAATTGAGATTAAGCATGGTTAAGCTTGTGAACATGGTATTGTGTTGATGCTTGTAAAATAGTGGAATATTAATGTTATATGATTATATTGGCATGTGATGAAAATGGTTTTTGGTTACTTTAATCAGATATAGTTAGCCGGCTATAGGATTGGGTGCACCATTAATATAGTCGCCTTGGATGTCAAGGGGTTGTGATTGTACCGTATACTCCATCCAAGTACCCTAACGATTGAGGCTAAGATCACAATGGTGGATGTAAATTCCATGTGTGAATCTTGTGATATGTGTCCCGTGCTCTCGTTAGTGGAATTATACAACTACCGTTGAGTGGTGTTAAGGGGTTGTGATTGTACCGTTACACTCCACCACGAGTGTCACAATGATAGAGGGTTGCTCTCGGGTGTGAGCCTTGTGTAGTTCGGTAGTGTGTATGAAGCGTGTGGGACAATGTTTGTAATTCGCATATCTGATTGTGTCATTTGTGTTTGTTTTGGTATGGTTTGAGAATTGATCACTTGTGAGCCAATATAATGTTGTTGATTAATACTTTAAGCATGAGATGCTTGTGGTTTATGCTAGAATGCATGTGATACTTGGTTTAAGCACGAGCAAAAGATTATTTGTTGTTATTTTAATGATGACTAAAGCATGTGGTTTGAAAAGTGCATTGATAATTAGAAGAGCATGTTTTAAAGAAAGGCATGAGTTTGCAATTGATGATCCAATGGCTTTATGAAATGCATTGATGAATGTTGTTTTCGCGATCCTCACTAAGCTTTATGCTTACGCTCATTTGTTTCATCAATGCAGAAAATTGAGCACTTAAGGCAGCCTGATAACAAGGGGATTCCAAAAGTTTTAACTAAACAATGTATGTGGTTCACCCTTAGTGTAATAAGAGGCAATAGGTGGGATTTCTACTTTTTGGATTCGATTTGTGATGTTGCTACCTTAAGCATGTTTGGTTTCTGGTTTTGGACTTGTAATCGGCCTCTAATTGGTTTCATGGTTTGCTTATAGTGTTTTGCATATGCTTTAGCTTGTTTTCTTAAGCATGCTTGAATAGCTAATGTATCATCATGGTTTGATGTGCTCGATGAGTACGATTTACTGTTTGATGATGTTTACATGTCTAATAGGTAGATTATAACTTGTATGCATGATTTAACCTTATTTGGATATGGTTAAGTATGTTTAAATGCCTTTGGAATGTGCTTATCTAGTATGTGTATCGATACACGGGGAAGTGTATCGATACACTAAGGCAAATTCCAGGCTTTTCGGTACATGGGTATCGGTACGGATTGCCTACGTATCGATATGCCCAAGCCAAGTTTGAAGGTCGTACCGATAGCGGGGAAATGTATCGATGCGCTCTTCCCATCTTTTTTCTACTGCCTTCTCACGTATCGATGCAGGCTCAAGTGTATCGATACTGGTAGTTAAGATTCAGTTAAAAGTATCTTCTTAAGTCTTGAAATGTTATGTTTTGGTCCTTGAATGTTATTTGATCAATTGGATGAGTTTGGATGATCAGTTTGAGCTGAAAATTGACATGATGGCATGTTACATGACTAATTAAGAATTGGTAACTTTAAAATCTGAAAAGTCCCTGTAATTTTTGTAATTTGCAAAATGGTTCCTAAAAGTCTTAAGTATGCAATTAAACCCCTTTTTGAACTCCAATCGATGTGCTGTTTCTTTCTAATGGTCTTGCTGAACACATAGGTTAATATTGTGCATCTAGAGAAGATAAAAAGGGTCGTTAATCAATGTTGACTTTGGTTTTCCCCGTGTAATCTTCTTAGTTCGGGTCGGGCGTCTAGGCCGGGCTAAACGGGTTAAATTTGGTTGTATCAGAGCCAGGTTGTGAAAGAATTGGGGATGTTGGTATGTGAATTTTTTATGTATTGATGTGTGAAGTTTGAAAAACATGATTTTGGTTGAATATTGGGGTTTATGCTATGCTTGATTGATGTGAATCGCATGTGAGATGAATATGATTGAATGTTGATGATGTGATATTAATATGTGCTGGTTGTGGATGATGGAAAGCATGATGAGTTTGATATGCTTTTGTATGCTATGTTATATTGAGGGAAATCGGGGTACCGATTGCCTTTTTACACTGATTAAATGTTTTTGTGAACTTGGATCCTTGCTTGAGGATGGCCTAAATCATGATTTGTTTTGTTTTATTGTTATGCCTTGTTAAAAAATAGCACTATGGGTCCGAGGAGAGAGCTCAGATCAAACACGATAGTGTTTGCGGCTGAGCAGGGTGACCAGGGTGAGCAAGGGGCTGATGTCCCTCATGGTGGAAATTTACCTCCTCCGCCGCCACCTGGAGGTGGGGAGCAATAGCAACACGGACATGCTGGTCCGGGTTTGGGTGATTTAGCACCAGTGGTTCTGGCGATCACCTGGTCGTTTCAAGCTGTAGTAGTCGGAGCGCATGTTCAGGCCCCTGCAGCTGAGCAGACGGGCTTACCTTTGGAGAGGTTTAGGAGCCTAGGAGTTGTTGAGTTCTTTGGTATGTATCCTGAGGCATCAGAAGCTTGGTTGGCGAGCACGATCCATATCATGGATCAAATGGGATGTAATGATGTGCGCAGGCTAGGATGCGTTGTTTTTCTTCTCCAGGGTGATGCGTATAGTTGGTGGATGACTACCACCGTTATGAGTTTTTCAAGGGTGCCTTTAAGAGAAAGTATCTAGGTGTGAGATACTTGGATGAAAAGAAACACGAGTTCATGTCTCTAGTTTAGGGAACCCTTTCTGTGGCTGAGTACGAAGTACAGTTCGTAAATCTGAGCCAGTATGCTCTAGAGCTGATACCTAGTGAGAGGCACCGTTGTGATCGCTTCCGGTATGGACTGGTATAGGAAGTCAAGACATACATATTGGTTGTAGATTACACAGATTTCGATGTGCTTGTGTGTCGAGCTAACGACTTTGAACAGAACTTGGGTTTGGTATCCCGAGGATTTGGTTTTAGCTCTGGAAATAAAGTAGCTAAGTCTAGTTCCGGAGGTGGACGAAACAAGAGGGGACAAGATAAGAGATATCAACCAACCAGGCGAGGCAATGCTGGGCATGGTGCACCGACTCAAGGAGATCAGATGAGAGTGGAACAGAACACGTGCTGGACGTGCGGATCTCGGGGTCATCTGAGGCGGGATTGTCCTCGAGCAGCTAGAGAGGTTCAGGCTCCTGTTGTGGTAACATAGAATTCGTGCTGGAACTGTGGTTCAGCGGATCACATGAGGCGGGAGTGTCCTTTGTTGTCTGGTGGAGGCCAAGCACGTGCACCTGCTGCGGCTGCACCACAAAGAGGCCATGGGCGTAGGCAAGGGAACTTTCAGAGGAGAGACAAGGGTCATCGAGGCATTGCACATGTGGTAGCAATTCAGCCTGAAGGAGGTAGTTCTACGAGGGTCTATGCTCAGCAAGAGGAGTGCAATGATACTGCTGTTATTGCAGGTACCTTTGCTCTTTAGTCTTTATCATTGCTGGCTTTGATTGATTCTGGATCAACGCATTCTTATATTTTGAGTGAGCATGCGCATTTACTTGATATACATGTTGAGTTGCTCAAAGTAGGAATGCAAGTGACTAGTTCTTTTGGTGAGACTGTAGTCACTAGGAAGTTGTATAGGAGATGTCCTTTGTCTGCACATGGTCATGTTTTTCTAGTGGATTTGATGGAGTTACCATTGTACGATTTCGATGTGATCCTTGGTATGGATTACTTGACTGAGCATAGAGCGGTGGTTGATTTTTATGTCAAGCGGGTCACCTTAAAGATTTCCGAAGATTATGAAGTGGAGATAGTAGGCGAGAATGTGAAGTTCTTGTTGAATGTAATTTCCGCTTTGGAAGCAAACAATATGATGAGGATGTGATGTGAGGCTTACATTGCCTATGTGATGAATCATGGCACAAAGGATGTACGTGTGCAGGACATCCGAACAGTTTGCTATTTTCCAGGTGTCTTTCCGGAAGAATTGCATGGGTTGCCACAAAAGAGAGAAGTTGAGTTCGGTATCGAGTTGTATGAGAATACGACTCCGGTGTCCATTGATCCTTATCGCATGGCACCTAAAGAGTTTTAAGAGTTGAAAACGCAACTACAGGAGTTGTTGGATCGAGGGTTCATCCGACCGAGTGTGTCACCTTGGGGTGCACCGGTCTTGTTTGTAAAGAAGAAAGATGGGACAATGAGAATGTGCATAGATTATCGACAACTAAACAAGTTGCGATCAAGAACAAGTATCCCTTGCCTAGGATTGATGATCTCTTTGATCAGTTTCGAGGAGCCTCGGTGTTTTCCAAGATAGACATAAGGTCAGGGTATTATAAGCTGATGGTGAAAGATGTGGATGTACCTAAGACGGTTTTTCGGACAAGGTACATGCATTATGAGTTCTTAGTGATGCCGTTTGGTTTGACCAACACACCTGCTGCTTTCATGGACATGATGAATCATGTGTTCCATGAATTCATGGATCAGTTTGTGGTGATGTTCATCGATGATATCCTTGTGTATTCGCGTACCGAGGAGGATCATGATAGACACTTGAGAATCGTTTTGCAAGCGTTGTTGGAGAATTAGTTGTATGCCAAGCTAAGTAAGTGTGTAGACCTAAGTTTTGATATAATATTTGAAAAATGTTTTGGACTAAATTGCAAAGAATTTAAAATAAGTTTTTAGTCAAAAACAACTTGAAAATATGTTTAAGGGTTTTCAAAAGGCTTTGGAATGATTTAAAGTGTATTTAAAGTAGTCAAAACCATGATTTTCAAGTGACCGTACTAATACGGTATTGGACCGTACCAATACGCCTTAGGGTTTCAAACTACCAGATTTTCCAGTAGCCAAAACCTGTACCGATACGCTTTGTCGTATCGATACGGTGTGCTTTGAAATAGCCCAACGGCTAGTCGCGTACCGATACGGTTGTATCGCGTACCGATACACCTAACTACCCCAACAGTCATTTCCTAATGGTCATTTGAATTTGCAGGACCGTACCGATACGCTAGGCAAGCGTATCGATACGCATCAGCTAAAGAGGCCTAACGGCTAATTCCTCATTGAGACCGTATCGATACGGGTTAGCGAGTATCGATACGCCCAGCTGCAGAACTACATTTATAGTGAGAAATTAAGGCTCCAACGGCTCCAATTAGATCCCAACGGCTAGTAACGGCTACAAACTCATCAAGGAGTATAAAAGGGACCTCAAAGCATCTTGTAATGGTTAATGCTTCAATTGTTACAACATTATGATGTCAAAAATTGTCTAGAGCTTAAATTGTTTATTTCTTTCTTAGACAACACTTGTGAGCTTACATTGTTATATTTGCTCAAGTGTTTAGGTTTTGGGTGAGTGCTTAGAATTGCAAACAAACACCTATTAGAGGGATTTCTAGTTTGCTAAGTCTTTCTTTGTACAAGAGAGTGTTTGATCAAGCTGTGGGTAGAAAGCTTGATCGTTGTAACGGTTTCCTCCTAAGCCGAGAAAAGGGGACGAAATTCTTAGTGAATTTGTTTGGAAATCCTTAGTGGGGAGCTAAGGTAGTGGATGTAGATCTTGGTTAGAAGGTTGAACCACTATAAATCATTGTGTCAAATTGCCAAATTTACACCTCCCACTAAAACACCCAATTATCTAATTTCTCCACACTTGGCGAGCAAGAACGGTTGATCGAATCGAGCCCCTAAAATCTCAACAAAGTATGAGTTTTGGTTTAAGAAGGTGGTATACCTAGGGCATGTTGTATCAGCTAAAGGTATTCGTGTTGACCCACACAAAGTGGAGGCTGTGATTAGTTGGAAGGTGCCTAAGTCAGTGACAAAGGTACGAAGTTTCCTTGGTTTAGCCGGGTATTATCGAAGGTTTGTTGAGGGTTTCTCGAAGATTGCTGCACCCTTAACCAAGTTGCTGTAGAAGAATGTTCGCTTTGAGTGGACAGATGTGAGGCATCAAGCTTTCGAGAAGTTGAAGGAAGCTTTGACGCAAGCTCCTGTCCTGATTCAACCTGAGTCTCGTAAGGAGTTTGTGGTCTATAGTGATGCGTCCATTGTTGGTTTGGGTTGTGTGTTGATGCAGGAGGATAAGGTGGTAGCCTATGCATCTAAGACAGTTGAAGGTGCATGAGTGTAACTACCCTACTCATGATCTTGAGCTTGCGGCTATTGTGATTGCTTTGAAGATATGGAGGCATTACCTGTACGGCGAGAAGTGTGTTGTGTTCACAGATCATAAGAGCTTGAAGTATCTTATGTCTCAGAAGGAGTTGAATCTTAGGCAACGTCGTTGGGTGGATTTGCTTAAGGATTATGATCTATCGATTGAGTATCACCTGAGCAAGGCTAATGTTGTGGCCAATGCTTTGAGCCGGAAAGTGGTTGTGGAGTTGAGGGTGATGTTTGCTCGCTTGAGCATATCGCGTGATGGTGGTCTTATCGCTGAATTGCAAGTAAAACCATCTCTGATTCAGTTGATCAAAGATAAGCAGTTGTTAGATGATTCTCTTGTTCCTCATGTTTAGGGCATTGCGGAGGGCAGACCTTGGGATTTCAGTTTTAATGATGACAGTGTTTTGTGCTTTGGAAGTCAAATAGTGGTGCCAGATGATGTTGAGTTGAGGCGCACTATTCTGACTGAAACTCATAGTAGTTCTTTTACTATGCATCCTGGTTGTACGAAGATGTATTGTGATTTGAAGGATGAGTACTACTTGGTGGGGTTGAAAAAGGATGTGGCTGAGTTCGTTAGTAAATGCATGGTGTGTCAGCGGGTGAAAGCTGAACATCAGGTTCCTCGGGGTTGTTGCACCCTCCGAGAATCCCAGAATGGAAGTGGGAGAGAATTACCATGGATTTTGTGTCTAAGTTTCTGTTGTAACCGTCAAAGAAGAATTCGGTTTGAGTGATTGTTGATTGGCTTACGAAGTGTACACATTTCCTTCTTGTGCATACTACATATACCTTTGATAAGTTGGCTGAGCTGTACATTGCTGAGATTGTGCGGTTGCACGGTGTGCCAAAGTCCATAGTGTCGGATAGGGATCCGAGGCTTACATCACGATTTTGAGAATGCTTGCATCAAGCTTTGGGTACACGGTTGGATTTCAGTACTTCTTATCACCCTCAGACGGATGGACAGTCGGAACGTGTGATCCAAGTGCTTGAGGACATGTTGAGATGCTGCGTGATAGATTTTCAGGGTTCTTGAAAGAAGCACTTGTCGTTAGTTGAGTTTGCTTACAATAATAGTTATCAAGCAAGTATTCAAATGGCTCCATACGAGGCTTTGTATGGGAGAAGATTTAGAACCCCTCTTTTTTGGGTTGAAGCTGGGCAAAAGTTGATTTCGATGCCAGCTATATTAAAGGGAACCACCGAGAAGGTGAAGCTCATTTGTGAGCGTTTGAAGGCAGCATCAGATAAGCAAAAGTCTTACGCGGACCTGAAGCATAAAGAGATTGAGTTCGCGGTAGGCGAACATGTGTTCTTGAAGGTATCACCTTGGAAAAAGGTGATGAGATTTGGGCGCAAGGGTAAGCTTAGCCCAAAGTTCATTGGACCTTACGAGGTTGTGGAGCGTATTGGTCCTGTGGCATATCGGTTGAGATTGCCTTCGGAGTTGGAAAAGGTACATGATGTGTTTTATGTCTCGATGTTGCGGAGGTACAAATCGGATCCTTCGCATGTGATGCATGTTGAGGAGATAGAGTTGAATCTGGATCTGTCATATGATGAGGAACCAGTGAGGATTCTGGATGTGAGCAGCAAAGTTATTCGTGGCAAGACGATAGAAATTGTGAAGGTGTTGTGGCGACACCGAGGAGTTTAAGAGGCCACGTGGGAAAGCAAGGCGAACATGCTGAAGTAGTTTTTACACCTTTTTCCTTTGGGTAAAATTTCGAGGACGAAATTTCCTAAGTGGGGGAGAGTTGTAACGCCCTGGTTTTGAGCCTAGATGAATTAGACATTGGATCGCACCGGTCAGGAACGGTTCGAATCTTGTTTGGTGATTTAAGGAAATCAAGGATCGGGATAGGATAAAAATATGATAAAAAATTCTAAAATCCTCTAAAATCATGTTTAAGAGGTTGGTCAAATCAATTTTACAAAAAGAGTTTCAGAAGTAATACATTTTGGGTAGTGACAAAAATGTAAAGTTTTAAAATTGTAGAAAATGCAAATTTTAAAAGAGGAGCCAAAATCTTAGAATCTTTAGGGAGCTTTATGGCAGTTTAGCCTTTCCTTAATATGACATGTGTTTTAAAAGGGTTATAAAGTGATTAAATAAAATGGTTTTTATTTAATTAAAATTAATAAATAAGAAAAGTGAGATTTCATTTGACGTAACTACCTTTCTCTTCTCATTTTCAGCCAAACACCATTTTAACTCACTTTCTCCAGAATTCTTTTCTCCCAAACACTCTCTCATTATTTTCTAAACAAATTTCAAGAGTTCTTTCAAGTTCTTCAAGATTTTTGCTAAGAAAAACTTGTCATTCATTGAGGAAAGCAAGGATTGGAGGTAAATCATGTTCTCAACCTTCAATCAAGGTTCTTTATTGAAATTCCCAAGATCCTTTGCTTCTAATTAATGTTTTTAGTTGAGTTTTCATTTTAGTTTTGATTTGTGATTGAAATCTTGCAAAATATGATGAAACTCTTGATTTTCGGATTTGTTTTGATAAGCTCTGTTTTGGATTGAACTTAACTAAGTTTTGTGTTGATTAATATGTTGAAAAGAGGTTTGTTGATATAGATCCTGAAATCCTTGAGATTCTTGATAGTTGTAGTTGAGTTTTTGAGGTGAAATGATGAAGTAATGCTTGCTGGAGGTATAAGGAAGGGTTTAGGTTGTTTTTAGATGTTTTTTTTATGTTTATAATTGATTGGAGGTGATGTATGTTGGCTGTGCTTGGTTTAGGAAGAAATCGATTGAGTTTTCAGTTGTTTCAGATGGGTAAATTGTTGTAGTTTGGGTGAGCAACGAGTTTGTGATTGGTTGCTGGTGTTGAAATGCATTTTAATGCATTTAGATCTCTGTTTTGATGATGTGGAAAGAGGGGATCTTGATCCGGGATCAAACGAGACGTTTTTTGAGGATCCAAAAGAGTGATTTTTGTGTCGGCGAGCAAGGCTTCGCGTATCGGTGAGTGGAAATGGATTTTCCAGCTTTGTAACGCCTTGAGCGTGGTCTTGGGAGCTTAGTGTAAGTTTGAAACACTTAGCTAAGCTCAAGATTAAGTGATTCGAAAGTCTCTCTCGGAATGTTCTATGTTTTGGTTCGAAAATGCAATTGTTGCAAATGTGATTTTATTTACTGTTTTAAATCATGTTTGAGCATTGATAATGCTGGTGTTTATGCCATGTTGTTATGGATGCATTTGATAGATGATCCTTGGATTTGATAAATGTATGTAATTGAGATTAAGCATGGTTAAGCTTGTGAACATGGTATTGTATTGATGCTTGTAAAACAGTGGAATATTGATGTTATATGATTATATTGGCAAGTGATGAAAATGGTTTTTGGTTACTTTAATCAGATATAGTTAGCCGGCTATAGGATTGGGTGCACCGTGAATAAAGTTGCCTTAGAGGTCGAGGGGTTGTGATTGTACCGTATACTCCATCCAAGTACCCTAACGATTGAGGCTAAGATCACAACGGTGGATGTAAATTCTGTTTGTGGATCTTGTGATATGTGTCTCGTGCTCTCGTTAGTGGAATTATACAACTACCGATGAGTGGTGTTGAGGGGTTGTGATTGTACCATTACACTCCACCACAGGTATTATAACGATGGAGGGTTGCTCTTGGGTGTGAGCATTGTGTAGTCTTGTTGCGTGTATGAAGCGTGTGGGACAACACTTGTAATCCGCGTATCCGATTGTGTCATTTGTGTTGGTTTTGGTATTGTTTGAGAATTGATCACTTGCGAGCCAATATAATATTGTTGATTATAATTTAAGCATGAGATGCTTGAGGTTTATGCTAGAATGCATGTGATGCTTGGTTTAAGCACGAGCAAAAGATTATTTGTTGTTATTTTAATGATGACTAAAGCATGTGGTTTGAAAAGTGCATTGATGCTTAGAAGAGCATGTTTTAAAGAAAGGAATGAGTTTTTAATTGATGATGCAATGGCTTTATGAAATGCATTGATGAATGTTGTTTTAGCGATCCTCAAAAAGCTTTATGGTTTCGCTCATTTGTTTCATCAATGCAGAGAATTGAGCACTCAAGGCAGCCCGATAGCAAGGGGATTCTAAAAGTTTTAACTAAACAATGTATGTGGTTCACCCTTAGTGTAATAAGAGGAAACAGGTGGGATTTCTACTTTTTTAATTCGGTAGGTGATGTTGCTACCTTAAACATGTTTGGTTTCTGGTTTTGGACTTGTAATCGGCCTCTAATTGGTTTCATGGTTTGCTTATAGCGTTTGCATATGCTTTAGCTTGTTTTCTTAAGCATGCTTGAATAGCTAATGTATCATCATGGTTTGATGTGCTCGATGAGTATGATTTACTGTTTGATGATGTTTACATGTCTAATAGGTAGATTATAACTTTTATGCATGATTTAAGCTTGTTTGGATATGGTTAAGTATGTTTAAATGCCATTGGAATGTGCTTATCTGGTATGCGTATCGATACACGGGGAAGTGTATCGATACACTAAGGCAAATTCCAGGCTTTCCGGTACAGGGGTATCAGTACGGATTGCCCGCGTGTCGATATTCCCAAGCCAAGTTTGAAGGATGTATCGATACGCGGGGAAGTGTATCGATACACTCTTCCCATCCTTTGCTACTGTCTTCCCGCGTATTGTAACGCCCTGGTTTTGGGCCTAGATGTTTTAGAGGTTGAATCGGGTCAGGCGAGAACAATTCAAATCTTTAAGGGAGGTTTAGGGAACACTACATTTCGGAAATACTACATTTCGGTGTAGTGACCAAATTGCAGTTTTTACTAAAGTATACTAGTGACTGTTTTGTAAAGGATTGAAACTTTGAATCTTTAAGGAGCTAATTTTACCAAAATGTTTTTCATCAGATTTCTCTTTAATTTGGGAGTCTTTAATAATGTTTTAATTAAGGAATTAAGGAGAATTAAAAAGAAAATCTAAGTTGACTTTTTCGGAACTACCTTACGTTGGTTTTTTCTCTCATTTCATTTTCTCTCAACTTCCACTCAGTCAAACACATTTCCTTCATCAATTAACCTTTGATTTGCATCTCTTTTGCTGAGATTTCATTCTCCTAAGGATTCCTAATCTTAACCTCATCAAAACCTTTTGTTTTTTACTTTGGATTTTCAATAAATATTGCCTAAGTTGAGGAGAAATCAGCCATTAGAGGTAAGCTTCGTCCTTCTCCTCTAATGATCAGTTCTTTACTGAAATTCCCAAGTTATCAATCCTTTGTTAATGATTTTTGAGTTGCTTTAATGTTAGAAACATTAAATTGTGGTAAAACTCAAGAATCTTGGTGAGATCTTGATGATTTTTGTAACTCTTGGTTGGGCTCTATTTTGAGGTTGATTTCTAATGTATCTTGGATGATAATTGATGTTATAAATGAGGTTTTATCAAACAAATTCCGAATAGGTTTGGATTCCCAAGTTTTACATTCTAGAATTGTGGTTTTTGGAGTGTTCTTGGTGTTATGTTTTTGCTGGAGATATAAGGACGTGTTTATAGTGATTTTTTGTGTTTATTGAGGCTTAGAAATGAGTAGAATTGATAGATCTTGGATGGGCTTTGTTTTGGGAAAGTTTGGAGATGATTTCAGTTGTTTTGTGTAGCCGAAATTGTGCTTTTGAGTAGAGCAGCGAATTTGTTTGAGTGGCTGGTGATTTTCATGCATGATGATGCATTAATCCTCTGCTCTTATGTTTAATAAACAGGGGAGACATCTTCGGACGCTTTTGGTGTTGATCCGGAAGTGCCAGAAGCATAGATATTGTTTCGGCAAGCAAGCGAAACGTAATCGATGAGTGCGAATGGTTTTAGAAGTTCTTGAGGGACAAAGAAACAAGGTTTGGGGATTTAGGTTTGGTTTGAAACATCATCCTAAGTCCGGAAGTAAGTATGGTTATATTTGCTCTAAAATATGTGGTTGATGCCCCTAAATGCTTTTACATGCTCTTGTTTTGAGATAGACAAATTCTTACTGTTTTATGCATGATTTGTAGCATGAGATGATGCTTTGTAGAGATTTCATGAGATAGCATGTTGTATTAAAGAGTTTTGAGATTTTGATTTCATGCAAAACATGAGTTATGGTTTTGAAATGAGATGATAAAGATTTGAGAAACGTTGCATCAAAATAGTAGGTGAGACGATGTTTTTGATACAATATATTGGCATAAAAGATGAGATAATTACCGGATATAATTGGTCGACCAATAGGATGAGAGTGCACTATAAACTAAAAATTCGTACGTGCTCTTTGGAGTCGGACAATGTGGGTAGTGCCATCCCGATCCAAAGTGAGAATCCGATGATGAGAGATACCATCGGGGTAGGACTTGGTGAAATACCCAAGCTTTATGGCGAAGAGAGATACCTCCATGAGAGTCCGGTGATGTGAGATTCCACCGGGGTAGGACTTGACCTCGAGTCAAGCTCAACCGCATATCCGAGTAAAGATGTAATATGAAATGCCAATATATGAAATTGTATTTGATTCACAGGTACCAAGTTCTAAGATGATTTATGCTATGAGAAATGCATATGAGATTTATTGTAACGCCCTGGTTTTGGGCCTAGATGTTTTGGACATCGGATCGGACTGGTCGAGAACAATTCGAATCGCGTAAGGTGATTTTAGGAAATCAAGGGTCTGGATAGGATAAAATTGTGATAAAAATTGCTAAAATCCTCTAAAAATATAATTAAGAGGTTGGTCAAATCAATTTTACAAAAAGGGTTTTGTAAAATGAACATTTTGAGTAGTGACCAAATTATAAAGTTTCAAAACTGGGAAAAATTTGCTTTTTAAGGTGGAAGCCAAAATCTTAGAATCTTTAGGGAGCTTTAAGTCAATTTGACCTTTCTTCAATATGACATGTGATTTAAATGGGTTTTAATTAAATGATTTTAATTAGAATTTGATATTAATTAATTGGTAGTTAGTGGATTTTCATTTTACGTAACTACCAATTCCCTCTCATTCTAGCCAAACACCATTTTCTCTCATCTTTTCCAGAATTCTTTCTCCCAAAAATCCTCTCAACATTTCCTAAATCCTTTTCAAGAGATCTTCTTTAATTCTTCAATATTTTTGCAAGGAAAACTTGTCATCTATTGAAGGAAGCAAGGATTGGAGGTAAATCTCGTTCTCAACCTCTAATCTAAGTTCTTTATTGAAATTCCCAAGATATTTTGCTTATAATAACTATTTTTGATTGAGTTTTCACTATAGTTTTGATTTGAGATCAAAATCTTATGAAAGTGTGGATGAAATCTTGATTTTCGGACTTGATGAGTTGGGCACTATTTTGTGTTGATTCTAATTGATTTTTAAGTTGACTTCTATATTAAAATGATGGGTTAATAATATAGATCCCGAAATCCTTGAGATTCTCTAGTTTCTTGGTAGTTTTAAGTGCGATTTTGGGGTGTAATGGTGGCATTTTGATTGTTGGAGGTCTAAGGATGAGTTAGGATGTTTACTAGATGTGTTTTGATGCTGATAATGCTTTGGAAGTGTTGTATGATGGCTGGGGTTGGTTTAAGAGGCAATCGATTGAGTTTTTGGTTATTTCGGATGGGTATTTTGGTGTAGTTTGAGTGGGAAACGAGTTTATGAATTGTTGCTGCTGTTAGAATGCATTTTAATGCATTTAGATCTCTATTTTGATGATATGAAAACAGGGGATCTTGATCCGGAAGCTAACGAGGTGATTTTGGAGGCTCCGGAGGTGTAATTTTCATATCGGCGAACAAGGCTTTGCGTATCGGTGAGTGGAAATGCAATTTCCTGCTTTGTAATGCTTTGAGCGTGCTATTGGGAGCTTAATGTAAGCTTGATATGCTTAACTAAGCTCAAGTGTAAGTGTTTCGGTAATCCCTCTCTTGGAAATGTGCTAAGTTGATGAAAATGCATTTGATGTAAGAGTGGATTTGTTTACTGTTTTTAAGCATGCTTAAGCATGGTTTAATGCTGGATTTTAATGTCATTATGTTAAGGATGCACTAGGTAAGTGATCCTTGGTTTTCATATGAAAATGCAAATAGTGTTAAGCATGTGTGCTTGTGGAAATGACGTTGTGTTTATGCTTGAAAAACAATGGATTAATGTGGATAAATGGTTATATTGGCAAGTGATGAAAATGGTTTTTGGTTACTTAAATCGGATATAGTTAGCCGGCTATAGGATTGGGTGCACCGTGAATAAAGTCACCTTGGATGTCGAGGGGTTGTAATTGTGCCGTAATCTCCATCCAAGTACCCTAACGATTGAGGTTAATATCACAACGGTGAATGGTTAGTCCCGTGTGTGAGTCTTGTGTATGTATCCCATACTCTCGTTAGTGGAATTATAAAACTACCGATGAGTGATGTTGAGGGGTTGTGATTGTGCCATTAATCTCCATCCAGGGTGTTGAGGGGTTGTGATTGTGCCATTTATCTCCATCTTGTGTAATCCGGTAGTTAGTATGAAGCGTGAGAGACAACGCTTGTAATACGCGTATCCAATTGTGTCTTGTGTTGAAATGATTTGTGGACTATCACTTGAAAGCCAATATAATGTAAATGAATAAAGTAAAGCATGAGATGCTTGTAAATGATGCGAGGGTGCATGAGATATATGTGTATGATGCAAGAATGCATGTGATGCTTGTTAAAGCATGAGCAAAGGTCTATTTGCTGTTGTGAATTGATGCATATGTGCATGAGGTTTAAAAAGTGCATTGAAGTCTTGAGAAGACTTGTTTTATAAATGACATGTATTGTAAAGTGATAATTTTGCAAAACTTGAGTTATGCATTGATGAATGTGGTCTAGCGATCCTCACTAAGCTTATTGCTTACACTCTTTTGTTTCATCAATGCATAGAATTGAACCTTGAAGGCAGCCCAAAAGCAAGAGGAATTCAAGGTCTTTGTTAAGAGATGTATATGGTTCACCCTTTAGTGTAATAAGAGGCAATGGGTGGGATTTATACTTTGGAATGTTTGAGAATGTTTCTTTTACTTTGAGCATGTTGGTTTGCCTATACTTGAGTTGTAAATGGCCTTTGGAGTGTGGATTTTGGTTTATTTGGAGTTTTGACTTGTTATGGTTTTGGAAAACTAGGGAGCATGCCTTTAGTGCCTTTGCTTGTGTGTTGGTTGCTATGTTTAAGTTTTGGCCTTGGTATGATGATTGTTGATATGTATCCTTTATGTATGAATGTTGTGGCATGTCTCGGGGTTGATTCGAGTGTGAAAAAGTATGAAAAACCAGCATTTTCTGCTGTCACAGGGCAGGGTGTATCGAAACACCCTTAACTGTTCTGAAACGGGGACCTGTAATGGCCATAGCGTTTCGGTACGGTTGAAGGTGTTTCAGAATAGTTTAGCCACTGGAGAGGCATATTTCGATACTGGTCTCATATCACACCCGAGTACCGAAATGATCAACACCGTTTCGATACAGGCGTTTCGGTACGAAGGTTTGGCGTTTCGAAATGGATGACCGTTGGAGGGTGATTTTGAATTGTTTTAAGTTTTCATCTTTTACATTTTAGTCCTGAATGTTGTGGATGCAATTGCTTGAGCGTGGAATGTCCTTTTTAGTTTAAATTTTACAGAGGAGCATGCAATGTGATTAATTATATATTGGTAAGCTTAAAATATATTAAGTCCTTATATTTTATAAAATTTACATTTTGGTCCCTAAAAATGTAACTCACGCAATTGAGTCCCTAAATGTTTTTCGAACACTGTGTCTTTCTCTCATATGATTCTTGAGTATTCACATAGGCTTAATGTGCATCTAGAAAAGAGTAAGAAGAAAAAAAGGTCGTTAATCAAGGTTGACTTTGGTTTTGCCTGTATAATCTTCGTAGTTCAGGTCAGATGTCTAGGCCGAGCTAAGGGGGTTACATTTGTTGGTATCAATGTGTGGTTTCGAAAGAATTGGGAATGTTGGTATGTGTAATTGATGTGAGTTGAAGTATGATGTTTGAAAAGCATGCTAATGTTTGAATTTTGAACTTTATGCCATGCTGATAAATGTGAATTGCTTAGGGAATGAATATGATTGTGTGATGATGATGTTATGTGGATATGTGTTGATTTGGAATGATGAAAAGTATGTGAGCATGATGTTTTATGTATGTTATGCTCTGTGGGGAAATTGGGTGCCCATTGCCTTATTACATTAACCAAATGTTTTGTAAACTTGGATTCTTGCTTGTAGCTGGCTTAAATGGTTTGATTTGTTTTCGTTATTGTGTTTGTTTAGCACATGAGACCTAGAAGAGAGTTGAGGTCCAATACGATAGTGCCTGCCACTGAGTAGGATAACCAGGCTGAGCAGGGGGCTGATGTCCCTCCTGTTGGAGATCTACCTCCTCCGCCACCACCTGGAGGTGGGGAGCAGGTGCAACAAGGACAAGCTGGTCCTGGATTGGGTAATTTGGCGCCGCTAGTTGAGGCAATTACTGGAGCGTTTCAGGCTGCTGTTGCCGGAGCGCAAGTGCAGGCCTCTACATCTGGGCAGGTGGGTCTACCTTTGGAAAGGTTGAGGAGCTATGGAGCGGTAGAGTTTTATGGTATGTCACATGAGGCGTCTGAGGCATGGTTAGCCAGTACGATCCGTATCATGGATCAGATGGGTTGTAGTGATGAGCACAAGCTTGGATGTGCACTTTCCTTGCTGCAAGGTGATGCTTAAAGCTAGTGGACGACTACCACAGCTGGTATGGAACCCAATGAAGTTGATTGGGAGTTCTTCAGGGGTGCCTTCCAGAGAAAGTATCTAGGTGTGAGATACTTGGATGAGAAGAAACATGAGTTTATTTCTCTCGTTCAGGGTAATCTATCAGTGGCTAAGTACGAGGTCCAGTTCTTACATTTGAGCCAATATGCTCCTGAGTTGGTACCCGGTGAGAGGCATCAGTGTGACCGCTTTCGGTACAGTTTGGTATAGGAAGTTAAGACGTATGCTGGCTGCTGACTATACAGATTTTGATGTGCTTGTATGTCAAGCAAGGGACATCGAGCAGAACCTGGGTTTGTCTTCTAGAGGTATTGGTTCTAGCTATTTTAAGAGAGCTGCTGAGTATAGTTCCGGTGGTGGACGGAACAAGAGAGGTCGTGATAGGAGACATCAGCCTGAGGGAAGGTGTGGTGTTCCGGGTCGAGGTGGACAGGCTCAGGGAGGTCGTATGAGATCCGAGCAGCATACATGCTGGACTTATGGTTCGAGGGACCATTTAAGGCGAGATTGTCCTCGAGCAGTTAGAGAGGTTCAGGCTCCTGTTGTGGTGACAGGGAACTCTTGCTGGAATTATGGTTTGGTAGATCATATGAGGAGGGAGTCTCCTTTGTTGGATGATGGAGGCCAAGGACGTGCTCCTGTGGTAGCTGCACCTTAGAGCGGCCGTGGGAATTTTTAGAGGAGAGATGAGGGGCCGCGAGGTATTGCTCACGTTGTAGCCGTTCAACCTGAGGGAGGTGGACCAGTGAGGGTGTATGCTCAGCACGAGAAGTGCAACGATACCGATGTGATCGCAGGTACCTTTGCTCTCCAGTCTTTATCTTTGCTGGCTTTGATTGATTCTAGATCCACGCATTCTTATGTCTTGAGTGAGCATGCACATTTGCTTGATATACCTGTTGAGATGCTTGAAGTAGGAATGCAAGTGACTAGTTCTTTTGGTGAGACTGTAGTAACTAGGAAGTTGTTCAGAAGATGTCCTCTATCTGTGCAAGGTCATGCCTTCCTTGTGGATTTGATGGAATTGTCTTTCTACGGATTTGATGTAATCCTTGGCATGGATTTGTTGACAGAGCATAGGGCCATGGTTGACTTTGATGTTAAGCGAGTCACCTTAAAGTTGGTCGATGACTATGAGGTTGTTGTAGTAGGCGAGAATGTGAAATTCTTATCGAATGTGATTTTGGCCTTGGAAGCAAACCGTATGATGAGGTTGGGTTGTGAGGCTTACCTTGCTTATATGATGAATCCTGGTACCAAGGATGTGCGTGTGCAGGACATTCGAAAGGTTCACGATTTTCCGGGTGTCTTTCCAGAAGAATTGCCTGGATTGCCACCAAACAGGGAAGTTGAGTTTGGTATAGAGTTGTACGAGAACACAACTCTGGTGTCCATTGCTCCTTATCGCATGGCACCCAAAGAGTTAAAAGAGTTGAAAACGCAATTGCATGAGTTGTTGGATCGAGGTTTCATCCGGTCAAGTGTGTCACCTTGGGGTGCACCGGTTCTGTTTGTGAAGAAGAAAGTTGGGGAGCCTCAGTGTTTTCTAAGATAGACTTGAGATCAGGGTACTATCAGCTGAAAGTGAAGGATGTGGACGTACCTAAAACTGCTTTTCGGACGAGGTACGTGTATTATGAGTTTTTGGCGATGCCGTTTGGTTTGACCAACACAGCTACTGCTTTCATGTACATGATGAATCGTGTATTCCATGAATTCTTGGATTAGTTTGTGGTGGCGTTCATCGATGATATCCTTGTGTATTCGCGTACCGAGGAGGATCATGATAAGCACTTGAGAATCATTTTGCAAGTGTTGTTGGAAAATCAGTTGTATGTGAAACTGAGTATATGTAAGTTTTGGCTTAGGGAAGTGGTCTTCCTTGGGCATGTGGTATCAGCTGAGGGTATTCGCGTTGATCCACAAAAAGTAGAGGCTGTGATGAGTTGGAAAGTGCTTAAGTAAGTGACAGAGGTATGGAGTTTCATTGGTTTGGCTGGGTACTACCGTAGGTTTGTCGAGGGTTTCTCAAAGATCGCATCACCCTTGACCAAGTTGTCGCAAAAGAATGTTCGCTTTGAGTGCACAGAGGCGAGGCAACAAGCTTTTGAGAAGCTGAAGGAAGCTTTGATGCAAGCTCCTATTTTGATTCAACCTGAATCTGGTAGGGAGTTTATGGTCTATAGTGATGCTTCCATTGTTGGTTTGGGATGCGTGTTGATGCAGGAAGGTAAGGTGGTGGCCTATGCATCTAGGCAGTTGAAGGTGCATGAGCGCAACTACCCTACTCATGATCTTGAGCTTGCAGCTGTGGTGTTTGCCTTGAAAATTTGGAGGCATTACCTGTATGGTGAGAAATGTGTTGTGTTAACAGACCACAAGAGCTTGAAATACCTTATGTCTCATAAAGAGTTAAATCTTAGGCAACAACGTTGGTTGGAGTTGCTTAAGGATTATGATCTGGCAATTGAGTACCACCCGGGAAAGGCTAATGTTGTGGCCGATGCTTTGAGCAAGAAGGTGGCTGTTGAGTTGAGAGTGATGTTTGCTCGTTTGAGCATATCGCGTGATGGTGGTCTTGTGGCGGAATTGCAGGTGAAACTATCTTTGATTCAGTTAATCAAAGAGAAATAGTTGCTTGATGATTCCCTTGTTTCGCACGTTCAGGATATTCCGGAGGGTAGACCTTCGGATTTCAATTTTAATGATGACGGTGTTCTGTGTTTTGGAAGTCGAATAGTGGTGCCAGATGATGCTGAGTTAAGGCGCACTATTCTGACTGAAGCTCATTGTAGTCCTTTTGCTATGCACCCGAGTAGTACAAAGATGTATCGCGACCTACAGGATGAGTACTACTGGGTAGGGTTGAAAAAGGATGTAGCTGAGTTGGTTAGTAACTGTATGGTGTGTCAGCGAGTGAAGGCTGAGCATCAGGTTCCTTCTGGATTGTTGCAGCCTTTGAGAATTCCAGAATGGAAGTGGGAGAGAATTACCATGGATTTTGTGTCTGGTCTGCCTTTGTCACCAACAAAGAAGAATTCAGTTTGGGTGATTGTGGATCGGCTTACGAAGTGTGCGCATTTTCGGCCTGTGCATACTACATATACCTTGGATAAGTTGGTTAAGCTCTACATAGTTGAGATTGTGCGGTTGCACGTTGTGCCAAAGTCTATTGTGTCGGATAGGGATCCGAGATTTACAGCTCGATTTTGGGAATGTTTGCATCAGGCCTTGGGTACACGGTTGAATTTCAGTACTCCTTATCATCCGCAGACGGATGGGCAGTCAGAACGTGTGATTCAGGTGCTTGAGGACATGCTGAGATGCTGTGTGATAGATTTTCAGGGTTCTTGGGAGAAGCACTTGCCGTTGGTTGAGTTTGCGTATAACAATAGTTACCAGGCAAGTATCCAAATGGCTCCATACGAGGCTTTGTATGGGAGGAGACGTAGAACCCCTCTTTGTTGGGCAGAAGCTGGGAAAAAGTTGATTTCAATGTCGGCTATGCTTAAGGGAACCACCGAGAAGGTGATGCTCATTTGTGAGCGGTTAAAAGCAGCATCGGATAGGCATAAGTCTTACGCGAACTTGAAGCGTAAGGAAATTGAGTTCACGGTTGGCGAACGTGTGTTCTTGAAAGTTTCGCCTTGGAAGAAGGTGATGAGATTTGGGCGTAAGGGTAAACTTAGCCCAAGGTTTATTGGACCTTATGAGATTGTGGAGCGTATTGGTCCTATGGTATATCGGTTGAGATTGCCTGTAGAGTTGGAGAAGATACATGATGTGTTTCATGTCTCCATGTTACGGAAGTATGGATCGGATCCTTCGCATGAGATGCCTATTGAGGAGATAGAGTTGAATCCGGATCTGTCATATGATGAGGAACCAATGAAGGTTCTGGACGTGAGTAGCAAGGTTCTTCGTGGTAAGACGATAGAGCTTGTGAATGTGTTGTGGCGGCACCAAAGAGTTGGGGAGGCCATGTGGGAAAGCAAGGCGGACATGCTGAAGCAGTTTCTGCATCACTTTCCATCAGGTAAGAATTTCGAGGATGAAATTTCCTAAGTGGGGGAGAGTTGTAATGCCCTGGTTTTGGGCATAGAAGTTTTGGACATCGGATCGGACCGGTCGAGAACGGTTCGAATTGCGTAAGGTGATTTTAGGAAATCAAGGGTCGGGATAGGATAAAATTGGGATAAAAATTGCTAAAATCCTCTAAAATATAATTAAGAGGTTGGTCAAATCAATTTTACAAAAAGGGTTTTGGAAAACGGGCATTTTGAGTAGTGACCAATTTGTAAATTTCAAAACTGGGAAAAATATGTTTTTAATGTGGAAGCCAAAATCTTAGAATCTTTAGGGGGCTTTAAGTCAATTTGACCTTTCTTCAATATGACATGCGATTTAAATGAGTTTTAATTAAATGATTTTAATTAGAATTTGATATTAATTAATTGGTAGTTAGTGGATTTTCATTTTACGTAACTACCAATTCCCTCTCATTCTAGCCAAACACCATTTTCTCTCATCTTTTCCAGAATTCTTTCTCCCAAAAGTCCTCTCAACATTTCCTAAATCTTTTTCAAGAGATCTTCTTTAATTCTTCAGGATTTTTGCAAGGAAAACTTGTCATCTATTGAAGGAAGCAAGGATTGGAGGTAAATCCCGTTCTAAACCTCTAATCTAAGTTCTTTATTGAAATTCCCAAGATATTTGGCTTCTAATAACTATTTTTGATTGAGTTTTCAATATAGTTTTGATTTGAGATCAAAATCTTATGAAAATGTGGATGAAATCTTGATTTTTGAACATGATGAGTTGGGCACTATTTTGTGTTGATTCTAATTTATTTTTAAGTTGATTTATATGTTAAAATGATGTTTTAATAACATAGATCCCGAAATCCTTGACATTCTTGAGTTTCTTAGTAGTTTTAAGTGTGATTTTGGGGTGTAATGATGGAATTTTTTTGCTGGAGGTATAAGGATGAGTTAGGATGTTTACTAGATGTGTTTTGATGTTGATAATGCTTTGGAAGTGTTGTATGATGGCTGGGCTTGGTTTAGGAGGCAATCAATTGAGTTTTCGGTTGTTTCGGAAGGGTATTTTGGTGTAGTTTGAGTGGGCAACGAGTTTATGAATTGTTGCTGGTGTTAGAATGCATTTTATTACATTTAGATCTCTGTTTTGATGATGTGAAAATAGGGGATCTTGATCTGGAAGCTAGCGAGGTGATTTTGGAAGCTCCGGAGGTGTAATTTCTGTGTCGGCGAACAAGGCTTCGCGTATCGGTGAGTGGAAATGCAATTTCATGCTTTGTAACGCTTTGAGCGTGCTCTTGGGAGCTTAGTGTAAGCTTGATACGCTTAACTAAGCTCAAGTGTAAGTGTTCCAGTAATCCCTCTCTTGGAAATGTGTTAAGTTGATGAAAATGCGTTTGATGTAAGAGTGGATTTGTTTACTGTTTTAAGCATGGTTTAATGTTGGATTTTAATGTCATTACATTAAGGATGCACTAGGTAAGTGATCCTTGGTTTTCATATGAAAATGCATATGATGTTAAGCTTGTGTGCTTGTGGAAATGACTTTGTGGCTATGCTTGAAAAACAATGGATTAATGTGCATAAATGGTTATATTGACAAGTGATGAAAATGGTTTTTGGTTACTTAAATCGGATATAGTTAACCGTCTATAGGATTGGGTGCACCGTGAATAAAGTCGCCTTGGATGTCGAGGGGTTGTGATTGTGCCGTAATCTCCATCCAAGTACCCTAACGACTGAGGTTAAGATCACAACGATGAATGGTTAGTCCCATGTGTGAGTCTTGTCTATGTCTCACATACTCTCGTTAGTGGAATTATACAACTACCGATGAGTGATGTTGAGGGGTTGTGATTGTGCCATTAATCTCCATCACGGGTCTTGAGGGGTTGTGATTATGCCATTTGTCTCCACCTTCTGTAGTTCGGTAGTTTGTATGAAGCGTGAGGGGCAACGCTTGTAATCCGCGTATCCGATTGTGTCTTGTGTTGAAATAATTTGTGGACTATCACTTGAAAGCCAATATAATGTAAATGAATAAAGGGAAGCATGAGATATATGTGTATGATGCAAGAATGCATGTGATGCTTGTTAAAGCATGAGGAATCCAAAGTCTTGCTAAAGAGATGTATGTGGTTCACCCCTTAGTGTAATAAGAGGCAATGGGTGGGATTTATACTTTGGAATGTTTGAGAATGTTTCTTTTACTTTGAGCATGTTGGTTTGCCTATACTTGAGTTGTAAATGGCCTTTGGAGTATGGATTTTGGTTTATTTGGAGTTTTGACTTGTTATGGTTTTGTCAAACTAGGGAGCATGCCTTTAGTGCCTTTGCTTGTGTGTTGGTTTCTATGTTTAAGCTTTGGCCTTGGTATGATGATTGTTGATATGTATCCTTGATGTATGCATGTTGTGGCATGTCTCGGGGTTGATTCGAGTGTGAAAAAGTATGAAAACCAGCATTTTCTGCTGTCACAGGGTAGGGTGTATCGAAACACCCTTAATTATTCTGAAACAGGGACCTGTAATGTAACCCCCTTAACCCGGCCTAGACGGTTGACCCGAATTAAGAAAGTCACACGGGGAAAACCAAAGTCAACCCGAAAGTCAACCTTGATTAACGACCCTTTTTTTTCTTTTTAAACTTGTCTAGATGCACATTAACCCTAATTGTGATCACACAAACAACATACTCAAAGATCACAAACATCAGAGATCAAACAGGGACCCAATTGAACAAATTACAACTTTAGGGACCAAATTGTAATTTCTGATAATTAAAAGGACTTAACCCAAATTAATCTTACCAACTTGAAATTAGTCAGGTTTCATGCTTCTCTGTGAAATCTCAGCTCAAAAGGGCTTCCCAAACTCATACAATTGAACAAACAAGTTTCAGGACCAAAATGCAAACAATTCAAAACATATAACCGCCCATGTCAGCCCCCAACGGTCGACCGTTTCGAAACAGGTTGACCCTGTTTCGAAACACGGGCCATTCCGAAACCAGTTCCGCAACGGGGGTCCGGCAGAGACCAAACCGTTTCGAAACGGTGCATACTGTTTCGGACCCCTGGGTTCATTCCAGGCACCCGTTCCGAAACGGTGCGCACTGTTCCGAAACGCCCTGCACAGATTTGCTCCAAATGCATTCCAAAACATGCAATTGATCATTCAAACATGCTCCAAATGCTACCAAACTTTACCAGCATGCAATTCAACATATATAGGACATACTTGCATCAACAATTCATCAAAACAACAACATATGCAAAAAGCCCCAATTCTATAGGCATGCTTCCTACACAAGCTAGCTATTCAAGCACAAACTTCCACAACAAGCATATAATGATCCAATCCAAAAACCAGCTTTCATAACAACATTCAACATACTTAGGGAGTTTAAAACCTCTCCCAAAACATACACATTGGTCCCCCATTGCCAAATTACCCAAAGCTAAAAGGTGCTTATAAAACCTTCCATACATTGAGCTTTACTTGAACTAGAATGCTTGCCCTCCTTGCTGCCCCTCAAGGTTCTTTAATGCTCTGCATTATTGAATTAAGAAAACGAGAGAGCGTAAGCAAAAGCTTAGTGAGGAATGCTCTTAAAAACCATTCAATAATGCAATTAAAAACATTTACAAATCATGCTTATAATCAACCTTTGCACATGCTCAAAAGCATACTTTAAACAAGCAATCTCATGCTTCAACATAAACATAACATGTCATATTGGCTCAAGTGACAATTTTCATTTTCTTAAAACAAGTTCATCAACTTCGCAAGGACTTTTAAACACCTTGGCCCCAAGGACTTTTAAACACCTTGGCCATGGACTTTTAACCACCATGAATGAGGACCACACAAGGACTTTTAACCACCTTTGTGTCCATAGCTTGAATCACCCCAAGGACTTTTAAACACCTTGGCCCCAAGGACTTTTAAACACCTTGGCCCCATGGACTTTTAAACACCATAGAAAGGATCACCTAAGGACTTTTAACCACCTTAGTGTCCGCAACAAGAATCATCCAAGGACTTTTAACCACCTTGATGTTCTTAAGTAACAAGGCTCACTCAAGGACTTTTAACCACCTTAGTGACCTTAACATTTTCAAAACATCACTTGCCAATATACATCTTTTTCATCATATAATCTACTGTTTTAAAGCATTAAACCAAGCCATATTCAACATGCATTTCAAAGCATCAAACCACGTTATTTCAACGTATAAAATCAAGGAACTCCTACCTAGAGTTACCTTCAACATATGGCTTAAAACATCAGCAAATACCATGCTAAAACATGCTTTCAAAACATTAATTAAAACATGCAAATAACCATTTTGCATCACAACAAATTCATGGCCACCACTAGAGAGAAATTCCGAAAACTTACACTTGAGCTTAGCAAAGTTATTTAGACTTAGACTAAGCTCCCAAAACCTTTAAACCTTGGTTTTAAAATCTGAAAACCCAACTTCACTCACCGATTTCCACTTTGCTTCAAGCCAAAGCACCAAATCAAGCTTCCGGATCAACAACTCTTGGATCCAAAGATGCCTCCCCTGTTTCAACACATCAAAGCAGAGGATTAATGCATCATCATGCATTAATTGCTTCAATGAAAGCACCTAAACTCGCTGCTCTCATTCAACCTCCATTTTCGGCCACCAAACACAACCGAAAATGCATCCAAACCACTTCTAAACAAAGCCCAGCCATAAACCAGCAAAACCACACTTCCATAAACATCATATAACATCTAAAAACAACCTATTAACATCCTTATACCTCCAGCAACATCAGATCCACAAGATCACCTCAAAAACAACCTTGAAACACAAGCTAAACTTAGGAAACTCAACCTATCCGGGATTGCATCAATCAAAACTCAATTCCTTATCAACTTAGAGTTCATTTAACATCAAAAACACATCTCAAATCACAGATTACTCAGATCTAACGAAAATCATCAAAAATCATCAAAATCTTGCATTATAAGCCAAGATCCATTTCACCACTTTAAAACCTTTAATTAAACATCAATTTAGAGTTGAAAACTTTGGAATTTCAGTAAAGAACTGATAGTTTAGAGGAGAAGGACGTTCTTACCTCCAAACTTGAGTTTCTCCTCTTTTTGGAATCAAAATCCTTGTTGAAACAAGTAGCAATTGAAGAGGTTTTGAAGATATGTTGATTAGGAATCAAATGAGAGTTGAAAGGAGGGATTTAGGTGAAGAAATCAGAATCAATTCTCTGGAAATGGAGTGTTTGGGTTGAGAGAAAAAGAGAGAAAGAAAATAGAGAAGTTAGTTGAGAAAATTGCCAAATGAGCTTTTCCCTCCTTTTTGTTATCTTTAAAATCAGAAAATAGCTTATAATATCTTAGAAAAATCTGGAGAAACTCCCTTTGGGTAAATAGCTCCTTAAAGATTCAAAGTTTCAACCCTTTATAAAACAGCCACCAAACTTGCGAAAATTACATTTTGGTCACTAGCCAAAATGTCACCCTTCCGAAACTCATTTTCCAAAATTGATTTCACAGTTCACTTAATTATATTAAAAGATGATTTTAGAACATTTTTCCATATTTTTAATGCAACCCGAACTAGGTTTTCCTAAATTCACCTCTTTAGATTCGAACAGCACTTTGACCGAACCGGTCAACGCCCAAGACTTCTAAGCCCAAAACCGGGGCGTTACATGTAATGGCCATGGCGTTTCGGTACGGTTGAAGGTGTTTCAGAACAATTTGGCCACTAGAGAGGCATGTTTCGATACTGGTCTCCGAACACACCCGAGTACCGAAATGGTCAACACCGTTTCGATACGGGCGTTTCGGTACGAAGGTTTGACGTTTCGAAATGGATGACCGTTGGAGGGTGACTTTGAATTGTTTTAAGTCTCCATGTTTTACATTTTAGTCCTGAATGTTGTGGATACAATTGCTTGAGCGTGGAATGTCCTTTTTAGTTGAAATTTGATAGAGGAGCGTGCAATGTGATTAATTACATATTGGTAAGCTTAAAATCTATTAAGTCCTTATATTTTCTAAAATTTACATTTTGGTCCCTAAAAATGTAAATCACGCAATTGAGTCCCTAAATGTTTTCCGAACGCAGTGTCCTTCTCTCATATGATTCTTGAGTATTCACATAGGCTTAATGTGCATCTAGAAAAGATTAAGAATAAAAAAAGGTCGTCAATCAAGGTTGACTTTCAGGTTGACTTTGGTTTTCCCCGTGTAATCTTCGTAGTTCGGGTCAGAGGTCTAGGCGGGGCTAAGGGGGTTTCATTTATGGTATGAAATGCTATTGTTTTAATTAAGCATGTGTATGGCCTTGCCATGAGATTTGCATTGGTTTAATGCATGAGATAGAATAAAGGTACATGTGTTTTCAAAAGGAGAGTTGCTTTGAAATGGTTTTCAAGCATGAGATAGAAAGAGCTTGTTGTAGAAAATAGTTTTCGAGATAGAGTTTTGATGATGCATTGTTGTGTTGGTTTTCTTAGAGATTGCCTAACTAAGCAAATGTGCTTACGCTCTCTTTTACCAACAATGCAGATAATTGAAACGGTTTTGGGAAGCAAGGAGGCTAAGGTCATCCAAGGAAGCGAGAAGCTCATGTATGGTGATGTTTTCATAAGCTTTAGTATTGATATTTGGCAATGGGGGCCTTTGGATGGTTTGGGAGATGTGTTGTGAACTCCCTATGTTTGTGGCAAGTTTAATATGGTTTTTGAAGTTTGTAAATGGCCTATATGGTTTAGTTTGTAGTTTGTGGCTTTATATGGCTTTTATGGCTAGGGAGCATGCCTATAGACTCAATGATAACATGTTTGATGCCATGCTTTAGCCTAAGCTTTATAATAATGTTCTCTGATGTTTAATCATGTTGTTGGTGTGTTATGGTATGATTTCGGATGTGTTTGAATGTGTAAAGTTGTGAATAACCAGAAAATTATATAGTTGCAGGGCAGGGTGTATCGAAACACCCTTAACTGTTTCGGAACAGGGGCCTGAAATGGCCATAGTGTTTCGGAACGGGTAAGAGTGTTTCAGAACACTTTAGCTACTAGAGAGCCATGTTCCGATATGGGTCTCGGAACGCACCCGATTACCGAAATGGTCAACTCCGTTTCGATACGGCCGTTTTGATACAAGGGTCAGCGTTTCGAAACATCAGACCGTTGAACTGCATTATGAATTGTTTCAAGTTCTTGTTTCTTACATTTTAGTCCTTGATGATTGTGGATGCAATTGGTTGAGTTTGGGATGTCTAATTAAGTTGATTTTTGACAGAGATGCATGAAATATGATTAATTGCATATTGGTAAATTTAAAATCTGCAAAGTCCTCGTAATTTCCAAAATTTATGTTTTGGTCCCTAAAAGTCTAATTCTTACAATTAAACCCCTAAATGAATTCCGATAGTTCTTCCTTCCCTTCATATGATCTTAAGTGATCACATAGGCTTAACCTTGCATTTAGAAAAGATAAAAGTAAAAAAAATGGGTCATTAATCAAGGTTGACTTTCGGGTTGACTTTGGTTTTCCTCGTGTAATCTTCATAGTTCGGGTCAAGCGTCTAGGCCGGGCTAAGGGGTTACACGTATCGATACAGGCTCAAGTGTATCGATGCGGGTAGTTAAAATTCAGTTAAAAGTATCTTCTTAAGTCTTGAAATGCTATGTTTTGGTCCTTGAATGTTATTTGATCAATTGGATGAGTTTGGATGATCGATTTGAGCTGAAAATTGACACGATGGCATGTTACATGACTAATTAAGAACCGGTAACTTAAAAATCTGAAAAGTCTCTGTAATTTCTATGATTTGCAAAAAGGTCCCCAAAAGTCTTAAGTATGCAATTGAACCCCTTTTTGAACTCTGATCACTATGCCGTTTCTTTCTAATGGTCTTGATGAACACATATGTTAATTTTGTGCATCTAGAGAAGATAAAAAAGAGGGTCGTTAATCAAGGTTGACTTTAACGAGTTAACTTTGGTTTTCCCCGTGTAATCTTCTTAGTTTGGGTCGGGTGTCTAGGCCGGGCTAAGGGGGTTACATATTAAATATTAAAGTGGCTTTTGAATGATTTAATTAAAAGGTAGTTATGTTGGTTAAACAAAATTTGATAATCATTTCATTCTCTTCATTTTACATCAGCCAAACACTCTCCATTTTCTCTCATTTTCCAAATTTCAATCAATTTCATTTTCTCTCTTGATTTCCAACTTCTCTTTCGTGATTTCTCTTAAATTTCTTCAAGATTCTTGAAAGCTAAACTTGCCAGTGTAGAAGAGAAGCAAGGATTGGAGGTAAATTTCGTGCTAACCCTCTAATCAAGGTTCTTTAATGAAATTCCAAAGATATTCGACTCTTTATCTATGCTTTTGATTGAGGTTTTATTAGTGTTTTGATAAAATGATGAAATCTTGATAGAAAAGAGGATTTAATGTGATTTCCGGAGTTGTTTTGATTTGGTTTGTTTGAGATGGTTTCTAATTGAGTTTTGAAAGGTTTATGATGTTGAGATGGAGTCTTAATCATACTAATCCCGAAATCCTTGAGATCATTGGTTTTTAAAGTGTTTTGGGGTGTTTTGTGAGGTCTGAGGTTCTGGAGGTATAAGGATGGTTTTAGGTTGTTTTTGGATGTTGATTTATGGTTAAAATGTGTTGGATGTGTTTTTTGATGGCTGGGGTGAGTTTGGTGAGCAATCGATTGAGTTTTCGGTTGTTTCGAATGGGTAATTTGATGATTTAGAGCAGGGCTGCGGGATTTCTTTTGAGTGCTGGTGTTTGGATGCATTATGATGCATTGAATCTCTGTTTTTAATGTGTTGAAAATAGGGGATAGTGTTCCAGAATCGAACGAAATGGTTTTGGAGGCTTCAGACGATTGATTGTTGCGTCGACAAGTGTAGTTTCGCAAGTCGGTGAGTGGAAATTGATTTTCCAGCGTGGAAACGTTTTAGAAAAGGTTTTGGGAACGTAGTAAGAGCTTGAAATGCTTTACTGAGTTCGGAAGTAAGTAAAGTGAATTTCTCTCCCGGATTGTGCTAGTGTGAGCCTTTGGTTGCACCTAATTGTAATTGCATTTACCTATTGTTTTAAAGCATGTTTTGAGTGTATGAAATGTGGTTGATGATGCTATATGTTTTAAGGATGCACTAGGTAAGTGATCCTTATTTGTTATTTAACTTTGATGTGCTTGGAAATCAATCGAAGCGAACTATGCTTGTTTGTTCAGTATTAGGAAGGTTGTAAGCACGCCTTCGTAGTAAGGTTCTCGAAACTCTTCATTTTTCATTTATTGGTTCCTTTTTTCGTGTCATTATCCTTTTCATCTTTTCTTTAATTTTAAGTCTTATTTTCTTTCTTTTTGTGTCACCCTTTTTCCCTTTTTCTTTTCTTTTCTTTGTTTCCTTGTAGCCAACACTGGTGTAGCAAGTTTTGAGACGTTTGATTAGTTCTTTAAATAGCTGATTACGAGAAAGTGTAAGGAAAAAAGGCATTGAGCGTTTTGAGAACAGAAGGGGAGACAAAAAGAGCCATCAAGTATTCTCCTGAGTGAAACACGAGTGCTGAGTGTTAATTTTTGAGTGCACTGTTCTTTGGAGTGACATTTGTGAGACCTTGATTGTGTGAGCTGTGAGGTCCTTTTGTTTATTTTACTAACCTATAATATTATTTTCTTTTGTTTGTTTTGTTGTTCATTATGGCGGGTTCCGATGATCAAACGGTTGACCAAGATCCACCAATTCCTCAAATGCAAGCATTAGTGAGAATTATGCAACGAGTAGTGGTTACCGCCTTAGAGTCATTACATTCGAGGATGGATAGGTTTGATGGAGGATCCAACTCTAGTCATGAAGTATTGAATGAAAATGAAGTCGAACGGTCACCGAGGCAACATACTCCTAGACAAGGACGTGTGCAATAGGTAGACGATAATTTGACTAACATTAAGGTTGCTATTCCTTCTTTTCAGGGACGTTCAGATCCCGATGCATACTTGGCTTGGGAAAGCAAAGTGGAGCACCTTTTCGAGTGTTATAATTACTCGGAACAGAAGAAGGTTCGATTAGAAGCAAAAAAGTTTGTTGATTATGCCTTGATATGGCGGGACTAGTTACAACTTAGCCGTATGCGTACTGGTGAAGGCCCATTTGCAACTTGGAATGAGATGAAGCGACTAATGTGTAAAAGGTTCGTTCCTATTAACTACCATCGTGATTTGTTGAGGATTATTTCAAGGATATGGAATGGCTTTATGCATGAGAATATCGAGGAAGATTGAGAAGCTAACATGGCACGTTTTCTAGTAGGGTTGAACACCAAGATTGCCAACGTTGTTGTGTTACATCATTATGTCGAGGTTGATGACATGGTGCAGATGGCAAGAAAGATTGAACGACAACAACACATGAAGTCTTCAAATCGAGGTAACCCTCATTTTAAATCTTTTTCAAATCCATTATATACTACTAACATTACCAGGAAACAAGCACCGAAAACGCCACTTCGGATTTGAGAGCAAGGCGAATCCAGCACACTAAAGCCTCTCGTTGTTGATAATAGGCGTGGCAAACTACAAGTGGTGGTAAAAGGACGATCGAGAGATATCCAGTGCTTTAAGTGCCTTGGTCGAGGACATGTTGCTAGCCAGTGTCCTAATCGGAGAGTTATGATGATGTGAGAAGATGGAGAGATCGAGTAAGATTCTGAGGAAGATGCACAAGAATCCCTTACTGCAAATGATGAAGAGGATGACCTAGAAGTTTCCAAAATTGGTAAGGTAATGGAAATCATGGTTGTAAAACGTAAATTGAATGTGCAACAAGTTCAGGATGAGCAACAACGTGAGAATATCTTTCACACACGATGCAAGGTTCAAGATAAGGTATGTGTTGTGATTATTGATAGCGGTAGTTGTACTAATGTTGCTAGTTCAGTGATGGTTGACTAAAGACGACGAAGCATCCACATCCGTAAAAATTACAGTTTTGAATGACGGTGGAGAACTTAAAGTGACGATACAAGTTGTTGTACCGTTTTTATTGGAAACTACAAGGGCGAGGTCCTTTGTGATGATGTGTCGATGGATGCTACTCACCTTCTTTTGGGACGCCCTTGGTAGTATGACAATAAGGTAATGCATGATGGTTTTACAAACCGATACTCTTTTATGCATGCAGGTAAGAAGATTACTTTGGCTCCTTTGACACCGAGTCATGTAATTGAAGATCAAGCAAGCTTGAAAAAGAGTAAGGAAGCTGCAAAGGAGAAGAAAAAGATGAACGTTTATGCAAGCAGTTGAGAAATCAGGAAATGTATTTCCTCTCGCCAATCTTTGTTTATTTTAATGTTTAAAGATTATTTTTTATTGGCTGAGTTTCCTACTGATTTGCCTGCATCGATTGTGTTACTTTTTTAGGAATTTGAGGATGTGTTTCCGGAAGAAACACCGAAGGGATTGCCACCTCTTCGTGGTATTGAGCACCAGATTGATTTCATTCCGAGTGCTACTATTCCAAATCAACCAGCTTATCGAACTAACCCCGAAGAGACGAAAGAGCTTCAAAGACAAGTTACAGAGTTGATGGACAAGGGTTATATTCGAGAGAGTTTAAGTCCATGTGTTGTTCTGGTGCTGTTAGTGCCAAAGAAAGTTGGGTCTTGGAGGATGTGCGTAGATTGTAGAGCTGTGAACCAGATTACAATTAAGTATCGTCACCCCAATATGAGGCATGATGACATGTTGGACGAGTTTTGTGGAGCCGCCATCTTCTCCAAAATTTACTGAAGAGCGGTTATCATCAGATTCGCATGCGAGAAGGCGATGAGTGGAAGACAGCCTTTAAAACAAATTTAGGTTTGTACGAATGGTTAGTAATGCCTTTTGGTTTAACTAATGCACCTAGTACTCTTATGTGATTAATGAATCATGTTTTGCGATCCTTTATTGGTAAATTTTGTGTTGTGTACTTTGACGATATTTTAATTTACAATAACACCTTGCAGGATCATGTAGAACATTTGAGATCCATTTTGCAAACTTTGATAAAGAAAAAGATATTTGGTAACATGGAGAAGTGTGTGTTTTGTACAGAAAAACTTACATTTCATGGTTACATTGTGAGTGCATAGGGTGTAGAAGTCGATCCTGGGAAGATAAAAGCAATTCAGGAATGGCCACGACCAACATTGATTACTCAGGTTAGATATTTTCATGGTTTAGCTAGTTTTTATCAACGAGTTGTTCCTAACTTTAGTTCTATTACCACACCCTTTACCGAGATTATTAAGAAGAATTGCAGCTTCTTTTGGGGTAAAGAACAAGAAGATGCTTTTCTGAAAATTAAGGATTGTCTTACTAGAGCACCAGTGTTAGCCTTACCTGACTTTGATAAAACTTTTGAAATTGAATGTGATGCTTCTGGAGTTGGTATAGGCGCAGTTTTAATGCAGGTAAAGAGCCCATCGCATATTTTAGTGAGAAACTGAATGGAGCGACATTGAATTATCTAGTTTACGATAAAGAGATGTATGCACTGATTCAGACATTAGAGGCGTGGCACATTACTTGTTGCCTAAGGAGTTTGTGATCCACACTGATCACGAGGCTTTGCGATATATCACAGGTCAGCATAAATTAAATAAACGACATGCTAAATGGGTTGAATTTTTAGAGTCTTATCCTTATGTCATTCGTTACAAGAAAGGTAAAGACAATGTCATTGATGATGTTTTTATCACGTAGATATGCACTTTTGAGTTATCTTTATTCACATTTGACTGGGTTTGCATATATTCGTGAATTGTACCCTAATGATACTGATTTTAGAGATAAGTATAATGCTCGTGAGAAAGGTGCAGATGGAAAATTCTACAAGCATGATAGTTATCTTTTCAAAGAGAACATGATATGCATTCCACAGGGTTCGATGCATGATATACTGATCCATGAAGCTCATGAAGGTGGATTGATGGGTCATTTTGGAGTTACCAAGATGTTACATACCTTGAAGGAGCATCTATTTTGGCCTAAGATGCGCAGGGACATTGAAAGGTATTCTGAACATTGCGTGGCTTGTCAAAAAAGCAAAATCAAAGGTTTCACCACATGGTATGTACTTACCTTTACCTATTCATGATTCCCCTTGGACTAATATATCGATGGATTTTGTTTTGGGATTGCCTCAAACTAGGACAGGTAGAGATAGCATATTTGTTGTGGTTGATAGGTTCTCGAAAATGGCACATTTCATTGCATGCCATAAAATTGATGATGTTGTTAATGTGGCTAACTTGTTCTTTAGAGATGTTGTGTGTTTACATGGTATTCCTAGGTCAATTGTTTCTGGCAGGGATGTGAAGTTTCTGAGTCACTTTTGGAGGACTCTTTGGAGCAAATTAGGTACAAAACTTATGTTTTCTACTACTTGTCATCCCAGACTGATGGACAAAATGAAGTTGCTAATAGAGTTTTATCTACTTTACTTCGATCCATCGTCAAAAAGAACATAAAAACTTGGGAAGATTGTTTGCCACATGTAAAGTTTGCTTATAACCATGCAGTACATTATGCCACAAAAATGTCACCATTTGAGGTTGTGTATGGTTTTAACCCTATTACGCCTCTAGATTTGGTTCCTTTGCCACAGGAACAAGTGACGAATAGGGATGGTCAAAGCAAAGACGAACATGTAAAGAAGTTGTATCAACAGTTCAAGGAGAACCTAGATCGAAGGACTCAGCAATACGAGAAGCAAGTGAACAAAGGAAGGAAGTGAGCCACCTTCGATGTTGAAGATTGGGTTCATTTCCGAAAGGAACGATTTCCAGCCCAAAGGCGGTCCAAGCTGTTACTGCGGTGAGAGTGTCCTTTTCAGGTGTTGGAGAAAGTGATGACAACGCCTACAAGTTGGATTTACCGAGTGAATACACTGTAAGTGCCACATTTAATGTTTCTGATTTAACCCCTTATTACAATTCTGCAAATTTGAGGACAAATCCCTTTTAAGAAGGGGGGATGATGTGAGCACATCTTTTCCACCAAAGGACTCTGACCCGAAAGTTTTCCAACCGGACCTATTACACGATCTAAGGTTAATAATTCAGGGAAGCTCTTTTCCTAACTTGTTCTAACATTCTAGATACATTAGATCATGTTTATGCCTTAGATAATAGGACATATAATGTGTTGCATGCTGATATGTGACATATTTAGATTACACTACTTATTAGTGTGTTTAAGTATGTATATAACATGCTATGTGTGTTTTGACTTAGTTCGATATAACTTATGATGTGTTTATATTTGTTTGTAAGTTAATGAATAAGACCACAAGTGATTACAACTTGTTCTAGTGTTTCCATTAAGTTAACATTACTTTGATGGAAGTTTGTTATGTTTTGGTGTAGGTACATAGGAGAACACTAGCTCAGCTACAGCTGCAAGTCCAGTAGTAGTTGAACAAGCATCCAACAAGTGTGTGGCAGCGATTGCAACAAGTGTGGGCCGAATTGACGTTGTCTCGAGTATGTGTGTGCATCTGTCATGCACGATCAGCCCTTCACCATACGTGACCAGCATCACTTGCATGTACCATGCAAGGTTCGATCAAGAGAGAGCAAGGTGCAGCAACAAGCTGACAAGTGGGGTTTGGAATTCAGACACACACATATTTAACATGTGCCAAAACTTTGAATTTCAAAGTACACGCACATTGTGCATGTGTTTAATTATATGGCACATCCTTTATCATAAAACACATGAGCGACATTTGAAGTAGTTTTTGGCAGATTTTTATTTTTTGAATTTGAATGAAATTTTAAGATCATTTCCAGCCACACATTCTGGCGGTTCAAGTATGTATTATGCCTATAAATATTGTAAACTTTGTACTTGCACAAGGTTACCAACTTTGAATAAATATTACATTTGAGAGAATTTTCTCTTTTCGGTTCTTTTTAGAACTATTCGACACTCAAACTTGTTTATTTATCATTGATACTACGGGTTCCTAAATTGCTATTTAACGGGTCCAAGTCATACGACCTTAAACAAATTCAAATCGGGTTTGCTCAGTAGATTGTGCAGGTTCTTTCGAGTTTAGCGTTTCCAACATCGGTCGTTTTTTAAGCCATCATCACCATCTTTTGAAGTTCTTTCTAAAACGCCAAAATTATCATCTTACTATATATTATTATTATTATTATTCTTATTTTTGTTCATCTTTAAGTTCCTAATTAACATAAATATGTCATATATTTTTTGTTGTTTCCTTGTCGTTTTTATTGCAGGAACGTGCCTACAACATTCCTAGATCCGTAACAAGCGATGATAGTCCATTTCGGCAGACTTCCCCTTATCAATTCGGAATGGGATAAAAATATGATAAAAATTCATAAAATCCTCTAAAAAGATATTTAAGAGGTTGGTTAAATCAATTTTGCAAAACGGGTTTTGGGAAATATACATTTTGAGCAGTGACCAAAATGTAAAGTTTTAAAACTGTGGAGAAAGGAGGGTTTTTAAAAAAGAGTTAAAATCTTAAATCTTTAGGGAGCTAATTGGCAAATAAGCCTTTTCTCTAATTTGGTATGTGTTTTAAATGATTTATTAAATATTAAAGTGGCTTTTTATGATTTAATTAAAAGGTAGTTATGTTTGTTAAACAAAATTTGACGATCATTTCATTCTCTTCATTTCACATCAGCCAAACACTCTCCATTTTCTCTCATTTTTCAGATTTCAATCACTTTCATTTTCTCTCTTGATTTCCAACATCTCCTTTGTGATTTCTCTCAAATTTCCTCAAGATTCTTGAAAGCTAAACTTGCCAAAGTAGAAGAGAAGCAAGGATTGGAGGTGAATTTCATGCTAACCCTCTAATCAATGTTCTTTAATGAAATTATAAACATAATTGACTCTTTATATGTGTTTTTTGTTGAGGTTTTATTATTGTTTTGATAAAATGATGAAATCTTGATAGAAAATAGGATTTAATGTGATTTCTGAAGTTGTTTTGATTTGGTTTGTTTGAGATGGTTTCTAATTAAGTTTTGAAAGGTTTATGATGTTGAAATGGAGTCTTAATCATACTAATCCCGAAATCCTTGAGATCATTGGTTTCTAAAGTGTTTTTGGTTGGGTTTTTGGGGTGTTTTGTGAGGTCTGAGTCGCTGGAGGAATAACGATGGTTTTAGGTTGTTTTTTGATGTTGATTTATGGGTAAAATGTGTTGGATGTGTTTCTTGATGGCTGGGCCGAGTTTGGTGAACAATCGATTGAGTTTTTGGATGTTGATTTATGGGTAAATGTGTTGGATGTGTTTGTTGATGGCAGGGCTGCGGGATTTCTTTTGAGTGCTGGTGTTTGGATGCATTACGATGCATTGAATTTCTATTTTTAATGTGTTGAAAACAGGGGATAGTGTTTCGGAGTCGAACGAAGTGGTTTTGGAGGCTTCAGACGATTGATTGTTGCATCGACAAGTATGGTTTCGCAAGTCGGTGAGTGGAAACTGATTTTCCAACGTGGAAACATTTTAGAAAAGGTTTTGGGAACTTAGTAAGAGCTTGAAATGCTTTACTAAGTTCGGAAGTAAGTAAAGTGAATTTCTCTCCCGGATTGTGCTAGTATGAGCCTTTGATTGCACTTGATTGTAATTGCATTTACCTACTGTTTTAAAGCATGTTTTTAGTATATGAAATATGGTTGATGATGCCATATGGTTTAAGGATGCCCTAGGTAAGTGATCCTTGTATGCATGAGTTTTGAAACATGGTTTAATGCTTGTGTTATGGCTTATTTTAAATGCTTTGGAAAAATAGTGAGGTATGCATGAAAAGTGGATTATATTGACAAGTGATGTAGAGTAATGTGTTTTGCAAATGAAATCTGATATAGTTAGCCGAATATAGGATTGAGTGCACTATAAACAAGTCACCTTGGATGTTGAGGGGTTGTGATTGTATCGAAAACTCCATACAAGTACCCTAACGATTGAGGATTTTTTAAGGTTGCAACGGTTGAGGGTAGCTCCCAGGTGCAAACCTTGTGTATGTCTCGTCTCTCGTTAGTGGGCTATACATCTACCGATGAGTGGTGTTGAGGGGTTATAATTGTACCGAATACTCCACCACAAGTGTAATAACGGTGGAGGGTTACTCTCCTGTGTGTGAGCCTTGAGATACCGGTAGAGTGTATGAAGGGTATGGGACAACCCTTTGTAATCTGTGTATCAGATATGCTTTTTGAGAACGTTGTTAATCACTTGTATGCCAATATAATAGAATGAAATGTTATGGAAATGTTGAGGATGCATATTATGAAAAATGCATGTTTTCCCTTAAGCTTAGCATATTGGTGTTTATGCTTAGAAGGCTTGATGTTGTGTAGCAATGGTTTAATTTCTGGATAGTATGTGATTCATGTGGCATATTGTTTACCATGTTGATTTTAATAATAAAGTGCATGGTTTTTCAAAGGATGCATGATGGTTTTGAAAAGAGTGAAAATGGTTTTGTGCATTGATGGTGATCTTGGTTTTGAGCAATCCTCACTAAGCTTTTATGCTTATGCATCTTTTTTCATCAATGTAGATAATTAGGGGTTTGGAGGCAACATCTTCAAGGGATTTTCCAAGAGACTTCTTTAAATGTATGTCATGGTTTTAAATTAGTGTAATATAGGCAATGGGGGTGTTCAATGCTATGAATATTAGTTGCTTTGATATTCTCTGGTTTGGTACAAGTTTGGTATGCATGTTTGGGTATGTAAATGCCCTTTAAGTGTTGGTAGTTTCATGGATTTGAGAATTGACCTTTTGGTACTTGAATTTCTTAGGAAGCATGCCTTTAGGTATCATTGATGTTGATAGTGATCATTTGATGTTGTCTTTGCCATGAATTTATGATTGTTGAAGTGCATTTGAGTTGCACGCATGTTTGTGTATATGTTGGATTAGTTTCGGATGATTAAACTCGAGTTAAACAAGTAAAATTGAACATTGCAGGCCCATATGTTTCGAAACAACCTTGCTTGTTTCGAAACGTGTGTTCAAAAATGCCTTGGGGTATCAAAATGGGGAGGTCCGTTTTGGTACGTTTTGAAACTGTGAAACCCTGTTTCGAAATAGGTCTATGGTGGTTTCGGAACGAGCCCGCGTTTCGAAACAGGTGACCCTGTTTTGGTATACCCGTTCCAATATAAGGCTGGCTGTTCCAAAACGGCTGGCTATTAAGATAGTTTTTGGAATCTTTTGAGGTTCTATGTCTTTGCAATTTGGTCCCTGTTTGTCTTGTATGCAATCAAGTGAGTTATATTGGATTATTTGAGTTGAGTTTCGACAAATATGCATGTAATGAACTTAATTAAAGATTGGTAAACCAAATTTGGTAAAAATACGCTTGCAATGTGATAAGTTTACAAAATGGTCCCTAAAACCAAAATTAGTAGTAATCGATGAGCGTTTGTGATGTTGCTTTGCTGCTTGTGTAAACACATAGAAACCTAACTTGCATCTAGACATGATAAAAAGAAAAGAAAAAGGTCGTTTATTGAGGTAAACCTTCCTGATTTACTTCAATATTCCCCATAGGACCCGTTCGGTTCGGCCTATCAGCTAGGTCGGGTCGAGGGGGTTACATATGCCCAAAACCCGGGTGTTACAGAAGATGTTAGCTCCATTTTGTTCTTCGGTCCATGTTGTGGTTGCTTTTCTCCATTCCATGTTTGTGTTCTATTTTCTTCTATGATTTCTGTTGTTTTGTGTTGTTTGCTTTTGTTCTTTGTGGCTGGTTTGTTGTTGTTCATGTTTCTATTTGTTCCTTGTCTCTAGGGTGTTCTCATGTCTTCTTTGTTTGGTGTTGTCTATGGGGTTTGTAGAACTAATGTTTTGATATAATAATTGAAAAATGTTTTGGACTAATTTGAAAAGAATTTAAAACTTGTTTTTAAGTCCAAACAACTTGAATTTATGTTTGAGGTATTTTGAAAGGTTTTTGGCAAAGATTTTTCATGTTTTTAATAGCCAAACTTGTGATTTCACGTTACCAGTATCGATACGGTTGTACCCGTACCGATACCTTTTTGCCCCAGTTTGGCCACTATCAAAACCCGTACCGATACAGGCCTTTGCCGTATCGATACGGATCGGGGTCGTTTCGATACGCCAGGTAAGCGTACCGATCCCAGTTCAACCACCCCAACGGCTATTTCCCAACGGCCATTCAAATGTGGACCCGTACCGATACTCCCTCAAGCGTATCGATACGCCTTTGCTGGCAAGAGCTCAACGGCTAGTTCCTATGAAGCCCGTACCGATACGGTGTCACGCGCATCGATACGAGTAGCTGCAGAACAGCATTTATGAAGGAAAATAAAGTCCTCAACGGCTCTAATTCATCCCCAACGGCTAGTAACGGCTACAAACTCATTTGGGAGTATAAAAGGGACCTCCAAGCATCAAGAGAAGACTAATGCTCATATTGTCAAACATCAAATGATCAAAAAGTGTCTTAGTGCTTAAATTGTCAATTCTTGTATAGACAAACACTAGTGAGCCAAAATTGTCAAATTTGCTCAAGTGTTTTAGGTTTTGGGTGAATGCTTAATTGTGCAAACAAACACCTATTAGAGGGTTTTAAGTTTTCTTTCTTTGTCTCTTTGTAAAGAGTGTTTTGATCAAGGCTTTGGGTAGAAGCTTGATCGGTTGTAAGGGTTTCCTCCTAATCCTAGAAAAGGGGACGAATCAATTAGTGGATTGATTGTGAAATCCTTAGTGGGGAGCTAAGGTAGTGGATGTAGGTGCTTGTTAGAAGGCCGAACCACTATAAATCATTGTGTCTTTTTACATTCTAGCTTCCACAACCCTTCCACCCAAAAATTCATCTCTCCACCACTTGGTAAGCTAAATTGGTTGATCGAATCGAGCCCCTAAAATCCCAACAATTGGTATCAGAGCTTGGCTCAATCGAAGAGGATTCACATCCTATTGAGAAGATCCGGCAAGCTCGATCATTATTTCATCAACCGGCTCAATGGCACAATCAATCAACAAACCGCCTTTCTTCGACGGAGACCACTATGCCCATTGGAAGATAAAGATGAAATTCTTCTTGAAGTCAAGAGATTACAAGCTATGGGACATAGTTGGAGATGGTCCGTTCGTGCCTCAAAGAAGTAAAGCGGAGTGGAGTGCCGACGATCGCAAGAAGATGGAGCTAAATTGCAAAGCCTTGCACATCCTATTTTGTGCATTTGGTCCATCCATCTATGAGAAGATGTCTTCTTGTGAGAGTTCCAAGGAGGTATGGGACAATCTTGAAGTCACATACGAGGGGACAAATGAAGTCAAGGAGACCAAGATTGGGATCCTAACCTTGGAGTATGAGAACTTCAAAATGGATCCGAAAGAGAACATCGAGAAGATGTTTGATAGGTTCTCCACTATCACCAATGGTCTCAAAGGATATGGAGAAGCCATCCCGGAGGAAAAGCTTGTTCGAAAGCTCATCTACTCACTTCCCGAGTCTTGGGACTCAAAGAGGACCGCCATCATCGAAGCCAAAAATTTGAAGACTTTGAAGCTTGATGAACTCATGGGGTCTCTCCTTACTCATCAAATCATGAAGAAGAACAAAGAGGATGAGAAAAAGAGGGAAGAAATTAGAGCTATGGGAGAGAAGAAAATCAAAGGGCTTGGCATCAATGCAAGTGCCATGGCTCACAAATCCTCCACTTGTCATCATGTCTACTCAAGTAAAGAGGAGGATGAAGATGAAGAGATAGTTCATCTCTTCAAGAAGTGTGCCCCGTTCATGAAGAAAGCCTTGAGAGAGCTTGAACGAGAACCTAAAAGAAAGGAGAGGGCAAACACTTCAAGCCATAAGAAGAAGGCACATTTGGCTACTTGGAGTGATGAGGACTCCACCGATGATGAACAAGCCAACCTTTGCCTTATGGCCATCGAAGAAGATTCAAGGGTAACTTCTAATTCATCTACTTCATGTTCTTATTCTTTTGATGAATTACAAGATGCCCACGATGATTTGGTTTTAGATTTTAAAAGCCACATTTTGAAAAACAATAAATTGATTTCAAAGTTAAAAATTCAAAATGATTTGCTTTCTAAAACCAAACTTGAACTTGAAGCAAAACTTGAAGAGTTTGAATTAAAATGTCTTGATTTACAAAAATTGCTTCAAAATGTTCAAGTAGGAAAAAGATTTGATTTCCAAAGAGCTTGAAAAGAAAAACAATTTTGGAAAATCAAACTTTTATGTTAGACAATCTAGTGCCCCTAGATTTATTAAAGGAAAATGTTTTAGAAGTATTTGGGTCCCAAAAGGACTCAGTACTTCAATTAAAAAGGATGACATTGAAAAATGGATTCCTAAGGGGACTAAAATTTGTGCTACTAACGTTCATGGATCCAAAGCAATTTGGATACCAAAAATTACGTGATTGTCTATTGTTAGGTGTGATGGAGATGTTCAACAAGTCAAACATTGAGGGGGAGCTCCATACACACAAGAAAGAACACTTGAATAAGGAAGGCTTCACATCCTCCCTTGGGTTCAAGTGTTGGTAAAATTTCTAGTTGTTTTTGAATTAATTTGTCTTATTTTTAGTTTATTCAGCTAGATGATCATATATGATGGACTAACATTTTTGATGATGCTTTGAGTAAGGGGGAGCCATTTTTAAACCAAATTCCTATTTTTGTCAAAGTTTTTCCCTCTATTGTTATTTTGAACTTAATGTCTTAAATTCTTTTTGATATAACAAAAAAGGGGAGAAATGGTTTGAAAAATTGAATTTTCAAATGAATAAGGGGGAGCTTTATTTGATTTCATACATTTAATCTCTTATTCACATTTTTACAGTTTAAGGGGGAGAATCCCAAACAATTTTTCAAGTTAGTTTTATTATATCAAAAAGGGGGAGATTGTAGAACTAATGTTTTGATATAATAATTGAAAAATGCTTTGGACTAATTTTAAACGAATTTAAAACGTGTTTTTAAGTCCAAACAACTTGAATTTATGTTTGAGGTATTTTGAAAGGTTTTTGGCAAAGATTTTTCATGTTTTTAATAGCCAAACTTGTGATTTCACGTTACCAGTATCGATACAGTTGTACCCGTACCGATACCTTTTTGCCCCAGTTTGGCCACTGTCAAAACCCGTACCGATACAGGCCTTTGCCGTATCGATACAGATCGGGGTCGTTTCGATACGCCAGGTAAGAGTATCGATCCCAGTTCAACCACCCCAACGGCTATTTCCCAACGGCCATTCAAATGTGGACCCGTACCGATACTTCCTCAAGCGTATCGATACGCCTTTGCTGGCAAGAGCTCAACGGCTAGTTCCTATGAAGCCCGTACCGATACGGTGTCATGTGTATCGATACGAGTAGCTGCAGAACAACATTTATGAAGGAAAATAAAGTCCTCAACGGCTCTAATTCATCCCCAACGGCTAGTAACGGCTACAAACTCATTTGGGAGTATAAAAGGGACCTCCAAGCATCAAGAGAAGACCAATGCTCATATTGTCAAACATCAAATGATCAAAAAGTGTCTTAGTGCTTAAATTGTCAATTCTTGTATAGACAAACACTAGTGAGCCAAAATTGTCAAATTTGCTCAAGTGTTTTAGGTTTTGGGTGAGTGCTTAATTGTGGAAACAAACACCTATTAGAGGGTTTTAAGTTTGCTTTCTTTGTCTCTTTCTAAAGAGGGTTTTGATCAAGGCTTTGGGTAGAAGCTTGATCGGTTGTAAGGGTTTCCTCCTAATCCTAGAAAAGGGGACGAATCAATTAGTGGATTGATTGTGAAATCCTTAGTGGGGAGCTAAGGTAGTGGATGTAGGTGCTTGTTAGAAGGCCGAACCATTATAAATCATTGTGTCTTTTTACATTCTAGCTTCCACAACCCTTCCACCCAAAAATCCATCTCTCCACCACTTGGTGAGCTAAATTGGTTGATCGAATCGAGTCCCTAAAATCCCAACAGGGTTTTCCTCATGTTTTTCTCCATGTATTGTTCTTGTTGCTGAATGGATGAAGCCAATTTATAGTTTAAAACTCTCTCTCCACTCATCAGTATAATATTTATCACCAACAACTTACAATGATATGAATTCACATGGAAGTCAAATCTCCGAGTCTGAGACTAAAATTGTGTGTTGTAATATTGATAATTTCGAGAGCAACACACCATAACCAACTCATCTTGTACTAGATACCAAGGAAACATGTGATTCTATGATGTGGATCCTTAATTTGAGGCTAAAAAAGGACGTAACCTAAAATGTTAGAAAACACGCAACCTACACTGTTACCACACAATCAAAATATTATACTTTTTGATAACATTTTAAGTTTCGTGTGTTCACGACAAGTTTCGAAACTTGTCATAAAACCACAAACCAAGTTTCAAAATATATAAAAATACCATCTCCTTAAAATTTTATCGAAAAGTATAACATTTTTTGGTTGTTTGATAACATTTTAGGTTACGTGTTTTTTAATATTTCGGTCATACCATTTTTAGTCTTAAATTAGGTTGTTGTACGCTAGACTCACCCCAAGAAAACACTTCTTTTAAACCTAATAAAAAGTCCTTGATAACTATAAATGTTTGAAAGTGGGGAGACAAATTCATAAATAAACCAATTTAAAAAAATTTAAATAGGAGAACAAAGGTGAAAAAATTGCCCCTACCCTCATATAGCTCCATCTCTGCATGGCCATTGGTGATAGGCAAAGGCTATGAGCGGTAGCTGGCAATGAGAGATTTTGGTTGGATTCAGGTCAAATTGATAATTTATTTAAGGTTTAAATTGATATTTATCTAAACTTTAAAGGTCAAATTAATATCTTATTTAAAATTTAGGTGTCAATTTGAAAATTAATCCTTTTCACTTACACGTCACGTCATCAAACTAACAAGATTAACGGCTTAGTGACCAAAATGTTATAAAATATAACGTAACTGATCAAAATGTTACTTTTTAAAATTTGTTGAGCAAAAGTGAACACTAATGAAACGAAAGTGACCATTATAATAGTTTACTCATTATAAAAATATAAAAGAATATTTATAAAACTTTAAAATTATAAAAATATTAAAATCAATATTTCTTTGGTAACTCATTCGTCAACGCCTTAATCATGTATATATCAAATTTATGATTTCTCGTTGAATAAAGCTTAACAAACCAATTAGTGGCACTACAACATTCAATTCCAATAATTTCATATCACACGCTAACTTTCAAGTGTTTCATCTAATAAATCAAGTTTGGTTTGTTTCATGAATGTTTTTTATTTCCTAGAAATTAATTCCTTACAAAATGTGTACTCTCGTATAGTTTTTAAATATTTTAATAATTATTTTACTATTTTATAATTTCTCAATTTTTATTATTTTAATAGTTTTATACATTTTATATTTTTCAAAACTTTTCTATAATTTTTAAAGATTTTAAATTTTAAAAAATATAAAATTATTTTTATAGTTTTTATACTTTACACTCAATTAAACACTCAACATCAAATAAAATAACAATTAAGCCCTCAACATGGATGACACATGTTATCATTATAGGATATTAACAAAAAAAGTTAATATCAACATTAACATATGCATTTTATTTTCATTTAATATTTTTATTAAATTGATTTTTAACAAAGGTTTAATAGAGTTCTATAAAGATTCAATTTATTTTTTATTTTTACTTGCTTTTTTAAAATTATAATTTTATATAAATCTAATTTATAATTGAAATAAATACTATTATCTGAATTCAGTAAGGTTTGTTGTTTTTTTAAGGTTGATTTTCATATAAATCAGCCAATAGATGGTGGCCAAGAGGGGACAATTTCAAAAATGGTGGAAGCAAATTGCAAGAGAATTTATATTGGTTCAACTCCTTCAATGGAGTCTAAGTCCACTACCTTAGCTACGACACTAAAGATTTCATAAATTCACTAATTTTTCTTTCCTTTTAGGCCAAAAGGGATAACCTCACAAAATCACATAAACTTACACACCAAAGTCTAGTGACCATTTCCTAAAAATGAATACAAATGAGGACACTTTGAGAATCCTCTAAAGGAGATTATTTGTACATATAAAACTCACTAAAATCTCAACACTTGATAAAAAGAAAGATACAATAAGCTCTCACACAAGTGTTTACAAGATTTTACAATAAAGTTCTTAAATACTTTTTATTTTTTTTTTGCTTTGTAATAGTTGTTCGTTGTTAAAAGGACTTTGAGAACTTGCCTTTATACCCTCTCATTGAATTCTAATCGTTTAGGTTTATGAAAACTTGATTATAGCTATTTGGAGGAGTTTTCCCGTATTAAATGCAGATAAAAAATTGTCAGTATCGATACACAAAGGCTCGTATCGGTACCTACCTAAAGAAGAAATAAATGTTACTATTACAGAGCGTACCAACGCTATAAGTTGCGTATCGGTATGTAGTAAGTGATGTGTAAAATATAGCGCACTTTAGAGCAAATATACCCATCACACAAGTAATAAAGTGATAAGTATTGATTTTCGAACTCACAGTGCTTGGAGTGATAAACTCAAACTGGTTGCAGGAAAAAGTTAGGAAAATAATGATGTGTGGTATAATGATTGAATTAAAAACTAATACTATTGCAAGAAAAAGTAATGTGAAGCAATTATCGAGAACAAACAGATGTTGTAGCAAAGATATGTAATGAGAATGGATGTTGTGTTTATTGCCTAAGAACTATGCTAATTACCATTTGAATGCTATAGCGGTTGGTAATACATGTTTGCGTTAACCAACTGATTCACTCACCTATTCAACAAGGTTTTCTAATTAACTCCTGGACTCTCGATACCTAGAAATTGATAATAGGATGCTATGGCAATATATGTCTGCGTAAACCCTAACAACTTAATATCTTTTGAAGTTCCTCTTATTAGTCATTTAAATCCTAAACTTATTTCTAACCCAGATTAGAACCTAAGTTAACAGCTTAAGCTCCACTATTCATGTTTATCTAACTTAATTATCTCAATATTAAGTCACAGATCAATAATTAAAAGGTCTCTCTCGATAGCTCTTACAATAATTACATATGACGAAAAATGAACAAAATAGATAAAAAAAAAAACTATAACATTGAACAACTAATTAAAACATAGAATCTTAAAAATAATAAACCTAACAAGTATTTAGCTCATGCCTGAGTAATTAACATTCATCAAAATAATAAAATAATAAGTCATAGCAGTCAATAAAGCAACAGAGAGAGAATCAAAGCGTCCAAAGATTTCTTCTTCGTGCCATCGTACTAATGATACAACACTCCAACCTCCTCAAGGCTCTCTTGATAACTTTCGGCGCTTGAAGACTCCTCTTGACCTTCAGCAATAGTGGTTCTTCGATGTAGAAGACAAAGAGGTTGTTTCCTCGAATAAAACTTCTCTGCGTATTTGTGTGTTAAGTGCATCCTCCTCTTTCTTGGGATATTCCCTTGCCTTTTATAATAGGGTTTTCTACTTTTGGTTCATTAAATGCCAATAAATGAATATAGTGTCACATGTTTTTTTAGTGAAGTGTCATGTGATTAATTAAAGATGATATTTGATTTCCACGTCATTAATAGATCAATAAAAGAGAGGGGACCACACAATAAATCATGTTAAAGGGTTCAAGATTTGTCTCCATCATCACAATAATGATGTGGCATCCAGTCCATCACGAGAGAATGATGTTCCAATACTCTGACACTCCACTGCTCCGTTACTTCCTGCGCAAGCACCATTAGAAGCCATTACCTTACCCATTAATAGCACCAATATAGATAAACATTAAGCTCAAACACCATAACTCCATAACTATATGCAAACCACTCCTAAATGCATTAATATACTTTCGAACATATACAATATGCTAAGTTAAAGGGTCTAAAATCTGTGGCAGAGCTAGAAGTTTTATATAGCCGGGTGTAACCCCCATAGCTCGGCCTAGACGCTTGACCCGAACTACGAAGATTACACGGGGAAAACCAAAGTCAACCCAAAAGTCAACCTTGATTAACGACCTTTTTTTCTTTTTATCTTTTCTAGATGCTCATTAAGTCTATGTGATTACTCAAGAATCATAGGAGAGAAAAGCACAGCGATCAGAAATCATTTAAGGACTTAATTGTAAGACTTACACTTTTAGGGACCAAAACGTAAATTTTGGAAAATATAAGGACTTTGAAGATTTTAAGCTTACCATTATGTAATTAGTCATATTACATACCTCTCTGTAAAAATTCAGCTTAAAAGGACATTCCAAGCTCAAACAATTGCATGCACAACATCCATGACTAAAATGTAAAACATGAGAACTTGAAACAATTCAAATTTGAAGTCTAACGGTAAGTCGTTTCGGAACGCTGATCTTTGTATCGAAACCTGCATATTGAAATGGTGTTGACCATTTCGGTACTCAGGTGCATTCCGAGACCAGTATCGAAATAGGCCTCTCTAGTAGCCAAAGTGTTCCGAAACACCTTCATCCGTTCCGTAACACTGGCCATTTCGGACCACTGTTTCGAAACAGATAAGGGTGTTTCGATACACCCTGCCCTGCAACAGCATAATTTTCTGGTTTTTCACATCTTTTAACATTCAAGCATATCTCAAATCATACCATAACATACCAGCAACATGAATAGCCATAAAAGAACATGTTAAAGAAGCTTAAGCTAACACATGGCAGCACACACATGAACATTTAGTCTATAGGCATGCTTCCTAACCTCATGAACCAAATATGAACCTCAAACCTCAAACCAAACCATATAAGACCATTACAAACCACAAGAGCCATAACAATCTTGCTACAAACATAGGGAGTTCAAAACACATCTCCCAAATACAACCTTGAAGCCCCATTGTCAAATATCAATACCAGAGTATGTAAAAACATCACCATACATGAGCTTTTCACTTCCTTGGATGTTCTTAACCTTCTCGCTGCCCAAATCGTCTCAATTATCTGCATTGTTGGTAAAAGAGAGTGTAAGCACATTTTCTTAGTGAGGCAAGCTCTAAAGAAAACCAACACAACAATGCATTATTCAAAACCCTTTCTCCAAAGCCATTTTCTACAACATGCTCATTCTATCTCATGCTTGAAAACCATTTCAAAGCAAATCTCCATTTGAAAACACATGTACCTCTATTCTATCTCATGCATTTAAACCAATGCAAATCTCATGGCAAGGCCATACACATGATAAATGAAAACAAATCATTTCATATCATACTCTCATATGCATTTCTCATAGCATAAAAACATCTCTTCATTTGGTACATGTGAATCAAATACATTTTCATATAATATATTGGCATTTCACATTTCCTCTTTACTCGGATATGCGGATTAGCTTGACTCAAGGTCAAGTCCTACCCCGGTGGAATCTCTCATCACCGGACTCTCATGGCGGTATCTCTCATCACCACAAAGCTTGGGTATTTCACCAAGTCCTACCCCGATGGTATCTCTCATCATCGATTCTCACTTTGGATCGGGGTGGCACTACCCCCATTGCTCGACTCCAAAGAGCACGTACGAATTTTAGTTTATAGTGCACTCTCATCCTATTGATCGATCAATTATATTCGGTAAGTATCTCATCTTCTATGCCAATATATTATGTCAAAACATCATCTCACCTACTATTTTTAATGCAACAATTCTCAAATCTTTCTCATCTCATTTCAAAATCACAACACATGCTTTGCATTAAATCAAAATCTCAAAACTCTTCAATGCAACATGCTATCTCATGAAATCTCTTCAAAGCATCATATCATGCTACAAAGCATGCATAAAACAGTAGGAATTTGTCTATCTCAAAACAAGAGCATGTAAAAGCATTTTAGGGCAACAACCACATATTTGAGAGTAAATCTAGCCATACTTACTTCCAGACTTAGGATGGTGTTTCAAACCAATCCTAAATCCCCAAATCTTATTTCTTTGTCCCTCAAGGACTTCTAAAACCATTCACACTCACTGATTACGTTTCACTTGCTCGCTGAAACGATATCTAAGCTTTCGACACGTCCGGATCAATACCAAAAGCGTCTGAAGATGTCTCCCATGCTTAATACACATAAGAGCAGAGGATTAATGCATCATCATGCATTGAAATCATCACCCAACTAAACAAACTCGCTGCTCTACTCAAAAGCACCATTTCGGCCAACAAAAACAACCGAAATCACCTCCAAACTATTCCAAAACAAAGCCCAGCCAAGATATATCACTTCTAACCATTTTTAAACCTCGATCAACACCAAAAATCACCATAAACTCGTCCTTAAACCTCCATCTACAATAGAACACCAAAACCACCCCAAAAAACCACCAATCTAGCATGCAAAACTTAGGAATCCAAACCTATTCAGGATTTGTTTGATAAAACCTCATTTATAACATCAATTACCATCCAAAATACATTAGAAATCAACCTCAAAACAAAGCCTAACCAATAGTTACGAAAATCATCAAGATCTCTCCAAGAACCTTGAGTTTTGACACAATTTCATGTTTCTAACATTAGAGAAACTCAAAAATCATTAACAAAGAATTGATAACTTGGGAATTTCAGTAAAGAACTGATCATTAGAGGAGAAGGACGAAGCTTACCTCTAATTTCTCCTTAATTTATGCAAGTTTCCTTGAAAAACCAAAGTGAAAACAAGAGGATTTGATGAGGAAAAGATTAGGAATCAAAAGGAGATTGAAATCTCATCAAAAGGATGAAAATCAGAGGCTAATTGATGGAGAAAATGTGTTTGGCCGAGTGGAAGTTGAGAGAAAATGAAAAGAGGGAAAAAGATCGTAAAGTAGTTATGAAAGTCAAAATAGGATTTTCTCTTTTAATTCCATTTATTAAATCATTATTAATTTACCCAAAATAAAGAGAAATCTGATTAAAAACATTTTGGTAAAATTAGCTCTTTAAAGATTCAAAATTTCAATCCTTTACAAAACAGTCACTAGTCAACTTTTGCAAAAACTACGATTTGGTCACTACACTGAAATGTAGTATTTCCAAACCTTATTTTGTAAAATTGATTTCACCATAATCATTCATATAATAAATGAAGATTTTTAGATATTTTCCATATTTTTAAAGAATCCCAAACTAGGTGTTCCCTAAATCCCCCTTAAAGATTCGAACCGTTCTCGACCAATACGATTCAAACTCTAAAACTTCTAGGCCAAAAATTAGGGCATTAAAACTCTCCCCCTCTTAAGAAATTTCGTCCTCGAAATTTACCTAGAGGAAAAAGGTAAGGAAATTGCTTCTTCATGTCTTCCTTCCTTTCCCATGTGGCTTCCTCAACACCACGATGTCTCCACAAGACTTTACCCAGCTCGATGGTCTTACCTCGAAGAACCTTACTATCCGAATCCAAGATCTCAATAGTTTCCTCATCATATGTCAAGTCTGGATTCAACTCAACCTCTTCCACAGGCATAACATGCGACAGATCCGATCTATACCTCCGAAGCATGGATACATGAAACACATTATGTATCTTTTCTAACTCTTGAGGTAGTCTCAGCTTGTAAGCAACAGGACCCACACGTTCTATAACCTCGTATGGTCCAATGAACCTTGGACTCAACATGCCCTTCCGGCCAAATCTCATCACCTTCTTCCAAGGTGAAACTTTAAAAAACACATACTCGCCCACAACAAATTCTATCTCCTTAAGCTTCAAATCTGCGTAAGACTTTTGCCGATCCGATGCTGCCTTCAACCGCTTATAAATGAGCTTCACCTTCTCGGTGGTTCCTTTTAACAAAGCCGGCATCAATAACACAGCACCTTAACATATCCTCAAGCACTTGAATAACACGCACCAAAGCACATCCACTCAATTTACTGATACCGAAAACATTGGATAGAGCCGCCAAAGGAGAAGATCAAGGCTTGCTTGCAGCACAAGGCAATGCCAAGAGAAGTCCAAATTAAAGTCAAAGAATTCAGATTTAAAGGTTGCATTTAATGCAAAATCTACTTTAACATGAGGAAGACTTCTACTCCAATGAGGACTTAACCTAGGCCATGCCCTATATATACTTGATCATATTTTTTATCTTGGCATCACAACTCATAGTTGGCATAGCTTAGGTTTCTCTTGTGTTTTCTTGCTGCCACTATGTTCTAAATTCTCTAGGGTTTGGGTTATGTTGTAAGGTAGTTGTGAGAATGGTTGTTTAGGTTCAATTTTATATTTGCAATAAATTCAAGGTTTGCTTATTTCAGGTTCTTCATTGTTTTCAGTTGAGTCGAGAGATCGATTGGAAGCAATCTATTTGTTTAGTATCGAGAGAGTCGAACTCACGAAAGAAGTAAGAACGATCTCATCAATATCAGATGTTGATCAATTTAGCCTAGACATAGGTTAGGGTTTAAGGTGGATAAAAGGGATGACTAAATGTTTCTGTTCATTGTAAGATTCACGTCGACGGGTATCATCTGTAGTGGGAAACAACAACATTCTGACTTAGACATAAGCGGGATCATTATCAAAATGTTCTGCCGAGCCTTGAAGTATGGTCGAGTTTGTTGTCGGGCCATCCGTCTGTTCCACTACCTAGGCAACGAAAGTGTCAAAGCATCCAATCTGCCACCCTCTGCCGAGGCAGCAAAGTCTGGCAGCGCAAAACATCTTAACATGTTCAACGCAGTTTCACACTACTGAGCAGCATAACCTAACTCATTCTATCACCCTTATCTTTCCTACTATTTACTTGTGTTTATTTACTTTTTATAGACTAAAATTTACTTGTGCATTTAATTCCCCTTGTGCAGGAATCGCAATTCGAATAAGTTGTCCAATCCTCGTGGGAGACGATATCTTTTATACTATAACTTAACAAGAGTGTGCAGTTGCGCTCATATTTAGAGAACACCTAAACGCTCTACAAGTTTTTGGCGCCGTTGCCGAGGATCGGCAACAGTAAATTCGTCTTATTTTTCTCCATTATTATTGCATTTAATTTTAGTTTTTATTTTTCCTTTTTATTCAAAAAAATTAGGTACGCTACAAGTCAAAAGGAGATCAACATGTCGAGAAAAACTACTCGAGAGTGGATGTGGGAATATAGGAATTACTCCAACGAAGACCTTCTTTACCTATTCCCACTAGGAAATGCCCAAGAAACCAAAACTTTGGAAATATCTTGCCTTTTTTGTGGAGAACATCATGTGTTTGAGGATTGCCCCCACCTCTTCGGTGCAGATGGCAACATGAAGGACCAAGGAAGGAACCAACAACAAAACTTCTCTTGGTATGATCAAACACCTCAAAAAAAAATTTCCACGACAGTTTTTTTGTGACAACACATATGCAGTAGCTACAGACGTTGTCGCAGTAGGTGCTGCTTCAACAGATGCCACCGCAACAATTACCACCAAAATAGGTGCCGCCGCAACAGATGTCGCCATAACAGATGCTGCAACATCAATTGACACCTTCCAATTCTCTAGAAAATGGTTTGCCCAGGGATACTGACGTCCCAAGGCAAGAGGACAAAGAGCAATACGATGAAAACTACTCGATATGTGAGTGACGACTAGAACCTCCAAGTCAAGAGAATGCCAATAAGAGAAACTGCCCAACACATGATGAACCTGTTGCCCTGACAATGGTTGAGGAGCCTGAATAGAACAATGCCACAACAACCTCTGCCAGGGCGGCAACCACACTCTCAAAACTATACGACCACACGAATGATCAACGAGATGAAAATACTCTTCCAATGGAATATGAGCAGGTAATGGTTGAACATTTTGAATTCTTTAAATACTCACCTCTTCCATTGCAGGTATTCTTTGAGGAACCAACGTTGGTAGAATTGAAGCTATCAAAATTTCGACTAAAGGAGATGTTCGAGGGGCCTAAAGAAAACAATGATTGGATTCATGAAGCTTTCCAGACGATTGGTTATCCCTTTGACTTGCACCAAATTACGGTAGAAGATTGCCACAAAAATTGGTTGCCGACGCAACTGCCACGACAACGAAGGATACATCCAACCACCACGGATTTCAACGAGAATGAGGTAAGTAAATGGTTGGATGTCGATTTAATTTTTCCTAATAATCTATTCATGCCTTCAGAAAAAGTCTCAATGTGGAATGTATACATGGACTACAAGGGAACACGAAAGAAAGATGCATCCACCATAGTAACACAAAACGAAGTAGTTGCGAGCATATTGGCCCAACTCTTTTTGGGCAATATTGTCACTCGATGGAGGGTGCGGATGGACTATAAGAAGTATCAGAAACAACCCCCTCAAGCTCTAACAGTCAATAGAGTAGTTACTTTAGGAGATGCATGCCAATGCGCTCTTAGAGTAACATAATTTTTATTTTTATCTTCCACATATTTTATGCTTTCGTAGACTTAGAATTTTTAAATTTTAATTTTTTATTTCTTTCTGCATTTTATTATTTTATTTTGTTTCTTTCTTTGTCTTGCAAATAAAATTTAACCGTCTCAGAACCTATCAATGGCCACAACTAGCAACCAACAAGCCTTCTAGAGAATTTCGACAGAGGCAGTCGAGCAACATCATCGATGAAAGTTTTCCGCTCGACAGTACTGATGCTGCCACCCAGCTCCCGCCGCTCGGTAGTACTGAAGCTGCCAAACATACCCCAATACCAGCAGTACTCCTCCATCATCTCTAGAACCAGCTTAATAGGATGGAAAGGCAATAGCTTTGATTTATGCAATACACTAGGGATGTTCCTTGACAGTGCGGTCTGGTTCCCCATATTTCCTGCTAAAATACTTGCCCGCCATCACCCGCCCTAGCAACGCAGATCGACACAACTACAACTACAACTGCCCAGGGATGCCAAGGTAATGATTGCACGTGGTTCGACTAGCAGATACACACATTCGATAAATACACAAGCAAACATGGCTCGAAGGAAATTCATCATGCAAGGTGACGACCTTTCCGACTAACTCATTTATTTTTCTCATGCATTGAGGACAATGCTCCTCTCGGGTTTGGGGGGAAATTAGTCCTCTATTTTTTCTTTTTCTTTTATTTCTTTTGTTTTTCTTTTATTTTTTAGTTTTTTTATGTTTTTATTTTCAGTTTTGTTTTGCATTTAGGTTCTAATGTAACATGCCTTTATTTAAAGTCTAATGAATTCTTCGTTTGAGAAAAATTCTTGAGTACCTTTTACCCGCCGTGAAGATGACCCGCCTGGGCGGCAACCTTAGCATGACTTAGAATCCTACTATGGTCTGAACTTAAAGAAAACACTTCTTGTGAGTAGTTTGATTTTAGGACTTCTAGGAAACTTAGGTATTTCAACTAGTAAAACTTGGGTAGAACTCGAAGTTCAAAAAAGAGAGAAATGTCCTAGAGGTGCCTGAAACTGGCTCTAGATTAATCCAGAGATGCCCGAAACTGGCTCTAAGATAAGCTAGAGGTGCCCGAAACTGGCTCTAGAAAAAATGAATGAAAGCATTAGAGATGCCTATTACTGGCACTAGTGGTTAAATTGAAGAAAAAAAACTAGAGGGAAACCAAAGGGAATTAATGTGTTTATCAAAAGTCTACTTAGAAGCTGAAGAATCATTCTTATCACAAGGACCGCACACACTTACGAGATACATAGTTCAGTTCCGGGTAAGTCCATTGTCATTCGAAAGGTTTCTAATTAGGCGTAAATCTACACGTTATGTAAAGGTTGCTCAAGATGCTTTCTCGACTTAGTTTCCTTATGATTTTAAGTTTTGGCATGTTATTGTTAGATTGCATTGCTTGAGGATAAGCAATAGTTCGAGTTTGGGGGTGTGTAAAGTGTATCAAAGTATTATTTTATTTACCCTTTTTACTCATATAATTGTTAGACTTAGGCACATTTTAGTTGCATAATTAGGCGTTCATGCATATTCTCATAATTTCCTTCACCATTAAGCTTGATTGCATATTTTAGTGTATTTTGTGAAAAAGGTGCTGTTTTGGTATGTATTTTGGTGCATGCAGGAAAATTGCCCGCCAAAACCCACCGCGGCAGCAGGGTGCTGCCGGAACCCGCTGCGACAACATGGGAGAAGAATGATTGGAGAGGAGGAGAAATCATAGGAGTGGATGCTGAGGCAACAAACCAAGGAGCTGTACTGAAGTAATTCAACACACAGAGAGATGTTGCAGAGATGCTCCAAATTAAAGTCAAAGAAGTCAGATTTAAAGGTTGCATTTAATGCAGGAGCTACTTTAACATGAGGAAGACTTTTACTCCAATGAGGACTTAACCTAGGTCATGCCCTATATATACTTGATCATATTTTTACCTTGGCATCACAACTCATATTTGGCATAGCTTAGGTTTATCTTGTGTTTTCTTGCTGCTACTATGTTCTAAATTCTCTAGGGTTTGGGTTATGTTGTAAAGTAGTTGTGAGAACGGTTGTTTAGGTTCAAGTGTGTTTTTGCAATGGATTCAAGGTTTGTATATTTCATGTTCTTCATTGTTTTCAATTGAGTCGAGAGATCGATTGGAAGCAATCTATTTGTTTGGTATCGACAGAGTCAAACTCACGAAAGAAGTAAGCACGATCTCATCAATATTAGTTGTTGATCATTCCAGCCTAGACATAGGATAGAGTTTAAGGCGGCTAAAAAGGGACGAACTAAAGGTTGCTGTTCATTGTAAGATTCACGCCGACGGGTATCATCTGCAGTGGGCAATAACAACATTCTAACTTAGACATAAGTGGGATCATTATCGAAACGTTCTGCCGAGCCTTGAAGGAGTGCCAAGTTTTCCGTCGAGCCATCCGTTCGTTCCACTACCGAGAAAGCAAAAGTGTTAAAGCAGCCAATCTGCCACCCTCCGTCGATGCAGCAAAGTCTGGCAGCGCAAAACATCTTAACATGTTCAATGCAGTTTCACACTACTGAGCAGCATAACCTAACTCATTTTATAACCCTGATCTTTTCTACTGTTTACTTGTGTTTATTTACTTTTATAAACTAAAATTTACTTGTGCATTTAATTTCCTTTGTGTAGGAATTGCAATTTGAATAAGCTGTCCAATCCTCGTGGGAGACAATATATTTTATACTATAACTTGACAAGAGTGTGCACTTGTGCTCATATTTAGAGAACACCCAAACGCTCTACAAGCACCAAGATTAGAGGGAATCACCATGGATAAAGTGTCGTCTCCCAAATAAGCATACCCTAGCTTTAATGGTATTAAATCTTGTATATGGTCTCGACATTGTGGATAAGAGCAGTCTACAGATTGTTGCTCCAACATCATTGTTGCTCCAGTAACAGTCTGGGCATCAGATTCCCCAGATATTGTTGTAGCATTACTCTTCTCAGTCTCCTCGAGTGTTGTCAAGTCATTGCACTGTTTAGGCTCCCAATCTTTGATGTGGCAACTCGTTGTTTAGGATCATCCATTGCTAGACATTCTTTCTCATGCCCTCGACTCGTAGGTTCTAGTTGTTCTCCACAGATTGAGGAGATCTCTTCATATTGATCACAATCCTCTGGACTCCGGATTTCAGTATCGCCTTGGATTGATTGTTGCGGCCTGCTATTCAGGACATTCAAAATCATAGCTGTGTGATTTTCAATATTTCTCAATGTTTCAGCAGAACTTTGATGCTCATCAACATCCATCCAAGCTTTCACACCCTCTATAGAATTTGATTTCTTCTGATGATCATTGTTTTGATGCAACAATTGATTGAACTCTGATGGTGCAACATGGTTATAAGGTGCATATAAATTGTTACATTCTTGAGCATTCTATAAGAAGCTTGGTTGTTGATGAGAACTACATTACCAAGACATGTGTGCTGCAGCAGCAAAGCTATTATCGTCATAAAAATTTTCAACTCTTTGATCATACCATGAAAGATTTTGATGTTGGTTAGACCGTTGGTTGTAGACTTCAAGGTTGTCACTGATACTCGATTTACGACCATCCTTTTTAAAATATGCATCAGGGTTGTTGATGTTTGTCGAATAGTGCTGCACTTTAGAGCAAGTATACTTATCGATCAACTAAGAAAGTGATAGAGTATAGTGTCAAACTCGCGATGATTGGGTCAATAAATACGAAGGGATCGTACTTAAGAATGGTTGAAAAAATATTGGATTGATGGTGGTTTATCAAAACTAATTTCAAATAAAGTAAAGTAGCTATGATCAAGAAAAACAGATGCTTCGGCAAATAACAAATAATTAGGGAAGCTGGGTTTATTTCCTAGGATTTAAGCTTGATTACTTATTTAAATGCTATTACGACTGTTAATACATGACTGTGAAAACCATTTGAGATCTTTATTTACTCGACATGATTTTCTAATGAACTTCTGACTCTCTCGATGCCTAGAAGTTGATAACATTGAAGGTAAGGTAATACATGTCTGCGTGAACCCTAACAACTCTATTATCTATTCAAGCTCTCCTTATTAGTCGTTGAAAACCTAAACTTATGTCTAAGCCAGATTAAGACTAAGTTAATAGCTTAGCCTCATTATTTTCGTTTGTTTAACCTAACTCTCTCAATATTAAACCACATGTCAATAGTTAAAAGGATTCTCTCGGTAGCTCTTATAATAACTACACATGAAGAACGATGAGCATAATATATAAAGTAAAAATACTATAGCAGTAGAACAAAGTATTCGAAACAAAAAAATACTATAAAGCAATAAACCCAACTAAAAGTATTTAGCTCATGTGTGAGCCTAAAACATCTATAATAGAAATTAAAAACATAGCAGTTTATCAAGCAAGGGATAGAAAAGGGTCAAGCGACCTCGATGATCTCCTTCAAGCTTTCTAACTGTTGATGCAGGTCCCACACTCCTTCATCCTCTCTCGATGGCTTCCGTTGTGTGGAGACTTCTCTAAAACTTCAACTCTTGTGATTCTCCAATAGCTGAAGACTAAGGAATGTCGTCTGTGATCGTGCTCTCTTTAATTGTTGTCCAAGTGTTCTTTATATAGGTGAGAAAGGTAGGGTTTCGTACCCTTAAAGCGCGCGACCTCCATAAAGAGGATATTGCTTTCCCGCTATCTATAATGAGTTTCGTATCTAAGGAGAGTCCACGTGGGTCAAAGGTAGATTTATCTCCAACTCTTCTTGGCTTGTCAACTCCAACGAGAGATCTGCTATCCTTCTGCTCCACTAGTCTTCCAACTCCAATTGATCCTGCGCAAGCACCACAAAGCACTACCTTTCCCATTAAAAGCACCAAATTATATAACAATTAAATTTCCTAAGTACATGCAAACTACTCCTAAATGCAACTAAATGAGCTTAAACACGCGTAAAAGCTAATTTAAAAGGGTATGAAAAATAGGTTATTTACACACTCATCAAATACCCCCCAAAACATTAAATGTTGCTTGTCCTCAAGCAAAGTTATGTAAACATGAAAAACAAAACCATAAACATAAACAACCCATCATTTCCAAGGTTCCAACCAAGCTATGTTAACAAGGATTCCAAGACATGCTGCAATATTTATCCATTCCTCAGCTATTTTAATGAAATGCAACACATCAGAGCTCATAGTTTTGTTCCAAGGATCATTTCTACTGTAGGGTCAGTGGGTGCTGTGTTAAATGCTTTCATCACTTAATGGCCTTAGAAAATTTAAGGATTGCTCTCTATTATTGCCTCATCATTTTCTTTTTCTTTTTAACACAATTTTGTATTCCCTTCATTCTTTTTAAATGTTAAAATTGTATCATTGGGGCTTCAGCTTATCACAACTATTCTTAAGACCTAAAGATGGAGTGGAGCAAACTACCCATCCCCGAGCCCTAGGAGCAGAGTCATCCTAGGAAGAATTTCATTCACTCTTATGCTAGTACTACCATTCATACCAGGGAAAGTTAAATGGAGAAAACACAACTCACCTAGTGTACTAAGGTAGCAAGATGCATAGAAGAGTGTCCCTCAACAGTTTTTGCCTATGGCGTCGAGTATTCAATTGATTTTCATTATTTTCTCAATTTTTCTGGGAGTTAAATTAAGCATTTTAATTACCACATTGAGCATTCAGTTCAATTACAATAATTCATGTATTGGCATCATAGAGTCGACCTAGAATTTCCCTAAGGCTTCTTAAGCTTTTAGAAGTCATGCAACATGTGAATTAAAAGCTACAATAGTTTCAACACTTAGTTCAAAAAAAACGAAAGCTCTTAACACATTGGAAAACATTAAGCATAGATTCATCATAGGAAACCATGATCAACGCAACAACGATTTTAGAATCAATGGAATCATAGCAAAGAGAACTATCAAAAACAGATTAGGCTATTTACATGTTATTTTAAAAAAAATTACCTAAATTTAACCTAGCATATACATGGGTTAGTACTCCCCAAAACTTGAGAAAAACATTGTTCCTAATGCAAAACAGAAAAAAGAAAAACAAATAAAAAAATGCATATGTAATATGAAAAACTAAAAATAAAAGAAACACAAGAAAATAAAACTAACTCAGGGAAATACTGGGGAGAATGTTCCCGAATGAAGATGCCCTTGACTTTGTCCCAAAAGGACTTTGTCTTCTTGGCATTGCAGGAATATGTTGAGCCATTTGATGATCTCCTTCATAACCACAGTCCTCATGATCTGTTTAAGTCTCCGATGTGGCTCTATCGAGCTGATGTGATCTTCTGCAAGCAAAATCTTATACATACGCAAAGTAGGGTTACACCCTTCAAGTCATTGATAGTCCACCAACCAATAGCTTTCTTATGTTGAGATAACACATGCAATAATTTATTTTCTTGGTCAGATGTTATGCTAGCAGATATAACAATAGGCAGCATATTATTTTCCCCTAAATATGCATATTTCAATTGTGAGGGAAGAGATTTAAAATCAAGTACTAGCGGATGCTCTAGCGATGACTTGGGAGATTTAAACTCAACATAATCCAAAGGTTCAAAAGACATACCTAGCCTGGTAAGCACAACATTGGATTGTTCAATCTCTTCCTTACCTTCTTCTTCAGCTTCTTGCATGGCCTCAATGAAGTCAGATTTCTCCGTAACACTAAGCACATTGTTATAACATATCTCTTGGAGGTTTTCTTCAACTAGAGGTTCTTCACTTTGCACAAGATGGCGTTCTTCATAGTCATCCTCATACTTAAGAGTGCTGAAGACATTTAGTGTAATCTTTTGGTTGTTCATCTTCAAAGTAAATTCACCTTTCTCGCAATCGATGACAATAAGCCTGATAACAAGGAATGGTCTCCTAAGGATGAGGAGAGCATTCTCATCAGCTTCACAATCTAAGATAATAAAATCTGTCGGGGAGAAAAATCTATCTACCTGGACCAGAACATCTTCAATTCTACCATCGGGTCAGATTTGAGAACGATCGGGCAATTGATGGATCACTGATGTCGGCTTAGCTCTTCCCATCCCTAATCTTGTAAACGTAGATTCTGGCATTAAGTTAACACTTGCACCAAGATCACATAAAGCATGACTTGAGTAATTACGACCTATGGGGCATGGAATGGTAAAATTGCCAGGGTCCTTCATCTTAAGTAGAAAATCACTTAGCACTACCACACACTCACCCACTGCAGTAACAGTTTCAACTTCACCCACCATCCTTTTCTTGGTCACGATCTCTTTTAGAAACTTTGTATATATTGGCATCTGATCAATGGCCTCCAGAAATGGGACATTGATGAGAAATTGTCTAAGCACCTCTAGAAACTTTTGGAACTGAACATCTTGTTTATGAGCGTTCAATCATTGAAGAAACAAAGGAGATGGTTTGGAATCATCGTGTGGTTTACTGGATGCAACGGCATCCGTGGTCTTATTATCCTTGCCATCAGTAGAAAGGTCTCACACTGTATCAGACACATAAGTTGTATCCTTAAGTGAAGGAGTAAAGGTGGGTGGCTTGCTTGGAGTGGAATCAACAAGGGAACCTCCCCCAAACTTTTCATCTTGGTCAATTGAGTGCCACTACGCAGCCTGATGGCATTGCATTGCTCCGCACTGAAAGTTTCACTGACTTTAGTATCATTAGGTAAACCGCATTGTGGTTGCATCTTCAAGACATAGGCAATCTGCCCAACTTGTGTTTCCAAGGACTGTAAGGAAGCAGTGTGATTCTACATGGTGGATTGCTTATTTTGCAACATAGTGCCTTGCGTTCTGAGCATGTCACTATGGTTCTTTAAATGTGTTGACTAATTCTACATAATAATTCGGGCAGTTTCCATAAAAAAATGATAAGTAGAATAGAAATAATTATGATTGGAGTTAGAAGCTCCCTAGTTCTGCCTCTAATTTTTATGTTGGAATCCATGAGGTTTAGATGTATCATTCTGTCGTGCTCCTGAATTACATGTACTACCCCCTCAACCAAAGTTTGGATGTGTAAACCCCTTGACCCAGCCTATGCGTTAGGCCGAACCGAGCGAGCTATATTAGGATTGCCGTAGTAAACCTAGAATGACTATGTCGAATTAGATCCTTTTTTTATCTTTTCTAGATACATTGTAACACCCTGATTTAATTTGTCTAAAAAAAGAAAAATAGTGAGACACAAAAAAAAATAATAAGTGCTATCGTTGGGGTTTGAACCCTTGACCTCAAGCTTGGTGAGTTTGAGCTTTAACCATTTGAGCCAAGGTTGCTCTTGGCTTTAGTATACCCGCCTTTTTAATTTTAAGTTTGTTGGGTAGACCAAAACCAATGATAAATAAAAGTCTGACTCCTAACCTACCTATCTTGAGTCTAGAAAATTCCCAAGATCCCAAACCCGTCCCCTCACCTTCCCCTTCCCCCGATCGGACTGAGATCTGCCCTCATCGTGCCACCGTGGCACTCACCGCCGCCCTTGTCTCGTGCGCCATCGTACCCCGCTCCTAGCCCACCGTCCTACTCGCTCTGTTACGCGTCTGGTTGCCGAGGAGAATCGTTTGAAGGTCCGACGAAACCCTTGCTTCCCCGTTCAAGTTCTTGGTCGATTCAGTCATCGTCCGTTGTCCGTCCGGTGTGCCCTCACCAGCATCGCGTTCGCCGTGCCGTGGCGAGCAAAACCTTGGTGGTCGGTCGTTGTTCGCCACCGTTAACAGCCTCACCGAAGTATTGCGCTTTTCTGACAACACGCTTCTGTTTTGGTAGATCTGGTAAGTTCTAGCTTGAATCTGACTCGTAGGTGTGAATTGTTGAGCTGCTGAGATAATTTTCGTTTTTTTTTTCGGCTGAAGGAGGTGTTTTGGGTGTCCGGTGGCATTCCGGTAGGATTTACGACAAAATTCTGACGAGCTGGATTTTTGGTAAGTGAACCGGGTTCAATATTGTCTGAACTGGCCCAACACAGTTTGAGCCCAAACCCGAACTAAGCCCAGCCCTGACTGTCCGACCCGTTGACTCGGTCCGAGTCAACTCATTGAGTCGACCCGCCTGAGTCAACTCGGTTGACTGATGACGTCAGCGTTGACTGTGACCCCTTTGACCGTTGACCTGCTGACGTCAGTGTTGACCTGCTGACATCAGCGTTGACTTTGATCGTTGACCAAAAAGTCAATTTTTTCGAAAAGTCGTATTTTATGTTTTTCGACGTTCTGAGTCAGTTTTTGAAGCCCGTTTCACAAAATTCTGCCCGAGAGCCTCCGAATCTAACCTTGAACCCAACTTCTATATGTTTTAATTTTGCAATTAGGAGTACTGTGAGTAAGGACTGGATTGTGATTTTGTGTAACTGAAGGTACTCATAGCTCCTTGAATACGAATTGTTGATGGGCGTCGAATTCGAGATCGAGTGCAACCGAACAAGGTTTCATGAATCGACCGATATAGCTCAGAGTTAAGGTAATACAATACTAACCCTTGTATGCTTTATGTACATGTTGATATCGGGTTAACGCATGCATGCTTATGATGAAGTGTTTTGTAAACTCTTCTTAAGTCGAATCAGATACGAGAAATAAGTATGGAACTTATTAAAACCTAAATATTCGAATAAGAATGCTAATAGACCAGAAGTATCGAAAGTTTTAATAGTAATAAATAATACAATTAAATCTGCAACTCGATCAATAGTGTCTAAGATTCAATGCCCATAATATGAAGTAAGGGATATTGGATATGAGATTTCAGAAATGCCCCTGAGGTATAAGAATGGCTAAACTGGCCCTAATAAAGAAAGTGAGCAAAATCTGCACTCGACCTGATTGAAAAATTACCCTACCTAAGATATATGTTCTATTGGAAAAGACTTCGGCATCATTATTCAAATGCGTGTGATACTAAAAGAAACTTGGATTTTCCCCCGAGCTCTGTATAACACATGAAGGTGAATTTACTAGAAATATCGTTGTATTCTTGAGCTGATCCTTACGATAGTAATGGATGATTTAATTGGAATGATCGTAATGACCAAAAAGACTGTAGTGCCTTCGAGCACCGAAATTCTTAATTAATCAGAATGAAAATTTTACCCTTAACTTCTAAAATGAGTAAACCTTCTATAAGGGTCGAAGCGATCATAACAACTTGATCTCTACCGAGTACGTAAGCGATGGAGGTGCTAAATAGTAAAATTTGACAAAAATGGTGGATTTATTCCAATTTCCAAAATGACTGAAATGCCCTATTGAGTTAAATAGCCAATTATGCATTTGATTCTGGGATTTCTAATAAGACTTTAAGGGCTAAAGTGCCCCTAAGTGTTAGGAAGCACACTCATGTATGTTAATCACTCCTGATATTAATATAAGGTTGGAAGTTTTTCCGCACAAAATATAAGTTCGGCTACTCTCTGGCAAGTCCTGTGGTGAAATATAAAAACAATCGTTCAGATATACGATTTACAGCTAGATGCATTAGAAGGGTTGGTTAGTACTGCAAGGTTGGGATATGTTAGTTCGAACGGTTTGAAGGTTAAAAAAAACTTCTTGAAATATTAAATATTGTAAATCGTCATTTTATCATTACTGGGCTAAATTACAAAATCACCCCTGATAGTTAAAAGACCAAAATGCCCTTGTTGGCCAAAGTAATTAAAATAGTCATGAATGTATCTGATATCGTGAAATATCTTGACATAGGAATCTCCGAATGCCTGATTGAAAGCCTGATGAGCAAATAGAATTTCCTGAGCGACTGTTTATGCCCCGTTGGTATGAATTACCAAAACGCCCATGTATGATAAAATGACCATAATGCCCTTGTAGGCTTAAATGACTGAACCACTCATGATATATTTGAACTTTCTAAGATCTTGATGTATCAATTCTTGAATACATGGTATGAATCATTTTACGAACCCTTTCTAATAGGGATCTCGTTCTTGAAATTCATCCAAATTGTTAAAAGTTCAATGTGTCCCCTTCTGTAAATACCGAGTATCTTTAAGAAAAAAACTGTTCTATCTAGTGTGTTTCATGTGTGCTATATTCTATTGAATGAATTGTATAATGATTACATATTAGTAACCAATCTAACGATTTAATGATGAACAATGCTATGTTTGATGAATGTTCAATTGTTATGGTATTGCCTGATTGTCTGATGAATTTGATAGCATGATCTGTATGCTCAATCTGTATACTCCGCATGTGATTGCTTGAACTGTGATGGTATTGCCTGATTGTCTGATGAATTTGATAGCATGATCTGTTAGCTTGACCTTTGATGATACAATTTGTTTGCATGATGAATGATGAAAATGTGTGTTCTGCTCAATGGTATGCCCATTTATCTGTCAAAAGCATGGACCTTCCGTTTCTGATACTCTGAATAGAATATGTCTGTCACATGTATTTTGTTACTCATGTCTGGAATCTGAACACCGATTACTATCTGGGGTATACTGTTGGGTTATGTTATGAAGTTTCTGTATGTGCAGCCCTGATCCAGTTGGTAAATCCTTATGGACGCAAGGTCTCCCTTGGGTAGGTGTCGGTGCTTTAGCACGGGTAAATCCTTATGGACCTAAGGCAGCCCCTTAGGTGGCACCTATGCCCATCAGGCCTAGAGTAAGTCCTTATGGATGCAGTTCTTGGGGACTGCATATTGGTGTAAGGTTGGAGGGTAGTCACTAGTAAACCCTTGTATGTACTTGAACATTTGCATTGAATTGTTATGTGTTCTCATGATATGATTGGTATGAATTTATGCATGTTTGATATGCACCTATTGGAACACACTAGACATTAAACTCGTTGTTTCCATCTTCGTAATCTATCAGCTTGTATAATTCTCGCTTGTTACTCGATGATTGAATAAAGAACAAGTATCGTTATTCTCAAGTATAATGTTACCCTGAAATAACGGAAAGGAAAAGAGGACTGTTACTGCTTGGAACATCATGAAAATGTTATGCATACCATATATCTACATGAGCTTATAGCATCTTTTGGTAGTTTTGTATTATTGAGCTTTTCCAAGCTCACAATGTTTTTACCATCGCAGGTTAAAAGAATATAGCATGGTATAATGTTTGACATCAGTGTTCGGAGTTCCCTCGGCGTTGCCTCTGGAGTACGGTACTGTATAGTTAGTGGGCATGTGTGTCATATATTGTTTTATGATAGAGTCTGTAAAGCACGTTCTGAAATTTCTATTAAGCATTTAAATGACTTCTTGAAATGTTATTTTAAATAGAAGTTGATTTTTTTCAGTTTAATAAATGTTTTGAGCAAAAAAAAGTTTTTACGTGTATTTTTAATGTGGGTCGCTCTTGTGACCCTAATGTTACTTCCTAGGATGCGTTGTAACGCATAGGTGGGTCTAGGGGGTTACATGCATCATTATAACCGAAGGTGAGCACACTGACAGCGGACAAGTTTTCAACAAAATCAGGCGCCAAATTGACATCCAATTATGCACGTTTGCAATTTAGGGACCAAATTCTGAATTTGGAAAATTACGAGTGCTTACTTAAATTTAGGGTTACCAATCCTCAATTAGTCAGTTTACATGCATATATGTTCGATTTTAGCTAAAAACATATCATTAAAACACATCCAATTGCATACATACGAAAACAAGGACAAAAATGAAAGAAGCTAAAACCCAACAACACACTGGTATCGATACACGGGAACTCGTATCAATACCTGGCTTAATATTACAAGTTCGTACCAATACCGTAAAACGTGTATCGATACACATACAATTTTACAAGAGGCCCGTATCGACACTCCTTCTCGAGTATCGATACATAGGCCATTTTGGCCAAGTTCTAAATTCTAGTAGATAAAACCCGTACCGATATGCTTCACCATGTACTGATATAGACCCCATTTACAGATACCAAAGGTATTGATTCGATACCGAGAGGCTTATAATGCCTTTTTTATCTGATTTTTGACTTCAAAAACCACTCATACATGTCCCAAACATCCTAGCATGCTTACTAAACATTCTCAACATAAAATGGTACATCCATGACACAACAAAACTATCACATATGCACTTTCAAACATTGGAACATGACCTATAGGCATGCATCCTATGCAATTCCATCAACATATCCATAATTGAAACGAAACATAGAATCATCAAACCACATATCAAATCTAAGCCACAATCCATTAAACAACTTGATGCGACACTAGGAAGCAAAAGCAACAAAATACAAATTCCCAATTATTGTCAACACATTGCCTTATTACCAAACTACTTTAAATCTAGAACCGTACTCAAAATCCGATAAAGTCTTGGTATCTCCTCGTTCCAAATGCCTCATCAAGTCTTAATTCTCTGCAAAGAAGAATGAGAGCATATGCAAACATATGCTTAGTGGTGTCTCTCTTCCAAATTCATCAATGCGTAAACATGAGTATAAAACCATTATCCTTGAAAATCACATTTCAAAACATGATATTCATAACAATCATATGCAAATACAAATTCATTTGATCTCATATATTGGAAATTAATGTGACCTTTAGATAAATCATTGTTTCATCTAAAACCTCATCAGATACAAGGATTTCCTGGTGGTCTTACCTCCACCAACTCATACCTTGCCTAATTAAACTGTAAGATACCATCAACATGGGTTGCATAGTTAAACCCCAAGCCCAAGTGATAACCCAATAGTTCGAGTAACCAAGTTAAACCACTTTTCCTCAAGGACCATGGTGTGATCGACTTTACACATTATAGTGCACTTTAAACCCTATGACATGCCAACTATATCTGATACTTTGTTTAATTTTTACATAGCCAATATACACATTTAAACCAATTTTACTTACTGTTATTCCATATGCATTTACCAAACATTTTTCCATATGCGAAACTCATTGCCAAAGGTAAACGCATTCCAATTAGGAAGCATATCTCAATACACTAAAGCATTCTCTCAATTAATAAATCATTGCATATCTTTAATTGATGCATAAAAATCGTAAGTAACTTCAACCCATGCTTTTAGAATTCTCTCAATTAATAAATCATCGCATATCTTCCTAGGCTTACACTAAACTCCCAACTTCTTATTCAAACCTTTACGAGTGTCCGAAACACAATTACACTCATTGATGCACAACGCCTTGCTTGTCGTTGCGTCCTAAGCCTCCGAAACGAGCTTATATTCACCAAACGAGCTAGGCCTGAGTATACCATGATTTGGAACCAAAAAACCAAAGGTAAATGCATTAAAAATGAATTCTATTACAAGCCTACAATCACCCTTGCAACCTCTATGAAAATGCATCCAAAAGTGATCTGAAAACACATCGAAACCACTCCAAACTACTTCCACAAGACCTCCAGCCATAACCTAACAATTCTAACATCTTTTCGGCATCAAATAACATCTAAAAACAATTTCCAACCTTCGTTATACCTCCAACAACATCATAACACCACAAACACCTAAAAAACTAGCAATTATCAACCTAGAAAATTAGCAATTCCATTAGCTTTGGGATTTCTTTTGCGAATCTCATCATACCATATTAAAATATACTTCAAATGTGATCTAACGCAATCAAGACCACAAGAATTAAGACCCATAATAAAACTCAACCAACTTCATAATAAATCAACAATTAAACCTTTAAATCTTGATTTAATCATCAAACCATATCAAAAACCAATTACAAATGATCAAGAACATAGGAATTTCAATATAGAACCTTTGATTAGAGGAGAGAAACAAAAATCATCTCTAATTGTAGACTCCTTCCTCAATTGGCATGATTTTGAAGAAATCTCCAAGGTTGAAGTAGAAGATTTGATGTAGAAACAAAGGAATCAATTGTTGAAATCAAAATTAGAATAAAAAGGTTGCTCCCTAATATTTTTGAGAGGGAAAAGGTAGTTTGGTTGCTGAGAATTTGAGAGAAAAATGTTTAGAGAAAAGTAGTTACGTAAGAAAGTAAAATCCCATTAATTAAAACATTTTTAATTCTTTTATTAAATCATCATTCAAAAACCATTTTAAAATAACCAAAATTAAGGAAAAAGTCTGATAAAACTAATGGGTTTAATATCTTCCTAAACATTATAAGTTTTGACCCATTTACAATTTAATCACCAAATCAGTTTTGACATCTTTACATTTTGGTCACAACCCAGAATGTCAATTGATCCAAATTTATTTTATATTGACTCTTCAATTATGTTTAATACATTAACTAAGCATTTTAGGATATTTCCCATATTTTATTTTAACAAAAATATTTATTCAAATTTATTTCCCGAAACTAGTCGAACTAGCTAATCCGGTTTACCCAAACCATCTATCATGATCCTCTAATCTTCTAGGTCCAAAATCAAGGTGTTACAGGATGTTGTAACCACCTTGGGTTGTAGGTGTTCGAGTAGAGGTTGTTGCTGCGGTTGGCATTCCCTACGTAGAATTCAAATTCTTGTTGCTGGGGCATTCATTCGACTGATGTTCCCTATCACAATGCGCATATGTATATTGAATTACCTTAGTAGACTTACAATGGTAGAGAGTTGAGTCGCCACACTCTAGGAATCGTCCAACTGGAGTGTTCAAGAAGATTTAGGTCCAGGCTTCAATCTCCCCCTAGGAAACTTGTAGTCATTATTGGCTATCTGATCAAGTAGTTCGAAAGCCTCTTTAGGATCTTTTTCAAGTAAAATACCAATGGCTGAAGAGTCAATCATCATCCTTCTTGGTGCATTGACACCATTATAGAACGTTATTATTTGTTGCCAATCATGGAATCCAAGAATCCAGCACTTGCGTAGCATATCTTTGTATATTTCCCATCATTCATACATAGATTCATCATCTCGTTGCGTGAATGCAATGATCTCACTTCGCTTCTGATTGTGCACGTTCAGTGGATCATATATGTGCAAAAAGTTCTTGCACAAGTCATCCCAGAATGTAATAGATCCTGAGGATATAGTCTTCAACCATGCTCGGGCCTAATCTCGCAAAGAGTAGGGGAATAGTTTAAGTCGTAACACATCATAAAAAACTCTCGATTGTTTAAAGAAATCACAAACTTCCAGGAAAGCTTGGATGTGTTCCTTAGCATCCTCTCTTATTAATCCTCTAAATTGTTCAATGGAATTGAGCATGTTGAACATAACGAGCTTCAACTCAAAGTGAGTTGTCCCTAGATTTGGTACAAAGATCGATGGGTTGAGGTTTTGATAATGGGAGCAATGTTGTCGTGAATGCGTCTTCTAGGTTTAGCAGGTAGAGGAACCTCTTGTCTTTCCTAACCTCTTTTAGAAGCTGCATTTTTAACAAGCACACATCCATCTCCCGGTGGTAAGCCATTCTTACACATATTCTCGTGGTCCTCCTTTGCATAGTTGGCACTATCACCAGTGCAATCTATAATTATTTGTTATCGTCGGAGAACTCTCAAATAACTTTCAATTTTCTGGGTTGCAAGGGAGAATTGGTTCCCCACAATTTGTGCGTCGGGTCATGCACTGGGCGTGCCTGAAAAAGAAAATAAAAACAAAAACCAAATGCAAATAAAGTGATAAAGTAGAGTGTCAAACCCACGAGGAATGGATCAATAAATACAAAGCGATCGTACTTAAGAATGGTTGAGCAAGTATTGCTTTGATGGTGATTTATCAAAACTAAATGCAAATAAATTAAATTAGCTATGATCAAGACAAAGAGATGTTGCGGAAAATAACAAATAATCATGGAAGATGGGTTTATTTCCTAGGAATTATGCTTGATTACTAATTTCAATGCTATAACGACTAGCAATACATGTTTGCGTAAACCAATTGAGATCTTTATCTACTCGATAGGATTTTCTAATGAACTTCTGACTCTTTCGATGCCTAGAAGTTGATAACATTGAAGCTAAGGTAATATTTCTCTGTGCAAACCCTAACAACTCTATTATATATTTAAGCTCTCCTTATTAGTAGTTGAAACCCTAACCTTATGTCTAAGCCAAATTAAGACTAAGTTAACAACTTAGCCTCACTGTTCACATTTGTTTAATCTAACTCTGTAAATATTAAGCCATAAGTCAATAGTCAAAAGGATTCTCTCGATACCTCTTACAATAACTACGCATGACAAATGATGAAAAAATAGATAAAGGAAAAGACTATATCATTAAAACAAAGTATTCAAAACATAAAATCCTATAAAGAATTAAAACCAACTAAAAGGGTGAAGCAAGGGATAGAAAAGGGGCTCGTCGTGTCTAAAACATAGATAATAGAAATTGAAAACATAGCCGTTTATCAAGCAAGGGATAGAAAAGGGTCAAGAATCCTCGACGGTCTCCTCCAAGTTTTCTAATTGTTACTACAGGTCCTGCACTCCCCCAGCCTCTCTCGGTGGCTACCGTCGTGTGGAGACTCCTCTAGAACTTTGTCTCCGGTGGTTCTTTGATGGTCGAAGACTAATGATTGTCGTCTCTAATCTAGTTCTCTTTAATTGTTGTCCAAGCCTTCTTTATATAGGCGAGAAAGCTAGGGTTTCGTAACTCTAAAGCCCATATCCTCCATAAAGAGGATATTGCTTTCCTACTATCTTTAATGAGTTTCATATCTAAGGAGAGTCCACTTGGGTCAAAGTTAGATTTATCTCCTACTCTTTTTGCCTCATCAGCTCCAACGAGAGATTGACTATCCTTCTACTCCAGCATTCCACCAACTCCAACAAATCCTATGCATGCACCACAAAACACTACCTTTCCCATTAAAAGCTCCAAATTTTATAACAATTAAGCACAAGAAGTGTGACTCCCTAACTACATGCAAACTATATGCAAACTACTCCTAAATGCAACTATATGAGCTTAAACACATGCAAAAGCCAAGTAAAAAGGGTATGCAAAATAGGTTATTTACCCACTCGTTAGTTGTATGGGCAATTTTCAAATAATGTTGTCCACCAAAATAATTAGAAGAATTTACCATGCCATGGACTCTTTGGGTTGCTCTCAGTATTTGCGTTGATGTGATCGTGTTACTCAATGTCGCAACTTGTGTCGAGAGACATGGAAAAGCATAATCTCCAAAATTAGTGATTCTTCTCTCTCGAAAAGCTCTAGAGATTGGGTATAGGTTTTCAATGGTGGGTGTAAGATACTTTCAGATAGATCGACCTTTTCCTTCCCGCATGTTGATGTTCCTTCCCTTGTAACACACTTGAAAATAAAAATGAAATAAATAAATGTTAGAATTAAACTAAAAATTAAATGCAACTACAAAGCTATAATCACCAATTGTCAATCACCGACAACAACGCTAAAAACTTGATGTGTAAAATATAGATGCGCACTTTAGAGCTAGTATACTTGTTGCACAAGTAATAAACTCAAAGTGGTTGCAGGAAAGAGTTAGAAAAATAATAATGTGCGGTATAATGAATGAACTAAAAACTAATGATATTTCAAGAAAAAGTAAAGTGAAGCAATTATCAAGAACAAACAGATGTTGTAGCAAATATATGTAATAAGAATGAATGTTGTATTTATTCTCTAAGAACTATGATAATTACCATTTGAATACTATAGCAGTTGGCAATACATGTCTGCATTAACCAACTGATTCACTCACCTATTTGACAAGGTTTTCTAATTAACTCTTATCTTCTCTCTATTCCTAGAAGTTGATAAAATGATGCTATGGCAATACATGTTTGTTTAAACCCTAACAACTTATTATCTATTCAAGTTCCCTTTATTAGTCATTTAAATCCTAAACTTATGTCTAAGCCGGATTAGAACCTAAGTTAACATCTTAAGCTCCACTGTTTACGTTTGTGTAACTTAATTCTCTCCATATTAAGCCACAAATCAATAATTAGAAGGCCTATCTCTATAGCTCTTACAATAATTATGCATGAAGAACAATGAACATAATAGAGAAGGAATAAAAACTATAACATTGAACAACTAATTAAACATAGAATATTAAAAACAATAAACCCAACAACAATTATTTAGCTCATGTCTAAGTAATTAACATTCATCAAAATAATAAAATAATAAGTCATAGAAATCAATAAAGCAAGAGAGAAAGAGAATCAAAACGTCCTAATATTTCTTCTTCGTGCCCTCGAACTGATGCTGCAACGCTTCAATCTCCTCAAGCCTCTCTCGAAAGCTTTCGAAGCTTAGAGACTCCTCTTGACATTCAAAAATGGTGAACCTAAGTTAACAACTTAAGCTCAAATGTTCACGTTTGTCTAACTTAATTCTCTCGATATTAAGCCATAGATCAATAATTAAAAGGCCTCTCTCGATAGCTCTTACAATAATCACGCATGAAGAACAATGAACATAATAGATAAGGAATAAAAACTAAAACATTGAACAACTAATTAAAACATAGAATCTTAAAAATAATAAACCCAACAACAAGTATTTAGCTCGTGTTTGAGTAATTAAAATTCATCAAAATAATAAAATAATAAGTCATAGCAGTCAATAGAGCAAAAGAGAAAGAGAATCAAAGTATCCTAAGATTTCTTAGTTGTGCCCTCGAACTGATGGTGCAACGCTCCAATCTCCTCAAGCCTCTCTCGATAGCTTTCAGCACTTGGAGACTCCTCTTGTGTAACCCCCTCGACCCGGTCTGGGAAAAAAAACTAAACGAGTCACATGGGAAAATTGAAGTAAACCAGGAAGGTTTACCTCAATAAACGACCCTATTTTTTTTCCTTTTTATCTTTTTTAGATGCACATCGTTAGCGTAAGTGTTAAGACTCGCAACGAAACAATTAACATCTCAAACATACATCGATTAGGCACTCAATTGATTATAAACACGTTTTAGGGACAATTTTGCAATTACTGCAACTTACAGAGACTTCTTCAATTTTTAAGTTACCAACCTTTATTTAGTCACATTACATGCCACTATGTCAAGTCTCAGCTCAAAATGATCATCCAAGCTCATTTAATTGCATCCACAACAGATAGTGACTGAAATGTAAAGAAACATAAACTTCAAAAGATTCCAATAACCAACTTAACAACAGGGTGTTTCGAAACAAAGAGCCCTGTATCGAAACACCTTGTCTCGGAATGGATCTTGATGTTTCAGTACATGAGCCTGTTTTGATAAATTGCGGCATATTCATCATTATATCATGACAAATTGCATCAAAGGTAAACTATGAGCATGCAACCTAGAAACAAGCCAAGCAAGATACCAAAATGCAAAGTAAAGCATAAACCAAATACCAAAGGCCATTTACATGTCTAAAACATCAAATCAAACTTTCTCAAAGGGGGTTTATACAAATCTCCCAACAAAACAAAGGATCCCTCATTGCCCTTACTACTTTAGTCTAAACCGAAACATACTATCTTAAACGAAGTCTCGTGGAATCCCTTGCTACTTGCTGCCTCCAAAACCTCAATTATTTGCGTTGATGGAAAAATGAGAGCATAAGCACACAAGGCTTACTGAGGAGCTCAAAAACAAAACACCATCAATGCATTAAAATCATTTTCCAAGGCTACATTGAAATCACATTTCATTTACTTCAAAACATCAATTTAAAACCATCATGCCTTCAAAACCATGCACTTTCCTTAATAAAAAATCAGCATATAAAACTTATGCATCATGTATTATGAATCAAAATCAAATCCCATTGCTAAAACTAAATTTAAGACTTCTCATGCATAGCTACCATATGCAAAGCTTAAAGAGTAAAACATGCATTTACACATTATGCATCATAAACCATTTCATAATACATCATCAATTATATTGGCTTACAAGTGATCACCAACATGCTCATTTCTCAAAACAACATCAGATACGTGGATTCACAAGTGTTGTCCCAACACTTCATACATTCTCACTGGCATCTCAAGGTTCACACATAGGAGCTACCCTTCACCGTTGTGACACCCGTGGTGGAGTATTCGGTACACCGTATAAACCCCTCAACGCCACTCATCAGTAGGTTTATAACCCCACTAACGAGAGATGGGACACCATACACTTTCCTCAATTGTTAGGGTACTTGGATGGAGTATTCGGCACACCGTATAAACCCTTAAACATCCAAGGCGAGTTGTTTATAGTGCACTCAATCCTATAGCCAGCCACTTATATTTGATTTCATTTAGAAACCATTTTTACAACATCACTTGCCAATATAATTCACATTTAACCCCACACCTCACTGTTTTCAAAGCATCATCAATAAATCAGTTTCCAAAGCATTAAACCATGCTTTAAATCACAAGTATAAAACATATACTTACAAGGATTACTTACCAAGTGCATCATTCATTATAACATTATCAAAAAAATAAATCGCCTACTTTAAAACATGCTTTAACAGTATGTAACATGCATTTATAAATCAAGTGCATAAAAAATCCATAATAGCACAATCCGAGTGTGAAATTTCTTATACTTACTTTTGAACTTAGGCAAACGTTTCAAGCTTATATATAAGTTCCCAAAACCACCTTTAAAGTGTTTCAAAGCTAAAAATCACGTTCTCACTCACCGACACACAAAACCTTTACTAGCCAATGTGAAACCAAGCGTCTGAATCTCACGAAACTTCACTAATTGCTCCCGATACGTTCTCCTCTCTAACCCTTGCCTATTCCTTCAACTGACAATATTTGTTGAAAAACCTTCAAGAATCCTTTGAGATAAATGGAGAAAACACCAAAGAAATCATTAGCAAATCAAAGTGAAATGGAAAGATGAAATTCTTCATAAGTTTTGAGAGAAAAGAGATGTTTGGCTGATGAGAAAAGAGAGAAAATGAAAGTTACGCCAAAATAGATTTTCTAAACTAAATATCTTTTAATCAAAACATTTATTTATTTATTTAAATTAAACATGTTTAAAATATAGTCAATTAAAGGAATAACTTATTAACACCATAATAGCTCCCTAAAGATTCTAAGTTTTGGCCCTCTTTCAAAATAGTTTTTACGTTTTTACAAATTAGTCAGTAAACCGAAATGTCCATCATCCAAAAGTCATTTTCCAAAATTGGCTTCACCGATCCTTTTTATATATTTTAAGAGAATTTTAGGAAATTTTCTCATAATTTTATCACATCTTGAACCATGTTTTCCCTGAACCACCCCCGAACTAACCTGGATCTCTAGTTTAGGTTCTACGGACCCTAAACAACCTTTAAAGCTCCTAGGACCAAAATGACGGTGTTACAACTCTCTCCCACTTAGGAAATTGCATCCTCGAAATTTTACTTGGAGGAAAAAGGTGCGAAAACTGCTTCAACATATCTGCCTTGCTTTCCTACGTGGCCTTCTCAACTCTTCGATGTCGCAACAACACCTTCACGAGCTCAATCGTTTTTTTTTCACGAAGAACTTTGCTACTAGAATCAAGAATCTCAACAGGTTCCTCATCATAAGACAAGTCCGGTCGCAACTCAATTTCCTCAACTGGCATAACATGCGACGTATCTGACCTATACCTCCGCAACATTAAAACATGAAACATATCATGTATTTTCTCCAACTCAGGAGGCAACCTCAACGGATATGCAACATGACCAACATGCTCCACAACATCGTATGGTCCAATAAACCTTGGACTAAGCTTACCATTACGTCCAAACCTCATCACCTTCTTCCAAGGAAATACTTTCAAGCACATGCGATCACCAACTGCAAACTCAATCTCCCTGCGTTTCAATTCTACGTAGGACTTTTGACGATCTGAAACCGCCTTCAACCGATCACAAACAAGCTTTACCTTCTCCATGGTTCCCTTAAGGAGATCTGGCAAGGAAACTAACTTGTGCCCCACTTCCTCCCAACAAAGAGGCATCCTACACTTCCTACCAAACAAAGCTTCATACAGAGCCATTTGTATACTTGCATGATAGCTATTATTATAAGCAAACTCCACCAAAGGAAACTGTTTCTCCCAAGAACCTTGGAAATCTATAACACAACACTGTAATATATTCTCAAGCACTTGGATAACTCTCTTAGACTGACCATTCGTCTGAGGATGATACGTTGAACTTAAGCCATATACCCAAAGCTCTATGCAAACACTCCCAAAACCTTTCTGTAAACCTCATATCTCTATATGAAACTATAGAGTTGGGTACTCTATGCAAACGCACTGTCTCAGAAATGTATAAATCCACCAACTTATCCAAAGTATATGTAGTATGCACATCTATGAAATGTGCACGCTTTGTAAGACGGTCTACAATCACCCAAATGGATTTCTTCTTTGACGGGGTCAAAGGCAAACTGGACAAGAAATCCATCGTAATCCTCTCCCATTTCCATTTTGGTATCTTCAAAGGTTGCAACAGCCCGGAAGGAAACTGATGCTCAACTTTCACGCGCTGACAAACCATACACTTACTAACAAAATCAGAATATCCTTCTTCAACCCCACCCAATAGTAATCATCTTTGAATCCACGATACATCTTTGTACTACCAGAATGCATGGAAAAAGGACTGCTATGAGCCTCAGTCATGATAGTGCGCCTTAACGCTGTTAAAGTATACTCAAAGACCAATCATATGATGATTGTATTGACCTACTACCTTTACCGATTTTATCAAATAAAGGCATTGTCGTTATTTTCTTCTATTATATTTATGTGCATCACATTAACAAAAGAAAATAATATCCATAATAATATTATTATTATTATTAAAAGATCCTTAGTTGAGTATTATTATGGGCATGGATAGTAATAATACGTTTAAAGCTAACATGTTGTTGATTGATGACAATGTGTTGTAATTGACATAGTGATGTCAAAATCAAAGCATGAATATGATGTTGGATAACAACATATTGGATTGACCCGCAATGAGCATATGTCTTGGACTATTATGTAATTGTCACGATATTGCTCATAATGATAACTATATGTATGGTCCTTTGACTTTAGATTATTACTATCTTAACATATATTGTTGTGTGCTTTGATGCAATTAAATGTGCGCCGTAAATGGTTACACTATGAAGACTGACATTGAGCATATCATGATATGTGTAGTGGGGTATGAATGGTCGAGATAGGATTTGTCCTTCCTACATAATAGGAAACATATCACATGCCACTTGATTGAGTAAGACTAGAAATGCATGGCCATGCTCAAATAAGTTGATATGAGATATCACATATTATTCGTCTTTTGTCTACTCTAGATATCAAGAAATAATAGATAGGCAAAACAAGTGTGACTATTTCAAGACTTGTGCATGTTCTAGATATAAAGGACAAAGGGATATAATACATTAGAATAGTTGATCACAAAGATGTAACGTTGAATCTTTACTTCTAGTAATTTAGGTGACAATGACACATTGCTAGATGTCACTCATTGTTTGTGATATTGGAATAGTTCTGATAACTGCTACTAATGTTACTGGAACCTACAGGGTCACACCCTAGGGTTGAAAAGAGCAATTAATAAATAAGTTACATATGTACAATTTAGTTGTACGTATATAACATGTATAATTAATATTAAGACATGTATATTTGATATATATGCTAAAGTATTTTATTATACAGAATTCCAAATTTAAAATAATTAAAGTAATTATAGTTCGTAATTAATTAAAAATCCTATGCATTTAGGGTAACATACTATAAAAAGGGGTTAATGGTCTAGAAGCCGTCTAACCCTTTGAAACGTATTTTTCTCAAAAATGTTTTGTGAAAAAAGGAAAAATTGCTCTCAACTTTTCAACCGGGTGAACTGAGTAGAGGTTGAGACGATCTATTCGTGGAGGCTAAGATTCGTATCGTTCGTGAGATCGTTAGACGTTTCTGTTCGTGTTGTTTATTAAGGAACTCATTGTAAGTAAACCTATCTCTTCCTCCTGAATTTGGATTAAACATACATGGATCACTGGTGAGATCGTCGTGTTTGTTTTTTTCAATGTGCCATGGGGTGCGCCGATGATCTAACAAACGCAACATCTTTCAGCACAACTAACTGACTCTTAAAACACAAAACATCATCGTCATTGAAACAAAAGTCTATTGGATTACCTTCCGCAATGTCTTGAACATGCGGCACCAGCGAATCGTCAAGTAATTGCTTCTCTTTAATCAACTGTACAAACAAAGGTTTCACTTGTAACTCAGCCACCAAACCACCATCCCGCGATATACTAAACTGAGCAAACATGACTCTCAACTCCACATCTACATTCCTGCTTAAAGAATCGAGCACAATATTGGACTTACCAGGGTGATATTCTGTTGAGTTGATCACACAATTGCAAATGGCCAAGAGGGGTGAATTGGGAATTAAAAATTTAAAGGGAGGAAGGGGAAAAGTGAAAAAGATTAGACAAGACAATTTAGAGTGGTTCAAGCTTCTAACAAGCTCTACATCAACTCCCTTAGCTCCGACTAAGGATTTTCAACCAATCCACTAATTGATTCTTCCCCTTTTCTCGGTTAGGAGGAAACCTTACATACGGATTAAGCTTTCTACCCAAAGGTTAATCAAATTCACTTACATTTACAAAGAAAGAAAGGTGATCTGAAATGTATCTCTCAATAGATTAATTAATTGCCCAATTACAAACAAACACTCCCCAAACTTGAAAGAAAGATAAACAATGAAGAATTTTACAAGTTGGGTACACAAATTTGACTTTATAGGCTCAAGGGTTTGGAATAATTGCTTGGATGTTTCTTGAAGGTTCAATAGTTGTTGTTGGTGCTTTTGAGGCTTGCTTTTATACCTTCTCATCCATTTCTAGCCGTTTGGGTGGTTGAGATCATCAATAGAGCCGTTGGGGCTCTCTCTTCCCTCCATAAATGTTGTTCTGCAACTACTCGTATCAAACACGAGATCCTATATCGAAACAGACAACAAAAAAATAAAGATCTGTTGTGCGTAAAACAGGACCTGTATCGAAACGACTATAGGCCGTATCGAAACAGATTGAAATTGTAAAATGCCTTTAAGTGTAAAAACAAGGTTGTATCGAAATGGCTATAGGTTGTATCAAAAGTTTCTGAAACTGTAAATTTTTGTTTCGAAACAGCAAAGGGGCGTATCGAAACACTTAACCAATATTCCAAAAGTTTAGTTCTGACAAATAACGGTTAGTTCATTTAATGCTTGATTTTGAAAATACTTAACCCTTGTATCGAAACGGGTATGAGCTGCTTCGAAACAACTCTTAAAAATCAAAAGCCCATATGAAGGTTGTATCGAAATGGGCAAGCCTGTTTTGAAACCCTTGCCTCAAAACAGATTGGTACGTATCGAAATGGACGTTTCCAGTCGCAAATTGTATCGAAACACATTGGGAGTGTTTCACAATGCCTGGGCAGTTTTGTGTCTTTTTGCTTTGAAACACTTAGAAAATTTTATGGGGTTTGAGCTTTGAATTCAAAACATTTTAAGTCTAAAATTTAGTTGTCAAATGTGAGTCTTTTGATTACTTAAAAGTTTATTTACTTTGCAGTTTAGTCATTAGATTATTTGTTATATAAAAATCAAACATTGGTTTTACAATCTCCCTCCTTTTGATATAACAAAACCAAAGTAAATTTTTAAGTAAACTCCCCCTAAATTGAAGCTAGATTTTGAAAAAGATTTTGAAAATTTTAGCTTAACCCTTCTCCCCCTTTTTGTTAGATCAAAATCAATGAAGGAATATAATCATGAGATAAAGCAATATAGCACAAGACAAAGCATAATTAAACCAACACAATTGTCATTAAGCATAATAAACCAAAGCAAAAGAATTACACAATATCCAAACATAAAATCCAAACTTAATACTTAAAAACAATATATCAAAGCGTAGGTCTTAAAGCAAAAACATAGATATGTGCATAAATAAGGGAATTCTAAACTAGATGATATGCAATGGAATGCAAAGATCTAAGGCCCATCGTCATGTTCATCTTCATCATTGGTGGTGCTTCTTCGAAATTGTCTCCACTCGCCATAGAAGCTAGTAAAAGACATGTCCATCGAGGCTTGTTGTGTTTCAACCGAAGTGAGTCGATTCTCAACACTTTGGATACGTCCCTCCACGAAAGTGAGGCGAGTGTCAATAGTGGCAAAACCGGAGTCCATGTGAGTTTGCAAGCTATTGAATTGCTCAGTAAGAAAAGTCATGAGGGCTTCATTGTTTGGCGGAGCAACTTGATGTTGAGGTTCGTGGGCTGCAACTTGAGGACGATGCTCGACATGAATCCACTCTCCATCAATGTAATGGAATTTGCAACGGAGTAGTGTGCCCTCATTGATAGGATCCTTGAGAGGTTCTAGAAAGTCAAGAGAGCAATCGATCCCCAACTTTGAGAACAAGTAACTCAAGGTGGTGCCATAAGTAAAGGAGGTGACATGATCCAAGTTGTGGTTTTGAACAAGATATACCATCTCGACAAACATGATTTCACAAAGATTTGGTCGATGTCCCTAACGAATGCAACGAATCTAAAAATTGTCCACTTTTCAAAGGTGGGAAAAATTTCCTCTAGAAGGACAAAACCACAACGAGACCATGAGATGAAGGATGCAATCATGAGCATAAAGGACCGTGACGGACCCACCAAGAGTATGTCCCAACGAGTTCTCATCTAAAATACCCTCATCTTCAAACCTAAAAACATTGACCAAGGTTTCTGGATCAACCCGAAACTTGTTCCCCATTAGGTAGGACTCAATGGCAATCACTTGAGAATGATCGACATTGAAGATACATCGGTATTGGCATAGAAGATAAGAACCATATTACGATACAAAATATCGGGTAAGCTCAAAAAGGGTAAGAAATTCAAACGCCTCAATAAGTAAAGATAGAGAAATTGAAATTGTTCGGAATCCAAAAAGGGTATAGAGAAAATACACTCATGACGGATTGCATGATCTTGAAAGATCTTGAAGTTGGTATGGGCGTCTTTGTTTCGAAGACTCTTTTGATAGAGTAGAGTGAGGTTGGGACGAGAGGAATCGTCATCGATGTTAGAACTTCCACCAGTCTCATTGGTTCGTACTCTATTCCTAGAACACATATTCAAAACCTGGAAATAAATCAAGACACATAAACACATGTATGCGTAAATCAACCTAATATAATCCAATATGCAATCCAATAATCAAGGTGTTGATAAAAATCTATACAATATAGTTTAAAAACATATATAAATATAAAACAAATTTTTGGTATAAAGAATTTCAAAAAACAATAAAGAAAAATATATGGTATAATTTTTAAGTTCGAACAAAATTTTTCGAGTTTTAAAGAAATTTTTCAATAGCTTCAAAACCCATACTACAAGTATATATTCTATACAAAAATTGAGTAAAAATATTAATGAAAATCAAAGGAAAATTTAAAATAAAAAAAGGGTTTATACCTTGATATAGTATAATGGATGAATGAGGAATGATTAATGCACCAAATTTCTTGCGAAGCTTTAGCCTTGATGTGTAGATTGAAAACCCTAAAAAAATTATGTTTTGATGTGAAAAATCAAGATATTTGAGGGGTTTATATAAGGGTTTTTGGTTAGGGTTTGAGAGAAAAGGAGAGTTGGTGTTTTAATTAAAGTTGGATACTCATTTAAGGCTATTTAAAACAATATGCACGGACGCGTATCGATACTCCACTTAGCGTATCGAAACGAGGGTCTCGAAATGCTTTCGATTCATTTCGGTACGAGACTTGTTTCGATACAGGTTAACCCTGTTTCGAAACAACACCGCGAACCTGATCATTACTCTATTAATAATATAGCAAGAAGTGTTTGTGGCTTCTGCACAAAAATATTTAGGTAAATTGTTTTCACAAAGCATGGTTCTAGCCATTTCTTCTAAAGTTCGATTTTTCCTCTCAACTACCCCCATTTTGTTGAGGAGAGTGAGGTGTGGAAAAATTATGGCTTATATCATTTTCATTACAAAAATCATCAAAACCTAGATTTTGAAATTCAGTTCCATGGTCACTTCTAATATGGGAAATATTTTGACCGAGGTCATTTTGAGTCATTTTGAGAAATATAAAGTTGTGGTTTGGGTTCGAAATCGTAAGCTTGTTGTTGAGTTAAGGTATGAATTGATTGGTTGAGCAAGTATGCTCCTAGATTTGATTTGGATGTGAAACATTGATATGATTGACTATTTTATGGATTGGTGCGTGATGTGAAGCCATATCTGTTGAGTTATTGGCTATATCGTTTTCGACGTGTTGGTAACACGAGCGAGGTATTCGAGCAGAACCTGGGTTTAATAACTCGTGTGAGAGGTTCAGGCGCTAAAAAGTGAGTTGTGGACTCTAGTTTTTAGTGATAGCCAGTGTAAGAATGGTCATGCTTAAAGGGTATCGCTTGGGTTGAGGCAAGGTTGTGGTAATGTTGGTCAAAGATTGTATGGTCAGTGTGTCAAGGCTTGAGTAGTATTTAAAACCTATTAAGTATGTGGATCGTATGACCATGTGAGGCGAGCTTGACCACGGGTGACTTGTAACGCCCTGATTTTGGGCCTAGATGTTTTAGAGTTGAATCGGGCCGGCCGATAACAGTTCGAATCTTTAAGGGAGATTTAGGGAACACCTAGTTCGGGATGCTTTAAAAATATGGAAAATATGTAAAAATAATCATTTATTATATGAATAATTATGGTTAAAACAATTTTAAAAAATATGATTTGGAAATGCTACATTTCGGTGTAGTGACCAAATCGCAGTTTTTGCAAAAGTTGACTAGTGATTGTTTTGTAAAGGATTGAAACTTTGAATCTTTAAGGAGCTAATTTTACCAAAATGTTTTTAATCAAATTTCTCTTTATTTTGGGTGTTTTAATAATGATTTAATAAAAGGAATTAAAAGAGAAAATTCTATTTTGACTTTCATAACTACTTTACGATATTTTTCCCTCTTTTCATTTTCTCTCAACTTCCACTCAGCCAAACACACTTCCTTCATCAATTAATCTCTGATTTTCATTCCTTTTTCCTAAGATTTCAATCTCCTATGGATTCCTAATCTTTTTCTCATCAAATCCTCTTGTTTTCACTTTGGATTTTCAAGAAAACTTGCCCAAATTAAGGAGAAATCAGCCATTAGAGGTGAGCTTCGTCCTTCTCCTCTAATGATCAGTTCTTTACTGAAATTCTCAAGTTATCAATCCTTTGTTAATGATTTTTGAGTTGCTTTAATGTTAGAAACATGAAATTGTGTCAAAACTCAAGATTCTTGGAGAGATCTTGATGATTTTCGTAACTATTGTTTAGGCTCTGTTTTGAGGTTGATTTCTAATGTATTTTGGATGGTAATTGATGTTATAAATGAGGTTTTATCAAACAAATCCCGAATAGGTTTGAATTCCCAAGTTTTGCATGCTAGATTGGTGGTTTTTGGGGTGGTTTTGGTGTTCTGCTGTAGCTGGAGGTATAAGGACGAGTTTATAGTGATTTTTGGTGTTGATTGAGGTTTAGAAATGATTAGAAGTGGTAGATCTTGGCTGGGCTTTGTTTTGGAAGAGTTTGGAGAAGATTTCGGTTGTTTTTGGTGGACGAAATGATGCTTTTGAATAGAGCAGCGAGTTTGATTAGTTGGCTGGTGATATCAATGCATGATAATGCATTAATCCTCTGCTCTTATGTGTAATCACTACAACAATTTAGACTTTTAGTGACAATTTGACAGTGACTAGAAGTAATTTTGTCACAAATATTAAACTTTTGTGACAAATTTTTTGTGCGACACTATTAGTATAAGTAATTGTGATGTATTTTTATTTGGTCACTATTATAGTAATAATTGTGACGATTACATTTTTTACAATTAAATTCTCACTATAAGTCTATAATTGTGACATAAATTTTATTGTCACTAAAACTTTGACACATAATAGTGACAATATATAAAGTAGTCATTGTTATTTGATATCTCTTGTGACAATGAAATTGTTTGTCACTTAAAATCTTACTTTTTGTTGTGATAAGTTTTGTCACCAATGGAAAAATAAAATTAATGACAAATTAGATATTGTCACAATAATAGATTTATTTTTATAATAATAGTAATAATTACAATTATAAAAAATTAACGTTATCATAAACTAGTTTGTCAAAAGGTAAAATAATTCTATTAGTCTCTATATTATGCGTAAATTGTTGTTTTAGCCATTCTATTTCGATCAATTTTAGTCCCTATATTTTTAAAAATTTAAAATTTCAATCCTGATCCAAATGGACCACGACAATATGACTAAATTACAATGACTAAAAATGACAAAAATAAAAGAACGAAAATCAAATATGCAACTTATGTATAACAAATAAGCTAAACAACAAATTTTTACTTAACATATTTAAAGACCATCATTAATGTCAAGATTGAAATTTTAAATTTTAAAAAGTACAGAACTTAAAGTGACCAAATTAAAATAAAAAGACTAATATGTAATCTTGTCATAATATGTGTTAGCAAAATTTTACCTTGTGAAAAATTTTACGCTTATATTTGTTTTAACTTTGTTTGTAAAGTTAAAATTTGCATTGTTAGTATACAAAGTAATTATCGCATAAAGGATAAATCTATCAATAATTTGAATTAAATTAATTCATGTAATTAATGAAAATATAATATTTTAAGTGTAAATCTTAATAAAATATGTTTATATTTTAAAACCAATGCAATTAGTTTTATATATATTCTTCGATAAACCTATTTCATATAAGAAACCATAGAAAATTAATTAAATTATTATTATAATAATTAGTGTTATAATTAATACATATTTTTAAAATAAATAAAATTAATTTCATTTAAAATTTAACCTAAATACTATTTTTCTTTCAAAATAATATTAAATTTCTTGCCTAGCCTAGTGGATAGACATTGCACTCTCCCCCTAAAGGTTCCATGTTCAATCCTCTATGAAAAGTTAAAAGCGTTTGTTGACTGCAATGCAAATGACCCATTAAATTTCAGGGACATAAATAAGATGTTTACATCTAAAAATATAATTATTTTATAATTAATTTTTTATAATTAAAAGTGAAAACATATTTTAGACACTATTTCAATTTGTATTTGTGATAAAAATGTTTGTCACTAATAAAAATAATATTAGTGTCTAAAGTTTAGTCACTGTTATTAATCTTTTATGTCAAAAATGTAGTCACAAATAATATAACTAATTGTGACGAAATGCATAAAAGTTGTCACTAATATAATAGTGGCGGAGTTATTACTGACGAGTGGTGACGACTCAAAAAAATGATCACCGTGAATTTCAGTGACTAAATTTAATACTTTTAGTGACCATTTTCAATGTCACTAAAAATGCATTTTCTTGTAGTGAATAAACATGGGAGACATCTTCGGACGCTTTTGGTGTTGATCCGGAAGTGCCGGGAGCTTAGATATCGTTTCGGCGAGCAAGCGAAACGTAATCGGTGAGTGCGAATGGTTTTAGAAGTCCTTGAGGAACAAAGAAACAAGGTTTGGGGATTTAGGATTGGTTTGAAACACCATCCTAAGTCCGGAAGTAAGTATGGCTAGATTTGCTCTCAAATATGTGGTTGTTGCCCATAAAATGCTTTTACATGCTCTTGTTTTGAGATAGACAAATTCCTATTGTTTTATGCATGATTTGTAGCATGAGATGATGCTTTATAGAGATTTCATGAGATAGCATGTTGCATTGAAGAGTTTTGAGATTTTGATTTAATGCAAAGCATGTGTTATGATTTTAAAATGAGATGAGAAATGTTGCATTAAAAACAGTAGGTGAGATGATGTTTTAACATAATATATTGGCATAGAAGATGAGATACTTACCGGATATAATTGATCGATCAATAGGATGAGAGTGCACTATAAACTAAAATTTGTATGTGCTCTTTGGAGTCGGGCAATCAGGTAGTTTCATCCCGATCCAAAGTGAGAATCCGATGATGATAGATACCATCGGGGTAGGACTTGGTGAAATATACAAGCTTTGTGGCGATGAGAGATACTGCCATGAGAGTCCGGTGATGAGAGATTCCATCGGGGTAGGACTTGACTTTGAGTCAAGCTAATCCGCATATCTGAGTAAAGATGAAATGTGAAATGCCAATATAATATATGAAAATGTATTTGATTCACATGTACCAAATGTTGAGATGATTTATGCTATGAGAAATGCATATGAGATTTGTATATGAAATGCTTAGTTTTCGCAAGCATGTGTATGGCCTTGCTATGAGATTTGCATTGGTTTAAATGCATGATATATAATAGAGGTACATATGATTTCAAATGAAGATTTTCTTTGAAATGGTTTTCAAGCATGAGATAGAATGAGCATGTTATTGAAAATGGTTTTTGAGAAAGTGTTTTGAATAATGCATTGTTGTGTTGGTTTTCTTTAGAGCTTGCCTCACTAAGCAAATGTGCTTATGCTCTCTCTTACCAACAATGCAGATAATTGAGATGATTTTGGGCAGCGAGAAGGTTAAGAACATCCAAGGAAGTGGAAGCTCATGTATGGTGATGTTTTTACATACTTTAGTATTGATATTTGGCAATGGGGCTTCAAGGTTGTTTTTGGGAGATGTATTTGGAACTCCCTGTGTTTGTAGCAAATTTGTTATGGCTTTTGAAGTTTGTAAAGGGTCTTATATGGTTTGGTTTGAGGTTTGAGGTCCTTATTTGGTTCATGTGATTAGAAAGCATGCCTATAGACTCAATGGTCACTTGATTGATTCCATGCTTAGCTTAAGCTTCTTAAATATGTTCTATAATGTCTAATCATGTTGATGGTATGTTATGGTATGATTTGGGACATGTTTGATTGTGAAAAGATGTGAAAAACCAAAATTTTGTAAGGTTGCAGGGCAGGGTGTATCGAAACACCCTTATATGTTTCGAAACAGAGGCCCGAAATGGCCATAGTGTTTCGGAACGGGTGAAGGTGTTTAGGAACACTTTGGCTACTAGAGAGGCCTATTTCGATACTGGTCTCGGAATGCACCCGAGTACCGAAACGGTCAACTCCATTTCGATACGACCGCTTCGATAAGACCGTTTCGATACCAGGGTCAGCGTTTCGAAACGGTTGACCGTTGGGCTGTGTTTTGAATTGTTTCAAGTTCTCATGTCTTACATTTTAGTCCTTGATGTTATGGATGCACTTGATTTAGCTTGGAATGTTCTTTTAAGCTGATATTTGACAAAGATGCATGTAAAATGACTAATTACATTCTGGTAAGCTTAAAATCGGCAAAGTTCTTATATTTTCCAAAATTTACATTTTGGTCCCTCAAAGTATAATTCTTACAATTGAATCCCTAATTGATCTCTGATCGTTGTGCCTTTCTCTCCTATGATTCTTGAGTAATCACATAGGCTTAATGTGCATCTAGAAAAGATAAAAGAAAAAAAGGGTCGTTAATCAAGGTTGACTTTCAGGTTGACTTTGGTTTTCCCCGTGTAATCTTCGTAGTTCGGGTCAAGCGTCTAGGTCGGGCTAAGGGGTTACATTTGTTGGTATGAAAGCTAGGTTAACGAATATTTAGGGCTTGGTAAGTGGTTAATGTGTGTGATTGTGAATGATTGTGACTTTTCGGTGAAGGTATGATGTATGAGTATTGATGATTGGTTCTGTTGAGATGAGTTTATGATGCTATACTATGTTTGGGGTATTTTGGGGATCCCATTGCCATATCATTACTATTGAGAATAAATGTTTTCAAAAATGAGCTTGAGTACTTGGATTACTTGCCTTATTTTGCCTAATTGAATTTATTGTATTTTGGCAGCTGAATTGTAATAATGTTCAGAAGTTGGGATGTATTGTGTCCCTGTTGCATGGTGATGCGTACACGTGGTGGACGACCACAATTGCAGGAATGGAAGATGATGATGTGACTTGGACATTCTTCTTGAATGCATTCAAGCGGAAGTACTTGGGAGTTCGTTACCTTGATGAGAAAAAGAGGGAATTCATGTCCCTTGTGCAAGGGAGTATGACGATGGCGGAATATGAGGTGCAATTTGTACGCCTTAGCCAATATGCACCTGAGTTGATTCCTAACGAGCGGGAAAGGTGTGAACAATTCCACTATGGGCTGGTGGCAGATGTGAAAACCTATATGCTCGCAGTGGACTATATTGATTTCAATGTCTTGGTCACCAGAGCCAAGGACATTGAGCTGAATCTTGGTATGGCAAGTCGAACGGGAAGATCTAGCTCAGGGAAGCGAGCTGCAGAGCGTGATTTTTGTAGAGATTGCTATAAGAGGCATAAGGATAGAAGGCAACATGTTGATGCTAGACGTAGGGGTGGTAACCCTGGGAGAGGTTAGCAAGGACCAAATGCTTTCATGCGGACTTCTGAGTGCAATCGGTGTGGTAGGAGGCACACTGGTGAGTGTTGGGGCAATCTTTGTACGTGTTGGAACTGTTGTAATTGAGGGCACATGAAGAAAGATTGTCTGCGGCCGTTGAGAGAGGGTCAAGCTCCGATGAGAGCAGCTGAGCCACATAGAGGTCGTGGGCGCGGCCGTGGTAACTTCCAGCGCAGAGATGAAGGTGAAAGGAATGTAGCACATGTGGTGGCTGTTCAACCTTAAGGTGGTGGCCAGGCTCGAGTGTATGCCCATCGAGAGGGGAGGAATGACACGGATGTGATCGCAAGTACCTTTACTTTGCAGTCCTTGTCATTACTTTCTTTGATTGATTCTGGATCTACACACTCGTATATATTGTGTGAACATGCTCAAATGCTTGGTTTGCCTGTTGAGTCTTTGGATGTGGGTATGCGTGTGACTAGTTCCTTTGGTGAGACGGTTGTTACAAGAAGATTGTACAGGAGATGCCCCTTAAAAGTGTAAGATCATGTGTTTCTTGTCAATCTTATGGAATTACCATTCTATGGATTTGACGTAATTCTTGGTATGGATTGGCTTGTTGAGTATAGAGCTGTTGTGGATTTTGAAAGCAAGTGAGTTTCGCTGAAACTTGCAGATGATTATGACGTTGTGGTGGTGGGAGAAAATGTGAAGTTTCTAGCTAATGTGGTGTCTACGCTTGAAGCAAGCCGGATGTTGCGTCAAGGATGTGAGGCCTATCTAGCTTTTATCATGAATCCTAGTACCAAGAAGGTTCGCGTACAGGATATAAGGACCGTGTGTGAGTTCCCTGGAGTGTTTCCGGGGGAATTACCTGGTTTTCCGCCTAGTCGGGAGGTTGAATTCGGAATTGAGTTGTATGAGAACATAACTCTGGTGTCCATTGCTTCCTATCGCATGGCACCCAAGGAGTTGAAGGAGTTGAAAACGCAACTTCAAGAGTTGCTTGACCGGGGCTTTATTCGGCCTAGTGTGTCACCTTGGCGTGCACTGGTCTTGTTTGTTAAAAAGAAAGATGGCACGATGAGGATGTGCATTGATTATCGTCAGCTGAATAAGTTGACCATTAAGAACAAGTATCCTTTGCTGAGGATTGATGATCTTTTTGATCAGTTTCGATGAGCGGTTGTGTTTTCAAAGATAGATTTGAGGTCAGGATACTATAAGTTAAAGGTGAAGGATGTGGATGTGCCGAAAACAGCCTTTCGAACAAGATATGGCATTATGAATTTCTGGTGATGTCGTTCGGATTGACGAATGCTCCCGCTGCTTTCATGGACATGATGAACAGGGTGTTCCATGAGTTCTTAGATAAGTTCGTTGTGGTGTTCATCGATGATACCCTTGTGTACTCTCGTACTGAGGAGGAGCATGAGGGTCATTTGAGGATCATTTTGCAAGCGCTGTTAGAGAATCAGCTTTATGCTAAGCTGAGCAAATGTGAGTTCTGGCTAAAGGAAGTTGTTTTTCATGGCCATGTGGTTTCGGCTGAAGGGATTCGAGTTGATCCTCTAAAGATTGAGGCGGTGCTGAATTGGAATCCTCCTAGGTCTGTTCATGAAGTTCGTAGTTTCCTTGGGTTGGCAGGTTACTACCGGAGGTTCGTAGATGGATTTTCTAAGATTGTTGTCCCTTTGATGAAGTTGTTGCAGAAGGATGTTAAGTATGAATGGACAGAAGTGAGACAACAAGCTTTTGAGAAGCTAAAGGCAGCTTTGACGCAAGCTCCTATCTTGGTTCAACCTAAATCAGGAAAAGAGTTTGTGGTGTATAGTGACGCATCCTCTCTGTGGCTCGACTACTCTCACCGGAGCCTGACCTTCTCTCAACGGCTGAGGACAATCTTTCTTCATGTGCCCTCGATTACCACAATTCTAGCATGTACCAAGATTACCCCAACACTCACCAGAATGTCTCCTACCACACCGGTTACACTCAGGAGTTCTCAAGAAAGCATTTGGTCCTTGTTGACCTCTTCCAGGGTTACCACCCCCACGTCTAGCATCACCATAAGGCCTTCTATCCTTATGCCTCTTATTGCGATCTCTACCAAAATCACGCTCAGCAGCTCACTTCCCTGTGCTAGATCCTCCTGCTCGACTCGCCAGACCAAGATTCAGGTCAATGTCCTTGGCTCGGGTGACCAAGACATCAAAATCAGTATAATCGGCTGCGAGCATATAGGTTTTCACATCCGCCACCAGTCCATAACGGAATCGTTCACATCTTTCACGCTCGCTAGGAATCAGCTCAGGTGCATATTGGCTAAGGCGTACAAACTGCACCTCATAATCTTCCACCGTCGTGCTCCCTTGCACCAGGGACATGAATTCCCTCTTTTTCTCATCGAGGTATCGAACTCCCAAATATTTTCACTTGAACGCATTCAAAAAGAATGTCCAAGTCACATCATCATCCTCCATTCCAACAATAGTGGTCGTCCACCATGTATATGCATCACCATGCAACAGAGACACAATGCATCCTAGCTTCTGAACGTTGTTACAATTCAACTGTCCAAGTATCCTCTTGGTACTCTCCAACCAAGACTCGGAACCTTCCGGGGTCAACCCTCTAAACTGAGTCCCTCCCAGACTGCGGAGACGCTCCAACGACAATCTCACATTGGCACCATCCTGAGGTGCAGCTCCATGAGCTCCAGCTACTGCTGCATGGAAAGCTCCCGAAATAGCTTGTATCAACACGGACATATTAGGAGCAACTTGCCCCTGAACTCCCTTGGGTCCAGCAACCCCAGCACCAACTCTAGCAGCACCAACCCCAGCTCCACCACCACTAGGTGGTCCACCATAGGGAGGAGGAGGTAGATCCTCAGCCTTCTCTACGTTCTCGTTCTCAGCCGTAGAATGGGTATTGATTATAAGCTCTCTACGTGGCCCCGTAATAAAACAATGCAACTAACAAAATACAATATATCCAATTACGCCTAATAAGGCATGTAATCCAAGTACTCATGCTCATTTTTGAAAACAATTCCTCTCATTAGTAATGATATGGAAATGGGATCCCCAACTATACCCCAAACACAGCATAGCATCACAATCTCATCTCAATAGAACCAAACATCAACAATCATACATCATTCTTTCACCAAAAGGTCACAAACATTCATAATCTCATACATTAACCACTTACCAAGCCCCAAACATTTGCTAACCTGGCTTTGATACCAACAAATGTAGCCCCCTTAGCCCGGCCTAGACGCTTGACCCGAACTACGAAGATTACACGGGGAAAACCAAAGTCAACCCGAAAGTCAACCTTGATTAACGACCCTTTTTTTCTTTTTTTCTTTTGTAGATGTGCACTAAGCCTATGTGAATACTCAAGAATCATGGGAGAGAAAAGCAAAGTGATCGGAAAACAATTGGGGACTCAATTGCAAGAAGTACACTTTTAGGGACCAAAATGTAAATTTTGGAAAATATAAGGACTTTGCAGATTTTAAGTTTACCAATAGGTAATTAGTCATATTACATACCTCTCTGTCAAATTTCAGCTTAAAGTGACATTCCAAGCTCAAGCAATTGCAACCACAACATTTAGGACTAAAATGTAAATCATGAGAACTTGAAACAATTCAAATGCACAGACCAACGGTCAACCGTTCTGAAACGCTGGCCTTCGTACCGAAACGCCCGTATCAAAATGGTGTTGACCGTTTCGGTACTCGGGTACGTTCCGAGACCAGTATCGAAACAGGCCTCTCCAGTAGCCAAAGTGTTCCGAAACACCTTCCCCCTTCCGAAACGCTATGGCCATTTCAGGCCCCTGTTTCAAAATAGATAAGGGTGTTTCGATACACTCTGCCCTGCATCAGCAAAATTTTCTGGTTTTTCACCTCATAACTCAATCAAACATGCTCCAAATCATACCACAACATACCAACAACAAGATTAAACATCAAGGAACATATATAAGAGACTTAAGCTAGAGCATGGCATCAAACACATGAACATTTAGTCTATAGGCATGCTTCCTAACCACATGAACCAAATATGGACCTCAAACCTCAAACCAACCATTTAAGACCCTTTACAAACCACAAAAGCCTCAACAATCTTGCTACAAACATAGGGAGTTCAAAACACATCTCCCAAATACAACCTTGAAACCCCATTGCCAATTATCAATACTAAAGTATGTAAAAACATCACCATACATGAGCTCTACACTTCCTTGGATGTTCTTAACCTTCTTGCAGCCCAAAATCACTTCAATTATCTGCATTGTTGGTAAAAGAGAGCGTAAGCACACTTGCTTAGTGAGGCAAGCTCTAAAGAAAAAAACCAACACAACAATGCATTATTCAAAACACTCTCTCAAAAGCCGTTTTCAACAACATGCTCATTCTATCTCATGCTTGAAAACCATTTCAAAGAAAATCTCCATTTGAAAACATATGTACCCTTATTCTATCTCATGCATTTAAACCAATGCAAATCTCATGGCAAAACCATTCTCATGCTTGTGAAAACTAAAGCATTTCATATTCATATCTCATATGCATTTCTCATAGCATAAATCATCTCAACACTAGGTACATGTGAATCAAATACATTTTCATTTATTATATTGGCATTTCACATTTCATCATTACTCGGATATGCGGATTAGCTTGGCTCAAGGTCAAGTCCTACCCCGGTGGAATCTCTCATCACCGGACTCTCATGGCAGTATCTCTCATCGCCACAAAGCTTGGGTATTTCACCAAGTCCTACCCCGATGGTATCTCTCATCATCGGATTCTCACTTTGGATTGGGATGGCACTACCCCCATTGCCCAACTCCAAAGAGCACATACGAATTTTTAGATTATAGTGCACTCTCATCCTATTGATCGATCAATTATATCCGATAAATATCTCATCTTCTATACCAATATATTATGTCAAAACATCATCTCACCTACTGTTTTTATGCAATATTTCGCAAGACTTTCTCATCTCATTTCAAAATCATATCTCATGCTTTGCATTAAATCAAAATCACAAAACTCATCAATGCATCAATGCATCATGCTATCTCATGAAATCTTTTCAAAGCAACATCTCATGCTACAAATCATGCATAAAACAGTAGGAATTTGTCTATCTCAAAACAAGAGCATGTAAAAGCATTTTAGGGGCAACAACCACATATTTGAGAGGAACTCTAGCCATACTTACTTCTGGACTTAGGATGGTGTTTCAAACCAATCCTAAATCCCCAAACCTTGTTTCTTTGTCCCTCAAGGACTTCTAAACCATCCGTACTCACCGATTACGTTTCGCTTGCTCGTCGAAATGCTATCTAAGCTCCCGGCACTCCCGGATCAACACCAAAGGCGTCCGAAGATGTCTCCCATGTTTATTACACATAAGATCAGAGGATTAATGCATCATCATGCATTGAAATCATCAGCCAACTAAACAAACTCGTTGCTCTACTCAAAAGCCTCATTTCGGCCACCAAAACAACCGAAATCATCTCCAAACTCTTCCAAAACAAAGCCCATCCAAGATCTATCACTTCTAATCATTTCTAAACATCAATCAACACCAAAAATCACCATAAACTCGTCCTTATACCTCCAGCTATAACAGAACACCAAAATCACCCCAAAAACCACAATTCTAGCATACAAAACTTAGGAATCCAAACCTATTCGGGATTTGTTTGATAAAACCTCATTTATAACATCAATTACCATCCAAAATACATTAGAAATCAACCTCAAAACATAGCCTAACCAATAGTTACAAAAATCATCAAGATCTCTCCAAGAATCTTGAGTTTTAACACAATTTCATGTTTCCAACATCAAAGCAACTCAAAAATCATTAACAAAGGATTGCTAACTTGGGAATTTCAGTAAAGAACTGATCTTTAGAGGAGAAGGATGAAGCTTACCTCTAATGGCTGATTTCTCCTTGATTTGGACAAGTTTTCTTGAAAATCCAAAGTGAAAACAAGAGGATTTGATGAGAAAAAAGATTGGGAATCAAAAGGAGATTGAAATCTCATCAAGAGGAATGAAAATAAGAGACTAATTGATGGAGGAATTGTGTTTGGCTGAATAGAAATTGAGAGAAAATGAAATGAGAGAAAACTAACGTAAGGTAGTTATTAAAAGTCAAAGATAGATTTTCTTTTTAATAATCCTTATTTCCCTTAATTAAAACATTAGTAAAAACACCCAAAATAAAGATAAATCTGATTAAAAACATTTTGGTAAAATTAGCTTCTTAAAGATTCAAAGTTTCAATCTTTTACAAAACAGTCACTAGTCAACTTTTGCAAAAACTGCAATTTGCTCACTACACCGAAATGTAGTATTTCCAAACCTTATTTTGTAAAATTGTTTTTACCATAATCATCCATATAATAAATGAGGATTTTTAGATATTTTTCCATAATTTTAAAGCATCCCGAACTAGGCGTTCCCTAAATCTCCCTTAAAGGTTCGAACCGTTCCCGACCGGTCCGATTCAAACTCTAAAACTTCTAGGCCCAAAATCAGGGCATTACACATTGGGAGAAAACCTCGGTTAAGGGAAAAAGTGCAATGCGTATTTACTCTCCCTCATGAAAACGCCATAGAAGATTTTTCAAAATTCATAATTCAATCTTGAATAGTATTTTTCTAAAGATCGTGAGAGATGAAACTTTGGATTAGTATGTTCCATGATGTATCCACCTTTCAAATTGAGATATAAATCTTGCATTATCTTCACACAAGATTGCTTTGTATCATATCTTGTGAAAGTAAATCAACATATCTTTTGGATATGTTGGTCAATGGTCTTAGCCAAACACATTTTTGTCTTGCCTCGTGCATAACAATTATTTCTAATACATTCGAGGAGGCATCAATGAATGTTTGAAGATCTAAAGGTAATGATCTTTTTATATCCATGGATATTTCTTGACCAACTAATATATGGTGCTTCAAGACCAAGAAAATATATAGTTATCTTTATTCACATCCAACAATCTTACAATTATTGGGTACTCAATGGATAAGCTTTATCCATATTGAATCTTCTTTAAGATTCTTTTAACTTATGTCCATTTATAGACAAAAACGCATATTTAAGTGCTCGATCTTTAGGTTGAGACAAACCACATCTCAAGATTGTTTTTCTCAAATCATTTCCTAAAATAACCAAATGCTTTGAAAGCTCTTCTAGAGTTCTAATAATATTTAAATTATCATAATGAATCTTGATCAAAACTCCTTTTACAAAAAGAATAAGGAAATATGATCATTCTTATAGTATTTCCTCAATTAGTACACACTAAGGCGATTATACCAAATGCGTCAAAATATAAAGAATCAAAGGGATATATCTAAATAAATTTCCTCAGAATTTCTAAATGCTTCTAGCATTTTAAATCCGTCAAGGATAACTTTTCTTTTATAGGGATCCACAAAATGATTAAACGCATATAAAATATTTCATAACTGCCAAAGTAATTGCATCTACCATGAAGTATTTAGAATTGTTCATAAATTATAATTTCGTCAAAATTACGACTACTTATTTGTGCCTGACTTGCATTACACCTTTAGGTGTTTGGATTACTGGTCCAAATACTTCCCTTTTAGAAGTTCAAAGTATCTTTCTACATTGGCCAATCATTTCAATATCTATAGATTTCAATACAAGATCCTCGTTTTCTTTCTTTACTTCTATAGAAGTTTTCTATGTAAAATTGTTTGTAAAATCGTTGTCGACAACTTTTCAATTTTTTGATTCCATTCTCGTAGTGACATAACGCGTCGAGATCTCTTCAAGATTTAAATCTTTATTTCAGGCACCTGAAACTCTTTTAGATTTTTATTATTAGTTATGTCTTATGTCTCTTTAGGAGCACCCGCCTCCAATATATGGTCATCTCACACTATTTTCTATTTACAAGAATTTCAATCATTGGAACCAATTTTCATGCTTCATGAATGATTTACATCCATTCGCTTTAACATGTAATTCAAATTTAGAGCATTTAAGCTGGTATATGAGACTTAGTTTGTAACCCCCTTAGCCCGGACTAGACGGTTGACCCGAACCAAGGTGATTACACGGGGAAAACCGAAGCAAACTTGTTAAGGCTGACTCCGATTAACGACCCCTTTTTTTATTTTCCTTTTTATCTACTCTAAATGCACAATATTAACCTATGTGTCCAGCAAGACATTTAGAAAGAAACGGCGCAGCGATCGGAGTTCAATTAAAGGTTCGATTGCATACAATTGTCTATTAGGGACTAAATTGTAAATTCAAGAAAATACAATGTCTTTTCCGATTTTAGGGTTACCATTCCAAGATTAATCATATAACATACCAACATGTCAAATTTCATCATCAAAGGATCATCTGAACTCAATCTATCGCACAACCATTAATCAGGGACCAAAATGCATAAATTCAAAACTTACAAGATTCCAATAACTGAAAATAACTAACTCGTGTCGATACATTTGGGCATGTATCGATACGCGGGAAGACAGTAGCAAAAGATGGGAAGAGCGTATCGATACGCTTCCCCACGTATCGGTACGACCTTCAAACTTTGCTTGGGCGTATCGATACGCGGCCTTCAAACTCAAGGATCTCAAGGATTTCAGAATCTATATCACTAAAACACTTTCTCAACAACATAATCATATCAAAATTCATTTAGAATCCATCTACACAGAGCTCATCAAAACAAATCCAAAAATCAAGAATTAAATCACAATTTTGCAAGATTTTGATCTTAAACCATAACTATTATCAAAACTTGGTTAAAAATATCAATTGAGAGTCAATAATCTTAGGAATTTCAATAAATAACCTATATTAGAGGTTGAGAACGAGATTTACCTCCAATCCTTGCTTTCCTCAATAGATGACAAGTTTTTACTTCACAAATCTTGAAGAAATTGAAAAGGATTCTTTGAAATGAAAGAGAAATCAAGAAGAGAAAGTTTGGGAGAAAAGAATTCTGGAGAAAATGATTTAGAATGGTGTTTGGTTGAAAATGAGAAGAGAAAAGTAGTTACGTAACTAAAATCTCCCAATTTAATTATTTAATTAATAAAATAAATAAAACCTTTTTAATCCAATTAATTAAAAATCATTTTAAACACATGTCATATTAAGGAAGTGCTTAATTGCCATAAAGCTCCCTAAAGATTCTAAGACTTTGACTCTCCCTTTTGAAAATTGCATTTTTCACAGTTTTGAAACTTTACATTTTGGTCACTACCAAAAATGTACTACCTCCGAAACTCTTTTTGTAAAATTGATTTGACCAACCTCTAAAACATAATTGTAGAGGATTTTAGCAATTTTTCCCAAATTTTTAGCCTATCCCGATCCTTGATTTCCTTAAATCTCCTAACGCGATTCGAACTGTTTCTGACAGGTCCGATCTGATGCCTAAAGCATCTAGGCCCAAAGCCATGGCGTTACAACTCTCCCCCACTTAGGAAATTTCATCCTCGAAATTTTACCTGAAGGAAAAAGGTGTGGAAAATTGCTTCAGCATGTCCGCCTTGCTCTCCCAAGTGGCCCCTTCAACTCCCCGATGTCGCCACAACACCTTCACAAGTTCTATCGTCTTGCCACGAAGAACTTTGCTGCTCACATCCAGAATCCTTATTGGTTCCACATCATAAGACATATTTGGATTCAACTCTATCTCCTCAACAGGCATCACATGCGAAGGATCCGATATGTACCTCCGCAACATTGAGACACGAAACACATCATGAATCTTTTCTAGCTCGGAAGGCAATCTCGACCGATATGCCACAGGACCAATACACTCTACAACCTCAAACGGTCCAATGAACCTCGGGCTAAGCTTACCCTTACACCCAAATCTCATCATCTTCTTCCAAGGCGATACCTTCAAGAACACACGTTCGCCAACTGCAAATTATACAGCTCTGCCAACTTATCCAAGGTATACGTAGTATGCACTGGCAAGAAATGTGCACACTTTGTAAGGCGATCCACAATCACCCAAATCGAGTTCTTCTTTGACAGTGACAAGGGCAAACCGAACACAAAATCCATAGTAATTCTTTCCCACATCCATTCTGGGATTCTCAAAGGTTGCAACAACACAGAAGGAACCTGATGTTCAGCCTTCACTCGCTGACACACCATGCACTTGCTGACGAAATCAGCAACATTCTTTTTTAGCCCCACCCAGTAATACTCAACCTTCAGATCACGGTACATCTTTGTACTACCAGGGTGCGTAGCGAAAGGACTACTATGGGCTTCCATCAGAATAGTGCGCCTTAACTCAACATCATTTGGCTCCACTATCCGACTCCCAAAACACAAAACCCCATCATCACTAAAATTGAAATATGAAGGCTTACCCTCCGCAATATCCTGAATATAGGGAACAAGAAAATCATCTGACAACTGCTTCTCTTTGATCAACTGAATCATAGATGGTTTCACTTGCAATTCAAGCGAGCAAACATCACCCTCAACTCCACAACCACTTTTCTTCTCAAAGCATTGACCACAACATTGGCCTTTCCAGCATGATACCTCATCATCAGAACATATTCCTTAATCAACTCCAACCACCTTCATTGCCTAAAATTCAACTCTTTTTGAAACATTAGATGCTTCAAACTCTCGTGATCCGTGAACTCTACACTTCTCAATACGAAAACCCAAAATCTGCCCACTCACAATCCAAAAATCCTCAACACGAGACTCTAACACCGTCTCCAACAGCCGCTCCACTTACATCAACTGTCTCAAGAAGGTTTACTTACACTCAGCCAACAGACCACCCTCTCACAAAAACCCAGCCAAAACAACATGGCTCTTGAGCCTACATAACCCCACATAAAGCTCATTCTCTAAGCACTTACATCCGTCTGAAAGCATACGCCACAACCTTCCCAACCTGCTTAACCACTCATCCTACAACTCATGCAAGAGTAATGAACTCTCAACTCAACTCAAGCTAAACCTCGATTAGAACTATCGACAGAACTTCATTCCAACTCCTCCAAGGTTACCGTCAAAACTTCATCCACCTAAAACAACCATCCCACTATAATTATTCAAGCAAGAATACAACAATACTTCAAAACCACATCTGCAAACCTACGACAACCGTCCATCTCAGAGAAACTACAATACCCAACGACTACTTCAAAAAGCTTTTAACTACACACCAAACGACCTCAGTTGATTCTAACCAAAACGATCTCCTCTTCGCCACCAAGCCGCCAAAGGCCCTTAAAGCACCTAGAGGCTTTACCTCCGGCCAACCAAGCTAGGCCACACTTACTCCTATCGGTAAACTTGTTTACTCCTTATCCTCACATCCAGCATTTACCTTGCATCAAAACAACACTTTAAACCCACAAATTACCTTAATCATAACATCTCACTATCAGATCTAGTTAGCTATTCGTAAGTGTGAACATTCGTATGCATGATCGCCTACATGCCCCTACAAATGTCTATGCACATGTATGCAAGCTTCTAATGTCATGCCAAAAGTATGCATGTACCAATATATGTAATATATGTATACAAATGATTTTAACTGTGCATGTACGTCTGTTCACACTTACTAATAGCGTCCTCAGACCAACCTAATGACAACCTCTCATCTTATTTCCAAACTCTTCCAGCTCCACCACTCTTACATCTCACAAACAGCAACTACCCCAACTATTAAACTTTCGTCACCAATGTTGTTTTCAAAACAACACCGATTACTACCCAACTTACTAACTATAGAACCTTATCCACTACACAAGAAGATGCAAAACCAGAACTAAACAAAGATAACAACGACAGGAATTTGCATAGTAAGGATACCTGCAATCACATCATTGTCCTGGAGCTCCAATCGACGAGCACTCTATCCCACAGAACCTCCATCGTCTCCTTGCTGAAAAGAACCATGATTGCATTCGTGATCACCAGGAGCTTCAACGGACACCCCACCTTGACCACCCCGAACTAACACTTGACAACCTCGCCTCAAATGTCCAGCAAACCTCACACTTCCAACAAGATTCAACCATTGAACACCTTGCACCTCTCTTTCCTTCTTGCCACCTCCGAACCCTGTCTCGGCCATGCTCACGGCCCCTCTAAGACTCAACTACATGTGCTGGAGCTGGTCTCGCTATCTGAGGACAATTATAATTCACATGTCCCGTCGCACCACAACTCCAACAAGCTCCATTATCCCAGCAAACCCCAGTGTGTCGCCTTCCATAACGACCACACTCTGGTAGTCGAACCACCATTATCTGACCTGAATATACTTGATCCACACCACCACCATTCGCAAACCTCGGACTCGGACGAAACCTTCTATCACAAAGTCTCTTACGGCGCCCACTCTCGAGGCTAGAACTCATAGCTCTTTTGCCTCCATCCAGGCCACAATCGCAATCTGTAGCCACGCTCTAACGTTGCTTATCCCCCAAGAACTTATCTCCCAGGTATCTCCTCTTAAAGGCAGATAAAAAGAACTCCCAATCCTCATCATGGATATTCGATGCAACTCACACAGAAGTCCACCAAATACAAGCATCGTCCAACATTAACGAGACAACGCTTTCCAGCTTATAGGCACTGTCGCACCCTTCCTGATCCAAGATTGGAATTGTACTGGCTAACCAAAGCCTCAAAATCCTCCGGCGTCGACCCATGATACTCAACAGCTCCCAAATCATGCAGACGATGTTTTGACAAACTAGTTTGCCCAACAGCCGGCACATGTGCGGGCTTTTCATTCACCACGGCCTGACATGCTCCAGATATCTCCTGAACCACAAATGATAAGACTTTCATGACAGGGCAACCCCCCACGCTGCCCGTTCACCTCAACTCCAGTTAAGAACGGCCGAACAAGCACATTATCAACAGACGGAACATCGTTCCCCTAGTTACCCTGCTCACCCGCAGGTACTAACGTATTCGATCCAAATTCTCTCTCCTCGGACTCATTGTGCTATTCTTAACAAGGCATAATAACAAAAACAAGTCAAACCATGATTTAGGCCAATCTCAAGCAGGGATCCAAATTTACAAATCCAATTTGAAACATTTAACTAGTGTAATAAGGCAATGGGCACCCCGATTTCCCTCAAGCATTACATAACATACAATAGCATATCATACTCATCACAACATCAGCATACGATCATATTTAACTCACATATGATTTATAACAACCAAGCATGGCATAAACACCAATATTACACCAAAACATGATTTTTCAAACAACATGCCATTTAACATCAAACTGAACATCAAAACATACAGATTTCACTTACCATCATCAACAATCTTTCGAAACCTGGCTCTGATACCAACAAATGTAACCCCCTTAGCTCGGTCTAGACGGTTGACCCGAACCAAGGTGATTATATAGAGAAAACCGAAGCCAACTTGTTATGGCCGACTCCGATTAACGACCCCTTTTTTCTTTTCCTTTTTATCTTCTCTAAATGCACAATATTAACCTATACGTTGAGCAAGACAATTAGAAAGAAACGGCACAGCGATCGGAGTTCAATTAGAGGTTCGATTGCATACAATTGTCTATTAGGGACTAAATTGTAAATTCAAGAAAATACAAGGACTTTTCCGATTTTAGGGTTATCATTCCAAGATTAATCATGTAATATACCAACATGTCAAATTTCAACACCAAAGGATCATCCGAACTCAATCTATCGCACAAACATTAATCAGGGACCAAAATGCAGAAATTCAGAACTTACAAGATTCCAATAACTGAAAATAACTAACATGTATCGATACACTTGGGCATGTATCGATACGCGGGAAGACAGTAGCAAAATACGGGAAGAGCGTATCGATACTCTTCCTCGCGTATCGATACGGCCTTCAAACTTGGCTTGGGCGTATCGATACGCGGGCAATTCGTACCGATGCCCCTGTATTGATAAGCTTGAAATTTGCTTTAATGTATCGATACACTTCCCCGTGTATCGATACGCATGCCAGATATTCACTTTCAACAGCCACTTGAACACATTTAACAACATTTAATCATGTCCTAAACATCCATACATGCTATAAACATCATCCAAACACTTATGCATCATCAAATATTCACCATATAAGCATCAAGCATGGCAACTCATATAGAGACATTAACTATTCAAACATGCTTTTAAAACATAACCCAAAGCATAGCCAAAACACCATAAACAAGGCCACAAACCGAGTAAAGACCATTTACAAGTCTTAAGACATAAACCAAACATGCATAAGGTGTTTAACATCACCAAGCAACACATGAGTGGAAATCCCTCCCATTGCATCTTATTACACTAAAGTAAAACCACATACATTGTTTAGCCAAAATACTTGGATTTCCCCTTTCTCTCTTGCTGCCTCTAATGCTCAATACTTTGCATTGATGAAACAAATGAGCGTAAGCATAAAGCTTAGTGAGGGCTGCTAAAATCAAACATTTATCAATGCATTTTATAAAACCAAAACATCATCATGTGTTAACATATGCCTTCCTTTAAAACATGCACTTTAAAGCATCAATGCACTTTCAAATCCACATGCTCAAAGCATCATTAATTCAACAGCAAAAACCTTTGCTCACGCTTAAACCAAGCATCACATGCATTCTTGCATAAGTCTCAAGCATCACATGCTTCCTCAACACCAAAGCAAAACATTCTTTAACCATGTTCCACATGTATCATTAGCCACATGCATTGCTCACAATGCAAAACCACATTAAGCCTCACTTGCTTAATTCACATGCATAGATTTGTCCTATACAACATCTCATCAATGATAATCTCATGCGCAATAATCCATTATGCATTCATTATAATCATGATACATGGGCAACAATAAACACATATATTGGCTTACAACATTCCGGCATAGGCTCACCCCTATCTGTTGTGATAGACTCACCTCTATCAACTTTACAACAATACCGGATACAGGGACTAGTATAGACTCACCCCTATACTCAATGATGGCTTCACCTCCATCTCAAAGGCTACGAATGGAATTAGGCTCACCCCTAACCCATAGTGATAGACTCACCTCTACCACCCGCAATAGGCTCACCTCTATTACGTCACGTAGCTAGACACATATACGATTTATAGATTATAGTGCAGTCACATCCTATTGGTCGACCAACGTATCCGTATGTTAATAATAGATCATCCACTTGCCAATATAATTAACTTTCAACAACATTTCACTGTTTTATAAAGCATAAACCACAATGTCATTTCCACAAGCATAAACCATGCTTAAATCCAAGTATTAAACCACATAAACTCAAGGATCACTTACCATGTGCATCCATAACAAAAATAGCATTTAAAACAAGCAATATCATTGCTCAAAACATGCTTTATAACAGTAACCAAACCACATTTAAATCAAGTGCAGTTTTAACCAAAACATAGCACAAGCCGAGGGAGATTTTCGCTTTACTTACTATTGAGCTTAGCGAAGTGTTTCAAACTTACGCTAAACTCCCAAAACCACGTTCAAAATGTTTCAAAGCTGGAAAATTCTTTTCCACTCCCGATACGAAAAACCTCGCTCGCCGACGCAAAGATCACCATTCCGAAGCTTCAAAAAACGTCTCGCTTGTCTCCGGATCAAGATCGCCTGTTTTCATATCATCAAAACAGATATCCAAATACATTAAAATGCATTTCAACGCCAGCAACTAATTACAAACCCGTTGCTCACCAAACCACACCAAAATACCCATCCGAAACAACCGAAAATTCAATCAATTGCTTCCTAAATCATGCCCAGCCAACATACATCACTTTCAATCATTTATAAACATCAAATTACATCTAAAAACAACCTAAACTCATCCTTATACCTCCAACAACATAACTTCATCATTTCACCTTAAAAACTCAACTAAAACTATCACAAAACTCAAGGATCTCAAGGATTTCGGAATCTATATCACTAAAACACTTTCTCAACAACATAATCATCTCAAACCTCATTTAGAATTCATCTAAAACAGAGCTCATCAAAACAAATCTGAAAATCAAGAATTAAATCACAATTTTGCAAGATTTTGATCTTAAACCATAACTATTATCAAAACTCAGTTAAAAACATAAATTGAGAGTCGAAAATCTTGGGAATTTCAATTAAGAACCTTGATTAGAGGTTGAGAACGGGATTTACCTCCAATCCTTGATTTCCTCAATGGATGACAAGTTTTTGCTTCACAAATCTTGAAAAAATTGAAAAGGATTCTTTGAAATGAAAGAGAAATCAAGAAGAGAAAGTTTGGGAGAAAAGAATTCTGGAGAAAATGATTTAGAATGGTGTTTGGCTGAAAATGAGAAGAGAAAAGTAGTTACGTAACTAAAATCTCCCGATTTAACTATTTAATTAATAAAATAAATAAAACTGTTTTAATCCAATTAATTAAAAATCATTTTAAACACATGTCATATTAAGGAAATGGTTAATTGCCATGAAGCTCCCTAAAGATTCTAAGACTTTGACTCTCCCTTTTGAAAATTGCATTTTTCATAGTTTTGAAACTTTACATTTCGGTCACTACCAAAAATGTACTACCTCCGAAACTCTTTATGCAAAATTGATTTGACCAACCTCTTAAACATAATTTTAGAGGATTTTAGCAAATTTTCCCAAATTTTAGCCTATCCCGATCCTTGATTTCCCTAAATCTCCTAACGCAATTCGAACTGTTTCTGATCGGTCCGATCCGATGCCTAAAACATCTAGGCCCAAAACCAGGGCGTTACATAGTTACTCTCATTGGGTCAATAAATATATCTGGAAGTTAACATGTAATAACATGAATTATCTTTTGAACTTCTAGTTCATATACAAGTATCTAGAAAACGATAATTCATTTTCTTTTATCCAGCAGATGTAATAACATGATTTATCTTATGACCATCTCCCCCTGATGTTGAGAAAATCATGTCATAAATGATTCTCCAATTAATGTTTAAGAATTTAAACATAAAAGGAAACTAATACTCAATATATATTCTCAACCTTTTTTATTTACCCATTTTGTGCGTTGTGGTGGGGCAATTAAACAATATATCGCACATTCAAAAATTATAAAATGGGAAATGTATGGCTTCTAACCAAAAACCAATCATGACGGGGAGTTTATTATAACTCGTTAGCTTTGTAATCCCCTTAGCCCGGCTTAGACGCCCAACCCAACTAAGAAGATTACACGGGGAAACCCGAAGCCAACTCGCTAAAGCCGACTTCGATTAATGACCCATTTTTTTCTTACTTTTTTTCCTAGATGCAGTTCAAGTCCTATGTGTTCAACAAAACACTTAGAAGAAAATGGCACAGCGATCAGAGTTCATTTAGGGGTTCAATTGCGCAAGTCATACGTTTAAGGACTAAACTGTAATTTTAGCAAATTACAAGACCAATCCAATTTTAAGATTACTATCCATTAATTAGTCATGAAACATGTTTCCATATCAAATATCATCACAAAATGACCATCCAAACTCATCTAATTGCACATACAACATTCAGGGACCAAAATGAAACTTTGCAGACTTTAAAAGATACTTTTAACTAAAAACAACGGTCGAGTATCGGTACCCCTGAGGCTCGTATCGATACGCAGGAAGATAGTAGATCAATTGGAAAAAAGGTATTGATACCCTTCCTCGTGTATCGGTACGCCCTTCAAAGATAGCCCAAGTGTATCGATACACGGGCAAATCATATCGATACCCATGTGTTGTTTAGCCTGTAAAAAGCCTTTGAGAATCGATATTCGAACCCGAGTATCGATACGCATACCAGATAGGCTTCACAAACAACTCCAAAATGCACTTTAATCAATCAAGCATGCTCAAGCATCAATAAATAAACATCCCTAAGCATATACTACAAGTTAATCATGCTTAAATGCAACTACAACGGTTTTACCAATCCAACACATGTAATTCTAGTAAGCTCTAGCATGTATCTCATGAGCAATACCATAAAACATACGAAAAAGCATCATTCTTCCTCAAACAACATACAATGGTCATTTTACAAACCCAAAAAGACAATCAACATATCTCAACATGAAGTTGTAAAACAAATCTCCCAAACCGAGGTTCTTTCCCCGTTGCCAAAATCTACTTATTTAAAATCACCAAAGTTCATACTCGAGTTTGAGTGACAAATTAGGTGCTCTCACTTGCTACTCCTCAGCCCTCAATCATAGGTATCTCCAATGTTGGAAAAAGCAGCGTAAGCACTCTTGCTTAGTGAGGGAAAGCTCAAAACACATCAACAATGCAGTTTTTAAAACACAAGTTGATACCATATCATGCTCAATCTCAATTCAAGCTTTCAAAACCAAAGCAAACCATTCTTTAACCATGTTCCACATGTATCATTAGCCACATGCATTGTTCACAATGCAAATCCACATTAAGCCTCACTTGCTTAATTCACATGCATATATTTGTCCTATGCAACATCTCATCATCAAGCATCTCATGCACAATAATCCATTATGCATTCATTAAAATCATGATACATGGGCAACAATAAACACATATATTGGCATTTCAAGTGAACCAGATGGAATCTACCCCCATCCTTGGATAGCACTACCCATATCCATTATTGATCGAATATACGGATACCTTGATGGCAGTACCCTCATCAAGTCACATGGTGAAATCTTCCCTCACCATAATCTTACTTCGGTCTGGATGCTACTACCCGCATTGCCCGTTGGTGATAGCACTACACCTATCACTCGCATCACAATAGCACTACCCCTATTGTGAAACCGAAGAATTCATCTCAAGCGCGAATTTCGTATATTATAGTGCACTTCACATCCTATTGGCCGACCAACATATTCGATATTAGAAATCTCATCACTGAGCCAATATACCATTTAAATCCATGTTAACTCAATGTTTTCAATGCATTATTAAAATCATCACATATCCCAAAATTAAACATGCTTTCAAATAGCAAATATCACCTCATACAAGATCATATCATCTTGTATCAAACCAAACCATTTCATGGGATAAACACAAGCAAAACCATGCTTAAATCCATGCATAATAGTGAGTAACAACCATTATCTAAACAAGAGCATGATAAACCATGGAGTCCATTTCAAACCGAAAATCGAGAGTTCAAGTAACCATACTTACGTCTGAGATTAGCTAAGCATTTCAAGCTTATACTAACCTCCCAACACCTCGTATACAAGCTTAACAAAGCTTTAAAACACATTCACTCACCGATACACGAAACTTCGCGTGCCGACGTGAAGATCACTCGTCCGAAGCATCCAAAACCGCTTCGCTAGCTTCCGGATCAATATCCCTTGCCTTTAGATCATCAAAAACAGAGATCCAATGCATTAAAATGCATTCTAACTCCAGCAACTAAACACAAACTCGTTGCCCAGCAAAACCACATCAATTTACCCATCCAAAACAACCTAAAACTCATTTAATTGCTTCCTAAATCACACCCAGTCAACAATCAACACTTCCAATCATTAATATTCATCAAATCACATCCAAAAACAACCTAAACCCTTTCTTATAAATCCAGCAATCATTTAACCATCAAATCACTTCAAAAACACAGCTAAAACTATCATAAAACTCAATGATCTCAAGGATTTTGGGATCTAAATCATTAAAACTCTTTTTCAACATCATAATCACCTCAAAACTCAATTATAATCCATCTAAAACAGATCTCCTCAACAACACTCCAAAAATCAAGAATTAAACCTTAGTTTTGTAAGACTTTGATCTTAAATCAAAACTAAAATCAAAACTCAGTTAAAAACAACAATTGAGAGTAAAAAATCTTGGGAATTTCAATAAAGAACCTTGATTAGAGGTTGAGAACGGGATTTACCTCCAATCCTTGTTTTCCTTAAGATTTGACAAGTTTTGCTTCACAGTTCTTGAAGAAATTGAAGAGAAATCTTTAAAATGGTTATGAGATCAAAGTGAGAGTGTTTGAGAGAAATGAAATCTAGAGAAAGGACTTTAGAAAGGTATTTTGCTGAAAATGAAGAGTGAAAAGTCAGTTACGTAAATGAAACTTCCAAATTAATGATTTTATTTGATAAAAAAAATAAAATCCCCTTTTTAAACAATTACTTAAAATTCATTTAAAACACATGTCAAATTAAGGAAAGGTGTAATTGCACAAAAGCTCCCTAAAGATTCTAAGATTTTGACTCTTCTTTTGAAATTTGCATTTTTTTCACAGTTTTAAAACTTCACATTTTGGTCACCGCCCAAAATGTACCACTTACAAAACTCATTTTGCAAAATTGATTTGACCAACCTCTTAAACATGATTTTAGAGGATTTTAGTGAGTTTTGCCATATTTTTATCCTATCCCGAGCCTTGATTTCCCTGAACCACCTAATACGATTCGAACCGTTTTCGACCAGCTCGATCCGATGTCTAAAACACCTAGGCCCAAAACCAGGGCGGTACAACTCTCCCCCACTTAGGAAATTTCATCCTCAAAATTTTAACTTAAGGAAAAAGGTGCGGGAACTGCTTCAACATGTCTGCTTTACTTTTCCACGTGGCCTCCTCAACTCCTAAGTGTCGCCACAACACCTTCACAAGATCTATCGTTTTTCCAAGAAGAACTTTGCTGCTCGAATCTAGGATCTTTACCGGTTCCTCATCATAGGACAAATTCGGGTTCAGCTCTATCTATTCAACATGCATCACATGCGAAGGATTCGATCTATACTTCCGCAACATCGAAACATGAAACACATCATGAATCTTTTACAACTCGGGAGGCAACCTCAACCGATAAGCCACAGGACCCACTCGCTCCACAACCTTATAAGGTCCAATAAACCTCGGGCTAAGCTTGCTTTTACGCCCAAATCTCATCACCTTCTTCCAAGGCGATACTTTCAAAAACACACGTTCTCCAACTACGAACTCAATCTCCTTACGCTTCAAATCCGAGTAAGACTTTTGTCGATCCGACGCTGCTTTCAAGTGCTCACAAATGAGCTTCACCTTCTATGTGGTTCCTCTCAACAAGTTCAGCATCGAAACCAACTTTTGCCCCGTTTCTGCCTAACAAAGAGGAGTTCTACACTTTCTCCCATACAAAGCCTCGTATGGTGCCATTTGAATGCTTGCATGGTAACCATTATTGTAAGCAAACTCAACCAAAGGCAAGTGCTTCTCCAAAGAACCTTGGAAATCAATAACGCGGCATCTCAACATGTCTTCAAGCACTTGGATAACACGCTCTTACTGCCCATTCGTCAGAGGATGATAAGAAGTACTGAAATTCAACTGTGTACCCAAGACTTGATGCAAACATTCCCAAAACCTCGATGTGAACCTCGGATCTCTATCCGACACTATAGACTTCGGCACCTCGTGCAAATGCACAATCCCAACAATATACAGCTCAGCTAGCTTATTCAATGTATACGTAGTATGCACAGGCAAGAAATGTGCACACTTCGTACGACGATCAACAATCACCCAAACAGAATTCTTCTTCGATGGTGACAAAGGCAAACCAGACACGAAATCCATGGTAATCCTTTCCCACTTCCATTATGGGATTTTCAATGGTTGCAACAACCCAGAAGGAACCTGATGTTCAGCTTTCACTCGTTGACAAACCATGCATTTGCCAACAAATTCGGCAACATCCTTCTTCAACCCACCCAATAGTACTCATCCTTCAAACCATGATACATCTTCGTACTGCCAGGGTGCATAGCGAAAGGACTACTATGGGCTTCAGTCAAAATAGTGCGCCTTAACTCAGCATCATTCGACACCATTATCCGACTCCCAAAGCACATAACACCATCGTCGTTGAAACTGAAATCCGAAGGCTTACCATCCACGATATCCTGAACATGAAGGACAAGAGAATCATCAAGCAATTGCTTATCCTTGATCAACTGAATCAAGGATGGTTTCACTTGTAATTCGGCAACAAGACCACCATCTCGCGATATGCTCAAGCGAGCAAACATCACCATCAACTCCACAACCACCTCCCTGCTCAAAGCATCGGCCACAACATTAGCCTTCCCAGGATGATACTCGATCGACATATCATAATCCTTAAGCAACTCCACCATCGTCGTTGCCTAAGATTCAACTCCTTTTGAGACATAAGATGCTTCACACTTCTCGCCATAAAGGTAATGCCTCCAAATCTTCAAAGCAAACACAACAGCCGCGAGCTCAAGATCATGAGTAGTGTAGTTACGCTTATATACCTTCAATTGTCTAGATGCATATGCCACTACCTTACCCTCTTGCATCAGCACACAACCAAAACTGACATAGGACACATCACTATAGACTACAAACTCCTTACCAGACTCAGGTTGAATCAAGACAGGAGCTTGCGTCAAACCTTCCTTCGGCTTCTCAAAAGCTTGTTGCCTCGCATCCGTCCACTCAAAGTGAACATTCTTCTGCAACAACTTAGTCAAAGGTGCAGCAATCTTCGAGAAACCCTCGACAAACCTACGGTAATATCCAGCCAAGCCTAGAAAACTTTACACCTCTGTTACAGACTTAGGCACTTTCCAATTCATCACTGCCTCTATCTTATGTGGATCAACATGAATACCCTCGGCTGATACAACATGTCCAAGGAAAACTACCTCCCTAAGCCAAAACTCACACTTGCTCAACTTAGCATAAAGTTGGTTCTCCAACAACACTTGCAACAATATCCTTAAGTGTCTATCATGATCCTTCTTAGTACGAGAGTACACAAGGACGTTATCGATGAACACTACTACAAACTGATCCAAAAATTCATGGAATACGCGATTCATCATGTCCATGAAAGCAATAGGTGCGTTGGTTAATCCAAAAGGTATCACTAAGAACTCATAATGCTCGTACCTTGTCCGAAAATTTGTATTTGGTACGCCCACATCCTTCACCTTCAACTGGTAATGCCCTGACCTCAAATAAATCTTAGAAAACACTGAAGCTCCTCGAAACTGATCGAAAAGATCATCAATCATTGCAAAGGGATACTTGTTCTTGATCGTCAACTTGTTCAGTTGTCGATAATCTGTACACATCCACATCGTCCCATCTTTCTTCTTTACAAACAACATCGTCGCACCCCAAGGTGATACACTTGGCCGGATAAATCCTCGATCAAGCAACTCCTGAAGTTGCGTCTTCAACTCTTTCAGCTCTTTTGGTGCCATTCGATAAGGAGCAATGGATACCTGAGTCGTATTCTCATACAACTCGATACCAAACTCAACTTCCCTGTTTGGTGGTAATCCAGGTAACGCTTTCGGAAAGACACCCGAAAAATCGCAAACGGTTTTGATGTCTTGCACATGTACATCCTTTGCACCAGGATTCATCACATAGGCAATATAAGCATCACAACCCATCCTTAGCATACGACTTTCTTCCAAAGCCAAAACAACATTAGACAAGAATTTCACATTCTCGCCTACTATCACCACCTCATAATCATCAGCAAGCTTCAAGGTAACTCGGTTAACATCGAAATCAACAACAGCACCGCCAATCCATCCCAAGAATTACATCAAATCCATAAAAAGGTAATTCCATCAAATCCACAGGAAAAACATGACCCTGCAAAGACAAAGGGCATCTCCTATACAATTTCCTTGTGACCACAGTCTCACCAAAGGAACTAGTCACTTGCATTCCTACTCTCAACAACTCAACAGGTATATCAAGCAAATATACATGCTCACTCAAGATATAAGAGTGCGTGGATCCAGAATCGATCAATGCTAACAAAGATAAAGACTATAGAGCAAAGGTACCTGTGATGACATCTGTAACGCCTCGGTTTTGGGCTCAGAAGTTTTGGCGTTGACCGGTTCGGTCAAAGTGCTGATCGAATATATAAGAGGGAATTTAGGAAAGCCTAGTTCGGGTTGCATTAAAAATATGGAAAAATATTCTAAAATCATCTTTTAATATATAAAAGTGAACTGTGAAATCAATTTTGGAAAATGAGGTTCGGAAGGTTGACATTTTGGCTAGTGACCAAAATGTAATTTTTGAAAGTTGCGGGACAGTTTTATAAAGGATTGAAACTTTGAATCTTTAAGGAGCTATTGTTCCAAAAAGGATTTCTCCAGATTTTTCTAAGATATTTTAAGTCTAAAATCTGATTTTAAAGGTTAAGAAAAGAGAGGGAAATCATTTTAACCAATTTCCAACTAATTTTCTATTTTCTCTCAAATTCTCTTTTCTCTCATTTTCTCTCTACCCAAACAAGATTTCCTCAGATTTCTTTCTCTGATTTTGACATCCTAAACTCTCATTTCAATTCTTATTTGATTCCTAATCATCTCATCATCAAAACCTCACAATTTACAAGTTGATTCATCAAGCATTTTGGCTCTAAAATGGAGAAATTCAAGTTTGGAGGTAAGAACGTCCTTCTCCTCTAAACTATCAGTTCTTTACTGAAATTCCTAAGTTCTCAATCCTTGATTCATGTTTTATTAAAGGCTTTTCAATTGAGATCTTGATTTTTGGCTAAAATGCAAGATTTGGTGATTTTGGTGAAAATTTCGTGTGATCTGTTTAAGCAGGGTTTTGAGGTGTTAAATTGATGTTAAATGAATGCTAAAATGATTAGAAGTTGAGGTTTAATCAATGCAATCCCGGATAGGTTGAATTTCCTAAGTTTGGCTTGAGTTTTTGGTTGTTTTTGGAGTGTTTTTGGTGATCTGTTATACCTGGAGGTATAAGGACGTGGTTGTGATCATTTTGCATGTTATTTGATGTATAAAAATGGTTAGAAGTGATGGATCTTGGCTGGGTTAAGTTTTGGAAGTGTTTGGAGATGATTTCGGTTGTGTTTGGTAGCCAAATTGTTAGATTTGTGATGAGCAGCGAGTTGTGTTGATGTTGCTGGTGTTTTAATGCATAAGGATGCATTAATGTTCTGTTTTTATGTGCTTGAAACAGGGGAGGTTGATCCTTGAGCTTTGGAGGTGTTTTCGGAAGGTTTCTGAAGCTTGGAAAGCTTGTTGGCTAGGCTTGTTTGGTAATCGGTGAGTGAAGTTGGGATTTCAGCTTTTGAAACAAGGTTTGAAGGTTTTTGGGAGCTTAGTTTAAGTCTAAACAACTTTGCTAAGCTCAAGAGTAAGTGAAGAGGTTTTTGCTTTTGGATTGTGTATGATTTGGTTTTAAAATCAATTGTGGTTGATGATTGATGTGCATGTGTTATTGCATGGTTTAATTCTGTTTTGTAAGCATGTTTTAGCATGGTTTAATGCTGGTTTTGAAAGTCAATTGAAAAGGATGCTCAAGGTAAGAGATCCTTGGTTATGTTTATGGAAATTGTGATTTTGATGCATAGTGATGCATGTTGTTCATTGGCTTTGTATGATGCTTAAAAACAGTGAGTTGATGATGATTAATGATGATAATTGTACCTTTTGCATATTGTTTATGCATGTGAATCATTGAGCTAATGATGTGGTGGTTTTGCATTATGTGTATGCATGTGAATCATTGAGCTAATGATGTGATGACCTTGCATTGTGTTTATGCATGTGGAACATTGGATATTATGGTAAGATGGTTATGTTGGCAAGAGATGTGAATGGTTCTTGGTTCGTTGATCGGGTATAATTAGCCGACTATAGGATTGGGTGCACCGTGAATAAAGTCGCCTTGATGGTGGAGTGGTCAAGTGTGGACCGGATAAACTCCCCTCAAGTTTTCCTAACGAGAAGAGGTCATAGTGGAGGTTGTTGCCCACTCGAGGACCTATGTTGTTAAGGTCATAATGGAGGTTGTTGCCCATTCGAGGACCTTGGTTAAGTAAAGGTTATAAGGTGGTTAAAAGTCCTTATGTGAGAACCTTGTACTTGTTAAGATCACAATGGCAGTGTTTAAGTCCATGTGTGGATCTTGTGTGTGATGTCCCGTACCTCGTTAGATGATGTCTACAACTACCAATCGGTTATGCAAAGGTTGTATGGTGGTTGAAAGTCCATACGGAAAAGACCTTGTGCATGTCAAGGGTGTATGGCGGTTGAAAGTCCATACATGGTAACCTTGAGGAAAAGCTAAGGTTGTATGGTGTTTAAAAGTCCATACATGGGAACCTTAGGTTGTTAAGGTCAAATGGAGGTTGTTGCCCATTTGGAAGACCTTGGATTGGGTAGTGTGTAGGAAGCGTTGGGACACGCTTGTAATCCGCGTATCCGATCGAATCGATAAGTTGGAAAGTGAATGTGGTTGATCTCTCGGAAGCCAATGTAATGTTCTTGATCATGTGAAGCATGGAATTGCTTGAAATGATGCATAGTTGCATGTGAAGCATGGAATTGCTTGAAATGATGCATAGTTGCATGTGAAGCATGGAATTGCTTGAAATGATGCATAGTTGCATGTGAAGCATGGTATTGCTTGAAATGATGCATGGTTGCATGTGAAGCATGAGATGCTTGAATTGATGCACGTTTGCATGTGAAGCATGGAATGCTTGGTAAGATGCATTGTTGCATGAGATGTGTATGATGCTAGTGAAAGCATGTTACTTGTATGTTGAACAAGTGTTGGTTATCATTTGATAAATGATGCATGTGAGCATGAATTACCTATGTTGCATTGGAGTCATGTATGACTTGTTGTTAAGGGCATGTGAATATGATGTTATGGTTTTATAATGCCTTGATTAAATGCATGAAATGGTTTAATTGAACTATGGTTTTAAATGGTTTCTTGCTTGATGTGGTTTTCAAGTTAAGGAAAGGTATGTTGTGGAAAGGATGTGTTTTCCATGGTTTTGTTTAAGCTTGGCATATGGTGTTTATGCATGATTTGAGCTTGATGTTGAAAAGAGTTTTCAAACGTGGTTTTGGAAAGCAAATCGGGTTGGTTTTAATGTGTTTTAAAGACCCGCTGCATTGATGGTGTTTTGGTTTTGAGCATTCCTCACTAAGCATTATGTGCTTACGCTCCTCTTTGTCCATCAATGCAGATTCTTGAAGTTTGGGCAGCAAGGAGCAAGGGATTCAAGGTGGACTCCAATGGAGATGTATGTCTCGGTGAATAGCTATAGTTAATAAGGGCAATGGGGTAGAATCTCTCGGATTGTTGTTATTGTGATCGTATGTGTTGATCAAGAATGTTTAAGTACTGTTGTTAATGATGTTGAATCATGAATTGGTTTGATTGTGTTTGAATTGAAAGGTTTGTGCTTAAATGGTTGCTTGAGTAGGAAGCATGCCTATAGAATTGGGGCTTTTCATATGTGTTGATCATATGTTGAATTGTTGATGCAAGTATGTCTCTTTTATGTTGAATTGCATGTTGGCAAAGTTTGGTGGATTTTGGAGCATGTTTGAATGATCAATTGTGTGTTTGAGTGAGCAAAACGCAACATTCTGGGCTAGGTGTTTCGGAACAGGCAACACCGTTTCGGAACGGGGGCCCTGCATAAACCCAGGCGTCCGAAACGGGTGTCACCGTTCCGAAACGGAAGGCATTCTGCCAGACCCCCGTTGCGGAACGCGTTGCGGAACGGCCCGTGTTTCGGAACGGCCTTGGCCTGTTTCGGAACGGGTGACCGTTGGGGGCTGTCATGGGCGGTTAAATGTTTCAAAATGTTTGCATTTTGGTCCTGAATCTTGTTTGTGCAATTGTTTGAGTTCGGGATGTCCGTTTGAGTTGAAATTTGGCAGAGAAGCATGAAACATGATTAATTTCAAGTCGGTAACTTAAAATCTGGTTAAGTCCTTAAAGTTTTCAGAAATTACAATTTGGTCCCTAAAGTTGTAATTTGTTCAATCGGGTCCCTGTTTGATCTCTGATGTTTGTGATCTTTGAGCATGGTGTTTGCGTGATCACACATAGGGTTAATGTGCATCTAGACAAGATTAAAAGAAAAAAAAGGGTCGTTAATCAAGGTTGACTTTCGGGTTGACTTTGGTTTTCCCCGTGTAATCTTCGTAGTTCGGGTCAACCGTCTAGGCCGGGCTACGGGGGTTACAACATCCGTATCGTTGCGCCCCTCGCGCTGAGCATAAACTCTCGCAGGACCACCTCTCTCTGGCTGAACAGCTACCACGTGTGCAACTCCTCGGTGTCCTTCCTCTCTCCTCTGAGAGTTACCTTGGCTGCGCCCACGGCCTCTCTGAGGTTCCACAGCATGTACCGGTGCCTGCCTAGCCAACTACGAACAGTCACGCTTCACGTGACCTTGCACCCCATAGTGCCAACAAGTCCCTGGGACACCCCAACACTCTCCAGTGTGCTGTCTCCCACAACGGTTGCAAACTGAAGCTCGAGCACCAACATTCTAACCATGTTGCCCAAGGCCTGATCCACAACCATCACCCTAGTGATGATCCTTCTAATAACCTCTATCTCGTGGCCTTTTTCCACGATCACGCCCACCATCATGGTCTGCACTCCTCTTTCTTAAACTAGAGCCTCCAAATCGAGTCGTCATCCCTAGACTCAGCTCTATATCCTTAGCTCGCGAGACCAGCACATCAAAGTTTGTGTACTCAGTCGCTAACATGTATGTCTTAACTTCCCTTATCAACCCATAGCGGAAACGATCACACCTCACACGCTCGTCTGGTACTAACTCAGGTGCCCAATCAATTTCATCTTGCTCCATCCCAGCTGTGATAGTCGTCCACCATGTATATGCATCGCCATGCAACAACGACACTACAAAGCCAAGCTTATGGACATTATTACAGTTCATTTGTCCCAAGATTCGCTTGGTACTCTCAAACCAAGCCTCAAACCCCTCAGGAGTCAACCCTCTAAACTCAGCACCGCCCAGCCTACGTAAAGGCTCCAGAGGCAACCTAGGATTGGCACCCTGCTGTGGTGCAGCTGCATGTAATCCAGCTACTGCCGCCTGAAAGGCTCCAACAATAGCTTGTACCGGAACTATCATATCCGGAACACCTTGTCCCGGTGCTCCCTCAGGTGCAACACCTCCAGAACCAGCTCCAACCTCAACTCTTGTCCAACCACCTACAGGTGGTCCACCCGGAGAAGGAGGGGTAGATTCTCTACTCGCTCTTCCGGCCCATTCTCGACCACAACTCGGGCATTTCCCCTCATCTCTCGTCTCGGACCCATGGTGAAAGAAATGTACTATAATGCAAATACAACAATAAAATCAATCGGGCTTTTGGTAGCAAAGACGTAAGTCACTCAATTCATTTGCCCAAAACAAAATTTCTTTTATCAGTAGCTTTGGCAATGGGTACCCCAGTCATACCTCAATTATCACACAAAATAAACTTACAATACCATCATATCATCAACATACGACCATATTTAACTCACATGTAATTCACAACATCCAAGCATAGCATAATATCCACATTTCACTAAAATCATGCTTTTCTCACCCAACATGCCATTAGTACCAATTTAAGAATCAAAAACTCACCAAATTAACTTACCATCATCCCTAATTCTTTCGAAACTGTAACCCCCTTAGCCCGGCCTAGACGATTGACCCAGACTACGAAGATTACACGGGGAAAACCAAAGTCAACCCGAAAGTCAACCTTGATTAACGACCCTTTTTTCTTTTTAAACTTGTATAGATGCACATTAAAACTAGGCATACTCTTGAGATAAGCATACTCAAAAATCACAGCAATCGGAAAACAATAAGGGACCCAATTGCACAAGATACGAATTTAGGGACCAATTTCTAAATTCTGAAAATTAAGAGGACTTTACCAATTTTTAAGTTACCATTATGAAATTAGTCATGTTTCATGCCTCTCTGCCAAATTTCACCTTAAACGGACATCTCGAACTCAAGCAATTGCACATACAAAAATCAGGACTAAAACGTAAAGCTTGCAAACCTCAAAACCATTCAAATCAGTGCCCAACGGTCAAGTGTTTCGAAACGGGGTTAGCCCGTTCAGAAACGGGGCTTGGAAGTAGCCAAAGTGTTTCGAAACACCTCTACCCGTTTCGAAACACCCAGGCCAAATCAAGCACCTGTTTCGAAACATGCAAGGGTGTTTCGAAACACCCTGCCTAGAAACAGCAGATAGGCTTGTTTTAACACATCTAAACCCCATCGAACATGCTCCAAATCAATCCTCAACAAAGCAACAACATGCCAAGCATCATAACTACCAAATTGCATTAAAATCTAGATACAAAACAACTCCTAGGTGCACCAACTCCTTCTACACATCCAACACTTAATCATGCTTTTAAAACAAGAAGCATAGCATAACGACTTATGAATAAGAAGATTCAAACGTTGCAAGTGTTAAACCACATAGTTCAAAATCATAAACCAAACTTGTCCAACATACACAATCTCATTAAACATCAACATAAGAGACTCTCCCCCCATTGCCTTTATTATCTATAGCTATTAACCGAGACATACATCTCAAGTGGAGCTCTCCTTGAATCCCTTGCTTCTTGTTGTCCCAACTTCAAATATCTGCATTGATGGACAAAAAGGAGCGTAAGCACATAATGCTTAGTGAGGAATGCTCAAAACCAAAACACCATCAATGCAGCGAGTCATAAAACCTCTTTAAAAAGTAAACACATTTCGATAAACCAAAGCAGTGTTTGAAAACCCCTTTTTAAACAACATGCTTTAAATCATGCATTGCTCAAACATGAAAACCAACCCTTAGCTTAGAAAAGCTAAGTAACTCAGTTCAAAGCACATCCTTGCAAAACCATCAATTTAACCTTTTCATGCATGAACATCATATGCAAAGTTAAATACAAATTCCTTGGAAAACACTTCCACTTCACATTATACTTTTCTCATATTTGAAAATCATCTCAATGCAAGAAACCCTTGAAAACCACTTACTCCTTCAATCTATCTCATGCATTAAACAAATGCAATACATGAACCACAAAATCAATATTTGCATTACATGCCTTTTAAAACAAGCCTTCACAAGACTTCAATGCACTAAAGAGATTCCCTGCACACATGCACCATCCTCAATAGAAGATAAACACTTGCTCAAGCTAACAAGTAATACATGCATTCTTGGTACATTACACACTTTCCATGCAACCTTGCATCATTTCAAGCATCTCATGCTTCATTACATTCAAGAACATTATATTGGCTTCCAAGTGATAATTCACAAACCATCATAACACAAGACACAATCGGATACGCGGATTACAAGCGTTGTCCCACACGCTCCATACACACAACCGAACAACACAAGGTGGAGTTTACCGGTACGATCACAACCCCCTCAACACCCGTGATGGAGTTTAACGGTACAATCACAACCCCCTCAACATCACTCATCGGAAGTTGTATAATACACTAGCGAGAGCCGGGACACATCACAAGGCTTACACATGGAAGATACCACAACCATTATAATCACCTTAACCAAGCTCACACACGGGAGCAACCCTCCACCGTTGTGACACTTAACAAAGTCCACCCAAGAGAGCCATCCTCCATCATGGTGACATTTATCAAGGTTCACCCACGAGAGCCATCCTCCATCGTGGTGGCACTAAACCAAGCCCACCCACGAGAGCCATCCTCCATCGTGGTGGCACTAAACCAAGCCCACCCACGAGAGCCAACCTTCATCGTGGTGACACCAATTTCCTCAATCGCTAGGATTCTTGGATGGAGTTTACGGTACAATTACAACCCCCTCGACATCCAAGGCGACTCAATTCACGGTGCACCCAATCCTATAGCCGGCTAACTATATCCGATTAAAGTAACCAAGAACCACTTACATCACTTGCCAATATAACCATTTTACCACATTAATCCATTGTTTTTACAAGCATAACCAAAATGCCACTATGCATCAATTCCACAATTCCAATGTACAAAACCAAGGATCTCTTACCTTGAGCATCCTTCACACATGACTTTCAAAACCAGCATTAAACCATGCTAAAATATGCTTTCAAAATAGAATTTAAACATGCAAAACACATGCATTGCATCCAACAATCACAAGTGCTTTAAAAGCCAATTCATAACACAAACCAAGAGAGAAATTCCATTTACTTACTCTTGAGCTTAGCTAAGTTGTTTAGACTTAAACTAAGCTCCCAAAACCTTCAAACATTGGTTTCAAAGCTGAAAACCCAACTTCACTCACCGATACACAAAACTAGGCTAGCCAACAAGCCTTCCAAGCATCTAAAACCTTCAACGCCACCTCTATTGCTCACAGATCATTCTCCCCTGTTTCAAGCACATAACAACAGAGGATTAATGCATCATCATGCATTAAAAACACCAGCAACACAACTAAACTCGCTGCTCTTCGCAAATCCAACATTTCGGCTACCAAACACAACCGAAATCACATCCAAACACTTCCAAAACTTAACCCAGCCAAGATCCATCACTTCTAACCATTATTAAGCATCAATTAACATCCAAAATGATCCCAAACTGGTCCTTATACCTCCAGCATTAACAGAACACCAAAATCACCCCAAAAACCACCATTTTCACAAGTAAAAACTTAGGAAAATCAACCTATTCGGTATTGCATTGATTAAACCTCAATCACACATCATTTAGACATCCAAAATACATCAAAAAGACATCTCAAAACAGAGCCCAATCATCCAATACGAATTTCTTCAAAATTAAATCCAAATCTTGCATTTTAAGCCAAAATCAAGATCACAACATTAAAACCTTTAATAAAACTTAATTTAAGGATTGAGAACTTGAGAATTTCAGTAAATAACTGAGTATTTAGAGGAGAAGGACGTTCATACCTCTAAATGTGGATTTCTCCTTGTTTAGAGCCAATATTCTTGAAAATTCAATAAGCAAATGATGAGGATTTGGTGTAGAAATGATTAGGAATCATTTAGGAATTGAAATCTCAACTTTAGGTGTGAAAATCAAAGGAAAAGTTGCTGTGGAAATGTGTTTGGCTGAGGGAATTTTGAGAGAAAATGAAATAGAAAAATTTTGGTAAAGTTAATTATGAAACCAAAAATATCTTTTTCCCTCTTTTCTTTTTATTAATTAAACATTAAATGAGTCTTTAAAAATCAAGAAAAAATCTGGAGAAATCCTCCCTTGGGTAAATTAGCTCCTTAAAGATTCAAAGTTTCAATCCTTTTAAAACAGTCACGAACTTTTCAAAAATTACATTTTAGTCACTAACTCAAAATGTCATATTTCCAAACCTCATTTTGTAAAATTGATTTCACCACCCTCTTATATATATTAAAAGAGGATTTTTAGATATTTTTCCATATTTTTAATGCATCCCGAACTAGGCTTTCCTTAAAACCACCTTTTATATTCGAACTGAAAATCCGACCGGTCCGGTTCAAACCCAAAACTTCTAAGCCCAAAATTGGGGTGTTACAACTCTCCCCCTCTTAGGAAATTTCGTCCTCGAAATTTCAACCGGCGAAAAGAGCACAACCAAACTTCTCAAAACAACTCACAAGGCAACACAAGAGACTTAACCACCACTGAACACTCTCCACACAAAACTCTACAAACCCAACACCACCACATACTGTTCACAAATTCCAGAACACTCAGATGTTAACCACATCTTAACCTTTCACACTTCCGGACTGCACATAGCCCCAACAACAACCTGGAGAACCTCCAAACTTTTACAGCATACACCACCTTAACTCATAACTCCCAAAACTCGTACACACGGTGACACCAACCCATCCAGTTCAGCCACCATGTGACCCACAACCTTCACTGCTTCTAAAACCCCTTGCAGAACTGCTCAACCTATTCCAAAGGTTACCACATCAAGCAAAAATTCTTAAGCATCAACTGCTTACTCAAACTTCTCAACGTATTGACGACATTCCTTCACATCCGCCGCTATCATCACCATAACGACTCACCAGGACTACTCACCTAACATCCGAAAATCACGTCACAAAACCCCAACCTTGACTCCGCCAGCCGTTCCACACACCACCAGCTGACTTCAGAAGGAATTTACTTATACACGACTAGCCAACCACTTCTCACAAGAACCCGTCCAATCAACAATGGCCCTTGAACTTACATTGCCTTTCCACTTCAAACTTTGACTACAACACTAGCCTTACCAGGACACCGCCCACTCTATACATACATATTAAGATTACGAAACTTCTACTCTCCCAGGCCAACCCCTTTCTACAACCCTCAACACAACCTCTTCTCAACTCTTCGAAGATTGATACGAACCATCACCTACAAAAACAACCCTTCCATAACAACATCAATGCCACGTTACCTCAGCACTCTGGAAACACATCCTGCATCATCACTTAACACCAAGAAACTACCACTTCTACTAGCTATTCACAACCACTCTAACCGATTCTAATTTCAACCGGTAATCTCCTCACCACCACACCACTAAACGCTTTAAGTGCCAAAACACTTTCCTTCTGCCAACATGCTATATCGCACTCACTAATACTGACAGCTCGCTTAATACCCTCCATTACTTCTAATCATTCTCCTAGCACCAAACAACTTTTATAACCCATCATCCAACCTAACCCTATCGCAACACTAACGGACCCAATTAGCTATCAGCAAGTGTGAACGTACGTATGCATGATCACCAATATGCCCTATCAATGCCTGTGTACATGTATGCAAAACCTCTAATGTCATGTCACATGTATGCATGGACCAGCACATATATATAATATAGTATATAACAATGATTTTAACTGTGCAAGTATGTCGGTTCACACCCACCAATAACATCCTCAGGATCCGTCTAAGAACAACCTCCTATCTCACTTCCAACTTGTCCAACCCTACCATTCCAATAACCCATTAACCACGAAATACCCACTAATACCCTCTTCACACTAAAGTTGTTTTCAAAACAACACCAACTACTACCCCAAACATGCCAGCAACGAGACCATACCCACTACGCAAGGAAATACCAACCAAAACCAAACTAAGATAACTAGGGCAAAGGTTACTTAACAAGGTTACCTGTAAACATCTCACTGTCCCGGAGCTTCAACAGACGAGATCTCTTCCTCGCAGAACCATCATTCTCCAGCCGCACCGCTGCAGCATCAGCTAACACATTAAGGTCATCACCATCTCCCTACGGCAAAGAACCCTGACTACCCCGAGCCAACTTCAATCAATTTCGTCTCAAATGCCCAACAGACCCACAATTTCAACAGGTTTCATTCCCCAAGCTCCTCACACCTTTCTGCCCTTCCTGCCACCTTCGAACCTTGTCTCGGCCGCGCCTACGACCCTTCAGAGACCCTTTTGCTACCACTGAAGCTGATCTCACCACTTGAGGACATTTTCGCTTCACATGCTCCTTAGAACCACAGTTCCAACAAACTCTCACGCCCCAACAACCTCCAACATGACACCTTCCACAATGGTCACACTTCAGCAACCGAGCTACCACTCCCTGATCATACCACACTTGACCTACATCTGCACCGCCACCCAGACTTCGATTCAAGCAAAACCTTCTATCACGTAGCCTCTTACGCTGACTGCTCCGGAGATCAGCACCCACAACTCTCTTGCTTAAACTTTTCTCACCTTCATAAACTGAAACCACACCCTCACATTGCTTAACCCTTGGGAATTTCTCTCCAAGGTACCTTTCATAAAAGGCAGACACAAAGAAGTCCCAATCTATATCGTGGATATGCGATGCCACCGCCACAGATGTCCACCAGGCACAGGCGTCCTCCAACATCAATGAGACAACACTTCCCAGCTTACAAGCATAGTCACAACCTTTCTGATCCAAAATCAGAATTACACAGGCCAACCAGGCCTCGAACGCCTCAGGTGTCGAACCGCGATACTCCACAGCTCCCAAATCATGTAAACGTTGTTTCGACAAACTCGCATGTCCCACAGTCGGCACGTCTACAGGCCTCACTTTCGCCACAGCCTGAGATGTTCCCAACACCTCTTGAACAATAGGTGATGAACTCTTCATCACAGAACCAGCTTCTTCCTCCTGCCTCACTACCTCAACTCCAGGCACAGAAGACTGAGACGAAACACCTCCACTAAAAGGTGAATTCTACGCCTTAACAACCTGCTCTAAAGCAGCAACCATCTCACCTAACTGTCATTCTCTCATCGATTTCACCATGCAAACAACAACAACAAGCAATCATAACAAAACAAACAAAACCATAAGACCAGCTTCAAGCAAGGATTCAAGACTCCAACTCCAACATAACACAATATCTATAATAATAAGGCAATGGGTATCCCGAATTCTCCCCTTTTACATGACATAACAGTCAATAAAAACATGAATATCACAACATCGAGCATATCAATCAACATACTACGGTCATGCTCTCATCAAACACATTCACCCGCAACAGCATAACATCAACATATCATACCCATCACACTTTCATCATTCATAAAATCAGCTCATATCACCAGCATATCATCAGCACAAATCCACATTAGCTCAATGAGGATTCACAATCAAAAAGCATGCTAAAAACATCAACAATTCGCTCACAGACACACATTTCAACAGACTTTCAACCACACATCAGAATAAACATCAAACACTTATTACAACAATTTACCATTTCCCCAAGCATTCGCAACTCAGCTCTGATACCACCAAATGTAACCCCCTTAGCCCGGCCTAGACGGCTGACCCGGACTACGAAGATTACATGGGGAAAACCAAAGTCAACCCGAAAGTCAACCTTGATTAACAACCCTTTTTTTTCTTTTTAAACTTGTCTAGATGCACATTAAACCTAGGCTTACTCTTGAGATAAGCATACTCAAAAATCACAGCAATCGGAAAACAATAAGGGACCCAATTGCACAAAATACGAATTTAGGGACCAATTTGTAAATTCTAAAAAGTAAGAGGACTTTACCAATTTTTAAGTTACCATTATGAAATTAGTCATGTTTCATGCCTCTCTACCAAATTTCATCTTAAACGGACAACTCGAACTCAAGCAATTGCACATACAAAAATCAGGACTAAAATGTAAAGCTTGCAAACCTCAAAACTATTCAAATCAGTGCCCAACGGTCAAGTGTTTCGAAACGGGGTTAGCCCGTTCAGAAACGGGGCTTGGCAGTAGCCAAAGTGTTTCGAAACACCTCTACCCGTTTCGAAACACCCAGGCCAAATCAAGCACCTGTTTCGAAACAGGCAAGGGTGTTTCGAAACACCCTGCCCAGAAACAGCAGATAGGCCTGTTTTAACACATCTAAACCCCATCGAACATGCTCCAAATCAATCCTCAACAAAGCAACAACATGCCAAGCATCATAACTACCAAATTGCATTAAAATCTAGATACAAAACAACTCCTAGGTGCACCAACTCCTTCTACACATCCAACACTTAATCATGCTTTTAAAACAAGAAGCATAGCATAACGACTTATGAATAAGAAGATTCAAACGTTGCAAGCGTTAAACCACATAGTTCAAAATCATAAACCAAACTTGTCCAACATACACAATCTCATTAAACATCAACATAAGAGACTCTCCCCCCATTGCCTTTATTATCTATAGCTATTAACCGAGACATACATCTCAAGTGGAGCTCTCCTTGAATCCCTTGCTTCTTGCTGTCCCAACTTCAAATATCAGCATTGATGGACAAAAAGGAGCGTAAGCACATAATGCTTAGTGAGGAATGCTCAAAACCAAAACACCATCAATGCAGCGAGTCATAAAATCTCTTTAAAAAGTAAACACATTTCGATAAACCAAAGCAGTGTTTGAAAACCCCTTTTTAAACAACATGCTTTAAATCATGCATTGCTCAAACATGAAAACCAACCCTTAGCTTAGAAAAGCTAAGTAACTCACTTCAAAGCACATCCTTGCAAAACCATCAATTTAACCTTTCCATGCATGAACATCATATGCAAAGTTAAATACAAATTCCTTGGAAACACTTCCACTTCACATTATACTTTTCTCATATTTGAAAATCATCTCAATGCAAGAAACCCTTGAAAACCACTTACTCCTTCAATCCATCTCATGCATTAAACAAATGCAATACATGAACCACAAAATCAATATTTGCATTACATGCCTTTTAAAACAAGCCTTCACAAGACTTCAATGCACTAAAGAGATTCCATGCACACATGCACCATCCTCAATAGAAGATAAACACTTGCTCAAGCTAACAAGTAATACATGCATTCTTGGTACATTACACACTTTCCATGCAACCTTGCATCATTTCAAGCATCTCATGCTTCATTACATTCAAGAACATTATATTGGCTTCCAAGTGATAATTCACAAACCATCATAACACAAGACACAATCGGATACGCGGATTACAAGCGTTGTCCCACACGCTCCATACACACAACCGAACAACACAAGGTGGAGTTTACCGGTACAATTACAACCCCTTCAACACCCGTGATGGAGTTTAACGGTACAATCACAACCCCCTCAACATCACTCATCGGAAGTTGTATAATACACTAGCGAGAGCCGGGACACATCACAAGGCTTACACATGGAAGATACCACAACCATTGTAATCACCTTAACCAAGCTCACACACGGGAGCAACCCTCCACCGTTGTGACACTTAACAAAGTCCACCCATGAGAGCCATCCTCCATCATGGTGACATTTAACAAGGTTCACCCACGAGAGCCATCCTCCATCGTGGTGGCACCAAACCAAGCCCACCCACGAGAGCCAACCTCCATCGTGGTGACACCAATTTCCTCAATCGCTAGGATTCTTGGATGGAGTTTACGGTACAATTGCAACCCCCTCGACATCCAAGGCGACTCAATTCACGGTGCACCCAATCCTATAGCCGGCTAACTATATCCGATTAAAGTAACCAAGAACCACTTACATCACTTGCCAATATAACCATTTTACCACATTAATCCATTGTTTTTACAAGCATAACCAAAATGCCAAAACCACCAATTACCATCATCACTTCACTGTTTTGAAGCATTAAACAAAGCCATTAAACAACATGCAACACTATGCATCAATTCCACAATTCCAATGTACAAAACCAAGGATCTCTTACCTTGAGCATCCTTCACACATGACTTTCAAAACCAGCATTAAACCATGCTAAAATATGCTTTCAAAACAGAATTTAAACATGCAAAACACATGCATTGCATCCAACAATCACAAGTGCTTAAAAAGCCAATTCATAACACAAACCAAGAGAGAAATTCCATTTACTTACTCTTGAGCTTAGCTAAGTTGTTTAGACTTAAACTAAGCTCCCAAAACCTTCAAACATTGGTTTCAAAGCTGAAAATCCAACTTCACTCACCGATACACAAAACTAGGCTAGCCAACAAGCCTTCCAAGCATCCGAAACCTTCAACGCCACCTCTATTGCTCACGGATCATTCTCCCCTGTTTCAAGCACATAACAACAGAGGATTAATGCATCATCATGCATTAAAAACACCAGCAACACAACTAAACTCGCTGCTCTTCGCAAATCCAACATTTTGGCTACCAAACACAACCGAAATCACATCCAAACACTTCCAAAACTTAACCCAGCCAAGATCCATCACTTCTAACCATTATTAAGCATCAATTAACATCCAAAATGATCCCAAACTCGTCCTTATACCTCCAGCATTAACAAAACACCAAAATCACCCCAAAAACCACCATTTTCACAAGTAAAAACTTAGGAAAATCAACCTATTCGGGATTGCATTGATTAAACCTCAATCACACATCATTTAGACATCCAAAATACATCAAAAAGACATCTCAAAACAGAGCCCAATCATCCAATACGAATTTCTTCAAAATTAAATCCAAATCTTGCATTTTAAGCCAAAATCAAGATCACAACATTAAAACCTTTAATAAAACTTAATTTAAGGATTGAGAACTTGGGAATTTCAGTAAAAAAACTGAGTATTTAGAGGAGAAGGACGTTCATACCTCTAAATGTGGATTTTTCCTTGTTTAGGGCCAAAATTCTTGAAAATTCAATAAGCAAATGATGAGGATTTGGTGTAGAAATGATTAGGAATCATTTAGGAATTGAAATCTCAACTTTAGGTGTGAAAATCAAAGGAAAAGTTGTTGTGGAAATGTGTTTGGCTGAGGGAATTTTGAGAGAAAACGAAATAGAAAAATTTTGGTAAAAGTTAATTATGAAACCAAAAATATCTTTTTCCCTCTTTTCTTTTTATTAATTAAACATTAAATGAGTCTTTAATAATCAAGAAAAAATCTGGAGAAATCCTCCCTTGGGTAAATTAGCTCCTTAAAGATTCAAAGTTTCAATCCTTTTAAAACAGTCACGAACTTTTCAAAAATTACATTTTAGTCACTAACTCAAAATGTCATATTTCCAAACCTCATTTTGTAAAATTGATTTCACCACCCTCTTATATATATTAAAAGAGGATTTTTAGATATTTTTCATATTTTTAATGCATCCCGAACTAGGCTTTCCTTAAAACCACCTTTTATATTCGAACCGAAAATCCGACCGGTCCGGTTCAAACCCAAAACTTCTAAGCCCAAAATTGGGGTGTTACAGAAACCTAGCTTTGATACCAACAAATTTAACCCCCTTAGGACGGCTTAGACGCCCGCCCGAACTAAGAAGATTACACGGGGAAACCCGAAGCCAACTCGCTAAAGCTGACTTCGATTAACGTCCCCTTTTTTTCTTACTTTTTTTCCTAGATGTAGTTCAAGTCCTATGTTTTAAACAAAACACTTAGAAGTAAACGGCACAGCGATCGGAGTTCGTTTAGTGGTTCAATTGCACAAGTTACACGTTTAAGGACTAAATTGTAATTTTAGCAAATTACAGAGACCAATCCAGTTTTAAGATTACTATCCATTGATTAGTCATGAAACATGTTTCCATGTCAAATATCATCACAAATCAACAATCCAAACTCATCCAATTACACATACAACATTCAGGGACCAAAATGAAACTTTTCAGACTTTAAAAGATACTTTTAACTGAAAACAACGGTCGAGTATCGGTACCCCTGAGGCCCATATCAATACGCAAGAAGACAATAGCTCAATTTGAAAAAGGTATCGATACCCTTCCCCGCATATTGGTGCGCCCTTCAAAGATAGCCTAAGTGTATCGATACACGGGCAAATTGTATCGATACCCATGTGTTGTTTAGCCTGCAAAAAGCCGTTGAGTATCGATACTCGAACCCGAGTATCGATGCGCATACAAGATAGGCTTCACAAACAACTTCAAAAAGCACTTTAACCAATCAAGCATGCTCAAGCATCAATAGATAAACATCCCTAAGCATTTACTACAAGTCAATCATGCTTAAATGCAACTACAAGGTTTTACCAATCCAACACATGTAATTCTAGTAAGCTCTAGCATGCATCTCGTGAGCAATACCATAAAATATACGAAAAAGCATCATTCTTCCTCAAACAACATATAATGGCCATTTTACAAACCCAAAAAGACAATCAACATATCTCAATGGGAAGTTGTAAAACAAATCTCCCAAACCGAGGTTCTTTCCCCATTGCCAAAATCTACTTACTTAAAATCACCAAAGTTCATACTCGAGTTTGAGTGATGAATTAGGTGCACTCACTTGCTACTCCTCAACTCGCAATCTTAGTTATCTGCATTGTTGGAAAAAGAAGCGTAAGCATTCTTGCTTAGTGAGGGAAAGCTCAAAACACATCAATAATGCAGTTTTTAAAACACAAGTTGAAACCATATCATACTCAATCTCAATTCAAGCTTTCAAAACCAAAGCAAACCATTCTTTAACCATGTTCCACATGTATCATTAGCCACATGCATTGTTCACAATGCAAATTCACATTAAGCCTCACTTGCTTAATTCACATGCATAGATTTGTCCTATGCAACATCTCATCATCAAGCATCTCATGCACAATAATCCATTATGCATTCATTACAATCATGATACATGGGCAACAATAAACACATATATGCATTTCAAGTGAACCGTATGGAATCTACCCTCATCCTCGGATAGCACTACCCCTATCCATTAATTATCGAATATACGGATACCTTGATGACACTACCCCCATCAAGCCACATGGTGAAATCTACCCTAACTATAATCTCACTTCGGGCGGGATGCTACTACCTACATTGCCCGTTGGTGATAGCACTACCCTTATCACAAGCATCACAATAGCACTACCCCTATTGTGAAACCGAAGAATTCATCTCACGCGCGAATTTTGTATAATATAGTGCACTTCACATCCTATTGGTCGACCAACATATCCGATATTAGAAATCTCATCACTAAGCCAATATACCATTTAAATCCATGTTAACCCACTATTTTCAATGCATTATTAAAATCATCACATATTCCAAAATTAAATATGCTTTCAAATAACAAATATCACCTTATACAAGATCATATCATCTTGTATCAAACCAAACCATTTCATGGGATAAACACAAGCAAAACCATGTTTAAATCCATGCATAATAGTTAGTAACAACCATTATCAAAACATGAGCATGATAAACCATGGAGTCCATTTCAAACTGAAAACCGAGAGTTCAAGTAACCATACTTACTTCCGAGATTAGCTAAGCGTTTCAAGCTTATACTAACCTCCCAACACCTCGTATCCAAGCTTAACAAAGCTTTAAAACACATCCACTCATCGATACACGAAACTTCGCGTGCCGACGTGAAGATCACTCTTCCGAACCTTCCAAAATCGCTTTGCTAGCTTCTAGATCAATATCCCCTGCTTTTAGATTATCAAAAACAGAGATCCAATGCATTAAAAGGCATTCTAACTCCAGCAACTAAACACAAACTCGTTGCCCAGCAAAACCACATCAATTTACCCATCCAAAACAACCTAAAACTCATCTGATTGCTTCCTAAACCACACCCAGCCAACAATCAACACTTCCAATCATTAATATTCATCAAATCACATCCAAAAACAACCTAAACCCTTTCCTATATCTCCAGTAAGCATTTAACTATCAAATCACTTCAAAAACACAACTAAAACTATCATAAAACTCAAGGATCTCAAGGATTTTCAGATCTAATCATTAAAACTCAATTATAATCCATCTAAAACAGATCTCATCAACAACACTCCGAAAATCAAGAATTAAACTTTAGTTTTGTAAGACTTTGATCTTAAATCAAAACTAAAATCAAAACTCGGTTAAAAACAACAATTGAGAGTAAAAAATCTTGGGAATTTCAATAAAGAACCTTGATTAGATGTTGAGAATGAGATTTACCTCCAATCCTTGATTTCCTTAAGATTTGACAAGTTTTGCTTCACAATTCTTGAAGAAATTGAAGAGAAATCTTTAAAATTGTTATGAGATCAAAGTGAGAGTGATTGAGAGAAAAGAAATCTAGAGAAAAGACTTTAAAAAGGTATTTTGCTGAAAATGAAGAGTGAAAAGTCAGTTGCGTAAATGAAACTTCCAAATTAATTGTTTTATTTGATAAAAAATAAAACCCCCTTTTTAAACAATTACTTAAAATTCATTTAAAACACATGTCAAATTAAGGAAAGGTGTAATTGCACAAAATCTCCCTAAAGACTCTAAGATTTTGACTCTTCTTTTGAAATTTGCATTTTCCACAGTTTTAAAACTTTACATTTTGGTCACCGCCCAAAATGTACCACTTACAAAACTCATTTTGCAAAATTGATTTGGCCAACCTCTTAAACATGATTTTAGAGGATTTTAGCAATTTTTTCCATATTTTTATCCTACCCCAAGCCTTGATTTCCCTAAACCACCTAATACGATTCGAACTATTTCCGACCGGCCCGATCCGATGTATAAAACACATAGGCCAAAAACCAGGGCGTTACATGCATATAAGTGCTGTTATATGGAAATACTATATAAATAATTTTGTTCTTATAGTTTAGCTATTAAAGAAGAGGCATCCAATTAAAATTTTGCTAAACTATTTTGTTCATAATCAATATGCTTTGTAATAATTATGTCAACTGATATAGCCTAAAATATAAACCCACAAGCTTTTGCAAGACGAATAGTCTAACTGTATAATCTGAATCAATCTCACAAACTTCTGGTTGTAAGTTGATAAAACAATGTAGATGCATCTACTAAAATCATATAAAACTTTTCATATTTGTGGATACATAAGCCCATATTTCATTCAGATATGCAAGACATGCAGTCTCAACTTTAGTACAATAACTTCAAGTTCTTTTGATAAGTGAGATCTTAATAATTTCCTTTGAGAACAAGCAACACAAGAACTTCGTGTTCTTTCAATAAGTGGAATTTAATCAATTCCTTTAAGAACAAGCACCACAAGAATTTTAGGTTCTTTTAATAAATGTGTATATAAATCTCAATAGCTTTCACATCATTATTGATCAGAATGGTCTAACCGATCATGCCAACTATATACAAGTGTATATATACATTTCTGAATTTGGTAAACTTCTAGTTTACCATAACATGTGATTCAATCTCACTCGTACATGTCTAGTACGACCATCAAAATTGTTCCTTTGAATATGAATATATTTAGCTCTTCCGGAGCTTTCAATGAAAATTATTATTTTTGGTAGCAATATAAAACTCTTTTAGAGCTTTCAACGAACTTTTTGGTTACCAAAGCTTATATCCACATTGGCTTATTTCAAATGTCAATTGATAACATATGTTATCTATAATTCCAAAAGAATTTTTTGCGAACTCATATTGCTCTCTTAAAATTTTCACTTCTAGTGGTGATGATATTATTACCATTAGCGGTAATTATTACAATATTCACAATTCTGCACTTTTCATAATGTGCTTTCTCTCAATAACTTATTGCTCTTCTAGAGCATCAATATTTTCAATACTTTGAGATATAATAGTCACATTTTCCCTTTCATTTAAATGAGAAAATATATTGTATGCTTCTGCTAAGCATAAATCGTCATCATAAATTATATTTGATAAGTAATCATGTGAAACAAAATAAATAAATATTATAATATATAAATATAAATACAAATATAAAACGTAAATAATTAATGTGTAAAGTAAATAAACATAAAGCAAAATAAATTAAAAGATAAATAATTCTCTTCAAGGCTATGAGAATAAATAGAAGATGGTTTATTCCCTTTGAGGGTTATAAGGAAATCAACAACATTCAAATGAGTTGGACCAACAATGTCCAAATAAATTGGACTAATATCATATTCGTCATTTTTCGCAAATAAAATTTACTTCTATTTTCTTTCCTTTATCATTTAATGATTGTTGATTTTTCCAGCATACGATAAGTACAAGACCAATGATTTATAACATCACATTGGTAATAAAAAAGATTTCACTTTTTTAGAATGATCTTTATCAGTCTTGTCATCCTTATAAGCTCACTACCGGTGGGTAGAAGTGTTCTTAAAATGACCATATTTTTCAGGTATATATTTATAGTCTAGACCACGACCACAACTTCTAATGTGACTTTTATTATTTCCATAATATAATCTCACATTCACTTCAGGGAATGGAGTAGAGTCATTGGGCCTTTGAAACTTTTTCGCTATATTGTATCTGAGGACAACATTATTTGTCGTGAAAATTGGAGTATGTTTTTATTAACATATCCTTATCACATCGAACAATGATTTAATCCTCGTACGCGGCATTGTTAAACCAGTTCACAAGGTCCTTTAAAAACCCCCCTTTAAGACCAGTAGCCTCACAAAACGGGATGTTCATCCAATATGCTTGAATTATATCGAAGTTATGTAACCAATTGAATAATGATTTACCATGTTTGCATTCGCTTCAGGGAATGAAACATATCCAATAATCATATGAAATAAATATCATGCTTGCATTCACTTCAGTGAATGCCCTATCATTGATAATCACATGGAATAAACATCATGTTTTGCGTTCACTTCAGAGAATGCCTCCCACATAAATTCTTGTCAAGATGAATTTTTGTAACATGGACTTGGAAGAAGTCTAGAGTCGATTTTTTTTCGACGTAGAAGAAATATTACTTTCGAGCAAAATCATCATGATTTATCGTGCTTTAAAATAATAATTTAAAGAACAAAAGTAAAATTAAAATTTATCGATATAGATTTTCCTCTCGAGGACAATTGAATGACTAATACAACTTCTCATAATTTCTTTACGTCATGTCTCTTTCCAAGCTATTTAAAGATATGTAAAACTCAAAACATGATTAAAAATATCAATATCATCAAATAAAATATCATAAACAAATATTGATATTTAGTTATAAAATAATGTAAATATAACAACGAAAGACTACATCTAAAATTTTCCGATAGATTTCAAAAATATTTGCACATATCGCGCCTTACATATTCAAATGCTCAAAGAAAAATAAATAGCATAAACAAATCTTTTTATTTTAGATACAATACTTAGTAGTTAAACAATGAGGGACTAGATCTATATATAATAAATAAATGAGAACCACGTTAATTGAATAATTAACTTTCATGAAATTATTGATACATATAATTATTAAATATTAATATATTTTGTTATATACGCGATAATATTATTTTCTATTGAAATAAAAAGAAAAACAAAGTAATGAGAATGCTTACATTATATATTAACCAAAGATGAATCATACCATTATTTACTTTCGCTTTGATTTAAAGTAAAACAACTATTAAAAGTAAAATAAGAGTATTTAAAAAACGTACCATAATTCAGTTTTTTATACCAACCGCGACAGGAACGTACATTCATTTAAATTTTTATGCGAACCTTGGCTATTGGCATCCAAGAGAATGATGTTGGATGCGTCGTTGTATGAACCACGATAAGGATTCATAATCACTCGCAAAAACCATGTAATTGAGCAAGATCATGCTGATAACGTGTTGTGAATAAAATAACAAAAAACAACGAACAAGAATAAAAGAACAAAGAGATGAGAGAAAGAGGAAGATTTGTATTATTCTCAAATATTGACTTTGTGTACAATGCCTTCAACAAATCATCTATTTATAGACATAAAAAGTAGATGATAAAATTTCAAAAAAAAATACATAATACATTAAACTTTAATTAATGTAGATAATATTTCTAATAATAAAATCAAATTTCGTTGATAAAATCCTTATCATGATATATGATAAGGCATCCACAAAGATAAATATTAATAACATATTTTTATTGATATTTTTATTGTACGTGTAATTATTACATTTTGTTTTTGTGCAAATATTTTTTTATGTTTAAATACATCCGAAATTAAAAACATAATTTAGGGATAAAAAATAAAAAGGAGTTGGGCCGTAATCCGGCCCCTGAACTGATGTTGAATAAAACCATAAATTACCGCGATAAATAGAGACTACGAAATTAGGGTTTTAATTTCCTAAACAACGATAAAAGCTCCTAGCGGAAACAGCTGCTTACAGTCCCACCAAAATGGTCAGTTTCTCCCCTTCCTTTGAAGTTCACTTCACTCACTTTGATTTTGTTCTGATGCCTAACTTTCGATTTCAAGTCTCAGGCTTCTTGTTATTTGCTTTCATTCTTTTAACCTAAAGATTTCTTTAATATCAGTTTGTTGATTCGCTGTATATTTTTAGCATGTTTTTGTACCATTTATCCATGTGAACAAATGAAAATATTGTTTCCTTTTGTTTCATAATGTTGATTTTTGCTTGTGGATGCAATCGTAGCTTCATACTTTCTGATATTCCTCTGTATGCAGAAATTGGAGGTTTAGCTTCTTAAATGAGTGTGTTAGATCGAATACTCGCTTTTGAATGTGTTCCATAGCAGTTTTTAAACGGGGTTAGGTTCCATTATATCTGCTTTATTTCAAGTTATTTCATGATTTGCTTGTACGGATTTCTAGACTCTCTTTTTTGTTTTGTTTGATTTGGGTCAAGTTATTCTTTTTGTTATTCCTTTACAAAGTCTATAACACTGCTGTTTTGACTGAACTTTTCCTTTTGTCCTTGTCTTTGCAGGCTAGAGGGTTGAAGAAACATTTGAAGAGGCTCAATGCTCCAAGGCATTGGATGCTCGACAAGCTTGGTGGTGCATTTGTATGTTATCTTCTTCAATCTTTTTGCCCTTTCACCGATTTATTGCTGCTGTCTTGTATTTATTTTGAATCTTTGTTCATGCAGGCACCCAAGCCGTCATCCGGACCACACAAGTCCAGGGAATGCTTGCCGCTTATTCTGATTCTGCGGAACAGATTAAAGTATGCTCTAACATATAGAGAAGTGATTGCCATTCTTATGCAAAGGCATGTTATGGTAGACGGGAAGGTTAGGACAGATAAAACATACCCTGCTGGTTTCATGGGTATGTAGTAGAATTTGCCTTTGTTTAAGTTTTTGTTTTCTCAATCTCAATTTACAAACTCTTACTAAGTTTAAGTTTGGTTTCTTTGTTGATTTCTGCATGTCTTTGAAACTCTACTCCAAAAGTAGCTTCTTTGTTGATTTCTAGATTCAGTTTAATGGTTCCTCTTTTTTGCCTTTGCCTCCCTTTTACCCGAACTTCACTATCCTTGAATATTGTCTAAAGATTATTTTTGTTTCCAGATGTTGTTTCGATCCCAAAGACAAATGAGGACTTCCGTCTCCTTTATGACACAAAAGGTCGTTTTCGCCTTCATGCCATCACAGGTGATGAGACCAAGGTTTGTATCAATCGGCCCTCATTCATTCTATTTCCTGCTATTGCTGTTAATTATTGGTTAAGTTTCACTGCTATTTTGATCCCGCTGGCTTGATTGTATTTTAATGATTGATCTTGTTCCACTGGCTTGTACTTTTCAGTTTAAGCTCTGCAAAGTTCGGTCTATCCAATTTGGCCAAAAGGGTATTCCATACCTCAATACCTACGATGGGCGCACCATCCGCTACCCTGATCCTATGATCAAGGCTAATGACACCATCAAGCTTGATTTAGAGAGCAACAAAATTGTTGATTTTATTAAGTTTGACGTTGGGAATGTTGTCATGGTCACTGGAGGAAGAAACAGGGGACGTGTTGGAGTGATTAAGAACCGTGAGAAGCACAAGGGTAGCTTTGAGACCATCCATGTTCAAGATGCTGCTGGACATGAGTTTGCAACTCGTCTAGGCAATGTCTTCACAATTGGTAAAGGAACAAAGCCATGGGTTTCACTTCCCAAGGGAAAGGGTATAAAATTGTCCATCATTGAGGAAGCTAGGAAGCGGCTTGCAGCCCAAGCTAGTGCCTAAATTTTATGATTATAGGTATAATATCTGGAAATGTTTTTGTCGAAAGAATTAATCTGTTTTGTCTGATGATCCTTTATGTTTGCTTTTGTAGGATTTCTGCTATGCTTTTACTCATAAGAACAGTTTAGGACCAATTGTTATATTGTTTCTGAAATTAAATTTATTTTCCTTATTGGTCTATGGTACTAGAGGTGGCAATCGGGTCATTCGGTTCGGGTTCGGTTCGGGTTGTTTCGGTTCGGGTCATTTCGGGTCTATCTAGAATCGGTTTAGATTCGGTTCGGGTCGGGTCGGTTCGGGTTCGGGTCTAATTCGGGTCTGTGATGAGTCGGATTCGGTTCGGGTATTGGATCGGGTCAAAATCGGATCGGTTGTTTTCGGGTCGGGTCAATATCGGATCGGTCGCTTTCGGTTCGGGTCGTTCGGGTCGCTTTCGGTTCGGGTTAAAATCGAGTCAATTTCGGGTCAATTTCGGGTCAGGTCAACATTTAAATTTTCGGTCAATTTGATTTGAGTTGGGTTAAAGGTTTGAGGTTTAGTATTTATGGTTTAGTTTAGAGTTATTGGTGTATGAGATTATTTCTAATTCAACTTGTCAATCCATGCATTTGAATTTGATTAAATATTTAAATCAAAGCTTCATGTATCCATATAATTATTTTTGTATAATTATATTGAATCGAAGTTTATAATAATAATAATAATAATAATAATAATAATAATAATAATAATAATAATAATAATAATAATAATAATAATAATAATAATAATAATAATAATAATAATAATATCTGAAATGAATTAATTTATTAAACTTAGTATCTAAAATTTAAAAGCATAAATCATGGACATAATTAAAATAATTTTAAAACTAAATGTGAAATTTCAATTAAATTAATCTAAATTGAAACTCAATTAAATCAAGAAAAATAGAAAGACAATTGGTAAAAATAGGGAGGGAAAAAACAAAATTTTAGAGGGAAATAAGCCACCAATTTTTTAAGCTAGATTGAAAAAAAGAAAAAGACAATTGGAAAAAATAGAGAGAGAAAAGACAAAATTTTGGAGGGAAATAAGCCACCAATTTTTTAAGCTAGAGATTAATTACTTTTAGGTCATGTTGCATTTAAAATGTTACATTTTAGTCAACTTTAAATTTTAGTTTAATTTAATTTAGTCACAAGTATTCCCACGGTTTAGACTTCAGATATAGAAATCTCCTCCCCATAGTGATATTTAGTCTCTAAAAATTTACTTTTAGTTGAAACTGACTAATCTTTGTAATTTAGTCTATTAATTTAATATATTGATATTTTCGTTCATTTTAATTTCAAAGATTTAATTTTTAGCCAAAATTGACCCCTATTTATTTTTATGGTATAATTACAAAATTGATCATTGGACTCTCAAATTTCTCCACTTCCAAATTGTCAATTTAGTCTACAATTTCAATTTTATGCTATATTTTATGATGAAATTATAAAATTGGTCACCAAGATCTCAAATTTCTATACTTTATTTTATTATTTATTATATTGTTAACAATAGATATTCGGGTTAAAATTGGGTTAAAATCGGGTTAAAATCGGGTCAATATTCGGTTCAGCTTTCGGTTCAGCTTTTGGTTCGGGTAGCATTCGGTTCGGGTCCATTCGGTTCGGGTCTATTCGGTTCGGGTCTATTTCGGTTCGGGTCCATTTCGGTTCAACAAAAAATTTCGGTTCGATTCGGTTCGGTTCGGGTTTCGGGTAACTTCAAATCATCATGTTCGGGTCAAAATCGGGTTTCGGTTGGGGTAATTCGGTTCGGGTTTCGGGTCTCGGGTCAAGTTTGCCAGGTCTATATGGTACCTTTTAGGGATGTAAAAAGCTGACCCGACCTGAAAACCCGACTGAAACCTGCTCGAGTTAAAACTTGATTTGACCTGAAAATTTAGTGACTTGAACCCGATCTGTAACTGACTGTTGTTGACCCGAACATGAATTCGACATGTTACTGTAGTGACCGAATCCGACTTGCGTCCGACTAAAAATGACCTGGACTCGAATTGGACTTGTTATTGTGGACCTGAAACCCGACCTGCGCCTGACTGAAACGAACCCGAACCCGAAGCCGACCTGGCAGATAATCGATTTTACCCGACTGAATTGACCCGAGATTCAATATTACCCGACCTGTTTTGGACCTGACCTGTTTTGAACCCGACCAGTTAATTGACCCGACCTGCTTTGAACTCAACCTATTTTTAACCTGAACTGATATTGATCTGACTTGGTATTTACTTGATATATAGTTGAAGAAGTCTATGATTTGATAAATTTAAAGTGATGATAAATGTAAAGTATTAATTTATTAAATTAATTTAATATTAACTCGTTCAATATAAATTATTTGTGAAGTTAATAAGAATTAACATACTTAAATTTATTTTATTAAAAATATTTAAAATTTAGAAGTTTTATCAAATTAATAAGTTGTGATGGATGAATTTAAAATAAATTATTTAAAATTCAAATCAATTTATTAATTGTAATCATTAAATTTAAAAAATATTTTATTAAAAATTTTAATTATAACTATTCAAACAATAAAAAAAATTTAGTTTAGGGGAAGTTTTTTTTTGAATTAATGAGTGGAAAGTTTTGATTGATGGGGAATTATGGGGGTATTTTGCCGCCAATTAAACATAATGGGGGGTTGCCCCCAATCAAAATCAAACAAAATAGGGGTTGCCGCCATATCAAACAACATTGGCAGTGGAGATGTGATTTTTTTTATTTAGGGGTTAATTATTCTTTAGGTCCTTTTCTTAATTAGATGGTTAGGGTTTAGGTTTTTTAGGTTTTAGTTTATTTTTTTTAGTCCTAACTTTTGGTTTAGTTTCTTTAAATTTCATTTAATTAGGCCATGCTTCATAAATTAATTAACTATTAAACTTTTTGGTTTGCTTTAAATTTGATTTGGTCCTCGTATAAAGATTTGGTAAGTAATTAAATTTAATAATTTTATTCATTTCGATTTTGGCTCTAATTAATAATTTAGTTTTAATTTAGTTTTAGATTTGTCCTTTTTATGTTTCAATTTATTTTGTTTGTTAGATTTATGAGTTTATGTTTAGGGTTTAGGGGTAAACGTGTCAAGTTGATTGTTTAGGGCTATGAGATTAGTTTAGGGATTATGTAATTAGGCTTGCACTCTAATTATTAGTGAATGATGTCTGTAAGATTTAGATATTCATGTTTGGGGTTTAGGGGTAAATGTGTCAACTTAATTATTTGGGGTTATGAGATTAGTTTAAGGATCAGAGGACTAGGCTTGTACTCTAATTGTTAGTGATTATAAGATTTAAGGGTTGAGGTTTATGGGTATTGTTTAGGGGTATACATATATACATACAAATATGTATGTTCTGGTATATATATATATATATATATATATATATATATATATATATATATATATATATATATATTACAATATATACATACTAAAACTTACATACATATATATATATATGTATAATTATAACAATATATATATACTAAAATTTACATACATACATACATACATACATACATACATACATACATACATATATATACTAAAACTTAAATACATGCATATATACATGTTTTAGTATGTATGTATACATGTGTGTTTTAGTATATATATATATATATTTAATTAATTATAACAATACATATATATGTATATATCATAATATATGTATATGTATATTTATATGTATATGTGTATATATATAAATATAAATTTTATTATTTTTAATATGGTGATATTTTTATTCATTTTATTCCCTAAAATTTTATTTTCCACAGAAAGTTACCCTCATTAATTTTTAATTTTTGTAATTTACTCTAATATTTTAAATATAAATCATTTGATGATATTTTTGTTCATTCTAGTGCGTAATATTGAGACTAAAATGTATGTAAGTAAGTATGTATGTATCTATCAATGTATGAACCCTAAACCCTTAATGAATTTTCTCTTAACCCAAAACCTTAAACCCTAAGCACTAAACCCTAATGTAAGTATGTATGTACTTATCTATGTATGAACCCTAAACCCTTGATGAATTTCCCTAAACCCTACACCATAAACCCTAAACCTTAATGTATGCAAGTATGTATGTATCTATCAATGTATGAACCCTAAACCATTAATAAATTTTCCCTAAAATCTAAACCCTTTAAACTCTAAACCCTGAATCATCCAATGTTTTATAATTTTAATTTAATATTTTTGTTCATTATAGCCCTTAAAACTTCATTTCTATTCCAAATTGACCCCTATATACTAATTGTTTTTTTAATTAGTTCAATAATATATAATTTTACTTTGACATTTTGTTCATTTTAGTCCCTAAACTGTATTTGTATTCCAAATTGACCACTTTTTATTTTTTTAATTAGTCCAATGTTTTATAATTTTAATTTGATATTTTTGTTCATTTTAGTCTTTAACTTTATTTTAATTAGTCCGATGTTTTATAATTTTAATTTGATATTTTGTTCATTCTAGTCTCATAAACTTTAGTTTAATTCCAAATTGACCCTTATTTATTATTTTTTTAATTTCGTCTGATGTTTTATAATTTTAATTTGTACTTTGTTCATTCTAGTCCCTTTAACTTTATTTCAATTCCAAATTGACCCATATTCATTGTTTTTTTAATTCGTCCAATGTTTTATAATTTTAATTTGATATTTTCATCTTTTAGACCATAAAACTTTATTTTTATTCCAAATTGACCCACATTTATTTTTTTAATTTGTCCAATGTTTTATTATTTTAATTTGATATTTTCTTCATTCTAGCCCCTTAACTTTATTTTAATTCCATATTGACCCCTATATATATTAATTCATCATGTTTTATAATTTTAATTTGAAATTTTGTTTATTCTAGACCCTAAAACTTTATTTTTATTCTAAATTGACATCTACATATTGTTTTTTAATTACTCTAATTTTTATACTTTTAATTTGATATTTTTGTTCATTATAGTCCCCAAAATTTTATTTTTATTCCAAATTTACCCCTTTTCATAGTTTTCTTTTAAATTTGTCTAATGTTTTATAATTTTATCTAATGTTTTATAATTTTAATTTGATATTTTTGTTCATTATAATCAGTGAAACTTTATTTTTAATCCAAATTGACCCCTTTTCAGTTCAAAAATGACCACTTTTCATTATTTTTTAATTAATTCAATGTTTTATAATTTTAATTTGATATGACTTTAAATATTTAACTCCAAATCAATGACGATTGACGAAGGCCAACCTAAAGTCTATCGGTTACTTATACGGTTGTACCGAACTCAAACTCAATACAAATTTCAATCCTGAAAATACTCCGACCTGAATTACCCGACCTGAAACTACCCGACCTAAAATTACCCGACCTGAAATGCACCCGACCTGAAATGCAACCGACCTGAAATGAACCCGACCTGAAATGGACCCGACCTTAAATAGACCCGACCTGAAACGGACCCGACCTGAAATGGACCCGACCTGAAATGGACCCGACCTGTAGTGTATCCGAACCCGAATTAACCTGTCAATTATCTGCTTCGGACCCGACCCGTTTTGACCCGACCTGAAATGGACCTGACCTGAAATGGACCCGATCTGAAATGGACCCGACCTGAAATAGACCCGACCTGAAATGGACCCGTACCCGACCCGAGTCGAGTTAAAACAGAAAAATGACCTGTACCCGATTTTACCCGACCTGAAACTCATCCGATTACCTGTTTTTACATCTACCTTTATGTTTACGCATTTGAATGTTTAACACGGCTGACGGCTCATTTTGAGTGTTTATTTTGGATGGTGAACGAGTATATTTTTAGTTGTGATTACAATTCGATTAAAATTGAAATGATTGAAGTAGTGCAGTTTGGTTAATTGGTTTGGTCAACTTGATTTTTGATCTTGATCGCTTGAGTTGAATAAACCAGTGCAATTTAGTCAATTGGTTTGGTTATTTTTTTTTTTGATGTAAGGTCGGTTGAGTTTATTAAATGATAAAGACAAAAGACAAAGAAAGAAAAAGGAAACCTCTGGAAGTAGAAATCCAAAGGAAGTTCAATTGACACAATCTCCTACCCAAGAAAGTGATCTCCGAAGGGAAACGGTAGAAGATCAAAGCAATTGGGGACGTCTCCCAAGACTAAAATAAAGTTTCCCAAAAGAATCTCGCAAAAAAAAACGGAGAGGGACGGTCATTCGACAGCAAATGCATGAGCTTGTTTGTTTCCATTTCGGCCTATAAATTGGAAGCGGCACGAAAGAAAATTTGAGGTATATATCTTAGGTTTGACCAATATCTGAAAAATTCAGAGTTTCAGAATTAATTTTTGTGATAACCGACTTATTATCTCATTCAGTGATAATCCTTTGAAGACCCAACTCTTTGAAAAATTGAAGACCCTGAAACATCGCCAAAGCTTTAGGCGCAAAGACCGAGGTGAAATTTGTATTTATTCTAGAACCTGCACCGATAATAAAACTCTCATTGTCACGAATAATAAAACCAGAGCAAAAAATTTTTCTTGTGTCGTTATAACAAGCATCTACATTGATTTTGTAGGTTAAAGGGGGTGGGAGGGGGGGGGGGGGGGGAGCCTGCCACTGATCCTGGTCGTGCCGACGAGAGTGCTGATAAGTGGTGGACAACACAGCAAGCTCTCGACAATAGCTTAGAACAAAAGTATATATATCCTCTATCCTCTAGATAATGCCTTCATATATTAGCTTGTTCTGTGAAAATCAAAATGCCCAAATAGCAATAATAATCTTGCAGTGAGTAGACTGGTTGAAAGCTTGAAAAACACTTAATAGCCAATCTTCCAAATTGTCTAAGAGGGGTAGGTTAGAAAAATCGAAACCTAGTCGATGCCTCACTTCCCAGGCAAAGAAGCAATCCCTTATAATGTGAATTGAGGATTCAATAGCCAAGTGACATTTTTTGCAAATTGAGTCTGTTGCCACTCCTCTAATAACTAGATTTTGTTGAGTAGGGACGAAGTTTCTTACCAGTCGCCAAGTAGAGATTTTAATTTTGGTAGGGCACGAGTTTCTCCATATTTAATTATATACTATGGGAATAGAAGAGCTAGATGAAGGAGATCCCATAAGGATCTTGTAGCCACTCTATACTGTATACAGACCGGTACCTTCTCCTTTTCACCTTAGTAAATCATGTTGCCTAAATTGCGGAAGAGGAATACTCAAAATACAATCAGTTTGAATACAAGAAAACACTGATCTTACAAGATCAGAATCCCATCGATGTTCGCTAGGAATTAGTAAGTCAAAAACTCAATTTAATTGGCTATTTCGATCTGAGGAGACTCTTTTAGAAGGGAGTGTGGGTAGCCAAAAATCGTTCCAGATTGATACACTCCGGTCATCTCTTATTTGCCAACCAATTCCCATTTCAATTAGCCCCCTAGAGCACCAAATACTGCGCCAAATCAGAGATGGAGATGAATCAAGCTGAGCTTGAAGAAAAGAACCTTGTGAAAAACATTTGGCACGTAGGAGACGAGCAACAAGGGATCCAAGATTCATCAAAAGACGCCACCCCTATTTTTCCAAGAGGGCAATATATTGAATTTACCGAAGCCACGGAAACCCATCCCTCCTAACTCCTTGAGCTTACAAAGTTCCTACCACGTACACTAGTGAATCCCTCTTTTAGTAGTGAATTTCTGCCACCAGTAACGTGCAACAATCGCCTCTAATTCTTTGCAAAATGATATTCGCAGCAAAAAACAAGACATGACAAAGAGAGGAATCGATTGTAGAATAGACTTGATAAATACCTCATTGCCACATTGAGAGAGCTGTCTCGAGCTGGCAGATTCTGTTCGCTTATTAAATTTCTCTTTTAAATAACGAAAAGTTTGCTTCTTGTTTCGCCCCACTATCACTGGTAGACCCAAATAAGTCTATGGATTATCGATGTAACACCCCGGTTTTGGGCTCAGAAGTTTTGGGCGTTGACCGGTTCGGTCAAAGTGCTGATCGAATATATAAGAGTGAATTTAGGAAAGCCTAGTTCGGGTTGCATTAAAAATATGGAAAAATGTTCTAAAATCATCTTTTAATATATATAAGTGAACTGTGAAATCAATTTTGGAAAATGAGGTTCGGAAGGTTGACATTTTGGCTAGTGACCAAAATGTAAATTTTGAAAGTTGCGGGACAGTTTTATAAAGGATTGAAACTTTGAATCTTTAAGGAGCTTTTATTCCAAAAAGGATTTCTCCAGATTTTTCTAAGATATTTTAAGGCTTTATTCTGATTTTTAAAGATTAAGAAAGGGAGGGAAATCATTTTAACCAATTTCTTCACTAACTTTCCATTTTCTCTCAATTTTCCTTTTCTCTCATTTTCTCTCAACCCAAACACAATTCTCCAGATTTCTTTCTCTGATTTTGACATCTAAATCTCTCATTTCAACTCTCATTTGATTCCTAATCATCTCATCAACAAAACCTCTCAATTTGCAAGTTGTTTCATCAAGCTTTTTGGCTCTAAAATGGAGAAATTCAAGTTTGGAGGTAAGAACGTCCTTCTCCTCTAAACTATCAGTTCTTTACTGAAATTCCTAAGTTCTCAATCCTTGATTTATGTTTTGTTAATGGCTTTTCAATTGAGATCTTGATTTTTGGCTAAAATGCAAGATTTGGTGATTTTGGTGAAATTTTCGTGTGATCAGTTTGGGCAGTGTTTTGGAGTGTCAAAATGATGTTAAATGAATGCTAAATTGATTAGAAGTTGAGGTTTAACTAATGCAATCCCGGATAGGTTGAATTTCCTAAGTTTGGCTTGAGTTTTTGGTTGTTTTTGGAGTGTTTTTGGTGATCTGTTATACCTGGAGGTATAAGGATGTGTTTGTGATCATTTTGGATGTTAATTGATGTATAAAAATGGTTAGAAGTGATGGATCTTGGCTGGGTTAAGTTTTGGAGGTGTTTGGAGATGATTTCGGTTGTGTTTGGTAGCCAAATTGTTAGATTTGTGATGAGCAGCGAGTTGTGTTGTTGTTGCTGGTGTTTTAATGCATAAGGATGCATTAATGTTCTGTTTTTGTGTGCTTGAAACAGGGGAGTTTGATCCGTGAGCTTTGGAGGTGTTTGCGGAAGGTTTCGGAAGCTTGGAAGGCTTGTTGGCTAGCCTTGTTTTGGTTATCGGTGAGTGAAGTTGGGATTTCAGCTTTTAAAACAAGGTTTGAAGGTTTTTGGAAGCTTAGTGTAAGTCTAAACAACTTGCTAAGCTCAAGAGTAAGTAAAAGGGATTTTTGTTCTTGAATTGTGTTGTGATTTGGTTTTAAAAGCAAATGTGGTTGATGATTGAAATGCATGTGTTTTGCATGGTTTAATTCTGTTTTGTAAGCATGTTTTAGCATGGTTTAATGCTGGTTTTGTAAGCCATTTATGAAGGATGCTCAAGGTAAGAGATCCTTGGTTTTGTATATGCTAATTGTGGTTTTGATGCATAATGTTGCATGTTGATCAATGGCTTTGTATGATGCTTTAAAACAGTGAATTGATGATGGTAAATGTTACCTTTTGCATATTGGTTATGCATGTGAATCATTGGATTAATGAGGTAATGGTTTTGCATATTGGTTATGCATGTGAATCATTGGGCTAATGTTGTGATGGTTTTGCATTATGTTTATGCATATGGAACATTGGACTATTATGGTAAGATGGTTATATTGGCAAGTAATGTAAGTGGTTCTTGGTTCGTTGATCGGATATAGTTAGCCGGCTATAGGATTGGGTGCACCGTGAATTAAGTCGCCTTGGAGGTGGAGTGGTCAAGAGTGGACCGGATAAGCTCCCTTCAAGTATCCTAACGAGATGAGGTCATAGTGGAGGTTGTTGCCCACTCGAGGACCTAGGTTGATTAAGGTCATAATGGAGGTGTTGCCCATTCGAGGACCTTGGTTGAGCAAAGGTTATATGGTGGTTAAAAGTCCATATGTGAGAACCTTGTGCTTGTTGAGATCACAATGGCAGTGGTTAAGTCCATGTGTGGATCTTGTGTGGGATGTCCCGGATCTCGTTAGTGATGTTCTACAACTACCAATCGGTTATGCAAAGGTTGTATGGTGGTTAAAAGTCCATACGTGGGAATCTTGTGCATGTCAAGGTTGTATGGTGGTTAAAAGTCCATACATGGGAACCTTGGGGAAAAAGCTAAGGTTGTATGGTGTTTAAAAGTCCATACATGGGAACCTTAGGATGATGAGGTCATAATGGAGGTTGTTGCCCATTCGAGGACCTTGAGGTCATAATGGAGGTTGTTGCCCATTCGAGGACCTTGGATTGGTAGGGTGTAGGGAGCGTAGGGACAACACTCGGAATCCGCGTATCCGATCGGGTTATTGAGTTGAAAAGTGAATGTGGTTGATCACATGGAAGCCAATGTATTGTTCTTGATCATAAAGAAGCATGAGATGCTTGAAATGATGCATGATTGCATGTGAAGCATGAGATGCTTGAAAAGATGCATTGTTGCATGAAAAGTGTATGATGCTAGTGAATGCATGTTTACTTGTTAAGTTGAACAAGTGTTGGTTATCATTTGGTAAATGATGCATGTGAGCATGAAATATCTATGTTGCATTGGAGTCTTGTAAGACTTGTTTTTAAAGGCATGTGAAGATGATGTTATGGTTCTTATGTTGCCTTGGTTAAATGCATGTGATGGATTATTTGAGCTATGGTTTTTAAAAGGTTCCTTGCTTGATATGGCTTTCAAGTTTAAGAAAGGTATGTTGTGAAATGGGAGTGTTTTCCATGGTTTTGTTTAAGCTTGGCATATGGTGTTTATGCATGATTTGAGCTTGATGTTGAAAAGGGTTTTCAAACATGGCTTTGGTAATCAAATCGGGTTTGTTTTAAAAGTGTTTTAATGACCCGCTGCATTGATGGTGTTTTGGTTTTGAGCATTCCTCACTAAGCATTATGTGCTTACGCTCCTTTTTGTCCATCAATGCAGATTCTTGAAGTTTGGACAGCAAGGAGCAAGGGATTCAAGGTGGACTCGATTGGAGATGTATGTCTCGGTGAATAGCTATAGTTAATAAGGGCAATGAGGTAGAATCTCTCGGGTTTATGTGTATGTGATCGTATATGTTTGATCATGAATGTTTAAATGTTGTTGCTAATGTTGTTGGATCATGAATTGGCTTAAATGTGATTGTTTTGGAAGGTTTGTGCCTAAATGGTTGCTTGTGTAGGAAGCATGCCTATAGATTTGGGGCTTTCCTTATATGTTGTGTTTCTGTTGAATTATTGATGCAAGTATGTCTCATTTATGTTGAATTGCATGTTGGTAAAGTTTGGTGGCTTTTGGAGCATGTTTGAATGATCAATTGTGTGTTTGAGTGAGCAAAATGCAGCATTCTGGGCTAGGTGTTTCGGAACAGATGACACCGTTTCGGAACGGGTGCCCTACATGAACCCAGGCGTCCGAAACGGGTGCCACCGTTCCGAAACGGAAGGCATTCTGCCAGACCCCCGTTGCGGAACGCGTTGCGGAACGGCCCCGTGTTTCGGAACGGGCTTGGCCTGTTTCGGAACGGGTGACCGTTGGGGGCTGACATGGGCGGTTAAATGTTTCAAAATGTTTGCATTTTGGTCCTGAATCTTGTTTGTGCAATTGTATGAGTTCGGGATGTCCGTTTGAGCTGAAATTTGGCTTGGAAGCATGAAACATGATTAATTTTAAGTTGGTAACTTAAAATCTGGTTAAGTCCTTAAAGTTTTCAGAAATTACAATTTGGTCCCTAAAGTTGTAATTTGTTCAATTGGGTCCCTGTTTGATCTCTGATGTTTGTGATCTTTGAGTGTGGTGTTTGTGTGATCACGACTAAGGTTAATGTGCATCTAGACAAGATTAAAAAGAAAAAAAAAGGGTCGTTAATCAAGGTTGACTTTCAGGTTGACTTTGGTTTTCCCCGTGTAATCTTCGTAGTTCGGGTCAACCGTCTAGGCCGGGCTACGGGGGTTACATTTGGTGGTATCAGAGCTGAGTTGCGAAGGTTGGGGAAAACGGTAAGTTGTTGTGATGTGTGTTTGATGTTTACCTTGTTGTGTGGTTGAAAGTTGGTTGAAACATGTGTTTCTGAGTATGCTGTTGATGTTTCTGAGCATGTTGCTGATGTATGCAAGCATGTTTTGTGGTTATGAATCTTGGTTGAGTTTATGTGGATATGTGCTGACGCTATGAGCTGATGTTATGCGTGGTGAATGTATTTTGAGCATGTTATGTTGCTAATATGCTGGTGCAGTTGGATGTTGTTTGGTGTAAGCATGATCAAGGTATGTTGTTGATATGCTTGATGTTGTGATATCCATGTTGTGTTGACTGTTATGTCATGTAAAGGGGAGGATTCGGGATACCCATTGCCTTATTAATATAGCTATTGTGTTATTTTGGAGTTGGAGTTTGAATCCTTGCTTAATGCTGGTCTAACTGGTTTGTTTGCTTGTTGTGATTGTATGTTTGTTGTTGTTAGTGGTATGGCAAAGTCGATGAAAGAATGGAGGATGAGAGAGATGGTTGCTGCCTTGGGGCAGGTTGTTAAGGCAAGGAATTCACCCTTTTGTAGAGGTGTTATGTCTCAGTCTTCTGTGCCTGGAGTTGAGGTAGTAAGGCAAGGGAAAGAAGCTGGTTCTGTAATGAAAAGTTCATCATCTGTTGTTCAGGAGGTGTTGGGAACATCTCAAGCTATGGTTGAGGTAAAGTCAGTGGATGTGCTGGCTAGATGTGAGGGTTTGCCGAAGCAGCGTTTGCTTGATTTGGGTGCTGTGGAATATCATGGTTCTACACCGGAGATGTTTGAGGCCTGGTTGGCCAGTGTGGTTCTGATCTCTGATCGGGAAGGCTGTGATTATGCCTGTAAGTTGGGGAGTGTTGTTTCTCTGATGTTGGAGGATGCTTGTGCCTGGTGGACATCTATGGCGGTGGCGTCACATATCCTTGATATCGATTGGGATTTCTTTGTATCGGCTTTTTATGAAAGGTATCTTGGAAGGGAATTTCCAAGGGTTAAGCAATGTGAAGGTAGTGCTGTTGGTGAGCAAGTGTTGTTTGAGCAAGGAGTAGGAGCTCAGCCATCTGTGTGTGACCATTGTGAAAGGCAACATGTTGGAAGTTGTTGGGGCGCATGTGTTTGCTGGAATTGTGGTTCTAAGTTGCATGTTAAGCGTGATTGTCTACAAGGATTGAAGTCAGTTTCAGTGATAGCCAAAGGGTCTCAGAAAGGTCGTGGGCACGACCGAGGCAAGGTTCAGAGGTGGCAGAAAAAGCAGAAGGTTGTGAAGAGTTTGGGAAATGAAGTTTGCTGGAAATGTGGGTCTACTGGACACATCAGACGTGATTGTTTGATGTTGGCTCGGAATAGCCAAGGTTCTTTACCGCAAGGAGTTGGTGGTGACCCTGGTGTGTTAGCTGGTGCTGCAATGGTGCGGCAGGAGGATGATGGTTCCGCAAGGAAGAGAGCTCGTCTGATGAAGCTTCAGGATGGTGTTGTGTTTTCAGGTAACCTTGTTAAGTGATCTTTGCTTTAGTTACCTTGGTTTGGTTCTGTTGGTTTTCCTTGTGTGATAAGTCTAGTCTTGTTGCTACTATGTTGGGGTAATGGTAGTTGTGGTTTGGTAATATCTTGGGTGTGAAGAAGACTTGGGTGAGTATCTTATGGTTAATGGTTGTTGGTATGATGGAGTTAGATAAGTTAAAGGTGAGTTAGGAGGTTGTTCTTAGACAGATTTTGAGGATGTTATTGGAGGGTGTGAACTGGCATTCATGCACAGTTAAAATCATTGTTATATGCTATATTATATATGTTGGTCCATGCATACATGTGGCATGACACTAGAGGTTTTGCATACATGTACATCAGGCATTGATAGGGCATGTAGGTGATCATGCATACGATGTTCACGCTCGCTAATGACTAATCGAATCTGTTAGTGTTGTGGTTGGATTAGGTGGGATGATGGGTTTTTTTTAGAGGTTGTTTGGTGCTGAGTGAGAGCTAGAAGTGCTGGAGTTTGTTAAACTAGTTGCTAGTGGTAGTGAGAGCGGTATAGCCGGTTGGTAGAAGGATAGTGTTTGATGTTTAGAGAGTTTAGTGGTTTGGTGGTGAAGGGTATCGGTTGAGGTTAGTTTTGGTTAAGTGGTTTGTTAGCTAAAAGGAAGTGGTAGTTTCTTGGTGTTAAGTGATGTTGCAGCTTAGTGGTTGTGTTACCAAGTGCTGAGGTAGTTTAGCTTTTAAGTTGTTGTGAAAGGGTTGTGTTGGTTCTTAGCAACCTTTGAGGAGTTCAGAAGCTGTTATGTGTGTTTTGGTTAAGTAATGTTCTGGTGATGCAAGTGTTCTGGTTGAAGTTTGTAGTGAAAGGGCTGTGAAAGATCGAAGGCTTTTGTTGGTTGTTTGGGTTCTTGTGAGAAGTGGTTGGCTGGTTGTGGTTAAGAAAGTTCCGTTTGAAGTCAGTTGGTGGTGTGTGGAACGGCTGACGGTTTCAAGTTGGGGTTGTGTTGTAATTCTTGGAATCTGGGTGAGTTGTCCTGGTGAGCTGTTATGGTAATGTTGTGGCGGATGTGAAGGATTGTCAGCTTCGTTAAAAAGCTTGAGTAAACAGTTGATGTTTAAGGATTTTTGCTTGTTGGGAAAATCTTTGGAAGAGGTTTGGGAGTCGCAAGAGTTTTAGAAGCAGAGAGGTTACCTAGTGGCTGAATTGGTTTGGTGGTTGTCTTTGTGTAGACAAGTCTTGAGAGTTGTGTGTTACAGTGTTGTCTGCTGTAAGAGCTGAAGTTCTTCAGGTTGATGTTGGGATTGTGTACAGTCCGGTTATGTGGAAGGTTAAGTCGTGGTTACCTTTGAGAGTTTGGATTTGTGAACAGTGTATGGTGGAGGTTTGGTGTGGAAAGTGAACAGTGGTGTTTGAGGCTTTTGTGTTGTGTGTTGGTTTGAGAAGGTTCTGTTTCTCTTTTCGCCGGTTGAAATTTCGAGGACGAAATTTCCTAAGGGGGGGGGGGGGGGAGAGTTGTAACGCCCCGGTTTTGGGCTCAGAAGTTTTGGGCGTTGACCGGTTCGGTCAAAGTGCTGATCGAATATATAAGAGTGAATTTAGGAAAGCCTAGTTCGGGTTGCATTAAAAATATGGAAAAATGTTCTAAAATCATCTTTTAATATATATAAGTGAACTGTGAAATCAATTTTGGAAAATGAGGTTCGGAAGGTTGACATTTTGGCTAGTGACCAAAATGTAAATTTTGAAAGTTGCGGGACAGTTTTATAAAGGATTGAAACTTTGAATCTTTAAGGAGCTTTTATTCCAAAAAGGATTTCTCCAGATTTTTCTAAGATATTTTAAGGCTTTATTCTGATTTTTAAAGATTAAGAAAGGGAGGGAAATCATTTTAACCAATTTCTTAACTAACTTTCCATTTTCTCTAAATTTTCCTTTTCTCTCATTTTCTCTCAACCCAAACACAATTCTCCAGATTTCTTTCTCTGATTTTGACATCTAAATCTCTCATTTCAACTCTCATTTGATTCCTAATCATCTCATCAACAAAACCTCTCAATTTGCAAGTTGTTTCATCAAGCTTTTTGGCTCTAAAATGGAGAAATTCAAGTTTGGAGGTAAGAACGTCCTTCTCCTCTAAACTATCAGTTCTTTACTGAAATTCCTAAGTTCTCAATCCTTGATTTATGTTTTGTTAATGGCTTTTCAATTGAGATCTTGATTTTTGGCTAAAATGCAAGATTTGGTGATTTTGGTGAAATTTTCGTGTGATCTGTTTGGGCAGTGTTTTGGAGTGTCAAAATGATGTTAAATGAATGCTAAATTGATTAGAAGTTGAGGTTTAACTAATGCAATCCCGGATAGGTTGAATTTCCTAAGTTTGGCTTGAGTTTTTGGTTGTTTTTGGAGTGTTTTTGGTGATCTGTTATACCTGGAGGTATAAGGATGTGTTTGTGATCATTTTGGATGTTAATTGATGTATAAAAATGGTTAGAAGTGATGGATCTTGGCTGGGTTAAGTTTTGGAGGTGTTTGGAGATGATTTCGGTTGTGTTTGGTAGCCAAATTGTTAGATTTGTGATGAGCAGCGAGTTGTGTTGTTGTTGCTGGTGTTTTAATGCATAAGGATGCATTAATGTTCTGTTTTTGTGTGCTTGAAACAGGGGAGTTTTATCCGTGAGCTTTGGAGGTGTTTGCGGAAGGTTTCGGAAGCTTGGAAGGCTTGTTGGCTAGCCTTGTTTTGGTTATCAGTGAGTGAAGTTGGGATTTCAGCTTTTAAAACAAGGTTTGAAGGTTTTTGGAAGCTTAGTGTAAGTCTAAACAACTTGCTAAGCTCAAGAGTAAGTAAAAGGGATTTTTGTTCTTGAATTGTGTTGTGATTTGGTTTTAAAAGCAAATGTGGTTGATGATTGAAATGCATGTGTTTTGCATGGTTTAATTCTGTTTTGTAAGCATGTTTTAGCATGGTTTAATGCTGGTTTTGTAAGCCATTTATGAAGGATGCTCAAGGTAAGAGATCCTTGGTTTTGTATATGGTAATTGTGGTTTTGATGCATAATGTTGCATGTTGATCAATGGCTTTGTATGATGCTTTAAAACAGTGAATTGATGATGGTAAATGTCACCTTTTGCATATTGGTTATGCATGTGAATCATTGGATTAATGAGGTAATGGTTTTGCATATTGGTTATGCATGTGAATCATTGGGCTAATGTTGTGATGGTTTTGCATTATGTTTATGCATATGGAACATTGGACTATTATGGTAAGATGGTTATATTGGCAAGTAATGTAAGTGGTTCTTGGTTCGTTGATCGGATATAGTTAGCCGGCTATAGGATTGGGTGCACCGTGAATTAAGTCGCCTTGGAGGTGGAGTGGTCAAGAGTGGACCGGATAAGCTCCCTTCAAGTATCCTAACGAGATGAGGTCATAGTGGAGGTTGTTGCCCACTCGAGGACCTAGGTTGATTAAGGTCATAATGGAGGTGTTGCCCATTCGAGGACCTTGGTTGAGCAAAGGTTATATGGTGGTTAAAAGTCCATATGTGAGAACCTTGTGCTTGTTGAGATCACAATGGCAGTGGTTAAGTCCATGTGTGGATCTTGTGTGGGATGTCCCGGATCTCGTTAGTGATGTTCTACAACTACCAATCGGTTATGCAAAGGTTGTATGGTGGTTAAAAGTCCATACGTGGGAATCTTGTGCATGTCAAGGTTGTATGGTGGTTAAAAGTCCATACATGGGAACCTTGGGGAAAAAGCTAAGGTTGTATGGTGTTTAAAAGTCCATACATGGGAACCTTAGGATGATGAGGTCATAATGGAGGTTGTTGCCCATTCGAGGACCTTGAGGTCATAATGGAGGTTGTTGCCCATTCGAGGACCTTGGATTGGTAGGGTGTAGGGAGCGTAGGGACAACGCTCGGAATCCGCGTATCCGATCGGGTTATTGAGTTGAAAAGTGAATGTGGTTGATCACATGGAAGCCAATGTATTGTTCTTGATCATAAAGAAGCATGAGATGCTTGAAATGATGCATGATTGCATGTGAAGCATGAGATGCTTGAAAAGATGCATTGTTGCATGAAAAGTGTATGATGCTAGTGAATGCATGTTTACTTGTTAAGTTGAACAAGTGTTGGTTATCATTTGGTAAATGATGAATGTGAGCATGAAATATCTATGTTGCATTGGAGTCTTGTAAGACTTGTTTTTAAAGGCATGTGAAGATGATGTTATGGTTCTTATGTTGCCTTGGTTAAATGCATGTGATGGATTATTTGAGCTATGGTTTTTAAAAGGTTCCTTGCTTGATATGGCTTTCAAGTTTAAGAAAGGTATGTTGTGAAATGGGAGTGTTTTCCATGGTTTTGTTTAAGCTTGGCATATGGTGTTTATGCATGATTTGAGCTTGATGTTGAAAAGGGTTTTCAAACATGGCTTTGGTAATCAAATCGGGTTTGTTTTAAAAGTGTTTTAATGACCCGCTGCATTGATGGTGTTTTGGTTTTGAGCATTCCTCACTAAGCATTATGTGCTTACGCTCCTTTTTGTCCATCAATGCAGATTCTTGAAGTTTGGACAGCAAGGAGCAAGGGATTCAAGGTGGACTCCAATGGAGATGTATGTCTCGGTGAATAGCTATAGTTAATAAGGGCAATGGGGTAGAATCTCTCGGGTTTATGTGTATGTGATCGTATATGTTTGATCATGAATGTTTAAATGTTGTTGCTAATGTTGTTGGATCATGAATTTGCTTAAATGTGATTGTTTTGGAAGGTTTGTGCCTAAATGGTTGCTTGTGTAGGAAGCATGCCTATAGATTTGGGGCTTTCCTTATATGTTGTGTTTCTGTTGAATTATTGATGCAAGTATGTCTCATTTATGTTGAATTGCATGTTGGTAAAGTTTGGTGGCTTTTGGAGCATGTTTGAATGATCAATTGTGTGTTTGAGTGAGCAAAATGCAGCATTCTGGGCTAGGTGTTTCGGAACAGATGACACCGTTTCGGAACGGGTGCCCTGCATGAACCCAGGCGTCCGAAATGGGTGCCACCGTTCCGAAACGGAAGGCATTCTGCCAGACCCCCGTTGCGGAACGCGTTGCGGAACGGCCCCGTGTTTCGGAACGGGCTTGGCCTGTTTCGGAACGGGTGACCGTTGGGGGCTGACATGGGCGGTTAAATGTTTCAAAATGTTTGCATTTTGGTCCTGAATCTTGTTTGTGCAATTGTATGAGTTCGGGATGTCCGTTTGAGCTGAAATTTGGCTGGGAAACATGAAACATGATTAATTTTAAGTTGGTAACTTAAAATCTGGTTAAGTCCTTAAAGTTTTCAGAAATTACAATTTTGTCCCTAAAGTTGTAATTTGTTCAATTGGGTCCCTGTTTGATCTCTGATGTTTGTGATCTTTGAGTGTGGTGTTTGTGTGATCACGACTAAGGTTAATGTGCATCTAGACAAGATTAAAAAGAAAAAAAAGGGTCGTTAATCAAGGTTGACTTTCGGGTTGACTTTGGTTTTCCCCGTGTAATCTTCGTAGTTCGGGTCAACCGTCTAGGCCGGGCTACGGGGGTTACAATCGACTTTAGTCACATTTAAAATTCTACACACATCAGATATGTTTTCAACAATCACATTATAACTAAAAAAGACATGAGATTTATCGTAGTTGATCAGCTGGCCCGAACATTTTCCATAGTAGTTGAGGAGATCTTTCAGACTGATAGCACTACTAGCCAAAGCTTCACCAAAAATTAAACAATCGTCAGCAAATAGCAGATGATTGATCATAGGGGCACCATGAGCAATTCTTTCACTTCTAAGGGAGCGGTTCTCAGTAGCGCGTCGTATCAAGGAAGAGAGACCTTCACCACATATGAGGAAGAGTTAAGGGCTAAGAGGGTCGCCCTGACGTAGGCCTCTAGTAGGAATAAATGACTCACTTGCACTTCCATTAATTATGACTGAGTATGAAACAATGTTGACGCATCTCATTTTAGGCATAATGTTCTGGAGAAAACCCCACTCGACCCGGTCGTAGGCTTTACTCATGTCCAGCTTGAGGGCAAAGGAACCTATTCGGCCCACCTTCTTCTTTTTGTAGTGATGGAGAATCTCATAAGCTGAAATAATATTATCTGTTATAAGATGGCCCGGAACATATGCACTTTGAGCCTCGTCAATACAGATATCGATAAAAAAATTTAGTCTATTGGCCAACATTTTAGAGATAATTTTGAAGAGAACATTACATAAAGATATTGGGCGGAACTGGCTTATTGACCGAGCTGTAGAAACCTTTTGAATCAACACAATGTGTGTGTTATTTATCTCAGCGATTGTGAATTTTCCATGGAGAACACCAATGCAGTAATCGACAACCTCATCCTTAATAATACCCCAAAATATATGGTAGAAAATAGCCCCCAAACCGTCAGCCCCACAGGCTTTAAGTGGACTCATAGAGTGGAGTGCGGAAAAAACTTCATCCTTTGAGAATTCATGCATAAGAGACTGGTTCACCTTCTCAGTGATGCCACTATTTATACCCTCCAGAACAATTCTCGGGTCACTTGTGCCAACTGAGGTAAAAAGATCAATAAAGTAATTTACCGCAATATCCTGAACCTTTTTGTTGTCATCATAGAAAACCCCATCATCGGAGACAAGGCCCTCAATCCGATTTTGCCTTCGTCTTTAGCTTGCATATCAATGGAAGAAACTCGTGTTATGGTCCCTATTTCGCGGCCAATTAGCTCTAGTTCATTGCTCCTAATAAATTTCTTCCTTATAAAATTCTAAGTTCAAGCCAATTTTGTATCTAGTTAATCACCCAAAACCTCATCACTGGGATATTGAGAATTCAGTTCATCGATCCTCTGATGGAGGGCTTTAATACTGATATTTTTCTCCTTTTTTATCTTCTTGAACCAACGCTCAAGACCAGTGCTGACAGCAAGTAATTTCTCCAGAATAGACCCTGTTACAGAATGCCATAGGTGACAAACTTCATCTTCACAAGAATCCTCTAGTAACCAGGAAGCTTCAAAATGAAAATGCCAAATTTTTTGTTGTGGATGAAGATTAAGATCAGTAGTGAGCATTATCGGGCAATGGTCAGAAAAAGAATGAGGAAGATGATCGATTTGATAATTTGGGAATAATCCTCCCAAGCCGTCGTAGCCACACCCCGGTCAAGGCGTACACAAATATTATTTGCCGCGGTTCGACCCCATTGCCATGTGAACCAACTTCCTCTGTACCCTAGGTCCGAGAGGTTGCAGTCGACAAGTGTATTGCTGAAGTTTGTAATTTGCCAACCCATTTCGTAACAGTCCACCTTGTTTTTCATTAGAATTCATTATTTTGTTGAAGTCACCAATCGCACACCACAGTATATGAGGCCTGTCATTTAGCCGATGCAGAAGCTGCCAAGAGTGTATTATGTTCTGCACTTTAGGGGAACCATAAAATCCAGTCAACCACCACTGTTGCGAACCATTATTTTTAGAGATCAAAACATCAATGTGATGGGTTGAGAAAGAGCGTAAAGAAACCAAGAACCCTTCTTTCCAGCTAAGAGAGAAACCTCCACTCCTACCATTAGAACTAACCTCAATGCCATTAGGAAAGCCACACAATTTTCTAATGCTTTCCATCTTGGAAGCTTGTAACTTTGTTTCCATAAGAAAGAGAAACGAGGGAAAGAGATCGCGCACCATAGCACGAAAATGCTGAACTGTCCGAGGCATCCCCAAACCCCGAATGTTCCAACTAATGATTTTCATTGCTCCCGGCTGTCCTCATGTTCAAGACCTGCCGATATTAAAGTCGAGTCACTAGTCGAATCCTTTTTAGAAGAAACTACTTGTGAAAGAGTATGAACACGGGGACGTTTGGAAGACTCACAATTGTCAATTGAGCTATCTTCATCCAAAGAGCCCATCACTGTATCAAATACTGCATTGTAGCCCACACGATCAAAGCCCGATGGGGACTGTGGTGATATCAGGTTTGTTTTGACATAATTGCTTGAGAGTGGAATTATTATTTGCCAAGTCTGAGTTTTGCAGGAATTACGGGAGAAAACTGGGCCTCTGCATACCTTACTCAATTAACCACTTACAATGTGTCGGAGATGTGCGACGGGATGGAGCACGGAGGGAAGCATCACAACCGGGAACAAGGTCCTTACCACCCTCTGCAAATCTGAGCGGACAGAAACTTTCGCCATGACCAAGGATTCCACATAGAAAGCAAAAAAGTGTTAACTTCTCATATTCAAAGTAGACATATTGATGTTTCCTGTTTGCTAAAATTAACTTCTTTCGCCTTTTCAAAGGTCCCCTAATGTCAATTCTTGCACAGACCTTCATGATATGTTTGTAACCAAGTGAGATTGCCTTTGATTCATACTTGAGAAAGGTGCCTATAAAATTGCCTAAGACTTTAGCGACCTTCTCAGACATGAATCCTAAAGGGACATCATGAATGTAAACCCAATAATCCACAACGAGTAGAGGGACCAAAAGGGGATCTTCTCCCTTTAACAGCCGATGTAATATAAGAAGATGATTGTTGAAAGTCCAGGGACCTCCATTCTCAATTCGTTTAACGTCTAAAACATGATATAAGCAAAAAAGAAACATGCCTTCACCTATATCAGAGATGGAAATGCCAGCCAGAGGGTGCCGTACGACTACCATGGTGGTTTTCATTGACTAAAAATTAATGATACTCGTGGTAAGAAAGGTACACACAAAACATAATTCAAAGGACAGAGGCAAATCGGTTTCCTCCAAATCAATTTGAACCCCATCATCTTCCCCTCCTGAAATAGAGAGATTCACAATACCATCTTCTACTTCAGCCATAGCGACGAAGACAAAACAAAGGAACATGGGACAAAACCAGAAAAAGGATAAAAACGTGCCACTAAGAGCAAAGAGAACGTGCCACTAAGAGCAGAGAATACAAAGACAAAATATATGTATTTAAATTCAAGTGATTAAATAAAAAACCGGTTAATTTTATTTTTGTTTTTGGTCTCTTGATAAAGTTGAAATATAAATATGTGACATTATGTTTTTAAGTGCATTTTTTTGAATCAAAATTTATCAAATTAGAACACACACAAATTTAAATATGCAAAAATAAAAACTTAAAAGATAGAAAAAGAAAAAGACGAAAGAAGAGAGGCTGATGGAGAGCACAACTATAAATGTTATGACACGCTTTTTTACTCATACAGTCTATTTTATTTTTTTAATTTTTTCTATTTTCAGGGTTAAATTTGATGTTGTCTTTTTAGTTGGTGATTATTTGATTGTTATGATTGTTTACCCTTGATTTGGACATTCATATACTCATTCTAGTTCTCTTGTATTGATAGAGGCTTGCAATCACCATATTGTTATATGTATTTTTATGTTAGCGTTGATGATGATTATTCTTCATCGACGGCCGTATTGTTTGTTTATCCATCATTTTTGAGTTGTTTGGTTAAGTTTTAACTTTTCCTTGTATGATCCTATTTTATGTTTTGGTGACTAGTTTATGCACTTCAAAAATTTTAAGAAAAATCACAAAATAACGTGATTAGTCTACTCTAGTTTTGTAAACTCAATTTTATTGTATTTTCTCTTAATTCAATAAAACTTATTGTTACTATTTGTAAAAAAAAAAACAAGGTAGAACAATTAACTTTTCAAGTAAAAGTATTTTTTAATTTAAGATAAAATTACCTTTCAAGACTTGATTTTTTGTTTATCAGAAGTATTATTGAGAAGAAATATTAATTTCATAAGAATTAGCATTATAAAAAAATTAAAAAGCTTAATTATAAAATATGTGCTGAAACTATATATTTTACTTTAGGTGTTTAAATTATTTTTGGTGAAAAAAATCCTAATGTTTACTTTGTTACCATTTATAGGTTACTATCGTTAAACCTTTTTTTAAAAAAGCTAAGGTGATTACAAGTAATATCCGTTCTGAATATACTCTCTACCATTTGACAATGCATGCTCAATCACTTTGCTGCAGCTGCTGGTGACTTGAAAATTCATTTTGCAAACACATCATCATTAAAAATATAAAAACAACTTAAACAAAGAGAATGAGCGAGAAAGGGGTCTCTCGATGCAGCTCTTCAAGATCTAGGCTCTCGGTCAAGATGGTCGAACCACGTCTCCTTGGTGCAGCAGGTCATCGACGGATCTTCTGATCTCCCCAAAATCGTTCTCATCTCCTCAGATGCATGCTTGACCGTTCTTTAAATAGGCGTGCAAGGAAGACCTAAGATAAGCTCTTGAATTTGAACTTTGAGTGCTCAAGGAATAAGAGATGTGATCATCTTATCCAAAGTTTGAATGTGAGCTGATCAGGTTAGGACTAACGTTATCTGCCATCACTACTTCGCCAACCAAGCTTGGCAGTATTTCTTCGCTATTTTTCTAAAGTTTGACCCAATTGCTCTTTTCTCCCAGCCTGATATGGTCCTATTTTTTTGGGTTCAACAACTACTTGGATGGGCATCAAATTCCTCTTCTCTTCCAACTGGTGTTTTGGCAATATTTGGTCCATCTGTGCCAACAACATCTTGGTATTCTCTTTCGCATTCCCTCCAGTGTTGCTGTGTTCTGCCAACCGCTATGCCAAACCTGTGAAAATGCCAACAAAACAACCCTTCACACTGGCATAGACAAATTCCCTAACTCCTTATGCAAATGCATGAAATTAACAACTAAATGCAACTAAATGTACTCAAAAGCAAGTAAATGCATTGTAAAATAAGCATAAAAATAAGCACTTTTGAAGAGGTAATACTCCCCCAAACCTAGCTCATTGCTTGTCCTCAAGTAATGCAAGAAAGCTAATAAACAAAAAGGTGAAAATATTACCTCGGCAAAGTTTCGGTTGGAATGCCAACAAGTATTGACAAGCAGAATTAGGTCTAACTCTGTCCTTAGTCATCTCAGTGCAGTAATGCAAAGGAGATAGGAAATTCAAGTGCAACAATATAACTCTAGTCCAAGGGCATGAAGAGTGCAAGATGTGTAGGCAATATGCATCAAGTATTCTTTTACCCCCCTTAGTCAATTTTACTACCTAAACTCATAATTTTTATTTTTTCTTTTATTCCTGCCAAGGGTTTCTGTTGGCATTAATTTAGTCTTGCTTCGTGACATTGTTTGGCGTGAGAAATAAGAGGGAGCACACCACGAATCCCCACGTTAATCCAAATATCACTAGACTTTCTCTTCAACTCTTACCCTAAAGTTTTGGACTTGAAAACTAAGAGGGAACAAACCACAAAGCCCCAAGTAACTTATTATCCCTAAGGTAGAGGAGAGTTCATTCTTTTATCATTCCCTTGGCAAACATTATTGCCTTATTTATTTCTTTTTACCCTGGCATCATTTTTTCTTCTAAGCGTAGTTTCAAAAATTCTAAGTTTGCTTGGGAACTAGATGCATACTACGTGTTAAGTGAAAGTTCAATTCCCTAAACTAGAGATCAATTGTCAAGCAAACATGACATTACTATTTTGCTGGCATAGACAACTAAAGATTTCAAATTTCCTCATCAGACAGATTATTCTAAAACTAATTATACTTGCCTAACAAGTGTTAGCATTCTTCAAAATTTGGCCGAGACAAAATTTTCTTTTTCTTTTTTTAGTGGTCCAGTATGCAAAGCTAAACTATATGACACATATGGCAAGAAAATAGAAATGTAAACATGAAATGCATGACATGACATAAATGTTAGGAAATGCACACCCCCAAACCCAAGATGTGCAATGTCCTCAATGCTTGAAAACAACACATAAATACAAATAAACAAAATAACAATAAAAATATATGATCATACAAATGCAATGAAATGAAATGCAAAGGAGTTTAGGAAGAGGAGGACTCCCTCTCAGAGACTTCTTCTCGTGTGACTCGAGTCTTCCTCTTGACAAAGCTTCCACGATCGGGTGCTTTGCGGTTTACTCTTGTCATGGCTGGTTTTGCGATAGTGGATTGTCTAACATCACGAAGAACTTCCTCCACATTCTTGACAGGTTTCGGCACGACAGGGGCGCCAATGACATTGGACTGTGTCAGCGCGGCAGGTGTTGCAGTAGACTTGGCTTTGGTTTCCTTTGATTCAATCAGAGAGTCGGTACTAGCAGATTCAAAATGGACTAGAGACAACGGGAATGTGGCATCAGATGGTGTACGAGCTGATTGGGGGCTTGCCAGCATGGCATCGTCACTAGCGAAGATCTCTATAGGGAAATCTGGGAAAGCTAGCAAGAAACTTGGGGACATCTTCTCTAGGGTCTCCGTGATGGCAATGTCACTGACATGACTATACTGCCAAAGCTTGACATTCTTCTCCTCGACTTTCTCTAATTTAAGGAGAATAATCTCCTAGCGATGGTGGATTTCAAAAAGCAATTCCACTGCACTAGCTGGCATGGGAGCGTTAGATTCCGCCTTTGGCACTCTGGGCTTTGGCATGGTTGGCTTTTCTTTTCCTTTGTCCTTGGTCTGGATGTCAATGAGGTTTCTCCATATAGTAGGCGGGATTGTGGTGCCTTTGATTTCTTGGTGTTTGTTTGAATCAAGCTTGGGCACACCATGCCTCATGCAAATGTTAGAAATTAATAAAGGAAAGAACAAGCTACCATTAGGCTTACCAATGCATTTGTAGGTCTCTTCAATGATGATCAAACCAACATTGATTTTTGGGCCGGTGATGATGGAATGTAATAGTGCCAGCCTTTCCTCCGACACCATTCTATTGTGAGTGGTGGGCATGAGATTTTCCTTGAGAAAATGATTCCACCCCCTCGGCTGAGATTTCAATGTCAGTCTCTTAACTGTCTTATGACCCATGGATGAAATAATCCATGCCGTGCCAAGTTCACACAGATCTTCCAGCACTTGGCAGCCGTCATGGACTCAACATATTCCATGTGTTCATCCTCCGCATCCCCTAGTTAAAACATGGAATTAATATAACCTTCATCAAAATGAATGCATGTACCTCAAATCATCAAGAATGGGCTGTCCTTGGTGGTCAAGTAGGCGTAAAACTCCCAACCAATGGTTGCATAAACCTCCCCTTTATGCTGGCAGAATGGCTTCCAATTGTGATGGTTGACTATCACCATGAAATCATCGAAAAAAATCCCACGGTTGCTTTGCCTTTGACGTCGAAATGCTTCTCATAACAAAAGGATCTTGAGGTGAAGTTTTCTTCATGCTTTATCCGGATCTCTTTATTGAAAAATATTTTCAATGGGGGTTGATGAAGAAGTCATTGAAACGGAAAGAAAGTTTGGGACAATTTGGACTAATGGAGAAGAAGAGAAAAGATTGATCTTGGTTTCTTGCATGCATAATTATCTCATTTTGTCATCCTCTCATGGCAAATCCTGCCTTGGCATTATACCCCACATGCTAATCTGCACACTCTCAAAGAAAAACCTTTCAACGCAGCAAAGGAAAATTAAAAACTAAAAGAAGAAAAATAAACAAATAAAGAAAAATGCTGAAAAGGAAAGAAAAACATCTAATCCTAATATTTACAAAAAAATTAAAACATGATGATGTTACGGTACATCTGCCAAGAGGATAACCTCGTTGGCATTCTTTTGATCACCTTCCAAAGAGTGCTTTAAACATTGTCCATTCACCTTAAAAATATCTCATGTCTTCAAATTCTTGATGTCCACGGCTCCATGGCGATAGGGCTTTACAACTTCATAAGGGCCCGTCCATCTCGATTTGAGTTTACCTGGAAACAATTTTAGCCGTGAGTTAAATAACAAAACACGTTGGCCTACCTCAAATTGTCGTGGCATTATCCTTCGGTGATGCCAGCGTTTTGCCTTCTCCTTGTAGATTATGGCATTCTCGTAGGCTTGTGTTCTGAATTCTTCTAACTCATTTAGGTATAGTAACCTCTTTTCTTCAACTCTCCATGTCATGTCAAGTGTTCTGATGACCTAATAGGCTTTATGTTGCATCTCTACTGGCAGATTGCATGGTTTTAAAAAAATAATTCTAAATGGTGAAGTACCCAAAGGAGTTTTAAAGACAGTCATATAAGCCCACAAGGACTCATCTAGTCTTAAGGACCAATCTTTCCTTGATGGATTTACAGTCTTCTCTAAAATATTTTTGATCTCCTTGTTTAAAATTTTGGCTTGCCCATTTGTTTGTGGATGGTATGCCGTGGCAATCATATGCTGAATTCCATACATGCACAAAGCTTTAGAAATTAGATTGCATTTAAAATGGGTACCCTCATCATGAATAACCACTATAGAGGCACCAAATCGAGTAAAAATGTGTTTGTGCAAGAACTTGGCAACAACCTTGGCATCGTTTGTGGGTAGGGAAACAACCTCTACCCATTTCGATACATAGTCAACGACCACAAGAATATATACATTACCAAATGATGGAGGAAATGGACCCATAAAGTCTATCCCCCATACATCAAATAAGTCCACATGCATAATGTTTTGGAGCGGCAATTGATGTCTGCCAGAGATATTTCCCGTCCGTTGGAATCGATCACATGCCTTGGCATAGTTGTGGGCATCTTTGTATAGTGTGTGCCAAAAGAATCTCGACTGCAACACCTTGGTAGTAGTCTTCATCCTGGTAAAATGTCCTCCATATGGTGCGGCATGGCATAGTTGCAATATGTTGTGTTTCTCATCCTCTGGCACACACCGACATATCACTTGGTCAGCACACTGCTTGAACAATATTGGCTCATTCCAATAATATTGTCGAAAATCTCGCATAAAATGTTTCCTGGCATTATACGCCAAGTCTGGTGGAAGAATATTGCTTACCAGGTAGTTGACTATGTCAGCGTACCATGGCACGACATTAACGACAAACAAATAATCGTTTGGGAATCCATCTCTTATGACAACAGTTTTACCATTGTCAAGGTGATGCTCTAGGCTTGATAGGTGACCAGCTACCAAATTTTCACTGCCCTTTTTGTCTCAGAACTCGAGGTCAAATTCATGTAGAAGAAGCGTCCATCGGATCAAACTGGGATTGACATCCTTCTTTTCCAAGAGGTACTTCAATGTCGAATGATCTGTATACACCACAACTTTGTTACCAACTAAGTAAGATATGAATTTATCAAAAGCAAATACAAGTGCAAGAAATTCTTTCTCAATTGTGAAGTAATTAAGCCGAGCTCCATTTAAAGTCCGGCTGGCATAGTAAATGGTATGGAAAACTTTGCCACGCCGTTGTTCTAACACTGTTCTGATGGCATATTCACTAGCATCGCACATGAGCTCGAATGGCTCATTCCAATATGGTGCCACAACTATAAGGGCATTAACCAACTTCTCCTTAAGTTCCGAAAATGCTCTCAAACAAGCATCATCAAATGCAAAAGTGGCATTTTGTTCCAATAAAAAGCATAAAGGTTTAGAAAGTTTAGAAAAATCTTTAATGAAGCGTCGATAAAAACCTGCATGTCCTAAAAAACCTCTTATACCTTTTACACTCGTAGGGGGTGGCAATTGCTTGATTACCTCAACTTTTGCTTGATCAACCACTAATCCTCTCTTGTTTACCTTGTTATCGAGAAAAAAGGCTCTCCTTCACCATGAAGTGGCATTTTTCCTAGTTCAAGACTAGGTTTATCTCAATGCATCTCCTCAAAACTTTCTCCAAACTCTGAAGGCATTCCTCAAATGTTTTGCCAAACACTAAGAAATCATCCATGAATATTTCCAAGTTATGCTCAATCATGTCAAAAAAATGGCCATCATGCAACGTTGAAATGTTGCCGGGGCATTACAGAACCCGAATGGCATTCTTCTGAAGGCATACGACTCATATGAACATGTGAAGGTGGTCTTCTCTTGATCATCATGGGCGATAGAAATCTGGTTATAACTTGAATAACCCTCCAAAAAATAATAGGAAGCTTTACCTGCCAACCTATCCAACATTTGGTCGATGAAAGGCAATGGGAGGTGATCCTTTTATGTGGCTTTGTTCAACTTTCTGTAGTCTAGGCACACTCTCCATCATGTGACAGTCCTTCAGGGTATCAATTCATTCTTTCTATTTTGTACCACTGTCATGCCACCCTTCTTTGGCAAGCATTATATTGGGCTAACCCACGAGCTATCAGAAATGGGGTAAATTATCCTGGCATCAAGCCATTTGATAATCTCCTTCTTCACTACTTCTTTCATGCTCGGATTCAGCCTTCTCTAGCCTTCAACGGTCTTGCCATGGTATTCCTCCAAGATAATATTGTACATGCAAATGGTTGCACTTATACCTTGGATATCGGCCAAGGTCCAACCCAGAGCTTGCTTATATTTGCTTAATATTTCCATCAATATTCCCTCGTGATCATTAGTGAGATCAACATCAATGATCATTGGAAAAGTTGAGTTTTTACCTAGATAAGCATACTTGAAGTGATTTGGCAATGGTTTCAGTTCCAATTCTGGTGCCTCTTAATTTGATGGTTTTGGTGCCACCTCAAGTGTCCCCATGGTAGGTCTTTCTTCTATGCCAAGCTTTCTATTAACTGACATTGGCATCAGGTTGATACTAGACCTTAAGTCACACAGTGCCTTGCCCATGAATCTGTTGCCAGTGGTGTAGGGAATAGTAAAACTTCCCAGATCTTTAGCTTTGGTGGCAATCAATTGAGTATCATGGCACTGCATCCTTCGGTGAGAGCTACGGTCACAAAATCTCTCAACTTCCTCTTTTTGGACAAAACATCCTTTATAAATTTGACACAGTTGGGCATTTTCTCAAGAGCCTCCACCAATGGTATGTTGATTTGCAATTTCTTGGGCTTGTAGCTCGCTCGAATCGATCATCGAAACCGTCAATGAGGGTTGTAAATGTTTGGTAGTTGAATTGGCTAAAATCGAAATAAAAATAGACAAGTGACACAATGATTTTAGAGTGGTTCGGCCTTCTAACAAGCACCTACATCCACTACCTTAGCACACCACTAAGGATTTCCCAATTCACTCAACAATGAATTCGTCCCTTTTCCCGGTTTAGGAGGAAACTGTTGCAACCCTATCTTTTGGACTTGTCTAAGATAGAACCGACTATAGTTTTTCTCTCAAGGCTAAACTAGAACCTCTCCTTTTACAAGGGATTTGTTTGGTAAACTTAATACCTCACAAGGTGGGTATTTACACTAATTTAAGCTCACAAGAGTACAATGATTTACAATAAAGTTCACTCTCTAAATACTATGTACAAGAGATTAGTAAAATAAAGATTTAGACTTTAATTCTCTTGACCATATTGCTTGGATGTTGTCTCTGACATTCATCAAGTGTTCCAGCCTTCAATTTATAGTCCCAATTGTGTTTGTGGCTGTTACTAGCCATTAGGGATGTTTTGGAGCAGTTGGAGGCTTTATTTCCTTCAATAATTGCAGTTCTGGTGCTGTCAATTTCGGAACAAGCGATCCCGTTTCAGAACGCCCTTCTTCAGAACTACCTATTGGAGTCTGATGCAGCAGGTCGTATCGAAACGCCTCTAACCGTTTCGAAACCCTTCTAGCCGTATCGAAACGGTAACAACCCATTTCGGTACGAGTGACAGTTAAGCTGCAATTTAAATTACCGTTGGGAAAATAGCCATTGAGGAGGTTTTGACCGTTGGGCGTATCGAAACACCAAAGGGGTGTTTCGAAATGAAACCCTCTCCGTATTGAAACGGGCAAGCCCTGTTTTGGTATGGGTTTTGGTAGTTTCAAAATATTGTGATACATGTCCCCTGTTTCAAAATGGTTGCATTGAAAACCCTAGTTTGGCTACTTTAAAACGTTTTAAACATTGCCAAAACCCTTTAAAACATCCACAAACTTATTTTCAAGTTGTTTGAACTTAAGGACACTTTTGAAATCTTTTCAATTTAGTCCAAAACTATTTTTGAATTATTATTTCATAACATTAGTTCTTCAATCTCCACCTTTTTGATATAATAAAACCAACTTGAAAAATTGTTTGGGATTCTCTCCCTTTGTGAAATAAATTTTGAATAAGAAAATTAAGATTCAAAATCAATTAAAGATCTCCCTTATTCATTTGAAAATTCAATTTTTTCAAACCATTTCTCTCCCTTTTTTTATATCAAAAAGACTTCAAATAACTTTAAGTTCAAAATAACTTAGGAGGTTAAAAAATGACACAAATAAGAATTTTGGTTTTAAAATTGGCTCCCCCTTACTCAAGCATCATTGTTAGTCTTAACAAATAATCCAAGACTTTAAAACGAAAATTAGATAACCAAAAATAAAAAAAGCTATAGGCTTAGAGGTTACCCAATTTCTTCACTTGTGTGACTAGAGCATTTTCATGTCTTGCATTTCTTTCCATTGCTCCAACACACCTACAAAAGACATTCACTTGATTTTTGTTATCCAAATTGCTTTGGATCAATTTACGTTAGTCACAATGTCTTTAGTTCCCTTAAGAACCCATACTTGTCTAATCCTATAAGATTTTCTCTTCTTAATAGGACAAGTATGTAAGGAATGACCATGATAATGGCAATGTGAGCATTTTGCCATTATGTGACAAGATGAATTATTAAAAATAATTTCCTTTTCTTTTGTTAAGCTTTCAAGCTTAACTTTCAAATCAAGATTTTCTTTTTCTAAAACATCTTTACTTGTTTTTGAAAACTCTAAATCATTTTTCAAAATTTTATTTTGGTTTTGAAAAGAAAATCATTTTCAAATTCAAGTTTTGAAATCATTTTCTTAAATTTAGAATTCATGGTCTCAAATTCCAAAAACAATTCATCGAAAGCATCTTGCAACTCATCGAAAGAGTAAGAATAAAGCTCACTTGAGTTAGAAGATACCTTAGGCTCATCGAGAGCCAAAACACCATCCACCTTTGGATTGGAGAGAAGGTTTGCACATGATTGATCATCACCTTTCTTTTCTCCCTTCTTGTTTCCATAAAGCTTCTCAAGTTTCTCCCACATTTCTTTGACACTTTTTCATATGGAGATCCTCTTGGAAACTTCTTCGTTAAGGCCACAATAGAGAATGTGCATCGCCTTGGTGTTTAGCTTTGCCTCCGTCTTGTTGGCACTCCTTTGCTTTTTCTTCTTTTTCGGAGCTTCCAAATACTCGTCTTCAATGATGTCCCAATCCTCATAGTCTTGAGACTTGATGAATAATTTCATGATATTTGTCCATTGGAAGTATGCTTCTCCTTCGAAGAGAAGGGGACACGAGATTGAGCGGCCTTCTTCAAATCTTGCCATTTTCTTGAACGATGGACTTCGAGCAAATGATATTTACTCTCTGATGTTAGTCCTTCGATGGAGACGAGGCTCTGATACCAATTGTTGGGCTTGTAGCATGCTCGAATCGATCACTGAAACTGTCAAGGTGGGTTGTAAATGCTTGGTAGTTGAATTGGCTAAAATTAAAATAAAAATAGACAAGTGACACAATGATTTTAGAGTGGTTCGGCCTTCTAACAAGCACCTACATCCACTACCTTAGTACACCACTAAGAATTTCCAAATTCACTCAAAAATGAATTCGTCCCCTTTTCCCGATTTAGGAGGAAACAGTTACAACCCTATCTTTTGGACTTGGCTAAGATAGAACCAACTCTAGTTTTTCTCTCAAGGCTAAACTAGAACCTCTCCTTTTACAAGGGATTTGTTTGGTAAATTTAATACCTCACAAGGTGGGCGTTTACAAAAATTTAAGCTCACAAGAGTACAATGATTTACAATAAAGTTCACTCTCTAAAGACTATGTACAAGAGAATAGTAAAATAAAGATTTAGACTTTAATTCTCTTGACCATATTGCTTGGATGTTGTCTCTGACATTTTTCAAGTGTTCTAGCCTTCAATTTATAGTCTCAATTGAGTTTGTGGCCGTTACTAGCCGTTAAGGATGTTTTGGAGCCGTTGGAGGCTTTATTTCCTTCATTAATTGCAGTTCTGGTGCTGTCCGTTTCAGAATAGGCATGCCCGTATCGAAACGCCCTTGTTCAGAACTAGCCGTTGGAGTCTAATGCGGCAGGTCGCAAAGAAACACCTCTAGCCGTTTCGAAACCCTTCTAGCCGTATTGAAACGGTAACAACCCATTTCGGTACGAGTGACAGTTAAGCTGTAATTTAAATTATCGTTGGGAAGATAAACATTTGGGAGGTTTTGATCGTTGGGCGTATTGAAACACCAAATGGGTGTTTCGAAATGAAACTCTCTCCGTATCGAAACGGGCAAACCCTGTTTCGGTACGAGTTTTGGCAGTTTCAAAATGTTTTGATATAGGTCCCTCTGTTTCGAAACTGTTGCATTGAAAACCCTATTTGGCTACTTTAAAACGTTTTAAACATTTCCAAAACCATTTAAAACATCAACAAACGTATTTTCAAGTTGTTTGGACTTAAGGACACTTTTGAAATCTTTTCAATTTAGTCCAAAACTATTTTTCAATTATTATATCAAAACATTAGTTCTTTACAATTTAAGAGGCTCTTAAATTGTTGGTCTTGCTTATGCTTTTGAAGCCTTGCTAGAAATGGTGGTGGTGGATATGCAAATGTTGGCTCTACTGGCTTTGCCATGGTGGTACTGGCATCTGACTCTTGTCTGGCACTGGTAATCTGCTTGGCATCAGGTATTGGTTTTGCATCAAAATGTTGTTTGGCGTCATGTGTAACGCCCCGGTTTTGGGCTCAGAAGTTTTGGCGTTGACCGGTTCGGTCAAAGTGCTGATCGAATATATAAGAGGGAATTTAGGAAAACCTAGTTCGGGTTGCACTAAAAATATGGAAAAATATTCTAAAATCATCTTTTAATATATAAAAGTGAACTGTGAAATCAATTTTGGAAAATGAGGTTCGGAAGGTTGACATTTTGACTAGTGACCAAAATGTAATTTTTGAAAGTTGCGGGACAGTTTTATAAAGGATTGAAACTTTGAATCTTTAAGGAGCTATTATTCCAAAAAGGATTTCTCCAGATTTTTCTAAGATATTTTAAGCCTAAAATCTGATTTTAAAGATTAAGAAAAGGGAGGGAAATCATTTTTAACCAATTCTTAACTAATTTTTCTATTTTCTCTCAAATTCTCTTTTCTCTCATTTTCTCTCTACCCAAACAAGATTTCCTCAGATTTCTTTCTCTGATTTTGACTTCTTAATCTCTCATTTCAACTCTCATTTGATTTCTAATCATCTCATCATCAAAACCTCACAATTTACAAGTTGATTCATCAAGCATTTTGGCTCTAAAAGGGAGAAATTCAAGTTTGGAGGTAAGAACGTCCTTCTCCTCTAAACTATCAGTTCTTTACTGAAATTCCTAAGTTCTAAATCCTTGTTTCATGTTTTATTAAAGGCTTTTCAATTGAGATCTTGATTTTTGGCTAAAATGCAAGATTTGGTGATTTTGGTGAAAATTTCGTGTGATCTGTTTAAGCAGGGTTTTGAGGTGTTAAAATGATGTTAAATGAATGCTAAAATGATTAGAAGTTGAGGTTTAATCAATGCAATCCCGGATAGGTTGAATTTCCTAAGTTTGGCTTGAGTTTTTGGTTGTTTTTGGAGTGTTTTTGGTGATCTGTTATACCTGGAGGTATAAGGACGTGGTTGTGATCTTTTTGCATGTTAGTTGATGTATAAAAATGGTTAGAAGTGATGGATCTTGGCTGGGTTAAGTTTTGGAAGTGTTTGGAGATGATTTCGGTTGTGTTTGGTAGCCAAATTGTTAGATTTGTGATGAGCAGCGAGTTGTGTTGATGTTGCTGGTGTTTTAATGCATAAGGATGCATTAATGTTCTGTTTTTATGTGCTTGAAACAGGGGAGGTTGATCCTTGAGTTTTGGAGGTGTTTTCGGAAGGTTTCGGAAGCTTGGAAAGCTTGTTGGCTAGGCTTGTTTGGTAATCGGTGAGTGAAAATGTGTAACGCCCCGGTTTAGGGCTCAGGAGTTTTGGCGTTGACCGGTTCGGTCAAAGTGCTGATCGAATATATAAGAGTGAATTTAGGAAAGCCTAGTTCGGGTTGCATTAAAAATATGGAAAAATATTCTAAAATCATATTTTAATATATAAAGGTGAACTGTGAAATCAATTTTGGAAAATGAGGTTCGGAAGGTTGACATTTTGGCTAGTGACCAAAATGTAATTTTTGAAAGTTGCGGGACAGTTTTATAAAGGATTGAAACTTTGAATCTTTAAGGAGCTATTATTCCAAAAAGGATTTCTCCAGATTTTTCTAAGATATTTTAAGTCTAAAATCTGATTTTAAAGGTTATGAAAAGGAGGGAAATCATTTTTAACCAATTTCCAACTAATTTTCCATTTTCTCTCAAATTCTCTTTTCTCTCATTTTCTCTCTACCCAAACAAAATTCTCCAGATTTCTTCCTCTGATTTTGACATCTAAATCTCTCATTTCATCTCTCATTTGATTCCTAATCATCTCATCATCAAAACCTCTCAATTTGCAAATTGTTTCATCAAGCATTTTGGCTCTAAAATGGAGAAATTCAAGTTTGGAGGTAAGAACGTCCTTCTCCTCTAAACTATCAGTTCTTTACTGAAATTCCTAAGTTCTCAATCCTTGATTCATGTTTTATTAAAGGCTTTTCAATTGAGATCTTGATTTTTGGCTAAAATGCAAGATTTGGTGATTTTGGTGAAAATTTCGTGTGATCTGTTTAAGCAGGGTTTTGAGGTGTTAAATTGATGTTAAATGAATGCTAAAATGATTAGAAGTTGAGGTTTAATCAATGAAATCCCGGATAGGTTGAATTTCCTAAGTTTGGCTTGAGTTTTTGGTTGTTTTTGGAGTGTTTTTGGTGATCTGTTATACCTGGAGGTATAAGGACGTGGTTGTGATCATTTTGCATGTTATTTGATGTATAAAAATGGTTAGAAGTGATGGATCTTGGCTGGGTTAAGTTTTGGAAGTGTTTGGAGATGATTTCGGTTGTGTTTGGTAGCCAAATTGTTAGATTTGTGATGAGCAGCGAGTTGTGTTGATGTTGCTGGTGTTTTAATGCATAAGGATGCATTAATGTTCTGTTTTTATGTGCTTGAAACAGGGGAGGTTGATCCTTGAGCTTTGGAGGTGTTTTCGGAAGGTTTCTGAAGCTTGGAAAGCTTGTTGGCTAGGCTTGTTTGGTAATCGGTGAGTGAAGTTGGGATTTCAGCTTTTGAAACAAGGTTTGAAGGTTTTTGGGAGCTTAGTTTAAGTCTAAACAACTTTGCTAAGCTCAAGAGTAAGTGAAGAGGTTTTTGCTTTTGGATTGTGTATAATTTGGTTTTAAAATCAATTGTGGTTGATGATTGATGTGCATGTGTTATTGCATGGTTTAATTCTGTTTTGTAAGCATGTTTTAGCATGGTTTAATGCTGGTTTTGAAAGTCAATTGAAAAGGATGCTCAAGGTAAGAGATCCTTGGTTATGTTTATGGAAATTGTGATTTTGATGCATAGTGATGCATGTTGTTCATTGGCTTTGTATGATGCTTAAAAACAGTGAATTGTTGATGATTAATGATGGTTTTGCATATTGGTTATGCATGTGTATCATTGGATTAATGATGGTTAGCATATTGTTTATGCATGTGAATCATTGAGCTAATGATGTGGTGGTTTTGCATTATGTGTATGCATGTGAATCATTGAGCTAATGATGTGATGACCTTGCATTGTGTTTATGCATGTGGAACATTGGATATTATGGTAAGATGGTTATGTTGGCAAGAGATGTGAATGGTTCTTGGTTCGTTGATCGGGTATAATTAGCCGGCTATAGGACTGGGTGCACCGTGAATAAAGTCGCCTTGAAGGCGGAGTGGTCAAGTGTGGACCGGTTAGACTCCCCTCAAGTATTCCTAACGAGAAGAGGTTATAGTGGAGGTTGTTGCCACTCGAGGACCTAAGTTGTTAAGGTCATAATGGAGGTTGTTGCCCATTCGAGGACCTTGGTTAAGTAAAGGTTATAAGGTGGTTAAAAGTCCTTATGTGAGAACCTTGTACTTGTTAAGATCACAATGGCAGTGTTTAAGTCCATGTGTGGATCTTGTGTGTGATGTCCCGTACCTCGTTAGATGATGTCTACAACTACCAATCGGTTATGCAAAGGTTGTATGGTGGTTGAAAGTCCATACGGAAAAGACCTTGTGCATGTCAAGGGTGTATGGCGGATGGAAGTCCATACATGGTAACCTTGAGGAAAAGCTAAGGTTGTATGGTGTTCAAAAGTCCATGCATGGGAACCTTAGGTTGTTAAGGTCAAATGGAGGTTGATGCCCATTTGGAAGACCTTGGATTGGGTAGGGTGTAGGAAGCGTTGGGACACGCTTGTAATCCGCGTATCCGATCGAATCGATAAGTTGGAAAGTGAATGTGGTTGATCTCTTGGAAGCCAATGTAATGTTCTTGAGCATGTGAAGCATGGGATTGCTTGAAATGATGCATGGTTGCATGTGAAGCATGGTATTGCTTGAAATGATGCATGGTTGCATGTGAAGCATGAGATGCTTGAGTTGATGCATGTTTGCATGAGAAGCATGAGATGCTTGGTAAGATGCATTGTTGCATGAAATGTGTATAATGCTAGTGAAAGCATGTTACTTGTATGTTGAACAAGTGTTGGTTATCATTTGATAAATGATGCATGAGAGCATGGATTACCTATGTTGCATTGAAGTCATGTATGACTTGTTGTTAAAGGCATGTGAATATGATGTTATGGTTTTATAATGCCTTGATTAAATGCATGAAATGGTTTAATTGAACTATGGTTTTAAATGGTTTCTTGCTTGATGTGGTTTTCAAGTTAAAGAAAGGTATGTTGTGGAAAGGATGTGTTTTCCATGGTTTTGTTTAAGCTTGGCATATGGTGTTTATGCATGTTTTGAGCTTGATGTTGAAAAGAGTTTTCGAACATGGTTTTGGAAAGCAAATCGGGTTGGTTTTAAAGTGTTTTAAAGACCCGATGCATTGATGGTGTTTTGGTTTTGAGCATTCCTCACTAAGCATTATGTGCTTACGCTCCTTTTTGTCCATCAATGCAGATTCTTGAAGTTTGGACAGCCAGGAGCAAGGGATTCAAGGTGGACTCCAATGGAGATGTATGTCTCGGTGAATAGCTATAGTTAATAAGGGCAATGGGGTAGAATCTCTCGGATTGTTGTTATTGTGATCGTATGTGTTGATCAAGAATGTTTATGTACTGTTGTTAATGATGTTGAATCATGAATTGGTTTAATTGAGGTTGCTTGAAGGATTTGTGCTTAAATGGTTGCTTGAGTAGGAAGCATGTCTATAGAATTGGGGCTTTTCATATGTGTTGATCATATGTTGAATTGTTGATGCAAGTATGTCTCTTTTATGTTGAATTGCATGTTGGCAAAGTTTGGTGGCTTTTGGAGCATGTTTGAATGATCAATTGTGTGTTTGAGTGAGCAAAACGCAACATTCTGGGCTAGGTGTTTCGGAACAGGCAACACCGTTTCGGAACGGGTGCCCTGCATAAACCCAGGCGTCCGAAACGGGTGTCACCGTTCCGAAACGGAAGGCATTCTGCCAGACCCCCGTTGCGGAACGCGTTGCGGAACGGCCCGTGTTTCGGAACGGCCTTGGCCTGTTTCGGAACGGGTGACCGTTGGGGGCTGTCATGGGCGGTTAAATGTTTCAAAATGTTTGCATTTTGGTCCTGAATCTTGTTTGTGCAATTGTTTGAGTTTGGGAAGTCCGTTTGAGATGAAATTTGGCAGAGAAGCATGAAACATGATTAATTTTAAGTTGGTAACTTAAAATCTCGTTAAGTCCTTAAAGTTTTCAGAAATTACAATTTGGTCCTTAAAGTTGTAATTTGTTCAATCGGGTCCCTGTTTGATCTCTGATGTTTGTGATCTTTGAGCATGGTGTTTGCGTGATCACACATAGGGTTAATGTGCATCTAGACAAGATTAAAAGAAAAAAAGGGTCGTTAATCAAGGTTGACTTTCGGGTTGACTTTGGTTTTCCCCGTGTAATCTTCGTAGTTCGGGTCAACCGTCTAGGCCGGGCTACGGGGGTTACATTTGGTGGTATCAGAGCTGAGTTGCGAAGGTTGGGGAAAACGGTAAGTTGTTGTGGTAAGTGTGTTTGATTTTTTACCTTGTTGTATGGTTGAAAGCTGGTTGAAGCATGTGTTTCTGTGTATGCTGTTGATGTTTTTGAGCATGTTGCTGATGTATGCAAGCATGTTTTGTGGTTATGAATCTTGGTTGAGTTCATGTGGATATGTGTTGATGTTATGAGCTGATGCTATGCATGATGAATGTGTTTTGAGCATGTTATGTTGCTAATGTGCTGGTGCTAGTGGATGTTGTTTGGTGTAAGCATGATCAAGGTATGTTGTTGATATGCTTGATGTTGTGATATCCATGTTGTGTTGACTGTTATGTCATGTAAAGGGGAAGGATTCGGAATACCCATTGCCTTATTAATATAGCTATTGTGTTATTTTGGAGTTGGAGTTGAATCCTTGCTTAATGCTGGTCTAACAAGTTTTGTTTGTTTGTTGTGATTATATGTTGTTTGTTGTTAGTGGTATGGCAAAGATGATGAAAGAGTGGAGGATGAGTGAGATGGTGGCTGCCTTGGGGCAGGTTGTTAAGGCAAAGAATTCGCCCTATTGTAAAGGTGTTTTGTCTCAGTCTTCTGTGACTGAAGTTGAGATGGTAAGGCAAGGGAAGGAAGCTGGTTCTGGGATGGAAAGTTCTTTACCTGTTGTTCAGGAGGTGTTGGGAACATCTCAGGCTATGGTTGAGGTGGGATCAGTGGATGTGCTGGCTAAATGTGTGGGTTTGCCGAAACAGTATTTGTTTGATTTGGGTGCTTTGGAGTACCATGGTTCTTCCCCGGAGATGTTTGAGGTCTGGTTGGCCAATGTAGTTCTGATTTTGGATCAGGAAGGCTGTGATTATGCCTGTAAGCTGGGGAGTGTTGTTTCTTTGATGTTGGAGGATGCTTGTTCTTGGTGGACATCTGTGGCTGTGGTGTCACATATCCTTGATGTTGATTGGGATTTCTTTGTATCTGCTTTCTATGAAAGGTATCTTGGAAGGGAATTTCCAAGGGTTGGGCAAGGTGTGGCTAATGCTGTTGGTGAGCAAGTGTTGCTTGAGCAAGGAGTGGGAGCACAGTCATCTGTTTGTGACCGTTGTAAAAGGCAACATGTTGGAAATTGTTGGGGCGCAGGTGCTTGTTGGAATTGTGGTTCCAAGTTGCATGTTAAGCGTGATTGTCCTCATGGAGTGAAGTCAGCTTTGATGTTGGAAAAAGGATCTCAGAAAGGTCGTGGGCGCGACCGAGGCGAGGTTCAGAGGTGGCATAAAAAGCAGAAGGTTGTGAAGAGCTTGGGAAATGAAGTTTGCTGGAAGTGTGGGTCTGCTGGACACATGAAGCGTGATTGCTTGATGTTGGCGCGGAACAGTCAAGGTTTCTTATCGCAAGGAGTTGGTGGTGACCCAGGAGTGTTTGTTGGTGCTGCAAGGGTGCAACCGAAGGATGTTGGTTCCGCAAGGAAGAGAGCTCGTTCGATGAAGCTTCAGGGTGGTGTTATGTTTTCAGGTAACCTTGTTAAGTGATCTTTGCTTTAGTTGCTTAGTTTGGTTTCTGTTGGTTTTTCCTTGTGTGGTAAGTTTAGCCTTGTTGCTATTATGTTTGGGGTAGTGGTAGTGTGGTTTGGTAATATCTTTGGTGTGAAGAAGGCTTGGGTGAGTATCTTGTGGTTAATGGTTGTTGGTGTGATGGAGATAGTTAAGTTAAAGGTGAGTAAGAGGTTGTTCTTAGACAGATTTTGAGGATGTTATTGGAGGGTGTGAACTGGCATTCATGCACAGTTAAAAGCATTGATATATACTATATTATATATGTTGGTCCATGCATACATGTGGCATGACATTAGAGGTTTTGCATACATGTACATCAGACATTGATAGGGCATGTAGGTGATCATGCATACGATGTTCACGCTCGCTAATGACTAATCGAATCTGTTAGTGTTGTGGTTGGGTTAAGTGTGATGATGGGTTTGTAGAGGTTGTTTGGTGCTGAGTGGGAGTTAGAAGTGCTGGAGTTTGTTATCTAGTTGTTTGTGATGGTGAGAGTGGAATGGCTTGTTGGTAGAAGGAAAGTGTTTGTTGCTTTGAGAGTTTAGTGGTTTGGTGGTGAAAGGTATCGGTTGTGGTTTGTATCAGTTAAGTGGTTTGTTTAGCTGAAAGGAAGTGGTTGTTCCTTGGTGCTAAGTGTTGTTGTAGCTTGGTGGTTGAGTTTCCGAGTGCTGAAGTGGTTTAGCTTTTAAGTTGCTGTGAAGGGTTGTGTTTGTTCTTGGCAATCTTTGAAGAGTTCTGAAGCTGTTGTGTGTGTTTTGGTTCAGTGATGTTCTGGTAGTGCAAGTGTTCTGGTTAAGTATGTAGTGAAAGGGCTGTGAAAGATCGAAGGTTTCGTTGGTTGTTTGAGTTCTTGTGAGCAGTGGTTGGCTAGTTGTGGTTAAGAAGTTCTGTTTGAAGTCTGTTGATGGTATGTGGAATGGCTGAAGGTTTCAAGTTGAGGTTGTGATGTGATTCTGGTTTTTGGTGCTGGTGAGCTGTTATGGTAATGTTTTTGATGGGTGTAAAGGATTGTCAGCTTCGTTAGAGAGGTTGTGTGAACAGTTGATGTTTAAGGATTTCTGCTTGTTGGGAAAATCTTTGGAAAAGGTTTGGGAATCGCAAGAGTTGTTGAGGTTGAGAGGTTGCCTAGTGGCTGAGTTGGTTTGGTTGTTGTCTTTGTGTAGACAAGTTCTGGAAGATGTGTATTACAGTGTTGTTTGCTGTAAGAGCTGAAGTTCTTCAGGTTGACGTTGGGTTTGTGTATTGTCTGGTTGTGTGGAAGGTTAAGTCGTGGTTACCTTTGAGAGTTTGGATTTGTGAACAGTGTATGGTGGAGGTTTTGTGTGGAATGTGATCAGTGGTGTTGGTTAAGGCTTTTGTGTTGCTTTGTGTGTTGCTTGAGAAGGTTCTGTTCTCTTTTCGCCGGTTGAAATTTCGAGGACGAAATTTCCTAAGGGGGGGAGAGTTGTAACGCCCCGGTTTAGGGCTCAGAAGTTTTGGCGTTGACCGGTTCGGTCAAAGTGCTGATCGAATATATAAGAGTGAATTTAGGAAAGCCTAGTTCGGGTTGCATTAAAAATATGGAAAAATATTCTAAAATCATATTTTAATATATAAAGGTGAACTGTGAAATCAATTTTGGAAAATGAGGTTCGGAAGGTTGACATTTTGGCTAGTGACCAAAATGTAATTTTTGAAAGTTGCGGGACAGTTTTATAAAGGATTGAAACTTTGAATCTTTAAGGAGCTATTATTCCAAAAAGGATTTCTCCAGATTTTTCTAAGATATTTTAAGTCTAAAATCTGATTTTAAAGGTTATGAAAAGGAGGGAAATCATTTTTAACCAATTTCCAACTAATTTTCCATTTTCTCTCAAATTCTCTTTTCTCTCATTTTCTCTCTACCCAAACAAAATTCTCCAGATTTCTTCCTCTGATTTTGACATCTAAATCTCTCATTTCATCTCTCATTTGATTCCTAATCATCTCATCATCAAAACCTCTCAATTTGCAAATTGTTTCATCAAGCATTTTGGCTCTAAAATGGAGAAATTCAAGTTTGGAGGTAAGAACGTCCTTCTCCTCTAAACTATCAGTTCTTTACTGAAATTCCTAAGTTCTCAATCCTTGATTCATGTTTTATTAAAGGCTTTTCAATTGAGATCTTGATTTTTGGCTAAAATGCAAGATTTGGTGATTTTGGTGAAAATTTCGTGTGATCTGTTTAAGCAGGGTTTTGAGGTGTTAAATTGATGTTAAATGAATGCTAAAATGATTAGAAGTTGAGGTTTAATCAATGAAATCCCGGATAGGTTGAATTTCCTAAGTTTGGCTTGAGTTTTTGGTTGTTTTTGGAGTGTTTTTGGTGATCTGTTATACCTGGAGGTATAAGGACGTGGTTGTGATCATTTTGCATGTTATTTGATGTATAAAAATGGTTAGAAGTGATGGATCTTGGCTGGGTTAAGTTTTGGAAGTGTTTGGAGATGATTTCGGTTGTGTTTGGTAGCCAAATTGTTAGATTTGTGATGAGCAGCGAGTTGTGTTGATGTTGCTGGTGTTTTAATGCATAAGGATGCATTAATGTTCTGTTTTTATGTGCTTGAAACAGGGGAGGTTGATCCTTGAGCTTTGGAGGTGTTTTCGGAAGGTTTCTGAAGCTTGGAAAGCTTGTTGGCTAGGCTTGTTTGGTAATCGGTGAGTGAAGTTGGGATTTCAGCTTTTGAAACAAGGTTTGAAGGTTTTTGGGAGCTTAGTTTAAGTCTAAACAACTTTGCTAAGCTCAAGAGTAAGTGAAGAGGTTTTTGCTTTTGGATTGTGTATAATTTGGTTTTAAAATCAATTGTGGTTGATGATTGATGTGCATGTGTTATTGCATGGTTTAATTCTGTTTTGTAAGCATGTTTTAGCATGGTTTAATGCTGGTTTTGAAAGTCAATTGAAAAGGATGCTCAAGGTAAGAGATCCTTGGTTATGTTTATGGAAATTGTGATTTTGATGCATAGTGATGCATGTTGTTCATTGGCTTTGTATGATGCTTAAAAACAGTGAATTGTTGATGATTAATGATGGTTTTGCATATTGGTTATGCATGTGTATCATTGGATTAATGATGGTTAGCATATTGTTTATGCATGTGAATCATTGAGCTAATGATGTGGTGGTTTTGCATTATGTGTATGCATGTGAATCATTGAGCTAATGATGTGATGACCTTGCATTGTGTTTATGCATGTGGAACATTGGATATTATGGTAAGATGGTTATGTTGGCAAGAGATGTGAATGGTTCTTGGTTCGTTGATCGGGTATAATTAGCCGGCTATAGGATTGGGTGCACCGTGAATAAAGTCGCCTTGAAGGCGGAGTGGTCAAGTGTGGACCGGTTAGACTCCCCTCAAGTATTCCTAACGAGAAGAGGTTATAGTGGAGGTTGTTGCCACTCGAGGACCTAAGTTGTTAAGGTCATAATGGAGGTTGTTGCCCATTCGAGGACCTTGGTTAAGTAAAGGTTATAAGGTGGTTAAAAGTCCTTATGTGAGAACCTTGTACTTGTTAAGATCACAATGGCAGTGTTTAAGTCCATGTGTGGATCTTGTGTGTGATGTCCCGTACCTCGTTAGATGATGTCTACAACTACCAATTGGTTATGCAAAGGTTGTATGGTGGTTGAAAGTCCATACGGAAAAGACCTTGTGCATGTCAAGGGTGTATGGCGGATGGAAGTCCATACATGGTAACCTTGAGGAAAAGCTAAGGTTGTATGGTGTTCAAAAGTCCATGCATGGGAACCTTAGGTTGTTAAGGTCAAATGGCGGTTGATGCCCATTTGGAAGACCTTGGATTGGGTAGGGTGTAGGAAGCGTTGGGACACGCTTGTAATCCGCGTATTCGATCGAATCGATAAGTTGGAAAGTGAATGTGGTTGATCTCTTGGAAGCCAATGTAATGTTCTTGAGCATGTGAAGCATGGGATTGCTTGAAATGATGCATCGTTGCATGTGAAGCATGGTATTGCTTGAAATGATGCATGGTTGCATGTGAAGCATGAGATGCTTGAGTTGATGCATGTTTGCATGAGAAGCATGAGATGCTTGGTAAGATGCATTGTTGCATGAAATGTGTATAATGCTAGTGAAAGCATGTTACTTGTATGTTGAACAAGTGTTGGTTATCATTTGATAAATGATGCATGAGAGCATGGATTACCTATGTTGCATTGAAGTCATGTATGACTTGTTGTTAAAGGCATGTGAATATGATGTTATGGTTTTATAATGCCTTGATTAAATGCATGAAATGGTTTAATTGAACTATGGTTTTAAATGGTTTCTTGCTTGATGTGGTTTTCAAGTTAAAGAAAGGTATGTTGTGGAAAGGATGTGTTTTCCATGGTTTTGTTTAAGCTTGGCATATGGTGTTTATGCATGTTTTGAGCTTGATGTTGAAAAGAGTTTTCGAACATGGTTTTGGAAAGCAAATCGGGTTGGTTTTAAAGTGTTTTAAAGACCCGATGCATTGATGGTGTTTTGGTTTTGAGCATTCCTCACTAAGCATTATGTGCTTACGCTCCTTTTTGTCCATCAATGCAGATTCTTGAAGTTTGGACAGCAAGGAGCAAGGGATTCAAGGTGGACTCCAATGGAGATGTATGTCTCGGTGAATAGCTATAGTTAATAAGGGCAATGGGGTAGAATCTCTCGGATTGTTGTTATTGTGATCGTATGTGTTGATCAAGAATGTTTATGTACTGTTGTTAATGATGTTGAATCATGAATTGGTTTAATTGAGGTTGCTTGAAGGATTTGTGCTTAAATGGTTGCTTGAGTAGGAAGCATGTCTATAGAATTGGGGCTTTTCATATGTGTTGATCATATGTTGAATTGTTGATGCAAGTATGTCTCTTTTATGTTGAATTGCATGTTGGCAAAGTTTGGTGGCTTTTGGAGCATGTTTGAATGATCAATTGTGTGTTTGAGTGAGCAAAACGCAACATTCTGGGCTAGGTGTTTCGGAACAGGCAACACCGTTTCGGAACGGGTGCCCTGCATAAACCCAGGCGTCCGAAACGGGTGTCACCGTTCCGAAACGGAAGGCATTATGCCAGACCCCCGTTGCGGAACGCGTTGCGGAACGGCCCGTGTTTCGGAACGGCCTTGGCCTGTTTCGGAACGGGTGACCGTTGGGGGCTGTCATGGGCGGTTAAATGTTTCAAAATGTTTGCATTTTGGTCCTGAATCTTGTTTGTGCAATTGTTTGAGTTTGGGAAGTCCGTTTGAGATGAAATTTGGCAGAGAAGCATGAAACATGATTAATTTTAAGTTGGTAACTTAAAATCTCGTTAAGTCCTTAAAGTTTTCAGAAATTACAATTTGGTCCTTAAAGTTGTAATTTGTTCAATCGGGTCCCTGTTTGATCTCTGATGTTTGTGATCTTTGAGCATGGTGTTTGCGTGATCACACATAGGGTTAATGTGCATCTAGACAAGATTAAAAGAAAAAAAAAGGGTCGTTAATCAAGGTTGACTTTCAGGTTGACTTTGGTTTTCCCCGTGTAATCTTCGTAGTTCGGGTCAACCGTCTAGGCCGGGCTACGGGGGTTACAAAATGGATTTTCAGCTTTTAAACCAAAGGTTGAAGGTTTTGGGAGCTTAGTATAAGTCTAAACAACTTTGCTAAGCTCAAGTGTAAGTTTTCGGATTACTCTCTTAAAGTGGTGGCCATGTTTTGATGAAATGTGAAATGATGATTTTGCATGATTTGCTACTGTTTTGGAAAGCATGTTTTAGCATGTTAATTGCTGATGTTTTAGCATGATTTATGCTGATGATTTAAGCCATGTGTTGAAGGTGTCTCTAGGTAAGAGTGCCTTGTTTTTATGCATTGTTAAATGATGATTTAATGCTTTGAAGTGCATGATGAAATGGCTTGGTTTAAATGCTTTTAAAACAGTGGATTACATGATGTATAAAGTGTGTATTGGCAAGTGATGGTTTGTAAAAGTGAAGGTCACTAAGGTGGTTAAAAGTCCTTGAGTGAGCCTTGTTATCTAAGATCATCAAGGTGGTTAAAAGTCCTTGGATGAATCTTGTTGCGGACACTAAGGTGGTTAAAAGTCCTTAGGTGCTCCTTTCCATGGTGGTTAAAAGTCCATGGGGCCAAGGTGTTTAAAAGTCCTTGGGGCCAAGGTGTTTAAAAGTCCTTGGGGTATTTCAAGCTACGGACACAAAGGTGGTTAAAAGTCCTTGTGTGGTCCATTCATGGTGTTTAAAAGTCCATGGCCAAGGTGTTTAAAAGTCCTTGGGGTCCAAGGTGTTTAAAAGTCCTTGGGAAAAGTTGTTGAACTTGATTTCTAAATGAAATGTATCACTTGAGCCAATATGACATGTATTGTACATGAGATGCATGAGATGCATGATTTAATGTTTATGTTGAAGCATGAGATGCTAGTTTAAATGAAATGTGGAAGCATGTTATTGCTTGATTTAAAGTATGCTTTGAGCATGTGTAAAGGTTGTTTTCAAGCATGATTTACAAATGAATTTTAATGCATTATTGAATGGTTTTTTTTAAGGAGCACTCCTCACTAAGCTTTGGCTTACGCTCTCTCGTTTTCTTGATTCAATAATGCAGAGCATTAGAGTGCATTGAGGGCAGCAAGAGGAGGCAAGCAAACAAGTACAAGTAAAGCTCAATGTATGAAGGTTTTATAAGTGTTTTAGCTTTTGTATGTTTTTGGCAATGGGGGACCAATGTATTGGTTTTGGGAGGTGTTTACGACTCCCTAAGTATGTTGAATGTGGTTGATGTTGCTGATTTTTGGATTGAACCTTATATGCTTGTTTTGCAAGTTGAAGCTTGAGTGGATAGCTTGTGTAGGAAGCATGACCTTAAATTTGGGCCTTTTTGCATGAGATGTTATCTTGCTGAATTGATGATGCTTATATGTGTTAAATATGTTTAATTGCATGCTGGTAAAGTTTGGTGATGTTTGGAGCATGTTTGAGTGTCCAATTGCATGATCTAGTATGCTTGTTTGCTGGTTTTTGTGCAGGCGTTTCGGAACAGGGGTGTACCGTTTCGGAACGGGTGCCTTGCATGAACCCAGGCGTCCGAAACGGTATGCACCGTTTCGAAACGGTTTAGCCTCTGCCGAGGCCATGTTCCGGAACCCGTTTCGGAACGGCCCGTGTTTCGGAACAGGGCTAGCCTGTTTCGGAACGGTCGACCGTTAGGGGGCTGACATGGTAGTTACATGTTTTGAAATGTTTGTGTTTTGGTCCTAAATCTTGTGTGATCAATTGCATGAGCTGTGGATGTCCTTTTAAGCTGAAATCTCACAGAGGTGCATGAAACCTGACTAATTTCAAGATGGTAACTTTAATTTGGGTTAAGTCCCTTAATTTATCAGAATTTACAATTTGGTCCCTAAAGTTGTAATTTGTTCAATTGGGTCCCAGTTTGATCTCTGATGTTTGTGATCTTTTGATACGTTGTCTGTATGGTCACACTTAAGGTTAATGTGCATCTAGATAAGATTAAAAAGAAAAAAAAGGGTCGTTAATCAAGGTTGACTTTCGGGTTGACTTTGGTTTTCCCCGTGTAATCTTCGTAGTTCGGGTCAACCGTCTAGACCGGGCTACGGGGGTTACATTTGGTGGTATCAGAGCTGAGTTCTCGAGTAATTGGGAATGTGTGAATGCATGATTGAAGCATGGTTTGGTTGGTATGCTTGTTGAGTGAAAGCATGTTCAGTGTTATGATATGATGATGTGTATGTGATGCATGTTGTGATGATGCATGATGAGGGTACCCATTGCCAAACAAAAGCTAAAGGGATGATGTTGTTTTTGAAAGAAATTGAGCTTGAATACTTGGAATTTGCTTACCTTGCTGGTCCTGACTTGTTTATTTTGTATTGTTATGCATGGTAAAGTATGGCACCACGTAGAGAGTTAAGGAGTAGCGCGAGAGCTACGACCCCGGAGGGGAATGTGAATGATGAGCACACTGGTAGTGCTGTGATACCTCCTCCTCCACCTGGTGGTGGTGGTGCGGGGAGGGAAAGAGCTGGAGCTGGAGCTGAGGCAGCTGGTGCTGGAGCTGCAGGACCTGAAGCTGGTCAGGGGCAAGCGATACCTGACATGTCTGTGCTTGTACAAGCTATTGCGGGTGCGTTTCGAGCAGCAGTAGCTGGAGCTCAAGGAGCTGGGCATCAGGGAGATGCTGGTGCTAGACTACCCTTGGAACGTTTGCGCAGTCTTGGTGGGACTGAGTTTAGGGGTATGTCAGCTGAGAGGTCTGAAGCGTGGTTGGAGAGTACCAAGCGTGTCTTGGGACATATGAGTTGCACTGATGTGCAGAAGCTGGGATGTGTGGTGTCACTGCTGCAAGGTGATGCTTATACGTGGTGGACGACCACAATCTCTGGGATGGCTGATGCTGATGTTACATGGACGTTCTTTCAGCATGCGTTCAAGAGGAGATATCTGGGGGTTAGATATCTGGATGAAAAGAAGCGTGAATTCATGTCTCTGACCCAAGGGAACATGAGTGTGGCTGAGTATGAGGTACAGTTTGTACGTCTTAGCCAGTATGCACCAGAGTTGGTACCTGATGAGCGCGAAAGGTGCGAAAGGTTCCGTTATGGTTTGGTGACAGAGGTTAAGACCTATATGTTAGCTGCTGAGTACAATGATTTCGATGTGTTGGTTAGTCGATCGAAGGACATTGAGATGAACCTGAGTTTGTCTGCTAAGGGTGCTGGAGCTAGTTCTGGAAAGAGAGCTGCTGAGTATAGTTCCGGTGGACGGAACAAGAGAGGGCGTGATCAGAGGTTTCAGTCCTCGTCTAAGAGAGGTGGAGGTGCACCTACTAGGGGCGGCAATGCTAGAGCTGACCCTAGTGCTTGTTGGATTTGTGGTTCCCGTGGTCACTTGAAGCGTGACTGTCCTCGTGCTGGGAGGGAGGTGCAAGCTCCTGTGATAGCAGCTGGTTATGAGTGCTGGAACTGTGGTTCTGCTGATCATCTGAGACGTGATTGTCCGAGGATGGCTGGTGGTCAAGAGCGTGCTCCTGTTGTTGCAGCATCGCAGAGAGGTCGTGGGCGCGGCCGTGGTAATTTTCAGAGGCGAGAGGAAGGTGGGCGCGGTGTAGCTCATGTTGTGGCTATTCAACCTGAGGGTGGAGGCCAAGCGAGGGTGTATGCTCAGCGCGAAGGAAGGAATGATGCATATGTGATTGCAGGTACCTTTACTTTGCAATCCTTGTCATTGCTTTCTTTGATTGATTCTGGATCTACGCATTCATACATTCTTCGTGAGCATGCTGAGTTGCTTGGTTTGCCTGTTGAGTCTTTGGATGTTGGTGTTAGAGTCACTAGTTCTTTTGGTGAAACTGTTGTGACTCGTAAGCTTTATACAAGGTGTCCTTTGGTTGTTCAAGAGCATGTCTTTCTTGTTGATCTTATGGAGTTGCCCTTTTATGGTTTTGATGTGATCCTTGGTATGGATTGGCTTGCTGAGCATCGTGCTGTTGTGGATTGTGAGAATAAGCGGGTTTCGCTTAGGCTTGCGGATGATTATGAAGTGGTGGTGGTTGGTGAGAATGTGAAGTTTCTTGCCAATGTTGTTTCTACCTTGGAGGCGAGCAGGATGCTGAGGCAAGGTTGTGAAGCTTTTCTGGCTTTTGTGATGAATCCTAGTTCGAAGGAGCTGAGGGTGCAGGATATCAGGGTTGTGAAGGAGTTTCCTGATGTTTTTCCTGAGGAGTTGCCTGGTTTACCTCCTAATCGCGAGGTGGAGTTTGGTATTGAGCTGTATGAGAATACCACTCCTGTGTCCATTACTCCCTATAGAATGGCACCTAAGGAGCTGAAGGAGCTGAAGACGCAGTTGCAAGAGTTGCTTGATCGTGGTTTCATCCGGCCGAGTGTTTCGCCTTGGGGTGCTCCTGTCTTGTTTGTGAAGAAGAAAGATGGCACGATGAGGATGTGCATTGATTACCGTCAGCTGAACAAGTTGACTATCAAGAATCGGTATCCTTTGCCGAGGATTGATGATCTCTTTGATCAATTTCGGGGAGCTGCGGTGTTCTCTAAGATTGACTTGAGGTCAGGGTATTATCAGTTGAAGGTGAAGGATGTGGATGTGCCTAAGACAGCTTTCAGGACAAGGTATGGGCATTATGAGTTCCTTGTGATGCCGTTTGGTTTGACAAATGCTCCTGCTGCTTTCATGGACATGATGAATCGTGTTTTTCATGAATACCTAGACAAGTTTGTTGTGGTGTTCATTGATGATATCCTTGTGTACTCGCGTACTGAGGAAGAGCACGAAGAGCATTTGAGGGTTGTGTTGCAAGCTTTGTTGGAGAATCAGCTTTATGCTAAGTTGAGCAAGTGTGAGTTTTGGCTTAGAGAGGTTGTTTTTCTTGGTCATGTGGTCTCAGCTGAGGGGATTCGTGTTGATCCTCAGAAGATTGAAGCGGTGATGAACTGGAAAGTTCCTAAGTCTGTTCAGGAGGTTCGTAGTTTCCTTGGTTTGGCAGGATACTACCGAAGGTTTGTGGATGGTTTTTCCAAGATTGCTGCTCCTTTGACGAAGTTGCTGCAGAAAGATGTTAGGTATGAGTGGACAGAAGCGAGACAGCAAGCTTTTGAGAAGCTGAAGTTGGCTTTGACGCAAGCTCCTATCTTGATTCAGCCTGAATCAGGGAAAGAGTTTGTAGTCTACAGTGATGCATCCTATGCTGGTTTGGGGTGTGTGCTGATGCAAGAGGGTAAGGTTGTGGCTTATGCGTCGCGGCAGTTGAAGGTGCATGAGCGCAATTATCCTACACATGATATTGAGCTGGCTGCAGTGGTTTTTGCTCTGAAGATCTGGAGGCATTATCTGTATGGTGAGAAGTGTACGGTGTACACGGATCACAAGAGTTTGAGGTATCTGATGTCTCAGAAGGAGTTGAATCTCAGGCAGCAACGTTGGTTGGAGTTGCTCAAGGGTTATGATCTGACGATAGAGTATCATCCTGGAAAGGCCAATGTTGTTGCGGATGCCTTGAGTAGAAAGGTGGCTGTTGAGCTGAGAGCTATGTTTGCTAGCTTGAGTATATCGCAGGATGGTGGTCTTGTTGCTGAGTTGCAGGTGAAACCTTCGTTGGTTCAGTTGATCAAGGATAAGCAGTTGTTGGATGATTCCTTGGTGTCTCATGTTCAGGATATCGCGGAGGGTAGACCTTCGGATTTCTGTTTTAATGAGGATGGAGTGTTGTGTTTTGGTAGTCGGATAGTAGTGCCTGCAGATGCTGAGTTGAGGCATGCTATTCTAGCTGAAGGTCATAGTAGTCCTTTTGCTATGCATCCTTGTAGTACAAAGATGTATCGCGATCTTCGTGATGAGTACTATTGGGTGGGCTTGAAGAAGGATGTGGCAGAGTTCGTGAGCAAGTGTTTGGTGTGTCAGCGAGTTAAGGCTGAACATCAGGTTCCTTCTGGTTTGTTGCAACCGTTGAAAATCCCTGAATGGAAGTGGGAGAGGGTTACCATGGATTTTGTATCTGGTTTGCCTTTGTCTCCGTCGAAGAAGAATTCTGTTTGGGTGATTGTGGATCGCCTGACGAAGTGTGCACATTTCTTGCCTGTGCATACTACGTTTTCTTTGGATAAGCTGGCAGAGCTGTACGTTGCTGAGGTTGTGAGGTTGCATGGTGTGCCTAAGTCGATCGTGTCGGATAGGGATCCGAGGTTCACATCGCGTTTTTGGCAGTGTTTGCATCAAGCTCTGGGTACAAGGTTGCATTTCAGTACATCCTATCATCCCCAGTCGGATGGCCAGTCTGAGCGAGTTATTCAGATCTTGGAGGATATGTTGAGATGTTGCGTGATAGAGTTCCAAGGTTCTTGGGAGAAGCATCTGCCTTTGGTTGAGTTCGCTTACAACAACAGTTTTCAGGCAAGTATACAGATGGCACCTTATGAGGCTCTGTATGGGAGGAAGTGTAGGACTCCTCTGTGTTGGGCTGAAACTGGTCAAAAGTTGGTTTCGATGCCTGCTTTGTTGAAAGGTACCACCGAGAAGGTGAAGCTCATTTGTGAGAGGTTGAAGGCTGCTTCTGATCGGCAGAAGTCTTACGCGGATTTGAAGCGTAGGGAGATAGAGTTTGCGGTGGGTGATCGCGTGTTCTTGAAGGTTTCCCCTTGGAAGAAGGTGATGAGGTTTGGGCGGAAGGGTAAGCTGAGCCCTAGATACATTGGACCGTATGAGGTTGTTGAGCGTGTTGGTCCTGTTGCGTATCGGTTGAGGTTACCTCAGGAGCTGGAGAAGATTCATGATGTGTTCCATGTTTCTATGCTCCGGAGGTATCGATCTGATCCTTCGCATGTGTTGCCTGTGGAGGAGGTGGAATTGAATCCGGATTTGACCTATGATGAGGAACCGGTGAAGATTCTGGATTCAGATAGCAAGGTTCTTCGTGGCAAGACCATTGAGTTGGTGAAGGTGCTGTGGAAGCATCGCGGTGTTGAGGAAGCCACGTGGGAGCGGAAGGAGGATATGCTGAAGCAGTTTCCTTATCTCTTTCCTTCAGGTAAATTTCGAGGACGAAATTTCTTAAGGGGGGGAGAGTTGTAACGCCCCGGTTTTGGGCTCAGAAGTTTTGGCGTTGACCGGTTCGGTCAAAGTGCTGATCGAATATATAAGAGGGAATTTAGGAAAACCTAGTTCGGGTTGCACTAAAAATATGGAAAAATATTCTAAAATCATCTTTTAATATATAAAAGTGAACTGTGAAATCAATTTTGGAAAATGAGGTTCGGAAGGTTGACATTTTGACTAGTGACCAAAATGTAATTTTTGAAAGTTGCGGGACAGTTTTATAAAGGATTGAAACTTTGAATCTTTAAGGAGCTATTATTCCAAAAAGGATTTCTCCAGATTTTTCTAAGATATTTTAAGCCTAAAATCTGATTTTAAAGATTAAGAAAAGGGAGGGAAATCATTTTTAACCAATTCTTAACTAATTTTTCTATTTTCTCTCAAATTCTCTTTTCTCTCATTTTCTCTCTACCCAAACAAGATTTCCTCAGATTTCTTTCTCTGATTTTGACTTCTTAATCTCTCATTTCAACTCTCATTTGATTTCTAATCATCTCATCATCAAAACCTCACAATTTACAAGTTGATTCATCAAGCATTTTGGCTCTAAAAGGGAGAAATTCAAGTTTGGAGGTAAGAACGTCCTTCTCCTCTAAACTATCAGTTCTTTACTGAAATTCCTAAGTTCTCAATCCTTGATTCATGTTTTATTAAAGGCTTTTCAATTGAGATCTTGATTTTTGGCTAAAATGCAAGATTTGGTGATTTTGGTGAAAATTTCGTGTGATCTGTTTAAGCATGGTTTTGAGGTGTTAAAATGATGTTAAATGAATGCTAAAATGATTAGAAGTTGAGGTTTAATCAATGCAATCCCAGATAGGTTGAATTTCCTAAGTTTGGCTTGAGTTTTTGGTTGTTTTTGGAGTGTTTTTGGTGATCTGTTATACCTGGAGGTATAAGGGCGTGGTTGTGATCTTTTTGCATGTTAGTTGATGTATAAAAATGGTTAGAAGTGATGGATCTTGGCTGGGTTAAGTATTGGAAGTGTTTGGAGATGATTTCGGTTGTGTTTGGTAGCCAAATTGTTAGATTTGTGATGAGCAGCGAGTTGTGTTGATGTTGCTGGTGTTTTAATGCATAAGGATGCATTAATGTTCTGTTTTTATGTGCTTGAAACAGGGAAGGTTGATCCTTGAGTTTTGGAGGTGTTTTCGGAAGGTTTCGGAAGCTTGGAAAGCTTGTTGGCTAGGCTTGTTTGGTAATCGGTGAGTGAAAATGGATTTTCAGCTTTTAAACCAAAGGTTGAAGGTTTTGGGAGCTTAGTATAAGTCTAAACAACTTTGCTAAGCTCAAGTGTAAGTTTTCGGATTACTCTCTTAAAGTGGTGGCCATGTTTTGATGAAATGTGAAATGATGATTTTGCATGATTTGCTACTGTTTTGGAAAGCATGTTTTAGCATGTTAATTGCTGATGTTTTAGCATGATTTATGCTGATGATTTAAGCCATGTGTTGAAGGTGTCTCTAGGTAAGAGTGCCTTGTTTTTATGCATTGTTAAATGATGATTTAATGCTTTGAAGTGCATGATGAAATGGCTTGGTTTAAATGCTTTTAAAACAGTGGATTACATGATGTATAAAGTGTGTATTGGCAAGTGATGGTTTGTAAAAGTGAAGGTCACTAAGGTGGTTAAAAGTCCTTGAGTGAGCCTTGTTATCTAAGATCATCAAGGTGGTTAAAAGTCCTTGGATGAATCTTGTTGCGGACACTAAGGTGGTTAAAAGTCCTTAGGTGCTCCTTTCCATGGTGGTTAAAAGTCCATGGGGCCAAGGTGTTTAAAAGTCCTTGGGGCCAAGGTGTTTAAAAGTCCTTGGGGTATTTCAAGCTACGGACACAAAGGTGGTTAAAAGTCCTTGTGTGGTCCATTCATGGTGTTTAAAAGTCCATGGCCAAGGTGTTTAAAAGTCCTTGGGGTCCAAGGTGTTTAAAAGTCCTTGGGAAAAGTTGTTGAACTTGATTTCTAAATGAAATGTATCACTTGAGCCAATATGACATGTATTGTACATGAGATGCATGAGATGCATGATTTAATGTTTATGTTGAAGCATGAGATGCTAGTTTAAATGAAATGTGGAAGCATGTTATTGCTTGATTTAAAGTATGCTTTGAGCATGTGTAAAGGTTGTTTTCAAGCATGATTTACAAATGAATTTTAATGCATTATTGAATGGTTTTTTTTAAGGAGCACTCCTCACTAAGCTTTGGCTTACGCTCTCTCGTTTTCTTGATTCAATAATGCAGAGCATTAGAGTGCATTGAGGGCAGCAAGAGGAGGCAAGCAAACAAGTACAAGTAAAGCTCAATGTATGAAGGTTTTATAAGTGTTTTAGCTTTTGTATGTTTTTGGCAATGGGGGACCAATGTATTGGTTTTGGGAGGTGTTTACGACTCCCTAAGTATGTTGAATGTGGTTGATGTTGCTGATTTTTGGATTGAACCTTATATGCTTGTTTTGCAAGTTGAAGCTTGAGTGGATAGCTTGTGTAGGAAGCATGACCTTAAATTTGGGCCTTTTTGCATGAGATGTTATCTTGCTGAATTGATGATGCTTATATGTGTTAAATATGTTTAATTGCATGCTGGTAAAGTTTGGTGATGTTTGGAGCATGTTTGAGTGTCCAATTGCATGATCTAGTATGCTTGTTTGCTGGTTTTTGTGCAGGCGTTTCGGAACAGGGGTGTACCGTTTCGGAACGGGTGCCTTGCATGAACCCAGGCGTCCGAAACGGTATGCACCGTTTCGAAACGGTTTAGCCTCTGCCGAGGCCATGTTCCGAAACCCGTTTCGGAACGGCCCGTGTTTCGGAACAGGGCTAGCCTGTTTCGGAACGGTCGACCGTTAGGGGGCTGACATGGTAGTTACATGTTTTGAAATGTTTGTGTTTTGGTCCTAAATCTTGTGTGATCAATTGCATGAGCTGTGGATGTCCTTTTAAGCTGAAATTTCACAGAGGTGCATGAAACCTGACTAATTTCAAGATGGTAACTTTAATTTGGGTTAAGTCCCTTAATTTATCAGAATTTACAATTTGGTCCCTAAAGTTGTAATTTGTTCAATTGGGTCCCAGTTTGATCTCTGATGTTTGTGATCTTTTGATACGTTGTCTGTATGGTCACACTTAAGGTTAATGTGCATCTAGATAAGATTAAAAAGAAAAAAAAAGGGTCGTTAATCAAGGTTGACTTTCAGGTTGACTTTGGTTTTCCCCGTGTAATCTTCGTAGTTCGGGTCAACCGTCTAGACCGGGCTACGGGGGTTACATCATGTCTAGCATCATTAGCTATTGCTTCTTTCTTCTCTGCTTCTTTGGGTTAATCTGTTGGCATTAGCTTTTCAGTTGGCAACTACTTGGTTGCTTGGCAGCAATCTCTGTCTCGCATTGCTTACCACTCCGAAAAGTTAAAGTTTTGCATTGCTCATTGTCTTTATGTTGAGCATCCTCTGTATCACTTGGCAACGCTCCCTAGGCTCGATTGCTGAGTGCATTGGCAATCTACCCAAGCCGAACTTCGAAGTTTCTCATTGATGCTGCTAAACTATGGACTGTTGCATCATTCCTCTCCATGTACTCCGTGAGAGTGTTTCCTTGGTTATATCTCAGCCCTTGTTGAAAATTGTTTTGGGCTCTCTATGGCATGCCATTCTGATTGAATGCTGGCATGACATTGTTATTCTGCCTCTGGTAATTATTGTTCTAACGATGGGCATTGTACTGGTTACCTCTTTGATTTCCCCAAGCTAAATTTGGGTGATGTCTCCAACTTGCATCGTAAGTATTAGTATTAGAATTATAGTAACAAGAAAAATTACCAATAGAATTTATCGACTCATTGTTGGTACGACAATCATTCGTATGATGATCTTCTCCACATATTGTGCAAGAGGGTTCTAATGCCTGGACTTCACGGGAATCATTACTCTTTGCAAAGTTTTCAAAATGCTAGTAAGATTGGAAATTTGAGCATTAATGGATGTTAGTACATCTAGCTTAAATTTTCCAGTTGATTCCGTGCCGGTTCCTAGTCTGGCAGTGGAATACTCAAAATCGTTGGCAGCAATCCTCTAAAGGATGCGAACTGATTCTACGTAATTTTTGTCTAACAGTGAACCGTTTGCCAAAGAATAAACAACTTTCCTGGTATGTGCATTAAGTCCAATGTAGAAGGTCTCTATTTAGGTCCAATTGGGAAGCCCGTGCATAGGACACCTCCTCAACAAGTCTTTGAATGTCTCCTAAGCATCATATAACGTCTTGTCATCAGCTTGCCTAAATGTCGTGACCTCGTTTCTCATCATGGCATTAAGCTTAGGTGGTTGGTATCACAATAAAAACTTCTGGCATAGATCTGCCCATGTAGTCACTGATCCAGGTGCCAAAAAACTTAGCCACGTCTTAGCTCTTTCTCTAAGGGAAACTGTGAACAATTTCAGCTTCATTGTATCCTCCAAAACATCAAGTTTCTGAAATAGTTGGAAAACTTCCATGAATTACTTCAAGTGTTGCCATGGATCTCTAGTGGGTGATCCATCGAACTAACCTACATTCAAAAGAGTTTGAATCATTACCAGTTTAAGTTCAAAACTGGAAGCATTTACCTCTGTGCCAACTAGGCCTGGCATCAAATTGTCAATGTTTAGTTCCAAGTGCTCTCTAATAGGTCTCTATAACCCCCTCGGCCCGGTCTGGACGATAGACCGAACCAAACAAGTTACACATGGAATATTGAAGTAAACCGGGAAGTTTACTCCAATAAACAACCTTTTTTTCATTTTATCTTTTCTAGATTCTCATTATAATCCTAATTGATAAACTTTGCAACAGAAGGATTTGCAACTCAATCAGACAACGATTAGGGACCCAATTGCACACAAACACATTGTACAGACCATTTTGTAATTTTACCAAATTATGGGGACTTAGGCCATTTTTATGTTACCAACCCTGAATTATTCACATTACATGCTTCTCAGTCAAATGTCATCTCAAAACAATCATCAAAGCTCATTTAATTGCATCGAAAACAATTAGGGACTAAAACGTAAAGAAACAAAACTTTAGAAGATTCCAATAACTAACTTAACAGCTTTTCGTTTCGGTACATGTTACCCTGTATCAAAACAGTCGTATCGGAATAGGGTCAAGCGACTCGAAGCTTGGGCCCGTATCGAAACAGCCTCAAGGGTGTTTCGAAACATGCAATTCTAGTAGCAAAACGTACCGAAATAGTCTTTCACTGTTTCAATACCCTTAAGCCATTTCAGGCTCACCGTTTCGGTACAGACTCGAGTGTACTAAAACACTTGGGCATGGAATGACACTTTTTGCTGGTTTTTCACACTTTAATCCATACAACAAAATTCCAACATGCATACAACATAATCAAGCATCAAACCTCAATCATATATGGCAATTCCAACATCATAACATGTCAATATGCATCAAGGGAATCTATAGGCATGCAACCTATGAAAAATAACCACTCAAGTGTCAAACACAAACCAAGGCATAAACCAACAAGTAAAGGCCATTTACAAGTCATTAAGGGCATGTCAAACTTGACACAAAACAGGGAGTTTCAAAATACACTCTCCCAAAATATAAAGGCATCCTCCCATTGCCAATATTATTACTAATTGGTAAACATAAAACTACACTTGAGCTTAGTCCCACTCCTTGGAATCCTTCTTGCTTCCTTGCTGCCCAAATATGATAATTCTCTACATTGTTGGAAAAAAAGAGCATAAGCAATAATGCCTAGTGAGGGATGCTCAAAACAAACCAACAACAACACTACATTTTAAAACAATTTCTCATTTAGAAATTTCTTATCTCATCATGCTCTTTCTATCTCATGCTCGAAACCATTTTCAAAGCAAAAACCACATCATTTAAACCACATGTACCATCTATCTCATGCATTAATCAAAATGCAAAGTCTCAAGGCAAAGACTTACATGCTTGTTGAGTGTGTAAAAGTTCTATTATTTACACCCTTTTTAACCCATATTTCTACTGCATTCAAGCATCATTGCATTGCATTTAGGTCAGTTTACAATAAAACATCACAAATATATTAGGTCAGATGACTGATTTTGTAGGTTGCTGCCATAGTTGACAAAGAAGACAGGCGCAGGGCAGAGAAGCAGAGGAGCTGAACTGGACAAGCAGACGACAAGGACGAAGCTGCCATGGATCTGTCGTGACAGCAAGGTGACAACAGCCTTATGAAGAGGAAAAGTAAAATGGACCTCGATAGATAGAGAAAAATCTGCTCGTCTTTCGTGTGAAAGCCAAATATTTTTCCAAGCCCCGGATCGAAAGATATGTCAAGCCAAAGCTCAAGGAGAAGAAATCCCTCGAAACAAGGATGGCGGCTGCAAAGTAGGACGCTTGGAGATTAAGTCTTTATTAGAATCTTACTTTTAATTAAAGTTGTAATCCTTGTTAACTTAGAATACTTGAGCCCAAAGCTTATATAAGGGCATAGATTTTAACCTAGAGGCATAATACCCCATAACCGATATCCTAAACCCCTCCTCCATTTACCCGTCGTCGACATGTTCTAAAAACCCCCTAGGGCCACCGGTTGTTTTGTAAAGTAGTTGCAAGGGTTGTTTTGTTTTAGGATTTTCCAAGTTCAATAAAATAAACTTCAAGTTCTCTTATTTCGGTTTTAATATGTTGCAAGAGCATCGGGAAAGCATTGTGAGGTTATCTATTTACTTAGCATCGGGAGAGTTAAGTATACGAAAGAGATAAGAGCGCGTTCTCTAGTTTACAGTTGAACTATCTCGTGCCTAGGGATAGGGCGAGGTTAAGTGGCTAAGGAAGAATTCATACACATCGGTGTTCATCCTTCGATTCACGCCGGGAGGTATCATCAAAGACGTGATCATCGACAGACTTGGACCTAGGGATAGGCCAAGGCAGATCTGGGATTCTTGCCAAACTTGGAGTACAGAGTTGGTGTGTTCGCTGCCGCGACAGCTAACGGACAGCCGCCGCGACAGGTGCTGTAGGCGACGGGCGCGAGGATAGAACTGGATTTCCTAAACTCTTCAATACCTGCACTACTGAGCAATTCAATACCAGCACATTCTCTCTATCTTGATATTTCTACTCTTTTTATTTACGTTTACTTTATTATTCTCGTGACAATTCTCTTAAATATTTTCTTTACTTCGTGCAGTGAAATAAGGTGAAGCTATTAGCCCAATCCCTGTGGAGACGATATCCGATACTTCGTATCACTTTACTACTTGCGTCGTGTACACTTGCACTACCATTGCGATAGACTATTTTACACCCAACAAGTTTTTGGCGCCGTTGCCGGGGATTGGCAACATAACTACACCTTTCTTTTATTGCACTTTTTGTTTTTATTTTTATTTTCGTTTTTCTTTTTATTTTTATTCTTATTTTTCTTTAATTTTTCTTTTGTGCTTTCAACTCTCGCTTTTCACGAGGTTTTCTTGTTTATGCGCAGATCTAAAAGAGGTGAAGATCCTGAGTATCCATTAGATCCGGAAGTTGAACGTTCCTTCAATCTCAAGAAACAACTTCACCGACTTTTAGACAGAAACGAATACCTCGAGGAACAGCTAGAGAAAATGGGCCATAACCAACCTGCTGGCGGTGGCATACCACCCCTTGGCGATCTTAACCCGCCTGTCGGTGACCTACCTGCAGCAGCCGGACGACGGTCATGTCGTGACGACATGCTGAACGATCATGTAGAGTTGGAGACCACGCTGCCAGACATTGATGTTGATAACTTCGAGCTTAAGCCTGTCATGTTTAGTATGATCAACAATGCCGAACAGTTTAGTGGTGCTGTGACAGAGGATGCTAGAGAGCATCTCAAGACATTCCAGGAGATCTGTGGTTCGTTTAGACTACCAGGAGTTAGTCCGGAGATACTGAGGCTTCGGTTATTTCCTCATTCATTGAGGGGCAGAGCTAAAACTTGGTGGAATAAACTAACACCGGGTTCAATCATAACTTGGGCAGATTTATCTCGTGAATTCTTATCTCGTTTTAATCCTTCGCATTTATTTGAGCGATTACGTAACGAAATTGCTACTTTTCAACAGGAAGATGACGAGCCGATGCACGAGGCCTGGGACAGATTTACTACTCTTCTTCGAAACTGCCCAATGCATGGATTCCCCGTCTGGAATCAGGTTACAAAGTTATTTAATGCTGCCAACCTACAAACTCGCATCCGAATTGATTCTGCAGCAAATGGGTTACTATTGGATAAGGATTCGGACGAGGCTTTGCAAGTTTTGAAAAATCTGGCCAAGAATGAGGAGCAGTTTCCGACTGCAAGAAGAGGGGGTAAACGGGTACTTGCTGTCAAGGACTACGAAGCCGACAGCACGATGAAATCACAGGTAGCATTCCTTACTAAAGCAATGAAAAGGTTATTGAATGATGATGGTTTACAAGGATTTGCTGTTGAGGAAGTATGCGATATCTGTGAGGGAAATCATAGTAGGGATGAGTGCCCAATACATATAGAAGAGGGAAAATATGTTGGAAACTACAAGCCAAATTATAATTCCAACAACTATAATCCCAATTGGAGGAAGGATCCTAAGTTTTCATGGAGTAATCCCAACAATGCCCTGAATCCTCAAGCACATAATCAGAATCAGGGAGGTCCTAGACTGCTGACGCGACATCAACAGCCGCAGAATCTGCCGCCGCACCTGCCGCCTCAGCAGCAACAACAGCCACCAGCTGCCACGAGCAGTATATTGGAACAGACTCTGGCCACCTTTATGTCTCAGACTGGTACTTACATTGAGAATATGAATCAGTTTGTCAAGAAGACGGAGAACTTTATGGATAAAACAGAGATGAGGATGACAAATCATGAAGCTAATCTGAAATCTCTGGAGACACAAATGGGTCAGGTGTCACAACACATTAAGCCAAGGCAGAATGGAGGATTCCCTAGCAATACTGAAAATGCTAGACCACCCACACATGAGCAGTGTAAGGCGATTACTACTAGGAGTGGGAAGAAACTACCAGGGCCAGAAAAAGAAGCTGAAACAGAAAAGGATCCAGCCTTAGACAAACCTGCCGAGGAAGCTGCCCCGACATGTGATAAACAGACTGCTGCCGATGAGCCTGTCACGACATCAGAAGCGACAGAGGAGAAAAAATATGATTATCGTCCTCAGATTCGCATGCAGAGGGAAGGACGCATTGCTGATTACCGTCCACCACCACCCTTCCCGCAACGGATACAGCAAGCTAAGCATGAATCTCAACTTAAAAAGATTTATGATATTTTTAAGCAGGTTCATATTAATATTCCATTGTTAGATGCCGTTAGGGAGATGCCCGGTTATGCTAAATTTCTCAAGGATGTTATGTCGAAGAAATCTAAACTTGGGGAGTTTGAAATGGTAAAGATGACAGAAGGTTGCATGAGCATTCTTCATCGGCAGCCACCCCAGAAAAACAAGGATCCGGGGAGCTTCATCATACCCTGCGTAATCGAAAATAAATTTGTGGGTAAGGCACTTTGTGATCTTGGTGCTAGTGTTAATCTAATGCCAAAGTCTGTTTTTCAGAAATTAGGTATTGGGAAGGCGCGACCCACGACAGTAACTCTGCAGCTGGCAGACCGCTCTTACGTTCATCCAGAGGGAAAAATCGAAGATATTCTGGTAAGAGTGGATAAATTTATTTTCCCTGCTGACTTTCTTGTTTTAGATTGTGAAGCAGATGAAAATGCACCAATCATCCTTGGGCGACCCTTCTTAGCCACGGGAAGATCACTGATTGATGTGGAGAAAGGAGAACTCACCATGCGAGTAAACGATCAAGAGATTAAGTTGAATGTTCTCCAAGCAATGAAACACGCTGATGTGGACGAGGAATGCAAGGCTATCACTGATGTTACCCTTGATCAACCCTGCATCAGGTCGGGCTGTCACGATATTAAATTTGGTCACTGCCGCGGCAGCCACCTAGAGGACTGTCACGACAGCAACGACGACAACACCGACGACAGCAACTCCTCTGAATCCGATTCATCTGATACTGAAGATCAGGAGGAGGTGAAATGGATAGGTAATCGTCCAGGTAAGTTATTCGAACCTTTGAATTATACTTCGGATAACAATTTAATCCAAAAGCCATCTATTGTTGAACCACCTACCTTAGAACTGAAGCCCCTGCCAGGGCAGCTTAAATATGCTTTTCTTGGTTCAAATGATACGTTGCCCGTAATCATCTCTTCTAAGCCGCCGCAGGAACATGAACGACAGCTAATCGACATGCTAAGGCAGCACAAAAAGGCAATTGGATGGACGATCGCTGACATTCAAGGCATTAGTCCGGCATTATGCATGCACAAAATTCTTCTAGAGGAAGATCATAAGCCGACTATAGACGCCCAAAGGCGGCTTAACCATGCGATGAAGGAGGTAGTGCGTAAGGAGATAATCAAATGGTTAGATGCTGGTATTATTTACGCCATCTCTGACAGCAAATGGGTGAGCCCGGTGCAATGCGTTCCCAAGAAAGGAGGAATGACCGTGGTGACCAATGAGAACAATGAGTTAATCCCAACCAGGACTGTGACCGGTTGGAGGGTTTGTATGGACTATCGGAAGCTTAATAAAGCTACCCGAAAGGACAACTTTCCTTTACCCTTTATTGATCAAATGCTTGATAGACTAGCGGGTAAACCTTACTATTGTTTTCTTGATGGTTACTCAGGTTACAATCAAATTGCTATTGCACCGGAGGATCAAGAAAAGACGACTTTCACATGCCCCTATGGAACGTACGCATTTAGGAGAATGCCATTCGGATTATGTAATGCACCCGCCACCTTCCAAAGGTGCATGATGGCCATATTCTCCGACATGGTGGAGGACTTCCTTGAGATTTTTATGGATGATTTTTCCGTCCTTGGAGATAATTTTGAGAGTTGTTTAGGCAATTTACAAAAGGTACTTGAAAGATGTGAAAAAGCAAACTTGGTCTTAAATTGGGAAAAATGCCACTTTATGGTGGATGAGGGGATAGTCCTTGGCCATAAGATTAGCTGCCGTGGGATAGAAGTCGACAGGGCTAAGATAGAAGTAATTGAGAAGCTGCCGCCGCCGACCACAGTCAAGGGCATTAGGAGTTTTTAGGGCATGCTGGCTTTTATAGAAGATTTATTGCAAACTTCTCAAAAATCACCAAGCCACTATGCCATCTTTTGGAGCAGAACCGACCCTTTGACTTTAATGATGAATGTACTGAAGCATTCAAGGTTCTGAAGGAAAAACTAGTAAAAGCCCCCATAGTACAGCCACCAGACTGGACGCAACCATTTGAGATTATGTGTGATGCTAGTGACTATGCTGTCGGGGCAGCACTTGGGCAGCGCAGAGATAAGCTGTTTCATGTTATATATTATGCCAGCAAGACATTGAATGACGCCCAAGTGAACTATACCACCGCAGAAAAGGAGCTGTTAGCTGTGGTGTTCTCCATTGACAAGTTTCGTTCTTACATACTTGGGACGAAAGTAATAGTGCACACAGACCATTCTGCCCTTAAGTATTTGTTCGCAAAGAAGGATGCAAAACCTAGATTGATACGGTGGATCCTGCTATTGCAAGAGTTCGACCTTGAGATCAAGGACAAGAAAGAGACAAAAAATCAGGTGGCAGACCACTTGTCAAGGTTGGAGACGGGACAGAGTCTGCCAATAGATGAGACACACATACTGGAGACCTTCCCAGATGAGCAGCTCGTTGCTGCCGCAATCGCTGCCACGACAGCCATGGCGGCAGGTAAGTCTTCTGAACTTCCTTGGTATGCTGATTTCGTTAATTTTATAGTTAGCGGAGTACTTCCTTCTGATCTTAATTATCAAGCCAGGAAGAGGTTCCAAAATGATGTGAAGCATTATTATTGGGACGAACCTCTTCTTTTCAAAATGTGTGCAGATCAGGTTATAAGGAGGTGTGTACCACAAGAAGAGCAAGAAGACATTCTCCATCACTGCCACGCTTCACAATATGAAGGTCACTTAGGAGGCAATAAAACTGCTGCCAAGGTGCTGCAGTCAGGGTTCTACTGGCCGACACTGTATAAGGACGCACAGGACTTCTACAAGAACTGTGACAGGTGCCAGCGGATAGGTAACATCTCGAGGAGAAACGAGATTCCACTGCAGAACATTTTAGAAGTCGAGATCTTCGACGTTTGGGGGATCGATTTTATGGGACCCTTTCCATCTTCATGTGGGAATCTTTACATCCTCCTAGCAGTGGACTATGTCTCCAAGTGGGTAGAAGCTATCGCCACTCAAAAGAATGATGCCAAGACGGTCCAAAACTTTTTACACAAACACATTTTTTCTAGATTTGGCATTCCTAAGGCGATTATCTGTGATGAAGGGAGACATTTTGATAATAGGGTAATTGCTGCCGCCTTGAAGGAATATGGTGTCAAGCACAGGATCGCGACAGCATACCACCCACAGACCAATGGACAGGCTGAGATATCCAATAGAGAAGTGAAGAACATTCTTGAGAAGATGGTTAAGCCAACTAGGAAAGATTTGTCTTTACTCCTTAATGATGCATTATGGGCATATAGGACAACTTTTAAGACTCCATTGGGCATGTCTCCATACCGTTTGATTTATGGGAAAACCTGTCATCTGCCTGTCGAGATAGAGCACAGGGCATACTGGGCAATCAAGGCAGTGAATATGGACTTGGACATGGCAGGCCAGAAAAGGCTGTTAGATTTGAACGAGATCGATGAAATACGGACAATGGCCTACGACAACGCAAGAATATACAAGGAGAAAACTAAGAAGTGGCATGACAAGAAGTTGCTGCCACGACAGTTCTGCCCAGGGCAGCTTGTGTTGTTGTTCAATTCTAGACTGAAACTCTTCCCAGGGAAGCTAAAATCTAGATGGTTCGGCCCATTCCAAGTAGTACAAGTTTTTCCCCATGGTGCCATCACAATCCAATCATTGAAAGACGGGCACCAATTCAAAGTCAACGGACAGCGCCTCAAGCATTATCAGGGGACTGAAGCCCCAGGAATACATGAAGTGGTTACTTTAGGAGATGCCCCACAAGGCATCCCTAATTTAACCTAAATTTTATTTATTTTTATTATTTATTATTTATTAGGAAATAAGGTTTATTTTTATTCAAATAATGTTTTTTCTATTTTCTGTTTTTAGGAAATAAAGGAGTCAAGAAGAAAAGGAGAAGTGGCCCAAAGCCCACCATCCATCCATCAGCCCAACAGAGCCCATTTATTGAAGCCTGTCGTTTCGGCTGCCACCGTAGACGGATAAGACAGGCTGTCAACAGACTGACACGGCAGACGCAGAAGCGTGTGACAAACGCGTGACAGACGCATTAATGCGTGGCAGACGCGTCAGACACGCCAAACCTCAACAGTCGCTCCGTTATTCACGCCTGTCGTTACAGCATTAAACGGGCAGACCCTCGACCGCTATAAAACCCCGTTTTCACTTTCATTTTTCATCACTTCTGCTTATTCTTACTTGTTTTCTCCTCTCGTTTTTCTTTGTTTTCTTTACTTTCAAACCCTTGCAACTAATATGTCTTCTAGACAGACCCGCCGCAGTGCTGCCTCAGCCTCCTTATCAGCAGCAGCATCGCCCTTCGCAAACAAGGAATTTTGGGAAGAAAGGGGTTTCATCTACATCCGCAAGGCACCGAACATGGGGCTCCGACCATTCATCGCGAAGGCAATAAGGAATTTGCTATGGGAGCAGTTCGCCGAACAACCGGCAGAACTAAACGACACATTGGTGAGGGAGTTTTATGCTGCCATCGACAGCAAGACGGCAACATCTGTAATAGTCCGAGGAGTAGAGGTGCCATTTACAGCTGACAGCATCAACCACACGTATGGCCTATATTTTGGCCCCGACGATGACGCCCACCAGCAATTTTTAGACACCCTCGATTCTACCGCCTACGGTGCTGTCATGGCGGAGGTGACAGAAGAAGGAACAACATGGACCACGAGCAAAAAGAACCCCAACTCTGTAAAAAGGGGGCAACTGCTCCCAGAAGCCAAGCTATGGAACGCTTTCATCAAGAAGCGTATCCTGCCGTCCTCCCATCACACGACGGTGAACCAGCAGCGGCTCGCTCTCATTCACTCGATCATGCACGACCGGCCTATCAACTTGGGCCGCTATATGAGGGAAAGCATCTTGGATTGCATATTCCGCTCCTCCTCCCGTCTTTGCCTACCGTTCACGATCACTTCCCTTTGCCGCTGCGCTGTTGTCCCAGAGGCCACCACCGACAAACTGATCCACGGTAGAGGCTGGACAGAAAACAACATTACCAGCCTCATGGAGCTGATAGTAGCTACCCCTATCTCCTCCTTCAACCCGGCTGCCTCCCCAGCAGATTCAGACGAGGAACCTGCCACTATACCTGCCGTTGCAGCCGCCCAGACCGACCAATCCGCCCAAATCCTCGCCGCCATACAACAGGTGGAAGACAGACAGATGGGGCTGATGACATTCATCCGGGATTTCGCAACTTCCACGGTAAATTTCATTTCCAATACTTTAAATTATCCCGATGTTAATTTCCCCACTTTCTCCGATCACTATTTCCACATCCCCACCCCTGTCCACACACCTACACCACCTGCCTCCCCACATACCCATTCCACCGCTTCCACCCCATCACCTGCCCTGACGGCAGCTGCGAGTCCTCCGACCGACAGCCCCGCACGTGGAACGAAGCGGCCAGCCACAGCCGATAGCGAGGAGGAACCTTTGATTCGGAGGAATTTGGAGAGGGAGTTTACGCCTGTCAAGAGGCAGAAACACGTGGCAGACAGAAAGCTAATACCCAAGGCCAGCACCACCACCAGCAGCACTTGGGATAGCGGCAACAGCTCCGACATCCAGCTCGTGGAGCAACCTGCCCAACCTCCCCCACAGCCCAGACGCCACCGTCAGATCCGTGTCAGCAGCAGCAGCGAGGACAACGATTAAAAATTTAAGTCTTTCATTTTTCTTTTCTTGTTGCCTGCTATATCTTTATTTTGTGATGTACCTGCCATCATTTTATCTGTCATTTTGCATTGAGGGCAATGCAACCCTCGAGTTTGGGGGTGGCACCCTCCATTTTAATGGAGTCATAGTACATATTTAATTAATTGTTGTGTCTTCTTTTTAATTAAGTTCTCTAAAAAACAGAAAATATAAAATTGTTGGCTTAAAACTGTGAAGTTAGCTTACCTGTCATGACAGCTCTGTCGTGGCAGCATCTTTAGGACAGTTTAAGGAAAAGTTTAGAGCCTTTCTATAGTTCTGAAAATTTAAACACCATTGTGACTGTTATATTGCTTAGACTTCTTTTAGCTAAACTAGAATAGAAAACTTAGCTCTTAGAGTAGAAAAGAGACTAGACTCTCAGGAAACCTAGAGGTGCCCAACACTGGCTCTAGGCAGATAACCAGAGAAAAACTTCTAGAGGTGCCTATCACCGGCTCTAGACAGTTAACTAGAGGTGCCTGAAATACTGGCTCTAGTAAAAATGAGAAGAAATTAGAAAGAAATCAACTAGAGGTGCCTTATTCTGGCTCTAGTAAAGGAAAGAAAGAAATCAGTCTCGTAAGGAAAACTCTAAACAAGCTAAAGTATAATATTCTAGTGAAACTAAGAGAGTCTTAGCATATAACTGTTCACAAGCATGCACACACTGCACGAGGACTATAGGGAGATTCCGGACAGATCCTAAAACCTTCCGACAGGTTGCTGCCGTCACAGAGAATGAGCGACGGGCAAAGGACAGTTCACTGTTTGAAAGCCAACACAAAAATATTCTTTTTTTTGAGGTCTTAATTGCTTGAGGGCAAGCAAAAACTTGAGTTTGGGGGTGTGTTGAGTGTGTAAAAGTTCTATTATTTACACCCTTTTTAACCCATATTTCTGCTGCATTCAAGCATCATTGCATTCCATTTAGGTCAGTTTACAATAAAACATCACAAATATATTAAAGGCACGGATTCTACTAAAAGATGGCTGATTTTGTAGGTTGTTGCCATAGTTGACAAAGAAGACAGGCGCAGGGCAGAGAAGCAGAGGAGCTGAACTGGACAAGCAGACGACAAGGACGAAGCTGCCATGGATCTGTCGTGACAGTAAGGTGACAGCAGCCTTATGAAGAGGAAAAGTAAAGTGGACCTCGATAGATAGAGAAAAATCTGCTCGTCTGTCGTGTGAAAGCCAAATATTTTTCCAAGCCCCGGATCGAAAGATATGTCAAGCCAAAGCTCAAGGAGAAGAAATCCCTAGAAACAAGGATGGCGGCTGCAAAGTAGGACTCTTGGAGATTAAGTCTTTATTAGAATCTTACTTTTAATTAAAGTTGTAATCCTTGTTAACTTAGAATACTTGAGCCCAAAGCTTATATAAGGGCATAGATTTTAACCTAGAGGCATAATACCCCATAACCGATAACCTAAACCCCTCCGCCGTTTACCCGTCGTCGACATGTTCTAAAAACCCCCTAGGGCCACGAGTTGTTTTGTAAAGTAGTTACAAGGGTTGTTTTGTTTTAGGATTTTCCAAGTTCAATAAAATAAACTTCAAGTTCTCTTATTTCGGTTTTAATATCTTGCAAGAGCATCGGGAGAGCATTGTGAGGTTATCTATTTACTTAGCATCGGGAGAGTTAAGTATACGAAAGAGATAAGAGCGCGTTCTCTAGTTTATAGTTGAACTATCTCGTGCCTAGGGATAGGGCGAGGTTAAGTGGCTAAGGAAGAATTCATACACATCGGTGTTCATCCTTCGATTCACGCCAGGAGGTATCATCAAAGACGTGATCATCGACAGACTTGGACCTAGGGATAGGCCAAGGCAGATATGGGATTCTTGCCAAACTTGGAGTACGGAGTTGGTGTGTTCGCTGCCGCGACAGCTAACGGACAGCTGCCGCGACAGGTGCTGTAGGCGACGGGCGCGACGACAGAACTGGATTTCCTAAACTCTTCAATACCTGCACTACTGAGCAATTCAATACCAGCCCATTCTCTCTATCTTGATATTTCTACTCTTTTTATTTACGTCTACTTTATTATTCTCGTGACAATTCTCTTAAATATTTTCTTTACTTCGTGCAGTGAAATAAGGTGAAGCTATTAGCCCAATCCCTGTGGAGACGATATCCGATACTTCGTATCACTTTACTACTTGCGTCGTGTACACTTGCACTACCATTGCGATAGACTATTTTACACGCAACAATGCTTGTTTCTCATATAGCATTTCTCAAAACATGGTATCATATGCAAATCTCATTTCATTAAATCATTTATAATCAAGGTACATGTGAATATCATATATTGGCATTTTAGCAACATTAATCGGATATGCAGATAGCTTGACGGAATTGTCAAGTCTAACCCCGATGAAATCTCACATCACCAGACTCTCATGGCAGCATCTCTCATCGCCACAAAGCTTGATGGAATCTCACATCATCAAGATCTATCGGGGTAGAATCTCTCATCATCACACTCTCACTTTGGAACAGGATGGCACTACCCCTATTGCCCGAACCTAGGAGCACGTACGATTTTTGTATATTATAGTGCACTTCTCATCTTATCGGTCTACCAATTATATCCGGTAACACAATCTCATCTCATACTAATATACTCATTTTAAACATCATTGCCTACTGTTTTTCAATGCATAAACATATACCATATCTCATCCCATTTCAAAAGCATAAACAATGCATAGAATTTTCTCAATAAGTTCTATCTCTTTGAAATAACAAATCTATCTCATGAGATCATGTAAATCATTATATCATTTCTCAAAACATGCATAAAACAGTAGGTGTAATTCTATCTTCAAAACATTAGCATGATCATAAAAATCAATGGGATAAAATCGAGAAATGAGAGCGAAACATCTCAAACTTACTTCCAAGCTTAGATTTGTGTTTCAAACTCAATCTAAACCCCCAAACCTTGCTTTCAAGTCCTTGAAAGGCTTTTTAAAACTAATTCTACTCACTGACAACGCCTCGCTTTCTTTACTGAAGCGTAATCAAGCTTTCGAAGCTCTCGAAAGTTTACCAATTCATTCCAAAACGTTCTCCTCTGTTTATACCACACAAGAATAGAGGACTAATGCATCTCAATGCGTTAAAAACACCAACAACCAAAGCTACCACACTGCTCTGCGCAAAAACACCAAAAAGCCTATCCGAAACAACCGAATTACTCCACAAACTCATCCCAACCAAAACCTAACACTTTCATCCAATTTTAATCATCAATCAACATACAAAAATAATCTAATTTCATCCTTATACCTCCAGCAACACCAGAATCACATTATCTCCATAGAAAACTGCAAATCTAACAATCTAACAACTAGAGATCCAATCTATTTCGGGATTATTATGATAAAACCTTTATTTCAACATCATTTAACATCAAAATCATGATTAAAATCAATCTCAAATCAATCAAAACAGTAGCATAACGAAAATCTTAAGAAATCACTTTTTAAAAGTTTGATCTTACAATTTTCATCAAATAGATTACAAATCTTTATCAATAAACAAGATTAGAGAGACAAAGACTTGGGAATTTCATTAAAGAACCTTGATTAGAGGAGTTGAACAAAAATTACCTCTAACCCTTGCCTATTCATTCAATTGACAAGATTAGATGAGAAATCTTCAAGAATCCTTTAAGTTGAATGGAAGAATCATCAAGAAAATCATTTGTAAATCAAAGTGAAGTAAGAAAATGAGAATCTCTGGAAGTTTGAGAGAAAAAGAAGTGTTTGGCTGATGAAAAAATGAGAGAAAATGAAATTACGTCAAAATAGATTTTAGATGATTAAATCCCTTTTAATAAAATCTTCTTTTAATTAATTTTTAATAAAACACCTTAAAAATGGTCAATTAAAGGAAAAGACCCATTAAATATATATTAGCTCCCTAAAGATTCTAAGCTTTGGCACTCTTTCAAAACAGTCATTAAAAAATAAATTTTATATTTTTACAAAATAGTCACTAACCCGAAATGTCTATCTTCCAAAATCCATTTTCCAAAATTTACTTCACCAAACCTATATATATATATATGTGTGTGTGTGTGTGTGTGTGTATGTGTGTTTTTAGGAATTTTCCAATAATTTTATCATATCCCGAACCACGTTTTCCCTGAACCACTCCTAAACTAACCCGAATCTCTAGTCTAGGTCCTACGAACCTCGAGTCAACCTTAAAGACTTCAAAGCCCAAACTAGGGCGTTATAGTCTCTCTATAGCATTTTTACTACGGGTGCAGCAGGGGCAGCCATTATCCCTTTATGTATAGGTGGATCTACTTGATTGTGTGGGACACCATCTCTCTGAATTCTTTTTTCAATATGTGCTAGGTTCGTTCAATTTTAGTGTCAAATGGCTGATAGTCTATAGGGCGGTTCCTGGTCATACACCAAACAAAACAGATAAGTAAAATAATAAAAAAACAAGACAAAACAATAAACTCCGTTGCAATCCCCGGCAACGACTCCAAAAACTTGTTGACTCGCGTGAGTGTTTGGCAAAATGGGTAGAGAATGTCAAATGTATAAAAAGAATGCCATATAAGAGTCTTTTGCGTGCAAGTATACACGGTCTGCAAGTAATATAGTAGTGAGTTGAGTATCGTCTCCACAGGAATTGGCCAAGAGTTTGAATGCTTTGAATGTTTACTTGTCAAGGGAAAAGTGTTGTTTTATTTGGGAATTTTTTGAAAATGATTTTAAAAGAAAAATAAAATAAAATAAAATAAAACAACGCTGGCATTGAGAGTGTCAAATGAGTGATGAGCGTTGGCAAGGGATGCCTGGTTTTCATGCTATTCATATCATGGCAGCCTTTAATAATGTAGTGCCTTGGCATCATTTAACTAGAAAATTCAAAGTTGGCAAAGCCTCTTTCGATGGTCAATGCCCGAAATTAACCATGTAAAAACCCCTATATTTCTATAGTGATGTTTTTTTTCTTAAATCAGTTCGATTAAATCCAAACCTATACTCCTAAGGGGTAGATTCACTTTAGAAGTAAGCTCATCTACTTGAACATCTTCTTTCGAAGCATCTCGCCTTAGTACCTGGCAACAAATCGTTGCCCCTAAGTATTTTAAGATATTGAGGTTCAATAAGCAGCAATGCCAGCTTTCGCTTGGAATAGTTTTGATAAAACATTGAAGAACATGATAGATAGGGAAAATGATGCTAAAGCATTTCGATTATTAAAAACTAAACATAAAAATAACGTTCAACGCAAACATCCCCCACTAACTATTAAAATAGTTCATGGTGAGGGTATCAACTAAAAAACCTTCATCGTTTTGCAAACACATCATCATTAAAAAGAAAATAAAAACAACTTAAACAAAGAGAATGGTCGAGAAGAGGTCTCTCGATGCAACCCACAAGGTCCAAGGATTTCATAAGGTTACTATTACAACAAGTCACCTAATTAAGTTTACCAACTTGTTATTACATTATGGAAGTGTATATTAATCATCTTCATTAATTACCTATATTAATCCATATTATCTCATTAATATCTCACGTCAATTTCCATCTTTTTATTAGCATTAGATTATTCTGTTCAGTGGGTACCAGTACTCGAACATGAGTATCGATATGGTACCCTTGGGTACCAGTATTCATATACATACCAATACTAATAAAGCTTTCTGGAAATCCTTAATTTCCATAAGTGCAGGTCGACCCGTACTGATACAGTCCAGAATCGCGTACTGGTACGACCAAAGCACGTACCAATACCCTACTCATAGTTTCATACAATTTCCTTGAATTATGATAATTCAAGGATTTATTCGATCCCTAAAGCTTAGGGAAGTCATTAGGGTTTGTTCACTAACACAATCAATCTCTTAGTATTAATTATCGATTTCATAATTATTTAACCGAGTATTTATCCCTTAAGCATAATTCCCATCAAACACGCCAATCTATTCGAACAAGCATACATGACATCATGATTATCAATAAATCAAACAATCATACGAGCATCTCAACAACCCTACACGGTCACTAAATGCCTCCATGAGTCTTATCATATTCACAGTATCATCATGCCTCACACATATATCAAGTCTCATGATACTGGTCTCAACACATGCTTATTCATCGTCTACCTATTTTGCGAACACTAACAAGCAAGACAATCACATTTATGATGCTCATGAAGCAATATGAGTTTGAGGTGTACTAAACTTAAGCGATTGTCAATGAATCCTTACTCGAGCTTCTCAAACTCTCCTCTTGATCCCAACATTCAAGCCCGAAACATCCTTATAAATATACAAATACCAAAATTACTAATTAACCTCATTCACTAAGTAAACCACAAGGTCAAACGCATAAAAACAGCTTACCAGGTTCAAATTTGGTGAAACAGGCTGCGCCAACAAACTTAGAACGTCAGAAAACTCCCAGAAAAAGTCAACATCTCAGACAACGTAGCTTGGCTCGACAACTCAGCTCCAACTCGATTCGGCTTAGATGGCTCCAACCGCCCAGGACGAAGCCCACGCGGCCGGCTGCGACACGTGCGACGGCTTCTAGCGATGGATGTTGGTAATGCTCATAGTGTTACAAAGGCTATATCCCACATTGGTTGGGAAAATGGTTTGTGAAGGGTATTTATACCCATGTTTCCCCCTCCCTTGTTGAGTGGGAAAGACCAAGGGAAGTCCGCACACGCCGCTCGACTCGGCTCGGGCTCGGGTAACACGTGTCTTCGACACGTACGCGCGCGGATATTATCTTTTTGGAGAAAATTCGTATGGAATTTTCTTAAGAACAAAAGATTATGTGAAAGAATTTATTTATAGGCTTTGAAAAACTGTTCGAATTCAGAATTTATTTTTTGATTAAATTCGTATCTGAACGTTTTGATCTAGTGATGTTTTGAACAGCCTATTTATTCGAATTTATTCGAATATACAGTCTGTTCCAGTGTTGAATTTAGACTATTTTTCTAGTTAGATTCAAGTGGTAACAACAGCTGTTTATAGCAGGATTAATATGCTGTTATAGAGGCTGTTACTGTAGCTGTTATAGCATATTTATATTGCATTCATACAGATGTAAATCTGTATTAATTTGGACAATGTAATGGCATTTCTATCCATGCAAACAACCTATAAATAGAGGTCCTTCATGCTACATTTGCATGCATCAAACACACAACAAACACTCTAAAAAGCTCTCTGCTTTCCTCCATCGTCTGAAGTAGCAGTATCACCGTTGTTCACTCCGAAGTCGAGTGTACGATTCTCGGAGCGTCCTTGTTCACCTCAGGGGACATTCTGCCTATGAAGAGACTACACTGTTCGGGGCAGATTTGTTTCTAAGGCAGTGGCCAACATACCACGACACAGTTTATTTTGTTTCATTTTCTGAATTTTATAATTGTCAGTCAGTGCTAATCAGCCCGTTTTGCAGTCATTTTTACCAACAATTTAGAAACAAATCTCTCTCCAATTCTGCAAAATGGCTTCCTCATTTGCACTACTTAGCAAGCTCATCCCAGACCTCTCCAAGCTTGATGCGTTGGATGGTAGCAATTATCGAAGGTGGTCCCAACACATCCTAATTTTCTTCGAGCAGTTAGACCTTGACTTTGTGCTGCTCACCGAACCACTATTCGTGGCTGCCCCTTCTGTTGTTGTCCCTGCAGAATGATGTTGCCACCGATGCTCTTGTTGCCGCCACCTTTTCCATGTATGATAAGGACAATAAGACGGTTCGTGGCCATCTCCTAAGTCACATGTCCAACAAACTATTTGACATGTACCTTAAGGAGAGGAGTGCAAAGGTGATATGAGATTCTTTGGATACAAAGTATGGCACAGATGACACAGGGATCAAAAAGTACATCGTGGGCGAGTGGTTGAAATTCCAGATGACCGATAAAAAGCCCATCATGGACCAGGTCCATGACTACGAGAATCTTGTCTCGAACATCATCGCAGAAGGCATGCAAATGTGTGAGGTTCTGCAAGCAAATGTCCTGATCGAGAAGTTGCCAAAGTCCTGGTTTGATTATCGCAACTCCCTCAAGCACAAGAATAGGGACATACCACTCCAGGAGCTGATCGGTCACATGAAAATCGAAGAGGCCAACCATTTGAAAGATAAGGTTACTAATAACTTTAGTCACTTATCTTTTAAATCTAATTTAGTTGAGTCTAGTGGTGCTTTAGGATCCAAAAATCCCTTTAAGAAAAAGCCCCAGAGCAAAAAGCCCAAACCACAGAAGACTACCAACTTCAAGAAACCGGTCAAGGCCAAGCCAGATGCGAAAACCATGAAGTGCTACGTGTGCAGTCAAGCTGGTCACAAGGTGTACCAATGTCAAAATCATTTGGACCGCCAGAACGAGACTAGACCACGCATGCATGTGGCGGAGGACATGGATGACGATGTCATTGCCGCAGTGGTTTTGGAGGTCAACCTTGTAGAGAAGAACACCGAGTGGGTCGTGGACACTGGAGCTTCTCGACATTTCTGCGCAAGGAAGGAGTTCTTCACCGAGCTCGAGGACGTGAAAAATGGTGAACGTGTGTACATGAAAAACTCCAGAAGGTCTCAAGTGATGGACAAAGGCAAGGTTTTACTCAAGCTGAATTTCGGTAAAATTTTGGCCCTTAACAATGTCCTATATGTGTATGCCCTGTGTAGAAATCTGATCAGTGGTGGCCTTTTAAATAAGGCAGGCATTAAGTTAGTTTTTCAGGCAGATAAACTTGTACTTTCCCGTAATGGTGATTATGTCGGGAAAGGTTTTTTAAGTGAAGGTTTATTTGTCATAGAAACTCAACTTAATGAAAATAAAGCTACCACTTCTACTTATGAGTTTGTTGATATGTGGCATGCTAGATTAGGACACGTAAATATTCAAACCTCAAAGAAAATGATGAATATGAATATTCTGCCTAAACTAGACATAACAAACTATAATAAATGTGAAGTTTGTGTAGAAGCTAAGCATGCTAAACCTACCTTTAAAACTGTTTCTAAAAGAAAGATTGAACTGTTAGAACTTATACATACTGATCTAGCAGACTTTAGAAACACTGAAAGTAAAGGAGGAAAACACTACTACATAACTTTTGTAGATGACTTCTCTAGATATACAAAAGTTTATCTCCTAAGAACTAAAGATGAAGCTGGAAACTTCTTTCTTATTTATAACGCAGAAGTTGAACATCAATTAGATAGGGGAATAAAACGTGTTAGGTTTGATAGAGGTGGTGAATATAGATCTAATTTTCTAAAAGAGGTTTGTGAGACGAATGGAATAATACATGAAACTTCAGCCCCTTATTTTCCTCAACAGAACAATATAGCCGAGAGGAAAAACAGAACTTTAAAAGAGATGATGAACTCATTGTTGATAAGTTCTGGGTTGTCCGACAACATGTGGGGGAAGCCATTCTATCGGCTAATCACATTTTAAACCGTGTACCTCATAAGAAAATTGATTCTACCCCATACAAATTATGGAAAGGGTATGCCCCAAATTTATAATACCTGAAAGTGTGGGGGTGTCTGGCCAAAGTGGGGTTGCCAGACTTTAAGAAGTCCACCATTGGACCTAAGACCGTTGATGCAATGTTTATAGGCTATGCTTCTAACAGTGCCGCATATAGATTCACGACTTTACAAGATTCTTCTATTTGTGAATCCAGGGATGCTGTTTTCTTTGAAGATATCTTTCCTCTCAAGAAACCTAGATTAAGTGTTGAAACACAAATAGAAAACTTGTCATCCACTTCTTCTAGTGTGCCTGCTAGGTCTTCTCAAGAGATTGAATTTGAGCCTAGAAGAAGTAAGAGACAACGAGTTGAAACCTCTTTTGGACCATACTTAATAACTTCCTTTATTTCTGAGATAAATGATTTAGACACCCTATCTGATCCTATAGCTCAAGCTTATTTGTTAGATGAGGATCGTAAAACTTACGAAGAAACTATACGATCTATTGATGCTAGTTTCTGGAAAAGCGCTATAAAAGATGAACTAGAATCAATAATGTCTAATCATACTTGGGAATTAGTTGACTTGCCTAGAGGATTTAAAACCATCAGCAGTAAATGGGTCTTTCGAAAGAAACTTAGACCAGATGGTTCTATCCAGAGGTATAAGGCAAGGCTAGTAGTCAAAGGGTTCACTCAAAGATTTGGTCAAGACTTCTTTGATACTTATTCTCCCATCACTAAAATCTCAACGATCCGTGCATTGTTTGCACTAGCCTCCATTCACAAGTTGCAAGTACATCAAATGGATGTAAAGACTGCATTTTTGAATGGGGATCTAGATGAGGAGATCTATATGGAGCAACCTCTTGGCTTCGAGGTGCCTGGTATGGAAGGCAAAGTTTGTAGACTTAAAAAGTCACTTTATGGCCTGAAGCAAGCTCCTAAACAGTGGTATGATAAATTTCATAAAACTATCCATAGTTTTGGTTTTGTTGTGAATGGTTCAGATGCATGCGTGTATTCGAGGATGTTTGGTACTGATTGTGTCATCATAAGCATGTATGTTGACGACATGTTGATTTTCAGTACTAACATTGAGTCCATTAACAAAACAAAGAGTTTCCCGTCCACCAAGTTTGAGATGACTGACTTGGGAGAAGTCGATGTAATCTTAGGAGTCAAAGTAACCAAAACTGAAAAGGGATTTTCTTTAAGTCAGACACACTATATCGAGAAAGTGTTAAAGAAATTTGACATTTTTGATGTCATCCTTGTTCGAACTCCTTATGACTCTAGCATACATCTCTTTAAGAATAAAGGAAGTAGCGTTTCTCAAACAGAATATGCCAAGATAATTGGAAGTATGATGTTCTTAATGAACTATACTCGGCTAGATATTGCCTATGCTGTAAGCAGACTTAGTAGATATACTCACAACCCTAGTGGTGAGCACTGGGTTGCTCTTAGACGCTTACTTAAGTAGCTTAAGGGTACGATGGACTGGAGACTTGAGTTTGTTGGCTTTCCTGCTACTTTAGAAGGATATTGTGACGCCAATTGGGTCTCTGATAGTGATGAAGTAAGCTCTACGAGTGGGTATGTTTTTACTTTGGGAGGAGCAGCAATTTCTTAGAAGTCTTCAAAATAGACCTTGTATTGCTTGCTCTAGTATGGAGTCAGAGTTTATAGCTCTTGACTTAGCTGGGCAAGAAGCTGAGTGGCTAAGGAGTTTGTTAGCCGATATTCCGTTGTGGGGAAGTCCGACTCCTCCTGTTTCCTTGTTGTGTGATTCACAAGCTGCGATTTGTGTTGCCAAGAGTCAAGTTTACAATGGCAGAAAGAGACACATTCACATAAGACATGAATCTGTTAGACACTTAATAAGGAATGGAGTACTCTCTTTAGAGTATGTGAAGTCGAAAAGAAACCTAGCAGATCCGCTTACCAAAGGGTTAAGTCGGAAGTTGGTCCTAGATTCGTCGAGGGGGATGGGTTTAAAGCCCATTGGTTGAGGAATTCATGGTGGATATCCAACTTAGTTATCTAAGTTCAATGTGGTCAAACGAAACCATGGAAAGACTCATAGTGTACATTTCTTACTACCTATCCCTATGACGAATAATGTACATGCCCAGGTTGAGTACAATTACTCTTAATAAATTCATAGCCCATGTTTTGGGTGGTCTTTGTGAGAAAGACTTGATGAATTTATCGAATCATGGTTGAATACTTATTCTTAATAAGTTCATAACACAAGTCTGAATGTGTTGTCCTATTGAGAAGGACAAGATGAACTTACCGCCAGAAAAGGATGAGTTTCAAGAAGCTTTTAATGAATTCATAGTTTGAATGGTCCTATTGAGAAGGACATTTTGAATTCATCGATAATGAGGTTGAATATTTATTCTTAATGATTTCTTATCCCAAGATTGGGTGGTTCATTTTAAATGAACTTGAAGAAATCATCATATCTCTAAGAGGTTGAGCCGTTAACAATGGTTCTTAATTATTTCATAGCCCGATTTTAGGGTGGTTTATATCGAGATAAACTTGATGAAATAACCTATGTAAGTGAGAAGGATTAGCCACCTTATGTGAAAAATGTTGGGTCGTTTTTCTAATACACTTACTAAAATCCTGAGGTAAGATGGCCAAATATACACTTGTGTATATATATATCTTACACATCGAGAACTTCGATGGATGAAGGATTTAGTTGTGTGTTATGAGTTTACCCCTATCTTATAAAGTTCAAGACTAGTTTCACTTATCTAAGAGAAGGATCGCTCATCATCACTATGTTCTAGTTCAAGATACGTTCACTAGTGCTTAAGCAACTAATTCTGCTCTTCTGAGGAGGTTTGTGTTTGAGATACATATGAATTCTTTCGCATTAGTGGGGGAATATTGGTAATGCTCATAGTGTTACAAAGGCTATATCCCACATTGGTTGGGAAAATGGTTTGTGAAGGGTATTTATACCCATGTTTCCCCCTCCCTTGTTGAGTGGGAAAGAACAAGGGAAGTCCTCGCACGCCGCCGCCGCCGTCCGGCTGGCTCAGCTCAGGCTCGGGCTCGGGTAACACGTACGCGCGCAGATATTATCTTTTTGGAGAAAATTCGTATGGAATTTTCTTAAGAACAAAAGATTATGTGAAAGAATCTTTTGTACTTATTTATAGGCTTTGAAAAACTGTTTGAATATGCAGTCTGTTCCATGTTGAATTTAGACTGTTTTTCCAGTCAGATTCAAGTGCTAACCGCAGCTGTTTATTGTAGGATTAATATGCTGTTATGGAGGCTGTTACTACAGCTGTTACAACATATTTATATTGCAGTTATACATATATAAATCTATATTAATTTGGACAGTGTAATGACATTTCTGTCCATGCAAACCAGCCTATATATAGAGGTCCTTCATGCTACATTTGCATGCATCAAATACACAACAAACACTCTAAAAAGCTCTCTGCTTTCCTCCATCGTCTAAAGTAGCAGTATCGTCGTTGTTCACTCCGGAGTCGTGTGTACGATTCTTGGAGAGCCCGTGTTCACCTCGGGGGACATTCTGCCTGTGAAGCGACTACACTGTTCGGGACATATTTGTTTCTAAGGCAGTGGCCAACATACCACGACACGATTTATTTTGTTTCATTTTCTGAATTTTATAATTCTCAGTCAGTGTTAATCAGCCCGCTTTGCAGTCATTTTCAACAACAATGGACGATGACCAAACTTCATCGACCGACTGTTCTCGAGATTGTGAACAATGGTGGCCTCCGTTTCTTGTTTTGAGCTCTCAAACCTACTCAACTGTAAAAGCCAAAACTTTCTCTCTCACACCTCCCTCTGGCAACGACTTCGATGGTGATGCCCATGGTACCAGTGAACTCGTCTTGATGAGATGAACACAATGTTAGTGAAGGTGTCGACAACAGATGGACAGATCTCCATAGATCGAAGATTGAAGTTCGAAGAGGAAGAGGAAGAGACAAAATAAGAGAAAAGAAAAATGCAAAAGAGGGAGAGAGAAAGGGATATAAAATTTGATTTTCCTCTCTCTCATTTTCACCCTACTTAAATTCAAATACCCTCTTCAGAACATCACAATAAAATTGCATCTTATGCCCCCAATCCCCCATCCTTCCACAAAATGATCATCATTCCTCTTTAAATTAAACCCTTAAATTTAAAATACCAACCCGAATTTAGATTCGAAACCAAACTCAAATTCTTGGTCGCTACAACTCTTCCCTCCTTGAAATAAATTTCGTCCTCGAAATTTGTATTTTTAAATCAAAGAAGATGTTGAATCTTAAATACATCTTCCAAGATCTCAAATAACTTATGTTGCGGTACTCTGATCTCTCACAACACTTATCAATTATAACCTTTGCTTTCTAACAATACAAACATAATCTCAACTGATTCTTTCTCTTAGAAGGAATCCATCCCTTCTCAGTATATTTTAGACGACAAGCAAACCCCAACGGTATCCCATTGAAAGCGTCACACAAAAATGCCATCAAAGGAACTTAATGAAAAGACTCGTAGCACGCTCGAATCGATCTTCCGAAACCGTCAAGAGGGTTGAATTGAACTCCCAAAAGAATTGGCTAAAATCGATAAAAATGATAGACAATTTGCATGATAATTTTAGAGTGGTTTGACTTTCTAACCAAAGTCTACATCCACTACCTTAGCACACCGCTAAGGATTTTCCAATTCACTACTATGAATTCTTCCTTTTTGAGGCCAAAGGGATAACCTTACAACCATATCTTTTCAATGGCTAAGATAGAACCACTCTAGTTTTTACTTGGCCTAAACTAGAACCTCTCTCTTTTACAAGGTTTGTTTGGTAAACAAAATACCTCACAAGGTGGGTGTTTACACAATTGAGCTCACAAGAAAGAGTGAAGGATAAAAACTTGTTTTAAATCACAACTATTTAAGCTTCAATTTTGTTTAAAAACTCAATTTTTCATTATTTTCTCATATTTCTCCCCCTTTTTGTTATATAAAAAATAATTGAAGGTTATTTTGAAGTATTGGAATGGTTAAGAGATGTAAAAGATCAAATTTATGAAATTTTCCAGAATGCTAGTTTTTGGTAGTGAGTTCGGAAATTCACCAAATATTCCACAAAAAGAATTACAAAGTCAGCTTCATATCATTATATTCTTGGTTTAGTCTAGTTTTTTTTTTTAAAATAATCGGTGCTTGATTTCGATTTGTATATCAAAAGATATGAATTTTGAAGTGATGAAAGGTTAGAAAACAAAGTAGCAATTTGTTCCGATTTCAGCACTGGAAATTGACTTTGAAAATTCGTTATAAATTGCACGAGTTGAATTTGGGATATTAGTTTATATGGTTGAAAAGCTTATCGAATCTAGTTTCTTTTAGAACAAACGAATCGAATTCCGAGTTGTAGATTATTTTATAGAAATATTTCTTTCACGGTAGTGCAGACTGACAGATTATAAATTGAGGTATCATGTTTGAATAATTGTTAGAATGATTTAGGAATCATTATTTGATTTGGATACTAAAAAATTTGAAGTGGGATTGATTGAAAATGCATGGAAGTAAGGTTTAGAGGTTGAACATGTTCAAATCAAGTTGGAAATTATGTCTATAATGACCTTTGGTATTTGGCTACCTTGAGAAAATTAGGGGAAAATATTGAAAAATTTCTCTAAGGATAGAAAAGATGTTCAAATGATTCTACGTGTATTATAATGTTAATTTGGTCCAGGTGAGTGCAATGCATATTTATCATGATACATGGATGTTTTTTTACATCATGGGTAAGACTTGTGATGAGTCTACCTTATTTATATTGGCATGATATTGATGTTATTGATTACATGTTGGATATATTTTAAATATGTCCATGGTTGAATATAAATGCACGATCACTAGTTATATATGATATTATCATATGAAATGTTATTTCGAGTATGAACTGCCCAAGGTTAAATTATTTTGATATACTTTGCCATGGATGAAATTAATATGGAATATATGCCCAAATACGATATTGAGGGACATGGTATAGTTGGCATGCCATAGAGTTGTTGGGATAATACTATAGTATATGTCAGAATAAATGTTGAAATGGTACTATAGTATATATTAGAATAAATGTTGACTCGTGTACCCAGGGTCCTCATAGTCTTATGTTTGGGCAATTGTTTATTGGATAATAAATGTTGAACAAGTTATTAAGCTTACGAGCTTATGGGATAAATGACAAGTATATTGGTAAAATATTAGATTTTGGGTTATATTATGTTAATACATGGTTAACATGATGGTAAGGCAGATCTAGTGATCTTAATGCAAGGTAATGCTTATTATTGCATATTTATAAATGTGTAGTATTGTACTGTACATTTTATTATTTCCTCACTAAGTGTATACTTAGCGTGTGATGGTTTTCACGCGCAGGTAAAAATCAGCAATCGGAGTAGAAAGTTATAAGGCATCAGAATCAGGAAGTACTTTTGCAGTATCGATAATGACATCCTTAAACATATTTCGCTATTACTAGTTGGCATGTATATTTTAAGAATGAGTGGGTGCTAAATTTAGTAATATGGTTAGTAATAACATATAAGTTGGTTTATGCTATTAGTATATGATGGATAGTTATAATTATGAAAATGATTATTAATATTACTAGTTTATTTATAGGGTAACTTAGAGAAAAAAATTAAATGACCAACAATTAGAATTTTAAATTAAGTAGTTTTTAGACAATTATATCATTTGTATGTTGTATTTTAAACTGCTAAGTTGCTCCTTGAATTTGAAATTATTGTGGTTGATTAAAAATTTAAAAATTTTCCTACGCGATAAAGGGACAAGTGGAAAAAATGTCATTTTTGGGTAAATGATTTTTATGATTTTCTAGAAATTTATTATGTGACACTCTGATCACTATTATAGTTTAAGTACTGGCAAAGGTGTTACATTTATTGGTATCAGAGCTACAAGTTTAGCCGATTCTGGACATGAATTGAGTCTGTAGAGAGTCGAAAATATATAAATGCCACTATGATATAAAAAATTACTGATACTTGTACAAATATGCTTCGATGCCTATTAATTAGTAATGCTACTCATCACTAATGGGGATGATTGTGACATTAATAGATGTCAGATCATTAGGAATCCTGCCTGAGAGTTGGGGTGATACTCCTACTCAAGCGAGAGAAATAAGGTGAAACAAAATTCCTTGTAATGACCAAGAAAAAAATTTGTGGAAATTATATCTTTACTGATGGAACAAACTAGTGTGTGGTAGAATGTGATCATTGCACAAGTCCCTCTAGAAAAGTACATAGGACTTCTTCCTAAAAGAATTCAAAGAAAAATATATTGAGGACGTGTTTTGAGGAAATGAAACAACAATTTCTGAATCTGAAATAATAAGATAGGTCAGTTTGTGAATACGAATGTGAGTTCAATAGACTGAGCCAGTGTTATGGAATTACCCTTTCAAGAGTTTGAAGTCATTCTGGAAATGGATTGGTTGTCGACATATGATAGTACGGTTTAATGTTGATTAAAAAGAGTAATTTTAAAAAGACCGGTGGTTCAAAAATAATATTTATAGGTGAAAGACTGAGTAATTAGAGGAATGTGGCATCATCCGTAACTGTTGAGGAGTTATTACCACGTGAGTATGAAGCATATCTAGCTCATGTGATAAATAATCTAGAAATAAAGACAAATCTGGAAGATATACTCATAGTTCAGGAATTTCTAGATGTTTTCCCCGATGAATTGCAGAGATTACCCCCAGATCGAGAGGTATAATTTGGTAATGATGTGTTTCCTGGTACATCACTAATATCAATCGCACCTTATAGAATGGCTCTTACAGAACTCAAGGAGTTGAGGGTTCAATTACAAGAACTGCTAAACTGAGGTTTTATACGGCCTAGTATATCACCTTGTGGAGCTCCAGTTCTGTTGTGAAAAGGAAAGATGGATCGATGAGACTATTTGTGGATTACCGTCAACTTAATAAAGTGACGGTGAAGAACAAATATCCTTTGGCGAGGATTGATGATCTCTTTGATCAACTTAAGGGAGCAACAATATTTTCTAAAATTGATATTCGATCAGGATATCATCAATTGAAAATCAAAGAGGCAGATCTACCAAAGATATCTTTCAGAACGAGATACGAGAATTATGAGTATGTAGTAATGCCTTTTGGAATTACCAATGCACCAACAACATTTTTGAATTTAATGAATCAGGTGTTTCAACCCTATTTAGAAAAATTTATGGTGGTATTCATAGATGATATATCGGTTTATTCTAAAACCAAGAAGGATCACGATGCTCATCTTCGAGTAGTTCTTTAGATTCTCTGAGAAAAGAAATTATATGCGAAGATGTCAAAATGTGAATTTTGGTTGTTTGAGGTAACTTTTCCTTAGACATATAGTACCAGTTAAAGGGATTTGAGTCTACCCTAAAAAGGTTCAAGCAATCTTAGATTGGAAAGTCCCTAAAAATATCTCCAAAATGAGAAGTTTCTTGGGATTAGCTGCTTATTATCGGCGGTTAGTGAAAGATTTTTCAATGATTTCCACTCCGATAACTAAGTTGTTAAGAAAGGATGTGCCATTTGTTTGGTCAGACAAATTTCAGGAAAGCTTTGATAAACTGAAGAAGATATTAACAAGAAGCTCCTGTCTTGGTACAACCAAAGTATGGAATTGATTTTATAATATATAGTGATGCATACCATAATGGTTTAGGTTGTGTATTAATGTAAAAAGGAAAGGTGGTAGTATACTCTTCTTGATAACTTAATACTCATGAAATAAATTATCATACCCATGATTTAGAGTTGGCTGCAGTAGTGTTCACTTTAAGGATTTGGCGTCATTACTTGTATGGTGAAAAGTTGTTGAGTGGATCAATGGATTGATCAATGCCAAGAGGGGGGTGAATTGGGCTTTTAAAAATTTGTTGGAGAAAAATGATAGCTAAAAATAAAGAACAAAGGATTTTAGAGTGGTTCAAGTTCCAAATGAACTCTACATCCACTACCTTAGCTACCACTAAGGATTTGCAACAATTCACTAATTTGTTCTTCCCCTTTTCAAGGCTTAGGAGGTAACCTTTACACATCCGGTCAAATTTTCTACCCAAAATTTGACCAAACCCTCACAAGTGAACAAAGAAGAAATTAGGGAAGAAAGATATCTCTCAAATACAATATTGCCCTTTTCAGTACAAACACTAAACCCAAATTTGAGATAGGATAGGAATTGAATACAACACAATTTGGGGTTTACAAGAAATTGGAAAATAAGCACAATGAGCTTGGATTTTTTTGCTTGGATGTTTATATTTGATGCAATAGTTCTTGCTGGTCTTCAATAAACTTCAATTTATACATTCTCTATCAATTCTAGCCGTTTGAGTGGTTAGGGTATTAATTATAGCCGTTGGGACCCTCTCTTTCTACCATAAATGCACTTCTGCAGCTATTCGTATCGGTACACAAAGACCCGTATCGATACTTGTCTCAAAACAGAAAGAGTCGTTGCCCATAATAAAGAGGGAGTATCGAAACACGTGTAAGCGTATCGGTACGGGACAGGGACCGTTTCGATACGGATAAGACCGTATCGATACCTTTTTCTCAACCTAGCTCACTGGAAGTTTCCGTTTCGATACGGGTAACACCGTATTGATACGGGACATCTGCCACTTTAAATGTTAGTTACCTAACGACTGACACCAATGGTCGAAAACAATTAAACCTCTTTGAATTAAAAATTCCATTAAAACTGTATCGATACGGGTGGAGCCGTATCGGTACACCATTCAAACTCCTTCAGTTTTTACAGAGGGGCGTATCGATACAGATTGAATTTGTTTCGATACGGTTAAGAGCGTATCGAAACGCGTCTTTCCAGTAGCCAACTTTGTAAAAAAAGGTATCGATACGACTTCAAGCGCATCGATACGCCTAGACGTTATTCAACACTTTGGCTTTGGAACACTTAGAAAATATTTGGAGTTTGAGTTTTTCAAATCAGATTAAGGTGTTGGTGATTTAAAAATCATTTAAGGGACTTAGAAATTTATTTCAAGTTTTCAATTTAATCCTTAACATACGTAGTTATATCAAAATCAAACATAGGTTTTACAATCTCCCCCTTTTTGATATAACAAAACCAAAACTTGAATTTTTTGATACTTTGAAAAACTTTGCAAAATAACTCCCCCTTAATCTTAGGTAGGTAACTTTTAAGTTTGAAGATCAAATTTTTAAGTGTTGTGAGCTTCCCTCTCCCCCTTTTTGTTAGATCAAAAATAATTGAGACATAATGGAAAGTGCATAAAGGCAAAAGGTATAAATAACCAAGCAACATAACATCATTAAGTTCAAATAAAAGATAACATCAACTTAAAATCCAAATAACAGAAAATCAAAGCATAGGTTTTAAAATAATTCAAACTTAAACCTAAAAACATAAATCAATTGTGCATAAATAAATATACTAAATGATATGAATGATATGCAAAGATAGGCTACTATGCATCTCCAACGCCTTCTTCATCATCTTCATCATCTTCTTCAATTGCATCATCATTCCCCCTATTTGACGCCACTCGTCATGGAAAGCGGTGAGAGAGATGTTCATTGAGTTGTAACCGCCTTCAAGGGAAGTGAGTCAAGTCTCCACATTCTTCTTTCGATCTTCAAGGTTTGTAAACCTTTTATCAATAGCGGTAAATCCCGAATTCATTACTTGATCTATTGAGGCCATTCCCGTGCGCAAACCCGTGAATTGCTCATTGAGATAAGTCATGAGGGATTCCATAGAAGGTGGAGGAGGAGCTTGAGGAACTTGATCAACCTGAGGATTAGTAAATTGTTCCGCGGCCTCACTAGGGAGCTCGAATAGACGAAGCCAACTACCATTAAAGTAATGGAACTTACCCCTTGCAAGAGATCTTTCATCGATAGGATTGGTGAGGGGAGTTGGGTAGTCATGCGAGCAATCTATCTCCTTTTGTTGGAAGAAGTAACTCAAGGCTGTACCATAGGTGAAGTGTAAAACCTATGTTTGATTTTGACATAACTAGATCTTTAAGGATCAATTTGAAAAACTTAAAATTGTTTTTGAAAGTCCCTTAATAATTTTAAAACACCAACTCTTTGAAACTGATTTGAAAAACTCAAACTCAAAATATTTTCTAAGTGTTTCAAGGCCAAACTATTGAAAAACGTTCAGGTGTATCGATACACTACAAAGCGTATCGATACCTTTTTACAAAACTTGGCCACTGTCGAAACACGTATCGATACGGCAAACCCTCGTATCGATACGCCCCTGTGTTAAAATTCAAAGAGTTTGAATGGTGTACCGATACGGCAAACCCTCGTATCGATACGACCTTAATAAATTTTAAATATAAGTCGGTTTAAAAAATATGACCGTTGGTGTCAGTTGGTTGGTAACCAAACTTTAAAAGGTCGTTGACCCGTATCGATACGCCTAACCCCCGTACCGATACGGATATCAACAATGAGTTTAGTTGAGAAAAAGGTATCGATACGGCCTTTACCGTTTCGATACCCCGTACCGATACGCTTACGCGCGTATCGATACCTCTTATTTATTGCACACAATGGCTCTTTCTTTTCTGAGACAGATATCGATACACCTCCCCGCGTACCGATACGCATAGCTGCAGAAGTGCATTTATGGTGGTAAGAGAGGGTTCCAACGGCTCCATTTATGTTCCCAACCACCCAAACGGCTAGAAATCAATGAAGAGGTATAAAAGAGACATCCAAAAGCTACAGCAACAACTATTGATCATTAAGAAAACATCCATACATCAAATCCAAGCAATTGTGCAAAAATTCCTTATTGTCTAAAAACCCCAATTGTAATTTTCATTCTTATCTTGTTCAATTGGGTTGAGTGCTTGTAATTGGGCTATCATTTGTATTGAGAGATACTCTATTAGCCAACAAATTTCTTTGTTATCTTGTTGTGAGGATTGGGTTGAATTTTGGGTAGAAAATTCAACCGAAATTGTAAGGGTTGCCTCCTTAGCCTAGAAAAGGGGAAGATCAATTAGTGGAATTGTTGCAAATCCTTAGTGAAGCTAAGGTAGTGGATGTAGAGTTCATTTTGAACTTGAACCACTCTAAAATCCCTTGTCATTATTTTTAATTTGCAATTTCCACCACGAAATCTTTAAATTTCCAATTCACCCCCCTCTTGGTTCATATCGATCTTTCGATCCACTCAACAATTGGTATCAGAGCCTACCTCTTTGAGGATTAACAACCACAAGAGGAGTTCCTTGGAAGAGTGTGATCATCATATATCAAGAGATGGCTTCAACCTCCGGTTCGGGCATGTACGAGTCTCAATCTACTACCAAGCCTCCCTTCTTTAATGGTGATAACTATTCTTTTTGGAAGAATAGAATGCGTCTCTTCATCAAGTCAAATGACTACCTAGTGTGGGATGTCATTGAAGATGGCCCTTATATTCCATTGAAGCAAGATGGTGAAGGCAAGATGGTTTTGAAGAAGAAGATGGAGATGAGTGAAGAAGAAAGGAAAAAGATTCAAGTCAACGATAAAGCTCTTCATATGCTATTTTGTTCTTTCGGTCCGAACATCTATTCTAAGGTCTCATCCATCGAAAGTGCCAAAGAAGTGTGGGACACTCTTGAGACTACTTATGAAGGCACCAACGATGTTAAAGAAACTAAGATTGGAATTCTCAATCTTAGTTATGAAAATTTCAAGATGGAGCCCGATGAGACGGTGTCAAAGATGTTTGATCGTTTCTCCACTATTGTCAATGGGCTAAAGGGCTTTGGAGAAATCATACCGGAAGACAAGCTTGTCCGGAAGCTGCTCTATTCACTTCCCGAGTCTTGGGATGGGAAGAGAACCGCTATCATTGAAGCTAAGAATTTGAAAACTTTGAAGCTTGATGAGCTTGTGGGTTCTCTCCTTACTCATGAGATCATGAAGCAAGGAAGGGAAGATGAGAAGAAGAAAGAAGAGAAAAGGGTAGAGAAGCTTGAGGTTGAGAAGAAAAAGAAGATGGGAATAGCTCTAAAAGCTAAAGCTTCACAACATGAAGAGAGCTCGTCTAGTGAGGAGGATGAACTAGAAGAATTGGCTATGATAGCCAAACGATTCTCACGTTTTATGAGGTCCAACCGGGGAAGAAAAATACAAAGAAAGATGGACTTCAAAAGCAAGAACAAAGAAGAAGGAAGGGATCCTATCATTTGCTTTGAGTGCAAACAACCCGGCCACATACGTTCGGAGTGCCCTCAACTCAAGAAGAAGGGCTTTGAGAAGAAGAAGAGGCTCAAAGCCAAGCTTGCTACTTGGAGTGATGAGGAGTCATCGGATGATGACGAACAAGAAGTGGCTAACCTTTGCCTCATGGCACTTGAGGAAGATTCCTCCTTGGTAACCTCTAACTCATCTACTTTAGATATTTCATATGATGAATTGAATGATGCATATGATGAGTTACAAGAGGTATATGATGAATTAGTTGAGAAGTTTAAAGTGTCGGTCATTAAAAACAAGAAAATTATTTTGGAACTAAATGAGAAAAATGACTCACTCACTCAAGCTAATTCACGATTTGAGAAAAAGATATTAGGATTAAAAGATGAACTAAAATTCTTTCAAGATGAGAATGTTGATCTTAATAATCTTTTGTCTCAATGTAATAGTGAACACCAAAAGGTGTTGGTTGAGCTAAATGAGCTCAAAAAGTCTTTGAAAAATGTTGGTAGTGTCAAGCATGAAATAGGTGAATCCTCAAGAACACACCAACCTAAGAAAAAGACTAACTACTACAAACAAGGTAGCTACCCTAGACATAGTAGAGCTAAAAGAATTAGAAGTGTATGAGTTCCTAAGGAACTTGTAAAATCTAATAATATTATTGCTATGTCATCTTGGATTCCTAAGGGAACCAAGGTTTTGGGAGCTAACACTCATGGACCCAAAATGATTTGGGTACCAAAAGCAAAAGCTTGATATCTTTGTTTGTAGGGGGAGCATTGCTACAAGGCCAAAGCACAAAGTCAAAACTCATGGTACCTTGATAGTGGATGCTCAAGGCATATGACCGGAGACAAGAGTAGATTCATGGATCTAAAGCCAAAAAGTGGAGGAGTAGTGACATTTGGTGACAACTCCAAAGGCCACATTAAAGGTATTGGCTCCATAGGTAATCTCTCTACTATTCTCATTGAAAATGTCTTATATGTCGATGGTCTTAAACACAATTTATTGAGCATAAGTCAATTGTGTGATAAAGGATTTAATGTTTTATTTGATAAAAATGGATGCAAAATTGTAGACATTAAATCTAATAATATTATGCTCATAGGTCATCGAATAGGGAACATATACATGGTGCATCTAGATGACATTCATACATCACATGCATGCTTAGTTGCACAAAATGAAAATGATGCATGATTGTGGCATAGGAAACTAGGACATGCTAGCATAAGTGTTTTAGAAAAACTAGTCTCCCTTAATCTAGTTAGAGGTTTACCCAAGATAAAATTTTCAAATGATAAAATTTGTGATGCATGCTCAAAGGGTAAACAACATAGGTCTTCCTTTAAATCCATTAATGATATTTCTACTAGTAGATGCTTACAACTTATCCATATGAATTTATTTGGGCCAATTAGGACTATGAGCTTGGGTGGTAAGTCTTATGCTTTTGTACTTGTTGATGATTTTTCTAGATTTACTTGGGTTCTATTTTTAAGTACTAAAGATGAGGCATTGGAAAAATTCATCACATTTTCAAAATTAACCCAAAATGATCTTGAATTAAAAATTTCACATATTAGAAGTGATCATGGAACCGAGTTTCAAAATTTAGGGTTTGAAGATTTTTTAAATGAAAATGGTATTAACCATAATTTTTCGGCTCCTCGAACTCCTCAACAAAATGGGGTAGTTGAGAGGAAAAATAGAACTTTGCAAGAAATGGCTAGAACTATGCTTTGTGAAAACAATTTACCTAAATATTTTTGGGCGGAAGCCACAAACACCGCTTGCTATATTGTAAATCGAGTAATGATTAGGCCAATTTTAAAGAAAACACCTTATGAGATTTTGAAATCTAAAAATCCTAACATTAGCTATTTTCACCCTTTTGGTTGCAAGTGTTTTGTTTTAAATAATGGAAAAGACAACTTAGGTAAATTTGATGCAAAAAGTGATGAAGCTATTTTTATAGGTTACTCTTTAACCTCTAAAGCCTATCGAGTATTTAACAAAAGAACTTTAGTAGTAGAAGAATCTATTCATGTTGTATTTGATGATAACCTCCTTCCTAGGAAGGATTCTTGTGATGATGATGATGTAGGAATCATAAATGCCTTTGATGGAGGACAAACTTCAAAGGAGGATGAGATTCCAACAAAAGAAGAGGACACACAAGATCCACCTCTTGAAGCCTTGAAGGACTTGGCTCTTGAGGAAAAGGAAGTGAGCTACCCAAGGGAGTTGAACTATGTCAAAGATGGTGAAATCTTGGGTGATCCATCCAAGGGGGTAACCACTCAATCTTCTCTTAGATTAATGAACCATGTTGCATTTATCTCATGCATAGAGCCTAAGAATATTAAAGAAGCATTGAAAGATGACTTTTGGATTATGGCTATGCAAGAAGAGTTAAATCAATTTGAGAGAAGTAATGTTTGGACATTAGTTGATAGGCCTAGTAATCAATCTACAATAGGAACTAAATGGGTCTTTAGGAACAAGCTAGATGAGAGTGGTAACATTGTTAGAAATAAAGCTAGATTGGTAGCACAAGGTTACACTCAAGAAGAGGGAATATATTTTGATGAAACCTATGCACCCGTAGCTAGAATGGAAGCCATTAGGATGTTGCTTGCATATGCATGTTAACATAATTTCAAGCTTTTTCAAATGGATGTTAAAAGCGCATTTTTAAATGGTTTTATAAATGAAGAAGTGTATGTGGAACAACCACCGGGTTTTGAAGATTCAAAATTTCCAAATCATGTTTTCAAACTTACCAAAGCTCTTTATGGTTTAAAACAAGCTCCTAGAGCTTGGTATGAAAGACTTTCAAACTTTTTAATTGAAAAAGGATTTGAAAAAGGTAAGGTGGACACTACACTTTTCATAAAAATGTATAAAAATGACATCTTAGTAGTTCAAATTTATGTTGATGATATTATTTTTGGTTCTACTAATGAATGTCATTGTCAAGAGTTTGCTAAGTTAATACAAGGTGAATTTGAGATGAGCATGATGGGGGAACTCTCATTCTTTTTGGGACTCCAAATCAAGCAAAAGAAGGATGGCACCTTCATCAACCAAGCAAAATACATAAAGGATATGCTCAAGAAGTTTGGCTTGGAGAATGCAAAGCCTCAAGTCACTCCTATGAGCTCATCTACAAAGCTTGACAAAGATGAAGGAGGTACGTGTGTTGGCTCTAAGCTTTATCGTTCTATGATTGGATCATTGCTTTACCTTACTGCAAGTAGACCGAATATCTTGTTTAGTGTTTGCTTGTGTGCTAGGTTTCAAGCTAGTCCTAGAGAGTCTCACCTTATAGCCGTTAAGAGAATCTTTAGGTACCTTAAAGATACTCCTTGTTTAGGTCTTTGGTACCCTAGAGACTCTACTTCAACCTTCATGCTTGCTCGGATGCGGATTATGGGGGTTGCAAAATCGATAGGAAAAGTACTTCGGGAACATGTCAATTCCTAGGTAGTATGCTCATATCTTGGTTCTCTAAGAAACAAAATAGTGTAGCCTTATCTACCACCGAAGCCGAGTACATATCCTTAGGGAGTTGTTGTGCTCAAGTCCTTTGGATGAAGCAACAACTCTTAGATTATGGAATTAAAGTTGAAACCATACCCCTAAAATGTGACAACACTAGTGCAATATGTTTAACAAAAAATCTCATCCAACACTCTAGAACCAAACACATAGAAATAAAGCATCATTTCATTAGAGATCATGTCCTTAAGGAAGATGTGGTTATAGAGTATGTAGACACCTTAAATCAATTAGCGGACATATTTACAAAACCTTTAGACAAAGAGCGTTTTTGGTCGCTTAGGAGAGAGTTAGGTCTAGCTAGCCTATCTTGACCTTTTAGGACCTCTTTTGTGCTTAAAAATGCTTGATTTTGTGAAATGCCATGTTTATGTGTTTAGACTCCTAATTTCATCCATGCCTATAGTTAGGGGGAGTATGATTCTATTAAAATATGCTTAGAACTGCTCATTCATCATTTGCATACTCTTAGGAGATGTTAAGTTCGAGCCTTTGGTTGTTCTTAGAACCAAATATGAATTTCTGGGCATACAATATCGATACAGATCTACTCGTATCGATACATGTTCTTCATTATGTTTCCCAGAATTCTCTTCGCTTCACGGGTATCGATACGATTAAACTCGTATCGAAACGGGTCGTTTCGATACGGACCCCTCCGTTTCGATACGACTCTCCAACGAGCATTTTTGCGGAAAAGACGATTCTACCCTCGTATCGATACACGCTCAGGCGTATCGATACTCGATTGCGCGGACAGCTTTAAATTTGGCTTTAAATGAGTTCAACTTTTACCTAAATTAAAACTCTTCAAAACCTAATTAACCCTAGCCGTTTTTGCCTATAAAAAGGCCCTTCCTCCATCATATTTTTCACACCTCAACTCAAATCTAAAAGAGTTTTTGAATCAAGCAAAGCTTTGGGATCTCTCTCTCATCTATTGTGCTAGAATTTTCTTCAATTTCTCAAGTTCTATCAAGGTAATCTTTTTTCTTTTTTTTTCTTTTTCAATTTTTTTGTTTTGTTTTATTGTTTTGTTTTTTTCTTTTAAAATTTTTGTTCTTCAAAATTTTTCTTCAAAATTTTCTTAAATTTTTTTATCTTGGTTTTTACTCAAAATTGAAGAAATTCCTTTGCTTAATCTCTCTTTTAGACCATGGCACCTAAGGAACCATCGAGGAAGCGTACAAGGGTTTCTCAAACCGGTGAATCCTCCACCCTTGGAGCGATTGCTCGTCCGAACTACTCTACCATCTATGAGCAATCCTTTGAAACCAACACGGGTCTAACTCATTTTCGTCAATATGAGAATTATAAGATTCGTGCCGAAAGGGTAATATCCGTTCCTTTTCTCAATTTGGAGCGTTTTAAGTTTGAATATCTTCTTTTGTTTCATCGTTGGAACTTCATGGAGTTCATCTCTATTCCCGGTGATTATTATCGGCTTTTGGTTTTGATTTTCTACTCTAATGCCAAATGTATTACTCGTGATGGGGAAGTTATTGCCATTAGCTCTTACCTCATGGGGAAGAAAATCATCCTTGATGTCAAATCCATTTGTGAGGTTTTCAAATTAGAGGATGAAGGCATTGATAATGAGCATGCTTTGGGGCATGTTCTTAGTGGATCCATCACCGCCCCAAATGCTCAAGACCGGATCTTACATTTGATGGTATCTTGGTGGTTTCGTCCCTCCGGATGAAAATATTCCACCATCCGTCAAGTGGATGATTTTTGGATCCGTTGTTTCCGTGAGAAAAAGCGCCCCAATCTTGCTCGACTCATGTTCGCAGAGATCGTCCACCTCGTGCAAAATCGTCACACAACTCTAATCACCTCCTTTACATATGGTACGGCTTTGAGTTATTTCTTTGTTAAAAAGGATATTGATTGCTCTTTTGACTACCCAACTCCACTCACCGATCCCACTGATGAGCGATCTCTTGCTCGGGCAAAATTTTCATATTTTAATGGTGAATGGGTACGTCTTGCCGAGTTACCACCCGAGGCCGCCGCCGTATTTGAAGCTCCTCAAGCTCCTCAAGTCCCACAACCCTCCATGGATGCTCTCATGACTTATCTCAATGAGCAATTTACCGGGTTGCGCACGGACATGAACACTCGTCTTACTTCCATGGAAACCACCTTTGATACAAGGATGACGGGTATGGAGAATCGCCTCACATCCCTTGAAAGCAGGCACAATTCTTTGAATATTTCCCTCGCCGCTTTCCATGATGAGTGGCGTAATAGTATGCGGGATAATGAGCCTATGGGAGTTGATGATGAAGATGATGAAGACAACGAAGACGATGCCTAGACGTTTCTTCTTGCATCTCATGCATATCGTTTAGGATTTTTTATTTTATGCACCTTTGCTTTATGTTCTTAGGATTAAGGTTGTTTTAGGATTAAACCTATGCTTTGATTTTCTGCTTTTGTTTGGATTTTAAGTATGATGCTATGATTATTAATATAAGAGTTGCTTATTTATACCTTTGCCTTCTTTATGCACTTAATTGTCTCAAGAATTTTTGATCTAACAAAAAGGGGGAGAGAAACTAGCTCACAGTTCAAATATTTTGATTTTAATTCAAAGGTTACCAAGCTTATATTAAGGGGGAGTTAACTTTGTAAAGATTTTTCAAAATGTCAAAAATTTTAAGTTTTAGTTTTGTTATATCAAAAAGGGGGAGATTGTAAAACCTATGTTTGATTTTGATATAACTAGATCTTTAAGGATCAATTTGAAAAACTTAAAATTGTTTTTGAAAGTCCCTTAATAATTTTAAAACACCAACTCTTTGAAACTGATTTGAAAAACTCAAACTCAAAATATTTTCTAAGTGTTTCAAGGCCAAACTATTGAAAAACGTTCATGTGTATCGATACACTACAAAGCGTATCGATACCTTTTTACAAAACTTGGCCACTGTCGAAACACGTATCGATACGGAAAACCCTCGTATCGATACGCCCCTGTGTTAAAATTCAAAGAGTTTGAATGGCCTACCGATACGGCAAACCCTCGTATCGATACGACCTTAATAAATTTTAAATATAAGTCGGTTTAAAAAATATGACCGTTGGTGTCAGTTGGTTGGTAACCAAACTTTAAAAGGTCGTTGACCTGTATCGATACGCCTAGCCCCCGTACCGATACGGATATCGACAGTGAGTTAGTTGAGAAAAAGGTATCGATACGGCCTTTACCGTTTCGATACCCCGTACCGATACGCTTACGCGCGTATCGATACCCCTTATTTATTGCACACAATGACTCTTTCTTTTCTGAGAAAGGTATCGATACACCTCCCCGCGTACCGATACACATAGCTGCAGAAGTGCATTTATGGTGGTAAGAGAGGGTTCCAACGGCTCCATTTATGTTCCCAACCACCCAAACGGCTAGAAATCAATGAAGAGGTATAAAAGAGACATCCAAAAGCTACAACAACAACTATTGATCATCAAGAAAACATCCATACATCAAATCCAAGCAATTGTGCAAAAATTCCTTATTGTCTAGAAACCCCAATTGTAATTTTCATTCTTATCTTGTTCAATTGGGTTGAGTGCTTGTAATTGGGCTATCATTTGTATTGAGAGATACTCTATTAGCCAACAAATTTCTTTGTTATTTTGTTGTGAGGATTGGGTTGAATTTTGGGTAGAAAATTCAACCGAAATTGTAAGGGTTGCCTCCTTAGCCTAGAAAAGGGGAAGAGCAATTAGTGGAATTGTTGCAAATCCTTAGTGAAGCTAAGGTAGTGGATGTAGAGTTCATTTGGAACTTGAACCACTCTAAAATCCCTTGTCATTATTTTTAATTTGCAATTTCCACCACAAAATCTTTAAATTTCCAATTCACCCCCTCTTGGTTCATATCGATCTTTCGATCCACTCAACATGAAGGAAGTGACGAGTGTTGTGTGGCGATGTTGCACGAGATAGACAATCTCTGCAAACATAATTCGAGCATGGTTCGGACGTTTTCTCTCATGGAAGCATCGAATCCAAAAATCATATACTTGGCGAATAGTGGAATACTTCCCTCCCGAGGGCCTAAACCACCAAGAAACCATCAAATGGAGGATCCAATCCTGAGCATTAAGGGCGGTGACGGAACCACTTAGGACATGGCCAAGAGCATTCTCATCACCATAGCCTTCATCCTCCAACTTGAACACATCACAAATGGATTGAACATCTATAGTGACCTTTTTACACATAAGATGAGAATTAACGGCCGTAACAACACCATCTCGATTGGCACAACACTTAGCATTAGAATAAAAGATCAAAACTAAGATGCAAAAGAAAAACCCGGGAATTTGGAGAAAATCCATAAACTTCCATTCTTGGAGGAAAGATAGATATTCAAATTTGAAACGCTCCGAGTTAAGAAAAGGAATATAGATTACCCTCTCTGGACGGATCTTATAGTTTTGAAATTGGCGAAAATAGGTGAGTTTTCCGGGGGACTTAAAGGAGTGTTGATAGATAAGAGTGAGGTTCGGGCGAGCACCACCTCAGGTATTGGATCCTTCACCGCCTTCACTAGTACGCGTTCTCTTTTAGGGGGTGCCATGAACTAGAGAAAGAATTAAAAACAGTGTATGCATTAAGTTTTCTTCATTCAACTCATTGAAAACCAATAATCAAGGTTTAAAAAAATTATAAAAAATTTTGAAAAGAGATTTTGATTTGAGAAGACAAAACAAAAACAAAAGAAAACTTGAAACGAAAATTAAAAGAAAAAATAGAAAGAGTTTTACCTTGATATTGATTAGAGAGGAATGAGAGAGGAACTTAGCACCCAATTGACGAAAAGCTTAAGAGTTTTGCTTGATTTTGAAAACCCTCTAGAGATTTTGAGTTGTGGTGTGAAAATATGAGGGATTGAAAGGCTATTTATAGAGTGAAAATGGCTAGGGTTTCTAGGGTTTTGAGAAAATTCAATTTTGGTAAAAGTTGAACTCTTAAATGCCAATTGATAGCTATCTGCGCAATCGCGTATCGATACGCCTGAGGGTGTATCGATACGAGGGTAAAAACGTAATTCCATTTAAAATGCCCGTTGAAGGTTCGTATCGAAACAGATGCAATCCGTATCGAAACGATTGTTGCTCGTATCGAAACGGATTTAACCGTATCATACCCATTTTAGGCAAAATGTAATATGGGAATCTAATACAGTACTCGTATCGATACGCATAAGGCTGTATCGATACCCTATGCCCAGAAATACATTTTAGGCTTTAAAAACAACCAAAAGCTTGATTTTAACATCTCCTAAATGAATGCAAATGATGAATGAGCAGTTCTAAGCATATTTTAACAGAATCATACTCCCCCTAGCTATAAGCATGAATATTTTGAAGAGCTACAACACATTAACATGCAATTTCACAAGATCAAGCAATTTTAACTTTAAAAGGGTCCTAAAGGGTCAAGGAAGGCTAGTTAGACCTAACTCTCCCCTAAGGGACAAAAAACGCTCTTTATCTAAAGGCTTTGTAAAGATGTTCGCTAGTTGGTTTAAGGTGTCAACGTACTCTATAACAACATCTTCCTTAAGGACATGATCTCTAATGAAATGATGCCTTATCTCTATATGTTTGGTTCTAGAGTGTTGGATGAGATTTTTAGTCAAACATATGGCACTAGTGTTATCACACTTAAGGGGTATGGTTTCAACTTTAATACCATAATCTAAGAGTTGTTGCTTCATCCAAAGGACGTGAGCACAACAACTCCCTAAGGATATGTACTCGACTTCGGTGGTAGAAAGAGCTACACTATTTTTTTTCTTAGAGAACCAAGATATGAGCATACTACCTAAGAATTGACAAGTTCCTGAAGTACTATTCCTATTGATTTTACAACCCCCATAATCCGTATCCAAATAAGCATGAAGGTTGAAGGTGGAGTCTCTAAGGTACCAAAGACCTAAACAAGGGGTATCTCTAAGGTACCTAAAGATTCTCTTAATGGCTATAAGGTGAGACTCTCTAGGACTAGCTTGAAACCTAGCACACTAGCAAACACTAAACAAGATATCCGGTCTACTTGCAGTAAGGTAAAGCAATGATCCAATCATAGAACAGTAAAGCTTAGAGTCAACACACTTACCTCCTTCATCTTTGTCAAGCTTTGTAGATGAGCTCATAGGTGTGGCTTGAGGCTTTGCATTCTCCAAGACAAGCTTCTTGAGCATATCCTTGATGTACTTTGCTTGATTGATGGAGGTGCCATCCTTCCTTTGCTTGATTTGGAGTCCTAAAAAGAATGAGAGCTCCCCTATCATGCTCATCTCGAATTCACCTTGCATTAACTTAGCAAACTCTTTGCAATGACATTCATTAGTAGATCCAGAAATAATATCATCAACATAAATTTGTACTACTAAGATGTCATTTTTATACCTTTTTATGAAAAGTGTAGTGTCCACCTTACCTTTTTCAAAACCTTTTTTAATCAAAAAGTTTGAAAGTCTCTCATACCAAGCTCTAGGAGCTTGTTTTAAACCATAAAGAGCTTTAGTAAGTTTGAAAACATGATTTGGAAATTTTGAGTCTTCAAATCCTGGTGGTTGTTTCACATATACTTCCTCATTTATAAAACTGTTTAAAAATGTGCTTTTAACATCCATTTGAAAAATCTTGAAATCATGATAACATGCATATGCAAGCAACATCCCAATGGCCTCCATTCTAGCTACTGGTGCATAGGTTTCATCAAAATCTATTCCCTCTTCTTGAGTGTAACCTTGTGCTACTAATCTAGCTTTATTTCTCACAATGTTACCACTCTCATCTAGTTTGTTCCTAAAGACCCATTTAATTCCTATAGTAGATTGATTGCTAGGCCTATCAACTAATGTCCAAACATTACTTCTCTCAAATTGATTTAACTCTTCTTGTATAGCCATAATTCAAAAGTCATCTTTTAATGTTTCTTTTATATTCTTAGGCTCTATGCATGAGATAAATGCAACATGGTTCATATGTTTAAGAGAAGATCTAGTTGTTACCCCCTTGGATGGATCACCCAAGATTTCACCACCATTAACATAGTTGAACTCCCTTGGGTAGCTCACTTCCTTTTCCTCAAGAGCTAAGTCCTTCAAGGCTTCAAGAGGTGGATCTTGTGTATCCTTTTCTTTTGTTGGAATCTCATCCTCCTTTGAAGTTTGTCCTCCATCAAAGGCATTTATGATTCCTACATCATCACCATCACAAGAATCCTTCCTTGGAAGGAGGTTATCATCGAATACAATATGTATAGATTCTTCTACTACTAAAGTTCTCTTGTTAAATACACGATAGTCTTTAAAGTTTAAGGAATATCCTATGAAAATATCTTCATCACTTTTTGCATCAAATTTACCTAACTTATCTTTTCCATTATTTAAAACAAAACACTTGCAACCAAATGGATGAAAATAGCTAATGTTAGGATTTTTAGATTTTAAAATCTCATATGATGTTTTCTTTAAAATTGGCCTAATCATTACTCGGTTTACAATGTAGCAAGCGGTGTTTTTGGCTTCCGCCCAAAAATATTTAGGTAAATTGTTTTCACAAAGCATGGTTCTAGCCATTTCTTGTAAAGTTCTATTTTTCCTCTCAGCTACCCCATTTTGTTGAGGAGTTCGAGGAGCCGAAAAATTGTGGCTAATACCATTTTCATTTAAAAACTCTTCAAGCCCTAGATTTTGAAACTCGGTTCCATGATCACTTCTAATATGAGAAATTCTAAGTTCAAGATCATTTTGGGTTAATTTTGAAAATGTGATGAATTTTTATAAAGCCTCGTCTTTAGTACTTAAAAATAGAACCCAAGTAAATCTAGAAAAATCATCAACAAGTACAAATTCATAAGCTTTACCACCCAAGCTCATAGTCCTAATAGGCCCAAATAAATCCACGTGAATAAGTTGTAAACACCTACTTGTAGAAACATCATTAATGGATTTAAAGGATGACTTATGTTGTTTACGCTTAGAGCATGCATCACAAATTTTATCATTTGAGAACTTAATTTTGGGTAAACCTCTAACTAGATCTAGGGAAACTAATTTTTCTAAAACACTAATGCTAGCATGTCCTAGTTTCCTATGCCATAGCCATGCATCATTTTCATTTTGAGCTACTAAACATGCATGGGATGTATGTATGTCATCTAAATGCACCATGTAAATGTTACCTATGTGATGACCTATGAGCATAATATTATTTGATTTAATGTTTAAGACCATCGACATACAAAAAAATTTCAATAAGAATGGTAGAGTGATTACCTATGGAGCCAATACCTTTAACGTGGCCTTTGAAGTTGTCACCGAATGTCACTACTCCTCCACTTTTTGGCTTTAAGTCCATGAATCTACTCCTGTCTCCGGTCACATGCCTCGAGCATTCACTATCAAGGTACCATGAATTTTGACTTTGTGCTTTGGCCTTGTAGCAATGCTCCCCCTACAAACAAAGATATTAAACTTTTGTTTTTGGTACCCAAATCATTTTGGGTCCACGTGTGTTAGCTCCTAAAATCTTGGTTCCCTTAGGAATCCAAGGTGACATAGCAACAAAATCATTAGACTTGATGAGTTCCTTAGGATCCCATACACTCCTAATCCTTTTAGGTCTATTATGTCTAGGGAGGCGACTTTGTTTGTAGTTATTAGTCTTTCTCCTAGGTTGGTTTGTTTTAGATGATTCACCTTTTTCATGCTTCACATTACCAACATTTTTGAAAGACTCTTTGAGCTTGTTAAGCTCATCTAACACCTTTTGGTGTTCACTATTGCATTGAGAAAGAAGATTATTTAGGTCTACATTTTCATCTTGGAAGAATTTAAGTTCATCTTTCGAACCTAAAATCTTTTTCTTAAATTTTAAGTTAGCTTGAGAAAGTGAGTCATTTTTATCATTTAATTCCGAAATAATTTTCTTATTTCTAATGACCGACTCTTTGTACTTCTCAACTAACTCATCATAAACCTCTTGCAAGACATCATATGCATCATGTAATTCATCAAATGTGAAGTCAAAAGACGATGAGTTAGAGGTTACCATGGAGGAATCCTCCTCAAGTGCCATGAGGCAAAGGTTGGCCACTTCGTGTTCGTCATCCTCGGATGACTCCTCGTCACTCCAAGTAGCAAGCTTGGCTTTGAGCTTCTTCTTCTTCTCAAAGCCCTTCTTCTTGAGTTGAGGGCACTCCGAACGAATGTGACCAGGCATTTTACACTCGTAGCAAATGATTTGATCCCTCTATTCTTCTTTTTTTACCCTTGAAGTCCATTTTTCTTTGAATCTTCCTTCCTCGGTTGGTCCTCATGATTCGTGAGAATCTTTTGGCTATCATAGCCAATTCTTATAAATCATCATCCTCACTAGAAGTGCTCTCCTCATGTAATGAAGCTTTGAGAGCCACTCCTATTTTCTTCTTCTTGTCTACCTCTAGCTTCTCCACTCTTTTCTCTTCCTTCTTCTTTTCATCTTCCCTTCCTTGCTTCATTATCTCATGAGTAAGGAGAGAACCCACTAGCTCATCAAGTTTTAGTGTCTTCAAGTTTTTGGCCTCGATGATGGCGGTTCTCTTCCCATCCCAAGATTCGGAAAGTGAGTAGAGTAGCTTCCGGACAAGTTTGTCTTCCGGGATTGTCTCTTCAAAACCCATAAGCCCGTTAACGATAGTTGAGAAGCGGCCGAACATTTTGGACACCATTTCGTCGGGCTCTATCTTGAAATTCTCATAACTAAGATTGAGAATTCAAATCTTGGTCTCCTTCACATCATTGGTTCCTTCATAGGTGGTCTCTAATGTATCCCACACTTCCTTGGCACTTTCAATGGAGGAGACTTTGGAGTAGATTTCAGAACCAAAAGAACAAAAGAGCATGTGAAGAGCTTTGTCATTAATTTGGATCTTCTTTCTCTCATCTTCACTCATCTCAATCTTCTTCTTTAGAACCAATTTTCCTTCATCATCCCTCTTCAAAAGAATATAGGGACCATCTTTCACGACATCCCAAACAAGGTAATCGTTAGATTTGATGAAAAGGCACATCTGGTTCTTCCAAAATAGATAGTTGTCACCATTGAAGAATGGTGATTTTGTGGTGGATTGAGACTCGTGCATGCTTGATCCAGAGGTAGATGCCATGGCTTGATTTTTGGATGATCACACTCTTCCTAAGAACTTCTCTTGTGGTTGTTAATCCTTCAAAGAGGTAGGCTCTGATACCAATTGTTGAGTGGATTAATAGATTGATCAATGCCAAGAGGGGGGGGGGTAAATTGGGCTTTTAAAAATTTGTTGGAGAAAAATGATAGCTAAAAATAAAGAACAAAGAATTTTAGAGTGGTTCAAGTTCCAAATGAACTCTACATCCACTACCTTAGCTACCACTGAGGATTTGCAACAATTCACTAATTTGTTCTTCCCCTTTTCAAGGCTTAGGAGGTAACCTTTACACAACTGGTCAAATTTTCTACCCAAAATTTGACCAAACCCTCACAAGTGAACAAAGAAGAAATTAGGCAAGAAAGATATCTCTTAAATACAATATTACTCTTTTTAGTACAAACACTCAACCCAAATTTGAGACATGATAGGAATTGAATACAACACAATTTGGGGTTTACAAGAAATTGGAAAAGAAGCACAATGAGATTGGATTTTTTTTGCTTGGATGTTTATCTTTGATGCAATAGTTGTTGCTGGTCTTCAATAAGCTTCAATTTATACCTTCTCTATCAATTCTAGCCGTTTGGGTGGTTAGGGTATATATTATATCCGTTGGGACCCTCTCTTTCCACCATAAATGCACTTCTGCAGCTATCCGTATCGGTACATGAAGACCTGTATCGATACATGTCTCAAAACAGAAAGAGCCGTTGCACATAATAAAGATGGCGCATCGAAACGCGTGTAAGCGTATCGGGAGAGGGACCGTTTCGATATGGATAAGACCATATCGATACCTTTTTTCTCAACTTAGCTCACTGGAAGTTTCTGTTTCGATACGGGTAACACCGTATCGATACGGGACAACTACCACTTTAAATGTTAGTTACCTAACGACTGACACTAACAGTCAAAAACATTTAAACCTCTTTGAATTAAAAATTCTGTTAAAACCGGCTAAACCTAAGCTTTGATACCACTAAATGTAACACCCTCAGCCCGGATGTCACATTTGGGCCTCAATCCCATACCATACCCATAAAATATCTCAAATTTAGTTTAGCCCAATAAGGTATTTCTCAAAAACATTTAAAGGCAACAAATAAAAATATAAATAAATAATCAAAACGATACAAAGGAGCTCTAATTTAAATTTAAAACACTTGAACATTCGATTTGATTAATAAAATTTCAAAAATAAGGATTACAGACTCAATCACGTAAGGTCCTATGAATACACAGCCCGCTAAATACAAGTATTGTACTATGGAAATCATCACATACTGGAATCTCGTACTGATAGTTCTCCCCAATCCCACGATCTGATGATCGACCTACGCACGAAAAAACCGATTTCGAGCGCTAAGCTTACAAAGGTCGGTGGTACACATCTACTCTACTATACTATACTTCAGCCTAATCATAAACATAAGCATGCAAGCGAGTATGAGCAAAAAGGAGAGATAAATAAACATGTGGCACTACCACTAGTCGCCTAAACACATGCTCTCACCAGATCATCTAAGCAAAAGCACACAAAGTCATAACCAAAAACCTGGAGTGAGGCCCGATGCTACACAACTTCAGGAACGTACATTCTTTCTCTCTAGTGAGTCACGATGCTACATAGCTTCGGGAACATACATTTATGATTGGAATCTCTCATCGATCATTGATGTGTGTGATAAGTGTTATGCAATTGTGCAAGTATACATGTCGCAAGTAATAAAGTGATATGAGTATCGAGTATTGTCTCCACAGGGATTGGGCTTTGGGCCACTTGCTTAAGTTACTGCACTGTAGAAAATAAAAACACAAATAAGTGATAAGAAGAGTTTTATCTAACTAATAAACTAAAGAACAATAAAAATAAAAGATAGATAGGTCGAATAAGAGAGAAGAGTAGGCCGGGTTAAGTTGCATCGTAGTGTGAAAACCAGTTGACTTGTCTCAGTCTTTGAATGCAAGCAACACAGAACTGCCTTAGTAGTGACCTAAGTCCCTACCGCGGCCGCGAGGTTTGAGTCCCTGTCGCGGCAATCTCTTACTCGTGGGCAGATGCTGTTAAGGTTCGGCAAAGCATCCTTAGATGACTCCTCCTTATCTCTAAGATCACAACACTATTGATAGCTGAACTATGACCATAACTATCGGCGTAAACCAAAGACAAACACCAACTAATCACACGCTTCTCTTAGGCACTAAAACTCTTAACCTATCGCTAGACCGAGTTAGTTAACACCACATGGGATGAAAACAACGCTTAATCGTTTCATGAGTTCAACTCTCTCGACATTGAACAAATGAGTAATCTCACAAACTCTCTCTCGATAAGTATGCAAGAATGGTTAAAGCCAAGAATAAGCAAAACTTAACTTTATTGCATTAAAAACTTAAACAAAATACAATTATTTTCCCACAACTACTAAACAAAATAACCCTAGCCTAAGAAAAGAAATAGAACACGCTAAACCTCTCAAACTCTCAAACTCTCTAGCCAGCAAGTTTGGTTGTACAATGCCTTGGAATTAGATGTCGTCGAGGCAATGAGCTGCCACAGCATAGAATTATGCTGCCTTGGCATGGGTCTGAAAATGGACCTGCCTCGCAAGGGTTTATCTTCATAAATCAGCTTCCTTCAGTAGAAGCTGTCAACTTTGGCTCGACTCGGTCTAAACCTGTTGAGAGCTCGTTCCGCACCATCCTCCATTTTCTTCATTTCCCACGCGGCATCACATGCCCTAACGGCATCACATGCCCGCACAACATCACGTGCCCTGTCAGTGAGTAAATCTACGCAAGCACCAAAATGCATTAAACAATATCCTTTTCATTAAATAAATCAAAAGTAAGGATCAAGGATAGAAACAATGTAATTAATGCATAGAGGGCCATAATGCAACTCAATTGGGTGTAGTTTGAGCAATAATTGCCTTGTAAAAAGGGTGAAAATATAGAACTTTTAGACACTTATCACACCCACAAACTCGAACTATTGGTTGTGCTCAAGTAATGCGAACCATCAATTGCCAAACCTTAATTTTCGTAAAACGTATCCTTGGTCGTACTTTTCCTTCTCTCTTCAAACCATGGCTACGACCATTCTTGGTCCTTAATACGTCGGATGCCTTAGGAATTCCCTGGAATCAAGCTATAAGAAATAGTGAGCAAATTATGACAAGATGATTATATGGGTTCTAGGTAAACACTTAACCATTAAACTACTTAACTTGTGTATTTTCTTTTCTTTTCTCATTTTTAAGCATTCTAACCTACTAGAGCTAGTTTCGGGCACCTCTAGTGATTAACCTAGAGCCGCTTTCGGGCACCTCTAGGGTTTCCTTAAGTTAGAGCCAGTGTTAGACACCTCTAACTTTTTACCCAAAATTTTCTTTCTAAGCAAGTCTATGCCCTAAGTGTACTATAACTCCTTAAATCATAAAAGTCATAAAAGTCTCAAAAGTTCTAATAGCAATTTCCTAAGTTATACTCCTTAAGAATCTGTAGGGCGTGTAGGTGTTCCCTTTTTATGAGAGCGCAAGTGCACACTCCTGCCAAGTTATAGTATAAAAGATGTCGAATCCCATGAGGATTGGACAACTGGGTTCGTTTTGTAGTCCCTGCACAATGGTAAAATAAAAACACAAGTGAATTGATTGTTGAGATAAAAATTAAATTAAAACACAAATAATAATGAAGGTGAATCAGATTGATAGAGCAAGCAGGGTTATGCTGCCACGTAGTGTGAAAACTGCGTTGTAAAAGGACTGAGTTGTTTCGTGCTGCCACGATATGCTGCCTCGGCATATATGGCAGGTGGCAGGCTACGACCTTGTCACGTGGTCGCAACGGGTCACTACCCTGCAACTTTCGTTGTCTCGACAGGTGGAATAAGTCTCGGCTGTAGATCTGGTAAATACTCTAAGTTCGGCGGGATAGTCGACAGTGATCCTTCCTATTTCTAGGTAAGGATGCTCGAAAGCTAGCGTGACGTAGGCAATACCTAGCAATCTTAGTGTAAACCTAACACATGCTAGTCAACTCGGTTGGTGATCCCTTTTACCTAGGACCATTCTTGGTCCTTAATGCGTCGGATGCCTTAGGAATTCCCTAGGATCAAGCTATAAGAAATAGTTAGCAAATTATGACAAGATGATTATATGGGTTCTAGGTAAACACTTAAGCATTAAACTACTTAACTTGGGTATTTTCTTTTCTTTTCTCATTTTAAGCATTCTAACCTACTAGAGCTAGTTTCGGGCACCTCTAGTGATTAGCCTAGAGCCGCTTTCGGGCACCTCTAGGGTTTCCTTAAGTTAGAGCCAGTGTTAGACACCTCTAACTTTTTACCCAAAATTTTCTTTCTAAGCAAGTCTATGCCCTAAGTGTACCATAACTCCTTAAATCATAAAAGTCATAAAAGTCTCAAAAGTTCTAATAGCAATTTCTTAAGTTATACTCCTTAAGAATCTGTAGGGCGCGTAAGTGTTCCCTTTTTATGAGAGCGCAAGTGCACACTCCTTCCAAGTTATAGTATAAAAGATGTTGAATCCCACGAGGATTGGACAACTGGGTTCGTTTTGTAGTCCCTGCACAATGGTAAAATAAAAACACAAGTGAATTGATTGTTGAGATAAAAAATTAAATGAAAACACAAATAATAATGAAGGTGAATCAGATTGATAGAGCAAGCAGGGTTATGCTGCCACTTAGTGTGAAAATTGTGTTGTAAAAGGACTGAGTTGTTTCGTGCTGCCACGATATGCTGCCTCGGCGGATATGGCAGGTGGCAGGCTACGACCTTGTCACGTGGTCGCAGCGGGTCACCACCCTGCAACTTTCGTTGTCTCGGCAGGTGGAACGGAAATATGTCTCGGCTGCAGATCTGGTAAATACTCCAAGTTCGGCGGGATAGTCAACAGTGATCTTTCCTATTTCTAGGTAAGGATGCTCGAAAGCTAGCGTGACGTAGGCAATACCTAGCAATCTTAGTGTAAACCTAACACAGGCTAGTCAACTCAGTTAGTGATCCCTTTTAGCCGCCAAAACTTGTGAACTGGTTAGGAACCAAGTTAGTCACGCCCCAACATGTTTTGACCGTGTTTAACCCTTTCGTGAGCCTTACACTTTCGTGCCCGACAAATGGATTCTCTCAACTGACTAGTGTAGACTAATCGAAAGAATGAAGTGCAAAGTTTAAGCAAACTTGGAATATTTTATAAAAGAAAACAACTCAAAACCTAAAACAACCGGTTCACAACTAATTTACAACATAACCCTAACCCAAGTGGAGTTTAGAACATGGCGGCGACAAAGAACACTAGCTAAGTCTGTGGAAAACCTAAGATGATTTGAACTAGGAGTACAATGGGTATTTATAGACTAATAACTAGGTTAAGTCCTCTTTAAAGTAGAAGCCCTCGAAAGTAGCTTTCCATCTTTAATATGGCTTTAAATTCTGACTTCTTTGCGTGGAATATGGACTTTATCTCGTTTGCCTTAGCCCGCAAGTAACCTTGAGATTTTTGCTTCGGCGGCTCTGGCTGCTGCTACAGACATCAAAAAATCAAATGGATGTCGGTGATAGAATCATGATTTTTAGCTCTACAGATCGCGCTCCGGTTCTACAACTTCTATAGTCAGCTGTTGCGGGCAGCAAGGTCGGCGGCAACTCTACTCAACAGCTACTCGGTAGCAACTTGTCTTCAGCTAGAACTACATCAGTACAGCTCCTAGGTTTGTTCCTCAGCCTTGTGTCCTCAGCTCCTCGGTTCCCCCTTTCAACCTTTAGTACCTAAATACAAAAATACACTAAAACAATATCTCTTGTTTACCAAATAAATGCTAATTTATAAAAACAAGGCAGAACGAAGAAATACTGTAAAATACCATGCATGCACCTACTTATGCCTAAAATATGCTTAAAAACAGTAATAATAAGAGATGGAATGTGTATGAAATATAGGACTTGTGGAAACTTTACACACCCCCAAACTCGAACTATTGCTTGTCCTCAAGCAATGCAACCTAAAAAACTTTCTCTAATAATAATCAGAAGAAAAAACTTGTTTTTAACTTGATTTTATGCCTCAAGGCCGTGTCACCTATATTAAATTAGTGAAGGGAAATAAGCAATAAAATAACTCAAAATTAAATTTCTCATGCCTGGGTGGTGTGTGCATGTGTGTAAACAGGCTGAATATGCATAATAAATAATTAAACAAAGATGCTGATGTGATTTAAAGGTTGCTGCCAAGGTAGCACAGTTAAGCATAATATTTTTTTAATCATGGTAGTGAGGGCTTCATCTTATCACAACTACTCTTCTATGTTTGAAGTTGAGATAGGAGCAAACTACAAAACCCCAAACCCTTGGAGTAGAGTCATCCCGTGAAGGCTTTCATTCACTCATGCTAATTTGTCCGTCACTTTAAGTCTTTCAGATTCATGGACTTTTTATAGCAGCGGAGTATTGATTTTTGAGGTGATTATGATGTTGAAAAAGAGTTTTAATGATTTAGATCCCGAAATCCTTGAGATCCTTGAGTTTTATGATAGTTTTAGGCGTGTTTTTGAATTGATTTGATGGTTAAATGATTTCTGGAGATATAAGGAAGGGTTTAGGTTGTTTTTAGATGTGATTTGATGTATATTAATAATTGGAAGTGTTGATTGTTGGCTGGGCATGGTTTAGGAAGCAATAGAATGAGTTTTCGGCTGTTTCAGATGGGTAAGTTGATGTGGATTTGTTGGGCAACGAGTTTGTGTTTAGTTGTTGGAGTTAGAACGCATTTTAATGCACTGGATCTTTGTTTTTGATCATCTAAAAGTAGGGATATTGATCCGGAAGCTAGCGAAGCAATTTTGGAAGATTCAGACGAGTGATCTTCGCGTCGGCACGTGAAGTTTCGCTTATCGGTGAGTGGATGTGTTTCAAAGCTTTGTTAAGCTTGGATACAAGGTGTTGGGAGGTTAGTGTAAGCCTGAAATGTTAGCTAATCTTGGAAGTAAGTAAGCTTTGTTAAGCTTTGTTTATGATAATGGTTGTTACTCACTGTTATGCATGGTTTTTCTTGTGTTTATCCCATGAAATGATTTGGTTTGATTCAAGAGGGTGTGATCTTGTATGTGATGGTTTTTGCTATTTAAAAGCATGTTTGATTTTGGGATATTAGATGATTTTTAATGATGCAGTGTAAGCAGTGAGTTAACATGGTTTTATGGGTATATTGGCAAGTGAATGTTCTATTTTTAATATTCGGATACGTTAGTCGACCAATAGGATGTGAGTGCACTATAATCTATAAATCGTACGTGTGTCTAGCTACATGACGTAATAGGGGTGAGCCTATTGCCGGTTGTAGAGGTGAATGTTCAATTGGCATTTTATGTCCATTAAGATGGAGGTGAGCCCATCATTGAGTATAGTGGTGAGCCTATACAAGTCCGTGTATCCGATATTGTTTGTAAAAGTGATAGAGGTGAGTCTATCACAACGGATAGGGGTGAGCCTATGTCGGGATGTTGTAAGCAAATATATGTGTTTATTGTTGCCCGTGTATCATGACTATAATGAATGCATAATGGATTATTGTGCATGAGATGCTTGATAATGAGATGTTGCATAGGACAAATCTATACATGCGAATTAAGCAAGTAAGGCTTAATGTGGATTTGCATTGTGAACAATGCATGTAGATTACGCAAGTGAGGCGTAATGTGGATTTGCATTGTGAACAATGCATGTAAATTAAGCAAGTGGGGATTAATGTGGTTTTGCATTGTGAACAATGCATGTGGCTAATGATACATGTGGAACATGGTTAAAGAATGGTTTTCTTTGGTTTTGAAAGCTTGAATTCAGATTGAGCATGATATGGTTTCAACATGTGTTTTAAAAACTGCATTGTTGATGTGTTTTGAGCAATCCTCACTAAGCTTGTACGCTTACGCTCTCTTTGTTCATCAATGCAGTCAATTTAAGCTTTGGAGGCAACACTTGCAAGGGGATCGGTGGAAGACTTTGGTTGAAGGTAAGCTTTGGTTTTGGACTAGAGCAATAAAGGCAATGGTGTGTCCAAAGCTTTAAATGTTGTTGATATGGTATTGCCTTGTGTTGAGCAAGTTTGGTATGCATTTGTGTTTTTGTAATTGACCTCTATGTGGTTTTTAGACCTTTAATTGGTGTTTTGGTCATGCTTCGGTTTGTGGTCGAAGGCATGCTTTATTAGTTGCTTATCCAATATGAAGTGATGTGCCGAATGGTTGCTATGTGGCTAGATCGTGATGCATATATGTTTGATATGATTATATATGCATGTATATAAGTCATGGGTGTGATCGGATGATGATAGATGCGCTTAAGAGGTTGTTTTTTGTGCACTTCTGGTATGGGTATCGATAGTCGGGCCTCAGAATCGATACTCATAGGCTAATTTTGGTCAGTTTGGTGCAGGTGTATCGATACACTTTGGAAGTGTATCGATACAGTTTGGAAGTGTATCGATACACGGGGAAGGGTATCGATACCTTTTCTCAAACATTGGATACTGCCTTCCTGAGTATCGATACGGGCTATAGGTGTACCGATACCTGACCGTTAAATTAGTTAAATGGAATCTTTTAAAGTCTGAAATGTTACATTTTAGTCCCTAAACTTTGTGTATGCAATTGGATGGGTTTGGAAGGTCCGTTTTTGATGAAATTTGATATGGAAACATGTTTCATGACTAATTACTGGACGACACTCTTAAAATTTTATTGGTCCCTGTAATTTTCTAAAATTACAGTTTAGTCCTTAAATGTGTAACTTGCGCAATTGAACCCTAAACGAACTCCGATCGCTATGCCGTTATTTCTAAGTGTTTTGTTGATCACATAGAGTTTTAAATTGCGTCTAGAGAAGATAAAAAGAAAAAAGTGTCGTTAATCGAAGTCCGCTTTAACAAGTTGGCTTTAGTTTTCCCCGTGTAATCTCCTTGGTTCGGGTCGGACGTCTAGGTCGGGCTAAGGGGGTTACACAACATGTATACAAGCTATGACTGTCTAAAAAGCCCCAGCTATAGCCTGAATCAGAGGGGTCATATCTATCCCAGCCTGTCCTTGGCCAACCTGAGGTCCAACACCTCCGACACCCGCTCTACCACCACCCGTAGGAGGAGAGGGAGGAGGAGGAGGCAAGTACTCTTCATTCACATTCCCAACATTCACGTTCCTTGAATTACCTACTATAGGCCCTCGTCTCGATCTCATCCTTACAAGAGATGCAATCTAACAACAACAAACATAAACAACATAAATGATTTGGGTCAGCAAAAAGCAAGGATCCAAGGCGCTCAAGTCTTTTAATCAAAACCAATTTTCACTAATAGTATTATAGCGATGGGTGCATTTATCTACTTCCTAACCAACACAAAACCGAGCATGCTTACAAACATCGTGCATCACAATCAACAATCAGAACACCTCAAAACTTACCTCACTTACCTTCCCAACTTCAGCTCAACCTGGCTTTGATACCAACAAATGTAACCCCCTTAGCCCGATCTAGTCGCCAGACCAAACCAAGCGAACTACACACGAAAAACCAAAGAAAAACACGATAGAATTTCCCTTTGATTAGCAACCCTTATTATTTTTTTATCTTGTCTATATGCCATTTTACATCCCATGTGGATAGACCCGCAACGGAAGAAACCTTAACAAAAATAGACATCAACAAAACGTTCAAACACCAAAGGACCAAAATGCAAACTAACAGGATTCAAGGTCCTAACATGAATTTGGGTTTACCAATAATCAATTAGTCAAGTTTCATGATCACATGACAAAAATTCAGCATAAACCATCAATCTGAACTAATCCAAAAGATTGCATAACATTCAGGGACCAAAACACAGAATTAGAACTTCAGAATATTCCAAAAACTAACATAATTGTCACCCATTTCGAAATAGACCTGCCCGTTTCGGGACCACAAATTACAATAGCAAAACGTACCAAAACAGGTCTCACCCGTTTCGAAACCAAACATACCCAGGATGATTCCTCTGCCTCAGATAATACGAAGGCGTATCGAAACGACCCCGTGCTTCGATACTGGCCTAAAAGTAGCCTTGGGGTCTCGAAATGACCCATATGCATTTCGAACCACTTAGGTCAAGTATGCATACCGTATCGAAACTTCGGCACGTGTTTTGAAACACATACTAGAAAAAGACTCATTGCAGCAAATTTGGGCATTCAAACATAATACGAACAACATAATAACATTATAAGAAAGCAATCTATAGGCAAAAGATCCTATCACAACCATCCAATATGCATTAGAACACAAACGAAAATCTTTAAGCATTCAACATGAGAAAGCAACAACATAAACAACCAAACTTTAAACCAAACCACGATCTAACATACAAAGGTCATTTACAAGACTAGAAAGGCATCACAAACATTTCTCAACACAGGGAGTCTCAAAACATAACCTCCCAAAAGCATAAAGGTCATATCCCATTGCTATCATACTATTATTTGATGCCAAAACCATACTTTAGCGAAAGATAAACTCTTGGGCACTTCCTTGATTCTTTGGTGCACCGAATGGCCTATGGATCTGCATTATTGGAAAAGAGAGAGCATAAGCAAGAATACTTAGTGAGCGGTGCTCAAAACGACAACATCAACAATGCAGTTTTAAACCGTTATGTTTGTATTTGAAAACAAAACCATTCCCCAAATCATTTCACAAAGGTAAACTTCCAACATATCATGCTCATTGCAACTCATGCTTAAACTACAATTCAACGCATAACATCCACTTTCCATAACCACATGTATCATTTGACTCATGCATCTATCAATGCAAGATCAAGTCATGACTTACACACATGCATGACACAAGTCATAGACTTTCTCAACATGATACATTGTAATCTCAAAGCTTCATAACGACACTAACAGAATAAAAGTATAATGCATAAAATGAATATCATGAGTATATTGACATCTTTAGCACTTTTACTCAGATATGCAGATAACCCCCGGTGGAATGCCCATCACCGTGCTCAAGACAACTAGACAAATTCTGGTGGAATGCCCATCACCGTACTCACCCGTCTAGTAAATATAAACTTCTGGTGGAATATCCATCACCGTACTCCTTAGTGGAATCTGTCATCACTAAGGCCACGCGCAAATTTTACCATTATAGTGCACTCTCATTCTATTGGTCGACCAATTATATCCGGTAATAAAACCTCATCAAGTGTCAATATACCCATCCAAGCCAACACTTACCCATTGTTTTTCAAGCCCACAAGCACAACATTTCTCATCCCATTTTCATAACACATTTCCAGGCATAGCATGTACTCAACCACATTTACCTCATTAAATCACCATTTAGCATATGGGACCACATGGGAAAACATTTAAATAAATCAAAATGCATGAAAACAATAAGATTTAATGTAAACAACATAACATGAACATGATCCATAAAATCAAGGCAAAACTAGCCGAAAACAACCAAACTTACTCTTGAGGTTAGATTGTCCATTCAAGCTCAATCTAAACCCCCAAAAACTTGTCCTTAACCACGTTAAGGCTTTATAAAACAGTTCCACTCAACAGTAATACACAAATGCTAGCTGAACACCCAAATCAAGCTCCAGTTCGTCCGATATCGCGTCCGAAGTTCCCAAATCTGTTTCCCATGCCTCTAATCAATTCAAAACAGAGCATTAGAGTGTTTTCAAGCTCTTAAACTTGTTGTAACTAAAAAACCTAACATCTAGCATCAATTGCCCATCGATTCATATCCGAAATCAACCGAAAACATCAATAAATCTACTATAAACAAATTCCAGCTTAAACCCAGAAAATTATCATCCAAACCACATCTATTAACAACTAAAAACATCAACCCAATAGCAATAAACCATCAGCCTCTGATTTCCCACAGAACTAAGCCAAAATCTCAAGAATATCAACCTCAAACACCACCAACTCACCTAATTTCGGGTTTTATAATACCAAGCCATTATCTCAACTTTATTTAACATCAAAAACATAGTTAATAACATCCAAAAACCCAACAAAATAGAATCCACATGAAAATCTCACAAATCCACATTTTAAAAGCTTGTTTAAGCACAATTTTGTCAATCCCATTATAAAGTATTTAAACAAACACCATAAAAGAATCAAGAACGTGAGAATTTCAATAAAGAGCCTTACATTATAGGAGAAACCACAACTCACCCCTAATGGTAGATTTCCCCCCTTTTTCAATGAAAAACCTTGAGAAAACTAGAGAAAACAATTGGGTTTTAAAGAGAAATCATTGGAAATAAGTTTAATGATGAGAAATCAATGTAAATAAGGATTTACTTTGAATATCTTGAGTGAAGAAGGTTGTTTGGATGAAAGAAATTTGAAAGAAAGTGTTGAGAGAAAAGTTACATAAATTTTGTGTAAAGATGATAACCTTTCAACATATCTTTTATTATAATTAAAAATTATTTTTAAACATTTTAGAAACCGAAATATTTAGGGGGAAAGTCCGAAAATAGACTTGGATAATTAGCTCCTTAAAGATTCAACAGTTTGATTCTTTTACAAACTAGTCACCAAAATAGTTTTGAAACCTTACATTTTAGTCAGATCCTTCAAAAAATGTATGGGTGATTTTTCCAATTAAAAACCCTAAACTAGTCACTAGACTAAAATTTCCACTTTTTAAAAAAACAATTTCCCAAAATTGTTTCCACTAAAAATCACTTATATATAGATAATGATTTGTAGCTATTTTACCTTAATTTAAATCCTTCAAAAACTATATATTTAAAATAAATCCTGAAACTAGTCTAAACCGATGAAAATAATTCGGCCAAAACTTTTAATCATATATGGTCAACTTTCAGACCCTAAACTCAGGGCGTTACAAGATTAATCATTCCAAGGTATGGGTGATCTTTATAATTAATTAATTTTTTCTGCTTTCATAACCATAAGATTTAAACCTTGACCTTGCTTTAGATCCTAATGCCTTATCCGGCTAGATCAACTAATTATCGTTTCAAATTCTATCTTATATATGCAAAAAAAAACATGAATTAACCGGATAAAACTGTATATTAGTAAACTACACAAACCAACTTCATAAAATCTGAAAATGAAAATTTAACACTCCTAAATATAACTAGTAATTCTTGCATGTATATCTAGAAATAAAATAACCAAACTAAATCTCCCAATGGACAGAGAAAAGAATAAAAACTACAATCCTCTTTTGATTCATGTTGTAGTTGCTTCAAATTTTGATATGTTATCGAGGCATGCTCAGAAATAGTCTTGTTTATCATGACAGAGGAAAATCGTAAAAATGAACATTAGCAATCGCACTAATAAATAAACTAAAACATATTTTAAGTCCATGAATGCTTGACTTACAAGAACAAAGACTACAATTTTTTGGACAAGAACGTACACTACATATCATTCTTCGGTTGCCAATCCAAAATTGTTGGATCTTTTTCCATATTTTTCAATTCATGAGTATATGCAGTCTGCAAAAAATATATTATCAATATACATAACAACAAAACATAATTATTTTAATTAATTCATATTTAATTACCTTCGAGATGTCGTTTTCATTATATGTGTTGGGCATATATCCTGCAAATTTTAGTTTCTGACGTACATCAGTATGACTCGTATCCTCATCAAAAGGCTTGTTCGGAGAAGGTTCATATGTTTTATACGAGTCCAATGTGACATCTTCATCATATGAAACACATTTTGGGTTGGACGATGAATCTTGGCGCTTCGTTCTCTTGGGTTTTCCTCTTCCTATTTCAAGAACTATATGATCGCCAATTCCAAGAGTCTCTTTACCTTTAGTGATTCTTTTTTATATCCCACTTTAACCGTTTGCAATTTCAGACTCATTTTTTTGCAAATTGATCTTTAACTTCATTGAAAGTCTTCAATGTCTGTGATGCACGGTTACATATAGTCATACAATAAGAGAATAAAGTGGAATACCTGACTAAAACTACTGTTGGATTATTATCTTCAACATTTGCATTCTTATTTTCTAATCCAAAATCTTTCTTCTAATAAATAGTCCATCACTTCACTATAGATCCTTGGGGTATTTCCTTCGCCTTTTCATATTTCAACACGACAAACATATGGCGACATGAAAATCCAACGGACTCCAACTTCATACAACAATAGTACAAGGTATCATGTGTGATATTTTTAAGTACAAGATACCACTTTTTCTTTTCAACATGTGGTAGCCAATAACACATGCACTCGTTTTGCACTTCACTTTTTTGACCAAATAATAAATCTCATACGACATTTCTTTGCACAATGTAACAAAAGAATTTCGCGTATATACATTGGTTGCATTACGCTTGAGAGTTCCCAACACATCGTCACAATACGATTGTTCGTCAAATGTTTTGTAATCTTGATGAGATTCATCCCATCTCAGAGATCGCAACTGTTTATGGTAGTTCTCAACAAATCGGTACAACATCACCTTTTTGTCCTCATTACTGCACACAAAAATATTTATTAATTAGGTTATATATAGTAAATAATATATCACATACAATGTAAGTGTACATAATGTTACCTGTATAAAAATATCCTTGCAAATATGCTTCTCCCCATTTTTCTTTATCATCATACAATTCTTCTACACATTTTCTTCCTTGAACTTTGTGCTTGTCCACTAATTACTTCCAGGCCCTTTAGAAATCTGATGGCGTTCTACAATTGTCAGCGCATCTCAAAAACCCATCAAAAAATTCTATTATGTATGAGAATTCACATTTCTCATGATATGCCACAAACACAATCAATTTTTTACCCCGGGTAAAACTTGAGAAATGGTATTTTCCATTGCCTTATCTCTATCAGTAATAACAATAAGTGGTTTGCACCCATCCCCGCTTCAATCAATTGTTGTAATACCCACACATAAGTATCCTCTTTCTCGTTCACAACCAATGCACATCCAAATGGCAATATCTTTCGATGATGATTTACACCAACCAAAACAATGAACGACTTGTTGTATGCGTTGCACTTGTAAGTCGTATCAAATGCGTGTACATGACCAAATTCTTTGTAGTCGGCGCGCGATATACCATCACACCAGACCAACTTCTCCAATTGTCTGAATTCATCCCTCATGTGCCTAACAAAGAAGAAAGGATCGGATTATTGCTTTCCATATAAATACGCCATCACCGTTTCATCATCACCATCTTATACTTCTTCTCATTTAATTCTATATAGATAGTTGTACAAGTCGTTCGGTAGAAAACCAACATTTTGAATTGAACCAACTTCGTTCACGAGATTTCTCATTATCTTACTTGGAGTAATTCCAGAGTGGTGCATGCTCTTAATCTTAAGTTCGTCTAACTCACTAATATTCCGGAATGACCTACAAAATAAAGTATTAACAGAACATTATATATATATAGCTAGAGGTTAGTATATAACAATTTACTTATTTATAAATTATATACCTGATATAAGCAACTTGTGTTGCTTGAACCATATCGTGGTTATGTTATGCCTGGAATTTAACAACTTTTCAATATTGATACCGTTCGTCCAATTTGAACCTAATAAATGCTCTACATCCAACTCTGATGTTCGGTATTTCTTCACATTTTTGTTTGAAAAGTTAATCCACCTTTCCTCTCTATATCCCTCCTTACAACACACCATTCTCTTTGCAATTATATAACCACCAGCTTGACTTTTCACTGTTTGGTCGACACGAACTCCAAAACCTTTCACTTTGGCACAGGTATGGTAAAATTCAATACAATCATCCAAAGTCTTCCATTTTAGCATACTCATATCATTCTCATCGTAATATTTTACTTCTTTCCCAATCTTGTCCCATATGCTTTCATCAATGAAGTAGTTAAGGGTCTTCTCATCATCTATTTGTTTGACATTGTCAACAGGATAATCAGTTTGTTCTTCTTTAGAATTAATTTATAATCTTCATCCTCGTTACAATGCTCCAACTTTGTAGCTTGAATTTTGGTATCTTCGTTATCAACCATCTCAAAAAAATTCTGTAATTTAATGAAATAACAGAAATTATAAAAGAACTAGACACAAAATTTCTAAATAACAACTTAAGCAATTAGATCAAACTTAAAGCAACAAAGTGGAGAAAAATAGCAACCGTACTGGTACGGTCGTGTAAGCGTACCGATATAGGTGCTTCTTAAAAAATTCCAATGGGCTAAATTTGTACTCGTACGCATACAGTACCGGTACAGTTAAACCCACATACTGGTACGCTAAAATCACCATACCGGTACGAGCAACGGGCTGCGATTGGGAGATTTCGAATCGGCCATGGGATTTACGGCTCTAACAGACAAATTGGGGTATTGAAAATGTAATTGGGGTCATAATATGGGTGTTAGTGTAACACCCCGAAATCCAGTCTAGTCGAAATTGAGTTCCAATGATTGGAAACCCTACATTGATGAAGTCTAGATATTGTATTGACTAGTTAATTGTTGATATCGGACCTCATTTGAACTTAAAATATCGTCATCGGACTCTATTGAATATTAGTGAACCTATTTTTCTGACTAAATTGAAGAAACTGTAAGTTGGAGGGCAAAACAATAGTTGAATGAAAAGTGAGGTACTAACCTTGCGATTAGCCCTCTTTAATTAAAATCTCCACTTACGTAGAGTTATCTGATAACTTTCCTTCAATTGAAGGAAAGTTTGGTGTTAAATTATAGAAACAAAAGCAAGAGAGATAGCTTACCCGAGAAAAACCTTAAGCTAGCACCTCTCACTTTCATCATCTTCTTCAACTAAGCACACACCTCCATTGTAGGAATTTCAATCTTTGCTATTTCTTCGTTTTATCGATATCGAATCGTTACTATCGATCGTGTAAGCTATATTCCTCAATGGGTTATTTGATTCCAAAGATATATTGAGTGTAATCTAAGCTAGGGTTTTGACTATCCATGGATATCTCATCGTTGTCATCTCTATTGAAGTCGGATATCGACTTTGATATCGTTATATTGATTTTAATATCAGAATATCGATCATAATAGTTTTCTATTAATTTTTCTAGCTCAAGAAGTGGAGAAAGAGGTTTCACCATCTCCATCAGAAGCTAGGAACAAAAGGATTACTATCCGAGAGCTTTGAAGCTTTGGATTGTTTAGGTGAGTGTAGTCGGAGTCTCGAGTTTAGGCGAAAGGCCTTCCCGGATCATTATTTGATATTTTAGATTTCATCGCTAACATTTTTATTGAAGAAATTGCATTGGATGGTTAATCAGACACCTTGGTAAGTGTCCGTGAGTTGCCATTGAACATTGGTTATTGTCATTGATATGGTCATTGTGTATTGTCATTGATATATGCATGGTCATTAGATTATTGCATAGAGACCATCGGACATTGATATTGATTCCAAACTATGAGTTATTGATGATGAGCCATATGTATATTGGTCATCGACAATATTGAATTCACCGGACATTGGTATATCATTGATTATTGAAATGAATATGAATATTGTAACCTTGGATTGGAATGGACTTTGGATACAATTGGCATGCCATAGAATTCATGAGCTCAGTGTACGAGTGGACTACGGTCCTAAGGCTACGACCTATATTGATTTGGCGAGGTGGAAGGATGTGTATTATTATTGGTCATATTGGCGAGGCGGAGGGACTAGACCATTTATTGATTTTGCAAGGCGTATGAATTTGTGCATCCACGATCTTGATTCAATCCAAGGACTAAAATTGAAGATGAAACATGTTTATACATTGTGTATTGTTGCATAGAGTAACCCCCTTAGCCTGGCCTAGACGCTTGACCCGAACTACGAAGATTACACGGAGAAAACCAAAGTCAACCCGAAAGTCAACCTTGATTAACGACCCTTTTTTCATTTTAATCTTGTCTAAATACATATTAAACCTAAGTGAGTACTCACGATACATAGATGAGAAAGACACAACGAACGGATATCAATTAGGGACTCAATTGCACTTTATACAAGATTTGGGACCAGATTGTAATTTTTGTAAATTAGAGGGTCTTCGTTGATTTCAGGATTACCATTAGGAAATTAATCGTGTTACATGCTTCTATGCCAAATTTCATCTTAAAAGACATCTCAAGCTCAAAAAATTGCAAACACAACATATAGGACTAAATTGTAAAGCATGCAGACTCGAAACAATTGAAATATGTGTCCAACGGTCACCCGTTTCGGAACACCTACCCACCGTACCGAAACATTGTATCGAAATGGTGTTGACCGTTTCGATACGCGGGTATGTTCTGAGACCAGTACCGAAACATGGCATTCCAGTAGCCAAACTGTTTCGAAACGGCCTCCACTGTTTCGAAACACAATGGGGGCCGTTTCAGGCACCCATTTCGAAACACTAGAGGGTAATTCGATACGACCTGCCCAGAAACATCAGCTTTTTCTGGTTTCTCATCCTTTAACACACTCAAAAATGCTTCAAAGACTCCCAAATCATGCCAGGAAACCATCATACATATAAGGAACATATTTGGGACATTCTAACACGAACCTAGCATCAAACACAAATTCACATAGTCTAGAGGCATGCTTCCTAATCACAAACCAATATAAGCAATCCAATCCTCAAACCAAAACAATTAAGGCCATTTACAACTCAAACTAGCCAACGCATACTTGCCACAACATTAGGGAGTTCAACATATCTCCCAATTGCAATCCTTGGTTTCCCATTGCCATTATATCAAAACTAAAGTGTGTGAAAACTTCACCATACATGATCTTGAACTTCCTTGGATGATCTTAACTTCCTTGATGCCCAAAAACACCTCAATTATATGCATTATTGGTAAAAGAGAGAGCGTAAGCACAAATGCTTAGTGAGGCATGCTCTAAAGAAAACCAACACAATAACGCAAGTCTCGAAAACACTTCCTCAAAAGCTTTTGAAAAACATGCTCATTCTATCTCATGCTTGAAACCCATTCAAAGCAACTTGTCATTGAAAACTCATGTACCTTCATTCTATCTCATGCATTTAAACCAATGCAAAACTCATGGCAAATCCATACTCATGCTTGTACTCTAAAGCAATTCATAAAAAAATCACATATACATTTCTCATAGCATAAACCATTTCATCAAAGGTACATGTGAATAAAAAACCATTACATATTTTATATTGACATTTCACATCTCTTTATTACTCGGATATGCGGACATCTCACTAGACACTTCCGTTGGCATCTCTCATCTCCGTACTGACTCGTCTAGCAACATAATTTTCGGTGGAATCTCACATCACCGTACTCACATGGCGGAATCTCTCAACGCCACAAAGCTTGGGTATTTCACCAAGTCCTACCTGATGGAATGCCCATCATCGGTTATCTCCCTTTGGCTTAACCAAAGAGCACATATGAATTTTTAGTTTATAGTGCGCTCTCATCCTATTGATCGATCAATTATATCCGGTAAGTATCTCAACATCTATGCCAATATATTATGTTAAAACATCATCTCACCTACTGTTTTTCATGCAATAATTCTCAAACATTCTCATCTCATTTCAAAACCATAACATTTGCTATGCTTTAACATAAAAGCTCAAATCTCAACTATGCAACATGTTACTTCATGAAATCATTTCAAATATCATCACATGCTATAAAATATGCATAAAAACAGTAGGAATTTATCAATCTAAAACCATGAGCATGTAAAAGCATTTTAGGGGCAATCACCACATTTAAGAGAGCAATCTAGCCAATACTTACTTCCGGACTTAGGAAGGTGTTTCAAACCTTTCCTAAATCCCCAAACCTTGTTTCTTTGTCCCTCAAGGACTTCTAAAACCATACGCACCCATCGATTACGTTTCGTTTGCTCGCCAAAACACAATCTAAGCTTCCGGATCAACTCCAAAGGTGTCAGAAGATGTCTCCCCTGTTTTAAACACATAAGAGCAGAGGATTAATGCATCATCATGCATTGAAATCATCAATCACACACCTAAACTCGTTGCTCTACACAAAAACCACATTTCGGCTACCAAACACTATCGAAATCACCCCAAAACCAAAACCAAAACCAGGCAAGATACATCACTTCTAATCATTTCTAAACGTCAATTAACATAAAAAACCAACACAACCACGTCCTTATACCTCCAGCTATAACATAACACCAAAATCACCCCAAAAAACCATCATTCTAACAAGCAAAACTTAGGAAAAACAAACCTATTCGGGATTGGATTGATAAAACCTCATTTGTAACATCAATTAACATCCAAAATACATTAGAAAACCATCTCAAAACCGAGCCTAATCATTCACCACGAAAATCTTCAAGATCTCTTCCAAAATCTTGAGTTTTAAGACAATTTCTTGTTTCTAACATTAAAACCACTTAAAAATCATTAATAAAGGATTGATAACTTGAGAATTTTAGTAAAGAACTGATCATTAGACGAGAAGGTCGAAGCTTACACTAATGGATGATTTCACCTTGATTTGGGCAAGTTTTCTTCAAAATTCAATGTAGAAATCAAGTGGATTTGATGAGGAATTGATTAAGAATCAAAGAAAGATTGAAATCTCATCAAATGAAGTGAAAATCAAAGTGTATTTGCTGAAGAAAATGTGTTTGGATGAAAGGAATTTGAGAGAAAATAAAATGAGAGAAAATTTGTGAAAAATAGTTATGAAAAGTCAAAGGTGTTTTTCTAATTTAATCATCTTCATTTTTTTAATTAAAACATTAATTAAATCACCCAAATTAAGGAAAAATCTGATGAAAACATTTTGGTAAAATTAGCTCCTTAAAGATTGAAGTTTCAATCCTTTACAAAACAATCACTACTTAACTTTGCAAAAATTGCGATTTGGCCACTACACCGAAATGTAGTATTTCCAAACCTTATTTTGTAAAATTGATTCCACCATTCTCTTTTATATATTAAATTAGGATTTTTAGATATTTTTCTATATTTTTTAAGTATCCCGAACTAGGTGTTCCCTAAAACTCCCTTTTAGATTCGAACCCTTTTAGATATTTTTCTATATTTGGGGTGTTACAACTCTCCCCCTCTTAAGAAATTTCATCCTCGAAATTTACCTGGAGGAAAAAGGTAAGGAAACTGCTACTTCATATCATCTTTTCTTTCCCACGTGGCTTCCTCAACACCATGATGCCTCCACAACACCTTAACCAGCTCAATGGTCTTACCACGGAGAACCTTACTGTCCGAATCCAAAATCTCGACTGGCTCCTCATCATAGGTCAAATTTGGATTCAACTCAACTTCCTCCATGGGCATAACATGTGAAGGATCTGACCAATACCTTCGAAGCATGGACACATGAAACACATTATGTATCCTTTCCAGCTCTTGTGGTAGCCTTAGCTTATAAGCAACAGGACCCACACGTTCTATCACCTCGTATGGTCCAATGTATCTAGGGCTCAACTTGCCCTTCCGGCCAAACCTCATCACCTTCTTCCAAGGTGAAACCTTCAATAACACACGGTCACCCACCACAAACTCTATCTCCTTATGCTTCAAATCCGTGTAAGACTTTTGCCGATCTGATGCTGCCCTCAACCACTCACAAATGAGCTTCACCTTCTCGGTGGTTCCTTTCAACAAAGCCGGCATCGAGACCAACTTTTGTCCCGTTTCAACCCAACAAAGAGGAGTTCTACACTTCCTCCCATACAAGGCTTCATAAGGTGCCATTTGAATACTTGCCTGGTAGCTATTATTATAAGCAAACTCAACCAAAGGCAAGTGCTTCTCTCAAGAGCCTTGAAACTCAATCACACAACACCTCAACATATCCTCAAGCACTTGAATAACACGCTTAGACTGACCATCCGTTTGCGGATGATAAGAAGTACTGAAATTCAGCCACGTACCCAATGCCTGAAGTAAACACTCCCAAAACCTTGTCGTGAACCTCGGATCCCTATCCGACACTATAGATTTTGGTACACCATGAAAACGTACAATCTCAGCAATGTACAGCTCTGCAAGCTTATCCAAGGTATACGTAGTATGAACGGGTAAGAAATGCGCACACTTCGTAAGGCGATCCACAATCACCTACACAGAATTCTTCGTTGATGGCATCAAAGGTAAACCAGACACAAAGTCCATGGTGATCCTCTCCCATTTCCATTTAGGAATCCTGAACAGTTGCAACAACCCCGAAGGAAACTGATGCTCAGCCTTAACCCGCTGAAAAACCATGCACTTGCTCACATATTCCGCAACATCCTTCTTCAAACCCACCCAATAGTACTCATCCCTCAGATCACGGTACATCTTTGTACTACCAGGGTGCATAGCAAAAGGACTACTATGAGCTTCGGTCAGAATAGTACGCCTCAACTCCACATCATTCGGCACTACTATCCGACTTCCAAAACATAGAACTCCATCATCATTAAAACAAAAATCCGATGGTCTATCCGGAGCAATATCTTGAACACGTGGCACCAAAGAATCATCCAACAACTGCTTATCCTTTATCAATTGAACCAGAGATGGTTTCACTTGCAATTTAGCAACAAGACCTCCATCTCGTGATATGCTCAAGCTAGCAAACATCACCCTTAACTCCACCGCCACTTTTCTGCTCAAGGCGTCCGTCACAACATTGGCCTTTCTCGAGTCATACTCGATCGTTAGATCGTAATCCTTAAGCAACTCCACCCATCGCTGTTGCCTAAGATTCAACTCTTTCTGAGACATCAAATACTTCAAACTCTTGTGATCCGTGTACACAGTACACTTCTCACCATAAAGATAATGTCTCCAGATTTTCAAAGCAAAAACCATTGCATCTAACTCAATATCATGCGTAGGATAATTGCGCTCATGCACCTTCAACTGTCGTGATGCGTAAGCCACCACCTTACCCTCTTGCATTAGCAAACACCCCAAACCAACGTAGGATGCGTCATTGTACACCACAAACTCTTTTCCTAATTCAGGTTGAACCAAGATAGGAGCTTGCGTCAAAGCTGCCTTAAGCTTCTCAAAAGCTTGCTGTCTCGCTTCCGTCAACTCATACTTAACATCCTTTTGCAACAACTTCGTTAAAGGGGCAGCAATCGTCGAAAATCCAACCACGAACCTGCGGTAGTATCCTGCCAACCCAAGGAAACTACGAGCTTCATGAACATACTTAGGAGACTTCCAATTCGTCACTGCCTCAACCTTCTGAGGATCAACTCGAATCCCTTTAGCCGAAACCACATGACCAAGGAACACAACTTCCTTTAGCCAAAACTCACACTTGCTCAGCTTAGCATAAAACTGATTTTCCAAAAGCGCTTGCAAGACAACCTTCAAGTGACCTTCATGCTCATCCTTAGTACGAGAGTACACAAGGATATCGTCGATGAACACCACAACGAACTTGTACAAGTATTCATGGAACACTCTATTCATCATGTCCATGAAAGCAACAGGAGCATTCGTCAAGCCAAACGACATTACAAGGAACTCATAATGCCCATACCTCGTTCTAAAGGCTGTTTTCGGCACATCCACATCTTTCACCTTTAGCTGATAGTACCCTAACCTCAAATCAATTTTTGAAAACACAGCTGCTCCCCGAAATTGATCAAAAAGGTCATCAATCCTCGGCAAAAGATACCTGTTTTTGATAGTCAACTTGTTCAGTTGACGATAATCGATGCACATTCTCATCGTGCCATCCTTCTTTTTCACAAACAAGACCGGTGCAGCCCAAGGTGACACAGTAGGCCGAATGAATCAACGATCAAGCAACTCTTGAAGTTGCGTCTTCAACTCCTTCAGCTCTTTAGGTGCCATGGGATAGGGAGCAATGGACACCAGAGTTGTGTTTTCATACATCTCAATCCCAAACTCCACCTCTCGACTAGGCAGCAATTCAGGTAATTCCTCTGGAAACACTCCATGGAACTCACGTACAGTTCTTATGTCCTGAACTCGCACCTCCTTTGAACTAGGATTCATCACAAAGGCTAGGTAAGCCTCGCAACCTTACCGCAACATCTAACTCGCTTCTAATGTAGAAACTACATTGGCAAGAAACTTCACATTCTCCCCCACTACCACCACTTCATAATCATCCGGAAGTTTCAACGAAACTCGCTTACTTTCGAAATCCACCACAGCTCTATGTTCAACAAGCTAATCCATGCCAAGGATTAAATCAAAGCCATAGAATGGCAATTCCATGGGATCAACAAGGAAAACATGATTTTGCACTTTCAAGGGACATCTCCTATACAACTTCCTCGTTACAACTGTCTCACCAAAGGAACTAGTCACACGCATACCAACATCCAAAGACTCAACAGGTAAACCAAGCATTTGAGAATGTTCACGCAATATGTACGAGTGTGTAGATCCAGAATAAATCAAATAAAGTAATGACAAGGATTGCAAAGTAAAGGTACCTACGATCACATCCGTATCATTCCTTCCCTCACGATGGGCATACACTCGATCTTGACCGCCACCCTCAGGTTGAATGGCCACAACATGTGCTACGTTCCTCCCACCATCATCCCTACGCTGAAAATTACCACGGCCGCGCCCACGACCTCTATGTGGCTCAGCTGCTCTCACCGGAGCTTGTCCCTCTCTTTGCGGTTGAGGACAATCTTTCTTCAAATGTCATTGGTTCCCAAAATTCCAGCATGTCCCAAGGTTACCCCAACACTCACCACCATGCCTTCTACCACAACGGTTACATTTAGGAGTCCTCAAAACAGCATTAGGTCCCTGCTGACCTCTACCAGGGTTACCACCCCCACGCCTAGCATCATAATGCAGCTTTCTATCCTTATGCCTCTTGTTGCGATATCTACCATAATCGCGTCCAGCCGCTCGCTTTCCAGAGCTAGATCCACCCGCTCGACTAGCCAAACCAAGATTCAATTCAATGTCCTTGGCTCTAGTGACCAAGACATTGAAATCCGTATTATCAGCCGCAAGCATATAAGTCTTGACATCCGCAACTAATCCATAACGGAATCGTTCGCACCTCTCCCGCTCACTAGGGATTAGTTTAGGTGCATACTGATTGAGGCGAACAAACTGAATTTCATATTCAGCTACTGACATGTTGCCCTGCACGAGAGACATAAACTCTCTTTTCTTTTCATCAAGGTAACGTGCTCCCAGGTACTTCCGCTTGAACGCATTCAAGAAGAACGTCCAAGTCACCTCATCATCATCCATCCCGGAGATAGTGGTCGTCCACCACGTATAAGCATCACCATGCAGCAGTGACACAACACAACCCAGCTTCTGCACATTGTTGCAGTTCATCTGACCCAGAATCCTCTTGGTGCTCTCCGACCAAGACTCAGATCCTTCCGGAGATAAGCCTCTCAACTCAGTCCCTCCTAGACTGTGAAGACGTTCCAAAGGCAACCTCACATTAGCATCATCCTGATGCGCAGCTCCATGAGCTCCAACTACTGCTGCCTGGAAAGCTCCAGCAATGGCCTGAATCAACATGGTCATATCAGGAGCAGCCTGCCCCTGCACTCCCTCGGGTCCAACAACCCCAGCACCAGCATTACCAGCACCGACACCACCACCACCGGTGTAACCCCCGTAGCCCGGTCTAGACGGTTGACCCGAACTACGAAGATTACACGAGGAAAACCAAAGTCAACCCGAAAGTCAACCTTGATTAACGACCCTTTTTTTTGTCTTAGTCTTGTCTAGATGCACATTAACCTTAAGTGTGACCATACAATCAACATATTAAAAGATCACAAACATCAGAGATCAAACAGGGACCCAATTGAACAAATTACCACATTAGGGACCAAATTGTAAATTCTGTTTAATTAAGGGACTTAACCCAAATTAGAGTTACCAACTTGAAATTAGTCATGTTACATGCTTCTCTGTGAAATTTCAGCTCAAAAGGACATCCACAGCTCATGCAATTGATCATTCAAGATTCAGGACCAAAACGCAAACATTCCAAAACATATAACTACCATGTCAGCCCCTTAACGGTCGACCGTTCCGGAACAGGCTAGCCCTGTTCCGAAACACGGGCCGTTCCGAAACGGGTTCCGGAACATGGCCTCGGCAGAGGCTAAACCGTTTCGAAACGGTGCATACCGTTTCGGACGCCTGGGTTCATGCAAGGCACCCGTTCCGAAACGGTACACCCCTGTTCCGAAACGCCTGCACAAAAACCAGCAAACATGCATACTAGATCATGCAATTGACCACTCAAACCTGCTCCAAACATCACCAAACTTTACCAGCATGCAATTAAACATATTTAACACATATAAGCATCATCAATTCAGCAAAAGCACATCTCATACAAAAAAGCCCCAAATTTAAGGTCATGCTTCCAACACAAGCTATCTACTTAAGCACCAACTTGCAAAACAAGCATATAAGGTTCAATTCAAAAACCAACAACCACAGCAACATTTAACATACTTAGGGAGTCTTAAACACCTCCCCAAACTAATACATTGGTCCCCCATTGCCAAAACATACAAAAGCTAAAACACTTATAAAACCTTCATACATTGAGCTTTACTTGTACTTGTTTGCTTGCCTCCTCTTGCTGCCCTCAATGCACTCTAATGCTCTGCATTATTGAATCAAGAAAACGAGAGAGCGTAAGCCAAAGCTTAGTGAGGAGTGCTCTTTTAAAACCATTCAATAATGCATTTAAAACCATTTGTAAAATCATGCTTGTAAACAACCTTTACACATGCTCAAAGCACACTTTAAATCAAGCAATATCATGCTTCCACATTTCATTTAAACAAGCATCACATGCTTCAACATAAACATTAAATCATGCATCTCATGCATCTCATGTACTATACATGTCATATTGGCTCAAGTGATACATTTCATTTAGAAATCAAGTTCAACAACTTTCCCCAAGGACTTTTAAACACCTTGGCCATGGACTTTTAAACACCATGAATGGACCACACAAGGACTTTTAACCACCTTTGTGTCCGTAGCTTGTAATACCCCAAGGACTTTTAAACACCTTGGCCCCAAGGACTTTTAAACACCTTGGCCCCATGGACTTTTAACCACCATGGAAAGGAGCACCTAAGGACTTTTAACCACCTTAGTGTCCGCAACAAGATTCATCCAAGGACTTTTAACCACCTTGATGATCTTAGATAACAAGGCTCACTCAAGGACTTTTAACCACCTTAGTGACCTTCACTTTTACAAACCATCACTTGCCAATACACACTTTATACATCATATAATCCACTGTTTTAAAGCATTTAAATCAAGCCATTTCATCATGCATTTCAAAGCATCAAATCATCATTTAACAATGCATTAAAAACAAGGTACTCTTACCTAGAGACACCTTCAACACATGGCTTAAAACCTCAGCATATATCATGCTAGAACATCAGCAATTATCATGCTTAAACATGCTTTCAAAACAGTAAACAAATCATGCAAAATCACCCTTTCACATTTCATCAAAACATGGCCACCACTTTAAAGAGAGTAATCCGAAAACTTACACTTGAGCTTAGCAAAGTTGTTTAGACTTAAACTAAGCTCCCAAAACCTTCAACCTTTGGTTTAAAAGCTGAAAATCCATTTTCACTCACCGATTACCAAACAAGCCTAGCCAACAAGCTTTCCAAGCTTCCGAAACCTTCCGAAAACACCTCCAAAACTCAAGGATCAACCTCCCCTGTTTCAAGCACATAAAAACAGAACATTAATGCATCCTTATGCATTAAAACACCAGCAACCACAACACAACTCGCTGCTCACCACAAATCTAACAATTTGGCTACCAAACACAACCGAAATCATCTCCAAACACTTCCAAAACTTAACCCAGCCAAGAACCATCACTTCTAACCATTTTTATACATCAACTAACATGCAAAAAGATCACAACCACGTCCTTATACCTCCAGGTATAACAGATCACCAAAAACACTCCAAAAACAACCAAAAACTCAAGCCAAACTTAGGAAATTCAACCTATCCGGGATTGCATTGATTAAACCTCAACTTCTAATCATTTTAGCATTCATTTAACATCATTTTGACACCTCAAAACCTGCTTAAACAGATCACACGAAATTTTTACCAAAATCACCAAATCTTGCATTATTAGCCAAGATCCATAAATCTACTTGAAAACCTTTAATTAAACATACATTTAGGATTGAAAACTTTAGGAATTTCATTAAAGAACTTAAAGTTCAGAGGAGAATCGTTCATACCTCCAAACTTGTGATTTCTCCACTTTTTGGAATGAAAACCTTGTTGAAACTTGTAGCAATTGAGTAGGTTTTGATTACACAATGATTTGCTAACAATTGTGAGTTGAAAAGATGAATTTAGGTGAAGAAATCAGATCAAAATATCTGAAAATGGTGATGTTTGGTTGGAGAGAAAAGGAGAAGAGAAAATAGGAAGTTAGGAAAGAAAAATAGTAAAATGAGTTTCCCTCCTTTCATCAAACCTTTAAAATCAGATTTTAGGATTAAAATATCTTAGAAAAAATCTGGAGAATTCACTTTTGAGCAAATAGCTCCTTAAAGATTCAAAGTTTCAATCCTTTTTAAAACAGCCACCAAATTTGCGAAAATTACATTTTGGTCACTAGCCAAAATGTCAACCTTCCAAAACTCATTTTCCAAAATTGTTTCCACAGTTCATCAATTTATATTAAAAGATGATTTTAGAACATTTTTCCATATTTTTAATGCAACCCGAACTAGGCTTTCCTAATTTAACCTCTTTCGATTCGAACAGCACTTTGACCAACCGGTCAACGCCCAAGACTTCCAAGCCCAAAACCGGGGCGTTACAACTCTCCCCCCCTTAAGAAATTTCGTCCTCGAAATTTACCTGAAGGAAAGAGATAAGGAAACTGCTTCAGCATATCCTCCTTCCGCTCCCACGTGGCTTCCTCAACACCGCGATGCTTCCACAGCACCTTCACCAACTCAATGGTCTTGCCACGAAGAACCCTGCTATCCGAATCCAGAACCTTCACCGGTTCCTCATCATAGGTCAAATCCGGATTCAATTCCACTTCCTCCACAGGCAACACATGCGAAGGGTCAGATCTATACTTCCGGAGCATAGAAACATGGAACACATCATGAATCTTTTCCAGCTCCTGAGGTAACCTCAACCGATACGCAACAGGACCAACACGCTCAACAACCTCATACGGTCCAATGTATCTAGGGCTCAGCTTACCCTTCCGCCCAAACCTCATCACCTTCTTCCAAGGCGAAACCTTCAAAAACACGCGATCACCCACCGCAAACTCTATCTCCTTACGCCTCAAATCCGCGTAAGATTTCTGCCGATCAGAAGCAGCCTTCAACCGCTCACATATGAGCTTCACTTTCTCGGTGGTACCTTTCAACAAAGCAGGCATCGAAACCAACTTTTGACCAGTTTCAGCCCAACACAGAGGAGTCCTACACTTCCTCCCATACAGAGCCTCATAAGGTGCCATCTGTATACTCGCCTGAAAACTGTTGTTGTAGGCGAACTCAACCAAAGGCAGATGCTTCTCCCAAGAACCTTGGAACTCTATCACGCAACATCTCAACATATCCTCCAAAATCTGAATAACACGCTCAGACTGGCCATCCGACTGAGGATGATACGATGTACTGAAATGCAACCTTGTACCCAGAGCTTGATGCAAACACTGCCAAAAACGCGACGTGAACCTCGGATCCCTATCCGACACGATCGACTTAGGCACACCATGCAACCTCACAACCTCAGCAACGTACAGCTCTGCCAGCTTATCCAAAGAAAACGTAGTATGCACAGGCAAGAAATGTGCACACTTCGTCAGGCGATCCACAATCACCCAAACAGAATTCTTCTTCGACGGAGACAAAGGCAAACCAGATACAAAATCCATGGTAACCCTCTCCCACTTCCATTCAGGGATTTTCAACGGTTGCAACAAACCAGAAGGAACCTGATGTTCAGCCTTAACGCGCTGACACACCAAACACTTGCTCACGAACTCTGCCACATCCTTCTTCAAGCCCACCCAATAGTACTCATCACGAAGATCGCGATACATCTTTGTACTACCAGGATGCATAGCAAAAGGACTACTATGACCTTCAGCTAGAATAGCACGCCTCAACTCAGCATCTGTAGGCACTACTATCCGACTACCAAAACACAACACTCCATCCTCATTAAAGCAGAAATCCGAAGGTCTACCCTCCGCGATATCCTGAACATGAGACACCAAGGAATCATCCAACAACTGCTTATCCTTGATCAACTGAACCAACGAAGGTTTCACTTGCAACTCAGCAACAAGACCACCATCCTGCGATATACACAAGCTAGCAAACATAGCTCTCAGCTCAACAGCTACCTTCCTACTCAAGGCATCCGCAACAACATTGGCCTTTCCAGGATGATACTCAATCGTCAGATCATAATCCTTGAGCAACTCCAACCAACGTCGCTGCCTGAGATTCAACTCCTTCTGAGACATCAGATACCTCAAACTCTTGTGATCCGTGTACACCGTACACTTCTCACCATACAGATAATGCCTCCAGATCTTCAGAGCAAAAACCACTGCAGCCAACTCAATATCATGCGTAGGATAATTGCGCTCATGCACCTTCAACTGCCGCGACACATAAGCCACAACCTTACCCTCTTGCATCAGCACACACCCCAAACCAACATAGGATGCATCACTGTAGACTACAAACTCTTTCCCTGATTCAGGCTGAATCAAGATAGGAGCTTGCGTCAAAGCCAACTTCAGCTTCTCAAAAGCTTGCTGCCTTACTTCTGTCCACTCATACTTAACATCTTTCTGCAGCAACTTCGTCAAAGGAGCAGCAATCTTGGAAAAACCATCTACAAACCTTCGGTAGTATCCTGCCAAACCAAGGAAACTACGAACCTCCTGAACAGACTTAGGAACTTTCCAGTTCATCACCGCTTCAATCTTCTGAGGATCAACACGAATCCCCTCAGCTGAGACCACATGCCCAAGAAAAACAACCTCTCTAAGCCAAAACTCACACTTGCTCAACTTAGCATAAAGCTGATTCTCCAACAAAGCTTGCAACACAATCTTCAAATGCTCTTCGTGCTCTTCCTCAGTACGCGAGTACACAAGGATATCATCAATGAACACCACAACAAACTTGTCCAGGTATTCATGAAAAACGCGATTCATCATGTCCATGAAAGCAGCAGGAGCATTTGTCAGACCAAACGGCATCACAAGGAACTCATAATGCCCATACCTTGTCCTGAAAGCTGTCTTAGGCACATCCACATCCTTCACCTTCAACTCATAATACCCTGACCTCAAGTCAATCTTAGAGAACACAGCAGCTCCCCGAAATTGATCAAAGAGATCATCAATCCTCGGCAAAGGATACCGATTCTTGATAGTCAACTTGTTCAGCTGACGGTAATCAATGCACATCCTCATCGTGCCATCTTTCTTCTTCACAAACAAGACAGGAGCACCCCAAGGCGAAACACTCGGCCGGATGAAACCACGATCAAGCAACTCTTGCAACTGCGTCTTCAACTCCTTCAGCTCCTTAGGTGCCATTCTATAAGGAGTAATGGACACAGGAGTGGTATTCTCATACAGCTCAATACCAAACTCCACCTCGCGATTAGGAGGTAAACCAGGCAACTCCTCAGGAAAAACATCAGGAAACTCCTTCACAACCCTGATATCCTGCACCCTCAGCTCCTTCGAACTAGGATTCATCACAAAAGCCAGAAAAGCTTCACAACCTTGCCTCAGCATCCTGCTCGCCTCCAAAGTAGAAACAACATTGGCAAGAAACTTCACATTCTCACCAACCACCACCACTTCATAATCATCCGCAAGCCTAAGCGAAACCCGCTTATTCTCACAATCCACAACAGCACGATGCTCAGCAAGCCAATCCATACCAAGGATCACATCAAAACCATAAAAGGGCAACTCCATAAGATCAACAAGGAAAACATGCTCTTGAACAACCAAAGGACATCTTCTATAAAGCTTGCGAGTCACAACAGTTTCACCAAAAGAACTAGTGACTCTAACACCAACATCCAAAAACTCAACAGGCAAACCAAGCAACTCAGCATGCTCACAAAGAATGTATGAATGCGTAGATCCAGAATCAATCAAAGAAAGCAATGACAAGGATTGCAAAGTAAAGGTACCTGCAATCACATCCGCATCATTCCTTCCTTCGCGCTGAGCATACACCCTCGCTTGGCCTCCACCCTCAGGTTGAATAGCCACAACATGAGCTACACCGCGCCCACTTTCCTCTCGTCTCTGAAAATTACCACGGCCGCGCCCACGACCTCTCTGCGATGCTGCAACAACAGGAGCACGCTCTTGACCACCAGCCATCCTCGGACAATCACGCCTCAGATGATCAGCTGAACCACAGTTCCAGCACTCATAACCAGCTGCTATCACAGGTGCTTGCACCTCCCTCCCAGCACGAGGACAGTCACGCTTCAAGTGACCACGTGAACCGCAAATCCAACAAGCACTAGGGTCAGCTCTAGCATTGCCACCCCTAGCAGGTGCACCTCCACCTCTCTTAGACGAGGACTGAAACCTCTGATCACGTCCTCTCTTGTTCCGACCACCGGAACTATATTCAGCAGCTCTCTTTCCAGAACTAGCTCCAGCACCCTTAGCAGACAAACTCAGGTTCATCTCAATGTCCTTGGACCGACTAACCAGCACATCGAAATCATTGTACTCAGCAGCTAACATATAGGTCTTAACCTCCGTCACCAAACCATAACGGAACCTTTCGCACCTTTCGCGCTCATCAGGTACCAACTCAGGTGCATACTGGCTAAGACGTACAAACTGTACCTCATACTCAGCCACACTCATGTTCCCTTGGGTCAGAGACATGAATTCACGCTTCTTTTCATCCAGATATCTAACCCCCAGATATCTCCTCTTGAACGCATGCTGAAAGAACGTCCAAGTAACATCAGCATCAGCCATACCAGAGATTGTGGTCGTCCACCACGTATAAGCATCACCTTGCAGCAGTGACACCACACATCCCAGCTTCTGCACATCAGTGCAACTCATCTGCCCCCAAGACACGCTTGGTACTTTCCAACCATGCTTCTGACCTCTCAGCTGACATACCCCTAAACTCAGTCCCACCAAGACTGCGCAAACGTTCCAAGGGTAGTCTAGCACCAGCATCTCCTTGATGCCCAGCTCCTTGAGCTCCAGCTACTGCTGCTCGAAACGCACCCGCAATAGCTTGTACCAGCACAGACATATCAGGTATCGCTTGCCCCTGACCAGCTTCAGGTCCTGCAGCTCCAGCACCAGCTGCTTCAGCTCCAGCTCCAGCTCTTTCCCTCTCCGCACCACCACCACCAGGTGGAGGAGGAGGTATCACAGCACTACCAGTGTGCTCATCATTCACATTCCCCTCCGGGGTCGTAGCTCTCACGCTACTCCTTAACTCTCTACGTGGTGCCATACTATTACCATGCATAACAATACAAAATAAAACAAGTCAGGACCAGCAAGGTAAGCAAATTCCAAGTATTCAAGCTCAATTTCTTTCAAAAACAACATCATCTCTTTAGCTTTTGTTTGGCAATGGGTACCCTCATCATGCATCATCACAACATGCATCACATATATATATCATCATATCATATCACTGAACATGCTTTCACTCAACAAGCATACAAACCAAACCATGCTTCAATCATGCATACACACACATTCCCAATTACTCGAGAACTCAGCTCTGATACCACCAAATGTAACCCCCGTAGCCCGGTCTAGACGGTTGACCCGAACTACGAAGATTACACGGGGAAAACCAAAGTCAACCCGAAAGTCAACCTTGATTAACGACCCTTTTTTTTTGTCTTAGTCTTGTCTAGATGCACATTAACCTTAAGTGTGACCATACAATCAACATATTAAAAGATCACAAACATCAGAGATCAAACAGGGACCCAATTGAACAAATTACCATATTAGGGACCAAATTGTAAATTCTGTTTAATTAAGGGACTTAACCCAAATTAGAGTTACCAACTTGAAATTAGTCATGTTACATGCTTCTCTGTGAAATTTCAGCTCAAAAGGACATCCACAGCTCATGCAATTGATCATTCAAGATTCAGGACCAAAACGCAAACATTCCAAAACATATAACTACCATGTCAGCCCCTTAACGGTCGACCGTTCCGGAACAGGCTAGCCCTGTTCCGAAACACGGGCCGTTCCGAAACGGGTTCCGGAACATGGCCTCGGCAGAGGCTAAACCGTTTCGAAACGGTGCATACCGTTTCGGACGCCTGGGTTCATGCAAGGCACCCGTTCCGAAACGGTACACCCCTGTTCCGAAACGCCTGCACAAAAACCAGCAAACATGCATACTAGATCATGCAATTGACCACTCAAACCTGCTCCAAACATCACCAAACTTTACCAGCATGCAATTAAACATATTTAACACATATAAGCATCATCAATTCAGCAAAAGCACATCTCATACAAAAAAGCCCCAAATTTAAGGTCATGCTTCCAACACAAGCTATCTACTTAAGCACCAACTTGCAAAACAAGCATATAAGGTTCAATTCAAAAACCAACAACCACAGCAACATTTAACATACTTAGGGAGTCTTAAACACCTCCCCAAACTAATACATTGGTCCCCCATTGCCAAAACATACAAAAGCTAAAACACTTATAAAACCTTCATACATTGAGCTTTACTTGTACTTGTTTGCTTGCCTCCTCTTGCTGCCCTCAATGCACTCTAATGCTCTGCATTATTGAATCAAGAAAACGAGAGAGCGTAAGCCAAAGCTTAGTGAGGAGTGCTCTTTTAAAACCATTCAATAATGCATTTAAAACCATTTGTAAAATCATGCTTGTAAACAACCTTTACACATGCTCAAAGCACACTTTAAATCAAGCAATATCATGCTTCCACATTTCATTTAAACAAGCATCACATGCTTCAACATAAACATTAAATCATGCATCTCATGCATCTCATGTACTATACATGTCATATTGGCTCAAGTGATACATTTCATTTAGAAATCAAGTTCAACAACTTTCCCCAAGGACTTTTAAACACCTTGGACCCCAAGGATTTTTAAACACCTTGGCCATGGACTTTTAAACACCATGAATGGACCACACAAGGACTTTTAACCACCTTTGTGTCCGTAGCTTGTAATACCCCAAGGACTTTTAAACACCTTGGCCCCAAGGACTTTTAAACACCTTGGCCCCATGGACTTTTAACCACCATGGAAAGGAGCACCTAAGGACTTTTAACCACCTTAGTGTCCGCAACAAGATTCATCCAAGGACTTTTAACCACCTTGATGATCTTAGATAACAAGGCTCACTCAAGGACTTTTAACCACCTTAGTGACCTTCACTTTTACAAACCATCACTTGCCAATACACACTTTATACATCATATAATCCACTGTTTTAAAGCATTTAAATCAAGCCATTTCATCATGCATTTCAAAGCATCAAATCATCATTTAACAATGCATTAAAAACAAGGTACTCTTACCTAGAGACACCTTCAACACATGGCTTAAAACCTCAGCATATATCATGCTAGAACATCAGCAATTATCATGCTTAAACATGCTTTCAAAACAGTAAACAAATCATGCAAAATCACCCTTTCACATTTCATCAAAACATGGCCACCACTTTAAAGAGAGTAATCCGAAAACTTACACTTGAGCTTAGCAAAGTTGTTTAGACTTAAACTAAGCTCCCAAAACCTTCAACCTTTGGTTTAAAAGCTGAAAATCCATTTTCACTCACCGATTACCAAACAAGCCTAGCCAACAAGCTTTCCAAGCTTCCGAAACCTTCCGAAAACACCTCCAAAACTCAAGGATCAACCTCCCCTGTTTCAAGCACATAAAAACAGAACATTAATGCATCCTTATGCATTAAAACACCAGCAACCACAACACAACTCGCTGCTCACCACAAATCTAACAATTTGGCTACCAAACACAACCGAAATCATCTCCAAACACTTCCAAAACTTAACCCAGCCAAGAACCATCACTTCTAACCATTTTTATACATCAACTAACATGCAAAAAGATCACAACCACGTCCTTATACCTCCAGGTATAACAGATCACCAAAAACACTCCAAAAACAACCAAAAACTCAAGCCAAACTTAGGAAATTCAACCTATCCGGGATTGCATTGATTAAACCTCAACTTCTAATCATTTTAGCATTCATTTAACATCATTTTGACACCTCAAAACCTTGCTTAAACAGATCACACGAAATTTTTACCGAAATCACCAAATCTTGCATTATTAGCCAAGATCCATAAATCTACTTGAAAACCTTTAATTAAACATACATTTAGGATTGAAAACTTTAGGAATTTCATTAAAGAACTTAAAGTTCAGAGGAGAATCGTTCATACCTCCAAACTTGTGATTTCTCCACTTTTTGGAATGAAAACCTTGTTGAAACTTGTAGCAATTGAGTAGGTTTTGATTACACAATGATTTGCTAACAATTGTGAGTTGAAAAGATGAATTTAGGTGAAGAAATCAGATCAAAATCTCTGAAAATGGTGATGTTTGGTTGGAGAGAAAAGGAGAAGAGAAAATGGGAAGTTAGGAAAGAAAAATAGTAAAATGAGTTTCCCTCCTTTCATCAAACCTTTAAAATCAGATTTTAGGATTAAAATATCTTAGAAAAAATCTGGAGAATTCACTTTTGAGCAAATAGCTCCTTAAAGATTCAAAGTTTCAATCCTTTTTAAAACAGCCACCAAATTTGCGAAAATTACATTTTGGTCACTAGCCAAAATGTCAACCTTCCAAAACTCATTTTCCAAAATTGTTTCCACAGTTCATCAATTTATATTAAAAGATGATTTTAGAACATTTTTCCATATTTTTAATGCAACCCGAACTAGGCTTTCCTAATTTAACCTCTTTCGATTCGAACAGCACTTTGACCAACCGGTCAACGCCCAAGACTTCCAAGCCCAAAACCGGGGCGTTACAACCGGGTGGTCCACCACTAGGGGGAGGAGGAGGTAAATCTTCAGCATTCTCGACATTCTCATTATCAGCCATCGATCTAGTATTTATTCTCAGCTCTCTACGTGGCCCCATAATAAAAACAATGCACTAAGAAAAATGTAATAAACACAATTAGGCGCAATAAGGTAAGTAATCCAAGTACTCAAGCTCATTTTCGAAAACAATTCTACTCATTAGTTTTGATATGGCAATGGGATCCCCAACCACACTCCAAACATAGCACAGCATCAAAAAAATCATCTCAATTGAATCATACACCACTAATCATACATCATTCTTTCACCAAGAAGATACATCATTCATAAACACATACATCACCCACATATCAAACCCCAATTATTTGATAACCTGGCTCTGATACCAACAAATTTAACACCTTAGCTCGGCCTAGACGCTTGACCCGAACTACAAAGATTACACGGAGAAAACCAAAGTCAACCCGAAAGTTAACCTTGATTAACGACCCTTTTTTTCATTTTAATCTTGTCTAAATACATATTAAACCTAAGTGAGTACTCATGAAACATAGATGAGAAAGACACTGCGATCGGATATCAATTAGGGACTCATTTGCACTTTATACAAGATTAGGGACCAAATTGTAATTTTTGTAAACTAGAGGGTCTTCATTGATTTCAGGATTACCATTATGAAATTAATCATGTTACATGCTTCTCTGCCAAATTTCATCTTAAAACGACATCTCAAGCTCAAGCAATTGCAATCACAACATTTAGGACTAAATTGTAAAGCATGCAGACTCGAAACAATTGAAATCTGTGTCCAACGGTCACCCGTTTCGGAACACCTACCCACCATACCGAAACGCTGTATCGAAACGGTTTTGACCGTTTCACACACGAGTATGTTCCGAGACCAGTACCGAAACATGGCATTCCAGTAGCCAAATTGTTTCGAAATAGACTCCACCGTTTCGAAACACAAAAGCCATTTCAGGCCCCTGTTTCGAAACACTAGAGGGTGTTTTGATACGACCTGCCCTGAAACAGAAGCTTTTGTTGGTTTCTCATCCTTTAACACACTCAAACATGCTTCAAAGACTCCCAAATCATGCCAGCAAACCATCATACATATAAGGAACATATTTGGGACATTCTAACACGAACCTAGCATCAAACACAAATTCACATAGTCTAGAGGCATGCTTCCTAATCACAAACCAATATAAGCAATCCAATCCTCAAACCAAAACAATTAAGGCCATTTACAACTCAAACAAGCCAACACAAACTTGCCACAACCTTAGGGAGTTCAACATATCTCCCAATTGCAATCCTTGGTTTCCCATTGCCATTATATCAAAACTAAAGTGTGTAAAAACTTCACCATACATGAGCTTGAACTTCCTTGGATGATCTTAACTTCCTTGATGCCCGAAAACACCTCAATTATACTCCCTCCGTCCCACTAAAACTGTCACATGTTGACTTTTTTGGTCAAAATTTTTCAACTTTGACTATAATTTATTTAAATATTTTAATTAATTAAAAATTATAAAAAATATATTTGAAAAACTAGTTGATTCAAAGTTTTTAAAATATATTTTTTCATATTTTTATCAATAATAAATTTTAAATTATAAGAGGTCAAAGTTAAAAATGTTTGACCCAAAAAAGTCAACATGTGACAATTTTAGTGGGACAGAGGGAGTATGCATTATTGGTAAAAGAGAGAGCGTAAGCACAAATGCTTAGTGAGGCATGCTCTAAAGAAAACCAACACAATAACGCAAGTCTTGAAAACACTTTCTCAAAAGCTTTTGAACAACATGCTCATTCTATCTCATTCTTGAAAACCATTCAAAGCAACTTCTCATTGAAAACACATGTACCTTCATTCTATCTCATGCATTTAAACCAATGCAAAACTCATGGCAAAGACATACTCATGCTTGTACTCTAAAGCATTTCATAAACAAATTACATACGCATTTCTCATTGCATAAACCATTTCATCAAAGGTACATGTGAATCAAAAACCATTACATATTTTATATTGACATTTCACATCTCTTTACTACTCGGATATGCGGACATCTCACTAGACACTTCCGGTGGCATCTCTCATCACCGTACTCACTCATCTAGCAACATAATTTTTGGTGGAATCTCACATCACCGTACTCACATGGCGGAATCTCTCATCGCCACAAAGCTTGGGTATTTCACCAAGTCCTACCCGATGGAATGCCCATCATCAGTTCTCCCCCTTTGGCTTAACCAAAGAGCACGTACGAATTTTTAGTTTATAGTTCACTCCCATCCTATTGATCGATCAATTATATTTGGTAAGTATCTCAACATCTATGCCAATATATTATGTTAAAACATCATCTCACCTACTGTTTTTCATGCAATAATTCTCAAACATTCTCATCTCATTTCAAAACCATAACATTTGCTATTCTTTAACATAAAAGCTCAAATATCAACTATGCGACATGTTACTTCATGAAATCATTTCAAGCGTCATCACATGCTATAAAATATGCATAAAACAGTAGGAATTTATCAATCTAAAACCATGAGCATGTAAAAGTATTTTAGGGGCAATCACCACATTCAAGAGAGCAATCTAGCCAATACTAACTTCCGGTCTTAGGAAGGTGTTTCAAACCTTTCCTAAATCCCCAAACCATGTTTCTTTGTCCCTCAAGGACTTCTAAAACCATACGCACTCACCGATTACGTTTCGCCTGCTCACCGAAACACAATCTAAGCTCCGGATCAACTCCAAAGATGTCCGAAGATGTCTCCCTTGTTTTAAACACATAAGACTAGAGGATTAATGCATCATCATGCATTGAAATCATCAGCCACACACCTAAACTCGCTGCTCTACACAAAAACCACATTTCGGCTACCAAACACTACCGAAATCACCTCCAAACTCTTCCAAAACAAAACCCAACCAAGATCCATCACTTCTAATAATTTCTAAACATCAATTAACATCAAAAAGCAACACAACCACCTCCTTATACCTCCAGCTATAACAGAACACCAAAATCACCCCAAAAACCATCATTCTAACAAGAAAAACTTAGGAAAAACAAACATATTCGGGATTGAATTGATAAAACCTCATTTGTAACATCAATTAACATCCAAAATACATTAGAAAACCATCTCGGAACAGGGCCCAATCATTCACCACGAAAATCTTCAAGATCTCTTCCAAAATCTTGAGTTTTAAGACAATTTCTTGTTTCTAACATTAAAACCACTTAAAAATCATTAATAAAGAATTGATAACTTGGGAATTTTAGTAAATAACTGATCATTAGAGGAGAAGAACGAAGCTTACCTCTAATGGATGATTTCTCCTTGATTTGGGCAACTTTTCTTGAAAATTCAATGTAGAAATCAAGTGGATTTGATGAGGAATGGATTAAGAATCAAAGAGAGATTGAAATCTCATCAAATGAAGTGAAAATCAAAGTGTATTTGCTGCAGAAAATGTGTTTGGTTGAAAGGAATTTGAGAGAAAATAAAATGAGAGAAAATTTGTGAAAAGTAGTTATGAAAAGTCAAAGGTGGTTTTCTAATTTAATCACCTTTATTTTCTTTAATTAAAACATTAATTAAATCACCCAAATTAAGGAAAAATCTGATGAAAACATTTTGGTAAAATTAGCTCCTTAAGGATTCAAAGTTTCAATCCTTTACAAAACAATCACTACTTAACTTTGCAAAAACTGCGATTTGGTCACTACACCAAAATGTAGTATTTCCAAACCTTATTTTGTAAAATTGATTCCATCATTCTATTTTATATATTAAATGAGGATATTTAGATATTTTTCTATATTTTTAAAGTATCCCGAACTAGGTGTTCCTTAAAACTCTCTTTTAGATTCGAATCGTTTTCCAGACCGATCCGGTTCAGACTCTAAACATCTAGGCCCAAATATGGGGTGTTACACATAGCATTGACAATGTTGGCATGAGATTATGTATAAGTATAACCATTGCATTATTGTTACTTACATTGTTTGTGACTACCTCACTAGGCAAAGTATGCCTAACGTGTATCATCTCATGCATTTTTAGGTTAAGAAGGTTTGCATGTCGGAAGATAGGATTGGCAAGCAAGACAAGTCACTACCAACCCCAAGTAATGTGTTTTTGTCTTATAAACCCCTAGGAAGGTGGAAAAGTAGTTGAACTAGTCATTGATGCCTATTTTGTTGTGTTGGTTTATTGCTAAGATTGTAATAAGTTATATAGCTTAAAATGCCTCTTTTGGTAAACTTTAAAATGGATGCAAAATGCATACATAGCTCAAAAAGGTAAAAACATCGTAAATGTATTAACATGGTCATAAAATTTGGCATGCTAGTAGTTTATACCATTGAAATATTGTGTGTAAAGTTCGTTGCATTTGAACATCGTTCGACGGGGTAAATCAATTAAAAACAAGTAAAAATCCGTCATTACAGGCCAGGCCTGTATCGAAACGGTCTAAAGGGAAAGGTTAATAAGAGTCGATTCTCGTGCACCTGTTTCGAAACAACATAGGGTGTTTCGATACGGGGTTAGGTAAATTGCTTAAAGGCTTATTGAACAGATTGCTAATGTTACAATTTAGCCACTCAATTTCTTAAGAATAAATTGATTATGTTAATGAGCTCAAAATAGTAGGAAATTTTATAGGCTAGCTATCCATGCATTAAATTACATTGTTTTACTGTCTGCTTCTTTAAAAAGACATGTTATTGTCACTTTTTACAAACTAGTCCCTAAACATATAAAAGTTATAAAATGATTCTAAATGGTTATTTGTGGATTTCTTATGATTGAATTTGACTAATAAACGTATTGGTAACGTTTTGTATGACTAATATTGATTAAGGATGAGCATAAGATGAAATTTTATAGCACCGACCATCGTATTGTCCTTCGGTAATACGCTTCGACCTGATTCTCTACCAGGCCAGGAAGGGGGTGTTACATTTGTGGTATCAGAGCCAGAGTTTAGTCGATTCTAGGACTAAACCGAAGTCTATTGCATTGTTATTGCGTTACTTTGCCACTTAGGGGTTTTATATTATGTATACTGTGACTTGTCGACTAATCCGATCTTTCATAGAGATATGTTTGAGACAAATGAAGCTCACATTGACGATCTTGCTACCGGCTCCTCGACACATGGTGAGGAGATTAGAGGAGGAGATCCTCAGAATCCGCTGCAACCATAGGACCCTCCTATTCAGGGTACTGAGCCTGCAGCACCTACTGCTCAGGCTGAATGCTATCAGAACATTGTTAACATGTTTAAGCAGTTTATGACTGCGATGCAAGCAAGACCACCAGTTTAGCCTACTCCCCCTCTTGCACAGTATGTCCAAGCCCTTTTGGACAAGATGGCTTCGCTCCGAGCCTATTCTTTCACTGGACAATATGATGATAATCCTGAAATTGCTGAGTATTGGCTAGACAACACACTTCGTATCTTGAATAAACAACTGCAATGTTTATATGAGCATAAGTTGGAATGTGTCGTTGTGTTGCTGACGGACGAAGCTCTCATGTGGTGGGAAACTACTATTCTCACAGCTCCTCAAGGATCGGTCACCTGGAAGTTCTTTCTCCGAGAATTTCGAAATAAATATATCAGTGAGTACTATCTCGCGGAGAGACAGAATACCTTCCTTCACTTGAGGCAAGGAGGACGACCTATCGAGCAATATATTCATGATTTCTGTAAATATTGTCGATATGAAGCAGAGTTTATGAAGAAGGAAGAAGACAAGTGTAGAATGTTCATAGCTGGCTATAGCGCCGAACTGCGACCTATGTTTACAGCCCTTGGAATCACCAACTTCCAAGATTTGGTGAACCGAGTTAAAGCAACAGAGGCTGCACAGAGAGCTCAGAGAGAAAATATGTCCAGTATATCGGAGAAAAGGGCATGGGGCAATTATCGACCTCCCAAATGGAACAAGAAGGGCAAGAATCAAGGATAGAGGCAAGCTTCATATTCACAACCTTCCCATACCGGGAACATCGAGAGACCACAGACTATCACCCAGTCCTAGTCTAAGGCGGCTTCAGTTGAGAGTACTGGAGGTTCGAACCGGAGTGTTCAACATCTAGTTTGTAATTTTTGTCAGAAACGGAACCCTACTGGCCAGTGTCGTAAGCAGATGGGAACATGTTTCTTTTGTGGCGAACAAGGACATTTTATCAGGGATTGTCCTTAGAATCCCTCTAAGTTAGTGGCTGTGCACGGAGACACCATCTCACCTGCCCAATCCTTCCAAGGAAAGGGCCAAGACAAGCACCATCGAGAACCTCAAGCAGACCATGCGGATCCGAGAAGCAAGGTAACAAGCAGGAATCGAATGCCTCTGCCCAGATGTATCATGTGAGAGGCCGCAAGAAGGATGACGAGCCTGATGTTATAGCAGGTACCGTTATGTTATATGCACACTCATTGTATGTATTGATTGATCCTAGATCTACACATTCTTTTATAAGCCTGTGATTGGTTCAAAGATATAGGATGTCCAGCGAACCTACGACAACAAAAATATCCGTGACAAATCCGTTAGGTGATTGTGTTACTCTAAGCCTTGTATGCAAGAATTGTCTGATCTTGATTCAAGGAATTATGTTCCTCGTGGATCTCCTAGTTTTACCAATCCACGAGTTTGATGTGATTCTAGGCATGTATTGGCTTAGTAAACATCAAGCGTGGGTAGACTGTAGTAAGCGAAAATTGTATCTCCGAGGCCTCGGCAAGGAAAGAATAATAATGCTGATAGAATCTTGGAACTCCATGTTGTGTGATTTGTCCACAGAATCAAGGAATGAACCTTAGATCCACGATATTGACATAATAAGTGAATTCCCAGATGTTTTTCTTGACGAACTTCCGGGATTGCCCCCAACCTGTGAAGTGGAATTCGGCATCGAGGTGCAACCTGGGACTGCTCCAGTTTCCATTGCACCATATCAGATGGCAGCTGCAGAATTGAAAGAATTAATAGCTCAAATTCAGGACCTTATGAATAAAGGTTTTATTCAACCGAGCTCTTCACCTTGGGGAGCACCAGTTCCTTTTGTCAAGATGAAGGATGCTTCCATGCGATTGTGCATTGACTATAGACAATTGAATAAAGTAACCATCAAGAATAAATATCTATTGCCCATGATAGACAACTTGTTCGACCAATTAAAAGTTTCCTATGTGTTTTCCAAGATCGATTTAAGGTTTGGCTATTATCAAATGAGAGTCAAGGAGTGTGATGTGCCTAAGACTGCCTTCTATACAAGATATGGACACTACGAATTCTTGGTGATGCCTTTTGGGATAACTAATGCACCAGCAGCTTTTATGGATTTAATGAATCGGGTATTTAGACCCTATCTTGATAAATTCGTAGTGGTGTTTATAAATGATATCTTAATCTATTCCAAGAATGAAATGGAGCATCGAGATTATCTTCGTATTGTACTTCAGACTCTGAGTGAAATAATTGTATGCAAAGTTTTCCAAGTGTGAGTTATGGCTCACCAAAGTTGCCTTTTTGGGGCATATTGTATCGGCTTCGGGCATTCAGGTGGACCCGAAGAAAATCCAAGCTATTGTAGATTGGCATCCACCAAAGAATATTGGTGAAGTCAGAAGCTTCCTTCGGCTTGTTGGCTATTACCGTAGATTCGTGAAGGGATTTTCTATGTTAGCCGCTCCTTTAACCAAATTATTGAAGAAGGAAGCCCTTTTGATTGGATCAAGGCTTAAAAACGAAGCTTCGATCAATTAAAACAAGTTCTGACCCATGCACTTGTCTTGACCCAGCTCGAGTCAGGAAAAGACTATACAGTTTACAGTGATGCATCGCATCTTGGGTTAGGATGCGTATTGATGGAAGAAGGCAAGGTTATGTCTTATGCTTCGAGGCAAATTAAGCCACACTATATGAATTATCCCACCCATGACCTTGAATTGGCTGCAGTTGTCTTTGCATTAAAAATCTGGAGGCATTGTCTCTACGGAGAGAAATGCTATCTTTTCACCGACCATAAAAGCCTCAAATATTTATTGACTCAGAAGGAGTTGAATCTTCGGCAACGGAGGTGGATGGAACTCCTTAAAGAATATGATTTGGTTATTGATTACCATCCGTGCAAGGCCAATGTTGTAGCGGATGTGCTTAGCCGCAAACCTTTTCCTGGTAAGCATCGATAATAGACTTGAAGTCATATGTATTGTGAACTACGTTAACTCATCGTAATATTGCTATATTGTAGCCCCTCGAGCAATTAACGCTCATTTCTAACTTCGGAAGAATCATTGTCTTGTAGCTAAACTTCAAGTCCAGTCTACCATCATTAAGTGAATCAAGGATTTGCAAGAGCAAGATCCTGAGCTCCAAGCCATTGTCTCTAAACTAGCGGATAACCCTGACTTCAGAATTAATTCTAAAGGACTCTTATGTTTCTGTGATCGAATTTGTGTACCTAACGATGAAACTTTTCGCACCGACATCCTTTCCGAAGCTCATTCGAGTTCTTTTTCTGTTCACCCTGGGTCTGTGAAAATGTATAAAGACCTACGTGAGCTCTATTGGTGGCCAGGCATGAAGCATGCCATAGTTGATTACATTTCCAAGAGTCTCATGTGTCAATGTGTTAAGGCATAACATTGTACCCCTTTTGGACTACTACAACCTATTGATCCACCGAAATGGAAATGGGAAAATATAACTATAGACTTTTTTATAGGTCTACCGTTGACCCCTGCGATGTTGGGTCACGTTGGCACGCCCCATGGCGCAGCAGAAAAATTAATCTGACGTAATCCGGAGAGGATCCATGTACAGGAATGAATCCGGGGTGAAAAGATGAAAAGTTACCTTTTAGAACTCTGGAAACTGGAAAACCGATGGTATGTCGGAATAACCACGTCAAGTAAAACCAGAATCGTCACAGGTTCGCAACGACCTCTACGGAGTCCACCCGAACAAAACGAACAAAGTTTCCGCCTCCCTAACACTTAGGGATAAATATCGACAGGTTTGAACACCATCCAGGGAGAAATCGAAATCCCTCTAGAGATTCTTGAGGGAGTCTGAAATCGACCAGGGGTTCTACCGAGACTTGGATTCGAACAAGGGAACCTTTATGGATTTGCCAGGGGCAAGTAGAACACCAGAAAAATATCGAACAGTTTCTCAGAGAGCTTTCTGGGATATGTCGAATTCCAGTAGGGAATCCCTAGGGGTGTTGTCGAAATCTTCAAGAGGAGGAAGAGACATGATTTGGTTGCTAGCCCTTGTCCCTTTAAATAGTATTCGTAGACTTAATTCTAGATGGATAGCTTGAATCCAAGTTCAACCAAAATTCATAGAATCTAATTCTACTTGAAATTGGTTTATATTAAATATACATTATATTTAATAATATTAAATGAAATATATATATATTTAATTATGTAGAATCTTATTCTACATAAAACATGGATTTTAATATACATTATATTTAATCCAAAAATATATATTTTTATTATATAGAATCTCATTCTATCTTTACTTGGATTTAAATATAATTAAATATATATTTTTAATTATGTAGAATCTAATTCTATATGAACTTGGAATTAAATATACATTATATAAATTCCAAATATATATTAAAATTTCTAAAATCTTATTCTATAATATTTAAGTCTCTAAATATTTTCCATACTCTAAATAATATCTGATAAATACAATATTTATCCAATATTATTCTCATTTAAGGGAGTTGCCGATTTCCCTTATCCCTTAGGGGATTTTCGGCAACCTCCCTAAAATAGGGAGTATGGTTTCCAATTTTTGTTCGTTTCATTCAAAGGGTGTGACCCTTGTAGGTTCACGCAATGTTAGTAGCGAAATTAGAACTGTTCTAATTTTACAAACAATGAGTGGCATCTAGCAATACATCATTGCTACCTAAGTTGCATGAAGTCATAGTTTGGCTTTCCTAATTCCTGAATAAACTTCCTTTATGTATTTCATCCTTTTGTCCTTTATATCTTAGATGAAAACAAGTCATGGGTTAGTCACACTTGCGTTGTCCATCTAGTGTTTCTTGATGTCTTGAGTAGATTATTATAAACGAATCTCTATGATATCTCATATCATAATATTCGAGCATGGCCATGCATTTTCTAATCTCACTCAATCAAGTGGCTGAAGATATTTCTCCCATTATGTAGGAGGGACAAATCCTTTCTTGATCAACCATATTTCACTACATAGGTCATCACGTATCCAATCACCAGTCTTTATAATGTAGTCAGGTACGACACATGTTTGACTATGTCAAAATACGTAAATCTTTATGTTGAAATCTTGTTGATCTCAAGTCTGAGGATTATACATATGTTTATCATGAGCAATGTTGTGACTGTCACATAATTACCCAAGAAACATGCTCATAGTGGGTCAATCCAGTACGTTGTTCTCTAACAAATAATTATGTGTTAATTTTGACATCTCTAACCAATGACAACACTTGTTATCAATCAACCACATATTAGTCTTTATATATTATCAATGTCCTTACTCGTAATAATATTCGACTAAGGATCCTATTTAACAATAATCGTATTATTGTATGGACATTATTATCCAATGGTTAGTTTGATGCACATAAACATACCAAATGATAATAACGACAATACCATTACTTGATAAATCTAGTAAAATAGTATGTTTATTGAATCATCATATGATTGGTCTTTGGGCATACTCCAACAATTTCCCACTAGCACTAAGACCAATCATTCTCGTATCTAATACGATATGGCTTAGTGTAACTGACATGCTTATGTTGTGTCAAAAGCTTTGCAGGGAGTTGACAAAGTTATCAACTTTGTGCGTATGTTGCATACTTTCACATCTCCAAGATGTAAGCACTTTAGAATATGTTTGGATTTATTGATGAGATCTGGGTTTTATTTGCTTACGCAAAGGTTCCATCAAACAGGGTTATGTAGCATCTAATATGCTGGGAACAACCCTTAGTTCAGAAGTGAACCCTTTAGAGCTAAACATCCTTCTTTATTGCTATGTCAACTGTAATACATTCAGCCTATGTTGTAGAGTTAGTTACTGTCTCATGTTGCTAACTTGCATTATCTTCTATTAATGCAAAACGGATAGCGATCTTTAGTTCATTTTGATGAGTATGTCATCTACATACAATACTTAGGAAAGTAACAATGCTCCCACTAGCTCTTTTGAAAACAAGACTCCCTTTTGTTTCTAGATAAACCAAACCTTTTGATTGTATCTTCTGAAACGAATATCCCAACATCGAGAAGCTTGCCTTAGTCTACAGATAGACCTTTGTAGCCTACATACCTTCCAAGTGTTTACTGGAGTGACAAAACCTTATGGATGTGTCATGTACATATCTATCTCAAGTTTTCCCTTAGGAAAGCGGTTTTGACATTCCTTTATTTGATTCCATAATCATGGTATGTAACTACTTGCAAGTGAGATTAAGATGGATTAAACATATCTACAAGGAAGATGCTTTATCATAGTCTATACTATGAAGTTTGTCGAAAAATTTTAGCGACGAATCATCCTTTGTATGTTTTATCATCCATGTCGGGTTTTTTTCTTTTTGAAAAACTCATCCATACCTCTTATGTTTTACCCTTTTAGGTAACCAAAGTCTATATTTGGTTTTAGACATGGATTTCATCTCATCTCTCATGGCTCTTAGCCATTTCTCGAATTTTGGGCTCATCATTGCTTTCTGATAAGACCTAGTCTTTATCTTGATCCGAAAAGAAGAGTATTTCCATGTACGGATAGTGAGAAATCCATATTTCTCAAGTATATGGTATTCTCTTAAGATCAACACAATGGTTGTGTTTTGTTCCAATGTTCCTTGATCATTTGTGGAACATTCTCAATCTTTGGTTCATAAATTTGTTGTATAAAATTTCTTCAAATTCCAAATTCCATTTTTTTCCTTTTGTGAGAGGTAATCTCTTTCGAGAGAAACTCTCGTTTGAGCAACAAACATTTTGTTATCGTTGAAAAATGAAATCCATTAGTGATAAGTATTCTCTTTCGATATAAACTATCGTTTGAGCAACAAATGTTTTGTTCTCGTTAAAGTTGAAGAAATAATATCCCTTTGTGAGAATTAATCTCTTTCAAGATAAACTCTCGTTTGAGAAACAAACGCTTTGTTCTCGTTAGGATAAACAACAAATGGAGTTTTTAAGGTTCGAACTTTGTAAACATTTTAACATCTAAGTAACCTTAAAACTTCAAAGGTATTCTAGAACAATTCTTAGTCCATATCTTATATGGCGTTTCGAACCAAGTTTAAAAAATTATTAAGTATGAGAGTTGTTTTTCTAGTGTGTAAAGAAGTCGAAAATGACTTGTTCTGAATCAAAACATGTCTAACATATTTGATTCTCTTTCAAAGACTTTTCGTTCCACTTGTGGGATTTAATTATAGGGCAATCCCATATTCTTTGAAAGTTCATCAAACTTTAAATATTCTTGAATTTGATCTCATCAAATTACCTTAATATTTTTTACGAGTTTGAGATTAGTCATTTGTATTATTTACCTTATAAATATTATTGATTTGATTAGTTTAAAGATCATTAATTCATTGTGCCATAAGAGATTAAAAGAATAACATTTATTTAAATAATCTCAAAATTAAAATATCTTGTCCTTACAAGATAACTAAAACTTAGGCACAAAATAATAATCTTAAAAACTAAAACAAATCTATTTAAGCAAAAACACTTGTCCTAATGGATGATGTAGCAACTCTTGCTTTATTTCCATTCGCAGGTCCATGTCTATTCTGATACCTTCTCTTTAGAAGCCTCTGAGGTTGATGCCTCACTCGTTTTTGCTTTCTTGACTTCTTGTAAGTGTGTGGGGCAGTTTCTCTTCCAATGTCCGGTCTTGCCGCAATGAAAATATTTTCCATCCTTCTTGATTCCCTTCTTAGGTTTCAATGCCTCCTTTCCATCGGTTTTGGTCTTACCATCACCCTTAGACTTTGCTGCCGATTTACCTTTCTTCTTGCCCTTGCGGACCATCAGAACAAGTTTAGGTCCTACCTTCTTCAGGTTGATTTCAACAGTTCTCAACATGTCGAGCAACTGTGGCAGCATCTTGTTAATTCCATTCATATTGAAATTAAGGACGAACTAGTTGACACTATCCGACAACGATTGCAGGATGACATCAGTAGCTAGTTCGTCTTTCAGCGGAAAGCCGAGCTTCTCCAACGTTTTGATGTAGCCCATCATTTTGATGACGTGAGCTCCTACGGTAGATCCCTCACTTATCTTGCATTGAAACAGAGCTTTAGAGGTCTCGTACCTCTCTTGACGAGCTTGCCCTTCATAAATCTCCTTGAGATTTTGAATCATATCATATGCTACCATGTCCTCATGTTGCTTCTGAAGCTTAGGGGTCATGCAGGCAAGCATAAGACAACCAACATCCAGCATGTCGTCCATGTGTTTCTTAAACTTGTCTTTGTCAGCTCTGGAAGCAGTGGCAACCGGTTCATCAAGAACAAATTCTTCAATGACATATTCCTTCTTTTCCTGTTTGAGAACATTCTCAAATTGCGGAACCAGTCAAGGAAGTTTATGCCATTGAGCTTATCCTTCTCAAGGATAGATCGCAGAGATAGAGTATTATTTGCCATTAATTCTACAACAAAGAAAATATGTTATATAAGTTTTACTAAATTTTAAAATTTATAAATAGGTATTTACTATAAATTTATTCCCACTATTTTCTTCAAAATTAAAAACCCTCTAGTTTTAATTTCGGAAAAACGTTTCGATGGTTTTTCTAGTGAGTGATGATCTGTATTTCACCATTCCTAAATCAGCTTTGGCCAGTCTTTTAGGAAATGATTATTTAGGTAAGTAACACCTTACTAATTACATTTCATGCAATTCCTCATCTTTTGGCGAACAACTCTTGTTCTTTAAATCATCTTATAATTAACCAAAACTTTTAACAACTAGGTTTTCTAATCCTATTAAAACAACCCAGCTAAGTCAATACCAATATCTCAACCGGCGAATATCATTAGCTTATTCTTTGCGTTTAACTAAGATAGATAAATGTGACATTGCTTTGGAAAAGCACGCATTATATCGATCGAAGCTTTAACGTGGGTAAATATTGGATGGTTAAAACAGACTTAGAATTATAGTGAGGAATTTACTTAATTATCTCATCGTTTTAACATTGATCCTATCAATAGAACTATATTTAATCATGCTTATAAAACATCCATTGCATCACATACAAGGTAAATATAAGCGGTAAATAAATATGCAATGATTATAGCTCTTCTTAACCTAAGGCGACCCGTCCCAAGCCAATGGGAGGACCATTCAACTGAAGATAGAATCTGCTTCTGAAACGCCCGGTCCACCATGGAAGGCCCACCATGCTGCTACCTTGGTTCTTGCTTTATCTCCATAAGTATTTACAATTTCCAGAAACTCGCGTTACATGCGAGGGAGTGAGATGAGAAGAGAAGTACAATAGAAGATAGAGAAAGGCACGACACGCATGCCGTATTTATAAAAACAAAAACTATAAAGGCTATGGGCTATAACCATGCAAAACAAACACCGTGCAATCTAACATGCATTTCAAACATCGTGCGAACAAAGTAACGACATGTTTACGGAGTTTTAAACTGATTATCCCTATGTTGCGGTTAATGGGCCAAAGAAGGATCACGAGGTTTCATAAACCATTTGCGTTAACGAACAAATGCACCAGGTAGGTCAACATGAAAGAGAGGTGGCGCACTAGGCACACTTAAGTATCAGGTCTTTGATGATGCCAATCCTATACATGCATTTTTCATAACGTCTAACCATAACTCTTATGGATTCACAGTGAAAGATAGTTTGATAACTTTTATCAAATTAGAAGCTCTTTCAGAGATTTCATAAATCTATGAAACTACGAACAACTACTTGTTCTCTAGACTAACTATTAGTCTCAACATGTGAACATTTAACATTGAAGCAACCTAACATAGTTATGATTAACTCTTAATCATTCAGTGATAATCGAAATAAGTCTTTATTAGGTGTGATACGATAAACGATAAATATCTAAATCGAATCAAACAGCATGCATCTCAAACATAAACATCACCCAAGAATTTAAATTTGAATTCGTATGATACAAGTGGCTCTGATACCACTGTTGGGTCACGTCGGCACGCCCCGTGGCGCAGCGGAAAAATTAATCCGACATAATCCAGCCAGGATCCATGTACAGGAATGAATCCGGGGTGAAAAGATGAAGAGTTACCTTTTAGAACTCTGGAAACTGGAAAACCGACGGTATGTCAGAATAACCACGTCAAGTAAAACCGGAATCGTCACAGGTTTGAAACGACCTCTACGGAGTCCACCCGAACAAAACAAACAAAGTTTCCTCCTCCCTAACACTTAGGGATAAATTTCGACAGGTTTGAACAACTTCCATGAAGAAGTCGAAATCCCTCCAGGGATTCCTGAGGGAGTCTAAAATCGACCAGGGGTTCTACCGGGACGTGGATTCAAACAAGGGAACCTTCAGGGATTTGCCAGGGGGCAAGTAGAACACCAGAAAAATATCGAACAACTTCTCAGAGAGCTTTCTGGGATATGTCGAATTCGAGTAGGGAATCCCTAGGGGTGTTGTCGAAATCTTCAAGAGGAGGAAGAAGGATGATTTGGTTGCTAGCCCTTGTCCCTTTAAATAGTATTAAGAGACTTAATTCTAGTTGAATACCTTAATTCCTAGTTCAACCAAAATTCATAGAATCTAATTCTACTTGAAATTGGTTTATATTAAATATACATTATATTTAATAATATTAAATGAAATATATATATATATTTAATTATGTAGAATCTTATTCTAAATAAAACATGGATTTAAATATACACTATATTTAATCCAAAAATATATATTTTTATTATATAGAATCTCATTCCATCTTTACTTGGATTTAAATATATTTAAATATATATTTTTAATTATGTAGAATCTAATTCTACATGAACTTGGAATTAAATATACATTATATAAATTCCAAATATATATTTAAAATTCTAAAATCTTATTCTATAATATTTAAGTCTCTAAATATTTTCCATACTCTAAATAATATCTGATAAATACAATATTTATCTAATGTTATTCCCATTTAAGGGAGTTGGCGATTTCCCTTATCCCATAGGGGATTTTCGGTAACCTCCCTAAAATAGGGAGTATGGTTTCCAATTTTTGTTCATTTCATTCGAAGGGTGTGACCCTTGTAGGTTCATACAACGTTAGCAGCAAAATTAGAATTGTTCTAATTTTACAAACAATAAGTGGCATCTAGCAATACATCATTGCTACCTAAGTTGCATGAAGTCATGGTTTGACTTTCCTAATTCCTGAATAAACTTCCTTTATGTATTTCATCTTTTTTTCCTTTATATCTTAGATGAACACAAGTCATGGGTTAGTCACACTTGCGTTGTCCATCTAGTGTTTCTTGATGTCTTGAGTAGATTATTATAAATGAATCTCTATGATATCTCATATCATAATATTCGAGCATGACCATGCATTTTCTAATTTCACTCAATCAAGTGGCCGAAGATATTTCTCCCATTATGTAGGAGGGACAAATCCTTTCTTGATCAACCATATTTCACTACATAGATCATCACGTATCCAATTATCAGTCTTTATAATGTAGTCAGTTACGACACACGTTTGACTATGTCAAAATACATAAATCTTTATGTTGAAATCATGTTGATCTCAAGTCTGAGGATTATACATATGTTTTTCATGAGCAATGTTGTGAATGTCACATAATTACCCAAGAAACATGCTCATAGCGGGTCAATCCAGTATGTTGTTCTCTAACAAATACTTATGTGTTGATTTTGACATCTATATGCCAGTGACAACACTTGTTATCAATCAACCACATATTAGTATTTATATATTATCACTGTCCATACCCGTAATAATATTCAACTAAGGATCCTATTTAACAATAATCGTATTATTGTATGGACATTATTATACAATGGTTAGTTTGATGCACAGAAACATACCAAATGATAATAACGGCAATGCCATTACTTGATAAATCTAGTAAAATAGTATGCCTATTCAATCATCATATGGTTGGTCTTTGGGCATACTCCAACATGCGAAGCATGATGCTATATGGGTCATTGTAGATCGTTTCACGAAGTCAGCTCATTTTATACCAGTTAGAATGGACTACGGTCTTCCAAAGCGAGCTGACTTATACATCAAGGAAGTAATCCGACTCCACGGAGTACCCAAGTCTATCATCTTCGATCGAGATCCTCAGTTTGCATCCCGGTTTTGGAGAACCTTACAAGGAGCTCTGGGCACTAGAGTTAATCTTAACCTAACTTTTCACCCTCAATCTGACGGTTAGTCAGAAAAGGTAATTTAGGTAAATCATCAAACAATATGTCTATTGAAATCCTTGAAATTTGCATTGTTATTGAATCTCTCTATGCACATATTAAAAGACATGCTTCGGACATGTATTATCGATAACTCTTGTCGAGTTTGCCTATATCAATAGTTACCAAACATCCATCCAAATGGCCCCATATGAAGCATTATATGGTAGGCGATGCAGAACTCTATTGTGCTGGTCAGAGCTTGGTGAGGGAAAGATGTTAGGCCCCGACTTGCTTCGTGAAAGTAAAGAACGAGTTACCATTATTCATGATCGTTTAAAGGATGTCTTTGATCGACAAAAAGCTTATGCTGATCTTAAAAGGAGAGACATCGAATATGAAGTTGGTGAAAAAACCTTTCTTAAAGTGTCACCATGGAAGAAAGTCTTTAGATTTGGCAAGAAGGGGAAGTTGAGTCCCCGGTTCATTGGACCCTTTGAAATCATTGAAAGGATTGACTTAGTGGCATATTGGTTATTGCTACCCCCAGAATTGAGTAAAATCCACGATGTCTTTCACGTATCAATGCTTTGGAAGTATCGATATGACCCCTCACACTTTGTGGAACCTGAATATGTAAAACTTACCAAATCTATCCTACGAGGAAGAACCGGTTCAGATTCTTGCTAGGGAAGTTAAGAGGTTTCGCAACAAAACTGTACCGTTAGTTAAAGTGCTCTGGAAGAGCCACACTGTTGAGGAAGCCACTTGGGAGCCTGAAGAGACTATGAGACAACAATATCCACATCTCTTCAGTTCAGGTAAAAATTCAAGGACAAATTTTTTCTTTAGGGGAGGAGAGTTGTAATACCAGAAATCCGGTCTAGTCAGAATTTAGTTCCGATGATCGAAAACCCTACATTGATAAAGTCTAGATATTGTATCGACTATTTAATTGTTGATATCGATCCTCATTTGAACTTAAAATATCGTCATCGGACTCTATTGAATATTAGTGAACCTATTTTTGTGACTAAATTAAAGAAAGTGTAAGTTGGAGGGCAAAATAATAGTTAATTGAAAAGTGAGGGACTAACCTTACGATTATCCCTCATTAATTAAAATCTCCACTTACGTGGAGTTATCTGATGACTTTCCTTCAATTGAAGGAAAGTTTGGTGTTAAATTATAGAAACAAAAACAAGAGAGATAGCTTACCCGAGAAAAACCTTAAACTAGCACCTCTCACGTTTATCATCTTCTTCAACTAAGCACACACCTCCATTGGAGGAATTTCAAGCTTTTCTATTTCTTAATTTTATCGATATTGAATTGTTGCTATCGATCGAGTAAGATATATTCCTCAATCGGTTATTGGATTCCATGGATATATTGAGTGTAATCTAAGCTAGGGTTTTGACTATCCGTCGATATCTCATCATTGTCATCTCTATTGAAGTCGAATATCGATTTTGATATCGTTATATTGATTTTGATATCGAAATATCGATCCAAATAGTTTTCTATTAATTTTTCTAGCTCAAGAAGTAGAGCAAGAGGTTTCACCATCTCCATCACAAGCTAGGAACAAAGGGATTACTATCTGAGAGCCTTGAAGCTTTGGATTGTTAAGGTGAGTGTAGTCGGAGTGTCGGGTTTAGGCGAAAGGCCTTCCCGGATCATTATTTGATATTTTAGATTTCATCGCTAACATTGTTATTGAAGAAATTGCATTGGATGGTTAATCGGACACCTTGGTAATTGTCGGTCAGTTGCCATTGAACATTGGTTATTGTCATTGATATGGTCATTATGTATTGTCATTGATATAGGCATGGTCATTGGATTATTGCATAGAGACCGTCAGACATTGATATTGGTTCCAAACTATGAGTTATTGATGATGAGCCATATGTATATTGGTCATCGACTATATTGAGTTCACCGGACATTGGTATATCATTGATTATTGAAATGAATATGAATATGATAACCTTGCATTGGAATGGGCTTTGGATACAATTGGCATGCCATAGAATTCATGAGCTCAGTGTACGAGTGGACTACAGTCATAAGGCTACGGCCTAAAATGATTTGGTGAGGTGGATGGATGTGTATTGTTATTGGTCATATTGGCGAGGCAGAGAGACTAGACCATTTATTGATTTGGCGAGGCATTGGAATTCGCGTATCCACGATCTTGATTCAATCCAAGGACTAAGAATGAAGATGAAACATGTTTATACATTGTGTATTGTTGTATAGCATTGGCATTGTTGGCATGAGATTATGTATAAGTATAACGATGGCATTATTGTTACTTACATTATTTGTGACTACCTCACTAGGCAAAGTATGCCTAACGTGTATCATCTCATGCATTTTCAGGTTAAGAAGGTTTGCGTGTCGGAAGATCGGATCGGTAAGCAAGACAAGTCACTACCAGCCCGAAGTAATGTGTTTTTGTCTTAAAACTCCTAGGAAGGTGGCAAAGTAGTTGAACTAGTCATTGGTGCTTTATTTGTTATGTTGGTGCGTTGATAAGATTGTTGTAACCCCTCAGCCTGGTCTAGACTGTTAACCTGAACCGAGGTGATTACACGAGGAAAACCGAAGCCAACTCGTTAAAGTCGACTCCGATTGACGATCCTTTTTTGTTTTTTAATTTTCTAGATGTAAATTAAATCCTATGTGATTACCAAAGAGCATTGGAAGAATCTGCACAGCGATTGGAACTCGTTTAGGGGTTTAATTACACAAATTTGACATTTAGGGACCAAAATGTAATTTCTGCAAATTACAAGGACGTTTCTGATTTAAAAGTTACCATTATTTAATTAACAATGTTTCATGCTTCTCTGTAAATTTTCATCACAATCAGACCTACCAAACTCATCCAATTGCATATATGAAATTCAGGGACTAAAATATAACATTTCGAAACTTCAAAAGATACCACTAACTGAAATTAACATTCGCGTATCGGTACGCCTAGGGACCGTATCGATACGCGGGAAGGTAGTGACCAAACTCGTAGAAAGGGTATCAATACGCTCTCCTGCGTATTGATACGCCCTTCAAACTTGGCCTACCCGTATCAAAACACTTCCCACACGTACCGATACCTCTGTGCAAAAAGGCACAATTTTGGCTTATGCGTATCGATACGCAAGCCCAAGTATCGATACGCATACCAGAAATGTCCAACAAGCAGCCCAAAATTATATCAAACCTCAACAAATCTTCACCAAATCATATGGATATGTTTATTGCAACCACTTTATCATACAAGCAAGCAATTCTAAGCATATGGTAAACATTTGAGGGATCATCACAAGCATTGCAAGGCATATACTAGAGCATGCTTGAACCACAAACCATTAGCATACCAAGAGGCAAGATAAAGCATCAAAACCAATATAGAGGCCTTCTACAAACCAAATAAACCACATAAAACTTGCATCAACATTAGGGAGTCCAAAACACATCTCCCAAACAATCAATAAAATCCCATTGCCATATACCATTACTAAAGTGAAAGTATAAAACCATACTTGAGCTTAACAATCCTTGAATTCCCTTAAGCCTCCTTGCTGCCCAAAACAAATCAATTATCTACATTGTTGGTAAAAGAGAGCGTAAGCACAATAGCTTAGTGAGACATGCTCTAGGAACACCAACACAACAATGCAAGCATTAAAACTCTATCTTGAAAACCATTTCTAAAACCATGCTCTTTCTATCTCATGCTTGAAAACCATCTTAAAGCAAAACACCATTTCTAAAACCATGCTCTTTCTATCTCATGCTTGAAAACCATCTTAAAGCAAAACACCATTTGAAAATCACATGTACCATCTATCTATCTATCTCATGCATTCAACCAATGCAAAACTCATGGTAAAGCCACACATGCTTGATAACCAAAAGCATTTCAGAATCTCAATCTCATATGCATTTCTCATTGCATAAAATTATTTCAATCATTGGTACATGTGAATCAAAGTTCATTCTCATATGTTGGCGTTTCATATTCTATCTTTACTCAGATATGTGGATAGCTTGATTCGAGGCGAAGTCCTACCTTGGTGGGATCTCGCCACTGACTCTCATGGCGGTATCTATCTTCGCCACAAAGCTTGGGTGTTTCACCAAGACCGACCTCGATGATACCTCTCTTCATCGGATTCTCACTTTGGATCGGGATGACACTATCCCCATTGCCATACTCTAAAGATCACGTACGAATTTTAGTTTATAGTGCACTTTACATCGTATTGGTCGACCAATTATATTCGGTAATCATCCCATCATTTATGCCAATATATTACATTAAAATCATCATCTCACCTACTGTTTTGATACAACATTTCTAAAATCAATCTCATCCCATTTCAAAACCACAATTCATGCATAGCATTTAAATCAAAATCTCAAAACTCTTTGCAATGTCATTCTATCTCATGGGATCAATATGAAGCAACATTTCATGTCGTAAATCATGCATAAAACAGTGGGAATTTGTCTATCTCAAATCAAGAGCATGTCAAAAGCATTTAGGGGCATCATCCACACTTCGAGAGCAAATCTAAACATACTTACTTCTAGACTTAGGTTGGTGTTTCAAACCAATCTTAAATCCCCAAAACTTGTTTCCTTGTCCCTTAAGGACTTCTAAAACCATTTGCACTCACCGATAACGTTTCGCTTGCTTGCCGAAATGATTTCTAGGCTTCTGGCACTTCCGAATCAACACCAAATGCGCCCGATGAAGTCTCCCATGTTCATTACACATAAGAGCATAGGATTAGTGCACCGCCATGCATTAAAATCACCAGCCACTCATTCTAACTCGTTGCTCTACTCAAAACTAGCATTTCGGCTATCCGAAATAACCAAATCACTTCCAAATATTCCCAAACCAAAACCCAGCCAAGATCCATCAAGTCTAATATTTTCTAAACCTCAACCAACATAAAAAATCAACATAAACACGACCTTATACCTCCAGCAATAGCATAACACCAAAAACACCTAAAAAACCACAAATCTATCATCTCAAACTTAGGAACCCAAACCTATTCAGGATTAATTTGTTAAAACCTCATTCTCAACATCAAATAACATACAAAATATGTTAGAAATCAACCTCAAATCAGAGCTTATCATAGAAATACGAAAACCACCAATATCTTATCACGAATCTTGAATTTAACAACTATTTCACGTTTATAATATTAAAATAACTCAAAACCATTAACAAACGATTGATAACTTGGAAATTTCATTAAAGAACTGATCATTAGAGGAAAAGGACGAAGCTTACCTCTAATGGTTGATCTCTCTTTAATTTGGGCAAGTTTCCTAGAAAATCCAAAGTAAAATCAAAAGGATTTGATGAAACAAAGATAGGAAATCTTTTGAAAGATGAAATCTTAGCAAACAAGATGGAAATCAGAGGTTCTTTGATGAGAGAAAAGTGTTTGGCTGATTGAAAGTTGATAGAAAATGAAAAGAGAAAATCTATCGTAAAGTTGGTTAAGAAAAGTCAACCTTTGATTTTCTTTTAATTCCCTTTTATTTCTTTAATAAAATAATTATTAAAAACTCCCAAATTAAAGTGAAATCTGATGAAAACAAATGGTAAAATTAGATCCTTAAAGATTCAAAGTTTCAATCCTTTACAAAACAGTCACTAGTCAACTTTTGCAAAAACAACATTTTTGTCACTGTACAAAAATGTAATATTTCCAAAGCGCATTTTGTAAAATTGTTTTTACCATAATCACTAATATAATAAATGAGGATTTTTAGATATCTTTCCATATTTTCAAAACATCCCGAACTAGGTTTTCCCTAAACCAACCTCAAGGGATCAAATCGCTCCCGACCTGCCCGATTCAACATCTAAAACATCTAGGCCCAAAACTAGGACGTTACAATTGTAATAAGTTATATAGCTTAAAATTCTTATTTTGGTAAACTTGAAAATGAATGGAAAATGCACACATAGCTCAAAAAGGTAAAAACATGGTAAACATATTCATATGGTCATGAAATTTGGCATGTTAGTAGTTTATACCATTGAAATATTGCGTGTAAAGTTTTGTTGCATTCGGACATCTTTCGACATGGTTAATCGAATAAAAACCAGCAAAAATCTATCACTATAGGCTAGGGCGTATCGAAACGGGTGATGACGTTTCGGTACAGGTGCACAATATTGAACCTAAGAGTATGGGTGTAACGAAATGGAATAGTGTCGTTTCGAAACATTTTGTCATTGGAGACCAATGTTTCGGTACGGGTTCATAGCGTACCGAAACGAGTCAAAGTCAAAGGTGGTCAATTCGTTCCGATACGGGTCAAGCCTATATTGAAAAGATCTAAAGGGAAAGGTCAACAGTAGTTGACTCTCGTGCACCTGTTTTGAAACAACCTAAGGTGTTTCGATACGGGGTTAGGTAAATTGGTTAAAGGCTTATTGAACATGTTGCTAATGTTACAATTTAGCCACTAAATTTCTTAAGAATAAATTGATTATGTTAATGAGCTCCAAATAGTACGAAAGTTTATAGGCTAGCTATCCATGCATTGAATTACATTGTTTTACTGCATGTTGCTTTAAAAAGACAAGTTATTGTCACTTTTTACAAACTAGTCCCTAAACCTATAAAAGTTATAAAATTATCCTAAATGGTTATTTGTGGATTTCTTATGATTGAATTGGACTAATAAACGTATTGGTAACGTTCTGTATGACTAATATTGATTAAGGATGAGCATAAGATGAAATTTTATAGCACCGATCATCGTATTGTCCTCCGGTAATATGCTTCGACCCGGTTCTCTACCAGGCCGGGGAGGGGTGTTATAGTTAGGATACTCAATTTCGGAATTAGGTACTCAATTTTTAAAAAATAATGTTTGGATTATGGTTAGGGTTTGAAAATTAGGGGATTATGGGATGCAATTTTTGGGGATATAGGTTTAGGGGATCCCAGAACAGGGTGGGTCGAATGGAAAAGGGGTGCGGGGAGTGGCCGGTGATGGCGGCAATTGAAGGAAAAACACCAAAATTGAATCAGGTTTAAGTTAAATTTTGAATGGGCAATTGGGGATAAATTACCTACTTGCAAAAGGGGAACGGCGGCGGACGGCTGGCAACAGGGCTGGGCGAATATGGTCGGCGGCGACAAAGGGATTAATATTAAAGAATATTACTTAGGGTTGTTTGATTTGGGGATAAATTTTTTATTAAAGAATTTTTAATATAAAATTAAAAATAAAAAAGTTTTTTAATTAAATTACGGTTTTAGTTTTTTAAAAAATAATATTTATGCGGTTAGTACTTTAAATTTTAAATCATTATAAATTAAATTATCGATGCTCGTCGTTAGTGGTGCTCATCAGTGGTCGATGAGCGATCCAAACTTATCCTTTTTAAATATCTACATTTCATGGATTGATCAATTACTCATATAGTCTACTCATTATATCAAACTTTGAAACTTCAACTCAGGGCATAAGATTAACATGCCTTTGATAGTCTTCCTTAAGCAAATAATTATCTACTCAAGTTTTAAGTATTCAATAGAAATCATGACATGCAAGCATATACCAGCATGTTTCGAATATAATCAAGTGGTTTTATCAAGTTGAACATTCTGAGCTTAAGACTCTAACGACAAGTATCACGCATAAACTTATTTCATATTGGGCAACAAACTAACCATAGAACTTTCCTGTTTCCTTATTCATTTACTATAACATAGCCTTTACCTTACTCATGAGTACGAATATTGCATAGTATATGCCTGATCACTTAACAATCAATTAGACATATACACGTTCACTTATAGATCAATTAACACATATATTTTACAAATTTACCCAACATGTGCCCAAATAAAACATTCCGTCATACTTAAAATTCGATAAGACATATTCATAATCACATAGATATTTAGCCGAACACAATTTAAGTATATCCATTTATCATATGATCAACATTGATGATTTAAGAACTATCCAATAGTAGATACAAGTAACATACGAAGTTTAAGGCATTACAAAACAAGAAATTCTTTACAAACTTTAACTACAACCATGTGCCACCATTCTAGGAGTTTATTATCTAAGAAGGGAATGAAACTTTACTTAAATCTTGAGTATAGGTTTGCAAGCCAAACACTTGTGAACATACAAGATTTAATTAACCCGCAATGCATGAGAATGAATGCATTAGGCCTATATAGCCTAAGTGAGGTAGCAAACATCAATAATGACAAAGCATATAGGTATGACTTTCAATGAAACACAAAATCTTTTATACAATCATATGTTAGCATTTGTTAATAGTGTATTAAATTAGCTTTTTTAGGATTTGGGAAATTCGAAAGCTTCATCAAGCTTCTTTGCACACCATATCGATCTTGTTAAATATTTACTTTTCACATTTAAGTCTCCCAGAGACTTGATAACTACTCAACAACCTTTGGATTCCTTATTAACTTATCAATTGTTTGTCAATAGTTTGATTGAATGTTTGTTGCCTTATATAAATGGACATTTGCTCATATGGTGTATAACTTTTAACATATACTCACCAAGAGCAATCAATTCAATGCTCACCAAAAGCTATCAATTTTATAACTTGTTCATAACTCTCTCGAATTCTTTACTTAATTATAAACATTATATGTCTTTTATAGGTTTGCCTTGGATCACAATTGGTGATGAATAACATTGGTCCATATTTGACCATATAAGTCCAAGCGATACTTAGCTCAAAATACATAGCAATGGCTAATGTAAAAACATATCAATCCTAAACTTCACACTATCCGACCGAATTGTTGCCAATCTCCGTACAACTCCCATGTTACCTAATATTGTCTCTAATAACATATCACATATCAATGGGGCATCCCTCAAGCCGTAGCTCATGGACCGTAGTCCCAATATACCAAGCATCAATCCAATGTATCCAAGAAATTCCATTGAAAGGCAACTTAAGTATCTTATCTCATTTTCAATATTGGGGGAATATCTTATTATGTAAGTAACATTGCTTGTTATTGTCTCCATGTCTTATATCACTTTTTGAGCCTTTGTTTCTTTAAGCTTATCATTTAGTACTTTGTTGATTTCGAATGACTCAAATTCCTTAACATTAACAATCAACAGTAGTTTCCAATATGAATACACAATAACATTATCATAGACATTCATACCAATTTAGCATGGCAAAGCACAAACACTTGGGTAATGTATAACCAACATGTTAACATGGATGCCATGCTAATGCTTGAATGCACTTTCCTCAATTAGCTCTAATTGAGCTTTATGCACGATTTAAATGAGCATGTAATTCCTTTAAAACCATACCACGCTTTAATTATAAAAAAATATCATCGGGATGACATCGTGCCACCTGAAACACAAATAACTACTCTCACCTTTTGTTCCGACATTACGGGATACCTGATCCACAAGTAATCCTAGCTTCCAACCAACTTCTTTTAATGTCCCAAAATATAGTGCATATCTCACAAGAATAACACATTATTAAGACCAATCTCATGTATTCATTGAAAGTGATCAAAGTCATCAACATTATATACATATGTACTAATTATACCATCATCATATTCTATCCCATATCTCATTTAAACACCAACAACTTCCAATTACCAGAATTACTATTCGAATTTCCTTTAGCTACTCATGTAATTCGACTACATATGACATTTCAAGGTAATACCAATTATCTTTTCTTATTCATTTTCTTAACTCATGTAACTCATGCATTTCTTCACTTAAGAATAGTTTCTTTATCATGACTTTATACACAAAAACAATCCACATTTAGACAAATCGATATTACATTTTCTTTCAAACACAAGATCACATTTTTAAGATAGAAACTACATCATCATCATCATCATCATCATCATCATCATCATCATCATCATCATCATCATCATCGTCGTCATCATCATCATCGTCATCATCATCATCGTCATCGTCATCGTCATCATCATCATCGTCATCGTCATCATCGTCATCATCATCATCGTCATCATCATCATCATCATCATCATCATCATCATCATCATCATCATCATCATCATCATCATCACCATCATCATCATCATCATCATCATCATCATCATCATCATCATCATCATCATCATCATCATCATCATCATCATCATCATCATCATCATCATCATCATCATCATCATCATCATCATCATCATCATCATCATTATTATTATTATTATACCAAACTCCTCATTATAAAAATGTATAATTTGCACCTTATACATATATTTATAAACTGGACCGCACTCCTTAACTTTATTAATTTTGCACAATTTAAAACACTAATTCTGCATAGTTCATCTTATAGAAATTGTACTAAATTTCGAATGAAACTGCACTGTAATTTAACTACATTTCCTGGACAGTTTTATCTATATTTACTGGACCGTTTTCAACTATCTTTTCTGGATAGCTTTAAAGCCTAATTCCAGTTCCAACTTATTAAACAAAGCAGTCCATTAGACACCTAAAGCAGCCCTGAAATCATTCTCATAAAAATAGACAAGTTTCTTAAAAACATTCTCTTGATTAATCATACATGAAAAGATCAGGATTGAGCTCAACTTCTTCGGGCTCAGGAATGTGACTCAGATCAGATCTGTATCGTCAGAGCATAGACACATGGAAGACATTATGAATCTTATCGAACTCGGGAGGTAGAGCGAGTCGATAAGATACGAGACTGATTCTTTCAACAACCTCGAAAGGTCCAATGAATCTAGGACTTAGTTTTCCTTGTTTTCTAAAGCGGAAAACTTTCTTCCATGGAGACACCATAAGGAATACCTTGTCACCGATTTCATACTGGATGTCTCTACGCTTCAGATCAACGTATGACTTCTGTCTATCGAAAGCTTGCTTTAATCGGGAATGGATAATTTGAACTTGTTTTTCAGTTTCCCGAAGCAATTGTGGTCCTAACACCTTATTATCACCAAGTTCGGAACAACATAAGGGAGTTCTACATTTTCGGCCGTACAACGCTTCATAGGGAGCCATCTGAATAGATGATTGGTAGCTGTTGTTGTAGGCTAATTCAACTAGATGCAACAATTTCTCCCAATTCTTTCTAAAGTCGATAATACAAGCTCTGAGCATGTCTTCAAGCACTTGGATTACTCGCTCCTATTGTGAATCACTTGGTGGATGGAAAGCCGTACTAAGGTTCGATTTTGTGCCGAGAGCTCGTTGAAGAGTTCTCCAAAAATGAGCTTTGAATCAGGGATCTCGATCGGAAACGATTGAGATAGGAACACTGTGCAAACAAATGATTTCCCGAATGTAAAGATTGGTAAGAATTTCCAGACTATAATTCATTCGAATTAGAATGAAATGTGCAGACTTGGTGAATCTATCGACGATTACCCAAATATCATCACATTTTCTTGGGGAGGAAGGAAGACCAGATACGAAGTCCGTTGTGATTCGTTCACATTTCCATTGTTGAAATTTGAGAGGTTGGAGCAACTCGGTAGGGACGTAGTGCTCGGCTTTCACACGTTGGAAATTTAAATACTTCAAGACATAGTCGTTGATAGCCGATTTCATTCTGGGCCACCAATACAAGGGCTTGAGGTCTTTATGCATCTTAACCAATCCAGGGTGGATCGAGAAAGAACTTTGATGTGCTTCTTGTAGGATTTCATCTTGTAATGCCTTATCATTAGGAACACAGATTCAATCTTTGAAGTATAAAAGACCATTGGATTTAACGGAGAAATCAGAATTAGACTCAAGCTTAGAAAGGATTTTTTGAAGTTCCGGATCAACTTGTTGAAGTTCTTTGATTCTCGAAATCAGAGTGGATTGAATTTGAAGTTCACAGAGAAAATTCCGAGCTTTGCATTGTCGGAAATGAGCGTTAATAGTCAAAGAAGCTACAATAAACATTTTAATCTCGTTACTTATGAAACAAGTTACCATAGAAAGCTTTATTGCTTAGCAAGAAAGTGTTCGAAACTCTTCATTGGATTACAGGAGATGTTCCGAATGCTTACTTAGAAATCAATAAAAGATGTTTTCCAATTTTAAAGAGTTTTGATTATCTTACTAAGGTTCGGTTTTCGAGTCAGGGCGTCGGCAACCACGTTGGCTTTTCTCGGGTGATAATCTATGTCCAGGTCATAATCTTTGAGTAATTCCAACGAACTTCTTTGTCTCAGATTCATATCTTTTTGAGTGAGTAAATATTTCTATAACACCCTGGATTTAGGTGTAGATGTTTTAGACGTAGGATCAAGCCGGTCGGGAACGGTTCGAATCCTTGAGGGTTGTTTAGGGAAAACCTAGTTCGGGAGGTTTTAAAAATATAGAAAAATATCTAAAAATCATCATTTATTTTATAAATGATTATGGTAAAAACAATTTTGCAAAATGAGTTTTGGAAATAATACATTTTGGTATAGTGACCAAAATGCAGTTTTTTCAAAGGTTGGCTAGTGACTGTTTTGTAAAGGATTGAAACTTTGAATCTTTAAGGAGCTATTTTTACCATTTAATTCCATTCGATTTCTCTTTAATTTGCGAGTTTTTAATAAATGGTTTTATTAAAGAAATAAAGGGATTTAAAAGGAAATCAAAAGTTGACTTTTCATAACTAATTTCACGATAGTTTTTCTCTTCTCATTTCCTCTCAACTTCTTTTCAGCCAAACACTTTTCTCTCATCAAAGAACCTTTGATTTTCACCTTGATTTCTAAGATTTCATTCTCTAAATGATTCTCCAACTTTGTTTCACCAAACCACATTGATTTTGTTTTGGATTATTCAAGAAAGCTTGCCCAAATTGAAGAGAGATCAACCATTAGAGGTAAGCTTCGTCCTTCTCCTCTAATGATCAGTTCTTTACTGAAACTCCCAATTCATCAATCCTTTGTTAATGGTTTTTGAGTTGTTTTAATGTTATAAACAAGAAAGAGTTGTTAAATTCAAGATTCTTGATGAGATCTTGATGATTTCCGTATTTTTATGTTATGCTCTGAATTGAGGTTGATTTTCAACATATTTTCGATGTTATTTGATGTTGAGAATAAGGTTTTAACAAATAAATCCCGAATAGGTTTGGGTCCCTAAGTTTCATATGTTAGACTTGTGATTTTTGAGGTGTTTTGGTAACATGCTATTGCTGGAGGTATAAGGTCATGTTTATGTTAATTTTTTATGGTAATTGAAGTTTAGGAAATGTTAGAATTGATAGATCTTGGCTGGGCTTTGATTGGAGAAAGTTTGGAAGTGTTTTCGGTTATTTCATATAGACGAAATGCTAGTTTTGAGTAGAGCACCGTGTTGGAGTGAATGGCTAGTGATTTTAATGCATGGTGATGCATTAATACTCTGCTCTTATGTGTGTTAAACAGGGGAGACTTCATCAAACGCTTTTGGTGTTGATCTGGAAGTACTGAAATCCTAGAAATCATTTTGGCAAGCGAGTGGAACGTCATCGCTGAGTGAAAATGGTTTTAGAAGTCATTGAGGGACAAGGAAACAAGTTTTGGGGATTTGGGATTGGTTTGAAACACCATCCTATGTTTGGAAGTAAGTATGTTTAGATTTGCTCTCGAAATGTGGATGATGCCCTTAAATGCTTTTAACATGCTCTTGATTTGAGAAAGATAAATTCCTACTATTTTATGCATGAATTATGACATGAGATGATGTTTTATATTGATCCCATGAGATTGAGCATTGTTGCAAAGAGTATTGAGATTTTGATTAAATGTTATGCATTGATATTGATTTTGAAATGGGATGAGTTTGGTTTAGAAATGTTGCATTAAAACAATAGGTGAGATGATGTTTTTAATGTAAATATATTGGCATAATTGATGAGATGTTACCGGATATAATTGGTCGACTAATAGGATGTAAAGTGCACTATAAACTAAAATTCGTACATGCTCTTTGGAGTCGGGCAATGGGGGTAGTGCCATCCCGATCCAAAGTGAGAGTCCGATGATGAGATATTCCACCGGGGTAGGTCTTTGTGAAACACCCAAGCTTTGTGGCGATGATAGATACTGCCATGAGAGTATGATGATGTGAGATTCCACCGGGGTAGGACTTGACTCTATGCCAAGCTAATCCACATATTCGAGTAAAGATAGAAAATGAAATGCCAATATATGAGTATGAGCTATGGTTCACATGTACCAATGTTTGAAATGATTTTAGGCTATGAGAAATGCATATGAGATTTTGAGATTTTGAAGTACTTTGTATATCAAGCATGTGTGGCTTTGCCATGAGTTTTGCATTGGTTGAATGCATGAGATAGATAGATGGTACATATTGTTTTCAAATGTTGTTTTGCTTTGAAATGAATTTCAAGCATGAGATAGAAAGAGCATGGTTTTAGAAAGGGGTTCATGAAAATGTTTTAAAAGCTTGCATTGTTGTGTTGGTGTTTTAGAGCATGCCTCACTAAGCTATTGTGCTTACGCTCTCTTTTACCAACAATGCATATAATGAGGCATCTTGGGCAGCAAGGAGGCTTAAAGGAATCCAAGGAATAGATATGCTCAAGTATGATGTTTTATGTTTACCTTAGTAATGATATATGGCAATGGGATTTTATGGTTAGTTTTGAGAGATGTATTTTGGACTCCCTAATGTTGATGGAAGTTACGTGTGCCCTGTTTGGTTTGTAGAAGGCCATTATATTGGTTTTGATCCTTTATCTTGCCTTTTGGGATGTTTATGGTTTGTGGATTAAGTATGCTCTTCTTTATGACATGTGATTTAGGGATGCTATGCCTAATGCTTGCTATGTGCTTAGATTTGGATGTCTTTGTGTTAGTGTTGATGTTATAAGGGTGTTTATATGTTTTGGTAATGTTTTGATGAGGTTAGACATGAATTTGGGGCTGGTTTTAGGACACTTCTGGTATGCGTATCGGTACTTGGTGTAGGGCGTGTAGGTGTTCTCTTTTTGTGAGAGCGCAAGTGCACACTCCTGCCAAGTTATAGTATATAAGATGTCGAATCCCACGAGGATTGGAATAGTTTCCTCGAGTGTGTATCTGCACAAGAAATTTAAATGCGCAATTAATTTCAGGTTTGGTTAAAGGAATAAAACTAAAAACACAATTAAATAAAGTAGGGGAGATCAGAGTGATAGAATGGGTCAGGTAATTGCTGCTCAGTAGTGTGTAGACTACATTGCATAGGATAGGGCTGGATTGCGCTCCCACGATATGCTGCCTTGGCGGGTATGGCAGGCGGCAGGCTACGACCATGTCACACGACTGCAGCGGGTCACTACCACTACAAGAGTGTACTATCTCGGTAGGTGGAATGGAAGAAGTCCTGGCGGCAACTCTGGCAGATACTCCATGTTCGGCAGGATAGTCGATAGTGATCCCTCCTATTTCTAGGTTAGGATGCTTGATAGCTAACTTGTGGACTAGTGTGGAACCAAGTTAGTCAACTCGGTTGGTAATCCCTTTTAGCCGCTGAAACTTGTGGAATAGTGTGGAACCAAGTTAGTCACGCCTCAACACTTTGTGACCGTACTTAACACTTTGGTGAGCCATGCACTTTTGTTCCTGATAAATGGGTTCTCTCAAACGACTGGTGTAGAAATATTGAAAGAATGAAGTGCACAAATTAAGCAAACTTGGAATATTTATTGCAAAACAACTTAATCTAATACAATCGTTTCTCACAACTACTTTACAAGCAAAAACATAAACCCTAAGGAGTTTAGAACATAGCCGACTCCCTCTCTCTATCTCTCTTTTTCTCTATTAATCTCTATGCTTGATTTGCTAAATATATGAGCTTTATATAGGCAGGATCTAGTCTAAGTCCTTTTTGGAGTAGAAGTCCTTCTTGGAGTAGAAATCCTTCTTGGAGTAGAAGTCCTCAAAAGGCTTTTGTATTAAATGCAGATTTAAATGCTGACTTCTTTGCTTAGAATATGGATTCTTTCTTGTTTGCCTTAGCCCACAAGTAAAGTTGGGAATTTCGCTTCAGCAGCCCTAGCCGCTGCTACAGATGTCAGAAAATCATATGAACATCGACGATAGATTCATGTGTTTTTTCTCTACAAATCACAGTCCAGTTCTCCCAGCTTCCATAGTTAGCTGTTGAGGTCAGCAAGGTCGGCGGCAACTCTACTCGGCAGGTGCTCAGCAGCAACTTGTCTTCAGCTAGAACTGCTTTAGTACATCTCCTGGGTTTGCTCCTCAACATTGTGTCCTCTATTTCTCGGTTCCCTCGTTCAGCCGTTAGTACCTACATACAAGAATACACTAAAACAATATCTCTTCTTCACCAAATAAATGATAAGTTATATAGTAAGGCAGAACAATTAAATACCGTATAATGCTATGCATGACCCTGCTTATGCCTAAAATGTGCTTAAAAATAGTAATAATAAGAGATAGAATGTGTATGAAATATAGGACTTTTGGACGCTTTACACACCCCAAACTCGAACTATTGCTTGTCCTCAAGCAATGCAATCTAAAGTACTTGCTCTAATAATAATGAGAAAGAAAAACTTGTTTTTAACTTGATTTTCTGCCTCAAGGCCGTGACACTTATATATAAAACTTAGTGAAGGGAAATAAACGAGAAAATAACTCAGAATTAAATTTCTCATGCATGTGTGATGTTTGCCCATCTGTAAAGAAGCTAAATATGCAGACTAAATAATTAAATAAAGATACTGCTGTAATTTAAAGGTTGCTGCCGAGGCAGCACAATTTCATCACATTATTATTTTTAATCAAGGCGGTAAGGGCTTCAGCTTATTACAACTACTCTTGCAGGTCTGACGTTTAGATAGGAGCAAACTACTGAACCCCGAACCCTTGGAGTAGAGTCATCCCGTGAAGGCTTTCATTCACTCATGCTAATTTGTACGTCACTTTTAGGCTTTTAGATTCATGGACTTTGATAGCAGGGAAGTGTCCTCACACATGATTCTTCCTAGAGCCTGTTGTGGGCACCTCTAGGGTAACACAACATTTTTCTTTATTTTTGGTTTTCCTGCCATGGTAGTTCTACAGTTTTCTGTGTCTTTTGCCTGCCTCGGAGGCTACCTACAATTATCGTTAAAATTTTGCAAAGAAAACAAATAAGCAGTGTTTATCAAATATTTTAATACATTTAGCAAGTAACAAAGATGTTTAACATTTTCAGGCAAAAAGAAGAAAAAAACTAAGTCATATTTCATGCTTTTTCCCAAGATTAAGTTTAATTTTTAATTACGAGCAAAAATAAAGTAATCGGCTATCATATCATAGGAAAATACAATAAAACCTATATGCAACTAAGAATGCCTACACATGATGCGAGAGCTATCCCCACAAACTCGAGATGGGCATTGCCCTCAATGCACAAGATAGAAAAGTTAGGATGGACTAGAGTAAGTAGAAGGAGTAACGCCTGAAGTTGTTACTAATGGTTGGTTATGAGACGGGGAATAAAGAAAACATAAAACAAATGAAACCTAATCCTAAAACTACTCCTAAAAAGTAAATAAAGGCTTAGATAAGGTTATGTCACAGTGGGGGGGGGCATCCCCCAATGTGATTACTTCTTGTTATTTGACGACAGAGTGCCCTAAAAAGTGTTTTAGTCGCTACCCATTGACCTTGAACTATGTACCTCCCCTTATTGATTTTATTGTTACGACACCCTGTGGAAAAGCTTCGACTACTTCGTAAGGTCCTAACCATCTGGATTTTAGTTTTCCAGGAAACATTCTGAGACGGGAATTGAATAGCAGTACTTGATGCCCTGGGAGGAACTGCAGCTGCTGGACCTTGTTGTCGTGCCATTTTTTTATTTTCTCCTTGTACTGCTTGTCGTTCTCATATGTCCCCCATCGAAATTCTTCCATTTCCGTCAGATTGAGAGGTATCTTTTCCCCAGCCTATTTCCAGTCCATGTTAACTGCCTTGACTGCCCAGTAAGCCTTGTGTTCTATTTTGACAGGGAGATGGCATGCTTTTCCGTATACTAGACGATATGGGGACATTCCTAGCGGTGTTTTATATGTTGTTCGATATGCCCAAAGGGCATCGTCCAGTTTCAATGAACAATCTTTTCTATTAGGATTTACAACCTTCTCCAGAATGGTCTTGACTTCCCTGTTTGAAATTTCTACATTCCCATTCGTTTGTGTATGGTAGGATGCAACAATCTTATGCTTGACTCCTACTTTCTGGAGTACATTTGCAATTAATCTGTTGTCAAAATGGGTGCCTTCATCGCTTATGATTGTTCTTGGTACTCTGAACCTCGTGAAGATGTTCTCTCGTAAGAATCGATGAACAGTCTTTGCATCATTGTGAGGGGTGGAAATGGCTTCTACCCACTTAGAAACATAATCAACTGCTAGAAGGATGTATAAGTTTCCGCACGACGATGGGAATGGTCCCATGAAATCTATCCCCCAAACATGAATAGCTCGACTTCTAGAATTGTTTGCAGGGGAATTTCATTCCCTCTTGATATATTTCCTGTTCTTTGGCAGCTGTCACACTGTTTGTAGAATATATGAGCGTCTTTATGTAGTGTTGGCTAAAAGAACCCTGATGGTAGTACCTTTGTTGTTGTGCGTTGTCCACCGAAATGGCCTCCATATGGTGCTGACTGGCATTGTGATGGTATGGCATGTTGTTCATCCTCTGGTACACATCGCCTGATGACCTGGTCTGCACAGTTTTTAAACAAGAAAGGCTCATCCCACAAATAATGCTTAGCATCATGTTGGAATCGTTTCTTTTTTTGATAGTTTAGTCCATAAGGCAAAACACCACATACTAAGTAATTTACAATATCCGCATACCAGGGTGTGTCTACTAAGGTCGGTGCCGCTGCTTCTGCGTGGGCGACAGGTAGTAGTCCTTCAGCTGATAGGGCGGCTACCAGGGTAGAGACTAGTAGCAGTTGTTCGTCAGGGAATTCATCCTGAATGTCGCTGTGGGATGTGTTCTCTTGTATGTACTCAAGTAGAGAGAGATGATCCGCCACTTCGTTTTCTGTGCCCTTTCTATCTCGGATTTCTACATCAAATTCTTGCAGTAGTAGGATCCAACGAATTAGGCAGGGCTTTGCATCTTTCTTTGCAAACAGGTACCTTAGGGCAGAGTGGTCTGTGTGAACTATCATCTTTGTACCAATTAGGTATGGCCGAAACTTGTCGAAAGCAAATACTACTACTAGCAATTCTTTTTCTGTGGTGGTGTAGTTGGTCTGGGCGGTATTTAGTGTTATGCTAGCGTAGTATATGACGTGAAAGATCTTATCTCTGTGCTGCCCCAAGGCCGCACCAACGGTAGTGTCACTAGCATCACACATGAGTTCGAAGGGTTGGCTCAAGTCAGGGGGAACTACCACAGGTGCTGTGACGAGCTTCTTCTTTAACATTTTAAACGCCTCCTGAAATGCCTCGTTGAAAATGAATGGCTTGTCCTGTTCCAGCAAAGTACACAACGGTTTATAAATCTTAGAAAAGTTTTCAATGAATCTATGATAAAAACCTACGTGTCCCAGAAAACTCCGTATGCCCTTGACAGTGGTTGACGGTGGCAAGTTAACTATGACGTCTATCTTTGCCTTGTCTACCTCTATTCCCTTTGTCGAAATTGTATGCCCCAAGACTATGCCTTCGTCAACCATAAAGTGGCATTTTCCCAGTTAAGCACTAGGTGTTTTTCTTCACATCTGATCAGCACTTTCTTCAGGTTGTCGAGGCAGCTATCGAAACTACTACCAAAGACAGAGAAGTCGTCCATGAAGATTTCCATAAAGTCTTCTACCATGTCGGAGAAGATAGCCATCATGCATCGCTGGAATGTGGCTAGGGCATTGCACAGACCGAATGTCATTCTTCGAAAGGCATATATGCCATAGAGGCAAGTGAATGTCATTTTGGCCTGGTCCTCTGGTGCAATGGCGATTTGGTTATACCCTGAATATCAATCTAAAAAGCAATAAAAGGGTTTGCCAGCAAGGCGGTCAATCATTTGATCAACAAAAGGTAATGGAAAGTGATCTTTTCTTGTTTCTTTATTTAACTTGCTGTAATACATGCATATTCGCCAACCAGTTACTATTTGAGTTGGGATCAATTCATTATTATCATTTCTTACCACAATTATTCCACCTTTCTTTGGCACACATTGTACCGGGCTTACCAATTCACTTTCTACAATTGGATATATGATTCCAGAATCTAGCCATTTGATGATTTCCTTTTGACAACTTCTCTCATGGCTTCATTTAATCTTCTTTGGGGGTCCACAGTTGGTTTTTGGTCCTGATACAACTAGATTTTGTGCATGCAATTGGCAGGGTTGATTCCCTTTAAGTCTGCAATGGTCCAGCCTGTTGCTTTCTTATGTTTCTGCAACAGTGCAATTAGTTGTCGTTCATGTTCAAGCTGCAACTTGGATTAAATTATAACTGGTAGTGTATCATTAGGTCCGAGAAAAACAGATTTAAAGTTGTTCATGTAAGGTTTTTAACTCGGGGGTAGGAGGTTGTTCAATAGATGGTTTGAACATCTTACCCCCTTTTTGTGTAATTTAGAGGTTCAAAGTACTTACCTGGTTTGTTTGTGATCCAGTGGGCTTCTTCCTGTTCCCCCGTTTCTTGCTATGTCCACTCATGGTATTGTTCATCTTTAGGGCAGTTCTCTAAATGGTTGTCGTCGTAGTTGCCAAATTTGCTGCCTGGGCAGTCTTGCTGTATGCAGGGTCTATTTTCTTCCATGTTGAATTCTGAGACAGCATCCAGCAGCTGGCATTCTTTCAAATCTTCACCTTGTTTCTTTGACTGATAAATGTTCAGTTTTACTTGTTGATCTTCTATTCACATCGTGAGTTCGCCCTTTTCCATATCGATCAGTGTTCTACCCGTACCAAGGAAAGGTCGCCCTAGTATTATTGGTGCTTTTTCATCTGCTTCACAATCCAACACCAAGAAATCAGTAGGAAAAAAAATCATCCACTTGTACTAAGATGTCCTCAATTTTTCCATATGGTTGGACATAAGTTTTGTCAGCCAACTAAAGCATCACCATTGTTGGGCAGGCATCTCCTATCGCATAATGCCCGTATCGAGTGGTTGCTGCCTATTTTGCAGGGGATTATAAAACTGCCTGGATCTTTCTGAAAAAACCAGTGCTTTACTGTGCAACATAGCCATACATCCTTCCGTTATTGCCACCGTTTCAAATTCCCTGATCCTCGTTCTCTTGGATACCATATCTTTCAGAAACTTGGCATAGCTGGGCATTTGTTCAATCAACTCTATCAGTGGAAGGTTGATTTTTACTTCCTTTAGCACATCCAGGAACCTTTTATATTGCATCTCTTGCTTTTGTTTCTTTAATCTCTGATAAATGGAGGTGGTGGTACATGGTTAGCAGTTCTTTCTTCACTGGGCATCCTATTCTGAGCAGCTGTTTCAGGTTCTGTTTGTTCATTCTTGATGTCGTCTGCTGATTCTTGCTCTGGTGTTGCCGTGGTAGAAATTTCAACAAGAAAGATTGGTTCGGCAACCACTCTTTCTCTTTGCAGCAGGCAAGAATGGATCCTGTAGTGTTATCTCACTTTGGGTTATTACAGCCTTACACTGTTCAAGTGCTTTTCCTTTTGCTGACTCAGTGTCACTAGGCAATCCACCCATTGGCCTAGTGTTGATGATTTGGGCAAATTTCCCGAACTGTGTTTCCATATTCTTTAAAACTACCTCTTGGTTGTTCATCCTGTTTTCATTCATGTACATGAAAGATTCAGTTTTATCCATGAATTTAGTTGTATTAAAAATAAAATCTTTGGTATAGGACATGAAACTATGCAAAGTAGATTCTTTAAAACTACCTCTTTGTATCCTGTTGTAGGGGCAACTGTTGTGGCAGGTTCTGTTGATGGTCCCCTCGTTGTTGTGATGGGATCATAACAGTTACGGGGTTACTCCACGATTATTCAGGGTGGTTCTTCAATCCTGGGTTGTAGCTATTCTGAGTAGGTCTGCTATTCCTTTCATATCTTCCTATATAATTAGCAGATTCGGCACAGTCAGTGTAAACATGGTTGCCACCACATTCCTCACAGAATGGCTCAACATCTTTTGTTTCATGAACCTTCCCAGGGGTTGCACGATCTTCATCTCAAGCTCTGTTAATTGATCGAGGCGAGTGTTAACGGTTTCTGAGGCTTCTACCTCATTTACAGTAGCTGACCGCCTTGTGTCGCCTCGGCAGGCTGTCGGGTATTTAGAATCATTTCTGGCGGCTATGTTAAGTAGCCGTAGTGCTTCCTCTTAGGTCTGTCTAGGATGATCCCATTGACCAAGGCATCTATCAACATCCCAGTTGGGTAGTTAACCCCATTGTAAAATAATGATACCTGAGTCCAAGCCGGTAGATCGTGAAGTGGACAATTGTTTAGCATTTGTTGGTACCGCTCCCATGCCTTGTACATCGGCTCGTCATCGCCTTGTCTAAAGGCTGTGATCTCATTCCACAGCCTATCGATGACGTTGGATGGGTTGAATCGGTCTAGAAAGTCCTTGCAGAGTTCGGCCCATGAATTGAAAGATTCGGCTGGCTGATTATTCAACCATTGTTTGGCCTATCCCTCAGTGAGTAGGGAAATAGCCTTAGCCGTAGTACGTCCTGTGTACCCCATGTATCTTGAATGCTCAGCATATGTCCAGGAATCCTGGTAGATGCTGCCGAGCATCTTCTGTGGCAGTTCCTCCGAAGATCCCTAGTGTGTTTAGCATGTTAAACATGACATGCTTTAGCTCAAAATGGTTTACCCCTATCTCCGGTTCCGTCACTATTGGCTCGAACCTTTGAAAGTCATGTTCAAGGTAGTCCTTAGTTGTCCGCACTTGGGGTGGATCAAGGGGATCCTGCCTCTGCTGTTCTTGTGGTCTTCTGGGCGGCAAGTCATGTTGCCTGCCCCTACAATTGATGGCATCAATTGGGGGTACTCGTTTACCATGATCTCTTTCTTTGCTTTGCCCCTGTCCTTGTTCTTTATGGCTTCCCTGAGCTCCCTCTTGATCCTTCTAGTTTCACGCTTAAGATCGTCGTAAATAATGAAGTTTCCTTTAGGGTTATCCTTGGTCATACACTTGCAAAGGACACGGTAATTTTTTTTATTAAAAATAAAAATAAAATAAAAAGTAAATGGTGCATAAATTGAAAAACGAAATTCGTTGTTACCAATCCCCAGCAACGACGCCAAAAACTTGTTGGGCGTGTAGGTGTTCCTTTTTTTGAGAGTGCAAGTGCAAACTCCTGCCAAGTTATAATATATAAGATGTCGAATCTCACGAGGATTGGAATAGTTTCTTCGAGTGTGTATCTGCACATGAAATTTAAATGCACAATTAATTTTAGGTTTGGTTAAAAGAATAAAACTAAAAACACAATTAATTAAAGTAGGGGAGATTAGAGTGATAGAATGGGCCAGGTAATTTCTACTCAGTAGTGTGTAGACTGCATTGCGTAGGTTAATGTTGGATTGCGCTACCACGTTATGTTATCTCGGCGGGTATGGCCGGCGGCAGGCTACGGCCCTATCACGCGGCCCCAACGGGTCACTACCACTGAAGGAGTGTACAGTCTCGACAGGTGTAATGGAAAGAAGTCTTGGCGGCAAGTCTGGAAGATACTCCAAGTTTGGCAGGATAGTCGATAATGATCCCTCCTATTTCTAGGTTAGGATGCTCGAGAGCTAACTTGTGGACTAGTGTGGAACCAAGTTAGTCAACTCGGTTGATAATCCCTTTTATCCGCTGAAACTTGTGGACTAGTGTGGAACCATGTTAGTCACGCCTCAACACGTTGTGACCGTACTTAACCCTTTCGTGAGCCTTGCACTTTTGTGCCCGACAAATGGATTCTCTCAAACGACTGGTGTAGAAAGATTGAAAGAATGAAGTGCACAGATTAAGCAAACTTGGAATATTTATTGCAAAACAAATTAACCTAATACAATCCATTCTCACAACTACTTTACAAGCAAAAACCTAAACCCTAAGGAGTTTAGAACATAGCCGACTCCCTCTCTCTATCTCTCTTTCTCTCTATCGATCCCTATGCTTGATTTGCTATATACATGAGGTTTATATAGGCAAAGATCTAGTCTAAGTCCTTCTTGGAGTAGAAGTCCTTCTTGGAGTACAAATCCTTCTTGGAGTAGAAGTCCACAAAAGGCTTTTGTATTAAATGTAGCTTTAAATGCTTACTTCTTTGCTTAGAATATGGACTCCTCCTCGTTTACCTTAGCCCACAAGTAAACTTGAGAATTTCGCTTCGACAGCCCTAGTCGCTACTACAGATGTCGGAAAATCATATGAACGCCGGTGATAGATTCAGGAGTTTTTGCTCTACAAATCATGCTCCAGTTCTCCCAACTTCCATAGTCAGCTGCCGAGGGCAGCAAGGTCGGCGGCAACTCTACTCGGCAGGTTCTCAGCATCAACTTGTCTTCAACTGGAACTGCTTCAATACATCTCCTGGGTTTGCTCCTCAGCATGACCCTACTTATGCCTAAAATGTTCTTAAAAAAAGTAATAATAAGAGTTAGAATGTGTATGAAATAAAGGAATTTTGGACACTTTACACTCAGGATTGCGTATCGATACGCATCAGTCAAATTTGTGCCGAAAGTTACAATGGTATCGGTACGGATGAGAAGTGTATCGAAACGGGTAGGTCAAATTTGAAGGGCGTATAGATACTCGGGAAAGTGTATCGATACCCCTTTTCTGAGTTTGGTCACTGCCATACCACGTACCGATACGCAACCGTTAAATTCAGTTAAAGACATCTTTTAAGGTTCTAAAACGTTACATTTTAGTCCCTAAACATCATGTATGCAATTATATGAGTTTGGATGGTCTGATTGTAATGAAAATTTGCAGAGAAGCATGAAATGTGATTAATCGAATATTGGTAACCTTAAAATCACAAGTGCCCTTGTATTTTGCAAGATTTACATTTTGGTCTCTAAATGCTTATCTTATATAATTAAACCCCTTAATGAAATCCGATCGTTGCACCGTTTCTTCATATGCTCTTTAATAATCACATAGGATCTAAATTTCCTCTAGAGAAGTTAAAAAGAAAAAAGGGTGTCAATCAGAGACAGCTTTAACGAGTTGGGTTCGATTTTCCCCGTATAATCACCTCAGTTCGGGTTAACCATCTAGACCGAGCTAAGGGGGTTACAATTTCATAATTTTGTGATCGGTGAATAACTATCATCTTTCACCGTACAAGTAGTGCCGCCAAATTTTGAGCGCGAACACAATGGTCGCAAGCTCGAGATCATGTGTATGATAGTTTAATTCGTGTGGCTTTAGTTTTCGGGAGGCGTATGCGATCATGTTGCCTTCTTGCATCAGAACACATCCAAGGCCCGAATGTGATGCATCGCTATACACAACGAACTGTTTACTCAATTCGGGTTGAATAAGGATCAGGGCATGCGTCAAAGCTTGTTTGAGTTGGTCAAAGCTTCGCTGCAGCTTTTCCGACCACTCGAATGATTCGCTCTTTCGGAGGAGTTTGGTTAGCGGCGTGGCAATCACCGAGAATTCTTTCACAAATCTTCGGTAATACCCGGCTAAACCAATAAAACTTTGAACCACGCTCACATTTCTTGGAGGACTCCAATCAAGATTAGCTTGAATTTTCTTAGAGTCAACTTTGATTCCATCGGCAGAAATGATGTGTCCGAGGAATGAGAGTTCGGATAACCAAAATTCACACTTAGTTAACTTGGTGAATAGTTGGTGATCTCGGAGGGTCTGAAGTACAATTCAGAGATGATCAGCATGTTCTTCCTTGTTTCGGGAGTATACAAGGATGTCATCAACAAACACAACAACGAACTTGTTGAGATATGGCTTGAATACCCGATTCATTAAATCTATGAATGCAGCAGGGGCATTTGTTAACCTAAATGGCTTACTAGGAACTCGTAATGTCCATATCGAGTTTAGAAGGTTGTTTTGGCCACATTTTCTTCTTTCACCCTCATTTGATAGTAACTGGATCGGAGATCAATCTTAGAGAACACGACTGCAATTTTGAGTTGATCAAACAAATCTTCGATCCTTGGTAGAGGATATTTATTCTTGATGGCTACTTTGTTAAGCTGCTGGTAATCTATGCAAAGCCGCATCGTACCGTCTTTCTTTTTTACGAACAGGACAGGAGCACCCCAGGGAGATGTACTGGGTCGGATGAATCCCTTTTCCTCAAGTTCTTGGATTTGCTTCTTCAATTCTTTCAGTTCAATAGGTGCCACCCGATAGGGCGTAATGGAAACATGATTAGTTCCGGGTTGAACTTAGATCTTGAATTCAACATCCCGAGTTAGAGGTAGGCTAGAGAGTTCCTCGGGAAAAACATCGGTAAATTCAGATACAACAGACATTTCAATTAAACCGAAGTCAAGCTCGTCTTGCAGTGCCATAGCGGCGAAAATAGAGGTCAGTTTCTTGTCTATCAATAGGATAGATTCTTTTCCTAAACCTCGTAAGTATAATCTTTGGTTTTGACAGTTTATGCAAGCTTCATGGTTTCCCAACCAATCTAGTCCTAACACAAGATCGAATTCACATTTAGGCAACACGTATAGATCACAAGAGAAAGGATCATTTCGAATAGTGATTTGGCAGTCTCTACAGATATGAACGAATGTGGTAGACACGAGCTAGGGCTCGAGATTCTTGGTGAGTAAAAGCATTGAAATGGGTAGCCTTTCCTTTCCTCTCTTTTCCCGACTTAGCCTGTCTCGGGTTCTTGTTTCGACCAGGTGGTATAGAGCTTTGATTAGAATGTCGAGCAAAAGATTGATCATTTCTCTTTGGGCAGTCCCGGATATAGTGGCCATCACCACCACAAGCAAAACAAAGATTGGATTTGACTCGGCATTGGCCGAAGTGTTGCTTCTAACAGAACTTGCAAGTAGGGAATTTCTCCGCATTTCCCGTGCTATTAACAGAGACGACTGGGATAGCCCTCTTACTCGAGTGTTGATCTTTAGATTGGAAATCACTTCGAGTAACAGGAGTGTAAGTGAAGGAAGTTTCTTTCTGATGTTTAGGTTTCTTTGACCACCAGGATTTATCATCACCCTTACGTTTCTTAACAATCTGATAACCGCTCTTTTGTTTCTTCGTGGTTCTTATTTTGGATTCGGTGGCAATAACTCGATTCACAAGGGTTTGAAAGTCCGTAATACCAAGGGCAGTAAACATCAGACTTAGTTCATCACTCATTTGTCAATGAATATTTTGCACTTGTCTTTCTCAGTTTTAATGTACTCCGAGCCGTACTTGCAATATTTGCAGAAATCAACGACATATTGTTCAATCGGCCGATTAGCCTGCTTCAGATACAAGAACTTCTTTATGCGATCAGCTAGGTATTGCTCGCTGATGTACTTTTTCTTGAAATCATCAACAAATAATTTGCACGTAACTGACTCGGCATGGGCGATCAGAGTCGTGGTCTCCCACCAACTTAGAGCTTCGTCTGCTAATAGCGCAATTACGCAATCAAGTTTATGCTCGTCCGAGCACTGAAGTTGTTTTGTCAAGATTTGAGTCGTTCTTTCGAGCCAATGTTCGGCTTCCTCCGGCTTCTCGTCATTTTCACCGGTGAATGTAAAAGCTCGATGTTGCGTGATATTGTCAATTTGGGCTCGTTGCAGGGTAGCAACAATCAGAGCCGGTTGTTCTCGTCTTATGTTTAGTACTAGTTGATCGAACATCTCCTTCACACTAAGGAGACATTCTTGTTGAGCTGTTTGAATTGTCGAATTTTCCGGTTGTTGAGGGACTTGTTCTCGAGGTTGAACTGAGGGTTGCATTTCAACACTATCCTCATTGTTATTTGATGATCCATTGGGACTTTCATCATCTTGGGGTAGATTAGTCTCAGACATTCTATTAAAAATTCAAAAAAGTTCAGGATTTAGAGAGCGAAATCACAAGTAGTTCGATATAAGACTCCTAGGTCCCATAGTGCAAGCCTATATGATGCATGACATGTTTCAGATGACTTTAAGACCTATAACCTAAAGCTCTAATTCCAATTTATGTAACACCCAATACCCGGGTTAGGAGCGATAGGCCGTTACTCAAACAAGTCACATAACATATAACATGTAATCATAAAATCGAACATGTAACATCAACGAATCAGAGTTACGCATCTTATAACACATTTAACATTCTATAACAAACAATACACATGGGTGGGCCAACAAAAACTTTCCTAAGATATATCATAACATAACAATCCTTCAGATTAAACATGTAAATCATATAACATAATAAACTTAAACTAACTTACTAACCATATTAAACGTGTATACACTTTCAAACATTCATCTAAAAATCCATTCAATCCAATTCATGTTTATATACAAGTTCGGCTAGCACCTTACAATCATATATATATATATATATATATATATATATATATATATATACACACTTTAATATACAATATAATCAATCCTAATTAAATATGGATCATGTTCTAACAACATTAAAAACAACCTAGGAATGTAAGAATCATATTTAAACTTACATCAAAACCCATCCTAATATTCGAATCCAACATAGCAATAACATGAAATTTCCATTTCAAATTCAAACATCTAAAGACGTGTATAATCCTAAGTTCACATCACCTTACATATACTACTTCTATTATATTCTATACCATTCAAATAGCCTATTATACAAGCAACACATAACATTTTCATTTGCAATCATTCAAATATCAAAACATATAAACCATACACATTATTTGTAGACCATATCAAGACATAATCAAATTTAAATATGTACATATCTTCTAATATAATCATAACAACTTGTTTATCCGATATATATATATATATATATATATATATATATATATATATATATATCATGAAACTATATCTTAAACATATACAAACCATATTAACATATACATGATACCAAAATGCATGTGACATACTCTAAACATGTAACTATGCCACCATATAGGAGTCAAAACAAAGCTATATCATACTTGGATCTTGGCTTGTGATTGCTCCCGGATCAAAATAGCCAGCTTTCGGATATCAAAGACTTGTTATTTTGGAAGAAGGAAACAAAAGAGTGATAAGTACAATTTGTATTTAGTGAGGTAGCTCCTATAACTTACTAATACAATCTTTTAGGTGTGTTATTCACATAATTTAGGTTACCTAGCTAATCTTAACAGCAAACAAATCACACCTGGCTAGCTTATCTCATGCTCAAGTAGACTTAGCTAGTTTCATTTGAATCATATGTCAAGTCATGTAACATACTCACATTCATTGTCAAACAACTTAAAATGTATAATATAACCAAAGAACAAGAATCATATTATATCATTGATCACATTTTAATATCATTCGAATAGGGTCATTACCCTTATCAATCATAGCATTTCATATAACATATAACCATGTGTCATTTCACCATTTCACTGATCATGTAAATTATTAGTGCAAGTTCAATTAGGTTTTGCCTTGGATGCTTGAGGGGACTAGGTAATCAAGTCAATAGGTACCAAGTACCAACATATGATAGTAGATGCTCAAAGCACCATAGATCAGTAGATACACAATGTATCAAGGTGTCTAACTACACCATTCAACTTATAACTTGTAAAGTAGATGCTCAAAGCATCGGTAGGTGACTAACCACCTTTAAATCAGTAGAGCTCAGACTCTAAGCTATGCCCTTCTACCTAAGGACCACTAGTCAACCAAGGACTTGTAATGTCTTTTAAATTTTCATTTGATTCAAGCACGAGTGTTACAAACACCAAACAAGGTCATATAGACATATCATGTAAGCATTTTATCAATATCAATCGAGCTCGCTTATCATTTCATTTCCAGAAAACATATATCATCCATATCATTCATTTCATGCTTCATAACAACAACATATCAGCATATGATCATCCATATTCAAGGCCACAATTAGCACCGAACCATATGAATTACGAAGTACACTAGTAGCTAACACCAGCATCAAGCATTATCATCTAAATTCATTTCCTTTTAATTCGTCTTTCATTACCTTTTAGATTACCAAACCTTGATTTAGATCCATTTCATACATCATGTTAATTCATTAAATAAGCATAAAAAATATTGGTTAGGACACTAGTCCTAACCCTAAGGCAACTACACTCACAATACTCCAAAGCTTAGGTTGATTTTTTTATCACTATGCCTTTGCCCCTCCTATTTCATTGCTAAACCCTTGGATCCTCTAGGATTTCTTCACTATTTTGATCTTGAACATTAAAATAACACATTATAACTCAATTCAATCACATTTATTCATTTATTCAAACACATACATTTAATCAATATGAAACTGCCCCTAAACTGGCAGTTTGAGCACCCTACAGTAATCTGCCCATAACATTTTACAAACAACTCCAAATTAGGAGTTCTTTACCAATATGGAAAGCTTATTTTCACCTCTTTAATTCTATGTATGGCTTATATTTTTCCTATTCCTACATCAATACAGTTTAATACTTTAATGCAGGGCATTTACAGTAGCCTAATCTGTCCATTGTTTGCAACATGTAACTTTAGTGAGCATTTGACTTATGATCCATTACACATTTGATTCTGAGTTTTCAACCACTTTTAAACACATCTAATAAAATTATTAAAAAGTTCCAATAGTTTCAAAAACAGGGCATTAAGGTCCCTTAATAATCAATTTTCTCAGATGTGTCCAGATTCACTATCTAAGCATTATATTGGCCTTAAACATATTTTCAAGTCATTTAACACCATTATCATGATACTAATCAAACATTATTATGTTCTACTGTTTGTTATAAATTTTACCAAATTTTATAGACCTCAAATTCGTCCCTAAATATTTCCAAAATAGTGATTAACCCAGGCAGTCTCCAGTTTCATTTCAAAACAGAACCCATTACTTCTAACATAATTTTCCAGATATTCCAGTAACATTTTCATGCTTCCAAGACATCTAAATTATAGTATTTTTCATCATCTACAACTTTTATCTTTAGAAGTTTTTTCTAATTCGAACTCTAACATGGCCAAAAATCTATTTTAATCCAGGTGGTCCTTTTAGTACGAAACTGGACAGATGATCAACCCAAAAATCTGTTTCATGCATGCAAATTTCCAGCATTTTAATCATTATAACTTGTTCTAAATGCTTATAACTCATCATTAAACATTCCTAACATAATTTCCAGTATGATCAACCCAAAAATTCATCAAACACAAAATAAAACTCACTAGAACAATAGGTTACCATAGAGATGCACTTACATGAAATATTGCTACATGCATGGACACATGATGATCCTAGCTTAATTTACAGAACTTACATGTGTTTATAAGACTTATAATCTCCAGATTTTACTTATTTCTCAACTCTCTCTCTCTTTTGTTTTGTTAAATTCTCGGTTGTGTGTTTTGTGAAAGAGAAAGATGGTGAAGGAAAGTAATGGAACAAGTGTCACCCTTGATTCCATGCATGGCTGATTCTCACTTGAATAAGGGACACTTGGATGGTTTCTCACCATGTATTTATCTACCTAAAACCCACTATGATTTTATTATAATATTTTAGCTCTCACTAATAACCTATTTAACTTCTCAAAGTGTTTCACAATTTAGGTTACAACCTCTTTTGTACCATATTACAGATTATACTACATTCGTACCACATTATAGGTTACAACCTACTTTTTCACAACATTTTAGGTTGCACAATACTCGTACCACATTGTAGGTTACAACCTATTTTTACACAACATTTCAGGTTGCACAATACTCATACCACATTGTAGGTTACAACCTGTTTTTACACAACATTTCAGGTTGCACAATACTCGTACCATATTATAGGTTACAACCTATTTTTAAACAACATTTCAGGTTGCACAGTACTCATATCACTTTATAGGTTACAACCTATTTTTATCTTCTTTATTATCTAACTTAGGGAGTTTCAACTAAGTTAGTTTTAGGGTGTTACATAAATCCTAAACGAATACAACAAGACTCTCACAACTACTACACAACCAACCCTTAGCCCTAGGGAAGGTTTAGAACATGGTGGGTTTGGACGGCACTAGGGTTTTGACAAGTAGGAGTTTCTCTCTAATCTCTCTTGTTTTTTCTCCAAGTTGTCGATTACATATATATAGGGGAGGAGCCTAGGACTAAGTCGGTTTAGGTTAGGAATACTAGTGAGTATATGATTACACCTCATTAAAAGATCATTAAATCCTTATAGATTCCCGTTTGACTTTTCTTCAACTTGTCTTTGACCCGACATTTCTTTGTCTGCTAGGCTCCAATGCGCGTGAAAGTGATCTCTAAAAATCGGGCTTGATGAGCTCTTTTAATCGCATACCACTTTGCATTTTCCACTTTTCCTTGAAGTGCTGCCTCGATAAAAAGTAGTTGACTGCCTCGGTGGGGGTATGGACTGGTGTGCAGGGGTTGGCACAACTCTAAATTCTGGTTCTTTCCTCCTCGACTAGCTCTCCACATGGTCCATTAGCTTCCTCCTTCATTGCCAGCTTTCTCTTCTTCTGCCCCATTTGCTGCCTCGGTGGTATCTGCCTGGGCGGGTACCTACGTACAAGGAGAAATGCACTTAAGCAGTATCATATATATATATATATATATATATATAATCAATTAAATTCATCAGATAAGTCAGGGTATCTAATATATGCTATTTTTTGTATGTTACCTAATAAATGCAACCTAAACTATACTTAAGAACAACAATAATTAAGCTAAACTAGGGTATAAATATAGGACTTTTGCACACTTAACACTTATCTTCGGAGGTCTAATTGAAATTCAGGATAGTTTAAGTGCTTCAAAATTTGAGGGCTTCAGTCTTGTTACCATGATTTCCCAAGCTAAACAAGAATTTTAGATGAATAGATTGTTGTGCCAGATCTACTGTTGACTTCTATGCCACTTTCATTGACATGGATATTTTAGTCTTTCTTACACATCAAAACATCTTTTAGAATGAAATAAAGTTAATTTGAAGTTTCGAGGTGCACTGTTCTATCGAGTAAATCACTAAACTTGGATTTTTCATCAATCATCAATTCCTTATTCCTATTATTCAAGTCTTATTCAAATAAATTAGAGAACTGCAGATCTTTCCAAATTATAATTTTTTTTCTCAATCGAATATACCAAACTTATCTGAGTTATCATACTTAAATTTTGTATCTGATTTGACTTAAGTAGCGTTAACGTTATACTTCATTATCAGAATGCACGCATCAATTGAATATCGACATGTTCATAAAGCATACAAGAGGTAGTAATGTATTACCTTGCATTTGAGCTACATCGATCGATCCATGAAAAACATTCTAACACCCTTGAACCTGGATTTAACGTCCCTCAACAATTTGTATTCAAGAAACTATGAGTACCTTCAATTACACAGATCCCAAGATAAGACCTTATTCACAAAGCTCTTAACCAATTAATTAAATACATAAACACTCTCGGGTTCAATGTCAGATTTGGAGGCCTTCGGGTCATGATTTCACGAAACCAGCTTTAAAAACGAACTCGAGATGTCGAAAAACATAAAATGGGAGTTTTTAGAAAAGTTGACTTTTTGGTCAATGGTCAAAGTCAACGCTGACGTTAGCAGGTCAACAGGTCAGAGTATATGCTGACGCCAACAAGTCAACGTTGACGTTATTAGTCAATTGGTAGAGGTCAACTGAGTTGACTCGATGGGCTGACTCAGACGAGTTGACTCACTAAGTTGACTCGGTGGGCTGACTCAGTCGTGTTGGGTCAACAGAGGCAGGTCGAGTTGGACTCGTGCAGACGGGTCGGGTCGGACTCGAGCAGATGGTGTAAAACCTATGTTTGATTTTGATATAGCTAAGTATGTTAAGGATTAAATTGAAAACTTGAAATAAATTTCTAAGACCCTTAAATGATTTTTAAATCACCAACACCTTAATCTAACTTGAAAAACACAAACTCCAAATATTTTCTAAGTGTTCCAAAGCCAAAGTGTTGAAAAAACGTCCAGGCATATCGATACGCTTGAAGCCGTATCGATACCTTTTTTACAAACATGGCTACTGGAAAGAAGCGTTTTGATACGCTCTTAACCGTATCGAAACAGCATATCGAAACAGATTCCATCGGTATCGATACGCCCCTTTATAAAAACTGAAGGAGTTTGAATGGTGTACCGATACGGTTCCACCCGTATCGATACGGTTTTAACGGAATTTTTAAATTCAAAGAGGTTTAAATGTTTTCGACCGTTGGTGTCAGTCGTTAGGTAACTAACATTTAAAGTTGCAGTTGTCCCGTATCGATACGGTGTTACTCGTATCGAAATGGAAACTTCCAATGAGCTAAGTTGAGAAAAAGGTATCGATACGGTCTTATCCGTATTGAAACGGTCCCTGTCACGTATCGATACGCTTACAGCGTTTCGATACGCCCTCTTTATTATGTGCAACGACTCTTTCTGTTTTTGGGACAGGTATCGAAACGGGTCTTCGTGTACCGATACGAATAGCTGCAGAAGTGCATTTCTGGTGGAAATAGAGGGCCTCAACGGCTATAATCAATACCCTAACCACCCAAACGGCTAGAATTGATAGAGAAGGTATAAATTGAAGCTTATTGAAGACCAGCAACAACTATTGCATCAAAGATAAACATCCAAGCAAAAATCAAACATCATTGTGCTTATTTTCCAATATTCTTGTAAACCCCAAATTGTGTTGTATTCAATTCCTATCCTATCTCAAATTTGGGTTGAGTGTTTGTACTTAAAGGGGCAATATTCTATTTGTGAGATATCTTTCTTGCCTAATTTCTTCATTATTCACTTGTGAGGGTTTGGTCAAAAAAATGGGTAGAAAAATTGACCGGTTGTGTAAAGGTTACTTCCTAAGCGTTGAAAAGTGGAAGAACAAATTAGTGAATTGTTGCAAATCCTTAGTGGTAGCTAAGGTAGTGGATGTAGAGTTCATTTGGAACTTAAACCACACTAAAATCCTTTGTTCTTCATTTTTAGCTACATTTTTCTCCAACAATTTTTTAAAGCCCAATTCACCCCCTCTCTTGGCATTGATCAATCTATTGATCCACTCAACAATTGGTATCAGAGCCTACCTCTTTAAAGGATTAACAATCACAAGAGGAGTTCCTAGGAAGAGTGTTATCATCCAAAAATCAAGCCATGGCATCTACCTCCGGCTCAAGCATGTACGAGTCTCAATCCACCACAAAACCACCATTCTTCAATGGTGACAACTATCCATTTTGGAAGAACCGGATGCGCCTCTTCATCAAATCCAACGATTACCTTGTTTGGGATGTTATTGAAGATGGTCACTATATTCCTTTGAAGAGGGATGATGAAGGAAAGTTGGTTCTAAAGAAGAAGATTGAGATGAGTGAAGATGAGAGAAAGAAGATCCAAATTAATGAAAAAGCTCTTCACATGATCTTTTGTTCTTTCGGTCTCGACATCTACTCCAAAGTCTCCTCTATTGAAAGTGCCAAAAAAGTATGGGACACACTAGAGACCACCTATGAAGGAACTAGGGATGTAAAGGAGACCAAGATTGGAATTCTCAATCTTAGTTATGAGAATTTCAAGATGGAGCCCGACGAAACAGTGTCCAAGATGTTCGATCGCTTCTCAACTATCATCAACGGGCTTAAAGGTTTTGGAGGGACAATACCGGAAGACAAACTTGTCCAGAAGCTACTCTACTTACTTCCCGAATCTTGGGATGGGAAGAGAACCGCCATCATCGAGGCCAAAAACTTGAAGACTCTAAAACTTGATGAGCTAGTGGGTTCTCTCCTTACTCATGAAATAATGAAGCAAGGAAGGGAAGATGAAAAGAAGAAGGAAGAGAAACGAGTGAAGAAGCTAGAGGTAGAGAATAAGAAGAAAATGGGAGTGGCTCTTAAAGCTTCATTACATGGGGAGAGCACTTCTAGTGAGGAGGATGATTTAGAAGAATTGGCTATGATAGCCAAAAGATTCTCACGATTCATGAGGTCCAACCGAGGAAGGAAGATTAAAAGAAAAACCGACTTTAAGGGTAAAAACAAAGAAGAAGAGAGTGATCAAATCATTTGCTACGAGTGCAAAAAGCCCGGTCACATTCGTTCGAAATGCCCTTAACACAAGAAGAAGGGCTTTGAGAAGAAGAGAAGCTCAAAGTCAAGCTTGCTACTTGGAGTGATGAGGAGTCATTCGAGGATGACGAACAAGAAGTGGCCAACCTTTGCCTCATGGCACTTAAGGAGGATTCCTCCATGGTAACCTCTAACTCATCATCTTTTGACTTTACATTTGATGAATTAAATGATGCATATGATTAGTTGCAAGAGGTTTATGATGAGTTAGTTGAGAAATACAAAGAGTCGATCATTAGAAATAAGAAAATTATTTCGGAATTAAATGATAAAAATGACTCACTTTCTCAAGTTAACTTCAAATTTGAGAAAAAGATTTTAGGTTTGAAAGATGAACTTAAATTCTTCCAAGATGAAAATGTAGACCTAAATAATCTTCTTTCTCAATGCAATAGTGAACACCAAAAGGTGTTAGATGAGCTTAACAAGCTCAAAGAGTCTTTCAAAAATGTTAGTAAAGTGAAGCATGATAAAGGTGAATCATTTAAAACCAACCAACCTAGGAGAAAGACTAATATCTACATACAAAGTAGCCTCCCTAGACATAATAGACCTAAAAGGATTAGGAGTGTATGGGTTCCTAAGGAACTCGTCAAGTCTAATGATTTTGTTGCTATGTCACCTTGGATTCCTAAGGGAACCAAGCTTTTGGGAGCTAACACACGTGGACCCAAAATGATTTGGGTACCAAAAACCAAAGTTTAATATCTTTGTTTGTAGGGGGCATTGCTACAAGGCCAAAGCACAAAGTCAAAATTCATGGTACCTTGATAGTGGATGCTCGAGGCATATGACCGGAGACAATAGTAGATTCATGGACTTAAAGCCAAAAAGTGGAGGAGTAGTGACATTTGGTGACAACTCCAAAGGCCACATTGAAGGTATTGGCGCCATAGGTAATCACTTTACCATTCTTATTGAAAATGTTTTGTATGTCGATGGTCTTAAACATAATTTGTTGAGCATAAGCCAATATGTGATAAAGGATTTAATGTCTTATTTGATAAAAATGAGTGCAAAATTGTTGACATTAAATCAAACAATATTATGCCCATAGGTCATCGCATAGGTAATATTTACATGGTGCATTTAGATGACATACATACATCCCACGTATGTATAGTAGCTCAAAATGAAAATGATGCATGGCTATGGCATAGGAAACTAGGATATGCTAGCATTAGTGTTTTAGAAAAACCAGTTTCCCTTGATCTAGTTAGATGTTTACCGAAAATTAAGTTCTCAAATGATAAAATTTGTGATGCATGCTCTAAGGGTAAACAACATAAGTCATCCTTTAAATCCATCAATGATGTTTCTACAAGTAGGTGTTTACAACTTATTCATATGGATTTATTTTGGGCCTATTAGGACTATGAGTTTGGGTGGTAAATCTTATGCATTTGTACTTGTTGATGATTTTTCTAGATTTACTTGGGTTCTATTTCTAAGTACTAAAGATGAGGCTTTAGAAAAATTCATCACATTTTCAAAATTAACCCAAAATGATCTTGAACTTAGAATTTCTCATATTAGAAGTGATCATGGAACCGAATTTCAAAATCTAGGGTTTGAAGAGTATTTAAATGAAAATGGTATTAGCCATAATTTTTCGGCTCCTCGAACTCCCCAACAAAATGGGATAGTTGATAGGAAAAATAGAACTTTACAAGAAATGGCTAGAACCATGCTTTGTGAAAACAATTTACCTAAATATTTTTGGGCGGAAGCCACAAACACCGCTTGCTACATTGTAAACCGAGTAATGATTAGGCCACTTTTAAAGAAAACACCATATGAGATTTTAAAATCTAAAAAGCCTAACATTAGCTATTTTCATCCATTTGGTTGCAAGTGTTTTGTTTTAAATAATGAAAAAGACAACTTAGGTAAATTTGATGCAAAAAGTGATGAAGCTATTTTCATAGGATATTCCTTAACCTCTAAAGCCTATCGTGTATTTAACAAGAGAACTTTAGTAGTAGAAGAATCTATACAAGTTGCATTCGATGATAACCTCCTTCCAAGGAATGATTCTTTTGATGATGATGATGTAGGAATCATTAATGCCTTTGATGGAGGACAAACTTCAAAGGGGGATGCGATTCCAACAAAAGAAGAGGATACACAAGATCCACCTCTTGAAGCCTTGAAGGACTTGGCTCTTGATTAAAAAGGAAGTGAGCTACCCAAGGGAGTTCAACTATGTCAAAGGTGGTGAAATCTTGGGTGATCCATCCAAGGCGGTAACCACTAGATCTTATCTTAAACTTGTGAACCATGTTGCATTTATCTCATGCATAGAGCCTAAGAATATAAAAGAAGCATTAAAAGATGACTTTTGGATTATGGTTATGCAAGAAGAGTTAAATCAATTTGAGAGAAGTAATGTTTGGACATTAGTTGATAGGCCTAGTAATCAATCTACTATAGGAACTAAATGGGTCTTTAGGAACAAACTAGATGAGAGTGGTAACATTGTGAGGAATAAAGCTAGATAAGTAGCACAAGGTTACACTCAAGAAGAGGGAATAGATTTTGATGAAACCTATGCACCCGTAGCTAGAATGGAGGCCATTAGAATGTTGCTTGCATATGCATGTTATCATGATTTCAAGCTTTTTCAAATGGATGTTAAAAGTGCATTTTTAAACGGTTTTATGAATGAGGAAGTGTATGTGGAACAACCATCGGGTTTTGAAGACTCAAAATTTCCAAATCATGTTTTCGAACTTACTAAAGCTCTTTATAGTTTAAAACAAGCTCCTAGAGCTTGGTATGAAAGACTTTCAAACTTTTTGATTGAAAAAGGTTTTGAAAAAGGTAAGGTGGACACTACACTTTTCAAAAATATGTATATAAATGACATCTTAGTAGTACAAATTTATGTTGATGATATTATTTTTGGATATACTAATGAGTGTCATTGCAAAGAGTTTGCTAAGTTAATGCAAGGTGAATTCAAGATGAGCATGATGGGGGAGCTCTCATTCTTTTTGGGACTCCAAATCAAGCAAAGGAATGATGAAACCTTCATCAATCAAGCAAAGTACATCAAGGATATGCTCAAGAAGTTTGGCTTGAAGAATGAAAAGCCTCAAGCCACACCTATGAGCTCATCTACAAAGCTTGACAAAGATGAAGGAGGTATGTGTGTTGATTCTAACCTTTGTTGTTCTATGATTGGATCATTGCTTTACCTCACCGCAAGTAGATCAGATATCTTGTTTAGTGTTTGCTTGTGTGATAGGTTTCAAGCTAGTCCTGGAGAGTCTCACCTTATAGCCGTTAAGAGAATCTTTATGTACCTTAGAGATACTACTTGTTTAGGACTTTGGTACCCTAGAGACTCCACCTTCAACTTTCATGCTTATTCAGATGCGGATTATGGGGGGTGTAAAATCGATAGGAATAGTACTTCGGGAACTTGTCAATTCTTAGGTAGTATGCTCATATCTTGGTTCTCTAAGAAACAAAATAGTGTAGCTCTTTCTACCACCAAAGCCGAGTACATATCCTTAGGGAGTTGTTGTGCTTGAGTCCTTTGGATGAAGCAACAACTCTTAGATTATGGTATGAAATTTGAAACCATACCCCTTAAGTGTGATAACACTAGTGCCATAAGCTTGACTAAAAATCCCATCCAACACATTAGAACCAAATATATAGAGATAAGGCATCATTTTATTAGAGATCATGTCCTTAAGGAAGATGTTGTTATAGAGTACGTTGACACCTTAAACCAACTAGCGGACATCTTTGCGAAGCCTTTAGACAAAGAGCGTTTTTGGTCCCTTAGGAGAGAGTTAGGTCTAACTAGCCTTCCTTGACCCTTTAGGACCCTTTTTAAAGTTAAAATTGCTTGATCTTGTGAAATTGCATGTTAATGTGTTGTAGCTCTTGAAAATATCCATGCTTATAACTTGGGGAGTATGATTCTGTTAAAATATGCTTAGAACTGCTCATTCATCATTTGCATTCATTTAGGAGATGTTATAATCGAGCTTTTGGTTGTTCTTCAAGCCTAAAATGTATTTCTAGGCATAGGGTACTGATACGACCTTAAGTGTATCGATACGAGTATTGTATTAGCTTCCCAAACTTCATTTTGCCTAAAACGGGTATCGATATGGTTAAACATGTTTCGATACGAGTATCAATCGTTTCGATACAGATTACATTTGTTTCGATACGAACCTTCAACGAGCATTTTAAATGGAATTACGTTTTTACCCCCGTATCGATACACCCTCAGGCGTATCGATATGTGATTGCGCAGATAGCTATCAATTGGCATTTAAGAGTTAAACTTTTACCAAAATTGAATTTTCTCAAAACCCTAGAAACCCTAGCCATTTTCACTCTATAAATAGCCTCTCTTTCCCTCATATTTTCACACCACAACTCAAAATCTCTAGAGGGTTTTCAAAATCAAGCAAAACTCTTAAGCTTTTCATCAATTGGGTGTTAAGTTACTCTCCCATTCCTCTCAAATCAATATCAAGGTAAAACTCTTTCTTTTTTTCTTTTTAATTTTTCTTTTAATTTTTGTTTCATTTTCTTTTATTTTTGTTTTGTCTTCTCAAATCAAAATCTATTTTCAAATTTATATATAAATTTTTTTAAACCTTTTCTCTAGTTCATGGCACCCCCTAAAAAGAGAACACGTACTAGTGAAGCTGGTGAAGGATCCAATACCGGAGGTGGTGCTCGCCCGAATCTCACTCATATCTATCAACATTCCTTTAAGTCCCGCGGAGAGCTCACCTATTTTCGCCAATTTCAAAACTATAGGATTTGTCCGGAAAGGTTAATCTCTATTCCTTTTCTTAACTCAGGGCGTTTCAAATTTGAATATCCCCTTTTGCTCCAAGAATGGAAGTTTATGGATTTTCTCCAACTTCCCTTGTTTTTCTTCCGCGTCTTAGTTTTGATCTTTTATTATAATGCTAAGTGTTGTGCCTATCAAGATGATGTTGTTACGGGCGTTAATTCTTATCTTATGGGTAAAAAAAGTCACTATAGATGTTCAATCTATTTGTGATGTGTTTAAGTTGGAGGATGAAGGCTATGATGATGAGAATGCTCTTGGCAATGTCCTAAGTGGTTTCGTCACCGCCCTTAATGCTCAGGATCGGATCCTCCTGTAACGCCCCGGTTTTGGGCTTAGTAGTTTTGGGCGTTGACCGGTTTGGTCAAAGTGTTGTTCGAATCTAAAGAGGTGAAATTAGGAAAGCCTAGTTCGGGTTGCATTAAAAATATGGAAAAATGTTCTAAAATCATCTTTTAATATAATTAAGTGAACTGTGAAATCAATTTTGGAAAATGAGTTTTGGAAGGGTGACATTTTGGCTAGTAACCAAAATGTAATTTTTGAAAGTTTGGTGACTGTTTTCGAAAGGGTTGAAACTTTGAATCTTTAAGAAGCTATTAATCCAAAAGTAGTTTCTCCAGATTTTTCTAAGATATTTTGAGATTTATTCTGATTTTAAAATATGTCAAAAGAGGAGGGAAAGCCATTTTGGCCATTTTGATAACTAACTTTCCAATTTTCTTTCTCTAATTTTCTCTCAACCCAAACACTTCCTTTCCAGAGAATTGTTTCTGATTTTCTCACCTAAATCTCTCCTTTCAACTCTCTTTTGATTCCTAATCATCATATCTAAAAAACCTCGTCATTTGCTACTTGATTCATCAAGGTTTTTGATTCCAAAAAGAGGAGAAACTCAAGTTTGGAGGTAAGAACGTCCTTCTCCTCTAAACTATCAGTTCTTTACTGAAATTCCTAAGTTTTCAATCCTTAATTGATGTTTTATTAAAGGCTTTTGAGTTGTGAATTGGATCTTGGCTTATAATGCAAGATTTGGTGATTTTTGATGATTTTCGTTTGATCTGATAAATCTGTGTTTTGAGATGTGTTTTTGATGTTAAATGAACACTAAATTGATAAGGAATTGAGTTTTGATTAATGCAATCCCGGATAGGTTGAGTTTCCTAAGTTTAGCTTGTGTTTCTTGGTTGTTTTTGAGGTGATCTTGTGGATCTGTTGTTGCTGGAGGTATAAGGATGTTAATAGGCTCTTTTTAGATGTTAAATGATGTTAAAGGATGTTATGTTTTGATGGTTTATGGCTGGGCTTTGTTGAGAAGTGGTTTGGATGCATTTTCGGTTGTGTTTGGTAGCCGAAAATGGAGTGTGGATGAGAGCAGCGAGTTTAGGTGCTTTCATTGAAGCTATTAATGCATGATGATGCATTAATCCTCTGCTTTGATGTGTTAAAACAGGGGAGGCATCTTTGGATCCAAGAATTGTTGATCCGGAAGCTTGAATTGGTGTTTTGGCTTGAGGCGAAGTGGAATCGGTGAGTGAAATTGGGTTTTCGGCTTTGAAACCAATGTCTTGGGAGCTTAGTTTAAGTCTAAACAACTTTGCTAAGCTCAAGTGTAAGTTTTCGGAAATACTCTCTAGTGGTGGCCATGATTTGATTGTTGTGCAATGTGGTTTATTGCATGTTTTAAACTCTGTTTTGAAAGCATGATTTAGCATGGTTAATGCTGTTTTTGTAAGCCATATGTTGAAGGAAGCTCAAGGTAAGAGTTCCTTGTTTTTGTACATTGATTAAATGTGGTTTGATGCTTTTAAATGCATGATGAATATGGCTTGGTTTAATGCTTTAAAACAGTGGATAAATTGATGATAATGATGTATATTGGCAAGTGATGTTTTGAAAAGGTTAAGGTCACTAAGGTGGTTAAAAGTCCTTGAGTGAGCCTTGTTTACTTAAGAACATCAAGGTGGTTAAAAGTCTTTGGATGATTCTTGTTATGGACACAAAGGTGGTTAAAAGTCCTTATGTGATCCTTTCCATGGTGTTTAAAAGTCCATGGGGCCATGGTGTTTAAAAGTCCATGGGGCCAAGGTGTTTAAAAGTCCTTGGGGCCAAGGTGTTTAAAAGTCCTTGGGGTGAAACTTGATACGGACACAAAGGTGGTTAAAAGTCCTTGTGTGGTCCTTTCCATGGTGGTTAAAAGTCCATGGGCCAAGGTGTTTAAAAGTCCTTGGGGCCAAGGTGTTTAAAAGTCCTTGGGGTGAAAGTTGATGAACTTGTTTTTAAAGAAATGGAACTTATCACTTGTGGCCAATATGACATGTATGATATGAAGCATGAGATGCTTGTTTTAAGTATGCTTTTGAGCATGTGCAAATGTTGATTTGAAGAGAGATTTATAAAGTGTTTTATAAATGCATTATTGAATGGTTTTATGAGCATTCCTCACTAAGCTTTTGCTTACGCTCTCTTTCGTTTTCTTAAATCAATAATGCAGAACATTAGAGTACTTTTAGGGCAGCAAGAAGGGCAAGCATTCAAGTGAAAGTAAAGCTCAAAGTATGGAAGGTTTCTTAAGTACATTTTTAGCTTTTGGTAATTTGGCAATGGGGAACCTATGTGTATGTTTGGGAGAGGTTTTGAACTCCCTAAGTATGTTGAATGTTGATGAGAATGCTGGTTTTAGTGTTTGGCCTTTATATGCTTGAATTGGAAGTTTATGCTTGTATGGCTTGCTTGTGTAGGAAGCATGCCTATAGATTTGGGGCTTTTCGTATATGATGTTGTTTTGATGAATTGTTGATGCAAGTATGTCCCAAATATGTTGAATTGCATGTTGGTAAAGTTTGGTGGCAATTGAAGCATGATTGGATGTTTAATTGCATGTTTAAGAATGCATTTTGGGGCAATCTGTGCAGGGTGTTTCGGAACAGTGCCACCCGTTTCGGAACAGGTGCCTTAAACAAGCCCAGGCGTCCGAAACGGGAGAGACCGTTCCGAAACGGTTTGGCTACTGCCAGCCCGTGTTGCGGTACGCGTTGCAGAACAGCCCGCGTTTCGAAACGGGCTCTGCCTGTTTCGGAACGGGTGACCGTTGGGGGCTGACACTGGCAGTTAAATGTTTTGAATTATTTACATTTTGGTCCTGAATCTTGTTTGTGCAATTGTATGAGTTTGGGGTGTCCTTTTGAGCTGAAATTTCACAGTGAAGCATGAAACCTGACTAATTACAAGCTGGTAACTTTAATTTGGGTTAAGTCCTCATATTTATCAGAAATTACAATTTGGTCCCTAAAGTTGTAATTTGTTCAATTGGGTCCCTGTTTGATCTCTGATGTTTATGATCTTTGAGTATGCTGTTGTATGATCATATCTAAAGTTTAATTTGCGTCTAGACAAGAGTAAAAAGAAAAAAAAGGGTCGTTAATCAAGGTTGACTTTCGGGTTGACTTTGGTTTTCCCCGTGTGACTTTCTTAATTCGGGTCAACTGTCTAGGCCGGGTTAAGGGGGTTACATTTGGTGGTATCAGAGCCAGGTTCTCGAGTAATTGGGAATGAATGTGTGCATGAAGGAAGTATGTATGCCTTGTGTGCTTGTTGATTGAAAGCATGTTTAGTGGCTTGTGTTTTGGATGCAATTGAGTTGTATGCTATGATGTAGCATGTTGTGGGTACCCATTGCCAAATCAAAGCTAATGAAATGATGTTGATTTTGAATGAAATTGAGCTTGAATACTTGGATTGCTTACCTTGTTGGGCCTGACTTTGTTTTATTTGCATTGTGATTGCATGGTAAAAGTATGGCACCACGTAGAGAGTTAAGGAGTAACGTGAGAGCTACGGCTCCTAATGAGAATGAGAACGAGGAAAATATGGGTAGTGCGGTGTTACCTCCTCCTCCACCTGGTGGTGGTGGTGCTGAGGGAGGAAGAGCTGAAGCTGCAGCTGGTGCTGGAGCTGCTGGACCAGAGGTTGGTCAGGGGCAAGCTATGCCTGATATGTCTATGTTGGTACAAGCTATTGCGGGTGCTTTTCGAGCAGCAGTAGCTGGAGCTCAAGGATCTGGGCATCAGGGAGATGCTGGAGTTAGACTACCTTTGGAGCGTCTGCGCAGTCTTGGTGGGACTGAGTTCAGGGGTATGTCTGCTGAGAGTTCGGAAGCTTGGCTAGAGAGTACCAAGCGAATCTTGGGTCAGATGAGCTGCACGGATGTGCAAAAGCTGGGTTGTGTTGTGTCCTTGCTGCAGGACGATGCGTATACGTGGTGGACGACCACCATAGCTGCAATGGTTGAAGCTGATGTGACTTGGACATTCTTCCAGAATGTGTTCAAGAGGAGATATCTTGGTGTGAGATATCTTGATGAGAAGAAGCGTGAATTCATGTCTCTTACCCAAGGGAGCATGAGTGTGGCTGAGTATGAAGTGCAGTTTGTGCGACTCAATCAATATGCACCTGAGCTGATACCTGATGAGCGGGCAAGGTGCGGGAGGTTCCGTTATGGTCTTGTGACGGATGTTAAGATGTATGTGCTGGCCACCGAGTATGATGATTTTGATGTGTTGGTGGGCCGAGCCAAGGACATAGAGATGAACTTGGGTTTATCTGCGAAAGGTGTTGGAGCAAGTTCTGGCAAGAGAGCTGCTGAGTTTAGTTCCGGTGGTGGACGGAACAAGAGGGGACGAGATCAGAGGTATCAGTCCTCAGCTAAGAGAGGTGGTGGTGCACCTGCTAGAGGAGGCAATGCTAGAGCTGACCCTAGTGCTTGTTGGATCTGTGGTTCACGTGGTCACATGAAGCGTGACTGTCCTCGTGCTGTGAGAGAGGTGCAAGCTCCTGTTGCGGCAGCTGGTAATGGATGCTGGAATTGTGGTTCTGCAGACCACTTGAGGCGAGGTTGTCCTAGGTTGGTTGGTGATCAAGTGCGTGCACCTGCTGTTGCTGCACCACAGAGAGGTCGTGGGCGCGGCCGTGGTAATTTTCAGAGGCGTGAGGAAGGTGGTCGTGGGGTAGCCCACGTTGTGGCTATTCAGCCTGAAGGTGGAGGCCAAGCGAGGGTGTATGCTTAGCGTGAAGGGAGGAATGATGCGGATGTGATTGCAGGTACCTTTACTTTGCAATCCTTGTCATTGCTTTCTTTGATTGATTCTGGATCTACGCATTCATACATTTTGCGTGAGCATGCTGAATTGCTTGGTTTGCCTGTTGAGTCTTTGGATGTTGGTGTTCGTGTCACTAGTTCTTTTGGTGAAACTGTTGTGACTCGAAAGCTTTATAGAAGGTGTCCCTTGGTTGTTCAAGAACATGTTTTTCATGTTGATCTTATGGAGTTGCCCTTTTATGGTTTTGATGTAATCCTTGGTATGGATTGGCTTGCTGAGCATCGTGCTGTTGTGGATTGTGAAAACAAGCGAGTTTCGCTTAAGCTTGCGGATGATTATGAAGTTGTTGTGGTTGGTGAGAATGTGAAGTTTCTTGCCAATGTGGTGTCTACCTTGGAGGCGAGTAGGATGCTGAGGCAAGGTTGTGAAGCTTATCTAGCTTTTGTGATGAATCCTAGCTCTAAGGAGTTGAGGGTGCAAGATATCAGAGTTGTGAAGGAGTTTCCTGGTGTTTTTCCTGAGGAGTTGCCTGGTTTACCTCCTAATCGCGAGGTGGAGTTTGGAATTGAGCTGTATGAGAATACAACTCCTGTGTCCATTACTCCCTATAGAATGGCACCTAAGGAGCTGAAGGAGCTGAAGACGCAATTGCAAGAGCTGCTTGATCGTGGTTTCATCCGGCCGAGTGTGTCACCTTGGGGAGCACCGGTCTTGTTTGTGAAGAAGAAAGATGGCACTATGAGAATGTGCATTGATTACCGTCAGCTGAACAAGTTGACTATCAAGAATCGGTATCCTTTGCCGAGGATTGATGATCTCTTTGATCAATTTCGGGGAGCTGTTGTGTTCTCTAAGATTAACTTGAGGTCAGGGTATTATCAGTTGAAGGTGAAGGATGTGGATGTCCCTAAGACAGCTTTCAGGACAAGGTATGGGCATTATGAGTTCCTTGTGATGCCGTTTGGTTTGACAAATGCTCCTGCTGCTTTCATGGACATGATGAACCGTGTGTTTCATGAATACCTGGACAAGTTTGTTGTGGTGTTCATTGATGATATCCTCGTGTACTCGCGTACTGAGGAGGAGCATGAAGAGCATTTGAGGATTGTTTTGCAAGCTTTGTTGGAGAATCAGCTTTATGCTAAGCTGAGCAAGTGTGAGTTCTGGCTTAAGGAGGTGGTGTTTCTTGGGCATGTAGTCTCAGCTGAGGGGATTCGTGTTGATCCTCAGAAGATTGAGGCGGTGATGAACTGGAAGGTTCCCAAGTCTGTTCATGAGGTTCGTAGTTTCCTTGGTTTGGCAGGATACTACCGAAGGTTTGTGGATGGTTTTTCCAAGATTGCTGCTCCTTTGACGAAGCTGTTGCAGAAAGATGTTAAGTATGAGTGGACGGAAGCGAGACAGCAGGCTTTTGAGAAGCTGAAGGCGGCTTTGACGCAAGCTCCTATCTTGGTTCAGCCTGAATCAGGGAAAGAGTTTGTGGTCTACAGTGATGCATCCTATGTTGGTTTGGGGTGTGTGCTGATGCAAGAGGGTAAGGTGGTGGCTTATGCATCGCGGCAGTTGAAAGTGCATGAGCGCAATTACCCTACGCATGATATTGAGCTGGCTGCAGTGGTTTTTGCTCTGAAGATCTGGAGGCATTATTTGTATGGTGAGAAGTGTACGGTGTACACGGATCACAAGAGCTTGAGGTATCTGATGTCTCAGAAGGAGTTGAACCTTAGGCAGCGGCGTTGGTTGGAGTTGCTCAAGGATTATGATCTGACGATCGAGTACCATCCTGGAAAGGCTAATGTTGTTGCGGATGCCTTGAGTAGGAAGGTAGCTGTTGAGCTGAGGGCTATGTTTGCTAGCTTGAGCATATCGCGAGATGGTGGTCTTGTTGCTGAGTTGCAGGTGAAACCATCGTTGGTTCAGTTGATCAAGGATAAGCAGTTGCTGGATGATTCCTTGGTGTCTCATGTTCAGGATATCGCGGAGGGTAGACCTTCGGATTTCTGTTTTAATGATGATGGTGTGTTGTGTTTTGGGAGTCGAATAGTAGTGCCTGATGATGCTGAGTTGAGGCGTGATATTCTGACTGAAGGCCATAGTAGTCCTTTTGCTATGCACCCTGGTAGTACTAAGATGTATCGTGATCTTCGTGATGAGTACTATTGGGTGGGTTTGAAGAAGGATGTTGCGGAGTTTGTGAGCAAGTGTTTGGTGTGTCAGCGAGTTAAGGCTGAACATCAGGTTCCTTCTGGGTTGTTGCAACCGTTGAAAATCCCTGAATGGAAGTGGGAAAGGGTTACCATGGATTTTGTATCTGGTTTACCTTTGTCTCCATCGAAGAAGAATTCGGTTTGGGTGATTGTGGATCGCCTGACGAAGTGTGCGCATTTCTTGCCTGTGCATACTACGTTTTCTTTGGATAAGCTGGCAGAGCTGTACATTGCTGAGATTATGAGGCTGCATGGTGTGCCTAAGTCGATTGTGTCGGATAGGGATCCGAGGTTCACATCGCGTTTCTGGCAGTGTTTGCATCAAGCTCTGGGTACAAGATTGCATTCCAGTACATCCTATCATCCTCAGTCGGATGGTCAGTCTGAGCGAGTTATCCAGATTTTGGAGGATATGTTGAGGTGCTGCGTGATTGAGTTCCAAGGTTCTTGGGAGAAGCATCTGCCTTTGGTTGAGTTCGCTTATAACAATAGTTATCAGGCGAGTATACAGATGGCACCTTATGAGGCTTTGTACGGGAGGAAGTGTAGGACTCCTCTTTGTTGGGCTGAAACTGGTCAAAAGTTGGTTTCGATATCGGCTTTGTTGAAAGGGACCACTGAGAAGGTGAAGCTTATCTGTGAGCGGTTGAAGGCTGCCTCTGATCGGCAGAAGTCTTACGCGGATTTGAAGCGTAAGGAGATAGAGTATGCGGTGGGTGACCGTGTGTTCTTGAAGGTTTCGCCTTGGAAGAAGGTGATGAGGTTTGGCCGGAGGGGTAAGTTGAGCCCTAGGTACATTGGACCATATGAGGTGGTTGAGCGTGTGGGTCCTGTTGCGTATCGGTTGAGGTTACCTCAGGAGTTGGAGAAGATTCATGATGTGTTCCATGTTTCTATGCTCCGGAAGTATAGATCTGATCCTTCGCATGTGATGCCAGTGGAGGAAATGGTTTTGAATCCGGATTTGACCTATGATGAGGAACCGGTGAAGGTTCTGGATTCGGATAGCAAGGTTCTTCGTGGCAAGACCATTGAGTTGGTGAAGGTGCTGTGGAAGCATCGAGGTGTTGAGGAAGCCACGTGGGAGCAGAAGGAAGACATGCTAAAGCAGTTTCCTTATCTCTTTCCTTCAGGTAAATTTCGAGGACGAAATTTCTTAAGGGGGGAGAGTTGTAACGCCCCGGTTTTGGGCTTAGTAGTTTTGGGCATTGACCGGTTTGGTCAAAGTGCTGTTCGAATCTAAAGAGGTGAAATTAGGAAAGCCTAGTTCGGGTTGCATTAAAAATATGGAAAAATGTTCTAAAATCATCTTTTAATATAATTAAGTGAACTGTGAAATCAATTTTGGAAAATGAGTTTTAGAAGGGTGACATTTTGGCTAGTGACCAAAATGTAATTTTTGAAAGTTTGGTGTCTGTTTTCGAAAGGGTTGAAACTTTGAATCTTTAAGGAGCTATTAATCCAAAAGTAGTTTCTCTAGATTTTTCTAAGATATTTTGAGATTTATTCTGATTTTAAAATATGTCAAAAGAGGAGGGAAAGCCATTTTGGCCATTTTGATAACTAACTTTCCAATTTTCTTTCTCTCATTTTCTCTCAACCCAAACACTTCCTTTCCAGAGAATTGTTTCTGATTTTCTCACCTAAATCTCTCCTTTCAACTCTCTTTTGATTCCTAATCATCATATCTACAAAACCTCATCATTTGCTACTTGATTCATCAAGGTTTTTGATTCCAAAAAGAGGAGAAACTCAAGTTTGGAGGTAAGAACGTCCTTCTCCTCTAAACTATCAGTTCTTTACTGAAATTCCTAAGTTTTTAATCCTTAATTGATTTTTTATTAAAGGCTTTTGAGTTGTGAATTGGATCTTGGCTTATAATGCAAGATTTGGTGATTTTTGATGATTTTCGTTTGATCTGATAAATCTGTGTTTTGAGATGTGTTTTTGATGTTAAATGAACACTAAATTGATAAGGAATTGAGTTTTGATTAATGCAATCCCGGATAGGTTGAGTTTCCTAAGTTTAGCTTGTGTTTCTTGGTTGTTTTTGAGGTGATCTTGTGGATCTGTTGTTGCTGGAGGTATAAGGATGTTAATAGGCTCTTTTTAGATGTTAAATGATGTTAAAGGATGTTATGTTTTGATGGTTTATGGCTGGGCTTTGTTGAGAAGTGGTTTGGATGCATTTTCGGTTGTGTTTGGTAGCCGAAAATGGAGTGTGGATGAGAGCAGCGAGTTTAGGTGCTTTCATTGAAGCTATTAATGCATGATGATGCATTAATCCTCTACTTTGATGTGTTAAAATAGGGGAGGCATCTTTGGATCCAAGAATTGTTGATCCGGAAGCTTGAATTGGTGTTTTGGCTTGAGGCGAAGTGGAATCGGTGAGTGAAATTGGGTTTTCGGCTTTGAAACCAATGTCTTGGGAGCTTAGTTTAAGTCTAAACAACTTTGCTAAGCTCAAGTGTAAGTTTTCGGAAATACTCTCTAGTGGTGGCCATGATTTGATTGTTGTGCAATGTGGTTTATTGCATGTTTTAAACTCTGTTTTGAAAGCATGATTTAGCATGGTTAATGCTGTTTTTGTAAGCCATATGTTGAAGGAAGCTCAAGGTAAGAGTTCCTTGTTTTTGTACATTGATTAAATGTGGTTTGATGCTTTTAAATGCATGATGAATATGGCTTGGTTTAATGCTTTAAAACAGTGGATAAATTGATGATAATGATGTATATTGGCAAGTGATGTTTTGAAAAGGTTAAGGTCACTAAGGTGGTTAAAAGTCCTTGAGTGAGCCTTGTTTACTTAAGAACATCAAGGTGGTTAAAAGTCCTTGGATGATTCTTGTTATGGACACAAAGGTGGTTAAAAGTCCTTATGTGATCCTTTCCATGGTGTTTAAAAGTCCATGGGGCCATGGTGTTTAAAAGTCCATGGGGCCAAGGTGTTTAAAAGTCCTTGGGGCCAAGGTGTTTAAAAGTCCTTGGGGTGAAACTTGATACGGACACAAAGGTGGTTAAAAGTCCTTGTGTGGTCCTTTCCATGGTGGTTAAAAGTCCATGGGCCGAGGTGTTTAAAAGTCCTTGGGGCCAAGGTGTTTAAAAGTCCTTGGGGTGAAAGTTGATGAACTTGTTTTTAAAGAAATGGAACTTATCACTTGTGGCCAATATGACATGTATGATATGAAGCATGAGATGCTTGTTTTAAGTATGCTTTTGAGCATGTGCAAATGTTGATTTGAAGCATGATTTATAAAGTGTTTTATAAATGCATTATTGAATGGTTTTATGAGCATTCCTCACTAAGCTTTTGCTTACGCTCTCTTTCGTTTTCTTAAATCAATAATGCAGAACATTAGAGTACTTTGAGGGCAGCAAGAAGGGCAAGCATTCAAGTGAAAGTAAAGCTCAAAGTATGGAAGGTTTCTTAAGTACATTTTTAGCTTTTGGTAATTTGGCAATGGGGGACCTATGTGTATGTTTTGGGAGAGGTTTTGAACTCCCTAAGTATGTTGAATGTTGATGAGAATGCTGGTTTTAGTGTTTGGCCTTTATATGCTTGAATTGGAAGTTTATGCTTGTATGGCTTGCTTGTGTAGGAAGCATGCCTATAGATTTGGGGCTTTTCGTATATGATGTTGTTTTGATGAATTGTTGATGCAGTATGTCCCAAATATGTTGAATTGCATGTTGGTAAAGTTTGGTGGCAATTGAAGCATGATTGGATGTTTAATTGCATGTTTAAGAATGCATTTTGGGGCAATCTGTGCAGGGTGTTTCGGAACAGTGCCACCCGTTTCGGAACAGGTGCCTTAAACAAGCCCAGGCGTCCGAAACGGGAGAGACCGTTCCGAAACGGTTTGGCTACTGCCAGCCCGTGTTGCGGTACGCGTTGCGGAACGGCCCGCGTTTCGAAACGGGCTCTGCCTGTTTCGGAACGGGTGACCGTTGGGGGCTGACACTGGCAGTTAAATGTTTTGAATTATTTACATTTTGGTCATGAATCTTGTTTGTGCAATTGTATGAGTTTGGGATGTCCTTTTGAGCTGAAATTTCACAGTGAAGCATGAAACCTGACTAATTACAAGCTGGTAACTTTAATTTGGGTTAAGTCCTCATATTTATCAAAAATTACAATTTGGTCCCTAAAGTTGTAATTTGTTCAATTGGGTCCCTGTTTGATCTCTGATGTTTATGATCTTTGAGTATGCTGTTGTATGATCATATCTAAGGTTTAATTTGCATCTAGACAAGAGTAAAAAGAAAAAAAAAGGGTCGTTAATCAATGTTGACTTTCGGGTTGACTTTGGTTTTCCCCGTGTGACTTTCTTAATTCGGGTCAACCGTCTAGGCCGGGTTAAGGGGGTTACACCTCCATTTGATGGTTTCTTGGTGGTTTAGGCCCTCAGGAGGGAAGTATTCCACTATCCGCTAAGTAGATGATTTTTGGATTCGATGCTTCTGTGAGAGAAAACGTCCGAACCTTGCTCGTATTATTTTTGCGGAGATTGTCTATCTCGTGCAACATCGCCACACCACACTTGTCACTTCCTTCACCTATGGAACGACCTTGAGTTACTTCTTCCAACAAAAGGAGATAGATTGCTCGCATGACTACCCAACTCCCCTCACTGATCCTATCGATGAACGATCTCTTGCAAGGGGTAAGTTCCATTACTTTAATGGTAATTGGCTTCGTCTATCCGAGCTCCCTAGTGAGGCCACGAAACAATTTGCTAATCCTCAAGTTGAACAAGTTCCTCAAGCTCCTCCTCCACCTTTAACAGAATCCCTCATGACTTATCTCAATGAGCAATTCACGGGTTTGCGCACGTGAATGGCCTCAATCGATCAAGTTATGAATTCGAGATTTACCGCTATTGATACAAGGTTTACAAACCTTGAAGATCGAATGAGAAATGTGGAGACTCGACTCAATTCCCTTGAAGGTGGTCACAACTCAATGAACATCTCTCTCACGGCTTTCCATGACGAGTGACGTCAAACTATGAGGAATGATGATGCAATTGAGGAAGATGATGAAGAATGCGATGGAGATGCATAGTAGCCTATCTTTGCATATCATTCATATCATTTAGGATATTTATTTATGCACCTTTGATTTATGTTTTTAGGATTAAGTTTGAATTATTCTAAAACTTATGCTTTGATTTTCTGTTATTTGGATTTTAAGTTGATGTTATCTTTTATTTGAACTTAATAATATTATGTTGCATGGTTTTTTTATACCTTTTGCCTTTATGCACTTTCCATTATGTCTCAATTATTTTTGATCTAACAAAAAGGGGGAGAGGGCAGCTCACAACACTTAAAAATTTTGATTTTCAAACCAAAAAGTTACCTAGCTAATATTAAGGGGGAGTGTAACCCCCCTTAGCCCGGCCAAGACGGTTGACCCGAACTACGAAGATTACACGGGGAAAACCAAAGTCAACCTGAAAGTCAACCTTGATTAACGACCCTTTTTTTTTCTTTTCAATCTTGTCTAGATGCACATTAACCCTAAGAGTATACTGAAGAAACAAATAGAAGGAAAACACATCGATCGAAAATCGATTAAGGACTCAATTGCACAAATCACAAATATTAGGGACCAAACTGTAAATTCTGGAAATTAGAGTGTCTTAGCTAAAATTTAAGTCACCGAAATTAAATTAATCATATTACATGCTTCCCTGTTAAATTTCAACTTAAACGGACATCTCAAACTCATGCAATTGCAAATACAACTTTCAGGACTAAAACGTAAAGCCTGCAAACCTTAAAACCATTCAAAACACTGCCCAACGGTCACCTGTTTCGAAACGGGGTTGACCATTCCGAAACACGGGTTCGTTTCGAGGCTTGTTTCGAAACAGGGCCTGCCAGTGGCAAAAGTGTTTCGAAACACCTCTAGTCGTTTCGAAACGCCCAGGCCAATTCATGCACCCGTTTCGAAACAACCAAGGGTGTTTCGATACACCCTGCCCAGAAACAGCATAAAATTCTGGTTTTACACATCCAAACACCAACAAACATACTTTAAATCATTCCTCAACATATCAACAACATGCCAAGCATCATAGCTACTAAATTGCATTAAAAACCAGAGACAAATCAAACCATAGGTGCACCAACTCATTCAACACATCCAACACTTGATCATGCTTTTAAAACAAGAAGCATAGCATAACAACTTATGAAGAAGAAGATTCAAATGTTGGAAAGAGATAATCAACAAGATTCAAACCACAAACCGAACATGGTCAACATACACAATCTCATTACACATCAATATTAAAGACTCTCCCCCCATTGCCTTCATTATCTATAGCTATAAACCAAGACATACTTCTCAAGTGGAGCTCTTCTTGAATCCCTTGCTTCTTGCTGCCCCAACTTCAATTATCTGCATTGATGGACACAAAGGAGCGTAAGCACATAATGCTTAGTGAGGAAAGTTCAAAACCAAAACACCATCAATGCAGCGAATCATAAAACCTTCTTAAAAAGTAGATACAATTCAATAAACCAAAGCATTGTTTGAAAAATCTCTTTTGAAACCACATGCTTTAAACCATGCATTGCTCAACATGAAATCCAACCTTTAGCTTAGAAAAGCTAAACAACACACCCCAAAAAACCTTCTTGCAAAAACTATTATTTAAACCTTTCCATGCATGAACATCACATGCAAGGTTAAACACAAATTCCTTGGAAAACACTTCCACTTCACAACATACTTCCCTCATGCTTAATGATCATTTGAAAGTAAAACCTTTCGGAACCATTTGTTCCTTCTAACTATTTCATGCATTCAACAAATGCAAAACACATGAACTACAAAAGCAACATTTGCATTACATGCCTTTTTCCAACAAGCCTTCACAAGACCTCTAAGCACTAAAGAGATTCTAAGCACATATCCACCACTTACAATAAAAGATATACTTTTGCTCATACTTAACAAGTACCACATGCATTCTTGCACCATTTACATATTGCCATGCAACCTTGCATCAATTTCAAGAATCTCTCGCTTCATTTCATTCAAATACATTATATTGGCTTTTAAGCGATAAATCACAAACCATCACAACATAAGACACAATCGGATACGTGGATTACAAGTGTTGTCCCACACGCTTCATACACACTATCGAACAACACAAGGTGGAGTTTACCGGTACAATCACAACCCCTCAACACCCGTGATGGAGTTTAACGGTAGAATCACAACCCCTCAACATCACTCATCGGTAGCTGTATAACTCATTAGCGAGAGTACGAGACACATAACACAAGATCCATACACGGACTTTTAACCACCGTTGTGATCTTACCAAGATCCACACACGGACTTTTAACCACCGTTGTGATCTTACCAAAATCCTCAAACGGACTTTTAACCACCGTTGTGATCTTACCTCTCTCGTTAGGATACTTGGATGGAGTTTACGGTACAATCGCAACCCCTCAACATCCAAGGCGACTTTATTCACGGTGCACCCAATCCTATAGCCGGCTAACTATATCCGATTAAAGTAACCAAAAACCACTTACATCACTTGCCAATATAACCATTTTACCATATTAGTCCACTGTTTTTAAAGCATTAAACAAAGCTATTAAACACCATGCATCACCATGCACTACTACCAATCTAACAACATGCCAAAACAAGGATCTCTTACCTTGAGCATCCTTCAACACATAGCTTTCAAAACCAGCATTAAACCATGTCTAAACATGCTTAAAAACAGTAATTAAAACACAATCACCCCAAGTGCATTTGAAACCAAATCATAGCACAAACAAAGAGAGAAATTCCATTTACTTACTCTTGAGCTTAGTTAAGTTGTTTAGACTTAAACTAAGCTCCCAAAACCTCATCCAAAATGTTTCAAAGCTGGAAAACTCTTTTCCACTCACCGATACACAAAACTATGCTAGCCGACAAGCCTTCCAAGCATCTGAAACCTCCAACGCCACCTCTATTCCTTCCGTATCATTCTCCCATGTTTTAAACACATAACAACAGAGGATTAATGCATCATCATGCATTAAAATCACCAGCAACACACCTAAACTCGTTGTTCTACATAAATCGAACATTTCGGCTACCAAACACAACCGAAATCACCTCCAAACTCCTCCAAAACATAACCCAGCCAAGATCCATTACTTCTAACCATTTCTAAACATCAATTAACATCCAAAATGAACCCAAACTCGTCCTTATACCTCTAGAATAACAGAACACCAAGATCACCCTAAAAACCACCATTTTCATAAGCAAAAACTTAGGAAACATAACCTATTCGGGATTGCATTGATCAAACCTCATTTATACATCATTAGACATCCAAAATACATTTAATAATCAACTCAAAACAGAGCCCAAACAAACACCACGAAATTCTTCAAGATTTCTTCCAAATCTTGAGTTTTAAGCCAAAAATCAAGATCACAACATTAAAACCTTTTATAAAACTTAATTTAAGGATTGCGAACTTGAGAATTTTAGTAAAGAACTAAGTATTTAGAGGAGAAGAACAACCTTACCTCTAAATGTAGATTTCTCCTTGATTAGAGCCAATTTTCTTGAAAATCCAATGAGCAAAACAATAGGATTTGATGTAGAAAGGATTATGAATCAATTGATGATTGAAACTCCATCAATTGGTGTGAAAATCAATAGAAATGTTGCTGTAGAAATGTTTTTGGCTGAGGGAATTTTGAGAGAAAATGAGATGAGAAAGTTTTAACAAAAGTTAGTTATGAAAATCTAAAATATGGTTTTCCACTTTTCATTTAATTAATTAAACATTAATTAAATCATTAATGTAACCCCCTTAACCCGGCCTAGACGGTTGACCCGAATTAAGAAAGTCACACGGGGAAAACCAAAGTCAACCCGAAAGTCAACCTTGATTAACGACCCTTTTTTTTCTTTTTAATCTTGTCTAGATGCACATTAACCCTAATTGTGATCACACAAACAACATATTCAAAGATCACAAACATCAGAGATCAAACAGGGACCCAATTGAACAAATTACAACTTTAGGGACCAAATTGTAAATTCTGATAAATATGAGGACTTAGTCCAAATTAAAGTTACCATCTTGAAATTAATCAGGTTTCATGCCTCTCTGCCAAATTTCAGCTCAAACGGACATCCCAAGCTCATACAATTGCAAAAACAAGATTCAGGACTAAAACGCAAACATTCCAAACATAAAAAGATACTTTTAACCGAATTAACGGTCAGGTATCGATACGCCTGGTGTCGTATCGATACGCGGGGAAGACAGTAACCAAACTCCAAAGATGGTATCGATACGAGATCCCACGTTTCGATACGGCATTCATATAGTATCGATACCCACACAACCGTACCGATACGCCTGGGCAGAATGAGCATATTTGGCTCAGGCGTATCGATACGCAAGCCCGAGTACCGATACCCCTGCCTGAAATTGACTCGAAACCATCATCATACATGCTGCAAACTTCAAATTAACAACACCAAATCATACCACATAGTCAATCAACATGCAGGGGCCATAATTGCATCACCAATTCAACATATAACCATCACATATGAAAAGCCCCAATTTAAATGGCATGCTTCCTACACAAACTAACCTTTCATGCATAAACCTTCATAACCAAGCATAATAAAGCCAATTATAAAACCAGCAATCTCATCAACATTCAACATACTTAGGGAGTTCCAACATCTCCCAAAAACACACTCATAGGTCCCTCATTGCCAAATCACCCAAAAGCTAAAAGTACTTATAAAACCTTCATACATTGAGCTTTACTTGAACTTGATTGCTTGCCCTTTCTTGCTGCCCTTCAAGATACTCTAGTGCTCTGCATTATTGAATTAAGAAAACGAGAGAGCGTAAGCAAAAGCTTAGTGAGGAGTGCTCTTTAAAAACCATTCAATAATGCAATTTAAAACATTTACAAACATGCCTATAACCAACCTTTGCACATGCTCAAAGCATACTTAAAAACAAGCAATATCATGCTTCAACATTACGTTAAACAAGCATCTCATGCTTCACAATATTCATAACATGTCATATTGGCTCAAGTGATACATTTCATTTATTAAAACAAGTTCAACAACTTTTCCCAAGGACTTTTAAACACCTTGGCCCCAAGGACTTTTAAACACCTTGGCCATGGACTTTTAAACACCATGAATAAGGACCACACAAGGACTTTTAACCACCTTTGTGTCCAATGCTTGAATCACCCCAAGGACTTTTAAACACCTTGGCCCCAAGGACTTTTAAACACCTTGGCCCCATGGACTTTTAACCACCATGGAAAGGAGTACCTAAGGACTTTTAACCACCTTAGTGTCCGCAACAAGAACCATCCAAGGACTTTTAACCACCTTGATGTTCTTAAGTAACAAGGCTCACTCAAGGACTTTTAACCACCTTAGTGACCTTAACATTTTCAAAACATCACTTGCCAATATACATCTTTTACATCATATAATCCACTGTTTTAAAGCATTAAACCAAGCCATTTTCATCATGCATTTCAAAGCATCAAACCACATTATTTCAATGCATAAAAACAAGGAACTCCTACCTAGAGTTACCTTCAACATATGGCTTAAAACATCAGCAAATACCATGCTAAAACATGCTTTCAAAACAGTAATTAAAACATGCAAATCATCATCTTGCATTACATCAAAGTCATGGCCACCACTAGAGAGAAAATCCGAAAACTTACACTTGAGCTTAGCAAAGTTGTTTAGACTTAAACTAAGCTCCCAAAACCTTCAAACCTTGGTTTAAAAGCTGAAAATCCATTTTCACAAATGCACTCACCGATTTCCACTTTGCTTCAAGCCAAAGCACCAAATCAAGCCTCCGGATCAACAACTCTTGGATCTAAGGATGCCTCCCCTGTTTCAACACATTAAAGCAGAGGATTAATGCATCATCATGCATTAATTGCTTCAATGAAAGCACCTAAACTCGCTGCTCTCATATAACCTCCATTTTCAGCCACCAAACACAACCGAAAATGCATCCAAAACACTTCTAAACAAAGCCCAGCCATAAACCAGCAAAACCTTACTTCCATTAACATCATAAAACGTCTAAAAACAATCTAACAACATCCTTATACCTCCAGCAACATCAGATCCACAAGATCACCACAAAAACTACCTTGAAACACAAGCTAAACTTAGGAAACTCAACCTATCCGGGATTGCATCAATCAAAACTCAATTCCTTATCAATTTAGAGATCATTTAACATCAAAAACACCTCTCAAATCACAGATTACTCAGATCTAACGAAAATCATCAAAAATCATCAAAATCTTGCATAATTAGCCAAGATCCATTTCAACACTTTAAAACCTTTAATTAAACATCATTTTAGGATTGAAAACTTAGGAATTTCAGTAAAGAACTTGAAGTTCAGAGGAGAAGGACGTTCTTACCTCCAAACTTGAGTTTCTCCTCTTTTTGGAACCAAAAACCTTGTTGAAACCAATAGCAATTGAAGAGGTTTTGAAGAAGCAATGATTAGGAATCAAATGAGAGTTGAAAGGAGGAATTTAGGTGAGAAAATCAGAAACAAATCTCTGGAAATGGAGTGTTTGGGTTGAGAGAAAAAGAGAGAAAGAAAATAGAGAGTTAGTTATGAAAATGGCTAAAATGAGATTTCCCTCCTTTTTGATATCTTTAAAATCAGAATTATAACTCAAAATATCTTAGAAAAATCTGGAGAAACTCCCTTTGGGTAAATAGCTCCTTAAAGATTCAAAGTTTCAACCCTTTATAAAACAGCCACCAAACTTGCGAAAATTACATTTTGGTCACTAGCCAAAATGTCACCCTTCCAAAACTCATTTTCCAAAATTGATTTCACAGTTCACTTAATTATATTAAAAGATGATTTTAGAACATTTTTCCATATTTTTAATGCAACCCGAACTAGGCTTTCCTAATTTAACCTCTTACGATTCGAACAGCACTTTGACCAACCGGTCAACGCCCAAGACTTCTAAGCCCAAAACCGGGGCGTTACAACTCTCCCCCCCCTTAAGAAATTTCGTCCTCGAAATTTACCTGAAGGAAAGAGATAAGGAAACTGCTTCAGCATGTCTTCCTTCCGCTCCCACGTGGCTTCCTCAACACCTCGATGCTTCCACAACACCTTCACCAATTCAATGGTCTTGCCACGAAGAACTTTGCTATCTGAATCCAGAACCTTCACCGGTTCCTCATCATAGGTCAAATCCGGATTCAATTCCACTTCCTCCACAGGCATCACATGCGAAGGATCAGATCTATACTTCCGGAGCATAGAAACATGGAACACATCATGAATCTTCTCCAGCTCCTTAGGTAACCTCAACCGATACGCAACAGGACCCACACGCTCAACAACCTCATACGGTCCAATGTATCTAGGGCTCAGCTTACCCTTCCGACCAAACCTCATCACCTTCTTCCAAGGCGAAACCTTCAAGAACACACGATCACCCACTGCAAACTCTATCTCCTTACGCTTCAAATCCGCGTAAGATTTCTGTCGATCAGAAGCAGCCTTCAACCGCTCACAAATGAGCTTCACCTTCTCGGTGGTTCCTTTCAACAAAGCCGGCATCGAAACCAACTTTTGACCAGTTTCAGCCCAACAAAGAGGAGTCCTACACTTCCTCCCACACAGAGCCTCATAAGGTGCCATCTGTATACTCGCCTGATAACTATTGTTATAAGCGAACTCAACCAAAGGCAGATGCTTCTCCCAAGAACCTTGGAACTCTATCACGCAGCATCTCAACATATCCTCCAAAATCTGAATAACTCGCTCAGACTGACCATCCGACTGAGGATGATAGGATGTACTGAAATGCAACCTTGTACCCATAGCTTGATGCAAACACTGCCAGAAACGCGATGTGAACCTCGGATCCCTATCCGACACAATCGACTTAGGCACACCATGCAGCCTCACAACCTCAGCAATGTACAACTCTGCCAACTTATCCAAAGAGAACGTAGTATGCACAGGCAAGAAATGCGCACACTTCGTCAGGCGATCCACAATCACCCAAACAGAATTCTTCTTTGATGGAGACAAAGGCAAACCAGATACAAAATCCATGGTAACCCTCTCCCACTTCCATTCAGGGATTTTCAACGGTTGCAACAAACCAGAAGGAACCTGATGTTCAGCCTTAACTCGCTGACACACCAAACAATTGCTCACAAACTCTGCAACATCCTTCTTCAAACCCACCCAATAGTACTCATCACGAAGATCACGATACATCTTAGTACTACCAGGGTGCATAGCAAAAGGACTACTATGACCTTCAGTCAGAATAGCACGCCTCAACTCAGCATCAGCAGGCACTACTATCCGACTCCCAAAACACAACACTCCATCCTCATTAAAGCAGAAATCCGAAGGTCTACCCTCCGCGATATCCTGAACATGAGACACCAAGGAATCATCCAACAACTGCTTATCCTTGATCAACTGAACCAACGATGGTTTCACTTGCAACTCAGCAACAAGACCACCATCCCGCGATATACTCAAGCTAGCAAACATAGCTCTCAGCTCAACAGCTACCTTCCTACTCAAGGCATCCGCAACAACATTAGCCTTTCCAGGATGATACTCTATCGTCAGATCATAATCCTTGAGCAACTCCAACCAACGCCGCTGCCTAAGATTCAACTCCTTCTGAGACATCAGATACCTCAAACTCTTGTGATCCGTGTACACAGTACACTTCTCACCATACAGATAATGCCTCCAGATCTTTAGAGCAAAAACCACTGCAGCCAGCTCAATATCATGCGTAGGATAATTGCGCTCATGCACCTTCAACTGCCGCGACGCATAAGCCACAACCTTACCCTCTTGCATCAGCACACACCCCAAACCAACATAGGATGCATCACTGTAGACCACAAACTCTTTCCCTGATTCAGGCTGAATCAAGATAGGAGCTTGAGTCAAAGCCATCTTCAGCTTCTCAAAAGCCTGCTGTCTCGCTTCTGTCCACTCATACTTAACATCTTTCTGCAACAACTTCGTCAAAGGAGCAGCAATCTTGGAAAAACCATCCACAAACCTTCGGTAGTATCCTGCCAAACCAAGGAAACTACGAACCTCCTGAACAGACTTAGGAACTTTCCAGTTCATCACCGCTTCAATCTTCTGAGGATCAACACGAATCCCCTCAGCTGAGACCACATGCCCAAGAAACACAACCTCCCTAAGCCAAAACTCACACTTGCTCAGCTTAGCATAAAGCTGATTCTCCAACAAAGCTTGCAGCACAATCCTCAAATGCTCTTCGTGCTCTTCCTCAGTACGCGAGTACACAAGGATATCATCAATGAACACCACAACGAACTTGTCCAGGTATTCATGAAAAACACGATTCATCATGTCCATGAAAGCAGCAGGAGCATTTGTCAAACCAAACGACATCACAAGAAACTCATAATGCCCATACCTTGTCCTGAAAGCTGTCTTAGGCACATCCGCATCCTTCACCTTCAACTGATAATACCCTGACCTCAAGTCAATCTTAGAGAACACTGCAGCTCCCCGAAATTGATCAAAGAGATCATCAATCCTCGGAAAAGGATACCGATTCTTGATAGTCAACTTGTTCAGCTGACGGTAATCAATGCACATCCTCATAGTGCCATCTTTCTTCTTCACAAACAAGACAGGAGCACCCCAAGGCGACACACTCGGCCGGATGAAACCACGATCAAGCAGCTCTTGCAACTGCGTCTTCAGCTCCTTCAGCTCCTTAGGTGCCATTCTATAGGGAGTAATGGACACAAGAGTTGTATTCTCATACAGCTCAATCCCAAACTCCACCTCGCGATTAGGAGGTAAACCAGGCAACTCCTCAGGGAAAACACCAGGAAACTCCTTCACAACCCTGATATCTTGCACCCTCAACTCCTTAGAACAAGGATTCATCACAAAAGCTAGATAAGCTTCACAGCCCTGCCTCAGCATCCTACTCGCCTCCAAGGTAGAAACAACATTGGCAAGAAACTTCACATTCTCACCAACCACCACCACTTCATAATCATCCGCAAGCTTAAGCGAAACCCGCTTATTCTCACAATCCACAACAGCACGATGCTCAGCAAGCCAATCCATACCAAGGATCACATCAAAACCATAAAAGGGCAACTCCATAAGATCAACATGAAAGACATGCTCTTGAACAACCAAAGGACACCTTCTATAAAGCTTACGAGTCACAACAGTTTCACCAAAAGAACTAGTGACACGAACACCAACATCCAAAGACTCAACAGGCAAACCAAGCAATTCAGCATGCTCACGCAAAATGTATGAATGCGTAGATCCAGAATCAATCAAAGAAAGCAATGACAAGGATTGCAAAGTAAAGGTACCTGCAATCACATCTGCATCATTCCTTCCCTCGCGCTGAGCATACACTCTCGCCTGGCCTCCACCCTCAGGCTGAATAGCCACAACATGAGCTACTCCACGACCACCTTCCTCTCGCCTCTGAAAATTACCACGGTCGCACCCACGACCTCTCTGCGGTGCTGCAACAACAGGAGCACGCTCTTGACCACCAGCCATCCTCGGATAATCTCGCCTCAAGTGGTCAGCAAAACCAAAATTCCAGCACTCATATCCAGTTGCCGCAACAGGAGCTTGCACCTCCCTCCCAGCACGAGGACAGTCACGCTTCAAGTGACCACGCGAACCACAGATCCAACAAGCACTAGGGTCAGCTCTAGCATTGCCACCCCTAGCAGGTGCACCTCCACCTCTCTTAGCTGAGGACTGGAACTTCTGATCACGTCCCCTCTTGTTCCGTCCACCTCCGGAACTATACTCAGCAACTCTCTTCCCAGAACTCGCTCCAGCGCCCTTCGCAGACAAACTCAGATTCATCTCAATGTCCTTTGCTCGGCCCACTAACACATCAAAATCATCATACTCAGTGGCCAGCACATACATCTTTACTTCCGTTATGAGACCATAACGAAACCTCTCGCACCTCTCCCGCTCATCAGGAATCAGCTCCGGTGCATACTGACTGAGTCGCACAAACTGCACCTCATACTCAGCCACACTCATGCTCCCTTGGGTCAGAGTCATGAATTCACGCTTTTTCTCATCCAGATATCTCACTCCCAGATATCTCCTCTTGAACGCATTCTGAAAGAATGTCCAAGTGATGTCAGCTTCAGCCATTCCAGAGGTTGTGGTCGTCCACCACGTATAAGCATCGCCTTGCAGCAAAGACACAACACATCCCAACTTTTGCACATCAGTGCAGCTCATCTGTCCCAAGATACGCTTGGTACTTTCTATCCAAGCTTCCGATCTCTCAGCTGACATACCCCTAAACTCAGTCCCACCAAGACTGCACAGACGCTCTAAGGGTAATCTAGCTCCAGCATCTCCCTGATGCCCAGCTCCTTGTGCTCCAGCTACTGCTGCTCGAAAAGCACCCGCAATAGCTTGCACCAGCATCGACATGTCAGGCATAGCTTGCCCCTGACCAACCTCAGGTCCTGCAGCTCTAGCACCAGCGGCTTCAGCTCCAGCTCTCCCTCCCTCAGCACCACCACCACCAGGCGGATGAGGAGGTAACACAGCACTACCCGTATTCTCATCATTCCCATCCGGGGTCGTAGCTCTCACGCTACTCCTTAACTCTCTACGTGGTGCCATACTTTTACCATGCATAACAATACAAATAAAACATAGTCAGGACCAGCAAGGTAAGCAATTCCAAGTATTCAAGCTCAATTTCTTTCAAAATCAACATCATTTCTTTAGCTTTTGTTTGGCAATGGGTACCCTCATCATGCATCATCACAGCATACATCTCAAAAGCATCAACATCTCAAACCACTAAACATGCTTTCATACAACAAGCATACAAGCCAAACATACTTCAAACATGCATACAAACATTCCCAATTACTCGAGAACTCAGCTCTGATACCACCAAATGTAACCCCCTTAACCCGGCCTAGACGGTTGACCCGAATTAAGAAAGTCACACGGGGAAAACCAAAGTCAACCCGAAAGTCAACCTTGATTAACGACCCTTTTTTTCTTTTTAATCTTGTCTAGATGAACATTAACCCTAATTGTGATCACACAAACAACATATTCAAAGATCACAAACATCAGAGATCAAACAGGGACCCAATTGAACAAATTACAACTTTAGGGACCAAATTGTAAATTCTGATAAATATGAGGACTTAGTCCAAATTAAAGTTACCATCTTGAAATTAATCAGGTTTCATGCCTCTCTGCCAAATTTCAGCTCAAACGGACATCCCAAGCTCATACAATTGCAAAAACAAGATTCAGGACTAAAACGCAAACATTCCAAACATAAAAAGATACTTTTAACCGAATTAACGGTCAGGTATCGATACGCCTGGTGTCGTATCGATACGCGGGGAAGACAGTAACCAAACTCCAGAGATGGTATCGATACGAGATCCCGCGTTTCGATACGGCATTCATACAGTATCGATACCCACACAACCGTACCGATACGCCTGGGCAGAATGAGCATATTTGGCTCAGGCATATCGATACGCAAGCCCGAGTACCGATACCCCTACCTGAAATTGACTCGAAACCATCATCATACATGCTGCAAACTTCAAATTAACAACACCAAATCATACCACATAGTCAATCAACATGCAGGGGCCATAATTGCATCACCAATTCAACATATAACCATCACATATGAAAAGCCCCAATTTAAATCGCATGCTTCCTACACAAACTAACCTTTCATGCATAAACCTTCATAACCAAGCATAATAAAGCCAATTATAAAACCAGCAATCTCATCAACATTCAACATACTTAGGGAGTTCCAACATCTCCCAAAAACACACTCATAGGTCCCCCATTGCCAAATCACCCAAAAGCTAAAAGTACTTATAAAACCTTCATACATTGAGCTTTACTTGAACTTGATTGCTTGCCCTTTCTTGCTGCCCTTCAAGATACTCTAGTGCTCTGCATTATTGAATTAAGAAAACGAGAGAGCGTAAGCAAAAGCTTAGTGAGGAGTGCTCTTTAAAAACCATTCAATAATGCAATTTAAAACATTTACAAACATGCTTATAACCAACCTTTGCACATGCTCAAAGCATACTTAAAAACAAGCAATCTCATGCTTCAACATTACGTTAAACAAGCATCTCATGCTTCACAATATTCATAACATGTCATATTGGCTCAAGTGATACATTTCATTTATTAAAACAAGTTCAACAACTTTTCCCAAGGACTTTTAAACACCTTGGCCCCAAGGACTTTTAAACACCTTGGCCATGGACTTTTAAACACCATGAATAAGGACCACACAAGGACTTTTAACCACCTTTGTGTCCAATGCTTGAATCACCCCAAGGACTTTTAAACACCTTGGCCCCAAGGACTTTTAAACACCTTGGCCCCATGGACTTTTAACCACCATGGAAAGGAGCACCTAAGGACTTTTAACCACCTTAGTGTCCGCAACAAGAACCATCCAAGGACTTTTAACCACCTTGATGTTCTTAAGTAACAAGGCTCACTCAAGGACTTTTAACCACCTTAGTGACCTTAACATTTTCAAAACATCACTTGCCAATATACATCTTTTACATCATATAATCCACTGTTTTAAAGCATTAAACCAAGCCATTTTCATCATGCATTTCAAAGCATCAAACCACATTATTTCAATGCATAAAAACAAGGAACTCCTACCTAGAGTTACCTTCAACATATGGCTTAAAACATCAGCAAATACCATGCTAAAACATGCTTTCAAAACAGTAATTAAAACATGCAAATCATCATCTTGCATTACATCAAAGTCATGGCCACCACTAGAGAGAAAATCCGAAAACTTACACTTGAGCTTAGCAAAGTTGTTTAGACTTAAACTAAGCTCCCAAAACCTTCAAACCTTGGTTTTAAAGCTGAAAATCCATTTTCACAAATGCACTCACCGATTTCCACTTTGCTTCAAGCCAAAGCACCAAATCAAGCCTCCGGATCAACAACTCTTGGATCCAAGGGTGCCTCCCCTGTTTCAACACATTAAAGCAGAGGATTAATGCATCATCATGCATTAATTGCTTCAATGAAAGCACCTAAACTCGCTGCTCTCATATAACCTCCATTTTCGGCCACCAAACACAACCGAAAATGCATCCAAAACACTTCTAAACAAAGCCCAGCCATAAACCAGCAAAACCTTACTTCCATTAACATCATAAAACATCTAAAAACAATCTAACAACATCCTTATACCTCCAGCAACATCAGATCCACAAGATCACCACAAAAACTACCTTGAAACACAAGCTAAACTTAGGAAACTCAACCTATCCGGGATTGCATCAATCAAAACTCAATTCCTTATCAATTTAGAGATCATTTAACATCAAAAACACCTCTCAAATCACAGATTACTCAGATCTAACGAAAATCATCAAAAATCATCAAAATCTTGCATAATTAGCCAAGATCCATTTCAACACTTTAAAACCTTTAATTAAACATCATTTTAGGATTGAAAACTTAGGAATTTCAGTAAAGAACTTGAAGTTCAGAGGAGAAGGACGTTCTTACCTCCAAACTTGAGTTTCTCCTCTTTTTGGAACCAAAAACCTTGTTGAAACCAATAGCAATTGAAGAGGTTTTGAAGAAGCAATGATTAGGAATAAAATGAGAGTTGAAAGGAGGAATTTAGGTGAGAAAATCAGAAACAAATCTCTGGAAATGGAGTGTTTGGGTTGAGAGAAAAAGAGAGAAAGAAAATAGAGAGTTAGTTATAAAAATGGCTAAAATGAGATTTCCCTCCTTTTTGATATCTTTAAAATCAGAATTATAACTCAAAATATCTTAGAAAAATCTGGAGAAACTCCCTTTGGGTAAATAGCTCCTTAAAGATTCAAAGTTTCAACCCTTTATAAAACAGCCACCAAACTTGCGAAAATTACATTTTGGTCACTAGCCAAAATGTCACCCTTCCAAAACTCATTTTCCAAAATTGATTTCACAGTTCACTTAATTATATTAAAAGATGATTTTAGAACATTTTTCCATATTTTTAATGCAACCCGAACTAGGCTTTCCTAATTTAACCTCTTACGATTCGAACAGCACTTTGACCAACCAGTCAACGCCCAAGACTTCTAAGCCCAAAACCGGGGCGTTACAATTAAAATATAAGAAAAATCTGGAGAAATCCTTTCTTGGGTAAATTAGCTCCTTAAAGATTCAAAGTTTCAATCCTTACAAAACAGTCACCACTGAACTTTTCAAAAATCGCATTTTAGTTACTATTTTGAAATGTTGCACTTCCAAACCTTATTTTGTAAAATTGATTTCACCACCCTCTTATATATATTAAAAGAGAATTTTTAGATATTTTTCCATATTTTTAAAGCATCCCGAACTAGGCTTTCCCTAAAACCTCCTTTTATATTCGAACCGAAAATCAGACCGGTCTGGTTCAGACCCTAAACTTCTAATCCCAAAATTGGGGTGTTACAACTCTCCCCCTCTTAGGAAATTTCGTCCTCGAAATTTCAACCTGCGAAAAGAGCACGATACCAAACTTCCCAAAGCAACACACAATGTAACACAGGAGTCTTAACCACCACTGAACATCTTCCACCCAAAACACCACAAAAATCAACTCCTCCTCAAATCAAACTTACACTAAAACCAAACCCAACACCACTATATACTATTCAAAAACTTCCAGAACACTCAGATGTTAACCACAACTTAACCTTTCACACTTCCGAACTGTGCATAGCCCCAGCAACTCGAAGAACCTTCAAATTTTTACAACATACTCCACCTTATCTCATAACTCCCAAAACTCGCACACACGGTGACACCAACCCATCCAGTTACAGCCACCATGTGACCCACAACCTTCACTGTTTCCAAAACCCCTTGCAAAACTGCTTAGCTTCCTTCAAAGATTACCACAACAAGCAAAAATTTCTAAAGCATCAACTGCTTAGTCAAACTTCTCAATGTATTGACGACATTCCCTCACATCCGCCACTATCACTACCATAACGACTCACCAAAACTACTCACTCAACATTCGAAATCCACATCACAAAGCTCCAACCTTAACTCCGCCAGCTGTCCCACGTACCCCTAGCTGGCTTTAGAAAAGATTTACTTATACCCGATTAGCAAACCACTTCTCACACGAACTCGACCAACCAACAATGGCCCTTGAACTTACATTGCCTTTCCACTTCAAGCTTTGACCATAACACTAACCTTACATGGATACCGCCCATTCTATATAAACATATTAAGATTACGAAACCTCTACTCATTCCAGGCCAAACCTTCTCTACAACCCTCAACACAACCTATTCTCAACTCCTCGAAGGTTGCCACGAACCACCACCTACATAAACATCCCTCCTATTACAACATCAACGCCAAGACACCTCAGCACTCTAGAAACACATCCACTAACCTACAATATCACTTAACACAAAGAAACTACCACATCTATTAGCTATTCACATCCACTTTAACCGATTCTAAATTCAACCGGTTATCTCCTCACCACCACACCGCTAAACTCTTTAAGCACCAAAACACTTTCCTTCTGCCAACATGCTATATCACACTCACTATTACTGACAACTCGCTTACTACCCTCCACTACTTCTAACATTCTCCTAGCACCAAAACAACTCTCAAAACCCACCATCCAACCTAACCCTACCACAACACTAACGGACCCAACTAGCTATTAGCAAGTGTGAACGTTCGTATGCATGGTCACCAATATGCCCTATCAATGCCTGTGTACATGTATGCAAAACCTCTAATGTCATGTCAGATGTATGCATGTACCAACATATATATAATATAGTATATAACAAATGGTTTTAACTGTGCATGTATGTCAATTCACACCCACCAGTAACATCCTCAGAATCCGCCTAAGAACAACCTCTTACCTCACTTCTAACTTGTCCAGCTCTACCATTCTAACAATCCGCTAACCACAAAATACTCCACTAATGCCCTCTTCACACTAAAGTTGTTTTCAAAACAACAGCGAATACCACCCCAAACGTGTTAGCTATAAGACCACACCCACTACGCAAGGGAATCCAGACTGAAACCAACAAAGATAACTAGGGCAAAGATTACTTAACAAGGTTACCTGTAATCATCTCACTGCCTCGGGGCTTCAACAGACAAACTCTCTTCCTTGCCGAACCATCATTCTCTAGCCGCACCACCGCATCATCAACCAACACTTTAAGGTCACCACCATCTCCCTGCGATAAAGAACCCTGACTACCCCGAGCCAACTCCAAACAATTTCGTCTCAAATGTCCAATAGACCCACAATTCCAACAAGATCCATCCCCCAAGCTCTTCACACCGTCCTGCCTTTCTTGCCACCTCCGAACTCTGTCTCGGCCGCGCCCATGACCCTTCTGAGACCCTTTTGCACCCACTGAAGCCAATCTCACCCCATGAGGACAATTTCGCTTCACATGCTCCTTAGAACCACAGTTCCAACAAACTCCCACGCCCCAACAACCTCCAACATGACACCTTCCACAACGGTCACACATCGGCAACCGAGCTACCACTCCTTGATCACGTAGCACTTGACCCACATTTGCACTACTACCCAGACTTCGATTCAAGCAAACCCTTCTATCACGTAGCCTTTTACGCTGACCTCCCTCGAGGTCAGTACACACAGCTCTTTTGCTTAAACTTTTCTCACCTTCATACTCTGAAGCCACACCCCCATATTGCTTAACCCTTGAGAACTTCTCTCCAAGGTATCTTCCATTAAAGGCAGACTCAAAGAACTCCCAGTCTATATCTTGGATATGCGTTGCCACCGCCACAGACGTCCAGCCGGCACAAGCGTCCTCCAACATCAACGAGACGACACTTCTTAGCTTACATGCGTAGTCACACCCTTCCTGATCCAAAATCAGAATTATATTGGCTAACCGGGCCTCGAACGCCTCAGGTGTCGAACCATGATACTCAACAACTCCCAAATCATATAAACGATGTTTTGACAAACTCGCGTGTCCCTCAGTCGGCACGTCTTCAGGCCTCACTTTCACCACGGCCTGAGATGTTCCCGACACCTCCTGAACCATAGGTGATGAACCCTTCATCACAGAACCAGCTTCCTCCCCCTGCCTTACTACCTCAACTTCAGGCACTGTAGACTGAAACGAAACACCTCCACTAAAAGGTGAATCCCACGCCTTAACAACCTGCTCTAAAGCAGCAACCATCTCACCCAACTGCCATTCTCTCATCGATTCCATCGTGCTATTATTAACAAGGAATGATAACAAAACAAACAAAACATGCTCTCATCGATTCCAGCTTCAAGCAAGGATTCAAGACTCCAACTCCAACATAACACAATAGCTATAATAATAAGGCAATGGGTATCCCAAATTCTCTCCTTTTATACGACATAACAATCAATAAAAACATGGATACCACAACATCTAGCATATCAATATCAAACCTCAATCATGCTCTCATCAAACAACTTTCACCTGCAACAACATAATATCAACATATCATACCCATCACATTTTCATCATTCGGAAAAACAACTCACAGCACCAACATATCATCAATACAAGTTCACAACAGCTCATAGAAGGTTTATAACCAAAAAGCATGATAAAAACATTCATGATTCGCTCAAAGACACATTTTTCAACCAACTTTCAACCACACTTCAGAACAAACATCAAACACTTATTATAACAACTTACCACAAACTTACCATCGCCCATAACATTCGCAACTTAGCTCTGATACCACCAAATGTAACCCCCTTAGACCGGCCTAGACGGTTGAACTGAACTACGAAGATTACACGGGGAAAACCAAAGTCAACCCGAAAGTCAACCTTGATTAACGACCCTTTTTTTCTTTTCAATCTTGTCTAGATGCACATTAACCCTAAGAGTATGCTGAAGAAACAAATAGAAGGAAAACACAGCAATCGAACATCGATTAAGGACTTAATTGCACAAATCACAAATATCAGGGACCAAACTGTAAATTCTAGAAATTAGAGTGTCTTAGCTGAAATTTAAGTTACCAGCATTAAATTAATCATATTACATGCTTCCCTGTTAAATTTCAGCTTAAACGGACATCTCGAACTCATGCAATTGCAAATACAACTTTCAGGACTAAAACGTAAAGCCTGCAAACCTTAAAACCATTCAAAACACTGCCCAACGGTCACCTGTTTCGAAACTGGGTTGACAGTTCCGAAACACGGGTTTGTTTCGAGGCTTGTTTCGAAACAGGGCCTGCTAGTGGCCAAAGTGTTTCGAAACACCTCTAGTCGTTTCGAAACGCCGAGGCCAATTCATGCACCCGTTTCGAAACAGCCAAGGGTGTTTCGATACACCCTGCCCAGAAACAGCAGAAAATTCTGGTTTTACACATCCAAACACCAACAAACATACTTTAAATCATTCCTCAACATATCAACAACATGCCAAGCATCATAACTACTAAATTGCATTAAAAACCATATACAAATCAAACCATAGGTGCACCAACTCATTCAACACATCCAACACTTGATCATTCTTTTAAAACAAGAAGCATAGCATAACAACTTATGAAGAAGAAGATTCAAATGTTGCAAAGCGATAGTCAACAAGATTCAAACCACAAACTGAACATGGTCAACATACACAATCTCATTACACATCAATATTAAAGAGTCTCCCCCCATTGCCTTTATTATCTATAGCTATAAACCAAGACATACTTCTCAAGTGGAGCTCTTCTTGAATCCCTTGCTTCTTGCTGCCCCAACTTCAATTATCTGCATTGATGGATACAAAGGAGCGTAAGCACATGATGCTTAGTGAGGAAAGCTCAAAACCAAAACACCATCAATGCATCGAATCATAAAACCTTCTTAAAAAGTAGATACAATTCAATAAACCAAAGCATTGTTTGAAAAACCTCTTTTGAAACCACATGCTTTAAAACATGCATTGCTCAACATGAAATCCAACCTTTAGCTTAGAAAAGCTAAACAACACACCCCAAAACACCTTCTTGCAAAAACTATTATTTAAACCTTTCCATGCATGAACATCACATGCAAGGTTAAACACAAATTCCTTGGAAAACACTTCCACTTCACAACATACTTCCCTCATGCTTAATGATCATTTGAAAGTAAAACCTTTCGGAACCATTTGTTCCTTCTAACAATTTCATGCATTCAACAAATGCAAAACACATGAACTACAAAAGCAACATTTGCATAACATGCCTTTTTCCAACAAGCCTTCACAAGACCTCTAAGCACTAAAGGGATTCTAGGCACATATACACCACTTACAATAGAAGATATACTTTTGCTCATACTTAACAAGTACCACATGCATTCTTTCACCATTTACATATTGCCATGCAACCTTGTATCAATTTCAAGCATCTCTCTCTTCATTTCAATCAAATACATTATATTGGCTTTCAAGCGATAAATCACAAACCATCACAACATAAGACACAATCAGATACGCGGATTACAAGCGTTGTCCCACACGCTTCATACACACTACCGAACAACACAAGGTGGAGTTTACCGGTACAATCACAACCCCTCAACACTCGTGATGGAGTTTAACGGTACAATCACAACCCCTCAACATCACTCATCGGTAGCTGTATAACTCACTAGCGAGAGTACGGGACACATAACACAAGATCCATACACGGACTTTTAACCACCGTTGTGATCTTACCAAGTTCACACACGGACTTTTAACCACCGTTGTGATCTTACCAAAATCCTCACACGGACTTTTAACCACCGTTGTGATTTTACCTCTCTCATTAGGATACTTGGATGGAGTTTACGGTACAATCGCAACCCCTCAACATACAAGGCGACTTTATTCACGGTGCACCCAATCCTATAGCCGGCTAACAATATCCGATTGAAGTAACCAAAAACCACTTACATCACTTGCTAATATAACCATTTTACCACATTAGTCCACTGTTTTTAAAGCATTAAACAAAGCCATTAAACACCATGCATCACCATGCACTACTACCAATCTAACAACATGCCAAAACAAGGATCTCTTACCTTGAGCATCCTTCAACACATAGCTTTCAAAACCAGCATTAAACCATGTCTAAACATGCTTAAAATAGTAATTAAAACACAATCACTCCAAGTGCATTTGAAACCAAATCATAGCACAAACAAAGAGAGAAATTCCATTTACTTACTCTTTTCCAAAATGTTTAGACTTAAAATAAGCTCCCAAAACCTCGTCCAAAATGTTTCAAAGCTGGAAAACTCTTTTCCACTCACCGATACACAAAACTATGCTAGCCGACAAGCCTTCCAAGCATCCGAAACCTCCAACGTCACCTCTATTGCTTTCGGATCATTCTCCCATGTTTTAAACACATAATAATAGAGGATTAATGCATCATCATGCATTAAAATCACAGCAACACACCTAAACTCGATGCTCTACATAAATCCAACATTTCGGCTACCAAACACAACTGAAATCACCTCCAAACTCCTCCAAAACATAACCCAGCCAAGATCCACCACTTCTAACCATTTCTAAACGTCAATTAACATCCAAAATGAACCCAAACTCGTCCTTATACCTCTAGCATTAACAGAACACCAAGATCACCCTAAAAACCACCATTTTCATAAGCAAAAACTTAGGAAACATAACCTATTCGGGATTACATTGATCAAACCTCATTTACACATCATTAGACATCCAAAATACATTTAATAATCAACTCAAAACAGAGCCCAAACAAACACCACGAAATTCTTCAAGATTTCTTCCAAATCTTGAGTTTTATGCCAAAAATCAAGATCACAACATTAAAACCTTTTATAAAACTTAATTTAAGGATTGAGAACTTGGGAATTTCAGTAAAGAACTGAGTATTTAGAGGAGAAGAACAACCTTACCTCTAAATAGAGATTTCTCCTTGATTAGAGCCAATTTTCTTGAAAATCCAATGAGCAAAACAATAGGATTTGATGTAGAAAGGATTATGAATCAATTAATGATTGAAACTCCATTAATTGGTGTGAAAATCAATAGAAATGTTGCTGCAGAAATGTGTTTGGCTGAGGGAATTTTGAGAGAAAATGAGATGAGAAAGTTTTAACAAAAGTTAGTTATGAAAATCTAAAATATGGTTTTCCACTTTTCATTTAATTAATTAAACATTAATTAAATCATTAAAATCTAAAAAAAATCTGGAGAAATCCTTTCTTGGGTAAATTAGCTCTTTAAAGATTCAAAGTTTCAATCCTTACAAAACAACCACCACTGAACTTTTCAAAAATCGCATTTTAGTCACTATTTCGAAATGTTGCACTTCCAAACCTTATTTTGTAAAATTGATTTCACCATTCTCTTATATATATTAAAAGAGAATTTTTAGATATTTTTCATATTTTTAAAGCATCCCGAACTAGGCTTTCCCTAAAACCTCCTTTTATATTCGAACTAAAAATCAGACCGGTCCGGTTCAGACCCTAAACTTCTAAGCCCAAAATTGGGGTATTAAAGGGAGTTATTTTGCAATGTTTTTCAAAGTATCAAAAAATTCAAGTTTTGGTTTTGTTATATCAAAAAGGGGGAGATCGTAAAACCTATGTTTGATTTTGATATAACTAAGTATGTTAAGGATTAAATTGAAAACGTGAAATAAATTTCTAAGTCCCTTAAATGACTTTTAAATCTCCAACACCTTAATCTAACTTGAAAAACTCAAACTCCAAATATTTTCTAAGTGTTCCAAAGCCAAAGTGTTGAAAAAACGTCCAGGCGTATCGATACGCTTGAAGCCGTATCGATACCTTTTTTACAAAGTTGGCTACTAGAAAGATGCGTTTCGATACGCTCTTAACCGTATCGAAACTGATTCCTTCTGTATCGATACGCCCCTCTGTAAAAACTGAAGGAGTTTGAATGGTGTAGCGATACGGTTCCAACTGTATCGATACGGTTTTAACGAAATTTTTAAATTCAAAGAGGTTTAAATGTTTTCGACCGTTGGTGTCAGTCATTAGGTAACTAATATTTAAAGTGACAGTTGTCCCGTATCGATACAGTGTTACCCGTATCGAAACGGAAACTTCCAGTCAGCTAAGTTGAGAAAAAGGTATCGATGCGGTCTTATCCGTACCGAAACGGTCCCTGTCCCGTACCGATACGCTTACACACTTTTCGATATGCCCTCTTTATTATGTGCAACGACTCTTTCGGTTTTGAGACAGGTATCGATATAGGTCTTCGTGTATCGATACAGATAGCTGTAGAAGTGCATTTATGGTGGAAATAGAGGGTCCCAACGGCTATAATCAATACCCTAACCACCCAAATGGCTAGAATTAATAGAGAAGGCATAAATTGAAGCTTATTGAAGACCAGCAACAACTATTGCATCAAAGATAAACATCCAAGCAAAAATCCAACCTCATTGTGCTTATTTTCCAATATTCTTGTAAACCCCAAACTGTGTTGTATTCAATTCCTATCCTATCTCAAATTTGGGTTGAGTGTTTGTACTAAAAGGGGCAATATTGTTTTTGAGAGATATGTTTCTTGCCTATTTTCTTCTTTGTTCACTTCTGAGGGTTTGGTCAAATTTTGGGTAGAAAATCTGACCGATTGTGTAAAGGTTACCTCCTAAGCCTTGAAAAGGGGAAGAACAAATTAGTGAATTGTTGCAAATCCTTAGTGGTAGCTAAGGTAGTGGATGTAGAGTTCATTTGGAACTTGAACCACTCTAAAATCCTTTGTTCTTCATTTTAAGCTATCATTTTTCTCCAACAATTTTTTAAAGCCCAATTCACCCCCTCTTGGCATTGATCAATCTATTGATCCACTCAATAGATTGGTCGAGTCAAACTCAGGTTTGGGTTTTGGCTTAGGCCGAATTGGTTAATGGGCTCTAGCCGGTTCAAGATGGGTTCAGGCTGGTTTAGGCAAAAATTTGAACCGGTTCACTTACCGAGTGAAACCAGTTGCCGAACGTTTACTGAAACAACCACTGGAGACGTCCTTCGGTGCCAATTTTGCAGAAAACGAAACCCATGAATTTCACAATTCAATCAAGCGAGGAAGACGTCAATCTAAGTTAGAAATCTTACCGAATCTTACCCAAAATAAAACAAGACGACTAGAAAGCGCGCGGCTCCGATGAGGCCCTTGACGGTGTCGGAGTGATTATTGTCTCGGGGGGTTTTGTTAGCTTTGGCCTGGGGATGACAACGATGGTGTTGGCGTCTCGAAAGAACGACCATGGTGGCTGAAAAACACGAGAAACTGAACACTTGTACTCTAGGTTCATCGAACCTTTAACCCCTTGAATCCCAGGGATTTCAGCAGCGGTTGCGCGAGTGGTTAAGGGGATATTGGTTAGGGCTCAACGACGGACTTAACCACGATGGCAGTGGCGGCCACGGCGCCACTTTGATGTAGATCAGAGCAAAAATAATGGTGAGTGAAGCTGAAAGTTCGGGTGAAGGAGATGGTTTTCGAATGTTTGTTGTTGTTTTTTGTTTCAAACATACCTTAAATGAAATAGGGGGTTACTGATTTGATTTAATTTCATTCACCCCAAAGCATATAAGAAATAAAAGAATGTTGGGGAGCTTAACACCAAGAGCTTCTATAGCTTAGATGGCTGAGTACTCAGCTTAAAAACCTTTAGGTTGTGCGTTTGAATTCCACAACCAACAGTCTGCCCTTTTCTCTTATTTTTTATTATTTTTCATTTCCCCCTTTTTTTGCTAAAAATTTATTATTAAAAATATGGGTGTTACATAAAGCGCATACTAGGGTGTGCATGGAATGCCCATTCTGATGATGATACTAAAGAAGCTATCAATGACCAGATGACTGAGTAGAATCCGGACATCCAACAAAGCCCACAAGATGAAGCCGACGAACCCATCGCAGCACTGAAGAAATAGAGAATCAAGCACCAAGGCCACAAGCCAAAAACACCAAAATAGATTTTTTAGGAGGTAACCTCATTTTCATTTTAGCTCAATTCATTTTATATTCATGCATTGTGGACACTGCATCCTTCAAGTTGAGGGTTGTTGGTCTTCATCGTTGATCATTTGCATTAGCATTCAGTAATGAATAGAACTTTGCTATGGCATGTAGTCAGTTTAATGACAATTTTATGAATAAATTAAGGATGTCTGATTATGAGAACTTCAATTTTATGGCTATAAATGGATTGATTGTTTGTGACTTTTAGAGATTGGTAGAACTGCCTATAGGATATGATCCCTTGTTATGTAATTGTTACATGATTCCATGCTCTTTATGCTTATGGAGGTTAGATGATTTTTGGTGAAAGAACTCTCGTATGCCTTAGTTTAAAATTTGTAGAATAAACCTAAAAGAAAAATGAAAGCTTAAAGGCTTAATTAGATTTTCTTATCTATTTATGTCGTAATACGAATAAATGCTGAAGCATAGCTGAAGAGGGACACTCCGTCTTGTGTAGTTTTACCTAGATACTACATTAAAATAAATGACAGGAACATCAAATGAGTGAATGAAAGTTGTCACGTGATTACTCTATTTACCAGCTCGGGGCAGAGATATTTGCTCCATACCAATATAGAGTTAGGGGTTGAGATATCTGCTTAACTTGATTAAGAAAATCTAGGGCAAACTTGAGAACTTAGCTAATGATTTTCTAACTTTGTTAAGCATGGCGCGGATGTTGTCATCACACTTACATTCTTTAGGATCTTGCCTTCTAGGAGTAGTTCTTAAAACCTCAAAGTTCTCTTTCATGTTGAAGCTTGTATGTTCTGAAGACTGAAATTTTAACATAGCTCTGCCCGAAACTGATTTGATGCTGTGGCATTTTTCTGTTTGTTTCTGTTCATTGCTTGAGGACAAGAAATAGCTTAAGGTTGGGGATGTGTTAACCTTGTAAAAGGTTAACATTTCATGCATTTCTACTTAGGTTTTTGAATGAAATCAAGCCCATTTCATCTCATTTCATGGCATATAGATGCACTTAGTTCATATAGTTGCATTTGGTGTTGCTTGTTTTGTTACATTTGTATATTTGCAAAAATGGTGCTGTTGTGGAGGGTTTTTGTTTGGTATGGTGATGTGCAGTGAAATGAGGAGTAGTGTAGGGAAAATGCCATAGCATTTTGGATAGAATTTATGGGCGCGCTAGAGGACAAAGAGTGATGTGAGCATGTTTATGTCACCCAACGATGCAACTTCAAACTTTCAGGGAAGTTTGCTTTTTCACTTGTTACATACTGATGTGTAACATTTTTTATGATATATTATTTATATTAGTGTGTTTACCATGTATATAGTATGTTTGGTATGTTTTGAATAAGTTTGATATACCTTGTAATGTTTTTATCCTTGTTTAAGTGTTATTGAATAAGTTTACAAAACTTTGATAGGAGTTTCATTGTTTTGTGATAGGTACATAGGAGGACACTAGCTCAAGTGAGCATATGCAGCTCAACTCCAGCTCAACTGAGTGTATGCAGCTCATCTCCAGCTCACCAGAGTGTATGCAGCTCATCTCCAGCTCACCAGAGTGTATGCAGCTCGGTCCCAGCTCAGGAGAGTGTAACCAGCTCACTTTCAGCTCATCACAATTTCAGCTAGTTCGTTTCAGCTCAACTCATTTCCAGTCAGCTCAACTTTAGCTCCACTAGCTCAACTTCAGCTGACAAGTCCAGAAGTAGCTGAAAAGCGTCTTGCATATCGGGGAGTGTGCTAGTGCACATGTGGCAGCCTAGGTGGCATCCGGTCATCTCCAGCACCCACGTGGCAGCTTGACACGTGTGTGTGAATGTGCAGCCGAATCAGTCCGTTTTCTCCTTCATTATGTGCTATTTGCAAGAAAGGATAAGCCCGAGTGGTTATGTTTGAATTTCAAACATAAAAATCACATGTTAAATGTGATTTTCATGTGTTTTGGGCGCCTAAACTTGTGGCTGCCAATTGAGTCCGCCCAAAAGGAGTTATTTTCACTCAAATTTAATTTTTAAACTCCTTTTAATATCAGCCACACAACTTAAACGAATTTGGCAGCCCTTGTACTCTATATATATGAACGAAAATCACTTGTAAAAGGTTAGACTTTTTATGAAACAAAATTATTGTGAGTTTTTCTCTCAATTTCAGTTCTTCATTGAACTTCTTTGGCATTTTCAGACTTTGTTTGATTGTGTCATCCTCCTTGATACTTCGGGTTCCTAGATCGCTATCTAGAGGGTCCAAGTCCGTTGGCGAAGAACGTATTCGATTCGAGTCCGCTCAGTATATTGTTCGGGTTCTTTCGAGTTCAACGTCTTGTTAATTTCCAGCAACTTCAACACCATTTTCTGCCATTTTAGTCGTTCATTTGCTGCTATGAAAGCCCTTTGAAGCATTCATCAACATTTGAATTCCGAAACTGCCAGAAAATTCCTTTCTCTCATTTCTTTCTTTATTTTCGTTTTTTTTGTTCTTGTTGTTTTAACATCATTCTAACATCCATAACATTGTGTTATTGCAGAAACATGCTTGCTACAATCCTAGATCCGTTACAAACAAAGGACCGTTGTTTCTGAAGCAACGTACCCCTTTATCATATGGTATCAGAGCTTTGGTCGGATTATAGCACTTTCTGCACTACGAGAAATAAAAAAATAATAATACAAAAGTCAAAAAAAATTCGAAATTCTGAAGAAAAAAAAGTCAAAGTCAAAGTGTGACAAAAAAAAGTCAAAGTCAACAAAAAAATCGAAAAAAATTCAAAAAAAATTCAAAAAAATCAGATTCGAATATTTGGTGTATTTTTACTTTCATATGTGCTGTTGGTTCGTGAAAATGATGAAGGATGTTCAAATTTGCTATGGAATGCTTCGAAATCACCCGAAACAACTTCTTCTTGTTTGTTCGGTGATAGGGTCGTTGTAAGCATTTCTTTTGCAGTAAGTTGTTTCTTTTTCCTTCATTTTTATCAGCCTTTATTTTCTTTTGTTTCATCTCCAATTTCCAGCCTCCTTATTTTTTCTTTTTCAGCCTTTTTTTATTTCACCTAACATTCCCTATTTGTCCTTTAACCATTTGTTTGTTTACCTATTATATTATCTTGTAAGTTTGACACAGTTAACAAGTCCGAAAGATCGAGTTAGTTCCTTAAAGAACTGATTGCGAGAGATCGAGTGGAAAAGGCAATTGAGCGTGTGAGAACAGAAGGGGAGACAAAAAGAGCCATTCAAGTATTCTCCCGAGTGAAACACGAGTGTTTGAGTGCAATTGTTGAGCGATCTTTCCTTGGAGCGATCTGTGAGATTTTGTCGAGTGTGCAGTGAGGACCATTTTTTTTATTTCACTAACATATATATATTGTGTGTTCTTGTTTGTTATTTTGGTTTTTCAACATGGCAGGTTGTGATGATAATTCAAGTGAACAACAACCATTGAATCTTCAGATGCAAGCCTTAGAACGGATGATGCAACAAGTGATTGCTAATGCATTGAAACCTATACATTCTCAATTGGATAGATTAGATGGGGGTGGTTCCCATTTTGTCCATGAAGAGATAAATGATGACAATGTACAGACATTGGCTACCGGTGAAGCACTTGTTGACAAGAGAAGTCTGAATGATCAACCATCACAGGATGAACCGCAACGAAACAACCTCTTCCATACGAGATGCAATGTGAACGGCAAGGTATGCATTGTGATTATTGATAGTGGAAGTTGTGCTAACGTTGCTAGTACTCTCATGGTTGACAAGTTAGGACTGAAGACGACCACACATCCCAATCCGTACAAGTTACAAGGGTTGAATGATGGTGTTGAAACCAAAGTTACTGAACAAGTTGTTATACCATTTTTCATTGGTAAATACAAGGATGAGGTAACTTGTGATGTTTGTTCTATGGATACTTGTCATTTGTTGTTAGGAAGACCGTGGCAGTATGATAAGAGAGTTTTGCACGATTGTTACACCAATCGATACTCTTTTACTCATGAGGGCAAAAAGGTAACTTTGGCACCTATGACTCCAAGTGAAGTATATGAAGACGAAGTTCGTTTGAAAGCGAGTATTGCTGCTTGGAAGGCCAACAAAGAGAAGAATGGATGCGAAAAGAAGAAAGCAAATTCACAGGTATTATCTGATTCGACATTTTCTTCTATTTCTTCTTCTAACTTGCAGGTTAATAAGGTGATGCCATGTGAAGTTCCCAAGGTTGCTACTGTTGGTATGTCTAGTGCATCTATGTCCTTTACAAAAATTCAGCAACCTTCTTTACCACGGTTTGACGTTCATTTCCATTGTACTATTGATTTTTCATTTTTATTTGCTGATTTCTTTAGTTGTACATTGGATTGTGAACAACCTTGTGTTGTGATTCTGGATGATCGTCGAGATTCTTGTTGTTCTTTGGAGTTGCCTTTGTATGTCATTGTTTGCAGGATTACGAATGTGCAACGAGCATTGTCTGACTTTATGTTGTGCATTATTCGGAAAGGTACAAGAAAGAAGGCATTTCCATTTGTGTTCTTTGTAAAAGAACTTGATTCGAGAGGGTGGTATATGTGCCGAGCAAGACGGCTGAAGAAGTTCCCTGCCAAGCGAAAGTCAAAATTGTTCCCTTTTGTAATGAGGGTCGATTTGGGGACAAATCGCATTAAAGAAGGGGGGGATGATGTGAGCATGTTTATGTCACCCAACGATGCAACTTCAAACTTTCAGGGAAGTTTGCTTTTTCACTTGTTACATACTGATGTGTAACATTTTTTATGATATATTATTTATATTAGTGTGTTTACCATGTATATAGTATGTTTGGTATGTTTTGAATAAGTTTGATATACCTTGTAATGTTTTTATCCTTGTTTAAGTGTTATTGAATAAGTTTACAAAACTTTGATAGGAGTTTCATTGTTTTGTGATAGGTACATAGGAGGACACTAGCTCAAGTGAGCATATGCAGCTCAACTCCAGCTCAACTGAGTGTATGCAGCTCATCTCCAGCTCACCAGAGTGTATGCAGCTCATCTCCAGCTCACCAGAGTGTATGCAGCTCGGTCCCAGCTCAGGAGAGTGTAACCAGCTCACTTTCAGCTCATCACAATTTCAGCTAGTTCGTTTCAGCTCAACTCATTTCCAGTCAGCTCAACTTTAGCTCCACTAGCTCAACTTCAGCTGACAAGTCCAGAAGTAGCTGAAAAGCGTCTTGCATATCGGGGAGTGTGCTAGTGCACATGTGGCAGCCTAGGTGGCATCCGGTCATCTCCAGCACCCACGTGGCAGCTTGACACGTGTGTGTGAATGTGCAGCCGAATCAGTCCGTTTTCTCCTTCATTATGTGCTATTTGCAAGAAAGGATAAGCCCGAGTGGTTATGTTTGAATTTCAAACATAAAAATCACATGTTAAATGTGATTTTCATGTGTTTTGGGCGCCTAAACTTGTGGCTGCCAATTGAGTCCGCCCAAAAGGAGTTATTTTCACTCAAATTTAATTTTTAAACTCCTTTTAATATCAGCCACACAACTTAAACGAATTTGGCAGCCCTTGTACTCTATATATATGAACGAAAATCACTTGTAAAAGGTTAGACTTTTTATGAAACAAAATTATTGTGAGTTTTTCTCTCAATTTCAGTTCTTCATTGAACTTCTTTGGCATTTTCAGACTTTGTTTGATTGTGTCATCCTCCTTGATACTTCGGGTTCCTAGATCGCTATCTAGAGGGTCCAAGTCCGTTGGCGAAGAACGTATTCGATTCGAGTCCGCTCAGTATATTGTTCGGGTTCTTTCGAGTTCAACGTCTTGTTAATTTCCAGCAACTTCAACACCATTTTCTGCCATTTTAGTCGTTCATTTGCTGCTATGAAAGCCCTTTGAAGCATTCATCAACATTTGAATTCCGAAACTGCCAGAAAATTCCTTTCTCTCATTTCTTTCTTTATTTTCGTTTTTTTTGTTCTTGTTGTTTTAACATCATTCTAACATCCATAACATTGTGTTATTGCAGAAACATGCTTGCTACAATCCTAGATCCGTTACAAACAAAGGACCGTTGTTTCTGAAGCAACGTACCCCTTTATCAAAGAGCTAAGGATATTTTGCAACCCCACATGTGAACCTATCAGCCACCTGTGAGCCCACATGTGAAGGGAATATTCCCTTGGAATTAAGGGCACAAAACCCTAGGAGCCCTCAGTATATATAAAGGACAAGACACCTACATTTAAGGGAGAGCCGAAAAGAGGATATTTTGTGAGAAAGTTGGCTGCCTTCTTTCATTTTCTCCATCGTGGTGTCCTCCATTGTTGAATCTCTAAGGGGTGTTCTCGCTGTCCTTTAAGAGAACTAGAGGGCTTAGAGTGGTTCACGGCAGTCCACTGTAGCTTTGGAGTTTTCCCTTCCTTTATTTGTTGTTTCATTTCCTTTATTTTGATGGGTTGTTTTAAATGAATAATGATGGATGATATTTGTCCAACCATGAATTGATTTTAAGTGGCTTGGGCTTGTTTTGGTTTTTATGTTTTAAACTTAATTGAATGTTTAAGTCGCTTTCTTGTTCATTTCATGTTTTTTCCATCGTTCTTTTATGCATTAAACTTGTAAGATCTTTCGAGAGTAAGCCTTAGCTTAGGTGTTTGATAGCTTTATATTTGAGAGAGTTAGGCTTAGATCAACATGGACAATGGGGTTTGATGCTGAGAGGCAAAACCCTAACTCACCTTAGAGATAAGGATAGAGTTTCAATGACTAAAAGGAGTAGAACTTAAAGGATAGTTGTTTGTTAGGGTTTACGCTGAGAAATATTGCCATAACATCCTTGCTACCAGGTTTCTAGCTAGAGATAGCTTAGAAACATCTTTGTAAGATCTATCGAGCGTGTTGTGGGTAAGGTAGCTCTAGATATTCTTTTGGTTTAGACATAGAAGTCCTTAGCAAGCCCAACCTATCATTCCATTAGAGAGCTTCGTACACGTGAGAGGACATTTGAAGTATCCTTGTTTTCACTCAGCTTTATTTCAGTTGTTTGCTATCGCATTTCTTGCCCTGTTCCCACTTGCTATTTTATTTACATTTTAGTCTTTGTTTTGTGTGCCTGAACTTGACATAATTTACCTCCAATCCTTGTGATGACGATACTCAATCATCACTGTATTACTTGTTCGATATGTATACTTGCACTATTTGTGTATCATTTATAGTACACCCTTACAACGCAACACACATTAAAAAATTCAGATAAAACAAATTGTCACACCATAATACAAATTATGGATTAAAATATATGTTTAGAAATTATTCAAAAAATAAAATAGAAATCAAGATACACGTCATAAAGACGAGTTTCAGACTGTGATATAAAAACAAGACGTGGCCTACATGCCCCATAATTACATTGTATCATACTCTACAAGTAATTCTGGAAGAACTCTCATTTCTGATGACGGTAATTGCACCACAAAAACCATTTTAACTTGCAAAGGTAAATAACAGTGCGAGCTTGGAAAAAGCATAGTAATATAGAACTACTAAGAGATACTAAAGTCACAAGTAGGTATATAACAAAGCATAATGTTGTCATTGTGTTGTGGGAAACAACAGGTTCCAATTACGATTCGATATTTCAATAAAACGTTATATCTGAAGGTAACAAAGTTGTTCTTTATTCGATCACATGAGTATCATGGGAGAAGCCTATAGACTAGAGAATCAGAAAATTGATGGATTAAGGAAAGTTGAACCAGTGAGTTTAGTGTGTTCCATTGAGTGAAGATTGGAAGCGTATAAAAAAGTTTCAGACTTTGGTAAATCAATTTAGTATGGTAGATTTTTAAAAGGGACTGGAAAGTTTTATTTTAATCACCTAACTACCCTACAACTGAACTCCAATATGTAGTTCCCCAAAACTGCATCTATAGAGGCTTTATCCCAGGCCCGTTGGGAGTAGGCGCCGACCTAATAGGTCTAGTAGAAATTACACTAGCCAAAGCGTAGGAAACTAGTATTGTAGGAATCATCTTAGCTGAAACGTAAGAACCTAATAAAGTAGGAATCGCCATCCGAATTAGGGTTGAACGTGTAGAGACTTCAAATGTTATCCCAAGTACCCCAGTAAAACAATTTAGGCAGTAAGTAGCAATGGTGTAAAAACATGAATCAGACATTTATTTATCAGTAAAACATGAATCAAACATGTGTTTTTAGTATAACAAAAACCAATTGTCATGCTATCAAATCAGACAAGGTATAATTTTAGGCAGATATAAGTTGTGCTTCGGATCATAGAGACAATCTTGATTTTTAATCAAATAGAATATTCACGTGCACATGGAACAAACTAGATGGCTAAATATTTATCGCATGTACTTGGTGTTCACAAGAAAATGGGAACACTGAACTTTTGACAATTTTGATCTGACTTCAGAAACGAGGTCCCTATTAAAAGGGGCTTGGTAACCAACGTCCCCAATCAGGCATTTAGGAATTGATACATTAGGATCATTTAGGATATTAGATATATCAGGAATGTTCCAATCATTTTGGCTGACAATGACATTTTGGTCATTTGACTATCGGGATTTCATAATTCAACCTAATAAGGACAAAATGGCGATTTGAAAAATTGAAGATTCTACCGTTTATCAAGTTTCTAAATCAATTTGAACTAATAGATCCCAACATTGTGGTACTTACCAAGTATTCAGACATATGTACCTCACACGTATTCATTACCCAATATCGACTGCATTGTATAGATGAACGAGCCACTTTAAGAAAACATCACTAGACTTACCCCGATCATTCGAATATGTATTCGAGTAGCATTCTTCCAGTATTCTACCATTACCATGAATAACTGTCATCCATGATTCAGGCTTCGTAACCCATAAGGGCATTATAATCTTTTAGGTTTTATCGGTATTCTCAAGATTTTTAAAGTCTTTCACTTATTCCTAGTCGTAAGGGTATTTTTTTATTTCCCATCTCAAGGGTATATATGTTATTTCGGTCAATTCAATTATTTAGAATATTTCTAATTAAATTTGTTTTTAGATGTTTATTCAGAAATTGGGGAAATATAGGTATTTCACAATCTCGAAGGTTAGAATCCTGGACCAGAATTTTCAAAATAGACCAAGAATTTTACGAGTTGCATCAAGAGTTTTATCAGTTCAAACATGAGTTCCCGGATCATTTCTACTATCAGGGGTATTTAGGTCCTTTTTACACCTTAAGGGTATTTTCGACATTTCATATCCAAGTATCTCAGAAATTAAATCATTGGCAAGAATAATTTGAATTGAAGGTTTCAAGGTTAATTGCTTTATTGATTACTCAATGAACTTGAATTTCTTACCGGTCATCAAATTTTTTATTCGAGCCATTCGGTCTTAACCAGTTTATTATCCTTTATCGGAAATAGTACGACTGTAAAAATAATCAACAATTATCTTATAACAAATAATATTTATTCATGCATTAACCAATTACCAACGAGTATCGTAAAGCATACAATAAGTAGTAAATTATTACCTCGACTCTAATAGACATCGGTCAACCCTTGAAGCTCCCTTCGATCACTTTCAAATCCCAACTCGACGTCCCTCAAAATATTAGATACAAGAAAATGTGAACACCTTCAATTAAACTTAATCCAAAATCTGTTCTTAACTCAATTATATTTCCCCTTAAATTGATTAATTAAACACACATATGCATGCTCAAGTTCAAGGTTAGATTTAGAGGCTTTTAGGTTAGAATTTTGTGAAATAGACTTCAAAATTGAACTTATGATGTCAACAAACCCAAATTAGGACTATTTGGGAAAATTCAACCGAAAAAGTCATTGGTCAAATTCAACATGACAAAGTCAACTCAGTCAATAGTTCAAAGTCAACTTGGACAACAAGTCGGGTTAACAAATATGGTTCTGGGTTCGGTTACTGCAGTTGGTTCGGTAGGGCCAAACAGGCCGCTCTAAATCTGGTACAAGTAGACGGATTCAAATCTGGGTTTGGCTTAATCCAAAGGCCAAAAAGGGCCTTGTAACCAGGAAGCTCTATTTCTAGTTAGAGGACATGCTTGATCTAGCAGATCAAGTTCGAACTAAAATGGTTCGGTTCTCACAAGATCGACTCGGTTTCTAGCGGTGGTCGAAAAGGCAATCAGAATGAACTGATGGTGGCGCGTGTAGGCCATGCACAACCTCAAACAATCGAAACACTTTTGAAACAACAAAAAAAGTAGAGAAAGAAAAAAATTAAAGGAAATGATTTCAAAAGCTTACAATGGCTTAGGACGACAAAAATCATCCAAAAATTAGCTAGAAAGACCAAGCTTCTAACTGTCAACCTTTGCAACATTCTCAACGGCAGACGATGAGGATCCACGATGAGCGGAGGCTGGGACATGGTCGTGGGACGATAGCGAGAACTAGGACAGTGGCGGTGTCGGTCATGAACAGACGTTGGAGATGATAGGCGTTGGTGAAGCTGAACGGTTTTTAACCGATTTGCAATGCCCAGGTTTTGGGCCTAAAGGTTTTTGGGGTGGTTTTAGGGTCCGTTGGACCGAGATTAGAGATTTGAGTAAGTTTCGGGATGAGTTCAGGGAAAACATATTTCAGAAGGTGATAAAAATATGCAAAAATTATCTAAAATCCTTTTTAAAAATATAAAAGGTTTTGGTGACATCAATTTTGGGAAATGTGTTTTTTAAATGTGACATTTTTGACTCGTGACCAAAATGTAAAGTTTGAAAACTGGTTTTTGTGACTCTTTTGTAAAGAGTAAAAACTTTGAATCTTAAGGTGCTTTTGACCAATTGGTTAAATATGTGTTTTACCTTAACGAGGCTTATTCTAAAATGTATTTTAATTAAGGAAATATAAGAAAAATTAGTTAATAAGTTTGTTATTTCATAAAATGAGAATTTGACAAAACTTTCATTCTCTCATATTTTCTCTCAAAATCCTTTCAGCCAAGCAACTCTATTTCATCAAATATTTCTAAGTAATGATCTTGTTTTCCTTAATCTTTGATTTCCTAAATGATTCTTCAATTAGATTTCTAAATATCTTATTAAATCTCTTTATTTTTCAGGAGAAAACAACCAATTAAGGGGAAACTCAATCATTGGATGTAAGGTTCGTTCATCTCCTCTAATGGAAGGTTCTTTACTGAAATTCTCAAGTCATTGACTCTTTAAATGTTGTTTCTATTAAGGTTTTGTAATTTAATTAGAGGAAATGATGAAAACAAGATTGAATTGATGGGTTTGCATGATTTTCGGATTGAATCTGTTTTGATGAGTTTATGATTGATTTTAATCATGATTTTGAAGTTTAATAATGCTAAGTTAAAGGTTTTAACATTGTAATCCCAAAACTATGTGAATCTCTAATTATTTAGGTTGATAGTTATGTATTTTGGGGAGTTATGGTGGTGTAATGGTTGCTTGAAGTATAAGGATGTTATGAGAAGGTTTTTGGATGTATTTTGATGATAATGGATTGTTGAAAGTGTTAGGTTTTGGCTGAGTTTCGTTTAGAGGTCATTGAATGTTAATTTCGGTTAGGGGATTAATAGCTTTTGGCAAGGCAATGTTGTGAAATTGTTTGTTGGGATTTTGAATGCATTGAGATACATTAATCCTTTGTTATTATGTGGTAAAAATAGGGGATTATGATCCGCTAGCAACTGTTGTTGCTTTGGAGGGTTCGAACGCTTAGTTTAACATTGGTGAATCGAGGTTTCGTTTGTTGGTGAGTGAGAACATGGATTTCAGCTTTGAAATGTTTTCAAGGTGGTTTTGGGAACTTAGATTTAAGCTTGAAACGCTTGTCAAAGTTCGGAAGTAAGTATAAGTGGTTTTCTCTCTCGGTCGTGCTTTTACGAAATGGTTTATGCACTTGTTTTGATTCCATGAATTTACCTATTGTTTATGCATGTTTTAAGTATGTGATACTGTATCCCCCTTAGCCAGGCCTAGACGCTTGACCCGAACTACGAAGATTACACGGGGAAAACCAAAGTCAACCCATAAGTCAACCTTTATTAACGATCATTTTTTCTTTTTATCTTTTCTAAATGCAATATTAAACCTATGTGATCACTCAAGATCATAGGAAGGAGAGGCACATCGATCGGAATTCATTTAGGGGTTTAATAGTAAGAATTAGCCTTTTAGGGACCAAAACCTTAATTTTGCAACAGACGAGGACCTTGCAGATTTTAAGTTTAACAATATTCAATTAGTCATATTTCATTCATCTCCGTCAAATATCAACTTATTTAGACATTCCAAACTCAACCAATTGCATCCATAATCATCAAGGACTAAAATGTAAGAAACAAGAACTTGAAACAGTTCAAAATGCATACCAACGGTCGAGTGTTTCGAAACGCTAACCCTTGTATCGAAACAGCCATATTGGAAGTTGACCGTTTCAGTACTCAGGTGCGTTTCGAGACCCGTATCGAAACATGGCTCTCCAGTAGCCAAAACGTTCTGAAACACTCTTACCCGTTCCGAAACAATATGGCCATTTCAGGCCCCTGTTCCGAAAGATATAAGGGCGTTTCGATACGCCCAGCCATGGAACTGCAGATTTAGATGGTTTTACACACTCAAACACATCCAAACATGTCCCAACACATACCACAACATACTAGCAACATGTTTGAGTATCAAGATCAACATAATGAAGAATAAACTAAAGCATGACATCACTCATGCAATCATTGAATCTATAGGCATGGTCCTTAATCATAAAAACCATATGAAAGCCATAAACCACAAGACCAAACCATAAAGGTCATTTACATTCCACAAATACCATAGCAAACTTGCAACAACCACAGGGAGTTCAAAATATGTCTCCCAAAATCAACCAAAGATCTCATTGCCAAATATCATTACTAAAGCATACGAAAACATCACCATACACGAGCTTCTCACTTCTTTGGATATCCTTAGCCTCATTGCTGCCCAAAAACGTCTCAATTATCTGTATTGTTGGTAAAAGAGAGCGTAAGCACATTTTCTTAGTGAGGCAAGCTCTAAGAAAACCAACATAACAATGCAACTTTAAAACTCTAACTCAAAATCCATTTTCTCTCTTTACCACATGCTTGAAAACAATTTCAAAGCAATTCTCCATTTGAAAAAAACATGTACCTTTATTCTAACTCATGCATTTAACCAATGCAAAACTCATGGCAAAGTCATACTCATGCTTAGCAAAACAAGCATTTCATAAACCACAATCTCATATGCATTTCAAATAGCATAAATCATCTCAACATTTGGTACATGTGAATCAAATACACTTTCATATATTGGCATTTCATATTACATCTTTTCTCGGATATGCGGATTAACTTGGCTCAAAGTCAAGTCCAACCCCGGTGGAATCTCACATCATCGGACTCTCATGGTGGTATCTCTCTTTGCCACAAAGCTTGGGTATTTCACCAAGTCCTACACGATGGTATCTCTCATCATCGGATTCTCACTTTGGATCGGGATGGCACTACCCCCATTGCCCGACTCCAAACAGCACGTACGAATTTTTAGTTTATAGTGCACTTTCATCCTATTGGTCGACCAATTATATCCGGTAATTATCTCATCATTTATGCCAATATATTACATTAAAAACATCATCTCACCTACTGTTTTGATGCAACATTTCTCAAATCTATCTCATCTCATTTCAAAACCATAACTAATGCTTTACATTAAATCAAAATCTCAAAACTCTTTACTACATCATGCTATCTCATGAAATCAATACATAGCATCATCTCATGCTACAAATCATGCATAAAACAGTAGGAAATTTGTCTATCTCAAAACAAGAGCATGTTAAAAGCATTTAAGGGCATCAACCACATATCGAGAGCAAATCTATCCATACTTACTTCCAGACTTAGGATGGTGTTTCAAACAAATCCTTAATCCCCAAACCTTGTTTCTTTGTCCCTCAAAGACGTCTAAAACCATTTGCACTCATCGATTACGTTTCGCTTGCTTGCCCAAACGATATTTAGGCTTCTGGCACTTCCAGATCAACACCAAAAGCGTCCATAGATGTCTCCCATGTTTATTACACATAAGAGCAGAGTATTAATGCATCATCATGCATTGAAATTACGAGCCACACACTCAAACTCGTTGCACTACTCAAAAGAACCATTTCAACTATCCAAAATAACTGAAATCGCCTCCAAACTTTCCTAAAACAAAGCTCAGCCAAGATCTATCTATTCTAATCACTTCTAAACCTCAATTAACACCAAAAATCATCACAAACACGTCCTTATACCTCCAGCAACAACAAAACACTAAAAACACTCCAAAAACCACAAATCTAGCATCTATAACATAGGAATCCAAACCTATTCGAGATTTGTTTGTTAAAACCGCATTCATAACATCATTTATCATCCAAAACACATTAGAAATCAACATCAAAACAGAGCCTAACAAAGAGTTACGAAAATCATCAAGATCTCACCAAGAATCTTGAGGTTTACAACAATTTCATGCTTCTAACATTAAAATAACTCAAAAATCAATAACAAAGGATTGATAACTTGGGAATTTCAGTAAAGAACTGATCATTAGAGAAGAAGGACGAAGCTTACCTCTAATGGCCGATTTCTCCTCAATTTGGGCAAGATTTCTTGAAAATCCAAAGTAGAAACAAAATGATTTGATGAGATAAAGATTAAAATCCTTAGGAGAATGAAATCTAAGCAAAAGAGAAGAAAATCAGAGATTAATTGGTGAGGTAATTGTGTTTGGCTGAGTGGAAGTTGTGAGAAAATGAAAAGAGGGAAAAAGATCGTAAAATAGTTATGAAATATTAAAATATGATTTCTCTCTTAATTCTTTTTATTAAATCATTATTAAAACACCCAAATTAAAGAGAAATCTGATAAAAACAATTTGGTAAAATTAGCTCCTTAAAGATTCAAAGTTTCAATCCTTTACAAAACAGTCACTAGTCAACTTTTGCAAAATTTGCAATTTGGTCACTACACTGAAATGTAGTATTTCCAAATCACATTTTGTATAATTGTTTTCACCATAACCGTTTATATAATAAAAGAGGATTTTTTTAGATATTTTTCCATAATTTTAAAGCATCCCGAACTAGGAGTTCCCTAAACCTCACTTAAAGATTCGAATCATTCACGACCGGTCCGATTCAACCTCTAAAACATCTAGGCCCAAAACCAGGGCGTTACAACTCTCCCCCACATAAGAAATTTCGTCCTCGAAATTTACCTGGTGGAAAAAAGGTAAGGAAATTGCTTCTTCATGTCATCCTTCCTTTCCCACGTGGCTTCCTCAACACCATGATGTCTCCACAAGTCTTTGACCAGTTCAATAGTCTTACCCCGAAGAACCTTACTATCCGTATCTAGAATCTCAACGGGTTCCTCATCATACGTCAAGTCCAGATTCAGCTCAACTTCTTCCACAAACATAACATGCGACGGATCTGATCTATATCTCTGAAGCATGGATACATGAAACACATTATGTATCTATTCCAACTCTTGAGGTAGTCTGAGCTTGTAGGCAACATGACCCACACGTTCTATCACCTCATATGGTCCAATGAACCTTGGACTCAATTTGCCCTTCCGGCCAAATCTCATCACCTTCTTCCAAGGTGAAACTTTCAAAAACACACGCTCGCCCACTGCAAACTCTATCTCCTTACGCTTCAAATCCGCGTAAGACTTTTTCCGGTCCGATGTTGCCTTCAAACGCTCACAGATGAGCTTCACCTTCTCAGTGGTTCCTTTCAACAAAGCCGACATCGAGACCAACTTTTATCCCGTTTCAGCCCAACAAAGAGGAGTTCTGCACTTCCTCCCGTATAAAGCCTCATAAGGTGCCATTTGAATACTTGCCTAGTAACTCTTATTATAAGCAAACTCAACCAAAGGCAAGTGCTTCTCCCAAAAGCCTTGAAACTCAATAACACAACACTTCAACATATCCTCAAGCACTTGGATAACACGCTCCGACTGTCCATCCGTTTGTGGAGGATAAGAAGTATTGAAATTCAGCCGCGTACCCAAAGCTTGATGTAAACATTCCCAGAACCTTGCGGTGAACCTCGGATCTCTGTCCGATACTATAGATTTTGGCACTCCATGCAGTCGCACAAACTCAACAATGTACAACTCCGCAAGCTTATCCAATGTATACGTAGTATGCACGGGCAAGAAATGTTCACACTTCGTAAGGCGATCCACAATCACCGAAACAAAATTCTTCTTTGATGGCGATAACGACAAACCAGACACGAAGTCCATAGTGATCATCCCCCATTTCCATTCTGGGATCCTCAACGGCTACAAAAAAACCTGAAGGAACTTGATGTTCAGCCTTAACCCACTGACAAACCATGCATTTGCTAACAGACTTAGCGACATCTTTCTTCAATCCCACCCAATAGTACTCATCCTTCAAATCACTGTACATCTTTGTACTACCAGGGTGGATAGCAAAAGCACTACTATGAGCTTCAGCTAGAATAGTGCGCCTTAACTCAAAATCATTCGGCACCACTATCCGACTCCCAAAACATATAACACCATCATCATTGAAACAAAAATCCGAAGGCCTACCTTCTGCGATATCCTGAACATGTGGTACCAGAGAATCGTCCAACAATTGTTTATGCTTTATCAACTGAACTAAATATGGTTTCACTTGCAGTTCAGTAACAAGACCATCATCTCGCGATATGCTCAAACTAGCAAACATCACCCTCAATTCTACAACCACCTTTTGACTCAAAGCATCAGCCACAACATTGGCCTTCCCCGGATGATACTCGATCATTAGATCGTAACCCTTAAGCAACTCCACCCAACTTTGTTGCCTAAGATTTAACTCTTTCTGAGACATAAGGTACTTCAAACTTTTGTGATCCGTGTACACAATACACTTCTCACCATATAGATAATGTCTCCAAATATTTAGTGCAAAAACTACCACTGCCAGATCAATGTCATGCGTAGGGTAATTGCGTTCATGCACTTTCAACTATCGCGATGCATAAGCTACTACCCTTCCCTCTTGCATCAGTACACACCCCAAACCAACATAGGATGTGTCACTATACACCACAAACTCTTTTCCCGACTCAGGTTGAACCAAGATAGGAGCTTGTGTCAAAGCTTCCTTTAGCTTCTCAAAAGCTTGTTGTCTCGCTTTCGTCCACTCAAATTTAACATCCTTTTGTAACAACTTCGTCAAAGGGGCAACAATCTTAGAAAATCCATCCACGAACTTTCGGTAGTAACCCGCCAACCCAAGGAAACTACAAACGTCATGAACTAACCTAGGAGGCTTTCAATTCACCACCGCCTCAATCTTCTAAGGATCAACACGAATCCTCTCAGCCGAAACCACATGGCTAAGAAAAACAACCTCCTTTAGCCAAAACTCGCATTTACTCAGCTTAGCATAAAGTTGATTCTCTAACAGCGCTTGTAAGACGATCCTCAAATGTTCTTCATGCTTCTCCTCGGTACGAGAGTACACAAGGATATCATCGATGAACACCACAATAAACTTATCTAGAAACTCATGAAACACCCTGTTCATCGTATCCATGAAAGCATCAAGAGCATTCGTCAATCCGAACGGCATCACTAGAAATTCATAATGCCCATATCTCGTTCGGAAGGCTGTCTTCGGAACATCCACATCCATCACCTTTAACTAATAATATCCTGACGGCAGATCTATCTTTGAAAACATAGCCGCTCCTCGAAACTGATCGAAAAGATCATCAATCCTCGGCAAAGGATACTTGTTCTTGATAGTCAACTTATTCAGATGTCGATAATCAATGCACATTCTTATTGTGCCGTCCTTCTTCTTAACAAACAAGACCGGTGCACCCCAAGGTGACACACTAGGTCGAATAAAGCCTCGGGCAAGCAACTATTGAATTTGAGTCTTCAACTCCTTCAACTCCTTGGGTGACATGCGATAGGGAGCAATGGACACTGGAGTTGTATTCTCATACTACTCAATTTCGAATTCAACCTCTCGACTAGGCGGCAAACCCGGTAATTCCTCCGTAAACACTCTAGGGAATTCACACACAGTCCTTATATCATGCACACGAACCTTCTTTGTACTAGGATTCATAACAAAGGCTAAACAAGCCTCGCATCCTTGACGTAACATCCGGCTTGCTTCAAGCGTCGACACCAAATTAGACAGAAACTTCACATTTTCTCCCACCACCACAACTTCATAATCATCCGCAAGTTTTAGAGAAACTCGCTTATTTTCAAAATCCACAATGGCCTTTTGCTCAACAAGCCAATCCATACCAAGGATTACATCAAATCCATAGAATGGAAATTCCATCAGATCAACTAAAAACACATGCTCTTGCACTTTTAAGGGACATCTCATATACAATTTCCTTGTTACAGCTGTCTCACCAAAGGAATTAGTCACACGCATACCCACATCCAAAGACTCAACAGGAAAACCAAGCATTTGAGCATGTTCAAGCAAAATGTATGAGTGTGTAGATCAAGAATCAATCAAAGAAAGTAATGACAAGGATTGCAAAGTAAAGGTACCCACGATCACGTCCGTTTCATTCCTCCCTTCTCGATGGGCATACACTCTATCCTGCCCACCACCTTCAGGTTGAATAGCCACCGCATGTGCCACATTCCTTGCACCTTCATCTCTACGCTGAAAATTGCCACGGCCGCGACCACGACCTCTCTGTGGCTGAGCTGATCTCATCGGAGCCGGACCTTCTCTCATCGGCTGCGGACAATCCCTCTTCATGTGCCCACAATTACCACAATTCCAGCATGTACCATGGTTGCCCCAACACTCACTCGTGTGCCTTCTACCACACCGATTACACTCAAGAGTTCGTATGTAAGCATTTGGTCCTTGCTAACCTCTTCCAGGGATACCCCCCTCCACGTCTCACATCCATATCTGACCTTCTATCCTTAGGTCTCTTCAACCGATCTCTACCAATGTCACGATCTGCAGCTCATTTCCCTGAGCTAAATCCTCCCGCTCGACTTGCCAGACCAAGATTCAGCTCAATGTCCTTGGCTCGAGTGACCAGGACATCAAAATCAGTATAGTCTGCTGCGAGCATATAGGTTTTCACATCAGCCACCAACCCATATCGGAATCGTTCGCATCTCTCTCGCTCGCTAGGAATCAACTCGGGTGCATACTGGCTAAGGCGTATAAACCGCACCTCGTACCCCGCCACAGACATACTTCGTTGTATTAGGTACATGAAAACCCTTTTTTTCTCATCCAGGTAGTGAACACCCAAGTACTTTCGCTTGAACGCATTCAAGAAAAACGTCCAAGTCACCTCATCATCATCCAACCCTGCTATTGTGGTTGTCCACCACGTATACGCATCACCGTGCAGCTGGGACACAATACATCCCAATTTCTTAGCATTGTTACAATTCAACTGCTCGAGAATCATCTTGGTACTTTCTAACCAAGACTCAGAACCTTCCGGGGTCAGCCCCCTTAACTCAGTCCCTCCAAGACTACGGAGTCACTCCAACGGCAGACTCACACCAGCACCAGCCTGAGGTGCAGCCCCATGAGCTCCAGCTACTACTGCCTGAAAAGCTCCAGCAATAGCTTGAATTAACACTGACATATCAAGAGCAGCTTGCCCCTGACCTCCCTTGGGTCCAGCAACCCCTACACCAGCTCCCGAGGCACCAACCCCCGCTCCACCACCACCAGGTGGTCCACCATGAGGAGGAGGCAGTAAATTCTCAACATGCTCATCATTCTCATTCTCATCCGCAGCACGCGCATTAACTCTAAGCTCTCTACGTGGCCCCATTTAAAAGCAAGACAACTATCAAAATGCAATAAATTCAATTAGGCAATATAAGGCAAGAAATCCAAGTACCTAAGCTCATTATCAAAACAATTCTTTCCAATAGTAATGATATGGCAATGGGATCCCCAACTATATCCCAAACATAGAATATCATCACAAATTCATCTCAATCTATCATCTTGCATGCATTACATCCCATTAAAGCTAGAACATCAACAATCACTCATCATGCTTTCGCCAAAAAGTCATAATCGTTCATATTCACACCCATTAACCACTTACCAAGCTCAAAATATTCGCAAACTTGGCTCTGATACCAACAAATGTAACCCCCTTAGACCGGTCTAGACGCTTGACCCGAACTACGAAGATTATATGGGGAAAACCAAAGTCAACCCGAAAGTCAACCTTGATTAACGACCCTTTTTTCTTTATTTCTTTTCTAAATGCAATATTAAACCTATGTGATCACTCAAGATCATAGGAAGGAAAGGCACATCGATCAGAATTCATTTAGGGGTTTAATAGTAAGAATTAGACTTTTTGGGACCAAAATATAAATTTTGCAACAGACGAGGATCTTGCAGATTTTAAGTCTACCAATATTCAATTAGTCATATTTCATGCATCTCTGTCAAATATCAACTTATTTAGACATTCTAAACTCAACCAATTGCATCCATAATCACCAAGGACTAAAATGTAAGAAACAAGAACTTGAAACAATTCAAAATGCAGACCAACGGTCGAGTGTTTCGAAACGCTGACCCTTGTATCGAAATGGCCATATCAGAATAGAGTTGACCATTTCGATACTCGAGTCAGAATAGTGCATAGCGAAAGGACTACTATGAGCTTCAGTCACAATAGTGCGCCTCAACTCCACATCATTCGGCACCACTATCCGACTCTCAAAACATAGAACACCATCATCGTTGATACTGAAGGTCGATAGCCTACCTTTTGTAGTATCTTGAACATGAGGTACAAGAGAATCATCAAGCAACTGCTTATCCTTTCTTAACTGAACAAAAGTTGGTTTCACTTGCAACTCAGCAACAAGGCCACCATCTCGCGATATGCTCATACAAGCAAACATCGCCCTCAACTCCACTGCCACTTTCCTGCTCAAAGCATCAGCCACAACATTGGCCTTTCCCGGATGATACTCAATCGTTAAGTCATAATCCTTAAGCAACTCCACCCAACGTCGTTTCCTAAGATTCAACTCCATCTGAGACATAAGATACTTCAAACTCTTGTGATTCGTGTACACAGTACACTTCTCACCATATAGGTAATGTCTCTAAATCTTTAAGGCGGACACCACCGCTGCTAACTCAATATCATGCATGGGATAGTTACGCTCATGCACCTTCAATTATCGTGATTCATAAACTACTACCTTACCTTCTTGCATCAGCACACACCCCAAACCAACATAGGATGCGTCACTATACACCACAAACTCTTTTCCAGATTTAGGTTGAACCAAGATAGGAGCTTACGTCAAAGCTTCCTTTAGCTTCTCAGAAGCTTGCTGCCTCGCTTTCGTCCACTCAAACATAACATCCTTCTGCAATAACTTCATCAAAGGAGCAGAAATCTTGGAAAATCCATCCACAAACCTTCGATAGTAACCCAGCAAACCAAGGAAACTACGAACTTCACGATCAGACCTAGGAGGCTTCCAATTCACTACCGCCTCAATCTTTTGAGGATAATTACGAATCCTCTCAACCGAAACCACATGACCAAGGAAAAGAACTTTCTTCAACCAAAACTCACATTTACTCAGCATAGCTTAAAGTTGATTCTTTAGCAACACTTGCAAAACAATCTTCAAATGTTCCTCATGCTCCTCCTCAGTACGAGAGTACAAAAGGATGGCATCGATGAACGCCACAACAAACTTATCCAAGAACTCATGAAACACCTTGTTCATCGTATCCATGAATACAATAGGAGCACTCGTCAAACCAAAAGGCATCACCAGAAATTCATAATGTCCATACCTTGTCCGAAAAGTAGTTTTTGGCAAATCCACATCCTTAACCTTCAATTGTTAGTACCCAGACCTTAAATAAATCTTCGAGAACACAACTAGTCCACGAAACTGATCAAAAACATCAGCAATCCTTCGTAGAGGATACTTATTCTTTATAGTCAACTTATTCATCTGACGATAATCAATGCACATTCTCATCGTACCATCTTTCTTCTTTACAAACAAGACCGGTGCACCCCAAGGTGACACACTAGGCTGAATAAACCCTCGGTCAAGCAACTCTTGAAGTTGCATCTTCAGCTCCTTCAACTCCTTAGGTGCCATTCGATAGGAAGCGATGGACACCGGAGTTGTGTTATCATACAATTCAATTCCAAACTCGACCTCCCGACTAGGCGGCAAACCAGGTAACTCCTCCAGAAACACCCCAGGGAATTCACACATGGTCCTTATATCTTGAACCCGGACATCCTTTGTACTAGGATTCATTACAAAAGCTAAATAATCTCAGCATCCTTGACGCAACAACCGGCTCGCTTCAAGCGTTGAAACCACATTAGATAAAAACTTTACGTTTTCTCCCACCACCACAACTTCATAATCATCGGCAATTTTTAGCGAAACTCGCTTATTCTCAAAATCCACAATAGCCCTATGCTCAACTAGCCAATCCATACCAAGGATTACATCGAATCCAGAGATAGGCAATTCCATAAGATCCACCAAGAACACATGTTCTTGCACCACTAAGGGATATCTCCTATACAACTTCCTTGTTACTACCGTTTCACCAAAATAACTAGTCACACGCATACCAACATCCAAAGACTCAACATAAAAACCAAGCATTTGAGCATGTTCACGCAATATGTACGAGTGTGTTGATCCAAAATCAATCAGAGAAAGTAATGACAAAGACTGCAAAGTAAAGGTACATGCGATCACATTAGTGTCATTCTTCCCTTCACGATGGGCATACACTTTGGCCTGGCCACCTCCTTCGGGCTGAACAGCTACAACATGTGCTACATTCCTCACACCATCATCTCTACGCTGAAAATTGCCACGGCCGCGCCCACGGCCCCTATGTGGCTCAATTGCTCTCACTGGAGCTTGTCCCTCTCTCATCGGCTGAATACAATCTCGTTTCATGTGCCCACGGGAACCACAATTCCAGCATGTACCAATGTTGCCCCATCACTCTCCTGTGTGCCTCCTACCACGTCGATTACACTCAGGTGTACGAATGAAAGCATTCGACCCTTGCTGACATCTCCTTGGATTACCTCCCCACATCTAGCATCCACATGAGACCTTCGATCCCTCGGCCTCTTAAAATGATCCCTTCTCGCATTAGAACCCGCAACTCACTTCCCTGAGCTAGATCCTCCTGCTCGACTCGCCAGACCAAGGTTCAACTCAATGTCCTTGACTCGAGTGACCAGGACCTCAAAATCAGTGTAATCTGATGAAAGCATAAATGTCTTCACATCAGCCACCAGCCAATATCTGAAACGTTCGCATCTCTCCCGTTCATTAGGGATCAATTACGGTACATAGTAGCTAAGGCGTACAAACTGCACCTCATATTTCGCCACTAACATGCTTCCTTGCACTAGGGATCTAAATTCCCTCTTATTTTCGTCCAAATAACGAACACCCAGATATTTCCTCTTGAACGTATTCAGAAAGAACGTCCAAGTTACTTCAGCATCTTCCAAACCAGCTATAGTGGTCGTCCACCACGTATAGGCATCACCATGCAATATGGATACAATGAACCCCAACTTCTGAACATCATTACAGTTCATCTGCCCAAGGATCCTCTTGGTGCTCTCTAACAAAGATTTCGAACCCTCAAGGGTCAACCATGTAAACTCAGTCTTGCCGAGACTGCGGAGTCGCTCTAACGGCAAACTCGTACCAGCACCAGCCTGAGGTGCAACCACATGATTACCAGCTACTGCTACCTGAAAGGCTCCAGCAATAGCCTGGATCATCACGTTCATGTTAGGAGCAGCTTGCGCTCGTGTTCCCTCGGGTTAAGTAACCCCTATTCCAGCTCTAACAGCACCAACCCCCGCTCCACCACCACCGGGTGGTCAACCATGAGGAGGAGGCGGTAGATTCTCAACACGCTCATCCGTCTCATTCATCTCATTCTCAGCCGCATTACTCGTATTAATTCTAAGCTCTCTAGGTGGCCCCATTGAAAACAATGCAACTAGCAAAATGCAATAAAACTTAGTTAGGCATTGTAAGGCAAGAAATCCAACGTGCTCAAGTTCATTTTCAAAACAATTCTTTTCAATAGTAATGATATGGAAACGAGCTCCCCATCTATACCCCAAGCATAGCATAAAAACACAATTTCATCTCAAACATTCCACTTTCATGCATGTCATTTCATTAAAGCTCAAGCATTGCACATGTACTCAACATGCTTTCACAAAGATCATAACTACTCACATTTACACTTATCAACCACTTACCAACGCCTCAATTATTCACAAACCTGGCTCTGATACCAACAAATATAATCAACCCTTAGCCCGGTCTATACGGTTGACCCAAATCGAGGTGATTACACGGGGAAAACCGAAGCCAACTCGTTAAAGTCGACCCCTATTGACGACCCCTTTTTTTCTTTTTATCTTCTAAATGCAACTTAAGTCCTATGTGATCACCCAAGAGCATAGGAAGAAACGGCACAACGATCGGATTTCGATTAAGGGTTTAATTGCACAAACTAAATATTTAGGGACCAAAATGTAATTTCTATAAATTACAAGGACTTATATGATTTTAAGGTTACCTCCATTCAATTAGTCATATTTCATGCTTCTCTGTAAATTTTCATCACAATCTGACTAACCAAACACATCCAATTGCATTCATGAAGATTAGGGACTAAAACGCAACGTTTCAAAACATCTTCAGCTGAGGTTTAACCAACGTAACGACCCGCGTATCGATACGCTTGAGGAGGTTATTGATACGCCCTCGATGGTCAAACTTCCCAGGCTTGCGTCACCAGACCGTATCGATACGTTGAGGTACCGTATCAGTACGCCATCGTCTAGTGACTAAAGAGGGTATCGATACGATCCCGTGTACCGGTACGCCCCTCCCAAAACAAGGAGACCATATTGATACACTCATATGTGTATCGATATACTGTAGTCTGCAAATGCCAAATATGTAAATTTTGAACCTCAATGACCAAACCAAACCAGTCCAACATATAGTTAAACTTATTTGCACACCAATATGCATCAACACTAAGAGGTACAAGTCAAGGAAAACATCAAACATCATCAACATCAAAATTTGAATTCTAAAGCATACACTCTAAAAGTCAAAAACACAAAAAGACCATAAGCATCTCAAAAGGCAAGGTAAATCATCAAAACCAATATAATGACCTTTTACAAACCAAATAGATCACACAAAACTTGCAACAATACAAGGGAGTCCAAAACACATCTCCCAAAAACAACTATTAAATCCCATTGCCATATATAATTACTAAAGTAAAAGTATAACACCATACTTGAACTTATCTATTCCTTGGATCCTCTTAAGCCTCCTTCCTACCCAAAATGTTTCAATTATCTGCATTGTTGGTAAAACAGAGCGTAAGCACGATAGCTTAGTGAGGCATGCTCTAAAAACACAAACACAACAATGCAAGCTTTAAAACTCTATCTTGAAAACCATTTCTAAACCATGCTCTTTCTATCTCATGCTTAAAAACAATTTCGAAGCAAATCACCATTTGAAAATCACATGTACCATCTTTCTATCTTTCTCATGCATTCAACCAATGCAAATCTCATGGCAAAGCCACACATGCATGCTTGGTATTCAAAAGCATTTCATAAATCACAAAATCTCAAATGCATTTTTCATAGCATAAAATCAATTCAACATTGGTACATGTGAATCAAGTTCATTCTCATATATTGGCAATTCATATTCTATCTTTACTTGGATATGCAGATAGCTTAACTCGAGGCCAAGTCCTACCCCGGTGGGATCTCGCCACAAGACTCTCATGTCGGTATCTATCTTCGCCACAAAGCTTGGGTGTTTCACCAAGACCTACCCCGATGGTATCTCTCATCTTCAGACTCTGAATTTGCTTCGGGATGGCATTACCCCCATTGCCCGACTCCAAAGAGCACGAATGGATTTTTAGTTTATAATGCACTTTACATCCTATTGGTCGACCAATTATATCCGGTAATCTTCTTATCATTTATGCCAATATATTACATTAAAATCATCATCTCACCTACTGTTTTGATGCAACATTTCTAAAATCAATCTCATCCCATTTCAAAGTCAAAATCTCAAAACTCTTTGCGATGCCATTATATCTCATGGGATCAATATGAAACATCGTTTCATGTCATAAAACAATAGGAATTTGTCTATCTCAAATCAAGAGCATGTCAAAAGCATTGAGGGGCATCAACCACTTTTCGAGAGCAAATCTAAACATACTTACTTCCGGACTTGGGATGGTGTTTCAAACCATTCCTAAATCCCCAAACCTTGTTTCCTTGTCCCTCAAGGACTTAAAAAACCATTTGCACTCACCGATAACGTTTCGCTTGCTCGCCGAAACGATTTCTAGGCTTCTGGCACTTCCGGATCAACACCAAATGCGTCTGATGAAGTCTCCCATGTTCATTACACATAAGAGCACAGGATTAATGCATCATCATGAGTTAAAATCACTAGCCACTCATTCTAACTCGTTTCTCTACTCAAAACTAGCATTTCGGCTATCCGAAATCGCCTCCAAACTTTCTCAAATCAAAGCCCAGCCAATATCTCTCAATTATAACCTTTTCTAAACCTCAATCAACATCAAAAATCACCATAAACACAACCTTATACCTCCAGCAATAGCAAATCACCAAAAACACCTCAAAACCACAAATCTAGCATCTCAAACTTAAGAACCCAAACATATTCCGGATTTATTTGTTAAAACTGCATTCTCCATATCAAATATCATCCAAAATATGTTAAAAATCAACCTCAAAATAGAGCTTAACATAGAAATACGAAAATGACCAAGATCTCATCAAGAATCTTGAATTTAACAACTATTTCATGTTTATAACATTAAAATAAATCAAAAACCATTAACAAAGGATTGATAACATGGGAATTTTAGTAAAGAACTGACCATTAGAGGAGAAGGACGAAGCTTACCTCTAATGGTTGATCTCTCTTCAATTTGGGCAAGTTTCCTTGAAATCCAAAGAAAAAATAAAAAAAGGATTTGATGAAACAAAGATAGGAAATATTTTGGAAGATAAAATATCAGCAGACAAAATGAAAATCAGAGGTTTAACTGATTGGATGTTGAGAGAAAATGAAAAGAGAAAACTATCGTGAAATTAGTTTTGAAAAGTCAACTTTAATTTTCCTTTTTAATTCTCTTTTATTTCTTTAATTAAATCATTATTAAAAGCTCTCAAATTAAAGATAAATCTGATGAAAACAAATGTTAAAATTAGCTCCTTAAAGATTCAAAGTTTCAATCCTTTACAAAATAGTCACTAGTCAACTTTTGCAAAAACTGCATTTTGGTCACTATACCAAAATGTAATATTTCCAAATATCCTTTTGTAAAATTGTTTTCACCATGATAATTTATATAATAAATGAGGATTTTTAGATATTTTCCATATTTTTAAAACATCTCGAACTAGGTGTTCCCTAAACCAACCTCAAAGATTCGAATCGTTTCCGATCAACCCGATTCAACATCTAAAACATCTAGGCTGAAAACAAGGGCATTACAACCCCCACGCGCATCCAATCGCCAAGAGAAACCAAGAAAGTCAAGCATACGACCTGAAAAGCAAGAAAACTGATCCTACAAAGCGATGACTCATCCGAGTCACTTTATTTTTTTCTCTCTCTTGCGCCTTTATTCTATGCCCTTAACTTTTGTGCTTATGTTTTCATATTTTTATTTGATGTTAATACATTGAGGGCAATGATTGTATTGAGTTTGGGGGTGTAGGCTCTACTCCTGAGGCAGTTCTCTCCTGCGGCATATCTGTAACGCCCCGGTTTTGGGCTTAGAAGTTTTGGGTTTGGACCGGTTCGGTCAAAGTGTTGTTCGAATATAAAAAGGTGAAATTAGGAAAGCCTAGTTCGGGTTGCATTAAAAATATGGGAAAATGTCCTAAAATCCTCTTTTAATATATATAGGTGAACTGTGAAATCAATTTTACAAAATGAGGTTTGGAAGGGTGACATTTTGGCTAGTGACCAAAATGTAATTTTTGAAAGTTGCGTGACTGTTTTAGAAAGGATTGAAACTTTGAATATTTAAGGAGCTATTTACCCAAAGGGAGTTTCTCCAGATTTTTCTAAGATATTTTAATGATTAATTCTGATTTTAAAACTAAAGAAAAGTGGAGGGAAATCATTTTGCTATTTTGTAACTAACTTTCCATATTTTCCAATTTTCCTTTTCTCTCATTTTCTCTCAACCCAAACACTTTCTCTCCAGAGATTTCTTTCTGATTTTGTCACTCAAATCTCTCTTTTCAATCCTCTTTTGATTCCTAATCATCACATCAACAAAACCTCACCATTTGCTAATTGGATCTTCAAGCTTTTTGATTCTAAAAAGGGAGAAACTCAAGTTTGGAGGTAAGAACGTCCTTCTCCTCTAAACTCTCAGTTCTTTACTGAAATTCCTAATTTCTCAATCCTTGATTTGTGATTTGTTAAAGGATTTTCAATTGGAATCTTTATTTTGGCTTTAAAATGAAAGATTTGGTGATTTTTGGTGAAATTTCGTGTGATCTGTTTGGGCAGTGTTTTGAGGTGTCAAATTGATATTAAATGAATGTTAAATTGATAAGGAATTGAGGTTTTATCAATGCAATCCCGAATAGGTTGAATTTCCTAAGTTTTACTTGAGTTTTTGGTTGTTTTTGGAGTGTTTTTGATGATTAGTTATAGCTGGAGGTATAAGGACGTGGTTGTGATCATTTTGGATGTTAATTGATGTTTTAAAAATGGTTAGAAGTGATGGATCTTGGTTGGGTTAAGTCTTGGAAGTGTTTGGAGGTGATTTCGATTGTGTTTTGTAGCCGAATTGTTGGATTTGTGATGAGCAGCGAGTTGAGTTGTGTTGCTGGTGTTTTTTAATGCATAATGATGCATTAATCCTCTGTTATTGTGTGTTTGAAACAGGGGAGTTTGATCCGTGAGCATTAGAGGAGGTGCGGAAGGTTTCGGATGCTTGGAAGGCTTGTTGGCTAGCCTTGTTTTGTGTATCGGTGAGTGAAGTTGGGTTTTCAGCTTTAAAACCAAGGTTTGAAGGTTTTGGGAGCTTAGTTTAAGTCTAAACAACTTAGCTAAGCCCAAGAGTAAGTAAATGGATTTTCGCTCTTGATTGTGTTGTGATTTGGCTTTAAAAGCAATTGTGATTGATGGTTGCAATGCATTTGATTTACATGTTTTAAATTCTGTTTTGAAAGTATATTTAAGCGTGGTTTAATGCTGGTTTTGAAAGCCATATGTGAAGGATGCTCAAGGTAAGAGATCCTTGGTTTTATACATTGAAAATGTGGTTTTGATGCATGGTGTTGCATGATGTGTAATGGCTTTGTGTAATGCTTTAAAAACAGTGGATTGATGATGGTAAATGATGGTTTTTGCATTATGGTTATGCATGTGAATCATTGGACTAATATGGTAAGATGGTTATATTGGCAAGTGATGTAAGTGGTTCTTGGTTTATTTGATCGGATATAGTTAGCCGGCTATAGGATTTGGTGCACCGTGAATAAAGTCGCCTTGGATGTGGAGTGGTTAAGAGTGAACCGGTAAACTCCATCCAAGTATCCTAACGAGAAGGTTAAGGTCATAATGGAGGATGAGTGCCCATTCGAGGACCTTGGGTAAGCAAAGGTATTAATGGTGGTTAAAATTCCATTGGTGGACCTTGTGCTTGGTAAGATCACAATGGTGGTGTAAAGTCCATGTGTGGATCTTGTATAGGGTGTCCCGGATCTCGTTAGTGATGTTATACAACTACTAACCGGTGATGCTAAGGTTGTATGGTGTTTAAAAGTCCATACATGGGAACCTTGTGCATGTTAAGGTTATATGGTGTTTAAAAGTCCATATATGGGAACCTTGTGTAAGATAAGGTTGTATGGTGGTTAAAAGTCCATACATGGGAACCTTGTGAAAGTTAAGGATGTATGGTGATTAAAAGTCCATACATGGGAACCTTGAGGAAGAAAAGGTTGTATGGTGGTTAAAAGTCCATACATGGAAATCTTGTGAATGGTAAGGTCAAATGGTGGTTAAAAGTCCATTTGGGGACCTTGGATTGGTAGTGTGTATGAAGCGTAGGGACAACGCTTGTGATCCGCGTATCCGATTGGATGTTGAGTTGAAAAGTGGATTTGGATTATCACTTGAAAGCCAATATGATGTTCTTGATTATAATGAAGCATGAGATGCTTGGAATGATGCATGGTTGCATGGGAAATGCATAATGTATTAAGTATGCATGTTTGCTTGTTAAGTTTGAACAAGTGTTGATTATCTTTTGAGAATGATGCATGTGTGCATGAAATCTCTTTAGTGCATAGAAGTCTTGCTAAGACTAGATTTTAAAGGCATATGATGCAAATGTTGATGATGAGGTTCATATGTTGTATTTGTTTAATGCATGTATTGGATTGATTAAATAAATGGCTTTAAAAGGTTTCTTGTTTGAAATGATAACCAAGTAAGAGGAATGTATAACGTGAAGTGGAAGTGTTTTCCAAGGTTTTGAATTTAGCTTTGCATTTTGTGTTTATGCATTGAAAGGTTAAATTGATGTTTGCAAGTTGTGTTTTGAAAAGGTTTACTTAGCTTGCTAAGCTAAGGGTTGGTTTTCATGTTTGAGCAATACATGAATTTGAGCTTGCCGTTGAAAAGGGTTTTCAAACATTGCTTTGGTTTATCAAATCGAGTTGCTTTTCAAAGAGGTTTATGATTCGCTGCATTGATGGTGTTTCGGTTTTGAGCATTCCTCACTAAGCATTATGTGCTTATGCTCCTTTTTGTCCATCAATGCAGATCTTTGAAGTTGGAACAGCGAGGAGCAAGGGATTCAAGGAGGACTCCACTTGAGATGTATGTCTCGGTTAATAGCTATAGTTAATAAAGGCAATGGGGGAAGAATCTCTTATGTAGATGTGTAACAAGATTGTGTATGTTGGACAAGTTTGATATATGTTGTTAAATCATGAGGATTAATGTTGCAACGTTTGAATCATCCTGTGCTTAAGTTGTTTTGCTATGCATCTTGTTTAAAGGCATGAATGAGTGTTTGAATGTGTTTAATGTGTTGGTGCACCTAGGGGTGATCATGTAACTAGATTTTGATGCATATGTGTTCCTTATGTGTTGAGTAACTAGCTGGTGTGGTTTGTTTGCTTTTGGAGCATGTTCGGTTGGCCGATGGTGTGTTTAAGCAAGCCTGGTGCTGCATTCTGTGCAGGGCGTTTCGGAACAGTAGCCACCGTTTCGGAACGGGTGCCCTGTAATAACCCAGGCGTTCGAAACGGGAGACACCGTTCCGAAACGGGAAGCCCTCTGCCAGCCCTCGTTTCGGTACACGTTGCGGAACGGCCCCGCGTTTCGAAACAGGCTCTCCCTGTTTCGGAACACCTGACCGTTGGGGCTGACATTGGCAGTTATATGTTTTGAAATGTTTGCATTTTGGTCCTGAACTTGTTCGTGCAATTGTTTGAGTTTGGAATGTCCGTTTGAGCTGAAATTTGGCAGAGAAGCATGAAACTTGACTAATTACAAGCTGGTAATACTAATTTGGGTTAAGACCTTATAATTATCAGATTTTACAATTTGGTCCCTAATGTTGTAATTTGTTCAATTGGGTCCCTGTTTGACCTCTGATGTTTATGATCTTTGAGCATGCTGTTTGAACGATCATGACTAGGGTTAATGTGCATCTAGACAAGTTTAAAAAAAAAAAAGGGTCGTTAATCAAGGTTGACTTTCGGGTTGACTTTGGTTTTCCCCGTGTGACTTTCTTAATTCGGGTCAACCGTCTAGACCGGGTTAAGGGGGTTACATTTGGTGGTATCAGAGCTGAGTTGCGAATGCTTGGGGGAAAACGGTAAGTTGTTGTAGTGTGTGTCTGATGTCTATCCTGATGTATGGTTGAAAGCTGGTTGAAACACGTGTTTCTGGGTAAGTTGTTGATGTTTTCAAGCATGCTTTGTGGTTATGAATCTTAGCTGAGCTAATGTGGATTTGTGTTGATGTTGTGAGCTGATTTTATGCATGATGAAAGTGCTATGAGTATGATATGTTGATATTATGCTGTTGTGAATGGATGCTGTTTGATGAAAGCATGATCGAAGTATGTTGTTTGATATGCTTGATGTTGTGATATCCATGTTTTTGTTGACTGTTATGTCGTGTAAAAGGGGAGGATTCGGGATACCCATTGCCTTATTATATAGCTATTGTGTTATTTTGGAGTTGGAGTTTGAATCCTTGCTTAAAGCTGGTCTAATTGGTTTGTTTGTTTTGTTGTGATTGTGTGCTGTTAATAGTATGGCAAAATCGATGAAAGAATGGCAGTTGGGTGAGATGGTTGCTGCTTTAGGGCAGGTTGTTAGGGCATGGAATTCACCTTTCAGTGGAGGTGTTTTGCCTCAGTCTTCTGTGCTTGGTGTTGAGGTTTTGAGACAGGAAGGAGAAGTTGGTTCTGTGATGAAGAGTTCATCACCTGTTGATCAAGAGGTGTTGGGAACATCTCAGGCTGTGGTAAAAGTAAAGTCGGTAGATGTGCTGGCTGTGGGGTGTGTGGGTTTGTCGAAGCAGCGTTTGCTTGATTTGGGTGCTGTGGAGTATCATGGTTCGACACCTGAGACGTTTGAGGCCTGGTTGGCCAGTGTGGTTCTGATTTTGGATCATGAAGGTTGTGATTATGCTTGTAAGCTGGGAAGTTTTGTCTCTTTGATGTTGGAGGACGCATGTGCCTGGTGGACATCTGTGGCGGTGGCATCGCACATCCATGATATTGGTTGGGACTTTTTTGTGTCTGCCTTTTGTGAAAGGTATCTTGGAGAGAAATATCCAAGGGTTAAGCAGTGTGAAGGTAGTGCAGATTTGGGGCAAGTGTTGGTTGAACAAGGAGTGGAAGCTCAGCTACCGGTGTGTAATCGTTGTGGGAGGCGCCATGCTGGGGGTTGTTGGGGCGCAGGTGCTTATTGGAATTGTGGTTCTAAAGAGCATGTGAAGCGTGATTGTCCTCTTGGGGTGAAATCAGCTTCAGTGGTAGCCAAAGGGTCTCTGAAGGGTCGTGGGCACGGCCGAGATAGAGTTCAAAGGTGGCATAAAGAGCAGAAAGTTGTGAAGAGTTTGGGAAAGGAAATCTGTTGGAAATGTGGGTCTGCTGGACATATGAGGCGTAGTTGTTTGAGGTTGGCTCGGAACAGCCAAGGTTCCTTACCGCAAGGAGTTGGTGGTGATCTTAGTGTGTTAGCTGATGCTGCAGCAGTGCGGCTAGAGAATGATGGTTCTGCGAGTAAGAGAGCTCGTCTGATGAAGCTTCAGGGTGGTGATGTGTTTTCAGGTAACCTTGTTAAGTAACCTTTGCTCTAGTTACCTTAGTTTGGTTCCTGTTGGTTTGGTTGGGTTTTTCTTGCGTAGTGGGTATGGTTTGTTGTTAGCATGTTGAGATAGTTGTTGTTGTTGTTTGAAACATCTCTAGCGTGAAGAAAGCTTAAGTGAGTATCTTGAGGTTAATGGTTGTTGGAATGATGGAGTTAGACAAGTTAGAAGTGGGATAGGAGGTTGTTCCTAGACGGATTCTGAGGATGTTATTGGAGGGTGTGAGCTGGCATTCATGCACAGTTAAAATCATTTGTTATATGCTATATTATATATGTGTTGGTCCATGCATATATGTGGCATGACATTAGAGGTTTTGCATACATGTACATCAGGCATTGATAGGGCATATTAGTGATCATGCATACGAATGTTCACACTCGCTAATAACTAATCGAATCTGTTAGTGTTGTGGTTGGGTTAGGTTGGGTGATGGGTTTTTAGAGGTTGTTTTGGTGCTGAGTGGAAGTTAGAAGTAATGGAGAGTATTAAGCTAGTTGCTAGTGATAGTGAGTGTGGTATAGTTCATTGGTAGAAGGAAAGTGTTTGATGCTTGAAGAGTTTAGTGGTTTGGTGGTGAGAAGTATCGGTTGAGGTTAGAATCGGTCAAGTGGTTTGAATAGTTAGTAGAGGTGGTGGTTCCTTAGTGTTAAGTGATGTTGAGGATAGTGGATGTGTTTCTAGAGTGCTGAGGTAGCTTAGCATTAATGTTGTAGTAGAAGGGTTGTTTAAGCAAGTGTTGGTTCTTAGTAACCTTTGAGGAGTTGAGAAGATGGTATGTATGTTTAAGCTGGGCGATGTTCTAGTAAGGCGAATGTTGTGGTCGAAGGCCATCGTTGGTTGGCTGGTTGTGAATAAGTAATTCTTTTTGAGATCAGCTTGTGGTATGTGGAATGGTGGGCGAAGTCAAGGTTGGGGTTTGTGACGTGATTATTTGTCGATGAGTGAGCGGTTCTGGTGAGTTGATAGTAAAGATAGCGGTGGATATGAAGTAAGGACAGCAATACGTTGAGAGGTTGGGTAAGCAGTTGGTGCTTAAAATTTTTTGCTTGTTGTGTAAATCTCAGAAGGAGGTTGAGTAGTTTTTGGCAAAGAGTTTTGGAAGCAGACGAGGTTGTGGATTACATAGTGGCTGAATTGGATTGGTTGGTGTCACTGTGTGAACATGCTTTGGGAGTTGTGTGACAAGGTGTTGTATGCTGTAAAGTTTGAGGTTCTTCAGGTGGTTGATGAGGCTATATGTTTTCCGGAGTTGTGAAAGGTTAAGTTGTTCTTAACTTTGAGTGTTCTGGAGTTTGGGAACAGTATGTGGTGGTGTTGAGTTTGGGTGGAGTTTGGTGTGGAAAGTGCTCAGTGGTGGTTGAGGCTTTTGTGTTGCCTTGTGTGTTGATTTGAGAAGGTTGTTGTTCTCATTTCGCCAGTTGAAATTTCGAGGACGAAATTTCCTAAGAGGGGGAGAGTTGTAACGCCCCGGTTTTGGGCTTAGAAGTTTTGGGTTTGGACCGGTTCGGTCAAAGTGCTGTTCGAATATAAAAAGGTGAAATTAGGAAAGCCTAGTTCGGGTTGCATTAAAAATATGGAAAAATGTCCTAAACCCATCTTTTAATATATATAGGTGAACTGTGAAATCAATTTTACAAAATGAGGTTTGGAAGGGTGACATTTTGGCTAGTGACCAAAATGTAATTTTTGAAAGTTGCGTGACTATTTTAGAAAGGATTGAAACTTTGAATCTTTAAGGAGCTATTTACCCAAAGGGAGTTTCTCCAGATTTTTCTAAGATATTTTAATGATTAATTCTGATTTTAAAACTAAAGAAAAGTGGAGGGAAATCATTTTGCTATTTTGTAACTAACTTTCCATATTTTCCAATTTTCCTTTTCTCTCATTTTCTCTCAACCCAAACACTTTCTCTCCAGAGATTTCTTTCTGATTTTGTCACTCAAATCTCTCTTTTCAATCCTCTTTTGATTCCTAATCATCACATCAACAAAACCTCACCATTTGCTAATTGGATCTTCAAGCTTTTTGATTCTAAAAAGGGAGAAACTCAAGTTTGGAGGTAAGAACGTCCTTCTCCTCTAAACTCTCAGTTCTTTACTGAAATTCCTAAGTTCTCAATCCTTGATTTGTGATTTGTTAAAGGCTTTTCAATTGGAATCTTGATTTTGGCTTTAAAATGCAAGATTTGGTGATTTTTGGTGAAATTTCGTGTGATCTGTTTGGGCAGTGTTTTGAGGTGTCAAATTGATATTAAATGAATGTTAAATTGATAAGGAATTGAGGTTTTATCAATGCAATCCCGAATAGGTTGAATTTCCTAAGTTTTACTTGAGTTTTTGGTTGTTTTTGGAGTGTTTTTGATGATCTGTTATAGCTGGAGGTATAAGGACGTGGTTGTGATCATTTTGGATGTTAATTGATGTTTAAAAATGGTTAGAAGTGATGGATCTTGGCTGGGTTAAGTCTTGGAAGTGTTTGGAGGTGATTTCGGTTGTGTTTTGTAGCCGAATTGTTGGATTTGTGATGAGCAGCGAGTTGAGTTGTGTTGCTGGTGTTTTTTAATGCATAATGATGCATTAATCCTCTGTTATTGTGTGTTTGAAACAGGGGAGTTTGATCCGTGAGCATTAGAGGAGGTGCGGAAGGTTTCGGATGCTTGGAAGGCTTGTTGGCTAGCCTTGTTTTGTGTATCGGTGAGTGAAGTTGGGTTTTCAGCTTTAAAACCAAGGTTTGAAGGTTTTGGGAGCTTAGTTTAAGTCTAAACAACTTAGCTAAGCTCAAGAGTAAGTAAATGGATTTTCGCTCTTGATTGTGTTGTGATTTGGCTTTAAAAGCAATTGTGATTGATGGTTGCAATGCATTTGATTTACATGTTTTAAATTCTGTTTTGAAAGCATATTTAAGCGTGGTTTAATGCTGGTTTTGAAAGCCATATGTGAAGGATGCTCAAGGTAAGAGATCCTTGGTTTTATACATTGAAAATGTGGTTTTGATGCATGGTGTTGCATGATGTGTAATGGCTTTGTGTAATGCTTTAAAAACAGTGGATTGATGATGGTAAATGATGGTTTTTGCATTATGGTTATGCATGTGAATCATTGGACTAATATGGTAAGATGGTTATATTGGCAAGTGATGTAAGTGGTTCTTGGTTTATTTGATCGGATATATTTAGCCGGCTATAGGATTGGGTGCACCGTGAATAAAGTCGCCTTGGATGTGGAGTGGTTAAGAGTGAACCGGTAAACTCCATCCAAGTATCCTAACGAGAAGGTTAAGGTCATAATGGAGGATGAGTGCCCATTCGAGGACCTAGGGTAAGCAAAGGTATTAATGGTGGTTAAAATTCCATTGGTGGACCTTGTGCTTGGTAAGATCACAATGGTGGTGTAAAGTCCATGTGTGGATCTTGTATAGGGTGTCCCGGATCTCGTTAGTGATGTTATACAGCTACTAATCGGTGATGCTAAGGTTGTATGGTGTTTAAAAGTCCATACATGGGAACTTTGTGCATGTTAAGGTTATATGGTGTTTAAAAGTCCATATATGGGAACCTTGTGTAAGATAAGGTTGTATGGTGGTTAAAAGTCCATACATGGGAACCTTGTGAAAGTTAAGGATGTATGGTGATTAAAAGTCCATACATGGGAACCTTGAGGAAGAAAAGGTTGTATGGTGGTTAAAAGTCCATACATGGAAATCTTGTGAATGGTAAGGTCAAATGGTGGTTAAAAGTCCATTTGGGGACCTTGGATTGGTAGTGTGTATGAAGCGTAGGGACAACGCTTGTGATCCGCATATCCGATTGGATGTTGAGTTGAAAAGTGGATTTGGATTATCACTTGAAAGCCAATATGATGTTCTTGATTATAATGAAGCATGAGATGCTTGGAATGATGCATGGTTGCATGGGAAATGCATAATGTATTAAGTATGCATGTTTGCTTGTTAAGTTTGAACAAGTGTTGATTATCTTTTGAGAATGATGCATGTGTGCATGAAATCTCTTTAGTGCATAGAAGTCTTGCTAAGACTAGATTTTAAAGGCATATGATGCAAATGTTGATGATGAGGTTCATATGTTGCATTTGTTTAATGCATGTATTGGGTTGATTAAATAAATGGCTTTAAAAGGTTTCTTGTTTGAAATGATAACCAAGTAAGAGGAATGTATAACGTGAAGTGGAAGTGTTTTCCAAGGTTTTGAATTTAGCTTTGCATTTGGTGTTTATGCATTGAAAGGTTAAATTGATGTTTGCAAGTTGTGTTTTGAAAAGGTTTACTTAGCTTGCTAAGCTAAGGGTTGGTTTTCATGTTTGAGCAATACATGAATTTGAGCTTGCCGTTGAAAAGGGTTTTCAAACATTGCTTTGGTTTATCAAATCGAGTTGCTTTTCAAAGAGGTTTATGATTCGCTGCATTGATGGTGTTTCGGTTTTGAGCATTCCTCACTAAGCATTATGTGCTTACGCTCCTTTTTTTCCATCAATGCAGATCTTTGAAGTTGGAACATCGAGGAGCAAGGGATTCAAGGAGGACTCCACTTGAGATGTATGTCTCGGTTAATAGCTATAGTTAATAAAGGCAATGGGGGAAGAATCTCTTATGTAGATGTGTAACAAGATTGTGTATGTTGGACAAGTTTGATATATGTTGTTAAATCATGAGGATTAATGTTGCAATGTTTGAATCATCTTGTGCTTAAGTTGTTTTGCTATGCATCTTGTTTAAAGGCATGAATGAGTGTTTGAATGTGTTTAATGTGTTGGTGCACCTAGGGGTGATCATGTAACTAGATTTTGATGCATATGTGTTCCTTATGTGTTGAGTAACTTGCTGGTGTGGTTTGTTTGCTTTTGGAGCATGTTCGGTTGGCCGATGGTGTGTTTAAGCAAGCCTGGTGCTGCATTCTGTGCAGGGCGTTTCGGAACAGTAGCCACCGTTTCGGAACGGGTGCCCTGTAATAACCCAGGCGTCCGAAACGGGAGACACCGTTCCGAAACGGGAAGCCCTCTGCCAGCCCTCGTTTCGGTACACGTTGCGGAACGGCCCCGCGTTTCGAAACAGGCTCTCCCTGTTTCGGAACACCTGACCGTTGGGGCTGACATTGGCAGTTATATGTTTTGAAATGTTTGCATTTTGGTCCTGAACTTGTTCGTGCAATTGTTTGAGTTTGGAATGTCCGTTTGAGATGAAATTTGGCAGAGAAGCATGAAGCTTGACTAATTACAAGCTGGTAATACTAATTTGGGTTAAGACCTTATAATTATCAGATTTTACAATTTGGTCCCTAATATTGTAATTTGTTCAATTGGATCCCTGTTTGACCTCTGATGTTTATGATCTTTGAGCATGCTGTTTGAACGATCATGACTAGGGTTAATGTGCATCTAGACAAGTTTAAAAAGAAAAAAAAGGGTCGTTAATCAAGGTTGACTTTCGGGTTGACTTTGGTTTTCCCCGTGTGACTTTCTTAATTCGGGTCAACCGTCTAGACCGGGTTAAGGGGGTTACAATATCAATATATTACAATGCAGTTCTGTTTTGTCTATTACTTTTCAAATATTTATTACTGCACATGTTGCCTTATCCGAATGAAGCTTATGCCTCGGCAATAGTTCTCCTAAATTGCCTTAGTTTTAATTAATTGAATTTTCTACCTTGGCAATAGATATATATCTTCTTACCATAGCTTTTAACTGTTTAGAGCCTTTAATTTTAGGATGCATAAGGAAGATAACTTAGAATCATACTATGAGATTAGATTTTTAATACAGCTTTATGACTTGCATGATTGAAGGAGTTGTAAGACACTTAGGATATAGACTTGCTTAGAAAGAAAATTTTGGGTAAAAAGTTAGAGGTGTCTAACACTGGTTCTAGCTTAAGGAAGCCCTAAAGGTGCCCAAAACTGGCTCTAGGATAATCACTAGAGGTGCCCGAAATTGGCTCTAGTAGGTTAGATTGCTTAAAAAATTTACCCAAGTTAAGTAGGTTAATGCTTAAGTGTTTACTTAGAACCCGAATAATCATCTTGTTCACAAAGCATGCACACACGTACAAATCTTATAGTTTGGTTCCAGGGAATTCCTAAGGCATTCGAAGACTTAAGGGCCGAGCACATTTATTACCATGGTTTGGAGAGAAGAAGGAAAAGTAAGATAAAGGAGAAATTTCATAAATATTAATGTTTTGGCAATTGATGGTTTGCATTGCTTGAGGACAAGCAATAGTTCGAGTTTGGGGGTGTGATAAGTGCCCAAAAGTCCTATGTTTTCACCCTTTTTACATGGCAATTATTGCTTAACCTACACACATTTGAGTGGCATTATAGCCTTATATGCATTAATTTCACTTCTTTTACCTTTGATCATGATATTTGGTGTATGTAATGAAAAAGGTACTGTTTTAATGCATGTTTGGTGCTTGCGCATATTTACTCATTGCTACTGTAGGTGATGTCGAACGGGCAATGAAGAAAAGGGACGATGGTGTAGAATGAGCTCGTGACAGGTCCAGATCAAGCTAAACCAAAGATGTCAGCTTCGAATGAAGGAAGCTGAATTATGAAGATGAAGCCTTACAGAGTAGATCCAATGACAGACCTCTGCCGAGGCAGCAGATAGCCACCACCGAGGAAGTGCATAGACCAACCTCTCGGAGGGAAAAACATGCAATGTGATAGCCGATTTGAAGAGCATAAAACGTTAGATTTTTCTACATACTTTGCATGGCAATAAGAGCACGAGAAGATGGTGGAAACATAGAAGGAAGGTTAAAGATGGAATTTGGCCAAAGTGGATAAAGGCATTAAAATTAAAGAGATTTACCTCTTTCACGAAGACAAGTTGAAGACCAACTTAACTTCCTATCCAAGAAGGAATTTGCCCTACTCCTTTTCCTATTTAAACAAGGCTTGCCACACACATCAAGGGAGAGTATTGAGAGCTTAAAATTAGGTTTAGTTGTGTGATCTCCATGTTCATCATGTTCTAAATTCTCTTAGGGTTAGGATTATTTTGTTGAGTAGTTGTGAGAAAACAATTGTACTTCGTTTAAGATTTTGTTAATGCAATTTAGTTCAAGGTTTGCATATTCTTGGCATTGATTCTATTCTTGCAATCTTATCGGGAGAGAGTATTGTGAGGTTATTCATTTGTTTAATATCGGAAGAATTAAACTCAAGAAATGAATAAGCATGGTTTTCATCCCAACGGTTGAAGCTAACTCAACTTAGGGATAAGTTAGAGTTTCAATAGCTAAAAGAAGCGTGAGATTGATTGGTGTTCATCCTTGGTTTACGCTGAGAGGTATTATCAAGGCCTATTTATCAACAGTGTTACGACTTAAGGATAAGGAGGATCCATCAAAGTACGCTCTGTCGAACCTTGACATCGACTGCCGACTAGCAAGGGATTGCCGAGGTAGCACAACTTATTGTCACGGTAGGGACTTAGGTTGTTGCCGAGGCAGTTTGGTGTTTATTACATTCAAAGACCGAGACAAGTCAATTGATTTCCACACTACGACGTAATCTGATACGGTTCATTCTCTCATCTTGATTACTCTACTTTTACTTGCTTACTTTAGTTTATGATTTTTAGTTTAATTAAAATCCAAAACTCCTCTACTTGTGTTTTTACTTTTACTTTTCCTTTTTAGTGCGAGAAGATAAACGAAGGAAGTAATCCCAGTCCTTGTGGAGACGATACTCTAATACTCTGTAGAGCGTTTGGGTGTTCACTATTTATGAGCGTAACTGCACACTCTTGTCAAGTTATAGTATATAAGATATCCTCTCCCACAAGGATTGGACAGCTTGATTTGAATTGTTGTTCCTGCACAAGAAAAGTAAATGAACAATTAAGATGGTTGTTGAGAAGAAAAGTAAAATAAAAACACAAGTAATTAAAAAGGAAGTGATCGGATCGATAGAGAGTGTAGGGTTATGCTGTTGCTTAGTGTGAAACTGCGTTGAATAGGCCAAGTTGTTTTGCGTTGCCACGATCAGCTACCTTGGCGAGTAATGGCGAATTGAGGCGGCGGAAACTTTCGCTGCCACGACGGCACTCTGCTCTTGCAACTTTCGTTGTCCCGACAAATGAGATGGAGAGAAGTCTCGCTGGCAAGTCTAGCATATACTCCATGTTCGGCGAAGCAATTCTGAAGTGATCATACCTATGACTCGACTAGGATTTTGTTGCTACATGATGTGGGCAATACCTAGCAATCTCAGCGTAAACCTAACACAGACAGTCAACGTTTGTTTGCTCCTTTTAGCTGCTGAAATTCTAACTTATGTCTAAGCTGAATTAGTCAACACATCTTCATGATGAGACTGTGCTTAATTCGTTCATGAGTTTGAGAATGACGTGCCCGACAAATTGATTCTTCAACTGGACTTTTGGAACTAATTGAAGGAAGTGAAACACATGAATTAAGCAAACTAAGAGTATTTTATTGCAAAAACAAACTTGAAAACCTAAACAAACGTTCTCACAACTAATTATAGCATAACCAAAACCCAAAGAGAGGATTAGAACATGTTGGTGGCATGAAAACCTATGCTATGCCTAAGGAAAACCTCAAAAATTGTCTTGAATTAGAATTACAATGGGTATATATAGGCATTAGCTAGGTCTAGTCCTTCTTGAAGTAGAAGTCTTCAAAGTAGCTTTCCACATTAAATGTGACTTTAAACTCTGACTTCTTTGAGTTGAATGTGGACTTTATCATGTTGCCTTGTTCCACAAGCAATCTCGAGATTTAACTTCGGCGGCTTTGCCCGCTGCTACAAACGTCAGAAAATTGAGTGGACAACATTGATAGAATCATGATTTTCTGTTGTACAAATTGCCATCCGATTCTTCAACTCCATAGTTTGCTGTCTTGGGCGACACAGTGGGCGGCGACAGGTACTCGGCAGTTGTTGTCTCTGTCTGGAATTGCATCAGTACAGCTCCCTGGTCCGCTGCCTCAACATCACATCCTCAGCTCTTCTTTTCCTCTGTCAGCCTCTAATACCTAAAACCAAAAGTACACTAAAACATTACCTTTTTTTACCAAACAAAGGATAATCTAGAAAAACATGGCAAAGTAAAGAAATACTGTAAAATGCAATGCATGGTCGTAATTATGCCTAACATGTACTCAAAAACAACAATAATATGAGATTGAATGTGCATAAAATATAGAACTTGTGGACACTTTACATACCCCAAAACTCGAACTATTGCTTGTCCTCAAGCAGTGCAACCTAACATACTTGCCCTTATATTAATCAGAAAGAAAAACCTGTTTTTAACCTGATTTCATACCTCAAGGTCGTGGCACCTATATTATATTAGTGAAGGGAACTTAGCAAGAAAATAACTCAGAATTAATTTCTAATGTCAGTGCAGTGTGTGCATGACTGTGTACAGGCTGAATATGCAGAATAACTAAATAAACAAAGAGGTTACAATATATAAGGTTGTTGCCGAGGCAGCATAGTTAAGCACAATATTTTAATCATGGCAATGAGGGCTTCAGCTTATCACAACTACTCGTCTAGGTCTGAAATAAAGATAAGAGCAAACTACAAAATCCTGAACACATGGAGTAGAGTCATCCCGTGAAGACTTTCATTCACTCATGCTAATTTGTCCATCACTTCAAAACTTCCAGATTCATGGACTTTGATAGTAGTGGAGTGTCCTCGCGCATGATTCTTCCTAGAGCTTGTTGTGGGCACCTCTAGGGTAAACATCAATGTTTCTTTGTTTTTACTTCTACTACCATGGCAAACCTGTATTTTTCTGTTTCTCTTTTCTGCCTCGACGGCTACCTACAACCATTGTTAGAACTTTGCAAAGAATTCTAAAAACAAGCAGGCAGTGTTCATTAGATATTCTAACAAATCCAGCAAGTAACAGTGGCGTTTGACAGTTTTGACAAAAAGAAAAAAAATTCTAAGTCGGTTTTCATGCTTTTCCCATATTAAGTTCAATTTATTATTGGTGCGAAAATAAGTAATCGGCTAACTATCATAGGCACAAGTTATATAACAAATTTTTCTGTTCTGATTATTACTAAGGCAAGTACAATGCAACCTATATGCTACTAAGTATGGCTAGACAAAAGATGCGAGAGCTATCCCCCCCCCCAAAAAAAAAAACTTGAGATGGGCATTGCCCTCAATGCATAAAATAAAATATAAAAATAATAATAGAAAAATAATTACAAGAAAAAAAAGGAAGAAGACTTAGGCTTAGTCAGATGGTGTAAAGGATTTCTAGGGGTTGTCTGCTGTCATCTTCAGGGTACGACGGTGGGCTTAGCATTGCTGCCCTTTTTTGTGCTTAGCGGTCTTGATTTTTAAGAATTTGGACCTGCATAATTAATTGTGAAACGAGAATAAATAATAATGAGAATGAAAAATAAAACCTAGTCTTAAAAATTTTCTCCTACTAAAGCGGTAAGGATATGGAAAAGATAAAATTATATCACATTGGGGTGGGCATTCCCCAATGTGAATACTTTTTGTTATGTGGGGGCAAAATCTCTTGTATAGTGCTTTAATCGCTGCCCGTTAACTTTAAATTATGTCCCCCCATTTGCTGGTTTTACTGTCATGACACCATGTGTGAAGGCTTGGACTACTTCGAATGGTCCTCACAATCTAGATTTTAACTTCCCAGGAAACAACTTGAGGCGTGAATTGAACAGCAGCACTTGCTGCCCGAGCAGGAACTACCGCTGTTGAATCTTGTTGTCTGTAGAGTGTCCACGAGTTCTATATTTTGTGCAAATTCCTGCTCGTATTATTGTAGTTCTTAAGCTCATTTAGGAATATTTAGGTTCATTGCATGTATTATAACAATACCTTCTCTTTTACCATGCTTCTATTGAATATTTTATGTTTGGTTGAGAAAAGTTATTGTTTTAGTTTAGTTTATATTTTCAGGTGCTATAGCTTGGAGAGGAGAGGACATGATAGGACAGAAGGCTGGAACCGAAGGAGTTGTACTGAAGCAGTTCCAGTTGCCGCTAAGGATGCTGCCGAAGCAGCATTGCCGCCATGTGCCGCCAGGGCAGGAGTTATACCGACTTAGCCAAGATGGGTCGCGATTTAAAGAGGGAAATTTCCTAAGCCCAATAAGCCCAGTCTTGCAATTTTCTAAAGCCTCTAGCGGCTGGTAGAGCTGATCCAAGACCGATAAGTAGGAGCACTTATCCTTACTTGCGGAAGAAGGCAACGTCCAAAGAGTCCATGTTTAAGTAATAAAGAAGTCTTTATTTAATGTAATTTACTTTTAGAACTCCTACTTCAAGGAGGACTCAAAATTAGGCCATGAGTCCTATATATACCCAAAGTATGTGAGGGTATAGGGGTATGATGACGACGAGGGTGGGGGGCGCGAGCTTGTGCAGCCGCATAATGAGATGTAGTTAGATAGGTTGGAGTTGTTGGGGGTTGCGGCCCAAATCTTCTAAGGTTTAGGCGCGAGTATGTAAAGTAGTTTGAGGGAAATGATTGCTATAGTTTTGAGTTGTTTTCAATGAAATCCCAAAGTTTGCTTAATCTATGCTCTTTGTTCTCTCAATTAGTCTACACCATTCAGTTGAAGAGAAAATCCATTTGTCGGGCACGAAAGTGCAAGGCTCACGAAAGGGTTAAGCACGGTCGCAACATGCAAAGGCGTGGCTAACTTGGTTCCACACTAGTCCACAAGTTTCAGCGGCTAAGAAGGATCACCAATCGAATGAATTTGCCTGTGTTAGGTTGACGCTGAGATTGCTAGGTATTGCCTACATCATGTGAGTGTTGGAGCATCCTAACCTAGCAATAGGAGGGATCACTATCGACTATCTCGCCGAACTTTGGAATGTCTGCCAGACTTGCTGCCAGGACTTCTTTCTGTTCCACCTGTTGAGACAGTATTGTAACCCGAACCCGAACTACTAAGATTACACGGGGAAAACCAAAGTCAACCCAAAAGTCAACCTTGATTAACGACCCTTTTTTATCTTATCTAGATGCATTTTATTAACCTATGTTATTAGCAAATCATTTCAGCGGAAGCGACATAACGAACGGAACTCAAACAGAAGTTTAAAAGCATAGAAACGTCTTTTAGGGACCTAAATGTAATTTCCAGAACTATAAGGGCCAACCAATTTTTAATGTTACCAATCTGTAATTAATCATATAACATGCCATCATGTCAAAATTCATCTCAAACGGATCACTCAAACTCATTTTATTAAGCAATCAAGACTCAGGGACCAAAACGTAAGAAACAGAAACCTGGAACAATTCAAATTCAAACTTCAACGGCCAGGTGTTCCAAAACGCAGAGACCTATATCGGAACGGTCGTTTCGAAACCAGGTTGATCGTTTCGCTACTCGGGTGCGTTCCGAGACCCGTATCGAAACACCCATTTCCAAAAGCAAAATCGTTTCGGTACGTTCCTACACGTTCTGAAACCTCATGGCCATTTCAGGCCTCTATTCCAAAACAGGCAAAGGCGTTCTGATACGCCTTACCCTGCAACAGCAGATTATGCTGGTTTTTCACATCTTTTCATGTTCGAATACATTCCAAAAGATGTCACAACATACATACAACATATTTAAGCATTAAGGATCATCATGATAAAGCCAAAACTAAGCATAGCATCAACCATGCAAATAATGAAACTATAGGCATGCTCCCTAGTCCACCAAGCCCATACAAAGCTAAAATCAACATTTAAACATAAATCAATCCATAAAGGCTATTTACAACTCAATGATCAACAACCAAACATGCTCAAAGTATAAAGAGATATCCTCAACCATCCAAGAATATAAATCCCACTCATTGCCTCTTACTACACCAAGATAAAGCCACATACTTTTCTAAATAAAAATGCTTGGATTCTCCTTGCTTTTGTGCTGCCTCAGACACCTAGTTCTCTGCATTCATGAAACAAATGAGTGTAAGCATGAAGCTTAGCGAGGAATCGCTAAACAACATTCATCAATGCATTTCAAACAACTGGCAAAACTACTATTATTCAACGCATGCCCTTTTTATAAAACATGTCTTCTCAAGACATCAATGCACTTTCTAAAACACATGCTCATAAGCATCATTTTAAAACACCAAGTAAATCCTTGCTCATGCTTTACCAAGCATCACATGCATTCTAGCATCATTAACAAGCATCTCATGCTTAACATTAAACATTTACATTATATTGGCTCGCATGTGATAATCCATAAACCATACCAGCACAAGACAAAATCGGATACGCAGATTACAAGCGTTGTCCCAAACGCTTCATACACACTACCGGACTACACAAGGCTCACACACGAGAGCAACCCTCCGTCGTTGTGACACCCGTGGTGGAGCATAACGGTACAATCACAACCTCTCAACACCACTCATCGGTAGTTGTATAATTCCACTAACGAGAGCACGAGACACATAACACATGATTCACACACGAAATTAACATCCACCGTTGTGATCTTAACCTCAATCGTTAGGGTACTTGGATGGAGTATACGGTACAATCACAACCCATCGACATCCAAGGCGACTTTGTTCACGGTGCACCAAATCCTATAGTCGGCTAACTATATCCGATTTTTGTAACCAAAAAACCATTTCCATCACTTGCCAATATAATCATTTAACATCAATAGTCCACTATTTTACAAGCATAAACACAATGCCATTTCCACAAGCATAACATGCTTAATATCATATGCATTATCACATGAAAACCAAGGATCACTTACCCATTGAATCCTTAACACAATGGCATTAAAATATAGCATTTACCCATGCTTAAAACAGTAAACAAACCACATTTAACTCAAGGGCATTTTCATCAAAACATTGCACATTTCCAAGAGAGACTTTCGAACCACTTACTCTTGAGCTTAGCTAAGTGTTTCAAACTTACACTAAGTTCCCAAGACCACGCTCAAAGCGTTACAAAGCTGGAAAATCCATTTCCACTCACTGATACGCGAAGCCTTGTTCGCCGACACGAAAATCACTCTTCTAGAGCCTCCAACAACACCTCGTTTGCTTTCGGATCAAGATCCCCTTTTTCACAACATCAAAACAGAGATCCAAAAGCATTAAAATGCATTTCAACACCAGCAATAATTCACAATCTCGTTGCTCACCCAAACTACACCAAATTACCCATCCAAAACAACCGAAAACCCAATCGATTGCTTCCTAAACCAAGCCTAGCCAACATACATCACTTCCAAACCGTTTTAAACACCAAAACACATCTAACAAAAAACCTAACCCAACCTTATACCTCCAGCAAGCAAGATTCCACCATTTCACCTCAAAAACTCACTTAAATCAACCAAGACTCTCAAGGATCTCAAGGATTTCAGGATCTATTTTATCAAAACTTCATTTCAACATAATAAACAACTTAGAACTTAATTAATATCAATCCAAAACAGAGCTTAACACATCAAATCTAAAAATCGAGATTTCAACCATAATTTCACAAGATTTTGATCTCCAATCAATAATATAATGAAAACTCAACCAAAAATAGTATTTAGAAGCAAAATATCTTGGGAATTTCAATAAAGAAGTTTGATTAGAGGTTGAGAAATGGATTTACCTCCAATCCTTGCTTTTCTCAATAAATGACAAGTTTTCCTTAGCCAAATCTTAAAAAGCTTGAAAGGATTTCTTCAAAATTGATTAGGAAATGTTAGGAGAGTGTTTGAGAGAAAAGAATTCTAGAGAAAAATGATGAAAATAGTGTTTAGCTGAGAATGAAGAGAAAATGGTAGTTACGTAATAGGATCTCCTATTAACTTCCCATTTAATTAATTGAAATAAAACCAATTAAAACCATTTAATTAAAAAAACCATTTAAAACACATGTCATATTAAGGAAATGCTAAATTTCCATAAAGCCCCCTATAGATTCTAAGAATTTGGCTCTTCTTTAAAAATCACATTTTCCACAGTTTTGAAACTTTACAATTTGGTCACTACTCAAAATGTCCCATTTCTAAAACTCTTTTTATAAAATTGACTTTACCAACCACTTAAACATATTTTTAGAGATTTTAGCAATTTTTACCACATTTTTATCCTATCCCGATCCTTGATTTCCTTAAATCACCTTACGTGATTTGAACCGTTCTCGACCGGTCCGATCCGATGTCTAAAACATCTAGGCCCAAAACCAGGGCGTTACAAGTAAACTCCTGTAGTGGTAGTGACCTAATGTGGCCGCGTGACAGGGTCATTGTTTGTCTCCTGCCATCCCGCCGAGGCAGTAATTCATGGCAGCGCAAACCATGCTCAGACTTTACAATGCAGTCCACAGGCCACTGAGCTGCATTTGTCTTACACAATCTATCGACCTAATCTCTCCTTATCACTTGTCTCATCACTATCTTTTTTTACTTGTTTTTTTTTATATTTCCACGTCGTGATATTTAATTGCGCATTTATTAAATCTTTATGCATGAAACCATTCATAGGAGTTGTTTCAATCCATGTGGGAGACAATATCTTTTATACTATAACTTGACAAGAGTGTGCACTTGCGCTTATAAATAAAGAACACATAGACGCTCTACAAGTTTTTGGTGCCGTTTCTGGGGATTGGCAATAGCAACTACGTTTGGATTTCTGCACTCCTATTTAGTTTTTCCACATTAAATCTCTTTTACTTATTTGCTTAAAAAGCCTCTTTGTTTTCTTAGTGAATGTCCCGCTAGTGAAGCAAGGTTGGCAGCAACATCCACCTGTGGAGGTGAAGGACATGCCAAAATGAATAGCCAAATACAAAGATCCTCAGGAAGTGGTTATGCTTGGGAAAAGCGCAGCCCGACATAGCCTATTTTTTATTTTTTATTCTTAATTTATTTTTATGCATTATGATTAGGTTTAATTTTATTTAATTCTTTTATTTAATTTATTTCAGGTTAGGAATGAAGGAAAGATCAAGAAAGATGAAATAATAAAGGAGAGGCCCAACTAGCGGCCCAAGGTAGATAAGCATAACGGCTAGTGGCTTCATAACTGCTAGCTGCAACGGCTATATTAGCCACAACGAGATGAACGATATCTGTGTAACGGCTATAAATCCCGTTATTCGCGCCGCAATAATTACCGCTTGTTGACAGCGTGCCCGTCAAGGCAGAAGAGAGAAGCGGCTATATAAAGCCAACTATTCTTCCCCCGTTCTTCACTTTGCTTTCTCCTTTACTCTAAATTCTTTCTACAAACTTTGCTTCCTAGATTTCCCTTGCTTTATTTTCTTTCACGCTCTTTCTTTTCTTTCTTTAGGAAATACAACCTTCCAACAAACTATGGCCTCATCACAGCAACCCGCCGCCACCTCCAAAACCCCTTTTCAAAAGGTTCTTGAACCCTGCTGTCGAGGAGACCTACAAGGAACACTTTAGAGAGTGACAACTATGGGAGGAGATGGGTTTCCAATATACCCAGTCTGATGGGGATTTTGGGTTAGAACCCTCTCTATTTGAAACGATCCACAATATGGGCTGGGGCCAGTTCGAATGTCAGCCATAAGGAATCAACAGCAACCATGTGCGAGAGTTCTACGCCCACAGACCGACACCGGCAAGCCCTTTCGTGTACGTCCGCGGATAAGGTGTCAAGTTTACTGCTCACATGATCAACAACTTCTACATCATAGAAGTCAGCGGCAATCCACTCGAGGAATGGATTTCCTATTTAACGGTGGCTGACTACAACAAAATCAAGAGGGAGATCTGTAAGCCAAACACCAAGTGGCTAACCGGTAAAAACAACAAGTCAGTAAACCGCAGCGATTTGATGTAGGAGGCAGCCCGTTGGAGTTACTTCATCCAACATCGCCTGATGCCCAGCTCACATGGATCAACATTCAACAGGCCACGGCTTGCCCTCATCTATAGTATTATGATAGGGCGGCAGATCAATGTTGGCGAGGTAATCATAAATAAGGTCTATGCCCACCCAGAGAAGCCAAACGTCAAGGGACCCTTCTTCTGTCCTGCACTCATCACTGGCCTTTGTGCCAACATTCGTGTGTCACCGAAACTTAAAGACAAAATTCTTCCTACCAAGGAAGGATGGACAAGAAGGGTACGCCAGCAGATGATGCATAACACGGAGCCAGACACATCTTCCACCGCCCAGCCGCCACCCCAGCTGCAGCGGGTAGTAGTGAAGCTTCCCTCCCATTCGAAGTGATCCCCTTATTGCGCAGCCTAGTTGAAAGCTGCTAGAGGATCAAGCACAAGCAGTTGATCTTCACCAAATACGTAGCGGATGTCCAAGAGGCCTTTGTGGCCTACTTGTTGGACAAGTATCAGGACGTCGACCCATAGTTGCCCGCCTTTCCCACAGAGTTAGCAGCTTCCAAGCCAATCCAGATCACTCCAAGACCAGCTGCTACTCCTGTCGCCGATGACAGCGAGGGGCCGTACAACCGCCCAAGAGAAGAACCTCTCCAACCCCTATCTAGCCATATGAACTTACCTCCTCATCCGAATCAGAGAAGGAGGAGAAAACCACTGATGTATCTCTAGTAGCAAAAGGGGACACTGCCAAAGACGCCATCGACTCAGACATGGAGATCTCAAACTCCTTTGATGATGAACCAGCAGAGGCATATTGAAAGAGAAAGCTGTCATCAACACTCAACAGAGCCCCAAGGTGGAGGAGCTGAAAAACCACCCAAGAAAACCACCCCCAGCTGCATCCAGCTGCCGCGTCGCAAGAAGAAAATCTCAACTGATAGACCATCTGCAACGTGCCGCCTCGTCCTACCCACCTCCTCAGAATCCTCCTCTAATGCGGCAACTACAGAGGGGAACTTCTTTAGTCTATAGCACCATTTTTCTTTTCTTTTCTTTTTAATTTTTATGTTTTATTTTCTCTTTTATGTTTTATTTTTTTCTACTTTTAATTTTTCTTTTTATATTTTATGTTTTATTGTTTTAATTTTTGTAGAGGCATTGAAGGCAATGCCAACTTTTAGTTTGGGGAGAATTAGTCCTCCTTGTTTTAGATTCATTTAGTAGCATTTAAATGCATAAGTAAATTATGCCCCCTATCACTTAATGAAATAGAAATATTTAGCTTAAAACCTTGTGTCTATGATAGCTTAGCCGACTACTTATATTCACACAATCCTAAATTTTTTAAGCTAACTATGGGAAGAATCATGAAAAAAAACCTTAGGAAATTTTATTTTCTTTCTGCCATTTATCTTTTACACTTGTCTGTTAAATGTTGAATTTTTGCTTGAAGTTTTGAGTTTAACACTGCCTGCCTTACTCAATAAAAATTCCTTGATTGAATACAGGTTTACCGCCATGGCAGCACAAGGCAGCACAAAAATGATAAAAAACCCAGAGGTGCCCAAAACAGACTCTAGGCATGAAGTTCAAATACCCTAGAGGTGCTCAAAACAGGCTCTAGGCATGAAGTTCAAATACCCTGGAGGTGCCTGAAATAGGCTCTAGGAAGGATCATGAGCAAGGACACTCTGCTGCTATCAAAGTCCATGAATCTAAACTAAGTGACAAACAAATTAGAAAGAGTGAATGAAAGTCTTCACGGGATGACTCTATTCAAAGGGTTCAGAGTTTCGTAGAGTGCACATATCTTATCTTCAGACCCAGAGAATAGTTGTGATGAGCTGAAGCCCTTAAAGCCATGATCAGAAAAAAAGAAAACAAAAGTTTCCAACTGTGCTGCCAAGGCAGCAACTCGTATCCTTTTTAGTAATTTAATTATTTTAGGTGTTCTTTGTTTAATTTAATTACTTTAGGCGTTCTTTGTTAAACTTAATTATCTCAGCATGGTTAGCATGAGCACAGACCTGTACACACTACACTAGCATTAAGAAAATTAAAACCTAAGTTATTTCATGCCATTCTCTATCACTAACATAAAAACATGTGCCGCGGCCTTGAGGTAAGAAGTCAAGTTAAAGGCTAATGTTTCTATTAATTTTGTGCTAAGGGCATGTTTACTAGCTAGGTTGCATTACTTGAGAACAAGCAATAGTTTGAGTTTGGGGGTGTAGAGTATCTATGAGTTCTATATTTTGTGCACATTCCTGCCCATATTATTGTTGTTCTTAAGCTCATTTAGGCATATTTAGGTGCATTGCATGCATTATAACAATATCTTCTCTTTTACCACGCTTCTATTGAATATTTTATGTTTGGTTGAGAAAAGTTATTGTTTTAGTTTAGTTATATTTTCAGGTGCTATAACTAGGAGAGGAGAGGAGATGACAGACAGAAGGCTGGAACCAAAGGAGCTGTATTGAAGCAGTTCCAGATGCCGCCAAGGATGCTACCAAAGCAGTATTGCCGCCAGGGCAGGAGTTACACCGACTTAGCCAAGATGGGTCGGGATTTAAAAAGGGCAATTTCCTAAGCCCAAAAAGCCCAGTCTTGCAATTTTCTGAAGCCTCTAGCGGCCAATATAGCTCATCCAAGATCGATAAGTAGGAGCATTTATCCTTACTTGCGGAAGAAGGCATCGTCTAAAGAGTCCATATTTAAGTAATAAATGAGTGTATTTAATGTAATTTACTTTTAGAACTCCTACATCAAGAAGGACTTAAACTTAGGCCATGAGCTCTATATATACCCAATGTATGTGAGGGTATAGGGGCATGATGACGACGAGGGTGAGGGAATACGAGCCTGAGCAGCCGCACAACGAGATGTAGTTAGATAGGTTGGAGTTATTGAGGGTCGCGGCCCAACTCTCCTAGGGTTTAGGCGCGTGTATGTAAAGTAGTTTGAGGGAAACGATTGTTGCAAGCCTCACGAAAGGGTTAAGCACGTTCACAACATGCAAAGGCGTGACTACCTTGGTTCCACACTAGTCCACAAGTTTCAGTGGCTAAGAGGGATCACCAATCGAATGAACTTGACTATGTTAGGTTGATGCTGAGATTGCTAGGTATTGCTTACATCACGTGAGTGTTCGAGCATCCTAACCTAGAAATAGGAGGGATCATTATCGACTATCCCGCCGAACTTTGGAATGTCTGCTAGACTTGCCGCCAAGACTTCTTTCTGTTCCACCTGTTGAGACAGTACACTCCTGTAGTGGCAGTGACCTACTGCGGCCGCGTGATAGGGTTGTATTTTTTCGCCCGCCATCCCGCCGAGGTAGCAATTCATGGCAGCGCAAAACATGCTCAGACTTTACAATGCAGTCCACAGGCCACTGAGCTGCATTTGTCTTACCTAATCTCTCCTTATCACTTGTCTCATCGCTATCTTTTTTTTAACTTGTTTTTTTATATTTCCACATCGTGAGATCTAATTGCACATTTACTAAATCTTTGTGCAGGAAACCATTAATATGAGCTGCTTCAATCCCTGTGGGAGAAAATATCTTTTATACTATAACTTGACAAGAGTGTGCATGTGCGCTTATAAATAGAGAACACCTAGACGCTCTACACTGGTGTGCCATTTATTGACTCTTTCCTTGTACAACATGGCGTTCTCGTATGCCTCCCGCCAAAATTCCTCCATTTCTGTCAGATTTAGTAGTCTCTTTTTGCCAGCCTTTTTCCAGTCCATGTTCACTGCCTTGAGTGCCCAATACGCCTTGTTTTCTATTTCGATAGTGAGGTGGCAGACCTTTCCATATACTAGACGATATGAGGACATCTCGTGTGGTGTTTTGTATGTTGTCTGGTATGCCCAAAGAGCATCGTCTAATTTTAACAACCAATCTTTCCTAATTGGGTTTAAAACTTTCTCCAAGATGGTCTTGACTTCCCTGTTTGAAATTTATGCCTGCCTTTTTGTTTATGGATGATATGTTGAGGCAATCTTGTGCTTGACACCAACTTTTTGGAGTGCCTTGGCAATTAGTTTGTTATCGAAATGGGTGCCCTCGTCACTAATGATTGCTCTTGGAACTCGAAACCTTGTGAATATGTTCTTTCGTAAGAACCTATGGATGGTCTTCGCATCATTGTGGGGGGTGGCAATGGCTTCTACCCACTTGGAAACATAGTCCACTGCTAGAAGGATGTACATATTACCGCACGAAGATGGGAATGATCCCATAAAATCTATACCCCCAGACATCAAATAACTCAACCTCCAAGATTGTTTGTAGGGGCATTTCGTTCCTTCTCAATATGCTTCATGTTCTTTGGCAGTTGTCACACTGTTTGTAGAGTACTTGGGCATCTTTATACAATATCGGCCAAAAGAAACCTGATTGGAGCACTTTTGATGTCCTGCGTTGCTCTCCAAAATGGCCTCTATATGGTGTTGTGTGGCACTGTGATAGTATGGCTTGTTGTTCATCCTCTTGAACGCACCATATGATAACTCGGTCTGCATAATATGGCTACGAGAGCAGAGGCTAGTAGCAACTGTTCATCAGGGAATTCATCCTGAATTTCACTGTTGGAGATCTTTTCTTTTCTATTCTCAAGCCGAGAGAGATGGTCCACCACTTGATTTTTTGTACCCTTCTTGTCTCGAATTTCCAGGTCAAATTCTTGCAGTAGCATGATCCAACGGATCAGGCGAGGCTTTGCATACATCTTTGAGAACAGGTACCTCAAGGCAGAATGATCTGTGAGGATTATCACCTTTGTACCAATAAGGTAGGGCCGGAACTTATCGAAGGCGAACACTACTGCCATTAACTCTTTCTCTGTAGTGGTGTAGTTGGTTTGGGCAGATTCAGTGTTTTGCTGGCGTTGTAGATTACATGAAAGATTTTGTCTTTGCGTTATCCTAGGGCGGCGCCGACGTTAGTATCACTGTCATCACACATGAGCTCAAAGGGTTGACTCCAATCAGGGGAAACTACCACATGTGCTGTCACTAGCTTTTCCTTTAAGGTTTTCAGTGCCTCCTGGCATGCCTCATCGAAGTTGAACGGTTTGTCATGTTCCAGCAAAGTACAGAGCGATTTAGAGATTTTAGAAAAATTATCAATAAATATGCGATAAAAACCTGTGTTTCCCTGGAAACTCTAAATGCCCTCGACAGCGGTCGACGGTGGCAAGTTGGCAATTACTTCAATCTTAGCTTTGTCTACCTATATTCCCTGTGCGGAAATTCTATGCCCCATGACTATGCCTTCATCGACCAGAAAGTGGTATTTTTCCTAATTAAGTACCAGGTATGTGTCCTCGCATCTGGTGAGTATTTTTTTTAGGTTGTCGAGGTAGTTGTCGAAGCTACTTCCAAAGACAGAGAAGTCATCCATAAATATTTCCACATGACGGAGAAAATAGCCATCATGCATTGCTGGAATACGGCATGGGCGTTGCATAGTCTGAATGGCATTCTTCGGAAAGCATAAATACCATATGAGCAGGAGAATGTTGTTTTGGCCTAGTATTCCGGTGCGATGGCGATCTGGTTATAACTTGAATATCAATCCAAAAAGCAGTATAAAGGTTTTCCAACAAGGCAGTCAAGCATTTGATCAATAAAAGGTAATGAAAAATGATCTTTTTTGTTGCTTTATTTAACTTGCGGTAATCCATGCATATTCTCCAACCAGTTATTGTTCTGGTTGGTATTAACTCGTTATTGTCATTTCTTACCATAGTTATACCACCATTCTTTGGTACACATTGTATCGGGCTTACCCATTCGCTGCCCGAGATGAGATATATGATACCAACGTCTAACCATTTGATGATATTTGACAACTTCTCTCATGGCATCATTTAATCTCCTCTCGGCATCTACAGTTGGTTTTTGGTCCTGCTCGAGCTGTATTTTGTGCATGCAAATGGCTGGGCTTATTCCCTTTATATCTGCAATTGTCCAGCCTATTACCTTCTTATGTTGTCGCAGCAGTGCTGTCAGTTGCTATTCATGTCTAGGCTGCAACTTGGAAGAAATTATTACTTGCAGTGTTTCATTAGGTCCCAAGAAATCATACTTAAGTTGTGCAGGTAAGGCTTTTAACTCACGAGTGGGAGGTAGTTCGATAGATGGTTTGTATATTTTCCCCCTTTTTCTGTGTAATTCAGTGGTTCGAAGTACTTACATGGCATGTTTGCTATCCAGTATGATTCTTCATGTTCCTCCAATTCCTTCTCTATCCACTAATTGCGTTGCTCATCTTCTGGTAGATTTCTAAATGCCTAACGAAATAGCTGTCGAGGTCTTTGCCCGGGCAGTCTTGCTGTAGGCAGGGTCTGTTGGCTACAAAGTTGAACTCTAAGATGGCTTCCATTAGTTGGCATTCTTCCGGATCATCAGCATGTCTCATGGTTTGGAAGTCATTCAATTTTACTTGCTGGTCGTTTACCCACATCGTAAGTTCACCTTTTTCCACATCAATCATTGTTCTACCCGTAGCAAGGAATGGTCGGCCCAGGATTTTTGGTGCCTTTTCATCTGCTTCACAGTCTAGTACTAGAAAATCGGCATGGAAACCAAATTTTTTTACCTTCACCAGGATGTCCTTAAATTTTCCTTCCGGTTGTACGTATGTTCTATCAGCCAGCTGGAGCATTACTGTTGATGGGTGGGCATCTCCTATTCCTAGTTTCTGGAAGAAAAATTTGGGCATTAAGTTGATGTTCGCCCCTAAGTCATATAGGGCTCGTACGGAGTGATTTCTGCCTATTTTGCAAGGAATTATGAAGCTACCCGGATCTTTCTATTTGAGGGACGCCTTATTTTTGTAGCATGGCCATGCATCATTCTATCACTGCAACTGTTTCAAATTCCCTGATCCTTGTTCTCTTGGATACCATATCTTTTAAGATCTTCGTATAGTTGGGCATATGTTCGATCAACTCTACCAATGGAAGATTGATTTTTATTTGCTTTAGAACGTCCAAGAATTTTTTATATTGCATATCATGTTTCTATTTTTTCAATCTTTGTGGAAATGGTGGTGGAGGTGTTGGGCCGATAGTTTTTTCTTTGAGGTGTATCCTATCCTGGGAAGAGGTAACTAGTTCAGAATCTGGCTGTTCATTCTTGGTGTCATCTATCAGTTCTTATTCTGGTTCTTTGTTATTGTCGTCTGGTGTTGCCGCGAAGGTTGTCAAGTGGCTTGAACTAGTTCGACAGGTGTTGTTTTTCTTGCAGCATGCATGGATGTGTCCTGTAGTGTTATCCCACTTCTGGTTGTTATAGCTTTGCACTGTTAATAGGATTTCCCTTTCGTGATTTCAGTGTCACTAGGTAATCCACACATTGGCCTAGTATTGATAACCTGAGCAAACTTTCCAAACTGAGTCTCCAGATTTTTTATCCTTGCCTCTTGGTTGTTCATCCTGCTTTCCATCTTGTACATGAAAGATTCAGTTTTGCCAATAAATTTATTCGTATTAGAAATAAAATCATTAGTACAGGATATGAAAGTATGCAGGGTAAATTCTAAGGAAGAAGTGTTCGTATTTTGTTGTTGTTGTGGGTTTGCAGCAGTCTTTGGGTTGCTCCAGGAGAAGTTTGGATGGTTCTTCCATTCAGGGTTGTAGGTGTTCTGGGCAGGTCTGTTGTTCATCTCGTATCCTCCCATAATGTTGGCAAATGCGGTGCAGTCAGAGGAATCATGGTTTCCCTCACACTCATCACAGAACGGCTCCACAGCCTTTACCTCATGGACTTTCCCAGCAGGTTTTACGATGCTTATGACCAGCTTTGTCACCTTGTCAAGGCGGGCATTGACAGATTCTGAGGCTTCTACCTTGTTCACAATTGATGTCCACCTAACGCCGCCTCGGCAGACTGTTGGATACTTGAAGTCGTTTTTGGCAGTTTGGTTCAGAATCTGCAGTGCCTCCTCTGGTGGTCTATCAAGGATGATTCCATTTGTTGAGGCATCAATCATCATCCGTGTTGGGTAGTTCACCCCGTTGTAGAACATTGATTCATGTGTCCAAGCCGGGAAACCATGTAGCGGGCAGTTGTTCAGCATCTGTTGGTACCGCTCCCATGCTTCATACATCGGCTCGTCATCCCCTTGTCAGGAGACTGTTATCTCGTTTCGTAGTCTGTCTGTGACATTGGATGGGCTGAATCGGTCCAGAAAATCTTTACACAGCTCTGTCCATGTGTTGAACGATCCTGCTGGCTGATTGTTTAACCATTGTTTTGCCCTATCCCTCAGCGAATAGGGAAATAATATCAGCCTCAGTATGTCTTGATGGACCCTGTGTATTTTGAATACTCTACAGATGTCCAGGAATCCTCTCAAGTGTTGTCGAGCATATTCTGTAGCAGTCCCTCCAAATTGCCCCAACGTGTTGATCATGTTAAACATAACGGGCTTTCAGCTCGAAGTGGTCCACCTCAATTTCAGGTTCTGTCCCTATCACATCAAACCCTCTAAATTCAAGTTCCAGATAATCTCTAGTGGTTCGAACATTCTGGGGCTGCTTGGGCGGAAGATGGGGTTGCTGCCTTGGTGGATCTTGTTGTTCTCTAGGCGGAAAATCTTGCTGCCCTTCCCTACCGTTCGCGGTATTGTTGGGAGGGTCCATGTTTACCTTTTCCTTTTCTTTTTCCTCTTTCATTTTCCCTAGGGTTACTTTGATTTCCTTCTTGAGCTCTCTTGCTCTTCTTTCGATATCGTCGTAGAAGAGGATTTCTCCTTTTGGATTCACCTTGGTCATACACTAGCAAAGGAAACTGTAAAATTCTTTTTTTTTCGATTAAAAATAAAATAAAAAGTAAATAAATAAAAGTGTAGCAATTAAAGACGAATTTCGCTGTTACCAATCCCCGGCAACATCACCAAAAACATGTAGAGTTTTTGGATGTTCTCTATTTATGAGTGCAAGTGCACACTCCTGTCAAGTTATAGTATATAAGATATCGTATCCCACGAGGATTGGACAGCTTGATTCGAATTGTTGTTCCTGCACAAGAAAATTAAATGCACAAGTAAGATGGTTGTTGAGAAGAAAAGTAAAATAAAAACACAAGTAATTAAAAAGGAAGTGATCAGATTGATAGAAAGGGCAGGATTATGCTGCTACTTAGTGTGAAACTGCGTTAAATAGGTTAAGTTGTTTTGCACTGCCACGATCAGCTGCCTTGGCAAATTGAGGCGGCGGCAACTTTCGCTGCCACAACGGCACTCTGCTCTAGCACCTTTCGTTGTCCCGACAGGTGAGATGGAGAGATGTCCCGGCAGCAGGTCTGGCAGATACTCTAAGTTTGGTGAAGCAATTCTGAAGTGATCCTACCTATGTCTAGGCTCGGATTATGTTGCTGCGTGGTGTAGGCAATACCTAGCAATCTCAACGTAAACCTAACACGGACAGTCAACGTTTGGTTGCTTCTTTTAGCCGCTAAAATTCCGACTTATGTCTAAGCTAAATTAGTCAACACCTCTTCATGTTAAGACCGTGCTTAATTCTTTCGTGAGTTGACACTATCGTGCCCAACAAATGGATTCTTCAACTGGACTTTTGGAACTATTTGAAGGAAGTGAAGCACATGAATTAAGCAAACTAAGAGTATTTTATTGCAAAAACAAACTTGAAAACCTAAACAATCGTTCTCACAACTAATTACAACAAAACCCAAACCCAAAGAGAGAATTAGACCATGTCGACGACAAGAAAACCTAAGCTATGCCTAAGGAAAACCTCAAAAACTATCTTGAATTAGAATTACAATGGGTATATATAGGCATTAGCTAGGTCTAGTCCTTCTTGAAGTAGAAGTCTTCAAAGTAGCTTTCCACATTAAATGTGACTTTAAACTCTAACTTCTTTGAGTTGAATGTGGACTTTATCATGTTGCCTTGTTCCGCTAGTAATCTTGAGATTTAACTTCGGCGGCTCTGCCCGCAGCTACAGATGTCAGAAAATTGAGTGGACAGCATTGATAGAATCAAGATTTCCTACTCTACAAATCGCACTATGGTTCTCCAACTCCATAGTTTGTTGTCTTGGTCGGCACAGTGGGCGGTAGTAGCTACTCGGCAGTTGGTGTCTCTGTCTGGAGCTGCATCAGTACAGCTCCCTGGTTCGCTGCCTCAACATCACATCCTCGGCTCCTCTTTCCCTCAGTCAGCCTCTAGTACCTAAAAACAAAAGTACACTAAAACAATACCTTCTTTTACCAAACAAAGGATAATCTAGAAAAACATGGCAAAGTAAATAAATACTGTAAAATGCATGGCATGGTCCTAATTACGCCTAATATGTACTCAAAAACAACAATAATATGAGATGGAATGTGAATAAAATATAGAACTTGTGGAAACTTTACATACTCATCATTATATTATTTGAGACGTGTACACTTGCACTAATTGCGGAGCACCTTTTAAACGCAACACAACACATATAAACAACAAAACAAAAAATAAAAATGCATGAACCTGTGAATGCAAATGAGGTGGAAAGAGTTAGGATGAAAAAGACTCTCCTTCAGAAGATACTCCTCCTCGAGGGACACGTGCTTCAGCTGATATCTTGGTACGGGTCTTTATTTGGAATAAGCTTCCATGATCAGGAGCCATCCATTTCTTTCTACTCCACCCTTGAGCGGCAGTGGAGGCAGAGGTCTCTTTCACAACCTTCACCGGCTCGAATGAGGTTGGCGTGGCAGCTGACTCGGCAGGTGTAGTAGGTTTCTTCTCACTTTCATCAGCAGATTCTAGTGGCGTACCAGACTTGGCAATTTCATCTTTGACAGGGGAAATAGGTTATGTGGCAGTGGACAGAACTGGACTAAGAACTAAACTATGAACCAGACTGGGCATTGTGCTGGCTGGCATGGCATCATCTTCAGCAAAGATCTCTTCCGCAAAGGCAGGAAATGCTGGCATGATGTCAGGAGAAAGGCTTATCAAGGTTTCTTTAATGGCAAGGTCTTTGGCTTGGTCATATCGACAGAGTTTCTCTTTTGCTCCTGATCAGTCTTATCTAATTTCTAGAGAATAATCTCTTGGCATTGATGTATCAGGGAGAGCAATACCATCGAGTCTATTGGCATTGAATCTGCTGGCATTGAGGTTGTTAGCTTGGCTTTCGCTGTCTTTTCCTTATACATTGGTGTGGCAGCCTTGCCCTTATCCTTCATAGTAATTCTAGTGAGGTTCTTCCAACCGGGCGATGTGATAGTATAGCCCTTTACCTCAAGGGCAATGTCTTCCACGGTTGTGGGCACATTGTACCAGTGACAAATATTACAAATTAACATTGGGAAGAATAAACCTCCAATCGTCTTGAGAGCGTATTTATATACATCATTGATGATAATCCGACCACCATTAAATTTCTTACCCAATAGGATAGAATGTAGCGATGCTAGGCGGTCCTTCGAAATAATCTCGTTGTGGGTCGTTGGCATCAAACTTGCCCCGAGGAAATGGTTCCAGCCCTTTTCTCGTTGTTTAGGGGCCACTCTCTTAATCTTTCGGTGTCCCTTGGAGGATACAATCCACCCTGTTCCTGCCTCGCATAGATCCTTCAACAACGTCTTGCGCTTGGCATCAGTCATGTTAGCAACAAACGTGCAATTATCATCCTCTTCGTCCAGCTTGAGCATAATGGTGATACACCCTTCATCAAATCTCACACATTAACCCCTGATCATTAAAAATGGATTCGACTTGGTAGTTAAATGCACATAAAATTCACGAACCACATTTGGAAAGATCTCACCCTTTTGTTGGTAAAACTCTTGCCATTTGTGCTTGGTGACGATGTTCATGAACTCAGAGGGAAAGATTTGATTTTTCTCAGGGTTGAAGTCGAAGTTTCGCTCAAAGCAAAAGAACTTTGAGGCAAAGTGATCTTCATATCTCTTTTGAATCTCCTCATTGAAGAACGTCTTAAGGGTCTAGACAAAGATTCCATGAGAAATCTGGAAGAATTTGCGATTGGTTATGGTCAAGAAAATGAAAATATTGAAGCTTGATTTTCTTGTTTATGGTGAGAGAGAGTAATTCGATTAGGTGAAGAAGATGGAGTAAAAACAATAAGAGGTTTTACGAGCTTTGAAAGATGGAAAGGTTGAGTGTTGCAAAAAGGGTAATTATGACCGGTTTAAAAAAGGTAATGATGAAAAGGTGGAGGGTTTTGGGGAAGGTAAAAAGGGATGATGTGATAAGTATGGAAATGATAAGTGATAAAGATAGGTTTTAATGTGATAAGATATGAAGTGATAGGGTAATTAAATTGAATTTAAATCACCTTAATTTTTGGTCGGCAAGGGTTGGATATATTTATTATTTTTTTCATGGTGTAAATTAAATCAAGCTAGGGTAATTTCTTTTCCCTAAGTTACTCCTTCCGCTTGCAAAGCTCAGCTGCTGGCACCACTTCTGGGCGTGGCATCATTCAATCCTTCCACTCATTGAAAATTAATATATTTTTCTAGCACCAAATTTGCATCCACTCAAATGAAACCTTTCAATCCAGCAAAAGAAAATCTAAAAATAAAGAATACAAGAAAAACTAATACAAAAACTCGAATCCTAGAAACGAAGAAAAACAACTAACCTAATATTTACAAAGTTTCAAACTCGTTGATGGTGTCATGGTATTTCTGCAAAGAGAACAATCTCATTGGCATTTCTCTATTGTCCCTCAAAATAGTGCTTTAAGAGATGGCCATTTACCTTAAAAATTTCTTCGGTTTTTAAATTCTTGATGTCCACAGCACCATGGGCATAGGGTTGTACTACTTCAAAACGGCCCGACCATCTCGACTTAATCTTACCTGGAAACATTTTAAGTGGTGAGTTAAAAAGAAGAACAAGTTGACCTTCCTCGAAATGTCTGGGCAGAATTTTCTTTTCATGCCAACGTTTTGTTCTTTACCTATATAGCTTGGCATTCTCATAGGCGAGTGCTTGGAATTCTTCAAAATCATTGAGGTCTAGCATCCTTATTTCTCTCGTTGCGGCCCATTCCATGTCAAGTGTTCTGATTTCCCAATAGGCTTTATGTTCAAGCTCTACACGCAGATGGCATGGTTTACCATATACAAGCCTGAAGGGTGAAGTGCCCAACGGGGTTTTGAAGGTAGTTCTATAGGCCTACAAAGCCTCATCTAGTCTCAAATACCAATCCTTTCTCAAAGGATTCACAGTCTTTCTAGGAAATTCTTGATCTGTGTAACCCTCTAAGCCCGACCTAGATGCTTGACCCGAACTACGAAGATTACACAGGGAAAACCAAAGTCAACCCGAAAGTCAACCTTGATTAACGACCCTTTTTATTTTATTCTTGTCTAGATGCACATTAAGCCTATGTGAATACTCACGAATCATAGAAGAGAAAGGCACAGCGATCGGAAAACATTTAGAGACTCAATTACATAAATTACACTTTTAAGGACCAAAATGTAATTTTTGGAAATTATAAGGACTTTGCTGATGTTAGGTTTACCAATATGAAATTAATCATGTTACATGCTTCTCTGTCAAGTTTAAACTTAAAAATACATCCCAAGCTCAAGCAATTGCAACAACAACATTCAGGACTAAAATGTAAAGCTTGGAAACTTAAAACAATTCAAAACAATATCCAACGGTCAACTATATCGGAACGCCCACCCTTCGTACCGAAACGCCCGTATCGAAACGGCGTTGACCGTTTTGGTACTCGGGTATGTTCCGAGACTAGTATCGAAACAGGCTTCACCAGTAGCCAAACTGTTTCGAAACAGTCTCATCCGTTCCGAGCCACCATAGCCATTACAGGCCCCCGTTTCGAAACATGTGAGGGTGTTTCGATACACTTTGCCCAATGACAGCAAAAAATGCTGGTTTTTGACCTTTCAAACCATTCAAACATACTTCAATGAGCATCAAATCATACCAGCAACTCATTTTGATACTAAGGAACATATTTAAGGTCATTAAGCTAGAGCATGGCATCAATCACAAAAACACACAATCTAAAGGCATGCTCCCTAGTCTCAAAAACAAAGTAAGCAACCAAACCTCAAACCAAACATATAGGACCATTTACAACCCATAATTGCCATCACAAACATGTCACGAACTTAGGGAGTTCAAACACATCTCCCAAATACAACCTTGGTTTCCCATTACCATATATCAAGACTAAAGTGTATAAAAACACCACCATACATGAGCTTTGCACTTCCTTGGATGTTCTTAACCTTCTTGTTGCCTGAAAACACCTCAATTATCTACATTACTGGTAAAAGAGAGCGTAAGCACAATTTCTTAGTGAGGCGTGCTCTAAAGAAAATCAACACAATAATGCATTTTCTTGAAAACATTTTCTCAAAAGCTTTTTCTACAACATGCTCATTCTATCTCATGCTTGAAAATCATTTCAAAGAAAAACCTCATTGAAAACACATGTACCTCAATTATATCTCATGCATTTAAACCAATGCAAATCTCATGGCAAGGCCATACACATGCTTGTAAAACCAAAGCATTTCATATACAAATCTCATAGCATAAATCATCTCAACAATAGGTACATGTGAATCAAAAGAATTTTCATATATTATATTGGCATTTCACATCTCATTACTACTCGGATATGTGGACATCATTCTCAAACCACTAGACGCTTCCGGTGGAATCTCACATCATCGTACTCACTTGTCTAGTAACATAGTTTCCGGTGGAATCTCACATCACCGTACTCACATGGCAGAATCTCTCGTCGCCACAAAGCTTGGGTATTTCACCAAGTCAGACCCGATGGAATGCCCATCATCGGTTCTCTTCCTTTGGACTAAACGAAAGAGCACATACAAATTTTTAGTTTGTAGTGCACTCTCATCCTATTGATCAATCAATTATATCCGGTAAGTATATCATCTTCTATGCCAATATAGTATGTCAAAATATCATGACACCTATTGTTTTTCATGCAACTATTCTCATATCTTTCTCATCTCATTTCAAACCAGAACATTTGCCATGCTTTAAATCAAAAGCTCAAATCTCAACAATGCAACATGTTATTTCATTAAATCATTTCAAGCATCATCTCATGCTACAAATCATGCATAAAAACAGTAGGAATTTATCTATCTCAAACCATGAGCATGTAAAAGCATTTTAGGGGCAACCACCACATTTAAGAGAGCAATCTAGCCAATACTTACTTCCGAACTTAGGAAGGTGTTTCAAACCTTTCCTAAATCCCCAAACCTTGTTTCTTGTCCCTCAAGGAATTCTAAACCATTCGCACTCACTGATTACGTTTTGCTTGCTCGTTGAAACGCTGTCTAGGCTCCCGGATCAACACCAAAGGCGTCCGAAGATGTCTCCCTTGTTTATAACACATAAGAGCAGAGGATTAATGCATCATCATGCATTGAAATCATCAGCCACACACCTAAACTCACTGCTCTACTCAAAAACCTCATTCCAGCTACCAAACACAACCGAAATCATCTCCAAACTCTTCCAAAACAAAGCCCAGCCAAGATATACCACTTCTAATCATTTCTAAACATCATTCAACATCAAAAATCATCATAAACTCATCCTTATACCTCCAACTATGACAGAACACCAAAACCACCCCAAAAACCACCATTCTAGCATACAAAACATAGGAATCCAAGCCTATTCGGGATTTGTTTGATAAAACATCATTTATAACATCAATTAACATCCAAAATTCATTAGAAAACAACCTCAAAACAGAGCCTAACCATCAACCACGAAAATCATCAAGATCTCTCCAAAAACCTTGAGTTTTAAAACAATTTCTTGTTTCTAACATTAAAGCAACTCAAAAATCATTAACAAAGGATTGATAACTTGAGAATTTCAGTAAAGAACTGATCATTAGAGGAGAAGGACGAAGCTTACCTCTAATGGATGATTTCTCCTTGAACTGGGCAAGTTTTCTTGAAAATCCAATGTAAAAACAAGAGGTTTTGATGAGGAAAAGATTAGGAATCAAAAGAAGATTGAAATCACATCAAAAGGAATGAAAATCAAAGGATAATTGTTGGAGGAAATGTGTTTGGCTGAAAAGAAATTGAGAGAAAATGAAAGGAGAGAAAATTGATGAAAGGTAGTTATGAAAAGTCAAAGGTAGTTTCCTTTTAATTAATCTTTATTTTCCTTTAATTAAAATATTAATAAAATCACCCAAATTAAGAAGAAATCTGATTAAAAACATTTTGGTAAAATTAGCTCCTTAAAGATTAAAAGTTTCAATCCTTTACAAAACAGTCACTATTCAACTTTTACAAAAACTGCAATTTGGTCACTACATCGAAATGTAGTATTTCCAAACCTTATTTTGTAAAATTGATTTCACCATAATAATTCATATAATAAATGAGAATTTTTAGATATTTTTCCATATTTTTAAAGCATTTCGAACTAGGTGTACCCTAAACATCCCTTTAAGATTCGAACCATCCCCGACCGGTCCGATTCGAACTCTAAAACATCTAGGCCCAAATTTGGGGTGTTAAAACACTCCCCCTCTTAAGAAATTTCATCCTCGAAATTTACCTCGATGAAAAAGGTAAGGAAATTACTTTTCTTCATGTCTTCCTTTCTTTCCCACGTGGCTTCCTCATCACCACGATGTCTCCATAACACCTTAACCAGCTCAATGGTCTTACCACGGAGAACCTTATTGTCCGAATCCAAATTCTCAACAAGTTCCCCATCATAAGTCAAGTCTGGATTCAACTCAACTTCCTCCACAGGCATAACATGCGAGGGATCCGATCTATACCTCCGAAGCATGGATACATGAAACACATTATGTATCTTTTCTAACTCTTGTGGTAGCCTCAGCTTAAAACAACAGGACCCACACGTTCTATCACCTCGTATGGTCCAATGTATCTCAGGCTTAGCTTGCCCTTCCGGCCAAATCTCATCACCTTCTTCCAAGGTGAAACTTTCAAGAAGACACAATCACCCAACGCAAATTCTATCTCCTTACGCTTCAAATCCGCGTAAGACTTTTGTCGATCCGATGCTTCCTTCAACCGCTCACAAATGAGCTTCACCTTCTCGGTGGTTCCTTTCAACAAAGCCGGCATCGAGACCAACTTTTGACCCATTTCAGCCCAGCAAAGAGGAGTTTTGCACTTCCTTCCGTACAAAGCTTCATAAGGTGCCATTTGAGTACTCGCCTGGTAACTATTATTATAAGCAAACTCCACCAAAGGCAAGTGCTTCTCCCAAGAGCCTTGAAACTCAATAACACAGCACCTTAACATATCCTCAAGCACTTGGATAACACGCTCCGACTGTCCATCCGTCTGCGGATGATAAGAAGTACTGAAATTCAGCCACGTACCCAATGCTTGATGCAAACACTCCCAAAACCTTGCAGTGAACCTCGGATCTCGATCCGACACTATAGATTTTGGTACACCATACAAACACACAATCTCAGCGATGTACAACTCTGCAAGCTTATCCAAGGTGTACGTAGCATGCACAGGCAAGATATGCGCACATTTCGTAAGGCGATCCACAATCATCCAGACAGAATTCTTCTTTGATGGCGATAAAGGCAACCCAGACACAAAGTCCATGGTGATCCTTTCCCACTTCCACTCAGGGATCCTCAACGGCTGCAACAACTCCGAAGGAAACTGATGCTCAGCCTTAACCCGCTGACAAACCATACACTTGCTCACATACTCAGCGACATCTTTCTTCAAACCCACCCAATAGTACTCATCCTTCAGATCACAGTACATATTTGTACTACCAGGGTTCATAGCAAATGTACTACTATGAGCTTCAATCAGAATAGTGCGCCTCAACTCAACATCATTTGGCACCACTATCCGACTCCCAAAACATAGAACACCATCATCATTAAAATAGATGTCCGACGGTCTATCCTAAGCAATATCCTAAACATGTGGCACCAAGGAATCATCCAACAGCTGCTTATCCTTTATCAACTGGACTAGAGATGGTTTCACTTGCAATTCAGGAACAAGACCACCATCTTGTGATATGTTCAAGCTAGAAAACATCGCCCTTAGCTCCACCACCACTTTCATGCTCAAAGCATCGGCCACAACATTGGCCTTCCCTGGATGATACTCGATCATTAGATCGTAATCCTTAAGCAACTCCACCCATCGTCGTTGCCTAAGATTTAACTCTTTCTGAGACATCAAATACTTCAAACTCTTGTGATCCGTGTACACATTACACTTGTCAGCATAAAGATAATGCTTCCAGATCTTTAGAGCAAAAACCACGGCAGCCAACTCAATATCATGCGTAGGATAATTGCGCTCATGCACTTTCAACTGTCGCGATGCATAAGTCACCACCTTACCCTCTTGCATTAACACACACCCTAAACCAACATAGGATGCGTCACTATACACCACAAACTCTTTCCTTGATTCAGGTTGAACCAAGATAGGAGCTTGCGTCAAATCTGCTTTTAGCTTCTCAAAAGCTTTCTGTCTCACTTCCGTCCACTCATACTTAACATCTTTTTGCAACAACTTCGTCAAAGGGGCAGCAATCTTAGAAAATCCATCCACAAACATCATGTAGTATCCTGCCAACCCAAGGAAACTACGGACTTCATGAACAGATATAGGAGGCTTCCAGTTCATCACCGCCTCAACCTTCTGGGGATCAACTCGAATCCCTTCGGCCGAAACCACATGACCAAGGAAAATAACTTCCTTTAGCCAAAACTCACATTTGCTCAGCTTAGCATAAAGCTGATTTTCCAACAGCGCTTGCAAAACAATTCTCAAATGACCTTCATGCTCCTCCTCAGTACGAGAGTACACAAGGATATCATCGATAAACACCACAACAAACTTGTCCAAGAATTCATGAAACACCATATTCATCATATCCATGAAAGCGGCAGGAGCATTCATCAACCCAAATGGCATCACAATGAACTCATAATGCCCATACATCGTTCTAAAGGGTGTTTTTGGCACATCCACGTCTTTCACCTTTAACTGGTAGTACCCTGACCTTAGATCATTCTTTGAAAACACAGCCGCTCCCCGAAACTGATCAAAAAGATCATCAATCCTCGGCAAAGGATACTTGTTCTTAACGGTCAACTTATTCAGATGATGATAATCGATGCACATTCTCATCGTGCCATCTTTCTTTTTAACAAACAAGACTGGTGCACCCCAAGGCGACACCCTAGGCCGAATGAATCCAGGGTTAAGCAACTCTTGAAGTGGCGTCTTCAACTCCTTGGGTGCCATGCGATAAGGAGCAATGGACACCGGAGTTGTGTTCTCATACAGCTCAATTCCAAACTCAACCTCTCTACTAGGCGGCAAACCAGGTAATTCCTCCGGAAACACCCTAGGGAACTCACACACGGTCCTTATATCCTGAATGCCAACCTCCTTTGAGCTAGGATTCATAACAAAGGCTAGGTAAGCCTCGCAACCTTGCCGCAACATCTGGCTCGCTTCCAATGTAGACACCTCATTAGCTAGAAACTTCACATTTTCTCCCACCACCACCACCTCATAATCATCCGCAAGTTGTAACGAAACTCACTTGCTTTCAAAGTCCACAACGGCTCTATGCTCAACAAGCCAATCCATGCCAAGGATTACATCAAAACCATAAAATGGCAATTCCATAAGATCAACAAGAAAACATGATCTTGCACCTTTAAGGGACATCTCCTATACAACTTTCTTGTTACAACCGTCTCACCAAATGAACTAGTCACACGCATACCAACATCCAAAGACTCAACAAGTAAACCAAGCATTTGAGCATGTTCACGCAATATGTACGAGTGTGTAGATCCATAGTTAATCAAAGAAAGTAATGACATGGATTGCAAAGTAAAGGTACCTGCAATCACGTCCGTGTCATTCCTTCCCTCACGATGGGCATACACTCGAGCCTGACCACCACCCTCAAGTTGGACAGCCACAACATGCGCCACATTCCTTCCACCATCATCCCTACGCTAAAAATTACCACGACCGCGCCTACGACCTCTTTGTGGCTCAGCTGCTCTCACCGGAGCTTATCCCTCTCTCAGCGGCTGAGGACAATCTTTCTTCATATGCCCTCAGTTTCCACAATTCTAGCATGTCCCAAGGTTACCCCAACACTCACCAGCGTGTCTCCTACCACAGCAGTTGCACTCAGGAGTCCTCAAGAAGGCATTAGGTCCTTGTTGACCTCTACCAGGGTTACCACCCTCACGTCTACCATCATAGTGCGTCTTTCTATCCTTATGCCTCTTGTTGCGATCTCTACCATAATCGCGTTCTGCAACTCGCTTTCCCGAGCTAGATCCACCTACTCGGCTCGCCAAACCAAGATTCAATTCAATATCCTTGACTCTAGTGACCAAGACATCGAAATCAGTGTAATCAGCTGCAAGCATATAGGTCTTTACATCTGCTACCAGCCCATAACGGAACCGTTCGCACCTTTCCCTCTCGCTAGGAATTAGCACGGGTGCATACTGCCTAAGGCGAACAAACTGAATCTCATATTCAGCCACAAACATGTTCCCTTGCACGAGAGACATAAACTCCCTCTTCTTCTCGTCGAGGTAGCGAACTCCTAGATATTTTCGCTTGAACGCATTCAAGAAGAATGTCCAAGTCACCTCATCATCCTCCATTCCGGAGATAGTGGTTGTCCACCACGTGTAAGCATCACCATGCAGCAGTGACACAATGCATCCCAGCTTCTGAACATTATTGCAGTTCAGCTATCCAAGAATCCTCTTGGTGCTCTTCAACCAAGATTCAGAACCTTCTGGTGTCAAGCCTCTAAACTCAGTCCCACTCAGACTGCGGAGACGCTCCAACGGCAATCTCACATTAGCACCATCTTGAGGTGCGGCTCCATGAGCTCCAGCTACTGCTCCCTGGAAAGCTCCAGCAATAGCCTGTATCAACATGGTCATATCAGGAGCAGCTTGCCCCTGAACACCCTCGGGTCCAGCAACCCCAGCACCAACTCCAATAGCACCAGCCCCAGCTCCACCACCACCTGGTGGTCCACCAGGGGAGGAGGAGGTAAATCCTCAACATTCTCTACGTTCTCATTCTCGGCCATAGATCTAGTATTGATTCTCAGCTCTCTACGTGGCCCCATAATAAAACAATGCACTGACAAAAATGCAACAAACACAATTAGGCATAAAAAGGTAAGTAATCCAAGTACTCAAGCTAATTTTTGAAACCATTTCTTCTCATTAGTAATGATATGGCAATGGGATCCCCAACTATACTTCAAACATAGCATAGCATCACAAATTCACCTCAATTGAATCACACATCCATGTTTATACATCATACTTTCACCGAAAAGACACAATCATACATAACCACACACAATAACCACATACCAAGCCCCAATTATTCGATAACCTGGCTCTAATACCAACAAATGTAACCCCCTTAGCCTGGCCTAGACGCTTGACCCGAACTACAAAGATTACACGGGGAAAATTAAAGTCAACCAGAAAGTCAACCTTGATTAACGACAGTTTTTTATTTTATTCTTGTCTAGATGCACATTAAGCCTATGTGAATACTCACGAATCATGGAAGAGAAAGGCACAGCGATCGGAAAACATTTAGAGACTCAATTGCATAAATTACACGTTTAGGGACCAAAATGTAATTTTTGGAAATTATAAGGACTTTGCTGATGTTAGGTTTACCAATATGAAATTAATCATGTTACATGCTTCTCTGTCAAGTTTCAACTTAAAAAGACATCCCAAGCTCAAGCAATTGCAACCAAAACATTCAGGTCTAAAATGTAAAGCTTGGAAACTTAAAACAATTCAAAACAGCATCCAACGGTCAACTATATCGGAACGCCCACCCTTCGTACTGAAACGCCGATATCGAAACGGTGTTGACCGTTTCAGTACTCGGGTATGTTCCGAGACTGGTATCGAAATAGGCTTCACCAGTAGCCAAACTATTTCGAAACAGCCTCATCCGTTCCGAACCACCATAGCCATTAAAGGCCCCCGTTTCGGAACATGTGATGGTGTTTCGATACACTTTTCCAAGTGACAGCAGAAAATGCTGGTTTTTGACCATTCAAACCATTCAAACATACTTCAATGAGCATCAAATCATACCAGCAACTCATTTTGATACTAAGGAACATGTTTAAGGTCTTTAAGCTAGAGCATGGCATCAATCACAAAAACACACAATCTAAAGACATGCTCCCAAGTCTCAAAACAAAAGTAAGCAACCAAACATATAAGACCATTTACAACCCATAATTGCCATCACAAGCATGCCACAAACTTAGGGAGTTCAAACACATCTCCCAAATACAACCTTGGTTTCCCATTGCCATATATCAAGACTAAAGTGAATAAAAACATCACCATACATGAGCTTTGCACTTCCTTGGATGTTCTTAACCTTCTTGATGCCCGAAAACACCTCAATTATCTGCATTATTGGTAAAAGAGAGCGTAAGCACAATTGTTTAGTGAGGCATGCTCTAAAGAAAATCAACACAATAATGTATTTTCTTGAAAACACTTTCTCAAAAGCTTTTTCTACAACATGCTCATTCTATCTCATGCTTGAAAACCATTTCAAAGCAAAACCTCATTGAAAACACATATACCTCAATTATATCTCATGCATTTAAACCAATGCAAATCTCATGGCAAGGCCATACACATGCTTGTAAAACCAAAGCATTTCATATACAAATCTCATATGCATTTCTCATAGCATAAATAATCTCAACAATAGGTACATGTGAATCAAAAGCATTTTCAAATATTATATTGGCATTTCACATCTCATTACTACTTGAATATGCGGACATCATTCTCAAACAACTAGACGCTTGGGTATTTTGTCTAGTAACATAGTTTCCGGTGGAATCTCACATCACCATACTCACATGGCGGAATCTCTCGTCGCCACAAAGCTTGGGTATTTCACCAAGTCCTACCCGATGGAATGCCCATCACCGGTTCTCTCCCTTTGGATTAAACCAAAGAGCACGTACGAATTTTTAGTTTATAGTGCACTCTTATCCTATTGATCGATCAATTATATCTGGTAATTATCTCATCTTCTATGCCAATATATTATGTCAAAATATCATCTCACCTACTATTTTTCATGCAACATTTCTCAAATCTTTCTCATCTCATTTCAAACCATAACATTTGTCATGCTTTAAATCAAAAGCTGAAATCTCAACAATGCAACATGTTATTTCATGAAATCATTTCAAGCATCATCTCATGCTACAAATCATGCATAAAAACAATAGGAATTTATCTATCTCAAACCATGAGTATGTAAAAGCATTTTAGGGGCAACCACCACATTTAAGAGAGCAATCTAGCCAATACTTACTTCCGGACTTAGGAAGCTGTTTCAAACCTTTCCTAAATCCCTAAACCTTGTTTCTTGTCCCTCAAGCACTTCTAAACCATTCGCACTCACGGATTACGTTTCGCTTGCTCGGTGAAACGCTATCTAGGCTCCCGTATCAACACCAAAGGCGTCCGAAGATGTCTCCCCTGTTTATAACACATAAGAGCAGAGGATTAATGCATCATCATGCATTGAAATAATCAGCCACACACCTAAACTCACTGCTCTACTCAAAATCCTCATTTCGGCTACCAAACACAACCGAAATCATTTCCAAACTCTTCCAAAACAAAGCCCAGGCAAGATCTACCACTTCTAATCATTTCTAAACATCATTCAACATCAAAAATCACCACAAACTCGTCCTTATACCTCCAGCTATGGCAGAACACCAAAACCACCCCCAAAACCACTATTCTAGCATACAAAACTTAGGAATCCAAGCCTATTCGGGATTTGTTTGATAAAACCTCATTTATAACATCAATTAACATCCAAAATTAATTAGAAAACAACATCAAAATAGAGCCTAAGCATCAACCACGAAAATCATCAAGATCTCTCCAAAAACCCTGAATTTTTGAAACAATTTCTTCTTTCTAACATTAAAGCAACTCAAAAATCATTAACAAAGGATTGTTAACTTGGAAATTTCAGTAAAGAACTGATCATTAGTGGAGAAGGACGAAGCTTACCTCTAATGGGTGATTTCTCCTTGAATTGGGCAAGTTTTCTTGAAAATCCAATGTAAAAACAAGAGGTTTTGATGATGAAAAGATTAGGAAACAAAAGGAGATTGAAATCTCATAAAAAGGAATTAAAATCAAAGGATAATTGTTGGAGGAAATGTGTTTGGTTGAAAAGAAATTGAGAGAAAATGAAATGAGAGAAAATTGATGAAAGGTAGTTATGAAAAGTCAAAGGTAGTTTCCTTTTAATTGATCTTTATTTTCCTTTAATTAAAACATTAATAAAATCACCCAAATTAAGAAGAAATCTGATTAAAAACATTTTGGTAAAATTAGCTCCTTAAAGATTCAAAGTTTCAATCCTTTACAAAACAGTCACTATAAAACTTTTGCAAAAACTACGATTTGGTCACTACACCGAAATGTAGTATTTCCAAACCTTATTTTGTAAAATTGATTTCACCGTAAGCATTCATATAATAAATGAGGATTTTTAGATATTTTTCCATATTTTTAAAGCATCCCGAACTAGGTGTTCCCTAAACCTCCCTTTAAGATTCGAACCGTCCCCGACCGATCCGTTTCGTACTCTAAAACATCTAGGCCCAAATTTGGGGTGTTACAATATGCTTGTTGGAAATCTTAGCCTACCCATTTGTCTGTGGATGATTGGTCATGGCTATCCTTTGTTGTATCCCATACCTGCACAAAGCTTTAGAAATTAGATTGTATTTAAAATGGGTGCCCTCATCATGAATAATCACTCGAGGAGAAGAAAAACGGGTAAACATATTTTTGTGCAAAAACTTGGCAACGTCCTTGGCATCATTTTTTGGTAGGGTAGTATCCTCTACCAACTTGGAAACATAATTGACTGTCACAAGATATATATATATATATATATTGCCAAAAGATGGGGGAAATAGACCCATAAAGTCTATTCCCCAAACATCGAATAAGTCTACTGGCATTATGTTCTGGAGCAGAAGTTGATGTCTACCAGAGATATTCCCAGTCTGTTGGAATGGATCACATGCCTTGGTGTAGTCATGAGCGTCCTTATACGTTGTAGGCCAATAATTGCAAAATGTCCACCATATGGCGCAGCATGTCATAATGCAAAATAGCTTGTTGCTCATCCTCTGTAACACAACGACAGATCACTTAATCGGCACATTGCTTAAATATGAAAGGCTCATCCCAATAATACTGTCGAACATAACATAAAAAAATACTTCCTAGCCTTGTAGTCCAAATCTGGTGGCATGACATTGCTCACCAAATAATTGAAGATGTCGGCATACCATGGCACAACATCCGCTGCGAGTAAATCCTCGTCTTTGAACTCATCTCTAATAGCCTTAACCTTGTCATCCTCACGGTGATGCTCTAGTCGTGATAAGTGGTCAGCTACTAAGTTTTCACTGCCATTTCTTGTCCCCGGATCTCGAGATCAAATTCTTGTAGTAGGAGCGTCCATCGGATCAATCTCGGCTTGGCATCCTTTTTTCCAAAAGGTATTTACATGCAGAGTGATATGTAAAAACAACAACTTTATTATCTATCAAATAAGGTCTAAATTTATCAAAAGAAAATAGAGCTGCAAGAAATTCTTTCTCAGTTGTGGTATAATTAAGTTGTGCTTCATTAAGTGTTATGCTGGCATAATATATGGCATGAAAAACTTTGCCACGTCGTTGTCCAAGCACTGCTCCTATGGCATAGTCGCTGGTATCGCACATAAGCTCGAAGGGCTCATTCCAGTCTGGTGCCACAGCTATAGGGGAATTAACCAGCTTCTCTTTAAGGACCTGAAACGCTCTCAAACAAGAATCATCAAATGCAAAATACGACATCTTTTTCTAATAACAAGCATAAAGGTTTAGAAAATTTTAGAAGAGTCCCTAATGAATCGTCGATAAAAACTTGCATGACCTAGAAAACTTCTTACACCTTTAACACTTGGGGTGGCAATTGCTTGATTACTTCGACTTTTGCTGGATCAACCTCTAGTCCATTCTTGGTCACCCTGCGCCTGAGAACAATGCCCTTATTCACCATGAAATGGCATTTTTCCCAGTTCAAGACTAGATTGGTCTCAATGTATCTCCTCAAAACTTGCTCCAAACATTTTCATATTGTGCTCAATTAAATTAGAAAAAATAGACATCATACAACGTTGAAATGTTGTTGCCGCATTGCACAACCCGAATGGCATCCTTATAAATGCAAATGTCTCATATGGACATGTGAATGTCGTCTTTTCTTGGTCATCGAGGGATATTGCAATTTGATTATAACTTGAATAACCATCTAAAAAGTAATAGAAAACTTTACCTGCCAGTTTGTGTAACATCCGATCGATGAAAGGCAAAGGAAAGTGGTCCTTCCTCGTGACTTTATTCAGCCTCTTATAATCCATGTACACTCTCCATCATGTGATTATTCTAGAGGGAATCAACACATCTTTTCTAGTTTTGGCAATAGTCATGCCACCCTTCTTTGGCACACACTACACTGGGCTAACCCAGGAGCTATCAGATATAGGATAAATTATTCCGGCATCAAGCCATTTAATAATCTTTTTTTACAACTTCTTTCATGCTCGGTTCAGCCTCCTTCGACCTTCAATGGTCTTGCCATGATATTCCTCCAAAATAATCTTGTGCATGCAACTGGTTGGGCTTATACCTTTGATATCTGTTAAGGTCCAACCCAACGCTTGCTTATAGGTTTTTAATATTGCCAGCAATCTTGCCTCCTAATCATTAGTGAGATCAGTGGCAATAAACATTGGCAGAGTTGAGTGCTCACCTAGATAGGCATACTTCAAGTGTTCTGGCAATGGGTTAAGCTCTAACTCTGGCGGTTCCTCGATTGATGGTTTCGGTTTCTTTATCTCTCTGCCAGCCAACTAGAGAGGCTGAAAGTAACTCACATCTTCAGTCTCCAAGGCTAGTTCCTCAGGTTCCTAAAATAGTTCATATATGTCGTCAAGCATGTTGGCATCAAATTTTGCATCCTCGCACAAATAAGCCATGTCCAAAGTATAAATGGCCTCCATCATTTCCTCGACTTGAAACACATTAAAAGTAACATATTGGTCATTCACTCGTATGGTTAGTTCCCCTTTATGAACATCAATAAGCACTCTACTCATGGCAAGGAATGACCTACCTAAAATAATTGGCACATTAGTGTCAGCTTCATAATCCAAAATGATAAAATCAGCTGGAAATATAAATTTGTCTACCTTTATCAATACATCATCAATCTTACCCTTGGAATATGCATGGGATAAATAGGTATTGCTTCTATGCCAAAATTCTTGAAAACAGATAGTGGTATCAAATTGATGTTGGCTCCTAAATCACACAATGCCTTACCCCATGAATTTATTGCCGATTGTACAAGGGATAGTAAAACTCTTTGGATCTTTAAGCTTCGGTGGCAATCGCTTCAAGATCATGGCGATGCATTCTTGTGTGAGGGCAACAGTCTCGAACTCTCCCAACTTCCTCTTTTTAGACAAGATCATCTTTGTTAACATCATCGTTGGCACTGGTACTGGCATCCTGTTGAGCACTGGAACTGGCATGAGTGTTGGTATCATTGTGGGCAACACCACTGGCATCATTTGTTATGGCTTACTCCTCTAATTTCTTTGGCTCGTCTGCAGGCACTCGTTTCCCAACTTGGCAGTCAACCGACTGCTTGGCAGCCATTTCTGCCTCACAATGTTTACCAATTCGAAGGATTATGGCCTTGCATTGCTTATTTCCTTTGTGTCGAGCATCTTCAGTGTCACTTTGCAAAGCTTCTTGTGGATGATTGTTGAGTGCATTCGCAAGTTGTCTCATTTGAATCTCTAAATTTCGTATTGAAGCTGCCAGACTATGAATTGTGCCATCATTCTACTTTGTGTATTATGTATGATTGCCTCCTTGATTGAGTCTTTGCCCTTGCTGAAAATTATTTTGAACTCTCTACGGCATGGTATTTTGACAGAATGCTGGCATGACATTCTGGTTTTGTCTCTGTGCATTATAGCGTTGTGTATTGTACGGGTTTCCCCCTTGAGTTCCCCAAGCTAAGTTAGGGTGTTGCCTCCAAACTTCATTATAAGAGTTGGAGTTAGAATTATAATAACATCCAGAATTGCCAATGAAATTTACTGACGCATGATTGGCAGGGCATTCATCCACATGGTGGTTCTCTCCACAGATAGTGTAAAATGACTCGAATGCTTTAACTGCTTGGGACTCGTTATTTTTTTGTAAAGTTCTCACCATGCTGGTGAGGTTGGAAATTCCGACATGTATGGACGTTAGCTCATTCAACTGTAGTTTCCCACTAACTCTGGTTCCAGTCCCAAGTCTAGCAACAAGATATTCAAAATCATTTACGGCTATCCTTTCAGGGTTTGTATCTGGCTGTTGAAGCATCAACATTAGTCCTTGTATGTGTGTTCAATCAGTTGTAGAAGGTTTGTATCTGGGTCCAATTTTGGAACTCGTGCATAGGAGACCTAGTCAACAAGTTTTTAAATCCTATGCTCCAACAATCTCTACCAATAGCTCAGGGTATTCGGGCAATGAACCTCAATTCTGACATTGCAATATCTGTCAGAATTATCATTCGGGCTAGTGTAGAAGACAGTCAAATGCATGTTTCCGATGTGGAAGCTTAGAACATTTCGTTCGAGATTGTCCCCAGATATATGATAAGCTTGTGGTTATAGTTACTTCCAATTCTAACCAAATTCCATCTCCTCGGGGCAAAGGTCATGTTGTCACTAGATTTTCACCCATCATTATCAAATAAATAATACAAATAAAAACCTTTTTTAAAAAAAGAAAAAAAAACATTTTAAGTAAAGGCCCCTTCTCAAATAAAAGAACCCCAAAAGCCCATTTTGAACCCATTTCAAAAAAAATTAAATAAAAGCTGAAGTCTAAAAATAAATAATAAACCCATTTATTTTGTTTAAAATGGCCCTTTCAAAAACTCATAGGAAGATACTCTAATAATAAAAAACAGCAAAAAAAGGAAAAAAGAAAGAAAAAAATGAGTTAAAAATGAATAAATAAAGAAAAAAAAAGGGAACCAGTGTGCGTCACGCGCCTAGCGCGTGCGAACACGCGCGCGGGCTGGTTCCCCCAAAACCCCATCTCTTGCCACTGCTAGAGGTCGTTTGTCGTCCACCGACCACGGCTACTGTCACCGTTGGTGTCGGTCGACACGTCTCACCATCACTGACCCAACGGCACCGACGCCGCTCATCGCTATCCATCGTAGCCGCTGAAATTTGCAAAAAAAATAGTGAAAAGGGTTTAAATTAGGGCTCGAATCCAGGGAAAATTCAACCCCGAATTTGAATCAAATCGGATGATTTTTGGGGGTTTTACCGAGGATCATGCCTCTGGTCTAATTTTGGCTCCAATTTGGGGATTAAATCTTGATTTTGCTTGATTTGTAAGCTTAAATTCAAGTGTAACCCCCCCCCCCCAAACCCCTTTGTTCAACACACACTTGGAGAGCAAAAAACAAAGCTAAAAAAATCCGAAAATCCTTTAATAAATTCTCTATGTTTGCTGGAAATTTTTGGAGTGAAGTTCGAGTTTTGGGTTATTTTCCGGAGGTGTTTGGGAAGAAATTTGAGAATGATCACATACGAGTTCTTCTTTTCCGGTAAAAATTCTCTTCTTCACTTCAAATTTTTTAGTGAATTTCATACTTTTTCTTGGTTGAATTTTGTTTTCTTGTGTTGTGTTTGTTTTTAGGTTGTGTTTGTTGAAATTGGAAGATCGTTTCTTGGATCCGATAATAATTTCATTCTAGATTTTTGTTTAACTTTTAATTTAATCTTTAAAATTCTTGCATGCTTAAAAGATGTTGTTTTTAGAACTTTGATCTTTAAAAATGGATTAATTGAAACTTTAAATTGTTTTTTAGATTTAGGAATAAAATGAATTAATGTTTGTTTAAAAAAACTAAAATCAAGGGGTTTAATTAGAAGATAATAAATCATTGGTGAAAAAATATATAAAGGGTCTTAATTTGTTAGAAAATAAAGATAAGTTTTGAAATATAATAATAAAAGGTGCTTAGGATTTTTTTTAAAAAAGAAGTAAATAAGGGTGTTTTAGAAAGAAAAAAATAATAAGTTTTTTTCAAAAAAGAAAATAAAAGATAAAATTTTAAAAATGGCTTTAATAGCCATAGGTAGAAGTTTAGAATTTTAAGAGAATAAAAGTTTGAAAAACATAAAGAAAAATCTTTTCTAAAATAAGGTTTTAAATTTTTTCAAGTTATCTTCTAAGAAAAGCTTTTAAAAAATGAAACAAATAATAACAATAATCTTTAAGGTTTTAAAAGAAAAAACTCCTTTCTTGAAAAATAAAAAAAAAGACAAAAAAATAAATGTCAAAAAATCAATAAGACTAAAATGTAAAAAATATAAAAAAGAAAGAGTTTAGGTTTTAAAGTAAAAAAAAGAAATAAAGATTTTTTAAAGGAAACAATAAAAATAAAAACACAAAAGATAAATTCAAGTTTCTTGTTTGTTCATTAGAAATAGGTCAAGACTTAGGACTAGGTTCTAAAAGCTTAGATAGAGATATGTTTGTAGAAAGATTTTATTCGCAAAAAATAAAACACACTTAAACAAATTCAAACTCTCAAATTGAAATAAAAGACTTAGACCTTTTTTAGGATGTAAAAATAATCGAACCTAGAATGATTAAAAATGCTCAACACATTAAATTTCCATGTTGCTTGAAAAGTGAAATTAATTTAATATGGTGTCTTATCAAATGGGAATGATGGGTTAGCGCCAGAAATGTTGGCGGTAATTAAAGTTTATCTCTCGGGAGATGAGGCCGTTAAAATAGTTTGATATTCAATAAACGAACAGATAAAGTCAAACCTTCGTGAACTTGCAATTTCTAGTTTTGAAAACAATTTTAAAATCAATTAGGTACCAATTTTGGGCGTCGTGTGGGTGCTAACCCTTCCCCACAAGTAACCGACCCCCGAACTTGTTTTCTGGTTTTCTTAGACCAAAACCATTATTTTATTAAAACAAAATGTTTTATTAAAATAACCTCGTTTAAAGTGATCAAATCACACTTTTCAAAAAAGATTGGTGGCCACTCTGTGTTTTTGAAGTTTTCAAAAGTCGAAGCTCAAAATGGTTGTGACAGCTTGGCGACTCCGCTGGGGACATGTTTATGTTTTTAAAATAAAAACTGTAGAACTAATGTTTTGATATAATATTTGAAAAATGTTTTGGACTAAATTGAAAAGAATTTAAAATATGTTTTTAGTCAAAAACAACTTGAAAACATGTTGTAGGGTTTTTACAAGGCTTTGGAACCAATTAAAGTACATTTAAAGTAGTCAAAACCTAGAACATCAGGTACCCGTACCGATACGGTATTGAACCGTACCGATACGCCTTAGGGTTTCAACTACAGAGTTTTTCCAGTAGTCAAAACTCGTACCGATACGCTTAGTCGTATCGATACGGTGTGCTTTGAAATAGCCCAACGGCTAGTCGCGTACCGATACGGTTGTATCACGTACCGATACGCCTAACTACCCCAACGGTCATTTTTCCAACGGTCTTTTAAATTGTAGGACCGTACCGATACGCTAGGTAAGCGTATCGATACGCATCAGCTGAAGAGCACAACGGCTAATTCCTCTTCGAGATCGTATCGATATGGTTTGAGAGGGTATCGATACGCCAAGCTACAGAACTGCATTTATGGTGGGAAATAAAGGCTCCAACGGCTCCAATTCAATCCCAACGGCTAGTAACGGCTACAAACTCATTTGGGAGTATAAAAGGGACCTCCAAGCATCAAGAACAAGTTAATGTTTCAATTGTTACAACATTATGATGTCAAAATTTGTCTAGAGCTTAATTTGTAAATTCCTTGCTTAGACAACACTTGTGAGCTTACATTGTTATATTTGCTCAAGTGTTTAGGTTTTGGGTGAGTGCTTAGAATTGCAAACAAACACCTATTAGAGGGATTTCTAGTTTGCTAAGTCTTTCTTTGTACAAGAGAGTGTTTCCTCAAGCTTTGGGTAGAAAGATTTGAGGGTTGTAAAGGTTGCCTCCTTAGCCTAGAAAAGGGGACGAAATTCTTGGTGAATTTGTTTGGAAATCCTTAGTGGGGAGCTAAGGTAGTGGATGTAGACCTTGGTTAGAAGGTTGAACCACTATAAATCCTTGTGTCAAATTGCCAATTTTTCACCTCCCACTAAAACACCCAATTATCCAACTTCTCCACACTTGGCAAGCAAGAACGGTTGATCGAATCGAGCCCATAAAATCTCAACAAAAACAAAAGAGGGTCAGGCCACAAATTGGTTTTAAATGGTTTTCAAAAAAGGTTTTTTTTTTAAAATGGAATTTTCAAGTTCACAATAGGTTTAATTTATGTGTCAGTTTAAGTGAATATAATTCTATTTTACGCAATTAAGACTTAATTCTAGGGTCTATTCCTGAGCTTTGTCCCATTCGTTTAAGTGGGGGAACACGCTTTGCTCATGTAAGAATATTGATTCTTCGTATGAGCCTAGCAAGTATCTTTGGGACTCATTCCCTTGTCTTCGTAAGGATATTGATTCTTCGAGAAGGCATCGGTGGTGAGTCCTCCTGAGTTGAACTCGATTCGTTTAGAGCCTGTAATGGGTGAGAACTGAGGGTCTTGCTACCCTTAGTAGGGGACAACAAGGACAGCTCGGGTGCCCTTTTAGAACCAAACCAAGTTTGAGAATTAAGAGCCTACCCTAATAGAGCCATGCGGAAAAGCCTAGGGTGTTAAGTCGCAAGAATAATCCATGGAGACATGTCATGAAATGTTGGAGTGTCTGCCCAAAATTATTGTGCAATTAATTTGTTTTTTATTGTTTTTTCCCTTTCTTGTTTTTTTAAAATCTTTGTTCCCTATCTTGTTTATTTTGCATGTGCATCATTTCATATTTAGAAAGGGTTGATTCTAGAAAATTGTTCAAGCAAAAAAACTCTCTTTATAGATGGAAGGTTCTTGAAGATGTCGCCGAAGGAGGAAATGATTATTGGTTCACTCGCCTCAGAGATAATTCTCGAAGGTTCCTAGAGCGAGATGAGTTCGATAGGATGGTGATGACACAAGTCCAGGATGTGGCCAAGCACGTGACAATGATGGCTACTGAAGTTGCAACTCTTCGTCAGTACATCAAGCTAATTGGAGAAGTCGGACTTAGGCTTATGTGGCTTATAGAAGAAATCAAGGAGTTAGGTGTACGAGCCGAAAAAATATTTGTAATTTGAAAAAAGAAAAAGATGTAATAAAGAGCTTTCGTATTCAATAAAGAGTTTCCTTTTATGAGCAGATTTTCAATTGAATTAATGGCTTTTCGACTGCATTCATGCATTTGCACTGTTTTGTTTGCCTTGTTGTTTGCTTATGTGAATTCATTCATGCATACATTCATTCATGTCAAAAACTAATCTAATATAAAAACGATAGAATATTCAAAATATCTAAGACAACTTATAAGTACGGTACATGTGCCCAAACTCGAGCCATGAACTCTGAGGAAAGGTTGACAGCTTTGGAGGCAAACCAAAAGAGCACTCAAGACAAGTTGGAGAAAATGGAAGCTGACTTGAAACAACAAATTGAATTGGTTCATCAAAAGACAGTCAGTTCAATAGCTTCCATGCTAGGGTTCAAGGATCCAGATGTGGTTGAAGAAGAAAGAAATGCTGGTACAATTCCACGATTCCCAGGAATGGTCTTTAGGAAGGAGACTGCTGCCAAAGCCAAAACACCAATTCATGTCGCTGAATCCACTACTTATGTTCCAAACGGAGAAGCTAATAATTACGAGGTACCTAACCTCGATGAAATTGCCGATAAGGTTAAGATTGAGAAGAAGTGGGAGGATGAGTATGAGAAGTTAGAGGGAATGATCAAATCCTTCTAGGATGGAGTTGCTCATGGTGGAATGGATGCCAAGGACCGAAGCTTGGTAATTGACTTAGTTGTGCAGCCAAAATTCAAGATTCCAGACTTTGAGAAATATAATGGAACCTCATGCCCATCGACGCATTCTACTATGTATTGTAGAAAGATGTCAATGTACCTTGACAATGAGAAGCTGCTCATTCATTGCTTCTAAGACAGATTAGTAGGATCAGCTGCACGCTGGTATTTGCAACCAAGTCAGGTGAACATCAAATCATGGAAAGATTTGTCCAGAGTCTTCAGTGAACAATATAAGCATATTTCAGACATGGTTGTAAGTCGTTTGGTCTTGCAAGGGATGGATTACAAGCATCATGAGAGCTCCCGACAGTATGCACAAAGATGGAAGGATGTAGCAGCACAAGTGCAACCACCGCTGCTAGAAAATCAAATCACCCTGATGCTCGTAGAAACTCTAAAGGGTCCTTTTTATGATCGCGTGCTCAATCATGCTACGAAGAACTTTGAAGACATGCTAATGAATTGTGAACTAATCCAAGCGGCTATGAAGAGTGGAAAGTTGGACAGTGGGGAAACAAAGAAGACATATAAGAAGAGAGATAGTGAAGTCAATGCTACAAATGTCTACAACCCAAGTTATTCAACATGTGTAGTGTTCAACAAGCCCAACACCTTCAAAAAAACCCAACACCTCAGCTCCGACAGTCGCACATGCCCCAACCTAATACAGGCGGACCCTAGCCGAAGCATAGGATCCAAATACGGGCAGACCCTAGATGAAACGTAGGAGTCGAATACGGGCGGACTTACCAGCTTGATCAGAGCTGAGTCATCAATGACTTCATATCATAACCCAAGTACCCTAGTGAATCAGTCCAGGCAGTATCACAATATGCTGTAATAAACTGTTTTGAACGGTAACATTCACTTCAGTATTCAGTAGCAGTATGTCAGGAATTTAGGATACAAACATATGTTTAATCAGTAGGACTGATGTATCATGAACCATGAATTGGGTATACTTGTATCAGAATCAGGAACTAGAAGTCATGTTCTTAATCACTAGGACTGATTTAAATAGGTCAAGCTTCAAACCCACATGGGCGTTACAGTCACTTGTGATCTATCGAAATTTCAAGATTTGTCAAGCTTCCCCTTATCTCAAGTCATATAGGTATTTTAATCATTTAAGTATTTGATGATGTTTCAGGCATTTAGGTAATTTCAGTACTTCCAACCAATTCATTCGTTTTAGAACTCAAAGGTTTATCCATCATCCGAGTTAACTTAGAAATTTTGGTGCCCGATGATACTTTAGTCTTTTTGGTCATTACGATCATTCAAATCAATTTAGCCATAACAGTATTTCCATTCTTTTGTGTTGAGTTATGAGGGTGCTTGATTCCTTCAACCGGTCTTGCTCACCAAGTGGTGGAGAGGTGGAATTTTGGGTAGATGTGGTGTGGAAGCTAAAATATAAATGACACAATGATTTTAGAGTGGTTCAACCTTCTAACCAAGGTCTACATCCACTACCTTAGCTTCCCACTAAGGATTTCCAATCAATCCACTATTGATTCGTCTCCTTTTCTAGGATTAGGAGGAAACCCTTATACACCGATCAAGCTTTCTACCCAAAGCCTTGATCAAACCCTCTTTACAAAAGAGAAAGATAAGCAAACTTAAATCCATCTAATAGGTATTTGTTTGCACAATTTAGCACTCACCCAAAGCCTAAAACACTTGAGCAAATTTTAAAATTTTGGCTCACTAGTGTTTGTCTATACAAGGAATGACAATTTAGCTCTAAGACAATTTCTTGATCATTTGTTGATTGAAAGTTGAAGCATTAACCATATCTTGATGCTTGGAGGTCCCTTTTATACTCCTTGATGAGTTTGTAGCTGTTAATATCCGTTGGGGTTGATTTGGAGCCGTTGAGGACTTTATTTCCTACCATAAATGCAGTTCTGCTGCTACATGTATCGAAACGCTCGAACTCGTTTCGATACGCTCTTCAAGTAGAAAGAGACGTTGTAGTCTGATGAGCATCCGTATCGAAACGTCGTAGGCCGTATCGAAACGTTAGGCAGCGTATCGAAACGCTCTGCATTTAAATGTTAGTTGCAAATAGCCGTTGGGGTTTATGATCATTGTGGTCGATGCCACGTAGGCGTATCGAAACGGCATAACCCGTATCAAAACGTTGGGAAAAATACACATCCAGAAAAACTCGTTTCGAAACTCGTATCGAAACTTTTTGACACTGGATGACCCCGTATCGAAACGCCTAAGGGTGTTTCGATACACCTGGACGGTTTTGTTAAGTTTGGCTTTGAAAACATGTAAAAACCATTAAAAACATCCCCTAAACATAGTTTCAAGTTATTTGGACTTTGGAAATAGTTTTGAATTCTTTTTAAATCAGTCCACACCATTTTTTAATTATTATATCAAAACATTAGTTCTACAATCTCCCCCTTTTTGATATAATAAAACTAACTTGAAAATTTGCTTGTGATTCCCCCCCTTTAAATTTAAAAATATGAATAAGAGATCAAAAATTTGAAAATCAATTTGAGCTCCCCCTTATTCATTTGAAAATTCAATTTTTTCAAACCATTTCTCCCCCTTTTTGTTATATCAAAAAGAATTCAAAATACTTTTAAGTTCAAAATAAAAATAGAGATAAAAAATGACAAAAATAAGAATTTGGTTTTAAAATGGCTCTCCCTTACTCAAAACATCATAAAAAGTGTTAGTCCAACATATATGATCATCTAGTTGACATAAATAAAAACTAAACCAAATAAAAGCAAAGACAACTAGATTTTACCACACTTGAACTTAAGGGAGGATGTGAAGCCTTCCTTTTTCAAGTGTTCTTCCTTAGTGTGCATGGAGCTCCCCCTCATTAATTTAACTTGTTGGTCACTCTCCATCACACCTAGCAAAAGACAATCAAGTGATTTTTGGTATCCAAATTTCTTTGGATCCATAAACATTAGTAGCACAAATTTTAGTCCCCTTAGAAATCCATTTTTCAATGTCATCCTTTTTAATTGAAGTACTAAGTCCTTTTGGGACCTAAATACTTCTAAAACATTTCCCTTTTACAAATCTAGGGGCACTAGATTGTCTTACATAAAAATTTGATTTTCCTAAATCATTTTTCTTTTGAAGTTCATTGGACATCAAATCCTTTTTATTGAACTTTATGAAGCAAATTTCGTAAATCAAAACACTTTTGTTCAAAATCTTTCAATTTTGCTTCAAGTTCAAGATTTGTTTTGGAAAGCAAATCATTCTCAATTTTTATTTTTGAAATCAACTTTTTGTTTTTGGAAAATGATGCCTTGAATTCCAAAAGCAAATCATCATAGGCATCTTGTAACTCATCAAATGTATATGAATTTGAAATAGATGAGTTAGAAGTTACCTCCCCCTCATTGAGAGTCATCAAGCATAGGTGGGCTACTTCATCATCGGTGGAGTCTTCATCGCTCCATGTGGCCACGTGTGCTTGCTTTGAAGATGATCCCATCTTGTTGGACTTGTGGGATTCTTTCATCTTCTTCCTCGATTCATGATTGGAATTTTCCATTTCGCTCTTCATGAATCGGGCAAATTTGTTGAAGAGATAGGTTATCTCTTCATCTTCACTTTCCTCCTCACTGGAATCTACATGATGACAAGTGGAGGATTTGAGAGCAATGGCATTTGTGTTGATGCCAAGCCCTTTGATCTTCTTCTCTCCCATAACTCTAATTTCTTCCCTCTTCTTCTCATCTTCTTTATTCTTCTTTATGATTTTATGAGTAAGAAGTGACCCCATGAGTTCATCAAGCTTCAAGGTCTTCAAATTCTTGGCTTCGATGATGGCGGTCCTCTTTGAGTCCCATTACTTGGGAAGTGAGTAGATGAGCTTTCGGACAAGTTTCTCCTCTAGAATAGCTTCTCCATATCCCTTGAGACCATTGGTGATTGTGGAGAACCTATCAAACATCTTCTCGATGTTCTCTTTCGGATCCTTCTTGAAGTTCTCATACTCTAAGGTGAGGATCCCAATCTTGGTCTCCTTAACTTCATCGGTTCCCTCGTATGTGACTTCAAGCTTGTCCCATACCTCCTTGGCACTCTAACAAGAAGACATCTTCTCATAGATGGTTGGGCCAAAAGCACAAAAGAGGATGTGCAAGGCTTTGCATTTGAGCTCTATCTTCTTGCGATCGTCGGCACTCCACTCCGCTTTGTTTCGTTGAGGCACGAACGGACCATCTTCAACTATGTCCCATAGCTTGTAGTCTCTTGACTTAATGAAAAACTTCATCTTTGTCTTCCAATGGGCATAGTAGGTTTTGTCGAAGAAGGGCAGTTTGTCGATGGATTGCGCCAATGAGCCGGTTGTGTGAAATGATGATCGAGCTTGCTGGATCTTCTCAATAGGATGTTAATCCTCTTCGATTGAGCCAAGCTCTTATACCAATTGTTGAGTTATGAGGATGCTCGATTCCTTGAACCGATCTTGCTCACCAAGTGGTGGAGAGGTGGAATTTTGGGTGGATGTGGTGTGGAAGCTAAAATATAAATGACAATGATTTTAGAGTGGTTCAACCTTCTAACCAAGGTCTACATCCACTACCTTAGCTTCCCACTAAGGATTTCCAATCTATCCACTATTGATTCATCCCCTTTTTTAGGATTAGGAGGAAACCCTTATACACCGATCAAGCTTTCTACCCAAAGCCTTGATCAAACCCTCTGTAACCCCCGTAGCCCGGTCTAGACGGTTGACCCGAACTACGAAGATTACACGGGGAAAACCAAAGTCAACCCGAAAGTCAACCTTGATTAACGACCCTTTTTTTTTCTTTTTTAATCTTGTCTAGATGCACATTAACCTTAAGTGTGATCATACATACAACATATCAAAAGATCACAAACATCAGAGATCAAACAGGGACCCAATTGAACAAATTACAACTTTAAGGACCAAATTGTAAATTCTGATAAATTAAGGGATTTAACCCAAATTAAAGTTACCATCTTGAAATTAGTCAGGTTTCATGCTTCTCTGTGAAATTTCAGCTCAAACGGACATTCCAAACTCATACAATTGATCAGACAAGATTCAGGACCAAAACGTAAACAAAACGAAACATCCAAAGATACTTTTAACTGATTTTAACGGTCGGGTATCGATACGCCACGTGTCGTATCGATGCTCGGGGAAGGCAGTAACCAAACTCTAGCAACGGTATCGGTACGGGTTACCCCGTATCGATACGGCCATCATACGGTATCGGTACCTGTTCAACCGTACCGATACGCCTGGGCAGGAATGAGCATATTTGGCTCAGGCGTATCGATACGCAAGCCCGAGTACCGATACCCCTGCCTGATTTCGACTCAAAAACCACCACAATCATACTTCAAACTCCAAATTAACATCACCAAACCATACCACTTAATCATACAACATGCAAGAACCATAATTGCATCAACGATTCAACATTTAAGCATCATATGTGAAAAGCCCCAATTCATATAGCATGCTTCCTACTTAAGCTACCATTCAAGCAATAAACCTTCATAAGCAAGCAATATAAATTCAATCCAAAAACCGGCAATTCAAACAATCATTTAACATCCATAGGGAGTCTCAAACACCTCCCAAAACATACACATTGGTCCCCCATTGCCAAATCAACCAAAAGCTAAAATGTTTAACAAAACCTTCCATACATTGAGCTTTACTTGAACTTGTGTGCTTGCCTCCTCTTGCTGCCCTCAATGCACTCTAATGCTCTGCATTATTGAATCAAGAAAACGAGAGAGCGTAAGCCAAAGCTTAGTGAGGAGTGCTCTTTAAAAACCATTCAATAATGCATTTAAAACCATTTGTAAATCATGCTTGTAAACAACCTTTACACATGCTCAAAGCATACTTTAAATCAAGCAATAACATGCTTCCACATTTCATTTAAACTAGCATCTCATGCTTCAACATAAACATTAAATCATGCATCTCATGCATCTCATGTACAATACATGTCATATTGGCTCAAGTGATACATTTCATTTAGAAATCAAGTTCAACAACTTTCCCCAAGGACTTTTAAACACCTTGGACCCCAAGGACTTTTAAACACCTTGGCCATGGACTTTTAAACACCATGAATGGACCACACAAGGACTTTTAACCACCTTTGTGTCCGTAGCTTGAATTACCCCAAGGACTTTTAAACACCTTGGCCCCAAGGACTTTTAAACACCTTGGCCCCATGGACTTTTAACCACCATGGAAAGGAGCACCTAAGGACTTTTAACCACCTTAGTGTCCGCAACAAGATTCATCCAAGGACTTTTAACCACCTTGATGATCTTAGATAACAAGGCTCACTCAAGGACTTTTAACCACCTTAGTGACCTTCACTTTTACAAACCATCACTTGCCAATACACACTTTATACATCATATAATCCACTGTTTTAAAGCATTTAAACCAAGCCATTTCATCATGCATTTCAAAGCATTAAATCATCATTTAACAATGCATAAAAACAAGGTACTCTTACCTAGAGACACCCTCAACACATGGCTTAAAACATCAGCATAAATCATGCTAAAACATCAGCAATTAACATGCTAAAACATGCTTTCCAAAACAGTAGCAAATCATGCAAAATCATCATTTCACATTTCATCAAAGCATGGCCACCACTTTAAGAGAGTAATCCGAAAACTTACACTTGAGCTTAGCAAAGTTGTTTAGACTTATACTAAGCCCCCAAAACCTTCAACCTTTGGTTTAAAAGCTGAAAATCCATTTTCACTCACCGATTACCAAACAAGCCTAGCCAACAAGCTTTCCAAGCTTCCGAAACCTTCCGATAACACCTCCAAAGCTCAGGGATCAACCTCCCCTGTTTCAAGCACATAAAAACAGAACATTAATGCATCCTTATGCATTAAAACACCAGCAACATCAACACAACTCGCTGCTCATCACAAATCTAACAATTTGGCTACCAAACACAACCGAAATCATCTCCAAACACTTCCAAAACTTAACCCAGCCAAGATCCATCACTTCTAACCATTTTTATACATCACATAACATGCAAAAAGATCACAACCACGTCCTTATACCTCCAGATATAACAGATCACCAATTACACTCCAAAAACAACCAAAAACTCAAGCCAAACTTAGGAAATTCAACCTATCCGGGATTGCATTGATTAAACCTCAACTTCTAATCATTTTAGCATTCATTTAACATCAATTTAACACCTCAAAACCCTGCTTAAACAGATCACACGAAATTTTCACCAAAATCACCAAATCTTGCATTTTAGCCAAAAATCAAGATCTCAATTGAAAAGCCTTTAATAAAACATGAATCAAGGATTGAGAACTTAGGAATTTCAGTAAAGAACTGATAGTTTAGAGGAGAAGGACGTTCTTACCTCCAAACTTGAATTTCTCCATTTTAGAGCCAAAATGCTTGATGAATCAACTTGTAAATTGTGAGGTTTTGATGATGAGATGATTAGAAATCAAATGAGAGTTGAAATGAGAGATTAAGAAGTCAAAATCAGAGAAAGAAATCTGAGGAAATCTTGTTTGGGTAGAGAGAAAATGAGAGAAAAGAGAATTTGAGAGAAAATAGAAAAATTTGTTAAGAATTGGTTAAAATGATTTCCCTCTCTTTTCTTAATCTTTAAAATCAGATTTTAGACTTAAAATATCTTAGAAAAATCTGGAGAAATCCTTTTTGGAATAATAGCTCCTTAAAGATTCAAAGTTTCAATCCTTTATAAAACTGTCCCGCAACTTTCAAAAATTACATTTTGGTCACTAGCCAAAATGTCAACCTTCCGAACCTCATTTTCCAAAATTGATTTCACAGTTCACTTTTATATATTAAAAGATGATTTTAGAATATTTTTCCATATTTTTAATGCAACCCGAACTAGGTTTTCCTAAATTCCCTCTTATATATTCGATCAGCACATTGACCAACCGGTCAACGCCCAAGACTTCCAAGCCCAAAACCGGGGCGTTACAACTCTCCCCCCTTAAGAAATTTCGTCCTCGAAATTTACCTGAAGGAAAGAGATAAGGAAACTGCTTCAGCATATCCTCCTTCCGCTCCCACGTGGCTTCCTCAACACCGCGATGCTTCCACAGCACCTTCACCAACTCAATGGTCTTGCCACGAAGAACCTTGCTATCTGAATCCAGAATCTTCACTGGTTCCTCATCATAGGTCAAATCCGGATTCAATTCCACCTCCTCCACAGGCAACACATGCGAAGGATCAGATCGATACCTCCGGAGCATAGAAACATGGAACACATCATGAATCTTCTCCAGCTCCTGAGGTAACCTCAACCGATACGCAACAGGACCAACACGCTCAACAACCTCATACGGTCCAATGTATCTAGGGCTCAGCTTACCCTTCCGCCCAAACCTCATCACCTTCTTCCAAGGCGAAACCTTCAAGAACACGCGATCACCCACCGCAAACTCTATCTCCCTACGCTTCAAATCCGCGTAAGACTTCTGCCGATCAGAAGCAGCCTTCAACCGCTCACAAACGAGCTTCACTTTCTCGGTGGTACCTTTCAACAAAGCAGGCATCGAAACCAACTTTTGACCAGTTTCAGCCCAACACAGAGGAGTCCTACACTTCCTCCCATACAGAGCCTCATAAGGTGCCATCTGTATACTTGCCTGAAAACTGTTGTTGTAAGCGAACTCAACCAAAGGCAGATGCTTCTCCCAAGAACCTTGGAACTCTATCACGCAACATCTCAACATATCCTCCAAGATCTGAATAACCCGCTCAGACTGGCCATCCGACTGAGGATGATAGGATGTACTGAAATGCAACCTTGTACCCAGAGCTTGATGCAAACACTGCCAAAAACGCGACGTGAACCTCGGATCCCTATCCGACACGATCGACTTAGGCACACCATGCAACCTCACAACCTCAGCAACGTACAGCTCTGCCAGCTTATCCAAGGAAAACGTAGTATGCACAGGCAAGAAATGTGCACACTTCGTCAGGCGATCCACAATCACCCAAACAGAATTCTTCTTCGACGGAGACAAAGGCAAACCAGATACAAAATCCATGGTAACCCTCTCCCACTTCCATTCAGGGATTTTCAACGGTTGCAACAAACCAGAAGGAACCTGATGTTCAGCCTTAACGCGCTGACACACCAAACACTTGCTCACGAACTCTGCCACATCCTTCTTCAAGCCCACCCAATAGTACTCATCACGAAGATCGCGATACATCTTTGTACTACCAGGATGCATAGCAAAAGGACTACTATGACCTTCAGCTAGAATAGCATGCCTCAACTCAGCATCTGCAGGCACTACTATCCGATTACCAAAACACAACACCTCATCCTCATTAAAACAGAAATCCGAAGGTCTACCCTCCGCGATATCCTGAACATGAGACACCAAGGAATCATCCAACAACTGCTTATCCTTGATCAACTAAACCAACGAAGGTTTCACTTGCAACTCAGCAACAAGACCACCATCCTGCGATATACTCAAGCTAGCAAACATAGCTCTCAGCTCAACAGCTACCTTTCTACTCAAGGCATCCGCAACAACATTGGCCTTTCCAGGATGATACTCTATCGTCAGATCATAATCCTTGAGCAACTCCAACCAACGTCGCTGCCTGAGATTCAACTCCTTCTGAGACATCAGATACCTCAAACTCTTGTGATCCGTGTACACCGTACACTTCTCACCATACAGATAATGCCTCCAGATCTTCAGAGCAAAAACCACTGCAGCCAGCTCAATATCATGCGTAGGATAATTGCGCTCATGCACCTTCAACTGCCGCGACGCATAAGCCACAACCTTACCCTCTTGCATCAGCACACACCCCAAACCAACATAGGATGCATCACTGTAGACTACAAACTCTTTCCCTGATTCAGGCTGAATCAAGATAGGAGCTTGCGTCAAAGCCAACTTCAGCTTCTCAAAAGCTTGCTGTCTCGCTTCTGTCCACTCATACTTAACATCTTTCTGCAGCAACTTCGTCAAAGGAGCAGCAATCTTGGAAAAACCATCCACAAACCTTCGGTAGTATCCTGCCAAACCAAGGAAACTACGAACCTCCTGAACAGACTTAGGAACTTTCCAGTTCATCACCGCTTCAATCTTCTGAGGATCAACACGAATCCCCTCAGCTGAGACCACATGCCCAAGAAAAACAACCTCTCTAAGCCAAAACTCACACTTGCTCAACTTAGCATAAAGCTGATTCTCCAACAAAGCTTGCAACACAACCCTCAAATGCTCTTCGTGCTCTTCCTCAGTACGCGAGTACACAAGGATATCATCAATGAACACCACAACAAACTTGTCCAGGTATTCATGAAAAACACGATTCATCATGTCCATGAAAGCAGCAGGAGCATTTGTCAAACCAAACGGCATCACAAGGAACTCATAATGCCCATACCTTGTCCTAAAAGCTGTCTTAGGCACATCCACATCCTTCACCTTCAATTGATAATACCCTGACCTAAAGTCAATCTTAGAGAACACAGCAGCTCCCCGAAATTGATCAAAGAGACCATCAATCCTCGGCAAAGGATACCGATTCTTGATAGTCAACTTGTTCAGCTGACGGTAATCAATGCACATCCTCATCGTGCCATCTTTCTTCTTCACAAACAAGACAGGAGCACCCCAAGGCGAAACACTCGGCCGGATGAAACCACGATCAAGCAACTCTTGCAACTGCGTCTTCAGCTCCTTCAGCTCCTTAGGTGCCATTCTATAGGGAGTAATGGACACAGGAGTGGTATTCTCATACAGCTCAATACCAAACTCCACCTCGCGATTAGGAGGTAAACCAGGCAACTCCTCAGGAAAAACATCAGGAAACTCCTTCACAACCCTGATATCCTGCACCCTCAGCTCCTTCGAACTAGGATTCATCACAAAAGCCAGAAAAGCTTCACAACCTTGCCTCAGCATCCTGCTCGCCTCCAAGGTAGAAACAACATTGGCAAGAAACTTCACATTCTCACCAACCACCACCACTTCATAATCATCCGCAAGCCTAAGCGAAACCCGCTTATTCTCACAATCCACAACAGCACGATGCTCAGCAAGCCAATCCATACCAAGGATCACATCAAAACCATAAAAGGGCAACTCCATAAGATCAACAAGAAAGACATGCTCTTGAACAACCAAAGGACACCTTTTATAAAGCTTACGAGTCACAACAGTTTCACCAAAAGAACTAGTGACTCTAACACCAATATCCAAAGACTCAACAGGCAAACCAAGCAACTCAGCATGCTCACGAAGAATGTATGAATGCGTAGATCCAGAATCAATCAAAGAAAGCAATGACAAGGATTGCAAAGTAAAGGTACCTGCAATCACATCTGCATCATCCCTTCCTTCGCGCTGAGCATACACCCTCGCTTGGCCTCCACCCTCAGGTTGAATAGCCACAACATGAGCTACGCCGCGCCCACCTTCCTCTCGCCTCTGAAAATTACCACGGCCGCGCCCACGACCTCTCTGCGGTGCTGCAACAACAGGAGCACGCTCTTGACCACCAGCCATCCTCGGACAATCACGTCTCAGATGATCAGCTGAACCACAATTCCAGCACTCATAACCAGCTGCTATCACAGGAGCTTGCACCTCCCTCCCAGCACGAGGACAGTCACGCCTCAAGTGACCACGGGAACCACAAATCCAACAAGCACTAGGGTCAGCTCTAGCATTGCCGCCCCTAGCAGGTGCACCTCCACCTCTCTTAGACGAGAACTGAAACCTCTGATCACGCCCTCTCTTGTTCCGACCACCACCGGAACTATATTCAGCAGCTCTTTTCCCAGAACTAACTCCAGCACCCTTAGCAGACAAACTCAGATTCATCTCAATGTCTTTGGACCGACTCACCAACACATCGAAATCATTGTACTCAGCAGCTAACATATAGGTCTTAACCTCCGTCACCAAACCATAACGGAACCTTTCGCACCTCTCGCGCTCATCAGGTACCAACTCAGGTGCATACTGGCTAAGACGTACAAACTGTACCTCATACTCAGCCACACTCATGTTCCCTTGGGTCAGAGACATGAATTCACGCTTCTTTTCATCCAGATATCTAACTCCCAGATATCTCCTCTTGAACGCATGCTGAAAGAACGTCCATGTAACATCAGCATCAGCCATCCCAGAGATTGTGGTCGTCCACCACGTATAAGCATCACCTTGCAGCAGTGACACCACACATCCCAGCTTCTGCACATCAGTGCAACTCATTTGTCCTAAGACACGCTTGGTACTCTCTAACCATGCTTCAGACCTCTCAGCTGACATACCCCTAAACTCAGTCCCACCAAGACTGCGCAAACGTTCCAAGGGTAGTCTAGCACCAGCATCTCCCTGATGCCCAGCTCCTTGAGCTCCAGCTACTGCTGCTCGAAACGCACCCGCAATAGCTTGTACAAGCACAGACATGTCAGGTATCGCTTGCCCCTGACCAGCTTCAGGTCCTGCAGCTCCAGCACCATCTGCCTCAGCTCCAGCTCTTTCCCTCTCCGCACCACCACCACCAGGTGGAGGAGGAGGTAACACAGCACTACCAGTGTGCTCATCATTCACATTCCCCTCCGGGGTCGTAGCTCTCGCGCTACTCCTTAACTCTCTACGTGGTGCCATACTTTACCATGCATAACAATACAAAATAAAACAAGTCAGGACCAGCAAGGTAAGCAAATTCCAAGTATTCAAGCTCAATTTCTTTCAAAAACAACATCATCCCTTTAGCTTTTGTTTGGCAATGGGTACCTTCATCATGCATCATCACAACATGCATCACATACACATCATCATATCATATAATTGAACATGCTTTCACTCAACAAACATATCAACCAAACCATGCTTCAATCATGCATTCACACATTCCCAATTACTCGAGAACTCAGCTCTGATACCACCAAATGTAACCCCCGTAGCCCGGTCTAGACGGTTGACCCGAACTACGAAGATTACACGGGGAAAACCAAAGTCAACCCGAAAGTCAACCTTGATTAACGACCCTTTTTTTTTCTTTTTTAATCTTGTCTAGATGCACATTAACCTTAAGTGTGATCATACATACAACATATCAAAAGATCACAAACATCAGAGATCAAACAGGGACCCAATTGAACAAATTACAACTTTAAGGACCAAATTGTAAATTCTGATAAATTAAGGGATTTAACCCAAATTAAAGTTACCATCTTGAAATTAGTCAGGTTTCATGCTTCTCTGTGAAATTTCAGCTCAAACGGACATTCCAAACTCATACAATTGATCAGACAAGATTCAGGACCAAAACGTAAACAAAACGAAACATCCAAAGATACTTTTAACTGATTTTAACGGTCGGGTATCGATACGCCACGTGTCGTATCGATACTCGGGGAAGGCAGTAACCAAACTCTAGCAACGGTATCGGTACGGGTTACCCCGTATCGATACGGCCATCATACGGTATCGGTACCTGTTCAACCGTACCGATACGCCTGGGCAGGAATGAGCATATTTGGCTCAGGCGTATCGATACGCAAGCCCGAGTACCGATACCCCTGCCTGATTTCGACTCAAAAACCACCACAATCATACTTCAAACTCCAAATTAACATCACCAAACCATACCACTTAATCATACAACATGCAAGAACCATAATTGCATCAACGATTCAACATTTAAGCATCATATGTGAAAAGCCCCAATTCATATAGCATGCTTCCTACTTAAGCTACCATTCAAGCAATAAACCTTCATAAGCAAGCAATATAAATTCAATCCAAAAACCAGCAATTCAAACAATCATTTAACATCCATAGGGAGTCTCAAACACCTCCCAAAACATACACATTGGTCCCCCATTGCCAAATCAACCAAAAGCTAAAATGTTTAACAAAACCTTCCATACATTGAGCTTTACTTGAACTTGTGTGCTTGCCTCCTCTTGCTGCCCTCAATGCACTCTAATGCTCTGCATTATTGAATCAAGAAAACGAGAGAGCGTAAGCCAAAGCTTAGTGAGGAGTGCTCTTTAAAAACCATTCAATAATGCATTTAAAACCATTTGTAAATCATGCTTGTAAACAACCTTTACACATGCTCAAAGCATACTTTAAATCAAGCAATAACATGCTTCCACATTTCATTTAAACTAGCATCTCATGCTTCAACATAAACATTAAATCATGCATCTCATGCATCTCATGTACAATACATGTCATATTGGCTCAAGTGATACATTTCATTTAGAAATCAAGTTCAACAACTTTCCCCAAGGACTTTTAAACACCTTGGACCCCAAGGACTTTTAAACACCTTGGCCATGGACTTTTAAACACCATGAATGGACCACACAAGGACTTTTAACCACCTTTGTGTCCGTAGCTTGAATTACCCCAAGGACTTTTAAACACCTTGGCCCCAAGGACTTTTAAACACCTTGGCCCCATGGACTTTTAACCACCATGGAAAGGAGCACCTAAGGACTTGTAACCCCCGTAGCCCGGCCTGGACGGTTGACCCGAACTACGAAGATTACACGGGGAAAACCAAAGTCAACCCGAAAGTCAACCTTGATTAACGACCCTTTTTTTTTCTTTTTAATCTTATCTAGATGCACATTAACCTTAGATGTGATCACACAAACACCATGCTCAAAGATCACAAACATCAGAGATCAAACAGGGACCCAATTGAACAAATTACAACTTTAGGGACCAAATTGTAATTTCTGAAAACTTTAAGGACTTAACCCAAATTAAAGTTACCAACTTGAAATTAATCATGTTTCATGCTTCTCTGCCAAATTTCAGCTCAAACGGACATCCCAAACTCATACAATTGCACAAACAAGATTCAGGACCAAAATGCAAACATTTTGAAACATTTAACCGCCCATGTCAGCCCCCAACGGTCACCCGTTCCGAAACAGGCCAAGGCCGTTCCGAAACACGGGCCGTTCCGCAACGCGTTCCGCAACGGGGGTCTGGCAGAATGCCTTCCGTTTCGGAACGGTGACACCCGTTTCGGACGCCTGGGTTTATGCAGGGCACCCGTTCCGAAACGGTGTTGCCTGTTCCGAAACACCTAGCCCAGAATGTTGCATTTTGCTCACTCAAACACACAATTGATCATTCAAACATGCTCCAAAAGCCACCAAACTTTGCCAACATGCAATTCAACATAAAAGAGACATACTTGCATCAACAATTCAACATATGATCAACACATATGAAAAGCCCCAATTCTATAGGCATGCTTCCTACTCAAGCAACCATTTAAGCACAAACCTTTCAATTCAAACACAATCAAACCAATTCATGATTCAACATCATTAACAACAGTACATAAACATTCTTGATCAACACATACGATCACAATAACAACAATCCGAGAGATTCTACCCCATTGCCCTTATTAACTATAGCTATTCACCGAGACATACATCTCCATTGGAGTCCACCTTGAATCCCTTGCTCCTTGCTGCCCAAACTTCAAGAATCTGCATTGATGGACAAAGAGGAGCGTAAGCACATAATGCTTAGTGAGGAATGCTCAAAACCAAAACACCATCAATGCAGCGGGTCTTTAAAACACTTTAAAACCAACCCGATTGCTTTCCAAAACCATGTTCGAAAACTCTTTTCAACATCAAGCTCAAAACATGCATAAACACCATATGCCAAGCTTAAACAAAACCGTGGAAAACACATCCTTTCCACAACATACCTTTCTTTAACTTGAAAACCACATCAAGCAAGAAACCATTTAAACCATAGTTCAATTAAACCATTTCATGCATTTAATCAAGGCATTATAAAACCATAACATCATATTCACATGCCTTTAACAACAAGTCATACATGACTTCAATGCAACATAGATAATCCAAGCTCACATGCATCATTTATCAAATGACAACCCACACTTGTTCAACATACAAGTAACATGCTTTCACTAGCATTATACACATTTCATGCAACAATGCATCTTACCAAGCATCTCATGCTTCTCATGCAAACATGCATCAACTCAAGCATCTCATGCTTCACATGCAACCATGCATCATTTCAAGCAATCCCATGCTTCACATGCAACTATGCATCATTTCAAGCAATTCCATGCTTCACATGCAACTATGCATCATTTCAAGCAATTCCATGCTTCACATGATCAAGAACATTATATCGGCTTCCAAGAGATCAACCTCATTCACTTTCCAACTTATCGACCCGATCGGATACGCGGATTACAAGCGTGTCCCAACGCTTCCTACACCCTACCCAATCCAAGGTCTTCCAAATGGGCATCAACCTCCATTTGACCTTAACAACCTAAGGTTCCCATGCATGGACTTTTAAACACCACACAACCTTAGCTTTTCCTCAAGGTTACCATGTATGGACTTCCAACCGCCATACACCCTTGACATGCACAAGATCTTTTCCGTATGGACTTTCAACCACCATACAACCTTTGCATAACCGATTGGTAGTTTTAGACATCATCTAACGAGGAACGGGACATCACACACAAGATCCACACATGGACTTAACCATAGCCATTGTGATCTTAACAAGTACAAGGTTCTCACATAAGGACTTTTAACCACCTTATAACCTTTACTTAACCAAGGTCCTCGAATGGGCAACAACCTCCATTATGACCTTAACAACTTAGGTCCTCGAGTGGGCAACAACCTCCACTATGACCTCTTCTCGTTAGGAATACTTGAGGGGAGTCTAACCGGTCCACACTTGACCACTCCGCCTTCAAGGCGACTTTATTCACGGTGCACCCAATCCTATAGCCGGCTAATTATACCCGATCAACGAACCAAGAACCTTTCACATCTCTTGCCAACATAACCATCTTACCATAGTATCCAATGTTCCACATGCATAAACACAATGCAAGGTAATCACATCATTAGCTCAATGATTCACATGCATGCACGTAATGCAAAACCATCACAACATTAGCTCAATGATTCACATGCATAAACAATATGCAAAAGGTACAATTATCATCATTAATCATCATCAACTCACTGTTTTAAAGCATCATACAAAGCCAATGAACAACATGCAACTCTATGCATCAAAATCACAATTTCCATAAACATAACCAAGGATCTCTTACCTTGAGCATCCTTCTCAATTGACTTTCTAACCAGCATTAATTCATGCTAAAACATGCTTACAAAACAGAATTAAACCATGCAATAACACATGCACATCAATCATCAACCACAATTGATTTTAAAACCAAATCATACACAATCCAAGAGCAAAAACCTCTTCACTTACTCTTCAGCTTAGCAAAGTTGTTTAGACTTAAACTAAGCTCCCAAAAACCTTCAAACCATGTTTCAAAAGCTGAAATCCCAACTTCACTCACCGATTACCAAACAAGCCTAGCCAACAAGCTTTCCAAGCTTCCGAAACCTTCCGAAAACACCTCCAAAGCTCAAGGATCAACCTCCCCTGTTTCAAGCACATAAAAACAGAACATTAATGCATCCTTATGCATTAAAACACCAGCAACATCAACACAACTCGCTGCTCATCACAAATCTAACAATTTGGCTACCAAACACAACCGAAATCATCTCCAAACACTTCCAAAACTTAACCCAGCCAAGATCCATCACTTCTAACCATTTTTATACATCAAATAACATGCAAAATGATCACAACCACGTCCTTATACCTCCAGGTATAACAGATCACCAAAAACACTCCAAAAACAACCAAAAACTCAAGCCAAACTTAGGAAATTCAACCTATCCGGGATTGCATTGATTAAACCTCAACTTCTAATCATTTTAGCATTCATTTAACATCATTTTAACACCTCAAAACCCTGCTTAAACAGATCACACGAAATTTTCACCAAAATCACCAAATCTTGCATTTTAGCCAAAAATCAAGATCTCAATTGAAAAGCCTTTAATAAAACATGAATCAAGGATTGAGAACTTAGGAATTTCAGTAAAGAACTGATAGTTTAGAGGAGAAGGACGTTCTTACCTCCAAACTTGAATTTCTCCATTTTAGAGCCAAAATGCTTGATGAATCAACTTGTAAATTGTGAGGTTTTGATGATGAGATGATTAGGAATCAAATGAGAGTTGAAATGAGAGATGTAGATGTCAAAATCAGAGAAAGAAATCTGGAGAATCTTGTTTGGGTAGAGAGAAAATGAGAGAAAAGAGAATTTGAGAGAAAATAGAAAAATTAGTTAAGAATTGGTTAAAATGATTTCCCTCTCTTTTCTTAATCTTTAAAATCAGATTTTAGACTTAAAATATCTTAGAAAAATCTGGAGAAATCCTTTTTGGAATAATAGCTCCTTAAAGATTCAAAGTTTCAATCCTTTATAAAACTGTCCCGCAACTTTCAAAAATTACATTTTGGTCACCAGCCAAAATGTCAACCTTCCGAACCTCATTTTCCAAAATTGATTTCACAGTTCACCTTTATATATTAAAATATGATTTTACAACATTTTTCCATATTTTTAATGCAACCCGAACTAGGCTTTCCTAAATTCCCTCTTATATATTCGATCAGCACTTTGACCGAACCGGTCAACGCCAAAACTTCTGAGCCCAAAACCGGGGCGTTACAACTCTCCCCCCCTTAGGAAATTTCGTCCTCGAAATTTCAACCGGCGAAAAGAGAACAGAACCTTCTCAAACAACACACAAAGCAACACAAAAGCCTTAACCAACACCACTGATCACTTTCTACACAAAACCTCCACCATACACTGTTCACAAATCCAAACTCTCAAAGGTAACCACGACTTAACCTTCCACACAACCAGACAATACACAAACCCAACGTCAACCTGAGGAACTTCAGCTCTTACAGCAAACAACACTGTAATACACATCCTCCAAAACTTGTCTACACAAAGACAACAACCAAACCAACTCAGCCACTAGGCAACCTCTCAACCTCAACAACTCTCGCGATTCCCAAACCTTTTCCAAAGATTTTCCCAACAAGCAGAAATCCTTAAACATCAACTGTTCACACAAACTCTCTAACGAAGCTGACAATCCTTTACACCCATCAAAAACATTACCATAACAGCTCATCAGCACCAAAAACCAGAATCACATCACAACCTCAACTTGAAACCTTCAGCCATTCCACATACCATCAACAGACTTCAAACAGAACTTCTTAATCACAACTAGCCAACCACTGCTCACAAGAACTCAAACAACCAACGAAAACCTTCGATCTTTCACAGCCCTTTCACTACATACTCAACCAGAACACTTGCACTACCAGAACATCACTGAACCAAAACACACATAACAGCTTCAGAACTCTTCAAAGGTTGCCAAGAACAAACACAACCCTTCACAGCAACTTAAAAGCTAAACCACTTCAGCACTTGGAAACACAACCTCAAACTGCAACATCACTTAGCACCAAGGAACTACCACTTCCTTTCAGCTAAACAAACCACTTAGCTGATACTAACCTCAAACAGATACCCTTCATCACCAAACCACTAAACTCTCAGAGCAACAAACACTTTCCTTCTACCAACAAGCCATTCCACTCTCACCATCACAAACAACTAGATAACAAACTCCAGCACTTCTAACTCCCACTCAGCACCAAACAACCTCTAAAAACCATCATCGCACTTAACCCAACCACAACACTAACAGATTCGATTAGTTATTAGCGAGCATGAAAATCGTATGCATGATCACCTACATGCCCTATCAATGCCTGATGTACATGTATGCAAAAACCTCTAATGTTATGCCACATGTATGCATGGACCAACATATATAATATAGTATATATCAATGATTTAACTGTGCATGAATGCCAGTTCACACCCTCCAATAACATCCTCAAAATCTGTCTAAGAACAACCTCTTACTCACCTTTATCTTATCTAACTCCATCATACCAACAACCATTAACCACAAGATATTCACTAAAGCCTTCTTCACACCAAAGATGTCACCAAACCACAACTATCATTACCCCAAACATGCTAGCAACAATACTAAACTTACCACGCAAGGAAAAACCAACAGAAACCAAACTAAGCAACTAAAGCAAAGATCACTTAACAAGGTTACCTGAAAACACAACACCACCCTGAAGCTTCATCGAACGAACTCTCTTCCTTGCGGAACCAACATCCTTCGATTGCACCCTTGCAGCACCAACAAACACTCCTGGGTCACCACCAACTCCTTGCGATAAGAAACCTTGACTGTTCCGCGCCAACATCAAGCAATCACGCCTCATGTGTCCAGCAGACCCACACTTCCAGCAAACTTCGTTTCCCACACTCTTCACAACCTTCTGCTTTTTCTGCCACTTCTGAACCTCGCCTCGGTCGCGCTCACGACCTTTCAAAGATCCTTTAGCCAACATCAAAGCTGACTTCACTCCAAGAGGACAGTCACGCCTAATATGCAACTTAGAACCACATCTCCAGCAAACACTTGTGTCCCAACATTTTCCAACATGTTGCCTTTTACAACAGTCACAAACAGATGACTGAGCTTCCACTCCTTGCTCAGGCAACACTTGCTCACCAGCAGCACTACCCACACCTTGTTCAACCCTTGGAAATTCCCTTCCAAGATACCTTTCATAGAAAGCAGATACGAAGAAATCCCAATCAATATCAAGGATATGTGACGCCACAGCCACAGATGTCCACCAAGAACAAGCATCCTCCAGCATCAGAGAAACAACACTCCCCAGCTTACAGGCATAATCACAGCCTTCCTGATCCAAAATCAGAACTACATTGGCCAACCAGGCCTCAAACATCTCCGGGGAAGAACCATGGTACTCTACAGCACCCAAATCAAGCAAATGCTGCTTCGGCAAACCCACACATTTAGCCAACGCATCCACTGACTTTACCTCAATCGCAGCCTGAGATGTTCCCAACACCTCCTGAACAACAGATAAAGAACTTTCCATCCCGGAACCAGCTTCTTTCCCTTGCCTTACCATCTCAACTTCAGTCACAGAAGACTGAGACAAAACACCTTTACAAAAGGGAGAATTCTTTGACTTAACAACCCGCCCCAAGGCAGCCACCATCTCACTCATCCTCCACTCTTTCATCATCTTTGCCAAACCACTAACAACAACAAACATACAATCACAACAAACAACAAAACCAGTTAGACCAGCATTAAGCAAGGATTCAAACTCCAACTCCAAAATAACACAATAGCTATATTAATAAGGCAATGGGTATCCCGAATCATCCCCCTTTACATGACATAACAATCAACACAACATGAATATCACAACATCAAGCATATCAACAACATACCTTGATCATGCTTACACCAAACAACATCCAACAGCCTCAGCACATTAGCAACATAACATGCTCAAAACACATTCATCATGCATAACATCAGCTCATAACATCCACACATATCCATATGATCTCAACCAAGATTCATAACCACAAATCATGCTTGCATACATCAGCATCATGCTCAAAAACATCAACAGCATACTCAGATACACATGCTTCAACCAGCTTTCAACCATACAACAAGATAAACATCAAGCACACTTACCACAACAACTTACCGTTTTCCCCAACCTTCGCAACTCAGCTCTGATACCACCAAATGTAACCCCCGTAGCCCGGCCTGGACGGTTGACCCGAACTACGAAGATTACACGGGGAAAACCAAAGTCAACCCGAAAGTCAACCTTGATTAACGACCCTTTTTTTTTTCTTTTTAATCTTATCTAGATGCACATTAACCTTAGATGTGATCACAAAAACACCATGCTCAAAGATCACAAACATCAGAGATCAAACAGGGACCCAATTGAACAAATTACAACTTTAGGGACCAAATTGTAATTTCTGAAAACTTTAAGGACTTAACCCAAATTAAAGTTACCAACTTGAAATTAATCATGTTTCATGCTTCTCTGCCAAATTTCAGCTCAAACGGACATCCCGAACTCATACAATTGCACAAACAAGATTCAGGACCAAAATGCAAACATTTTGAAACATTTAACCGCCCATGTCAGCCCCCAACGGTCACCCGTTCCGAAACAGGCCAAGGCCGTTCCGAAACACGGGCCGTTCCGCAACGCGTTCCGCAACGGGGGTCTGGCAGAATGCCTTCCGTTTCGGAACGGTGACACCCGTTTCGGACGCCTGGGTTTATGCAGGGCACCCGTTCCGAAACGGTGTTGCCTGTTCCGAAACACCTAGCCCAGAATGTTGCATTTTGCTCACTCAAACACACAATTGATCATTCAAACATGCTCCAAAAGCCACCAAACTTTGCCAACATGCAATTCAACATAAAAGAGACATACTTGCATCAACAATTCAACATATGATCAACACATATGAAAAGCCCCAATTCTATAGGCATGCTTCCTACTCAAGCAACCATTTAAGCACAAACCTTTCAATTCAAACACAATCAAACCAATTCATGATTCAACATCATTAACAACAGTACATAAACATTCTTGATCAACACATACGATCACAATAACAACAATCCGAGAGATTCTACCCCATTGCCCTTATTAACTATAGCTATTCACCGAGACATACATCTCCATTGGAGTCCACCTTGAATCCCTTGCTCCTTGCTGCCCAAACTTCAAGAATCTGCATTGATGGACAAAGAGGAGCGTAAGCACATAATGCTTAGTGAGGAATGCTCAAAACCAAAACACCATCAATGCAGCGGGTCTTTAAAACACTTTAAAACCAACCCGATTGCTTTCCAAAACCATGTTCGAAAACTCTTTTCAACATCAAGCTCAAAACATGCATAAACACCATATGCCAAGCTTAAACAAAACCGTGGAAAACACATCCTTTCCACAACATACCTTTCTTTAACTTGAAAACCACATCAAGCAAGAAACCATTTAAACCATAGTTCAATTAAACCATTTCATGCATTTAATCAAGGCATTATAAAACCATAACATCATATTCACATGCCTTTAACAACAAGTCATACATGACTTCAATGCAACATAGATAATCCAAGCTCACATGCATCATTTATCAAATGACAACCCACACTTGTTCAACATACAAGTAACATGCTTTCACTAGCATTATACACATTTCATGCAACAATGCATCTTACCAAGCATCTCATGCTTCTCATGCAAACATGCATCAACTCAAGCATCTCATGCTTCACATGCAACCATGCATCATTTCAAGCAATCCCATGCTTCACATGCAACTATGCATCATTTCAAGCAATTCCATGCTTCACATGCAACTATGCATCATTTCAAGCAATTCCATGCTTCACATGATCAAGAACATTATATCGGCTTCCAAGAGATCAACCTCATTCACTTTCCAACTTATCGACCCGATCGGATACGCGGATTACAAGCGTGTCCCAACGCTTCCTACACCCTACCCAATCCAAGGTCTTCCAAATGGGCATCAACCTCCATTTGACCTTAACAACCTAAGGTTCCCATGCATGGACTTTTAAACACCACACAACCTTAGCTTTTCCTCAAGGTTACCATGTATGGACTTCCAACCGCCATACACCCTTGACATGCACAAGATCTTTTCCGTATGGACTTTCAACCACCATACAACCTTTGCATAACCGATTGGTAGTTTTAGACATCATCTAACGAGGAACGGGACCTCACACACAAGATCCACACATGGACTTAACCATAGCCATTGTGATCTTAACAAGTACAAGGTTCTCACATAAGGACTTTTAACCACCTTATAACCTTTACTTAACCAAGGTCCTCGAATGGGCAACAACCTCCATTATGACCTTAACAGCTTAGGTCCTCGAGTGGGCAACAACCTCCACTATGACCTCTTCTCGTTAGGAATACTTGAGGGGAGTCTAACCGGTCCACACTTGACCACTCCGCCTTCAAGGCGACTTTATTCACGGTGCACCCAATCCTATAGCCGGCTAATTATACCCGATCAACGAACCAAGAACCTTTCACATCTCTTGCCAACATAACCATCTTACCATAGTATCCAATGTTCCACATGCATAAACACAATGCAAGGTAATCACATCATTAGCTCAATGATTCACATGCATGCACGTAATGCAAAACCATCACAACATTAGCTCAATGATTCACATGCATAAACAATATGCAAAAGGTACAATTATCATCATTAATCATCATCAACTCACTGTTTTAAAGCATCATACAAAGCCAATGAACAACATGCAACTCTATGCATCAAAATCACAATTTCCATAAACATAACCAAGGATCTCTTACCTTGAGCATCCTTCTCAATTGACTTTCTAACCAGCATTAAATCATGCTAAAACATGCTTACAAAACAGAATTAAACCATGCAATAACACATGCACATCAATCATCAACCACAATTGATTTTAAAACCAAATCATACACAATCCAAGAGCAAAAACCTCTTCACTTACTCTTCAGCTTAGCAAAGTTGTTTAGACTTAAACTAAGCTCCCAAAAACCTTCAAACCATGTTTCAAAAGCTGAAATCCCAACTTCACTCACCGATTACCAAACAAGCCTAGCCAACAAGCTTTCCAAGCTTCCGAAACCTTCCGAAAACACCTCCAAAGCTCAAGGATCAACCTCCCCTGTTTCAAGCACATAAAAACAGAACATTAATGCATCCTTATGCATTAAAACACCAGCAACATCAACACAACTCGCTGCTCATCACAAATCTAACAATTTGGCTACCAAACACAACCGAAATCATCTCCAAACACTTCCAAAACTTAACCCAGCCAAGATCCATCACTTCTAACCATTTTTATACATCAAATAACATGCAAAATGATCACAACCACGTCCTTATACCTCCAGGTATAACAGATCACCAAAAACACTCCAAAAACAACCAAAAACTCAAGCCAAACTTAGGAAATTCAACCTATCCGGGATTGCATTGATTAAACCTCAACTTCTAATCATTTTAGCATTCATTTAACATCATTTTAACACCTCAAAACCCTGCTTAAACAGATCACACGAAATTTTCACCAAAATCACCAAATCTTGCATTTTAGCCAAAAATCAAGATCTCAATTGAAAAGCCTTTAATAAAACATGAATCAAGAATTGAGAACTTAGGAATTTCAGTAAAGAACTGATAGTTTAGAGGAGAAGGACGTTCTTACCTCCAAACTTGAATTTCTCCATTTTAGAGCCAAAATGCTTGATGAATCAACTTGTAAATTGTGAGGTTTTGATGATGAGATGATTAGGAATCAAATGAGAGTTGAAATGAGAGATGTAGATGTCAAAATCAGAGAAAGAAATCTGGAGAATCTTGTTTGGGTAGAGAGAAATTGAGAGAAAAGAGAATTTGAGAGAAAATAGAAAAATTAGTTAAGAATTGGTTAAAATGATTTCCCTCTCTTTTCTTAATCTTTAAAATCAGATTTTAGACTTAAAATATCTTAGAAAAATCTGGAGAAATCCTTTTTGGAATAATAGCTCCTTAAAGATTCAAAGTTTCAATCCTTTATAAAACTGTCCCGCAACTTTCAAAAATTACATTTTGGTCACCAGCCAAAATGTCAACCTTCCGAACCTCATTTTCCAAAATTGATTTCACAGTTCACCTTTATATATTAAAATATGATTTTAGAACATTTTTCCATATTTTTAATGCAACCCGAACTAGGCTTTCCTAAATTCCCTCTTATATATTCGATCAGCACTTTGACCGAACCGGTCAACGCCAAAACTTCTGAGCCCAAAACCGGGGCGTTACAGGACTTTTAACCACCTTAGTGTCCGCAACAAGATTCATCCAAGGACTTTTAACCACCTTGATGATCTTAGATAACAAGGCTCACTCAAGGACTTTTAACCACCTTAGTGACCTTCACTTTTACAAACCATCACTTGCCAATACACACTTTATACATCATATAATCCACTGTTTTAAAGCATTTAAACCAAGCCATTTCATCATGCATTTCAAAGCATTAAATCATCATTTAACAATGCATAAAAACAAGGTACTCTTACCTAGAGACACCCTCAACACATGGCTTAAAACATCAGCATAAATCATGCTAAAACATCAGCAATTAACATGCTAAAACATGCTTTCCAAAACAGTAGCAAATCATGCAAAATCATCATTTCACATTTCATCAAAGCATGGCCACCACTTTAAGAGAGTAATCCGAAAACTTACACTTGATCTTAGCAAAGTTGTTTAGACTTATACTAAGCCCCCAAAACCTTCAACCTTTGGTTTAAAAGCTGAAAATCCATTTTCACTCACCGATTACCAAACAAGCCTAGCCAACAAGCTTTCCAAGCTTCCGAAACCTTCCGATAACACCTCCAAAGCTCAGGGATCAACCTCCCCTGTTTCAAGCACATAAAAACAGAACATTAATGCATCCTTATGCATTAAAACACCAGCAACATCAACACAACTCGCTGCTCATCACAAATCTAACAATTTGGCTACCAAACACAACCGAAATCATCTCCAAACACTTCCAAAACTTAACCCAGCCAAGATCCATCACTTCTAACCATTTTTATACATCACATAACATGCAAAAAGATCACAACCACGTCCTTATACCTCCAGATATAACAGATCACCAATTACACTCCAAAAACAACCAAAAACTCAAGCCAAACTTAGGAAATTCAACCTATCCGGGATTGCATTGATTAAACCTCAACTTCTAATCATTTTAGCATTCATTTAACATCAATTTAACACCTCAAAACCCTGCTTAAACAGATCACACGAAATTTTCACCAAAATCACCAAATCTTGCATTTTAGCCAAAAATCAAGATCTCAATTGAAAAGCCTTTAATAAAACATGAATCAAGGATTGAGAACTTAGGAATTTCAGTAAAGAACTGATAGTTTAGAGGAGAAGGACGTTCTTACCTCCAAACTTGAATTTCTCCATTTTAGAGCCAAAATGCTTGATGAATCAACTTGTAAATTGTGAGGTTTTGATGATGAGATGATTAGAAATCAAATGAGAGTTGAAATGAGAGATTAAGAAGTCAAAATCAGAGAAAGAAATCTGAGGAAATCTTGTTTGGGTAGAGAGAAAATGAGAGAAAAGAGAATTTGAGAGAAAATAGAAAAATTTGTTAAGAATTGGTTAAAATGATTTCCCTCTCTTTTCTTAATCTTTAAAATCAGATTTTAGACTTAAAATATCTTAGAAAAATCTGGAGAAATCCTTTTTGGAATAATAGCTCCTTAAAGATTCAAAGTTTCAATCCTTTATAAAACTGTCCCGCAACTTTCAAAAATTACATTTTGGTCACTAGCCAAAATGTCAACCTTCCGAACCTCATTTTCCAAAATTGATTTCACAGTTCACTTTTATATATTAAAAGATGATTTTAGAATATTTTTCCATATTTTTAATGCAACCCGAACTAGGTTTTCCTAAATTCCCTCTTATATATTCGATCAGCACATTGACCAACCGGTCAACGCCCAAGACTTCCAAGCCCAAAACCGGGGCGTTACACCCTCTTTACAAAAGAGAAAGATAAGCAAACTTATATCCTTCAAATAGGTATTTGTTTGCACAATTTAGCACTCACCCAAACCCTAAAACACTTGAGCAAATCTGACAATTTTGGCTCACTAGTGTTTGTCTATACAAGGAATGACAATTTAGCTCTAAGACAATTTCTTGATCATTTGTTGATTGAAAATTAAAGCATTAACCATATCTTGATGCTTGGAGGTCCCTTTTATACTCTTTGATGAGTTTGTAGTCGTTACTAGCCATTAGGGTTGATTTGGAGCCGTTGAGGACTTTATTTCCTACCATAAATGCAGTTCTACTGCTACCCATATCGAAACGCTCGAACCCGTTTCGATACGCTCTTCAAGTAGAAAGAGTCGTTGCAGTTTGATGAGCATCCATATCGAAACGCCATGGGTCATATCAAAATGTCCGTATCAAAACGTTAGGCACCATATCGAAACGCTCTGCATTTAAATGTTAGTTGGAAATAGCTGTTGGGGTTTATGACCGTTGTGGTCGATGCTACGTAGGCGTATCGAAACGGCATAACCCGTATCGAAACGCTGGGCAAAAATACACATCCAGAAAAGCCCGTTTCGAAACCCGTATCGAAACTTTTTGACACTAGAAGACCCCGTATCGAAACGCCTAAGGTGCTTCGATACACCTGGACAGTTTTGTTAAGTTTGGCTTTGAAAATATGTAAAAACCTTTAAAAACATCCCCTAAACATGGTTTCAAGTTATTTGGACTTTGGAAATAGTTTTGAATTCTTTTTAAATCAGTCCAAAACATTTTTCAATTATTATATCAAAACATTAGTTCTACATTTTGACATTTCAAACAATTCGATATGTTTCGCCACTTTGATCAATTTAGATATACGAAGAACTTCCAATCAATATATCTTAAGGTGTTTATCCAGGGTTCGAGAAATCCAAGTGTTTTGTTATCACACATATTTGCACCTTGATACCAAAGTTATTCCTCATAGAGCAGTGATTTAGAAAGAGTAATCAGTTTATCAGGTCGACTATGAAATTAGAGGTCATTTCCTTCGTTAGGGGTATTTTAGTCATTCTTACTTCTCAAAGGTATAATCATTATTTCTTAATGAAATAATTCAAATATCAAATCCTTTAACTCTGTTAATTGGATCGGGAGTGTCGCGACCGTTTTTTGAGAACCCGTTTTTTAATTGTTTGGAATAAAAAAATAGCCTGACGTTTAAATTTTGGAAATTGGGGTTTTAGCCAATTTTATCTTAATTTTACATTTTTAATCAAAATTCCCTTTTATTTGATGAAAAATCATTTTTGAGTCGCCACCGGCCACTTTGGTAGGCCGGACACCATCAAAACGCACCAGAGATTCTTTTTGAGAAATTTGGGTTTGGGAGTCGGTTACGTGTAGGGAAGGGTTGGCACCCCTACGAACGCCCGTTATCGGTACCTTATTAATTACACGTGGTATTTTGGAATTTCGAACATTAATTTTGATTTAATTAAATATTTTAACTGTAAAATGAATTTTATTCCGAATGAGAGTATCCTTTTGTAAGAAAATACATTTCGATCGAATATAGTTATGAAACATCCAATTACATTAAGACACTTCAACTTATATTCGAAAAATGTACCTCAACGCAAAAGATTTAATGCATGATTAATTATTGTCTTGTCATTTTTAGGTAAACCCTAATTATGCTTCATTAATTAATTTAATTAAAAAAATCTATGAATATTATCAATTTTTGGACATGAAAGACAACGTCCAAAATAATATTGGACCATATCTTTAATAGGCCCAAAAGCAATAATATTCCTAATTAAAGTGACTCTAATTATTAGTCCTATTTTGATTTTTAAATTTACCTAATTGATGATTTATTTCCATTTTAAGTTGAATACTCATTAGTTAACCTCACTCTAATAGCTTTAATCCTATTTTAGCATGTGATTAATTGTCCAAACAATATATGATATGATATTTAAAAAACATTCAAACACACAAATTAATTGAAACACTAAAGAAATTAAATAAAATAATTAATTAAGGCAATTAAATTCTAAAAAGGGACCATATTGAATTAAATTGAAATTTAGGTGACCAGATTACAAACAAATAGGTGACTGATTTGTAAAGAAACTAAAACCCAAGAGCCCAAGTCTAAACCCTTAAAAAGATCAACCCAAACCCATTTAAACCAAACCCAAATCGTTTAACCCGAGCCCAAAATTCTTCAACCCATTGAATTAAAACCCCAAACCCAATGTTTTAAGTCGACCGGGTCACGGACCCGTATCCAAACCTGTGTGAAAACACGCGGATCTTCTGTGACCCGACCTTCAAAACGACACCGTTCCCAACTCGGTAGAAATAGACTCAGGCCGAGTTGGAACGGTCATTTGATCCATTCTCTCTCTCTCTCTTCTCAACTCTCTCTCACTCTAAATCTTCTGAATCCAAACACCAAAACCATTTAAAAAACAAACCATTTCGATCAAAACCCTTGTTTTTGCCTCGGTTCTTCCTTTGTTCTTCAAAATTCACTCGTTCGATCTTCAAAAACACCAAAAACCTTCCCCAAAATAGTTTTTAAAGATCAAAAACCCTTTTTCCTCAAGAACTAACCAAGAACTCTTCAAAGTTCCTTGGTTTAATCTTCACAAACACTTAAACTTTCCTGAAACTTGTTTTTTAAGATCAAAATCCATTTTTTTCACAAACACACCATGAACCCTTCGAAACCCTTTGATTTTTATCCTCACAAACCCCTAAAACTTCTCCGATGAGTTTCTTGGCCGTCGGGATGATATCAATCACCAAATATCATCTCTGCTCTCCTCCTTCCTCTTTCCGATGACTGGACCTTCTCCGGCGTCCCTGTAACCTCCAACCACCGTCTCACCTTCTTCTTCCTTTTCCGATGACCGGACCTTCTCTAGTCATCTTCTCCATCCAGACTTGGCTTTTTCGGCCGCCGTCTGCAACTCCGACCACCGCCTCCGCCGTCGCCGAAACCCTAATTCTACCCAAAAAAACTCCTTTTTAACCTTAATCCTAGATCTAAGTCCCGTTTCGTCAGAAACACCCCGCTTCTCTCGATCCTAGGCTATCTACCCAAAACCAGTAACCTCTTATCTCTATTTTTCGACTTTGACTACGGTTCGAACACTCAAACCCTCACTCCGACGACATTTCCGGCATCGACAAAGCAAGATAAGCCTTCAGACCCTCCTCTTTCTATTTTTTATTTATTTCTTATGTTCTTTTAGTTTTGAACTAGATCTGACTTTAGGATTTAGATCTGTGTTTTATATTTATTTAGATCTAAGCTTTAATATGAGTTATAGATCTGATTTGTTTTTGAGTTATGGTTTAAAGTGTGTATTATGCTTGAGATCTGGTTTTTTTAGACAGGTTATGCTTCGGTTTTTGAGAGATCTAACTTGTTTCAGTGTTTTCGAACAGATAAAGAGGGGAAAAAGACTTGAACAGAGGTAAAAATACCTCAGTTCAGTGTTCTGGTCGTTCCGATGAGCTTCCGGCAATGTCTCTTTGTCTGGTTGTTTTCCTCGATCGACTCAGACACCTCAGGTATCCTCTTTTCCTCTTTGACCTTTCGTTTTCTTTTTGGTAATTATTAGTGCAATTATTACTATCTTAATTAAAGCTTTTCTCTCTCTTCGCAGGTATTTATACATGTTGTCAGACGTGACGTCATCTTTGCACGGCTGGCAAGGCCAGCTGGTCCCAGGTCGATAGGAATCCGAGTGAAAAAGAAGAGGCCAATACCATCGTAACACGTGTTCATTGGGGCTCGAATTCGAGCGGGAAAAAGAAACACAGAGAAGTTTTTGTGTTTGTTGGGCTATTTGTGAGTTGTAATGGGTTAGGTTTGAGTTGTTAACAGCTGCAATGGGTCATTGGTTCGGGCTTTATAATGTGTTGGGCCTTTTGTATATACATTTGGGTTTTGTATTATTTTTTTGACTTTAATATATTTTGGGTTTTTGCTATTATATGTTTTATTTATTTATTATTATACTATATATATATATATATATATATATATATATATATATATATATATATATATATATATATATATATATATATATATATATATATATATATAAGCCCGGAAAAAAGTCCAGTTCTATAGCTACCCCTCTTTGCCCATTGATGTGGAACAAGAATAGGGCAAAGACTGAAAAGACACGGATTTTGTCCGAATCATCTGCTCGTCAAAGCTTGAAGTTGTTCTTCTCATTATGAATTTCTTCAATCTTTGATAATCTGGCATCGCTCCATCTTCTGAGGTCTGAAGTTGTTCTTCTTATTATGAAATTCTCCATTCCATGTTCTTTCGTTAGTCTGCATTTTGCGGCGAAACTGAATAAGCAAGCTCTTCTCATTTGGAACTTCCTCATTCTTCAACGAATGAACTCTTCCCATTATGAATCTTCTTTACTGGACGGACTCTTCTCATTATGAATCCTTCTTTGCTGGACGGACTCTTCTCATTATGAATCATTCTTTGCTAGGTGGACTCTTCTCATTATGAATCCTTCTTTCTTGGGTGGACTATTCTCATTATGAATCCTTCTTTGTTGAGCAGACTTTTCTCATTATGAATCCTTCCTTGTCATTTTCTTGTTAAAACGAATGAAATATGCAGGTTAACATGATCCTAATGTCCTATATGATGCATGAACCATGGTTTGCTCAAATCCATCAATCAGCCTCTGCTCTTTTGGACTCCTTTTTGGATGCTCCTCGTCTAACTTCATCCCACACCAAAACTTGGCCATTGAAACCTCTTTTCTGTGTTTCTTGCCTTTCGCTCTAAAGCGCCCTTTCGAGTTTTCACTTTAGTTTGCTTTTCTCAAAGCGCCCTTTCGGGTTTTCACTTTTTTCGTTTCTTTGTTCCTTTTTTTGAAAGGCGCCTTTTCAGGTTTTCACCTCCCTTTTTGTTTCTTTTCCTTTTCTTTCTTTTTTCTTTTTTTTTGAAACATTATGGTTAAGGAAGTTTTGCTTTGATTAGCCAAATACTGCTTCTATTAATGATGAAACTTTGTTGAACCTAAAAGTTTCTACTATGCTACAAACACTTCTTCTTCTCAGTAACTGCAAAATTGACTCAGAAGAACCCTGTAATGCTTTGTCCTCATACTTCTGATCATCTCATTATGAGTAAATCATTTTTCTTCGGGTGACAGTCTTCGTTGCGGCATTCATAATCAACCTTCAGCTTTGCAACGCCTCATCTTATACACTCTTCTTCAATTCCTGGAGTGACAAGGTTTACCTGCATTTCTAAAACAAAGTAATGCCAAGAAATTATCTGTTTTTTCATTATATCAACCATTTTAAGATGCTTTGGAATGATAGAAAAAGAAAGCTTAGAAGTGAATTCATGAATTTTATTGAAGCTTATAAATCGGAATACAACGGATTTTGAAATAGTCATGGTAAACAACAAAAAAACGAGAAACAAAAATAGATCTCTGGGCATCCAAGGCATGAAGGATACAACCACCCTGTCAACCAAAAGTAGGGATGCGTTTGCACTTATGTTTGACGGTCTTCGAATGTTACTAGAACGCTTTCAATGTGAAACCCCTTCCGAAATACCAGGTGTCTGAGAGGTCTTGATTATCAAATGCCTAACTTCACTTATTTGAGCTGCCTTTTCAGGTTTTCAACTCAGATCCTCATTTGGTTTCAAGACGCCCTTTGCGGGTTTTCATCTTGAACCCCCTTGTTTTTATTTTCTTTTTTTCTTTTGATATCTAAGGCGCCCTTGGGGTTTTCACCATAGATATTTTCTTTTTTGCGAGAGCGCCCTTTCGTGTTTTTAATCCACTTTTTTTAATCTCTTTTTGTATTCTTCAAGCATAATACTTTTTGACCGAATCCGAATTCACCGGCTTATATAGCTCTGTGCCGTCCATTTCAGCCAGTATTAATGCTCCTCCGGAGAAGGCTTTCTTAACAACATATGGCCCTCTAAGTTAGGCATCCATTTCCCGCGACCGTCTCGGTGTATTTGTAGGACCTTTCTTAACACAAGATCCCCCTCTCGGAATACCCTCGGGCGCACCTTTTTATCATATGCCTGCATTATCCTATTTTGGTACATCTGGCTGTGAAAGATTGCCCTCAGCCTCTTTTCCTCGATGAGATTTAATTGATCAAATCGAACCTGTAGCCATTTTGCATCATCTAACTTTGTTTCTGACAATACCCAGAGCGACGGAATCTCAACTTCAATGGGTAGCACCGCCTCTGTCCCATAAACTAAGGAATAAGGCGTTGCCCCGGTCGAGGTCTGTATTGATGTTCGATATCCAAACAGGGCGAGCGGTAGCTTCTCATGACAGTCCTTGTAAGTTTCTGTTGTCTTTGATATGATTTTCTTTATATTTCTTTTTGCCGCTTCCACTTCCCCATTCATCTTTGGGCGGTAGGTTACTGAATTGTGATGAATGATCTTGAATTGTTCACATACTTCTATTATCACTTTGTTGTTGAAATTTGTAGCATTATCAATAACAATTCTTTTTGGTAGTCCATATCGGAAAATTATCTCTTTCTTCAGGAACTTATTGACTGTGGTTCTTGTGATATTAGCATAAGAAGTTGCTTTCACCCACTTGGTAAAATAATCTATTGCCACAAGGATAAAACGATGTCCGTTTGAAGCTTTGGGATGAATTTGTCCAATAACATCCATGCCCCAAGAAGCAAAAGGTCATGGTGAGTTCATGGTATGTGCAGAGACTGGTGGAGAATTATTCTTGTCAGCATATATCTAGCACTTATGACACTTCTTTGCGTATTCAATGCAGTCTCCTTCCATGGTCGTCTAATAATAGTCGTATCTCATAATCTTCCTGGCTATTGAGAGTCCATTTGCATGTGTGCCACATATCTCGTCATGTACTTCTGTCATTATAGTCCTTGATTTGTTGGCATCAACACATCTCAGCAAAATCTGATATCTGCTTCTTTTGTATAAGATTTCCCCGTCGAGTACATATCTTGAAGCCATTCTTCTGATAGTTCTTTTTTCATTTTCATTTGCCCCCACAAGATAAGTCGGATACTTTAGGTATTGCAAAATATCATGGTACCAAGGATGTTGATCAATTTCATCTTTTATGTTGTAGCAATGAGCATAGGTTTCATAGCTCTGCATTTGGATATGCACCATATCTTCTGATCTGTTTGCAAGGAATACCGAAGCCAGTATAGCTAAGGCATCCACCATTTGGTTATCTTCCCTGGGGATGTATATAAAGGTTATTTCCTCGAACTCTTTTATTAGCTCCAGGATCAATTTTCAGTACTCAATCAATTTTATATCTTTTGTTTCCCATTCTCCACGAAGTTTGTAAATCACCAACGTCGAATCTCCATACACTTTTAAGACTTCTATTTTCCTTTTGATGGCAGCTCGCAGGCCCATCACACAGGCTTCATATTCTGCCATGTTATTGGTACAGAGAAATTTTAGCCTGCTTGTGGACGTGTAGTGTACATCATCTAGTGAGATCAATACTGCTCCAATTCCCCGTCCAAGGGCATTAACCGCTCCATCGAAATACAATTTCCAAGTTTTTCTTTCTAGAATTCTGGCTCCTATCGTGGAGACATTCATCACATCTTCGTATGGGAAATCAAAGTTCAGGGGTTCATAATCCTCCATTGCACGACTGGCTAGGAAATCTTCTATTGCACTTCCTTTTATTGCTTTTTGACTCACGTACACAATGTCAAACTCTGACAATAGCATTTGCCAGTGTGCCAGTCTTCCAGTCAATGCTGGTATTTCCATCATGAATTTCAATGGGTCAAAACGAGAGATCAATCATGTTGTGTGGTATAACATGTACTGCCTGAGCCTTCGAGTTACCCAAACCAGAGCACAACATAGCTTTTGAATAGGTGGATACCGTACTTCGCATTCAGTAAACTTCTTGCTCAAGTAATAGATGGCTCTTTCTTTCTTTCATGTGTCATCATGTTGCCCCAATACGCACCCCATTGAATTCTCGTAGACCGTCAGGTAAAGGATAAGTGGCCTGCCAGGAACCGGTGCTATTAATATGGGAGCATTGGTAAGATATTTCTTGATTTTATCAAATGCCTTTTGACACTCTTTATTCCATTCTCCAGGGTTATTCTTTTTCAACATCCTAAAGATTGGATCACATTTATCGGTCAATTGTGATATGAACCGAGAAACATAATTCAATCTGCCAAGGAAGCCCCGAACTTCTTTCTATGAGCTGGGTGGCAGCAGGTTCTGGATAACCTTCACTTTATCGGGGTCTATCTCGATTCCCCTTCTACTGACAATGAACCCAAGAAGTTTTCCAGATGTTACTCCAAAGGTGCATTTGTTAGGATTGAGTTTCAGTTAGTACTTTCTCAATCTCAAGAATAACTTTCTCAGATTTTGGATGTGCTCCTCCTCAGTATGGGACTTGGCAATCATGTCATCTACATACACTTCAACTTCTTTATGCATCATATCGTGAAACAAAGTCACCATCGCCCGCTGGTATGTTGCCCCAACATTCTTTAGTCCAAAGAGCATCACCTTGTAACAATAGGTGCCCCATAAGGTTATAAAGGTGGTCTTGATCATATCTTCTAGACTCATCTTTATCTGATTATATACTGAGAAGCCATTCATAAAGGAAAACCAGGAATGCCCTGACGTATTATCGACCATAATGTCTATGTGTGGCAAAGGAAAATTATCTTTCGGACTGGCCCAGTTCAAGTCCTTGTAGTCAACACACATTCGTAATTTCTCATCTTTCTTTGGTACAAGAACTATATTAGCCACCCATTCTGGATACTGAGATACCGCAAGGAAACCAGCATCGATATGTTTCTGTACCTCTTCTTTTATCTCTATCGCCATTTCCGGCCTCAACCTTCTAAGTTTATGTTGAACCGGTCTACATTCAGGTCTAATGGGCAATTTGTGCACCACTATGTCAGTGTTCAATCCTGGCATGTCTTGGTAAGACCAGGCGAAGACATCTTTGAACTCGCGTAGTAGATCAATTAATTCTTGCTTTTTTTCTGGGCGAAAATGATGCCCATATCTTTACTTCTCTTTTGGTTTCTTCTGTTCCCAGATTAAGAATCTCCAATTCTTCTTTGTGGGGCAGGATCTGTTTATCTTCTTTGTGGGGCGAAAATGCTGCCCTTATCTTTTTTTGAACGTCTCCTTTTCTTGCATGCGAGATCTCCTCTATTCCCTTTGCTTCTTTAACTCTCTCAATCGGTCTTTTATTGTAGGAGCAAACCCCAATCCAAAATTATCCTTCGTTATCAGAATGGGCATGGATCGCAAACTTCCCTGCAGGTGTTTTCTGAGCCCTTCCCTGTCTTTGCACCCCTTCCAAGCGTCTCTCGTACAGTCAGCTTGGTGCAGTTTGACAGTCTTGGCCGTGGAAATGGCTTTCCCTCAGCCACGAAGGTAGTATTCACAAATTCCAGCGCCTGGAAAGAGCACTCCAAGGCATTCTCATCTGTCTGAATATAAGGCATATCAGTTGTTACAGAGGCAATGATGTCTTCCTCCGCTCCAATATTAACCAACTTTCCTTCTATGACAAACTTGAGTTTCTAGTGTAGAGACGATGGGACTGCCCCTGCTAAGCGAATCCAGGGTCGTCCAAGCAAGCAATTGTAAGTAGGCTTAATATACATATCCACAAAATCAATATTGTAAATTGTCGGTCCTATCAATATGATTTACAATTCTGTCCAGCTTATCCATTGAGATGTTGTTTGGCACAAACGTCTGATTTAGCACCTTCATCAAAGCATTTCGGTGCCCCTCAGAACTCAGTAATAACTCCAGGACTGAAATCATGGCCTGTTGTCGCTTCAATTGTTCCACTATGATGTATTCACTGTGCTTTAAAACCTCATAAATTCTCGGGCTTGCTCCTCTATCACCATTTCATTTATCTTTGGAGCAGGGTTTTCTTCAAAAATCTTTTCAGTGATAGCAGATACCTTTCCTTTAGCCTTCTCAGCTTCTTTCATCACTTCTAGCGAGGAGTAACATCTGCCACTTCGAGTGAAATGGCCTACTTCGTTTACTGCCTCCGCATTTGTCTGCTTTTCTTTCTCTGATTCTTCCTTTGTTTCTTCATTTTGCTTTGTCTCTTGCAACTTCTATTTTTCTGGTATTGATACATTGGTCGTGTAATTCCAAGGGACCGCATTGGTGCTTTTGAAAGCGAACGGAGCAGGAGTTGAGATTACTATTTTTGGTGTCACTATTGGCTTTGTGCTTAGAGCCCTTGGTTTGACAGATACAACCAACGGTTTGTGCACCCCATATTTCACTCTAGAGCTTTCTGATGCACACACCTCAACCTCGTTCCTTAATCAAGCCTTCTCAAAGAACTCAATTTCCTTGTTATCCAACATCTTTTAAACCAGGTCCCTGAACTCCTGACAGTGCTGAATTTCATGATCACATTCCTGATGATATTCACAATACATCTTAGCAGGTACTTCCATCTCAATTTTTATGCCAATTTCAATCATCTTGGCGTTATATAATTGTTCAAACACCCATCTCAACGGAGACTGAATCTCTGAAACATCAGTCTTTCGCCTCTTCGCCTCATCATATTCTTCTATCATGTTCACCTTGCGTCCTCCGTAACTTGGAAGGAAATTAGCAGCAATATTGGGTTCATCAAACTACAATATCCCAATATTGATCAAATTCTGCACCACCTTCTTGAACGATGTGCATGTTTCAATCGAATGTCCCGGTATTCCGTCATGAAATTCAGAGTGAGCATCAGCTTTGTACCATGGAGGGTAACGAGGCTGTAGAGGTATCAGATGATACGGTCTCACCAGATCCGCCTCATGCAACTAAGGGTATAATTCTGCATATGACATTGGGATGGGTGTAAAGTTCAATCTATCATTTCTCGGTCCGCGAGAATCTCTCTTGTTTGAATTTTGAGAGTTTCCAGTCGTGGTTCCGGGTGATGTAATGGTCACGTTTTTCGGTGCCTCATAAGTGTTTGCATTATTCACTTCATTATCTTTCCTCTTATAATTCCTGCGAGAACTCTCTCCACTTTCAATTCTTCCGCTCTTTATTACGGCTTCTATCAATTCTCCTGTCATCACAATGTCAACAAAGTTTTGGGTGGCATTGCTGATAAGCCTCTCAAAGAGCGGTCCTCTCAAAGTCTGTACAAACATGTGGGCAATCTCACTTTCCATTAGCGGGAGTTGTACTTGCGCTGCAATATCTCTCCATCTTTGAGCATATTATCGGAGTATTTCATCACTTCTTTGCTCCACTCCATGCAGCATTACACGGCTCGAGATCATTTCCATGACATGCTTATAGTGCTCCACAAAAGCTCCTGACAGGTTCTTCTAGGATCGGATATTCACCCGGCTTAGTTGGGTGTACCAGCGAGCAGCTAAACCAGTTAAACTATAGTGTATCAGCAACTTTTCATCTTTCAGGTAAGCGGCCATCTTTCTACAATACATCGTAAGATGGGCCTTGGGACAAGAAGTTCCATCGTATTTCTCAAAGTCTGTAGCTTTGAACTTGGGAGGAAGCACTAAATCAACTACCATGCTCATTTCAATAGCTCCTGGTCCCATCACATTGGCTCTCTGTAATTCTAGCAAGCGTGTATCGCCCTGGTTTTTGGCCTAGATGTTTTAGAGGTTGAATCGGGCCGGTCGTGAACGGTTCGAAACTTTAGGGGAGGTTTAGGGAACACCTAGTTCGGGATGCTTTAAAAATATGGAAAAATATCTAAAAATCCGCATTTATTATATAAATGGTTATGGTGAAAACAATTTTACAAAATGTGATTTGGAAATACTACATTTCGGTGTAGTGACCAAATTGCAATTTTTGCAAAAGTTGGCTAGTGACTGTTTTGTAAAGGATTGAAACTTTGAATCTCTAAGGAGATAATTTTACCAAATTGTTTTTATCAGATTTCTCTTTAATATGGGTGTTTTAATAATGATTTAATAAAAAGAATTAAGAGAGAAATCCTATTTTGACCTTTCATAACTACTTTACGATCTTTTTCCCTCTTTTCATTTTCTCTCAACTTCCACTCAGCCAAACACAATTCCCTCACCAATTAATCTCTGATTTTCATCTCTTTTGCTGAGATTTCATTCTCCTAAGGATTTCTAATCTTTATCTCATCAAATCCTTTTGTTTTTACTTTGGATTTTTAAGAAATCTTGCCCAAATTGAGGAGAAATCAGCCATTAGAGGTAAGCTTCGTCCTTCTCCTCTAATGATCAGTTCTTTACTGAAATTCCCAAGTTATCAATCCTTTGTTAATGATTTTTTAGTTGTTTTAATGTTAGAAGCATGAAATTGTTGTAAAAGTCAAGGTTCTTGGTGAGATCTTGATGATTTTCGTAACTCTTTGTTAGGCTATGTTTTGAGGTTGATTTCTAATGTGTTTTGGATGATAAATGATGTTATGAATGAGGTTTTAACAAACAAATCCCGAATAGGTTTGGATTCCTATGTTATAGATGCTAGATTTGTGGTTTTTGGAGTGTCTTTAGTGTTCTGTTGTTGCTGGAGGTATAAGAACGTGTATGCGATGATTTTTGGTGTTGATTGAGGTTTAGAAATGATTAGAATTGATAGATAATGGTTGGGCTTTGTTTTGGGAAAGTTTGGAGGCGATTTCGGTTATTTTGGATAGCCGAAATGGTGCTTTTGAGTAGTGCAGCGAGTTTGAGTGTGTGGCTGGTGATTTCAATGCATGATGACGCATTAATCCTCTGCTCTTATGTGTAATAAAAAGGGGAGACATCTTCGGACGCTTTTGGTGTTGATCCGGAAGTGCCGGAAGCCTAGATATCGTTTTGGCAAGCAAGCGAAACGTAATCGGTGAATGCGAATGGTTTTAGAAGTCCTTGAGGGACAAAGAAACAAGGTTTGGGGATTTAGGATTGGTTTGAAACACCATCCTAAGTCTGGAAGTAAGTATGGCTAGATTTGCTCTCGATATGTGGTTGATGCCCCTAAATGCTTTTAACATGCTCTTGTTTTGAGATAGACAAATTCCTACTGTTTTATGCATGATTTGTAGCAAGAGATGATGCTAGGTATTGATTTCATGAGATATCATGATGTAGTAAAGAGTTTTGAGATTATGATTTAATGCAAAGCATGAGTTATGGTTTTGAAATGAGATGAGATAGATTTGAGAAATGTTGCATCAAAACAGTAGGTGAGATGATGTTTTTAATGTAATATATTGGCATAAATGATGAGATAATTACCGGATATAATTGGTCGACCAATAAGATGAATGTGCACTATAAACTAAAAATCCGTACGTGCTCTTTGGAGTCGGGCAATGGGGGTAGTGCCATCCCGATCCAAAGTGAGAATTCGATGATGAGAGATACCATCGGGGTAGGACTTGGTGGAATACCCAAGCTTTGTGGCGAAGAGAGATACCGCCATGAGAGTCTGGTGATGTGAGATTCCACTGGGGTACGACTTGACTTTGAGTCAAGCTAATCCGAATATCCGAGTAAATATGTTATATGAAATTCCAATATATGAAATTGTATTTGATTCACATGTACCAAATGTTGAGATGATTTATGCTATGAGAAATGCATATGAGATTGTGGTTTATGAAATGCTTGTTTTGCTAAGCATGAGTATGGCTTTGCCATGAGTTTTGCATTGGTTAAATGCATGAGTTAGAATAATGGTACATGTGTTATTCAAATGGAGAATTGCTTTGAAATGGTTTTCAAGCATGTGGTAAAAAGAGCATGTTGTAGAAAATGGTTTTTGAGTTAGAGTTTTAAAGTTACATTGTTGTGTTGGTTTTCTTAGAGCTTGTATCACTAAGAAAATGTGCTTACGCTCTCTTTTAACAACAATGCAGATAATTGAGACGTTTTGGGCAGCAAGGAGGCTAAGGATATCCAAGGAAGTGAGAAGCTCATGTATGGTGATGTTTTCGTATACTTTAGTAATGATATTTGGCAATGTGGATCTATGGTTGATTTTGGGAGATGTATTTTGAACTTCCTGTGGTTGTTGCAAGTTTGCTATGGTATTTGTGGATTGTAAATGACCTTTATGGTTTGATCTTGTGGTTTATGGCTTTCATATGGTTTTAATGATTAGGGAGCATGCCTATAGATTCAATGATTGCATGATTGATGCCATGCTTTAGTTTATGCTTCATCATGTTGATCTTGATGCTTAAACATGTTGCTAGTATGTTGTGGTATGTGTTGGGACATGTTTGGATGTGTTTGAGTGTGTAAAACCAGCTAAATCTGCAATTGCATGGCTGGGCGTAACGAAACGCCCTTATCTGTTTCGGAACAGGGGCCTGAAATGGCCATACTGTTTCGGAACGGGTAAGAGTGTTTCGGAACGTTTTGGCTACTAGAGAGCCATGTTTCGATGCGGGTCTCAGAACGCACCCGAGTATCGATGTAACGCCCCGGTTTTGGGCTTGGAAGTCTTGGGCGTTGACCGGTTGGTCAAAGTGCTGTTCGAATCGTAAGAGGTTAAATTAGGAAAGCCTAGTTCGGGTTGCATAAAAATTATGGAAAAATGTTCTAAAATCATCTTTTATTATAATTAAGTGAACTGTGAAATCAATTTTGGAAAATGAGTTTCGGAAGTGTGACATTTTGGCTAGTGACCAAAATGTAATTTTTGAAAGTTTGGTGGCTATTTTATAAAGGGTTGAAACTTTGAATCTTTAAGGAGCTATTTACCCAAAGAGAGTTTCTCCAGATTTTTCTAAGATATTTTAACTCATAATTCTGATTTTAAAAGAATCAAAAGGAGGGAAAATCCAATTTTAGCTATTTTCTCATTTAACTACTTATTTTCTCTCTATCTTTTTCTCTCAACCCAAACACCCATTTTCCAGAGATCTTGTTCTGATTTTCTCACCTAAAATCATTCTTTCAACTCTTAATTGATTGCAAATCATTGTGTCTTCAAATCCTCTTCAATTGCTTCAAGTTTCATCAAGCTTTTCTATTCCAAAAAGAGGAGAAACTCAAGTTTGGAGGTAAGAACGTCCTTCTCCTCTGAACTTCAAGTTCTTTAATGAAATTCCTAAAGTTTTCAATCCTAATTTGATAATTGATTAAAGGTTTAAAGGTTGATTTATGGATCTTGGCTAATTATGCAAGATTTTGATGATTTCTCTTGATTTTCGTTTGATCTGTTAAATCAGTGTTTTGAGAAGTGTTTTTGATGTTAAATGATCATTAAATTGATGTGGAAATGAGTCTTGATTGATGCAATCCCGGATAGGTTGGGTTTCCTAATTTTAGCTTGTGTTTTAAGGTAGCTTTTGTGGTGATCTTGTGGATCTGGTGTTGCTGGAGGTATAAGGATGGTTGTAGGTTGTTTTTAGATGTTAAATGATGTTAATGGAAGTGAGGTTTTGCTGGTTTGTGGCTGGGCTTTGTTTAGAAGTGTTTCGGATGCATTTTCGGTTGTGTTTGGTGGCCGAAAATGGAGGTTTAGTGAGAGCAGCGAGTTTTGATGCTTTCATTGAAGCAATTAATGCATGATGATGCATTAATCCTCTGCTTTAATGTGTTGAAACAGGGGAGGCATCCTTGGATCCAAGAATTGTTGATCCGGAGGCTTGATTTGGTGCTTTGGCTTGAAGCGAAGTGGTAATCGGTGAGTGAAAATGGATTTACAGCTTTAAAACCAAAGGTTGAAGGTTTTGGGAGCTTAGTTTAAGTTTAAACAACTTTGCTAAGCTCAAGTGTAAGTTTTCGGATTACTCTCTCTAAGTGGTGGCCATGTTTTGATGAAATGTGAAATGATGATTTTGCATGATTTGCTACTGTTTTGGAAAGCATGTTTTAGCATGTTAATTGATGATGTTTTAGCATGATTTATGCTGATGATTTAAGCCATGTGTTGAAGGTGTCTCTAGTTAGGAGTACCTTGTTTTTATGCATTGTTAAATGATGATTTAATGCTTTGAAATGCATGATGAAATGGCTTGGTTTAAATGCTTTAAAACAGTGGATTATATGTTGTATAAAGTGTATATTGGCAAGTGATGGTTTGTAAAAGTGAAGGTCACTAAGGTGGTTAAAAGTCCTTGAGTGAGCCTTGTTACCTAAGATCATCAAGGTGGTTAAAAGTCCTTGGATGAATCTTGTTGTGGACTCTAAGGTGGTTAAAAGTCCTTAGGTGCTCCTTTCCATGGTGGTTAAAAGTCCATGGGGCCAAGGTGTTTAAAAGTCCTTGGGGCCAAGGTGTTTAAAAGTCCTTGGGGTAATTCAAGCTACGGACACAAAGGTGGTTAAAAGTCCTTGTGTGGTCCATTCATGGTGTTTAAAAGTCCATGGCCAAGGTGTTTAAAAGTCCTTGGGGTCCAAGGTGTTTAAAAGTCCTTGGGGAAAGTTGTTGAACTTGATTTCATAAATGAAATGTATCACTTGAGCCAATATGACATGTATAGTACATGAGATGCATGAGATGCATGATTTAATGTTTATGTTGAAGCATGAGATGCTTGTTTAAATGAAATGTGGAAGCATGATATTGCTTGATTTAAAGTATGCATTGAGCATGTGAAAAGATTGAATATAAGCATGATTTACAAATGGTTTTTAACGCATTATTGAATGGTTTTAAAAGAGCACTCCTCACTAAGCTTTGGCTTACGCTCTCTCGTTTTCTTGATTCAATAATGCAGAGCATTAAAGTACATTGAGGGCAGCAAGAGAAGGCAAGCATACAAGTTCAAGTAAAGCTCAATGTATGGAAGGTTTTGTTAAACATTTTAGCTTTTGGTTGATTTGGCAATGGGGGACCAATGTGTATGTTTTGGGAGGTGTTTGAGACTCCCTATGGATGTTAATTGTTGTTTGAATTGCTGGATTTTGGATTGATTTCCTATTGCTTGCTTATGAAGGTTTAATGCTTGAATGATAGCTTAAGTAGGAAGCATGCTATATGAATTGGGGCTTTTCACATGTGATGTTTAAATGTTGAATTGTTGATGCAATTGAAGTCCTTGCATGTTGTATGATTAAATGATATGGTTTGGTGATGTTAATTTGGTGCTTAATGCATGTTTGATGCTGATTTTGAATTGTTTCCAGGCAGGGGTATCGATACTCGGGCTTGGGTATCGATACACCTGAGCCAAATATGCATGTTTCTGCCCAGGGGTATCGATACCTCTGAACAGGTATCGATACCATATGAATGGAGTATCGATACCAGGGGGAAGGTATCGATACCCTTGCTAGAGTTTGGTTTCTGTCTTCCCCGAGTATCGATACGACACGTGGCGTATCGATACCCGACCGTTAAAATCAGTTAAAAGTATCTTTGGATGTTTCGTTTTGTTTACGTTTTGGTCCTGAATCATGTTTGATCAATTGTATGAGTTTGGAATGTCCGTTTGAGCTGAAATTTCACAGAGAAGCATGAAACCTGACTAATTTCAAGATGGTAACTTTAATTTGGGTTAAGTCCCTTAATTTACCAGAATTTACAATTTGGTCCCTAAAGTTGTAATTTGTTCAATTGGGTCCCTGTTTGATCTCTGATGTTTGTGATCTTTTGATATGTTGTTTGCATGATCACAATTAAGGTTAATGAGCATCTAGACAAGATTAAAAAGAAAAAAAAAGGGTCGTTAATCAAGGTTGACTTTCGGGTTGACTTTGGTTTTCCCCGTGTGACTTTCTTAATTCGGGTCAACCGTCTAGACCGGGTTAAGGGGGTTACATTTGGTGGTATCAGAGCTAAGTTCTCGAGTAATTGGGAATGTGTGAATGCATGATTGAAGCATGGTTTGGTTGGTATGCTTGTTGAGTGAAAGCATGTTCAGTGATATGATATGATGATGTGTATGTGATGCATGTTGTGATGATGCATGATGAGGGTACCCATTGCCAAACAAAAGCTAAAGAGATGATGTTGTTTTTGAAAGAAATTGAGCTTGAATACTTGGAATTTGCTTACCTTGCTGGTCCTGACTTGTTTTATTTTGTATTGTTATGCATGATAAAAGTATGGCACCACGTAGAGAGTTAAGGAGTAGCGCGAGAGCTACGACCCCGGAGGGGAATGTGAATGATGAGCACACTGGTAGTGCTGTGTTACCTCCTCCTCCACCTGGTGGTGGTGGTGCGGAGAGGGGAAGAGCTGGAGCTGAAGCAGCTGGTGCTGGAGCTGCAGGACCTGAGGTTGGTCAGGGGCAAGCGATGCCTGACATGTCTGTGCTGGTACAAGCTATTGCGGGTGCGTTTCGAGCAGCAGTAGCTGGAGCTCAAGGAGCTGGGCATCAGGGAGATGCTGGAGCTAGACTACCCTTGGAACGTTTGCGCAGTCTTGGTGGGACTGAATTTAGGGGTATGTCAGCTGAGAGGTCAGAAGCATGGTTGGAGAGTACCAAGCGTGTCTTGGGACAGATGAGTTGCACTGATGTGCAGAAGCTGGGATGTGTGGTGTCACTGCTGCAAGGTGATGCTTATACGTGGTGGACGACCACAATCTCTGGGATGGCTGATGCTGATGTTACTTGGACGTTCTTTCAGCATGCGTTTAAGAGGAGATATCTGGGAGTTAGATATCTGGATGAAAAGAAGCGTGAATTCATGTCTCTTACCCAAGGGAGCATGAGTGTGGCAGAGTATGAGGTACAGTTTGTACGTCTTAGCCAGTATGCACCGGAGTTGGTACCTGATGAGCGCGAGAGGTGCGAAAGGTTCCGTTATGGTTTGGTGACGGAGGTTAAGACCTATATGTTGGCAGCTGAGTACAATGATTTCGATGTGCTGGTTAGTCGGTCCAAAGACATTGAGATGAATCTGAGTTTGTCTGCTAAAGGTGCTGGAGCTAGTTCTGGAAAGAGAGTTGCAGAGTATAGTTCCGGTGGTCGGAACAAGAGAGGGCGTGATCAGAGGTTTCAGCCATCATCTAAGAGAGGTGGAGGTGCACCTGCTAGGGGTGGCAATGCTAGAGCTGACCCTAGTGCTTGTTGGATTTGTGGTTCCCGTGGTCACTTGAGACGTGACTGTCCTCGTGCTGGGAGGGAGGTGCAAGCTCCTGTGTTGGCAGCTGGTTATGAGTGCTGGAACTGTGGTTCAGCTGATCATCTGAGACGTGATTGTCCGAGGATGGCTGGTGGTCAAGAGCGTGCTCCTGTTGCAGCACCGCAGAGAGGTCGTGGGCGCGGCCGTGGTAATTTTCAGAGGCGAGAGGAAGGTGGCCGCGGTGTAGCTCATGTTGTGGCTATTCAACCTGAGGGTGGAGGCCAAGCGAGGGTGTATGCTCAGCGCGAGGGAAGGAATGATGCTGATGTGATTGCAGGTACCTTTACTTTGCAATCCTTGTCATTGCTTTCTTTGATTGATTCTGGATCTACGCATTCATACATTCTTCGTGAGCATGCTGAGTTGCTTGGTTTGCCTGTTGAGTCTTTGGATGTTGGTGTTAGAGTCACTAGTTCTTTTGGTGAAACTGTTGTGACTCGTAAGCTTTATAGAAGGTGTCCTTTGGTTGTTCAAGAGCATGTCTTTCATGTTGATCTTATGGAGTTGCCCTTTTATGGTTTTGATGTGATCCTTGGTATGGATTGGCTTGCTGAGCATCGTGCTGTTGTGGATTGTGAGAATAAGCGGGTTTCGCTTAAGCTTGCGGATGATTATGAAGTGGTGGTGGTTGGTGAGAATGTGAAGTTTCTTGCCAATGTTGTTTCTACCTTGGAGGCGAGCAGGATGCTGAGGCAAGGTTGTGAAGCTTTTCTAGCTTTCGTGATGAATCCTAGTTCGAAGGAGCTGAGGGTGCAGGATATCAGGGTTGTGAAGGAGTTTCCTGATGTTTTTCCTGAGGAGTTGCCTGGTTTACCTCCTAATCGTGAGGTGGAGTTTGGTATTGAGCTGTATGAGAATACCACTCCTGTGTCCATTACTCCCTATAGAATGGCACCTAAGGAGCTGAAGGAGCTGAAGACGCAGTTGCAAGAGTTGCTTGATCGTGGTTTCATCCGGCCGAGTGTTTCGCCTTGGGGTGCTCCTGTCTTGTTTGTGAAGAAGAAGGATGGCACGATGAGGATGTGCATTGATTACCGTCAGCTGAATAAGTTTACTATCAAGAATCGGTATCCTTTGCCGAGGATTGATGATCTCTTTGATCAATTTCGGGGAGCTGCTGTGTTCTCTAAGATTGACTTGAGGTCAGGGTATTATCAGTTGAAGGTGAAGGATGTGGATGTGCCTAAGACAGCTTTTAGGACAAGGTATGGGCATTATGAGTTCCTTGTGATGCCGTTTGGTTTGACAAATGCTCCTGCTGCTTTCATGGATATGATGAATCGTGTTTTTCATGAATACCTGGACAAGTTCGTTGTGGTGTTCATTGATGATATCCTTGTGTACTCGCGTACTGAGGAAGAGCACGAAGAGCATTTGAGGGTTGTGTTGCAAGCTTTGTTGGAGAATCAGCTTTATGCTAAGTTGAGCAAGTGTGAGTTTTGGCTCAAAGAGGTTGTTTTTCTTGGGCATGTGGTCTCAGCTGAGGGGATTCGTGTTGATCCTCAGAAGATTGAAGCGGTGATGAACTGGAAAGTTCCTAAGTCTGTTCAGGAGGTTCATAGTTTCCTTGGTTTGGCAGGATACTATCGAAGGTTTGTAGATGGTTTTTCCAAGATTGCTGCTCCTTTGACGAAGTTGCTGCAGAAAGATGTTAAGTATGAGTGGACAGAAGCAAGGCAGCAAGCTTTTGAGAAGCTGAAGATGGCTTTGACGCAAGCTCCTATCTTGATTCAGCCTGAATCAGGGAAAGAGTTTGTAGTCTACAGTGATGCATCCTATGTTGGTTTGGGGTGTGTGCTGATGCAAGAGGGTAAGGTTGTGGCTTATGCGTCGCGGCAGTTGAAGGTGCATGAGCGCAATTATCCTACGCATGATATTGAGCTGGCTGCAGTGGTTTTTGCTCTGAAGATCTGGAGACATTATCTGTATGGTGAGAAGTGTACTGTGTACACGGATCACAAGAGTTTGAGGTATCTGATGTCTCAGAAGGAGTTGAATCTCAGGCAGCGACGTTGGTTGGAGTTGCTCAAGGATTATGATCTGACGATAGAGTATCATCCTGGAAAGGCCAATGTTGTTGCGGATGCCTTGAGTAGAAAGGTAGTTGTTGAGCTGAGAGCTATGTTTGCTAGCTTGAGCCTATCGCAGGATGGTGGTCTTGTTGCTGAGTTGCAAGTGAAACCTTCGTTGGTTCAGTTGATCAAGGATAAGCAGTTGTTGGATGATTCCTTGGTGTCTCATGTTCAGGATATCGCTGAGGGTAGGCCTTCGGATTTCTGTTTTAATGAGGATGGAGTGTTGTGTTTTGGTAGTCGGATAGTAGTGCCTGCAGATGCTGAGTTGAGGCGTGCTATTCTAGCTGAAGGTCATAGTAGTCCTTTTGCTATGCATCCTGGTAGTACAAAGATGTATCGCGATCTTCGTGATGAGTACTATTGGGTAGGTCTGAAGAAGGATGTGGCGGAGTTCGTGAGCAAGTGTTTGGTGTGTCAGCGAGTCAAGGCTGAACATCAGGTTCCTTCTGGTTTGTTGCAACCGTTGAAAATCCCTGAATGGAAGTGGGAGAGGGTTACCATGGATTTTGTATCTGGTTTGCCTTTGTCTCCGTCGAAGAAGAATTCTGTTTGGGTGATTGTGGATCGCTTGACGAAGTGTGTGCATTTCTTGCCTGTGCATACTACGTTCTCTTTGGATAAGCTGGCAGAGCTGTACATTGCTGAGGTTGTGAGGTTGCATGGTGTGCCTAAGTCGATCGTGTCGGATAGGGATCCGAGGTTCACATCGCGTTTTTGGCAGTGTTTGCATCAAGCTCTGGGTACAAGGTTGCATTTCAGTACATCCTATCATCCTCAGTCGGATGGCCAGTCTGAGCGTGTTATTCAGATTTTGGAGGATATGTTGAGATGCTGCGTGATAGAGTTCCAAGGTTCTTGGGAGAAGCATCTGCCTTTGGTTGAGTTCGCTTACAACAACAGTTTTCAGGCGAGTATACAGATAGCACCTTATGAGGCTCTGTATGGGAGGAGGTGTAGGACTCCTCTGTGTTGGGCTGAAACTGGTCAAAAGTTGGTTTCGATGCCTGCTTTGTTGAAAGGTACCACCGAGAAGGTGAGGCTCATTTGTGAGCGGTTGAAGGCTGCTTCTGATCGGCAAAAGTCTTACGCAGATTTGAAGCGTAAGGAGATAGAGTTTGCGGTGGGTGATCGCGTGTTCTTGAAGGTTTCGCCTTGGAAGAAGGTGATGAGGTTTGGGCGGAAGGGTAAGCTGAGCCCTAGATACATTGGACCGTATGAGGTTGTTGAGCGTGTGGGTCCTGTTGCGTATCGGTTGAGGTTACCTCAGGAGCTGGAAAAGATTCATGATGTGTTCCATGTTTCTATGCTCCGGAAGTATAGATCTGATCCTTCGCATGTGTTGCCTGTGGAGGAAGTGGAATTGAATCCGGATTTGACCTATGATGAGGAACCGGTGAAGGTTCTGGATTCAGATAGAAAAGTTCTTCGTGGCAAGACCATTGAGTTGGTGAAGGTGCTGTGGAAGCATCGCGGTGTTGAGGAAGCCACGTGGGAGCGGAAGGATGATATGCTGAAGCAGTTTCCTTATCTCTTTCCTTCAGGTAAATTTCGAGGACGAAATTTCTTAAGGGGGGGAGAGTTGTAACGCCCCGGTTTTGGGCTTGGAAGTCTTGGGCGTTGACCGGTTGGTCAAAGTGCTGTTCGAATCGTAAGAGGTTAAATTAGGAAAGCCTAGTTCGGGTTGCATAAAAATTATGGAAAAATGTTCTAAAATCATCTTTTATTATAATTAAGTGAACTGTGAAATCAATTTTGGAAAATGAGTTTCGGAAGTGTGACATTTTGGCTAGTGACCAAAATGTAATTTTTGAAAGTTTGGTGGCTATTTTATAAAGGGTTGAAACTTTGAATCTTTAAGGAGCTATTTACCCAAAGAGAGTTTCTCCAGATTTTTCTAAGATATTTTAACTCATAATTCTGATTTTAAAAGAATCAAAAGGAGGGAAAATCCAATTTTAGCTATTTTCTCATTTAACTACCTATTTTCTCTCTATCTTTTTCTCTCAACCCAAACACCCATTTTCCAGAGATCTTGTTCTGATTTTCTCACCTAAAATCATTCTTTCAACTCTCAATTGATTGCAAATCATTGTGTCTTCAAATCCTCTTCAATTGCTTCAAGTTTCATCAAGCTTTTCTATTCCAAAAAGAGGAGAAACTCAAGTTTGGAGGTAAGAACGTCCTTCTCCTCTGAACTTCAAGTTCTTTAATGAAATTCCTAAAGTTTTCAATCCTAATTTGATAATTGATTAAAGGTTTAAAGGTTGATTTATGGATCTTGGCTAATTATGCAAGATTTTGATGATTTCTCTTGATTTTCGTTTGATCTGTTAAATCAGTGTTTTGAGAAGTGTTTTTGATGTTAAATGATCATTAAATTGATGTGGAAATGAGTCTTGATTGATGCAATCCCGGATAGGTTGGGTTTCCTAATTTTAGCTTGTGTTTTAAGGTAGCTTTTGTGGTGATCTTGTGGATCTGGTGTTGCTGGAGGTATAAGGATGGTTGTAGGTTGTTTTTAGATGTTAAATGATGTTAATGGAAGTGAGGTTTTGCTGGTTTGTGGCTGGGCTTTGTTTAGAAGTGTTTCGGATGCATTTTCGGTTGTGTTTGGTGGCCGAAAATGGAGGTTTAGTGAGAGCAGCGAGTTTTGATGCTTTCATTGAAGCAATTAATGCATGATGATGCATTAATCCTCTGCTTTAATGTGTTGAAACAGGGGAGGCATCCTTGGATCCAAGAATTGTTGATCCGGAGGCTTGATTTGGTGCTTTGGCTTGAAGCGAAGTGGTAATCGGTGAGTGAAAATGGATTTACAGCTTTAAAACCAAAGGTTGAAGGTTTTGGGAGCTTAGTTTAAGTTTAAACAACTTTGCTAAGCTCAAGTGTAAGTTTTCGGATTACTCTCTCTAAGTGGTGGCCATGTTTTGATGAAATGTGAAATGATGATTTTGCATGATTTGCTACTGTTTTGGAAAGCATGTTTTAGCATGTTAATTGATGATGTTTTAGCATGATTTATGCTGATGATTTAAGCCATGTGTTGAAGGTGTCTCTAGTTAGGAGTACCTTGTTTTTATGCATTGTTAAATGATGATTTAATGCTTTGAAATGCATGATGAAATGGCTTGGTTTAAATGCTTTAAAACAGTGGATTATATGTTGTATAAAGTGTATATTGGCAAGTGATGGTTTGTAAAAGTGAAGGTCACTAAGGTGGTTAAAAGTCCTTGAGTGAGCCTTGTTACCTAAGATCATCAAGGTGGTTAAAAGTCCTTGGATGAATCTTGTTGTGGACTCTAAGGTGGTTAAAAGTCCTTAGGTGCTCCTTTCCATGGTGGTTAAAAGTCCATGGGGCCAAGGTGTTTAAAAGTCCTTGGGGCCAAGGTGTTTAAAAGTCCTTGGGGTAATTCAAGCTACGGACACAAAGGTGGTTAAAAGTCCTTGTGTGGTCCATTCATGGTGTTTAAAAGTCCATGGCCAAGGTGTTTAAAAGTCCTTGGGGTCCAAGGTGTTTAAAAGTCCTTGGGGAAAGTTGTTGAACTTGATTTCATAAATGAAATGTATCACTTGAGCCAATATGACATGTATAGTACATGAGATGCATGAGATGCATGATTTAATGTTTATGTTGAAGCATGAGATGCTTGTTTAAATGAAATGTGGAAGCATGATATTGCTTGATTTAAAGTATGCATTGAGCATGTGAAAAGATTGAATATAAGCATGATTTACAAATGGTTTTTAACGCATTATTGAATGGTTTTAAAAGAGCACTCCTCACTAAGCTTTGGCTTACGCTCTCTCGTTTTCTTGATTCAATAATGCAGAGCATTAAAGTACATTGAGGGCAGCAAGAGAAGGCAAGCATACAAGTTCAAGTAAAGCTCAATGTATGGAAGGTTTTGTTAAACATTTTAGCTTTTGGTTGATTTGGCAATGGGGGACCAATGTGTATGTTTTGGGAGGTGTTTGAGACTCCCTATGGATGTTAATTGTTGTTTGAATTGCTGGATTTTGGATTGATTTCCTATTGCTTGCTTATGAAGGTTTAATGCTTGAATGATAGCTTAAGTAGGAAGCATGCTATATGAATTGGGGCTTTTCACATGTGATGTTTAAATGTTGAATTGTTGATGCAATTGAAGTCCTTGCATGTTGTATGATTAAATGATATGGTTTGGTGATGTTAATTTGGTGCTTAATGCATGTTTGATGCTGATTTTGAATTGTTTCCAGGCAGGGGTATCGATACTCGGGCTTGGGTATCGATACACCTGAGCCAAATATGCATGTTTCTGCCCAGGGGTATCGATACCTCTGAACAGGTATCGATACCATATGAATGGAGTATCGATACCAGGGGGAAGGTATCGATACCCTTGCTAGAGTTTGGTTTCTGTCTTCCCCGAGTATCGATACGACACGTGGCGTATCGATACCCGACCGTTAAAATCAGTTAAAAGTATCTTTGGATGTTTCGTTTTGTTTACGTTTTGGTCCTGAATCATGTTTGATCAATTGTATGAGTTTGGAATGTCCGTTTGAGCTGAAATTTCACAGAGAAGCATGAAACCTGACTAATTTCAAGATGGTAACTTTAATTTGGGTTAAGTCCCTTAATTTACCAGAATTTACAATTTGGTCCCTAAAGTTGTAATTTGTTCAATTGGGTCCCTGTTTGATCTCTGATGTTTGTGATCTTTTGATATGTTGTTTGCATGATCACAATTAAGGTTAATGAGCATCTAGACAAGATTAAAAAGAAAAAAAAATGGTCGTTAATCAAGGTTGACTTTCGGGTTGACTTTGGTTTTCCCCGTGTGACTTTCTTAATTCGGGTCAACCGTCTAGACCGGGTTAAGGGGTTACAATCGAAACGGTCAACTCTGTTCCGATACGGTCGTTTCGATACAAGGGTCGTCATTTCGAAACACTCGACCGTTGGTCTGTATTTTGAACTGTTTCAAGTTCTTGTTTCTTACATTTTAGTCCTTGATGATTATGGATGCAATTGGTTGAGTTTGGAATGTCTAAATAAGTTGGTATTTGACAGAGATGCATGAAATATGACTAATTGAATATTGGTAAACTTAAAATCTGCAAGGTCCTCGTCTGTTGCAAAATTTACGTTTTGGTCCTTAAAAGTCTAATTCTTACTATTAAACCCCTAAATGAATTTCGATCGCTGTGCCTTTCCTTCCTATGATCTTGAGTGATCACATAGGTTTAATATTGCATTTAGAAAAGAAAAAAAGAAAAAAAAAGGTCGTTAATCAAGGTTGATTTTCGGGTTGACTTTGGTTTTCCCCGTGTAATCTTCGTAGTTCGAGTCAAGCGTCTAGGGCGGGCTAAGGGGGTTACTTTTGTTTGTATCAGAGCCAGGTTTGCGAATATTTGGGGCTTGGTAAGTGATTAATGGGTGTGAATATGAACGATTATGACTTTTTGGCGAAAGCATGATGAGTGATTGTTGATGTTCTAGCTCTAATGGGATGTAATGCATGCAAGATGATAGATTGAGATGAATTTGTGATGCTATGCTATGTTTGGGGTATAGTTGGGGATCCCATTGCCATATCATTACTATTGGAAAGAATTATTTTGAAAATGAGCTTGAGTACTTGGATTTCTTGCCTTATATTGCCTAATTGAATTTATTGCATTTTGATAGTTGCATTGCTTTTAAATGGGGCCACATAGAGAGCTTAGAGTTGATGCGCGTGTTGCGGCTGATAATAAGAATGATGAGCATGTTGAGAATTTACCTCCTCCTCCTCCTAGTGGACCACCTGGTGGTGGTGGAGCGGGGGTTGGTGCCGCGGGAGCTGGTGCAGGGGTTGCTGGACCCGAGGGAGTTCAGGGGAAAGTTGCTCCTGATATGTCAGTGTTAATTCAAGCTATTGTTGGAGCTTTTCAAGCAGCAGTAGCTGGAGCTCATGGGGCTGCACCTCAAGCTGGTGCCGGTGTGAGTCTGTTGTTGGAGCGACTCCGTAATCTTAGAGGAACTGAGTTCAAAGGGCTGACCTCGGAAGGTTCTGAGTCTTGGTTAGAAAGTACCAAGAGGATTCTCGGGCAGCTGAATTGTAACAATGCTCAGAAATTGGGATGTATTGTGTCCTTGCTGCACGGTGATGCGTATACGTGGTGGACAACCACAATAGCAGGGTTGGATGATGATGAGGTGACTTGGACGTTCTTCTTGAATGCATTCAAGCGAAAGTACTTGGGTGTCCGCTACCTGGATGAGAAAAAGAGGGAGTTCATGTCCCTAATACAAGGAAGTATGTCTGTGGCGGAGTACGAGGTGCAGTTTGTACGCCTTAGCCAGTATGCACCCAAGCTTATTCCTAGCGAGCGAGAGAGATGCGAACGATTCCGATATGGGTTGGTGGCTAATGTGAAAACCTATATGCTCGCAGCAGACTATACTGATTTTGATGTCCTGGTCACTCGAGCCAAGGACATTAAGTTGAATCTTGGTCTGGCAAGTCGAGCGGGAGGATTTAGCTCAGGGAAATGAGTTGCGGATCGTGACATTGGTAGAGATCGGTTCAAGAGACCTAAGGATAGAAGGTCACATATGGATGTGAGACATGGATGGGGTAACCCTGGAAGAGGTCAGCAAGGACCGAATGCTTACAAACGGACTCCTGAGTGTAATCGGTGTGGTAGAAGGCACACGAGTGAGTGTTGGGGCAACCTTGGTACATACTGGAATTGCGGTAATCGTGGGCACATGAAGAGGGATTGTCTGCAACCGATGAGAGAAGGTTCGGCTCCGGTGAGAGTAGCTGAGCCACAGAGAGGTCGTGGGCGTGGCCGTAGCAACTTTCAGCTCAGAGATGAAGGTGCGAGGAATGTGGCACATGTGGTGGTTATTCAGCCTGAAGATGGTAGCCAGGCTAGAGTGTATGCCCATCGAGAAGGGAGGAATGACACGGACGTGATCGCGGGTACCTTTACTTTGCAATCCTTGTCATTACTTTCTTTGATTGATTATGGATCTACACACTCGTACATATTGCGTGAACATGCTCAAATGCTTGGTTTGCATGTTGAGTCTTTGGATGTAGGTATGCGTGTGACTAGTTCCTTTGGTGAGATGGTTGTAACAAGGAAATTGTATAGGAGATGTCCCTTAAAAATGCAAGAGCATGTGTTTCTAGTTGATCTGATGGAATTGCCATTCTATGGATTTGATGTAATCCTTGGTATGGATTGGCTTGTTGAGCATAGGGTCGTTGTGGATTTGTAAAATAAGCGAGTTTCTCTAAAACTTACGGATGATTATGAAGTTGTGGTGGTGGGAGAAAATGTGAAGTTTCTGTCTAATGTGGTGTCGACGCTTAAATCAAGCCGGATGTTGCGTCAAGGATGCGAGGTGTTGCGTGTAAAATAGTCTATCGCAATTATAGTGCAAGTATACACGACGCAAGTAGTAAAGTGATACGAAGTATCGAATATCGTCTCCACAGGGATTGGGCTAATAGCTTCACCTAATTTCACTGCACGAAGTAAAGGAAATAATTATGAGAAGTTGTCACGAATAATAGTAAGGAAAACACAAATAAAAGAAGTAAGATATCAAGATAAAGAGAATGGGCTGGTATTGAGTTGCTCGGTAGTGCAGGTATTGAACTGCTTAGGATCTCCAGTTCTGTCATCGCACCCGTCGCCGACAGCACCTGTCGCGGCGTCTGTCCGTTAGCTGTCGCGGCAGCGAACACTAACTCAGTACTTCAAGCTTGGCAAGAATCCCAGATCTGCCTTGCCCTATCCCTAGGCACAAGTCTGTCGATGATCACGTCTTTGATGATACCTCCCGGCGTGAATCGAAGGATGAACACCGATGTGTATGAATTCTTCTTTAGCCACTTAACCTCGCCCTATCCCTAGGCACGAGATGGTTCAACTATAAACTAGAGAACGCGCTCTTATCTCTTTCGTATACTTAACTCTCCCGATGCTAAGTAAATGGATAACCTCACAATGCTCTCCCGATGCTCTTGCAAGATATTAAAACCAAGATAAAAGAACTTGAAGTTTATTTTATTGAACTTGAAAAATCCTAAAACAAAGCAACCCTTGCAACTACTTTACAAAACAACCCGTAGCCCTAGGGGGTTTTTAGAACATATCGGTGACAGGTAAACGGCAGGGTTTAGGTTTTGGTTATGGGGTAATCCCTTATGCCCTAGGTTTAATCTATGCCCTTATATAAGCTTTGGGCTCAAGTTATCTAAGGTAACAAGGATTACAACTTTAATTAAAAGTAAGATTCTAATAAAGACTAAATCTCTAAAGACTCCTACTTTCCAGCCGCATCCTTGCTTTTAGGGATTTCCTCTCCTTGAGCTTTGGCTTGACATATCTTTTGATTCGGGGCTTGGAAAAATATTCAGCTTCCACACGACAGACGAGCAGATTTTTCTCTATCTATCGAGGTCCACTTCACTTTTCCTCTTCATAAATCTGCTGTCACCATGCTGTCACGACAGGTCCATGACAGGTTCGTCTTCTTCAGCTGCTTGTCCAGTTCAGCTCTCCTGCTTTTCTGTCCTGCGCCTGCCTTCGACATCTACTGTGACAGATACCTGCAAAAATAGCCATCTTTCAGTAGAATCCGTGCCTTTTATATAATTGTGATGTTTTATTGAAAACTAACCTAAATGCAATGCAATGATGCTTGAATGCAGCAGAAATATGGGTTAAAAAGGGTGTAAATAATAGAACTTTTACACACTCAACACACCCCCAAACTCAAGTTTTTGCTTGCCCTCAAGCAATGAAGACTTAAAAGAAAACTGAAAATTTTTGTGTTGGCTTTCAAACAGTGAACTGTCCCTGACCTGTCGCTCATTCTCTATGGCAGCAGCAACCTGTCGGAAAGGTTAGGATCTGTCTGGAATCTCCCTATAGCTCTCGTGCAGTGTGTGCATGTTTGTGAACAGTTATATGCTAAGATTCTCTTAGTTTCACTAGAATATTCGACTCCTTAACTCGAATTTTTATGCCAAAGTTTATTTTTTTAGAAGGCACATTTTCATGCTTCTTTTTCTTCTATTTTCAAGCTAAGTTTTTCTAGAGCCAGTTTCGGGCACCTCTAGTTAGCTTCCTAGAGCCGGTTTCGGGCACCTCTAGGTTTTTGATTTTCTTTTGCTAAACTTCTTTCCTAGAGCCAGTTTCGGGCACCTCTAGGGGCTATCCAAGTTCTAAGCTTCCTATTCTAGTTTGGCTAAAAGAAATCTAAGCAATATAACAGTCACAAAAGTGTTTAAGTTTTCAGAACTATAGAAAGGCTCTAAACTTTTCCTTAACCTGTCCTAAAGATGCTGCCACGACAGAGCCGTCATGACAGGTAAGTTAACTTCACAGTTTTAAGCCAACAGTTTAAATTTTCTGATTTTTTTTTAAAGAACTTAAATAAAAATAAGACACAATAATTAATAAAAGATGTACTAAGACTCCATTAGAATGGAGGGTTGCCACCCCCAAACTCGAGGGTTGCATTTCCCTCAATGCAAAATGATATGAAAAATAAAGAAAAACAAAATAAGTAAAAGTACATCACAAAATATAAAGGCAGACAGCAATAAAGGAAAAAAATAATAAAAACTTAAATTTTTATTCGCTGTCCTCGCTGCTGCTGCTGACGCGGATCTGATGGCGGCGTCTGCGCTGTGGAGGGGGCTTGGCAGGTTCCGGAGCAGGTTGATCAACAGGTTCATCAGCCTGTTGAGGGGCAGGTTCATCGGCAGGTTGAGGGGCAGGTGGCTCCACTAGTCGGACATCGGAACTGCTGCCACTATCCCAGCTGCTACTAGTGATGGCTTTGGACAGCCTTCTCTTGTTTGCCACGTGCTTAATACGTTTTACCCGTGTGAAGTCGCTGTCCAAATTCCTCCGGACAAGAGGGCTGTCATCAGTGGCAGCTCGCTTGGTGCCTCGAGGGGAGGTGTCTGCCGGTGGGCTGCCGGCTGCCGTCGGGGATGGTGTGGAGGAGGCAGATTCTCCGTGGGGAGAGACAGGTGGTGTGGGAGTGGGGGAGGGGATATTGAAATAATGGGCGGGGAAGGTGGGGAAGATGACATCCGAAAAATTCAAAGTATTAGTGATGAAATTTACCGTTGCATTTGAGAAGTCACGGATAAAGGTCATCAAACCCATTTGGCGCTCCTCTACCCTCAGGATGGCAGCAAGGATGTGGGCGTTCTGATCTGCCGGAGCGGTGTTGGTGGCAGCTTCTGGGGCAGGTTCGGTGGCAGGTTCATCATCGGAATCAGCAGGAGGGGCGTTGGGGTCGAAGGCATTGAGTGGCGATACGACTATGACCTCCATGAGGCTGGAGATGTTGCTGTCTGTCCAGCCGCTGCCCTTCTTGATTTTGTAGGAGGGCTCCTCTGGTACGGCAGCACAGCGGCAGAGGGCGGTGATGGTGAACGGCAGGCAAAGTCGTGAGTCTGAACGGAAGGCACAATCGAGGATGCTGTCCCTCATATATCTGCCCACATTGATGGGCCTGTCGTGCATAATGGAGTGGATAAGGGCCAGCCGCTGTCGGTTGACTGTCGTATGGTGTGACGAGGGCAGGATACGCTTTTTGATGAAAGCGTTCCATAGTTTCGCCTCAGGGAGTAGCTGTGCCCTATTGACGGAGTTGGGGTTCTTCTTACTGGTGCTCCATGTCGTGCCCGCCTCTGTCAACTCCCTCATGACAGCATCATGTCCAGCAGCGTCGAGGGTGTCCCAAAATTGTTGGTGAGCATCATCATTGGGGCCAAAGAAGAGGCCGAACGTGTGGTTGATGCTGTTGGCGGTGAAGGGAACTGCCACTCCTCGGACGGTGACAGATGTCACCGTTTTGCTGTCGATGGCCTCATAAAATTCTCGGACCAAAGTATCATTAAGTTCTGCCGGCTGCTCGGCAAAATCCTCCCAAAGTTGTGCTGTTATGGCCTGCATGATGAACGGCCGGAGTCCCATATGGGGGGCATCTCTGTTATAAATGAAGCCACGCTCCTCCCATAGTTCCTTTTTAGCAAACGGGGATGCTGCTGCTGAAGAAGAAGCGGCAGCAGCGTTCTGACGGGTTTGTCGTGATGACATTTTGGTTGCAAGGGCTGAAAAAGGAAGAAAATGGATAAAACTAGAGGAGAATAACAAGAGAGAAAAATCAGAAGTGAGGAAAAAATGAAAAGGGGAAGGGGTTTATATAGATGTTGGGGATCTGCCCATTTAATGCCGCAACGGCAGGCGGGAATAACGGGGCGGCAGATTAAATGTAGCGTGTCTGACGCGTCTGACACGCATTTATGCGTCTGCTACGCGTCTGCCGCACGCTTCTGCGTCTGCAGTGTCAGCCTGTTGACAGCCTGTCAAGTCCGTCTGCGCCGGCAGCTGAAACGACAGGTTATCATAAATGGGCTTTATTGGGCTGGTGGATGGGCGGTGGTCTTGGGTCACTTCTTCTTTCTCACTTGACTCCTTTATTTCCTAAAAACTGAAATTAGAAAAATAAAACATTATTCGAATAAAATTAACCTAATTTCCTAATAAATAATAATAAATAATAAGATAAATAATAAAATAAAGATTAGGTTAAATTAGGGATGCCTTGTGGGGCATCACCTAAAGTAACCACTTCCTGTATTCCTGGGGCTTCAGTCCCCTGATAATGCTTGAGGCGTTGTCCATTGACTTTGAATTGGTGTCCGTCCTTTAATGATTGAATTGTAATGGCACCATGGGGAAAAACTTGAACTACTTGGAACGGGCCAGACCATCTAGATTTAAGTTTCCCTGGGAAGAGTTTCAACCTAAAATTAAACAACAACACAAGCTGCCCTGGGCAGAACTGTCGTGGCAGCAACTTCTTGTCATGCCACTTCTTAGTCTTTTCCTTGTAAATCCTTGCATTGTCGTAGGCCATTGTCCGTATTTCATCGATCTCATTCAAATCTAACAGCCTTTTCTGGCCTGCCTTGTCCAAGTCCATGTTTACTGCCTTGATTGCCCAATATGCCTTGTGCTCTATCTCGACAGGCAGGTGGCAGGTTTTCCCATAGATCAATCGGAATGGAGACATGCCCAATGGAGTCTTAAAAGCTGTCCTGTATGCCCATAATGCATCATTCAGAAGTAGAGACCAATCTTTCCTAGTTGGTTTAACCATCTTTTCAAGAATGTTCTTCACTTCCCTGTTGGAAATCTCAGCCTGTCCATTGGTCTGTGGGTGGTATGCTGTCGCGATCCTGTGCTTGACACCATATTTCTTCAAGGCGGCAGCAATTACCCTATTATCGAAATGTCTCCCTTCATCACTGATAATCGCCCTAGGGATGCCAAATCTAGAAAATATGTTTTTGTGCAAAAACTTTTGGACCATTTTGGCATCATTCTTTTGAGTTGCGATTGCTTCTACCCACTTGGAGACATAGTCCACTGCTAAGAGGATGTAAAGATTTCCACATGAAGATGGAAAAGGTCCTATAAAATCAATCCCCCAAACGTCGAAGATCTCGACTTCAAGGATATTCTGCAGTGGCATCTCGTTTCTCCTCGAGATGTTACCTGTCTGCTGGCACCTGTCACAGTTCTTGTAAAAGTCCTGTGCATCTTTATATAGTGTCGGCCAGTAGAACCCTGACTGCAGCACCTTGGCAGCAGTTTTGTTACCTCCTAAGTGGCCTCAATATTGTGAGGTATGACAGTGATGGAGAATGTCTTCTTGCTCTTCTTGTGGTACACACCTCCTTATAACCTGATCTGCGCACATTTTGAAAAGAAGAGGTTCGTCCCAATAATAATGCTTAACATCATTTTGGAACCTCTTCCTGGCTTGATAATTAAGATCAAAAGGAAATATTCCGCTAACTATAAAATTAACGAAATCAGCATACCAAGGAAGGTCAGAAGACTTACCTGCCGCCATGGCTGTCGCGACAGCGATTGCGGCAGCAAAGAGCTTCTCATCTGGGAAGGTCTCCAATATGTGTGTCTCATCGAATGGTAGACTCTGTCCCTTCTCCAACCTCGACAAGTGATCTGCCACCTGATTTTCTGTCCCCTTTTTGTCTTTGATTTCAAGGTCGAACTCTTGTAATAGCAAGATCCATCGTATCAACCTAGGCTTTGCATCTTTCTTTGCGAACAAGTACTTAAGGGCAGAATGGTCGGTGTGCACTATTACTTTCGTCCCAAGTATGTAAGAACGAAACTTGTCGATGGAGAACACCACAGCTAACAGCTCCTTTTCTGTGGTGGTATAGTTCACTTGGGCATCATTCAATGTTTTGCTGGCGTAGTATATGACATGAAACATCCTGTCCTTGCGCTGCCCAAGTGCTGCCCCGACAGCATAGTCACTGGCATCACACATGATCTCAAATGGTTGTGTCCAGTCTGGTGGCTGTACTATGGGGGCTGTCACTAGCTTTTCCTTCAGAACCTTGAATGCTTCAGTACATTCTTCATTAAAGTCAAAGGGTCGGTTCTGCTCTAAGAGATGGCATAGGGGCTTCGTGATTTTTGAGAAATTCGCAATAAATCTCCTATAAAAACCAGCATGCCCTAGAAAACTCCTAATGCCCTTGACTGTGGTGGGCGGCGGCAGCTTCTCAATTACCTCTATTTTGGCCCTGTCGACTTCTATCCCACGGCAGCTAATCTTATGGCCAAGAACTATCCCCTCATCCACCATAAAGTGGCATTTTTCCCAATTTAAAACAAGATTAGCTTTTTCACATCTTTCAAGTACCTTTTGTAAGTTGCTGAGGCAGCTCTCAAAATCGTCTCCAAAGACAGAAAAATTGTCCATGAAAATCTCAAGGAAGTCCTCAACCATGTCGGAGAATATAGCCATCATGCACCTTTGGAAGGTGGCAGGTGCGTTACAGAGTCCAAACGGCATCCTCCTAAATGCGTATGTTCCGTAGGGGCAGGTGAAAGTCGTTTTCTCTTGATCCTCTGGTGCAATAGCAATTTGATTGTAACCTGAGTAACCATCAAGAAAACAATAGTAAGGCTTACCCGCTAGTCTATCAAGCATTTGATCAATAAAAGGTAAAGGAAAGTGATCCTTTCGGGTAGCTTTATTAAGCTTCCGATAGTCCATACAAACCCTCCAACCGGTCACAGTCCTGGTTGGGATTAACTCATTGTTTTCATTGGTTATCACGGTCATGCCTCCTTTCTTTGGAACGCATTGCACCGGGCTTACCCATTTGCTGTCGGAGATGGCGTAAATAATCCCAGCATCTAACCATTTGATTATCTCTTTACGCACTACCTCCTTCATTGCATGGTTTAACCGCCTTTGGGCATCTATAGTCGGCTTATGATCTTCCTCAAGGAGGATTTTGTGCATGCATAATGCCGGACTAATGCCTTGAATGTCTGCTATCGTCCATCCAATCGCCTTCTTGTGCTGCCTTAACATGTCGATCAGCTGTCGTTCCTGTTCCTGCGGCAGCTTAGCAGAGATGATTACGGGCAGTGTGTTATTACAACCAAGATAAGCATATTTAAGCTGCCCTGGCAGGGGCTTAAGTTCTAAGACAGGTGGTTCAACAGTAGATGGCTTTTGGATTAAATGGTTATCCGAAGTGTAATTCAAAGGTTCGAATAACTTACCTGGACGATGGTCTAACCAGTCTACCTCCTCATGACCTTCAGTTTCAGATGTATCAGATTCAGAGGAGTTGCTGTCGTCGGTGTTGTCGTCGTTGCTGTCGTCATTGCTGTCGTGACAGGTCTGTAGATGGCTGTCGCAGCAGTGACCAAATTTTATATCACGGCAGCCCGACCTGATGCAGGGTTGATCGAAGGTCACCTCAATGATGGCCTTGCATTCCTCATCCACATCAGCATGTTTCATCGCTTGGAGAACATTCAACTTAATTTCTTGATCGTTCACGCGCATGGTGAGTTCTCCTTTCTCCACATCAATCAATGATCTGCCCGTGGCTAAGAAGGGTCGCCCGAGGATGACTGGTGCGTTCTCATCTGCCTCACAATCTAAAATAAGAAAGTCAGCAAGAAATATAAGCTTATCCACTCTTACCAAAATATCTTCAATTTTTCCCTCGGGGTGAACGTAAGAGTGGTCGGCTAGCTGTAGGGTAACTGCCGTGGGCCGCGCCTTGCCAATACCTAGTTTCTGAAAAACAGATTTGGGCATTAGATTAACACTAGCACCAAGATCACATAATGCCTTACCCACAAATCTGTCGCCGATTACACAAGGTATGATGAAGCTCCCCGGATCCTTCTTTTTCTGGGGTGGCTGCCGATGAAGAATACTCATGCAACCTTCTGTCATCTTTACCGTTTCAAATTCCCCAAGTTCAGATTTTTTCGACATAACATCCTTGAGAAATTTAGCATAACCGGGCATCTCCCTAACAGCATCTAACAACGGAATATTAATATGAACTTGTTTAAAAATATCATAAATCTTTTTAAGTTGAGATTCATGCTTAGCTTGCTGTATCCGTTGCGGAAAAGGTGGTGGGGGACGGTAATCAGCGATGTGTCCTTCCCACTGCATGCGAATCTGAGGACGATACTCATCTTTTTTCTCCTCTGTCGCTTCTGCTGTCGTGACAGGCTCATCGGCAGCAGTCTGTTTATCACCTGTCGGGGCAGCTTCCTCGGCAGGTTTATCCAAGGCAGGTTCCTTTTCTGTTTCAGCTTCTTTTTTCGGCCCTGGTAACTTTTTCCCACTCCTAGTAGTAATTGCCTTACATTCCTCATGTGGGGGTGGTCTAGCATTTTCAGTATTGCTAGGAAAACCTCCATTCTGTCGTGGCTTAATATGCTGCGACACCTGACCCATTTGTGTCTCTAGAGATTTCAAGGTAGCCTCATGATTTGTCATTCTCATTTTGGTTTCATCCATAAAGTTTTCCGTCTTCTTGACAAACTGATTAATATTCTCCATATACGTACCAGTCTGAGACATAAAGGTGGCCAGAGTCTGTTCCAATATACTACTCGTGGCAGGTGGTGGCTGTTGTTGTTGCTGAGGTGGCAGGTTCTGCGGCAGGTTCTGCGGCAGATGCTGTCGCGTCAACAATCTAGGGCCCCCTTGATTCTGATTATGCGCTTGTGGATTCAGGGCGTTGTTGGGGTTACTCCAGGAGAATTTGGGATCCTTCCTCCAATTGGGATTATAGTTGTTGGAATTGTAGTTCGGCTTGTAATTTCCAACATATTTTCCCTCTTCTATATTTATTGGGCAATCATCCCTACTATGATTTCCCTCACAAGTAGCACAAACTTCCTCGACAACAAATCCTTGTAATTCATCATCATTCAATAACTTTTTCATGGCTTTAGTAAGGAATGCTACCTGCGATTTCATAGTGCTGTCGGCCTCATAGTCCTTGACAGCAAGTACCCGTTTACCTCCTCTTCTAGCGGTTGGAAACTGCTCCTCATTCTTAGCCAGATGTTTCAAAACTTGCAGGGCCTCGTCCGGATCTTTATCCAATAATAGTCCATTTGCTGCATAATCGATTCGAATGCGAGTTTGTAAGTTAGCAGCATTATAAAACTTAGTTACCTGATTCCAGACGGGAAATCCATGCATTGGGCAGTTTCGAAGAAGAGTTGTGAATCTGTCCCAGGCCTCGTGCATTGGCTCGTCATCTTCCTGTTGAAAAGTAGCAATTTCATTACGTAATCGCTCAGCTAAATGTGAAGGATTAAAACGAGACAAAAATTCACGAGTTAAATCTGCCCAAGTCATAATAGAACCCGGTGTAAGTTTATTCCACCAAGTTTTAGCTCTGTCCCTTAATGAATGGGGAAATAACCGAAGCCTCAGTATCTCCGGACTAACTCCTGGCAGTCTAAACGAACCACAGATTTCCTGGAACATTTTGAGATGCTCCCTAGCATCTTCTGTCGCAGAACCACTAAACTGCCCGGCGTTGTTGATCATACTAAACATGACAGGTTTAAGCTCGAAGTTATCAACATCAATATCCGGCAGCGTGGTCTCCAGCTCTACATGGTCGTTCAGCATGTAGTCACGACATGACCGTCGTCCACCTGCCGCGGGCGGGTCACCGACAGGCGGTACATCATCACCGACAGGCTGATTACGGGCCATCTGCTCTAGCTGTTCCTCGAGGTATTCGTTCCGGTCTAAGAGGTGGCGAATCTGTTTCTTAAGATTAAAGGAACGTTCGATCTTCGGATCTAATTTATACTCAGGATCTTCGCCTCTTTTCGATCTGCGCATAAACAGGAAAACCTTGTGAAAAGCAAGAGTTTAAAACACAAAAGAAAAATTAAAGAAAAATAAAAATAAAAACAAAAACAAAAATGAAAATAAAAACAAAAAAAAATGCAAGGAAAGTAAGGTGTAGTTATGTTGCCAATCCCCGGCAACGGCGCCGAAAACTTGTTGCGTGTAAAATAGTCTATCGCAATTATAGTGCAAGTATACACGACGCAAGTAGTAAAGTGATACGAAGTATCGGATATCGTCTCCACAGGGATTGGGCTAATAGCTTCACCTAATTTCACTGCACGAAGTAAAGGAAATAATTATGAGAAGTTGTCACGATAATAGTAAGGAAAACACAAATAAAAGAAGTAAGATATCAAGATAAAGAGAATGGGCTGGTATTGAGTTGCTCGGTAGTGCAGGTATTGAACTGCTTAGGATCTCCAGTTCTGTCATCGCACCCGTCGCCGACAGCACCTGTCGCGGCGTCTGTCCGTTAGCTGTCGCGGCAGCGAACACTAACTCAGTACTTCAAGCTTGGCAAGAATCCCAGATCTGCCTTGCCCTATCCCTAGGCACAAGTCTGTCGATGATCACGTCTTTGATGATACCTCCCGGCGTGAATCGAAGGATGAACACCGATGTGTATGAATTCTTCTTTAGCCACTTAACCTCGCCCTATCCCTAGGCACGAGATGGTTCAACTATAAACTAGAGAACGCGCTCTTATCTCTTTCGTATACTTAACTCTCCCGATGCTAAGTAAATGGATAACCTCACAATGCTCTCCCGATGCTCTTGCAAGATATTAAAACCAAGATAAAAGAACTTGAAGTTTATTTTATTGAACTTGAAAAATCCTAAAACAAAGCAACCCTTGCAACTACTTTACAAAACAACCCGTAGCCCTAGGGGGTTTTTAGAACATATCGGTGACAGGTAAACGGCAGGGTTTAGGTTTTGGTTATGGGGTAATCCCTTATGCCCTAGGTTTAATCTATGCCCTTATATAAGCTTTGGGCTCAAGTTATCTAAGGTAACAAGGATTACAACTTTAATTAAAAGTAAGATTCTAATAAAGACTAAATCTCTAAAGACTCCTACTTTCCAGCCGCATCCTTGCTTTTAGGGATTTCCTCTCCTTGAGCTTTGGCTTGACATATCTTTTGATCCGGGGCTTGGAAAAATATTCGGCTTCCACACGACAGACGAGCAGATTTTTCTCTATCTATCGAGGTCCACTTCACTTTTCCTCTTCATAAATCTGCTGTCACCATGCTGTCACGACAGGTCCATGACAGGTTCGTCTTCTTCAGCTGCTTGTCCAGTTCAGCTCTCCTGCTTATCTGCCCTGCGCCTGCCTTCGACATCTACTGTGACAGATACCTGCAAAAATAGCCATCTTTCAGTAGAATCTGTGCCTTTTATATAATTGTGATGTTTTATTGAAAACTAACCTAAATGCAATGCAATGATGCTTGAATGCAGCAGAAATATGGGTTAAAAAGGGTGTAAATAATAGAACTTTTACACACTCAACACGAGGCTTATTTAGCCTTTGTTATGAATCCTAGTACAAAGGAGGTTCGTGTGTAGGATATAAGGACCGTATGTGAATTCCCTGGAGTGTTTCCGGAGGAATTACCGGGTTTTCCACCTAGTCGAGAGGTTGAATTCGGAATTGAGTTGTATGAGAACACAACTCCGGTGTCCATTACTCCCTATCGCATGGCACCCAAGGAGTTGAAGAAGTTGAAGACGCAACTTCAAGAGTTGCTTGACCGAAGCTTTATTCGGCCTAGTGTGTCACCTTGGGGTGCACCGGTCTTGTTTGTTAAGAAGAAGGATGGCACAACGAGAATGTGCATTGATTATCGTCAGCTGAATAAGTTGACTATCAAGAACAAGTATCATTTGCCGAGGATTGATGATCTTTTTTATCAGTTTCGAGGAGCGACTATGTTTTCAAAGATAGATTTGCGGTCAGGATATTATCAGTTAAAGGTGAAGGATGTGGATGTGCCGAAGACAGCCTTTCGAACGAGATATGGGCATTATGAATTTCTAGTGATGTCGTTCGAATTGATGAATGTTCTTGTTGCTTTCATGGATATGATGAACAGGGTGTTTCATGAGTTTTTAGATAAGTTTGTTGTGGTGTTCATCGATGATATCCTTGTGTACTCTCGTACCGAGGAGGAGCATGAAGAACATTTGAGGATCGTTTTACAAGCGTTGTTAGAGAATCAGCTTTATGCTAAGCTGGTTAAATGTGAGTTTTGGCTGAAGGAGGTTGTTTTTCTTGGTCATGTGGTTTCAGCTGAGGGGATTCGTGTTGATCCTCAGAAGATTGAGGCGGTGGTGAATTGGAAGCCTCCTAGGTTTGTTCATGAAGTTCGTAGTTTCCTTGGGTTGGTGGGTTACTATCGAAGGTTCGTGGATGGATTTTCTAAGATTGCTACCCCTTTGACGAAGTTGTTACAAAAGGATGTTAAGTTTGAGTGGACGGAAGCGAGACAACAAGCTTTTGAGAAGCTAAAGGAAGCTTTAACACAAGCTCCTATCTTGGTTCAAACTAAGTCAAGAAAAGAGTTTGTGGTGTATAGTGACTCATCCTAGGTTGGTTTGGGGTGTGTGCTGATGCAAGAGGGAAGGGTAGTAGCTTATGCATCGCGACAGTTGAAAGTTCATGAGCGCAATTACCCTACGCATGACATTGAGCTGGCAGCGGTGGTTTTTGCACTAAAGATTTGGAGACATTATATATATAGTGAGAAGTGTACTGTGTACACAGGTCACAAAAGTTTGAAGTACCTTATGTCTCATAAGGAGTTAAATCTTAGGCAACGACGTTGGGTGGAGTTGCTTAAGTATTACGATCTAACGATCGAGTATCATGCAGGGAAGGCCAATGTTGTGGCTGATGCTTTGAGTCGAAAGGTGGCGGTAGAATTGAGGGCGATGTTTGCTAGTTTGAGCATATCACGAGATGGTGGTCTTGTTACTGAACTGCAAGTGAAACCATCTTTAGTTCAGTTGATAAAGGATAAACAATTGTTGGATAATTCTCTGGTACCACATGTTTAGGATATCGCAGAATGTAGGCCTTTGGATTTATGTTTCAATGATGATGGTGTTATATGTTTTGGGAGTCGGATAGTGGTGCTGAATGATGTTGAGTTAAGGCGCACTATTCTGACTGAAGCTCATAGTAGTCCTTTTGCTATGCACCCTTGTAGTACAAAGATGTACTGTGATTTGAAGGATGAGTACTATTGGGTGGGATTGAAAAAAAGATGTCGCTGAGTATGTTAGCAAATGCATGGTTTGTCAGCGGGTTAAGGTTGAACATCAAGTTCTTTCAGGGTTGTTGCAACCGTTGAAGGTCCCAGAATGGAAATGGGAGAGGATCACTATGGACTTCGTGTCTGGTTTTCCGTTATCGCCATCAAAGAAAAATTCTGTTTGGGTGATTGTGGATCTCCTTACGAAGTGTGCACATTTCTCGCCTGTGCATACTACGTATACCTTGGATAAGCTTGCGGAGTTGTACATTGCTGAGATTGTGCGATTGTATGAAGTGCCAAAATCTGTAGTATTGGATAGAGATCTGAGGTTCATCGCAAGGTTCTGGGAATGATGTGGACTTGTACATGTGTTTTTCAAATGGAGAATTGCTTTGAAATGGTTTTCAAGCATGTGGTAAAAAGAGCATGTTGTAGAAAATGGTTTTTGAGTTAGAGTATTAAAGTTGCATTGTTGTGTTGGTTTTCTTAGAGCTTGCATCACTAAGCAAATGTGCTTACGCTTTCTTTTACAACCAATGTAGATAATTGAGACGTTTTGGGCAGCAATGAGGCTAAGGATATCCAAGGAAGTGAGAAGCTCATGTATGGTGATGTTTTCGTATGCTTTAGTAATGATATTTGGCAATAGGGATCTATGGTTGATTTTGGGAGATGTATTTTGAACTCTCTGTGGTTGTTGCAAGTTTGCTACGGTATTTGCGGATTGTAAATGACCTTTATGGTTTGGTCTTGTGGTTTATGGCTTTTATATGGTTTTTATGATTAGAGAGCATGCCTATAGATTCAATGATTGCATGATTGATGTCATGCTTTAGTTTATGCTTCATCATGTTGATCTTGATGCTTAAACATGTTGCTAGTATGTTGTGGTATGTGTTGGGACATGTTTGGATGTGTTTGAGTGTGTAAAACCAGCTAAATCTGCAGTTGCAGGGCTGGGCGTATCGAAATGCCCTTATCTAATTCGGAACAGGGGCCTGAAATGGCCATACTATTTCGGAACGGGTAAGAGTGTTCCGGAACGTTTTGGCTACTGGAGAGCCATGTTTCGATACGGGTCTCGAAACGCACCCGACTACTGAAACGGTCAACTATGTTCTGATACGACCGTTTCGATACAAGGGTCAGCGTTTCGAAACACTCGACCGTTGGTCTGTATTTTGAACTGTTTCAAGTTCTTGTTTCTTACATTTTAGTCCTTGATGATTATGGATGCAATTGGTTGAGTTTGGAATGTCTAAATAAGTTGATATTTGACAGAGATGCATAAAATCTAACTAATTGAATATTGGTAAACTTAAAATCTACAAGGTCCTCGTCTGTTGCAAAATTTACGTTTTGGTCTCTAAAAGTCTAATTCTTACTATTAAACCCCTAAATGAATTCCGATCATTGTGCCTTCCCTTCCTATGATCTTGAGTGATCATATAGGTTTAATATTGCATTTAGAAAAGATAAAAAGAAAAAAAGGTCATTAATCAAGGTTGACTTTCGGGTTGACTTTGGTTTTCTCCGTGTAATCTTCGTAGTTCAGGTCAAGCGTCTAGGCTAGGCTAAGGGGGTTACAAAGCGATCCTCTAAAGCTTTGCAGCGCTCCTCGTACTTGCGCTCAATTTCAGCACGTATTTTTCCGATCTCATCAAGAGCATTCAAGTCTGGCACCTCTTCAGCATTCTCAAAGTTTGCACCAATGTGTACTTGGTGACTTGGTGTTGCTCCAACTAGGTTGATATGGACCTTCTTCACTGTTGAAGGTTTTTTGGCTGCATCCTGATGTGGGATGTTGTCTCTACTTGATCATTCACCTCGTTGGAAGCTCCTTCGGCTGCTTTGGCTTTCCCAAATTCATTAGGGCCCAATAGAGCAGTCAGTTGATTGATGATTTCTGCCTGGGTTTGAGTAAAGCAGTCTTTAATTGATTGTTCGATTATGTCGAAACAATTCTACATTTCCACGCGTTCGTTTTCGAGATTGGCAAGTTGATCCTCAAAAGCCATGGATCGTGAACGCATGCGAGTTCCGTATGAATGTGGAATGTTTACGGCTTAGAGCGTATTCTGTCATTAAACCTTTCTCTTATTAAATTCTTTATTTATCATAAGATTTCAAAATGAATAAATGTGTGCATGTATGCATGAGTGCATGAATGCAATAAAAGGACATCAAATTTTGGAACCAGTCTTTCTTAGAAATACCACATTCGTCCGAAAATTTAATTACATAGAGGGGATAAACTTGCTATATAAAAATGCCAGCCCTAACTCCTAGGTTAACTAACTCGTGAAACAGACGCACAATAGCCTCTTTGTGCTCCTCTTCAATGTTGGGTTGCTCCAACAGTTTTGTAGCTTTCCTTGACGGGATTTGGACATACGAAGCGATGCTTCTGACTTGGGCTTTGAATCTCACTAGTTCATCGTTTTGACATTGGACCGTTCGCCGAGCTGCCTCATATTTATCCTTCAATGCTCCGCTCTCTGCCATTAATGCCCCATCATATCCAGCCAACTTGTCTTTTAGGTCTTGAACGATGTTTTCTAACTTAGTTATTCTTTTCTGCATCCTTTCTTTTTCTATCTCCGCTTCGACCTTATCCTCGTTGTGATACTTGGTGATTAATTCTTCGAGCTATGTCACCTGGCTAGTCAAGTCGAAATTTCGAGCTTGTTCTTCTTCTAGCCTCTTCTTGGCTTTGTCGTTCGATTCCTTGCTTGCTCGTGCCTTTTTGTCGTACATTTTTTTATAATCATCCCTGTCTCGGGTCATTGCATCCAATTCCTCTGATAGATTCTTTATTATCTTGCTTGTTCCACCCTTTTGTTTAGCTTTGTAGTCATTGTGCAATTCCCGCAGCTCTTTTAGTTCTTGATTCACTTTCTTGTTCTGTTCCACTAGCTCCTTCTCTTTTCCTTTGTGAATCTCTACTTGCAATTGTGCCATTGTTAATTCCTCCTTAAGGTCCTAGATTCCTTTTTCATACTTTTTTAAATCTTGCTCTCGATCATGTCTGAGTTTCTCCAAAGCTGAAGGTGACTCCTAGATTGCGTGTGTTGAAGTTCCACCTCTTGGAGGCATTTCTTGAAACGTAGTTTCATTAACTCTCTGGGCCCTCCACTCATCGTACCTTGCCATTACTTCTGATCCTGGATAAGGCCGAACCCTTCATGGTATTTCCCAAGCCTTTGAGGTTTGCAGAATTAGCTCTTTATAGTCATTGGTCTTTTGAACATATTCAAACTTAGCCATTCCAGCAGTGGCAGGCACAAACTGCCTTGATCCGAATTGTCTCGAGACTAACAATGATATAGAAAGGTTGTACTCGTATTTAGCCAATGAGCTTTTCATACTATATCTGTATCCTTCAAGTCTTTGAGATATTCAATCCAGTGCTTCTCAGTTTTCTTTTCCAGGACACGGTCAGTTAGGTGTTCTCTGATCGGTGAATAAGTATCCATGTATCTAGCCCCTCTGTAAGGTGCATTCCATCTGTGGCCCCTGAACCATATTTCTAGCAGTTGTGCACACCCTTAGAATTTTGCTTCCCATGTCTTCTTGCAGTTGGTGAGCGACCTATAAGTTTCTGTCATAATTGCAGTTGGTGAGCCACCTCAGGGTGCAGGTTCTGGTTTATCGTTAGAGATACTCTGCAGCTTGGGCGGGGTTGAGTTTCGTGGGTTGTCACCCGAGGGTTCAGAGGCATGGTTTGAGAGCACAGTTCATATTTTGAATCAGATGGAGTGCTCTGAGGGACATAAGTTGGGTTGCATTGTCTCTTTGCTTCAGAGAGATGCCTACACTAGGTGGACTACTATCACTACGGGAATGCTAGAGGCCGAGGTTACTTGGGAGTTCTTTAAGGCTGTTTTTCGTAAGAAGTTCCTAGGTTCTCGATACCTAGATGAGAAGAAGATGAAGTTTATGGCTCTAGTTCAGGGTAGCTTGACCGTGTCCGACTATGAGGTACAGTTTGTACGACTGAGTCAGTATGCTTCTGAGTTAGTTCCCACTGAGGTGGAACGTTGTGACCGTTATGGGTTGGTTCAAGATGTGAAGACCTACATGTTGGCTTCCGACTATACAAATTTTGATGTGTTGGTCGCTAGGGCCAAGGACACTGAACAGTCTTTGGGACTTGCGGATCGCAAGGGTGGATCTAATTCAGGAAAGAGATCGTGCCAAGAGGCACAAGGATAAGAAACCTCATCATGATCATATACGCGGAGGTGGTAATCCGGGGCGAGGCCATCACGGCGAAGGGACTGAGAATCGTACTCCCGAGTGTAACAAGTGTGGTAGATGTCATTACGGTGAGAGTTGGGGCACTTATGGCTCTTGTTGGAACTGCGGGTCTAGGGCGTATTTGAAGCGCGATTGTCCACATCCGTCTAGGGATGGACAAGCTCCTGCACGAGCTGTCGAGCATCAGAGAGGCCGTGGGCGTGGTCGAGGTAACTTTCAGCCTAGGTGTAACACCCGGGTTTGGGGGTCGGGTGAAAATAATATCTAAATAATGTTTTGGGTTTCCATTTTTGTCTTAAAAATTCATTTTATATGTTGGATCAAATTTGAAATTAAATTAGAACCCCAAAATCTCATGGATTTTAGGATTTTTGGTGATAACCATTCATTAATGGCAAAGTGGTAATTATTGGGACTTTCAAAATAAACACTCTCTTATTTTCAAAAGACTCTATTATTCATCTTCTTCTTCTCTCCTCTTTCATTTGGTTCAACGTCAAAAACCCCTTCTTCCCTAAAGTTACTATTCCATCTCATATCATGCTCGTTGTTGGAGCTTTTGCAAAGGTAAAATCATTTTTGACCTGTCCTAGTCATCATCTTCAAGCTAGTACCATTAGTTTTCATAAAGCTCATGATTTTTGTATTTTGGGTTTTGAGATTTTGATTTAAAAATGTCATCTTTACTACCTTTAACTTAAGATTTTGATTTGACAATGTTATATGAGTTGATTACTACCTATGAGACCCAACATAGTTGATTTTTACAAGGTTTTAGATTGGTTCCCAAAATTGGGGTTTATGGAGGTTTTTGAAGGGTTTTAGGTTGAGTTTTTGGGGTGTTTTATGTTGGAATTTGTTGGCTGATGGTTAGGCTATGTATAAGGGTTGTTTTGGACGCTTTTGGGAGTAATTTAAGTGTTGAAATCAAGGGTTTTGGGATGTGCTTCATGGCTTCTCGGGAATGAAGGTTTTAGGAGTTGTTCTTGGCTTGAAAACTTGTGTTTTGTGTTTGAATTATGTTCCGGGTTTGCTATATTGAATCGTGGACTGAAATTATGATTGTTTTGTTTGTGTTGGGATGATTAGAAGCAAGGAATCTTGTTGGTGAAGCCTCAGGGACGAATCCGGAGAATTTGGTGACTTGAGCTTGGTTTTCAGCTCTCATTTGGGTATCAACAGTGAGTAGAAATGTCAAACTTCGATTTGTTTTCGAAATGGAACTCTTAGGGGTTTGGATGGGACCTACAGGGTTCACCTAAACTCAAGTGTAAGTTATTTCCTCCTACCTTTTGCTATGTGATGATGAGTGGTTATATGATGTGGTAGCATGTGCATCTTGAGTTGTTTACACCATTGTTGTTGTGTAGTCGTGTTGAAGTCGAGCCTCACGTGATGGTTGTCTTAACTACGGTGATGAGTGGTCCCACCGGTAGTGACTAGTAGTAGAGTAAGGTGATGAGTGGTCCCATCGGAAAACTACTAGTTGAACGGTGATGAGTGGTCCCACCGTGTGTATGTTGGTTGTGAATGTGCAAACCATGTGTAGTCTTGTTGTGATAATCATTCGTGCATTCATTGATTTATTGTCAATAATGAAAAGTGTTTTGAAAACTGCATGCTTGTTGAATTGTAGAGCTTCTCTCACTAAGCTAGTTAGCTTACGCTCTCCTTTGTTTCCAACATGCAGATCGTTAGAGTTTGGGAGGCAAGTGAGCAAGGGAGGAGCTTTTGGAGTTCTCAAGTTAGATCAAGTATGATTTATGTAATTTTAATAATGCCTAGACGATGGGGGTGTAGACTTGTAGGTGTTGGTGTTAAACTCCTTAGTTGATGATATGTTTTATTGAGCATGTTAAATTGTTGAATTTATGTTGGCCATGTGTATGCCTATATGTTGTGGCTTGTAGACCTTGTTTTACTTGATGCTTGTGTGCCTTGTGGTTGAGGACCTATATCCTTTCTATGAGTGTTAAGTGTGCTTGCCTAAGGCATGATGTGTTAAATGCTATGTATGAATCTTGTTGATGTGATGTTTACTTGAATGGCCTTTATATGTATGTTGAATTGTTGACCCTTGAATGTATGGCTCTTACCTGTTTGTTGAGTCCTAAGCATGTCTACATAGGGTGCCTTGTATCTAGAATTGATGTATGTTGATGTATGGAGGTTTTAGCTGTGTTTTTGGACAGCAATGTGCCATAAAACAGCTAAAACTAGTCTGCTCGCAGAGGGTGTATCGAAACGGTTGGTCCCATTTCGATACGGCCTCTTGTTTCAGGCCAGGCGTTTCGGCATGCCAGGGGGTCGTTTTGATACGTTTTAACCACTGGAAATCTGAGATTTTGCCGATAAATTGAAGTATCGAAACGAGTCTTGGCGTTTCGGAACAGTTTTCGTATCGTTGACAACGAGAAGTTGACCATTGAGGGTGTTTCGGAACGGTTGACCATCGTTACGATACGGTCTCCTCGTGTTGACTTTGGCCCGTTGACCAAGTCAAGGCGTTTCGATACACACCTTGGGTGTTTCGAAACGGACTATAGTTTAAGCTAAAATGGACTGTTTATGATATGCTCTTTGGATTAATCGGCTCGTTTGTTGCTTCCGTTGTTGTCCTCTCACATAGGATTTAAGTAATTCATTTAGACAAGATAATAATTAAAGAAATTTTATAGGATTGCTAACCGAAGGGGAGCCTTAGCGGGTTTCACTTTAGTTTTCCCCGTGTAGCCTACTCGGACCGGTCAGTCATCTAGATCGGGACAAGAGGATTACACTAGGAATGACGGTCAGAGGAATGTAGCTCATGTTGTAGCGGTTCAGCCCGAGGGAGGTGGGCCAGCTAGGGTGTATGCACACCGTGAGGACAGGAACGACACAGTTGTGATTGCAGGTAATTTCTCATTATAGTCTTTGACTTTTCTTTCCTTTATTGATTTCGGTTCTACGCATTCGTACATTTTGAGTGAGCATGCAAGATTGTTAGATATTCTGGTTGAGATATTAGATGTGGGTATGAATGTCACTAGTTCCTTTGGTGAGACAGTTGTGGTCAAAAAATGTATAGAAGATGTCCTCTGATTGTTCAGGGTCATGTTTTTCCTGTGGATATGATGGAATTGCCTTTTTATGGTTTTGATGTAATACTAGGCATAAATTGGCTTGTAGAGCATAGGTCTAGAGTAGATTTTGAGACAAAGCGGGTGTCCTTGAGACTTTCAGAGGATCACGAGGTAGTGATAGTGGGCGAGAATGTTAAGTTCTTGTCCAATGTAGTTTCAGCCTTAGAGGCTCAGAAGTTATTGGATGTGGGTTGTCAGGCGTACCTAGCCTATGTTATGAATCCGAATATGGATAAGGCACGACTGCGAGACATTAGGACAGTTTGAGACTTTCTGAGTGTGTTCTCAGAAGAATTGCATGGTTTGCCTCCAGATAGAGATGTAAAGTTTGTTATTGAGACTTATTAAGATTCAGCTCCAATATCAATAGCACCATACCGAATGGCTCCTAAAGAAATGAAAGAGTTGAAGACACAGCTTCAGGAATTGATAGATCGAGGGTTCATTCATCCGAGTACTTCACCTTGGGGTGCACCAGTGTTGTTTGTGAAGAAGAAAGACAACAGTTTGAGAATGTGTATCGATTATCAACAGTTGAATAAGTTGACAATGAAGAACAAATATCCGTTGCCGAGAATTGATGACTTGTTTGATCAGTTGAGAGGTGCTTCAGTGTTCTCGAAGATAGATTTGAGATCCGGTTATTATCAGCTGAAAGTAAGAGATCAAGATGTACCGAAGACAGCTTTCCACACTCGTTATGGGCACTACGAATTCTTAGTGATGACCTTTGGTTTGACTAATGCACCATCAGCTTTTATGGACATGATGAATAGAGTGTTTCATGAGTACTTAGATCAGACTGTGGTAGTGTTCATTGATGATATTTTAGTGTACTCTCATACCGAGGAAGATCACGATCGGCATCTGCGTTTGGTGTTGCAGAAATTGTTAGACAATCAGTTGTATGCCAAGTTGAGCAAATGTGAATTTTGGATTAGGTAAGTAGCCTTCCAAGGTCATATTTTATCAGTCGAGGGAATCTGAGTGGATCCTAAGAAGGTTGAGGCAATTGTGAATTGGAAACCACCGAAGACAGTGACTGAATTTCGTAGTTTCTTAGATTTGGCCGGTTACTATAGATGTTTTGTTGAGGGATTCTCGAAGGTTGCAGCTCCTTTGACTAAATTGCTACATAAGGATGTTCGATTTGAGTGGACTGATGCAAGACAACAATCATTTGAGAAATTGAAAGAGGCCTTAATCGAAGCTCCTATTTTGACTCAGCCCATATAGGGAAAGAGTTTGTAGTATTCAGTGATGCGTCGTATGTTGGCTTAGGTTGTGTGCTTATGCAAGAGGGAAGAGTAGTGGCCTATGCGTCTAGACAGTTGAAGACTCATGAGCGTAATTACCCTACGCATGACATAGAATTGGTTGCAGTGGTTTTCGCTTTGAAAGTTTGGAGACATTACTTGTATGGTGAGAAATGCACGGTGTATATGTATCACAAGAGTCTGAAGTATATAATGACACAAAGAGAGTTGAATCTTAGAAAGCGTAGGTGGCTAGAGTTACTTAAGGACTACGATCTCACGATTGAGTACCATCCGGGTAAAGCCAATGTAGTGGTCGATGCTTTGAGTAGAAAGGTAGCAGTGGAATTACGAGCTATGTTTTCTAGATTGAGTTTGTCCAAAGATGGTGGTTTAGTGGCTGAGTTGCAAGTTAAACCTTCGTTGCTTCATTTGATTAGAGAGAAGCAGTTGCAAGATAGATCATTAGCATCTCATGTACAAGACATAGCAAAGGGTAAACCGACAGATTTTTGTTTTAGTAGTGATGGATTCTTGTGTTTCAAAGTAGAGTAGTTGTTCTGGAAGATGTAGACTTGAGACGCACCATCCTAATTGAAGCTCATAGTAGTCCGTTTGCTATGCATCCGGGAAGTACGAAGATGTATCGAGATTTGAAGAATGAGTATTTCTGGGTTGGTTTGAAGAAAGATGTTGCCGAGTTTGTGAGTAAGTGCATGGTCTGTCGGCGAGTTAAAGCTGAGCACCAGTTTCCTTCAGGTTTGTTACAACCATTGAGAATTCCCGAGTGGAAGTGGGAGAGAATCTCCATGTATTTCGTATCGGGTTTGCCATTGACACCTTCTAAGAAGAATTCGGTTTGGGTGATTGTTGATCGTCTCACGAAATGTGCGCACTTTTTGGCTGTCCACCCTACTTACACTTTAGATAAGTTGGTTGATTTGTACATCAATGAGATAGTGAGATTGCATGGTGTACCGAAATCTATACTGTCAGACAGAGATCCGAGATTTACGATAAGATTTTGGGAGAGTTTGCATAGTGCTTTGGGTACTCGATTGAATTCCAGCACTTCATATCATCCTCAGGTCGATGGTCAGTTAGAAAGAGTCATACAAGTGTTGGAAGACATTTTGAGATGTTGCATTATTGAATTTCAGGGTTAGTGGGAGAAACATCTACCGTTAGTAGAGTTTGCTTATAATAACAGTTATTAAGCGAGCATTCAGATGGCACCTTATGGAGCTCTGTGTGGTAGAAAATGTAGAACACTTGTTTGTTGAGCCGAAGTGGGACAGAAATTGATACTTTTGTCGGATATGCTTAAGGGTACTACCGAGAAAGTTCAGTTGATTTGTGACCGTTTGAAGGTAGCTTCGGATAGACAGAAATCTTATGCGTATTTGAAAAGAAGAGAAATAAAGTATGCCATGGGTGATAAAGTGTTCTTGAAAGTCTCACCTTGGAAGAAGGTGATGAGATTTGGTAGGAAGGGCAAGTTGAGCCTGAGATTCATCAGTCCGTATGAGATAGTTGAGAGAGTTGGTCTCGTTGCCTATAGATTGAGACTGCTGGCCGAACTAGAGAAGATTCACGATGTGTTTCATGTTTCGATGCTTCGAAGGTATAGATCAGATCTGTCACATGTTATGCCAGTTGAGGATATTGAATTGAATCTGAATTTGACCTACGATGAAGAACCAGTTGAGATTTTGGCTTCGGACAACAAAGTGTTGTGAGGAAGGACCATTGAGTTGGTTAAGGTTAAGTGGCGACAACGAGGGTGGAAGAAGCCACTTGGGAGAGGAAGGATGACATGAGAAAGCAGTTTCCACATCTCTTTCCGCCAGGTAAATTTCGGGGACGAAATTCCTTAAGTAGGGGAGAGTTGTAACGCCCCGAGTTCAGGGCCGGGAGATATTGGGTCAGTTAAACCGAGTCGAGTTAAAATTAAATTGGAGGAAAACTATTTTCCAACACACTTAAAGTGTTTTAAAAGATTAAAGGGCAAAATGGGAACTTTTAGTAAAAAGGAATAAAAAGGGTTTTTCAAAAGTATCATCTTCTCAAAATCCCTTTTCACGTTCAAAAACCCACCCTAAACCTCATTTACTATTCCATTGATTTAAAGCTTCTAAACCAAGTGATTTCTTCAAGGTAAATGGTTCATCAACTTAGTTTCATCTTCCTTAAGTTCTAAATGCTAAGATTTTTCACAAAACTCATGGCTAAAACATATTTTGATTTTTAAAGTTTGGTTTGAAATGAAAGGAAAATTTTGGGTTTTCGTTTGGGTTGATTATGGCTGAGTTTGAGGGTGTTTCTAACTTTGTGTTATCACTAAAATAACATGAAAATGACGGGGTTTTAATGGAAACCCGAAATGGGTATTGTGAGTGATTTTAAGAGTTAGAAATCTTGAGTTTTTTGTTGGATTTTGAGTCTAAATGGCAGATGGAGGTTTGGTAACTTTGGATTGATGTTTAGGGATGCTAAAAGGTAGATTTTTTATGGTAAACTCGTTGGGTGTGGCTGCTAGTAGTTTGGGATTGAATTGATTGTGTTTCGGGTGAAGTTTGGGCTTGAATCGATGTGTATTGTTGCAAGGTTGTTGAGTTCCAAGTCTTTGTTGTGTTATTGAGTGTATTTGTATTCTAATGTTCGATTTGGGTTGCTCAAAATAGAGGAATTGGATTCGAGCTTTGTGGACGGAAATCTAGGTAGTTCAGAGGCTTGATTCGGCATCTTGGACATCGGTTGTGTATTGGCTGGTGAGTGGATCGATTTTATAATCCTTAACGTGGTTAAAGAAGTGTTTTAGGAGTTTGGATTGAGCTTGAAAAGCCATTCCAAAGCTCAAGAGTAATTCTTAAAGGTTTTATACAATTAAATTGTGTTTTACGATTCTTGAATACAAGTTGTACATGCTATGTTATCATGTGTTGAAATTGCATTGTTATGCATGTTGAGATGTAGGACTTGTATTATACTTGCATTGTGAGTACATGCCTTGCATGGAAGTTTGGACTCGGTAAGTGGTTCAAGCATCGGTAATGCTTGTGGTTGTGAATGAGTATATTGACACATGTTGGGTTGTTACCGGTTATAATTGATCGATCAATAGGATTAGAGTGCACTCGAGGTAAAATTCGCGTGTGGCCTTAGTGATGTTAGATTCCACTAAGAAGGAGTACGGTGATGTGAGATTCCACCGGAAGTTATGTTTTTACTAGACAGGTGAGTACAGTGATGTGAGATTCCACCGGAAGTGTCTAGTGGGTTTGAGAACTATCCGCATATCCGAGTAAAAACGTTGAATTTCAATATACCCATGATGCTTTAATTTTTCATGTTAAGCATGTTGTTGATTTCATTCTATTATGCTTATGCATTGTTGTTACTTTTCTTGCATTATGAGAATGAGCATGTGGTAAGCCTATGGCTTGTGGTTGCATTCGGTAAATGCACGTGAAGGTAAATGCATGTTGCTATGTGTTCATGCATGTGGAAATGGCTTTGGTTTTCAAGCAAACTAATGTTTTAAAACTGCATTGTTGTAGCTACCTTTTTTAGCACCGTTTACTAAGCTTAAACGCTTACGCTCTCTTTTCCAACAATGCAGGCCCTTAGACCTACGGAGCAGCTTGGGGAACAAGGGGGATTCTAAGGGAGTTTGGTTTGCTCATGTATGGTTTAGACTTCAATAATTAGTATTAAGCAATGGGATAGGACCTTTATGTTTGTGATGTTGTTGGCATGTTCTTTTGCTTAGACAAGTTTGTTTAGTTGCTTTGGGCTTGTAATGCCTTTTACCATGTTGATGTATGCTTTTGTTTAACTTTTGGCTATGTGGGTGAAGCTATGTATGCATGTTTCCTTTTAGAAATCCTATCATGATGAATGTTGCATCGTTATGTGTTTGAATTGCCTCGTATGTTTATCCATCGATGCTTTATATTGTATTTGAGCTTGTATGATGCTTGAATGCTCAATATGTGGCTTTTGTGTTGAGTCCTTATGCTTTTAACAGCAAAAATCTTTTTTTGCAGTGCTGGGTGTACCGATACGCTCAAGGGTTGTATCGATACGGTCCCTTGTTTGAGGCTTGTTTTATTCAAGGCGTACCGGTACGCGGGGGTGTATTGATACACTAAATGCTCTCTGAAAATCTGAGAAATTGACGAGATTTTGGCGTATCGGCACGGGTCCGGAGGGTATCGGTACGATCTTTGTAGTTGACCATGGGAAAGTTGATCATTGAGGGCGTATCGATACGGTTTCCCTAGGTTTGACTTGGGGTGTTGACCAAGTCCAGGCGTATCGATACAGTCCTCTAGCGTACTGATACAGCCTGTTGTAAAATTTAAAAATGGTATATTAATTGTCTTTTTTCTTTTTTGTATCCATGTGTGTTTTCCTCTACGTGTCCTCTCACCTAGGATATGTTCAATGCATCTAGACAAGATAACTTTAAAAGAAATTTTTTTTCTAGGGTTGCTAATCGGAGTGGAGTCTTAACGGGTTTCGCTTCGGTTTTCCCTGTGTAACTCATTCGATGCGGTCTGGCGACTAGGCCGGGTCGAGGGAGTTACATTAAACATGGAACCTTAAACACTAAACTCAAAACCCAAAACCCTTAAATATAATAAATACGTAAAGAATAAATAATTAAATAAACAATTTAAAAATTAAAATAAGAGTTTTGGGACAGTGCAGCAAAATCTTCAAAATATTTGCCTACAAGCTGGAGCCCCCTAGAATCTCATGCTGCCTCTATCCTCACTCCTTTCGCCTTCTCGAAGCTTCAAAAACAGCTAGTTCTAGCTGCTCACTATGCGTTATTTCAAATGGATGAATATGGTTTTCCTGTAAGACATTATACAAAACTCGAGGGAGACTAAAAAGTATATTGGATCCCTCAAGAAGGCATTATAAGTTGCAACTGCCATCAGTTTGAGTTCTCTGTAATTCTTTGTCGCCATGCCCCTTCGAGTTTAATTAAATATTTGCCTAAAAACTGGAGCTCCCATGAAAACTCTTGCTTTAGTTTTTAATTGTTTATTTAATTATTTAATGTAACACCCCAAATTTGCTCTAATTTGAAAAACCCTAAATTTTTAAAATCCCTAATTGAAAACCCTAACATTTGAGAATTTCATCTGAAAACCTAATTGAGAAATTTGAGAATTGTTTTATCCTAAAATGAATTTAATGACCAAAATGATTAAAACTAGAACTTCTGTGACCATTCTGTAATACGGGTAAGAGTCGGGACCCTTGGTTTGTGTTTTACCCTTTTAAGCTTAATTTTTAATCAACTTTTTCAGCACTAAGCGTCTGGGTGGGCACTCTTTTGATAACGACAGCCGCTATTCCCTCTCTCTCACGATAACTCATCCCCTCTCCCTTAAAAATTTCTATGTTCAAATACCCTACAACCCTTGTGTTTTCCGATTAAAGCTCCAGCGAGAACTCTTGCGCTGTCCGTTCTCACCATCGCACCTATCTTTGAGACCTCGTGCTCTTTGCGAACCAACCCTGCCATCATCTCTCTTTGTTTATTGTTATTTGTGAGAAACAGGGTCAACCTTCCGGTTTACCTTTGCGCCACCTCCCTCCGTCGTGTGCTCTGCCCCTCTCTTTTTCGTGTGTGTCTTTGGGTAAGCCGGAAATCCGAGTTTTTGGTTTTAGATAGTGGTTTTGAGTTATGGGTTGATGTTGATGAATTCGTTTTGTTCTTGTTGTGGCCGTGAATAACCATTGTGGACGTCGTGTTGTGTTTCCGGTGAGCCGTTGTCGTCCTTATCAATATGGGTCGCACTGCCGTACTCGTCTAGATCTGCCACCGTTGTTGTTGTCGAGTTGCTGCCACCTAAGGGTTCTGAAAACCCTAGACCATTATCAAAAGAGACAGAACCCTTGTGAGTTGGACCATGAGCTTTGCCCAAGTGTTTTGTGATATAGGCCAACTGTATGAGCCTTGTGTGTATAGGATCAGCAGGGGAATGAGAACCCAGATCTGAGTGAGCCCAAGTGTAACCCAAACTGGGCTTTAGTGAACTGAACCGGTTCTCTTGGCTAGAACCAGATTCAAACTGAACCGGTTCAGACCCTTGAAAGCGAACCAGTTTTGACCAATGAACCAGACCATTGACCTTTTGACCAATCATACCTTTGACCGGCTTTGACTCTTTGACATGTTTGACCTTGACTTTGACCTTGGACTTTTGATCTTGCACATTTGAATGTTGACCGAACCATTTGACCATTGACCGAATTGGACTTTGACCCATTAGACCAGAGTTGACCAGTTTGACGAATTGACTTTGACTAGTAAAGTCAACGTTGACCTTGGACAGTTGACTTAGACCAGAGTTGACTTTTTGGACAATCTTTTTCTTGACCTTTTTCGACGTATTGAGTCCGTATTTCCTACACGTTTTGTCTAATTCGAACCAGAAAACATGTTTTTCTAATTATAATTAATTAGTACTTAAAATCTAATAAGTTGTGGATTTCAGAATCTGATTTGGAATATTCTTGTGTTCAGGTGATAACGTCTTTGAGGCAGACGAGTTACCTCCAATTATACAGACCGACCGTACACGTTCTTCGAGATCTTCAAGTGAGTATATCTCCAGTTCAGTTCTCAGTGTTTTAGTCGGTGGCTTAGTGTTAGTAATAAATACTAATATAGTATTCCTACCTCGTAGGTCCTGATTCAGCTAGATCTGAGCGTGAGACGCGCTTTTCTCAGCATTAGAGCTACTTTTGCTAAGGTGTGTTTCTTACTGTGCTATATAATTGAAACTTATGTTTTATACTCTGCTTGACTTGTTATCTGATTGATTGTGTTTTGTGAATGATTTTGAAAACTTCATACATGACATACTAAATTGTGTTTTTAAATCAAGCATCTGATTTTCGGAAAATGTGACACTCATAAGAGTTCGGATTTATGGTTTTAAAAATCATATCATGAGTCATGGGATCGGAATATTGTTCGAAAATGTGAGGGCAACCTCCACTCTGGTGAGCGAAAGCTCCACAATGGCGAGGGTAACCTCCACTCTATATAATATTGGACAGTCGGGTATTGAGTCATGCATCGGACATCATAACATTATGATTTGATTTATCGGATACACTGTGTTTTAGAAATGAATTTATCAAAAAAATAATATATTGTTTTGTTTGTGTTTTGTTGCACTTTAGAGACACACTAAGCTCTTTAGCTTACACCCCCATAGTTTCTTATTTCAGATATCTCAAACTTTTTAGGCGACTCGGTACTTGGAGCATCTCGTTTTTACTCAGATATTTTGAACATTCAGTATGAACTATTTTCGATTATTCATGATATTACTTTTAGAACTCTTATGTACTTCAGATGTTGGGTTTTTTAGTTTGGGTTTACATTTTTGCATGTATTTTCAGATTTTTAATTTCGATATTTTGGTAAATAATCAGAATGTGTTTTAACATTATAATTTCTTCTGATATTTTACAAGATTTATTATTATTTAATAACAAATTTTTTATAAATAATTAAACCTAAAATTTGTTACTTGAGGGGAAAGTTTTCAGTTGTGACTTCCTAAATTCGGATATTTCTTCTAGGCCGGGTTTAGGGGGGTTACATTTATTATTTACATATTTATTATATTTAATGGTTTAGGATTTTGAGTTTTAAGTTTAGGGTTTAGGGTTTAATGTTTAAGATTGAATTATTTTTAATTAAAAATAGGGCCAAATTGAAATAATGTGTAAATAATGAGGGTTAAATTTATTATTTCTTTCGAATTAGGACTAAATTGTTTGAATGTGCAAACGTGAATGACTAAATGTGTTATTATACAAAATATTTTAACTGCCATGTCATCCTTTTAACGATGCTTAACGGGTTAGTGACCAAATTGAAACAAAATTAAAAGTTTAATGATAACATTGAAACAATTGAAAGTTTAATTACCAAATTGAATAATTGATCAAATTTTAATGATCGTTTATGAACTATACCCAAAATAAAAAATAACATGAATGTATAATTAATTAGCTATGTGTAAAATCTTTCTTTCTGTCATAATTTTTTTATATCTTCGTTGCACATTTTTCCATACTTTTATGGCATGTTTTCATTTTTCTATATCGGTCATTTAGTTGTTTTTTTTGGGGTTTTTATGGTTGAATTTGACGTCGTCTTGATTGGTCAATATGACACAAATTTGTTATTATGTTGATCTTTCCTCCTTAGGACTCTCATATTGGATTTGGACATATAATTCATGTTCGTGGATAGCTTTCTCACGATGCTCCTCTGATTTGTCATTCTCAATGATCTTTCAATTGTTTGAACCTCTTTTGTTGTTCGTTTTTCGATGAGGTCAAATATGTTCGTATCTATTTTTTGTTATGTTAGAACCAAATAATAATAGATATGAAATCTAAACCCATGATCCATCATGTCAAATCATCAAGTACAATAAATTGAATAAACCGAGTGCGGAAGCGTACCTGAATTCATTGATAGATTGAAAATCTTGAATCTTGATATTGAAATCCCAAATCTTTGGTATTGATCTTCCAAGAAGATATGTTATCTCTTGAAGTAAAACTCTCTGACGAGGTAGGAGAGAAAAACAAGTTAACCTATTTCTTGGGGACCACTACCTCTTTATATAGTTGATTATTAAATCAAACTATTAAATATTTATAACTCTGCCCCTCATTGAATTATAAATATATCTTATGATATTAAATTTTTATTTCCATGACACTTTAATACCTATGACACGCCTAACGTAATGGGTCACTTGATTTTGTGTCACACTTTATAATAGCAACATACATTTTACATATATGCCCACAATTGCGGATTTTAATCCAACATGTTCGAGTCTTTTAGTTAGGTTTTTTTAACCTTTTTATTGTATAATCATTGTATTGTATGATCTCAAGTGACTAGTTTCTATTGGCTTGTAAGAAAATGTCCGAGTTATATGCTTAGTTTACAATTATAATTAGAAACTTCATTATAATCTTGAATATTCTCTTTTTAATAAAACTAGTTATTTTTATAAAAAAATTTATATATATGGTTATTTTTAGTTAAATGCCTTAGAATAACATAACAAGCCCTCCAAAATTCTTTAATGAGATTACTTGTCTAAAAACTAATCACCTTCAAAGTTGAATTGTGAAGATATTTTTTATATATTTTTTTTAAAAATATAACTATCGATATACCATTCATTAATTAACTGATCTAAATCAAATATTTGTGAGCAATGATTAGTAAGTACAATATAGTTTTAAAGACCGACTCAAAAAGAAAAACTTAAAACATAAGACAACACTTATAATTAGTGATAAGAGATGTTTTTGTCCTTCAATTTGAGGTATTAAGACTTTGAAAAAGTGAATCAATTCCTCTAACTTGAAGCCACGAGAGATGTCTTGGTTCTTAGCCATTTATTTTCTTCGTCCAACTATTTAAAAAAATTAAAGACTCGACTCGAATTTAAAAATTGATCAATTAATTATCAAAAGTACTTGAGTTATTCAATTTTTATATTATACTTAAGTTTTATTTAAAAAATTCGAGTTAAATTTACAAAATTATGAGTAAGTCAAGACGATTTAAAAAATTTCAATTTAAATAAAATCGAATAATTTAATTTTTGTGAGTTGAATTGAGTTTTGCACTGCCTAGATAAAACTCGAGGCTAAAAAATATTGCATTCCCAAACTCTAAGCCGGCTTTGGGTTTTTGTTTGCTTTAAAACCCTAATCAGCCCAATGATCCGTCGCACTGTTTCTCTGAACTCCATTTATAGCCTTTATCCTCTGAAAAGACAGCACATCAGATTGGGAAGCTGCACTCTATCTATCTTACAATGGAAGGCTCCGTCGAAGAAACGGCCAAAGAAGTTTCCGACTCTGCCGTGGATTCGGCTTCTACCGCCGAAACTCAGAGCAAAAAGTACATCTCTTTCCCTCTTCATCTATCTTGCTACTTGTTTTATTCTTGAGAAAATTAACAGAGAAACAATTGGATATTTTGATTATCAGTATGATTTTATTTATTATGTTTGTAAAATTTGTTGGTAGTGCACGTAAGAAGGAGCTTAAAAATAAGCAGCGGGAAGAGGAGCGCCGCCGAAAGGAGGAGGAAAAAGCAGCTAAACAGGTAGCGAGTCCTTTATTATTAGGCAAAATGAAAACTTATACAAAATCAAACTATATTCTGAATGTTAGAATTAAGATTTATGAGCATAGTTTCAAATGGAATGATTATGTATTTAGACCCATGCTACTTTTTGATTAGTTTCTGTCTAAAACAATAATGTACTTTCAAATTTGGCAAAATTATGATATGCATATCATAATTTCTCAAGAAAACTGAAGTAGTATATTGTTTCTATCAAATGTGTGCAATTATTCGTAAAGTTGACTGATTTAATTTTGTTTTCTTAAAACAAGACAAAATTGTACAAATAGAACTTAAAATTTTATATATTCCTCATTTTGTTATTTATCATTGCTGGATTTTTACAATTTCATTATGACCACTTGGGTAACCTAATTGAACTTTTTATTCAGGCTGCAGCGAAGGTGGGCTCACAAAGTCAGAAATCTGTTGGAGTTGACGATGAAGATATGGATCCCACGGTAAAGTTTAGCAACTGCTATAATATTTACTTTGAACTATGAATAAATGAGAAATTCGTAAGGATTTCATTAAACTTCTTGGACATAATGTTAACATAACTGTTTCTTGCAGCAATTCCATGAGAATAGGCTGAAATTTCTTGCAGCTCAAAAGGCTGAGGGAAAGAATCCATATCCTCATAAGTTCTTCGCATCAATGTCTATCATTGAATATATAGATAAATATGGAAGCTTGGGCAATGGGGAGCATATCGAGGATGTCTCAGTATCTTTGGCTGGTACTTAAATGAGCCACTCTTACTCCAATAGTATCATCCAAGGTACCATGTTTACTTTTCATTTATATATTTTTGAAATGACTGCTACATATTTTTTATGCTAGGTCGAATTATGAGCAAAAGATCATCAAGTTCAAAGCTTTTCTTTTATGACTTGCATGGTGATGGGGCCAAAGTCCAAGTTATGGCTGATGCAAGGTATAAATCCATTTTTTGTCATAGGGCTTGTGTGTCCTCTGGAAAATGCTATAGTTGCTATTTCTGTGATTCTCTTTCCAATCGTAGAAGCAATGTTTTGAATTTCATTATGGTACAATGTTCTACATGCTCTCATATATTTATTGAAAATTATTAAATTTATAATTATGTACTATCCTATTTTTCAGCTTTCAGATTATAACAATCTATAAATACATGTATTATAAACTGAATTTTTTAGTGCATATAATTAATTATTTAAATGCATACACGTTAAATACTTTGGAGGCACTTCCTTGGCCCTTGTGAATCAATTCTAGTTGAGGTTACTGATTGATTATGTGTGCCTTTGTCTATTGTCCTGTCCCCCTTTTTTCCACTGCACAACTCCAATTCTCATACTTCAGTTTCGTATATTATTTTTCTTCTGTTACCACAGCAAGTCAGGCTTGGAAGAAGCTGAATTTGCAAAATTCCATTCCGGTGTGAAGCGTGGTGATATTGTTGGAGTCACTGGGTTTCCAGGTTGGTGAAGTTATACGTTACTCCTATTGCTCCCAAATGTTGGTTTTGTTTCATTTTATTAAAATTTATTATTAATTACACAAGAAAATGAGCATTTTCCTACTATGTACTGTTGCCTTTATAGATCTTATGGAGATATTATTGTTTGAACTCTCAGAAAAAATCATTAAAACATTAAATAAAAGGTTTAAATATATATTAGAGGGCTTTAACTTAAAGGTATGCAGCCATGGGAGGTAGAAAGTAATATATTTTAAAGTGATTAAAAATTGTTGACTTGCGACTTTCCTTCATGATCACACTTCTTTCTATTCTTGTAGTTAACATTTCTTGCTGCATTTTGTAAAAGATTGTGTCTAATTCTCTACCTCCCACTATTGACAATCCTCTCCTTTTTTTTGGATGGGAGGGGGGGGGGTTAAAATGAACAATTTTCTTATACTGTCTTTCACTTATTAAATTTGTTCTTTGCTTCCTTTAGGCAAAACTAAGAGAGGGGAGCTGAGCATCTTTCCTAAATCATTTATTGTTTTATCCCATTGTCTCCATATGATGCCGAGGCAAAAAGCAGGTCCTGATGCCAGTGTGAAGGTAAACTAGGGTTCGGTGTGACTGATTTTTGTTAAGATCCTTTGATGATAGTGTTTTTTAATTTCTTTGCAGAAAACTGATGTATGGGTCCCGGGAAGTACCAGGAATCCTGAAACATATATTTTGAAGGATCAGGTACTATTTCATTTAATCATAGATACTTTACTGGATACTTGGTTTCCTGTCATATACTATGTTATATGCTGGTGCATGTTAATTTAGCTTGCTATATACTGCAACAGCGGTTCTATCTTACATCAAGAAACTTGTCATATTATTTATTTTATATGAAGAATGAGATGCTTATTTCAGAACTGATCTTGCCAAATGTACCGGTTATTACATTTCCCCTCGTCTTTTTATTTCTGATTGCATCTTGTTGGCTAATATTACTGAAAAACTGTATGATGCAAGTCTATGGAAGTCATTGCACCTGTATTTTATGACAATCCCTGATCCTTCCCCTCCATGGCAGGAAACTCGATATCGCCAACGCTATCTTGATTTGATGTTAAACCTGGAGGTTCGTCAAATATTCAAGACCAGATCTAAGATAATTTCTTATGTAAGGAGCTTTCTCGACAATCTTGATTTCTTGGAGGTTAGTCATCTATTTAATGCATTCAATTATCAGTTGTAAGTTCTCTTTTGTGGATGTTTCATTAATGTGAACATTCCATCATTAGGTTGAAACTCCCATGATGAACATGATTGCTGGAGGTGCAGCTGCTCGTCCATTTGTAACCCATCACAATGAATTAAACATGAAGCTCTACATGCGTATTGCTCCTGAGTTATATCTTAAGGAGCTAGTAGTTGGTGGACTGGATCGTGTTTATGAAATTGGAAAACAGTTTAGGAATGAGGGTATAGATTTGACTCACAATCCTGAATTCACTACTTGCGAGTTCTATATGGCTTTTGCGGACTATAATGACTTGATGGAGCTCACTGAAAAAATGTTGAGCGGTAAGTAACTAAAAGTACCTGACATTTGGAAAATACCTTTCTGTTGGTTTTGTATTCATTCCGAATTTGTTGGATTTTCTGACATGATTAATCCATAACAGGGATGGTCAAGGAACTTACAGGGGGCTATAAGATTAAGTATCATGCAAATGGCCTTGATAATGATCCAATTGAGATTGATTTCACTCCACCTTTCAGGTTTATGGATTGCCTTTTACCCATGATGTGAATGGTGAACAAAAAGTGAAAGCGTCCTTGTAGTCATTTTTGGTAATAAATTTGTTACTAATTTTCACAGGAGGCTTGACATGGTAGAGGAGTTGGAGAAGATGGCTAACCTCAACATACCCAAGGACTTTTCCAGTGATGAAGCTAACAAGTATTTGGTGGATGCATGTGCGAAGTTCGAGATCAAATGCCCTCCTCCTCAAACAACAGCACGTTTGTTGGATAAAGTACGTCTTCTGTCTTTCCTCTTTCTCTTTGAATATGTTTTGTGAATCAAGGCATTCCATGAGCTTTTTCATATGGTAATAAGATTTATGTAATCGGGAAGAGGAATACCATTTGAGGGAGTCCAGGGTCCAAGTGCTGTACTTTCACTGGTTTACTGAGCTGAATGATACCTAATCTGTCAACTGGTTTATTTTCCACTAGTTCGAGGTAAAAGCAAGAGAACAGAAACTGTACTTAATAGATACATGGGAACATATTGATGTGATATTCCCCAGTCTTTATTACTCTCTCTGTCCCACTAAAACTGTCACATGTTGACATTTTCATGGTAAATTGTTTTTCTTTCAATTTTGACTATTTTTTAAAATATTTTAATTAATTAAATTTATAAAATATATATTTAAAAACTACTTGATTGGAAGTTTTTAATATATATTTTTCCATATTTTTATCAATAATAAATTTTAAATAATAAGTCAGTTGAAAAAACTGACCAAAAAATGTCAACATGTGACAGCTTTAGTGGGACAGAGGGACTATAATTAGTTGGACTTTTGTATAATTATATTAAGGATTATTATCCCATACACACAGGCGGTGGAAACTTTTTGTTAATAACATGGCAAGACTTAGACCAGTAACTTGTTGATTAATAACATGACAAGACTTAGACCAGTAATATATTTTTCTGAATGCGGTGGTTAATAGTTAATTTGCTGAATTCCAAGGCATTGAAAATAGTAGTAACTTAATATGTTAAGCTTTAAGCTCCCTAACTCGTAAGAGCACTCTTTAGCAAAAACCATCAGTCAATGATAATCTCAGCCCCCCTTTGTTCACAATGTATTTGTTTCTTAGTCTAATTTGGTTATTGTGAATGTGAGCCATTTTTAGGTTACTTTTGTGTATATGCACTTGTAGTGGGACTGTTCAGTGATATTAGGAGATGCCTATTGGTGTTGTGAACCATCTATCCGCTTACAGGACATGTCTATTCTCACATTTAAATGGGAACAAAGAGTTTATACATGAATGCTCATGTTTCAAATAAAAATATTTATTTTTATTTTCTTTGATTGCAGCTTGTTGGGCATTTTCTAGAAGAGACGTGTGTGAATCCTACTTTCATCATCAACCATCCTGAAATAATGAGTCCTTTGGCTAAGTGGCATAGGTCTAAACCAGGGCTGACAGAACGCTTTGAACTGTTTATCAACAAACATGAAGTTCGTTTATTCAACATCATAAATCTAATTTTCTGTCTCTAATTTACTTAGGCTTACAATTTCCCCCCTTTCCAACTGTTTAGCTCTGCAATGCATACACTGAGTTGAATGATCCCGTCGTACAACGTCAACGATTTGCGGAACAACTGAAGGTATAAAACATTATCACAAATTTTCTTTTGTGGTGGTAACTTTAATTAGTTATATTGGAACTTTTTTCTCATAGTGATGTTGGAATATCAGGATCGGCAATCAGGTGATGATGAAGCAATGGCTTTAGATGAAACATTCTGTACCGCACTAGAGTACGGATTGCCACCAACTGGTGGCTGGGGACTGGGTATTGATCGACTAGCTATGTTATTAACCGATTCACAGAATATCAAGGTTCTCTCTCTCCCTCTCTCTATCTTCTCATCTATGTGTGTGTTCCTAACTCGGACATTGGTACAAAGATATATATTCCTCCAAGAACCCTTTAAAAGCTTTGGAAAAAAATTGAACATATCCGTGTCGGATACATATTCATATCCGACAACCGCATAGGAGTCCCATTAATATGGATATCAACTCTTTCATGCTTATTGCATGAGATTTTCTTTTGGCAAAAATGCTTCTGGAGATTCCATAATTGACTGGTGTAGTGGTCACTCATAATCTCTTTGCATCCTTGTTCAAACAGGAGGTTCTTCTATTTCCAGCCATGAAACCTCAGGATGAACCATTGGCCAAAGGTGATTAATTGATATCACTCCATTTATTTTCCCTTGTCGTTTCTTTATACTTTTTGGTGCCCCTGTTCGTATCTAGAATCATGTTGATTTATCCGATCAGATTTCATTATCATGTATTTACTTTGTTGCATCACACTGATGGTTTGATGGCTTTAGCAGCTCCGGCAACTTAAGGGAGTTCAGCACTTGGCTTTGTTCTATTATGTTTTATGGGAACTCGTGCGATCAGAGATGTCAAGTTTTTTTGGTTGATATTCCGAGATAGTTTGTGGTTGTTGTTTGATAAGGTATCGGTAGTAGAAGTATAGGCATTTATAATAGATTGTCGAAGTCACCTCGCCTCCATTGATTAGGAATGTGCATTTACTTTGATTCAGATGTAGTGTTTACGTTCGGTAGATATCAAAATATTTTAAGATTTTGATAAGTTTTAAGAGATGTTGGACTGTTCTACTTATTGGGTGAGGATTTTTCATGTCCCTAACAAGGGAATGGTACTTCCAGTTAAGGTTATAATAGTTATACCTTCGAGAACCCTGTTAAGCATACTTTTTACACTCCCCAAGTTGGTAGTTGAAAAATATTTTCATCCCCAACTTGAATAATAAGTATTCATGTTGTTGTACACCTAGTCAACACGTCTGCAAGTTGTTACATTGACTTCACATGCTCTGTCTGAATCATGTCCTCTTGTATTTTTTTATCTCTGTTAACGTGACAACTAATTTTAATATGCTTTGTTATTTCATGAAAAAAATTATTTTTTTTCTATTTATAAAGTTAACTTGTTATCATTGTACAACTTAACATGTCGCATTTTTTCCATCCCAAGTTCTTGCAATAATCCCTTTAATCAAACTATTTCATAGTTATCATACTTTTATACACTGCTTCAGTTGTCTGCTTTGTTTCTTTGATTCGTAAGATCAACTAATCTTCTATTTTGACACAAAAATCAATAATTGATTTTCTTATATAAAACATGATGTCCAGTTTGAACCACAATAGGCTATATCTTTAAAATATTTTTAGACTTATTTAAATATTACAAAATAATTTACAGTCTAACAAACGTGAAAAACATGTTTAAAAAAGTTTTTTTTAAGTATTTGACTCATTCCTCAAAATATTTTCGTAAAGTCAATTCTTACAAGAGTTTTTAAACTTCTATACGCAAGTTTTCTTATTTTTACAAGTTTCTAAACTTTTAATTTTACACAGTTTTTAAGTTTCGAAACAATTGAGCGTGTTTTGAAAATTTGAGCGATTAAATTTTTAAATTTGACTCAAAGAGCTTCAAAACTCTTTGAGTAGTTTTGAAAATTATGTGCAGTTGAGCATTAAATGCTCTGTTTTTAAAGTTCTCCAATAGCTCCAAATCATCTTGACGGCCATAAATGGATAACGGCTCATTTCACACTGTAAAAAAAAGTTTGGGACACTTGAAGAACATGAGGATGAACATCCTAGCTTAAAGATCAAGAGAGTTGTGTTTTTCATTGTTTATTTCTTTGTAATCTTTTGTATTTCTTTAGAGTCCAATCTTAGTGAACCAAAATGTTTAAACATCCACCTAGAGAGGTAATTATTTTACATTGTCAAGACCTCGTAATTAAGGGACATGTTCCAGTTGATCCTTATAAAAATTAGTGGGAGGGTTCTATCTTAGCCCGTTACAAGATAGAGATGTAAGGTTACCCCTTGAACCCGAAAATGAGAAGAATTCATTGTTAGTGAATTGAAAAATCTTTAGTGTGGATGCTAAGGTAATAGATGTAGACCTTGGTTAGAAGGTCGAACTACTCTAAAATCGACTGTGTCAAATTATCATTTTTTTTCAGTTTTTGTTTTTTCAATTTGAAAAGAAACCTTTATACCTTTCATCAACGCTAATTTCAGTTAAAGACGTTGAGCCTTTCATTATAAATTAACATTTACTTTCACTCTTTAGTAATACTTTTTGACCTGGATTTAGATTTAAGTATCTAGTTATTCTCAGTGTTGTTTCTAAGATGTGTCTTCTTTGGATGCTGCATAAATTAATTGAGATGTTGTATTGTATATGTGATATTTTTTCTGGCGTGTGTTAAGTACAAAAAACTCCCAATCATATTCTGAAATAATGTTTTCTCTTCAACTAAAGCATCGTCCTCTTGGTGACATTCTGAATCTGCATCATATTATATTGATGCAAGCTTCAAGTTCTGTTCTAAGGAGTTGGAGCTGGTTTTCCCCAACGAATCCAATATTTTTTTATAAGTTTTGGTGTCTATTTTTTTAGATTCAGTAATATTCCCTCCTTCAAGACTTAAGAAATATTTTAGTTCTTTTAAGTTTTTTTTTTTTAATTTTGAATCAGGATTCCTTCAGCTCGTTTACCAACTCCGAATCATTTTCAATCAACAATAGTTCATTTACATAAATGAGCATAGTTATCATTCTAGGTATGGCAACAGAGCGAGTTGAAGTAGGTTTTTGGTCGTTCCAACTCTGACCCGAGAATTGGGTGTGATTATATAACCCTGACCCACCCAAAATTTTGGGTAAATACTCATGCCTGATTTTATGTTTAATGAGAAAATTAAAAAAAAAAATAGCTTATGGTTTAAACATCATACTACAACAAAGAAAAAAACTCATCTCAAACATAAATGTTTCAAAAAATAATCCAAAATATGAAATTGAAACGATTTCGTACCGGGTATCTAAACAATGAACAAAATTCATTGCACAATAAAATATATCGAGAACTAAAAAAATTATTTGTTTCTATCAATCCATAGAAACCCAAATTTTATTAGTTTTATTCGATTGAAAAACATACTTCAAACAATATTTACATGCAAACCTACTTCTAGTTTAGTATAAAACAACCTTCTTTTAGAAGTTCTATATTCTCCTCCGCGGCTCTGCCGCCACCGTCAATGGCACTTAGTCAATGATGATGCTTGGTCTGATTCTTCGTTGTAGAGCTTGTCATCGTCACAAAGGTTCCCATCAAAATAAAAATTCATCTTAAAATTACTCTTGTCAAAAGAAATGAATGAAGAAAATTAGAGAGAAATTAAGAGCAGAAAGAAGAAAAAAGAGGAGATTTGAGAGAGCAGTTATACGTTGGAAGAAACAAAAGAAATGAGAAAGGTTAGAGAAGATTTAACCTAAATAATGTTGGTAATGCTTCAAGTATTACAAATGTTGGTTGAGAAAATAGCTAGTGAAGGGTATTTATACCCATGTTTCTCCCCCTCTCTTGTTGAGTGGGAAAGAACAAGGGAAGTCCTCGCGCGTCGTCGCCGCCCGGTCGGCTCGGGCTCATGTACGCGCATGTTTATTATCTTTTTGGAGAAAATTCGTATGAAATTTTCTTAAGAACAAAAGATTTATGTGAAAGAATTTTTTCTACTTGTTTATAGGCTTTGAAAAACTGTTCGAATTTAGAATTTATTTTTTAATTAAATTCGAATCTGAACATTTTGATCCAGTGCAGTTTTATTCGAATTTATTCGAATATAAACAGTCTGTTCCAGTGATGAATTTAGACTGTTTTTCCAGTCAGATTCAAGTGGTAACATCAGCTGATTATTGCATGATTAATATGATGTTATGGAGGCTGTTACTGCAACTGTTACATCATATTAATATTGCTATTATGCAGATTTAATTCTGTATTAAAATTGGACAATGTAATGACATTTCTGTCCATGCAAACAAGCCTATAAATAGAGGTCTTTGATGCAACATTTCATGCATCAAACACACAACAAATACTCTCAAATTATCTCTGATTTCCTCCATCATCTGAGAAGTACCGTCGTTGTTCACTCCGGAATCGAGTGTACGATTCTTGAAGCGTCCGTGTTAACCTCGAGGGACATTCTGCCTCTGAAGCGACTACACTGTTCGGGGCAGTTTTGTTTCTAAGGCAGTGGGCAACATACCACGACACGGTTCATCTTTTTCATCTCTGTTTTTTTATTAATTTCCAGTCAGTGCTAATCAGCCAGTTTTGCAGCATTTTCACCAACAAATAATATATAGAAATACTATACAATGACATATCGTAAATATATTAAAAAATTAAACTAAGTGTATTGGGTCGGGTCGTGGAATTTTTACCCTAAACCCAAACTGTAACACCTCGGTTTTGGGCTTAGATGTTTTGGCGAGTCGGGTTGGACCGGTAGAACTGGTGATGGTTTCTCGAATCGTTTAAAAGGTGGTTTAGGGAGATTGGAGTGCGGGTTAGGATAAAAATATAATAAAAATTTCTAAAATCCTCTAAAATGGTGTTTAAGAGGTTGGTCAAATCAATTTTACAAAACAAGTTTTTGAAAGTATACATTTTGGGTAGTGACCAAAATGTAAATATTTGAAAGTTAAAAAAATAGTTTTTCAAGAAGAGTCAAAAATCTTAGAATCTTTATGGAGCTACTTGGCAATTATGCCTTTTCCCTAATTTGGCATGTGATTTAAATGCTATTAAAAATTAAAAGGCTTTTTAATTGGGCAATTAAAGAAAGTTGTTAAACGGTTAAGGAAAAGTTTTCACGAGCTTTTATTTTCTCACTTTTGCTTCAGCCAAACACCCTTCTTTTCTCTCAATTTTCCAGAAATCTGTTGCTCTCAAATCCTCTTTTGATTCCCATCATTTCTCCATTGATTTCTCCGATTTTCCTTCAAGTTTCTTCAAGCAAAACTTGCCAAATTAGAGGAGAAGCAAGGATTGGAGGTAATTTTCGTGTTATCCCTCTAATCTAAGTTCTTTAATAAAATTCAAAAGATATTTGACTCTTTAATACTGATTTTGATTGAGGTTTTGTTGTTAGAATATTAAACTCTTGAAATCTTGATGAAAATTTGGTTTAAAATGTGATTTTTCGACTTTAATTGATTTGGCTGTTTTGAGGTTGTTTCTAAATGAGTTTTAAAAGGTTTTTGGTGCTGAAGTGGAGTCTTAATCATGTAGATCCCGAAATCCTTGAGATGCTTGGTTTTTGAAGTGTTTTTGGGTGAGTTTTTGAGGTGTTCTTGGGGAATTCGAGTTTCTGGAGGTATAAGGTTGGTTTTAGGTTGTTTTTGGATGTTGATTAATGCTTAGAATGTGTTGGATGAGTTGGGTAATGGCTGGGCTGAGGTTTGAGGTCAATCGATTGAGTTTTCGGTTGTTTCAGATGGGTGTTTTGTTGCTTTAGGGTAGGGCTGCGGGATTTCTTGTGTGTGCTGGGGTTTTGGATGCATTTTAATGCATTGAATCTCTGTTTTGATTTGTTGAAAATAAGGGATAGTGATCCGGAAGCAAACAAAGTGTTTTTGGAGGTTTTGGAAGATCGATAGTTGCGCCGGCAAGCGTGGTATCGCGAGTCAGTGAGTGGAATTTGGTTTTCCAGCGTGGAAACGTTTTAGAAAAGGTTTTTGGGAACTTAATAAGATCTTGAAACGCTTTATTAAGTTTGGAAGTAAGTAAATCGAAATTTCTCCCTTGGTTGTGCTAGTTATAAGCCTTTGGTTGCACTTGATTTTAAATGCATTTACCTACTATTTTAAAGCATGTTTTGAGAATATAAATTTTGTATGATGATGCCATGGGGTTTAAGGATGCACTAGGTAAGTGGTCCTTGTATGCATGTGTTAATGCATGAGGTTTTAAGCATGGTTTAATGCTTGTTTATGGTTTATCATGAATGCTTTATAAAAACAGTGAGTTATGCATGTGTTATGGACTATAATGGCAAGTGATGTGGTTTAAAGTGTTTTATAGATGAAATCAGATATAGTTAGTCGGCTATAGGATTGAGTGCACTATAAACAAGTCTCCTTGGATGTTGAGGGGTTGTGATTGTACCGAATACTCCATCCAAGTACCCTAACGATTGAAGATTGTTTAAGGTTGCAACGGTTGAGGGTAGCTCTCGGGTGCTAACCTTGTGTTTTGTCCCGTCTCCCGTTAGTAGATTACACACCTACCGATGAGTGATGTTTAGGGGTTGTGATTATACCGAATACTCCACCACAGGTGTCACAACGATGAGGGTCGCTCTCGTGTGTGAACCTTGAGATGCCGGTAAGGAGTATGAAGGGTGTGGGACAACCCTTGGTAATCCGTGTATCCGATACTTTGTTTTTGAGATTGTTGTTATCACTTGTGAGCTAATATAATGGAATTGTATAATGTGGAAAATGTTGCTAATACATGTTTTGAAAGATGCATGTTTTGGTTTAAGCTTAGCATAATGGTGTTTATGCTTGGAAAGCTTGGAAAATGAGTAGCAATGGTTTAATTGCTGGTTTTGATTTGGATCATGTTACATGATGTTTAAATCAGTGAGTTTGATGAAAAAGTACATGGTTTATCAAGAAAAGCATGTTGGTTTTGAAAAGAGTGAAAAACAATTTTGTGCATTGATGATGTTTGTGGTTTTGAGCAACCCTCACTAAGCTTGTATGCTTATGCTCTCTTTGTTTCGTCAATGCAGACAATTAGACTTTTGGAGGTAGCCTCTTTGAGGAATCACACCAAGACATTTTGTTAAAAGTTTGTTGAGCTTTTAAACTAGCGTAATAAGGGCAATGGGGGTGTTCGATGAATGAACGTTATTGATTTTTTGATTTCTAGTTTTGAGCAAGTTTATGATGCATATTTAGATTTGTAAATGGCCATTGAGTATTGGTTTATGCTTTCAATTAGTTTTTTAGCCTTTAGTATCATCGTTGTGGGAATGATGCTTTGATGATGCTTGTGCTTCGTATATGTGACCTTTGATGTGTATACAAGTGTATGAATGTTGAGGTATGTGTTGGGTTGATTCCGGAGGGTAAAAACCGATTAAAACAAGATTTTTGGGAAGTTGCAGGTCCAGATGTTTCGGAACGCCCTTACCTGTTTCGGAATAGTGGCCTGTATTGACCTTGGTGTTTCGGAACGGTGAGGCACGTTCCAGAACATTTTGCCTATGTGAACCTTTATACAAGAACCTGTTTAGAGGGGTTTTAGAACGGTCCCACGTTTCTAAACGAGCTTTTATGTTTCGAAATGGGGCTTCCTATTCAGAAACACCAGACCGTTGGGTGCAGATTTTGAATTGTTCTGAGTTTCTGCTTTTTACATTTTGGTCCCTGTTTGTCTTGTATGCAATTGGATGGGTTGTAAATGTCTTTTTGAGTTGATCTTTCACCAATAAGCATGTAACGAACTTAACTAAAGGTTGGTAACTTGAATTTGAAAAAAGTTCTTAAAATTTTCCAAATTTACAAAATGGTCCCTAAACCTTAATCGGCTTTAATTAATTGGCGAACGAGTAGATGTATTCTATGCTGCTTGTGTACGTACACATAGGAACCTATGTTGCATCTAGACAAGATAAAAGAAAAAAAGGTCGTTTATTGCGGTAAACTTTCCCGGTTTACTCCAATAATCCTCGTGTGATCCGTTCGGTTCGGTCTATTGGCCAGGCCGGGTCGAAGGGGTTATACTTGGTGGTATCAGAGCCAGATTACGAAAGGTTGGGATGATGGTAAGTTGTTTGTAAGTGATTTGTAATGTGAGTATGTGTTTTGGAGATATTTGCTGTGTTCGGTGAATGTCCTAAGTATGTTTATGTTAAACATGTGATAGTGATGTTTAAATGGTGATTGAATATGAATGTGAGTTGATCAATGATGCTTGATTGGGCTGACTCTTGATGCTTGAGTCACATGATGGTTGTGGTATGCATGTAGTATGCTTTATGCTATGTAGGGGGAAATTGGGATGCCCATTGCCTTATTACCTAGTGAAATGTTTTAAATTGGTTTTGAAAGTCTTGGGATCCTTGTTAAGAGTTGACCTGATCATTTGTTTGTTTTATGTTAATGTTTAAATGTTAACTAGCACAATGGGACCGAGGCGTGAGTTACGTTCTGGAGTGATAGCTTCTGTTGAGGGGCATCGAAGCCAGGAGAATGAAGTTCCACCTGGTGGAAATCTACCTCCTCCTCCGCCACCACCACATGGGGGTGATGAGCAGAGCCAACACGGACAGGCTGGTCCGGTGTTGGGAGATTTGACGCCTCTGGTACAGGCGATGGCTGGGGCATTCTAGGCTACTGTTGTCGGAGTGCACGTACAAGCTCCTGGTGCTGGGCAAGTGGGATTTCCACTGGAGCGATTGAGGAATTTAGGAGGAGTAGAGTTTCGAGGACTAACTGCCGAGGCGTCTGAGGCATGGCTGGCCAGTACGATCCGTATATTGGATCAAATGGGGTGCAATGATGCACGAAAACTGGGTTGCACATGATCGTTGTTGTACGGTGATGCATATACGTGGTGGACGAATGCAACCGCAGCCTTGGAGCCGGAAGAGGTGGATTGGACGTTCTTCCGGTCTGCTTTCAAGATGAAGTACATTGGAGTTAGGTACTTGGACGACAAAAAGAGAGAATTTATGTCTCTAGTTCAGGGGAGTATGATGGTAGATGAGTACGAGGTCCAGTTCGTACGGTTAAGCCAATATGCTCTAGAGTTAATTCCAAGTGATACGCATCGATGCGACCGTTTTCGGTACGACCTGATATATTAGGTGAATACGTATATGCTTGTGACAGATTATACGGATTTTGATGTGCTCCTGACTCGAGCCAAAGATATAGAGCAGAGCTTGGGTCAGTCATCGCGTGGGGGTGGTCCTGGTTTGGGCAAGAGAGCTGCTTAAGCTGGCCCTAGTGGTGGGTAGAACAAGAGGAACCAGGATCGTCTATATCTGCTTGCGGCTAGGCGTGGTAACTTCGGGCGTGGTGCACCGGTGCATGGCAACAGACAGAGGGTTGAACAGAACACGCGCTGGACGTGTGGATCACGAGAGCATACGAGGAGGGATTTCCCTCGTGCGGCTCGTGAGGTGCATGCTCCTGTGCTTGGAGCTAATTCATGTTGGAATTGTAGATCCGCTGACCATATGAGACAAAAGTGTCCCCTGTTAGCGGGAGGTGGTCAGGGTCGTGCACCAGTTGTTGCTCAGTAGAGAGGCCGTGGGTGCGGCCGTGGCAACTTTTAGAGGAGAGAGGATGGCCAGAGGGGTGTGGCCCATGTTGTTGCTGTTTAGCCAGAAGAAGGTGGTCCTGCGAGGGTGTATGCACATCGTGAGAGACGCAATGACACCAATGTGATCGCAGGTACCATCATATTGCAATCCATATCCTTGTTAGCTTTGATTGATTATGGATCTACGCATTCATACATCTTGAGTGAGCATGCGCAAGTAGCAAGTTCTTTTGGTGAGACTGTGGTTACAAGGAAATTGTATAAGAAATGCTCGTTGTCTGTTCAAGGTCATGTATTTTCCGTTTATTTGATGGAATTACCTTTTTATGGCTTTGATGTGATTCTTGGGATAGACTGGTTTGTTAAACACCGAGTTGTGGTGGATTTTGATGTTAAGCGAGTCACCCTGAAGCTTGGGGATGATTATGAGGGTAATCGTAGGTGAGAACGTGAAGTTCTTGTCTAATGCAATTTCGGCTCTTGCAGCAAGCCGGATGAATGAGTTGGGGTGCGAAGCTTTCTTAGCGTATGTGATGAATCCCGACACGAAGGAAGTACGTGTGGAAGACATACGAACTGTATGTGAGTTTTCGGGTGTCTTCCCGGAAGAGTTGTCTGGTTTCCACCGAACTGGGAGGTTGAGTTTGGTATATAGTTGTATGAGAATACGACTCCGGTGTCCATTGCTCCTTATCGCATGGCTCTTAAGAAGTTGAAGAAGTTGAAGATGAAACTTAAAGAGTTGCTGACCGAGGGTTCATAAGGCCGAGTATTTCACCTTGGGGTGCATCGATTTTGTTTGCAAAGAAAAAGGATGGTACCATGCGCATGTGCATTGATTATCGGCAACTGAACAAGTTGACGATTAAGAAAGTACCATTTACTGAGGATCGATGATTTGTTCGATCAGTTTCGCGGTGCCGCGATATTTTCGAAGATAGACTTGAGGTCTGGGTACTATCAGCTTAAGGTTAAGGATGTGGATGCACCTAAGACAACTTTTCGGACGAGGTACGACCATTATGAGTTCTTGGTGATGTCGTTTGGTTTGACGAGCGCACCAACTGCATTCATGGACATGATGAATAGGGTGTTCCATGTGTTTCTGGATCAGTTTGTGGTGGTGTTTATCGATGATATTCTTGTGTACTCACGTACCGAGGAGGATCATGATAGACACTTGCGAATTGTGTTGCAAGTGTTGTTGGAGAATCAACTTTATGCTAAGCTGAGCAAGTGTGAGTTTTGGCTCAAGGAAATAGTTTTTCTTGGACATGTGGTGTGAGCTGAAGGTATTCAGGTTGATCCACACAAGGTTGAGGAAGTGATGAGTTGGAAGACGCCTAAGTCAATGACTGAAGTGCGTAGTTTCCTTGGGTTGGCTGGTTACTACCGAAAGTTTCTTGAAGGTTTTTTTTAAGATTGCTTCTTCTTTTGACCAAGATGTTGCAAAAGAATGTTCGTTTTGAGTGGACGAATTTTAGGCAGCAAGCTTTCGAGAAGTTAAAGGAAGCTTTGATGCAAGCTCCTGTCTTGATTCAACCAGAATCAGGTAAGAATTTTGTAGTTTATAGCGATGCATCATATGTTGGTTGGGGTTGCGTATTGATGCAAGGTGGAAAGGTTGTAGCTTATGCGTCTAGACCGCAGAAAGTGCATGAGCGCAACTATCCTACGCATGATCTTGAGCTCGCGGCAATGGTTTTTGCTTTGAAGATTTGAAGACATTACCTTTATGGTGAAAGGTGTGTAGTTTACACCGACCATAAGAGTTTGAGGTACCTTATGTCTCAAAGGGAGTTGAATCTTAGGTAACGAAGATGGTTGGAGTTGCTTAAGGATTACAGTTTGACCATTGAGTATCATCCTGGGAAGGCCAATGTTGTTGCTGATGCTTTGAGTATGAAGGTGGTTGTTGAGCTGAGAGCTATGTTTACTCGTTTGAGTATATCACGTTATGGTGGCTTGATAGCCGAGTTACAAGTGAAACCTTCTTTAATTCAGTTGATTAAGGAAAAATAGTTGTTGGATGATTCGTTGGTGCCTCATGTTTAGGATATAGCTGACGGTAAGGTTACAAAGTTCTTCTTTAATGACGATGGATTTCTATGTTTCAAAAGTTGAATAGTTGTGTCGAAAGATGTTGAGTTGAGGCGCACTATCTTGACTGAGGCCCATAGCAGTCCTTTTGCTATGCACCCTGGTAATACTAAGATGTGTCGTGGCTTGAAGGTTGAGTACTACTGGGTGGGTTTGAAAAAGGATGTGGCCGATTTTGTTAAAAAGTGTTTGGTTTGCCAACGGGTGAAGGCTGAGCATCAGTTTCCTTTTTTTATAGCCTTTGAGGATACCGGAGTGGAAATGGGAAAGGATTACGATGAATTTCGAATCGGGGTTGCCATTGACACCATCGAAGAAGAATTGTGTATGGGTGATTATGGATCGTCTTACAAAGTGTGCATATTTCTTGGCTGTGCATACCATGGATACGCTGGACAAGTTGGCCGAGTTGTATATTGCTGAGATTGTGCGGTTGCACGGTGTACCCAAGTCTATAGTGTCGGATAGAGATCTGAGATTTACAACAAGGTTTTGAGAATGTTTACATCTGGCGTTGGGTACGCGGTTGAATTTCAGCACTTCATATCATCCTCAGTCGGATGGGCAGTTAGAACAAGTTATCCAGGATCTTGAGGATTTGTTGCGATACTGTGTGATTGATTTCCAAGGCTCTTGGGAGAAGCATCAGCCGCTAGTTGAGTTTGCCTATAATAACAACTTTTATGCAAGTATTCAAATGGCACCGTATGAGGCATTGTATGGGAGGAAGTGTAGAACGCCTCTTTGTTGGGCTGAGGCAGGGTAAAAGTTGCTTTCCTTGCCGGATATGCTCAAGGGAACAACAGAGAAAGTGAAGCTCATTTGTGAGCGGTTGAAGGCTGCATCGGATCGTTAGAAGTCTTATGAGGATTTAAAGCGTAAAGAGGTTGAGTTCACGGTAGGAGATCGCGTATTCCTTAAGGTATCGCCTTGGAAGAATGTGATGAGGTTCAGACGTAAGGAAAAGCTTAGTCCGCGATTTATTGGGCCATATGAGGTTGTGGAGCGAGTTGGTCCCATGGCTTATTGGTTGAGGTTGCTTCCCGAGTTGGAAAAGATCCATGATGTGTTTCACGTATGTATGTTGCGAAGATATAGATTAGACCCTTCGTATGTGATGCTCGTTGAGGAAATAGAGTTGAATTTGGATTTGTCCTATGATGAGGAACCAGTGAGAATTTTTTATTCGAGTAGCAAAGTTCTTTGTGGCAAGACAATTGAGCATGCGAAGGTGTTGTGGCGACACCGAGGAGTTGAGGAGGCCACGTGGGAAAGCAAGGCGGACATGCCGAGGCCATTTTCGCATATTTTTCCTTCAGGTAAAATTTCGAGGACGAAATTTCCTTAGTGGGGGAGAGCTGTAACTCCCCGATTTTGGGCTTAGATGTCTTGGCGAGTCAGGTTGGACCGGTGGAACCGATGACGGTTATTCGAATCGTTTAAAAGATGGTTTAGGGAGATCGGAGTGCAAGTTAGGATAAAAATGTGATAAAAATTTCTAAAATCCTCTAAAATGGTTTTTAAGAGGTTGGTCAAATCAATTTTACAAAATGAGTTTTCTAAAGTATACATTTTGGTAGTGACCAAAATGTAAAGATTTAAAAGTTGAAAAAATGGTTTTTCAAGAAGAGTCAAAATCATAGAATCTTTAGGGAGCTACATGAAAATTATGCCTTTTCCCTAATTTGCCATGTGATTTAAATGCTATTAAAAATTAAAAGACTTTTTAATTTGGGTAATTAAAGAAAGTAGTTAAATAGTTAAGGAAAAGTTTTCACGAGCTTTTATTTTCTCACTTTTGCTTCATCCAAACATCCTTCTTTTCTTTCAATTTTCCAAAACAAATTTTCTCTCAAATCCTCTTTTGATTCCTATCATTTCTCAATTGATTTCTCTAATTTTCCTTCAAGTTTCTTCAAGCAAAACTTGCCAAATTAGAGGAGAAGCATGGATTGGAGGTAATTTTCGTGCTATCCCTCTAATCTACGTTCTTTAATGAAATTCCAAAGATATTTGACTCTTTAAAACTGATTTTGATTGAGGTTTTGTTCTTAGAATATTAAACTCTTGAAATCTTGATGAAAAATTGGTTTAAAATGTGATTCTCAGAATTTAATTGATTTGGTTGTTTTGAGGTTGTTTCTAAATGAGTTTTGAAAGATTTTTGGTGTTGAAGTGGAGTCTTAATCATGTAGATCCCGAAATCCTTGAGATCCTTTGTTTTCTAAAGTGTTTTTAGTGAGTTTTTGAGGTGTTCTTGGGAAATTTGAGTTGTTGGAGGTATAAGGTTGGTTTTAGGTTGTTTTGGGATGTTGATTAATGCTTAGAATGTGTTGGATGAGTTGGGTAATGGCTGGGCTGAGGTTTGAGGTCAATCGATTGAGTTTTCGGTTGTTTCGGATGGATGTTTTGTTGCTTTAGAGCAGGGCTGCGGGATTTCTTATGTGTGCTAGGGTTTTGGATGCATTTTAATGCATTGAACTTCCATTTTGATGTGTTGAAAACAGGGGATAGTGATCCTGAAGCAAACAAAGTGTTTTTGGAGGTTTTGGAAGATCGATAGTTGCGTCGGCAAGCGTGGTATCGTAAGTCGGTGAGTGGAATTTGGTTTTCCATCGTGGAAACATTTTAGAAAAGGTTTTTGGGAACTTAATAAGAGCTTGAAATGCTTTATTAAGTTCAGAAATAAGTAAATTGAAATTTCTCCCTCGGTTGTGCTAGTTATAAGCCTTTGGTTGCACTTGGTTTTAAATGAATATACCTACTGTTTTAAAGCATGTTTTGAGAATCTAAATTGTGTATGATGATGCCATGGGGTTTGAGGATGCACTAGGTAAGTGGTCCTTGTATGCATGTGTTGATGCATGAGGTTTTAAGCATGGTTTAATGCTTGTTTATGGTTTATCATGAATGCTTTATAAAAATAGCGAGTTATGCATGTGTTATGGACTATTTTGGCAAGTGATGTGGTTTAAACTGTTTTATAAATGAAATCAGATATATTTAGCCGACTATAGGATTGAGTGCATTATAAACAAGTCGCCTTGAATGTTGAGGGGTTGTGATTGTACCGAATACTCCATCCAAATACCCTAATGATTGGGGATTGTTTAAGGTTGCAATGATTGCGGGTTGCTCCCGGGTGCGAACCTTGTGTTTTGTCCCATCTCTCGTTATTGGATTATTCACCTATCGATGAGTGGTGTTGAGGGGTTGTGATTGTACCGAATACTCCTCCACGGGTGTCACAAAGGTAGAGGGCCACTCTCGTGTGTGAACCTTGAGATGTCGGTAGGGGGTATGAAGGGTGTGGAACAACCCTTGGTAATCCGTGTATCCGATACTTTGTTTTTGAGATTGTTATTATCACTTGTGAGCCAATATAATGGAATTGTATAATGTGGAAAATTTTGCTAATGCATGTTTTGAAAAATGCATGTTTTGGTTTAAGCTTAGCATAATGGTGTTTTGGCTTGGAAAGCTTGAAAAATGAGTAGTAATGGTTTAATTGTTGGTTTTGATTTTGATCATGTTACATGATTTTTAAATCAGTGAGTTTAATGAAAAGTGCATGGTTTATCAAGAAATGCATGTTGGTTTTGAAAATAGTGAAAAACGGTTGTGTATTGATGATGTTTGTGGTTTTGAGCAACCCTCACTAAGCTTGTATGCTTATGCTCTGTTTTTTCCATCAATGTAGACAATTAGACTTTTGGAGGCAGCCTCTTCGAGGAATCACACAAATACATTTTGTTAAAAGTATGTTGAGCTTTTGAACTAGCGTAATAAGGGCAATGGGGGTGTGGTCCTGGTTTGGGCAAGAGAGCTGCTGAAGCTGGCCCTAGTGGTGGGCATAACAAGAGGAATCGGGTCCGTCGATCTCAGCTTGCAGCTAGGCGTGGTAACTTCGGGCGTGGTGCACTAGTGCATGGTAACGAACAGAGGGTTGAATAGAACACGTGCTGGGCGCGTGGATCACGAGAGCATATGAGAAGGAATTGCCCTCGTGCGGCTCCTGAGGTGCAGGCTCCTGTGGCTGGAGTTAATTCATGTTGAAACTGTGGATCCGTTGACCATATGAGACGAAAGTGTTCCCTTTTAGCGGGAGGTGGTCAGGGTCGTGCACCAGTTGTTGCTCAGAAGAGAGGTCGTGGGCGCGGCCGTGGCAACTTTCAGAGGAGAGAGGATGGCCAGAGTGGTGTGGCCCATGTCGTTGCTGTTCAGCCAGAAGGAGGTGGTCTTTCGAGGGTGTATGCACATTGTGAGGGATGCAACGACACCGATGTGATCGTAGGTACCTTCACATTGCAATCCCTATCCTTGTTAGCCTTGATTGATTCTAGATCTACGCATTCATACATCTTGAGTGAGTGTGCACATTTTCTTGATATTCCTGTTGAGATGCTAGATGTAGGGATGCAAGTAACAAGTTCTTTTGGTGAGACTGTAGTTACAAGGAAATTGTATAAAAAATGACTGTTGTCTGTTCAAGGTCATGTATTTTCGGTTGATTTGATGGAATTACCTTTTTATGGCTTTGATGTGATTCTTGGGATGGACTGGTTTGTTAAACACCGAGCTGTGGTGGATTTTGATGTTAAGCGAGTCACCCTGAAGCTTGCGGATGATTACGAGGTTGTAATTGTAGGTGAGAACGTGGAGTTCTTGTCAAATGCAATTTCGGTTCTTGAAGCAAGCCGAATGATGGAGTTGGGGTGCGAAGCTTTCTTAGCGTATGTGATGAATCCTGGCACGAAGGAAGTATGCATGCAAGACATACGAACTGTATGTGAGTTTCTGGGTGTCTTTTTCGAAGAGTTGCCAGGGTTGCCACCCAACCGGGAGGTTGAGTTTGGCATAGAGTTGTATGAGAATACGACTCTGGTGTCCATTGCTCCTTACCGCATGGCTCCTAAGGAGTTGAAGGAGTTGAAGACGCAACTTCAACAGTTCCTTGACCGAGGGTTCATAAGGCCAGGTATTTCACCTTGAGGTGTGCCGATTTTGTTTGTAAAGAAAAAGGACTGTACCATACATATGTACATTGATTATTGGCAACTGAACAAGTTGACAATTAAGAACAAGAACCCTTTACCGAGGATCAATGATTTGTTCAATCAGTTTTGCGGCGTTGCGGTATTTTCGAAGATAGACTTGAGGTCTGGATACTATCAGCTTAAGGTTAAGGATGTGGATGTACCTAAGACAACTTTTCGGACGAGGTACGACCATTATAAGTTCTTGGTGATGCCGTCTGGTTTGACGAACGCACCGACTGCATTCATGGACACGATGAATAGGTGTTCCATGAGTTTCTGGATCAGTTTGTGGTGGTGTTTATCGATGATATTCTTGTGTACTCATGTACCGAGGAGGATCATGATAGACACTTGAGAATTGTGTTGCAAGTGTTGTTGGAGAATCAACTTTATTCTAAGCTGACCAAGTGTGAGTTTTGGCTCAAGGAAATAGTTTTTCTTGGACATGTGGTGTCAGCCGAAGGTATTCGGGTTGATCCACACAAGGTTGAGGCAATGATGAGTTGGAAGACGCCTAAGTCAATGACTGAAGTGCATAGTTTCCTTGGGTTGGCTGGTTACTACCGAAGGTTTCTCGAATGTTTTTTAAGATTGCTGCTTCTTTTGACCAAGATGTTGCAAAAGAATGTTCATTTTGAGTGGACGGATTTTAGGCAGCAAGCTTTCGAGAAGTTAAAGGAAGCTTTGACGCAAGCTCCTGTCTTGATTCAACCAGAATCGGGTAAGGAGTTTGTAGTTTATAGCGATGCATCATATGTTGGTTTGGGTTGCGTATTGATGCAAGGCGGGAAGGTTGTAGCTTATGCGTCTAGACAACTGAAAGTTCATGAGCGCAACTATCCTTCGCATGATCTTGAGCTCGTGGCACTGGTTTTTGCGTTGAAGATTTGGAGATATTACCTTTATTGTGAAAGGTGTGTAGTTTACTCCGACCATAAGAGTTTGAAGTACCTTATGTCTTAGAGGGAGTTGAATCTTAGGCAACGAAGATCGTTGGAGTTGCTTAAGGATTACGATTTGACCATTGAGTATCATCTTGGGAAGGCCAATGTTGTAGCTGATGCTTTGAGTAGGAAGGTGGCTGTTGAGCTGAGAGCTATGTTTGCTCGTTTGAGTATATCACGTGATGGTAGCTTGATAGCCGAGTTACAAGCGAAACCTTCTTTAATTCAGTTGATTATGGAAAATCAGTTGTTGGATGATTCGTTGGTGCCTCATGTTCAGGATATAGCTGATGGTAAGGCTACACATTTCTACTTTAATGATGATGGAGTTCTATGTTTCAAACGTCGAATAGTTGTGCCAAAGATGTTGAGTTGAGGCACACTATCTTGACTGAGGCCCATATCTGTCCTTTTTCTACGCACCATGGTAGTAATAAGATGTATCGTGGCTTGAAGGATGAGTACTACTGGGTGGGTTTGAAAAAGGATGTTGCCGATTTTGTTAGCAAGTGTTTGGTTTGCCAACGGGTGACTGCTGAGCATCAGTTTCCTTTTGGTTTTTAACAGCCTTTGAGGATACTGGAGTGGAAATGGGGAAGGATTACGATGGATTTCGTATCGGGGTTGCCTTTGACACCTTCGAAGAAGAATTCTCTATGGGTGATTGTGGATCGTCTTACAAAGTGTTCGCATTTCTTGGCTGTGCATACTACGTATACGTTGGACAAGTTGTCGAGTTGTATATTTCTCAGATTGTGCGGTTGCACGGTGTGCCCAAGTCTATAGTGTCGAATAGAGATCCGAGGTTTACATCAAGGTTTTGGGAATGTTTACATCAGGCGTTGGGTACACGATTGAATTTCAGCACTTCATATCATCCTCAGCCGGATGGGCAGTCGGAACGAGTTATCCAGGTGCTTGAGGATATGTTGGGATGCTGTGTGATTGATTTCCAAGGCTCTTGGGAGAAAAATCTGCCGTTGGTTGAGTTTGCCTATAATAACAACTTTTATGCAAGTATTCAAATGGCACCGTATGAGGCCTTGTATGGGAGGAAGTGTAGAACGCCTCTTTGTTGGGCTGAGGCGGGGCAAAAGTTGCTTTCCTTGCCGGATATGCTCAAGGGAACAACAGAGAAAGTGAAGCTCATATGTGAGCGGTTGAAGGCTGCATCGGATCGTCAAAAGTCTTACGCGGATTTAAAGCGTAAAGAGGTTGAGTTTGCGGTAGGAGATCGCGTGTTCCTTAAGGTATCGCCTTGGAAGAAGGTGATGAGGTTCGGACGTAAGGGAAAGCTTAGTCCGAGGTTTATTGGGCCATATGAGGTTGTGGAGCGAGTTGGTCCTGTGGCTTATCGTTTGAGGTTGCCTCCCGAGTTGGAAAAGATCCATGACGTGTTTCACGTATGTATGTTGTGAAGATATAGATCGAACCCTTCGCATGTGATGCCGGTTGAGGAAATTGAGTTGAATCCGGATTTGTCCTATGATAAGGAACCGATGAGAATTTTGGATTCGAGTAGCAAAGTTATTTGTGGCAAGACAATTAAGCTTGCAAAGGTGTTGTGGCGACACCGAGGAGTTGAGGAGGCCACGTGGGAAAGCAAGCCGGACATGCTGAGGCAATTTTCGCATCTTTTTCCTTTAGGTATAATTTCGAGGACGAAATTTCCTAAGTGGGGGAGAGTTGTAACGCCCCGATTTTGGGCTTAAATGTTTTGGCGAGTCGGGTTGGACCGGTGGAATCGGTTACGGTTGTTCGAATTGTTTAAAAGGTGGTTTAGGGAGATTGAAGTGCGGGTTAGGATAAAAATGTGATAAAAATTTCTAAAATCCTCTAAAATGGTGTTTAAGAGGTTGGTCAAATCAATTTTACAAAACGAGTTTTCTAAATTATACATTTTGGGTAGTGACCAAAATGTAAATATTTAAAAGTAAAAAAATGGTTTTTCAAGAAGAGTCAAAATCTTAGAATCCTTAGGAAGCTACATGAAAATTATGCCTTTTTCCCTAATTTGACATGTGATTTAAATGCTATTAAAAATTAAAAGGCTTTTTAATTTGGGTAATTAAAGAAAATAGTTAAATGGTTAAGGAAAAGTTTTCACGAGCTTTCATTTTCTCACTTTTTATTCAGCCAAACACCCATCTTTTCTCTCAATTTTCCAAAAATCTTTTGCTTTCAAATCCTCTTTTGAATTCTATCATTTCTTCATTGATTTCTCCCATTTTCCTTGAAGTTTCTTCAAGCAAAACTTGCCAAATTAGAGGAGAAGCAAAGATTGGAGGTAATTTTCATGCTATCCCTCTAATCTAAGTTCTTTGATGAAATTCCAGAGATATTTGACTTTTTAATTCTGATTTTGATTGAGGTTTTGTTGTTAGAATATTAAACTCTTGACATCTTGATGAAAAATTGGTTTAAAATGTGATTTTCGGACTTTAATTGATTTGGCTGTTTTGAGGTTGTTTCTAAATGAGTTTGAAAGGTTTTTGGTGTTGAAGTGGAGTCTTAATCACGTAGATTTCGAAATCCTTGAGATCCTTGGTTTTTGAAGTGTTTCTAGGTGAATTTTTGAGGTGTTCTTGGGGAATTCCAGTTGCTGGAGGTATAAGGTTAGTTTTAGGTTGTTTTTTATGTTGATTAATGCTTAGAATGTATTGGATGAGTTGGGTAATGGATGGGCTGAGGTTTGAGGTCAATCGATTGAGTTTTCGGTTGTTTCGGATAGGTGTTTTGTTGCCTTAGAGTAGGGTTGCGGAATTTCTTGTGTGTGCTGGGGTTTTGGATGCATTTTAATGCATTGAACCTCTGTTTTGATGTGTTGCAAATAGGGGATAGTGATCCAGAAGCAAACGAAGTGTTTTTGGAGGTTTCAGAAGATCGATAGTTGCATCGGCAAGCGTGGTATCGCGAGTCGGTCAGTGGAATTTGGTTTTCCAGCGTGGAAACGTTTTAGAAAAGTTTTTTGGGAACTTAATAAGAGCTTGAAACGCTTTATTAAGTTCGGAAGTAAGTAAATCAAAATTTCTCCCTCGGTTGTGCTAGTTATAAGCCTTGGTTGCACTTGATTTTAAATGCATTTACCTACTGTTTTAAAGCTTGTTTTGAGAATATAAATTGTGTATGATGATGCCATGGGGTTTAAGGATGCACTAGGTTAGTGGTCCTTGTATGCATGTGTTGATGCATGAGGTTTTAAGCATGGTTTAATGCTTGTTGATGGGTTATCATGAATGCTTTATAAAGACATTGAGTTATACATGTGTTATGGACTATATTGGCAAGTGATGTGGTTTAAAGTATTTTATAAATAAAATCGGATATAATTAGCCGGCTATAGGATTGAGTGCACTATAAACAATTCGCCTTGGATGTTGAGGGGTTGTGATTGTACCGAATACTCCATCCAAGTACCCTAACGATTGAGGATTGTTTAAGGTTGCAACAGTTGAGAGTAGCTCCCGGGTGCGAACCTTGTGTTTTTTCCCATCTCTCGTTAGTGGATTATACACATACCAATAAGTGGTGTTGAGGGGTTGTGATTGTACCGAATACTCAACCATGGGTGTCACAACGATGGAGGGTCGCTCTCGTGTGTGAACCTTGAGATGCCGGTAAGGGGTATGAAGGGTGTGGGACAACCCTTGGAAATCCATGTATCCGATACTTTGTTTTTGAGATTGTTGTTATCACTTGTGAGCCAATATAATGGAATTGTATAATGTGGAAAATGTTGCTAATGCATGTTTTGAAAAATGCATGTTTTAGTTTAAGCTTAGCATAATGGTGTTTATGCTTGGAAAGCTTGGAAAATGAGTAGCAATGGTTTAATTGTTGGTTTTTATTTGGATCATGTTACATGATGTTTAAATCAATGAGTTTGATGAAAAAGTGCACGGTTTATCAAGAAAGGCATGTTGGTTTTGAAATGTGTGAAAATCGATTTTGTGCATTGATGATGTTTGTGGTTTTGAGCAACCCTCACTAAGCTTGTATGCTTATTGTAACGCCCTGGTTTTGGGCCTAGATGTTTTAGACAGCAGATCGAACCGGTCGAGAACGGTTCGAATCGCGTAAGGTGATTTTAGGAAATCAAGGATCGGGATAAAGTAAAAATGTTATAAAAATTGCTAAAATCCTCTAAAAATATATTTAAGAGGTTGGTCAAATCAATTTTACAAAAAAGGATTTTGGAAAATGGACATTTTGAGTAGTGACCAAATTGTAAAGTTTCAAAACTGGGAAAATGTGATTTTTAAGGTGGAAGCCAAAATCTTAGAATCTTTAGGGGGCTTTAAGTCAATTTGACCTTTTCTCAATACGACATGTGGTTTAAAAGCGTTTTTAATTAAATGATTTTATAATTGGAATTTATATTAAAATAATTAAAAGGTAGTTATTGGTTTTTCAATTACATAACTACCAAAATCCTTTCTCATTTCAGCCAAACACAACTTCACTCATCTTTTTCCAGAATTCTTTCTCCCAAAAACTCTCTCAACTTTTCCTAAATCATTTTCAAGAAAACTCTCCTAGTTCTTCAAGATTTCATTAAGGAAAACTTGTCATACATTGAGAGAAGCAAGGATTGGAGGTAAATCTCGTTCTCAACCTCTAATCTAAGTTCTTTATTGAAATCTCCAAGATATTTGGCTTCTAAATACTATTTTTGATTGAATTTTCAATATAGTTTTGATTTGAGATCAAAATCTTGTGAAATTGTGGATGAAATCTTGATTTTTGGACTTGATGAGTTGGGCTCTGTTTTGTATTGATTTTAATTGAGTTCTAAGTTGATTTATACGTTAAAATGATGTGTTGATATCATAGATCCCGAAATCCTTGAGATCCTCGAGTTTCTTGGTTGTTTTAGGTGAGATTTTGGGGTGAAATGGTGGAATCTTGCTTGCTGGAGGTATAAGGTTGGGTTAGGATGTTTATTAGATTTGTTTTGATGTTGAAAATTGTTTGGAAGTGATGTATGATGGCTGGGCTTGGTTTAGGAAGCGATCGATTGAGTTTTCAGTTGTTTTGGAAGGGTATTTTGGTGTAGTTTGAGTGGGCAACGAGTTTGTGAATTGTTTCTGGTGTTAGAATGCATTTTAATCCATCTAGATCTCTGTTTTGATGATGTGAAAATAGGAGATCTTGTTCCGGAAGCAAACGAGGTGATTTTGGAGGCTCCAGAGGTGTAATTTCCGTGTCGGCGAACAAGGCTTCGCGTATCGGTGAGTGGAAATGCAATTTTCTTCTTTGTAACGCTTTGAGCGTGATCTTGGGAGCTTAGTGTAAGTTTGATACACTTAGCTAAGCTCAAGAGTAAGTAGTTCGGAAATCTCTCTTGGAAATGTGCTATGTTTTGATGAAAATGCACTTGATGAGAATGTGGTTTTGTTTAATGTTTTAAGCATGTTTAAGCATGATTTAAATGCTGGATTTTAATGCCATGATGTTAAGGATGCACTAGGTAAGTGATCCTTGGTTTTTCATAAGACTATGCATATGATGGTAAGCATGTGATGCTTGTGGAAATGGCATTGTGGTTATGCTTGTAAAACAGTGGATTATTGATGATAAATGATTATATTGGCAAGTGATTGAAATGGTTTTTGGTTACTTTAATCGGATATAGTTAGCCGGCTATAGGATTGGGTGCACCGTGAATAAAGTCGCCTTGGATGTCGAGGGGTTGTGATTGTGCTGTAATCTCCATCCAAGTACCCTATCGATTGAGGTTAAGATCACAACGGTGAATGGTTAGTCCCGTGTGTGAGTCTTGTGTATGTGTCCTATACTCACATTAGTGGAATTATACAACTACCGATGAGTGATGTTGAGGGGTTGTGATTGTGCCATTAATCTCCATCACGAGTATTGAGGGGTTGTGATTGTGCCATTAATCTCCACCTTGTGTAGTCTGGTAGATTGTATTAAGCGTGAGGGACAACGCTTGTAATCCGCGTATCCGATTGTGTCTTGTGTTGAAATGGTTTTTGGATTATCACTTGAGAGCCAATATAATGTAAATGAATAAAGTGAAGTATGAGATGCTTGTATATGATGCAAGGTTGCATGCGATATTTGGGTATGATGCAAGAATGCATGTGATGCTTGTTAAAGCATGAGCAAAGGTTTATTTGCTGTTTTAAAATGATGCATATGAGCATGTGGTTAAAAAGTGCATTGAAGTTTTTAGAAGACATGTTTTATAAAATGGCATGAGATGTAAAGTGTTGGTTTTGCAAAGTATGAGACATGCATTCATGAATGTTGTTTAGCGATCCTCACTAAGCTTTGTGCTTACGCTCTTTTGTTTCATCAATGCAGAAAACTAGGTTTTGAAGGCAGCAAGTAGGCAAAAGGAATCCAAGCTATAAATCTTGCAAAGTATGTGGTTTTGCTTCGGTGTAATAAAAGGCAATGGGTGGGGTTTATGTTAATGCATGGATGAGAATGTTTTCCCTTTGTTTTAAGCATGCTCGATAGTTACTTTTGAGATGTATTTGGCCATTATGGTTTGATTTTGGATGTGGATGGTAGATTTGGCTTGTTATGGTTTTTGTGGATTAGGGAGTATGCCTTTAGAACTATATTTGCATATTGGTTACCATATCGTAGCTAATGCCTCAAAATGATGATCGTTGATTTGTAACCATGATGTATGTTTGATATGGCATGTGTCAGGAATGATTCGGATGTGGAAATGCATGAAAAACCAGCAAAATCTGCTGTTGCAGGGCAAGGCGTATCGGAACGCCCTTGCCTGTTTCGGAACAGGGGCCTGAAATGGCCATAAGGTTTCGGAACGGGTGAAGGCGTATCGAAACGTTTTGGCTATTGGAAAGGGGTGTTTCGATACGGGTCTCGGAACGCACCAGAGTATTGAAACAATCAACCCTGTTTCGGAACGACCGTTTCGGTACAGGGCCATCCGTAGCGAAACGCCTGACCGTTGGATTTGAATTTTGAGTTGTTTTGAGTTTATGTTTCTTACATTTTGGTCCTTAAATGTTTGCTGCTTAAATTAATAAGTTTGGATGATCCGTTTGAGCTGAATTTTGACATGCTGGCATGTTACATGACTAATTAAGGATTGGTAACTTTAAATCATGAAAGTCCTTGTATTATATGGTATTTACAGTTTAGTCCCTAAAAGTCAATTGTATGCAATTAAACCCCAAATCAAACTCCGATCGCTGTGCCGTTTTCACCTAATCGCTTTGTTGAACTCATAGGTTAATAATATGCATCTAGTGAAGATAAGAAATGTAACACCCCAAATTTGGGCCTAGATGTTTTAGAGTTCGAATCAGACCGGTCGGGAACGGTTCGAATCTTAAAGGGAGGTTTAGGGAACACCTAGTTCGGGATGCTTTAAAAATACGGAAAAATATCTAAAAATCCTCATTTATTATATGAATGATTATGGAGAAATAAATTTTAAAAAATAAGGTTTGGAAATACTACATTTCGGTGTAGTGACCAAATCGTAGTTTTTGCAAAAGTTGAATAGTGATTGTTTTGTATAGAATTGAAACTTTGAATCTTTAAGGAGCTAATTTTACCAAAATGTTTTTAATCAGATTTCTTCTAATTTTGGGTGATTTTATTGTTGTTTTAATTAAAGGAAAATAAAGATTAATTAAAAGGAAACTACCTTTGACTTGTCATAACTACCTTTCATCAATTTTTTCTCATTTCATTTTCTCTCAATTTCTTTTCAGCCAAACAAATTTCCTCCAGCAATCTCAAGAAAACTTGCCCAATTCAAGGAGAAATCAACCATTAGAGGTAAGCTTCGTCCTTCTCCTCTAATGATCAGTTCTTTACTAAAATTCCTAAGTTATCAATCCTTTGTTAATGATTTTTGAGTTGCTTTAATGTTAGAAACAAGAAATTGTCTTAGGAACCCATTAGAGGTGATTTTCATGGTTGATGGTTAGGCTCTGTTTTGAGGTTGTTTTCTAATGTATTTTGGATGTTAATTGATGTTATGAATAAGGTTTTATCAAACAAATCCCGAATAGGATTGGGTTCCTAAGTTTTGTAAGCTAGAATGATGGTTTTTGGGGTGGTTTTGGTGTTATGTCATAGCTGGAGGTATAAAAATGAGTTTGTGGTGATTTTTTATGTTGAATGATGTTTAGAAATGATTAGAAGTGGTAGATCTTGGCTGGGCTTTTTTTTGGAAGAGTTTGGAGATGATTTCGGTTGTGTTTGGTAGCCGAAATGTGGTTTGTGAGTAGAGCAGCGAGTTTAGGTGTGTGGCTGATGATTTCAATGCATGATGATGCATTAATCCTCTACTCTTATGTGTTATAAACATGGGAGAAATATTCGGACGCCTTTGGTGTTGATCCGGGAGCCTAGATAGCGTTTCGGCGAGCAAGCGAAACGTAATCGGTGAGTGCGAATGGTTTAGAAGTCCTTGAGGGACAAGAAACAAGGTTTGGGGATTTAGGAAAGGTTTGAAACACCTTCCTAAGTCCGGAAGTTAGTATTGGCTAGATTTCTCTCTTAAATGTGGTGGTTTCCCCTAAAATGCTTTTACATGCTCATGGTTTGAGATAGATAAATTCCTACTATTTTTATGCATGATTTGTAGCATGGGATAAAGCTTGAAATGATTTCATGAAATAACATGTTGCATTGTTGATATTTGAGCTTTTGTTTTAAAGCATGGAAAATGTTATGGTTTGGAATGAGATGTGAAAGATTTGAGAAATGTTGCATGAAAAACAGTAGGTGAGATGATATTTTGGCATACTATATTGGCATATAAGATGAGATACTTACCGGATATAATTGATCGATCAATAGGATGAGAGTGCACTATAAACTAAAAATTCGTACGTGCTCATTGGTTTAATCCAAAGGGAGAGAACCGATGATGGGCATTCCATCGGGTAGGACTTGGTGAAATACCCAAGCTTTGTGGCGATGAGAGATTCCACCATGTGAGTACGGTGATGTGAGATTCCACCGGAAGCGTCTAGTGGTTAGAGAATGTTGTCCGCATATCTGAGTAATAATGAGATGTGAAATGCCAATATAATATATGAAAATGCTTTTGATTCACATGTACCTTTGATGAGATGGTTTATGCTATGAGAAATGCATATGAGATTTGTTTATGAAATGCTTTGGTTTCACAAGCATGAGTATGGCTTTTCCATGAGATTTGCATTAGTTTAAATGCATGAGATAGAATTAAGGTACATGTGTTTTCAATGAGAAGTTGCTTTGAATGGTTTTCAAGCATGAGATAAATTGAGCATGTTGTAGAAAAAGGCTTTTGAGAAAGTGTTTTGAATAATGCTTTATTGTGTTGGTTTTCTTTAGAGCATGCCTCACTAAGCAATTGTTCTTACGCTCTCTTTTACCAATAATGCAGATAATTGAGGTGTTTTTGGCAGCGAGAAGGTTAAGAACATCCAAGGAAGTGCAAAGCTCATGTATGGTGATATTTTTATACACTTTAGTTTTGATATATGTCAATGGGAAACCAAGGTTGTATTTGGGAGATGTGTTTGAACTCCCTAAGTTTGTGGCATGTTTGTGATGGCATTTTTGGGTTGTAAATGGTCCTAAATGTTTGTTTTGAGGTTTGATTGCTTACTTTGGTTTTGAGACTAGGGAGCATGCCTTTAGATTATGTGTCTTTGTGATTAATGCCATGCTCTAGCTTAAAGACCTTAAATATGTTCCTTAGTATCAAAATGAGTTGCTGATATGATTTGATGCTCATTGATGTATGTTTGAAAGGTCAAAAACCAGCAATTTCTGCTGTCACTGGGCAAAGTGTATCGAAACACCCTCACCTGTTCCGAAACGGGGGCATGTAATGGCCATGGTGGTTCGGAACGGATGAAGCTGTTTCGAAACAATTTAGCTACTGGTGAAGCATGTTTCGATACCGGTCTCGGAACATACCCGAGTATCGAAACAGTAAACACCGTTTCGATACGGGCGTTTCGGTACGAAGGGTGGGCGTTCCGATACAGTTGACTGTTGGATGTTGTTTTGAATTGTTTTAGTTTCCATGCTTTACATTTTAGTCTTGAATGTTGTGGTTGCAATTGCTTGAGCTTGGGATGTCTTTTTAAGCTGAAACTTGATAGAGAAGCATGTAACATGATTAATTTCATATTGGTAAACCTAAAATCAGCAAATTTCTTTATAATTTCCAAAAATTACATTTTGGTCCCTAAACGCGTAATTTATGCAATTGAGTCCCTAAATGTTTTCCGATCGCCGTGTATTTCTCTTCCTTGATTCGTGAGTATTCACATAAGCTTAATGTGCATCTAGACAAGAATTAAATAAAAAAAGGGTCGTTAATCAAGGTTGACTTCCGGGTTGACTTTGGTTTTCCCCGTGTAATCTTCGTAGTTCGGGTCAAGCGTCTAGGCTGGGCTAAGATGGTTACATTTGTTGGTATCAGAGCCAGGTTATCGAATAATTGGGGCTTGGTTTGTGGTTATAGTGTGCAGTTATGTATGATTGTTTTTTTTGTGAAAGTTTGAGGTATGAACATTGATGTGTGATTCAATTGAGGTGAATTTGTGATGCTATGCTATGTTTGGAGTATAGTTGGGGATCCCATTGCCATATCATTACTAATGAGAAGAAATGGTTTCAAAAATGAGCTTGAGTACTTGGATTACTTACCTTATTATGCCTAATTGTGTTTATTGCATTTTTGTCAGTGCATTATTTTTATTATGGGGCCACGTAGAGAGCTGAGAATCAATACTAGATCTACGGCTGAGAATGAGAACGTAGAGAATGCTGAGGATTTACCTGCTCCCCCTGGTGGACCACCTAGTGGTGGTGGAGCTGGGGCTCCTTGAGTTGGTGCTGGGGTTGCTAGACCCGAGGGTGTTCAGGGGCAAGCTGTTCCTGATATGACCATGCTGATACAGGCTATTGCTGAAGCTTTCCAGGCAGCAGTAGTTGGAGCTCATGGAGCTGCACCTCAGGATGGTGCTAATGTGAGATTGCCGTTGGAGCGTCTCCGCATTCTGGGTGGGACTGAGTTTAGAAGTTTGACACCTAAAGGTTCTGAGTCTTGGTTGGAGAGCACCAAGAGGATTCTTGGTCAGTTGAACTGCAACAATGTGCAGAAGCTGGGATGCATTGTGTCACTACTGCATGGTGATGCTTACACGTGGTGGACGACTACTATCTTCGAAATGGAGGATGATGAGGTGACTTGGACATTCTTCTTGAATGCGTTCAAGCGGAAATATCTGGGAGTTCGCTACCTCGACGAGAAGAAGAGGGAGTTTATGTATCTTATGCAAGGGAGCATGTTTGTAGCTGAATATGAGATTCAATTTGTTCGCCTTAGCCAATATGCACCTGAGCTGATTCCTAATGAGAGGGAAAGGTGTGAGCGGTTTCGTTATGGATTAGTGGCGGACGTGAAGACCTATATGCTTGCAGCTGATTACACTGATTTTCGATGTCTTGGTCACTAGAGCCAAAGAAATTGAATTGAATCTTGGTTTGGCGAGCCGAGCAGGTGGATCTAGCTCGGGAAAGCGAGTTGCAGAACGCGATTATGGTAGAGATCGCAACAAGAGGCAGAATGATAGAAAGCCACACTATGATGCTAGACGTGGGGGTGGTAACCCTGGTAGAGGTCAGCACGGACCTAATGCCTTCTTGAGGACTCCTGAGTGTAACCGGTGTGGTAGGAGACACGCTGGTGAGTGTTGGGGGTAACCTTGGGACATGTTTGAATCGTGGAAACCGAGGGCATATGAAGAAAGATTGTCCTCAGCCGCTGAAAGAGGGACATGCTCCGGTGAGAGCACCTGAGCCACAGAGAGGTCGTGGGCGCGGCTGTGGTAATTTTCAGCGTAGGGATGATGGTGGAAGGAACGTGGCGCATGTTGTGGCTATCCAACCTGAGGGTGGTGGTCAGGCTCGAGTGTATGCCCATCATGAGGGAAGGAATGACACGGACGTGATCGCAGGTACCTTTACTTTGCAATCCTTGTCGTTACCTTCTTTGATTGATTCTGGATCTACACACTCGTACATATTGCGTGAACATGCTCAAATGCTTAGTTTGCCCGTTGAGTCTTTAGATGTTGGTATGCGTGTGACTAGTTCCTTTGGTGAGACGGTTGTAACACAAAAGTTGTATAGGAGATGACCTTTAAAGGTGCAAGATCATGTTTTTCTTGTTGATCTTATGGAATTTCCATTTTATGGTTTCGATGTAATCGTTGGCATGGATTGGCTTGTTGAGCATAGAGCCGTTGTGGGTTTCGAAAGCAAGCGAGTTTTGTTGAAACTCGCGGATGATTATGAGGTGGTGGTGGTGGGAGAAAATGTGAAGTTTCTAGCTAATGTGGTGTCGACGTTGGAAGCAAGCCGAATGTTGCGGCAAGGTTGTGAAGCTTACCTGACCTTTGTTATGAATCTTAGTTCAAAGGAGGTGCGCGTTCAGGATATAAGGACCGTGTGTGAATTCCCTGGAGTGTTTCCGGAGGAATTACTTGGTTTGCCGCCTAGTCGGGAGGTTGAGTTTGGAATTGAGTTGTATGAGAACACAACTCCGGTGTCCATTGCTCCTTATCGCATGGCACCCAAAGAGTTGAAGGAGTTGAAGACGCAACTTCAGGAGTTGCTTGACCGTGGCTTCATTCGGCCTAGTGTGTCACCTTGGGGTGCACCAGTCTTGTTTGTGAAAAAGAAGGATGGCACGATGAGAATGTGCATCGATTATCGTCAGCTGAATAAGTTGACCGTCAATAACAAGTATCCTTTGCCGAGGATTGATGATCTTTTTGATCAGTTTCGGGGAGCAGCTGTGTTTTCAAAAATTGATCTGAGGTCAGGGTACTATCAGTTAAAGGTGAAAGGTACCTTTCGAACGAGGTATGGGCATTATGAGTTCCTTGTGATGCCGTTTGGCTTGACGAATGCTCCTGCTGCTTTCATGGATATGATGAATAGGGTGTTCCAAGAATTCTTGGACAATTTCGTTGTGGTGTTCATCGATGATATCCTTGTGTACTCTCATACTGTGGAGGAGCATGAAGTTCATTTGAGGATTGTTTTGCAAGCACTGTTGGAAAATCAGCTTTATGCTAAGCTGAGCAAATGTGAGTTTTGGCTAAAGGAAGTTTTTTTCGTTGGTCATGTGGTTTCGGCTGAAGGGATTCGAGTTGATCCCTAGAAAGTTGAGGCGGTGATGAATTGGAAGCCTCCTAAGTCTGTTCAGGAAGTTCGTAGTTTTCTTGGGTTGGCAGGAAACTACCAGAGGTTTGTGGATGGATTTTCTAATATTGCTACCCCTTTGACGAAGTTGTTGTAAAAGGATGTTAAGTATGAGTGGACGGAAGCGAGACAACAAGCTTTCGAGAAGTTAAAAGCAGCTTTGACGCAAGCTCCTATCTTGGTTCAACCTGAATCAGGGAAAGAGTTTGTGGTGTATAGTGACACATCCTATTTTGGTTTGGGGTGTGTGTTAATGCAAGAGGGTAAGGTGGTGGCTTACGCATCGCGACAGTTGAAAGTGCATGAGCGCAATTATCCTACGCATGATATTGAGTTGGCTGCAGTGGTCTTTGCTCTAAAGATCTGGAGACATTATCTTTATGGTGAGAAGTGTACTGTGTACACGGATCACAAGAGTTTGAAATATTTGATGTCTCAGAAGGAGCTAAATCTTAGGCAACGACGATGGGTGGAGTTGCTTAAGGATTACGATCTAATGATCGAGTATCACCCAGGGAAGGCAAATGTTGTGGCCGATGCTTTGAGCAGGAAAGCGGCGGTGGAGTTAAGGGCGATGTTTGCTAGCTTGAGCATATCGCGAGATGGTGGTCTTGTTGCTGAATTGCAGGTGAAACCATCTCTAGTCCAGTTGATAAAGGATAAGCAGTTGTTGGATGATTCCTGATTCCTTGGTGCCACATGTTCAGGACATTGCTGAGGATAGACCATCCGACTTCTGTTTTAATGATGATGGTGTTCTATGTTTTGGGAGTCGGATAGTGGTGCCGAATGATGTTGAGTTAAGGCGCACTATTCTGACCGAAGCTCATAGTAGTCCATTTGCTATGCACCCTGGTAGTACAAAGATGTAATATGATTTGAAGGATGAGTACTATTGGGTGGGTTTGAAGAAAGATGTCGCTGAGTATGTGTGAAACCAAAATTGATTTTGATATAACATATAAACTTAAGGACCAATTTGCAAAACAATAAATTTTTAAGTACTCTTTAAAGTCTCACAATTGACAAGTATTTTAAACAAAATAATATCTCAAGGCAAGCTCTTAAATATATGAAAATTTTCTAAGTCTTTTCCTATGATTTTCAAGCCAAACCATACAAAAACGCCCAGGCGTATCGATACCCTTAGGCGTATCAATTCGGGCTTTTGCTATTGGAATTTTTATCGACTTAGCGTACCGATACGATATTACGTTGTATCGATACAATATTCATCTGGGCAACTCTTTCAATGAAACCGTACCGATACGCTTTGCAACCGTATCGATACGATAAGCTTATCTTTGCATTTAATTTTCGACCGTTACTTGTCAGTTGGTTGGTTTCCCAATTTTTAAAAGACCGTTATACCATACCGATACGCCTGGTATGCGTATCGATACAATCTTTAAGAAAACCAAACTTGGGATTCCAGTGAGCAAACACCGTATCGATACGGCCTTCCGTATCGATACGCCCCTTAAAACCGTACTGATACGCCTTCTATGCGTATCGATAGGCTCTATTTTCGGTCACAACGGCTCTTTCCTCTTTGATGTAGGTATCGATACGCCCTCTACGAGTACCGATACGGTAGGCTGCAGAGCTGCATTTATTGCGGGAAAAATGCTCCCAACGGCTCTATTGATGATCCCAACTACCCAAACGGCTAGAATTCAATACAAGAGTATAAAAACAAGCTTCAATTGACCAAGAAACAACTACTGAACCTACAAGCAACATCAAAGCATAAAATCCAAACGCTATTGCTCTTCATAGTCAAATTCTTGTACCCAACTCTTGTGATCTTATTGTAATCTTGTATTGTGAGTTTGGGGAGTTTGAAATTGTATTTGGGTAAACATTTATCCTTTGAGAGGAACTTTTAGAGTTTACCAAATTCATCTCTTTGTAAAAGTGAGTGGATTAAGCTTTGGGTAGAAAGCTTAATCAATTTGTAAGGTTACCTCCTCATCCAAGAAAAGGGGAAGAATTCAAGTAGTGAATTGGTTGAAAATCCTTAGTGGGAACTAAGGTAGTGGATGTAGAGTTCATTTGGAGAACTTGAACCACTCTAACCACTTGTGTCACTTCTTATTTTTCACTCTTACCTCCTACCAAAATTTTAATTGCCAATTCACCCCCTCTTGGCCATTTGCAATTGTGTGATGAACTCAACAGTATGTGAGCAAGTGTATGGTTTGTCAGCGGGTTAAGGCTGAGCATCAGTTTCCTTCGGGGTTGTTGCAGCCGTTGAGGATCCCTGAATGGAAATGGGCGAGGATCACCATGGACTTTGTGTCTGGTTTGCCTCTAACGCCATCAAAGAAGAATTCTGTTTGGGTGATTGTGGATCGCCTTACGAAGTGTACGCATTTCTTACCTACGCATACTACGTACACCTTGGATAAGCTTGCAGAGTTGTACATCGCTGAGATTGTGCGTTTGCATGGTGTACCAAAATCTATAGTGTCGGATAGAGATCCGAGGTTCACTGCAAGGTTTTGGGAGTGTTTACATCAAGCATTGGGTACGCGGCTGAATTTCAGTACTTCTTATCATCCGCAGACGGATGGATAGTCGGAGCGTGTTATCCAAGTGCTTGAGGATATGTTGAGGTGCTGTGTTATTGAGTTTCAAGGTTCTTGGGAGAAGCACTTGCCTTTGGTGGAGTTTACTTATAATAATAGTTTCAAGGCAAGTATTCAAATGGCACCTTATGAAGCTTTGTATGGGAGGAAGTGCAGAACTCCTCTTTGTTGGGCTGAAACGGGACAAAAGTTGGTGTCGATGCCGACTTTGTTGAAAGGAACCACCGAGAAGGTGAAAGCTCATTTGTGAGCGGTTGAAGAAAGCATCGGATCGGCAAAAGTCTTACGCAGATTTGAAGCGTAAGGAGATAGAATTTGCGGTGGGTGATCGTGTGTTCTTGAAAGTTTCACCTTGGAAGAAGGTGATGAGGTTTGGCCGGAAGGGCAAGCTGAGCCCGAGATACATTGGACCATACGAGGTGATAGAACGTGTGGGTCCTATTGCTTATAAGCTGAGGCTACCACAAGAGTTAGAAAAGATACATAATGTGTTTCATGTATCCATGCTTCAGAGGTATAGATCGGATCCTTCGCATGTTATGCCTGTGGAGGAAGTTGAGTTGAATCCAGATTTGACATATGATGAGGAACCTGTTGAGATTTTGGATTCGGACAATAAGGTTCTCCGTGGTAAGACCATTGAGCTGGTTAAGGTGTTGTGGAGACATCGTGGTGTTGAAGAAGCCACGCGGGAAAGAAAGGAAGACATGAAGAAGCAATTTCCTTACCTTTTTTCTCTAGGTAAATTTCAAGGACGAAATTTCTTAAGAGGGGGAGAGTTTTAACACCCCAAATTTGGGCCTAGATGTTTTAGAGTTCGAATCGGACCGGTCGGGAACGGTTCGAATCTTCAAGGGAGGTTTAGGGAACACCTAGTTCGGGATGCTTTAAAAATATGGAAAAATATCTAAAAATCTTCATTTATTATATGAATGATTATGGCGAAATCAATTTTACAAAATAAGGTTTGGTAATACTACATTTCAGTGTAGTGACCAAATCGCAGTTTTTGCAAAAGTTGAATAGTGACTATTTTGTAAAGGATTGAAACTTTGAATTTTTAAGGAGCTAATTTTACCAAAATATTTTAATCAGATTTCTTCTTAATTTGGGTGATTTTATTAATGTTTTAATTAAAGGAAAATAAAGATTAATTAAAAGGAAACTATCTTTGACTTGTCATAACTACCTTTCATCAATTTTCTCTCATTTCATTTTCTCTCAATTTCTTTCCAGCCAAACAAATTTCCTCCAGCAATTATCCTTTGATTTTCATTCCTTTTGATGAGATTTCAATCTCCTTTTGATTCCTAATCTTTTCCTCATCAAAACCTCTTGTTTTTACATTGGATTTTCAAGAAAAGTTGCCCAATTCAAGGAGAAATCAGCCATTAGAGGTAAGCTTCGTCCTTCTCCTCCAATGATCAGTTCTTTACTGAAATTCCCAAGTTATCAATCCTTTGTTAATGTTTTTTGAGTTGCTTTAATGTTAGAAATAAGAAATTATCTTAAAACTCAAGGTTTTTGAAGAGATCTTGGTGATTTTCGTGGTTGATGGTTAGGCTCTATTTTGAAGTTGTTTTCTAATGTATTTTGGATGTTAATTGATGTTATAAATAAGGTTTTATCAAACAAATCCCGAATAGGCTTGGGTTCCTAAGTTTTGTAAGCTAGAATGATGGTTTTTGGGGTGATTTTGGTGTTCTGTCATAGCTGGAGGTATAAGGACGAGTTTGTGGTGATTTTTGATGTTGAATGATGTTTAGAAATGATTAGAAGTGGTAGATCTTGGTTGGGCTTTGTTTTGGAAGAGTTTGGAGATGATTTCGGTTGTGTTTGGTAGCCGAAATGTGGTTTGTGAGTAGAGCAGCGAGTTTAGGTGTGTGGCTGATGATTTCAATGCATGATGATGCATTAATCCTCTGCTCTTATGTGTTATAAACAGGGGAGACATCTTCGGACGCCTTTGGTGTTGATCCGGGAGCCTAGATTGCGTTTCGGCGAGCAAGCTAAACGTAATCGGTGAGTCCGAATGGTTTAGAAGTTCTTGAGGGACAAGAAACAAGGTTTGGGGATTTAGGAAAGGTTTGAAACACCTTTATAAGTCCGGAAGTAAGTATTGGCTAGATTGCTCTCTTAAATGTGGTGGTTGCAACTAAAATGCTTTTACATGCTTATGGTTTGAGATAGATAAATTCCTAATGTTTTTATGCATGATTTGTAGCATGAGATGATGCTTGAAATGATTTCATGAAATAACACGTTGCATTGTTGAGATTTGAGATTTTGTTTTAAAGCATGGCAAATGTTATGGTTTGGAATGAGATGTGAAAGATTTGAGAAATGTTGCATGAAAAACAATAGGTGAGATGATATTTTGACATACTATATTGGCATAGAAGATGAGATACTTACCGAATATAATTGATCGATCAATAGGATGAGAGTGCACTATAAACTAAAAATTCATACGTGCTCTTTGGTTTAATCCAAAGGGAGAGAACCGATGATGGGCATTCCATCGGGTAGGACTTGGTGAAATACCCAAGCTTTGTGGCGATGAGAGATTCCGCTATGTGAGTACGGTGATGTGAGATTCCACCGGAAGCGTCTAGTGGTTAGAGAATGTTGTCCGCATATCCGAGTAATAATGAGATGTGAAATGCCAATATAATATATGAAAATGCTTTTGATTCACATGTACCTTTGATGAGATGGTTTATGCTATGAGAAATGCATATGAGATTTGTATATGAAATGCTTTGGTTTTACAAGCATGAGTATGGATTTGCCATGAGATTTGCATTGGTTTAAATGCATGAGATAGAATTAAGGTATATGTGTTTTCAATGAGAAGTTGCTTTGAATGGTTTTCAAGCATGAGATAAATTGAGCATGTTGTAGAAAAAGGCTTTTGAGAAAGTGTTTTGAATAATGCTTTATTGTGTTGGTTTTCTTTAGAGCATGCCTCACTAAGCAATTGTTCTTACGCTCTCTTTTACCAATAATGCAGATAATTGAGGTGTTTTTGGCAGCGAGAAGGTTAAGAACATCCAAGGAAGTGCAAAGCTCATGTATGGTGGTGTATTTATACACTTTAGTTTTGATATATGGCAATGGGAAACCAAGGTTGTATTTGGGAGATGTGTTTGAACTCCCTAAGTTTGTGGCATGTTTGTGATGGCATTTTTGGGTTGTAAATGGTCCTAAATGTTTGGTTTGAGGTTTGATTGCTTATTTTGGTTTTGAGACTAGGAAGCATGCCTTTAGATTGTGTGTCTTTGTGATTAATGCCATGCTCTAACTTAAAGACCTTAAATATGTTCCTTAGTATCAAAATGAGTTGCTGGTATGATTTGATGCTCATTGATGTATGTTTGAATGGTTTGAAAGGTCAAAAACCAGCAATTTCTGCTGTCAATGGGTAAAGTGTATCGAAACACCCTCACTTGTTATGAAACGGGGGCCTGTAATGGCCATGGTGGTTCGGAACGGATGAAGTTGTTTTGAAACAGTTTGGCTACAGGTGAAGTATGTTTCGATACCAGTCTCGGAACATACCCGAGTACCGAAACGGTCAACACCGTTTCGATACGGGTGTTTCGGTACGAAGGGTGGGCGTTCTGATACAGTTGACCGTTGGATGTTGTTTTGAATTGTTTTAAGTTTCCATGCTTTAAATTTTAGTCTTGAATGTTGTGGTTGCAATTGCTTGAGCTTGGGATGTCTTTTTAAGCTGAAACTTGACAGAGAAGCATGTAACATGATTAATTTCATATTGGTAAACCTAAAATCAGCAAAGTCCTTATAATTTCCAAACATTACATTTTGGTCCCTAAACGCGTAATTTATGCAATTGAGCCCCTAAATGTTTTCCGATCGCCGTGCCTTTCTCTTCCTTGATTCGTGAGTATTCACTTAGGCTTAATGTGCATCTAGACAAGAATTAAATAAAAAAAGGTCGTTAATCAAGGTTGACTTCTAGGTTGACTTTAGTTTTTCCCGTGTAATCTTCGTAGTTCGGGTCAAGCGTCTAGGCCGGGCTAAGGGGGTTACAAGAAAGAAAAAAAGGGTCATAAATCAAGGTTGACTTTCAGGTTGAGTTTGGTTTTCCCTGCGTAATCTTCATAGTTCGGGTTAAACGTCTATATCGGGCTAAGGGGGTTACATTTGTTGGTATCAAAGCCAGGTTACGAAAGAATTGGGGATGTTGGTATGTGAAATTGATATATGTTGAAGTATGATGTTTGAAAAGCATGTTATTGGTTGAATTTTGAACCTTATGCCATGCTTGTTTGATGCGAATTGTGTGTGAAATGAATGTGATTGTGTGATGATGATGTTATGTGGATATGTGCTAATTTTGGGATGATAGAAAGTATGTGAGCGTTATGGTTCATTTATGCTATGCTCTATGAGGGAAATTGGGTGCCCAATTCCTTATTACACTACTCAAATGTTTTGTAAACTTGGATTCTTGCTTGCAGCTGGCCTAAATGGTTTGACTTGTTTTGTTGTTATGTCTTGTTAAATAGCATAATGGGTCTAAGAAGAGAGTTAAGATCAAATACGATAGTGCCTGCAGCTGAGCAGGACAACCAGGCTGAGCAAGGGGTTGATGTCCCTCCTGGTGGAGATCTACCTCCTCCGCCACCACCTGGAGGTGGGGAGCAGGTGCAACAAGGACAAGCTGGTCCTGGTTTAGGTGATTTGGCACCTCTGGTTCAGGCGATCACCGGAGCGTTTCAGGCTGCTGTTGCCGGAGCGCATGTGCAGGCCCCTACAGCTGGGCAGGTGGGCTTACCTTTGGAAAGGTTGAGGAGCTTAAGAGCTGTGGAGTTTTATGGTATGTCACCTGAGGCGTCCGAGGCCTGGTTAGCTAGCACGATCCGCATTATGGATCAGATGGGTCGTAATGATGTGCGCAAGGTAGGATGCGCATTTTCTTTGCTACAAGGTGATGCTCACAGCTGGTGGACGACTACCACAGCTGGTATGGAACCCAATGAAGTTGATTGGGAGTTCTTCAGAGGTGCCTTCAGGAGAAAGTATCTTGGGGTGAGATACTTAGATGAAAAGAAACGGGAGTTTATGTCGCTTGTTCAGGGTAACCTATTTGTGGCTGAGTACGAAGTCCAGTTCGTACGCTTGAGCCAGTATGCTTCTGAGTTGGTACCTAGTGAGAGGCATCGATGTGATCGCTTCCGGTACGGTTTGGTACAGGAAGTTAAGCCGTACATGCTAGCTACTGATTATACTGATTTTGACATGCTTGTTTGTCGGGCAAAAGACATCAAGCAGAATCTAGGTTTGTCACCTAGAGGTGTTTGTTCTAGCTCTGGGAAGAGAGCCGCTGAGTATAGTTCCGGTGGTGGACGGAACAAGAGAGGTCGTGATAGGAGACATTAGCCTGAGGGAAGGCGTGGTGTTCCGGGTCGAGGTGGTCAGGCTCAAGGAGGTCGTGTGAGGTCTGAGCAACATACATGCTGGACATGTGGATCGAGGGACCATCTGAGGCAAGATTGTCCTCGAGCAGCTAGAGAGGTTCAGGCTCCTGTTTTGGTGACAGGGAACTCTTGTTGGAATTGTGGTTCGGCTGACCACATAAGGAGGAAGTGTCCTTTGTTGGCTGGTGGTGGCCAAGGATGTGCTCCTGTGGTAACTGCACCTCAGAGAGGCCGTGGGCGCGGCCGTGGGAATTTTCAGAGGAGAGATGAAGGACAACGAGGTATCGCTCATGTGGTAGTTGTTCGACCTGAGGGAGGTGGACCAGCGAGGGTATATGCTCAGCACGAGGAGCGCAACGATACCGATGACATCCCAGGTACCTTTGCTCTTCAGTCTTTATCTTTGCTGGCTTTGATTGATACTATATCCACGCATTCTTATATCTTGAGTGAGCATGCGCATTTGCTTGATTTACCTATTGAGATGCTTGAAATAGGAATGCAAGTGACTAGTTCTTTTGGTGAGACTGTAGTCACTAGGAAGTTATATAGGAGATGCCCTTTGTTTGTGCAAGGTCATGTTTTCCTTGTAGATTTGATGGAGTTACCTTTCTACGTATTTGATACAATCCTTGGTATGGATTGGTTGACGGAGCATAGGGCAGTGGTTGACTTTGATGTTAAGCGAGTTACCTTAAAGTTGGCCTATGATTATGAGGTTGTAGTAGTAGGCGAGAATGTGAAATTCTTGTCGAATGTGATTTCGGCTTTGGAAGCAAACCGTATGATGAGGTTGGGATATGAGGCTTATCTTGCCTATGTGATGAATCCTGGCACCAAGGATGTGCGTGTGCAGGACATTCGAACTGTTCGCGATTTTCCAAGAGTCTTTCCGGAGGAATTGCCTGGGTTGCCACCAAACAGAGAAGTTGAGTTTGGTATAGAGTTGTAGGAGAATACAACTTCGGTGTCCATTGCTCCTTATCGCATGGAACTCAAAGAGCTAAAAGAGTTGAAAACACAATTGCAGGAGTTGTTGGATCGAGGTTTCATTCGGCCGAGTGTGTCACCTTGGGGTGCACCGGTCTTGTTTGTGCAGAAGAAAGATGGGACGATGAGAATGTGTATAAATTATTGGCAACTGAACAAGTTGACGATCAAGAATAAGTATCCCTTGCCAAGAATTGATGATCTCTTTGATCAGTTCCGGGGAGCCTTAGTGTTTTCTAAGATAGATTTGAGATCAGGGTATTATCAGTTGAAGGTGAAGGATGTGGATGTACCTAAAACTGCTTTTCGGACGAGGTACGGGCATTATGAATTCTTAGTGATGCCGTTTGGTTTGACCAACACGCCTACTGCTTTCATGGGTATGATGAATCGTGTATTCCATGAATTCTCGGATCAATTTGTGGTGGTGTTCATCGATGACATCCTTGTGTATTCGCGTGCCGAGGAGGATCATGATAGGCACTTGAGAATTGTTTTGCAAGCGTTGTTGGAAAATCAGTTGTATGCCAAGCTGAGTAAGTGTGAGTTTTGGCTTAGGGAAGTGGTCTTCCTTGGTCATGTTGTGTCAGCTGAGGGCATTCACATTGATCCGCACAAGGTGGAGGCTGTGATGAGTTGGAAAGTGCCTAAGTCAGTGATGGAGGTACGAAGTTTCCTTAGATTGGCTGGGTACTATCGTAGGTTTGTCGAGGGTTTCTCGAAGATAGCAACGCCTTTGACCAAGTTGTTGCAAAAGAATGTCCGCTTTGAGTGGACGGATGCGAGACAACAAACTTTTGAGAAGCTGAAAGAAGCTTTGACGCAAGCTCCTGTTTTGATTCAACCTGAGTCTGGTAAGGAGTTTGTGGTCTATAGTGATGCGTCCATTGTTGGTTTGGGCCGCGTGTTGATGCAGGAGGGTAAGGTAGTGGCCTATGCATCTAGGCAGTTGAAGGTGCATGAGCGCAACTACCCTACGCATGACCTTGAGCTTGCAGCTGTGGTGTTTGCCTTGAAGATTTGGAGGCATTACTTGTATGGAGAGAAATGTGTTGTGTTCACGGATCATAAGAGCTTGAAATACCTTATGTCTCAGAAGGAGTTGAATCTTAGGCAACGACGTTGGGTGGAGTTGCTTAAGGATTATGATCTGACAATCGAGTATCACTCGGGTAAGGCTAATGTTGTAGCCGATGCTTTGAGCAGGAAAGTAGCTGTGCAGTTGAGAGTGATGTTTGCTCGTCTGAGTATATCGCGTGATGGTGGTCTTATTGCATAATTGCAAGCGAAACCATCTTTGTTACAGTTGATCAAAGATAAGCAGTTTCTTGATGATTCTCTTGTTTCGTATGTCCGGGACATTGCTGAGGGTAGATCTTCGGATTCCAGCTTTAGTGATGATGGTGTTTTGTGTTATGGGAGTCGGATAGTGGTGCTGGATGATGCTGAGTTGAGGCGCACTATTCTGACCGAGGCTCATAGTAGTCCTTTTGCTATGCACCCTGGTAGTACCAAGATGTATCGTGACCTGAAAGATGAGTACTATTGGGTAGGGTTGAAAAAGGATGTGGCTGAGTTTGTTAGCAAGTGCATGGTGTGTCAGCGAGTGAAGGCTGAGAATCAGGTTCTTTCTGGGTTGTTGCAGCCTTTGAGAATCCCATAATGGAAGTGGGAGAGAATCACCATGGATTTAGTGTCTGGTTTGCCTTTGTCACCGACAAAGAAGAATTCAGTTTGAGTGATTGTGGATCGGCTTACGAAGTGTGCGTATTTTCTGCCTGTGCATACTACGTATACTTTGGATAAGTTGGCTGAGCTATACATGGCTGAGATTGTGCGGTTGCACGATGTGCCAAAGTCCATTGTGTCGGATAGAGATCCAAGGTTTACAGCGCGATTTTGGGAATGTTTGCATCAAGCCTTGGGTACACGGTTGAACTTCAGCACTTTTTATCATCCTCAGACGGATGGACAGTCAGAACGTGTGATTCAAATGCTTGAGGACATGTTGAGATGCTGTGTGATAGATTTTTAGGGTTCTTGAGAGAAGCACTTGTCGTTGGTTGAGTTTGCATATAATAATAGTTACCAGGCAAGTATCCAAATGGCTCTATACGAGGCTTTGCATGGGAGAAGATGTAGAACCCATCTTTGTTGGGCAGAAGGTGGGCAAAAGTTGATTTCAATGCCAGCTATGCTTAAGGGAACCACCGAGAAGGTGAAGCTCATTTGTGATCGGTTAAAAGCAGCGTCAGATAGGCAAAAGTCTTACGCGGACTTGAAGCGTAAGGAAATTGAGTTCGCGGTTGGCGAACGTGTGTTCTTGAAAGTATCGCCTTGGAAGAAGGTGATGAGATTTGGGCGTAAGGGTAAGCTTAGCCCAAGGTTTATTGGACCTTACGATATTGTGGAATGTATTGGTCCTGTGGCATATAGGTTGAGATTGCCTGCAGAGTTGGAGAAGATACATGATGTGTTTCATGTCTACATGTTACGGAAGTACAAATTGGATCCTTCGCATGTGATGCCTGTTGAGGAGATAGAGTTGAATCTGGATCTGTCGTATGATGAGGAACCAGTGAAGGTTCTGGATGTGAGTAGCAAAGTTCTTCGTGGTAAGACGATAGAGCTTGTGAAGGTGTTGTAGCGACACCGAGGAGTTGAGGAGGCCGCGTGGGAAAGCAAGGCGGGCATGCTGAATCAGTTTCCGCATCTCTTTCCAACAGGTAAGAATTTCGAGGACGAAATTTCCTAAGTGGGGGAGAGTTGTAACGCCCTGGTTTTGGGCCTAGATGTTTTAGACAACAGATCGGACCGGTCGAGAACGGTTCGAATCGCGTAAGGTGATTTTTGGAAATCAGGGATCGAGATAGGATAAAAATGTTATAAAAATTGCTAAAATCCTCTAAAAATATATTTAAGAGGTTGGTCAAATCAATTTTACAAAAAGATTTTTGGAAAATGGACATTTTGAGTAGTGGCCAAATTGTAAAGTTTCAAAACTGGGAAAATGTGATTTTTAAGGAGGAAGCCAAAATCTTAGAATCTTTAGGGGGGCTTTAAGTCTATTTGACCTTTTCTCAATATGACATGTGGTTTAAAAGAGTTTTTAATTAAATGATTTTTTAAATTGGGATTTATATTAAAATAATTAAAAGGTAGTTATTGGTTTTTCAATTACGTAACTACCAAAATCCTTTCTCATTTCAGCCAAACACAATTTCACTCATCTTTTTCCAGAATTCTTTCTCCCAAAAACTCTCTCAACTTTTCCTAAATCATTTTCAAGAAAACTCTCATAGTTCTTCAAGATTTCACTAAGGAAAACTTGTCATACATTAAGAGAAGCAAGGATTGGAGGTAAATCCCGTTCTCAACCTCTAATCTAAGTTCTTTATTGAAATTCCCAAGAAATTTGACTTCTAAATACTATTTTTGATTGAGTTTTCAATATAGTTTTGATTAGATATCAAAATCTTGTGAAATTGTGGATGAAATCTTGATTTTCGGACTTGATGAGTTGGGCTCTGTTTTGTATTGATTTTAATTGAATTCTAAGTTGATTTATATGTTAAAATGATGTGTTGAGATCATAGATCCCGTAATCCTTGAGATCCTTGAATTTCTTGGTTGTTTTAGGTGAGATTTTGCGGTGAAATAGTGGAATCTTGCTTGCTGGGGGTATAAGGTCGGGTTAGGATGTTTATTAGATGTGTTTTGATGTAGATAATTGTTTGGAAGTGATGTATGATGGCTGGGCTTGGTTTAGGAAGCAATCGATTGAGTTTTCGGTTGTTTTAGAAGGGTATTTTGGTGTAGTTTGAGTGGACAACGAGTTTGTGAATTGTTGCTGGTGTTAGAATGCATTTTAATGCATCTAGATCTCAGTTTTGATGATGTGAAAACATGAGATCTTGATCCGGAAGCAAACGAGGTGATTTTGGAGGCTCCAGAGGTGTAATTTCCGTGTTGGCGAACAAGGTTTCACGTATCGGTGAGTGGAAATGCAATTTCATGCCTTGGATGTCGAGGGGTTGTGATTGTGCCGTAATCTCCATCCAAGTACCCTAACGATTGAGGTTAAAATCACAACGGTGAATGGTTAGTCCCATGTGTGAGTCTTGTCTATGTGTTCTATACTCTCGTTAGTGGAATTATACAACTACCGATGAGTGATGTTGAGGGGTTGTGATTGTGCCATTAATCTCCACCTTGTGTAGTCCGGTAGATTGTATGAAGCGTGAGGGACAATGCTTGTAATTTGCGTATCCGATTGTGTCTTGTGTTGAAATGGTTTATGGATTATCACTTGAGAGCCAATATAATGTAAATGCATAAAGTGAAGCATGAGATGCTTGTATATGATGCAAGGTTGCATGCGATATTTGTGTATGATGCAAGAATGCATGTGATGCTTGTTAAAGCATGAGCAAGGGTTTATTTGCTGTTTTAAAATGATGCATATGAGCATGTGGTTAAAAAGTGCATTGAGGTTTTGAGAAGACATGTTTTATAAAATGACATGAGATGTAAAGTGTTGGTTTTGCAAAGTATGAGACATGCATTGATGAATGTTGTTTAGCGATCCTCACTAAGATTTGTGCTTACGCTCTTTTGTTTGATCAATGCAGAAAACTAGGTTTTGAAGGCAACAAGTAGGTAAGAGGAATCCAAGCTTTAAATCTTGCAAAGTATGTGGTTTTGCTTCGGTGTAATAAAAGGCAATGGGTGGGGTTTATGTTAATGCATGGATGAGAATGTTTTCCCTTTGTTTTGAGCATGTTTGATAGTTACTTTTGAGATGTATTTGGCCATTATGGTTTGATTTTGGATGTGGATGGTAGATTTGGCTTGTTATGGTTTTTGTGGATTAGGGAGTATGCCTTTAGAACTATATTTGCATATTGGTTACCATATCGTAGCTAATGCCTCAAAATGATGATCGTTGATTTGTAACCATTATGTATGTTTGATATGGCATGTGTCGGGAATGATTAGAATGTGGAAATGCATGAAAAACCAACAAAATCTGCTGTTGCAGGGCAAGGCGTATCGGAATGTCCTTTCCTGTTTCGGAACAGGGGCCTGAAATGGCCATAAGGTTTCGGAACGGGTGAAGGCGTATCGAAACGTTTTTGCTACTGGAAAGGGGTGTTTCGATATAAGTCTCGGAACGCACCCGAGTATCAAAACAGTCAACCCTGTTTCGAGACGACCGTTTCGGTATAGGGCCATCCGTATCAAAACGCCTGACCGTTGGATTTGAATTTTGAGCTGTTTTGAGTTTCTGTTTCTTACATTTTGGTCCTTAAATGTTGGCTTCTTAAATTAATAAGTTTGGATGATCCGTTTGAGTTGAATTTTGACATGCTGGCATGTTACATGACTAATTGAGGATTGGTAACTTTAAAATCATGAAAGTCTTTGTATTTTATGCTATTTACATTTTAGTCCCTAAAAGTCAATTGTATGCAATTGAACCCCAAATCAAACTCCGATCGCTGTGCCATTTTCACCTAATCTATTTGTTGAACTCATAGGTTAATAATATGCATCTAGAGAAGATACGAAAGAAAAAAGGTCATAAATCAAGGTTGACTTTTGGGTTGACTTTGGTTTTCCATGTGTAATCTTCGTAGTTCGGGTTAAACGTCTAGACCGGGCTAAGGGGGTTACACTTATGCTCTCTTTTTTTCATCAATGTAGACAATTAGACTTTTGGGGGCAGCCTCTTCGAGGAATCACACCAAGACATTTTGTTAAAAGTATGTTGAGCTTTTGAACTAGCGTAATAAGGGCAATGAGGGTGTCCGATGCAATGAACGTTATTGATTTGTTGATTTCTGGTTTTAAGCAAGTTTATGATGCATATTTGTATTTGTAAATGGCCATTGAGTATTGGTTTATGCTTGCAATTAGTGTTTTTTAGCCTTTTGTGCTTTTGACATCTAGGGAGCATGCCTTTAGTATCATAGTTGTGGGAATGATTCTTTGATGATGCTTGTGCTTCGTATATGTTACCTTTGATGTGTATACAAGTGTATGAATGTTGAGGCATGTGTCGGGTTGATTTCGGAGGGTAAAAATTGATTAAAACTAGCTTTTTGGGAAGTTGCAGGTTTAGACGTTTCGGAACGCCCTTACCTGTTTCAGAACATTGGCCTGTATTGGCCTTGGTGTTTCGAAACGGTGAGGCACATTTCGGAACATTTTGCCTTTGTGAACCTTTTTACCAGAACCTATTTAGAGGGGTTTCAAAACAATCCCACGTTTCGGAATGGGCTTTTATGTTTCGAAACGGATGTATCGAAACAAGGCTTCTTGTTCCGAAACACCAGATCGTTGGGTGCTGATTTTGAATTGTTTTGAGTTTCCGCTTCTTACATTTTGGTCCATGTTTGTCTTGTATGCAATTGGATGGGTTCTAGATGTCTTTTTGAGCTAAGCTTTCACCAATAAGCATGTAACGAACTTAATTAAAGGTTGGTAACTTGAATTTGACAAAAGATCTTAAAATTTTCCAAATTTACAAAATGGTCCTTAAACCTTAATCGGCTGTAATTAATTGGCAAACGAGTTGATGTCTTCTCCGCTGCTTGTGTACGTACACATAGGAACCTATGTTGCATCTAGACAAGATAAAAGAAAAAAGGGTCGTTTATTACGACAAACTTTCCCGGTTTACTCCAATAATCCCTGTGTGATCCGTTCGGTTTGGTCTATCGGCCAGGCCGGGTCGAGGGGGTTACACAAACTCGCTCACCTTAACTATATTTTTCACAATACCTGCTCTAAAACCTTTTTAGAAAAACTCGTCCCTAGATTGGGTTGAAACCCTCGGGTTCGATTTAAATTGCCATCTCTACTGGCTTCTTTGTCTCTTGGTAAATAAAGAGTAATCAAATTTACTTTATTTATAGCTTTTTGTCAATAATGCTTCAGTAAGCTTCAAATTCCATTGTCTTGAGCTTGCTGATGACTGTGTAGATAACCTATTTTGCGTACCCTTTTTACTTAGCTTTTGCATTTGTTTAGGCTCATATAGACTGGTTACATTTAGGAGTATTTTGCATATAGTTAGGGAGTTTCACTGCTTGTGCTTAATTGTGATACATTTTGGTACGTTCAATGGGGAAGATAATGTGTTTTAGCGGTGCGTGTGCAGGAACTGTTGTAGTTGGAGGAACATTGAAGCATAAAGATATCATCTCCCTCGTGTTAAGCTAACAAAGCAATAAAGTTGGAAATGAATCATACTTTAGCACACGTGGATTCTGACCTTATACGAAACTCATTGAATGAAGTGAGAAAGCAAGATCCTCTTAAAGAGGCTTCATGCACTTTAGAGTTTCCAAACCCTAGCTTTTCCGCCTATATAAGGAAGACTTGGGCTACAAAAAAGGGATCTTGATCTTAAGACGACAACCCTTAGTCTTCAACTATCCGAGAACCACCAGAGTCGAAGTTCTAGAGGAGTCTCCACACAACGAAAGCCATCGAGAGAGGCTTGAGGAGTGCAGGACCCGCATCATAGTTAGAGAGCTTGGAAGAGAACATCGATGACGCTTGATTTTTTCCCCTTTCTTGATAAACTGTCGTGTTTTTAATTGCTTTTATTATGGATGTTTTAGGCTCAGACATGAGCTAAATACTTTTGCTTGTGTTTATGTTTTGGGATATTATGCTTTGATTAATTTGTGTAATGCTACATTCTTTTCCCTTTATCTATTTTGTTAATCGTTCTTCATTGAGAGAGGCCTTTTAACTATTGATTTGTGGCTTAATATCGATAGAGTTAAGTTAAACAAATGTGAATAGTGGGGCTAAGTTGTTAACTTAGTCCTAATCTAGCTTAGACATAAGTTTCGGACTTCAATGAATAATAAGGGGAACTTGAATAGATAATAAAGTTGTTAGGGTTCACGTAGACTTGTATTACCCTAACTTCATTGTTATCAACTTATAGGCATCGAGAGGGTCAAAAGTTAGTTAGAAAACTTTTTTGAATAGGTAAAGTCTTAATTGGTTTACGCAGACATGTATTGCCAATCGCCATAGCATTCAAATAAGTAATCAGCATAACACCTAAGCAATAAACCCAACTTCCATAATCATATGATAATTTGCTACAACATCTGACTGTCTTGATCATTGCTACTTTACTTTCTTTGCATTTAGTTTTGATAATCACCATCAAATCAATACTTGCTCACCAACTCTTAAGTACGATCACTTCGTATTATTTGGTCCAATCCTCGTGGGTTCGACACTCTACTCTATCACTTTATTACTTGATAGACAAGTATACTTGCTCTAAATTGCATATCTATTTCGCAAGCGTCAAGTTTTTGGTGCTGTTGATGGGGATTGACAATTGATAATTACGTAGTAATTGCGCTTACGATTTTATTTAGTTTTTTTTAATTTTGTTTTTGTTTTTATTTTTCACATGCGTTACAATGCTTGATCAGACGTACACATCGAGAGGACCCCATTATTCTATATGACCCAGAGATTAAAAGATATTTGCGAAACCTACACAAAAAACATAGGATAATGACAGGACAGATCGATAATAATGGTCAGAACGACACATGAGTTTTCGACGATCCATCAATAGACGGACGAGTACTTGTTGACGATGCATCCAACAGTGGAAGACAAGGAATGCAGCCGATTGTTCCACCACCAGTCTGACCTAGACGACCCATTCACAAAAACATTGCACCAGTCATCAATGACCTCAACCCATCGATCATTGTGCCAGCAATAGGGGCGGCTAGCTTTGAGCTGAACCCCGTTACGTTCAACATGCTCAACTGCATTGGACAATTCAGTGGATCAGCAAGAAAGGATGCTCGAGAACACATCCAAGCCTTTTTGGAAGTCTAAAACTACTTCAAACAACAGAGAGTTCTTGATGATGTGTTGAGACTTAAACTCTTCCCTTACTCCTTGCGTGATCGAGCCCGAGCATGGTTGAAGACCATATCCTCTGGATATATTACATCCTGGGATGACTTGTGCATACTCTTTTTGCAGCGATACGATCCACCGAACATGCACAATCAGAAGCAGAGTGATATTATAACATTCGAGCAACAAGATGATGAATCTATGTATGAATGCTGGGATAGATACAAAGACATGCTACACAAGTGCTTGATTCATAGATTCTATGATTGGCTACAAGTGCTAACGTTCTATAATGGCATTAATGCTCCCGCGAGAATGATGATTGACTCTTCAGCCAATGGTATTTTGCTCGATAAAGATCTTGAATGTAACATCCCCTTCCCGGTATGGTAGAGAGCCGGGTTGAATGTGTCACCAGTGATCGATATCAGAAACTATACAGTGAAATTCGATGATATATCAATATATGCCAATGGTACAATGATACAATAATACAATATTAGGGTCTAATTTCATTCGATTCAGTCTCCATGTCCAAAATACAATACAATCAATATTCAAGGATTAAATTGTAAAAATATAAGGATTCAGTGTCCAAATTCATAATTTTTAACATCATTATCAAATTGAACTTATTAATAGACTATGTACGAAATTTCACTAAAACAGAGGACGACATCATACTCAATTACACAAATTAGCCTTAGGCTGATTCGTAAAGAACTCAAAATCGGTTTACATTATAAACATAATTACCTACTTCGGTACCAGTACTCCAATAGGCCGTATCGGTATGCCTGAGCATTTATTTTCATTCAGGATTAGAACATGTATTAGTACGAACTAAGCTACCGGTACAATAATGCAAACATGTGGGTATCTGTACGAGACCCCTCTATACCGATACTCAGTTCAATTCCCATATCAATTCTTAAATTCTAGAGACGAAAATCAGTATTGGTACAAACCACGCTGTACCGATATCAAGCTATGGGTAAATGAGGGGATCAATATGAGTCCTTTCCGTAACAGTACCCCGACAAATTTCTAATTCCAGTGTCAAAATTTCGTACCGATACACCATGTCCTGTACCGATACCTTTTTTACTGTTTGGTCCAAATATGCATGCCCGTACCGATACGTACCCAACCGTACCGATACACCCTGTCTGCAATTTCTTCATTTTGTTAGTTTTTATGCCATTTACCGAACTAAAACATATCCAATGACTCATTGATCAATGTCTATGACTTATAACCAGTTCATTAGCCTATGCATCATACTAGGATATCATTTCATCTATTTAAGCATCAATCAAGTTAATAAGGTGAAATTTAGCTAGTTATGCAATTCTTAACTTTCATCGAAAGTATCAAACGTGTTGTATATGCATACCATTATACTTACGTATTCAAACATGCCATATAATCATTCAAAACATGATAGAACCATATGCCACCATTCTAGGAGTTCCAGGAGTAAATGCACATTACAAAAGTTGTCTCGAAGATGACTTGCAACCAACTATTCACGATCTTCGTCAATGAGCTATAGAACCTGAAAATGCATGTGATAAAAACATGTTAGGCTTTATTAGCTTAGTGAGATAGTTATCAATAATGCTAAATCTTGTCAATAAGTTCATTAACAAGGATGCGAATGTGACCACATGTCAAAACAATACATAGGCATGTCATACATGTTTTAATCAATAAATGCATCTTAAATATCATATAGTTATATAATTCATATTCCTTGGATCATAATAACCAATGGATACATGATTTCCACCAACATCACTAATCAAATGATCTGATAACCGGTCTATCCCTCCACATAACCAATGACCATAACACATACATCCCGCCACATCGCCAAAAAGGGTCTTAACCCAAGGACCGTAGTCCACCTGTACATGAGCTCAATAAATTCTATGGCATGCCAACTGTATCCAATGCCCACCTGTATCCAACGATTCAATGTAAAAGCCAAAGGTATCCATATTAATCAATACTTACCATGTTCAATGTTATCAATGTCAATAAGAGCATTAAACTTACCCAAGCTTACCAACCATGCATTTTCACCATGTGCTCTAAGTGAGTTTACCCTTGTTTCAATGAGGGCTTGACAAAATAATGATCAATGAAAAAGAAATGGCACCTAGCCAATAAACAAACTACACTCACTGATGACTCCGAAGCTATTGGGGCTCTCGGATTACTATTCCTTTATTAGGGGTCTTGGAAGGAGTTGGTGAATCCACTTCACTAATGGATTGAGATATATAAAAAGACATGGAAATTCATCAAAAGACACTTCTATGAATTTAATGATTATAAAAAAATACTCATAGCTATTTCTAACTATAAAATATGATCAAACTAAACTTCGAATCTATAAAAGTTAGTTAGGGTTTCACTAGGCTCAATATCATGATTTCTTCATGAAATCACCATGGAAATCGATATGTATTCAATAGGTTTACTTTGCTTAATTAATAGGAAAAACGTGGAATCAATAAAATGAAGGAAATCAAAGCTTGGTTAACGTTCCAATGGAGGTTCTTGCTTGGGTTCTTGAGGAAGAAGATGAAAAAAGATAGGATAAGTTTTGAGGTTTCCCCCACGGTTAGGAAATGGGGAAAGATGATGACTCTTGTCATCTTTTCCTATTTTAATTGATTTATCACATGAGTAAGCCAAGCAAGTAGGTGACTCACACCTTCAATGGTCAAATCATGGCTTTAGCCATTATATTCTATGCCTCTTTCACTTTTGGCCTCAATTTCTCTTTTCTTACAACCTAGTCACTATACTATGTCCCTTATACTTTCAATGTTTGCAATATAGTCCAATATCAATAACAATATTTAATTAGTTACCAATACATGTGAAATTAACACGTGGTCACAAGTCAAATATCACTTTGACTTGCCAGAGTTTGAATTTCTGATCACCATAATCTGGTTTCCAACTAGGTCGGTTTTTGGGGTGTTATACTGGAGAGGCTTTTGAAATTCTTAATAAAATAGCCAATAACGACTACTAGTTTCCTACAGGGAGTTGAATCCTTGCCCTAAATCTTCCCGAACACTCCAATTGGATGATTCTCAGAGTGTGGCGGCTCAACTCTCCACCATCTCAAACCTGCTAAAAAACATGCAGCCACCATCCAACACACGAGAGGCTAATGTAGTTCAATACACACGTGACATTGTGACGGGGAACACCAGTTGGATGAATGCCCCCAAAAATAAGAATCTGGATGCCACTTAGGGAATGCAAACGCAACAATAATCCTTACTCGAACACCTATAACCCAGGGTGGCGACAACATCCAAATTTTGGTTGGGGAGGTAATGCAAGAAAATTCAGAAGCCATACAGAATGCTACAACAGAGCCTCATTGATTCCAGCAGAAAACTTAGAGGTAGAACTAGGGAGTTTCGAACTCTAATTCACATTCTCTCAATTCTACTTATCAAAGTTTTATGGAAACTACCCGAGTAATTATGCAGGATCAGTCATCACATCTCAAGAACCATAGTGACATGCTCATAACGCAAGTCGCTATGCTGTAGAATCAACAATCCATCCTACAAAAGAACATCGCTTCTCTACGAACCTTGGAAACACAAGTTGGGTAGATTGCCCAAGTCTTGAAGATGAGACTTCAAGGCGCTTTACCAGTGATACTGAAGTCACTAAAACCTTTAGTGCGGAGCAATGTAATGCCATCACGTTGCATAGTGGCACACAAATGACCAAAGATGACAAGTTTGGGGGAGGTTCCCTTGTTTATTCTACTCCAAGAAAGACATACATCAATGCTCCGACACCTAAGGATACGATTCTTGTGTCTGATACAATGAAGGACTTTGTTGATGCTTGTTGAATAGTGTATGCACTTTAGAGCAAGTATACTCGTCGATAATGTAATAAAGTGATGAAGTAGAGTCTCGAACCCACTAGGATTGGATTAATAGATACGAAGTGATCGTACTTAAGAATGGTTGAGCAAGTATTGGTTTGATGGTGATTTATCAAAACTAAATGCGAATAAAGTAATGTAGATATGATCAAGACAAACAGATGTTTCGAAAAATATTCAGATAATTATGGAAGTTGGGTCTATTGCCTAGGAATTATGCTTGATTACTTATTTGAATGCTATAACGATTGGCAATACATGTTTGCGTAAACCAACTAAAATTTTCATCTACTCGACATGGTTTTCTATTTAACTTCTAACTCTCTCGATGCCTAGAAGTTGATAACAATAAATCTAAGGTTATACATGTCAGTGTGAACCCTAACAACTTTATTATCTATTCAAGTTCCCTTATTAGTCATTGAAATCCTATACTTATGTCTAAACCAGATTAAGACTAAGTTAGGAGCTTAGCCTCACTGTTCATGTTTGTTTAACCTAACTCTCTCGATATTAAGCCACAGATCAATAGTTAAAAGGTCTTTATCGATAGCTCTTACAATAACTACGCATGAAGAATGATGAACAAAATAGATAAAGGAAAAGAACTATAGCATTAAGACAAAATGTTCAAAACATAATATCCTAAAAAGCAATAAACCCAACTAAAAATATTTAGCTCATGTCTAAGCCTAAAACATTCATAATAAAAACAATAATAAACATAGAAGTTTATCAATCAAGGGATAGAAAAAGGTTAAGTGTCCTCGACGATCTCCTCCAAGCTTTCTAATTGTTGTTGTAGGTCCCACACTCCTTCAATCACTCTCAATGGCTTTCATCGTGTGGAGACTCCTCTAAAACTTTGACTCTGGTGGTTCTCCGATAATTGAAGACTAAGGACTGTCATCTGTGATCGAGCTCCCTTTGTTTGTGGCCCAAGTCTTCTTTATATAGGCGAGAAAGCTAGGGTTTTATAACCCTAAAGCACGAGAAGCCTCTTTTAGAGTATCTTACTTTCCTGTTTCCTTTAATGAGTTTCGTATCTAGTGAGAATCCATGTAAGCCAAAGTTAGATTCTTCTCCAACTCTTCTTGCCTCGTCAACTCCTACCAAGAGATATGTTATTGTTGACTCGCGTGAGTGTTGGCAAAAGGGGCAGAAAATGTATTGGAAATGTATAAAAACAGTGCCAAGGTTGAGTCTTTTACATGCAAGTTTACACGGTCGACAAGTAATACAACAATACGCTGAGCATCGAATCCACAAGGATTGGTCAAGAGTTTAATTGCTTTTAATGTTTACTTGTTGAGGAAAAAATTGATTTGTTTTGAAAGTGGTTTTGAAAACATGTTAAAAGAAAAGAAATGAAAATGAAACAACGTTGGCAAGGAGAGTGTTTTAAATGAGTGAAGAGCGTTGGCGAGGGATGCCTGTTTTTATCGCTATTCATGCCATGTCAGCTTCTAATAATGTCATGCCTTGGCATTGTTTTCCGAGCATATTTAAATTAGAAAAGCCTATCTCGATGATCATTGCCCTAAATTGATTAAGTAAAAACCCATATATCTCTATGGTAAATGTTTTTTTTTCTTTCAAAAAACCAATTTGATTAAGATCCAATTTATACTCCTAAAGGGTAGATTTCACTTCCGAATTAAGTTTATCTACTTGAACATCTTCTCTCGACGCATCTCGCCTTAGTATCCAACAACTTGATCGTTGCCACCCAAGTCTTTTAAGATATTGAGGTACAATAGGCCAATAGTGCCAACTCTCGCTTGGCATAGTATTTAGAAAACAATAACGCATGCCAGATAGAAGAAACAATGCCAAAGCATTTTCATTATTAAAAACTTAACATAAAAATAGCGTTCAACACAAACTCCACCACCAACTATTAGATTAGTTCATGGTGAGGGTATCAACCAAAAAACCTTCATCGTTTTGAGAACACATCATCATTAAAAAGAAAATAAAATAACTAGACAAAGAGAATGAGCGAGAAGAGGTCTCTCAATGTAACTCTTCAAGATCCAGACCCTCGGTCAAGTGGTCAAGCCCCATCTCCGTGGTGCAGCGGGTTGTCGATCGTCTCTCTCTCAAAGTGTCCTCCTCTTCATTGCTTGCTCGATCGGTCTTTTGAATAGGCATGCAAGGATGACTATGATAAGCCTTTGCATTTGAAATTTGAATGCGCAAGGGATGAGGCTTGTGATAACCTTTATTCAAATTTGAAGTGATAGACTGATTAGGTGACAAGTTGATCAGTTGCTAGGGCTGACGTCATCTGCCGTCCTCGTTTGGCAACCAAGCTTGGCACCATTTTATCCGCTATTTTTTCAAAGATTGATCCAATTGCTATTTTCTCGCAACCTGATCGGGTCCTATTTTTTCGGGTTCAACAACTACTTATCCTGGCATCAAATTCCTCTTCTCTTCCAATCAGTGATTGGAATTGTTTGGTCCATTTGTCCCAATAACATCTCGACATTCTCTCTGGCATTCCTTCCTGCACTGCTCCTTTTTGCCAAATACTATGCCAAATCTGCAAAATTGCCAACAAAACAACCCTTCACACTAGCATAAACAAAAAAATAAACTCCTTGTGCAAATGCATGAATTTTACATCTACGTCTAACTAAATGTACTCAAAAGAAAGCAAAAGCATTGTAAGAATGGCATAAAAATCAGTACTTTTGAAGAGATAACACACCTCCAAACCCAACTCATTGCTTGTCCTCAAGTAATGCAAAAGAAAATTAAATATTGTGAAAATAGTACCTCGACAAAAGTTTGGTCGGATTGCCAACAAGTGCTGGAAAACAGAAGTTGGCTCTATTTCTACCCTCAGGTATCTCAGTGCAACAATGCCAAGCAGATAGTAATTCAAGTGCAGCAATATAACTCTAGTATAAGGGCATGAAGAGTGTATGAGTGAGGCAATATGCATCAAGTATTCTTTTACTTCCTTATTCAATTTTACTACCCAGACTCAGATTTCATTTTGTTTTTCTTCTTGCCAAGGGGTTTTCTTCTTTTTTATTGACATTAATTTAAGCTTGCTTCGTGACATTGTTTGGCGTGAGAAGTAAGAAGGATCATACCACGACCCCCCACGTTAATCCAAATATCACTAGGCTTTCTCTTAACTCATACCCTAAGGTTTTGGACTTGAGAACTAAGAGGGAGCATACCACGAAGCCCCAAGTAACTTATTATCCATAAGATAGAGGAGAGTTCATTTTTTCATTCCATGGCAGAACATTGTTGCCTTATTAGTTTCTTTTTACCCTTACATCAAAAGAAAGTTTTTTTTTAAATCTAAGCTTAGTTTCAAAAAATCTAAGTTTTCTAGGGAATTAGATACATACTACGTGTAAAGTGAAAGTTCATTTCCCTAAACTAGAGATCAATTGTCAAGCAAACCTGAAATAACTATTCTGCTAGCATGGCAAACTAAAGATTTTAAATTTCTTCATTGGGCAGAAAACTAGATCAAATTAAGCTTGCCTAACCAATTGTTAACAATCTTCAAAATTCGCCCGAGAAAAAAAAATTCTTTTTCACTTTTTTATGGTTCGGTATGTAACTAAACTATATGAACTACATGGCATGGCAACAAAAAAAACTTAAACATGGAATGCATGGCATCAATGTGAGGAAATGCATACCCCCAAACCTAAGATGTGCATTGTCCTCAATGCATGAAAACAACACATATATACAATAATACCAAAAAATAAAATTGCATGATCATGATAATGCAAATGGAATGCAAAATAGTTTAGGAAGAGGAGGGCTCCCCTTCGGATGATACTTCACGTGTGACACGGGTCTTTCTCTTCAAAAGGGCCCACGATCAAGGGCCATCCTTTTCCTTCTTTTTATGCTTGGCTTTGCGGTGGCAGTGGAGGCTCCAACATCTAGGAGAACTTCTTCAACAATCTCGACAGGGTCCGGTGCAGTAGGAGTGGTGGTGGCACCGGACTGAGCATGTGCACTAGGTGTAGTGGCAGGCTTTGTTACAGACTTAGCTTTGGCAGACTTGGTTTTGGGTTCCTTCGACTCAACTTGGCACTTAGAACTGGCGGATTCAACTTGAACTAGAGACAACAGGTTTGTGGCATCAGATGGAGTACGAGCTGGACTAGTTGGGCTAGTTGGCATGGCATCGTCGCTGGCAAAGATCTCGGTAGGGAAATCTGGGAAGTCTAGCAAGACACATGGGGACAGACCTTCAAGAGTTTCTTTGGTGGCAACATCCCTGGCATGAGCATAACGCCAGAACTTGAGATTTCGCTTCTCAGCTATCTCCAATTTTTGGAGGATAATCTCCTGGCGCTGGTAGATATAGGAGAGCAATGCCAATGCATTAGTTGGCATGGGAGTCGGCTCTACCTTCGGCACCTTGATCTTTAGCATTGACACTTTTGCCTTCCATTTGCCTTTGTCCTTGGCCTCAGTAGCGGTGAGGTTTTTCCAAATAGCAGTTGTGATTGTAGTTCCCTTGACCATTTGGCCCTTATCTGTATCAACCTTGGGCACACCATGTTGCATGCAAATGTTAGAAATCAAAAGAGGAAAAAAACAAACTGCCATTACCTCTCGGCACACATTTATAGGTTTTTTCAATGATGAGCCAGCCAACATTGATTTTTTGGCCGACGATGATCGAGTGCAATAATGCTAGTCTCTCTTCCGATACGATTTTTTTGTGCAATGTTGGCATCAGATTTGCCTTTAAGAAGTGGTTCCAACCCCTCGGCTGTGGCTTCAATGCCAGTCGTTTCACCGTCCGGTGTCCTTTCAATGATACGATCTATACCGTGCCAGATTCGCACATATTAGTCAACAATTTCTTTCTCTTGGTGACACTCATCGATTCGGCAAACTCAACATGTTCATCCTTTGCACCTTCCAACTAAAACAATGTGTTAATATACCCTTCATCAAAACACACACACTGATAAGTCATTATTTTGCGTGTTTTTCATATATCAAATCTTATGTTTTAGCATATTAATTTATCTTAAAAGCCTTGATTCGGTTCCTATTTTGTTTTGCAGGTGTTTTTGGCCCATAATGACGATTTATACATAAAAGATGAGTTTTAGCACCTTTTTGGCATTTATGGAAAATCCTACACACAAAATGTGTAGCATTCACGGAATAAGGCGTGACCACGACGCGTCACAAACTTTTTGACTTGGAGGACAAGCAATCCTACTACAAGAAGGACTTCTTCTTTTACCATAATTAGAGTAGTCTAGGGTTATTGCATTTAATGTAAAGTCTTCCCCTTATTTTTCCCTATAAATAAAGATCATAAGGGTGAAGGAAATGATATCCAAGAAACCCTGAAGTAGCCGAAAATCCTTTCCCCTTTTTCTTGTAGCCGTCGACCACCATGAGTTGCTAAACCCCTATTTTCTAGTCAAGTGTAGTTACAAGGATATTATTTCGAGTTTTTAGTGATACTTCTTGTTTCTCAATTATCTTCATCCTTATTCAAGTATCTTCATATCTTTTGTGCTTCATCATCATGTGTATGTTGGGTTATACGTATGCATGCAACCAATCATGAGTTATTGACGCAAGTGGTAAGGAAATTCAGGTTATATTTCCAAAGGTATGAGTTCATGTTCTTAATAAGTTAACGGGTTAGTGCTTAGTAAGAATATGTGTTTGGGTCTTTATGGTTCTTAATGCTATTTGATACGTTATAATTCTTAGTGGGTTATCTAATGAATTTTAACCTTGATAATAAGAGTTAGTAATTTATGGGTTATTAAATTGCTTTCTATCAAAGAAGACATTTAAGTTATTTGTGGGTTATCATCTAACTTAAAACCAAGCTATTAGAGATTGGTGTTGATTTATCTTTTGTGAAATCTATGACCTAAGTTCTTGATCTAATATTCTGAGTTCTACCATGACTAGAATCCCAATTTATATTGAGTTCTTCTTTATTACAGTTGCTTTCCCTAAATCAAATCCAAAACCCTTTTTTTAATTTTATTGCATTCGTATATGAATTTAATTTCTTAACCAGTCTTTGTGGGATCGACCTTACTTGCCGCTACTTTTATTGCATTCGCATGTGAATTTAATTTCTTAACCACTCTCTGTGAGATCATAAGGGTGAAGGAAAGGATATCCAAGAAACCCTAAAGTAGCCGAAAATCCTCGAATCATTAAGAAGGGCGAATCTTTAGTCACAAGATGGGCGTAGAATTCTTGAACTAGGGTGGCGTAAATCTCCCATTTCTACTGGCAGACCTTGTTCCACTTGTGTTGCTCGACGAAAGCCATGAGCTCGAGAGGAAATTCAACAATTGCCTTCATCTCTAAGTTGAAGTGCTTCTCGAAGAAAAAGGATCTCGAAGCAAAGTTTGCTTCAAACTTCTTCCGGATCTCCTCGTTGAAAAACCTCTTGGCCTCGTAAGCAAAAGGAGACAAGAGAGAGCGGATTAGTGTGAAGAAATTAGAACTGGAAGCAAGCATAGGAAGGGTCTGGTGACAAAGCATATAGTTGAGATTGAGGCAACATATGATAATGTAAACAATTGAAAGGGAGAAAGTAGAATGCCAGCAAGTAAAAATAATAAAGATGGGTGTAACAACGGGTGAGTCGCCACCAATCTTTTGTTTTATTTTAGGTGCGATTGGAACACCTGAAAAACCCAGTTATTTTAATAAAACTTGTTTTTATTAAAACAACGAGTTTTGGTCTGCGAAACCAAAAAACAGGTTCGGGAGTCGGTTACGTGTGGGGAAGGGTGAGCACCCCCACAACGCCCAAAAATTGGTACCTGTCGATTACGTGATGTCTTATGGTGGAATTATGAATTCGAATTTAAATTTAGAAATTATGATCCCTTAATTTAAAATAATATTTAAAAATGTATGTTTATGAAAGGAAAGGTACACTCCAACGCCCGGAGCATAATTTCCGTTAGACTCCCGACTGAAGGAAGTCTATTTTGAAAATTAAGATTTAGAATAAAAATATATGTTTATGAAAGGAAAGGTACACTCCAACGCCCGAAGCATAATTTCCATTAGACTCCCGACTGAAGGAAGTCTATTTTGAAAATTACGATTTAGAATAAAAATATTTTTTTAATAGAGACTATCGAAGAGTGGCACCCTAACGCTCAGGGTACGTTTTTCACAATAATCCCTACTAAAAAATTTTTAATTTAAAATTCAATTAAACAATATAAATAAATATATTTAATTTAAACATTGCATACAGAATAAAATTAAAATATAGAATAAAAACATACAAACAAATATAAAAACATATTATATTTCATACAAAATATTTATTACAAAAAGACAACATTTAAATAGACGAGGATCAAAATTTACCCCACTAGAAGCCCGAAATAAGAACTTCACCCGACCCCTAGTAGGATCTCCGCATCACCTCGCTATACCTCAAAAATTGATTCGAACGAACCTCGATAGGGCCTCCAATCGAATCAACTATTTGAACCATTAAAAGGGCACTGCCCCTAGGTTCGAAAGGGCACTGCCCTTTTCTTGCGCCATTTCTATGGCTTCATTTGTTAGCCATTTCAATTGGCAATTTTTGTGTCTTCGTATGGCTGCCTCCCCGCCCTTTTATAGGTGATTTGGGGAGGGATGAGTCACCTAAGGTAAGGACGTGGGGCCTTGCATGGCACCCACGTATTTGTTTTTTTTTCTTTTTTTTGTTTCTTTTAATAAGATATAATAATACTACATAATATTATTATTCGAACAAAAATGATCAGTTATAGCCCGGACATAAAATGGGTATTACAGCTGCCCCCCTTTGCTCATTGTTGTGTAACAAGAATAGAGCAAAGATAAAAGGATAACCATTTTATGTCCGTTCGGGTCTGGGTTCCTTTCTCTGGCCACGCTCCTTCTTGAACTCCGCTTGATCTGTTCGGCTGCTCTTGTAGGCAGAATCTTCAAAATGGAACGATCCGCTGGGGAGATAATCTTTAAACTACGGAGACCCGTGGGAGAAGAAAAATAAGTCCGGCTTGCTACAGCTCTGACATTAACGAATACCTGAAGAAAACTTGACCTAACTGCGACACTGACAGAGTGGCGAGGTCTACAAAACTTGATCCATTTAACAAGGTAGCTTGATCTGGAGGAGAAAGATTGATCCACTGCAACTCTATAGATGCGAGAAGATCTGAAGAAGGCTCGATCATCTGCAACTCCATTGATGTGAGAAGATCTGAGGAAGGGTCGATCATCTGCAACTCTATCGATGCAAGAAGATCTAAAGAAGGATCGATCATCTGCAACTCCATCGATGCGAGAAGATCTGAAAAAGGGTCGATCTACTGCAACTCCATTGATGCGAGAAGATCTGAAAAGGGGCGATCTACTGCAACTCCATTGATGCGAGAAGATCTAAAGAAGGGTTGATCTACTGCAACTCCATTGATGCGAGAAGATCTGAAAAGGGGCGATCTACTGCAACTCCATTGATGCGAGAAGATCTAAAGAAGGGTCGATCATCTGCAACTCCATTGATGCGAGAAGATCTGATTAGTACTAGAATCCCTTCAACGAGACAAGGAAGAGTGTCCTTGGTTTACACTTCTTTTGCATTTTTCCCAAATGCACCGAGATGAACGGATTTGATTTGCCTTTACCGGTAGCCGTTTGCTCCGGGCTAGTTGTACCATTCCCCTGGGTACAATCAGTTTATACCAATCATGAGATTGGATTTTTCCCAAGGATTTATTTTCCTTAGACCATTCGTGACAATGGATTTTCGATGGACATCTGAATTGTCCATTCTCTTAAACTTATCCGTGTTTAAGCACGTTATGCCTACATTTCTGTCGGCTTTCGGATTTGCATTTTTCCCAAATGCACAGGGATCAACGGTTTTGATTTGCCTTTACCGTTAGCCGTTTGCTCCGGGCTAGTTGTACCATTCCCCTGGGTACAATCAGTTTCTACCAATCATGAGATTGGATTTTTCCAAAGGAATTATTTTCCTTTGACCATTTGTGACAATGGATTTTCGATGGACATTTGAATTATCCATTATCTTAAACTTAACCGTGTTTAAGCACGTTATGCCGAAATTTCTATCGGCTTTCGAATTTGCATTTTTCCCAAATGCACAGGGATCAACGGTTTTGATTTGCCTTTACCGGTAGCCGTTTCATCCGGGCTAGTTGTACCATTCCCCTGGGTATAATCAGTTTATACCAATCATGAGATTGGATTTTTCCCAAGGATTTATTTTCCTTAGACCATTCGTGACAATGGATTTTCGATGGACATCTGAATTGTCCATTCTCTTAAACTTATCCGTGTTTAAGCACGTTATGCCTACATTTCTGTCAGCTTTCAGATTTGCATTTTTCCCAAATGCACAGGGATCAACGGTTTTGATTTGCCTTTACCGGTAGCCGTTTGCTCCGGGCTAGTTGTACCATTCCCCTGGGTACAATCAGTTTCTACCAATCATGAGATTGGATTTTTCCAAAGGATTTATTTTCCTTTGACCATTTGTGACAATGGATTTTCGATGGACATTTGAATTATCCATTGTCTTAAACTTAACCGTGTTTAAGCACGTTATGCCGAAATTTCTGTCGGCTTTCGAATTTGCATTTTTCCCAAATGCACAGGGATCAACGGTTTTGATTTGCCTTTACCGGTAGCCGTTTGCTCTAGGCTAGTTGTACCATTCCCCTGGGTACAATCAGTTTCTACCAATCATGAGATTGGATTTTTCCCAAAGGATTTATTTTCCTTCGACCATTTGTGACAATGGATTTTCGATGGACATTTGAATTATCCATTGTCTTAAACTTAACCGTGTTTAAGCACGTTGTGCCGTCATTTTTGTCGGACTTGTCAAAAATTAGCTTCGATTCAGCCGCAATTTTGACGAAGAAACAAGATTTGACGATTTTCTTTTACAACATGGATGAGGAAAATATTTGGAAATCAAGAAATTTTTGTTGACCAAGCTACAACACCTAACGAAGAGGCATGGTCTGAAGTGATTTTGATCCAGCTACAACACCGACGAGGAGGCAGGATCAGGGGTTCAAGTTTGGTCAAGCTACAACTCTGACGAAGAGGCATGACCAGAAGTTGACCGGGCTACAACACCTGACGAAAAGGCACGGTCTGAAGTGATTTTGATCCAGCTACAACACCGACGAGGAGGCAGGATCAAGGGTTCAAGTTTGGTCAAGCTACAACTCTGACGAAGAGGCATGACCAGAAGTTGACCGAGCTACAACACCTGACGAAGAGGCACGGTTTGAAGTGATTTTGATCCAGCTACAACACCGAAGAGGAGGCAGGATCAAGGGTTCAAGTTTGGTCAAGCTACCACTCTGACGAAGAGGCATGACCAGAAATTGACCGAGCTACAACACCTGACGAAGAGGCACGGTCTTAAGTGATTTTGATCCAGCTACAACACCGACGAGGAGGCAGGATCAAGGGTTCAAGTTTGGTCAAGCTACAACTCTGACGAAGAGGCATGACCAGAAGTTGACCGAGCTACAACACCTGACGAAGAGGCACGGTTTGAAATGATTTTGATCCAGCTACAACATCGAAGAGGAGGCAGGATCAAGGGTTCAAGTTTGGTCAAGCTACAACTCTGACGAAGAGGCATGACCAGAAGTTGACCGAGCTACAACACCTGACGAAGAGGCACGGTCTGAAGTGATTTTGATCCAGCTACAACACCGACGAGGAGGCAGGATCAAGGGTTCAGGTTTGGTCAAGCTACAACTCTGACGAAGAGGCATGACCAGAAGTTGACCGAGCTACAACATCTGATGAAGAGGCACAGTCTGAAGTGATTTTGATCTGCTACGGCTCTATCATCGTAGCATAATCTGGATTTTGGTCTAGTCGCACATATTACGGCGAAAATAGACCTGAAAAACAATTGGTGTGTCGTACCACCAATGGCAAAGCGAGCCTTGGAACAACACTTGGTGCGTTGCATTATTAACTTCAAAGCGAACTCTAGAGGATGTAGGATATGCTACATCATGGCAGGGAGTGACAACCCTCTTGGGCTTTGATTGTCTTGTCTGCTCTTGGAAAAGTAACAAGCCTGAATTAGGTGACATGTTTCTTTGCATCTTCAAGAAGACATGATCTGTTGGTATGTTTATTGCAGTGCAACCTCAGGGAGATGATCTGTTCCACTGCGAATTCAAGGTAACAGATTTGCTATCGCGTTCATGGACTTATGTTTGTGCTTATTTTGTTGTATGTTTAAGGAGACAAGTTTGTCGTAGCATTGTTTTGCTACCAATTCGGGGAGACAAGATTATTGTTTGGTGTTCTCATTCCGCTACAAATTCAGGGAGATGAAATTGTTATTGTGCTTGTTCTGCCGCAAATTTAAGTAGATGAAATTATTGAAGCTTGTTCTGCTGCAAATTCAGGGAGACAAATTTGTTGTTGTGTTCATTTCATCGTAATTCCAAGGAGCTAAACTTGTTGTCTGTGCCCATTCCGCTACAAACTTAGGGAGATGAAAATGTTGTCGTGCTCATTCCACTACATGTTTAGGGAGATGAAATTGTTGTCGTGCTTATTTCGCTCTAACGAGGAGGCAGAATCTGAAGAAGTTGATCCGCTACACTATGTTACGGGTGAGATAGGACCTGCAAAAGTTAAAAGAGTGACTGGTCAAAATGAGCCATGAACTAACTCTTCGTGAGCTATAAGGTTTGAATTGAATGTTTTATTTGATTTATCCACTCTTTTGTGTCAATGATGTTGGTTCTTATTAACAATTGTCTGTGCTATCTTTAGTTGAAGGTGCCAGACAACATTTTCATAATTTCTCCAGTCCTTCATGCCAAGGACGTTTATTGATAATGATCTGCTCCTTCCTGTTTGAGGACATTAGACCTGCAAATTTTCATTATTTGTAAGAAGAGGTAGAGTTGAAAAGATCTTTGAGGAAAGATCAATTTTTTAAGAAAAACATCATTGTGCAAAGAATTAATGTTTTGAGAGAAAGTCCTTGTGGAAGGACGAAATTAAGAAATTCTGATTTTCAAAAAGATGTCCTTGTAGAATGATGGGATTAGGAAATTCCTGTTTCAGGAAAAAAAACTATCCTTAAGAAGGGAGGGACTTATGAAATTTCGGTTTTGAGAAAAAACCGATCCTTGAGGAATGATGGAATTAAGAAATTCTGTGTTTTGTGAAAAACGATCCTTAAGAAAGGATGAATTTGAGAAATTCTGGTTTTGAGAAAAAACTATCCTTATGAAAGGATGGAATTAAGAAAATCCAATTTTTGAGAAAAAGGTATCCTTAAGAAATGACGAAATTTAAGAAAATATGTCCTTAAGAAAGGGCAGAGTTAAAAAAAAACTCTTGTTTTGAGAAAATGTGTCCTTAAGAAAGGACGAAGTTAAGAAACTCCTGGTTCGAGAAAAGTTATCCTTGAGAAAGACGGAGTTAAGAAACTTTAATTTAAAAAAAAGGTGTCCTTAAGAAAGGACAGAGTTAAGAAACTCCAATTTTGGGAAAAGGTATCCTTAAGAAAGGACGGAGTTAAGAAACTTTAATTTTAAAAAAAGGTGTCCTTAAGAAAGGACAGAGTTAAGAAACTCAAAATTTTGGGAAAAGGTATGCTTAAGAAAGGACGGAGTTAAGAAACTCGTGTTTTCGAGAAAAGGTGCCCTTAAGAAAGGACGGAGTTAAGAAACTCTTGTTTTTGAGAAAAAGTGCCCTTAAGAAAGGACGGAGTTAAGAAACTCTTATTTTAGGAAAATGTGTCCTTAAGAAAAGACGGAGTTAAGAAACTCGTGGTTTCGAGAAAAGGTGCCCTTAAGAAAGGACGGAGTTAAGAAACTCCAATTCTGAAAAAAAAAGGTGTCCTTATGAAAAGATTGGTTTCAAAAAAAATCACTAACCAGTGCAAGGTTAGTTTCTGGTAATGTATTTTTATGCAAATGGTATGCATGCGCATGTTTTTATGATGATGCAAAGATGCATGAAACTCTTGTCGGAATGCTTAGCATAATGCGTGAACATGTTTGACAATGCAATTATGCACATGTTTTCATGTCGAAATGAATGTTTCCTGAAACATTAGATGTCATGATGTATGGACATTTTTTACGATGGGATGATGCGTATGTTTTCATGTATGCCTTCATGGAGTTCTTGTAGAAGTCCCTTTCTTTTGGTCTTAGTTTGATTTTCTGATTCTTCTTCGAAATTTGCCCCGACAAAAGTTTTCCCCCAGGCTTCATTGTCCTTTTCTGGATAAGGTGAATGACTCCGACGGCGTCTTCTTCTTTCCTTTTTGGAGGAAAGATCGGGAAAAAGTTGACTTTGGAACTTCATCGCATGAAGTTATGACCTGAAAATGAAATGGAATACTAGTTAGTAATATGTTCGGAAAATTTTGTTGTTTTTCACCTGGATGTTTGAGCTTTTTTTGTATTCGGCCTTCTTCAGGGCTAAATCATGTTGCTGCCTCCACATTTGGGGTCTTCAGTCTCTTTCATGAACCTGTTCATACGTTCAAGACATAAAGGTGATCTGGATGCACCTAGCTTTGTGCTTAATGCATGTGTCTAGCCTAAATGCATGATGACTTGTACAATGCATGCAGTTAATGTCGAATGATGGATGTGGGAATGAGAGATTCTGATCTGCCTCTTAAAGGGGTGCCCCCGACTTTATGGTAGTTAGATATTTGATGCTAATGAATAGTGCTCAGTGCCTTGTCTGTAAAGATGGCCCAACTTTCCTTGGGTTTGATCATTTTTTGAATTACTTCCTCGAGTCCCAACATTTTTGTCTGCGACTGCTCTTGAAGCAAACGCAAGGCTTGAAGTATGTTTTCGTCTCTTCTTGAAGAGCTTTCATTGTTCTTGTGGACGCGTTATGTTGCCCCCCCCCCGGCCGGTCTATAAATTTACGTGTCGGCTCATGGTAACTTATTACTTCCGGCTCTGGCGAAGTGCTACAATCGATAATTGATGTAGCCATCTAGGGTGCAGAAGTCTGACTTGGCATCGAAGGCTCGCTTCCTGAACTTGTCGAGGAATGTTCTCAGATTGGGGCCTCGTAGGGGCATGGTGTTGGGCTCTTGTATAGGTTTAGCGTGATGAGTGCTTTATCCGTTATTTACTGACACGGGGCATCCCTGGAACCGGTTTCAAGATTTAAAAATGCATATGCAAGGTGTGTGTCCTAGATGTGGAAGTACTTATTCAAAAATGGAATGTATGCATGTAAATGGAAGATGCATGTCCTAGATGGGAAAACACTGATTCAAAAATGGTTCATGTGGTTCAACTTCTAAATTTACGGGATTTATTCGCAACTTTTGAATGTTGCATCGATATCTAGGGTACTAGATTTTCTCCCGATAATAATTTTTCAAATAAGGACCAGACGTGAATCAATACTTCATGCTGATGAAATGCAAAAATTAAAATGTTATAGTGGTGTCATGTAATCAATGTGGAATGAATGACCCTATGCAGTGAGATCACCAAAGAGAAAATGGGTTAGTTCAGAATAAAAGAATTGGATGAATAAATCAAGCGATGAATAGGACAAAAATTAACAGTAAAGAAATTGCACATATAGCAAATAAAGGCATAAAAACCTAAACAGGGTGACTGCTAACGGGCAGAGTTTTGGTTTGGCTTTAAGGGGTAAGCTCTTAGGGTTTACTATATGTGTTTTGGTTCTAAAGTAACGGTACCCGAACTGCCGCTAGGACATCGATTCGGGAGGGTACATTTCCCTAGGTCTGCACGGAGACAGAGGTCTCACGAAGACAAAGGGACATATATCCCGGAAGCGTTTCACCATCCTACACGGAGGGGGTACCTCACGAAGGCGTGGTTTCTCGCTCCCACTTAAGGGACGGAGCTCGGGTATAGAGCTCATGATATGATAACTCAATAAATAAATTTATAAAAATTTTGTAAATTTTTTTAAAGAAAATGGATCACAAATTAATTAAATTGAAGTCATAATTTCCACATATAGAGAAAAAAAGTAATCGACTTGTGGCTTGACTCTCTAAAAAACGTCCCCAGCGGAGTCACCAAGCTGTAACAACGGGTGAGTCGCCACCAATCTTTTGTTTTATTTTAGGTGCGATTGGAACACCTGAAAAACCCAGTTATTTTAATAAAACTTGTTTTTATTAAAACAACGAGTTTTGGTCTGCGAAACCAAAAAACAGGTTCGGGAGTCGGTTACGTGTGGGGAAAGGTGAGCACCCCCACAACGCCCAAAAATTGGTACCTGTCGATTACGTGATGTCTTATGGTGGAATTATGAATTCGAATTTAAATTTAGAAATTATGATCCCTTAATTTAAAATAATATTTAAAAATGTATGTTTATGAAAGGAAAGGTACACTCCAACGCCCGGAGCATAATTTTCGTTAGACTCCCGACTGAAGGAAGTCTATTTTGAAAATTAAGATTTAGAATAAAAATATATGTTTATGAAAGGAAAGGTACACTCCAACGCCCGGAGCATAATTTCCGTTAAACTCCCGACTGAAGGAAGTCTATTTTGAAAATTAAGATTTAGAATAAAAATATTTTTTTAATAGAGACTATCGAAGAGTGGCACCCTAACGCTCAGGGTACGTTTTTCACAATAATCCCTACTAAAAAATTTTTAATTTAAAATTCAATTAAACAATATAAATAAATATATTTAATTTAAACATTGCATACAGAATAAAATTAAAATATAGAATAAAAACATACAAACAAATATAAAAACATATTATATTTCATACAAAATATTTATTACAAAAAGACAACATTAAATAGACGAGGATCAAAATTTACCCCACTAGAAGCCCGAAATAAGAACTTCACCCGACCCCTAGTAGGATCTCCGCATCACCTCGCTATACCTCAAAAATTGATTCGAACGAACCTCGATAGGGCCTCCAATCAAATCAACTATTCGAACCATTAAAAGGGCACTGCCCCTAGGTTCGAAAGGGCACTGCCCTTTTCTTGCGCCATTTCTATGGCTTCATTTGTTAGCCATTTCAATTGGCAATTTTTGTGTCTTCGTATGGCTGCCTCCCCGCCCTTTTATAGGTGATTTGGGGAGGGATGAGTCACCTAAGGTAAGGACGTGGGGCCTTGCATGGCACCCACGTATTTGTTTTTTTTTCTTTTTTTTTTTGTTTCTTTTAATAAGATATAATAATACTACATAATATTATTATTCGAACAAAAATGATCAGTTATAGCCCGGACATAAAATGGGTATTACAATGGGCATTAAGGTAGCATGTGAGATGTAGCTAAATTCAGAGTGATTACCAGCAATATGAAAGGCAAAAAATGTAAAGAGAGACGGCAGGGAATGCATATACATATAGATAGTCCTAACATAAATATAGGAGACAAAGCATAGTAAGGTAACATAAGTAGTAGTTAGCATAGTCGAGTAAATGCTACTAACAGTAGCCTAGTTATAGGTGTTACAATCATTACAGATCCAAAATACATGCAAGGAGTAATCGAAAATGAGACCCACTTGGTGGTTCGAAAGCTTTTCCCTGAGAAGGGATCGAGGATTCCCCTTGTAGGGGGTAGTCAATAGAGAATAGTGATATAGGAAATAGCGTATACAGTATGACATAGGTAATATGATTAAAGAGCAAGCAAACAAGGTAGGGAAATAAACATACTAGCAACAAATGCAAAAAAATTATGAGAAAAGGCATATAGGAGGCCATGATACAAGTATAGATAGCAATAGATAATAGGAGAGAACAAGAAACGACAAAAGAATTTGGACAGATATTACTAGCATTAGGCATAAAAAGAAAAATTGCACAGAGGCAAGGCCAAGGTTTCATAAAAAATGGCAGTCAGCAAAATTATCATGTAATAACATTATGATTAAGGGATATGCAGGATAGAAAGCATAAGGGTTTGGGTAGTAAAGATTACGGGGAGTCAGGGGAGAGAAGACAACAATACAAACAATATTGGCAAGTGAGCATATAGTCAGTAAATACAAAATAATGAAAGAAATTGGGCAAAAAATATAGTATATCAAACAAATGATTCAATAATAATGAAAACAGGAAATCGATAACCATAGGAACACAGAGGGATAGGAAACAGTGAATGGGCGAAACATGGGAAATGAGTATTTGTGTATTGAAAGTAAAGAAAGGAGGAAATTACCTTTAGGGTTTCGATTAGGGAAGGGGCACCATTTCCAGTAGAAAAGCCCTTCCATGATGAGGCTCATCGTCTGCCTAGCTTTTGGAGGCCGATCTGGATCCCTCGAACCGAAGGCAACAAATAGTTTCGCAGCCCTATCGAATCCAAAAATTTGTGAAGGTCAGTCGGATTCGTCAAACGGTGGATCTGGGATACAGAGAGAAATATAGATTAAAGCCAAACATAAAATTAGTAAAAAAAGATGAAAAAGAAAAGTTTAAGAAAAGCAAATCAGATGGATGAGGGGGTAGATCGATGGGTTTCGAGAGAAACTCTAGATCTAGATCTGGCCGTCGTCTCCGATATATGTAGAGATGGGTATGGGAAATCGATCTGGGTAGCACATATGGTGGGGGTGTTCCTCGTGAAACAAGAAAAGGGAGAAAAAGTTAACTAGAAAGTTAATGAGAGAAAACAGAAATAGTAAAAAAGAAATAAGGAAGAAATTTTACCGAACGGGATGGAGGAAGGGGTGGCTCTCGTGGATTCTCTGACGTGAGGCACGTGGTTCTCTCTCGTGCATCCATGCGACAAGCTTACTTCCTGTTGTTTTTTTAATTATTATGGGTTGTAATTATTTTTTTATACTCCCCCCTTTTTTGCTCATTTGGTCTGTGCTAAATTTCTTACTCCCCCTTCCTTCCTTTCCCTGGTCTGTAATCTTTTATTTCCTATTGTCTCTGCCTTGCTTGATGCTTTTCCTTGCTTTTCTGCCTCCCTACTTTGCATGCTTTACATTCTTATATCCATGATAGCTTTCCATGCATCCATCCTTTGGATTTTTTATTCTAAGATTTTTGTGCGTGTCTTACATCCTTGGATTACTATTAGAACTCTTTGTAACGCCCCGGTTTTGGGCTTAGTAGTTTTGGGCGTTGACCGGTTTGGTCAAAGTGTTGTTCGAATCTAAAGAGGTGAAATTAGGAAAGCCTAGTTCGGGTTGCATTAAAAATATGGAAAAATGTTCTAAAATCATCTTTTAATATAATTAAGTGAACTGTGAAATCAATTTTGGAAAATGAGTTTTGGAAGGGTGACATTTTGGCTAGTGACCAAAATGTAATTTTCGAAAGTTTGGTGACTGTTTTAGAAAGGGTTGAAACTTTGAATCTTTAAGGAGCTATTATTCCAAAAGTAGTTTCTCCAGATTTTTCTAAGATATTTTAATGAATAATTCTGATTTTAAAGCTTAAGAAAAGTGGAGGGAAATCATTTTACCATTTTGTAACCAACTTTCCATTTTCTTCCAATTTTCCTTTTCTCTCATTTTCTCTCAACCCAAACACTTTCTCTCCAGAGATTTCTTTCTGATTTTGTCACTCAAATCTATCTTTTCAATTCTCTTTGGATTCCTAATCATCTCTACAACAAAACCTTGCAATTTGCTATTTGGATTTTCAAGCTTTTTGGCTCTAAAGAGGAGAAACTCAAGTTTGGAGGTAAGAACGTCCTTCTCCTCTAAACTATCAGTTCTTTACTGAAATTCCTAAGTTTTCAATCCTTAATTGATGTTTTATTAAAGGCTTTTAAGATGTGAATTGGATCTTGGCTTATAATGCAAGATTTGGTGATTTTTGATGATTTTCGTTTGATCTGATTAATCTGTGATTTGAGATGTATTTTTGATGTTAATTGGACACTAAATTGATAAGGAATTGAGTTTTGATTAATGCAATCCCGGATAGGTTGAGTTTCCTAAGTTTAGCTTGTGTTTCTTGTATGCTTTTGAGGTGATCTTGTGGATCTGATGTTGCTGGAGGTATAAGGATGTTTATAGGCTCTTTTTAGATGTTAAATGATGTTAAAGGATGTTAGGTTTTTGATGGTTTTTGGCTGGGCTTTGTTGAGAAGAGGTTTGGATGCATTTTCGATTGTGTTTGGTGGCCGAAAATGGAGTGTGGATGAGAGCAGCGAGTTTAGGTGCTTTCATTGAAGCTATTAATGCATGATGATGCATTAATCCTCTGCTTTGATGTGTTAAAACAGGGGAGGCATCTTTGGATCCAAGAGTTGTTGATCCGGAAGCTTGAATTGGTGCTTCGGCAAGAGGCGAAGTGGAATCGGTGAGTGAGAATGGTTTTCGGCTTTGAAACCAATGTCTTGGGAGCTTAGTTTAAGTCTAAACAACTTTGCTAAGCTCAAGTGTAAGTTTTCAGAAAGTACTCTCTAGTGGTGGCCATGATTTTGTTGTGATGCAATGTGGTTTGTTGCATGATTTAAATACTGTTTTGAAAGCATGATTTAGCATGGTATTTGCTGTTTTTATAAGCCATATGTTGAAGGAAGCTCAAGGTAAGAGTTCCTTGTTTTTGTACATTGATAAGATGTGGTTTGATGCTTTAAAATGCATGATGTATATGGCTTGGTTTAATGCTTTAAAACAGTGGATTAAATGATGAAAATGATGTATATTGGCAAGTGATGTTTTGAAAAGGTTAAGGTCACTAAGGTGGTTAAAAGTCCTTGAGTGAGCCTTGTTTACTTAAGAACATCAAGGTGGTTAAAAGTCCTTGGGTGGTTCTTGCTACGGACACAAAGGTGGTTAAAAGTCCTTGTGTGATCCTTTCCATGGTGTTTAAAAGTCCATGGGGCCAAGGTGTTTAAAAGTCCTTGGGGCCAAGGTGTTTAAAAGTCCTTGGGGTGATACTTGATATGGACACAAAGGTGGTTAAAAGTCCTTGTGTGGTCCTCTTCCATGGTGTTTAAAAGTCCTTGGGGCCAAGGTGTTTAAAAGTCCTTGGGGTGAAAGTTGATGAACTTGTTTTTAAAGAAATGGAACTTATCACTTGTGGCCAATATGACATGTTATGATATGAAGCATGTGATGCTTGTTTAAAGTATGCTTTTGAGCATGTGCAAATGTTGAATTGAAGCATGATTTATAAATGTTTTATAAATGCATTATTGAATGGTTTTATGAGCATTCCTCACTAAGCTTTTGCTTACGCTCCCTTTCATTTTCTTAATTCAATAATGCAGAACATTAGAGTACCTTGAGGGCAGCAAGAAGGTCAAGCAATCAAGTGAAAGTAAAGCTCAATGTATGGAAGGTTTCTTAAGTACACTTTTAGCTTTTGGTAATTTGGCAATGGGGGACCTATGTGTATGTTTTGGGAGATGTTTGGAACTCCCTAAGTATGTTGAATGTTGTTGAGAATGCTGGTTTTTGTGTTTGACCTTTATATGCTTGAATTGGAAGTTTATGCTTGTATGGTTTGCTTGTGTAGGAAGCATGCCTATAGATTTGGGCCTTTTTGCATATGAGGTTGTTTTGATGAATTGTTGATGCAAGTATGCCTTATATATGTTGAATTGCTTGCTGGTAAAGTTTGGTGGCAATTGGAGCATGATTGGATGTTTAATTGCATGTTTTAGTATGCATTTTGGGGCAATCTGTGCAGGGCATTTCGGAACAGTATCACCTGTTTCGGAACATGTGCCTTAAACAAGCCCAGGCGTCCGAAACGGGAGGGACCGTTCCGAAACGGTTTGGCTACTGCCAGCCCCTGTTGCGGTACGCGTTGCGGAACGGCCCGTGTTTCGAAACGGATTCTGCTTGTTCCGGAACAGGCGACCGTTGGAGGCTGACATTGGCAGTTATATGTTTTGAATTGTTTGCATTTTGGTCCTGAATCTTGTTTGTGCAATTGTATGAGTTTGGGAAGTCCTTTTGAGCTTAAATTTCACAGTGAAGCATGAAACCTGATTAATTACAAGCTGGTAACTTTAATTTGGGTTAAGTCCTCATATTTATCAGAAATTTCAATTTGGTCCCTAAAGTTGTAATTTGTTCAATTGGGTCCCTGTTTGATCTCTGATGTTTGTGATCTTTGAGTATGATTTTGTGTGATCACATTTAGGGCTAATGTGCATCTAGATAAGTTTAAAAAGAAAAAAAAGGGTCGTTAATCAAGGTTGACTTTCGGGTTGACTTTGGTTTTCCCCGTGTGACTTTCTTAATTCGGGTCAACCGTCTAGGCCAGGTTAAGGGGGTTACATTTGGTGGTATCAGAGCTGAGTTCTCGAGTAATTGGGAATGAATGTGTGCATGATTGAAGTATGTATGCCTTGTATGCTTGTTGTTTGAAAGCATGTTTAGTGGCTTGTGATTTGGATGCAATTGAGATGTATGCTGTGATGTAGTATGTTGTGGGTACCCATTGCCAAATAAAAGCTAATGAAATGATGTTGATTTTGAAAGAAATTGAGCTTGAATACTTGGATTGCTTACCTTGTTGGGCCTGACTTTGTTATATTTGTATTGTTATTGCATGGTAAAAGTATGGCACCACGTAGAGAGTTAAGAAGTAGTGTGAGAGCTACGACCCCGGATGGGAATGAGAACGAAGAGAATGCGGGTAGTGCTGTGTTACCTCCTCCTCCACCTGGTGGTGGTGGTGCGGAGAGGGAAAGAGCTGGAGCTGCAGCAGCTGGTGTTGGAGCTGCTGGACCAGAGGTTGGTCAGGGGCAAGCTATGCCTGATATGACAATGTTAGTACAAGCTATTGCGGGTGCTTTTCGAGCGGCAGTAGCTGGAGCTCAAGGAGCTGGGCATCAGGGAGATGCTGGAGTTAGACTACCTTTGGAGCGTCTGCGCAGTCTTGGTGGGACTGAGTTCAGGGGTATGTCTGCTGAGAGTTCGGAAGCTTGGCTAGAGAGTACCAAGCGAATCTTGGGTCAGATGAGTTGCACGGATGTGCAAAAGTTGGGCTGTGTGGTATCCTTGCTTCAGGATGATGCATATACATGGTGGACGACCACAATCTCTGGGATGGCTGAAGCTGATGTGACTTGGACATTCTTTCAGAATGTGTTCAAGCGGAGATATCTTGGTGTGAGATATCTTGATGAGAAGAAACGTGAGTTCATGACTCTTACCCAGGGGAGTATGACAGTGGCTGAGTATGAGGTGCAGTTTGTGCGACTCAGTCAGTATGCACCTGAGCTTATTCCTGATGAACGGGAGAGGTGCGAAAGGTTTCGTTATGGTCTTGTAACGGAGGTGAAGATGTATGTGCTGGCCACCGAATATGATGATTTTGATGTGTTGGTGGGCCGAGCCAAGGACATAGAGATGAATTTGGGTTTATCTGCGAAAGGTGCTGGAGCAAGTTCTGGTAAGAGAGCTGCTGAGTATAGTTCCGGTGGTGGACGGAACAAGAGGGGACATGATCAGAGGTATCAGTCCTCAGCTAAGAGAGGTGGTGGTGCACCTGCTAGAGGAGGCAATGCTAGAGCTGACCCTAGTTCTTGTTGGATCTGTGGTTCACGTGGTCACATGAAATGTGACTGTCCTCGTGCTGTGAGGGAGGTGCAAGCTCTTGTTGCGGCAGCTGGTTATGGATGCTGGAATTGTGGTTCTGCAGACCATTTGAGGCGAGATTGTCCGAGGTTGGCTGGTGATCAAATGCGTGCACCTGCTGTTGCTGCACCACAGAGAGGTCGTGGGCGCGACCGTGGTAATTTCCAGAGGCGTGAGGAAGGTGGTCGTGGAGTAGCCCATGTTGTGGCTATTCAGCCTGAAGGTGGAGGCCAAGCGAGGGTGTATGCTCAGCGTGAAGGGAGGAATGATGCAGATGTGATTGCAGGTACCTTTACTTTGCAATCCTTGTCATTGCTTTCTTTGATTGATTCTGGATCTACGCATTCATACATTTTGCGTGAGCATGCTGAATTGCTTGGTTTGCCTGTTGAGTCTTTGGATGTTGGTGTTCGCGTCACTAGTTCTTTTGGTGAAACTGTTGTGACTCGAAAGCTTTATAGAAGGTGTCCCTTGGTTGTTCAAGAGCATGTTTTTCATGTTGATCTTATGGAGCTGCCCTTTTATGGTTTTGATGTAATCCTTGGTATGGATTGGCTTGCTGAGCATCGTGCTGTTGTGGATTGTGAGAATAAGCGTGTTTCGCTTAAGCTTGCGGATGATTATGAAGTGGTTGTTGTTGGCGAGAATGTGAAGTTTCTTGCCAATTTTGTTTCTACCTTGGAGGCGAGTAGGATGCTGAGGCAAGGTTGCGAAGCTTATCTAGCTTTTGTGATGAATCCTAGTTCTAAGGAGTTGAGGGTGCAAGATATCAGAGTTGTGAAGGAGTTTCCTGGTGTTTTTCCTGAGGAGTTGCCTGGTTTACCTCCTAATCGCGAGGTGGAGTTTGGAATTGAGCTGTATGAGAATACAACTCCTGTGTCCATTACTCCCTATAGAATGGCACCTAAGGAGCTGAAGGAGCTGAAGACGCAGTTGCAAGAGCTGCTTGATCGTGGTTTCATCCGGCCGAGTGTATCACCTTGGGGAGCACCGGTCTTGTTTGTGAAGAAGAAAGATGGCACTATGAGGATGTGCATTGATTACCGTCAGCTGAACAAGTTGACTATCAAGAACCGGTATCCTTTGCCGAGGATTGATGATCTCTTTGATCAATTTCGGGGAGCTGCTGTGTTCTCTAAGATTGACTTGAGGTCAGGGTATTACCAGTTGAAGGTGAAGGATGTGGATGTGCCTAAGACAGCTTTCAGGACAAGGTATGGGCATTATGAGTTCCTTGTGATGCCGTTTGGTTTGACAAATGCTCCTGCTGCTTTCATGGACATGATGAACCGTGTGTTTCATGAATACCTGGACAAGTTCGTTGTGGTGTTCATTGATGATATCCTTGTGTACTCGCGTACTGAGGAGGAGCATGAAGAGCATTTGAGGATTGTTTTGCAAGCTTTGTTGGAGAATCAGCTTTATGCTAAGCTGAGCAAGTGTGAGTTCTGGCTTAAGGAGGTGGTGTTTCTTGGGCATGTGGTCTCAGCTGAGGGGATTCGTGTTGATCCTCAGAAGATTGAGGCGGTGATGAACTGGAAAGTTCCTAAGTCTGTTCATGAGGTCCGTAGTTTCCTTGGTTTGGCAGGATACTACCGAAGGTTTGTGGATGGTTTTTCCAAGATTGCTGCTCCTTTGACGAAGCTGTTGCAGAAGGATGTTAAGTATGAGTGGACGGAAGCGAGACAGCAGGCTTTTGAGAAGCTGAAGGCGGCTTTGACGCAAGCTCCTATCTTGGTTCAGCCTGAATCAGGGAAAGAGTTTGTGGTCTACAGTGATGCATCCTATGTTGGTTTGGGGTGTGTGCTGATGCAAGAGGGTAAGGTGGTGGCTTATGCATCGCGGCAGTTGAAAGTGCATGAGCGCAATTACCCTACGCATGATATTGAGCTGGCTGCAGTGGTTTTTGCTCTGAAGATCTGGAGGCATTATCTGTATGGTGAGAAGTGTACGGTGTACACGGATCACAAGAGCTTGAGGTATCTAATATCACAGAAGGAGTTGAATCTTAGGCAGCGACGTTGGTTGGAGTTGCTCAAGGATTATGATCTGACGATTGAGTATCATCCTGGAAAGGCTAATGTTGTTGCGGATGCCTTGAGTAGGAAGGTAGCTGTTGAGCTGAGGGCTATGTTTGCTAGCTTGAGCATATCGCGAGATGGTGGTCTTGTTGCTGAGTTGCAGGTGAAACCATCGTTGGTTCAGTTGATCAAGGATAAGCAGTTGCTGGATGATTCCTTGGTGTCTCATGTTCAGGATATCGCGGAGGGTAGACCTTCGGATTTCTGTTTTAATGATGATGGTGTGTTGTGTTTTGGGAGTCGGATAGTAGTGCCTGCTGATGCTGAGTTGAGGCGTGCTATTCTGACTGAAGGCCATAGTAGTCCTTTTGCTATGCACCCTGGTAGTACTAAGATGTATCGTGATCTTCGTGATGAGTACTATTGGGTGGGTTTGAAGAAGGATGTTGCAGAGTTTGTGATCAAGTGTTTGGTGTGTCAGCGAGTTAAGGCTGAACATCAGGTTCCTTCTGGGTTGTTGCAACCGTTGAAAATCCCTGAATGGAAGTGGGAAAGGGTTACCATGGATTTTGTATCTGGTTTACCTTTGTCTCCTTCGAAGAAGAACTCTGTTTGGGTGATTGTGGATCGCCTGACGAAGTGTGCGCATTTCTTGCCTGTGCATACTACGTTCTCTTTGGATAAGCTGGCAGAGCTGTACATTGCTGAGATTGTGAGGCTGCATGGTGTGCCTAAGTCGATTGTGTCGGATAGGGATCCGAGGTTCACATCGCGTTTCTGGCAGTGTTTGCATCAAGCTTTGGGTACAAGGTTGCATTTCAGTACATCCTATCATCCTCAGTCGGATGGTCAGTCTGAGCGAGTTATTCAGATTTTGGAGGATATGTTGAGATGTTGCGTGATTGAGTTCCAAGGTTCTTGGGAGAAGCATCTGCCTTTGGTTGAGTTTGCTTATAACAATAGTTATCAGGCGAGTATACAGATGGCACCTTATGAGGCTTTGTACGGGAGGAAGTGTAGGACTCCTCTTTGTTGGGCTGAAACTGGTCAAAAGTTGGTTTCGATGCCGGCTTTGTTGAAAGGGACCACTGAGAAGGTGAAGCTCATCTGTGAGCGGTTGAAGGCTGCCTCTGATCGGCAAAAGTCTTACGCGGATTTGAAGCGTAAGGAGATAGAGTATGCGGTGGGTGACCGTGTGTTCTTGAAGGTTTCGCCTTGGAAGAAGGTGATGAGGTTTGGCCGGAAGGGTAAGTTGAGACCTAGGTACATCGGACCATATGAGGTTGTTGAGCGTGTGGGTCCTGTTGCGTATCGGTTGAGGTTACCTCAGGAGTTGGAGAAGATTCATGATGTGTTCCATGTTTCTATGCTCCGGAAGTATAGATCTGATCCTTCGCATGTGATGCCTGTGGAGGAAGTGGAATTGAATCCGGATTTGACCTACGATGAGGAACCGGTGAAGGTTCTAGATTCGGATAGCAAAGTTCTTCGTGGCAAGACCATTGAGTTGGTGAAGGTGCTGTGGAAGCATCGAGGTGTTGAGGAAGCCACGTGGGAGCGGAAGGAAGACATGCTGAAGCAGTTTCCTTATCTCTTTCCTTCAGGTAAATTTCGAGGACGAAATTTCTTAAGGGGGGAGAGTTGTAACGCCCCGGTTTTGGGCTTAGTAGTTTTGGGCGTTGACCGGTTTGGTCAAAGTGTTGTTCGAATCTAAAGAGGTGAAATTAGGAAAGCCTAGTTCGGGTTGCATTAAAAATATGGAAAAATGTTCTAAAATCATCTTTTAATATAATTAAGTGAACTGTGAAATCAATTTTGGAAAATGAGTTTTGGAAGGGTGACATTTTGGCTAGTGACCAAAATGTAATTTTCGAAAGTTTGGTGACTGTTTTAGAAAGGGTTGAAACTTTGAATCTTTAAGGAGCTATTATTCCAAAAGTAGTTTCTCCAAATTTTTCTAAGATATTTTAATGAATAATTCTGATTTTAAAGCTTAAGAAAAGTGGAGGGAAATCATTTTACCATTTTGTAACCAACTTTCCATTTTCTTCCAATTTTCCTTTTCTCTCATTTTCTCTCAACCCAAACACTTTCTCTCCAGAGATTTCTTTCTGATTTTGTCACTCAAATCTATCTTTTCAATTCTCTTTGGATTCCTAATCATCTCTACAACAAAACCTTGCAATTTGCTATTTGGATTTTCAAGCTTTTTGGCTCTAAAGAGAAGAAACTCAAGTTTGGAGGTAAGAACGTCCTTCTCCTCTAAACTATCAGTTCTTTACTGAAATTCCTAAGTTTTCAATCCTTAATTGATGTTTTATTAAAGGCTTTTAAGATGTGAATTGGATCTTGGCTTATAATGCAAGATTTGGTGATTTTTGATGATTTTCGTTTGATCTGATTAATCTGTGATTTGAGATGTATTTTTGATGTTAATTGGACACTAAATTGATAAGGAATTGAGTTTTGATTAATGCAATCCCGGATAGGTTGAGTTTCCTAAGTTTAGCTTGTGTTTCTTGTATGCTTTTGAGGTGATCTTGTGGATCTGATGTTGCTGGAGGTATAAGGATGTTTATAGGCTCTTTTTAGATGTTAAATGATGTTAAAGGATGTTAGGTTTTGATGGTTTTTGGCTGGGCTTTGTTGAGAAGAGGTTTGGATGCATTTTCGGTTGTGTTTGGTGGCCGAAAATGGAGTGTGGATGAGAGCAGCGAGTTTAGGTGCTTTCATTGAAGCTATTAATGCATGATGATGCATTAATCCTCTGCTTTGATGTGTTAAAACAGGGGAGGCATCTTTGGATCCAAGAGTTGTTGATCCGGAAGCTTGAATTGGTGCTTCGGCAAGAGGCGAAGTGGAATCGGTGAGTGAGAATGGTTTTCGGCTTTGAAACCAATGTCTTGGGAGCTTAGTTTAAGTCTAAACAACTTTGCTAAGCTCAAGTGTAAGTTTTCGGAAAGTACTCTCTAGTGGTGGCCATGATTTTGTTGTGATGCAATGTGGTTTATTGCATGATTTAAATACTATTTTGAAAGCATGATTTAGCATGGTATTTGCTGTTTTTATAAGTCATATGTTGAAGGAAGCTCAAGGTAAGAGTTCCTTGTTTTTGTACATTGATAAGATGTGGTTTGATGCTTTAAAATGCATGATGGATATGGCTTGGTTTAATGCTTTAAAACAGTGGATTAAATGATGAAAATGATGTATATTGGCAAGTGATGTTTTGAAAAGGTTAAGGTCACTAAGGTGGTTAAAAGTCCTTGAGTGAGCCTTGTTTACTTAAGAACATCAAGGTGGTTAAAAGTCCTTGGATGGTTCTTGCTACGGACACAAAGCTGGTTAAAAGTCCTTGTGTGATCCTTTCCATGGTGTTTAAAAGTCCATGGGGCCAAGGTGTTTAAAAGTCCTTGGGGCCAAGGTGTTTAAAAGTCCTTGGGGTGATACTTGATATGGACACAAAGGTGGTTAAAAGTCCTTGTGTGGTCCTCTTCCATGGTGTTTAAAAGTCCATGGGCCAAGGTGTTTAAAAGTCCTTGGGGCCAAGGTGTTTAAAAGTCCTTGGGGTGAAAGTTGATGAACTTGTTTTTAAAGAAATGGAACTTATCACTTGTGGCCAATATGACATGTTATGATATGAAGCATGTGATGCTTGTTTAAAGTATGCTTTTGAGCATGTGCAAATGTTGAATTGAAGCATGATTTATAAATGTTTTATAAATGCATTATTGAATGGTTTTATGAGCATTCCTCACTAAGCTTTTGCTTACGCTCCCTTTCGTTTTCTTAATTCAATAATGCAGAACATTAGAGTACCTTGAGGGCAGCAAGAAGGTCAAGCAATCAAGTGAAAGTAAAGCTCAATGTATGGAAGGTTTCTTAAGTACACTTTTAGCTTTTGGTAATTTGGCAATGGGGGACCTATGTGTATGTTTTGGGAGATGTTTGGAACTCCCTAAGTATGTTGAATGTTGTTGAGAATGCTGGTTTTTGTGTTTGACCTTTATATGCTTGAATTGGAAGTTTATGCTTGTATGGTTTGCTTGTGTAGGAAGCATGCCTATAGATTTGGGGCTTTTTGCATATGAGGTTGTTTTGATGAATTGTTGATGCAAGTATGCCTTATATATGTTGAATTGTTTGCTGGTAAAGTTTGGTGGCAATTGGAGGATGATTGGATGTTTAATTGCATGTTTTAGTATGCATTTTGGGGCAATCTGTGCAGGGCGTTTCGGAACAGTATCACCCGTTTCGGAACAGGTGCCTTAAACAAGCCCAGGCGTCCGAAACGGGAGGGACCGTTCCGAAACGGTTTGGCTACTGCCAGCCCCTGTTGCGGTACGCGTTGCGAAACGGCCCGTGTTTCGAAACGGGTTCTGCTTGTTCCGGAACGGGCGACCGTTGGAGGCTGACATTGGCAGTTATATGTTTTGAATTGTTTGCATTTTGGTCCTGAATCTTGTTTGTGCAATTGTATGAGTTTGGGAAGTCCTTTTGAGCTGAAATTTCACAGTGAAGCATGAAACCTGATTAATTACAAGCTGGTAACTTTAATTTGGGTTAAGTCCTCATATTTATCAGAAATTACAATTTGGTCCCTAAAGTTGTAATTTGTTCAATTGGGTCCCTGTTTGATCTCTGATGTTTGTGATCTTTGAGTATGATGTTTGTGTGATCACATTTAGGGCTAATGTGCATCTAGATAAGTTTAAAAAGAAAAAAAAGGGTCGTTAATCAAGGTTGACTTTCAGGTTGACTTTGGTTTTCCCCGTGTGACTTTCTTAATTCGGGTCAACCGTCTAGGCCGGGTTAAGGGGGTTACACTCTCAATGGAGAATATTTTCTTGCCAATATTTCCTTTATTTTTAACAATGTAATTCTACTATCAAACTCTACTTTGCATGTGATCTGCTCTATACTCCTTTTTGACAATTGCTTTTTTACTTCTTTCACTGCCTGTCTTCGATCAAACACTAACTCTCATTTGGCCTACGTTAAATTTCTTTTTGACATCTTGGATGTACATATTCGAGCCCTCTTAAGGGATATATTCACGATCACCTCTATGGTGAAACAACTACTGTATATTCAAACCTTCTTTAAAAACTTATCCTAGCCTCTTTACGTAAATACTTTTATTCTAAAATTCTCACAACATATCCACTCTCTCCCTTCTCCCTATTCCATCTCATCACCTTTCCTTAATTCTACTCGACACCCTCACTCTTACCCACATCCTCCTGGCATTGCCCCGGCAAACCCAACAATTACGTCACTAACCCATAACTTATGCTTTAAATCAAGGCTCCCTCTTATAATTATCCAACATCAAGATCACCTTTTTACGAGACCCTACCTTCCATATTCACACACGACCTGTCTAGTTTGCATAATACCCTTGTCCTATCACCATCCCTACTATTCAGAACGTCTCCTGACCAATTCTCCCTCCTCCAACCAATTCTCCCCTATATACTTGATCCTTTTAACATTGTATTCCCTACCCATATTTACCTACAAGATTTCCCTCGTCTCGGATTCTTACCTCATTATTACCATATACATAGAATCCACCATTAGATTCTTATCGAACATTCCTCTCACATTCCATAATTATTTTTATCCTCATTTATTACCCCGGCTTACTTGCCTTATCCACAAGAGCCTATTCTCCCTACTTACCATATATCAACTCCCTTATTTAAGGAATTTATCCTCCTACATTCAAGGTTACCGCAAATATCTAATATTGCTTCCCAAATCTCTTTGCTCTTTTAAGATATGTTTCTGCAAAACTTCCCCAAATTTTAGGGATTTATCTTCAATACTATTTTATTACAATCATAACTCTTACCCTATTTCCTCAATTGACTTCTTTTTTTCCACTCCACTCTTATATAAAGGTCACTCCCTCATTACTTCTCTCCATCTTGCAATTCAACCCTACGTTTATTCTCTCTTCCTCACATATCTCCTTCTAATGGCTTCCTCATCCTCCCTCCCTCACTACACTCAACTCGACTTAACAAATGAAGAAGCCAACACCATATACACTCCTGATTTTGATTTCTTCAAAGAGGATCTGAATACCATCCTAATTGGGAAATTCATCCCCTCCAAACCAATTGACGACTGGGATGTGCTTACTGCCTTTGAAGGTATATGGAAAAAGAACAACCTGATATCGATCTCTATCATTAGGGATTCTTTCTTTCAAATCACATTTGCCACCAAGGCCGATCGTGACGACGTCTATGAACGTGGACCATGGTTGTATAAGGATGAGTGGCTTGCCCTCGCAGAATTCAATCCGAACAAGAGCACATATGATTACTCTTTCTCCCCAATGTGAATCTGGTTCCAAATCCTCGCTATTCCCAAGCCCCTTATGGAAGACCCTGACAGAGCCCACCTCGTGGGCCAATCCCTAGGTGCTATGGTGGGAACTATCCTCCGCACCGATACAAGGAAACGAGAAGGAAACATGACTAAATTTCTCCGAGTTGAAATTTTACTTGATATTTCAAAACATGTCCGACGCTTCCTCCTAATTGGGAAAGGTACACGCACAACTTCATGTCGACTTCAATACGAACGACTACCACTCCTCTGTCATGGTTGTGGTATTATTAGCCATGTCTTTGAAAACTGCCCTAACAAAGTTGCGTATGATCCGGCCAAGCTTCAATATGGTGATTGGCTCCGGTTGCTCCCCCGCGTCGTCGGGATCAAGGACCACGAGGCTGTATCCGATTAGTTGAGCTGATCCCTACTGCCGTCCACCAACCTACCATAGGTACATCTTTAATTCCGATTTATATCCAACTATCTTTGCGCCCATTCATGCTCTTACTTTCTACTTCTTATCCGCAAACAGATCCGAATGACAAGGGCAAGTTCGTTGCTGCACCAAACATTTCGCTACAAGAACCGGGTTTGTCCCTTATCCTTTTACACCATATTTCTTTTATCCATCGCCTCCCTCATCTTCAACTCAAATCCTCTTTTTCTGAATTTCTAGGGAAACTCAACGATGGAGATGCTGCTTCTTTTGCAGAACACCCTGTTGAGGACATCAATCTAAATGATGAGATGATGGGTGAAGAATCCTCCGAGCCGCCATTAGCAAAAGAGGACCCGAAGAAGCCTTCGTGTGCCACTTTACCACCTCGTGTTATAGCACCACAACCTCTGAACACACTTTTTCACATCCCTGAAGACTCTGAGGAGGGAAACTGGGACGCCCAGGATGATAGTATCCCGAGCCCTACTGCACAACAAATCCAGAATCTGGATGCCCAACTACGTAAGCCCTTTCTTCGAACAAATATACCACTTATTGATGAATTTGACATCTGGCTTCTTAAAAATTACCCCAATGATGCAGCTTCGACCCCTACACCTATTCCATTACATCCCAACCGTGGCACCAAGAGACGCTCCCCAATCCAAATGATTCTCCAACCAAAGAAGCATAAACCTTCTCCTTCCTCAAATTAAAAGGCTGGGATGAGCAGCACAAAAAACTCTCCGGTGGCGGCTGACTCCCAGCCCCGCCGAGGAAAATGATTATCTTATGCTGGAATTGCCAGGGTCTCGGGAAGGTCCAGGCAGTTCATCATCTCCAACAGTATGTTTGACGCACATCCCCAGATTTTCTTTTTTTATGCGAAACAAAACTAAATAAAGAGGCATGTAGCCGACTTAGTGTTATTTTAGGTATACATTAAATTATCTCTGTGGCCCCTAGGAAACGATGTTTTGGACTTGCTTTATTTTCCTCGAATAAATTTAATATCTCTTTGCTTTCGTATTCGGATCGGTTTATTCATACTCAAGTTCATAGCGATTCTTCTTCATTTTATTTCACTGGTATACATAGATTTTCTTAAACTAGTCACAAAACTAAAACTTGGGAAATAATTGATTCTTTAAACAACAATGAAGGCCTTCCTTGGCTTCTCGGAGGCGATTTTAACGAAATCCTTTCTGATAATGAAAAACAAGGAGGCTGTCGTCGCGCAAGATCACAAATTAATAATTTCCGACATTGCCTTTCGCGTAATAGCCTATTTGACTGCAAACTGACTGCAGGTTGGTTCACATGGACCAAAATCGATCCTAACACTCCAACCATCTTTGAACGACTTGACCGGTTTGTTGGTAATATGGCATGGAAAGTTTCTTACCCTCATTATAGCATCACATCGGATTTTGACGCTAAGTCAGATCATTGTTTCTTACTCCTGGATACTGAGGCTACCCATCATACTGTTCAACGACCCTTCACTCCCAAATTTCGCTTTGAAAATTGTTGGGCAACCAGCGCAGAAGGAATCTCCCTTGTTAAACGAACTTGGGCTTCCACCAAGGGCAACATTCTTGATAAAATTCAAGCTCTAGGCTCTTGCTTAGGGGACTGGCAATCTCAACAACGCTATAAAACTACAGGACGCATTCACACTCTTACAAAGAAAATTAATAAATTTCTAAATCGTCCTCTCACGCCTTCTGCAGAGAACGCCTATATTGCAAATAGAACTGAACTCCATAAATTACTTAACGAACAAGAATCCTATTGGGCGCAACGCTCTCGTAACCTATTGCTTTCTCAAGGAGACAAAAATACCTGCTTTTTCCATGCCCGAGCTAACAACAGAAGGAAAAAAATACTATTACTGGCCTTTATGATACAAACAACAATTGGTGTGTTGCCGAATCTGACCTCATGACTATTGCATCTAATTATTTCCAGACCTTATTCACTTCCTCAAACCCTTCTCTCTCCGAACAAATTCTCTCCAAAATACCTTCCTCCATTACATCCACTATGAACGAATCCCTTACTAGAGCTTTCACTGCAGACGAGGTTCTGGTTGCCTTCTGCGATATTGATCCCCAGAAAGCCCCTGGAAAAAATGGCCTACCAAGAGGATTCTTTCGACAACACTGGGATACGGTTGGTGCGGACGTCACCACACTTTGTCTAAATCTCCTCAATGGCTCTGCCGACATGGCATCTGTTAACCAAACCATTTTGGTACTTATACCCAATATTAAAGATCCAACCACAATGCGGCACCTGAGACCCATTAGTCTCTGCACAGTAATTTACAAAATTGTAGCCAAGGTCCTAGTCAATAGGATGAAACATACAATTCCTTTTTGCATAAGCGACAACCAAGTTGCCTTCGTTCAGGGGCGCAATATATCCGACAATATTCTCATTGCTCATGAAATCATTCACACCATCAATACTGGAACCTTTAAATTTTCACAAGGAGCTGCTCTTAAGTTGGATATGGAGAAGGCCTTTGATAGAGTCGAATGGCCCTTTATTGAGAACGTTATGACACGCATGGGTTTTGCGCCATCTTGGGTCTCCCTCATAATGCGCTGCATTTCATCGGTTTCCTTTACTGCCAAGGTTAACAATTCCTTTTCCCCTTTCTTTTGCCCACAACGGGGTCTTCGCCAAGGCGATCCTCTTTCACCTTTCCTCTTTCTCTTTTGTACTCAAGGGCTCTCTGCCTACCTCTCCGAGGCTCAACAGCTTAGTTTGCTTCCTGGTCTTTGTGCTAGTAGGCTAGGGCATAAGGTCAATCACCTTCTATTTGCGGATGACTGTATCGTCTTTATTAACACTAAACTAGAGGAAGCTGCGCATCTTAAATTGGCCCTTCAGACATACGCCTCAGTCTCTGGACAGTCAGTCAACTTTGAAAAATCAACTATCTTCTACAACCCACGCACCCCCAATTTGATACGTGATACATATAATTCCTCCCTTCAGGTACGAGAGGTTACCAACCCGGGAGTCTACCTGGGTGTTCCACTGCTTATTGGGAAAAATAAGATGGCATCCCTAGGATTTATCCGAGATAAAGTTCACGACAGATTATCCAGCTGGGACAAGCAACTACTTTCTTTCAGCGGCAGGGAAATCTTCATCAAAGCTGTCCTACAGTCCCTACCTCAGTATGTTATGTCATGCTATTTATTGCCCCAAAATATTATTGATGATATGACCATGGCTATCCGGTGCTACTGGTGGTCCGAGAAAAATAACAAAAAAGGCTGGCACATGCTCCCCTGGGAACATGTTTGTTTACCTAAGTCAGTAGGGGGAATGGGCTTTAGGGACCTCAATAATTTCAATACCGCACTACTTGAAAAACAGATTTGGTGCCTTATATGCGAACCAGACTCTCTTTTAGGCCAAATCTACAAAGCTAAATACTTCCCATCAAGCAATATCCTTGATGCCTCCCGACCATTTCGTGGATCATTCGCCTGGCAAGGCCTCTATAATGCCATGCAGCATCTCTATGGTGGGTTTCTCTATCACCCTAGCATCAATAGCAATGTTCATATCCACCTGGATAATTGGGGAGGTTCTTCTCCCATACACCTCTACGGGGACTACGAAATCTCCGATGAAGTCCATGTTCGCTGCCGCAAGTTTATGCTTCAGAATCAAGCAGCTTGGGATCCTGTTAAGGTCCGAGCTTACTTTACTTCGGACGATGCCGATGCTATTTTGTCTATTCCCATTATCAATGATGCTCGTGATTCCATCCTTCGGAACCTAAATGATTCTGGCATTTATTCGGTCCGATCTGGCTACCAATTTTTACAACGCCCTCCGGAATCGACCTGCTCGGATTTGGAAAGTTATGTCTAAACTTAAGGCTCTGCCTAAAGTCAAAACCTTTGGCTGGCGAATGGGATCTGAGGCTCTACCTGTGGGGTCTCGTCTGCAGGCTTTTGTACCAGACTCAGGTCCCTGCCCCATTTGTCATTCCAGCTCGGAATCTATCCTTCATGCTCTTCGCGACTACCCTGGTGCCTCGGAGGCACTTCGTTTGGTGGGCCTCCCAAGATCTTTGATTGCCAGCACAGCTACCACTGGCCTCCAATAGCTGGAGGAGGGTGCTCACCAACTTTCTCCTGATCTCTTTGGGCTTTTTCTAACCACTCTATGGAACATTTGGAACTGACGCAATGACTGGGTCCATAACCGCCATATGCAATCCCCTGGCTAATTGTCGTCAACTCTATCAGTCTTCATCAAGAATACTCCAATGCTACTTCTTCTGCTTCCCCATCGGTTTCTTCACCCCTCTCTCCTCCTCGCTGGAGGCATCCCCCTCCGGGGTACATTAAAATTAATGTGGACGGGGCTTACGATCCCTCCACTCGTGCAGCTGCGGTTGGAGTTGTGGCCCGTGATGAAGCGGGCGCGGTTGTTGGGGGCTTGGCTTATCCCTTGGGTAGTTGTCTGGATGTTGTGACTTCCGAAGGGGTGGGCCTTCTTGCTGGTATCACTTTTGCTCAGTCTCAAGGATGGAGGCGCCTTCTTTTCGAGACAGACTGTGCTTCTCTCGCGAACAGACTCAACCATGCGGGGCCTAATCTCTCCACTATGGGACCGACGATTTTGCAAGCCCATGACGCTCTGTCTTTTTTCCTTTTGCGCGTGTTCATTATATAAGCCGCGAGGCTAATTTAGTGGCTCATACCCTGGCTACCCACGCTCTTAGAACCATGACTTCCATGTCTTTTGGTTCCCTTTACCCTGATTGTATTCGCAACTTTGTACTTAGCGAGATCCCATCTCGTTTTTCATAAATATATATAGGGCACTCTTTTCCCCTTTTAGGGATCTCCGGGACTTGTGTCTGGGGATGTTAGTAGGGGTTTTTAATGAGGCTCGTTTTCTTCAACAACAAAAAAACTCTTGGAAGTAGACGATGAGGAAGCCATTGGAACGAAAAGAAAACTTGGATCGGGTTGGAAAAGGAAGAAGAAAGGAAAATGTAATTCTTGATTTCTTGCTTGAAAAAGAAAGAGAAAAAGTGAGTGAGATTTGGTTCTTGAAACGGCAAGGGTAGATGAAAAGTAAAGAGTCTGGGTGTAATAAAGGTGGCAAATTTAATGGGGATAATGATGAAAAATAAAAAAGGTTTGATTTGATATGGGATAAAGTGATCAGATGGATGTGATAAGGTGTAAGTGATAAGATAGGTTTAAATAGTGGAGTGATAAGGTGATTAAGTTGAATTTAAATTCAACCTAATTTTTTGGCGGCTAGGGTTAATACTCAAAGAAAAATAATCTCTCTTCTTAATGGGCCAAATTTAATCAAGCTAGGATAAATATCTTCTTCCAATATTCCAATTCGTCGCATGCCAAGCCTCAATGCTGACATTATGCTTGGCACGCATCATTCGCTTAATGTGTCACCGTCTCATGCCAAGCCTCGCCTTGACATTGTTTCTGGCATACAAAATCTGCACACACTCAAAGAAAACATTTCAACAAAGTAAAGGAAAATTAAAAACTAAAAGAAAATAAACAAATAAAGAAAATGCTAAAAAAGAAAAATCTCTAATCATAATATTTACAAAAATTCAAAACCACAATGATGGTATTATGGTACCTCTGCCAGGAGGATAACCTCCTTGGCATTGTACTGATCACCTACCAAATAGTTCTTAAAACGTTGACCATTCACCATAAAAAAATTTTTTGAGTGGATTATCGAATGAAAATTGCCAAGAAGGGGTGAATTGGAATTTAAAAGTTTTGGATGAAATTGGAAAAATGAAAAATTGAAGGACAAGAGGATTTAGAGTGGTTTAAGCTTAGAACAAGCTTCACATCCACTACCATACTCACCACTAGCGATTTTCAACAAATTTTACTATTGAAATCTTCCCCTTTTCTAGGCTTAGGGGGAAACCTTTTACAAAATCAATCTTTCTACCCCAAAGATTGATCTTGAGACCCTCACAAGAACAAAGGAATACAAGGCAATAAAAGTATTTCTCAAAATAAAAATTTGCCCAATTTACACTCAATCATACACCCAATTTGCGAAATAAAGACATACAATGAAGACATGTTAAATTTGCCCAATTTAGCACAAGGGTTTGGATTGATTTGCTTGGATATTGTTTTTTGGTTCAATAGTTGTTGCTGAAACAGCATTTCGAACGAGGTATAGGCATTATGAGTTCCTTGTGATGCCGTTTGGTTTGACGAATGCTGCTGCTGCTTTCATGGACATGATGAATAGGGTGTTCCATGAATTCTTAGACAAGTTCGTTGTGGTGTTCATTGACGATATCCTTGTGTACTCTCGTACTGAGGAGGAGCATGAAGGTCATTTGAGGATTGTTTTGCAAGCGCTGTTGGAAAATCAGCTTTATGCTAAGCTGAGCAAATGTGAGTTTTGGCTAAAGGAAGTTGTTTTCCTTGGTCATGTGGTTTCGGATGAAGGGATTCGAGTTGATTCCCAGAAGGTTGAGGCGGTGATGAATTGGAAGCCTCCTAAGTCCGTTCATGAAGTCCGTAGTTTCCTTGGGTTGGCAGGATACTATCGGAGGTTTGTGGATGGATTTTCTAAGATTGCTGCCCCTTTGACGAAGTTGTTGCAAAAGGATGTGAAGTATGAGTGGACGGAAGTGAGACAGCAAGATTTTGAGAAGTTAAAAGCAGCTTTGACGCAAGCTCCTATCTTGGTTCAACCTAAATCAGGGAAAGAGTTTGTGGTGTATAGTGATGTATCCTATGTTGGTTTGGGGTGTGTGTTAATGCAAGAGGGTAAGGTGGTGGCTTATGCATCACGATAGTTGAAAGTGCATGAGCGCAATTATCCTACGCATGATATTGAGTTGGCCGCAGTGGTTTTTTCTCTAAAGATCTGGAGACATTATCTCTATGGTGAGAAGTGTACTGTGTATACGGATCACAAAAGTTTGAAGTATCTGATGTCTCAGAAAGAGTTGAATCTTAGGCAACGGCGATGGGTGGAGTTGCTTAAGGATTACGATCTAACGATCGAGTATCATCCAGGGAAGGCCAATGTTGTGGCCGATGCTTTGAGCAGGAAAGTGGCAGTGGAGTTAAGAGCGATGTTTGCTAGCTTGAGCATATCGCGAGATGGTGGTCTTGTTGCTGAATTGCAAGTGAAACCATTTCTAATCCAGTTGATAAAGGATAAACAATTGTTGGATAATTCCTTGGTGCCACATGTTCAGGATATTGCTGAAGATAGGTCATCGGATTTATGTTTTAACGATGATGGTGTTTATGTTTTGGGAGTCGGATAGTGGTGCCGAATGATGTTGAGTTGAGGCACACCGTTCTGACCGAAGCTCATAGTAGTCTGTTTGCTATGCACCCTGGTAGTAAAAAGATGTATCGTAATTTGAAGGATGAGTACTATTGGGTGGGTTTGAAGAAGGATGTCGCTGAGTATGTGAGCAAGTGTATGGTTTGTCAGCGGGTTAAGGCGGAACATTAGTTTCCTTCAGGGTTGTTGCAGCCGTTAAGGATCCCTGAATGGAAGTGGGAGAGGATCACCATGGACTTTGTGTCTGGTTTGCCTTTGTCGCCATCAAAGAAGAATTATGTTTGGGTGATTGTGGATCACCTTACGAAGTGTGCACATTTCTTGCATGCGCATACTATGTACACCTTGGATAAGCTTGCAGAGTTGTACATTGCTGAGATTGTACGTTTGCATGGCATACCAAAATCTATAGTGTCGGATAGAGATCTGAGGTTTACTGCAAGGTTTTGGGAGTGTTTACATCAAGCTTTGGGTACACGGCTGAATTTCAGTACTTCTTATCATCCGCAAACGGATGGACAGTCAGAGCGTGTTATTCAGGTGCTTGAGGATATGTTGAGGTGCTGTGTTATTGAATTTCAAGGCTCTTGGGAGAAGTACTTGCCTTTGGTGGAGTTTGCTTATAATAACAGTTACCATGCAAGTATTCAAATGGCACCTTATGAAGCTTTGTACGGGAGGAAGCGCAGAACTCCTCTTTGTTGGGCTGAAACGGGGCAAAAGTTGGTCTCGATGCCGGCTTTGTTGAAAGGAACCACCGAGAAGGTGAAGCTCATTTGTGAGCGGTTGAAGGCAGCATCGGATCGGCAAAAGTCTTACGCGGATTTGAAGCGTAAGGAGATAGAATTTACGGTGGGTGACCGTGTGTTTCTGAAAGTTTCACCTTGTAAGAAGGTGGTGAGGTTTGGCCGGAAGGGCAAGTTGAGCCCTAGGTTCATTGGACCGTACGAGGTGATAGAACGTGTGCTGTTGCTTATAAGCTGAGATTACCTCAAGAGTTAGAAAAGATACATAATGTGTTTCATGTATCCATGCTTCGGAGGTATAGATCAGATCCTTCGCATGTTATGCCTGTGGAGGAAGTTGAGTTGAATCCAGATTTGACATATGATGAGGAACCTGTTGAGATTTTGGATTCGGATAGTAAGGTTCTTCGTGGTAAGACCATTGAGCTGGTCAAGGTGTTGTGGAGACATCATGGTGTCGCGGAAGCCACGTGGGAAATGAAGGAAGACATGAAGAAGCAATTTCCTTACCTTTTTCCTCCAGGTAAATTTCGAGGACGAAATTTCTTAAGAGGGGGAGAGTTGTAATGCCCCAAATTTGGGCCTAGATGTTTTAGAGTTCGAATCGGACCGGTCGAGAACGGTTCGAATCTTAAAGGGAGATTTAGGGAACACCTAGTTCGGGATGTTTTAAAAATATGGAAAAATATCTAAAAATCCTCATTTATTATATGAATGACTATGCTAAAAACAATTTTACAAAATAAGGTTTGGAAATACTACATTTCAGTATAGTGACCAAATCGCAGTTTTTGCAAAAGTTAAATAGTGACTGTTTTGCAAAAGATTAAAACTTTGAATCTTTAAGGAGCTAATTTTAACAAAATGTTTTTAATCAGATTTCTCCTTATTTTGGGTGTTTTTAATAATGTTTTAATTAAGGGAAATAAAGATAATTAAAAGGAAAAACTAACTTTGACTTTTCATAACTACTTTACGTCAATTTTCTCTCATTTCATTTTCTATCAATTTCTTTTCAGCCAAACAAATTTTCCTCCATCAATTAGCCTCTGATTTTCATTCCTTTTTATGAGATTTCAATCTCCTTTTGATTCCTAATCTTTTCCTCACCAAATCCTCTTGTTTTTGCATTGGATTTTCAAGAAAATTTGCCTAAATCAAGGAGAAATCAACCATTAGAGGTAAGCTTCGTCCTTCTCCTCTAATGATCAGTTCTTTACTGAAATTATCAAGTTATCAATCATTTGTTAATGATTTTTGAGTTGCTTTAATGTTAGAAACAAGAAATTGTGTTAAAACTCAAGGTTCTTGGAGAGATCTTGATAATTTTCGTGGTTGTTGGTTAGGCTCTGTTTTGAGGATGTTTTCTAATGTATTTTGGATGTTAATTGATGTTATAAATGAGGTTTTATCAAATAAATCCCGAATAGGTTTGGATTCCTAAGTTTTGCATAATAGAATGGTGGTTTTTGGGGTGGTTTTGGTGCTCTGTTATAGCTGGAGGTATAAGGATGAGTTTGAGGTGGTTTTTGATGTTGATTGATGTTTAGAAATGTTTAGAAGTGATAGATCTTGGCTGGGCTTTGTTTTGGAAGAGTTTGGAGATGATTTCGGTTGTTTTTTATAGCCGAAATGAGGTTCTTGAGTAGAGCAGCGAGTTTAGGTGTGTGGCTGATGATTTCAATGCATGATGATGCATTAATCCTCTGTTCTTATGTGTTATAAACAGGGGAGACATCTTCGGACGCCTTTGGTGTTGATCCGGGAGCTTAGATAGCGTGTTGGCGAGCAAGCGAAACGTAATTGGTGAGTGCGAATGGTTTTAGAAGTCCTTGAGGGACAAAGAAACAAGGTTTGGGGATTTAGGAAAGGTTTAAAACACCTTCCTAAGTCCAGAAGTAAGTATTGGCTAGATTGCTCTCTTATATGTGGTGGTTGCCCCTAAAATGCTTTTACATGCTCATGGTTTGAGATAGATAAATTTATACTGTTTTTATGCATGATTTGTAGCATGAGATGATGCTTGAAATGATTCATGGAATAACATGTTGCATTGGTGAGTTTTGAGCTTTTGTTTTAAGCATGGCAAATGTTATGGTTTTGAAATGAGATGATAAAGATTTGAGAAATGTTGCATGAAAAACATTAGGTGAGATGATGTTTTGACATAATATATTGGCATTGAAGATGAGATACTTACCGGATATAATTGATCGATCAATAGGTTGAGAGTGCACTATAAACTAAAAATTCGTACGTGCTCTTTGGATTCAATCCAAAGGGAGAGACCGATGATGGGCATTCCATCGGGTAGGACTTGGTGAAATACCCAAGCTTTGTGGTGATGAGAGATTCCGCCATGTGAGTACGGTGATGTGAGATTCCACCGAAAACTATGTTACTAGACAAGTGAGTACGGTGATGTGAGATTCCACCGGAAGCGTCTAGTGGTTTGAGAATGTTGTCCGCATATCCGAGTAATAACGAGATGTGAAATGCCAATATAATATATGAAAATGCTTTTGATTCACATGTACCTATTGTTGAGATGATTTATGCTATGAGAAATGCATATGAGATTTGTATATGAAATGCTTTGGTTTTCACAAGCATGAGTATGGCTTTGCCATGAGATTTGCATTGGTTTAAATGTATAAGATAGAATTGAGGTACATGTGGTTTCAATGAGGGTATGCTTTGAAATGGTTTTCAAGCATGAGATAGATTGAGTATGTTGTAGAAAAAGCTTTTGAGAAAGTGTTTTAAAGAATGCATTATTGTGTTGGTTTTCTTTAGAGAATGCCTCACTAAGCAAATGTGCTTACGCTCTCTTTTACCAATAATGCAGATAATTGAGGTGTTTTCGGGAAGCAAGAAGGTTAAGAACATCCAAGGAAGTGCAAAGCTCATGTATGGTGATGTTTTTATACACTTTAGTTTTGATATTTGGCAATGGGACACCAAGGTTGTATTTGGGAGATGTGTTTTGAACTCCCTAAGTTTGTAGCATGTTTGTGATGGCTTTTGTGGGTTGTAAATGGTTCTAAAGGTTTGGTTTGAGGTTTGATGGCTTATTTTGGTTTTGTGGCTAGGAAGCATGCATATAGATTGAGTGATTATGAGTTTGATGCCATGCTCTAGCTTAAGGTTCTTAAATATGATCTTTAGTGTCATAATAGGTTGCTGGTATGTTATGATGCTCTTTGAAGCATGTTTGAGTGGTTTAAAAGGTGAAAAACCAGCAATTTCTGCTGTCACTGGGCATAGTGTATCGAAACACCCTTAATTGTTTCGAAACGGGGGCCTGTAATGGCCATAGCGTTTCGGAACGGTTGAAGATGTTTCGAAACAATTTGGCCACTAATGAGGTTTGTTTCGATACCGGTCTCAGAACGTACCCGAGTACCGAAACGGTCAACTCCGTTTCGATACGGGCGTTTCGGTACGGAGGATTGATGTTTTGAAACAGATGACCGTTGGATGTTGATTTTGAATTGTTCTAAGTTTCCATGTTTTACATTTTAGTCCTGAATGTTGTGGATGCAATTGCATGAGCATGGAATGTCCTTTTAAGCTGAAATTTGATAGAAAAGCATGCAACATGACTAATTACATATTGGTAAACTTAAAATCCGTAAAGTCCTTGTGTTTTCTAAAAATTACATTTTGGTCCTTAAAAGTGTAATTCATGCAATTGAGTCCCTAAATGATTTCCGATCGATGTGCCTTTCTCTCCCATGATTCTTGAGTGTTCACATAGGCTTAATGTGCATCTAGAAAAGATTAAAAAGAAAAAAGGGTCGTTAATCAAGGTTGACTTTCGGGTTGACTTTGGTTTTCCCCGTGTAATCTTCGTAGTTCGGGTGAAGCGTCTAGGCCGGGCTAAGGGGGTTACAAAACCCGAGACTCCGACTACACTCACCTTGAGACTTCAAAGCTTTCAAGGCTCTCGGATGACAATCCCCTTGTTCCTTGCTTTAGATGGAGACGATGGATGCTTTTTATCGATGTCTTGAGCTAGGAAATCAAAAGGAGTATTGTTAAGGTCGATATTTCGATATCAAAATCAATATAACAATATCAAGATCAATAACCGATTTCAATAGAGATGAGAACGATGAGATATCCATGGATAGTCAAAACCCTAGCTTAGATTACACTCAATATATCTATGGAATCCAATAACCGATTGAGGAATATAGCTTACACGATCGATAGCAACGATTCGATATCGATAAAACGAAGAAATAACAAAACTTAAAATTCTTCCAATGGAGGTGTGTGCTTGAGATTGAAGATGAAGAGGATTGAGAGGTGCTTGCTTACTAAACAATCGGGTAAGCTCTCTCTTACTTTTGTTTCTATATTTTATCATTAAGCTTTCCTTCAATTGAAGGAAAGTCATCAGATCACTCCACGTAAGTGGAGATTTTAATTAAAGAGGGATAATCGCAAGGTTAGTCCCTCACTTTTCACTTCATTATGGTTTTTGCCTTTCAAAATACACTTTCTTCAATTTAGTCACCAAAAAGGTCCAATATTATCCAATAGAGTTTAATGATGATTTTTTAAGCCCGTTTAGGGTTCGATATCAATAATTAACTAGTCGATACAATATTTAGACTTCATCAATGTAGGATTTCCGATCATCGGAACTTAATTTTGACTAGGCCGAATTTCGGGGTGTTACATAATTCAAATTTCATAGCACCCAAAAACAAAGAACACACCTAAACATATTCAAAATATATCACAAAATCAAACTCTAATTAAAGAGAAAGGAGGACATACTTGCCCCTTCCTAGCTATTCGAATACAATGCCTTCTCCCAATCAGCCTTCTCCCTTCAAAAGGGAGCACTTTACCAAAAATCCCCTCCATCCTCATCCAAACTCAAACAACCAAGCCCAATACTCATGAGAAGCCCAGTTAGGTTCCAATATTTCGACCCAACACCTAATCCCAAGTGCTCGGGTGAAACGACTCACGAATCCTGAAATATGGTCGTTAGATAAACTTGAAAATAGTTATGGAATGAAACGTTAGACAAACTTTGAACAAAAAATTTTATGCACCTAAAATTTTAAAAAATAGTATAGTTTAGACAGTATTTTATAATAGAGCAAAAAAACCCAAAATAATTTGCGCGATTAAAGTTCGGTTATTGAATTGAGAAAAAAGTGAAAGTGTGAACTTGAGATAATGTTAAATACATGGATCGATTTAATAATTAAGCCTTTTCTGTTTTATGCCAAGTCAACAATTTTACGGAGTGGCCGACTTAAACAGAGGAAACAATTCGCACAATACACCACCTGGATCAAGTGTAACCAAACACAAAATAATTTGGCCATGTCAACAATTTTACGGAGTGGCCGACTCAAATAATTACCCTTATAAATTTCCTAGTCTTTATTCAAACTAAGTTATTTAAACGACTAAAAATTAAAAATAAAATTAATTTATTTAATAACCCACACTAAAATATAAATAAACAACACTATCATATATAGCATGTGCAAGATTTGATATAATATACAATTAGGGATGGTAATTTAGTCTAAATTTCATTCGAGTCCGATTCAATTTAAAGAAGAAAAAAAAACTGATCCAAATTCAATTGGAACATATTCAAATCCGAAAAAAAAAGTGAGTCCTCGCTATTTTGAAAGTTAAGTCTATATTGTCCTAAAAGATATTTATTTATATATAAAAAGTAACTCTAACATATCTTCTTCAAATATTCTTCTCTTTTTCAATATTGTGGACGACTGGAATTGAAGTTTCAAGATCAAGACAAACTTTAATTATGTTCATCTATTCTTTAAAAGAAATTGTTTGAACTGTCACTTTAAAAAAGAGAAAACTAATCAGATTTCAGATTTTCAAACTTAAATTCAGATACTTGATATTTTACTAGATCTTACTCGAACTTGATATATTTAAACTTAGAGACCACCTCAACCGATTTGGTTGTCCAATTGTTAATTGAGTCGGATTCAAACTTTATAGAGTTCAATACAAATTCAATCCATTACCGTCCCTAAATAACGACACCATCATTCTACAAGACGTGAATTTAATTTTTTTAAAACAAAGACTTTTTTTTAAAAGGAGATAGAACTTTTAATCTCTGAACTTATTCATTTTTCTTAACTTAATCCTTAACTATTATTTAGCTCACAGTCGAACTTAATTTTTTTTATTTTAGTGACGTGTCACTTTAAAATCATACTGTGGCACAATCTCAAAATGTCGTGCCAATAATATTAAAACTGAGAAAATACCAATTTCAATAACTAATATGTAAAAAAAGACAAATAATAATTGAGTTAGGAAAAATTACTAAATTCAAAGCCTAAAAATTGCTTGTAGATAAAAGAAAAGAATGCAAATATTAAGCTTCAAAGTTTAAACTTATTTAATTGTTGAATGTAACATCTGGTCAAGTGAATTAAACTGCAAAATCAGTTTAATTATAATCCTTCCTATTTTGACATGCTATACAAACTCAGTTCCCACATATTTAATAGCTCCAATCTCAAAAGAAAGCAAGATTAAGATGCGTCAAGCTTCTTCCACAAATACAAAGCTCTTCGAATAATTGGATCAGCTGAGAATCCTTCTGCATATGCACTTATGGCATTCAAAAGGCTTGTGAATTTCTCACCATTGTCCTGCGTACAATAATCATAATTTACAGTTTTTGAGGTTTCTCCCACGATACATAGCGTGCAATGCAGCAAATAGTCTTTAACAATAAGGACATTCCTTGCATATTCGGAATATCTATGTTACCCGGTTATGGTGTGAATGTCAGATACGGGTATGGAAGATCTTTGAAGGTTATCCCCATATCCATTTGTTGTACAAGGGAACTTTCAAATAAAATGCAAATCCCAAGCAACATAGCCTAATATGCATTCAGGTGTCTGGTTTTATCTTTACAACATCATATGCCAATCATTCACAACCCATCTTTTCACCAATCCAAGAGTGAATTTCGGCAAATCGTATTATATTTGAGCATGAGGGCATGTAATTCACTTGAAACTAAAATTAGCTGTCTACGAACCTCAGGTTTATTAAATGTGAGATCTTTGGTGGAAAATGGCACCATGTAGAATGGAAGATCGCATCTCAGCATTGCCTACAATAACATCAAGTATCAGGATAAATACATAGATAAAGAAATTTGTTATCACTTCAAGTTGCCGTTGTCCGCAAGAAGAAAGGACGGAAATATTACCAAGTTCTTGCTTAAGATAGCTTGTTCAGCATTTTCTATCAAGGTCTGTAAAACATAATAGGTAAGTTTGGTTCGTCAGTATATATAACAGAAAAGAGAGAAAGAGGAGACTAAGGAACCTTATTTCACAAAAAAATAAAAATTTTGAGGACACCCAGTGCAGAAAATCCTCACATGACGTCAATCAGAACAAAATATGTCTTTGTTATATTAAATACTACAACCAAGTTGTAGATTGTAGAAATTTCAGAAAGTTAGGGAATCTTATTCCTAAATATCTAAATGCTGATATTCAGATTTTATCAATAAATAGGAGCAGATTTGTAGCTACTGATTTTGTGTAATAGGTGCAGATATAGTTGCTGATTTTTGTGTAATTATTCCTTAGATTAGCCTATCTTGTAAACTGTAAATAGAAGCTGTTGTTATCAATAAAATATTAAGAAAAAAAAGAGAAAAACATTCTTCTCTGCCTCAAAATCACTATTGTTCACATGGTATCAGATTAGGTTTTCGATTCTCCACAGAAATTCTAAAGAGATGCATCCCATTTCTTCATCAGAAATCAGTTCTGGAAATCATCTGAACTCTTGTCCAGAAAATTTTGATGTTTCCTCCATCCAAATAACATGTCATAGACTTGTTGGCAATAATTATCTTCAATGGTCTCAATCCATGAAGATTTATATCACTGGAAAAGGCAAAGCTGCGTACATCTCTGTAGACACTGCAAAACCAGATTCCAAAGATCAATCCTACTCCAAATGGGAGCGAGAAAACAGCATGATTATGTCCTGGCTGCTGAACTCGATGGTTCCAAAAATAGGAGAAAATTTCTTTCTCTACGACACAGCAAGTGAGATTTGGACTGCTGTAAAGGAAACCTATTCCAGCAAGGATAATGTTTGCTGAATTATTTGACATCGGTAGCAAAATCAAGGAATTTCGTCAGGAAGACATGAGTGTGACACAATATTTCAACACCATGACCAGGTATTGGCATCACCTTGATTTATTTGAGACTAATGAGTAGAGTTGTGTTGCTATGCAGAATTGTACAAGAAAATTACTACCCAAAAGAGAGTATTCCAGTTTCTTTATGGCTTGGACAAAAGCCTTGATGGAGTTGAAGGAAGGGTATTAAGCACTAAACCTCTCCCTTCCATTCGAGAAGCATTCTCTGAAGTTCGTAGAGAAGAGAGTAGGAGAAATGTTATGCTTTCTACAGTCCATGCCTCTGAGGAATCAGCCTTCATCACTCGCACATCATCTGGTAATAAACCAGATCTGATAGACCTTGGTGTGAACACTGTAAAAAGGTTGGTCATCTCAAAGACACTTGTTGGAAGCTTCATGGCAAACCTGCTGACTGTAAACCACAACGATTACGCCGTCAAAGGGAAAATTCAATAGATGTAGTCACCACAGAGCCTTCGACTAGTTTCAGTAAGCAGCAACTTGAGGATTTACAAAAATTGCTTAGCCAAATGACATATTTTGTTGATCAATCTGCTGCCTCCACAAGTCACAATGGTAGTCTTTCGTTTCTTTCCACAAGTACTAAGATACGTTGGATAGTAGATTCTAGTGCCACTGACCATATGACAGGAAACGAGAGTTTATTTTTAACTCTTACAATACAGAATAATCAGAGACAAGTGAAAATTACCGATGGCTCCTTGGTTGAAATAAAGGGGACTGGAACAGTTTTTATTAATAAGGATCTTGTGCTTCACTCTGTTCTATATGTCCCAAATCTCCAATGCAATCTCTTGTCAATTAGTAGATTGTGTATTGACCTTCAGTGTTATATAAATTTAGTTCCCTTGACTGTGTTTTTCAGGAAATGGATTCGGGGAAGGTGATTGCCAATGCTGAGCTGTATAGTGGCCTCTATCTCATTGACGGTCAACCTCTCCCTAAGGGACAAGTCCTACCAAGTTGCACCTTTAATTTTGTGTGTTTATCTTCCAACACTACCAATTTCAATTCTAATGAGATTATGTAATGGCATTTTCGTCTCGGACATCCTAGTTTCTTTTATCTTCAGAAGTTGTTTCCAAAACTTTTTTCCAATAACAACCCATCATTATTTTCTTGTGATATATGTCAATTTTCCAAGCATAAGCGAAATCCATATCCTCCATCTTGTTATAAACCATCTCAACCTTTTTAACTCATCCATAGTGACATTTGGGGTCCTAAGGTTAAGAAAATTACTGGAGCTAGATGGTTTATTTCTTTTATTGATGATCACACTCGAACTACTTGGACATATTTAATGAAGGAAAAGTCTGAAACATAGGGAATCTTTAAGAAACTTTATTTGATGATTGAAACCCAATTTTGCTGCAAAATTCGAATCCTAAAGAGTGACAATGGGAGTGAATTCTTCACAAATACTTTGGGCAATTTTCTTAAGGAAAAAGGTGTTATACACATTAGTTCTTGTGTAGATACTCCTCAGCAAAATGGAGTGGCTGAAAGAAAAAAATAAACATCTCTTAGAGGTTACTCGATCTCTGTTATTTTCTTCCAATGTTCCAAAAATGTTTTGGGGAGAAGCTTTACTCACTGCTACCTATCTTATCAATAGATTACCTAGCCGAGTATTGGGATTTAAAACACCTAAGGAAATCTTTCTTCAAACTTTTCCTTTCTTTAAACCCATGTCTTCTACACTGTCTGTTAAAGTATTTGGTTCTTGTGCCTTTATTCATGTTCACAAGCAGTTTCGAAGCAAATTAGATCCTAGGGTCATCAAATGTGTTTTCCTAGGATATTCTTCTCTAAAGAAAGACTTTAAATGCTATTCCCCTGTCACTCGAAAGTTTTATATACCTATGGATGTTACCTTTCATGAATTATAACCTTTTTTCTCAAATTCTGAAATCCAGGGGTAGAGTTGGGATGAATTTCAGCCTCAACCTCAATACATTAAACTTCCTCTTGATGACCCTAGTGTTATACCAGATTCGGTTTCCATTCCCATACCAACTTCAACTCCTTTGCTTCAGCCTGAACCTAGTGTTATACCATATTCGGTTTACATTCCCATACCAACTTCAACTCCTTTTCTTCAGCCTGAACCTATGTCGCCTATACTTGAATCGCAACCTAAAATTCCGCAAAACCTTCCTTCAAAAACTCAAGTTGGAACCAATTCCATTATCCTTAGAAGATGAAGAAGGTACGGAATCTTTGAACAATGACATTGTTCCTCTAATTGATACATCTGACTTACCTATTGCTCAAAGAAAATGTGTCAGAAAATGTACAAGTCATTCATTACAAAAATATGTGGCCTATGGGAAGTTAATGCCCTCATTCAAAACCTTTACTGCTAAACTTGATAAGGTGTACATTCCTCAATCTATGCATGAAGCCTTGAAAGATCCTAAGTGGAAGAAGGCTATAGAAGATGAAATCAAGGCACTGGAAGCAAACAAGACTTGGGTTATGATTGATTTACCTCCAAGAAAGAGGGCAGTGAGCTGTAAATGGGTATTTACAGTCAAATACAATGCAGATGGGAGCATCGAAAGGTTCAAGGCTAGGCTGGTGGCAAGAGGATTTACTCAATCCTATAGAATTGACTACCAAGAGAAATTTGCTCCAGTAGCAAAGCTCAACTCAGTAAGAATTCTATTATCTCTTGCTGTAAATTTGGATTGGCCATTGCATCAACTTGGCATCAAGAATGCATTCCTAAATGGAAACTTAGAAGAGGAGGTATACATGCAAACACCACCTGATCTAAAATGGAAACTCAAATCCTGGTCAAGTAGGCAAATTACTGAAATCTCTTTATGGACCTGAGCAATCGCCAAGAGCTTGGTTTGATAGGTTCACAAAGGCTATTCTGAAATTTGGCTATCATCAATGTCAAACTATATAAAGGTACTAAAAAGAGTCTCAATTTGAGTACTCTAATTTTTGTCATTTATTTGATAAAGAAAGACCATATTTATAGATTACAAGAGAGCCTAAACTAGGAAAAAGGAATTACAAATAAATTACAAGAATCTAATTCCTTATTTACAGCTATTAACAAGATATTAGGAAGATAATTGCTAACTAATAGCAACTTGATATTAGGGAATTTACATCCTTAATTTTCTGCAATCACACAATCCACACTTCCCCTCAAGCTGAAGAGTATATATTATATAATCTCAGCTTGCATGTAAACTCATCAAAGCTTCCTCTAGGAAGTGCCTTGGTGAAATTGTCTGCAAGTTGATCTTTAGAAGAAAAAAATTCAGTTTTACCAGACCATTGCTGACTTTCTCTGAAATGAACTGTCTATCAATTTCGACATGTTTAGTCCTATCATGATGGACTGGATTTCTCACTATATTGATGGCAGATTGACTATCACTGTATAGTTCAAACTCTTTAGAGTCACTGAAGCCCAATTCAACAAGTAACCTTTGTAACCATATTCCCTCACACATTCCAAGTGCAATAGCTCTATACTCAGCTTCAGCACTACTCTGAGACACAACAAACTGCTTTTTGCTCCTCCAAGTTACCAAATTGCCCCAAACAAAAGTGCAGTACCCACTGGTGGATCTTCTATCTGTCAGTTCTCCAGCCCAGCTAGCATCAGTGAAGACTTTTACTGATCTGTCATTGGTTTTCTTGAAAATTAGCCCATGGCCAGGTGTCATCTTTAGGTACTTTAGTATTCTGTTGACAGCTTCAAGATGCTCCACTCGAGGGTCACTCAAATATTGACTAACAATGCTCACAGGAAAAGATATATCAGGTCTAGTAAGAGAACGATAAATTAATTTCCCAACTAACCTTTGATTCAATCCCTTATTAATTGGACTTCCAAGAACATCCTTTCATCAGTTTGAGATTGAACTCCATAGGAGTCACAGCTGGTTTGCAGCCCTTCATCCCAGATTCAAATAACAAGTCTAGGATATATTTTCTCTGGTTAATTACTAGACCAGCTTCTGATCTTACAACCTCCATGCCAAGAAAGTATCTTAAAGTACCAAGATCATTGGTTTCAAATTCACTTGCAAGCAGTTTCTTTAATTTCTAATTTCTTCATTGTCATCACCAGTGATGATGATATCATCAACATACATAATGAGGATTGTTTTTTTTTCCTTTTCTGATCCCTCTTTGATGAACAAGGTGTGGTCGGTTTGGCCTCGCTTGTACCCATTCTTCACAATACCCTTTGCAAATCGATCAAACCAAGCCCTAGGAGACTGTTTCAATCCATACAGTGACTTCTCAAGTTTACAAACTTTCTGTTTGTCAGAATGATATCCCAACCCCTGTGGAATTTCCATATATACATCTTCTTTAAGATTACCATTCAAGAAGGCATTCTCGATGTCAAGTTGATGTAATTTCCAGTCCTTGTTAACTGCCAAAGACAAAAGAACTTTCATTGTATTCAGCTTTGCTACTGGAGCAAATGTCTCCTGGTAATCTACCCCATAGGACTGAGTAAATCCCTTGGTCACCAACCTTGCCTTATAAGGTTCAATGCTCCCATCAGATCTATACTTGACAGTAAAAATCCACTTGCAACCCACTGGTCCTTTTCCTGGTGGAAGATCAGTGATTTTCCAGGTTTAATTGTCTTCTAGTGCCCTTATCTCTTCTTCAAGAGCCTTCTTCCATCTTATGTCTTTCATTGCTTCCTCTATTGCTTTTGGAATGAAAGTGTTATCAACACTAGAAGTGAAGGCTTTAAAGGCAGGCTTTGAGTTTCCATATGCCACAAACTTCTGAATAGGATGTGTTGTACACTTCCTTACACCTTTTCTTTGTGCAATAGGCAAATCATCAGTATCCACAGTCGGAGCAATACTTTGAGAATTTTTCATACCTTGTGGATTCCCTGAGGCTGTAGGAGTAGGTTCCAGCTCTTGGAAGTTACCAGGTTGTATATCGGTCTCTTTATTGGGCTTTCTTCTCCTTTTATAGACACTAAGCTCTTTGGCCTCAAGTTGCTCTGGTTGGGTTCTTTGTGGTGTGCGAGGTGTACATGGAGGCTCCAAGAAAGTAGTTTCAATGGAGTTAGGAATGATGGAAGGTTCATTGGTTTCAGTAATAACAATAGGTTCCAAGACAGTAGGTTCAATGGGGTTAAGAATGATGGAAGATTCATTGGTTTTAGTAATAACAGTGGGTTCATGTTCAGAAGAAATAATAGTGGGAATTTTAGTGATAGGAAATATGTCAAAAGCTTGGAATTCATTTTAGCGCTCCCCTGAATTTCATGCTTGGTATAATATCGCTTTTGTTAAATGAAGGTGACATTCATTAAGGCATAGGTTCTTTTAGTTATGGGAGAGTAACATTTGTAGCCCTTCTTAGTAGAAGAATAACCTAAGAAGATGCATTTTAAGGCTCTGGGATCTAACTTAGGCCGAGAATGAGGATAAATGTGAACAAAGACAGTGCATCCACAAACTTTTACGGGGATAGAGGAAGAGAGGGGCTGAAAATGAGGAAAGGATTGAAGAAAAAGATTTCTAGGTGTTTTAAAATTAAGAGGTTTACTAGGCATCCTATTGATGAGGAAGGTTGCTGTAAGGATGACTTCCTCCCAATAAAATTTAGGCACATTAGTAGAGAACATAAGAGATCTAGCAACTTCTAACAAATGTCTATTTTTCCTCTCGGCAATACCATTTTGTTGAGGAGAATCTACACAAAATGTGAAGGATCTGAATTTTGCTTTGAAATTGAGTTTCTATTAGACTATGAAATCTTTAAACACTTTTTCAGTTTCTAACTTTTCTCTCATGAGAAATGTCCAAGTGAGCCTAGTGTGATCATCGACAAAAATGATGAACCATCTAAAACCATCAATATTCTTAACTTGGGAAGGGCCCCAAATGTCATTGTGTATGGTGGAAAAAGGTTTTATATTTAAAGGGAGGATAAGTGTTCATTGTATGCTTAGCAAGAGGACAAATTTCACAAGAAAAAGATTGAGGATTTTTACCAATAAACAATTATGGTAACAATTTGGCAAGATATTGAAAACTAGGATGTCCTAATCTGTAATGCCATAAAAGAACATTTTTTGAGGATTCTGTTGGAAAAACAAGGAAAAGGATAAATAGAGCTTGAGTGTGCTTGTCCACTTTGAGAAGGCTGCCCTTGAAGAATGTAGAGGCCACCACACAACCTAGCACTGCCAATCACTTTCCCCGATTCCAAAGCATGTAATTTACAACCAAGAGGTGAAAAATTAGCTGTGCATTTTAAGTCAGCGGAAATTTTACTGACTGAGATGAGATTGCAAGCTAATTTAGGAACATATAACACATGTTGCAGTATTAAATTCCGAGATATTTTAACAGAGCCACTTCCTAAAATGGAGGAGAAAGAGCCATCATCAATCTTTATTTGAGAGGAGATTGATGAAGGCTGAAATGTATGGAAAAGTGAGGCATTGCCAGTCATATGATCTGAGGCCCCTGAATCCACAATCCACTCGAAACACTCAGTAGTACTAGCCATGGACGCAACAAATGAACTACCTTCTGGGATTATAGTAGCACTGTTCGATGCAGATTTTTTTAGAATTTTTATGGTAGTAATTTGGGTGGTGGGGATATTTGATGTGTCATCAAGAATAGGATTTTGTTCTGTTTCAGAACTGATTTTAGCGGAAGTAGAAATATCAACCATGTTGAGAGTTGATAGGATCGGAAAATTAGACTGATACCATGTAGAAAGGTACTGAAAAGAGTCTCAATTTGAGTACTCTAATTTCTATCATTTATTTGATAAAGAAAGACTATATTTATAGATTACAAGAGAGAGCCGAAACAAGGAAAAACGAATTACAAATAAATTACAAGTATCTAATTCCTTATTTACAGTTATTAACAAGATATTAAGAAGATAATTGTTAACTAATAGCAACTTGATATTAAGGAATTTACATCCCTAATTTTCTCAATCACACAATCCACACAAACTAACCACACTATGTTTATCAAGACCACTTCCGAGAACAAAAAGGCTATCTTAATAGTCTATGTTGATGATATAATCATTACGGGTGATGATTCTCTGGAAATAAAAAATTTGAAGTCCTTGGCAACTGAATTTGAGGCCAAAGATCTCAGTTACTTGCGATACTTTCTAGGGATGGAAGTGGCTACATCAAGCACGGGAATTGTGATCAATCAAAGAAAGTACATTCTAGACTTACTTTCAAAAACTGGAATGATGGGTTATAGACCTGCCGAGACACCTATGGAGTATAACTTGAAATTCAGAACTGGTAACAAAGGAACTCTCATTGATAAGGAGCATTATCAAAGGCTGGTAGGTAAGTTGATTTATTTATCACTTACAAGACAAAATATTGCCTTCTCAGTTAGCATCATAAGTCAGTTCATGAATGACCCGAGAGAGGAGCACCTAGAAACAAAGACTAGAATCTTGAGATATTTGAAAATGACGCCAGGCCATGGACTAATTTTTACCAAGAATGAGAGTAGAAAAGTGGAGGTTTTCACAGATGCAAGTTGGGAAGGAGAGCTCACACTCAGAAAATCCACTAGTGGATATTGTACTCGAGTTTGGGGTAATTTGATAACCTGAAAAAGCAAGAAACAATCTGCAGTGGCAAGAAGCAGTGCAGAAGCTGAGTTTCGAGCATTTGCTCAAGGGATCTGTGAAGGAATTTCGGTTCAAAGACTCTTGACAGAACTAAAATTAAATCAAAGTGAGGATTTTGAACTTCAATTTGACAGTAAATCCGCAATCAGTATTGCAAAGAATCCTGTCCAAAATGACATAACAAAACATGTGGAGCTAGACCGACATTTCATCTCTGAAAAGATTACAAATGGGACAGTCAAGCTTAACTTTGTGCCTACTCACAAACAACTAGCCGATGTGCTCACCAAGGCACTTCCGAGAAATACCCTTGATGAGCTCACATCCAAGTTGGGACTTTACAATGTATACTCACCAGCTTGAGGGGAGTGTAGATTGTAGAAATTGCAGAAAGTTAGGGAATCTTATTCCTAAATATCTAATAGCTGATATTCAAGATTTTATCAATAAATAGGAGCAAATTTGTAGCTACTGATTTTGTGTAATAGGTGCAGATATAGTTGATGATTTTTGTGTAATTATTCCTTAGATTACACTATCTTGTAAACTATAAATAGGAGCTGTTGTTATCAATAAAATATTAAGAAAAAATAGAGAAAAACATTCTTCTCTGCCTCAAAATCACTATTGTCCACACAAGTCTATTTGCGAACATAGCTCCTAATTTGGCTAACAAGGAGATACCCCTTTGTTGGTAACAAGAGAAACTATTCACCACGATGCAGTATTACTGAGCCCTACAATGAAAAAAAAAACTCAAAGTCTAGTTTGATTAACCTCAAATCCTGCAAAGAGGAGAAATTTAAGGCAAAAATATATAAGAGAATGCAGATGAACAACCATAAGGAAAAAGGAGTTAGTGCTCAGTTCAGATTATCCTTTTTTTCCCTAATATTTCATAATGCTTTCCTATCTACAAAAACCTTCAAAATTTATTACTATTTGAAGCCTGTTCTTTTAGAAGGGGAAAGTTTTTATATCAACAACTCACCTATCAAACAGACCCTAAATAAATGAATGGTTTCTTGCAGCTTCAGCTTTAGACTTTGCTTAGTATGAAGGGCGAAAAGTAGCAAGGATGACAGATTAGTTAATCTAATGGTTAACTACAAAGTAGGAAAGTGATTACGAATCTTAACCATTTGATGAACATGTTTTCTATCCTCACTCCTTTCCATCCTTCGTATGAAGCAAAGCTAGGCAGTAGTTTCTTCTGATGGCTAAACCTTAACCCATAAGATTCATGATTCTTGATGGTTAGAGCCATATTTAGGTTCAAAACTAGAACCGATACCAAAATGCTATCCCGTATATATAATGAATCCTGAAAATAAAATGATTGAATAAAAAGAAACTATATAATGAGGGTCGGTGCAAGTGAACCCAATTTGTAGGCTAGTTTTGGTAATTGTTGGGAATTAGGATATCCTAGAATATATATACTATAGAGAAACAGAATAATATTTATTCTGTAATTTTCATTCATACATAATTCATCGTTACAAACTAATTTAAAGACTCTAAATGTAGGACTTTTAGTTACATTAGGATTCCTAGTTACATTTAACTACTAACTCTTTAATTCGGATAAACTAGCACTCCCCCTCAAGCTGGAGAGTATACATTGTATAATCCCAACTTGAACATAAACTTTTCGAATATGATCTTTGGCAGAGCCTTTGTCAGGATGTCTGCCACTTGTTCCTCTGTTGGAACATAGGATAAAGATGCAACTCCATTGTTGAGTTTTTCCACTATGAAGTGTCGATCTATCTCAACATGTTTAGTTCGATCATGTTGAATAGGATTCTTTGCAATCTGAATTGCAGATTTGTCACAGAAAATCTCAATTTTTTTTGTCATGATTCATTCCGAGTTCTTCAAGTAACTTGTGTAGATCTTCAGCATTGCTTCTTGAAACCACCGTTTGCTTTTTACTCTTCCAAGTGACTAAGTTACCCCAAACAAAGGTACAATAACCACTGGTAGATCTTCTATCTGTGAGTTCACTGGCCCAACTCGAATCTGAAAACACCTTGATACTTCTGTCTAAACTCTTTCTAAAAAACAGACCATGACCATGTATCCCTTTTAAATACCTCAGTATTCTTTTTGCAGCTTCCATGTGTTCTTGTCTAGGATCAGTCATATGCTGGCTAATAATGTTTACTGAGAATGATATATCTAGTCGAGTTAGGGATAAATATATCAACTTCCCTACCAATCTTTGATATAACCCCTTGTCTGCTTTTGGCCCTAAATCTGTTTTATTAAATTTCAGACCAGCATCTCGTCTACTGGTTTACAGCCCAATAACCCAGTTTCTTCTAGTAAATCCAGCACATACCTTCTTTGATTTATGACCAGCCCCTTGCTTGATCTAGCCACTTCCATGCCTAGGAAATATCTAAGTTTTCCTAGGTCTTTTCAAACTCCTTGCTCAGCTTTTTCTTTAACAAACATATCTCTTCTTCATCATCTCCTGTCAAGATTATATCATCCACATACACTATAAGGATAACTCTTTTTTTTGTTTTTAGTTACCTTAGAAAATAGTGTTGTCAGACAAAAACTGTTTGTAGCCCATCTCCAAAATGGCTCTGGTAAATCTCTCAAACCAAGCCCTCAGTGACTGCTTCAAGCCATAAAGTGAGTTATTGAGTTTGCACACTTTTTGGCAATTTCCATCTTCCTCAAGTCCTGGTGGTATCTGCATAGAAACCTCGTCCTTCAAGTTTCCATTCAAAAAAGTATTTTTAATATAAAGTTGATACAAATTCCAGTCACAATTCACAGCTAAGCTTAATAAGACTCGAACATAATTAAGTTTAGCTACTGAGGAAAAAGTTACCTTGTAGTCAATTTCATAGGTTTGTGTAAAACCTTTAGCAACCAGCCTTGCTTTATGTCTCAAAATACTACCATCTGAATTGAATTTAATAGCAAATACCCACTTACAGCCCACTATTTTTTTACCTTGAGGAAGGTCAGTAACAACCCAAGTGTTGTTCTTCTTTAGGGCCTCAACTTCTTCAACTCCCCTCTTCCACTTAGGACATTGTAAAGCCTCTTCAATCAATTCTGAAATCTGTTCTTCATCTAAACAAGTTGTAAATGCTCTAAAAGAAGGCATCAATTTTCCATAAGCTGCATTTGTCTAACCCCTTTTCTCTTAGCAATAAGCAAATATTCAAGTTCAAGCAAATGAGAAGGAATTTCAATTGAGTCATTACCTCCATTGTCTTCACTGGCAGCTGGACTCAAGTCCAATTCTCGACAGATATCATATTACAAAATGGTCTAAGGTATTATCTTTCTTTTCCTAGTATAAACTTGTATAGGTTTAGTAGGCTGTAAAGCTGATTTAGGTTGATTTGTGAAGTAAATGGAGTTGTCATGGAGGAATGATTGTTTGGGAATGAAGGTGAAGATCTAGGAGGTTCAACAGGAACTTGGGAATCAAGTAAAGGAGGACAACTAGAAGGTAAAAAATCAGAGGATATAAGAGGAAGAACCTGACTGTGAATAGGCTGAAAATCAGTGTAATTCTCCCCCGAGTTGCAGCCTTGGAGAAATAAGGTTCCTATTCAATAAAGGTAATGTAAAGTTGTAAAAAATTTACAAGTAGGAGGGTGAAAACATTTGTAGCCATTCTTTAGTGAAGAATAACCAACCAGAACACACTTTAGAGGTTTCAGATCTAATTTGGTCCTAGTGGGATCTAAATTATGCACAAAAACAGTGCACCCAAACACTCTCAAAGGAAGAACTGAGGACATGGGTTTAAAATGAGGGAAACTCTTTAAGAAAACATCCCTAAGAGACTGATAATGTAAATTTACTAGGCAACCTATTTATAAGGTATGTAGCTGTTAACAGTGCCTCACACCACAAAACTTTGGGACATGGTTTGTAAAAAGTAAGGCTCTAGTGACTTCCAATAAGTTTCTATTTTTTTTCTTTTTGCCACTCCATTTTGCTGTGGAGTGTTAACACAAGAGCTTATATGAACTATACTTTTTTCAAGAAAGAATTGACCTAAAGAATGCGTAAAAAACTCACCCCCATTATCAGATTTATAAATCTGAATTTTACATTGAAACTGTGTTTCTACCATGTAGAATTTTTGAAAAACAATAGACACTTTTGACTTTTCTTTCAATAAATAAGCCCAACTAGTTCGAGTATGATCATCAATAAAAGGGACAAACCACCTACACCCATTAGCATTCTTCACCTTAGAAGGACCCCAAACATCGTTGTGAATTAATGAGAAAAGATGTGAGGGTTTATGAGAGGATGGTAAAAAAGTTGCTCTGGTTTCTTTAGCAAGTGGACAAATGTGACATTTAAAAGAAGACGATTTTTTATTAATAAATAAATCTGGAAACATTTTTGCAAGATAATAAAAATTGAATAACAAGATCAAACTGTCCTAAGGAATTAAAACAATGTGGTAAAGGTGTATGGGCAAAATTGTTAGTGCGGGAAAGGACATAAAGACCACGTTGCAATCTAGCATTGCCAATCCTCTTCCTTGAAGCCAATACCTGTATAAAACAACATTTATCAGTAAAACTAAATAAACAATTCAGATCCTTAGAAAGCTTGCTTACTGATAGCAGTCTACAATCTAAACTAGGCACAAAAAGAACATCCTCAAGAAGAAGGTTACTGTTAATAAAAATAGAACATGTTTCTTTAATTGATGCAAGGGAACCATTGGTTGTTCTAATAAAATTCTTTGAGCAAGAAGTAAAAGTAGAGAATAAATCTCTGTTACCAATCATATGATCAGAAGCACCAGAGTCAACTATCCAAATCGAGAGATTTGTAGTAGAAAGAAAAGCAGTGGAGGAGGATTGATTCCGGTTACCTTCATCTTCCACCAAGGCCAGATGCCCTTCACTAGCACCATTAAATAGGCTAAACAGCTTCTGCAACTCTAACATTTGCTGTTTAGTGAAACCACTAGTTGAATTAGTGGTGACTGCATTGGAGTAGGATTCCCTAGGAACCCTCTGGGTTGATGGTTTCCAATCTGTTGGCTTGTCGTGCAGCTTCCAACAAGTCTACTTGAAATGACCTGGTTTCTTGCAGTAATTGCACACCATCCTTCCCTTCCTTTTTGGAGCAGAGGAAGTTTGAGTAACCAAGGCAGAACTCTCAGAAACAAGGACATCTTGAATCGTGTAGGATCTACTTTCTTCTCGCCTAACCTAAGAAAACACTTTCCTATGAGAGGGTAAAGGGTTGCAGCTAAGAATTATGGATTTGATCGAGTCCCAATCTCTGTTAAGACCATTTAGAAACTGGAAAATCCTCTTTTGTGTAGTGATCTTCTATAATGCAGCATCATTGGCAGTTTCCCATTCATTTGCCTCAAACAAATCTATTTGTTGCCATAGATTTGTTAAAGCAGTATAAAATTGTGTAACATTTGTCCCTTCTTGCTTGAAATTTGAAGCCTTGCTCTCAATACCAAACAACTCAGAATTGTTGTTGATACATGAGTAGGTGTCTTTAACAACATTCCAAACTTCATTTGTTGTTTCATAGAGAAGAAATTGAGATCCAACTTTTCGAGACATTGTGTTGAGCAGTCATGACATGATTGCCATTCTCTTGAGCCCACTTCTCAAAACCCTGATCATCATCAGAGGGTTTCTTAACTTTGCCATTGATGTACCCTAGAGTTCCTCGACCAACAAGGAAAATCCTAATAGATTAGCACCCTTCAAGATAATTGGTGCCTACAAATCTGAGACAAGTAACATCCGCACCTGTTACTTCTGAAAAATCTGCCACGCCGACAGTAGAGGTTGAGGAGGATTGCAGCTCACTCGACATCCATTGATTTTGATTGTCCATCAGAAAAGAAAATCTTGAGAGGATCGAAATTAGACTGATACCATATAGAGAAACAAAATAATATTTATTCTGTAATTTTCATTCATACATAATTCATCGTTACAAACTAATTTAAAGACTCTAAGTGTAGGACTTTTAGTTACATTAGGAGTCCTAGTTACATTTAACTACAAACTCTAATCCCTTAAGTAGGAGACATTAATATAACTACTAAACTAGAGTTTATTTACAAAACTAACTCTTTTATTCGGATAAACTAACATATACATGTGTACGTATGTATGTATGTATACATATAATATATAGTGAAATCACACCCTAAACAAGTCTTTGACTTGTACTTATGCAATTTGCCCCAAACTTTTTCTCAGTTCACCTATAATATATAACATATATGACCACGGAGATTGTATATAAAACAATCTTTTAGAATCATGCACATTTTCATGTTATATTACTCTGTTTCTACCTTCCTGATGTGGTCTCCTTCAACTTGATCCACGCACTTTAGTAAATTCTCCAACGTGCCTACACATAAGGAAAATCATAAACAAATACAAAACATAGACAGACTAGGAGAAATGTAAGTGGTGAAGAATAGAAGAGAGAACGCAATCACGAAAATCAGTAGCTCTAAAGTAAATAAAAAAGAGCAACCTATCTACAATTTCATGTACTTTGCATAAAATATTAGTAAACTAAAGCATAATGAAGTACACAAAATAATTCTTAATTAAACATAATTATAATCTTTTGAGCAATGATACATATCACATATTCATTGAAACCAACATTTCAAGACGATGAGTTGGAAATACTAATGTGACTCGTATGGATTCCAATATCCACAAACATGCCTGATACAATAATATTACTTCTTAACCTTTCTAAGGGGATTATTAACATGGAAATGGTAGCTTCTACATCTGTTCAACCTGAGCAAGTGTTGGAACCAATCATAATTCCTTTCCCCTAGAGGCTTCACCAAACAACAGATGGTACACCTGCAACAACTGTTCAACAGATTCGCTGGGAGCAGTGTAGGAAATCTGGCTTTCGCAGACAATGATGGAACACAGACAAACTCTTCATTGACTGCACTTCTTTCTCCTACGATCACACCAGCATGGATTGTCGACTCTGGTGCTTCTGAACACATGACTGGTAACAGGGAATTGTTTTTTCAATTTAAAAATTCCTCCTCTCAGAATTCTGTCAAATTAGTTGATGGTTCTTTCTCAACAATTCAAGGGAGTGGTTCGGTATTTCATACTGATGATTTAATCATTCACAATGTGCTTTTTGTGCCTAGTCTGAATTGTAATTTATTGTCAGATCGCAAGCTATACAAAGATTTAAATTGTGTTTTCAAGTTCACTGATTCTGAGTGTTTTTTACAGGAGCTGGACTTAAAAAAGAGGATTGGCACTGCTCGCTTGCAGAATGGTTTATATGTTCTTCACAGTACACGAAATCCTATTATTTCACCTTCTAAATTTTGTTTCAATTCCTTAGGACAGTCTGATGTTACGTTATGGCATTTTAGGTTAGGCCACCCAAATTTCTCCTATCTTGCAAAATTTTTTCCTCAATTATTTGTTAATCAAAAACCTTCTTCCTTTAAATGCCATATATGTCCACTTGCGAAACAAACAAGAACATCTTACTTACCGTACCCTCACATCCTTTTTCTCTTATCCACAGTGATGTTTGGGGTCCTTCTAAAGTGAAGAATATTACTGGTAGCAGATGGTTTGTGACCTTTATTGATGACCATAGTAGAACAACTTGGATTTATCTCTTGAAAGAAAAATCTGAAGTGGCTAGTGTGTTTGAGAAATTTTATAACATGGTTGAAACCCAATTTTATTCAAAAATTCAAATCTTTAAATCTGATAATGGAGGAGAATTCTTCACCAAGTCTTTAAGTGATTTTTTCAAGGAGAAAGGGATAGTTCAGATCAGTTCTTGTGTTGATACTCCCCAACAGAATAGAGTCGCAGAAAGGAAAAATAGGCATCTACTAGAGGTAACCCGAGCCTTATTGTTTACTCACAATGTTCCTAAATATCTATGGGGAGAAGCCTTATTAACCTCCACATATCTTATTAATCGCATGCCTAGTAGAGTTTTAAATTTCCAAACACCTAGAGATGTTCTTTTATCTTGTTTTCCTCATTTTAAACCTTTGTCCTTTACCCTTCCTTTGAAAGTTTTTGGGTGTACAATGTTTGTTAGAAACTTCGATCCTTCTAAGTCTAAACTTGATCCTAAGTCTCTCAAATGTGTGTTCGTAAGATATTCTTCACTAAAGAAGGGCTACAAATGTTACCATCCACCTTCTCGAAAAATTTTTGAACCGAAACCTTATTTTCCAGCGGCTGCAATTCAGGGGGAGAATTTCGATGATTTTCAGCCTTCTCACAAACAGGTTCCTTCTTCTTTTACTTCTCCTTTAATACCTCCTACTTGTCCCTTATCAATTGAGCCTCAAACTTCTTTTTCTCCCTCTAATGTTTTACCTATTTCCTAACCTATGATCCCGTCTACACCCCATCCTTCTCCTACTGTCACGCCGGCAAGAACTCAAAATTTAACCAAATCTTCTTCACAGCCCCCTAAACAACTGCAGGTTTATACCAGAAAAAGGAGGATCATTCTAGAAACCATTCTGCAATGTGGTACTTGTCAAGAATTGGATTTCAGTACAACTGCTTGTGAAGACAATGGAGGTAATGAAAGTTATGAACCACCTAGCTCCTGTAATGTTTTTCACTCGGCTGGCTCCCCATAAGTCACTATGAATTAAAGAGAATGGTCGAGACTGGTTATAGGATTTTACTGGGTATGGTACTCGGGTGTGTTTGGATAATTGACAGATTTCACACTTCAAGGAATCAATATTTTTATTTCTAAATAACAGTGGAAGGTGTTTTTTTAAGTACAAGAAGTTTGGATGTCCTAGTCTACGGTGCCATAACATGATTGTGGCTTCCTTGGAAGTAGATAGAGCCAGCCCTTCTTGTCCACTGTCTTTATTCCAAACATAGAGACCATCATCAACTTTAGCAGTGCCAATCATCCTCCCCGATTTCTGTTCCTGTACCACACAACCATTTGCAGAAAATTCAGCAAGAACACTTTCATCCTTAGTTTACTGATTGAAAGTAAACTGCAGGACAAGTTTGGAACATGTAACACTTCATCAAGAGAAAAATTCTTTGTTAATTGAATTTTCCCAATACCAGCTACAGGTGAGTAAGAACCATCAGCAATACGGATTCAGGACTGATTATGACATGGTGTGTAGGTGTGAAATAAGGTGGAGTTACCTGTCATGTGATCAGAGGCACCCGAATCGAGTATCCAAGAGGATTGGTTGTTAGCTTCAAAAATACTGTTGAGAGCAATACCTTGAGTGGCTAAGGATCCATGAGCAGTGGTAGTGCCTAGTATCTTATGAAGAGCCTCAAGTTGATTTTTGGTTAGGCGAACATCAAGGACTTCATCTACAGCAGTGGAGGTGTTAGAGGACACTAGTGCAGCCTTATTTTCCTTCGAATTTTTTCCAGGATAACCATGTAGTTTGAAGCATTTTTCCTTTGTATGTCCTACACGGTTGCAGTGGCTGCACCATGGCCTGGTCGAGCCTGAATCATTCCCAGCACGGGGCCTTTGTGATTGAGGGCCTCTGGAGATAAGAGCTGAGTTTTCAATGGGACGGTAACCATCAGTTGTCACAGGTTTAGGTTCCTTTAAATCTCCCATCATGACAAGTCGGCGCTTCTCTTCTCTTCTAACTTCTGCAAATGCTTCACCAATGGTTGGCAGGGAGGTTCTGCCCAGAATTCTACCACGTACCTCATCAAGCTCTCGGTTCAGCCCTGCCAGAAACTCATAGAGACGTTCTTTGTTGAGATGAGTCATAAACTTGGTATGTTCCTCGCCTTCTCCCCAGTCTGCCTCATAGTACATGTCCAATTCCTGCCACAAAATTTTCAGATTATTGTAATACTGAGTTACTTCAAGTGTTCCTTGTCGGATATCCTTCAACTTGAGTTTGATCTCAAATACTTGGGAGGCATTTCCAAGATCTGAGTAGTTTTCTTTGATAGCATCCCACATATCTTTTGCAGTTTTGAAGAAGAGGTAGGTGCGACTAATATGGCCTTCCATTGAATTAATTAACCAAGCCATTACGATCGAGTTGTTGAGTTCCCACGTTCCATAAGTTGGATCTGTTGTGGCTGGTCGTGGAATATCTCCATTGATATATCCTAGTTTTCCACGACCACGGATCACCATAATGACCGATTGGGACCACTGTAGGAAATTTTTTCCATCTAGCCGATGGTTGGTGATTATAAGGGAGGAATTAAGATCCCCTTGAGAAGTTCCTTGATTGCTGTTTGGAATCATTTCTGAGGTTTCAGTCTCAGACAAAGTTTCAACAGTGTCAACCATAGGAAGGAATAAAATAGAAGGAAAGAGAGATTAAGAGAAGGGATGTTTGGGACGAGAGATTAGAGATGACAGGATCAAAAATCCTAAAGCTCTGATGCCATGAACAAACTTAGAAAGAAGATTGTTATCTTTTTCTAATTAGGTTACAGCCTTTATAAGATGATCTAAGTACAAATAAGGAAATAATTTCCTAGAAATCACTAACTTCCTAAGAATTAGAGACTAATATTATATCCTACTATACAAGGTAATTACAAGGACTAAGCCAAGAATTATGTCCTTAATTTTAGGGATTCTAACAGTTTTGTCTATTTATCTCATTCAAGAATTTCATATTTCTTGAAGTCTTTCTCCAAGTCAGTCATAGTAACCTTTAACTAAAACAACACTTGATTTTGATGTGATGAAATCTCCTAAATATAGAAGTTAAGGCCATTGTAGTATTGCCCGTAATGTTTTGCTTTCCGAATAACTACAATTAAATGGACTAATAGTTATTTGTTGGAGAAACAGGTAATAGAAGCAAGGAACCTATAAAAAGATAACAACAAAACGAGCTTTCCCATGATTAACCTGCTAGTGAAAAAGAAACTGAAACGATAACAAAAGCAACTAACAGGACTTTTAACACGGAAGATATCAAGAGTCAGGAAGTCACTAGAGTAGCATTATTGGTATTTATATTTGAAAGCAAAAAGAAAAATGGGGTTTATTATCCTGTATGGTCAAGAAAATTCCAGAAGACGTGTTATCCGATTATATTTTTCATTCATTTCTGTTGATGGAATGGGTATAATATGCGTATTGGACTTCAAAATTCCTTAAAACAAAAAAGCACATGCAAACCCCCTCTCAATTTATAAGGAGCAAGAACATAAAGATCAGATCTTTTTTACATGGAAGAACTAGCCTTTAGTGCTAGTTATACACAATTGTAATGTGTGTTCACTTGTGCAACGTGTATACACACACACACGGCTTCACCTTAATTATCCAGTTTTACCAACTCATACTATTCCAAATCCCGTCATTGATTTCTTATAGATCGGTCTATTTTCAGCATCTTGACCACACAATAGAATAAAATTGCATCAAAAAGCATACCTTTCCCTATGACATTTTCTTTTGAAGAAATAGATGAACGACCAAATGGAATTCCTGAAAAGAAGAGGTTTTTTATTAAAAATAATTGCTTGGAAGAAGAGCTTCAGAATCCATGGAACTCCATGCTATTGAAAACAAAAGGGATCACAACACTAGATGACCCTATCCAGCACATAAAGAGCAGAAATCCCCCAAAAATAAAACTAAATTAGATGCATAGCAATCCAAGATAGTTTCAAATAGCATCAAAAGGTTTCATTTTGATCATATAGGGCATCTCAAAGATGCTACAGAAGTTAGTACAACTTCAACGAACAAGACTATTAGATTTCATCAATGTCCTTAAACAATATTTTGTGCACAAACTGAAAAATTTTGTCTTAAACAAAATGTCTACCTCTTTTATTAAATCATAAGTCCAATTAATTTCAACATTTGCAAGTATTTCTTAGACAAATAAGCTAATATTGGAAAGAGTTTCAGATCTTCATACAAAGACTTTAAATCAAACTAAAGGACTTTTACACTCCATATGAAATAAGCATTCAAAGGCTTTTTTCACATATGAAAGAGCTTATGGGCACAAAAACTAGCTCAAAAAATATACCCTTTTTGCTCAATAGTGAAAAGCAAAGAGCAAATTAGGGCTTTCAACCAAAACCGTTAGTGAATGACTTCCACAGCCCTTGATATCGACATGCTAAGAGAGGGAGTGTGAGTGAGAGATGAGACAACTTTTTTGAACTAGAACCATACTTATGTAACACCTTGCACCAATGACTTGGAACGAGAATGAGAACTATACAAACCCGACCAACAATCACTAAAAGAACAAATTTGAAAACTTAATTTCCCCAAAGCATCAAAGATTAGTCAGAGTTTCTATACAAATCACATCTCCATGTAGCCCAAAATCTGAAATCTAGAACAAGCAGCATACCTACGTAGATGTGTGTATGAAAGCATGATAGATACAAGACGAAAAGTACACATAACTCGAGAAAATTAACAGCCCACAACGGTATTCACAATTGAGAGACTGCTTTGAAGTTGATTTTTTATTAAGAGAACCTACGTTTATCTGGTACTTCAGCAGTGATGGAAGAAAAAACAATGCACAACTAAAAGAAAAATGAATTGTTGAGGATTCTCCTAACCAAAATATTCCAAGAGTGGGACACTGCACTAGATGATATATTTCTATTAAATATGAAAATTACAAATTTCAGAATCCTCGTAGGAAATGTCAGCTTACATGGCAACATGAAGGGAAAAAAATTCCATGGAGAAATAAATGGTAATAACATGAAGGAAATTTCTATTAAACTAGACCAGACATTGCTTTTCCAGTCAATGTTATTAGTCAACACATGACTGATCCAAGAGAAGACCACATGGAAGCTGCAATAAGAATTTTGAGATATTTGAAAGGAACACCAGGGCATGGACTGCTATTTAAAAAGACTCAAGAAATGACTGTATTTTTTCAGATTCAAGCTGGGCGAGTGAACTGACAGACAGTAGATCAACTAGTGGCTATTGCTCCTTTGTTTGGGGAAATCTAGTGACCTGGAGGAGTAAGAAACAAACAATTGTGTCTAGAAACAGTGTTGAAGCAAAATACAGGGCTTTAGCATTGGGAATGTGTGAAGGAATTTAGATGTTGAAGCTACTGAAGGAGCTAAACGTAAACCAGAAAGAAAATTTTGAAATTTTCTGTGACAATCAGTCCACCATACAAATTGCTCGGAATCAGGACCAAACACGTGGAAGGCATTTTATCACAGAAAAGATTACTAGTGGGACAGACTCTTTATCCTATGTTCCTACTGAAGAACAAGTGGCAGATGTGCTTACAAAAGCACGACCAAAAGCTTCCTTCGATAAGTTCTTATTCAAGCTGGGATTATACAATGTATATTCTCCAGCTTGAGGGGGTGTAAGATTATCTGAGAGCTATTAGAGTTTTAGTTAGTGTTATAATTATATGTAATTAATAGTTAGTAGTTTACTTAAAGTCTATCTCCTTAAAGATAAGAGTTAGAAGTTTGTTGTATTTAGGACTGCTAATTGTATCTAAAGTCCTACTCTAAGAGTCTTTATAAAGCTGTAAAGCAAGAAGAATCATTTAACAGAGAATAAAAATAATTTCAGTTTTCTATTATTCAATACTGTTATTCTACATACTGTTTTTCTACACAAGTTAGATAGGTCAGCTCAAAGCTATTTGATTCTTCCCTACTCCATTTTGTAACACATTTTTTAATATAAATTATGAAATAAAAACAACAAAATGCACTGTTAAAAACAACAAGAATGGCGGTAACTGAACCATATCACTCTTTTGGTTGGGTTTCTACATATTATGTTTAGCTCGGTCCAATTTGATTAGTCCAGTTTAGGTTTCTTCCCATGAACACTCCTTCGTCAATGGGAGTGTATATGAAACAAAAGTTCAGTGGAGTATGGAAAATATTCCCTAGGGCACCGGGAGCATTACCAGTTAAAATCAGTTTCATTTAAAATCCATTTCCAAAAGCTTAACTATTTATTTGAATAGTAACAACGCATATAAGGATTATGAATTAAGTAATATAAGGAAAAATATTACTGAAATTTAAATCTCACCATCATGGTCAAACACGACCTGCATGAGAAAGGGGGAAACGTGTAAGGAACATTAGGTAACTGGAAAATTATACAGCTATAAACAGTAAAGTGACAATGAAAAAAAAACTGCAAGGACAACCTATAAAATCATAGTAAGGAATAACTATGGACAGCCTAGCCCAAAGCCATAGAAAAAAAAATTCCAGCAATACAGCTTAAAAGGCAATGCAGATTATGCAATGAACAACTTTCCAAGAGTGGAAGTTACTGAATAGTCGACATAGATTCTCCATAATTTGTGTTAACTTACCGGGAAAAAAATCATTGTAGAATTGTATGAAATTCTCTCACAATTATTCACAAGAAAACTTAGAATATATACACATAGTTGACTCTCTGATAAAGGAAACTAAATATTCTCTAATAACTATAGAGATGTTATTCTAAGGAATATCTATAAAGGTCTACATGCCATAACTAACAGATACAGACTTTAGTACATAGAATATTTCCATTCTAACTAGTATTAACCTACACTCCCCCTCAAATTGGTGTGTATATGTTGTATACACCTAGTTTGGATGCAAAACCATCAAAAATTACTCTTGGAAGTGCTTTGGTGAAGATATCAGCAATCTGGTTAGTAGTAGGAATGTAGTTAAGCTTCACAGTCCCATTATTAGCCTTCTCAAAGATGAAATGTCTATCTATTTCGATATGTTTGGTTCTATCATGCTGCACCGGATTTTTAGCAATACTTATTGCTGATTGACTGTCACTGTAAATATACAGTTCTGATTTTTCACCCAGTTCTAACTCAGTGATGAGTTTTTTAATCCACATCCCTTCACAAATTCCAAGGGCCATTGCTCTAAACTCTGCCTCTGCGCTACTTCTAGATATCACAGACTGCTTCTTGCTTCTCCACGTGACCAAATTGCCCCATACAAATGTACAATAGCCACTTACTGACCTTCTATCTGTTAATTCACCTGCCCAACTTGAATCTGTGTAAACCTTTACTGTTCTGTCCTGGTTTTTTCTGAAAATGAGTCCAGAGCCTGGTGTGAATTTTAAATACCTCAAGATCCTATTTACTGCTTCCATGTGTTCTTCTCGAGGATCACTCATGTATTGACTTACTATGCTCACTGAATAGGCAAGATCAGGTCTTGTGAGTGATAGATAAATTAATTTCCCTACCAAACGTTGGTAAGATTCATTGTTTACTGGATTCCCAAGTCTATCTTTACTGAATTTCAGACCTGGTTCCATTGGAGTGTCAGCTGGTCTACACTCAAGCATCTTGGTCTCTGCAAGTAGATCTAAAATATATTTTCTTTGGTTAATGACTAACCCTTCTTTAGATCTAGCTACCTCCATTCCCAAGAAGTATCTAAGATTCCCCAAATCCTTTGTCTCAAACTCCTTTGCTAGAGCAATCTTTAGTCTTTCTATCTCCTCTGTATCATTTCCTGTGATAACCATATCATCGACATACACAATTAGGAGAGTCATTTTACCATTTGGCGTAATCTTTCTGAACAAGGTATGATCTGCTTGGCTTTGTTTGAAATCATTTTGAACCATGGCTCTAGTAAATCTGTCAAACCATGCTCTTGGAGATTGTTTCAATCCGTACCTTAGTTTTAAAGGGCGCTAGGCGCTCCAAGGCGCAAAAGGTCCTTGGAGCCGAAGCGCTAAGCGCTAGGCGAAGGCGCTCGCCTTTCGTAGGTGAGGCGCACTCTTTATCCTAAAAATTTATAAATTAACCCTAGAGTATATTTTGTACTTAAAAACCTAATAATTTATATTATAGACTCTAAAATATCAAAATATTTTAATTAGATGTAAATTTCAAAACTATTAAAAATAAATATATTAAAATATTGATAAATTTATATTATTTAAATATGTAAGTTTAATATTTTATTTAAATTACTAAATATTTAAAAATATATGTTATTTTATTATATTAGTTTATATCAAAATAATATTAAAATTAATATTTTGGTTTAGATTAATTATTTGGGTAACAAAATTAATAATATAATTTTCATAAAATTTAAATAATAATAACAAAATCCTATAATAAAAGAATAATGCAGAAAAAAAAACTCAAATTTATTTTGAAGAAGAGCTGATGCACGTTTTTTTATAATATGTGAAGGAAAAATAATTAAAATAATAAAATCTGACAGCCTTGGAATCAATCCAACACCCACCAACACAACTTTTAAAACATAATAAATGCAGTAAAGTGAACAGTCGGTTCACCAAAACCAACCCACTTCTTCTTCTTCTTCAACTTAAAAGTTTTATCCTTTCAAATCCTAAAAGCCCTAAAGTGCAGCGCTTTTCGCCCATTAAAAAGCGCCAAAGGCGTGCGCCTACTGTCGCCCACCGTATGCCGCCTCGCCTTGGCCATGTGAGGCGTTTCTCAGGTCGCCCAGCTGCGCCTAGGCGCGCTTTTTAAAACTAAGATCCGTACAAGGATTTATTTAGTTTGCATACGGTCCCTCTTGTTGTGCTTTCCTTTAAACCTGGTGGAATTTCCATGTATACTTCCTCCTCGAGGTTCCCATTGAGAAAAGCATTTTTGATGTCCAACTGATGCAACTCCCAGTCTTTGTTAACAGCCACTGAGAGTAACACTCTGATGGTGTTTAACTTAGCAACTGGTGCAAACGTTTCTTGATAATCCACTCCATATGACTGAGTGAATCCTTTCGCTACAAGCCTCGCCTTATATCTTTCAATATCTCCATTGGAATGATACTTGACTGTGAAAACCCACTTACACCCAACCACCTTTTTTCCTTCTGGTAGACTGGTTAGACTCCAGGTATTATTCTTCTGCAGTGCTGTGACTTCATCCTCAACTGCTTTCCTCCACTCAGGACTTTTGAAAGCTTCTTCCACTGTCCTTGGAATTTGCACATTGTCAATGCTGGCTGTAAAAGCTTTCAAACCAGATAACAATTTTCCATAGGCCACAAATCTATTAATTGGATGAGCAGTACATTTCCTTACCCCCTTTCGAATAGCAATAGGAAAATCATCCAAATCAGCAATAATAGATTCTTGAGGGATACTATTACCTCCTGTTTCCACGGCAGTAGGGCTCAAAGCTAGCTCTTGGCAAGTGTTAGGCTGACTAACAACTTCAGGAAGTGTTCTTTTCTTTCTTGTATAAACGCTGAATTGTTTATCTGTAAGTTGAGGAGTTATAAGGTCTGGAGAGGTGTGTGGGACAGATTTAAGAGTTGGAGGAGGTGTAGTATAAGGGCTAGACATTTTTGACAAAGGAGAAGGTATGTCTGCTGGATTACTAGTGTTAGTAATCTCAGCTTCATTTGAAGGAACAAGTTGTTGGGAAGAATCAGAACTAGTGATTTCAGCATCGAGAGTTGGCAACGCTGGATTACTAGTGTTAGTAATCTCAGCTTCATTTGAAGGAACAAGTTGTTGGGAAGAATCAGAACTAGTGATTTCAGCATCGAGAGTTGGCAACATAAGCAAGGGTTGTGAAACTGATGGGGACTGAAATTCTCTGTATGTCTCCCCCTGAATAGCAGTCCCTGAAAAATAAGGCTGATGCTCAAAGAAAGTAACGTCAAACGAGATATAGGTTTTTCTGGTTGTGGGAGAGTAACATTTGTAACCCTTCTGACTCGAGGAGTACCCAATAAAAACACATTTTAAGGACCTAGCATCAAGTTTACCTCTATTAGTTGCACATGAACAAAGGCTGTACAGCCAAAGACACGAAAAGGAAGAGCAGAAGAGAGGGGTTTAAAGTGAGGAAAAAGTTGGAAAAGAGTTTCAGTAGGAACCTTAAAACCAAGAGTTTTGCTAGGCATCCGATTAATGAGGTAGGTGGCAGTTAGAAGGGCATCCCCCCAAAGATACTTAGGAGCATTGGCTGAAAACAAAAGAGAGCGGGTGACTTCAAGGAGATGACGATTTTTTCTCTCAGCCACACCGTTCTGCTGAGGTGTGTTAACACAAGAAGTGAGATGAAAAATTCCCTTTTCCCGGAAAAAACTCCCAAGAGATTTTCTAAGATACTCACTCCCATTGTCACTCTTCAAAATTTTAATAGGGGTAGCAAATTGAGTGTGGACCATTTGATAAAAATCTTTGATGCGCTCAATGTCAAATTTATCTTTCATCAAGAATGTCCAAGTTGTCCTAGAAAAATCATCTATGAAGGACACAAACCACCTAGAACCAGCAATACTCTGAACCTTAGAAGGGCCCCAAATGTCACTGTGTATAATCGAAAAAGGAGAAGTAGGCTTAAAGTGGGAAGGCACATAAGATTGCCGAGTGTGTTTAGCCATTTGACAGATTTCACATGTAAAAGAAGAAGGATCTTTATTGATAAATAATGTAGGTAACAATCTCTTAAGATAAGAAAAATTGGGATGTCCCAATCGAAAATGCCACATCATTATCTCATTGGAAAGTAAATTTGAAGGGAAAACAGAGGTATGGAGACCACTGGAACAAGAAGATGAGGAGGACAAAGCATCAAGGACATATAAGCCATTAGACAACCTAGCATTGCCAATCACCATTTTTGAACCCTGCTCCTGAAAAACACAACCAGTAAGACCAAAGTGAACATCACAGATTCCATCATTAATCAACTGTCCAACCGATAACAAATTGCATGTGAGATTAGGGACATAAAGAACTGAAGTAAGTAGAATTTTATCACTCAATCGAATGGAACCCTTGCCAAGCACTGTTGAGAAAGAACCATCAGCAATCTTAATGGAGGAATTAGAGTTGGAGCTCGAAAAAGAATGAAACAGACTGAAATTTCCTGTCATAGGGTCAGAAGCACCAGAATCGACTATCCAACTAGAAGAGGATACTGAAGACAGGGATGGAAGACTACCTTCAGTTGTTGTCAAAGCAGTAGTGGTAGGAGGAGCAGAGAGGCGACTAAAGAGGTGCTGAAGTTCACCAATCTGTTCAGGACTAAAATTGTTGGGCAATGTGTCAGAAGTTGCAACATAAGCTTCTTTCAAAGGTCGAGATTTAGGATTTTTCCATTGGGACCAAGGAAGGTAAATTAGGTAATTATTTCCATTTAGTTTGTAGGATGTTATCGCAGAATAAGAATGTTCTGACATTGGAATATCAAAAGAACCATGGTTGGGGAGAAAACTGACTTCAGAATCAGATTCCATGGAGATTTAGAGATTTGATCGGAAAAAAAAATGGAGAGGATTGACCTAATCTGATACCATGTAGAATTGTATGAAATTCTCTCATAATTATTCACAAGAAAACTTAGAATATATACACATAGTTGACTCTCTGATAAAGGAAACTAAATTTTCTCTAATAACTATAGAGATGTTATTCTAAGGAATATCTATAAAGGTCTACATTCCATAACTAACAGATACAGACTTTAGTACATAGAATATTTCCATTCTAACTAGTATTAACCTACAATCATAAAGTTCATTACTTTACATTCCTTGTTTTTCCGTTGTCTTATAATCAGTGAGCAGTTTAAAATGTTTGTATTCAAAAATTAAGGAGCTTCATCTGAAGAAAAAGTTTTCCATTTAGCTTTTTCCTTTTCAAGATAAGGAATACCATACATTTTTTAGTTATACAAGCTCCAAAGGGAATCTTAATGCCAGCATCCAGCAGAAAACTGTAACTAAATTAACTCATCAAACCAGCTAACCCTATGGCTGAATGTCAGACAAAAATGCATATTTCCTAGTTTTCTACCTAATCAAATGCAATATGTATACTGAAATGGTAGATCAGCAGCTACTTAAGATTAATTTTTGACAGGATAATAATATGCAAACATCCTTGCATGTTAGTAAAATAGTAAAGCCTAACAAAACAGATTAATCATTAAACCGGCAAATTAGTAAGTTATTAATGATTGATAAATTATAAAATTTTCAGTTTCCTACCCCATGAAGGCAAGTTTTGACTGCAGAGCGGAACAAAATGGGCAGATTTCAACTTTAAGATGAAACCTCAATTTTCAGTTTCCTACCCCATGAAGGCAAGTTTTGACTGCAGAGCTGAACAATATGGGCAGATTTCAACTTTAAGATGAAACATCAATTGGGGGGAGTTAAAAATGCTTTGTTTCATAAAAACTCACAGTGGCCTCCTTCTTTTAACCAAGTAATTCTCTATTCCCCTATAAATATGGCCCAAAAAGACAGACAACATGATCAAAATTCACATTTATCAGCTTCAGTTTTTTTGAGTCACAGAAAATGTGGTCTTAGAAATCCCTTGTGTTTATACAAATGTCTTTATGCCTTCCCATCAATAACATCAGACTCAGGTTGATTCAATAACTTCCAAATTCTACTACAACATTTATATCAGCAAGATGTTTTACAGCGAATCTGTACAATGGTGAAGTGAACATACAAGCATCTCTAAAAGTATTGTTGAGAAAGACCAAAAGACGACGAAAAACAAAAATAGAAGGCATACATACCGCTACATGTGAAGGTACAAATTCCAGAACATCAATTATCTGCAAGTTAACAACAATTAGAAATGCCTTAACCTATACATATATATATATAATTGAAAATTAACATCTCTAAAGATTCGCAACAAGTATATAGAAATTTCAAGATTTCGTTACATTACAAACAATAAGTGTCATGCCACTTCTAATAGTTTATCAAAGAATCAAGTGTTTTCATTATGAAAATAACGCATTCATTAGCAATTACATAATTCTGCCACGTAATCTGTTACCAATGATAAGAAAAAAATGATAGCAACCAACAATAAGACTATATCAAATGAATGCTTTCAGCATAAATACAATAGAAAGGGAAGCAAAGTAGTTCCCTTAATTATATCTATATAACTTACAAGTGATAAAGCTGTAAATATAGTTAACACCCAGTCTCCATTGCCATCAGCGTGAGATAGGTGCCCATGGTGCAGTTTCGCTACTCCCAACCATACATGAAAACGTGGGGGAAATAAAATATGAAGTAAAATCAGTGCATGTAACATATGACCATGAGACACATGACGGGAAAAAATAACTTGTACAAGTAATTTATAGAACCCAGTTTTAGGCACATAGAAACATAACTATGTTGGAAGGTAGCTACTATGAGTCTATGACTAATTCACATTTAGGAAACAAATTATATGCATTGCCTAAGCCTTTTGTTTTGTTCCTTTTAACTTAAGAAACAATTTACTAGTTGACACCAAAAACGACAAGTAGGTAGCAACAAAGAAGCACCTAAAACTAGCAGCAAAAAAAAGAAAAGCAAAGGAACAACACTTTAATATGATAAAAATAAAAACCTTTTGCAGAAAACGAAAACCATGTGCAACATGAGTTACCTAGAAGCTTGTAGTAGGCCCTATAAATGACTGATGTCCCATCAATAAGCATTACTCTACCATTTGAGGGATTAGCATTCACCACGGTTTCTCGAAGGTTGGTTCTTCCTAGAGATGCTTCTTGGTGAAATATTGATTCCTTCTTTGTAGAAATCACTGCATTCCCATGGGGAGTTGCATGAAGATCACCAGGTAAAGTTGAATTTAAGTTTCCGGATAAACTACAGTACCTCTGTCAAAGAAGAAGTACATTAATAACATCAGAAAATAGTTACATAATCTCCGTATAATGTTACAAGGGATATGCATACTATCTTCCGGCATATAAACAGGACTGCAAAAGCTAAAAAACCAATTGCCACCCCTCATTCATCAATGTGATGCATGCAATTAACTGAATTGCTTTTTATGTTCCCAGGCAGTCCATCCATCCTCATTTTCCCATATATATGGTATATTTCAGTTTCAAAGGCCAAGCTCAAGACATGTTAATTTATAGGAGCAACAATGTGCAGGTGGGTGTTTATTGACATTAAAACTGGTATTTTGCAGCTACAAATGCTAAGCTCAAATATTGTAAAATATAGCAAGTAGCAACAACAACTTCAATACAAACATGTACTAGTTGGTTTAGGGGTGAGCAAAACTCAACTTGAAAAAATCGAATTTTTCGACTCGACACGTAAAAACTCGACTTGAATCGTAATTTCCTAAGCTCGACTCGAAAAAATTCCTAATAAAGTTTGAGTTATAAAATGGGACTCGAATAACTCAAAAATTTTAGTAATTATTGAGTTAGTTTTTAAGTTCTCGATTGCGCTTGATATATGTATATCGCATATGAAAATAATGAAGAAATATATATTTACATTGTATATGGTTATAGTCTATAGAAAGTCATTTAAATTGGAATCAATTAGTAGCATAACACTATATATATTATAATAAAATTTGAACAGAAACTCGAACAACTCGACTCGAATTTCAAAAACTCGACTCGACTCAAAAAAATTCAAGTAAAGAAGTTATAAAATAGGAATCGCCAACTCAACTAACTCGAAAATTTTTTACTCGACTCGATCGAATACTCACCCCTAAGTTGGTTCAAAATCAAAATTTGCTCAAGAGGGCAGTCAAACATTGAAGATACCATAATTGGCTGTGTGTTTTATATAAGATTAATGTTTCAGTTACATTTAAAACATTTGACATTGCTTTCCAATCAAGAACAAGCACCTTGACACCTGCGATCATACATAGGCAATCAAGAACAAGAAAAAGGCCTCTTCTAAGGTTCTTATTTTCTTTGTCCTACAAACATTTTTTAGCATTACCTTAATGGTTTGAAACGGTGAAAGGCGGATGGCAGTTAATCTCTTACAACTCAATAATTTATTTCCATCCCTGAGATTCATTGAGAAGTTCCTTCGAATGCAATGAAGACTCGTCCATAAGGAAGGATTTCCAAGATTCAACGAAGGATAACAAGCCATTAATTCATAGCAACATTTCTTTTCTCTTACTATGATGGAGATATATACATATATATTTAAGAAAAAGCCTTCAAATATGAATTTAACCAGAAATACGACTGATGTCAATTCTCCTGCAATGGAAATGAAAAAAAAAACAAAAAGATAAAAAAAAAAGAATTTTCAGCCTGAAATGAAATAAACTTTTTTTCCAGAATTTATTATTTTCCAGTCTTCCATTAGAATAAATAAAAGGCTTTACATTAAACCTCCGACAATGGCATAAGAGAAGATAAGATTTTAAACATAGATGATCTTAACTAAAACGTATTAGCATCTGCAATCAGCATACAAGGGTTTAACTAAAGCATAACCCAAAACAAACAAACAAACAAACAAAAACTTCATATTAAGGCATTTTTCTTTCGAAAATGTTCGTATTCCACTTCAATATATATATATTTGAATAAGTATTCCACTTCAAAGTTACAAACTTAAATGAAAAAAAAAAGAACAGACATAATTAAGCAAAAATATAGAGGGAAATTGATTTTTAAAGGTGAATAGTTCTGTTTTTTGCTTTCGAACAAAAAAATAGTTCTGTTTTTTTGCTTTCTCCATACCTGGAAATTGGGTGAGAGTGGAGAGTATTGCAGAATTTTACCAAGTGCCCGCCAAAGCTCCCAAAAAAGTGGACTGCTTTTTGTTTAGGGCTCCGTTGATTTTTCATAAATCGTATACAACAAATTAATTAATTTTGATGGAGTGCAATACGGATTTTATCTGTCGAGATAAAAGGCCTGCGTTACCGGGCTGCTCCGACGCACAATGACAAGCTCCATTTTTAAATAAAAAAATCCAACTCATCATGTTTTATTTTGGGTTAAATAGCATTTTGGTACATGAATTATTCTTGGGTTAATTACTGGGATAGTCACTTTTGTTTTCCACTAGTACAAAGTTGGTCACCGATTTTGAAGAATGACCAGTAAGGTTACTTACGTTTTCGAGGCGTAAATTTTTGGTCACTTAGTCGTTTGGTGACGTTAACCTTTGACGGCTTGCTGCCATGGCAGCGAAAAGAATAAGGGTAAACTACTACAATGGCCACTAACGTTAATCCCATGTATATTTTTGGTCCTCGATTTTAAAAAAATAAATATTATGGTCACTATGAAAATGTTTCTTTCTAATTTCACCCTTGAATTTTTAAAAATTCATTTTCAACCCTAAAACTTTGCAATTAATTAGTACAATACTATTATAAAGGCTTAAATGAAAAATAGGTGCCCAAAGTATACCATTTTTTTGAATTTTAGGTGCCCAAAGTATTTTTTGGTAAAAATTGGTGCCCAAAGTTTCAAAAGTTAGGATTTTAGGTGCCTAACCATTAATGGATGTTAAAAATATATACTTAACCAATCAATCTTGACACGTAGCACTAATTTGATTTTTAAAAAAAGAAAAACAACTCAAAATTTTAGTATTTTTTATAAAATCCCAAAATTTTGAAAATTTCACAAAGCAGTCCCCAAATCCCTAAAATTACACAAACCCTCAAATTGTTGTCGCTTCAGCTGCCGATCGCCGCATCTGAGCACACCCCTTTGGTCGCCGGATCAAGATGATCATTCCCCCAACATGGTGTCGCCAAAAAGACGAACGACGTGCAGCCGAACGTCGAATACGAAATCGATGCTTGGCTGGCACGTTGTTCGTCGTTTCCGGTGACGCCGTATTGGGAGAAATGACAGTCTTGGTCCGACGACCAAAGGGGTGTGCTCAAGGGCGACGATCGGCGGCAGAAGCAACAGCGATTTGGGGGTTTGAGTTTGGGTGACTTTAGGGATTTGGAGACTTTTTGTAAAAATTGCAAAATTCAGGATTTTATGAAAAATTCTGAGTTTTTTTCATTAAATTGATTTTAAAAAATAAAAATAGTGCCACATGTCGAGCATTGATTGATTGATAATTTTTTTAACACTCTTTCATCGGTCTAGCACCTAAAATTATAACGGTTTAAACTTTGGGCACCTATATTTACAAAAAAAAAAGTACCTTAGGCACCTAAAGTTCAAAAAATGTATACTTTAGGCACCTATATTCATTTAAGCCTTTCGAATATGCTATGTAAACATTGTTGCACGTAAATTGGGCATTATTTTGTACTGAACCATATTAAGAGTTACAAACATTATTTGAAACATGGATGTATACGGTGATGGATTATAATATACGGTGTGAATTAAGGATTAATATAATAGAAAATTAGATACTGAGTTAGATGAGGAAGAATATGGAAGATGGTGGAGGAGAGAAGAAATAAAAAAAAATGTAAATGTGAAGGATTAAATCTATAATTATACAAATTATTTTTATTTCGGTGATCAAAATAAGAGTGAAGTAATAGTTTAGGGACTGTTTAGGTAATTTATCCTTTTTTATTGTTTCAGATCAACCTCCCGTCAAAGGTTAACGTCACCAAACGGCTAAGTGAGCAAAAGTTTACGCCTCAAAAACATAAGTGACCTTACTGGTCGTTTTTCAAAATCGGTGACTAACTTTGTACTGGAGAAAAAGAAAAGTGACTATCCAATAATTAACTCATTATTCTTAATTGTTTGGTGGTCGACGACTACATATATTTGTTTGTTAGAGTGGGTTTGGTTGAATATGGGGAGTTCTAGGGAACAACCTTTAAATACAGGCTAAAAACGGCAGACATGTTTACCGGGTAAAAAGCGGTACACAAATTGGTACAATTTTGTAATAGAAGAATGTATATACCTTTTTATTACAAAGATGCACTGTTTACCGGGTAAAAAGCGGTACACACATTGTTACATGAAGCGGTACACAAATTGGTACAATTTTGTAATAGAAGAATGTATATACCTTTTTATTACACATGCACGAACTTTCAAAATGGATCCTGTACGTGTAAGAAATGTATACATACACAAATATTTACCTAAAAGCATACTTTGGTACAATATTTGTAAGGAACTGTGTATATACATATATTACTAGCAAATATACAGAAATTGGTACAAATTTGTAAGAGGAAAAAGTATATACCTTTTTTATTACACGGTTTCACGAAGGTTGAAAATGGACTTGTACTTGTAAGGAAATGTGTACATACAGAAATTCTTACCCGAAAAGCATACTTTGTTACAAGTTTTGTTAAGATTTGTGTATATACACTTATTAGGACGAAATGTACACAAATTGGAACAAATTTGTAAGAGGAAACGGTATATACCTTATTTATTACATTGTTACAAAGGTTGAAAATGGCTCATATACTTGTAGGAAATGTGTACATACACAATTTCTTACCCGAAAAGCATAATTTAGTAAAAGTTCTGTAATGATTTGTGTATATACACGTATTAGTACCAATGTACACAAATTGGTACAAATTTGTTTGAGGAAATGTTATATACCTTATTTATTACACAGTTTCACGAAGGTTGAAAATTGCTCTTGTACTTGTAAGGAAATGTGTACATACATAAATTATTACCGTAAAGCCTACTTTGGTACAAGTTTTGTAAAGATTTGGGTATATACGATATTAATAGCAAATGTACACAATTTGGAAAAAAAAATTGAATGAGAAAACGGTATATACCATTTTTATTACACGTTTCACGAAGGTTGAAATGGCTCTTGTACTTCTACGGAAATGTGTACATACACAATATCTTACCGAAAAGCATACTTTGGTACAAGTTTTATTAGGATGAGTGTATATACGATTATTAGTAGCAAATATACACAAAATGGTACAACTTTGTAAGAGCAAATGGTGTATACCTTTTTTAATACACAATTTTTCATGGTTCCTCGAAATGTCTAATGTGTTTGTAAGGAAATGTGTACATTCAGAAATTCCTACCAAAAAACATACTTTCGTACAAGTTTTTATAAGGGCATCGAAACCACCTAAACGTGGTTTCGGTTCTGGTTTTGTAGAATGGGCAAAAGTTAAAGTCTTTTATGTAGCATCGAAACCGTGTATATAGGGTTTCGGTTCTAGTTGAGCAGGAATGGGACGTATGTTAAATTTTGTTAGGGTGAGAATGGATATTGTTGTAAGGAATTGTGTACATACACAATTTACTTACATACACAATTATTTATGTATATAGATAAAAAATGGTAAAATTTGATGACCTTTTACGGAGGCATTGAAACCACCATTTTGTGGTTTCGGTGCTTGTTTGGTAGATACGAAAATATTTGAAGGACTTCAACCTTATGAGTTGAAAATTAACATTTGGTTTACGATAGAAGGATCATATGAAAACTAAAGATGAAGTAATTTAGGAAACAAATAAATTGTATTCCAAAGTTTTTCAAATACATATTGAAATAAAAAAAAATTAAAGTAAAATAATGGCGCCTCGTCAATCTTCATCCCTGCCCAGGGAAACGACCTCCATGCCCTCTGCCACCCATGGCACTTGGACCAGCCTCTCGTTGGTGCTGACCAACCATCTCTACATATGATCGGATCTCATATTTGACCCTATTGTTGCCTAATGAACAAAACATGTATGCATTAGTATGAGCAGAAGTTCATCTTGTATAAAAGAAGAAACTGATGATAGAGAAAACCTTGAGAATGGCGGTTGAAGTTGTCTATGTCCTCTTTGGCAGGCATGTAACCATAAAGTTGGCGCTCTCTGCCTGGACCATACAAGAAGCCTTGACATTGTTCCCAAGCATTTCTATCGAAATCTTGGGCAGAAAACTGGTTATGCAGACGCTGAGCGTCGAGATAACCTGTTGTCGTGCTCTCAAAAATTAGAAGGCTCATTCCACGATGGTCGTGAGGACCGTAAGAGTGGCGAGCCCTAAGAATAGTATTGTAGGAACTGAAATAGGAACGAAGCTCTTGGTTTCCCATACCAATCCACTGAAGCAGAAAATGCAAGAGATTAGAAGTTAAGCAATTGTAATATTCATGAAAACATAATTCAAATTTGTTATATAACTACCTTCCCAGAATCATCTTTATTCAGCCTTGTGTTCATTATCATCACCATGGGTGGCCAAAGTATTTGGTGATCATCATCCTCGTCGTTTGCAGGCAGGGGGCAGGCAGTATTAGCATCATTCGGATCATCTCTCAAACCAATCTATTGGCCAAAAGCTTGACTATGAGGAATAGCCGAAGTACCCCTTCTACGCAATTCCTCATCCAATAGCTCAGCAAGTTGGCGATGGAGTTTGAGCTTTGGTCCTCCTTTGGTTTTGGCATGTGTCAGTAGGGACTGAATGCCATTAAACCTGTGAGAGGCATCAGGACCTCCTTGACATGCTGGACAAAGCCATGTAGTAGAAGGGTCATTGATTGTCTGCATTGTATCAATGGTCTCGAAAAACTTCTTAAACCATATGCTTCTTTTGAGTGTGTCATGGCTTGGTTGATCTTCCTCGTCAGAATCGAAATAGACATCATCCTCGATGTTTGAGTCTGATTCGAATTCTAGTTTCCTCTTTGCGAATTGGTGAGGATTGTGACTCGAAGATCTGTTTGAACTCATTTTATCTGAAGGAATTGAAAAGGATTTGATGAAGAACTGAATTTAGAGCGAAGGGTTGAGTTGAGTATAGTGAGTTTTTGATGTTGTAAATAGTAATGAGAAGAGTTGTTAATATATAGGGAAATTCAGTTGGGAGGGAAAGTGAAAAGTCTATGGAGGGAAACTGAGAGAGAAGGAAGGCACAATGTCTGTCTGTTCATTGAACGAGGTACATGAACATGAACCCCTTCATTAATGAAAAGATAGGAAACTAAAAAGGCTGATTCGTTCTGGTTGGTATCGAAACCAGCTGTATACACGATGAAGATGAAACCGTTCATGTGATTCTAGTGAAAAGACAGAACCCTGAAAAGCCAGATTCCTTTTACTGGGATCGAAACCACCTAAAGGGGTTTCGGAACTATATACACTTAGTAGTAGCATAATGTACACAAATTGGTACAAGTTTGCAAGAGAAAACAGTATATACATTACTTTATTACACAGTTTCACGAAGGTTCAAGTTGGGTCATTTAATTGTAAGGAAATGTGTACATACAAAAATTGTTAACCAAATGCAAAGTACATCATTTAGAGGGGGCATTGAAACCACCTAAATGGGGTTTCAGTGCTTTTAGTTCAAGTAGAGGGCATCGAACCTAGCTCTATGGGGTTCTGGTGCCTGTTTGAAGTGCAGAAAAAGTTTCTACCTTTTTGGTACAAGCTTTATAAGGTTTTGCGAATATACATAAAATATTAGCCCCTTCATGTACTTGTAAGGTTTAAAATGCCTCATGACATGTCTGTTCATTGAAGCAGGTACATGAACATTAACCCCTTAATGTTATTCTAGTGAAAAGACAGGAACTGAAAAGGCTGACTCGTTCTGGGGGGTATCGAAACCAGCTTTATTTTGGTGAACAAGAAACATTTCATGTGATTACAGTGAAAAGACAGAACACTGCAAAAGCATATTCCTTTTACTGGGATCGAAACCATCTTGAGGGGTTTCGGTACTTTATACATTTAGTAGTAGCAAATGTACACAAATGGGGACATCGAGAAAAAATGATATGTGCACATACACAATTTTATACCGAAAAACATACTTTTTGTACATGTTGTGTAGGGGGCATCGAACCCACACCTATGGGGTTTCGGTGCGGGTGTGACATTGTGTTAAAAAGTTTATACCTTTTGTACGAGAAAAATAATATGTGGACATACACAATTTCATACCAAAAAGCATACTTTTGTACATGTTTTGTAGTGGGCATCGAACCCACGCCTATGGGGTTTCAATGCTTAGATTTCCAACAGGGGGCATCAAACCCACACCTATGGGGTCTCGGTACGGGTGTGACATTGTGTTAAAACAGTTTATACCTTTTGTACGAGAAAAATGATATGTGGACATACACAATATCATACCAAAAGGCATAGTTTTGTACATGTTTTGTAGGGGGCATTGAACCCACGCCTATGGGGTTTCGGTGCTTTGATTTCCAACATGGGGCATCGAACCCACACTTATGGGGTTTCGGTGCGGGTGTGACATTGTGTTAAAACAATTTATACCTTTTGTACGAGAAAAATGATATGTAGACATACACAATTTTATACCCCAAATTTTATGTCCTTAAGGGTTTTTATACTCTTTGGAAATGTGTGTTGTTTGTGTACAAAACTGTAAATTTATCATATAATAAGGATAAAATTTTTACTATGAGATTTGTACATATTTAACATTGTATGTTGTACTTACACAAATACAAAAGACGAGCAAACATATAATACAGAGGAGATTATCAGAGAACAATATGTTAATTCAATTGACGAACTCTTTCAGCTGCAGTTAATCCAAAAACGGATGATGCTTCACATACTCTTGTACATTGTCTACTGCGGCCAAGTTTTGTAAATATACCCGAATGGAACCACCTATTTCTATGATCAAGTGCAAGTACAGAAAATACATAATTAGGTTTTAGTTTAAGAAATTGCTTCATCTTTATAATGAATATGTTTGATTTAGGGAGTTTTACCTAATGCGTTATGAGTTGTCTCATCTTCTACCTTGTAGGATTTAGGACATATGTAGGTGTTCTCCTGAAACATGAACATAATCGAAAACATAATTAGTTTCTAAAGATTCATTGATTATATTACTGAAAGTAAGAGTAAAATAGGTTGCGTTCTTCACTGACCGGATTATTAATCATTTTAGCTTCGGAGTCGTCAACCAACAGCGTGTTTCCTTCGTTATACTAAGGCATATTAGCTCACACGCGCCTCAGATTTTTTGTAAATATATTTGGTTCGGGGGGGATGTTTTTCGCAGTGACTTTGATCCTGCATAATTCAAATGAAGTCCATCAATTTTGTCAAATTTTTTATAGATGCTTTAACGAAGATAAATTTTCAAGTTACCCAAATGAAGGCAAGGCTTGGTTTAAGATCGCTAATTCTCCAAAGTGCCCACTATATGTTTTCTCTGCATTGATGAACAGTTCAGGCACAAATAAAGTAAGAAAACAAATAATCTTAAAGGATCGAGTAATTCAATTGATTTAGGGTGGTGGCAGAGGTCCACATTACCTTCTCCATGAAGACCAAATAGCAACCTTGTTGAGTGGATCGAAAGATCGATATTTACCAAGAGGGGGGGTGAATTGGAAATTTGAAGGATTGTAGTGGAAATTGGCAAATTAAAATTGAAGGACAAGAAATTTAGAGTGGTTCAAGTTCCAAATGAACTCTACATCCACTACCTTAGTCTCACTAAGGATTTGCAACAATTTCACTAAATTGATCTTCCCCTTTTCTAGGACAAGGAGGCAACCCTTTACAATATCGGTTGATTTTTCTACCCAAAAATCAACCCAACCCTCACACAAGAGAACAAAGGAATTTGTAGGCTAATTAGGTATCTCTCAATACAAATGATAGCCCCAATACAAGCACTCAACCCAATTTTACAAAATATGAATGAAGAACACAAATTGGGATTTTACACAAATTTGGGATTTTTGCTCTAATGCTTGAATTTGATGTTTGGATGTTTGCTTGAAGTTCAATAGTTGTTGCTGATGCTTTTGGATGTCCCTTTTATACCTTCTCATTGATTTCTAGTCGTTTGGGTGGTTGGGAACATAAATGGAGCCGTTGGAACCCTCTCTTGCCACCATTAATGCTGTCTGCACCAACCCGTTTCGGAACACGGGAAACCTGTTTCGGAACGGACTAAAATAGAAAGAGCCGTTGGGGTGCATTTAAGAGCCCGTTTCGAAACGCCTTAGGGCCGTTTCGGAACGGTTTTGCCACTGTAAAAGGGTCGTTTCGGAACTGTCCTAGACCGTTTCGAAACGCCTTAACGGTTTTGATAAAATCAGTTGAGACATACAACGGTCATATTTTTCAAACTGAAACCTAGCCCCTGTTTCGGAACGGTATTGATCCGTTTCGAAACGGAATGGCTACTGTCAAAGGGTCGTTTCGGAACGGGCATATGCCGTTTCGAAACACCCCTTATATATTTAAAAAATCTGAAATATTTGAAATAATTTAACCCCTTTTTAAATCCAACATGAAGAACAGTTTCGAAACGAGGCGAGCCGTTTCGAAACGCTTCCAAGTGTTTCGATACTCGTATCGGAACGGTGGTCGACAGTGGTGAAACTGTTTCGAAACGCCTTGAGGCCGTTTCGGAACGGGTACGTGAAAACCACTGTTTTGACTTGAAACACTTAGAAAAATAATTGGAAAAGTATGTTTTTAACTTAGGCATAATATAAAAGTTATATGGGGATATTTTTAGGACTTAAAATTCGTTTTTACTTTTAATTTAGTCCTTAGGTTTTTAGTTATATCAAAATTAAAATATTTGTTTCACAATCTCCCCCTTTTTGATATAACAAAACCAAAGTTAGAATTTTTGAGAATTTTGAAAGTTTTGAAAATATTCTAACTCCCCCTTAATTTAAGATAGGTTTTTAAAATAATTTTGATTTGAAGTTTAAACCTTTTAAAAATTAAAAACGAATTTTAGTGTTGTGGCTCTTAAATTTCTTCTCCCCCTTTTTGTTAGATCAAAAAGAATAACATAAGCTCATAGAGAAGATAAAAGATTAGTACCAATAAGCAATAATAAGCAACCATAAATTCATAATCAAAATATCCAAAACATAATTCAAAACATTAAGTTCAATATAATTCGAACAACAAAATCCCAAAATAAAATAACCATAAGCATAGGTCCTAAAACATGATAAAACATAAGATGCAATCTAAATCCTAAAAAGCATAAATAATATGATATGATATGAAGATCCTAAGCCTCGTCATCATCATCCTCGTCATCCTCATCGTCATCGTCCTTGGCTTGAGAACGTTGAAACTTCGTCCATTGCCCATAGAGAGTGGAGAAGGAGAGATCCAAGTTGGAATGAGAAGTTTCAAGAGAACTAAGACGATCCTCGACATTCGTCAAACGATTGCCCATTGTTTCAAAGCCCGAAGTAATGCGAGTGTCCAAAGCATCGAACCGAGAGTCCAAGGCATTGAAACGCTCGGTAAGGAAAGCCGTGAGGGCATCATTGTTCGCGGCTTGAACTTGCGGTGGAGGAGCAACAAGAGGAGGATCCGCTTCTCTATCAACTCTTTCCCAAATACCATTCACATAATGGAACCCGGACTTGCGAAGGGATGATTCACCTATCTTGGTCTTGCGAGGTTCCGGAGAGTCGTAGGTACAATCAATACCGAGATGGTGAAATAGGGCGCTCAAGACAATGCCATAAGTGAAGGATGTCAACTCATTTGTGTCAATAAGCTTGATATTATTGACAATCTCGGCAAAGATGATCTTAGGCACATTTGGGCGCTCACCCCTACGGAAACACTCTAACCAAAAATAATCTCGTTGACGGATATGGGAATATTTACCGCCGGAAGGGCGAATAAACCAAGAGACTATTAAGTGAAGAACACGATCATGCACATCAAGGTTAAGAGCTTTCCCGGTGAAAGTGCCAAAGTGGCGTTCATCCTCAAGACCCTCATTTTTAAGTTTAAGAGCAGACTCTAAAAGTTTAACATTTATAACAACCTTTTTTCCTAGCAAGGATGACTCAACCCCTATGATCTCGGTTTTGGACTCATCATAAAGAAAGTGAGCATTAGAGTAAAAGATGAGTACCATATTTTTGTAGCAAACATCCGGAAGGCTCAAGAAATCCATGAGATTCCACTCATCCAAACGAGGAAGATAACGAAAAAGGAATCGCTCGGAATTGAGGAATTCAAGATCGATAACACGTTCCTTACGAACCGCGAAATCCTTGACATAAGCAAAGCGAGCACGTGCTTCCGAAGTTTTGAAGGATTTCTGAAAAAGCAGAGTGAGATTCGGACGAATGCTCGATTCACCGGATTGAACGGCCTTGCGCTTTTTGTTCGATTGATCCGCCATCTAAAAACATTAAGCAAGTGTTTTAAAATTGAGTGTATGCATTGATAATTAAAATCAATCCAATAAGAAATCCCACTTAGGTTTTTGAAAACAAAATTAAAATAAAACAGTGTAAAAAAAACGATTGAAAAATTTTATATTCGAATAAAAAAATTTGGGATTTGAAAAAATTTTCACAAGATTTTGAAAACCCACAACAAAAACGTATAATTTATACAAAAATAAGATTTTCTAACCTAAGATTCGAACATGAATTGAAAGAAAAGAGAAAAATTGAAAAATTACCTTAGTTTGGGATTTTGGATGATTTTGAAGAAATCCTTGCACAAGATTGATGAAACTTGCTTAGACTTGAGTTGAAGATTAAAACCCCTCACAATTTGGTGAAAATCAAGGAGTTTGAGAGGGTATTTATAGAGAGGGAGGCGGTTTAGGGTTTTAGAGTTTGATAAAAAAGTAAATTTGTATCATTAAAAGCCCTAGATATAGCAATCCGCGATGCCGTTTCGGAACGGTCAAGACCGTTTCGGAACGAGCGGCTAGGGTTTTGACCATTTTAAAACCATAAACAGAACGTTTCGATACGCAGTTGACCGTATCGAAACTCCCTTTGACCCGTATCGGAACGCGTTCCGATACACCCCCTTGGCAGAATCAAAAACGTTTCGGAACGCTATTAGGCGTTTCGAAACGCCCTCTTCTCAGAACTTGATTTAAGGTATCCGTATCGAAACGGGTTCACCTGTTTCAATACACCTGGGCCTGGAAGTGCAGTTGAGGCTCTAAAAATGCAGAAAAATGATCTTATAAGAGGCCTAACATGCATAAATGTCATGAATGAGCAGGCAAAACATATGTAGACATAAACATACTCCCCCTAACTATAAGCATGGATGAAATTAGGAGTTTAAACACATCAACATGGCATTTCACAAAATCAAGCATATTTAAGCACAAAAGAGGTCCTAAAAGGTCAAGATAGGCTAGCTAGACCTAACTCTCTCCTAAGGGACCAAAAACGCTCTTTGTCTAAAGGTTTTGTAAAAATGTCCGCTAATTGATTCAAGGACTAGCTTGAAACCTAGCACACAAGCAAACACTAAACAAGATATCCGGTCTACTTGCGGTAAGGTAAAGCAAAGATCCAATCATAGAACGATAAAGCTTAGAGTCAACACACTTACCTCCTTCATCTTTGTCAAGCTTTGTAGATGAGCTCATAGGAGTGGCTTGAGGCTTTGCATTCTCCAAGCCAAACTTCTTGAGCATATCCTTTATGTATTTTGCTTGGTTGATGAAGGTGCCATCCTTCTTTTGCTTGATTTGGAGTCCCAAAAAGAATGAGAGCTCCCCCATCATGCTCATCTCAAATTCACCTTGCATTAGCTTAGCAAACTCTTGACAATGACATTCATTAGTAGAACCAAAAATTATATCATCAACATAAATTTGAACTACTAAAATGTCATTTTTATACATTTTTATGAAAAGTGTAGTGTCCACCTTACCTTTTTCAAAACCTTTTTCAATTAAAAAGTTTGAAAGCCTTTCATACCAAGCTCTAGGAGCTTGTTTTAAACCATAAAGAGCTTTGGTAAGTTTGAAAACATGATTTGGAAATTTTGAATCTTCAAAACCCGGTGGTTGTTCCACATACACTTCTTCATTTATAAAACCATTTAAAAATGCGCTTTTAACATCCATTTGAAAAAGCTTGAAATTATGATAACATGCATATGCAAGCAACATCCTAATGGCTTCCATTCTAGCTACGGGTGCATAGGTTTCATCAAAATCTATTCCCTCTTCTTGAGTGTAACCTTGTGCTACAAGTCTAGCTTTATTTCTCACAATGTTACCACTCTCATCTAGTTTGTTCCTAAAGACCCATTTAGTTCCTATTGTAGATTGATTACTAGGCCTATCAACTAATGTCCATACATTACTTCTCTCAAATTGATTTAACTCTTCTTGCATAGCCATAATCCAAAAGTCATCTTTCAATGCTTCTTTTATGTTTTTAGGCTCTATGCATGAGATAAATGCAACATGGTTCATTAATTTAAGAGAAGAACGAGTGGTTACCCCCTTGGATGGATCACCCAAGATTTCACCATCTTTGACATAGTTCAACTCCCTTGGGTAGCTCACTTCCTTTTCCTCAATAGCCAAGTCCTTCAAGGCTTCAAGAGGTGGATCTTGTGTGTCTTCTTCTTTTGGTTGAATCTCATCCTCCTTTGAAGTTTGACCTCTATCAAAGGCATTTATGATTCCTACATCATCATCATCACAAGAATCCTTCCTAGGAAGGAGGTTATCATCGAATACAACATGAATGGATTCTTCTACTACTAAAGTTCTTTTGTTAAATACTCGATAGGCTTTAGAGGTTAAAGAGTAACCTATAAAAATAGCTTCATCACTTTTTGCATCAAATTTACCTAAGTTCTCTTTTCCATTATTTAAAACAAAACACTTGCACCCAAAAGGGTGAAAATAGCTAATGTTAGGCTTTTTAGATTTTAAAATCTCATAAGGTGTTTTCTTTAAAATTGGCCTAATCATTACTCGATTTACAATATAACAAGCGGTGTTTGTGGCTTCCGCCCAAAAATATTTAGGTAAATTATTTTCACAAAGCATAGTTCTAGCCATTTCTTGTAAAGTTCTATTTTTCCTCTCAACTACCCCATTTTGTTGAGGAGTTCGAGGAGCCGAAAAATTATGGCTAATACCATTTTCATTCAAAAATTCTTCAAACCCTAAATTTTGAAACTCGGTTCCATGATCACTTCTAATGTGTGAAATTCTAAGTTCAAGATCATTTTGGGTTAATTTTGAAAATGTGATGAATTTTTCCAAAGCTTCATCTTTAGTACTTAAAAAGAGAACCCAAGTAAATCTAGAAAAATCATCAACTAACACAAATGCATAAGATTTACCACCCAAGCTCATAGTCCTAATTGGCCCAAATAAATCCATGTGAATTAATTGTAAGCATCTACTAGTAGAAACATCATTAATGGATTTAAAGGAAGACTTATGTTGTTTACCCTTAGAGCATGCATCACAAATTTTGTCATTTGAAAATTTAATTTTGGGCAAACCTCTAACTAGATTTAGAGAGACTAGTTTTTCCAAAACACTAATGCTAGCATGTCCTAGCTTCCTATGCCACAACCATGCATCATTTTCATTTTGAGCAACTAAACATGCATGGGATGTATGAATGTCATCTAAATGCACCATGTATATATTTCCTATGCGATGACCTATGAGCATAATACTATTTGATTTAATGTCTACAATTTTACATCCATTTTTATCAAAAAGAACATTAAATCCTTTATCACACAATTGACTTATGCTCAATAAATTATGTTTAAGACCATCGACATACAAGACATTTTCAATGAGAATGGTAGAGTGATTACCTATGGAGCCAATACCTTTAATGTGGCCTTTGGAGTTGTCACCAAATGTTACTACTCCTCCACTTTTTGGCTTTAAATCCATGAATCGACTCTTGTCTCCGGTCATGTGTCTCGAGCATCCACTATCAAGGTACCATGAGTTTTGACTTTGTGCTTTGGCCTTGTAGCAATGCTCCCCCTACAAACAAAGATATTAAACCTTGGTTTTTGGTACCCAAATCATTTTGGGTCCATGAGTGTTAGCTCCCAAAACCTTGGTTCCCTTAGGAATCCAAGATGACATAGCAATAATATTATTAGATTTTACAAGTTCCTTAGGAACCCATACACTTCTAATTCTTTTAGCTTTACTATGTCTAGGGTAGCCACCTTGTTTGTAGTAATTAGTCCTTTTCTTAGGTTGGTGTGTTCTAGATGATTCTCCTATTTCATGTTTGACACTTCCAACATTTTTAAGGACTTTTTGAGCTCATTTAGCTCACCTAACACCTTTTGGTGTTCACTATTGCATTGAGATAAAAGATTATTAAGATCAACATTTTCATCTTGAAAGAATTTAAGTTCATCTTTTAATCCTAAAATCTTTTTCTCAAATTTAGAATTAGCTAGAGTGAGTGAGTCATTTTTCTCATTTAGCTCTAAAATGATTTTCTTGTTTTTAATGACCGACTCCTTAAACTTCTCAACTAATTCATCATATACCTCTTGTAACTCATCATATGCATCATTTAACTCTTCATATGAAAAATCTAAAGTAGATGAGTTAGAGGTTACCAAGGAGGAATCTTCCTCAAGTGCCATAAGACAAAGGTTGACAACTTCTTGTTCGTCATCCTCCGATGACTCCTCATCACTCCAAGTAGCAAGTTTGGCTTTGAGTTTCTTCTTCTTCTCAAAGCTCTTCTTCTTGAGTTGAGGGCACTCCGAACGGATGTGGCCGGGTTGTTTGCACTCATAGCAAATGATGGAATCCTTTCCTTCTTCTTTGCTCTTGCTCTTGAAGTCCATTTTTCTTTGGATTTTTCTACCCCGGTTGGACCTCATGAATCGTGAGAACCGTTTGGCTATCATAGCCAATTCTTCAAGTTCGTCCTCATCACTAGATGAGTTCTCATCAAGTTGTGAAGCTTTAGCCTTGAGAGCTATTCCCATCTTCTTCTTCTTTTCGACTTCAAGTTTCTCTACTCTTTTCTCTTCTTTCTTTTTCTCATCTTCCCTTCCTTGCTTCATGATCTCATGAGTAAGGAGAGAACCCACAAGCTCATCAAGCTTTAATGTCTTCAAGTTCTTTGCTTCGATGATGGCGATTCTCTTCCCATCCCAAGCTTCGGGAAGTGAATAGAGTAGCTTCCGGACAAGCTTGTCTTCCGGTATGATTTCTCCATAGCCCTTTAGCCCGTTGACAATTGTGGAGAATCGATCAAACATCTTTGACACCGTCTCATCGGGCTCCATCTTGAAATTTTCATAACTAAGATTGAGAAGTCCAATCTTAGTCTCTTTGACATCGTTGGTGCCTTCATAAGTGGTCTCAAGAGTGTCCCACACTTCTTTGGCATTTTCAATGGAAGAGACCTTTGAATAGATGTCCGGACCGAAAGCACAAAAAAGCATGTGGAGAGCTTTATCGTTGACTTGAATCTTCTTCCTCTCCTCTTCACTCATTTCGGCTTTCTTCTTCAACACCATCTTGCCTTCACCATCTTGCTTCAATGGAATGTATGGCCCATCCTCAATGACATCCCATACAAGGTAGTCACTTGACTTGATGAATAGCCTCATTTTGTTCTTCCAAAAGGAGTAGTTGTCACCATTGAAGAAAGGAGGCTTGGTGGTTGATTGTGACTCGTACATGCCGGAACCGGAGGTTGAAGCCATCTCTTGATATTTTGATGATCACACTCTTCCAAGGATCTCCTCTTGTGGTTGTTAATCCTCAAAGAGTTAAGCTCTGATACCAATTGTTGAGTGGATCGAAAGATCGATATTTACCAAGAGGGGGGGTGAATTGGAAATTTGAAGGATTGTAGTGGAAATTGGCAAATTAAAATTGAAGGACAAGGAATTTAGAGTGGTTCAAGTTCCAAATGAACTCTACATCCACTACCTTAGTCTCACTAAGGATTTGCAACAATTTCACTAAATTGATCTTCCCCTTTTCTAGGACAAAGAGGCAACCCTTTACAATATCGGTTGATTTTTCTACCCAAAAATCAACCCAACCCTCACACAAGAGAACAAAGGAATTTGTAGGCTAATTAGGTATCTCTCAATACAAATGATAGCCCCAATACAAGCACTCAACCCAATTTTACAAAATATGAATGAAGAACACAAATTGGGATTTTACACAAATTTGGGATTTTTGCTCTAATGCTTGAATTTGATGTTTGGATGTTTGCTTGAAGTTCAATAGTTGTTGCTGATGCTTTTGGATGTCCCTTTTATACCTTCTCATTGATTTCTAGCCGTTTGGGTGGTTGGGAACATAAATGGAGCCGTTGGAACCCTCTCTTGCCACCATTAATGCTGTCTGCACCAACCCGTTTCGGAACACGGGAAACCTGTTTCGGAACGGACTAAAATAGAAAGAGCCGTTGGGGTGCATTTAAGAGCCCGTTTCGAAACGCCTTAGGGCCGTTTCGGAACGGTTTTGCCACTGTAAAAGGGTCGTTTCGGAACTGTCCTAGACCGTTTCGAAACGCCTTAACGGTTTTGATAAAATCAGTTGAGACATACAACGATCATATTTTTCAAACTGAAACCTAGCCCCTGTTTCGGAACGGTATTGATCCGTTCCGAAACGGAATGGCTACTGTCAAAGGGTCGTTTCGGAACGGGCATATGCCGTTTCGAAACACCCCTTATATATTTAAAAAATCTGAAATATTTGAAATAATTTAACCCCTTTTTAAATCCAACATGAAGAACAGTTTCGAAACGAGGCGAGCCGTTTCGAAACGCTTCCAAGTGTTTTGATACTCGTATCGGAACGGTGGTCGACAGTGGTGAAACTGTTTCGAAACGCCTTGAGGCCGTTTCGGAACGGGTACGTGAAAACCACTGTTTTGACTTGAAACACTTAGAAAAATAATTGGAAAAGTATGTTTTTAACTTAGGCATAATATAAAAGTTATATGGGGATATTTTTAGGACTTAAAATTCGTTTTGACTTTTAATTTAGTCCTTAGGTTTTTAGTTATATCAAAATTAAAATATTTGTTTCACAAACCTCATAGGCAGTAAAACAATAATACAGAAACTCAGAAGCACCAGGTCTGAGTTCCACACCTGCCTACGTAAAAAATTAATTTCGTAATCTAATTTGTAAACATTTTTAATAAAAGTGAGACAGAAAAGGAATACCGTCTCTCCTAACACTGGAAAGCACGCCATTGTAATCAAGAATAAGAAGCTTCTTATTCGCTGTGGTAGGTGGTACGTTCCTGTACCACTCGCCATACATTTGAGGAGGACGCCTGGGTCTCTGAATTTCAGAGTCTATTTCATTACTTGGCGTTATGCCATGGCGATGAAGCTTCTTTCGCATGTAAGTGCGAGTCACTTGAGGCGTATAAGCACGCGCATGATCATGGCCTTCTGCTGGAGTAGATGCCTGATCATGAACTGCAGGTGCAAAATATGCATCATAGTGCTCTTTTGCAGAAGAACCTGGGATAGATTCTGTTGGAGCATAAGCCTGATAATGCCCTGCTGGTGCAGAATATACATCATAGTGCTCTTCTGCAGAAGTACCTGGGATAGATTATGTTTACAAAAATCCAATGTTACGTGCACGAACACAACCAACTTGTCAAGGAAAGTAAACACAATGCAACACGAAATGCAAGGGAGGTGTACATACACAATAGTACAAAATGAGTCAAACAATGTTCATGAAGCAATCTAACAGATTCAACAAAAGTTTATTCATGTAATACAAGAAACTCCATATACTATGCATACTAGCCTAACCATCTTCAGGCTCCGGCGCATCCTAAGGTGATGTTGGTCGAAATACATGCCGATTTCGTTCATGTTCCGATGAATTCACATGAGCTTCTAGTTTCTCAAAACGGGATTGAGTCTCTGTCTGACTACTGCACATAAAAGCATCCAAGTTCTTTACAACATCATAGATGGAGTCAAGTGTCAAGGGAGGTGGAGCATCGGGTACATCATCATTTCCTCTGGCAATTCTTGCTTCATCTTCATCTCTTTTATGGACCCATTCACCCTGAATGAACGTCCACCCCGTCTTCTTAGTTGTTGTTTCATCAATTTTACTCGGTAGCGGGATTTCAGGGTCCATGAAGGTGTCGATCCCTAAACATTCAAATATGTGGCTTAGCACACATCCATAAATGAGGGAGCCTTTTGAAGGGTTGCTAATGATTTCCACAACAGATTTGAAGATGATTGTTGCTATATCAGGTTTATTTTTCGTTCGAAATTGGTGCAACCACCAATAATCAGTATGACGCATGCGAGTGCATCGTCCACCTGAGGGCCGAAAGAACCAAGTTGTCATAAGATGCATAAGCCTTTCATGGATATGAAGATGGGTGGGGCTGTCATCATCAAACTTCAAAGCGACACGCTCGAATTCTTGATGTTCACCAGTAGCTTCCACACCAAGGTGTTGGGCAATAATTGCCGGAGTGATTGTAAATTCAACTCCCATTAGATACGACTCGATAGCTACAACCTCGATTTGGGTTCTACCATCATGCTTAAGGGTAGCATTTGCATAGAAGATCTTCACGAGGTTGTGATAGACACGGGGTTTAATATCGAGATATCTGATTCAACCCCATTCCACAAATAAAGGCCAAAAGTTGAATTGATAATCATGGGACATCAAAAAATCCAAGTCAATGGTTCGCTCCTTCCTAATCTTTTTCGCCTCGTACACTTCATGGTATCGCTGAAGACAATCGGGATCACGAAAATAATGGCTCAAAATATTTCGAGGTTGTGGCGCTTCCCCTTCATTTGAACGGATAGAACCACCTATTTCAATCCGACCTCGTTTACCTTTACCGGGTTTGTTTTTAGGATCCATTTAGGAGTTTTTGGAAGGAGATGTGAAAATTTGTGTACAAATCGAAGAAGAAGAAACGAACGATCTCGGGTTTCGAATATACTTGAAAATCGAAGAACAAAATAGTATATGCCTGAAAATTCTAGGGTTAAGGTTAGAAATTTGTGTTTTCCGAGATGAAGGTGGGAAGTTTTCATTTACATAACTTATTTCCCTCTATTTAGTATTTCAAATAGGTTTCGAATCCCCACATGGGGTTTGGATGCTAATTTCCAAAAGGCTAACAAAGATGTAGTCCTTTTTCTAGGGGTATCGCAACCAACGATCACAGTTTCGATGCTGGTTTGGCAGAACACTATTTTGAATGTCCTCAATGTGGTGTCGAAATCGAGAATGGGGTTTCGATGCTGTTTTGCCAGAGACGCCCAATTGCAGTCTTCTATATTGGGGTTCGATATCGAAAGTTGGGTTTCGATGCCGGTTTGGAAGAGACACCCAAGTTCAGTCTTCTTCATTGGGGTTCGATACCGAAAAGTTGGGTTTCGATGCCGATTTGGCAGAGACGCCCAATTTCAGTCTTCTTCATGGGGGATCGATACCCATAACCGGGTTTCGATGCTGTTTTGGCAGAAACGTCAAATTTTTGTGGATGTTGAATGGGGCATCGAAACCCATTTCATGTTTTAGCATTTATTGTATTACCTACCAGACCATCTGTCAAGTAATTGCAATTTAAAGTGGCAGCTGATAATAAAGGTTTTCCACAACTACTTCTCCTTATTTCATCCTCAGAGACAAGTAAGAAACGAAGGAAGAAACAACATATCGGTGTAGAGATTTTTTCCATCTTCGGTGTCGAAACATGGCTGGTATAAGAGTGGAAGAAACTCAAATTGGTGAACTAGATGAGTGCACAACAAATCAAGTTGGTGCTTCAGAGAATTTGGTTGGTATGGTGTTTAACTCTCGTGTCGAGGCGTGGAACTATTATCGGGTTTATGCGAAGAATAACGGGTTCAGTGTCAGTCGTGCAACAACTAGGCATTATGGTATGGGAAATGTACATACACAAGAGTTTTGTTGTTCACGGGGAGGACATCGCAGACAGAAAGTTCATGAGTCTGATCGGAAACGTGCGCAACGTGATATAACACGAATTGGTTGCAAGGCAAAGGTTATTGTCAAGTGCAGAGAAGAATCAAGGTGGGGGATATCAGTATGTCACAGTGAACATAATCACCCGCTGTGCCCACCTATAATGCAACCGTATCTTCGGTCGAGTAGAGAAGTTACTAAGGGTGATGTACTTGAGGCACCGGCTTTGAAAAGTGTTGGCCTTCGAACGTCAGAAGTAATGAATTATTTCACGCAACAATCGAGTGGTTTCCATAATGTTGGTTTCATTCGGAAAGACTTGTACAACTCCCTTCAAAAAGCGAGGGCGGATGAATATCGTGATGGTGATGTCAATGCTCTTCTTGCTTACTTTGACTTCAAGAAAGATCAAGATACAGGATTGTACATGCAGTTCAACACTGACCAATCAGGGGGATTGCATAATATATTTTGGTCCGATTCGACATCCAGGTCCGACTACGTATGCTTCGGTGATGTCATTGCATTTGACACAACATACAAGGGTAACATGTATGGCCGGCCTATAATGCCTATTGTTGGTGTTAATCACCACCATCAAACCATTGTCTTCGGTGTGGAAATTTTAGCTGACGAGACTGCAGACACATTTGAGTGGGTACTTAGGGAGTTTTTGCAGGCAATGTCTAACAAAGCTCATGTATCAGTCGTCACGGATGGTGATAGGGCCATGCACAGGGCTATCAAGACAGTGTTCCCACGTGCACATCATCAAATATGTTCGTGGCATCTTTCTTGAAATGCCCAGGCAAACGTAGGTGATCCCAAATTTACATCCGCCTTTACACGGTGCATGTCATCTTGGTGGACAATTGAGGAATTCGATCGCGAGTGGAGATCAGTTATGAAAGATTTTAACGTGGAGCAGCATCCGTGGGTTGTGGAGAAGGATCACACGGTTGGTATGTGGGCACAAGCATATCTTACAGGGCATTTCTTCGCCAATGTTCGCTCCACACAACGCTGCGAATCTATGAATTCTGCCCTCAACATTATCCTCGAACATAAGAAGACATATCTAGAAGTTGTCTGTGCCATTGACAAGGGTATAAATGACATGCGCATAACGGAGTTGAACCAAGAATACAAAAATTCTTCCTCGAAGCCTTTCCCAATGACCAAATTGCATGACTTCGAAGGGAGTGCAGCTGGCATCTTCACCTGGGCATCCTTTGAAATTGTTCAGGAGGAACTGAAATATGAGACATTGTATCGTGCTCTACATCTGACTTTTGTGATTGAAGGTGCGCGGACGTATCGTTCGACACAATGTAAGGACCCGGAACAAATGTATGAGGTTGTGCTTGATGTCACAACAAATAACATTACATGCACTTGTCGGAAATTTGAGACGGTCGGGCTTCCATGTCGCCATCAACTGCACGTTCTTAAGTTGGAAGACTTCTCCGAGCTCCCAGATTGTTTAATACTACCGCGCTGGACAAAAATTGCTAAGGTCTCTGCTCCATCTTATCTTCATAGCGACGTCCGTCCCGAATCAAGACAAATGTCTCGATTTGCTTCGCTACGCTCACTTTCATCGCGGTTGTGCTACCTTGCGTCTCAAACGGACGAAAGTTTCAAAAGCACAAAAGATGAGTTACTCCGACTAACTGCTGAATTTGAGCAGTCCATAACCTTGAATGAGTCCTCATCACATAGGGTAAGCCAACACAGCGTTGGAGACCCGCAAAAGAATGAAGCAAAACGGAAGTAGAAAATAAAACCTAATGCATCCACAAAACGGAGGAATCAATGTTCATTCTGCAAAATGGAGGGACACAATAAGAACACATGCCCGAGACTGAAGCTTCAACTTCCAACGGGTACTGCAGGGACAAGTTCAGACCTAGACATGTCCCAACCTTATGCAACTGTGAGTCATTTCTACTTACGTATGTTGTATGTCAATACATGAAAAGTTAACACGGGTTTGCTATTGACTTCCACGTAGGCCGGCGCATATTGTTGGAATAACGAGTAGATTCCATGTTGATAACATATCTCCGACCACGACATAGAAGGTATTAATCAAGATTCAATCAAGTTCATTGACTTTTCGTTTATACTTTACCTACAAATTCATCGTGTTTCCAAATGACAATTTATTATTTACTGTTATGCATATTCCAAACGTGTACAGAGTAGATCCTCTTCAGACATACAAATTCACTTATATATGATTCAAATCACTGTAAGTACAACCAAACAATTATCTCGCTCCAATATGCTTCAAATACCTGTACATACAACCAAATATATCCTCTGCAGACATACGAAATCATGTGCATATGCTAATTTTATCCACTAAAATATATCATATATTGCAAAATTTCTGTACAAGCGTTCTAACACATTATTGCCCCAAAATTGCATAATATACATTCAAAATGTTTTTAGTTTACTCTTACATAACCTATTTATGCTTGCACCACATTTCTACTACAAAATGTTTTCATTACATATACATACAAACATGGTTACGACCCATAAAAAGTGGGTCCCTTTACGCAATGTCACGCCACAAACAAACAGTCAAACATTCGTTGCCATCCACTCACCTGTGCATCCCCTGACATGTTCTTCACCAAACAAAATTGCATTAGATTACAATAATCAACAACACGTCCTAATGCATTCAATTACATAATAAACAATGCATAGCTTCCTAAACCCTTACCATTGTGGACGCTGAAAGGTGCCATGTTTTGGAACCTTTGGTTCATTTGCCTTGAAGTTAAACCATTGACCTACAGCAACATTGATAGACCTCCACAAAAGATTCTTATCATGACTGATAAGATCATACAACAGAAATATCCGATCCCATTTTCCAACGGTCTAGTAAAACAAGTATAAACAAATTAAGCATTTATTAAAGACCATTTTTTCAGTATAGATGACCAAAGTAAGCAAAGTTTAATGAAGATTATATGAACTTACCACTTCCCATATAGGCTTATCATTCCAAAGCTGCATCCATTTGATGCAAAACGTACCACAATCATCTCTGTTTGAATACAAATCCATGTTAACATAATACCACAAGTAATCATTTCCAATTTGTTAAACAAAAATAACACAAAGTACTGTAATATAACAACTCTGTACCCATTATCCTGATGTTTGACTTTTTCCACCATCACGCGCAAATCGCTCAACGGCCTTGATGGTGAGCCAAACACTTGGACAAACTTCTTATCTTTTAAACATTCTTTTAGACTATTGGTCTACATGCACAAACATTTTTATATTTTTACATACTATGTCACATCTTAAACAATGGAAGAATAAAAGTTCGTAGTTCTCGCTTATTACCAGGTTCTCGGCCATAGACACTCGTGTAGCATTGGATCGGGTCGTTGGCAAGCTGTCGAGTAGCTTCACTACACTAGCATCAAGATCGACGACACACATAAACCAATGAGTCTTGTTGTCATTCATGGGGATAAAGAGCTGAAACAAGCAACGATTTCCATTGTAATATACAGATGACATGAAAGTGCATGGGGTGTTTAATATATTAATGCTTCTTCATACCACTTTACAGTCCGTCAACCGGCCATACGGATTGCCAATCTTACGCAAATAATCAGCAATTGTACCAACATTTATCCCTTTCAAAAAGCTGAGACTACAATACATCATTTATTATTAACCACGTATCCTTACAAAACCACATCCACTTGTTCATAATAGACATAAGATTCTTTAATATTAAACTTACACTCAATGTACACGGGATGTACCCTCTCCTTGTTTTAGATTGCTTGCTTATATCTTCATCAACAATGGTAAAACCAACAACATCTAAAACCTAAACCACAAACATATAGCAACTATCATACTAAATTTCTTCAAATATGCTACAAATGCTTAAAAGGAAAAGTCAAACCTACTAACCATTGAACCGACCCAACTTCCAGGTCGTATCGTATCTGCATCGCTTACTGACAAATATGAGTGGCCAAAATCTATAACGACTTCAATGCACCCATACAAAAAACTTACAATTTATATTGAACAGAACAACATCATTGTATAATACTTTTAGATTCAGATTGCTTACCATTCACGCAATGGCGTATTCCATATATAGTCACAAGTGTTTTTCGTTGACGTGCCTACTCCCTCCGGTACTTGCACGTACGCCAGTATCTGTAATGCTTACACATTTGTTGTTCAATACTTAATAACACAAATAAGTACTGCACGTTCACATAAATAAGTTTTATAAGAAAACCTCAGTAATTATTCAACCCCTACAATTAGCTTGAATAACATACGAATTTCACCCATATTTGTCTATAACCTCAGTAATCAAACACAACATTTAATGTTCTAAACAAATCCTACTTAAACCAAACATTGTCCACATCAAACTTCATTCAATGGCTGGCATTATTCATGTTCCGAGTTGTGATTCCTACTCTTATTCCTTTGCCACTAACCTTTGCAGTAGCTACTGCTATTGTCTTGCCCTACAAGTTAACACAAACAATATTAACAACAATAACCTCATACCTTAACTTGATGAAACATTGATCAAAATAACTTATAATGCTTATACCTTTTTCTTTGTTTTCGGGACAACAACAAATTCTTCATTCAACCACTCAACATCGTCGTCCATCATTGGGTCCTCGTCAATATCAAGTCCTTCGTTCGGATCAGACACTTTGACTTGTCCTTTGTCAACCACTTCTTCTTCTTCTTGAACAGCAACAACAAGTTCTCCATCAGATTTCCTCAACGACTTCTGCAATTCTATCATGTTGGCATTTAAATTCTTGCATTCCTCCTTCAATTCCCTTATACTCTCTTCGATTTCTTTTTCCTTCTCCACACGGGCTTGCAGACTATCTTTTATTCCACCAAACTCTAACAGTACAGTCTGCAGCATCTCCATAACAACATCATTTGTTCCATTCTTTCGATCCCCTTCTTCCCCTTCCACTTTCTCATCATCATACCCAAGTACCTGCAAACATCATCAGTAAATCATTTCATATAATCACAACATCCTATATAATACAAAATCATTTAACCCACTTACCTTGGGTTTTTTTTGGATGACTTTCTTCCTTGAGGCTGTTTACAATCTTCCCTACTTCCTTCTTGTTGCCCCTATGCATGTATGCGACTGCGACCATCAGCGGCAACAACTCTTCTGCTCGGGACTCCACTCCAAAAATCAAATAAACTCACATACATTTATTATTAATCAAAACATTATAATAAAACTCAATAAACTCAATCCCATGAAACAACTACAACGTTCGGACAAAACATACTTTTAAACATATATTACCTCTAATATCGCGATGCATCCGGTCATGTATGCCAAACCACCACGAACTTTCCACTTCTCTACTCCATCAAGTAACCTCTTGTATGCATATTTGCACCAATTGAGATTTCCCTTCAACCCCTCTGGGCACAACAACCGCAAATGTTCCGAGGAAGGCATGAAGTTCGCATTTGGACTTATAAAAACACCAACAATGAAAAGAAGAACGCGAGCTCTCAACTCGTCTCCCTCAAAAGCACCGCTAAGTATCTCCTCCTCAAGTTCCTTCACTGTGGTATCCCTTCTTATTCTGTACTTCGATGCCATTTGTTTTGAATTAACATTTCTCGTTCCAATTTCAACATCGACTCCTTCATTCTTCAAACCCAAAACAGCCTCCACATCTTCCACCAACACTGGAATTTTATGTCCATCAAATTCTATGATCGAGCTCTGGACATCAAAATTCTCTACTAAAGTGCGATATAGGTCGCGATGAATTGCTCTCGGTTTTATTTCCATTAAAGGACCAAACCCTAACTCATGTACAATACCCTCAATATTCAACTTCCTCATCTCCTCAAACACATCTGACAGCTTAATGAGGCTACATCTTGAAGATATCTCCTACAACGTTTCATAAAAACATTAATTACTTGACTGTTACACGAATATACATTATGTTAGAACATTTTCATCTCTTTCTCCATAAATAATTTCAAAAATTCACTTACCTTTTTGTCTTTTTCAGATACTACAATATCCTTCACATTTGAGGCTTTCCATTCAGCCAGAGTCTGCTTCTGCTCCTCGAACATTTGTTGATAAGGCTCCTTGTCATCTTCACTCATCTGCTCCTACCTCAAACCCAATGCTTTTCTTTCCTGTATCACTCTCACAATTAGTCCAATACAAATATCATGTACACTTAACAAACCATTACACAACACATTTACACTGTTGTTCATCATCTTCTCCCCTTCCAAACGTTTACATTCTCTTTTACTGTAAAACATAATTTCACTGTTATCTTATGCAACTCATATTTAATAAATTAGACAGTTCTATATACATTCAACTTCAACTTACTAGAAATGGAAATATGGTGTACATATCTTAGGTGCCTTAGCCTTAGCCTCCCCTTTATCGGACTTCTTCTTATGTTCCATTGTATGCAACGTGCACCTAAAATAATCAAAGATGGAATGTTGAAAGGCAAAATTGATGACATTTCTCCAAAATCTGAACTTCACGACTAGGATTTCGCATATGAACTCCAAGGATTTGTTCTATTTCACCTCTTTACATTGACATATGAAAGCTACATTTCAGTTTTAGCAAAGTATGAATACTTGCCAACTACTTATAAGAATATGTCTAAAAACCTAAACTTTCCTAGAAATACTACCTATGGTTAAATTTTCCATTCAAATGTGTAATGATATTTTGAGGTTTCTGTTTCGTTCTCAAGTTCAACAAATACCATCAACCAAGAAATATTGCTTTCAACCATGTGTAATAAAAACTCTTTTCCCAGATTTACATACTACTTCAAATCACCTATTTGATCTTAAGAAACAATCATACCTTCCAACACATTCAATACTAGAGCTGTAGAGAATATGCAAACAAGTTTTTTAACCAAAAACAAGAACCATCTCAGCCAACAATCATAACCATTACATGGATTTCAACTAAATCCTTCTTACAAATCCAATCTCCTCGACAATATTTCTTTCACATTTTCGTACCTTATCAACTACAATTAAAAAGAGGGAAAATTGAAGGAACTACCACTAACTAACCTAAACATTCCTTCTTCCAATCCAATCTACTCTACATTTGTAACATTTATCACTCCCAACTAAAACATCACTTAATTATTTAACCTTATTTCTTTTGTTATTCAAGAACAAAGTCAACGAGTTATTCAAGCCTCTAAACTACTTAATAAAGATGTTCAACACTTCTTTTAACTATTGTTATCTTTGTTCCTACTTTGTATATGAATTTAATTGCTATTACTTGTTTATTGCAGCAGAACCCTAAACTACCAATAACCCTAAACCCTAAAAATTCCTTCTTCCAATCCAATTTCCTCTACATTATTCATTATAAAGTACAAAGAAATTTTTATGGAAGAACATTCAAACGGTTTATACAAAAACCTTCAATATTTGCAATGTGGTTTCACTCAAATAAAAAAACGACAATAAAGAAAGCAAGAAGAAAGAAGCAAGAAGCAAGAAATAACCTCCAAACCGTGCTCAAACCCAATCTCCTCGACAAATTTCCTTTAGATTTTCTTCTTTGGTTGATAGAAATAACGCCTTCGTCCTTTTGGTTTCGATGCCCTAAGATTTTATTTTCCTTTTCCCGCTCCTCGTTTTTTTTGTCAAGTTATACCATCATAAAAGGGTTACCGGTTCACCGGGTAACCATATATCCTTTTTTTGTTTTTTTAATCCAACGGCCACATTGAACTCGGCTTCATCCAATGGTCATTTTTTTTGTTTGTATTTAGTCAGTTTTTAAGCCGTTTGTTTCTAGAAAAGCCCGTTGAATATAGAGAGGAGAGAGGAAAAAGGAGGGAGGGAGAGAGGATATTTTTTTTATATATTTTTAAAGGTCAATGATAAATTTGAAAAGATAAAACGTTAAAGATTAATCTTACAACTACTCTCTAAATGAAGGTTTTTATTTTTAAAATAAATGTCACGCTAAATTTTGAGTAGACTCATGAATTCATGCAAGTATTGATTATGAAAAATAGATAAATTCGTTGATTGCGAAAAAGCTTATGTATTATATTGAGAATGAAAAAAAAAATAAATGTATGACATTTAGGAATTAAGTATAATTCATGTACTAAAGTGTCATTTAACTCTTTTTTTAAATAATTTTTAAATTTTAAATTTAATTCAAGAAAAGAATTGAATTACTCAAATATACTTGATTAATCTTGTTTATTAAATATTTTTATTTTTTGTTAATAACCTATAGAACAAGTTGTTAAAATTCTCCGTTGACACATTCCCCTCTTTCTAGGTTGTGAGTTCTAAACCTAGCAGGAATAAATTTTTCATTTCCCTGCCCTAGTTAGAAATTGTTAAATATATATATATATATATATATATATATATATATATATTTATGTTATACTTTAAACTTAATTAATTACGATCAAATTCGATATCAAATTTAAAATTTTAATACGAATTAAAAGATAAAAAAACTCAATTAGGTTGATGAATTGCTCAAGCTAAATAATAAAATATTCATAATCAACCAACAACTAGTTAGTCTAGGATGAGACTCTAGACCCCTTAAGTAATGTTAGGGGTTTAAATCGTGGCGTTGTGAATGGAAAAAACTGAGTTGGAATTGTCGCCTCATATTAGGCCTTTACAAAACTTGATCCGAATTAGCCGGTCAATGAGTCAGATACCAGTGATTAATTAAAAAAATATTCAAAATCAATTTGTTCGAATTTGACTCGACAATGATTGAGTTAAGTTTGATTTTTTTTCTCAAACAAAAATTAAGTAACTTACGAACATATCCTATTTATGTGGTTTGGGCATAGGATTCATCGACTTACGCATTCAAAATCTTATAAGATAATAAGAACACAATTGTGAAAAGTTGCATGTCTTTTATATTACATATATTCGGAGTAAATGATAGATGTTGATAATAGGGATTAAACCATAATCTTTAATAGGTATAATTGTTAAATTTTACAAGTTAATTATTTGAATCATTAAAGTTAAACGGTTTCAGTAAACTGACCTGTTAAAAATTATGGTTAATGATTAACTTATAAATTAATTTGTTGGGCTCGATGGTCACAACCGAGATGCTTGTCAAGTGTTGAGAAGAGTAGATTTTGGGGTGTTTTGTGGAAGCTAAAAATGTAAGATTTGAACACTGATTTAGAGTGGTTCGGCTCTCTAACTCAAAGCCTACATCCACTACCTTAGCTTCCTACTAAGGATTTCAACTAAATTCACTAAGAATTTCGTCCCATTTTCTCGGATGTGGAGGAAACCGTTACAACGATCAAGCTTTCTACCCAAAGCTTGATCAAACACTCTCTTACAAAAGAAATTCAAAGCAAACTAGAAATCCCTCTAATAGGTATATGTTTGCAATTCTAAACACTCACCCAAAACCTATACATTTGAGCAAATTTGACAATTAAGCTCACAAGTGTTGTCTATATAAGAAATATACAAATTATCTCTAAATACAATTTGACATCATAATGTTGTTATAATTGAAGCATTGACCATCTCTTGATGCTTGGAGGTCCCTTTTGTATTCCTAATTGAGTTTGTAGCTGTTGAGGACCATTGAAGTTGTTTTTGAGCTGTTGGAGCCCTTTTTCCCACCATAAATGCAGTTCTGCAGCTTGGCGTATCAATACCCTTGAATTCGTATCGATACGGTCTCGATGAGGAAATAGTCGTTGAGCACTTCAAGCTGGTGCGTATCGATACGCTTGGCTAATGTATCGGTATGGGCTTGCAATTTAAAAGACCGTTGGGAAAATGACTGTTGGGGGTAGTTGGGCGTATCGATACGCGATACAACAGTATTGGTACGCGAACTAGCCATTGGTTATTTTAAAGCACACCGTATCGATACGGCAAAGCATATCGATACGAGTTTTGGCTACTGGAAAATCACTATAGTTAAAACCCTAAAGGGTATCGATACGGTTCCACACCGTATCGGTACGGTTACATTTAAAACATGGTTTTGACTATTTTAAATACACTTTAAATCATTCCAAAAGCTTTGTAAAACCCTTAAACATATTTTCAAGTTGTTTTTGACTAAAACATATTTTAAATTCTTTTTAATTTAGTCCAAAATATTTTTTAATTATTATATCAAAACATTTAGTTCTACATAACTATTATAAAATTATTTATACAGAAAATTTTAGAACGGGTGACGCACACCACTGAAACCACTAACGCAATACACCGATGAACACCATTAAATTTTAGTGACTTTTAAATGATGATTGAAATTCTCAAAGGCTCAACATGCAATTAATCATATTTCAAAACAAAAATAGAAATAATTATTCCTTGAACCATTTTCGCCTCCTCATCCATGTTCAATCTAATTAAATAAAACCACATCATCTTTATTTTTTACGTAATATTTTCTTATAAATTAAAATTTACAAATCATCATCTTCTTCATCATACTTCATAGTCAATTCTAGTATTTTAATATATAAAATCTTTAAAATAAAAAATAACTTAAAAACTTAACCCACGAATTAAAAAAAGACAAAAATAAAATAATTAATTATAATATATTAAAAACCGCAGCAGTCAAAGTTTTGGAAGTCATAATACCCTCATATGAGAAGAACACCAAGCCTAGAAGCACTGGGTGAACACGATCGGAGTGTAGGGAATGGGAGGGGTGAGCAAAAGAGCCAAAGAATTACAACTTTTCCAAGTTATAAAAGTTGTCGTGTCCCAAGCTCCAAGTATCGGAGATTTTATGTGTTATTCTAATTAATTTGTTCAGATTTCAAACAAATATGTTAATTTAAGGTTTTTAACAGAATAAAATTAATATTTTGTTTTTGTTTTTTCAACTTGTGGGTTAAGATTTTTTAGTGTTTTTTTTTATTCTGAGGATTTTATTAATTATCATATTAGAATTAATATATGAGGTATGAGGAAGAAGAAATAATTTGTAAATTTTAATTTAGAAGAAAATATTATGTGAAAAATAAAGACGATGTGATATTTTTAATTGGGTAGGAGCATGGATGAGGTGGTGAGAATGGTTCATGGAATAATTCCTTCTAACCTTGTTTTAGAATATGATTAATTGTATGTTAAGCCTTTGAGATTTTTAATAATTATTTAAAAGTCATTAAAATTTTAATAGTGTTCAGTGCTGTATTGCTTAGTGGTGTTTAGTGGTGTGCATCGCCCATTCTAGACTCATCCTATTTATACATATATTTTGTTTACAAGATTGAATATGTCAATCTCGATGTCCTCTTATAATATAATATTTATGGGAGAGAATTTTATTATTCTAAAAAAATTGTAATAAGTTACATGCTAACATATAATCGAACTATTAATAACGGTTAAACGTTAGCAGTTAAAACAGTTAGATAGTGATTAGCAAGATTCAATAACCGCTAGAACGGTTAATCTGCTTTTTATGCTAAAGGGTACAATTAACCTACGAGGAACACCCCTTATATATATGATACAAATATATTCTTTTAAATTTTAAAGGATTATATTGTAACGCCCCGATTTTGGGCTTAGATGTTTTGGCGAGTCAGGTTGGACCGGTGGAACCGGTGACGGTTGTTCGAACCGTTTTAAAGGTGGTTTAGGGAGATCGGAGTTCGGGATAGGATAAAAATTTGATAAAAATTTCTAAAATCCTCTTAAATGGTGTTTAAGAGGTTGATCAAATTAATTTTACAAAACGAGTTTTCGAAAGTATACATTTTGGGTAGTGACCAAAAATGTAAAGATTTAAAAGATGGAAAATTGGTTTTTCAAGAAAAGTCAAAATCTTAGAATCTTTAGGGAGCTACTTGGCAATTATGCCTTTTCCCTAATTTGGCATGTGATTTAAAAGCTATTAAAAATTAAAAAGGCTTTTAATTGGGTTAATTAAAAAGTTTTCAGGATCATTTTTATTTCTCTCATTTGCTTCAGCCAAATACCCTTCTTTTCTCTCAATTATTCCATAAATCTTTTGCTCTCAAATTCTCTTTTGATTCCTATCATTTCTCTATTGATTTCTCTCATTTTCCTTCAAGTTTCTTCAAGCAAAACTTGCCAAATTAGAGGAGAAGCAAGGATTGGAGATAATTTTCATGCTATCCCTCTAATCTAAGTTCTTTAATGAAATTCCAAAGATATTTGACTAATTAATACTGATTTTGTAACGCCCCGGTTTTGGGCTTAGTAGTTTTGGGCGTTGAACGGTTTGGTCAAAGTGCTGTTCGAATCTAAAGAGGCGAAATTAGGAAAGCCTAGTTCGGGTTGCATTAAAAATATGGAAAAATGTTCTAAAATCATCTTTTAATATAATTAAGTGAACTGTGAAATCAATTTTGGAAAATGAGTTTTGGAAGGGTGACATTTTGGCTAGTGACCAAAATGTAATTTTTGAAAGTTTGGTGACTGTTTTCGAAAGGGTTGAAACTTTGAATCTTTAAGGAGCTATTAATCCAAAAGTAGTTTCTCCAGATTTTTCTAAGATATTTTAATGATATATTCTGATTTTAAAACATATCAAAAGAGGAGGGAAAGCCATTTTGGCTATTTTGATAACTAACTTCCTATTTTCTTTTCTCTCATTTTCTCTCAACCCAAACACCTTCTTTCCAGAGAATTGTTTCTGATTTTCTCACCTAAATCTCTCCTTTCAACTCTCTTTTGATTCCTAATCAACATATCTACAAAACCTCATCATTTGCTACTTGATTCATCAAGGTTTTTGATTCCAAAAAGAGGAGAAACTCAAGTTTGGAGGTAAGAACGTCCTTCTCCTCTAAACTATCAGTTCTTTACTGAAATTCCTAAGTTTTCAATCCTTAATTGATGTTTTATTAAAGGCTTTTAAGATGTGAAATGGATCTTGGCTTATAATGCAAGATTTGGTGATTTTTGGTGATTTTCGTTTGATCTGTTAAATCTGTGATTTGAGATGTGTTTTTGATGATATTTGAACTCTAAATTGATAAGGAATTGAGTTTTGATTAATGCAATCCCGGATAGGTTGAGTTTCCTAAGTTTAGCTTGTGATTCTTGTTTGTTTTTGAGGTGATCTTGTGGATCTGATGTTGCTGGAGGTATAAGGATGTTAATAGGCTCTTTTTAGATGTTAATTGATGTTAGGTTTTGATGGTTTATGGCTGGGCTTTGTTGAGAAGTGGTTTGGATGCATTTTCGGTTGTGTTTGGTGGCCGAAAATGGAGTGTGGATGAGAGCAGCGAGTTTAGGTGCTTTCATTGAAGCAATTAATGCATGATGATGCATTAATCCTCTGCTTTGATGTGTTAAAACAGGGGAGGCATCTTTGGATCCAAGAGTTGTTGATCCGGAAGCTTGTTTTGGTGCTTCGGCAAGAGGCGAAGTGGAATCGGTGAGTGAAATTGGGTTTTCAGCTTTGAAACCAATGTCTTGGGAGCTTAGTTTAAGTCTAAACAACTTTGCTAAGCTCAAGTGTAAGTTTTCGGAAATACTCTCTAGTGGTGGCCATGATTTGATTGTTGTGCAATGTGGTTTATTGCATGTTTTAAACTCTGTTTTGAAAGCATGATTTAGCATGGTTAATGCTGTTTTTGTAAGCCATATGTTGAAGGAAGCTCAAGGTAAGAGTTCCTTGTTTTTGTACATTGATTAAATGTGGTTTGATGCTTTAAAATGCATGATGAATATGGCTTGGTTTAATGCTTTAAAACAGTGGATAAATTGATGATAATGATGTATATTGGCAAGTGATGTTTTGAAAAGGTTAAGGTCACTAAGGTGGTTAAAAGTCCTTGAGTGAGCCCTGTTTACTTAAGAACATCAAGGTGGTTAAAAGTCCTTGGATGGTTCTTGTTATGGACACAAAGGTGGTTAAAAGTCCTTGTGTGATCCTTTCCATGGTGTTTAAAAGTCCATGGGGCCATGGTGTTTAAAAGTCCATGAGGCCAATGTGTTTAAAAGTCCTTGGGGCCAAGGTGTTTAAAAGTCCTTGGGGTGAAACTTGATGCGGACACAAAGGTGGTTAAAAGTCATTGTGTGGTCCTCTTTCATGGTGTTTAAAAGTCCATGGCCAAGGTGTTTAAAAGTCCTTGGGGCCAAGGTGTTTAAAAGTCCTTGGGGTGAAAGTTGATGAACTTGTTTTTAAAGAAATGGAACTTATCACTTGTGGCCAATATGACATGTTATGATATGAAGCATGAGATGCTTGTTTTAAGTATGCTTTTGAGCATGTGCAATTGATGATTTGAAGCATGATTTATAAATGTTTTATAAATGCATTATTGAATGGTTTTATGAGCATTCCTCACTAAGCTTTTGCTTACGCTCTCTTTCGTTTTCTTAATTCAATAATGCAGAACATTAGAGTACTTTGAGGGCAGCAAGAAGGGCAAGCAATCAAGTGAAAGTAAAGCTCAAAGTATGGAAGGTGTAACCCCCTTAACCCGGTCTAGACGGTTGACCCGAATTAAGAAAGTCACACGGGGAAAACCAAAGTCAACCCGAAAGTCAACCTTGATTAACGACCCTTTTTTTTTCTTTTTAATCTTGTCTAGATGCACATAAAAACAGAACATTAATGCATCCTTATGCATTAAAACACCAGCAACATCAACACAACTCGCTGCTCATCACAAATCTAACAATTTGGCTACCAAACACAACCAAAATCATCTCCAAACACTTCCAAAACTTAACCCAGCCAAGATCCATCACTTCTAACCATTTTTATACATCACATAACATGCAAAAAGATCACAACCACGCCCTTATACCTCCAGGTATAACAGATCACCAATTACACTTCAAAAACAACCAAAAACTCAAGCCAAACTTAGGAAATTCAACCTATCCAGGATTGCATTGATTAAACCTCAACTTCTAATCATTTTAGCATTCATTTAACATCAATTTAACACCTCAAAACCCTGCTTAAACAGATCACACGAAATTTTCACCAAAATCACCAAATCTTGCATTTAAGCCAAAAATCAAGATCTCAATTGAAAAGCCTTAAATAAAACATGAATCAAGGATTGAGAACTTAGGAATTTCAGTAAAGAACTGATAGTTTAGAGGAGAAGGACGTTCTTACCTCCAAACTTGAATTTCTCCATTTTAGAGCCAAAATGCTTGATGAATCAACTTGTAAATTGTGAGGTTTTGATGATGAGATGATTAGAAATCAAATGAGAGTTGAAATGAGAGATTAAGAAGTCAAAATCAGAGAAAGAAATCTGAGGAAATCTTGTTTGGGTAGAGAGAAAATGAGAGAAAAGAGAATTTGAGAGAAAATAGAAAAATTTGTTAAGAATTGGTTAAAATGATTTCCCTCTCTTTTCTTAATCTTTAAAATCAGATTTTAGACTTAAAATATCTTAGAAAAATCTGGAGAAATCCTTTTTGGAATAATAGCTCCTTAAAGATTCAAAGTTTCAATCCTTTATAAAACTGTCCCGCAACTTTCAAAAATTACATTTTGGTCACTAGCCAAAATGTCAACCTTCCGAACCTCATTTTCCAAAATTGATTTCACAGTTCACTTTTATATATTAAAAGATGATTTTAGAATATTTTTCCATATTTTTAATGCAACCCGAACTAGGTTTTCCTAAATTCCCTCTTATATATTCGATCAGCACTTTGACTGAACCGGTCAACGCCAAAACTTCTGAGCCCAAAACCGGGGCGTTACAACTCTCCCCCCCTTAAGAAATTTCGTCCTCGAAATTTACCTGAAGGAAAGAGATAAGGAAACTGCTTCAGCATATCCTCCTTCCGCTCCCACGTGGCTTCCTCAACACCGCGATGCTTCCACAGCACCTTCACCAACTCAATGGTCTTGCCACGAAGAACCTTGCTATCTGAATCCAGAATCTTCACCGGTTCCTCATCATAGGTCAAATCCGGATTCAATTCCACCTCCTCCACAGGCAACACAAGCGAAGGATCAGATCGATACCTCCGGAGCATAGAAACATGGAACACATCATGAATCTTCTCCAGCTCCTGAGGTAACCTCAACCGATACGCAACAGGACCAACACGCTCAACAACCTCATACGGTCCAACGTATCTAGGGCTCAGCTTACCCTTCCGCCCAAACCTCATCACCTTCTTCCAAGGCGAAACCTTCAAGAACACGCGATCACCCACCGCAAACTCTATCTCCCTACGCTTCAAATCCGCGTAAGACTTCTGCCGATCAGAAGCAGCCTTCAACCGCTCACAAATGAGCTTCACTTTCTCGGTGGTACCTTTCAACAAAGCAGGCATCGAAACCAACTTTTGACCAGTTTCAGCCCAACACAGAGGAGTCCTACACTTCCTCCCATACAGAGCCTCATAAGGTGCCATCTGTATACTTGCCTGAAAACTGTTGTTGTAAGCGAACTCAACCAAAGGCAGATGCTTCTCCCAAGAACCTTGGAACTCTATCACGCAACATCTCAACATATCCTCCAAGATCTGAATAACTCGCTCAGACTGGCCATCCGACTGGGGATGATAGGATGTACTGAAATGCAACCTTGTACCCAGGGCTTGATGCAAACACTGCCAAAAACGCGACGTGAACCTCGGATCCCTATCCGACACGATCGACTTAGGCACACCATGCAACCTCACAACCTCAGCAACGTACAGCTCTGCCAGCTTATCCAAGGAAAACGTAGTATGCACAGGCAAGAAATGTGCACACTTCGTCAGGCGATCCACAATCACCCAAACAGAATTCTTCTTCGACGGAGACAAAGGCAAACCAGATACAAAATTCATGGTAACCCTCTCCCACTTCCATTCAGGGATTTTCAACGGTTGCAACAAACCAGAAGGAACCTGATGTTCAGCCTTAACGCGCTGACACACCAAACACTTGCTCACGAACTCTGCCACATCCTTCTTCAAGCCCACCCAATAGTACTCATCACGAAGATCGCGATACATCTTTGTACTACCAGGATGCATAGCAAAAGGACTACTATGACCTTCAGCTAGAATAGCATGCCTCAACTCAGCATCTGCAGGCACTACTATCCGATTACCAAAACACAACACCTCATCCTCATTAAAACAGAAATCCGAAGGTCTACCCTCCGCGATATCCTGAACATGAGACACCAAGGAATCATCCAACAACTGCTTATCCTTGATCAACTGAACCAACGAAGGTTTCACTTGCAACTCAGCAACAAGACCACCATCCTGCGATATACTCAAGCTAGCAAACATAGCTCTCAGCTCAACAGCTACCTTTCTACTCAAGGCATCCGCAACAACATTGGCCTTTCCAGGATGATACTCTATCGTCAGATCATAATCCTTGAGCAACTCCAACCAACGTCGCTGCCTGAGATTCAACTCCTTCTGAGACATCAGATACCTCAAACTCTTGTGATCCGTGTACACCGTACACTTCTCACCATACAGATAATGCCTCCAGATCTTCAGAGCAAAAACCACTGCAGCCAGCTCAATATCATGCGTAGGATAATTGCGCTCATGCACCTTCAACTGCCGCGACGCATAAGCCACAACCTTACCCTCTTGCATCAGCACACACCCCAAACCAACATAGGATGCATCACTGTAGACTACAAACTCTTTCCCTGATTCAGGCTGAATCAAGATAGGAGCTTGCGTCAAAGCCAACTTCAGCTTCTCAAAAGCTTGCTGTCTCGCTTCTGTCCACTCATACTTAACATCTTTCTGCAGCAACTTCGTCAAAGGAGCAGCAATCTTGGAAAAACCATCCACAAACCTTCGGTAGTATCCTGCCAAACCAAGGAAACTACGAACCTCCTGAACAGACTTAGGAACTTTCCAGTTCATCACCGCTTCAATCTTCTGAGGATCAACACGAATCCCCTCAGCTGAGACCACATGCCCAAGAAAAACAACCTCTCTAAGCCAAAACTCACACTTGCTCAACTTAGCATAAAGCTGATTCTCCAACAAAGCTTGCAACACAATCCTCAAATGCTCTTCGTGCTCTTCCTCAGTACGCGAGTACACAAGGATATCATCAATGAACACCACAACAAACTTGTCCAGGTATTCATGAAAAACACGATTCATCATGTCCATGAAAGCAGCAGGAGCATTTGTCAAACCAAACGGCATCACAAGGAACTCATAATGCCCATACCTTGTCCTGAAAGCTGTCTTAGGCACATCCACATCCTTCACCTTCAATTGATAATACCCTGACCTCAAGTCAATCTTAGAGAACACATCAGCTCCCCGAAATTGATCAAAGAGATCATCAATCCTCGGCAAAGGATACCGATTCTTGATAGTCAACTTGTTCAGCTGACGGTAATCAATGCACATCCTCATCGTGCCATCTTTCTTCTTCACAAACAAGACAGGAGAACCCCAAGGCGAAACACTCGGCCGGATGAAACCACGATCAAGCAACTCTTGCAACTGCGTCTTCAGCTCCTTCAGCTCCTTAGGTGCCATTCTATAGGGAGTAATGGACACAGGAGTGGTATTCTCATACAGCTCAATACCAAACTCCACCTCGCGATTAGGAGGTAACCAGGCAACTCCTCAGGAAAAACATCAGGAAACTCCTTCACAACCCTGATATCCTGCACCCTCAGCTCCTTCGAACTAGGATTCATCACAAAAGCCAGAAAAGCTTCACAACCTTGCCTCAGCATCCTGCTCGCCTCCAGGGTAGAAACAACATTGGCAAGAAACTTCACATTCTCACCAACCACCACCACTTCATAATCATCCGCAAGCCTAAGAGAAACCCGCTTATTCTCACAATCCACAACAGCACGATGCTCAGCAAGCCAATCCATACCAAGGATCACATCAAAACCATAAAAGGGCAACTCCATAAGATCAACAAGAAAGACATGCTCTTGAACAACCAAAGGACACCTTCTAAAAAGCTTACGAGTCACAACAGTTTCACCAAAAGAACTAGTGACTCTAACACCAACATCCAAAGACTCAACAGGCAAACCAAGCAACTCAGCATGCTCACGAAGAATGTATGAATGCGTAGATCCAGAATCAATCAAAGAAAGCAATGACAAGGATTGCAAAGTAAAGGTACCTGCAATCACATCTGCATCATTCCTTCCTTCGCGCTGAGCATACACCCTTGCTTGGCCTCCACCCTCAGGTTGAATAGCCACAACATGAGCTACACCGTGCCCACCTTCCTCTCGCCTCTGAAAATTACCATGGCCGCGCCCACGACCTCTCTGCGGTGCTGCAACAACAGGAGCACGCTCTTGACCACCAGCCATCCTCGGACAATCACGTCTCAGATGATCAGCTGAACCACAATTCCAGCACTCATAACCAGCTGCTATCACAGGAGCTTGCATCTCCCTCCCAGCACGAGGACAGTCACGTCTCAAGTGACCACGGGAACCACAAATCCAACAAGCACTAGGGTCAGCTCTAGCATTGCCACCCCTAGCAGGTGCACCTCCACCTCTCTTAGACGAGGACTGAAACCTCTGATCACGCCCTCTCTTGTTCCGTCCACCGGAACTATATTCAGCAGCTCTTTTCCCAGAACTAGCTCCAGTACCCTTAGCAGACAAACTCAGATTCATCTCAATGTCTTTGGACCGACTAACCAGCACATCGAAATCATTGTACTCAGCAGCTAACATATAGGTCTTAACCTCCGTCACCAAACCATAACGGAACCTTTCGCACCTTTCGCGTTCATCAGGTACCAACTCAGGTGCATACTGGCTAAGACGTACGAACTGTACCTCATACTCAGCCACACTCATGTTCCCTTGGGTCAGAGACATGAATTCACGCTTCTTTTCATCCAAATATCTAACTCCCAGATATCTCCTCTTGAACGCATGCTGAAAGAACGTCCATGTAACATCAGCATCAGCCATCCCAGAGATTGTGGTCGTCCACCACGTATAAGCATCACCTTGCAGCAGTGACACCACACATCCCAGCTTCTGCACATCAGTGCAACTCATCTGTCCCAAGACACGCTTGGTACTCTCCAACCATGCTTCAGACCTCTCAGCCGACATACCCCTAAACTCAGTCCCACCAAGACTGCGCAAACGTTCCAAGGGTAGTCTAGCACCAGCATCTCCTTGATGCGCAGCTCCTTGAGCTCCAGCTACTGCTGCTCGAAACGCACCCGCAATAGCTTGTACAAGCACAGACATGTCAGGTACCGCTTGCCCCTGACCAGCTTCAGGTCCTGCAGCTCCAACACCAGCTGCCTCAGCTCCAGCTCTTTCCCTCTCCGCACCACCACCACCAGGTGGAGGAGGAGGTAACACAGCACTACCAGTGTGCTCATCATTCATATTCCCCTCCGGGGTCGTAGCTCTCGCGCTACTCCTTAACTCTCTACGTGGTGCCATACTTTACCATGCATAACAATACAAAATAAAACAAGTCAGGACCAGCAAGGTAAGCAAATTCCAAGTATTCAAGCTCAATTTCTTTCAAAAACAACATCATCTCTTTAGCTTTTGTTTGGCAATGGGTACCCTCATCATGCATCATCACAACATGCATCACATATACATCATCATCACAAATCACTGAACATGCTTTCACTCAACAAGCATACAAACCAAACCATGCTTCAATCATGCATACACACATTCCCAATTACTCGAGAACTCAGCTCTGATACCACCAAATGTAACCCCCTTAACCCGGTCTAGACGGTTGACCCGAATTAAGAAAGTCACACGGGGAAAACCAAAGTCAACCCGAAAGTCAACCTTGATTAACGACCCTTTTTTTTCTTTTTAATCTTGTCTAGATGCACATAAAAACAGAACATTAATGCATCCTTATGCATTAAAACACCAGCAACATCAACACAACTCGCTGCTCATCACAAATCTAACAATTTGGCTACCAAACACAACCGAAATCATCTCCAAACACTTCCAAAACTTAACCCAGCCAAGATCCATCACTTCTAACCATTTTTATACATCACATAACATGCAAAAAGATCACAACCACGCCCTTATACCTCCAGGCATAACAGATCACCAATTACACTCCAAAAACAACCAAAAACTCAAGCCAAACTTAGGAAATTCAACCTATCCGGGATTGCATTGATTAAACCTCAACTTCTAATCATTTTAGCATTCATTTAACATCAATTTAACACCTCAAAACCCTGCTTAAACAGATCACACGAAATTTTCACCAAAATCACCAAATCTTGCATTTAAGCCAAAAATCAAGATCTCAATTGAAAAGCCTTAAATAAAACATGAATCAAGGATTGAGAACTTAGGAATTTCAGTAAAGAACTGATAGTTTAGAGGAGAAGGACGTTCTTACCTCCAAACTTGAATTTCTCCATTTTAGAGCCAAAATGCTTGATGAATCAACTTGTAAATTGTGAGGTTTTGATGATGAGATGATTAGAAATCAAATGAGAGTTGAAATGAGAGATTAAGAAGTCAAAATCAGAGAAAGAAATCTGAGGAAATCTTGTTTGGGTAGAGAGAAAATGAGAGAAAAGAGAATTTGAGAGAAAATAGAAAAATTTGTTAAGAATTGGTTAAAATGATTTCCCTCTCTTTTCTTAATCTTTAAAATCAGATTTTAGACTTAAAATATCTTAGAAAAATCTGGAGAAATCCTTTTTGGAATAATAGCTCCTTAAAGATTCAAAGTTTCAATCCTTTATAAAACTGTCCCGCAACTTTCAAAAATTACATTTTGGTCACTAGCCAAAATGTCAACCTTCCGAACCTCATTTTCCAAAATTGATTTCACAGTTCACTTTTATATATTAAAAGATGATTTTAGAATATTTTTCCATATTTTTAATGCAACCCGAACTAGGTTTTCCTAAATTCCCTCTTATATATTCGATCAGCACTTTGACTGAACCGGTCAACGCCAAAACTTCTGAGCCCAAAACCGGGGCGTTACAGAAGGTTTCTTAAGTACATTTTTAGCTTTTGGTAATTTGGCAATGAGGGACCTATGTGTATGTTTTGGGAGAGGTTTTGAACTCCCTAAGTATGTTGAATGTTGATGAGAATGCTGGTTTTAGTGTTTGGCCTTTATATGCTTGAATTGGAAGTTTATGCTTGTATGGCTTGCTTGTGTAGGAAGCATGCCTATAGATTTTGGGCTTTTCGTATATGATGTTGTTTTGATGAATTGTTGATGCAAGTATGTCTTATATATGTTGAATTGCATGTTGGTAAAGTTTGGTAGCATTTGGAGCATGATTGGATGTTTAATTGCATGTTTAAGAATGCATTTTGGGGCAATCTGTGCAGGGTGTTTCGGAACAGTGCCACCCGTTTCGGAACAGGTGCCTTAAACAAGCCCAGGCGTCCGAACGGGAGAGACCGTTCCGAAACGGTTTGGCTACTGCCAGCCCGTGTTGCGGTACGCGTTGCGGAACGGCCCCGCGTTTCGAAACGGGCTCTGCCTGTTTCGGAACGGGTGACCGTTAGGGGCTGACATTGGCAGTTAAATGTTTTGAAATGTTTGCATTTTGGTCTCGAATCTTGTTTGTGCAATTGTATGAGTTTGGGATGTCCTTTCGAGCTGAAATTTCACAGTGAAGCATGAAACCTGACTAACTACAAGCTGGTAACTTTAATTTGGGTTAAGTCCTCATATTTATCAGAAATTACAATTTGGTCCCTAAAGTTGTAATTTGTTCAATTGGGTCCCTGTTTGATCTCTGATGTTTATGATCTTTGAGTACGCTGTTGTATGATCATATCTAAGGATTAATATGCATCTAGACCAGTTTAAAAAGAAAAAAAAGGGTCGTTAATCAAGGTTGACTTTCGGGTTGACTTTGGTTTTCCCCGTGTGACTTTCTTAATTCGGGTCAACCGTCTAGGCCGGGTTAAGGGGGTTACATTTGGTGGTATCAGAGCTGAGTTCTCGAGTAATTGGGAATGAATGTGTGCATGATGGAAGTATGTATGCTTTATATGCTTGTTGATTGAAAGCATGTTTAGTGGCTTGTGATTTGGATGCAATTGAGATGTATGCTGTGATGTAGCATGTTGTGGGTACCCATTGCCAAATAAAAGCTAATGAAATGATGTTGATTTTGAATGAAATTGAGCTTGAATACTTGGATTGCTTACCTTGCTGGGCCTGACTTGTTTTATTTGCATTGTGATTGCATGGTAAAAGTATGGCACCACGTAGAGAGTTACGAGGTAATGTGCGAGCTACGGCTCCTAATGAGAATGAGAATGAGGAAAACACGGGTAGTGCGGTGTTACCTCCTCCTCCACCTGGTGGTGGTGGTGCTGAGGGAGGAAGAGCTGAAGCTGCAGCTGGTGCTGGAGCTGCTGGACCTGAGGTTGGTCAGGGGCAAGCTATGCCTGATATGACGATGTTAGTACAAGCTATTGCGGGTGCTTTTCGAGCAGCAGTAGCTGGAGCTCAAGGAGCTGGGCATCAAGGAGATGCTGGAGTTAGACTACCTTTGGAGCGTCTGCGCAGTCTTGGTGGGACTGAGTTCAGGGGTATGTCTGCTGAGAGTTCTGAAGCTTGGCTAGAGAGTACCAAGCGAATCTTGGGTCAGATGAGCTGCACGGATGTGCAAAAGCTGGGTTGTGTTGTGTCCTTGCTGCAGGACGATGCGTATACGTGGTGGACGACCACCATAGCTGGGATGGCTGAAGCTGATATCACTTGGACATTCTTTCAGAATGTGTTCAAGAGGAGATATCTTGGTGTGAGATATCTTGATGAGAAGAAGCGTGAATTTATGTCTCTTACCCAAGGGAGCATGAGTGTGGCTGAGTATGAGGTGCAATTTGTGCGACTCAGTCAATATGCACCGGAGCTGATACCTGATGAGCGGGCAAGGTGCGAGAGGTTCCGTTATGGTCTTGTGACGGATGTTAAAATGTATGTGCTGGCCACCGAGTATGATGATTTTGATGTGTTGGTGGGCCGAGCCAAGGACATAGAGATGAACTTGGGTTTATCTGCGAAAGGTGCTGGAGCAAGTTCTGGTAAGAGAGCTGCTGAGTTTAGTTCCGGTGGTGGACGGAACAAGAGGGGACGTGATCAGAAGTATCAGTCCTCAGCTAAGAGAGGTGGTGGTGCACCTGCTAGAGGAGGCAATGCTAGAGCTGATCCTAGTGCTTGTTGGATCTGTGGTTCACGTGGTCACATGAAGCGTGACTGTCCTCGTGCTGTGAGGGAGGTGCAAGCTCCTGTTGCGGCAGCTGGTTATGGGTGCTGGAATTGTGGTTCTGCAGACCACTTGAGGCGAGATTGTCCTAGGTTGGCTGGTGATCAAGTGCGTGCACCTGCTGTTGCTGCACCGCAGAGAGGTCGTGGGCGCGGCCGTGGTAATTTTCAGAGGCGTGAGGAAGGTGGTCGTGGAGTGGCCCATGTTGTGGCTATTCAGCCTGAAGGTGGAGGCCAAGCGAGGGTGTATGCTCAGCGTGAAGGGAGGAATGATGCAGATGTGATTGCAGGTACCTTTACTTTGCAATCCTTGTCATTGCTTTCTTTGATTGATTCTGGATCTACGCATTCATACATTTTGCGTGAGCATGCTGAATTGCTTGGTTTGCCTGTTGAGTCTTTGGATGTTGGTGTTCGTGTCACTAGTTCTTTTGGTGAAACTGTTGTGACTCGAAAGCTTTATAGAAGGTGTCCCTTGGTTGTTCAAGAACATGTTTTTCATGTTGACCTTATGGAGTTTCCTTTTTATGGTTTTGATGTGATCCTTGGTATGGATTGGCTTGCTGAGCATCGTGCTGTTGTGGATTGTGAAAATAAGCGAGTTTCGCTTAAGCTTGCGGATGATTATGAAGTGGTTGTGGTTGGTGAGAATGTGAAGTTTCTTGCCAATGTGGTGTCTACCTTGGAGGCGAGCAGGATGCTGAGGCAAGGTTGCGAAGCTTATCTAGCTTTTGTGATGAATCCTAGTTCTAAGGAGTTGAGGGTGCAAGATATCCGAGTTGTGAAGGAGTTTCCTGGTGTTTTTCCTGAGGAGTTGCCTGGTTTACCTCCTAATCGCGAGGTGGAGTTTGGAATTGAGCTGTATGAGAATACAACTCCTGTGTCCATTACTCCCTATAGAATGGCACCTAAGGAGCTGAAGGAGCTGAAGACGCAGTTGCAAGAGCTGCTTGATCGTGGTTTCATCCGGTCGAGTGTGTCACCTTGGGGAGCACCGGTCTTGTTTGTGAAGAAGAAAGATGGCACTATGAGGATGTGCATTGATTACCGTCAGCTGAATAAGTTGACCATCAAGAATCGGTATCCTTTGCCGAGGATTGATGATCTCTTTGATCAATTTCGGGGAGCTGCTGTGTTCTCTAAGATTGATTTGAGGTCAGGGTATTACCAGTTGAAGGTGAATGATGTGGATGTGCCTAAGACAGCTTTCAGGACAAGGTATGGGCATTATGAGTTCCTTGTGATGCCGTTTGGTTTGACAAATGCTCCTGCTGCTTTCATGGATATGATGAACCGTGTGTTTCATGAATACCTGGACAAGTTTGTTGTGGTGTTCATTGATGATATCCTTGTGTACTCGCGTACCGAGGAGGAGCATGAAGAGCATTTGAGGATTGTTTTGCAAGCTTTGTTGGAGAATCAGCTTTATGCTAAGCTGAGCAAGTGTGAGTTCTGGCTTAAGGAGGTGGTGTTTCTTGGGCATGTGGTCTCAGCTGAGGGGATTCGTGTTGATCCTCAGAAGATTGAGGCGGTGATGAACTGGAAGGTTCCTAAGTCTGATAATGAGGTTCGTAGTTTCCTTGGTTTGGCGGGATACTACCGAAGGTTTGTGGATGGTTTTTCCAAGATTGCTGCTCCTTTGACGAAGCTGTTGCAAAAGGATGTTAAGTATGAGTGGACGGAAGCGAGACAGCAGGCTTTTGAAAAGCTGAAGGTGGCTTTGACGCAAGCTCCTATTTTGGTTCAACCTGAATCAGGGAAAGAGTTTGTGGTCTACAGTGATGCATCCTATGTTGGTTTGGGGTGTGTGCTGATGCAAGAGGGTAAGGTGGTGGCTTATGCATCGCGGCAGTTGAAAGTGCATGAGCGCAATTACCCTACGCATGATATTGAGCTGGCTGCAGTGGTTTTTGCTCTGAAGATCTGGAGGCATTATCTGTATGGTGAGAAGTGTACTGTGTACACGGATCACAAGAGTTTGAGGTATCTGATGTCACAGAAGGAGTTGAATCTTAGGCAGCGGCGTTGGTTGGAGTTGCTCAAGGATTATGATCTGACGATTGAGTATCATCCTGGAAAAGCTAATGTTGTTGCGGATGCCTTGAGTAGGAAGGTAGCTGTTGAGCTGAGGGCTATGTTTGCTAGCTTGAGCTTATCGCGAGATGGTGGTCTTGTTGCTGAGTTGCAGGTGAAACCATCGTTGGTTCAGTTGATCAAGGATAAGCAATTGCTGGATGATTCCTTGGTGTCTCATGTTCAGGATATCGCGGAGGGTAGACCTTCAGATTTCTGTTTTAATGATGATGGTGTGTTGTGTTTTGGGAGTCGGATAGTAGTGCCCAATGATGCTGAGTTGAGGCGTGCTATTCTGACTGAAGGTCATAGTAGTCCTTTTGCTATGCACCCTGGTAGTACTAAGATGTATCGTGATCTTCGTGACGAGTACTATTGGGTGGGTTTGAAGAAGGATGTTGCAGAGTTTGTGAGCAAGTGTTTGGTGTGTCAGCGAGTTAAGGCTGAACATCAGGTTCCTTCGGGGTTGTTACAACCGTTGAAAATCCCTGAATGGAAGTAGGAGAGGGTTACCATGGATTTTGTATCTGGTTTACCTTTGTCTCCATCGAAGAAGAATTCTGTTTGGGTGATTGTGGATCGCCTGACGAAGTGTGCGCATTTCTTGCCTGTGCATACTACGTTTTCTTTGGATAAGCTGCAGAGCTGTACATTGCTGAGATTGTGAGGCTGCATGGTGTGCCTAAGTCGATTGTGTCGGATAGGGATCCGAGGTTCACATCGCGTTTCTGGCAGTGTTTGCATCAAGCTTTGGGTACAAGGTTGCATTTCAGTACATCCTATCATCCTCAGTCGGATGGTCAATCTGAGCGAGTTATCCAGATTTTGGAGGATATGTTGAGGTGCTGCGTGATTGAGTTCCAAGGTTCTTGGGAGAAGTATCTGCCTTTGGTTGAGTTCGCTTATAACAATAGTTATCAGGCGAGTATACAGATGGCACCTTATGAGGCTTTGTACGGGAGGAAGTGTAGGACTCCTCTTTGTTGGGCTGAAACTGGTCAAAAGTTGGTTTCGATGCCGGCTTTGTTGAAAGGGACCACTGAGAAGGTGAAGCTTATCTGTGAGCGGTTGAAGGCTGCCTCTGATCGGCAAAAGTCTTACGCGGATTTGAAGCGTAAGGAGATAGAGTATGCGGTGGGTGACCGTGTGTTCTTGAAGGTTTCGCCTTGGAAGAAGGTGATGAGGTTTGGCCGGAAGGGTAAGTTGAGCCCTAGGTACATTGGACCATATGAACTGGTTGAGCGTGTGGGTCCTGTTGCGTATCGGTTGAGGTTACCTCAAGAGTTGGAGAAGATTCATGATGTGTTCCATGTTTCTATGCTCCGGAAGTATAGATCTGATCCTTCGCATGTGATGCCTGTGGAGGAAGTGGAATTGAATCCGGATTTGACCTATGATGAGGAACCGGTGAAGGTTCTGGATTCAGATAGCAAGGTTCTTCGTGGCAAGACCATTGAGTTGGTGAAGGTGCTGTGGAAGCATCGAGGTGTTGAGGAAGCCACGCGGGAGCGGAAGGAAGACATGTTGAAGCAGTTTCCTTATCTCTTTCCTTCAGGTAAATTTCGAGGACGAAATTTCTTAAGGGGGGGGGGGGGAGAGTTGTAACGCCCCGGTTTTGGGCTTAGTAGTTTTGGGCGTTGACCGGTTTGGTCAAAGTGCTGTTCGAATCTAAAGAGGCGAAATTAGGAAAGCCTAGTTCGGGTTGCATTAAAAATATGGAAAAATGTTCTAAAATCATCTTTTAATATAATTAAGTGAACTGTGAAATCAATTTTGGAAAATGAGTTTTGGAAGGGTGACATTTTGGCTAGTGACCAAAATGTAATTTTTGAAAGTTTGGTGACTGTTTTCGAAAGGGTTGAAACTTTGAATCTTTAAGGAGCTATTAATCCAAAAGTAGTTTCTCCAGATTTTTCTAAGATATTTTAATGATATATTCTGATTTTAAAACATATCAAAAGAGGAGGGAAAGCCATTTTGGCTATTTTGATAACTAACTTCCTATTTTCTTTTCTCTCATTTTCTCTCAACCCAAACACCTTCTTTCCAGAGAATTGTTTCTGATTTTCTCACCTAAATCTCTCCTTTCAACTCTCTTTTGATTCCTAATCAACATATCTACAAAACCTCATCATTTGCTACTTGATTCATCAAGGTTTTTGATTCCAAAAAGAGGAGAAACTCAAGTTTGGAGGTAAGAACGTCCTTCTCCTCTAAACTATCAGTTCTTTACTGAAATTCCTAAGTTTTCAATCCTTAATTGATGTTTTATTAAAGGCTTTTAAGATGTGAAATGGATCTTGGCTTATAATGCAAGATTTGGTGATTTTTGGTGATTTTCGTTTGATCTGTTAAATCTGTGATTTGAGATGTGTTTTTGATGATATTTGAACTCTAAATTGATAAGGAATTGAGTTTTGATTAATGCAATCCCGGATAGGTTGAGTTTCCTAAGTTTAGCTTGTGATTCTTGTTTGTTTTTGAGGTGATCTTGTGGATCTGATGTTGCTGGAGGTATAAGGATGTTAACAGGCTCTTTTTAGATGTTAATTGATGTTAGGTTTTGATGGTTTATGGCTGGGCTTTGTTGAGAAGTGGTTTGGATGCATTTTCGGTTGTGTTTGGTGGCCGAAAATGGAGTGTGGATGAGAGCAACGAGTTTAGGTGGAGGCATCTTTGGATCCAAGAGTTGTTGATCCGGAAGCTTGTTTTGGTGCTTCGGCAAGAGGCGAAGTGGAATCGGTGAGTGAAATTGGGTTTTCAGCTTTGAAACCAATGTCTTGGGAGCTTAGTTTAAGTCTAAACAACTTTGCTAAGCTCAAGTGTAAGTTTTCGGAAATACTCTCTAGTGGTGGCCATGATTTGATTGTTGTGCAATGTGGTTTATTGTATGTTTTAAACTCTGTTTTGAAAGCATGATTTAGCATGGTTAATGCTGTTTTTGTAAGCCATATGTTGAAGGAAGCTCAAGGTAAGAGTTCCTTGTTTTTGTACATTGATTAAATGTGGTTTGATGCTTTAAAATGCATGATGAATATGGCTTGGTTTAATGCTTTAAAACAGTGGATAAATTGATGATAATGATGTATATTGGCAAGTGATGTTTTGAAAAGGTTAAGGTCACTAAGGTGGTTAAAAGTCCTTGAGTGAGCCTTGTTTACTTAAGAACATCAAGGTGGTTAAAAGTCCTTGGATGGTTCTTGTTATGGACACAAAGGTGGTTAAAAGTCCTTGTGTGATCCTTTCCATGGTGTTTAAAAGTCCATGGGGCCATGGTGTTTAAAAGTCCATGGGGCCAAGGTGTTTAAAAGTCCTTGGGGCCAAGGTGTTTAAAAGTCCTTGGGGTGAAACTTGATGCGGACACAAAGGTGGTTAAAGTCCTTGTGTGGTCCTCTTTCATGGTGTTTAAAAGTCCATGGCCAAGGTGTTTAAAAGTCCTTGGGGCCAAGGTGTTTAAAAGTCCTTGGGGTGAAAGTTGATGAACTTGTTTTTAAAGAAATGGAACTTATCACTTGTGGCCAATATGACATGTTATGATATGAAGCATGAGATGCTTGTTTTAAGTATGCTTTTGAGCATGTGCAATTGATGATTTGAAGCATGATTTATAAATGTTTTATAAATGCATTATTGAATGGTTTTATGAGCATTCCTCACTAAGCTTTTGCTTACGCTCTCTTTCGTTTTCTTAATTCAATAATGCAGAACATTAGAGTACTTTGAGGGCAGCAAGAAGGGCAAGCAATCAAGTGAAAGTAAAGCTCAAAGTATGGAAGGTTTCTTAAGTACATTTTTAGCTTTTGGTAATTTGGCAATGGGGGACCTATGTGTATGTTTTGGGAGAGGTTTTGAACTCCCTAAGTATGTTGAATGTTGATGAGAATGCTGGTTTTAGTGTTTGGCCTTTATATGCTTGAATTGGAAGTTTATGCTTGTATGGCTTGCTTGTGTAGGAAGCATGCCTATAGATTTGGGGCTTTTCGTATATGATGTTGTTTTGATGAATTGTTGATGCAAGTATGTCTTATATATGTTGAATTGCATGTTGGTAAAGTTTGGTAGCATTTGGAGCATGATTGGATGTTTAATTGCATGTTTAAGAATGCATTTTGGGGCAATCTGTGCATGGTGTTTCGGAACAGTGCCACCCGTTTCGGAACAGGTGCCTTAAACAAGCCCAGGCGTCCGAAACGGGAGAGACCGTTCCGAAACGGTTTGGCTACTGCCAGCCCGTGTTGCGGTACGCGTTGCGGAACGGCCCCGCGTTTCGAAACGGGCTCTGCCTGTTTCGGAACGGGTGACCGTTAGGGGCTGACATTGGCAGTTAAATGTTTTGAAATGTTTGCATTTTGGTCCCGAATCTTGTTTGTGCAATTGTATGAGTTTGGGATGTCCTTTCGAGCTGAAATTTCACAGTGAAGCATGAAACCTGACTAACTACAAGCTGGTAACTTTAATTTGGGTTAAGTCCTCATATTTATCAGAAATTACAATTTGGTCCCTAAAGTTGTAATTTGTTCAATTGGGTCCCTGTTTGATCTCTGATGTTTATGATCTTTGAGTACGCTGTTGTATGATCATATCTAAGGATTAATATGCATCTAGACAAGTTTAAAAAGAAAAAAAAGGGTCGTTAATCAAGGTTGACTTTCGGGTTGACTTTGGTTTTCCCCGTGTGACTTTCTTAATTCAGGTCAACCGTCTAGGCCGGGTTAAGGGGGTTACAGATTTTGATTGAAGTTTTGTTGTTAGGATATTAAACTCTTGAAATCTTGATGAAAAATTGGTTTAAAATGTGATTTCGGACTTTAATCAATTTGGCTGTTTTGAGATTGTTTCTAAATGAGTTTTGAAAGGTTTTTGATGTTGAAGTGGAGTCTTAATCATATAGATCCCGAAATCCTTGAGATCCTTGGTTTTTGAAGTGTTTTTGGGTGAGTTTTTGAGGTGTTTTTGAGGATTTCGAGTTGCTGGAGGTATAAGGATGGTTTTAGGTTGTTTTCGGATGTTGATTAATGCTTAGAATGTGTTGGATGAGTTGGGTAATGGCTAGGCCGAGGTTTAAGGTCAATCAATTGAGTTTTTGGTTGTTTCGGATGTGTGTTTTGTTGCTTTAGAGCAGGGCTGCGGGATTTCTTGTGTGTGCTGGGGTTTTGGATGCATTTTAATGCATTGAGCCTCTGTTTTGATGTGTTGAAAACATGGGATAGTAATCCGGAAGCAAACGAGGTATTTTTGGAAGCTCCGGAGGATCGTTAGTTGCGTCGGCAAGCGTGGTTTCGCGAGTCGGTGAGTGGAATTTGGTTTTCCAGCGTGGAAACGTTTTTGAAAAGATTTTGGGAACTTAATAAGAGCTTGAAACGCTTTATTAAGTTCAGAAGTAAGTAAATCGAAATTTCTCCCTCGGTTGTGCTAGTTATGAGCCTTTGGTTGCACTTGGTTTTAAATGCATTTACCTACTATTTTTAAAGCATGTTTTTGAGGATATGAATTGTGTATGATGATGCCATGTGGTTTAAGAATGCACTAGGCAAGTGGTCCTTGTATGCATGTGTTGATGCATGAGGTTTTAAGCATGGTTTAATGCTTGTTGATGGCATATCATGAATGCTTTGTAAAAACAATGAGTTATGCATATGTTATGGACTATATTAGCAAGTGATGTGGTTTAAAGTGATTTATAAATGAAATCAGATATAGTTAGCCGGCTATAGGATTGAGTGCACTATAAACAAGTCGCATTGGATGTTGAGGGGTTGTGATTGTACCGAATACTCCATCCAAGTACCCTAACGATTGATGATTGTTTAAGGTTGCAACGGTTGAGGGTAGCTCCCGGGTGTGAACCTTGTGTTTTGTCTCGTCTCTCGTTAGTGGATTATACACCTACCGATAAGTGGTGTTGAGGGGTTGTGATTGTACCAAATACTCCACCACGGGTGTCACAACGACAGAGGGTCGCTCTCGTGTGTGAACCTTGAGATGCCGGTAGGGGGTATGAAGGGTGTGGGACAACCCTTGGTAATCCGTGTATCCGATACTTTGTTTTTGTGATTGTTGTTATCACTTGTGAGCCAATATAATGGAATTGTATAATGTGGAAAATGTGGCTAATGCATGTTTTGAAAGATGCATGTTTTGGTTTAAGCTTAGCATAATGGTGTTTATGCTTGGAAAGTTTGGAAAATGAGTAGCAATGGTTTAATTGCTAGTTTTGATTTGGATCATGTTGCATGATGTTTAAATCAGTGAGTTTGATGAAAAAGTGCATGGTTTATCAAGAAAGGCATGTTGGTTTTGAAAAGAGTGAAAAACAGTTTTGTGCATTGATGATGTTTGTGGTTTTGAGCAACCCTCACTAAGCTTGTATGCTTATGCTCTCTTTGTTTCATCAATGCAGATAATTAGACTTTTGGAGGCAACCTCTTCGAGGAATCACACCAAGACATTTTTTTAAAAGTATGTTAAGCTTTCGAACTAGCTTAATAAGGGCAATGAGGGGGTCCAATGCTTGAATGTTATTAGTTTGTTGATTTCTGGTTTTGAGCAAGTTTATAATGCATATTTGAATTTGTAAATGGCCATTGGTATGGGTTTATGCTTACAAATGGTTTTAGCCCTTTTGTGCTTTTGACATCTAGGGAGCATGCCTTTAGAGCCATACTTTGTGGGAATGATGCTTGTGTTTCGTATTTGAGCTTTTCAATGTGTATACAAGTTGTATGTATGTTGAGGCATGTGTCGGGATGGTTTCAGAGGGCGAAAAGTGATTTAAGCCACCTTTTTGGAAAATTACAGGTCCAAACGTTTCAGAACGCCCTTACATGTTTCGGAACAGTGACCTGTAATGGCCTTGGTGTTTCGAAACGGTGAGGCACGTTTTGGAACATTTTGCCTCTGTGAACCTTTGTATCGGAACCTGTTTAGAGGGGTTTCAGAACGGTCCCGCGTTTCGGAACGGGCATTTATGTTTCGGAACGACTCTATCGAAACGAGGCTTCCTGTTCTGAAACACCAGACCGTTGGATGTAGATTTTGAATTGTTCTGAGTTTCCACTTCTTACATTTTGGTCCCTGTTTGTCTTGTATGCAATTGGATGAGTTCTAAATGCCTTTTTGAGCTGAGTTTTACGGGCAGAACACTTATTGATGTGGAAAATGGGGAGTCGGTCATGAGGGTAGACAATCAAAGCATCAAGCTAAATGCGTTACAACCCTCAGTAAAAGAAAAGAAAGGATGTTTGGACGCTCATGCCGCCAAAATCAGCACTGAGACAGGTCAAGACAGCAGCTGTCACGGCAGACCTAAGGGCAGGTTGAAAGATCCAACAACACACCACCTTAAAGAGCAGGAGGAACTCCTAGGAGGGAAAGACCAGAAAAACCACCTCAGGAAGTGGTTATGTCTTGGAGATGCACCCAAATGCACTCCCAACATTATTTAATTATTTTTATTTTTATTTTTGTATTTTAGGAATAGAATTTAATTTATTGCAATTTATTTTTTTTAGGAATAGATTAGTTGAATTTATTTTCCACATCTTTATTTTTCAGAATTTATTTTAGTATTTAATTATCTTTATTTTTTTAGGCTTTAGGAATAAAAGAGCCGGATCAAGAAGAAGACCCAACAAGGAGCCCGCCCACCATCTCGCCAAGACAACCGAGGGCGGCCCAGCACAGAAAGCGAGTAACGGCTACTTGCCCGCTAACGACTAGCTGCCAACGACTACAAAAGTAATGGGCAGAAATCTTGTAACGTGCGCGAGACAACTTGCCTGTTGGACATTTAATGCCGCCACGACACCTCTCGGCAACCTTTATTTTCAGTTTTCATCCAAACCGTCTCATTCATGGCAGCAACATCCCAATCTAAACCCACATTCCAATGCTTCTTCTCCTGTGATGATGAAAAGAGATACAAAACCCAGTTTTCCAAGCAATCCATATGGGGAGGAACAAGGGTTCCACTACTCGAAGCTGACATGAGACCTTGGCTTAGAGCCCGCCTTGTTCGAAAAGATACACATCAAAGGTTGGGAGATGTTCGCACGACAGCCAGAGGCAGCAAACATCACATTGGTTAGAGAATTCTATGCCCACAACCCCCAACCTGAGTTGTCGTTCGTGTTTGTACGAGGGGAACCAGTCAAGCTCAACGCCACCGTGATCAACAGCTTTTACGACCTCGAGATGGAAGACAACCCTCACGAAGAATGGAGGCAGTCACTGACGGCTGCCAATTACGACAGGATAAAGGCCAAGCTGTGCGAGCCCAACACGCCGTGGTTGGCAGGAAAACATGGCGACTCCGTGCAACGACGCCGACTGCTGCCTGAGCTAATGCTTTGGAACACTTTTATTAAAAGGCGTCTGCTGCCCACCTCCCACAACTCCACCGTTGACCGGCCGCGCGTCGCACTCATCCACAACATCATGGTAAACCGGCCCATCAATGTTGGAGAAATTATTTGCAAGGAGTTCCACGACTGTTTCCACAAGTCCAAGGGCTGGCTGTACTTCCCGTCTCTCATCACTGGCCTATGTGCCAACTTCAGCATCCCCTCTGACCCACATGATGAGATGACAACTGCCAAGGAGGGTTAGACCAGAAAAGTTCGCCTGCAGATGATGTAGGCCCAAGAGACAGAACCCATCAGCCCTGGACACCCCTCCGCCGCCCAGCCAGCCACACCAGTTGCCCTAGGCAGTACTGTAGCTTCCCCGAACAATGAAGTCATCACTCTGCTGCGCACTCTCATCGACAACAACAAACAGATCGAGCAACAACACTTGACAATCATGAAATACATTGGGGAGGTGCAAGAGGCTTTTGTGTCCTATCTCCTCCAGAAATTTCCAAATGACGGCCCCACATACCCAGCAGACCTCGCCGCCGCAGCTGCACCTGGACAAGGGACACCATCAGTAGCTACTGTCCGCAACGCCGCTTTTCGCTGCCAGATGTCGTCTCTGACACACTACCCATCGTACTTCGCCACCTTCGCCTCTAACACAGTGGCAGACTCTCCTAAGAGGCATCAGCAACATCTTTCCCCACCTGCATAGCGACAACAGTGGCGAACACCTCCTCATCTGATGAGGTCGAGCAATAGCTGACAGTAACAGTAGCAGCAGCTATGGCGACATACCCTCCGGCAGAACCAACGGAGGAGGCCATAAGGAAGAGGAAGCGGCACATCATCTCTACCGAGTCAGATGACGATGAGTCAAAATCTGAGACAGAAGAAAATGAAGCACCTCGTGAAGAAACGCGACCCACTCCTAAGAGAGTCCAGCCGCCATGAACATCAAAGATCTCACCTGCCAAGTCTGCCGCCCGGACGTCTGCCGGCCGTTGCCTTGTCATCCAATCCTCATCCTCCTCTTTTGTCGCCAAGACCCAAGCCTCCTCTCAGCCCCCAGCCAACTTTTAGAGTTTTTTCTTTTCTTTTCTTTATTTTATTTTTCTTTTTTTTATCTTAATTGTATTTATTTTACTGTTGTTGTTTTTATTCTATTTGTATGTTATTTTTTGCATTGAGGGCAATGCCCGTCTCGAGTTTGGGGGGGGGGGGTTAGCACTCATTTTGTTAGGCATAACTAGTGCATATTAGGTTGCATTATGTACTTGCCTTGAAAAATTAATTGAAAATGAATTTTTTTGTTAGAACTTGTGCCTGTGATAGAATAGTCGACATTAAAATTTTTGCACGAATTAAAATGTACTTAATTTTAGGGAAAACATGAAGTGAACTTAGGATTTTGCTATAATTGCCAAAACTTAAAAACACTACTATTACTTGCTGAATTTGTTTGAATTTCTGATAAACATTGCCTGTTTGAATTATATGAAAAATTCCGTAACACCCTTAGCCCGGCCTAGACGGTTGACCCGAACTACGAAGATTACACGGGGAAAACCAAAGTCAACCCGAAAGTCAACCTTGATTAACGACCCTTTTTTTCTTTTTAATCTTGTCTAGATGCACGCTAACCCTAAGTGAGTACTCATGAAACATACATGAGAAAGGCACATCGATCGAACAACAAGAGGGAATCAATTGCACTTATTACAAGTTTAGGGACCAAAATGTAAATTCTGTAAATTAGAAGGTTATAATTGATTTTAAAGTTACCAATATGAAATTAGTCATATTACATGCTTCCCTATCAAATTTCACCTTAATTGGACATCTCGAACTCATAAAATTGCAATTACAACTTTCGGGACTAAAACGTAAAACTCGCAAACTTCAGCATCATTCAAATCGGTGCCCAACGGTCACCTGTTTCGAAACACATAACAACCGTATCGAAACGCCGAGCATCACTCACCCGTTTCGATACTGGTTCCGAAACACGGCTCTCCAGTAGCCAAATCGTTTCGAAACAGCCTCCAGCCGTTTCGAAACACGAAGGCCATTACAGGCCCCCGTTTCGAAACGCCAGAGAGTGTTTCGATACGGTTTGCCCAGAAACTGCAGATTTTGCTGGTTTTACATGCACAAACCCATTCAAACTCACCCTAATGACTTCCCAAGCATACCAACAAGTCATCAAACATATAAGGCGCATGTTTAGAACCCTAATCACATTTATAGCATCAAACATGAAATATGACATGTCTAGAGGCATGCTTCCTATTATTTAAACCCAAGTAAGCAACCAAACTTCAAACAAGCATTAAAGGCCATTTACAATCCAAATCAACCAAGGCAAACATGCCACAACCACAGGGAGTTCAACACATCTCCCAAACCAAAGTTTAGATTCCCATTGCCAAGTTACCAAAACTAATAGTGTATGAAAACATCACCATACATGAGCTTGGTTTTCCTTGGACACTCTAAGCTTCCTTGTTGCCCTCAAACACTTCAATTATCTGCATTATTGGTAAAAGAGAGAGAGAGCATAAGCATAAATGCTTAGTAAGGCACGCTCTAAATAAACCAACACAATAATGCATTTTTAGAAAACACTTGCAATAAAGCTTTTAAACACATGCTCATCTCTTTTCATGCAACCTTGCATACTTTACAAGCATCTCATGCTTCATTACATTCAATACACTATATTGGCTTTCAAGTGATAGTTCATAACCAATTACAACACAAAACACAATCGGATACGTGAATTACAAGCGTTGTCCCACACGCTTCATACACACTACTGGACTACACAAGGTGGAGTTTTTCGGTACAATCACAACCCCTCAACACCCGTGATGGAGTTTAACGGTACAATCACAACCCCTCAACATCACTCATCGGTAGTTGTACAATTTCACTAACGAGAGTTCGGGACACATAACACAAGATCCACACACGGACTTTCAACCACCGTTGTGATCTTACCTCACTCGTTAGGGTACTTGGATGGAGTATACGGTACAATCACAACCCCTCAACATCCAAGGCGATTTTACTTACGGGGCACCCAATCCTATAGCCGGCTAACTATATCCGATTCAAGTACTTTAAAACCAATTCATCACTTGCCAATATACATCAAATACCATCATCAATTCACTGTTTTAAAGCATTAATCAAAGCCATTAAACCTCATTCATCTCCATGCATCATTACCAAATTAATAACATGCCAAATCAAGGATCTCTTACCTTGAGCATCCTTCAACACATGGCTTTCAAAACCAGCATTAACCATGTTAAAACATGCTTTCAAAACAGAATTTAAACATGCAATTTATAACCAATGCATCAAACCACTTCATAGCCCATCCGAGGGAGTTTTTCCGAAAACTTACTCTTGAGCTTAGCTAAGTTGTTTAGACTTAAATTAAGCTCCCAAAACCTCCAAATAATCGTTTCAAAGCTGGAAAACCATCTTCACTCACCAATTACGTTTCGCTTGCTTGCCGAAACGCAAATCAAGCCTCCAGATCAACTCCAAAAGTGTCCGAAGATGTCTCTCTATTTTAGACACATCAAAAGTGTCCGAAGATGTCTCCCTGTTTCCATCTTTATTTTATTTAATTAAAACATTAATTAAATCACCCAAATTAAGGAAAAAAATCTGGAGAAAAACATTTTGGGTAATTAGCTCCTTAAAGATTCAAAGTTTCAATCCTTTACAAAACAGTCACCACTAAACTTTTCAAAAATCGCATTTTGGTCACTACACCGAAATGTAATATTTCCAAACCTTATTTTGTAAAATTGATTTCACCACTCTCTTATATATATGTTAAAAGAGGATTTTTAGACATTTTTCCATATTTTAAAGCATCCCGAACTAGGCTTTCCCTAAAACCTCCTTTTATATTCGAACCATTTCTCAGACCGGTCCAACCAAACCCTAAACTTCTAAGCCCAAAATTGGGGTGTTACAACTCTCCCCCCTTAAGAAATTTCGTCCTCGAAATTTACCTGGAGGAAAAAGGTACGGAAACTGTTCATCATGTCATCCTTTCTTTCCCACGTGGCTTCCTCAACACCACGATGCTTCCACAACACCTTAACCAATTCAATGGTCTTACCTCGAAGAACTTTACTGTCCGAATCCAGAATTTCAACCGGCACTTCATCATAGGTCAAATCTGGATTCTACTCCACTTCCTCCACATGCATTACATGCGAAGGATCCGATCTATACCCCCGAAGCATAGAGACATGAAACACATCATGTATCTTTTCCAACTCTTGTGGTAACCTCAGCTTGTACGCAACAGGACCCACACGTTCAATCACCTCGTATGGTCCAATATACCTAGGGCTCAACTTACCCTTTCGGCCAACCTCATCACCTTCTTCCAAGGCAAAACCTTCAAAAACACACGGTCACCCACCGCAAACTCAATCTCCTTACGCTTCAAATCCGCGTAAGACTTCTGTCAATTAGAAGCTGCCTTCAACCGCTCACAAATGAGCTTCACCTTCTCGGTGGTTCCTTTCAACAAAGCCGGCATCGAGACCAACTTCTGACCTGTTTCGGCCCAGCAAAGAGGAGTTCTGCAGTTCCTCCCATACAAGGCTTCATAAGGTGCCATTTGAATACTTGCATGGAAGTTATTATTATAAGCAAACTCCACCAAAGGCAAATGCTTCTCCCAAGAACCTTGAAACTCAATCACACAACACCTCAACATATCCTCAAGCACTTGGATAACACGCTCGGACTGTCCATCCGACTGTGGATGATAAGAAGTACTGAAATTCAACCGTGTACCCAAAGCTTGATGCAAACACTCCCAAAAACGCGATGTAAACCTCGGATCTCTATCCGACACTATAGACTTTGGCACACCATGAAGTCGCACAATCTCAGCAATGTACAACTCTGCAAGCTTGTCCAAGGTATACGTAGTATGCACAGGTATAAAATGCGCACACTTCGTAAGGCGATCCACAATCACCCACACCGAATTCTTCTTTGATGGTGACAAAAGCAAACCAGACACAAAGTCCATGGTAATCCTTTCCCACTTCCATTCAGGGATCATCAACGGTTGCAACAACCCTGAAGGAAACTGATGCTCAGCCTTAACCCGCTGACAAACCATGCAGCTACTCACGTACTCCACAACATCTTTCTTCAAACCCACCCAATAGTACTCATCCTTCAGATCACGATACATCTTTGTACTACCAGGGTGCATAGCAAAAGGACTACTGTGAGCTTCAGTCAGAATAGTACGCCTCAACTCCGCATCATTCGACACTACTATCCGACTTCGAAAACATAAAACTCCATCATCATTAAAACAGAAATCCGATGGTCTACCCTCAGCAATATCCTGAACATGTGGCACCAAAGAATCATCCAACAACTGCTTATCCTTTATCAACTGAACCAAAGATGGTCTCACTTGCAATTCAGCCACAAGCCCTCCATCTTGCGAAATACTCAGGCTGGCAAACATAGCCCTTAATTCCACTGCCACCTTCATACTCAAGGCATCCGCTACAACATTAGCTTTTCCCGGATGGTACTCGATCGTCAGATCATAATCTTTAAGCAACTCCACCCAACGTCGTTGCCTAAGATTCAACTCTTTCTGAGACATCAGATACTTCAAACTTTTGTGATCCGTGTACACAGTACACTTCTCACCATACAGATAATGTCTCCAGATCTTCAAGGCAAAAACTACCGCAGCTAACTCTATATCATGCGTAGGATAATTGCGCTCATGCACCTTCAATTGGCGCGATGCTTAAGCCACCACCTTACCCTCTTGCATCAGCACACACCCCAAACCAACACAAGATGCATCACTGTACACCACAAACTCTTTCCCTGATTCAGGTTGAACCAAGATAGGAGCTTGCGTCAAAGCTGCCTTAAGCTTCTCAAAAGCTTGTTGCCTTGCTTCTGTCCACTCATACTTGACATCCTTTTGCAACAACTTCGTCAAAGGAGCATCAATCTTCGAAAATCCTTCCACAAATCTCCGGTAATATCCTGCCAACCCAAGGAAACTACGGACTTCATGAACAGACTTAGGAGGCTTCCAATTCATCACCGCCTCAATCTTCTGAGGATCAACACGAATCCCTTCAGCAGAAACCACATGACCAAGGAAAACAACTTCCTTAAGCCAAAATTCACACTTGCTCAACTTAGCATAAAGCTGATTCTCTAACAGCGCTTGCAACACAATCCTCAAATGCCCCTCATGCTCCTCCTCAGTACGAGAATACACAAGAATATCATCAATGAACACCACAACAAACTTGTCCAGGTATTCATGGAACACTCTATTCATCATGTCCATAAAAGCTGCAGGAGCATTCGTCAAGCCAAACGGCATCACAAGGAACTCATAATGCCCATACCTCGTTCTAAAGGCTATTTTTGGTACATCCACATCCTTCACCTTAAGCTAGTAGTAACCTGACCTTAAGTCAATCTTGGAGAACACAGCCGCTCCCTGAAACTGATCAAAAAGATCATAAATCCTCGGCAAAGGATACTGATTCTTGATAGTCAACTTGTTCAGTTGACGATAATCGATGCACATTCTCATAGTGCCATCCTTCTTCTTCACAAAGAAGACCGGTGCACCCCAAGGTGACACACTCGGCCGAATGAAACCACGATCAAGAAACTCCCGAAGTTGCGTCTTCAACTCTTTCAACTCCTTTGGTGCCATGCGATAGGGAGCAATGGACACTGGAGTTGTGTTTTCATACAGCTCAATTCCAAACTCCACCTCTCGACTAGGCAGCAATCCAGGTAACTCCTCCAGAAACACTCCAGGAAACTCACGAACAGTTCTGATATCTTGAACGTGCACCTCCTTCGAACTTGGATTCATAACAAAGGCTAGATAAGCCTCGCAACCTTGCCGCAACATTCGACTCGCTTCCAATGTGGGCACCACATTGGAAAGAAACTTCACATTCTCACCAACCACCACTACCTCATAATCATCCGCAAGTTTCAATGAAACTCGCTTGTTCTCAAAATCCACTACAGCTCGATGTTCAACAAGCCAATCCGTACCAAGGATTACATCAAAACCATAGAATGGCAATTCCATGAGATCAACAAGAAAAACATGGTTTTGCACTTCCAAGGGACATCTTCTATACAACTTCCGTGTCACGACTGTCTCACCAAAGGAACTAGTCACACGCATACCAACATCCAAAGACTCAACAGGTAAACCAAACATTTGAGCATGTTCACGCAATATGTATGAGTGTGTAGATCCAGAATCAATCAAGGAAAGTAATGACAAGGATTGCAAAGTAAAGGTACCTGCGATCATGTCCGTATCATTCCTCCCCTCACGCTGAGCATACACTCGAGCCTGGCCACCACCCTTAGGTTGAACAGCCACCACATGCGCCATATTCCTTCCACCATCATCTCTGCGCTGGAAGTTACCACGGCCGCGCCCACGACCTCTCTGTGGTGCAACTACCCCAGGAGCACGTCCCTGACCACCACCGGCCAACAAAGGACACTCCCTCCTCATGTGATATTCCGAACCACAATTCCAACATGAATTACCTGTCACTACAACATGAGTTTGAACCTCCCTCGCTGCTCGAGGACAATCTCGCCTCAAATGGCCACGAGATCCACACGTCCAGCACGTGTTCTAATTAGCCCTCATCCTATCTCCCTGAACAGGCGCACCATGCCCTCCATTACCACGCCTAGTAGAAGACTGATACCTCTTATCTCGTCCTCTCTTATTCCATCCACCACCAGAACCATGATCAGCAGCTCTTTTCCCCGAGCTAGAACTAATGCCTCTGGACGACAAACCCAAGTTCCGCTCGATGTCCTTCGCTCTACTCACAAGCACATCAAAATCTGTATACTCAGCCGCAAGCATAAAAGTCTTCACGTCCGTCACCAACCCATAACGGAAACGTTCACACCTCTCTCGCTCATCAGGGATTAGCTCGGGTGCATACTGACTAAGACGGACAAACTGGATCTCATACTCAACTACCGTCATGCTTCCTTGCACAAGAGACATAAATTCTCTTTTCTTCTCATCTAGGTATCGCACACCCAGATACTTTCGCTTGAACGCATTCAAGAAAAACGCCCAAGTCACATCATTGTCCTCCATTCCGGAGACAGTGGTCGTCCACCACGTATAAGCATCATCATGCAGCAGTGACACCACACAACCCAACTTCTGCACGTTATTGCAGTTCATTTGCCCCAAAATCCTCTTGGTGCTTTCCAACCAAGATTCAGATCCTTCAGGAGATAAACCTCTGAACTCAGTCCCTCCCAGACTGCGAAGACGTTCCAAAGGTAATCTCACATTAGCATCACCCTGATGCGCAGCTCCGTGAGCTCCCGATACTGCTGCCTAAAAGGCTCTAGAAATAGCCTGAATCAATACAGTCATGTTAGGAGCAGCTTGCCCCTGCACACCTTCAGGTCCAACGACCTCAGCACCAGCACCAACACCAGTATTATCACCTCCAGCACCACCATCGCCGGGTGGTCCACCATCAGGGGGAGGAGGTATATCCACAACATTCTCAGCATTTTCCTCATTCTCATTCTGAGCCATAGCTCTTGTATTCATTCTCATTTCTCTACGCGGCCCCATTTACGAGAAAATAATGCACTAACACAAATGCAATAAACATAATTAGGCTCAACAAGGTAAGCAATCCAAGTACTCAAGCTCTTTTTCGAAAACAATTCCTTTCATTAGTTTTGATATGGCAATGGGATCCCCTAACACATTCCATCATAACATATCATCACAATTAAAACCATGCATCACAATTTAGATAACATTCTTTCACCCAAAAGGCATATCATGCAAATACACATACATTACCTACATAACAATTCCCAATTACACGAGAACCAAGCTCTAATACAACCAAATGTAACCCCCTTAACCCAGCCTAGACGGTTGACCTGAACTACGAAGATTACACAGGGAAAACCAAAGTCAACCTTGATTAACGACCCTTTCTTTTCTTTTTAATCTTGTCTAGATGCACGTTAACCCTAAGTGAGTACTCATGAAACATATATGAGAAAGGCACAGCGATCGAACAACAAGAGGGACTCAATTGCACTTATTACAAGTTTAGGGACCAAAATGTAAATTCTGTAAATTAGAAGGTCATAATTGATTTTAAAGTTACCAATATGAAATTAGTCATATTACATGCTTCCCTGTCAAATTTCACATTAGTTGGACATCTCGAACTCATACAATTGCAATTACAACTTTCGGACTAAAACGTAAAACTCGCAAACTTCAGCATCATTCAAATCGGTGCCCAACGGTCACCTGTTTCGAAACACATAACACCCGTATCGAAACGCGGGGCATCACTCACCCGTTTCGATACTGGTTCCGAAACACGGCTCTCCAGTAGCCAAATCGTTTTGAAACAGCCTCTAGCCGTTTCGAAACACGAAGGCCATTACAAGCCTTCGTTTCGAAACGCTAGAGAGTGTTTCGATACGGTTTGCCCAGAAACTGCAGATTTTGCTGGTTTTACATGCACAAACCCATTCAAACTCACCCTAATGACTTCCCAAGCATACCAACAAGTCATGAAACATATAAGGCACGTATTTAGAACCCTAATCACATTTATAGCATCAAACATGAAATATGACATGTCTAGAGGCATGCTTCCTATTATTTAAACCCAAGTAAGCAACCAAACTTCAAACAAGCATTAAAGGCCATTTACAATCCAAATCAACCAAGGCAAACATGCCACAACCACAGGGAGTTCAACACATCTCCCAAACCAAAGTTTAGATTCCCATTGCCAAGTTACCAAAACTAATAGTGTATGAAAACATCACCATACATGAGCTTGGTTTTCCTTGGACACTCTTAGCATCCTTGTTGCCCTCAAACACTTCAATTATCTGCATTATTGGTAAAAGAGAGAGAGCGTAAGCATAAATGCTTAGTGAGGCATGCTCTAAATAAACCAACACAATAATGCATTTTTAGAAAACACTTGCAACAAAGCTTTTAAACACATGCTCATCTCTTTTCATGCAACCTTGCATACTTTACAAGCATCTCATGCTTCATTACATTCAATACACTATATTGGCTTTCAAGTGATAGTTCATAACCATTTACAACACAAAACACAATCGGATACGCAGATTACAAGCGTTGTCCCACACGCTTCATACACACTACCGGATTACACAAGGTGGAGTTTATCAGTACAATCACAACCCCTCAACACCCGTGATGGAGTTTAATGGTACAATCACAACCCCTCAACATCACTCATCGGTAGTTGTATAATTCCACTAACGAGAGTTCGAGATACATAACACAAGATCCACACACGGACTTTCAACCACCGTTGTGATCTTACCTCACTCGTTAGGGTACTTGGATGGAGTATACGGTACAATCACAACCCCTCAACATCCAAGGCGACTTTACTTACGGTGCACCCAATCCTATAGCCGGCTAACTATATCTGATTCAAGTACTTTAAAACCAATTCATCACTTGCCAATATACATCAAATACCATCATCAATTCACTGTTTTAAAGCATTAATCAAAGCCATTAAACCTCATGCATCGCCATGCATCATTACCAAATTAATAACATGCCAAAACAAGGATCTCTTACCTTGAGCATCCTTCAACACATGGCTTTCAAAACCAGTATTAACCATGCTAAAACATGCTTTCAAAACATAATTTAAACATGCAATTTATAACCAATGCATCAAACCACTTCATAGCCCATCCGAGGGAGTTTTTCCGAAAACTTACTCTTGAGCTTAGCTAAGTTGTTTAGACTTAAACTAAGCTCCCAAAACCTCCAAATAATTGTTTCAAAGCAGGAAAACCATCTTCACTCACCAATTACGTTTCGCTTGCTTGCCGAAACGCCAATCAAGCCTCCGGATCAACTCCAAAAGTGTCCGAAGATGTCTCCCTGTTTTAGACACATCAAAGCAGAGGATTAATGCATCATCATGCATTGAAATCTTCAGCCAACACACATAAACTCGCTGCTCTACATAAAACCAACATTTCGGCTACCAAACACAACCGAAATCACCTCCAAACTCTTTCAAAACTTTATCCATCCAAGATCCATCACTTTTAAACATTTCTAAACATCAATTAACATCCAAAATACACCTAAACTCGTCCTTATACCTCCAGCTATAACAGAACACCAAAAACACCTCAAAAACCACCATTTTCTTGAGCAAAAGCTTAGGAAACACAACCTATTCGGGATTGCATTGATAAAACCTCATTTCTAACATCATTTAATATCCAAAATACATTAAAGAACCACCTCAAAACAGAGCCCAATCATTTTCAACGAAATTCTTCAAGATCTCTTCCAAAATCTTGAGTTTTAAGCAAAAACCAAGTCTCTAAAATTAACACCATTTATAAAACTTAAATTAAGGATTGACAACTTGGGAATTTCAGTAAAGAACTGAGTATTTAGAAGAGAAGAACAATCTTACCTCTAAATGGTGATTCCTCCTTGATTTGGGCAAAATTCCATGAAAAATCAATGTGAAAATCAAAAGGTTTTGTTGCTAGATTGATTATGAAACAATGAGTGATGGAAATCTCATCAAATGAGGTGAAGATCAAAGTGATTTGTGCTGGAGAAAATGTGTTTGGATGATGGGATTTTGAGAGAAAAAGAAATGAGAGAAAATTAGGAAAAGGTAGTTATGAGAATCTAAAAGTAGTTTCCATTTTTATTTTATTTAATTAAAACATTAATTAAATCACCCAAATTAAGGAAAAAAATATGTAGAAAAACATTTTGGGTAATTAGCTCCTTTAAGATTCAAAGTTTCAATCCTTTACAAAACAGTCACCACTAAACTTTTCAAAAATCGCATTTTGGTCACTACACCGAAATGTAATATTTCCAAACCTTATTTTGTAAAATTGATTTCACCACTCTATTATATATATTAAAAGATGATTTTTAGATATTTTTACATATTTTTAAAGCATCCCAAACTAGGCTTTCCCTAAAACCTCCTTTTATATTCGAACCGTTTCTCAGACCGGTCCGACCAAACCCTAAACTTCTAAGCCCAAAATTAGGGTGTTCCAAATTCTAACATGGTTGCAAGAAGCTGCCGCGGCAGGCAACAAACAGGAAATAGAAAAGCATTGACACGACAAGAAAAGAAAATTTTATGTTGTTTTTCCCTAGAGGTGCCCGAAACAGGTTCTAGGAAGAATCATGTGCAAGGACACTCCGCTGCTATCAAATTCCATGAATCTAAAAATCTTTGAAGTGATGGACAAATTAGCATGAGTGAATGAAAGTCTTCACGGAATGATTCTACTCAATGGGTTTGGGGTTTTGTAGTTTGCTCCTATCTTAATTTCAGACCTAGAAGAGATAGTTGTGATAAGCTGAAGCCCTTATTGCCATGATTATTAATTGTGCTTAAATGTGCTACCTCGGTAGCAACCATCATATTAAGGAAACTTAAGCTAGAGCATGGCATCAACCACATGAACAATCCATCTATATGCATGCTTCCTAGTCACAAAACCAAATATAAGATTTCAAACCTCAAACCACCCAAACAAAACCATTTACAAACTACAAAAGCCACACCAAACTTATTACAAACATAGGGAGTTCCAAAACTCATCTCCCAACAACAACCATGAAACCCCATTGCCACATATCAATACTAAAGTATGTAAAAACATCACCATACATGAGCTTTGCACTTTCTTGGATGTTCTTAACCTTCTTGCAGCCCAAAAATCACTTCAATTATCTGCATTGTTGGTAAAAGAGAGCGTAAGCACATTTGCTTAGTGAGGCAAGCTCTAAAGAAAACCAACACCACAATGCATTATTCAAAACATTTTCTCAAAAGCCTTTTTCTACAACATGCTCATTCTATCTCATGCTTGAAAACCGTTTCAAAACAAATCTCCATTGAAAACACATGTACCTTAATTCTATCTCATGCATTTAAACCAATGCAAATCTCATGGCAAGGCCATACACATGCTTGTGAAAACTAAAGCATTTCATATACAAATCTCATATGCATTTCTCATAGCATAAATCATCTCATCAATAGGTACATATGAATCAAAAGCATTTTCATATATTATATTGGCATTTCACATCTCATTATTACTCGGATATGCGGATAACTTTCTCAAACCCACTCGACACTTCCGATGGAATCTCTCATCACCGTACTCACTCGTCTAGTAAACATAATTTCTGGTGGAATCTCACATCACCATACTCACATGGCGGTATCTCTCATCGCCACAAAGCTTGGGTATTTCACCAAGTCATTCCCGATGGAATGCCCATCATCGGTCTCTCCCTTTGGATTGAATCCAAAGAGCACGTACAAATTTTTAGTTTATAGTGCACTCTCATCCTATTGATCGATCAATTATATCTGGTAAGTATCTCATCTTCTATGCCAATATATTATGTCAAAACATCATCTCACCTACTGTTTTTTCATGCAACATTTCTCAAATCTTTCTCATCTCATTTCAAAATCAAAACACATGCTTGCATTAAATCAAAATCTCAAAACTCATCAATGCAACATGCTATCTCATGAAATCTCTTTAAAGCATCATCTCATGCTACAAATCATGTATAAAAATAGTAGGAATTTATCTATCTCAAAACATGAGCATGTAAAAGCATTTTAGGGGCAACCACCACATATATGAGAGCAATCTAGACAATACTTACTTCCGGACTTAGGAAGGTGTTTCAAACCTTTCCTAAATCCCCAAACCTTGTTTCTTTGTCCCCCAAGGACTTCTAAAACCCTTCGCACTCACCGATTACGTTTCGCTTGCTCGCCGAAACGCTATCTAAGCTCCCGGATCAACACCAAAGGTGTCTCCCCTGTTCATAACACATAAGAGCAGAGTATTAATGCATCATCATGCACTAAAATCATCAGCCACACACCTAAACCCGCTGCTCTACTTAAAAGCCTCATTTCGGCCACCAAAAACAACCAAAAACACCTCCAAACTCTTCCAAAACAAAGCCCAGCCAAGATCTATCATTTTAATCGTTTCTAAACATCAATCAACATCAAAAACCACCACAAACTCGTCCTTATACCTCCAGCTATAACAGAACACCAAAACCACCCCAAAACCACCATTCTAGCATGCAAAACTTAGGAATCCAAACCTATTCGAGATTTGTTTGATAAAATCTCATTTATAACATCAATTTCCATCCAAAATACATTATAAAACATCCTCAAAACAGAACCTAACCAACAACCACGAAAATCATCAAGATCTCTCCAAGAACCTTGAGTTTTAACACAATTTCTTGTTTCTAACATTAAAGCAACTCAAAAATCATTAACAAAGGATTGATAACTTGAGAATTTCAGTAAAGAACTGATCATTAGAGGAGAAGGACGAAGCTTACCTCTAATGGTTGATTTCTCCTTGATTTAGGCAAATTTTCTTGAAAATCCAATGCAAAAACAAGAGGATTTGGTGAGGAAAAGATTAGGAATCAAAAGGAGATTGAAATCTCATAAAAAGGAATGAAAATCAGAGGCTAATTGATGGAGGAAAATTTGTTTGGCTGAAAAGAAATTGAGAGAAAATGAAATGAGAGAAAATTGACGTAAAGTAGTTATGAAAAGTCAAAGATAGTTTTTCCTTTTAATTATCTTTATTTCCCTTAATTAAAACATTATTAAAAACACCCAAAATAAGGAGAAATCTGATTAAAAACATTTTGTTAAAATTAGCTCCTTAAAGATTCGAAGTTTCAATCTTTTACAAAACATTCACTATTTAACTTTTGCAAAAACTGCGATTTGGTCACTATAGTGAAATGTAGTATTTCCAAACCTTATTTTGTAAAATTTTTTTCACCATAATCATACATATAATAAATGAGGATTTTTAGGTATTTTTCCATATTTTTAAAGTATCCCGAACTAGGTGTTCCCTAAATCTCCCTTAAAGATTCGAACCATTCTGGACTGGTCCGATTCGAACTTTAAAACATCTAGGCCTAAAATCGAGGCGTTACAACGATACTCCACACCACCCAAACTACACAAATGCTCCAAGGAAAATCCCATTTGCCCAACAGTTAGTGCTTGTACACGCACTCCAGTAACAACATCCTGGAAAGCTCCAGTCATTGCCTGAACCAAAGGCGTCAAGTCACCCAACGCTAACCCAGCTGGCTCAAGGGGTACTTGTTCCACATTCTCGGGTGGATTAGACGGAGGGTGGAATCCTTCTAGGAGGTATTTAATTCTCATAATTTCCCTACCCTATGGCAGCAAAAATCGTACCAGATCGCAACTCTCTCCTCGGTCCCATCGTGCTAAAATATCTAAGGCATGATAATTTCAACAAAACAAACAATTAGGCCAGCTTCAAGCAAGGATCCATGATTTCCACTATAAATCAAAAACATTTCAGACTATATTAATAAGGCAATGGTTTCCCCAAAACATTCCTCACATGGCATATCATAAACAATGTACATATAACATTCACCGTGCATTGCAAACATCAACATCCAACCAATATCAATATCTCATTTATCACAAACTTGGTTTAAGCAATCAACAACATTATTAATCATTTACAAGTTACCTCCCAATTATCACAAACCTGCTCTGATACCAACAAATGTAACTCCTCGACCCGGCTTAGACGCGAGACTCAACCGATGAGTCACATGGGGAATATTGAATTAAACCGGTGAAGATTTAACTTAATAAACGACCTTATTTTTTCTTTTTATCTTATCTAGATGCACGTTATCATCCCATGTGATTTAAACTCGGAGCAGAATGAACCTCAACTCAAACAAACATCGATTTGACATTCAATTGATTATAAACATCAATTAGGGACAAATTTTTAATTTTCACAAATTTTAGGGCTTCAGCCGAATTAAAGTTACCAACCTTTTATTAGTCACGTTTAATGCCACTGTGTCAAAACTCAGCTCATTTGGATCAACCAAACTTCTTTTATTGCATCCAAAATGTTTTGGGACTAAAACATAAGAAAACACAAGTGCTAGACATCTCAAATAACTAACTTAACCGCTGAGGGTATCCGTACAGTTTACCATATTTCAATACACTTTGTCATACCTTTTAAGAAAAAATGATCAAAATGTTAACCCGTACCGGTAAGCTCTAAGTGTATCGGTACACGGGCTCGTACTGATACAACCCTTAAGCATATTGATACACAGAATTCTAGTCACCCAGTTAACCAAGGCACGTATCGATACACTTCGAATCGTATCGAAACACCTTGCCCATTTCAGCCTCACCGTATCGATACGGCCTTAGGTGCATCGGTACGCATGGGCCTGAAATGTCATTTCTTCAAAGCTTTTCACACATTCAAGGGTTCGAATAACTTTAAGCAGACTATAAACACATGCACTGACATAAAAGGCATCTAAACAAGCTCCAAACTCAGAACAAGCATGCTTATAATCAACCAACACATTTCAATTCAATCTCTAGAGGCATGCTTCCTAAGAACACTCAACAAAAAGTCTAAAAGCATAAACCGATCTTAAATCAAACTCCAAAGGCCACTTACAACTTCAAAACAACAATATAAACTTGCTCAAAACATGGAGTTTAACAAACACACTCCCAAAGCAACAATGAACCCATTGCCTTTAATACTAAAAGTATAGTTTGAAACCATACTTTCAAAGAACGAAGTCCTTGGATCCTTCTTGCTCACTTGTTGCCTCCAGTCCTTTAATTCGCTGGCTTGATGGACAAAGAGAGCGTAAGAACACTAGGCTTAGTGAGGAGTGCTCAAAACAAAACATCATCAATGCAATTTAAAACAAATTTCTCAAAACCATTGAAATCTTCATTTCAATCCATTTATAAAACAGCATGCCTTGAAAACCATGCACTTAAACCTTTCCAAAACCATCATACTAAACCATATGCATCATGTATCGTAGTCAAACAACAAATCCCATTGCTAAGCCTCAATTTAAGCCTTACCATGCATAATAACCCATATGCAAAGCTTAAAGAGTAAACATGTATAAATCACCATTATACAACAACATCATTAACATGATACATCAACAATTATATTGGATTACAAGTGATCATTAACCAAATTCCATTTGCAAAATAGTTCATATCGAATACACAGCTTCAACAAGTGTTCATAGAACACTTCAAACCATCTCAACCGAAATAACGATACAATCATAATCGTGGTACAATAACAACCCACGGGGACACCAACCCCAATCATCGATTAGATACTTAATCCACTAACGAGAGACAACCTCCTCGATCGTTAGGGTACTTGGATGAAGACAGGACTCCAACCTTCTTGACATCCAAGGTGACTTATTTACAGTGCATTCATTCCTATGGTCAGCCAACTATATCCGATAACATTTTTAAACCACATCACTTGCCAATATAATTCATTATAACCACATACCTCATTGTTTTCATATACATCAACATAAAAACATTTTCCATGGCATCAAACCATGCTTTAAACACAAGTATAAAAGACATACTTACATGGATCACTTAACACGTGCATCCATCATCATCTCATGATTAAAAACAATATATCACATACTTAAAACATGCATAAACAATAGGTAAATCCATGTAATCAAAACAAGTGCATAAACCGTTTCGTAAAAGCACGACCGAGAGAGAAAATCACTTATACTTACTTCCAAACTTAGACAAGTGTTTCAAGCTTAAATCTAAATTCCTAAAACCACCTTTAAAACATTTCAAATCTGAAATCCACGTTCTCACCCACAATCGCACGAAACCTCGGTTCGCCAACGTGAAACTAAGCTTTCGAACCCTCCAAAGAATCATCGGTTGCTAGCGGATCGTTCTTTTATATTTTAACCACATAATAATAGAGGATTAATGCATCTCAATGCATTCAAAATCCTAGCAAACAATCCCACAACATAGCCTTGCCAAAACCTATCAATCGCCTAACCAAAATCAACATCGATTGACCTCCAAACTAAACCCAGCCAAAACCTAACACTTTCAACAATCAATTATATCAAAAGACATCTAAAAACCTTCTCATAACATCCTTATACTTCCAGAAACCATTACAACACCGTAACTCCCCAAACCACATAACTATCAGCCTAAACAATCAGAGATTCACATAGTTTCAGGATTACAATGTTGAAACCTTTATCTATACATTATTAAATTTCAAAATCATGATTAAAATCAATCATAAACCCAACAAAACAAATTAAATCTGAAAATTATGCAAATTCATCGATTCAATCTTGTTTTCATCATTTCCTCCAATTAAATTACAAAACCTTAATAGAAACAACATTTAAAGAGTCAAGAACTTGGGAATTTCAGTAAAGAACCTTCCATTAGAGGAGATGAACGAACCTTACCTCCAATGATTGAGTTTCCCCTTAATTGTTTGTTTTCTCTTGAAAAACAAAGATATTTATTAAGATATTTAGAAATCTAATTGAAGAATCATTTAGGAAATCAAAGATTAAGGAAAACAATATCATTACCTAGAAATCTTTGATGAAATAGAGTTGTTTGGCTGAAAGGATTTTGAGAGAAAATATGAGAGAATGAAAGTTTTGTCAAATTCTCATTTTATGAAATAACCAACTTATTAACTAATTTCTCTTATATTTCATTAATAAATATCCTTTTAGAATAAGCCTCGTTAAGGGAAAACTCATATTTAACCAATTGGTCAAAAGCTCCTTAAGATTCAAAGTTTTGACTCTTTACAAAACAGTCACCAAAACCAGTTTTCAAACTTTACATTTTGGCCACGAGTCCAAAATGTCACATTTAAAAAACTCGTTTCCCAAAATTGATTTCACCAAAACCTTTATATATTTAAAAAGGATTTTAGATAATTTTTCCATATTTTTTATCACCTTTTGAAATATGTTTTCCCTGAACTCAACCCGAAACTTACTCACATCTCTAATCTCGGTCCAACGGACCCTAAACCACCCCCAAAAACATCTAGGCTTAAAACCAGAACATCACAAATCGGTGTAAAAGGACCTAAATACCCTTAATAGTATAAATGATCTCGGAATATATGTTTGACTTGATAAAACTCTTGATCCAACTTGTAAAATTCTTGGTCTATTTGGAAAATTCAGGTCCAGGTTTCCAACCTTCGAGATTGCGAAATACCAATATTTCCCCAATTTTTGAAAAAACGTCTAAAAACATATTTTATTATAAATATTCTAAATGATTGAATTGATCGAAATAACATATATACCCTCGAGATCTGAAATGAAAAAAATACCCTTACGACTAGGAATAAGTGAAAGACTTTAAAAATCTTGAGAATACCGATAAAACCAAAAATGTAACACCCCTTCCCGGCCTAGCAGAGAACCGGGTTGGAGCGTGTTACCGATGGACGTTACGGTGATCGGTGCGATAAAATTTCATCTTAACAACATGACTTAATCAATATTAGACATACAAACGTTACCAATGTACTTACTAGTCCAATTGAATCAGGTGAGGACCACAAATAACAATTTAGTGCCATTTTGCAACTTTAACAAATATTTGGGACTAAATTGCAATTTTGGCAAACTAGAGGTCTTTCGATGTGAATGAATTTACCAAAATGAAATCCATTACTCAAAGGTCAGGTCTACAAGATTTCATTCAATTCAAAGATCATTAAAACAATCAATTGTCTTTACAAAAATCCAGTGACTAAACTGTAACATTAGCAAACTGTCCAATGAGCCATTAACTAACTTACCTAATCCCGTATCGAAACACCCTATGCTGTTTCAAAACATGTGCACGATAGTCAACTCCTGTTATGAAGCTGCTAGCCGTTATGCTAATCTACCCGTTTGAGTTGCCTTGGCCGCTGGGTTGGGCCTCTCCTTTATTCTTTGTCCTTCTTGGTCTTGCCTTCATTCACAACTTGAAATAAATTAAATGCAAAAATTAAATAAAGATAACTGAAAATTAAATAAATTTCAAGAAAAATAAAAATTAAATATAATCCTAATCCATAAAAATAAATTAAAGATAAAAATAAAAAATTAGGTTATGTTGGGTTGCACATCGCCCAAACATAACCACTTCCTGAGGGTTTTGTGTTTGGCTCTTCGCTTAGGTATGTCCTTCTTCTCCTCAGGTGGGTGTTGTTTGCCGTATTTGCCGCCCTTGCGGCTAAGTGATGGTCATGTGTTCGCCCTGATCATACCAAAGACCAACAAGAGGCGTATTTTTTTTCGAAAACTAAAATAAATAGAAATTTAAATGCGAGAACTAAAGTAAATGTGCAGGAATTCAAACGCAGTTGCTGTTACCAATCCCCGGCAGCGGCGCCAAAAACTTGTAAAGCTTTTGGTTGTTCTCTATATTTTGAGTGCAAGTGGACATTCCTCTCAAGTTATAGTATAAAAGATATCATCTCCCACAGGGATTGGAATAGCTTCTATGAGTGTATTCATGCATAAGGAAATATTAAATTGCACAATTAAATTTCTAAATACTGAAAAGCATAAAAATAAAAACACAAGTAATTTAAGATAAAGAGAGAGATCAGGGTGATTGATTGGGCCATGTAGTTGTAACTCAGTAGTGTGTAGATTGCGTTGTAAAGATTAAGTGTGTTTTACGCTGCCACGATCTGCTGCTTTGGCGGGTAATGGCGGATTGAGGCGGCAACAACTTTCGCTGCCACAACGGAACTCAACTTTTGCAACTTTCACTATCCCGTCAGGCGAGATAGAGAAAAGTCCCGGCGGCAAGTCTGGCAAATACTCCAAGTTCGACGAAGCAATTCTTAAGTGATCCTACCTATGTCTAGGCTAGGATTCTGTCACTGCGTGATGTAGGCAAGACCTAGCTATCTCAGTGTAAACCTAACACAAGCAGTCGACGTTTGGTTGCTCATTTTAGTCTCTGAAATTCTAACTTATGTCTAAGCCGAATTAGTCAACACCTCGTCATGATGAGACCGTACTTAATTCTTTCGTGAGTTTGACACTCTCGTGCCCGACAAATGGATTTCTTCAACTGGACTTTTGGAACTAATTGAAGAAGTGAAGTGTAACCCCCGTAGCCCGGCCTAGACGGTTGACCCGAACTACAAAGATTACACGGGGAAAACCAAAGTCAACCCGAAAGTCAACCTTGATTAACGACCTTTTTTTTTCTTTTTAATCTTGTCTAGATGCACATTAACCTTAGATGTGATCACGCAAACACCATGCTCAAAGATCACAAACATCAGAGATAAAACAGGGACCCAATTGAACAAATTACAACTTTAGGGACCAAACTGTAATTTCTGAAAACTTAAAGGACTTAACCAGATTTTAAGTTACCAACTTAAAATTAATCAGGTTCCATGCTTCTCTGCCAAATTTCAGCTCAAACGGACATCCCGAACTCAAACAATTGCACAAACAAGATTCAGGACCAAAATGCAAACATTTTGAAACATTTAACCGCCCATGTCAGCCCCCAACGGTCACCCGTTCCGAAACAGGCCAAGCCCGTTCCGAAACACGGGCCGTTCCGCAACACGTTCCGCAACGGGGGTCTGGCAGAATGCCTTCCGTTTCGGAACGGTGGCACCCGTTTCGGACGCCTGGGTTCATGCAGGGCACCTGTTCCGAAACGGTGTTACCTGTTCCGAAACGCCTAGCCCAGAATGTTGCATTTTGCTCAATCAAACACACAATTGATCATTCAAACAAGCTCCAAAAGCCACCAAACTTTGCCAACATGCAATTCAACATAAAAGAGACATACTTGCATCAACAATTCAACATATACTCAACATATAAGGAAAACCCCAAATCTATAGGCATGCTTCCTACACAAGCAACCATTTAAGCACAAACCTTCCAATTCAATCACATTTAACCCAATTCATGTTTCAACAACATTAACTACAGCATTTAAACCTTCATGATCAACATATATGATCACATACACAAAAACCCGAGAGATTCTACCCCATTGCCCTTATTAACTATAGCTATTCACCGAGACATACATCTCCATTGGAGTCCACCTTGAATCCCTTGCTCCTTGCTGTCCAAACTTCAAGAATCTGCATTGACGGACAAAGAGGAGCGTAAGCACATAATGCTTAGTGAGGAATGCTCAAAACCAAAACACCATCAATGCAGCGGGTCCTTAAAACACTTTAAAACCAACCCGATTTGCTTTCCAAAGCCATGTTCGAAAACTCTTTTCAACATCAATCTCAAATCATGCATAAACACCATATGCCAAGCTTAAACAAAACCATGGAAAACACATCCTTCCCACAACATACCTTTCTTTAACTTGGAAACCACATCAAGCAAGAAACCATTTAAACCATAGTTCAATCAAACCATTTCATGCATTTAAACAAGGCCACATAAAACCATAACATCATCATCACATGCCTTTAACAACAAGTCATACATGACTCCAATGCATCATAGGTAATTCATGCTCACATGCATCATTTATCAAATGATAACCAACACTTGTTCAACATACAAGTAACATGCTTTCACTAGCATCATACACATCTCATGCAACAATGCATCTTACCAAGCATCTCATGCTTCTCATGCAAACATGCATCAATTCAAGCATCTCATGCTTCACATGCAACCATGCATCATTTCAAGCAATCCCATGCTTCACATGCAACTATGCATCATTTCAAGCAATCCCATGCTCAACATGATCAAGAACATTATATTGGCTTCCAAGAGATCGACCATATTCACTTTCCAACTTTTCAACCCGATCGGATACGCAGATTCCAAGCGTGTCCCAACGCTCCCTACACACTACCCAATCCAAGGTCTTCCCGTGGGCAACAACCTCCACTGACCTCAACCTCCTAAGGTTCCCATGTATGGACTTTTAAACACCATACAACCTTAGCCTTTCCTCAAGGTTACCATGTATGGACTTCCAACCGCCATACACCCTTGACATGCACAAGGTCTTCCCGTATGGACTTTCAACACCATACAACCCTTGCATAACCGATTGGTAGTTGTAGACATCATCTAACGAGATCCGGGACATCACACACAAGACCCACACATGGACTTAACCATTGCCATTGTGATCTCAACAAGTACAAGGTTCTCACATAAGGACTTTTAACCACCTTATAACCTTTACTCAACCAAGGTCTTCCCGTGGGCAACAACCTCCACTGACCTTAAGCAACCGAGGTCCTCCCGTGGGCACACCCTCCACTGACCTCATCTCGTTAGGAATACTTGAGGGGAGTTTACCCGGTCCACACTTGACCACTCCGCCATCAAGGCGACTTAATTCACGGTGCACCCAATCCTATAGCCGGCTAATTATATCCGATCAACGAACCAAGAACCACTTACAACACTTGCCAATATAACCATCTCACCATAATATCCAATGTTCCACATGCATAAACATAATGCAAAGCCATCACATCATTAGCTCAATGATTCACATGCATAAACATAATGCAAAGCCATCACATCATTAGCTCAATGATTCACATGCAAAACCATATGCAAAAGGTGACAATTATCATCATTAATCATCATCAATTCACTGTTTTAAGCATCATACAAAGCCATTAAACAACATGCAACACTATGCATCGAAACCACACTTCCAATGTATAAAACCAAGGATCTCTTACCTTGAGCATCCTTTTCAAATGACTTTCAAAACCAGCATTAAACCATGCTAAAACATGCTTACAAAACAGAATTAAACCATGCAAAAACACATGCATATCAATCATCAACCACATTTGATTTTGAAACCAAATCACTCACAATTCAAAAGCGAAAACCCCTTCACTTACTCTTGAGCTTAGCAAAGTTGTTTAGACTTAAACTAAGCTCCCAAAAAAAACCTTCAAACCTTGTTTCAAAAGCTGAAATCCCAACTTCACTCACCGATAACCAAACAAAGCTAGCCAACAAGCTTTCCAAGCTTCCGAAACCTTCCGAAAACACCTCCAAAGCTCAAGGATCAACCTCCCCTGTTTCAAGCACACAAAAACAGAACATTAATGCATCCTTATGCATTAAAACACCAGCAACAACAACACAACTCGTTGCTCATCACAAATCTAACAATTTGGCTATCAAACACAACCGAAATCATCTCCAAACACTTCCAAAACTTAACCCAGCCAAGATCCATCACTTCTAACCATTTTTATACATCAGATAACATGCAAAATGATCACAACCACGTCCTTATACCTCCAGGTATAACAGATCACCAAAAACACTCCAAAAACAACCAAAAACTCAAGCCAAACTTAGGAAATTTAACCTATCCGGGATTGCATTGATTAAACCTCAACTTCTAATCAATTTAACATTCATTTAACATCATTTTAACATCTCAAAACCCTGTTTAAACAGATCACACGAAATTTTCACCAAAATCGCAAAATCTTGCATTTTAGCCAAAAATCAAGATCTCAATTGAAAAGCCTTTAATAAAACATAAATCAAGGATTGAGAACTTAGGAATTTCAGTAAAGAACTGATAGTTTAGAGGAGAAGGACGTTCTTACCTCCAAACTTGAATTTCTCCATTTTAGAGCCAAAAAGCTTGATGAACCAACTTGTAAATTGAGAGGTTTTGATGATGAGATGATTAGGAATCAATTGAGAATTGAAATGAGAGATTTAGATGTCAAAATCAGAGAAAGAAATCTGGAGAATTTTTTTTGAAGTAGAGAGAAAATGAGAGAAAAGAGAATTTGAGAGAAAATGGAAAATTAGTTGGAAATTGGTTAAAATGATTTTCCCTCCCTTTTCTAAATCTTTAAAATCAGATTTTAGACTTAAAATATCTTAGAAAAATCTGGAGAAATCCTTTTTGGAATAATAGCTCCTTAAAGATTCAAAGTTTCAATCCTTTATAAAACTGTCCCGCAACTTTCAAAAATTACATTTTGGTCACTAGCCAAAATGTCAACCTTCCGAACCTCATTTTCCAAAATTGATTTCACAGTTCACTTATGTATATTAAAATATGATTTTAGAATATTTTTCCATATTTTTAATGCAACCCGAACTAGGCTTTCCTAAATCCACTCTTATATATTCGATCAGCACTTTGACCGAACCGGTCAACACCCAAAACTTCCGAGCCCAAAACCGGGGCGTTACATGAAGCACATGAATTAAGCAAACTTGAGAGTATTTTATTGCAAAACAACTTAAACTATTACAACCGTTTCTCACAACTACTTTGCATACAGAAACCTAAACCCTCGTTATCTAAAATCGTAATCACCTTATCGCTATATGCCCTATACCCTCAATTACATGGGTATATATATGGCTTTGGCCTAATTTGAGTCCTCCTTGGAGTAGAAGTCCTTAAAGTAGCTTTACATTAAATGTTGACTCCTTTTTTACTTGAATGTGGACTCTTTGGACGTTGCCTTCTCCAGCAAGTAAAGATAAGTACTCCTACTTATGAATCTTTAATTAGCTCTTAAGGCCGCTACATGCTTCAGGAAATTGCAAGACCGGGATCATTGGACTTAGGAAATTGTCCTCTTTGGAGTTGCTTCAGTACATCTCCTTTTGCTCCATGCTTTCCTATCCTCTCCTCCTCTACACAACTACAGAACCTGAAAATGAAAACTAAGCTAAAACATTATCTTTTCTTAACCAATCATAGAATATTCAACAAAAGCATGGTGAAAGAGCAAATGTTGTTGTTATGCATGCAATGCACCTAAATATGCCTAAATGAGCTTAAGAACAGAAATAATAAGGGCATGAATGTGTATAAAATATAGAACTTATGTACACTCTATAATAAGTTAGACTTCTAAAACATGTTACTCAATCAACATGACTTGCTAACACATTTCATATTTCAATTAAACTAGTTAACATGATTCAATTATAAATCAAGGCATAACAATTAACTTTAACCTCAATATACATAACCTAAGCACACGTTACAAGCATAACATGAAAACTAGATCATGAAACCTATCATCATGGCATTCGAACTATAAGATTTTACATCCAAGAAGATAACAATTAATCTAATACTTATACATGTGAATCATATAGCAAGAATACATATCTTATTTCACCTAAACATTAAGCACTTGAATTAACTAGTAACCTCAAATCATATACTTATATCATTCGAATATTTCATACATTTACATCATGGAATAATCACATTATCTTGAACCTAAAACAAATTCATCTATTCGAACATCTACTAAATCAAGTTAACCAAATATCACACTAACTTGTACCTATTTCCTTGAATCAAAATACACCTTATCATTGTTCAATCTATTCGAAATATACCAAAGATACATGAATCCATCTATACTCATCCACTTGTTCAATTAACATGATATACATATCAAACATCCAATCACACTAACATGGACCTAAGCATATATCCTTATCAAGACAATTCATCCATCACAAGACAACATTCCACATGTTAATCAAGCTATCAAAACATAGATTTAAAATCAAGATTTTCAACCAAGACATATTATAACATCACATGTTTCCTAGCATAACTAAGCTACCAACCAAACCATGTTATCAAGTCATACAAACCATGATATCTCAAATATATACATAGCCAAACATAGGCTCAAAATGCATGAACATGTGATCCATATACAAGACTATGGCCACCAATTAGGAGTCTACAAAGAAACATATTCGTACTTGGTGCTTTAGCTTGTCTTGCCTTGACTCCAATCGAGCTAGTTTGCAATCTATGAACATGTAGTTTGGGAAGAATGAAACGAGAGTGATAAGTACGATTAAGTACTTAGTGAGGTAGCAACCTAAGCTAGGCTAGTATATTCATTTAACAAGTGTATTTTAGATCAAGGAAGGCCTAGCTAGGTTCAAGAATCAAGCATGTTCAAAGTTTGTATTCGAATGATCATGTTTTTTCATACTTCCATATCATTTCATTCAATTTGTTCTATCCTCTAAACATGACGATTCAAGGTTTCAAGAGTACATATATCAATATGATTTTTCAACCAATCAACTACATATATATCATCAAGAAGTCAAGTGAATAGCACTCAATTAATTTTCATGTAACAGGATATCATGTAAGCAATCATAACAAAATCGATTTCGTTTCATGTAATCACAAGTTCGTATCAGAAAGCTTTCTTAACAAATTTCAAGTTTAAGCGTTGGTTTATAGTCGAGTCTAGGTAATCGAGTCGCCAACCAATTGTCGCCAAAACAAACATCTGGTCATATCCCTCCCACTGTCGCCAAAGACCATAAAACACATCCCTCCTATTGTCGCCAAATAAAGGGCCTTAGCCCAATCCGTAGACCACCCAACACAAATGAGCTCAAGAGTCTATTGCATGCCATTCTACCTATGACTCACTAGTTACCAAGGCATCATTTAATCATGTGATCAAGAATCAAGGATCATGTAATAAGCTAGAAAAAAATCATGGCATATTCAAGTGATCAATAATCATGTATCAAGACCAAGAGCCCTTAGGCTAGTGAACCATAGTTCAATTTCAAGAGAGATCATTTTATGCCATACTTCATCAACTAGCTAATAAAGACAATCAAGGCAGCAAGCATGCTCATGTTCAAACTCAATTTAGCACATGTAACATATCAATTCACCTATATCATCACAAGTTTTTCGTTTGTAATTTAATATCATCCTTCCCTTAAATGTGTACCGAGTATACTTTAAAGTCAATTTCATGGCATCATTCAAGAACATTATAAACATAAATAACTTGGTTATGACCTAAGCCCTAACCCTAATGATAGCTACACTCACAAAGAACTCCAAGCTAGTCTTGAATGGCAATTCCTTTGTTTCTTTCCCTTGGCTGCCCAACTTTGGTGCCTTCACTGTAACTCCCTCGACCGGCCTGGCCAATAGACTTAACGGATCACATGGGGAATATTGAAGTAAACCGAGAAGGTTTACAATAATAAACGACATTTTTTTCTTTTTATCTTGTCTAGATGCAATTTAGGTTCCTATGTGTTTGCACACAAGCAACGGATAAAACATCAACACAATCTCCCATCAATTAAAGCCGATTAAGGTTTAGGGACCATTTTGTAATTTTCATAACTTATAGGGGGTTATTAGCAAATTCAAGTTACCAACCTTTAATTAGGTTCATTTCATACTTCTCAGTGAAATTTTAACGCAAAATGACATTTAGAACTCATCTAATTGCATACTAGGCAAACATGGACCAAAAGATAAGAAACAGAAACTCAGAACAATTCGAAAACAGGTCCAACGGTCAAACGTTTCGGAACAGAATGTTGGAACAGCCATTTCGGAACAAAGCTGACCGTTCTGATATGCGGGTTCGTTTCGAAACTCCTCAAGACACGTTTCGGTATGATGGTTCACAAAGGCTAAGATCCAAATGCACACATAAACCAACACTCCAAGGCCATTTACAAGTCCAAAAATGCATCACAAACCTGCTCGAAACTAGAAAATACCAAACTAACAACATGCACAACATTGGACACCCCCATTGCCCTTATTACACTAGTCCAATACTAAAGCTTACCTTCAATCAAAGTCTCCCACCGATCCACTTGCAAGTCCTACCTCTAAAGCTTAAATTGACTGCATTGATGAGCAAAGAGAGCATAAGCATACAAGCTTAGTGAGGATTGCTCAAACCAAAAACATCATCAATGCACAAAACCATTTCTTTCACTCTTTTCTAAACCATCAAGCCTCCTTTGACAAAACATGCACTTTATCCTCAAAACCATTGTAATGAACATCATGTAACATGATACATATAAACTCAACAATTAAACCATTGCTACTCATAATACAAGTCTTCCAAGTGTCATGACCATTTTTTGAAAACCCACTTTTTACGTTTGGAATAAAAACAGCCTGACATTTAAAGTTTTGGAAATCGGGGTTTTGACTAGTTTTATCTTATGATTAATTAATTTACCAATTTTTTTAATCAAAATCCCTTTTATTTGCTTGAAAATCGTTTTGGAGTCGCCACCGGCCACTTTGGTAGGCCGGACACCATAAAAACATACCAGAGATTCTTTTTAAAAAGTTTGGGTTCGAGAGTCGGTTACGTGTAGGGAAGGGTTAGCACCCCTACAAACGCCCGTTATCGGTACCTCATTGATTACATGTGGAAATTTTGGCATTTAAAACATTAATCTGAATTAATTAAATCCTTTAACTGTAAAATGGATCTTATTCCGAATGGAGATATCCTTTTGTAAGAAAATGCATTTTTGACGAATATAATTATGAAACGTCCAGTTGCATTATGACACTTCAATTTATATTCAAAATGCATCTCAACACAAAAGGTTTAATGCATGCCCAATTATTGTCTTGTCATTTTTAAGTAAACCCTAATTAGGCTCCATTAATTAATTTAATTAAAAAAACTATGAATATTGTTAATTTTTGGACATAAATGATAACGTCCAAAATAATATTGGACACTATCTTTAATGAGCCCAAAAGTAATAATATTCCTAATTAAAGTGACTGTAGCCATTAGCTCTATTTTAATTTTAAATTTACCCAATTATTAGATTATTTCCATTTTCTAAGTTGAAATGAAAAAATGAAACTCTCATTGGAACACTAACCAGTATTGAATGTTCTAATATTATTTCAAATATTCACTTATTTGCTACAATGATCTCTCCTACTCAATTATAATTAAGTAAACTACTCTAAGGCTCTAATCCTATTTTAAACACGTGATTTTAAGTCTCTAACAATATTTTACATGATTTTAAAACATGCAAGCATTCAATTTAATTAAACAATTAAGTAAAAACAATTAAATAAGACAATTAAAATTGGAAATGGAAATGGACTAAATATAATTAAATTGAAAACCGGGTGCCCAAATTACGAGGAAACGGTGACCAAATTATAAGAGAAGCAAAAACCAAGAGCCCAAACCTAAAATCCTAAAAGAAACAGCCCAAACCCGTTAAACCAGAGCCCAAAAATAAATGGTCTGCTTGACTTAAACCCAGACCCAAGGTTTTTTATTCGACCAGGTCATGGACCCGTATCCAAACCCGCGCAAAAAATGCGCGGATTTCATCATGACGAAGCTCACCAAAACGAAGTCGTTCCCAACTCGGTATAAATGGGCCATTCCCGAGTTGGAACGACCATTTGGTCACCCCCTCTCTCTCTCCTCATTCTTCCCTCTCTCTAAATGCTTTGAACCCAAACACCCAAAACCTAAAAACCCTAAGCCTTTTTTGATCAAACCCTCACTTTTCTCCTATGTTCTTCCTTAGTTCATCCACTTTCTCAAATTTGATCATCACAAACACTAAATTTCTTCCCGAAACATGTTTTCTGTAACCCCCTAGACCCGCCTATGCGTTACAACGGATCCTAGGAAGTCACATTAAGTGTTATTTTAAACAGAAGTTGATTTTACAGTTTAATAAATGTTTTGAGCAAAAAAATGTTTTTACGTGTATTTTTACTGTGGGTCGCTCTTGTGACCATAATGTGACTTCTTAGGATCCGTTGTAATACACAGGCGGGTCTAGGGGGTTACATTTTCAAAGACCAAAACCCAAATTTTCCTAAAAACACTATGAAAAAGTTTCTAAAACCCTCATTTTGATCTTCAACCTTTCCTCAAAAACTCCCCGACATGTTTCTCGATCGCCGGGATGATACCGGTCACCGGATGAATCATCTCTTTCCCTTTTCTGGTGACCGGAAACTTTCTGATCATCCTCTCCAACCTCTTTGAAACTTCCGATTAGTCTCCGATCATCTTCAACCTTTCTCTGATGACCGGAACTTCTCCGGTCATCTTCTCTAACCAACCCTAACCTTTCCAACCACTGTCTGTAACTCCGACCACCGTTGTCGGAAACCTAAATCTACCCAAAATTCTCAGATTTTCATGCTAAACCTAGATCTAGTCCCAGTTTCATCAGAAACGTCCCACTTCTCCTATTCCTAAGCTAACTACCCAAAACCAGTAGCCTCACCACTACGATTTTCGACTCTAACCATGGTCCTAACGCTCAGATCTCCACTACGGCAACATTCACGACGATGACAACACGAGATAAGCCTCTCAAACCTCTCCTTTATTTATTATTTATTTTTTTATTTCGAACATGGATGTAACCCCCTCGACCCGGCCTAGCCACCAGACCGTATCAAGCGGATTACACGGGAATAATCGAAAAAAGATCCGAAGATTTCCCTCCGGTTAGCAACCCAAGACTCGTTGATTAATATCTTTTATAGATGCTCGAAATTAAACTTAAGTTACCGAACACACAGCGGAAGAAAGAATAACAATTAAGCATCGATTCGAACCAAAAGGGCAACCAGGGACCAAAATGTAAAACTAGCATAATATAGGGACCTAAGATGCAATTAAGGTGATCTTTGTATAATTTAGTCCATTTCATTCTTTCATGATGAAAAGCAATGTAAAACATGCACACATTCAACCACAATTGAAAACTGCAAAAACTAGGACCCAAACGCAAGAAAATAACTTCAAAGATGCCTTTAACTAACTTCAACGACCTTGTTTCGAAACTCGTATCAGAACGGTGCTTCATAGTAGCAAAAACTTTTGGAAACGGCTTGAGACCGTTTCGGCCCTGCTTAGCCCGTTTCGAAACGCCAAGGAAAAAATTAAGGGTTGTTCCGAAACGTTCGAGCCCGTTCCGAAACACCTTGCTGCAGAAACAACAAAACTGCAACTTTAAGCATCTCCAAGGGTATTTAACTTGGTTCCAATCATCATATACAACAGAGAAACAACAAGATCAACATATACGCATTAACACCAACCATCAAACATGATTAAGATCAAAAGAAATACGAACGTGCTTTACATACGAATATAAAGAAAGCTTCAAGATCCAACATGAGAAGAACAAGGTCCAGAACCAAACCACAAGGTATAAAATTAGAACAATCCATCAAGATAATTGTCATCAAATTCTCAACACAAGGAGTTACAAACACTCCCAAAAATATAAATAAGGTTCACCCTCATTGCCACACACACTATTATCTAAGCAAAATCATACTTGAGCTAAGAGCGGACACTTGGATCACCTCCCTTGCACCGTTGCTTTCCAAAAGGGTCTACAGATCTGCATTGTTGAAAAAAGAGAGCGTAAGCTATAAAGCTTAGTGAGCGGAGCTCAAAACCAACTACAACAATGCAGTTTTGAAAACAATCATCGTTTAGAAATCAAATCCATTTCTCAAAATCTTTTTCACTAAACATTTCCAAAATAATTTCCTTTTCAACATGCTATCTTGAAACAAGATTAAGCAATGCAACCACACATGCCATAGGAAAAGAACATGCATCAACCATGTATAAGCCATACATGAAACATATATGCAAACCGAGCCTAACGGCTTCTTTACCAAGCACATGTTTCAAACATGAGCATAACCATATGAGTTTACCAAGCTCATATTGTAACCATAAGCGATTGAGTATATCAGCATCATTGACACGTTACTCGGATAAGCGGACACCTTGATAGAACAATCCCCATCAAGTCACATGGTGAAACAACCCTCACCACAAACACACTTTGATCGGGATGCCACAACCCGCATTGCCCGTTGGTGATAGCACAACCCCTACCACTCGCATCACAATAGCACAACCCCTATTGTGAAACCAAAGAATTTCTCACGCACGAATTTTATAATTATAGTGCACTTCACATCCTATTGATCGATCAATCTATCCGATATAACCCATGTGTCAATATACTCATCGCAACATCATAAACCACTGATTTTCACCGGGGATAACCACCTCCCCAAAACACATCCCAAAGCCATGGACACAAGCTCAAGCATAGCATGATCTCAACCAACATCGAAACACAACATGACATTCATGTGGGACAACAACAACATGCATTTAGTGCATAACAATAGCAGAGGAAACATCATTAAAATGACATGCACATGATCCAAAATATGATCAAAATATAAGAAGGCGAAAATCTGAAACGAACCAAATCTTACCCTTGAGCTTAGATTGGCCTAATGGCTCAACCCAAACCCTTAAAACACCTCTTCCAACTTGATAAAATAGTAAAAATCATTTCCATTCACCATCGATTACCAGAACAAGCCGAAACCCCTTTCTAGCTTTTCGGTCCGCCCACAATTGCATTCAACAAATCCGAATCTTCAATCCATGCCTCTAACCAACCCAAAACAGAGGATTTAGTGATATTTTCAACACACAAATTTGCTAGAAAGTAGAGATTCAAAAACCCAACCAAAACACCTATCGAATAAATCTGATACAAGCCATAACCATCGAAAAGACCCAATTCGGATAGTCTCCCGCCAAACCCAGCATTAGATAACATCAAAACACATCAATAAACATCTAAAAACATCATTCAATCATCAGATAAACACCAGCTATAGATTCACCTTAAAGTCCACCCAAAAACCCAATTTTTCATACTTCAAAATTCAACACCCAACCTCATTTCGGGATTCTTGTCATTCACCCATCATCTCAACACAATAATCACATCAAAATAAAGGTAACAACATTAACAAACCCAGCATTAAAAGATCTTACCCACAAATCTTACCACAAGCTCATTTTCATCAATTTTAGCCAATTTACATTAAGATTAAGAAAGGAGAAATAAAACCTTGGTATTTAAAAGAATCAAAGCATGAGAATTTCATTAAAGAACCTTACATTAGAGGAGATTCACGTTGCTCACCCCCAATGCTAGCTATTACCCCTTGTTTGGCAAAAATCCTTGAGGAAAACAATGAAATAGACTTGGGTTTTAGGAAATTAAGGTAGGAGAACCATTTAGCAATAAAAGATTAATAAGAAAACACTTTTACCTTGAGGAAATCAAGCTCAAATGTTGTTTTGCTGAAGAAAGGAGATGAGGAAGCTTGAAAATGGTTTTTGACGTGAAATGAGATTTTAGATGAACCCTTGTTTTAATTAAATCATAAAAGCTATTTTAAAATATTTTGAATAGTTAAAAAAAGGGGATAATAACCAAATTGGCCCAACCAAGATAGCTCCTTAAATATTTAATGTTTTGACTCTTTTACAAAATGGTCACTAAAAATAGATTTTTACAAACTTTAAAATTTGGTCACCAACCAAAATGTCACGGTTCGGAAAGCGTTTTTCTAAATTTTTTTTACCAAAACCTTTCACATATTTGAAAAGGATTTTAAAGATTTATTCCATATTTTTCTCAGAACTCGAAAACCTCTTACCCTGAACTTACTCAAAACACCCCACACCTGTCTTTCGGACTTCGAAACTCATCAGATCTTCTAGACCCTAATCTGGGATTTTACAACTCTTCCCCACTTAAGAAATTTCATCCTCGAAATTTACCTGATGGAAAAAGATGCGAAAACTGTCGCTTTATGTCGTCTTTCCTCTCCAAAGTGGCTTCTTCAACACATGGGTGTCCCCACTTCAATTTGACCAGCTCTATAGCCCTACCATGCAAAACCTTGCTGTCCGTAGCTAATATCTCAATCGGTTCTTCATCATATGACAAATCTGGGTTCAATTCAATTTCCTCAACAGGCATTACGTGCGATGGATCTGTTCTATACTTCCGTAGCATGGAAACATGGAATACATCATGTATCTTCTCTAACTCCGGAGGCAATTTTAATTTATAAGCCACATGACCAACTCGTCCAACGGTCTCATACGGACCAATGAATCTCGGACTCAGTTTACCTTTTCTACCGAATCTCATCACTTTCTTCCATGGTGATACTTTTAAAAAGACTTTCTCACCCACAATATACTCAATCTCACGACGCTTCAAATCGGCATATGATTTCTGTCGAGCGGTTGCTACTTTCAAGCGTTCACATATCAATTTCACCTTCTCAGTAGTGCCCTTAAGCATAGCAGGTAAGGATACCAATTTCTGACCAGCTTCTGCCCAACATACCGGAGTTCTACACCTCCTACCATACAAAAGCCTCAAACGGTGCCATCTGAATGCTAGCCTGATAACTGTTGTTATAAGGAAACTCAACTAACGACAAGTGTTTCTCCCACGAACCCTGGAAATCGATAATACAATAGCGTAGCATATCTTCAAGCACTTTTATAACCCGTTCTGACTGGCCGTCTAACTGAGGGTGGTATGAGGTACTGAAATTCAATCGACTAACCAAAGCACTATGCAAGCAATCCCAAAATCTCGATGTGAACCTCGGATCTCGATCCGATACAATTGACTTCGGTACACCGTGTAATCTCTCTATCTCACAGATATACAAATCAGCCAATTTATCCAAGGAATCGGTCGTATTAACAGCTAGGAAGTGTGCACACTTGGTGAGTCGGTCGACTATCACTCAAATTGAATTCTTTCGCGAAGGAGACAATGGTACATTTACATTCCAGAATTCGTAAAGGCTGTAACAATCCTGACGGAAACTGATGCTCGGCCTTCACTCGCTGACAAACCATGAACTTACTAACAAATTCGGCCACATCCCTTTTCAATCCGACCCAGAAGTAATCATTCTTCAAATCTCGGTACATTTTCGTACTACCGGGGTGCATAGCAAACGGACTAGTATGTGCTTCATTTAAAATGGTACGTCTCAAATTAGCATCTTCAGGCACTACAACTCTATTTTTGTAACACAAAACATTACCATCACTGAAACTATATTTGGTCGGTTTACCTTCCGCAATATCCTGAACATATGCAGCTAAAGAACCATCTTGCAACTGTTTCTCACGGATCAACTGTTCAAGAGATGGTTTCACTTGCAGTTCTGCGATCAACCCTCCATCATGCGACAAACTCAACCTGCCAAACATCGCTCGAAGCTCAACTGCTACTTTCCTAATCAACGCATCAGCTACTACATTAGCTTTACCCGGATGGTATTTGATAGTAAGATCATAGTCCTTCAACAACTCGACCCATCTACGCTGTCGAAGATTCAAATCTTTCTGAGACATCAAATACTTCAGGCTCTTATGATCGGTATACATTGTACACTTCTCACCATACAAATAGTGTCTCCACACTTTCAGAGCAAACACAACAGCGGCTAACTCAATATCATGCGTGGGGTAGTTCTTCTCAAGAGTCTTTAATTGTCTTGAGGCATATACAACAACTCTCCCATATTGCATCAGTACACAACCTAGGCCTATATACAAAGCATCACTATAAATTACATGGTCTTTCCCTGTTACCGGTTGCACTAACACAGGTGCTCTAGTCAAAGCATCTTTTAAACGATCAAAAGCTATATGTCTCTCTTCCGTCCACTCGTATCTAACATCCTTTTGCAACAATTTTGTTAACAGAGCAGCTATCTTAGAAAATCCTTCTACATGTAACCCCCTTAGCCCGGCCTAGACGTTTGACCCGAACTACAAAGATTACACGGGGAAAACCAAAGTCAACCCGAAAGCAACCTTGATTAACGACCCTTTTTTCCTTTTTATCTTTTCTAGATGCATATTAAGCCTAGGTGATTACTCAAGAATCATATGAGAGAAGGACACAGTGTTCGGAAAACATTGAGGGACTCAATTGCGTGAATTACACTTTTAGGGACCAAAACGTAATTTTTAGAAAATATAAGAACTTAATAGATTTTAAGCTGACCATTATGTAATTAGTCACATTACATGATCCTATGTCAAATTCCAACTAAAAAGGACAATCCAAGCTCAAGCAATTGCATCCACAATATTCAGGACCAAAATGTAAAACATACAAACTTAAAACAATTCAAAATCATCATCCAACGGTCAACCGTTTTGGAACACCAAACCCTGTACCGAAACACTCGTATCGAAACGGTGTTGACCGTTTCGGTACTCGAGTGTGTTCCGAAACCAGTATCGAAATAGGCCTCTCCAGTAGCCAAACTGTTCCGAAACACCTTCAGATGTTCCAAAACGCTATGGCCATTACAGGCCTCCGTTTCGTAACAGTTAAGGGTGTTTCAATACACCATGCACTGTGATAGCAGAAAATGTTGGTTTTTCATACTTTTTCATACTCGAATCAATCCCGAGACATGCTACATCATGCATACATCAAGGATACATATCCACAATCAACATATTGAAACTATAGCCTAAACATAGCAACCAACATATAGGCAAAGGCACTAAAGACATGCTTCCTAAATTGCCAAAACCATAACAAGTCAAATCTCCCCAAGAGACCAAAATCAAAACTCCAAAGGCCGTTTACAACACAAGTATAAGCATACAAACATGCTCAAAGTAAAAAGGAACATTCACAAACACTCCAAAGTATAAATCCCACCCATTGCCTCATATTACACTAAAGGTGAACCACATACTTTTCTTTGACAAAAACCTTGGATTACTCTTGCTCTTGAGCTACCTCCAAATGTTCAATTTTCTACATTGATGAAACAAACGAGCGTAAGCAATACGCTTAGTGAGGAACACTAAACACATTCAGCAATACATAACTCGAATTTACAAAATCATCACTTTACAATACATGCCCTTTATAACACAAGTCTTCTCAAGACTTCAATGCACTTTTGAAACCTCATGCACATATGCAACAATATACAACATCAAATAAACCTTTGCTCATGCTTTAACAAGCATCACAAGCATTCTTGCATCATACACATATTTCTCATGCACTATTGCATCATTTACAAGCATCTCATGCTTAACTTAGATCATTTACATTATATCGGTTTTCAAGTGATAGTTCACAAATCCTTTCAACACAAGACACAATCGGATACGCGGATTACAAGCGTTGTCCCTCACGCTTCATACAAACTACCGGACTACACAAGGTGGAGACAAATGGCACAATCACAACCCCTCAACACCCATGATGAAGACTAATGGCACAATCACAACCCCTCAACATCACTCATCGGTAGTTGTATAATTCCACTAACGAGAGTATGGGACACATACACAAGACTCACACACGGGACTAACCATTCACCGTTGTAATCTTAACCTCAATCGTTAGGGTACTTGGATGGAGATTACGGCACAATCACAACCCCTCAACATCCAAAGAGACTTTATTCACGGTGCACCGAATCCTATATCCGGCTAACTATATCCGATTAAAGTAACCAAAAACCATTTCATCACTTGCCAATATAATCATTTATTCACATGAATCCACTATTTTTCAAGCATAACCACAATGTCATTTCCACAAGCACACATGCTTATCATCATATGCATTTTCATATGAAAACCAAGGATCACTTACCTAGTGCATCCTTAACATAATGACATTAAAATCCAGCTTTAACCCATGCTTAAACATGCTTAAAAATAGTAAACAAATCCACTCTTACATCAAATGCATTTTCAACCAACTTAACACATTTCCAAGAGAGGGATTCCGAAACACTTACACTTTAGCTTAGTTAAGCGTATCAAGCTTACACTAAGCTCCCAAGAGTACGCCAAAGCATTACAAAGCAGGAAATTGCATTTCCACTCACTGATACACGAAGCCTTGTTCGCCGACACGGAAATTACACCTCTGGAGCCTCCAAAATCACCTCGTGAGCTTCCGGATCAAGATCCCCTCCAATCCTTGCTTCCATCAATAGATGACAAGTTTTGCTTGCAAAAATCTTGAAGAATTAAGGAAGATCTCTGGAAATTGATTTAGAAAATGTTGAGAGAAATTTTGAGAGAAAGAATTCTGGAAAAGATGAGAGAAAATGGTGTGTGGCTAAAATGAGAGGGAATTGGTAGTTACGTAAAATGAAATCCACTCACTACCAATTAATTAATATCTTATTTAATTAAAATCCTTTAATTAAAATCCATTTAAAACACATGTCATATTTGAAGAAAGGTCAAATTGACTTAAAGCCCCCTAAAGATTCGAAGATTTTGGCTTCCACCTTAAAAAGCACATTTTCCCAGTTTTGAAACTTTACAATTTGGTCACTACACAAAATATCCAATTTCCAAATCCCTTTTTGTAAAATTGATTTGACTAACCTTCTAATTATATTTTTAGAGGATTTTAGCAATTTTTATCACAATTTTATCCTATCTCGATCCTTGATTTCTTAAAATCACCTTACGCGATTCGAACCGTTCTCGACCGGTCCGATCCGATGTCTAAAACATCTAGGCCCAAAACCAGGGCATTACAACTCTCCCCCACTTAGGAAATTTTGTCCTCGAAATTATTACCTGATGAAAAGAGATGCGGAAACTGCTTCAGCATGTCCGCATTGCTTCCCACGTGGCCTCCTGAACTTCTCGATGTCGCCACAACACCTTCACAAGCTCTATCGTCTTACCACGAAGAACTTTGCTACTCACGTCCAGAACCTTCACTGGTTCTTCATCATATGATAGATCCGGATTCAACTCTATCTCCTCAACAGGCATTACGCGCGAAGGATTTGATCTATACTTCCGTAACATGGAGACATGAAACACATCATGTATCTTCTCCAACTCAGCAGGCAATCTCAACCGATATGTCGCAGGACCAATACGCTCCACAATCTCGTAAGGTCCAATAAACTTTGGGCTAAGTTTACCCTTACGCCCAAATCTCACCACCTTCTTCCAAGGTGAAACTTTCAAGAACACACGTTCGCCAACTGCGAACCCAATCTCCTTATGCTTCAAGTCCGCGTAAGACTTTTGCCTATCTGATGCTGCTTTCAACCGCTCACAAATGAGCTTCACCTTCTCGGTGGTTCCCTTAAGCATAGCCGGTATTGAAATCAACTTTTGCCTAGCTTCTGCCCAACAAAGAGGGGTTCTGCACCTCCTCCCATACAAAGCCTCGTATGGAGCCATTTGGATACTTGCCTAGTAACTATTGTTATACTTCTCCCAAGAACCCTGAAAATGTAACACCCCAATTTTGGGCTTAGAAGTTTTGGGTTTGAACCGGACCGGTCGGATTTTCGATTCGAATATAAAAGGTGGTTTTAAGGAAAGCCTAGTTCGGGATGCATTAAAAATATGGAAAATATCCAAAAATCCTCTTTTATTATATATAAGAGAGTGGTGAAATCAATTTTACAAAATGAGGTTTGGAAATATGACATTTTGAGTTAGTGACTAAAATGTAATTTTTGAAAAGTTGGTTACTGTTTTAAAAGGATTGAAACTTTGAATCTTTAAGGAGCTAATTTACCCAAGAAGAGTTTTCTCCAGATTTTTCTTAATATTAAAGATTTAATTAATGATTTTTAATAAAAGGAAAAAGAGGGAAATAGATATTTTTGATTTCATAACTAACTTTTCTCAAAATTTTCCCATTTCTTTTCTCTCAATTTTTCTCTAAGCCCAAACACTTTTCCCTAGCCATTTTCCTCTGATTTTAACATCTAAAGATGAGATTTCAATCTCTAATTGATCTCTAATCATTTCTACACCAAATTCTATTCATTTGCTTATTGGATTTTCAAGAATCTTGGTTCTAAACAAGGAGAAACTCACATTTAGAGGTATGAACGTCCTTCTCCTCTAAATACTCAGTTCTTTACTGAAATTCCCAAGTTCTCAATCCTTAAATTAAGTTTTATTAAAGGTTTTGATGTTGTGATCTTGATTTTGGCTTAAAATGCAAGATTTGGATTTAATTTTGAAGAAATTCGTAAAAATGATTGGGCTCTATTTTGAGATGTCTTTTTGATGTATTTTAGATGTCTAAGTGATGTGTAATTGAGGTTTAATCAATGCAATCCCGAATAGGTTGATTTTCCTAAGTTTTTACTTGTGAAAATGGTGGTTTTTGGGGTGATCTTGGTGTTTTGTTAATGTTGGAGGTATGAGGACGTGTTTGGGATTATTTTGGATGTTAATTGATGTCTAAAAATGGTTAGAAGTGATGGATCTTGGCTGGGTTAAGTTTTGGAAGTGTTTGGAGGTGATTTCGGTTGTGTTTGGTAGCCGAAATGTTGGATTTGCAAAGAGCAGCGAGTTTAGGTGTGTTGCTGGTGTTTTTAATGCATAATGATGCATTAATCCTCTGTTGTTATGTGCTTGAAACAGGGGAGAATGATCCGTGAGCAATAGAGGTGGCGTTGAAGGTTTTCGGATGCTTGGAGGGCTTGTTGGCTAGCCTAGTTTTGGTTATTGGTGAGTGAAGTTGGGTTTTCAGCTTTGAAACCTATGTTTGAAGGTTTTGGGAGCTTAGTTTAAGTCTAAGCAACTTAGCTAAGCTCAATAGTAAGTAAATGGAATTTCTCTCTTGGTTTGTGTTATGAATTGGTTTTTAAAGCACTTGTGTTTGTTGGATGCAATGCATGTGATTTGCATGTTTAAATTCTGTTTTGAAAGCATATTTTAGCATGGTTTAATGCTGGTTTTGAAAGTCATGTGTGAAGGATGCTCAAGGTAAGAGATCCTTGGTTTTGTACATTGGAATTGTGGAATTGATGCATAGTGTTGCATGTTGTTTAATGGCTTTGTTTAATGCTTCAAAACAGTGAAATGATGATGGTAATTGGTGGTTTTGGCATTTTGGTTGTGCTTATAAAAACAATGGATTTATGAGGTAAAATGGTTATATTGGCAAGTGATGTAAGTGGTTCTTGGTTACTTTAATCGGATATAGTTAGCCGGCTATAGGATTGGGTGCACCGTGAATTGAGTCGCCTTGGATGTCGAGGGGGTTGTAATTGTACCGTAAACTCCATCCAAGAATCCTAGCGATTGAGGAAATTGGTGTCACCACGATGGAGGTTGGCTCTCGTGAGTGGGCTTGGTTTAGTGCCACTACGATGGAGGTTGGCTCTCGTGGGTGGGCTTGGTTTAGTGCCACCACGATGGAGGATGGCTCTCGTGGGTGAACCTTGTTAAAGTCACCATAATGGAGGTTGGCTCTCATGGGTGGACTTTGTTAAGCGTCACAACGGTGGAGGGTTGCTCCCGTGTGTGAGCTTGGTTAAGGTGATTACAATGGTTGTGGTAGCTTCCATGTGTAAGCCTTGTGATGTGTCCCGTCTCTCGCTAGTGTATTATACAACTTCCGATGAGTGATGTTGAGGGGTTGTGGTTGTACCGTTAAACTCCATCACGGGTGTTGAGGGGTTGTGATTGTACCGGTAAACTCCACCTTGTGTTGTTCGCAAGTGTGTATGGAGCGTGTGGGGCAACGCTTGTAATCCGCGTATCCGATTGTGTCTTGTGTTTTGATGGTTTGTGATTATCACTTGGGTGCCAATATAATGTTCTTGAATGTAATGAAGCATGAGATGCTTGAAATGATGCAAGGTTGCATGGAAAGTGTGTAATGTACCAAGAATGCATGTATTACTTGTTAGCTTGAACAAGTGTTTATTTTCTATTGAGAATGGTGCATGTGTGCATGAAATCTCCTTAGTGCATAGAAGTCTTGTGAAGGCTTGTTTTAAAAGGCATGAAATGAAAATGTTGATTTTGTGGTTCATATGTTGCATTTGTTTAATGCATGAGTTAGATTGAAGGAGTAAGTGGTTTTTAAAGGTTTCTTGCTTGAGATGATTTTCAAGAATGAGAAAAGTATAATGTGAAGTAGAAGTGTTTTCCAAGGGTTTTGTATTTAACTTTGCATATGATGTTCATGCATGGAAAGGTTAAATTGATGGTTTTGCAAGGTTGTGCTTTGAAGTGAGTTACTTAGCTTTTCTAAGCTAAGGGTTGGTTTTCATGTTTGAGCAATGCATGATTTAAAGCGTGTTGTTTAAAAAGGGGTTTTCAAACATTGCTTTGGTTTATCGAAATGTGTTTCCTTTTTAAAGAGGATTTATGACTCGCTGCATTGATGGTGTTTTGGTTTGAGCATTCCTCACTAAGCATTATGTGCTTACGCTCCTTTGTGTCCATCAATGCAGATATTTGAAGTTGGGACAACAAGAAGCAAGGGATTCAAGGAGAGCTCCACTTGAGATGTATGTCTCGGTTAATAGCTATAGATAATAAAGGCAATGGGGGGAGAGTCTTTTAAGTTGATGTTTAATGAGATTGTGTATGTTGGACAAGTTTGGTTTATGGTTTTGAACTATGTGGTTTAACGCTAGCAACGTTTGAATCTTCTTATTCATAAGTCGTTATGCTATGCTTCTTGTTTTAAAAGCATGATTAAGTGTTGGATGTGTTGAATGAGTTGGTGCATCTAGGGGTGGTTTTGTATCTAGATTTTGATGAAATTTGGTAGGTATGATGTTTGGCATGTTGTTTATTTATTGTGGAATGGTTTGGAGCATGTTTGATGGGGTTTAAAGGTGTTAAAACATGTTTATCTGCTGTTTCTGGGCAGGGTGTTTCGAAACACCCTTGCCTGTTTCGAAACAGACCCTTGATTTGGCCTGGGTGTTCCTGAACGGCCTAGACCCATTTCTGAACACTTTGGCTACTGCCAAGGGGTGTTCCTGAACGGCCTAGACCCGTTTCGGAACACTTGACCGTTGGGCATATTTTTTTGAAATGTTTTGAGGTTTGCGAGCTTTACGTTTTAGTCCTGATTTTTGTATGTGCAATTGCTTGAGTTCGAGATGTCCGTTTAAGGTGAAATTTGGCAGAGAGGCATGAAACATGAATAATTTCATATTGATAACTTAAAAATTGGTAAAGTCCTCTTAATTTTCAGAATTTACAATTTGGTCCCTAAATTCGTATTTTGTGCAATTGGGTCCCTTATTGTTTTCCGATTGCTGTGATTTTTGAGTATGCTTATCTCAAGAGTATGCCTAGGTTTAATGTGCATCTAGACAAGTTTAAAAAGAAAAAAAGGGTCGTTAATCAAGGTTGACTTTGGTTTTCCCCGTGTAATCTTCGTAGTTCGGGTCAACCGTCTAGGCCGGGCTAAGGGGGTTACAAAAATTCTATCACACAGCACCTCAGCATATCCTCAAGCACCTGAATCACACGTTCTGACTGTCCATCCGTCTACGGATGATAAGAAGTGCTGAAATTCAGCTGTGTACCCAAGGCTTGATGTAAACATTCCCAAAATCGCACTGTAAACCTCGGATCTCTATTCGACACAATGGACTTTGGCACACCGTGCAACCGCACAATCTCAGCTATGTACAGCTCAGCCAACTTATCCAAAGTATACGTAGTATGCACAGGCAGAAAATGTGCACACTTTGTAAGCCGATCCACAATCACCCAAACTGAATTCTTCTTTGTCGGTGACAAAGGCAAACCAGACACAAAATCCATGATGATTCTCTCCCATTTCCATTCTAGAATTCTCAAAGGATGTAACAATCCAGAAGGAACCTGATGCTCAGCCTTCACTTGCTGACACACCATACACTTACTAACAAACTCAACTACATCCTTTTTCAACCCCACCAAGTAGTACTCATCCTTAAGGTCACGATACATCTTTGTACTACCCGGGTGCATAGCAAAAGGACTACAATGAGCTTTAGTCAAAATAGTGCGCCTTAACTCAGCATCATCTGGCACCACTATCCGACTCCCAAAACACAGAACACTGTCATCATTAAAGCTGAAATCCAAAGGTCTATCTTCTGCAATGTCTTGAACATGCGAAACAAGAGAATAATCAAGAAACTACTTTTCTTTAATCAACTGTAACAAAGATGGTTTCACTTGCAATTCCGCCACAAGACCACCATTATGCGATATACTCAAACGAGCAAACATCGCTCTTAACTCAACAGCCACCTTCCGGCTCAAAGCATCAGCCACAAAATTAGCCTTGCCTGGGTGATAGTCAATCGCCAAATAATAATCCTTAAGCAACTCCACCAACGTCGTTGCCTAAGATTTAACTCCTTCTGAGACATAAGGTATTTCAAGCTTTTATGATCCGTGAACACAACACATTTCTCACCATACATGTAATGCCTCCAAATCTTCAAGGCAAATACCACAGCTGCAAGCTCAAGATCATGAGTAGGGTAGTTGCGCTCATGCACCTTCAACTGCCTAGATGCATAGGCCACCACCTTACCCTCCTGCATCAACACGCAGCCCAAACCAACAATGGACGCATCACTATAGACCACAAACTCCTTACCAGACTCAGGTTGAATCAAAACAGGAGCTTGCGTCAAAGCTTCCTTCAGCTTCTCAAAGGCTTGTTGTCTCGCCTCCGTCCACTCAAAACGAACATTCTTCTACAGCAACTTGGTCAAAGGTACCGCTATCTTTGAGAAACCCTTGACAAACCTACGGTAGTACCCAGCCAACCCAAGGAAACTCCGTACTTCCGTCACTAACATAGGTTCTTTCCAACTCATCACAACCTCCACTTTTTGCGGATCAACGCGAATAACCTCAGCCGGTACCACATGCCCAAGGAATACCACTTCCCTAAGCCAAAACTCACATTTACTCAGCTTCGCATACAACTGATTCTCTAACAATGCTTGCAACACGATTCTTAAGTGCTTATCATGATCCTCCTCAGTACGCGAATACACAAGGATATCATCGATGAACACCACCACAAACTGATCCAAGAATTCATGGAATACACAATTCATCATGTCCATGAAAGCAGCAAGCGCGTTGGTCAAACAAAACGACATCACCAGAAATTCATAATGCCCGTACCTCATCTGAAAAGCAGGTTTAGGTACATCTACATCATTCACCTTCAGTTGATAATACCCCGATCTCAACTCTATCTTAGAAAACACTGAGGCTCCCCGGAATTGATCAAAGAGATTGTCAATTCTAGGCAAGGGATACCTGTTCTTGGTCGTCAACTTATTCAGTTGCCGATAATCTATACACATTCTCATCGTCCCATCCTTCTTCTTTACAAACAGAACCGGTGCACCCCAAGGTAACACACTTGGCCGGATGAAACCTCGATCCAACAACTCCTGCAACTGCGTTTTCAATTCTTTTAACTCTTTGGGTGCCATGCGATAAGGAGCAATGGACACCGCAGTTGTATTCTCGTACAACTCTATACCAAATTCAACCTCCCTATTTGGTGGCAATCTAGGCAATTCTTCCAGAAAGACACCCAGAAAATCGTGAACCGTTCGGATGTCCTGTACGTGCACATCCTTAGTTCCAGGATTCATCACATAAGCAAGGTAAGCCTCACATCCCAACCTCATCATACGGTTTGCTTCCAAGGCCGAAATTACGTTTGACAAAAATTTCACATTCTCGCCTACTACAACAACCTCATAGTCATCAGCCAACTTTAAGGTGACCTGCTTAACATCAAAATCAACCACGACTCTATGCTCCGTCAACCAATCCATGCCAAGAATTATATCAAATCCGTAGAAAGGCAATTCCATCAAATCCACAAGAAAAACATGACCTTGCACAGACAGAGGACACCTCCTATACAACTTCCTAGTGACTAAAATCTCACCAAAAGAACTAGTCACTTGTATTCCTACTCCAAGCATCTCAACAGGTATATCAAGAAAATGTGCATGCTCACTCAAGATATAAGAATGCATGGATCCAGAATCAATCAAAGCCAGTTAAGATAAAGACTGGAGAGCAAAGGTACCTGCGATCATATCGGTATCGTTGCGCTCCTCGCGCTGAGCATACACCCTCGCTGGTCCACCTCCCTCAGGTCGAACGACTACAACTTGAGCAATACCTCGCTGCCCCTCATCCCTCCTCTGAAAGTTCCCACGACCTCTCTGAGGTGCAGCCACCACAGGAGCACGTCCTTGGCCATCATCGTCCAACAAAGGACACTCCCTCCTCATGTGATCTACCGAACCATAATTCCAGCAAGAGTTCCCTGTCACTGTAACAGGAGCCTGAACCTCTCTAGCCGCTCGAGGACAATCTCGCCTCAAATGGTCCCTCGAACCACATATCCAACATGTATGCTGCTCGGACCTCATACGACCTCCCCGAGCCTTTCCACCTCGACCCGGAACACAACGCCTCCCCTCAGGCTGATGTCTCCTGTCACGGCCTCTCTTGTTCCGTCCACCACCAGAACTATACTCAGCAGCCCTCTTTCTAGAGCTAGATCCAACACCTCTAGAAGACAAGCCCAGGTTCTGCTCGATGTCCTTTGCCCGACACACAAGTACATCAAAATTTGTGTAGTCTGCAGCTAGCATGTACGTCTTAACATCTTGCACCAATCCATACCGGAAGCGATCACAGCGATGCATCTCACTCGGTACCAGCTCAGGAGCATACTAGCTCAAGCGTACAAACTGAACCTTGTACTCAGCCACCGATAGGTTACCCTGAACGAGAGACATAAACTCTCGATTCTTCTCATCCTAGTATCTTACACCTAGATACTTTCTCCGGAAGGCACCCCTAAAGAACTCCCAATCAACTTCATTGGGTTCCATCCCAGCTGTGGTAGTCGTCCACCAGCTGTAAGCATCACCTTGCAGCAAGGAAACTGCACACCCAAGCTTGCGCTCATCATTACAACCCATTTGATCCATTATGCGAATCGTAGTGGCCAACCAGGCCTCAGACGCCTCAGGTGCCAAACCATAGAACTCTACTGCTCCCAAGCTCCTCAACCTCTCCATAGGTAGACCCACATGCCCAGCTGTAGGGGCCTGCACTTGCGCTCCAGCAACAGCAGCCTGAAACTCTCCGGTAATCGCCTCAACTAGTGGGGCCAAATTACCCAATACAGGACCAGCTTGTCCTTGTTGCACCTGATCCCCACCTCCAGGTGGTGGTGGAGGAGGTAGATCTTCACTAGGAGGAACATCAGCCCCCCTGCTCAGCCTAGTTTTCCTGCTCGGCTGCAGGCACTATCGTATTGGACCTCAATTCTCTTCTGATTCCCATGTGCTATTTTAAACAAACACAACAACGAAACAAATCAAACCATTTAGGCCAGCTGCAAGCAAGAAATCCAAGTTTACAAAACACTCGATTAGTGTAATAAGGCAATGGGCACCCAATTTCCCCACAGAGCATAGCATACATGTAACATCATGCTCACATACTTTCCAACATTCCAAATCAGCACATATCCACACAACATCATCCTCATACCACCATATTCATCTCACATGCAATTCTCATCAATCATCATGGCATAAGTTCAAACATTAACATGCTTTTCAAACATCATACTTCAACTCACATCAATTACACATACCAACATCCCCAATTCTTTCGAAACCACACTCTGATACCAACAAATGTAACCCCCTTAGCCCGGCCTAGACGTTTGACCCGAACTACGAAGATTACACGGGGAAAACCAAAGGCAACCCGAAAGTCAACCTTGATTAACGACCTTTTTTTTCCTTTTTATCTTTTCTAGATGCATATTAAGCCTATGTGATTACTCAAGAACCATATGAGAGAAGGACACAGCATTCGGAAAACATTTAGGGACTCAATTGCGTGAATTACACTTTTAGGGACAAAAATGTAATTTTTAGAAAATATAATGACTCAATATATTTTAAGCTTACCAATATGTAATTAGTCACATTACATGCTCCTCTGTCAAATTCCAACTAAAAAGGACAATCCAAGCTCAAGCAATTGCATCCACAACATTCAGGACCAAAATGTAAAACATGCAAACTTAAAACAATTCAAAATCATTATCCAACGGTCAACCGTTTCGGAACACCAAACCCTGTACCGAAACACTCGTATCCAAATAGTGTTGACTGTTTCGGTACTCGGGTGTGTTCCGAAACCAGTATCGAAACAAGCCTCTCTAGTAGCCAAACTGTTCTGAAACACCTTTAGATGTTCCGAAACGCTATGGCCATTACAGGCCTCCGTTTCGAAACAATTAAGGGTGTTTCGATACACCCTGCACTGTGACAGCAGAAAATGCTGGTTTTTCATACTTTTTCATACTCGAATCAATCCCGAGACATGCTACATCATGCATACATCAAGGATACATATCCACAATCAACATATTGAAACTATAGCCTAAACATAGCAACCAACAGATAGGCAAAGGCACTAAAGGCATGCTTCCTAAATGTCCAAAACCATAACAAGTCAAATCTCCCCAAGAGACCAAAATCCAAACTCCAAAGGCCGTTTACAACACAAGTATAAGCATACAAACGCGCTCAAAGTAAAAAGGAACATTCGCAAACACTCCAAAGTATAAATCCCACCCATTGCCTCATATTACACTAAAGGTGAACCACATACTTTTTTTTGACAAAAACCTTGGATTACTCTTGCTCTTGAGCTACCTCCAAATGTTCAATTTTCTTCATTGATGAAACAAACGAGCGTAAGCAATAAGCTTAGTGAGGAACGCTAAACACATTCATCAATGCATAACTCAAATTTACAAAATCATCACTTTACAATACATGCCCTTTATAACACAAGTCTTCTCAAGATTTCAATGCACTTTTGAAATCATCACTTTACAATACATTCATCAAGTATCTCGCACGGTACATCCAACATCCTAGCATGCTCACTCAAAACATAGGAATGTGTGGAACCATAATCAATCAATGAAAGCAATATCAAAGATTGTAACACGAAATTACCTGCAATAACATCGATGTCATTTCTGCTCTCTCTATGTGCATACACTCTCGCTGGTACGCCTCCCTCAGGCTGGACTGAAACTACATGTGCCACATTCCTCTGTCCCTCGTTTCGTGGCTGAAAGTTCCCTCGGTCGCGCCCACGGCCTCGCTGGTACTCGATAGCTCGTAGAGGTGCCTGACTACCTCTAGCTAGCTGAGGACAATCTCTCTTGAGATGATCCTTTGATCCGCACTGCCAGCATGTACCATAGGCTCCCCAACACTCTCTGGGACGGGACCTACCACACTTGGTGCACTCGGGTGCACGATGAGCAAAACATTGGCCTTGATGGCCACGTTCGGGGTTGCCACCCCCACGTCTATGATCAAAATGTTGTCTCTTGTCCTTGTGCCCCTTGGCACGATCGCGATTCCACTCTACAGGTTGTTTCCCTAAACTAGGCCCGCCTCCTATAGAAGACAAACCAAGACTATGCTCTATATCTTTGGCTCGAGCTACTAGCACATCAAAATCTGTATAATTAGTAGCCAACATATAGGTCTTCACTCCCTCGGTCAAACCATACCGAAACATCTCACAACGTTCCTTCTTAGTAGGAACTAGCTCAGCAGCATACTGACTCAGTCTAACAAACTGAACCTCATACTCTGAAACGTTCATGCTCCCCGGAACTAAGGCCATGAACTCGCGCATCTTCTCGTCTTGGTACCTCAGCCTCAAATACTTCTTCCGAAAGGCAGAACGAAAGAAATCTCAAGAGATATCAGCATCAGTCATACTCGCGGTGATCGTAGTCCACCAGACATACGCGTCACCCTGAAGCAGAGATTCCACACAACCCAGCTTACGTACATCACTGCACTCTATCTGACCCAAAATCCTGGTAGTACTAGCTAACCATGCCTCAGCTCCCTCGGGCGATAACCCACGATACTCTACTCAACCCAAACTGCGGAGCCTCTCAAGGGGTAACCCTTCCCTCTGATCATGTTGCGGTGCAGCTGCCTGTAATCCAGCCAACGCATACTGAAAAGCCCCAGTAATAGCCTAAATCAACGGGCGCATATCAACTTCGGCCTGTCCCTGTCCACCACGAGGTTACTCACCTTGCACATTAGTCCAACCACCTAGAGGAGGAGGTGGAGGTAACTCTCCCTCTAACGGGCCTCTAGAACCCTCAACAAGATCCTCACACGGCTCACCACTCGCCTGACCTCTTCTAGGTCTAGCCATAGCAACAAATGCAATGCTACAACAAAAATAGAATAGACAAAAGGAAATGATTCGGGTCAACAATGTCAAGGGTCCAAGGTGCTCAAGTATTATATATAGGTTTCCTGATAATAGTTTGTGGCAATGAGTACCTTACACAGATAACAACCTCAACAAACAAGCATGCACCACCTCAACACTCTTACCTCACTTACCTTTCTGGTTACACGACAACCAGCACAAGCCTTTCTGAAGGAAACCTAGGCTTCGATACCAACAGATGTAACCCACTCGACCCGGCCTAGCCACCAGACCGTATCAAGCGGATTACACGGGACTAATCGAAGAAAGATCCGAAGATTTCCCTCCGATTAGCAACTCAAGACACGTTGATTAATATCTTTTCTAGATGCTCGAAATTAAATATAAGTTATCGAACACGCAGCGGAAGAAAGAATAACAATAAAGCATCGATTCGAACCAAAAGGGCAACCATGGACCAAAATGCAAAACTAGCATAATATGGGAACCTAAGATGAAATTAAGGTGATCTTTGTATAATTTAGTCCATTTCATGCTTTCATGATGAAAAGCAATGTAAAACATGCACACATTCAACCACAATTGAAAACTGCACAAACTAGGACCGAAACGCAAGAAAAATAACTTCAAAGATGCCTTTAACTAACTTCAACGACCCCCATTTCGAAACCCGTATCGGAACGGTGCTTCACAGTAGAAAAAACGTTCCAAAACGGCTTGAGACCGTTCCAGCTCTGCTTAGCCCGTTTCGATACCCGTTCCGAAACGCCAAGGCAAAAATTAAGGGCTGTTCCGAAACGTTCGAGCCCGTTCCGAAACACCCTGGTGCAGAAACAGCAAAACTATAGCTTTAAGCATCTCCAAGGGTATTTAACTTGGTTCCAATCATCACATACAACAGAGAAACAACAAGATCAACCTATACGCATCAACACCAACCATCAAACATGATTAAGATCAAGAGAAACACGAACGTGCTTTACATACGAATATAAAGAAAGCTTCAAGATCCAACATGAGAAGAACAAGGTCCAAAACCAAACCACGAGATATAAAATTAGAACAAGCCATCAAGATAACTGTCATCAAATTCTCAACACAAGGAGTTTACAAACACTCCCAAAAACATAAACAAGGTTCACCCTCATTGCCATACACACTATTATCTAAGCAAAATCATACTTGAGCTAAGAGCGGACATTTGGATCACCTCCCTTGCACCGTTGCTTTCCAAAAAGGTCTACAGATCTGCATTGTTGGAAAAAGAGAGTGTAAGCTATAAAGCTTAGTGAGCGGAGCTCAAAACCAACTACAACAATGCAGTTTTGAAAACAATCATCGTTTAGAAATCAAATCCATTTCTCAAAATCTCTTTCACAAAACATTTCCAAAACCATTTCCTTTTCAACATGCTATCTTGAAACTAGATTAAGCAATGCAACCACACATGCCATAGGCAAAGAACATGCATCAACCATGTATAAGCCATACATGAAACATATATGCAAACCGATCCTAACGGCTTCTTTACCAAGCACATGCTTCAAACATGAGCATAACCATATGAGTTTACCAAGCTCATATTGTAAGCATAAGCGATTGAGTATATTGACATCATTGACACGTTTCTCGGATAAGCAGACACCTTGATGGTACAATCCACATCAAGTCACATGGTGAAACAACCCTCGCCACAAACACACTTCGGCCAGGATGCCACAACCTGCATTTCCCGTTGGTTATAGCACAACCCCTACCACTCGCATCACAATAGCACAACCCCTATTGTGAAACCGAAGAATTTCTCACGCACGAATTTTATAATTATAGTGCACTTCACATCCTCAAAACATCATAAACCACTGATTTTCATCGGGGATAACCACCTCCCCAAAACACATCCCAAAGACATGGACACAAGCTCAAGCATAACATGATCTCAACCAACATCGAAACACAACATGGCATTCATGTGGGATAACAACAACATGCATTTAGTGCATAACAACAGCAGAGGAAACATCATTAAAATGACATGCACATGATCCAAAACATGATCAAAATATAAGAAGGCAAAAAGACGAAACAAACCAAATCTTACCCTTGAGCTTAGATTGGCCTAATGGCTCAACCCAAACCCTTAAAACACCTCTTCCAACTTGATAAAACAGTAAAAATCATTTCCACTCACCAGCGATTACCACAACAAGCCGAAACCCCTTTCTAGTTTTCCGGTCCGCCCACAATTGCGTTCAACAAATCTGGATATTCAATCACTGCCTCTAACCAATCCAAAACAGAGGATTTAGTGACATTTTCAACACACAAATTTGCTGGAAAGGAGAGATTCAAAAACCCAACCAAAACGCCTATCAAATAAATCTGATATAAGCCGTAACCATCGAAAAGACCCAATTCGGATAGTCTCCCGCCAAACCCAGCATTAGATAACATCAAAACACATCAATAAACATCTAAAAACATCATCCAATCATCAGATCAACACCAGCTATAGATTCACCTCAAGTCCACAAAAAAACCCACTTTTTCATACTTCAAAATTCGACACCCAACCCCATTTCAGGATTCTTGTCATTCACCCATCATCTCAACACAATAATCACATCAAAACAAAGGTAACAACATCAACAAACCCATCATTAAAGGATCTTACCCACAAATCATGCCACAAGCTCATTTTCATCAATTTTAGCCAATTTACATTAAGATTAAGACAAGAGAAATAAAACCAAGGTATTCAAAAGAATCAAAGCATGGGAATTTCATTGAAGAACCTTACATTAGAGGAGATTCATGTTGCTCACCCCCAATGCTAGCTATTACCCCTTGTTTGGCAAAAATCCTTAAGGAAAACAATGAAATAGACTTGGGTTTTAGGAAATTAAGGTAGGAGAACCATTTAGAAATAAAAGATTAATAAGAAAACACCTTTACCTTGAGGAAATCCAGCTCAAATGTTGTTTTGCTAAAGAAAGGAGATGAGGAAGCTTGAAAATGGTTTTTGACGTGAAATGAGATTTTAGATGAACCCTTGTTTTAATTAAACCATAAAAGCTATTTTAAAATATTTTGAATAGTCAAAATAAAGGGGATAATAACCAAATTGGCCCAGCCAAGATAGCTCCTTAAAGATTCAATGTTTTGACTCTTTTACAAAATGGTCACTAAAAACAGATTTTTACAAACTTTACAATTTGGTCACCAACCAAAATGTCATGGTTCGGAAAGCGTTTTTCTAAAATTTTTTTTACCAAAGCATTTCATATATTTGAAAAGGATTTTAAAGATTTATTCCATATTTTTTCAGCACTCGAAGACCTCTTTCCTGAACTTACTCAAAACACCCCACACTGGTCTTTTAGACTTCGAAACTCATCGGATCTTCTAGACCCTAATCTGGGATGTTACATTGGATCTGCCTATTATACTTGGATATGTTTTTTAGTTTATGTTAGATCTAGGTTTTATTATCTATTTGCGGATCTGGTTTTATGTTTAGACAAAGATTTAGGTTCTGAGATTTAGTTTTTTTACAAACTAGGACTCTGTTTTTTGGGATTATGACTCTGAAGATATTTTCGATCAGGTTTAATGAGCAAACAAAGAGATTAGAGGTTGAAGTTACCTCAGTTTGGTGTTTCTACAACTCTAGCGAGCTTCCGACACCTTTCTTTTGCTCTGATCGTCTTCCTCGAACAACTTTGGTTTCTCAGGCGACTCTCTAACTCTTGACCTTTCGGTTTTTGTATTTTGCAATTATGAGGGTATTAATTGCCTAATGATTGATTTTTTTCTCTCTCTTTGCAGGCATATATATCGGCTGCCAACCATGACATCTTCATGCTTCGCTGGCGACGCCAGCTGGTTCCAAGCAGGTCGTAATCTGTGTGAAACAGAAGGAACCAATAGTAGCCCACCACGTGTCCATTGGTGCTCGATTTTGAGCAAGAAACAGAAGCAAAAATAGGTCAGAAGGTTATTTTGTGTTTGTTTTGCTGGACAAGAACTGTAATGGGTTGTAAACAATTTGTAATGGCTTTCACTATTTAATTTGGGCTTTATAACAATTTGGACATTGTAATATATTGTTTGGGCTAATTTTATTATTTATTTTAAATCTGTTTTATTTATTATCTTACATATATATATATATATATATATACCCAGACAAAATCCAAGTTCTACAGCTGCCCCTCTTTCCTCATTGTTGTGGAACATGGATAGGGCAAAGACTGAAAAGACACGGATTTTGTCCGAATTATCTATCCATCAAAGCTTGAAGCTATTCTTCTTATTATGAAATTCTTCAATCTTCGATAATCTAGCATTACTCCATAGAATTCTACATCTTCTGAGGTCTGAAGTTGTTCTTCTTATTATGAAATTCTTCATTCCTCGCTCTTTTGCTGGTTCATATTTCTGTAACGGCACTGAACAAGCAAGCTCTTCCCACTGGGAACTTCCTTATTCTTCAATCAACGAACTCTTCTCATTAGGAGTTCTGTCTTTTGTTGGGCGGACTCTTCTCATTATGAATCCTCCTTCGCTAGCTAGACTCTTCTCATTACGAATCCTTCTTGATCGGGTAGACTCTTCTCATTATGAATCCTTCTTTGTTAGTCGGACTCTTCTCATTATTAATCCTTCTTTGCTGAGCGGACTCTTCTCATTATGAATCCTTCTTGATCGGACAGACTCTTCTCATTATGAATCCTCCTTTGCTGGGCAGACTCTTCTCATTATAAATCCTTCTTGATCATTTTCATGTTGAAATAAATGAAACATGCAAGTTAACATGATCCTAATGTCCTATATGATGCATGAACCATGGTTTACTGAGATCTATCAATCGGCCTCTGCTCTCTTTGATCCCTTCCTGGATGCTTCTTGTTTAATTCTCACTCCACACCTAGGATTGGTCATCGCAATCTCCTTTTTGTGTTTCTGGCCTTTTGATCTAAAGCGCTCTTTCGGGTTTTCACTTTAGATTGCTTTTCTCAAAGCGCCCTTTTCGAGTTTTCACTTTGCTTTTTTTTCTTTTTTTTTCTAAAGGCGCCTTTTCAGGGTTTCTTCTCCTTTTTCTTTTTTGTTTTTTTCTTTCTTTTTTTCGCTTTTTTTGTTGAAAGCATTATGGCCAATGAAGTCTCGCTTTGACCAGCCTCATACTACTTTGGTCGATGATACCCAATCTTTCAACGTGAAATTTTGATGAACCCAAGATCCTCCAATAATTCACAAACATGCAAACATCCTTCTCTTTTCGGTCCCCGTGAATCGCTCTAATTGAGACATGAACTCATAGGAGCATTGTATTTCTGATGATCTCATCATGGGTACAGAGATAAAATCATTGTTCTTCGGGTGATAGACTTTATTGTCACATTTGTGATCAGTTTTCATCTTTTCACTGCCTCATCTTGTACACTCTTCTCCAATTCCTAGAGTGACAAGGTCACCTGCATTTTTTAAGACATAGTAATACCAGGAAATCATTTGTTTTTTCATTATATCAACCATTTTAAGATGCTTTGGAATAAAAAAAGAAGGCTCAGAAGTGAATTCATGAATTTTATTGAAGCTTAAAAATTGGAATACAACAAATTTTGAAATAGTCATGGCAAATAAAATTGTTAAACAAAGTAAGATCTCCAAGCATCCAAGGCATGAAGGATACAACCACCCTATCGACCAGAAGTAGGGCTGAGTTTGCACTCATGTTCGACGGTCCTCAAACGTTGCTAGAATGCTTTCAAATGTAAAATCCCTTACAAAATACTAGGTTTTCGAGAGGTCTGGATTACCATATGCCTAACTTCACTCATTTGAGCTGCTTCAACAGGTTTTCAACTCAGATCCTCCTTTGGTTTCAAGACGCCCTTTGGGGGGTTTTCATCTTGAACCCCCTTTTATTTTATTTTCTCTTTTTTCACTTTTTCTTCTTCTTTTCTTTTTTAGATATCTTAGGCGCCCTTTTGTGGTTTTCACCATAGATATTTTCATTTTTTTTGCAAAAGCGCCCTTTTAGGTTTTCACTCCGCTTTTTTTATTTTTTTAATCACTTTTTGAATTCTTCAAGCATAATGCTTTTTGACTGAATCCGAGTTCATTGGTTTGTGTAATTCTTTACTGTCCATTTCAGTCAATATTAGTGCTCCTCCAGAGAAAGCTTTCTTAACAACATAAGGCCCCTCCTAGTTAGGCATCCATTTCCCGTGATCATCTCAATGTATTTGCAGGACCTTTTTTAACACAAGACTCCCTCTCAAAATTCTCTCGGGCGCACCTTTTTGTCATATGCCCGCATTATCCTCTTTTGGCACATTTGACTATGACAAATTACCCTCAACCTCTTTTCCTCAATGAGATTTAATTGGTCAAATCGAGCCTGTAGTCATTCCATATCATCTAATTTTACTTCTGACAACACACGAAGTGACATAATTTCAACTTCAATGGGAAGAACCGCCTCTGTCCCATAAACTAAGGAGTAAGGTGTTGCCCCGGTTGAAGTCCGTATCGATGTTCGATATGCAAATAAAGCGAACGGTAGCTTCTCATGTCAGTCTTTGTAAGTTTCTGTTGTCTTTGATATGATCTTCTTTATGTTTTTGTTTGCCGCTTCTACTGCCTCATTCCTCTTAGGGCGATAGGTTACTGAATTGTGGTGAATGATCTTAAATTGTTTACACACTTCCATTATCACTTTTTTGTTGAATTTTGTGACATTATCAGTGACGATTCTTTCTGGCAACCCATATCGGCAGATTATGTCTTTCTTCAGGAAACTGACTGTGGTTCTTGTAATGTTGGCATAAGAGGATGCTTCTACCCATTTGGTAAAATAATCAATTGCCATAATGATAAAATGGTGTCTATTTGAAGCTTTATGATGAATTTGCTCAATAACATCCATGCCCCAAGCAGAAAAAGGCCATGGTGAATTCATTGTATGTAGAGGTACTGGTGGAGAATTAATCTTGTCAGCATATATCTGACACTTATGACACTTCTTTGCATACTCGATGCAATCTCCTTCTATGGTCCTCTAATAATAGTTGTATCTCATAATCTTCCTGGCTATTGAGAGCCCATTCGCGTGCGTACCACATACCCCATCATGTATTTCTGCCATTATATTCTTTGCTTCATTAGGATCAACACATCCGGGCAAAAGCTGATCTCTACCCCTTTTGTATAGAATTTCTCCGTCGAGTACATATCATGAAGTCATCCTTCTGATAGTTCTTTTTTCATTGTCATTTGCCCTCAGGGGATAAGTCTGATACTTCAGATATTGCAAAATATCATGGTACCAAGGATGTTGATCAGTTTCTCCTTCTATATTGTAGCAGTGTGCATAGGTTTCATAACTCTGCATACGGATAGGCACCATATCTTTTGATTTGTTTGTGAGAAATACAGAAGTAAGTGTAGCTAAGGCGTCAACTATTTGGTTGTCTTCTCTGGGAATGTATATAAAGGTTATTTCCTCAAACTCCTTTATTATCTCCAGAATCAACTTTCGGTACTCAATCAACTTTACATCTTTTGTTTCCCATTCTCCATGAAGTTGGTAAATCACCAACGCCGAATCCCTATAAACTTTCAAGACTTTTATTTTTCTTTCGATAGCAGCTCGCAGGCCCATGGAAAAAGCTTCATATTCTGCCATGTTATTGGTGCAAAGAAATTCTAACTTGCTTGTGAACAGGTAATGTACATCATCTAGTAAAATTAACACTGCTCCAATTCCCCGCCCAAGGGCATTATCAACTCCGTCAAAATACAACTTCCAAGTTTTCCTATTTGGAATTCTGGTTTCTACTGTGGAGATATTCATCACATCTTCATCTGGGAAATCAAAATTTAGGGATTCATAATCCTCCATCGCACGTCTGGCTAAGAAATCTGCTATAGCACTTCCTTTTATCGCTTTTTGACTTACATACACAATGTCAAACTCTAACAATAGCATTTGCCAACGTGCCAATCTTCCAGTCAATGTTTGTATTTCCATTATAAATTTCAATGGATCAAGGCGAGAGATCGGCCATGTAGTGTGGTATAACATGTATTGTCTGAGCTTCCGGGTTACCCAGACCAAAGCGCAATATAACTTCTGAATGGGTGGGTACCGCACTTCACATTCAGTAAACATTTTGCTCAAGTAATAGATGGCTCTTTCTTTCTTTCCTGTGTCATCGTGTTGCCCCAGCACGCATCCTATTGAATTCTCGTAGACCATCAGGTAAAGGATTAGTGGTCTATCGGGGACTGGCGCTACTAATATGGGAGCATTGGTCAAATATTTCTTAATCTTGTCAAATGCCTCATGATACTCTTCATTCCATTCTCCAAGGTTATTCTTTTTCAACATCTTAAAGATTGGATCACATTTATCAGTCAATTGAGATATGAACCGAGAAACATAATTCAATCTGTCGAGGAATCCACGAACTTCTTTTTGTGAACTAGGTGGCGACAAGTTCTAAATAGCTTTCACTTTATCGGGATCTATCTCGATTCCTCTTCTACTAACAACGAACCCAAGAAGTTTTCCAAACGTTACTCCAAAGGTGCATTTGTTAGTGTTGAGCTTCAATTGGTATTTTCTCAATCTCAAGAACAACTTCCTCAGAATTTGGATATGTTCTTCTTCGGTATGGGACTTGGCGATCATGTCGTCTACATACACTTCAACTTCTTTATGCATCATTTCATGAAATAACGTCACCATCTCCCGTTGGTAAGTTGCCCCAGCATTCTTTAGTCCGAAGGGCATCACCTTGTAACAATAGGTGCCTCATAAAGTTATAAAGGTTGTCTTGATCATATCTTCTGGACTCATTCTATCTAATTGTATCCCTAGAAGCCATCCATAAAGGAAAACCAGGAATACCCTGATGTATTGTCAACCAGAATATCTATGTGTGGCAAAGGAAAATTATCTTTCAGATTGGCCCTATTCAGGTCCCTGTACTCGACACACATTCGTACTTTCCCATCTTTGTTTGGTACAGAGACTATATTAGCCACCCATTATAGATACTGAGATACCGCAAGAAAACCGACATCAATCTGTTTTTGTACATCTTCTTTTATCTTTATTACCATTTATGGTCTCAATCTTCTAAGCTTCTATTGAACCGACCTGCATTCAGATCTAATGGGCAATTTGTGTACCACTATGTCAGTATTCAATCCTGGCATATCTTGATAGGATAAGGCAAAGACATCTTTGAACTCGCACAGCTGATCAATTAATTCATGCTTCTTTCTGGCCGAAAATGCTGCCCTAATCTTTACTTCTCTTCTGGTCTCATCTATTCTCAAATTGAGAATCTCTAACTCTTCCTTATGAGGCAAGATCTGCTTGTCTTCCTTTTCTACCAACCTTAATAATTCTTCAGAGATTTCACATTCTATTACATCCTCAACTTCATTGATTTTCGCTAGACATACTGACTGTTTAGGTTCTACCCCAGTATTGTGTTTAGGATCATTCATGCAGTCGATAGTTGAAGACTTGCAAAGAAAATAATAATATATTTTGAAAAGGATGCGAAAATTAAAAACCTGTTTTCCATTTGTGAATCAGCATGGAAAGCATCTTTATTAAAATGATTGTATAATGGCCCTTTACAAATAATCCTCCTATACCCGCGGGCAAAGGTATAAGGTGGTCCTAGTATTTACTCTGTTTCGATATTGGTTACAAGGGTAGTGTCTTCAGCTATCCAGCTCTTCAATGTCACGCTTGAGGCACAAGGACGGATAATTCTCAAGAATTCACCAGGTCGAGCACCTTCAAAAATTCCACCAACAAAAAGCCCATCCAAATTGTTGCCAAAGATTTCCTCCTCTTGCTGTCTTATCGTTTCTTGATTAATCTCCTCTAGCTGCAATTCAACATTCGTGAATCCGCGTGATTTGAAAATCTTTGACATGTCAAAAGATGTCACCATTCGGGAGGACGCCTTTGTTCCCTACATGCGGACTTTCCTCTATTCTATCTTCTTTCATAACTCTCTTCATCGATCTTGTACATTAGGAGTGAATCCTAATCCAAAATGATCTGTAACACCCCAAATTTGGGCCTAGATGTTTTAGAGTCCGAATCGGATCGATCTAAAAACGGTTCGAATCTTAAAGGGAGCTTTCATGAACACCTAGTTCGAGATGCTTTAAAAATATAGAGAAATATCTAAAAATCCTAATTTAATATATGAAAGATTATGGTGAAATCAATTTTACAAAATAAGGTTTGGAAATACTACATTTCGGTGTAGTGACCAAATTGCAGTTTTTACAAAGTTAAATAGTGACTGTTTTGTAAAGGATTGGAACTTTGAATCTTTAAGGAGTTAGTTTTACCAAAATGTTTTCAAATCAGATTTCTTCTTAATTTGGGTGATTTTATTAATGATTTAATAAAAGGAAAATGAAGATTAATTAAAAGAAAACTACCTTTGACTATTCATAACTACTTTTCACAAATTTTCTCTCATTTCATTTTCTCTCAAATTCTTTTCAGCCAAACACATTCTCTCCAGCAATTATAATTTTATTTTCACTTCATTTGATGAGATTTGAATGTTCTTTTGATTTTTAATCAATTCCTCATCAAATCCTCTTGATTTCTACGTTGAATTTTCAAGAAAACTTGCCCAAATCAAGGAGAAATCATCCATTAGAGGTAAGCTTCGTCCGTGTCCTCTAACGACCAGTTATTTACTAAAATTTCCAAGTTATCAATCCTTTGTTAATGATTTTTGAGTGGTTTTAATGTTAGAAACAAGAAATTGTATTAAAACTCAAGATTTTGGAAGAGATCTTGAAGATTTTCGTGGTGAATGATTGGGCTCTATTTTGAGGAGGTTTTCTAATGTATTTTGGATGTTAATTGATGTTACAAATGAAGTTTTATCAATCAAATCCCGAATAGATTTGGTTTCCTAAGTTTTGTATGCTAGAATGATGGTTTTTGGGGTGATTTTGGTGTTCTGTCATAGTTGGAGGTATAAGGACGAGTTTGTGGTGGTTCTTGATGTTAATTGATGTTTAGAAATGATTAGAAGTGATAGATCTTGGCTGGGTTTTGTTTTGGAAGAGTTTGGAGATGTTTTTGGTTGTGTTTGGTAGCCGATATGAGGTGTTTGAGTAGAGCAGCGAGTTTAGGTGTGTGGCTGATGATTTCAATGCATGATGATGCATTAATCCTCTGCTCTTATGTGTTAAAAACAAGGGAGACATCTTCGGACGCCTTTGGTGTTGATCCGGAAGGCTAGATAGCGTTTCGACGAGCAAGCGAAATGTAATCGATGAGTGCGTATGGTTTTAGAAGTCCTTGAGGGACAAAGAATCAAGGTTTGGGGATTTAGGAAAGGTTTGAAACACCTTCCTAAGTCTGAAAGTAAGTATTGGCTAGATTGCTCTCTTAAATGTGGTGGTTGCCCTTAAAATTCTTTTACATGCTTATGGTTTGAGATAGATAAATTCCTACTGTTTTTATGCATGATTTGTAGCATGAGTTGATGCTTGAAATGATTTCATGAGATTTTATGTTGCTTAGTTGAGATTTTAGCTTTTGATTTAAAGAATGGCAAATGTGATGGTTTTGAAATGAGATGAGAATGATTTGGAAATGTTGCATGAAAAATAGTAGGTGAGATGATGATTTGACATAATATATTGGCATAGAAATTGAGATAATTGTGCTTACGCTCTCTTTTACCAATAATGCAGATAATTGAGGTGTTTCCAGGCATCAAGAAGGATAAGATCATCCAAGGAAGTACAAGCTCATGTATGGTGATGTTTTCAAACACTTTAGTTTTGATATATGGCAATAGGAAACCAAGGTTGTATTTGGGAGATATGTTTGAACTCCCTAAGTTTGTGGCATGTTTATGTTGGCATGTATGGGTTGTAAATGGTCTTAAATGTTTGGTTTGAGGTTTGGTTGCTTATTTGGGTTTTGAGACTAGGGAGCATGCCTTTAAACTATGTGATTTTGCATTTGATGCCATGCTCGTGTTAGAGCGTCTTAAATGTGTTCCTTAATAGTAAAATGAGATGATGGTAGGTTGTGGTACTCTTTAAGGCATGTATGATTGGCTTGAAATGTCAAAAACCAGCAATTTATGCTGTCACTGGGCATAGTGTATCGAAACAGCTTCAACAGTTGCGAAACGGGGCCCTATAATGGTCACAACGTTTCGGAACGAGTTGTAGAGGTTTCAAAATAGTTTGGCCACTGGAGTGACTTGTTCCGATACTGGTCTCGGAACATACCCGCATACCAAAACGGTCAACACCGTTTCGATACGGGCGTTTCGGTAAGGAGGGTGGGTGTTCCGATACGGTTGACCGTTGGAGGGTGATTTGAATTGTTTAAAGTTTTATGCTTTACGTTTTAGTCATAAATGTTGTGGATGCAATTGCTTGAGCTTGGAATGCCTTTTAAATCTGAAACTTGACAGAGAAGCATGTAATATGATTAATTTCCAAAAATTACATTTTGGTCCCTAAACGCATAACTTAAGCAATTGAGTCCCTAATTGTTATCCGATCGCTGTGCCTTTCTTTTTCATGATTCGTGAGTGCTCACTTAGGCTTATTATGCATCTAGACATGATTAAAATAAAAGGGTCGTTAATCAAGGTTGACTTTTGGGTTGACTTTGGTTTTTCCCGTGTAATCTTTGTAGTTCGGGACAAGCGTCTAGGCCGGGCTAAGCGGGTTACATTTGTTGGTATCAGAGCCAGGTTATCGAATAATTGGGGCTTGGTATGTGGTTGTTGTATATGATTATGCATGATTGTGTCTTTCCAGTGAAAGATTGATGTATGAACATTGATGTGTTATTCAATTGAAATGATTTTGTGATGCTATGCTATGTTTGGAGTGTGGTTGGGGACCCCACTGCCATATCAAAACTAATGAGGAGAATTGTTTTCGAAAATGAGCCTAAGTACTTGGATTACTTACCTTATTATGCCTAATTGTGTTTATTGCATTTTGTCAATGCATTATTTTTATTATGGGGCCACGTAGAGAGTTGAGAATCAATACTAGATCTACGGTTGAGAATGAAAACGAAGAGAATGCTGAGGATTTGCCTCCTCCTCCCCCTGGTGGTCCTCCCGGTGGTGGTGGAGTTGGGGCTGGTAATGCTGGTGTTGGTGCTGGGGTTGCTGGACCCGAGGGTGTTTAGGGGCAAGCTGCTCCTGACATGACCATGTTGATACAGGCTATTGCTGGAGCTTTCCAGGCAGCAGTAGCTGGAGCTCATGGAGTTGCACCTCAGGATGGTGCTAATGTGAGATTTCCATTGGAGCGTCTCCGCAGTCTGAGTGGGACTGAGTTTAGAGGTTTGTCACCTGAGGGATCAGAGTCTTGGTTGGAGAGCACCAAGAGGATTCTTGGTCAGTTGAACTGCAACAATGTGCAGAAGCTGGATTGTATTTGTTCACTACTACATAATGATGCTTATACGTGGTGGACGACCACTATCTCTGGAATGGAGGACGATGAGGTGACTTGGACATTCTTCTTGAATGCGTTCAAGCGGAAGTATCTGGAAGTGTGTTACCTCGATGAAAAGAAGAGAGAGTTGATGTCTCTCATGCAAGGGAACATGTCTGTGGCTGAATATGAGATTTAGTTTGTTCGCCTTAGCCAGTATGCACTTGAGCTAATCCCTAGCTCGCAGGAAAGGTGCGAGCGTTTCCGTTATGGGCTGGTAGCGGATGTCAAGACCTATATGCTTGCAGCTGATTATACAAATTTCGATGTCTTGGTCACTAGAGCCAAGGACATTGAAGCGAATCTTGGGTTGGCGAGTCGAGCAGGTGGCTCTAGCTCGGGAAAGCGAGCTGCAGAACGCGGTTATGATAGAGATCGCAACAAGAGACATAAGGACAGGAAGCCACACTATGATGCTAGACGTGGGGGTGGTAACCCTGGTAGAGGTCAGCAAGGACCTAATGCTTTCCTAAGGACTCCTGAGTGTAATCGTTGTGGTAGAAGACACGGTGGTGAGTGTTGGGGTAACATTGGGACATTTTGGAATTGTGGAAACCGAGGGCATTTGAAGAAAGATTGTCCTTAGCCACTGAGAGAGAGACAAGCTTCGGTGAGAGCAGCTGAGCCATAGAAAGGTCGTGGGCGCTACCGTGGTAATTTTCAGCGTAGGGATGATGGTGGAAGGAACGTAGTGCATGTTGTGGCAATTCAACCTGAGGGTGGTGGTCAGGCTCGAGTGTATGTTCGTCGTGAGGGAAGGAATGACACGGACGTGATCGCAGGTACCTTTACTTTGCAATCATTGTCATTACTTTCTTTGATTGATTCTGGATCTACACACTCGTACATATTGCGTGAACATGCTCAAATGCTTGGTTTGCTTGTTGAATCTTTGGATGTTGGTATGTGTGTGACTAGTTCCTTTGGTGAGACGGTGGTAACAAGAAAGTTGTATAGAAGATGTCCCTAAAAGGTTCAAGATCATGTTTTTCTTGTTGATCTTATGGAATTGCCATTCTATTGTTAAGATGTAATCCTTGGCATGGATTGGCTTGTTGAGCATAGAGCTGTTTGAAAGTAAGCGAGTTTCGTTGAAACTTGCGGATGATTATGAGGTGGTGGTGATTGGAGAAAATGTGAAGTTTCTTGCCAATGTGGTGTCTACATTAGAAGCGAGTCGGATGTTGCAGCAAGGTTGCGAGGCTTACCTAGCCTTTGTTATGAATCCTAGTTCAAAGGAGGTGCACGTTCAGGATATAAGGACCGTGTGTGAGTTCCCTGTAGTGTTTCCGGAGGAATTACCTGGTTTGCTGCCTAGTAGAGAGGTTGAATTTGGAATTGAGTTGTATGAGAACACAACTTCGGTGTCCATTGCTCCCTATCGCTTGGCACCCAAAGAGTTGAAGGAGTTGAAGATGCAACTTCAGGAGTTGCTTGACCGTGGCTTCATTCAGCCTAGTGTGTCACCTTGGGGTGCACCGGTCTTGTTTGTAAAAAAGAAGGATGGCACAATGAGAATGTGCATCGATTATCGTCAGGTGAATAAGTTGACCGTCAAGAATAAGTATCCTTTGCCGAGGATTGATGATCTCTTTGATCAGTTTCGGGGAGCGGCTGTGTTTTCCAAGATTGATTTGAGGTCAAGATACTATCAGTTAAAGGTGAAATATGTGGATGTGCTGAAAACAACCTTTAGAACGAGGTATGGGCATTATGAGTTCCTTGTGATGACGTTTGGTTTGACGAATGCTCCTGCAGCTTTCATGGACATGATGAATAGGGTGTTCCATGAATTCTTGGAGAAGTTCGCTGTGGTGTTCATCGATGATATCCTCATGTACTCTCGTACTGAGGACGAGCATGAGGGTCATTTGAGAATTGTTTTACAAGCGCTGTTGGAAAATCAGCTTTATGCTAAGCTAAGCAAATGCGAGTTCTGGCTAAAGGAAGTTGTTTTCCTTGGTCATGTGGTTTCGGTAGAAGAGATTCGAGTTGATCCCCAAAAGGTTGAGGCGGTGATGAATTGGAATCCTCATAAGTTTATTCATGAAGTCCGTAGTTTCCTTGGGTTGGCAGGGTACTACCGGAGGTTCGTGGACGGATTTTCTAAGATTGCTGCCCCTTTAACGAAGTTGTTGCAAAAAGATGTTAATTATGAGTGGACGTAAGCGAGACAACAAGCTTTTGAGAAGCTTAAAGCAGCTTTGACGCAAGCTCCTATCTTGGTTCAACCTGAATCAGGGAAAGAGTTTGTGGTGTATAATGATGCATCCTACGTTGGGTTGGGGTGTGTGTTAATGCAAGAGGGTAAGGTGGTGTCTTATGCATCGCGTCAGTTGAAAGTGCATGAGCGCAATTATCCTACGCATGATATTGAGTTAGCTGCGGTGGTTTTGCTTTGAAGATATGGAGGCATTATCTTTATGGTGAGAAGTGTACTGTGTACACGGATCACAAGAGTTTGAAGTATTTGATGTCTCAGAAGGAGTTGAATCTTAGGCAACAGCGATGGGTGGAGTTGCTTAAGGATTACGATCTAACGATCGAGTATCATCCGGGAAAGGATAATGTTGTGGTCGATGCTTTGAGCAGGAAAGTAGCAGTGGAGTTAAGGGCGATGTTTGCTAGATTGAGCATATCGCGAGATGGTGGTCTTGTTGCTGAATTGCAAGTAAAACCATCTTTGGTTCAGTTGATAAAGGATAAACAGTTGTTGGATGATTCCTTGGTGCCACATGTTCAGGATATTGCTGAGGGTAGACCATCGGATTTATGTTTTAATGATGATGGTGTTTTATGTTTTGGAAGTCGAATAGTGGTGCCAAATGATGTTGAGTTGAGGCGCACTATTTCGACTTAAGCTCATAGTAGTCCATTTACTATGCATCCTGGTAGTACAAAGATGTACCGTGATATGAAGGATGAGTACTATTGGGTGGGTTTGAAGAAAGATGTCGCTGAGTATGTGAGCAAGTGCATGGTTTGTCAGCGAGTTAAGGCTGAGCATCAATTTCCTTCAGGGTTGTTGCAGCCGTTGAGGATCCCTGAGTGGAAATGGGAGAGGATTACCATGGACTTTGTGTCTGGTTTAGCTTTATCGCCATCAAAGAAGAATTCTATTTGGGTGATTGTGAATCGCCTTACGAAGTGTGCACATTTATTGCCTGTGCATACTACGTACACCCTGGATAAGCTTGCAGAGTTTTACATTGCTGAGATTGTACGTCTGCATGGTGTACCAAAATCTATAGTGTCGGATAGAGATTCGAGGTTCACTGCAAGGTTTTGGGAGTGTTTACATCAAGCATTGGGTACGCGGCTGAGTTTCAGTACTTCTTATCATCCGCAGACGGATGGACAGTCGGAGCGTGTTATCCAAGTGCTTGAGGATATGTTGAGGTGTTGCGTTATTGAGTTTCAAGGCTCTTGGGAGAAGCACTTGCCTTTAGTAGAGTTTTCTTATAATAATAGTTACCAGGCGAGTATTCAAATGGCACCTTATGAAGCTTTGTACGGGAGGAAGTGCAGAACTCCTCTTTGCTTGGCTGAAATGGGACAAAAGTTGGTCTCGATGCCGGCTTTGTTAAAAGGAACCACCGAGAAGGTGAAGCTCATTTGTGAGCGGTTGAAAGCAGCGTCGGATAGGCAAAAGTCTTACGCGGATTTGAAGCGTAAGGAGATAGAGTTTGCGGTGGGGGACTGTATGTTCTTGAAGGTTTCACCTTGGAAGAAGGTGATGAGATTTGGCCGGAAGGGCAAGTTGAGCCCTAAATACATTGGACCATACGAGGTGATAGAACGTGTGGGTCCGGTTGCTTATAAGCTGAGGCTACCACAAGAGTTAGAAAAGATACATAATGTGTTTCATGTATCCATGCTTCGGAGCTATAGCTCGGATCCTTCGCATGTTATGCCTGTGGAGGAAGTTGAGTTGAATCCAGATTTGACATATGATGAGGAACCAATTGAGATTTTGGATTCGAACAGTAAGGTTCTCCGTGGTAAGACCATCGAGTTGGTTAAGGTGTTGTGGAGACATCATGGTGTTGAGGATGCCAAATGGGAAAGAAAGGAAGATATGAAGAAGCAGTTTCTTTACCTTTTCCCTCTAGGTAAATTTTGAGGACGAAATTTCTTAAGAGGGGAGATTTGTAAAACCCCAAATTTGGGCCTAGATGTTTTAGAGTCCGAATCGGACCAGTCTGAAAACGGTTCGAATCTTAAAGGGAGCTTTAGGGAACACCTAGTTCGATATGCTTTAAAAATATAGGAAAATATCTAAAAATCCTCATTTAATATATGAAAGATTATGGTTAAATAAATTTTATAAAACAAGGTTTGGAAATACTACATTTCGGTGTAGTGACCAAATCGCAGTTTTTACAAAGTTAAATAGTGATTGTTTTGTAAAGGATTTGAATTTTGAATCTTTAAGGAGTTAATTTTACCAAAATGTTTTCAAATCAGATTTCTTCTTAATTTGGGTGATTTTATTAATAATTTAATAAAAGGAAAATGAAGATTAATTAAAAGAAAACTACCTTTGACTATTCATAACCACTTTTCAAAAAAATTCTCCTATTTCATTTTCTCTCAAATTCTTTTCAGCCAAACACATTCTCTCCAGCAATTATAATTTGATTTTCACTTCATTTGATGAGATTTCAATCTTCTTTTGATTCTTAATCAATTCCTCATCAAATCCTCTTGATTTCTACATTGAATTTTCAAGAAAACTTGCCCAAATCAAGGAGAAATCATCCATTAGAGGTAAGCTTCGTCCTTCTCCTCTAATGATAAGTTCTTTACTGAAATTCCCAAGTTATCAATCCTTTGTTAATGATTTTTGAGTGGTTTTAATGTTAGAAACAAGAAATTGTATTAAGACTCAAGATTTTGGAAGAGATCTTGAATATTTTCGTGGTGAATGATTGGGCTCTGTTTTGAGGAGGTTTTCTAATGTATTTTGGATGTTAATTGATGTTACAAATGAGGTTTTATCAATCAAATTCCAAATATGTTTGGTTTCCTAAGTTTTGTATTCTAAAATGATAGTTTTTGGGGTGATTTTGGTGTTCTGTCATAGCTGGATGTATAAGGACAAGTTTGTGGTGGTTTTTGATGTTAATTGATGTTTAGAAATGATTAGAAGTGATAGATCTTGGCTGGGTTTTGTTTTGGAAGAGTTTGGAGATGTTTTCAGTTGTGTTTGGTAGCTAAATGAGGTGTTTGAGTAGAGCAGCGAGTTTAGGTGTGTGGCTGATGATTTCAATGCATGATGATGCATTAATCCTCTGCCCTTATGTGTTGAAACAGGGGAGACATCTTCGGACGCCTTTGGTGTTGATCCGGAAGCCTAGATAGCGTTTCGGCGAGCAAGCGAAACGTAATCGGTGAGTGCGTATGGTTTTAGAATTCCTTGAGGGACAAAGAATCATGGTTTGGGGATTGAGGAAAGGTTTGAAACACCTTACTAAGTCTGGAAGTAAGTATTGGCTAGATTGCTCTCTTAAATGTGGTGGTTGCCCTTAAAATGCTTTTACATGCTCATGGTTTGAGATAGATAAATTCCTACTGTTTTTATGCATGATTTGTAGCATGGGTTGATGCTTGAAATGATTTCATGAGATAACATGTTGCTTATTTGAGATTTGAGCTTTTGATTTAAAGTATGACAAATGTTATTATTTTGAAATGAGATGAGAATGATTTGGAAATGTTGCATGAAAAACAGTAGGTGAGATAATGATTTGACATAATATATTGGCATAGAAATTGAGATACTTACCGGATATAATTGATCGATCAATAGGATGAGAGTGCACTATAAACTAAAAGTTCGTACGTGTTCTTTGGTTTAATCCAAAGGGAGAGAACCGATGATGGGCATTCCATCGGGTAGGACTTGGTGAAATACCCAAGCTTTGTGGCGATGAGAGATTCCGCCATGTGAGTACGGTGATGTGAGATTCCACCAGAAATTATGTTACTAGACGAGTGAGTACGGTGATGGTAGATGCCACTAGAAGTGTCTAGTGAGTTGTCCGCATATCCGAGTAATAATGAGATGTGAAATGCCAATATAATATATGAAAATGCTTTTGATTCACATGTACCTTTGATGAAATGTTTTATGCTATGGGAAACACATATGAGATTTGTATATGAAATGCTTTGGTGTTACAAGCATGAGTGTGGCCTTGCCATGAGTTTTGCATTGGTTTAAATGCATGAGATAGAGTTGAGGTACATGTGTTTACAATGAGAAATTTCTTTGAAATGGTTTTCAAGCATGAGATAGAATGAGCATTTTGTTAAAAAGCTTTTGAGAAAGTATTTTCAAGAATGCATTATTGTGTTGGTTTCCTTTAGAGCATGCCTCACTAAGCATTTGTGCTTACGCTCTCTTTTACCAATAATGCAGATAATTGAGGTGTTTCCGGGAATCAAGAAGGATAAGATCATCCAAGGAAGTACAAGGTCATGTATGGTGATGTTTTCACACACTTTAGTTTTGATATATGGCAATGGGAAACCAAGGTTGTATTTGGGAGATATGTTTGAACTCCCTATGTTTGTGGCATGTTTATGTTGGCATGTATGGGTTGTAAATGGTCTTAAATGTTTGGTTTGAGGTTTGATTGCTTATTTTGGTTTTGAGACTAGGGAGCATGCCTTTAGACTATGTGATTTTGCATTTGATGCCATGCTCGTGTTAGAGCGTCTTAAATGTGTTCCTTAATAGTAAAATGAGATGATGGTAGGTTGTGGTACTCTTTAAGGCATGTATGATTGGCTTGAAATGTCAAAAACCAGCAATTTATGTTGTCACTGGGCATAGTGTATCGAAACGGCTTCAACAGTTTCGAAACGGGGCCCTGTAATGGTCATAACGTTTCGGAACGAGTTGCAGAGGTTTCGAAACAGTTTGGCCACTAGAGTGACCGACTCCGATACTGGTCTCGGAACATACCCGCGTACCAAAACAGTCAACACCGTTTCGATACAAGCGTTTCGGTACGGAGGGTGGGTGTTCCGATACGGTTGACCGTTGGAGTGTGATTTGAATTGTTTAAAGTTTCATGCTTTACGTTTTAGTCATAAATGTTGTGGATGCAATTGCTTGAGCTTGGAATGCCTCTTAAATCTGAAACTTGATAGAGAAGCATGTAATATGATTAATTTCATATTGGTAATTCTAAAATCAGTAAAGTCCATCCAATTTCCAAAAATTACATTTTGGTCCCTAAATGCGTAACTTAAGCAATTGAGTCCCTAATTGTTATCCGATCGCTGTGCCTTTCTCTTTCATGATTCGTGAGTGCTCACTTAGGCTTATTATGCATCTAGAGAAGTTTAAAATAAAAAAAGGGTTGTTAATCAAGGTTGACTTTCGTGTTGACTTTGGTTTTCCTCGTGTAATCTTCGTAGTTCGGGACAAGCGTCTAGGCCGGGCTAAGGGGGTTACATGATCCTTCTTTATATGATTGGGCCTTGGTCGTAAACTTCCCTGCAGGTGTTTTCCAAGTCCTTTGCCTGTCTTTGCACCCCTTCCAAGTGTCTCTCGTACGGTCATTTTAGTGCAGTTTGACAATCTTAGCTGTGGAAATGGTTTTCCCTCAGCCACAAAGGTGGCATTCACAAATTCCATCGCCCAGAAAGAACACTCCAAGGCATTCTCATCTGTCTAAATATATGGAACATCAGTTGTTATGGAGGCGATGATGTCTTCTTCCGCTCCAACACTAATCAACTTCCCTTCTATGACAAACTTGAGTTTCTGGTGCAGAGATGATGGGACTGCTCCTGCCGAGTGAATCCAGGGTCGCCCGAGCAAGCAATTGTAGGTACGCTTGATATGCATTACCACAAAATCTATATTGTAAACCGTCGGTCCTATCAGCAATGGTACTCCTATCCTCCCTAGTACATCCCGTATTGTTCCATCGAAGGCTCTCAAAATATTCTGATATGCCTTTATGTGAGAATCATCAATAGGCAATCTTTGCAGAGTCGCCATTGGCATGACATTCAGGGCGGATCCATTATCAATTAAGACTCTATGTAACACATATCATTTACAATGCGTGGCAATATTCAAAGCCTTTACTGATCCCATTCCTCCTTCTTGGATATCATCATCGGTTAATGTTATGTAGTTGCCAGCAGTAATATGATTCACAATCTTGTCCAATTTATCTACCGAGATATTATTTGGCACAAACGTCTGATTAAGCACCTTCATCAAAGTAATACGATGCCCCTCAGAACTCAACAGTAACTCTAGAACTGAAATCCTTGTCTGTTGCCTCTTTAATTGTTCTACTATACTGTACTCACTATGCTTTAAAAACCTCAGAAATTCTCAGTCTTGTTCCTTTGTCACTGGCTCATTTATCTTCGAAGCGGGGTCTTCTTCAGAAAAATTCTCAGGGGTGACATGTGCCTTTTCCTTAGCCTTTTTAACCTTTTTCATTACTTCTGGGGAGGAGTAGCACCTGCCACTTCGAGTGAAATGGCCTACTTCATTTACTGCCTCCACCTTTGGCTGCTTATCTTTCTCTAATTCATCCTTTGCTTCATAACTTGGCTTTGTTTCTTGTAATTTCTCCTTCTCTGGTATTGACACATTGGTCGTGTAATTCCAAGGAACCACATTGGTGCTTTTGAAAGCAAACGGCACAGGGGTCGAGATTACTAACTTTGGGGCAACTATTGGCTTTTTACTTGCAGCCTTTGGCCTGACAGATACAACCACAGGTTTATGCACTCCATATTTCGCCCCAGAACTTTCTAATGCACACACCTCAACCTCTTTCCTTGTTCCAATCTTCTCAAAGAACTCAAATTCTTTATTATCCATCATCTTTTGAACCAGGTTCCTGAACTCCTGATATTGTTGGATTTCATGATCACATTCTTGGTGATATTCACAATACACTTTAGTTGGCACTTCCATTTCAATCTTCATGCCAATTTCAATCATCTTGGCATTATATAACTGCTCAAACACCCATCTCAACGGGACTGAATTTCTGATACATCAGTCTTTTGCCTATTTGCCTCGTCAAATTCCTCTATCATGTTTACCCCGCGCCCCCCATGACTCGGAAAGGGATTAGCTGCAATAATGGGCTCATCAAACTTCAATATCCCAGTGTTGATCAAATTCTGCACCACTTTCTTAAATGTTGTACATGTTTCAATCGAGTGCCCCGGTATCCCAGCATGGAATTCACAATGGGCATTCGCTTTGTACCACGAAGGGTAACGAGGCTGTAGAGGTGTCAGATGATATGGCCTTACCATATATGCCTCATGCAACTGGGGGTATAGTTCAGCATATGACACCGCGATGGGTGTAAAATTCATTCTATCATTTCTCGGCCCTCGAGAATCCCTCTTGTTTGAGTTTTGTAAGTTTCATGTTGCAGTTCCAGGTGATGTAATGGTCACGTTTTTCGGAGCCTCATATGTGCTTGCATTATTCACTGCATTCTCTTTCCTCTTATAGTTCTTGCGGGAACTCTCTCTGCTCTCAATTCTTTCACTCTTTATTGTGTCTTCTATCAATTCTCCGGTCATCACAATGTCAGCAAAGTTTGGGTGGAGTTGCTGATGAGCCTTTCAATGAGTGGGCCTCTCAAAGTTTGGACAAACATGTGGGCGATCTCACTTTCCATCAACGGGGGTTGTACTTGCGCTGGAACATCTCTCCACCTCTGAGCATATTTTTGGAGTGTTTCATCACTTCTTTGTTCCATTTCTTGCTGCATTTCCCGGCTCAGAATCATTTCTGTAACATGTTTATAATGCTCCACAAAAGGTCCTGAGAGATCCTTCCAGGAACGAATGTTCACTCGGCTTAATTGTGTATACCAACGGGCAGCTGAACTAGTTAAATTGTCCTAGAAACAGTGTATCAACAACTTTTCATCTTTCAAATAAGCGACCATATTTCTACTGTACATCGTAAGATTAGCCTTTGGACAAGTGGTTCCATCATATTTCTCGAAGTCCGGAGCTTTGGACTTGTGGGGAAAGCACCAAGTCAGCTACCAAACTCATCTCAACAGCACCCGGCCCCATTTCACTAGCCTTCTGCAATTCCAGCAGGCGATCGTCTAGTGCTTTGCAGCGCTCTTCATACCTTTGTTAAATCTCAACGCGTATCTTCTCAATTTCATTGGGGGTGTTCAGGTCTGGAACTTCTTCACCACTTCCAAAGTTTGCTCCAATATGCACCGGGTGACTCGGTGTCGTTCTTTCCAGATTAATGTGGACCTTATTTGCTGTTGAAGGTTTCTCTGATTGCATCCTAATGTGGGATGTAGTTTCAGCTTGATCATTTACATCATTGGAAGCTCCTTCAACCACTTTAGCCTTTCCGGATTCTTTGGGACCTAACAGAGCAGTCAGCTGATTAATGATCTTTGCTTAAGTCTGAGTGAAGCAGTCCTTGATTCACTGTTCAATTCTGTCAACCCGATTTTGTGTTTCTACACGCTCATTCTCGAGACTAGCAATTCGATCCTTGATAGCCATAGATCTGGAACGCAAGTGGGTTTTGTATGAGTGCGGAATGGTTACGGCTTAAAACAGATTCTGTCATTAAACCCTTCCTTTATTAAATTCTTTATTTATCATAGAATTTCAAATAAATGTGTGCATGTATGCATGAATACAATAAAAGCACATCGAACTTAGGAACCACTCTTTTTTAGAAACACCTTATTTGTCTGAAAATTTAATTACATAGAAAAGATAAACTTGCTACAGGAAACTGCTAGCCCTAATTCCCAGGTTGACTAGCTCATGCAACAAACGTACAATAGCCTCTTCATGTTCTTCTTCAACGTTGGGTTGCTCCAGCAGACTAGTGGCTTGTCTTGACAGAATTTGGACATATGAAGCAATGCTCCTGACTTGCGCCTTGAAGCTCAGTAATTCATCATTTTGACATTGGACTGTTCGTCGCGCTGTCTCATACTTGTCCTTCCATGCTCCGCTTTCCATCATTAATGCCCCTTCATAACCGGCAAGCTTGTCTTTCAGATCTTGAACAACATTTTCTAACTCTATTACCTTTTTATGCAAACTCTCCTTTTCTATCTCTACTTGAATCTTATCTTCGTTGTGGTATCTAGTGATCAATCCTTCTAGATGTGTTACTTGGCTGGTTAAGTTGAAATTCCTGGCTTGCTCTTCTTCTAGCTTTTTCTTAGCTTTGTCACTCGACTCCTTGCTCGCCCGTGCTTTCCTATCGTACATCTTCTTGTAGTCATCCCTATCCTTAGTCATCGCATCCAACTTCTCTCAAAAGTTCATTATTACTTTACTTGTACCTCCCTTTTGCTTAGCCTTATAGTCATCATCCAGCTCTCGCAGCTCCTTCAGTTCTTGACTTATTTTATTGTTTTGTTCTATTAATTCCTTCTCTTTCCCTTTATGGATTTCCACTTGCAGCTGTGTCATAGTCAGTTCTTCCTTAAGGTCATTAATTCCTTTTTCATACTTCTTCAAATCCTGTTCTCGATCATGCCTAAGTTTTTCCAAAGCCGAAGGTGATTCTATGATTACTTGAGTTGAGGTACCAGCTCTTGATGGCTTTTCCTGGAATGTGGTGTCGTTGACCCTTTGAGCTCTCTATTCGATGTGCCTTGTCATCACTTCCAAGCTTGGGTAAGGCTGAACTCTTCTCAGTGTCTCCCATGCTTTTGCTTACGTCCGAATCTCATCACTTTCTTCCAAGGCGATACCGTAGGGAACACGCTATCTCCAACCGCGAATTCAACCTCTTTACGCTCTAATTTCGTGTAAGACTTCCAACAAATCGATGCAGCCTTTAAGCGCTCACATATGTGCTTTACTTTCTCAGTTGTTCCCTTGAGCATATCCGGCAAGGAAAGCAACTTTTGCCCCGCCTCAGCTCAACAAAGAGGTGTTCTACACTTTCTCCCATACAAGGCCTCATATGGTGCCATTTGTATACTCGCTTGAAAACTATTATTATAGGCAAACTCAACCAAAGGCAGATATTTTTCCTAAGAACCTTGGAAATTAACCATACAACATCGCAACATATCCCCAAGCACCTGGATAACTCGTTCCGACTGCCCATCTGAATGAGGATGATATGAAGTGCTGAAACTCAACTGCGTACCCAACGCCTGATGTAAACATTCCCAGAACCTCGCTGTAAACCTCGGATCTTTATTTAACACTATAGACTTGGGCACACCGTGCAAACGCACAATCTCAGCAATACAACTCAACTAACTTATCCAACGTATATGTAGTATGCACAGCTAAGAAATGTGCACGCTTCGTAAGACGATCCACAATCACCCACACTAAATTCTTCATTGAAGGTGTCAAAGGCAACCCGGATACGAAATCCAACGTAACCATTTCCCATTTCCACTCCGGCATCCTCAAAGGCTATAACAAACCGGAAGGAAACTGATGCTCAACCTTCACACGCTGGCAAACCATACACTTGCTTGCAAAATCAGCAACATCCTTTTTCAACCCCGCCCAGCAGTACTCATCCTTCAAGCCACGATACATCTTAGTACTACTAGGGTGCATAGAAAAAGGACTACTATGAGCCTCAGTTAAAATAGTGTGCCCCAAATCAACATCTTCCGGCACCACTATCTGACTTTTGAAACATAGAACTCCAACATCATTAAGATAGAAGTTTGCAACCTTACCATCAACTATAACCTGAACATGAGGTACTAACGAGTCATCCAACAACTGCTTCTCCTTAATCCACTGAATCAAGGAAGGTTTCACTTGCAACTCGTCTATCCATCCACCATCACACGATATACTCAAACGTGCAAACATAGCTCTCAGCTCAACATCCACCTTTCTAGTCAAAGCATCGACCACATCATTGGTTTTTCAAGGATGATACTCAATGGTCAGATCGTAATCCTTAAGCAACTCCAACCATCTTCGTTGCCTAAGATTCAACTCCTTCTGAGACATAAGGTACTTCAAACTCTTATGGTTGGTGTAAACCACACACTTTTCACCATAAAGGTAATGTCACCAAACTTTCAAGCAAAGACTAATGTTGTGAGCTCAAGAACACACGTAGGATAGTTGCGCTCATGCACCTTCAACCGTCCCGACGCATAAGCTACAACCTTCCCTCCTTGTATCAACACACAACCCAAACCAACATACGAGGCATCACTACAAACTACAACTCCTTACTCGATTCTGGTTGAATCAAAACAGGAACTTGCGTCACAACATCCTTCAACTCCTCGAAAGCTTGTTACTTAACATCCGTCCACTCAAAGCAAACATTCTTTTGCAACAACTTGGTCAAAAGAGCAGCAACCTTAGAAAAACCTTCAACAATCCTTCGGTAATATCCAACTAACCCAAGGAAACTTCGCACCTCTGCCACCGACTTAGGCATTTTCCAACACATCACTGCGTCAACCTTGTGCAGATCAACCCGAATACTTTCGGCTGACACCACATGTCCAAAGAAAACCACTTCCTTAAGCCAAAACTCACAGTTGCTCAGCTTAGCAAAAAGTTGATTGTCCAACAGCACCTGCAACACAATTCTCAAGTGCCTATCATGACCCTCCTCAGCACGCGAATACAGGAGAATATCATCGATAAACATCACCACAAACTAATCCAGAAACTCAGGGAACACCCTAATCATTATATCCATGAATGCAGTCGGGGCATTCGTCAACCCATTCGGCATCACCAAGAACTCATAAAGGTCATACCTCGTCCGAAAAGCTGATTTGGGAACATCCACATCTTTAACCTTTAATTGATGGTACCCCGACCTCAAATCTATCTTTAAAAACACCGAAGCACCACAAAACTGGTCGAACAAATCATCAATCCTCGGCAAAGGATACTTGTTCTTAATCGTCAACTTGTTCAGTTGCCAATAATCAATACATATACGCATGGTACCATCCTTCTTCCTCACAAACAAGATCGGCGCACCCCAAGGTGAAATACTCGGCCTTATGAACCCTCAGTCAAGCAACTCCTGAAGTTGCGTCTTCAACTCCTTAGGTGCCATGCGATATGAAGCAATGGACACCAGAGTCGTATTCTCATACAACTCGATACCAAACTCAACCGCCCGGTTTCATGGCAACCCGTGCAACTCTTCCGGAAAGACACTCGGAAACTCGCATATCGTTCGGATGTCTTGCACACGCACTTCCTTCATACCAGGATTCATCACATATGCCAAGAAAACCTCACATCCCTACTCCATCAAATGACCCGCTTCAAGAACCGAAATTGCGTTAGACAAGAACCTCACGTGCTCGCCTACGATTACTACCTCGTAATCATCCGCAAGCTTCAAGGTGGCTCGCTTAACATCAAAATCTACCACTGCTCGGTGCTCAACCAACCAGTCCATTCCAAAAATCACATCAAAGCCATAAAAAAGTAGTTCCATCAAATCAACAGAGAACACATGACCTTGAACCGACAATGGGCATCTCCTATACAATTTCCTCGTAACAACAATTTCACCAAAGAAACTAACCACTCTTACCTCAAGATCTGACACTTTAGCAACAAACATTTGAGTCATAACTTCCAAAGCAACTTACAACAACAGGCACGAAAAGCTATACCCGACCGATCAAACGTGGATAGGCTTGCCTAACATGGTCATATGATCCACCTACTTAATAGGTACCAAACGTTACTCAAGCCTCATATGTTCAGCGGACCCACAGTTCCAACATGAATTAGCTCTAGCCACAAGACCCTGCACCTCACGAGCCGCACGAGGGCAATCCCTCCTCAAGTGCTCCTGTGAACCACACGTCCAACAGTACTATAGCCTCGCCTCAACCGAGGCTGTACTCTTAAAGCATGACCATTCTTACACCGACTACCACTAAACTAGAGTTCACAACTCACTTCCTAGCGCTTGAACCTCACGCACGAACTATTAAACTCATGTTCCGCTAAAATACCTCGCCCGTGTTACCAACACGTTGAAAACAATGTAGCCAGAAAATCAACAATTATGGCTCATCAACATGTATCAATCCATAAGGTGCCAACACAACGATGCCTCATATCCACTTCCAATCCAGGAGCACACATGCTCAAACTACACAATATGTACCCTAACTCAAGTACAACTCACAATTTCGAACCCTAAACTACAAATTCACATTTCTTGTCGTTCAAGTATCTAACTCGCAGATACTTATCCTTTTAATTGTTCAAAAGATCTCTCAGAACACACAACATTAGGTTCTATGCCCATAACCACAGTTGTCCACCAACTAAATACATCTCTATATAACCGGGATACAACCCATCTTTACACTATGGGATCACTACCCTCCATTTATTCCACAATCTTACTCATACAAGTCATCCACTCCCTGGATACCTCCAGTGCCAACCTTCGAGCTCAACTTCTACTCGACTTGTGTAAGCGCTAACCGCAGCTCACAAACTTCCACCAACTAGTGCAGTCACATGCACCTTGGCATAAACAGCTTCACAAACTCTAAACATCGCATATATACCCGGTGTCATACATTCTATCACTTACCCAACCAACACAGGTTGTACTTACATCAAGGCACATTGGGGCGTCTAGCCCCCAGGAGACTTTACACACTCTTTTATTCCTTACCCAAAGGCAACAACAATCATACCAGATCGCTACTCTCTCTCCTCGGTTTATTGTGCTATTATTTTTAATGCACGATAACAACTTACAAAACAAACAAAACCAATTGCTCAGGCCAGCTCCAAGCATGGATCCAAGACTTTTGATTTCAACTTAAAACATTTCACTAGGTAATAAGGCAATGGGCATCCCAATTTCCCCCCAGCATAGCACAAAGCATACTACATGCATATCTCAACCCTCATGCAACTCAAGCATCAAGATTCAGCCCAATTAAACATCATAACAACTTGTATTCATGTTCAATCTTCATATAAATCACATAACTATCACATACCTAACCTTAACATGCTTTAACATTCACCGAGCAAAGCAAACATCACCAAAACATACATGATTACAATAACGTCACGTACCAACAACTTACCATCATCCCAACTTTTTGTAACCTGGCTCTAATACCACCAAATATAACCCCCTCGACTCGGCCTGGCCGATATACCCAACCGAATGGATCACATGAGGAATATTGAAGTAAACCGGGAAGCTTTACCCCAATAAACAACCCTTTTTTCTTTTTATCTTGTCTAGATGCAATTTAGTTTCCTATGTATTCGCACACAAGCAACGGATAAAATATCAACACAATCGCCCATTAATTAAAGCCGGTTAAGGTTTAGGGACCATTTCATAATTTTCATAACTTATAAGGGGTTATTAGAATATTCAAGTTACCAACCTTTAATTAGGTTCATTTCATACTTCTCGGTGAAATCTCAGCTCAAAATGACATTTAGAACTCATCCAATTGCATACAAGACAAACAGGGACCAAAATGTAAGAAACATAAACTCAGAACAATTCGAAAACAGGTCCAACGGTCAAACATTTCGGAACAGAATGTCCCATATCGGAACAACCGTTCTGATACACAGGTTTGTTTCCAAACTCCTCAAGACATGTTTCGGTACGATGGTTCAGAGGCAAAATGTTCTGAAACAGGCCTCACTGTTCTGAAACACCAAGGCCATTTCAGGCCACCGTTTTGAAACATGCAAGGGTGTTTCGAAACACCTGGGCCTGCAATGTTCTAAAAAGCTGGTTTAAATCACTTTATGCCCTCTGAAACCATCCCGACACATGCCCTAACATATTGTCAACTTAAATACACATCAATGACCACATATTCGAAGCATAAGCATCATCATAGCATCGTTCTCATAAGCTACGGAAGTAGAGGCATGCTTTCTAAGAGTTAAAAGCACCAAAAGGCTAAGATCCAAAGGCAAGCATAAACCAACACTCCAGGGCCATTTACAAGTCCAAAAATGCATCACAAACCTGCTCGAAACTAGAAAATACCAAACTAACAACATGCACAACATTGGACACCCCCATTGCCCTTATTACACTGGTCCAATAGTAAAGCTTACCTTCAATCAAAGTCTCCCAACAATCCACTTGCAAGTGATGCCTCCAAAGCTTAAATTGACTGCACTGATGAACAGAGAGAAAATAAGCATACAAGCTTATGGAGGATTGCTCAAACCAAAAACATCATCAATGCACAAAACAATTTATTTCACTCTTTTCTAAACCATCAAGCCTCTTTTGACAAAACATGCACTTTATCCTCAAAATCATTGTAATAAACATCATGTAACATGATACATATAAAATCAGCAATTAAACCATTGCTACTCATAATACAAGCCTTCCAAGCATAATCACCTTTATGCTAAGCTTAAACCAAAACATGCATCTTACAAATTATGCATTAACAACATTTTTCACAATGTTTCATTTCATTATATTGGCTCACAAGTGATAAACAACAATCTCAAAAACATATATCAGATATACGGATTACCAAGGGTTATCCCACACCCTTCATACACTCTATTGGCATTACAAGGCTCACACACGAGAGCGACCCTCCATCATTGTGACACTCGTGGTGGAGTATTTTGTACAATCACAACCCCTCAACACCACTCATTTATAAAACATTTTATACAACATCACTTGTCAATATAATCCATAACACATGCATACTTCACTGCTTTTACAAAGCAATCATGATAAGCCATAAATCAAGAATTAAATCATGCTTCAAACCTCATGCATCAACACATGCATACAAGGATCACTTACCTACTTCATCCTTAAACCACATGGCATCATCAACCTCATTTCACATATTCAAAACATGCTTTAAAACAGTAGGTAAATGCATTTAAAATCTAGTGCAACCAGAGGTTCAAAACTACCACAATCCGAGAGAGAAATTCACTTTACTTACTTCCAAACTTAGTAAAGCGTTTCAAGCTCTTACTAAGTTCCCCAAACCTTTTCTAAAACGTTTCCACGCTGGAAAACCAAGTTCTACTCACCGACTCACGAAACCACGCTTGACGACGCAACTACCGATCTTTCGAAGCCTCCAAAAATACTTCGTTTGCTTCCGTATTATTATCCCTTGTTTTCAACACATCAAAACAAAAGTTCAATGCATTAAAATGCATCCAAAACTCCAGCACACACAAGAAATCCCGCAGCCCTGCTCTAAAGCACCAAAACACCCATCCGAAACAACCAAATACTCAATCGATTAACCTCAAACCTCAGCCCAGCCATTACCCAACTCATCCAACACATTCTAAGCATTAATCAACATCCAAAAACAACCTAAAACCACACTTATACCTCCAGCAACTCGAAATCCTCAAGAACACCTCAAAACTCACCCAAAAACACCTCAAAAACTAAGGATCTCAAGGATTTCGGGATCTATATGATTAAGACTCCACTTCAACACCAAAAACCTTTCAAAACTCATTTAGAAAAAATTTCAAACCAGCCAAATCAATCAAAGTCCGAATATCACATTTTAAACCAATTTTTTCTCAAGATTTCAAGAGTTTATCAATATAAACATAAAACCTCAATCAAAATCAGTATTAAAGAGTCAAATATCTTTGGAATTTCATTAAAGAACTTAGATTAGAGGGATAGCACGAAAATTACCTCCAATCCTTGCTTCTACTCTAATTTGGCAAGATTTGCTTGAAGAAACTTGAAGGAAAATGGAAGAAATCAATGGAGAAAAGATAGAAATAAAGAGAGGGTTTGAGAGAGATGAAAATTTGGAGATTTGAGAGAACATTATAAGTGTTTGGCTGAAGTGAAAGAGAGAAATGAAAATGATCGTGAAAACTTTTTTAACTGATTAATTAACTTTTTAATTGAACCAAATTAAAAGCCTTTTTAATTTTTAATAACATTTAAAACACATGCCAAATTAGGGAAAACATAATTCCAAGTAGCTCCCTAAAGGTTCTAAGATTTTGACTCTTCTTGAAAAACATTTTTCCAACTTTTAAATCTTTACATTTTGGTCACTACCCAAAATGTACACTTTAGAAAAGTTGTTTCGTAAAATTGATTTGACCAACCTCTTAAACACCATTTACAGGATTTTAGAAATTTTTATCATATTTTTAACCCATCTCGAAGCTTGATTTCCCTAAACCACATTTTAACGGTTCGAACAACCAACATCGGTTCCATCGTCCCAACCCGACTCGCCCGAAACTTCTAGGCCCAAAATCGGGGCGTTACATTCACAAGCTTATTCAACCTCTTTGTCTATCAATCCATGTATTAATAGCATAAAGGCACCATTAGAAACAATCCATGTACCATATACAAACAAGCTTATTCACGTTATACAAAAATCTGCCCTGTTTTAGGCAGTCTGGACATCCTGTAGTAATCTGTCCATAACTTTTAATCTACTTATCCAAAATTCAATTACGTTACACCCTTAGAAAGGTAATTCAATGATATTTTCAACCATGTATGGCTTATATTTTTATCATATCTACATTAATATAGTTTTACAAATTAACACAAACTATCTGTGCAGGAACTAAACTGCCAATTCACTATATAGGTCACTTTGATCGTAGTGGACAGTAACGACAGTTCGGGAACCAAGAGTCTAGAACATTGCCCACATTTTGTTTTAGAAGCCTACCCCGCTAGAGCCAGATAGTAACCTAGGATAGGTGCTGCAGGTTTAAATACTTTTCTCTGATTATTTTATTGGCTAACTAAATTGTTTTATTTACCAGCAATTCAAATTTTGCTTACACAATTGATTTACCGTACTGACTCGTTTCTTTTTTTTTGCATTTTGCATCGCATCTTCATTGCATAGATGTATTGATTCAAAAAGTGGTTATCAATAGAAGACAATCATGACAGATGAAGGAGATCGTAATCTAATAGAAGAGACTACAAATATGAGGTAGTACCCGGATAAGTTATAGAAGAAATGAAAGGCAGTTCATCCAAGTGTCATACATCTTATGGTGTTAATGCCGATACTGATAAGAATGAGATACAAGAACTGAAAAGACAAATGGCTGAAATAATGACTATGATGACGATTATGACCAAAGATAAGAGGCATATTGAACTGAAAGGAGACCTAAACAACAACCAAAACATGTATAAACGACCAGGTCCGAGCACCGTTACAATCCACATTAATAAACCAACTGGAGGTAAAAGTAGGATAAATTCTGACAATGTAATGATGGGCCCGGAAGAAGTCCGAGTGGAAGGAAATGGAGGGACTTTTAACTCAATCCCGATGACATATACAAATCTACTCCCGCTTTTGCTAGAAAAGAAATTTTTGAGTCCAGTCTAGTCCAAGCCTAAAGAATTTTCTTATTCGGGAGGTTACAACAACGGTGCAATATGTGGCTATCATCAGTGAAGTTCAAACCATACTACCGAGAATTGCGAGGCTTTAAGGAACAAGGTTGAAAACCTTATCATAGTAGGCCTATTGAGTTTTGAAGACGGAAGGCCCAAATTTCCTAGAAGCGTGACAATTAATAGAACACCTGGAGATGCAAAGATGAAAGAAAATTCTAGTCTGTTAGAATCAATTCAATGTCTATGACAAGGTTTGAACTTCAGTATCCCTTCAATAGATTGCCAAAAGACAAGAGATTAGAAGTTTCATTTTGACCCAATCCCTATTTCATATGAAGAACTATATCCTCAATTGCTGAAAGCCCGATTGGTGACCCAACAATTTGTCATACACTTGCAACCTCCATATCTGAAACGGTATGATGCCAAGGCTCACTGTGAATGCCATGATGGAACCCAGGGGAATTTTATTAAAAATTGCATCGCCTTCAAGCATCGGATTCAAGTTCTTTTGGAGCATGGAAAATGGAAATTCGAGATAGAAAACATCTTTGCTTCAATGACTAAGTGGGAGACACGAGATCAAAGGCTTTAGAAAGAGGGGAGTCATGTCGAATAAGAGGTTCAAATAAGGAAGCTAAGGAAAAAGAAGGATGATCTAGATGAAGAGCTAAAAAGTCTACAATTCGATTATCAAGAAATTTGTTCGATGCTCAAGAACGTTGGTTTGGGTGTGACCCTAGAATAGTCAAAGAAAAGAATTAAAGAACTGAAGCGTGAAGCTGAGTATTGGAAAAGGAACTGTAAGGCAAATGAGAGTCGAGTCAACATGCTCTTGCATGATCTACAGGCAATAGAAATACAACACAATATCGTTATAGATGAGTTGAAAGTTAGCGAAGCTAAACGCGAGATGATGAAAATGTACATGCAAACATATGAGGATACTTCTATCAAGTTGAAGACCAATCAAGCTGAAAATGAAACACTAAAGAAGAACGTAGATGAGTACCTCAGTCTCACACTAAATTACAAGGATATTACGGAAATCATTAAGGAAGACTATCAAGAAAGTGAGAAGAAGCGGAATGTCCAATTTCAGAGATCGAGAATGAAGATACAAGAAAGAGACAATGACATGAAAGATGTTGCAATCCAAGCACGAGAAGTGGCTCAACAAGTGGCAAACTTGGCTGACATAGCAATAGCACTGAGTCAAAACACTGAACCAACACTAGATCACGGAGGAAATCTGATTTGGCTCTTAGGGGAAGCAAGGAAGTTGGGAGTTAGAGCTCACAAATATTTGTAGAATCTAATATCAGATTAAATGAATTCTTTTATCTCATTGAAAGTGGTTCTATGATGATCACCTTGTAGAATCAATACCCCATGCATTCTTACATACACGCATCTTGCATATATTTCATATTTCATGTTCATCATACATGTTGGTGATGAGGAAGAATTTGCATCCTTGAAGGATGAAGTTAGCCTGAATCCAAGAAAATGATTTCTCGTCAATATAGCTTTGGAAGCATGAATGATTTGGTGGCTAGAGTGGACAAGCTTGAAGAATGCCATGAAAAGTTAATTTAGATTCAGAAAGAAGTGATGGGATATATGAGGGAGTTCCAAGATGAAACAAAGAGGCATATTAATGAGCTGATAAGTATGATAATTACCACAACCAAAGGAAAGGGTTTGGCATAAGATTCTTTCATGCAAAAAGACATTGGAAATACAAGTGACAATTGGGACAACAACTTCGTAGCAGAAGAGACTTTAACTGATGAAAACCAAGCTATTATTAGTTAATATGAGATAGTTTGCACTGCCTCAAAATGCCCTACTGAACTGATATTGGATAGGATCGAGGACTCTCCTTTGAAAATCTTATCTTCTCCTGTTAACAAAGGCTTGTGTAAAACAGAGCTGCAAGTTGGGAAAAATGAAAAATGTGACAAGAAGATGAAGATGTTAGTTGCTTTGAAATCTAAATCATCATCGTGTTCAGCACAAGATCAACCTTCAGTGTCAATGATTTCAAAACCTCATCAGTTACCGGTTGATCGAGCTTCTAGTTCTCAAAAGAAGAAGGAGAAATTGAAGGACTTCCAATTCAGTCCTACTCCCTTCACATATCTAGAATTATTTTCCAAGCTGCTACAAGCTCGGTTGGTTGCACCATGCTTCGTCAAACCACCATCACCTTCGTACCCAAAATGGTTCAAGGAAGAAGATCATTATGACTTTCATGCTGGCATTCAGGGTCATTCCATTGAGAAATATATAAGTTTTAGACGCAAAATTCAGCATCTCTAGGATCTCAAGGTAATGGAGTTTTAGATGGCAGTTCCGGGTCTGAAGATCAATTATCCGGTTATAATTAGCCTAATGAAAACAGATAAGGATCAAAGTAATGAGGACAAGAAAAAGACTGGTGTTTCTGATGGGGTAGGTGAAATGACAGATCCATATTTGAAGATCAATTGTCAAAGTATAATAAGTCCCGTGAAATCAAGCAATGATCAAAATAACGAGGACAAGAGGAAGACAAATCTTCCTAATGGGGTCAGTGAGATGACAATTTCGGGTTTGAAACCTGCTATAATCAGTCCTGTGAAGGCAGACAAGGATCAAAGTAATGAGAACAAGAAAAAGGCGAGTCTTTCCAAGGGGGCTAGACGTAGAGCGAGGTTAGCCGAAAAGAAGCATTTACAACAAGAAAAGTTAAAGGAGGAGACACATCTCCAAGTTTTCTAAGTGTCTATCTCAATCTTACTTCCGTATGCAGGGGCAATACCTCGTCCCTAAGCCGATGGAGGAAATGTTAGATCCCTTGCTTTTCAATTACAATCCGGATAGTATTTGTGATTTCTATATGGGAGCATCAGGGCACCCTACTAAGAGATGTTGGGCTTTAAAAGAAGAAATGGAGAAGCTGATTGGTAATGGAACATTGACCCATGAAATGGTGAAGCAATGGGTTGAAAAACGATCGGGGGAGTTATGGCAACCGTTGAAAAGTCAGAAAAGACGGATATGTATTCCTAGGATGGCCTAAAGCGTGGATGCACAAAAATTTTCTACTTGTCCATAGTTGGCTGGTTCAAATTTTCTCACATTCTAAGTTTTCTTTTAGAAGTGATACATGGAAATAATTCTGCTACTTTTGGCCTGAAAGTAGTAGAGATCATTTTCTAGGGGCATATGTCATGTTTGATGGTTTTCATTTCAATGAAGAGATGTCTTAATCAATGAATATGTGTATATTCTCTTCTTTCCCTTGTAGGTCCCTGGATGCCAATTGCATGATGTGACATTGATTCTGGTGTAATGGTCATTTGGATGTTGTGAAAATGATGAAATGAAATTTATTTCTCACACTACTCTGGTCAGCAAAGTAAGAGAATGTCATATTGTTATTCCTTTGACGATGTTTGATGACAAATATTTGAAATTCATAAACAGTGAAGTGGACTAGGCGATTTTAACCAAGTAGAGTTGCTTGAAATTGAAGTTCTAAGCGTAGTCTTCTATACCTTAAAAACACAATAAGAGTGAGAAAGAAAAGGAGAAGAAAATGAGTTGGAAAAAAGAAAGAAAAAAGAAAATGAAAAGTGCAAAGAGAAGAAAAAGAAAAGGAAAAGAATGAAAAAGAGAAAAAAAGAAAAAGAAAGAAAAAAGGAAAAGGAAAAAAGAAAATAAGAGCGAAAAATGAAAGAAAAAGGGGAGGAGTGAGGTAATGAGCTATTAAATAAATAAGTCTCAGAACATCCTGATGGAGCTATAGGGGATGTCGAAAAATATAATTAGGAGCTAGGCTCCACATGTCCAATACCCAAGCGTCAGAGATTTATCTTTGAAGGCATGTATATATTAATAGTATAATAATATCTAGCAACAATCAGAAACACACACCTGCACCTATGAAAGTTTATTCTTAGAATGATATTTCTGCACTCTACTGGTTAAACAAGTCCAGAAAACTTGATCACATTTATGAATGGAAAAGGATGAAGAGAACAAAAAATGAGCAGTTTTTTTACTGGATTGAGCGACGCGGTAATCACAGGGTGTGAACCCAGTAATCTAGAAAGTTTCTTGACTCGCAAAAACATTCACAAGTAATGCTAATCGTGAGAGGGTTAAATCTAGGACACCTTGCACTTGATATCCAGGGCATCCTATTCTGTTCTTTTTTCCTTTTTTAAGATCCCGATTTTCCAAGCCTAATAAGGCACCCTCTATTGAAATGCCGATCAGCAAGCTGACTATTTTTAAAAAAAAAAAAGATTTCCTTGTATTGCTTCGGAGATAAACTTTAGTATGTGAGATCATGGATGCAAATGGTCATCTAGATATGGTAAAATATGGTTGAGTATGAGAAGCCTATCTGTTCGGCGGTCCTTTGATCAAAGATGAGGAATCAGTCACCAGGGGTTGTGGTGAGGATAAAAACGGGAAGACATGTACTAGAAGGATTAAAGACCTTAGGTATGTCCTCACCTTAAGTTATGGCTCGAATCAATAGAATGGACCAAAAAAGTTCAGGGGCCTAAAGAAAGTTTAGGGACCAAAAAAGTTGAAGGACCAGAAAAGTTTAGGGACTGAAAATTTCAGGGACTTAAAGTATTTGTTCGCCATAAATGATGAAAGAGGGGGCACAATTTACATGATCAGGTAAAGAGATCGGAGCATTATTGACTATGGAAATGGGACTTTTGGGGCATGAGAATCCAAGTTGGAATGGACAAATGATGATGCAGAGCCTGGAAGAATTCGACCACTAAAGAAGTCAGAATATTGTCACGGACTTATATCTTCAGGCTCAAATCCGTGCGGCACTAGCACACTCGGCACGATGCTAGTAAGCCTTAATGTCGCAACGCTATGGCAAAACGAAGGAGCAAGACAGTTTTACAAGGAAAGGACCTTGTATTGCACAACGGAAGCTTTACAAGAGCTTTACAAGTATGAAGTGAAGGACTTCTTGGATGACTACTTGAGTGAGTTACAAATGAGGGGGGTGGCCCTATTTATAGGCATCCACCTCCTCAATGGACGGCTAGGATTTATTTAATCCGACGGTTGAGAGTTTGCCTCCCAAAATATCTACTTAGCCTAGATATTTCTAGATAAGTTCATACTTATCTACTTACATCTCTACCATTCTAGATTACTCTATAGTTCTACATATATCTATAGGTTTCTAGATTATTCCGGAGATGTCCGGAGTTGTCCCGAGCCTTCCGGACTTATCCCGAGCCTTCTCGATCATTCTCGGGTCTTCTAGGTTCCTCCGGGTGAGCCTAGATTGATGTGGAGCCTTCTGGAACCCCTTGGATGAGTTTGGAGACGTGTGGGGCCTTCTAGGCCGATCTAGAGTCTTCATTGGGTCTTCCTTGGCCTTAAAAGACTTGGGATGCCCCATTTCTCCTTTGTTGCCTCGTAAGCACCTAGGTGGGGCGTCTTGGGCGCGGGCAGCGCACCTAGTCGGGGCGGATCGGGCGCGCACTGCGCACCTGGGTGGCACACCTTCGCGCTGCTCGGTGCACCCGGGCGGGTGTGCCACCCCTCGGTTGGCTGGGTCACGACCAGGCGGGGCGTGACATCCTCTCCCACCCGATCTCGCGACGTCCTCGTCGCGTCTTCGTGGAACAGGGGTGTTGCTGGAGCCCTTTCCTCGACTCCTAGCTTGCCTTGTCTTTGCCCTCGGCTTGTTGGCATTGTTGGAAGACCTTACCCTCGATCCTTGACCCTCGGTGGTCTTAGAAACATTCTTGGTGGCCTTCCCAGACTTGGTCACCCCTTTGCCTCGGTTTGATCCCTTGGACGGCTTGGCTTTGTTGAGCTGAATTGCTGAGACTACACTTGTCCCTAGCTTGGTGGCCCTTATTGTTGGTACCACACACGATGGTGCACCCTCGGTGATGCATAGACTGTTGGCAAACGGCATCGGGATTGCCTTGGCTTGTTCAAAGAACTCGATCCCTAGGATGATCGGATTGTCATCTAGCGGCACAATCGAGAAGTCCATGCGGCTTGACCATGTCCCAATGACGGTCTTGACTCCTCGAACAAACCCATGGATGGGTTGAGCGGCAGAGTTTACGGCCTTGACGGTTCCTCCCCCTTTCACAATGCTAAGACCAAGCCTCTTTGCTTCTTTTAAGGAGACAAAGTTATGGGACGCACCTGTGTCGAGCATAGCCCTCGATGCTTTTCCATTGATGGTAACGTCCACGAATAGCAATCCTTTGGCTTGGATCTTCGGGGCGGACTGGATTCCATTCAAGAGTTGTAGCGATCCCATTTGTGCACCTTGGCCCCCTTCGGCATCACTACCTTCGTCGGCATCACTTCCCTCTTGATGCTTGGCTAGGATTGCACTAAGGGCTCGGCGTTGTGGGCACTCCCGAACCCAATGGTTGCCATCATAGATGTAGCAACTACTCGGCGGTGATCTCTTGGCACCTTGAGAGTCTCTAGACCTTCCTCGGTCCTTGTCCATCCATGAGGACGAGCCTTTGTGCTTCGGTGTGTCCTCGTCCTTGTGACTCTCCTTACGAGGGCTCCTATCTCTTCCACCATTGAAGTGGCCACTCTTCTTGTCCCTCGGCTCGTTGTTGGACTCCTTGTGGCTTGGGTAGTTAATGAGGCTCTCGGCTACGGCGATGGCATCGGCAAGGTTTTGCACCCCACGACGCCTTAACTCGGTCTTGGCCCATGGTTGGAGTCCATCGGTGAAGTTGAAGAGTGAGTCCTTCTCTGAGAGATCAGGGATCTCGAGCACCAAGCTAGTGAACTCCTTGACATAGTCTTGGATGCTCCCCATTTGCTTGAGCCTTTGTAATCGTGCCCTTGCTTCTTCCTCGGCATTCTCCGGATAGAATTGTCGTTTGAGTTCCCTTTTAAAATTAGTAAAGGTAGTGATGGTGCACGTACCTCTCTCGACATCGAGACGCCTTATCCTCCACCAAAGCATGGCGGTGTCGGTGAGGTATAGGGTTGCGGTCTGGATCTTGGAGGCATCCTCCCTGATGCCAACGGCTTCTAAATATTGCTCCAAGCCATATAAGAAGTTGTCGACTTCTTTGGCGTTGCGTGTCCCTGAGAAAGTTTGAGGCTTGGGCACCTCCACCCTTCTAGCCTCCACGGTGGTGCTTGGCCCGGCTGCCATAGCACGTTTGCACAAGGCAAGGTCGCCTTGCAATGCTTCTAGTTGATCATACATGTTGGTAAGTTCACGTTGGAAAGACTCACGTACCTTGGTGAGCTCTCCCAAGAGTGCATCGCGTACTTCCCCCATTTCCGCGCGCAGGGTCTCCTCTAGCTTGATCTTCATTGCCCTCACGGCTGTGTGGATCTCGGCATCTTCCACCTCAAGGCCTTCAACCCGCTCATGAAGGTCGTCCACTTGGGCACCCATGCTTGATACGCCTTCCTCTACGCGAGTTAAGCGTGACTCCAAGCTAGAGAGAATGTCCTTGGACTTGGCACGAGGCCTTGTCTCGACAGGATCAGCCCTTACTTCTTGCACACCTTGGTCGTGCGTGACCTCGGTCTCGGACGGGCTAGCGGCTTGGTTCTTGGCGTTCTTGGCCATGCTCCCGAGTGATCGGAACTTGCTCTGATACCAACTGTCACGGACTTATTCTTCAAGCTCGAATCCGTGCGGCACTAGCACACTCGGCACGATGCTAGTAAGTCTTAATGTCGCAACGCTATGGCAAAACGAAGGAGCAAGACAGTTTTACAAGGAAAGGACCTTGTATTGCACAACGGAAGCTTTACAAGAGCTTTACAAGTATGAAGTGAAGGACTTCTTGGATGACTACTTGAGTGAGTTACAAATGAGGGGGGTGGCCCTATTTATAGGCATCCACCTCCTCAATGGACGGCTAGGATTTATTTAATCCGACGGTTGAGAGTTTGCCTCCCAAAATATCTACTTAGCCTAGATATTTCTAGATAAGTTCATACTTATTTACTTACATCTCTACCATTCTAGATTACTCTATAGTTCTACATATATCTATAGGTTTCTAGATTATTCCGGAGATGTCCGGAGTTGTCCCGAGCCTTCCGGACTTATCCCGAGCCTTCTCGATCATTCTCGGGTCTTCTAGGTTCCTCCGGGTGAGCCTAGATTGATGTGGAACCTTCTGGAACCCCTCGGATGAGTTTGGAGACGTGTGGGGCCTTCTAGGCCGATCTAGAGTCTTCCTTGGGTCTTCCTTGGCCTTAAAAGACTTGGGATGCCCCATTTCTCCTTTGTTGCCTCGTAAGCACCTAGGTGGGGCGTCTTGGGCGCGGGCAGCGTACCTAGTCGGGGCGGATCGGGCGCGCACTGCGCACCTGGGTGGCACACCTCCGCGCTGCTCGGTGCACCCGGGCGGGTGTGCCACCCCTCGGTTGGCTGGGTCACGACCAGGCGGGGCGTGACAATATGCTCAAGAAGAAAATAATCCCAACAACAAAGTTCTAGGGAAAATGTTGTCAAAGCCTGAAGATAGTGAGAGCTTTAAAGGGCCAAGTTGATCAAGATCTAATGAAAACAATTTAAAGAGATAAGAAGAAGAAAAGGTCTTAACAACAAAATTCTAGGGGAAAATTTGTCAGAACAAGAAGATAATAAGAGCTCTAAACAAAATTCAAGAAGATCAAGATAAGTCAAATTTGAAAAGATCAGTCTGAAGAGATGAAGTACTATTACAGAAAAAGCAAAAAGCTCAAAGAAGAGGCAAAGAGAATTAGAGCCAATCCGAGTGGTCCTCAGTTGACACAATCCATTTATCATACAGTTAGGCATCCATAAGATAGGGGGATTCTAATGCATGCATTCAAAGCATTTTTATACATTTTGCACGAATTTGTAGAGATCAACAAGAAGTAAGCCAGATTTCAATCCACAGCATCAAGATTCATGTAACGCCCCGGTTTTGGGCTTAGATGTTTTGGCAAGTCGGGTTTGGCCGGTGGAACCGGTGTCGGTTGTTCGAACCATTAAAAGGTGGTTTAGGGAAATCAAGGTTTGGGATGGGATTAAAATATGATAAAAATTCCTAAAATCCTCTAAAATGAGGTTTAAAAGGTTGGTCAAATCAATTTTACAAAACGGGTTTTCTAAAGTGTACAATTTGGATAGTGACCAAAATGTAAAGAATTAAAAGTTGGAAAATGTGTTTTTTCGAGAAGAGTCAAAATCTTAGAATCTTTAGGGAGCTACTTGGAAATTATGCATTTTCCCCAATTTGGCATGTGTTTTAAATGTTTATTAAATAATTAAAAGGTTTTATTTAATTAATTAAGGAAAGTTAGTTAATTAGTTAATAATATTTTTGACGAGCTTTTCAATTCTCACTTTCACTTCAGCCAAACACTCTCCCTTTTCTATCAATTTTCCAGAAATTCTTTTCTCTCAAATCCTCTTTTGATTTCTATATTTTCCTTATTGATTTCTTCTATTTTCCTTCAAGTTTCTTCAAGCAAATCTTGCCAAATTAGAGGAGAAACAAGGATTGGAGGTAATTTTCGTGCTAACCCTCTAATCTAGGTTCTTTAATGAAATTCCAAAGATATTTGACTCTTTAATATTTATTTTGATTGAGGTTTTGTTGTTAGATTTTTAAACTATTGAAATCTTGATTGAAAAATAGATTTTAAGGTGATTTTCGGAATTTGATTTAAATGGTTAGTTTGAGATTGTTTCTAAATGAGTTTTGAAAGGTTTTTTGTTTTGAAGTGGAGTCTTAATCATATAGATCCCGAAATCCTTGAGATCCTTAGTTTTTAAAGTGCTTTTGGGTGAGTTTTTTAGGTGTTCTTGAGGAATTCGAGTTGCTTGAGGTATAAGGATGGTTTTAGGTTGTTTTTGGATGTTGTTTAATGCCTAACATGTGTTGGATGAGTTGGGTAATGGCTGGTCTGAGGTTAGAAGTCAATCGATTGAGTTTTCAGTTGTTTTGGATGGGTGTTTTGATGCTTTAGAGCAAGGCCGTTGGATTTCTTGTGTGTGCTGGAGTTTCGGATGCATTTAATGCATTGAACCTCTGTTTTGTTGTGTTGGAAATAGGGGATAGTTATTCGGAAGCAAACGAAGTGTTTTTGGAAGCTTCGGACGATCGGTGGTTGCGTCGGCAAGTGTGGTTTTGCAAGTCAGTGAGTGGAATTTTGTTTTCCAGTGTGGAAACATGTTAGAACAAGTTTTTGGGAACTTAATAAGAGCTTGAAATGCTTTATTAAGTTCAAAAGTAAGTAAATCGAAATTTCTCCCTCAGTTGTGCTAGTTTTGAGCCTTTGGTTGCACTTGATTTTAATTGCATTCACCTATTGTTTTAAAACATGTTTTTTAGTATATAAATTGTGTATGATGATGCCATGTGGTTTAAGGATGCACTAGGTAAGTGGTCCTTGTATGCATGTGTTGATGCATGAAGTTTTAAGCATGATTCAATGCTTGTTTATGGCTTATAATGAATGCTTTGTAAAAACATTGAGGTATGCATGAGATATGGATTATATTGGCATGTGATGTTGAATAAAGTGTTTTATAAATGAAATTGGATACAGTTAGTCGGCTATAGGATTGAGTGCACTATAAACAAGTCGCATTGGATGTTGAAGGGTTGTGATTGTACTGAATACCCCATCCAAGTACCCTAATGATTGAGGATTGTTTAAGGTTGCAACGGTTGAAGGTAGCTCCCGAGTGCAAACCTTGTGTGTGTCGTCTCTCGTTAGTGGGTTATACATCTACCGATGTGTGGTGTTGAGGGGTTGTGATTGTACCGAATACTGCACCACGGATGTCACAACGATGGAGGGTCGCTCTCGTGTGTGAACCTTGAGATGCCGATAAAATGTATGAAGGGTTTGGGTCAACCCTTGTTAATCCATGTATCCGATATGTTTTGAGAAATGGAAATATGGTTAATCACTTGTAAGACAATATAATGGAATGAAACATTATGAAAATGTTGTTGATGCATATTATGAAAAATGCATGTTTTAGCTTAAGCTTAGCATAATGGGGTTTATGCTTGGAATGCTTGATGATGTGTTGCAATGGTTTAATTGCTGGAAAATATGTGATTCAAGTTGCATGGTGTTTAGCTTGCTGATTTTGAGGTTAACGTGCATAGTTTATCAAAGAAGGCATGATGGTTTTGAAAGAGTGGAGAAATGGTTTTGTGCATTGATAGTGTTTTTGGTTTTGAGCTTTCCTCATTAAGCATTGTGTGCTTACGCTCTCTTTGTCCATCAATGTAGTCAATTTAAGCTTTGGAGGCAGCCCTTGCAAGGGATCGATGAAGGACTTTGATTGAAGGTTTGTTTTGGTTATGGACTAGAGTAATAAAGGCAATGCGGTGTCCAATGCTATGAATGATGGTTGATTTGGTGTTCTCTGGTTTAGTACAAGTTTGATATTCACATTTGAGTATGTAAATCACCTTTAAGTGTTGGTTTATGTTTGGATTTGAGAATTGATCTTTTGATGCTTGATTTTCCGTCGGAAGTATGCCTCTTGAATTCTTTGTTGATAAATGTCATGTTATGATGTTGTTGTTGCCATGTATTCTTGAGAATTGATGTTTACATGAGTTTTATGCATATTAGAGGTAAGTTGGTGTGCTTAGGAATGGATTAAAATGTTTAAAACAACCAAGTTTGACATTGCAGGTCTGAGGGTATTTTTGGAGGGGTGTACCGATACTCGGGGGCGTATCGATACCCATTTTTGCCACTGGTTTTAGGTGTATCGATACGGGCCACAAGTGTATCGATATGGCCTTCGAATTGTGAGGTTGGTGAGCTACTCGTCGTGGAAGTATCGATACCCTCCCTAAGGGTATCGATACGGTTGGGTATGGATACCCTCTCCTAGGGTGTTGATACGGTGGGGTATTGATACTCTCTCTTAGAGTACCGATACGGTGAGGTATGGATACCCTCTCTAAGGGTATCGATACGGTGTAAGTTAATTTGGTTGTTTGACAATTTTAAATGTTCTGAACCCTTATATTTTAGTCCATGTATCTTATGGATGCAATTAAAGGTGATTTAATGGTTAATTTGAGTTGAGCTTTGGCAAAGATGCATGTAATGAGTTTAATTAAAGGTTGGTAATCTGAATTTGGTATTAACCCTTACAAAATGTTGAATTTAAAAAATGGTCCCTAAATCTGAAATTGGATAAAATCGATGAGCATTTGAGTTATTGTTTGATCCGTTGTTTTCTTGAACATATAGGAATGTAATGTGTATCTAGACAAGATTAAAAGGGAAAAATAGGGTCGTTTATTGAGGTAAACCTTCTCGGTTTACTTTAATATTCCTCGTGTGACCCGTTCGGTTCAGTCTATCAGCTAGGCCGGGTCAAGGGGGTTACATTTGGTGGTATCAGAGCCAGGTTACGAAAGGATGGAATGTTGGTAAGTTGTTGGTAAGTGACGTTATTGTAATCATGTATGTATTGGGGATGTTCGCTTTGATAGGTGAATGTTAAAGCATGTTAAAGTAGGTGTGTGATGGTGACATTAAATATGTGATGAATGAATGTGAATCTGAGTTGTTCTAAGATGTTTGATTAGGCTGAATCTTGATGCTTGAGTCACGTAATGGTTGTGATATGCACGTTGTATTCTTTGTGCTATGTTCGGGGGAAATTGGGTTGCCCATTGCCTTATTACCTAGTGAAATATTTTAAGTTGAAATCAAAGTCTTGGATCCTTGCTTGGAGCTGGCCTGAGTAATTTGTTTTGTTTATTTTGTAAGTTGTTATCATGCATTAAAAATAATAGCACAATAACCCGAGGAGAGAGTAGTGATCTGGTATGATTGTTGTTGCCTTTGTGCAAGGAATATAGGAGTGTGTAAAGTCTCCTGGGGGCTAGACGCCTCGATGTGCCACGATGTAAGTACAACCTGTTTTTGTTAGGTAAGTGTTGGGTTGTATGGCGCCAAGTATTTACGCGATGTTTAGAGCTTGTGAAGCTGTTAATGTTGCGGTGCATGTGACTGCACTAGCTGGTGGATGTTTGTGAGCTGCGATTAGCGCTTACGTAATTTGAGTAGAAGTTGAGCTCGAGGGTTGCCACCGGAGGTATCCATGGAGTGGATGACCTGTATAAATGGATTATGGAACAAACGAAGTGTATTGATGCCCGTAGTGTAAAGATGAGTTATATCTTGGTTTTATGGAAATGTGTATAGTTGGTGGACAACTATGGTTGTGGGCAGAGAACCTGACGTTTTGTTTTGAGAGTTCTTTTGAACTGTTCTAAAGGAGAAGTATCTGAGAGTTAGAAACTTGGGTCACGAGAAATGTGAATTTTTGGTTTGAGTTTGAAATCGTAAGTTTGTAGTTGAGTTAAGGTATGGATTGATTAGTTGAGCAGGTATGCTCCTAGATTGGATTTGGATGTGAGACATCGATATGATTGACTCTTTTATGGATTGGTGCATGATGTCAAGCCATATCTGTTGAGATTTTGGTTACATCATTTTCGACGTGTTGGTAACACGGGCGAGGAATTTGAGTAGAACATGGGTTTAATAACTCGTGCAAGAGATTCTGGCGCTAGAAAGTGAGTTACGGACTCTAGTTTTTAGTGATAGCCAGTGTAAGAATTGTCATGTTAAAAGGGTATCGCTTGGGTTGAGGCGGGGTTGTAGTAATGTTGGTCAAGGAATGTAGTGTCAGTGTGTCAAGGCTTGAGTAGTGTTTGAAACCTATTAAGTATTTGGATTGTATGACCATGTGAGGCGAGCTTGACCACGTGTGATCGGTGGGGTAAAGCTTTTTGTGCCCGTTGTTGCTAATATTTGGGAGTTATAGCTTAATTGTTGTTTTGGAGGTGTTAGTCGTGGGAATGTGAGCAACCAGTTTCTTTTGGTGAAACCGTTATTTCAAGGAAACCGTATAGGAGATGTCCTTTATCTATTCAAGGTCATGTGTTTTTCAGTTGATTTGATGGAATAACCTTTTTATGGCTTTGATGTGATTCTTGGAATGGATTGGTTGGTTGAACACCGAGCTGTGGTGGATTTTGATGTTAAGCGTGTTACCCTGAAGCTTGCAGATAATTACAAGGTAGTAATCATAGGCGAGAACGTGAAGTTCTTGTCTAACGCAATTTTGGCTCTTGAAGCGAGTCGGATGATGGAGTTGGTATGCGAGGCTTTCTTGGCGTATATGATGAATCCTGGTATGAAGGAAGTGCGTGTGTGAGTTTCCGGGTGTGAGTTTCCTAGGTTTCCGTATGTGAGTTTCTGGAAGAGTTTCCTGGGTTGCCACCAAACTGAGAGGTTGAGTTTGGTATAGAGTTGTACGAGAATACGACTCCGATGTCCATTGCTCATTATCGCATGGCAGCTAAGGAGTTGAAGGAGTTGAAGACGCAACTTCAGGAGTTGCTTGACCGAGGGTTCATAAGGCTGAGTATTTCACCTTGGGGTGCGTCGGTCCTGTTTGTGAAGAAGAATGATGGTACAATGCGTATGTGCATAGATTATCGGCAACTGAGCAAGTTGACGATTAAGAACAAGTACACTTTGCCAAGGATCGATGATTTGTTTGACCGATTTCGTGGTGCTTTGGTGTTTTCGAAGGTTGATTTGAGGATAGGGTATTATTAGTTAAAGATTAAGGATGTGGATGTACCTAAAATGTAATGCCCTGGTTTTGGGCCTAGATGTTTTAGACATCGGATCGGGCTGGTCAGAAATGGTTGGAATCGTATTAGGTGGTTTAGGGAAATCAAGGATCGGGAAAGGATAAAAATATGGTAAAATTTGCCAAAATCCTCTAAAATCATGTTTAAGGGTTTGGTCAAATAAATTTTACAAAATAAGCTTTGGGAGTGGTACATTTTGGGTTATGACCAAAATGTAAAGATTCAAAACTGTGGAAAAATGCAATTTCAAAAGAGGAGTAAAAAAACTTAGAATCTTTAGGGAGCTATGGTGCAATTACACCTTCCTCAAATTGACATGTGTTTTAAATGAGTTTATTTTAATTGATTATAATGGATTTTTAATTATATTAATTTATTAAATGGTTATTTGAGAGATTTCATTTTACGTAACTAATTTACAATCCTCATTTCAGCCAAACACCTTTCTAAATTACTTTTCTCCATATTTTTTTTATCTCAAACACTCTCTCTTTAGTTTTCCTCATTTTCTAAGGATTCTTCTCAAGATTTGTGAAGGAAAAACTTGTCACTCTTTAAGGAAGGCAAGGATTGGAGGTAAATCCCGTTCTCAACCTTCAATCTAGGTTCTTTATTGAAATTCTCAAGATCTTTGGCTCCTAAATGTTGTTTTTGGCTGAGTTTTGATTATAGTTTTGATTTAAGATCAAAATCTTGCAAAATTATAGTTTAAATCTTGACTTTTTGAGTGTTGTTGATGAGCTTTGTTTTGGATTGATTTTAATTGAGTTTTGAGTTGGTTATTATGTTGACAAAGAGTTTTGATAATATAGATCCTGAAATTTTTGAGATTTTTGAGTTTCTTGATGGTTTTAGTTGAGTTTTTGAGGTGGTTTGATGCTGTTATGTTTGTTGGAGGTATAAGGAAGGGTTTATGTTATTTTTAGATGTGTTTTGATGTTTATTAATGGTTGGAAGTGATGTATGTTGGCTGGGCTTGGTTTAGGAAGCAATCGATTGAGTTTTCGGTTGTTTCGGATAGGTAAATTGGTGTAGTTTTGGTGAGCAACGAGTTTGTGTTTAGTTGCTGGCGTTGAAATGCATTCTAATGCATTTGGATCTCTGTTTTGATGCTCTAAAAACAGGGGATCTTGATCCAGAAGCAAGCGAAGCATTTTTTGAGGCTTCGAAAGGGTGATCTTCGCGTCGGCGAGCGAGGTTTCGCGTATCGGTGAGTGGAAATGGATTTTCCAGCTTTGTAACGCTTTGAGCGTGGTGTTGGGAGCCTAGTGTAAGTTTGAAACACTTAGCTAAGCTCAAGAGTAAGTAAATCGAAAGTCTCTCTCGAAGTGTGCTATGTTTTTGTTGGAAATGCACTTGAATTAAATATTGATTACTGTTTTAAAGCATGTTTTGAGCAGTGATGCTGCTGGTTTTTAATGCCATTTTGTTAAAGATGCACATGGTAAGTGATCCTTGGATTTATGAGATTAATGCATTTAGTTTAAGCATGTTTATGCTTGTGTAATTGGCATTGTGATTTATGCTTGTAAAATAGTGAAATAATGATGTAAATGATTATATTGGAAAGTGATGGAAATGGTTTTTGGTTACCTTAATCGGATATAATTAGCCGGCTATAGGACTGGGTGCACCGTGAATAAAGTCACCTTGGATGTCGAGGGGTTGTAATTGTACCGTACACTCCGTCCATGTACCCTAACGATTGAGGTTAGGATCACAACGGTTGATGGTTTAATCTCGTGTGTGGATCTCGTGGTATGTGTCTCGTGCTCTCTTTATGGGAATTATACAACTACCAATGAGTGGTGTTGAGGGGTTGTGATTGTACCGTTAAACTCCACCACGGGTGTCACAACAGTTGATGGTTTAATCCCGTGTGTGAGCCTTGAGGGTCCGGTAGTGTGTATGAAGCGTGTGGGAGAACGCTTGTAATCCGCGTATCCGATTGTGTAAATTGTTGGTTTTGATATGGATTGTTAATGATCACTTGCGAGCCAATATAATGATGATGAGAAATGAATTAAGCATGTGGTGCTTGGAATGTATGCTTGAATGCATGTAATGCTTGGTTTAAGCATGAGCAAAGGTTTTTGCTGTTAATTTTAATGATGCTATAAGCATGTGGTTTTGAAAGTGCATTGATGCTTCAAAAGTGCATGTTTTAAAGGAAGGCATATGTTGGCAAATGATGATGTTTTGGTTCTCTAAAATGCATTGATGAATGTTTGGTTACTAGCGGTCCTCACTAAGCTTTATGCTTACGCTCATTTGTTTCATCAATGCAAAGAATTAAGCATTTGAGGCAGCTAGAGAGCAAGGAGTAAATCCAAGTATCTGGCTAAGCAGTGTATGTGGTTTTACTTTAGTGTAATAAGAGGCAATGGGAGGGATTTCCACTCATGTGTTGTTTGGCGATGCTAAACCCCTTGAGCATGTTTGGTTTATGTTTTGGATTTGTAATTGGCATTATTTGGTTTATGGTCTTATAACTTGGTTTTTGGCTAAGCTATGTTTTGAGTTTAAAAGCATGCTTGAGTAGCTTTTACCTCACCTTGAATTATCATGCGTGATGCTTATGTTAAGTTGTTTGTTGATGCTTATGTGTTTGGTAAGATGTTTATAACATGTATGATTGATTAGGACTTGCTTAGATGTTGTTGAATGTGTTTTGAGGGTTGTTGGAAATGCAATTCTGGTAAGCGTGTCGACACTCGGGGTTGAGTATCGGTACGCTAAGGTAGATTTCAAGCTTTTCGGTACAGGGGTATCAGTACGAATTGCCCGTGTATCGATACACCTAGGCCAAGTTTGAAGGTCGTACTGATACCCGTGGAAGCGTATCGATACGCGTGGAAGCGTATCGATATGCTCTTCCCATCTTTTGCTACTGTCAACCCGTGTATCGATACGGGCTAAGGTGTACCGATACGGGGCCGTTAATTTCATTTAATAGAATCTTTTTAAGTTTTGAATTGTTGCATTTTGGTCCCTGGTTGTTGTATGTTCAATTGGTTGAGTTTGGATGACCCGTTTGAGATGAAATTTGACCTTTTGGCATGTTACATATCTGATTAAGGATTGGTAACTTTAAAATCTGGAAAGTCCCTGTAATTCTTAGAAATTAAAGTTTAGTCCCTAAAGTTGTATTTTAATAAATTAAACCCCTAATCGAACTCTGATCGATGTGCCATTTTCACCTAATCGCTTTGCTGAGCATATAGGATAATAATGTGCATCTAGAGAAGATAAAAAGAGAAAAAAGGTCATTAATTGAGGTTGACTTTAACGAGTTGACTTCGATTTTCCTCGTGTAATCTTCTTAGTTCGGGTCGGGCATCTAGGTCGGGTTAAGGGGGTTACATAAAACATCTTTTCAGACTAGGTACGGTCAATATGAGTTCTTGGTAATGCCGTTTGGGTTGACAAATGCTCCGGCTGCATTTATGGATATGATTAATAGGGTGTTCTACGAGTTTCTGGATCAGTTTGTGGTGGTGTTTATCGATGATATACTCGTGTACTCGCACACCGAGGAGGATCATGATAGGCACTTGAGAATTGTGTTGCAAGTGTTGTTGGAGAATCAGCTTTATGCTAAGCTGAGCAAGTGTGAGTTTTGGCTCAAGGAAGTGGTTTTTCTTGGACATGTGGTGTCAGGCGAAGGTATCTGGGTTGATCCACACAAGTTTGAGGCGATGATGAGTTGGAAGACGCATAAGTCAGTAACGGAAGTGTGTAGTTTCCTTGGCTTGGCTGGTTACTACCGAAGGTTTGTCAAAGGTTTCTCTAAGATTGTTGACCCTTTGAAAAGTTGTTGCAAAAGAATGTTCGCTTTGAGTGGACGGATGCTAGGCAGCAAGCTTTTGAGAAGTTGAAGGAAGCTTTGATGCAAACTCCTGTCTTGATTCAATCAGAATCGGGTAAGGAGATTGTAGTTTATAGCGATGCATCATATGTTGGTTTGGGTTGCATATTGATGCAAGGTGGGAAGGTTGTGGCTTATGCATCTAGACAATTGAAGGTGCATGAGCGCAACTACCCTACACATGATCTTGAGCTCGTGGAGGTGGTTTTTGCTTTGAAGATTTGAAGACATTACCTTTATGGTTAAAGGTGTGTGGTTTATACCGACCATAAGAGTTTGAAGTACCTTATGTTCCAAAAGGAGTTCAATCTTAGACAACGAAGATGGTTGAAGTTTCTTAAGGATTATGATCTGACCATTGAGTATCATTCAAGAAAATCCAATGTGGTGGCTGATGCTTTAAGCAGAAAGGTAGGTGTTGAGCTGATAGCTATGTTTTCTCGTTTGAGTATATCGTGTAATGGTGACTTGATAGCCGAGTTGCAAGTGAAACCTTCTTTGATTCGGTTGATTAAGGAGAAGCGGTTGTTGGATGATTCGTTGGTGCCTCATGTTCAGGATATAGCTTATGGTAAAGCTATGGATTTCTGCTTTAATGATGATTGGGTTCTATGTTTCAAAAGTCAGATAGTGGTGTCGAAAGATGTTGAGTTGAGGCGCACTATTTTGACTAAGGCCCATAGCAGTCCTTTTGCTATGCACCCCGGTAGTACTAAGATGCATCATGGCTTGAAGGATGAGTACTATTGGGTGGGATTGAAAAGGATGTGGCTGATTTTTTTATCAAGTGTATGGTTAGCCAACGGGTGAAGGTTGAGCATCAGTTTCCTTCCGGTTTGTTATAGCCTTTGAGGATACCAGAGTGGAAATGGGAAAAGATTACGATGGATTTCGTATCCAGGTTGCCTTTGACACCAACAAAGAAGAACTCAGTGTGGGTGATTGTGGATCGCCTTACAAAGTGTGCACATTTCTTGGTTGTGCATACTACGTATACGTTGGATAAGTTGGCAGAGTTGTATATTGTTGAGATTGTGCGTTTGCACGGTGTGCCCAAGTCCATAGTGTCGGATAGATATCTGAGGTTCACAACGAGGTTTTGGGAATGTTTACATCAGGCGTTAGGTACGCGGTTGAATTTCAGCACTTCATATCATCCTCGGTCGGATGGGCAGTCGGAACGAGTTATCCAGGTGCTGGAGGATATGTTGCTATACTGCGTGATTGATTTCCAAGGTTCTTGGGAAAAGCATCTGTCATTGGTTGAGTTTGCCTATAATAACAGTTTTCAGGCAAGTATACAAATGGCACCGTATGAGGCCTTGTATGGGAGAAACTATAGAACGCCTCTTTGTTGGGCTGAGGCGGGGCAAAAGTTGTTTTTCTTGCCAGATATGCTTAAGGGAACAACTAAAAAAGTGAAGCTCATATGTGAGCGGTTGGAAGCTGCAACAGATCGTCAGAAATCTTACGCGGATTTAAAGCGTAAAGAGGTTGAGTTTGCGGTTGGAGATCGCGTGTTTTTTAAGGTATCGCCTTGGAAGAAGGTCATGAGATTCGGACGTAAAGTAAAGCTCAGTCCAAGGTTTATTGGACCTTGTGAGGTTGTGAAGCTAGTTGGTCATGTGGCTTATCAGTTGAGGTTGCCTCCCGAGTTGGAAAAGATCCATGATGTGTTTCATGTATCTATGTTGCGGAGATATAGATCGGATCCTTCGCATGTGATGTCAGTTGAGGAAATTGAGTTGAATCCGGATTTTTCATATGATGAGGAACCAGTGAAAATTCTGGATTCGAGTAACAAGGTTCTTTGTGGCAAGACGATTGAGCATGTGAAGATGTTGGGGCGACAACGAAGGGTTGAGGAGGCCACGTAGGAAAGCAGGGCGGACATGCTGAGGCAGTTCCCGCATCTTTTTCCTTCAGGGAAAATTTCGAGGACAAAATTTCCTAAGTTGGATAGAGTTGTAACGCCTTGGTTTTGGGCTTATACATTTCGGCGAGTCGGGTTTGGCTGGTGGAACCAGTGTCGGTTGTTCGAACCATTAAAAGGTGGTTGAGGGAAATCAAGGTTCGGGATGGGATTAAAATATGATAAAAATTCCTAAAATCCTCTAAAATGGTGTTTAAGAGGTTGACCAAATCAATTTTACAAAACGGGTTTTCTAAAGTGTACATTTTGGGTAGTGACCAAAATGTAAAGATTTAAAACTTGGAAAATGTGTTTTTTCCAAAAGAGTCAAAATCTTAGAATCTTTAGGGAGCTACTTGGAAATTATGCATTTTCCCTAATTTGGTATGTGTTTTAAATGTTTATTAAATAATTAAAAGGTTTTATTTAATTAATTAAGGAAAGTTAGTTAATCGATTAACAAAATTTTTGACGAGCTTTTCATTTCTCATTTTCACTTCAGCCAAACACTCCCCCTTTTTCTCTCAATTTTCCAGAAATTCTTTTCTCTCAAATCCTCTTTTGATTTCTATCTTTTCCTTATTGATTTCTTCCATTTTCCTTCAAGTTTCTTCAAGCAAATCTTGCCAAATTAGAGGAGAAGCAAGGATTTGAGGTAATTTTCGTGCTAACCCACTAATCCAGATTCTTTAATGAAATTCCAAAGATATTTGACTCTTTAATACTGGTTTTGATTGAGGTCTTTTTGTTAGATTGTTAAACTCTTGAAATCTTGATTGAAAAATAGATTTTAAGGTAATTTTCGGAGTTTGATTTAAATGGCTGGTTTTAGATTGTTTCTAAATGAGTTTTGAAAGGTTTTTGGTGTTGAAGTGGAGTCATAATCATATAGATCCCGAAATCCTTGAGATCCTTAGTTTTTGAAGTGTTTTTGGGTGAGTTTTGAGGTGTTCTTGAGGAATTCGAGTTGTTGGAGGTATAAGGATGGTTTTAGGTTGTTTTTGGATGTTTTTTAATGTCTAAAATGTGTTGGATGAGTTGGGTAATGGCTGGGCTGAGGTTAGAAGTCAATTGATTGAGTTTTCGATTGTTCTAGATGGGTGTTTTGATGATTTAGAGCAGAGCCACGAGATTTCGTGTGTGTGTTGGAGTTTTAGATGCATTTAATGCATTGAACCTTTGTTTTGTTGTGTTGGAAATAGGGGATAGTTATTCGGAAGCAAACGAAGTGTTTTTGGAAGCTTCGGACGATCGGTGGTTGCGTCGGCAAGTGTGGTTTTGCAAGTCAGTGAGTGGAATTTTGTTTTCCAGCGTGGAAACATGTTAGAACAGGTTTTGGGAACTTAATAAGAGCTTGAAACGCTTTATTAAGTTCGGAAGTAAGTAAATCAAAATTTCTCCCTCGGTTGTGCTAGTTTTAAGCCTTTGGTTGCACTTGATTTTAATTGCATTCACCTACTATTTTAAAGCATGTTTTTGAGTATATAAATTGTGTATGATGATGCCATGTGGTTTAAGGATGCACTAGGTAAGTGGTCCTTGTATGCATGTGTTGTTGCATGAAGTTTTAAGCATGGTTTAATGCTTGTTTATGGCTTATCATGAATGATTTATAAAAACAATGAGGTGTGCATGAGATATGGATTATATTGACAAGTGATGTTGAATAAAGTGTTTTATAAATGAAATCGGACATAGTTTTCCGGCTATAGGATTGAGTGAACTATAAGCAAGTCGCCTTGGGTGTTGAGGGATTGTGATTGTATCGAATACTCCATCCAAGTACCCTAACGATTGAGGATTGTTTAAGGTTGAAACGGTTGAGGGTAGCTCCCGGATGTGAACCTTGTGTGTGTCACGTCTCTCGTTAGTGGGCTATACATCTACCGATGAGTGGCGTTGATGGGTTGTGATTGTACCGAATACTCCACCACGGGTGTCACAACGATGGAGGGTCGCTCTCGTGTGTGAGCCTTGAGATGCCGGTAGATTTTATGATGGGTTTGGGACAACCCTTGTTAATCCGTGTATCTGATATGTTTTTGAGAAATGGAAATATGGTTAATCACTTGTAAGCCAATATAATGGAATGAAACATTATGGAAATGTTGTTGATTCATATTATGAAAAATGCATGTTTTACCTTAAGCTTAGCATAATGGGGTTTATGCTTGGAAGGCTTGATGATGTGTAGCAATGGTTTAATTGCTAGAAAATATGTGATTCAAGTTGCATGGTGTTTAGCATGCTTATTTTGAGGTTAACGTGCATGGTTTATCAAAGAAGGCATGATGGTTTTGAAAGAGTGGAGAAACGGTTTTGTGCATTGATAGTGTTTTTGGTTTTGAGCTTTCTTCATTAAGCATTGTGTGCTTACACTCTCTTTGTCCATCAATGCAATCAATTTAAGCTTTGGAGGCAGAACTTGCAAGGGATCGGTGAAGGACTTTGATTGAAGGTATGTATTGGTTATGGACTAGAGTAATCAAAGAGTAATAAAGGCAATTGAAGTGTCCTAATGTATTTGACGTTTCAAGACTTATATTCGTCAAAAATATATTTTCTTACAAAAGTATATCACATTCGAAATGAAATCCGGTTAACAATTAAATAATTAATTAATTCAGATTAATGTTTGAAATGTCAAAATGTCACGTAGAATTAATATGGTTCTGATAACGGGCGTTTGTAGGGGTGCTAACCATTCCCTATACATAACTGACTCCCGAACCCGAATTTCATTAAAAGAATCTTTGGTACGCTTTTTATGGCGTCCGGTCTACCAAAGTGATCAGGGACGACTCTAAAACATTTTTTTAAGATAATTAAGTAAATTTGACTAAAAATGGAAAAGACCCTAATTTCAAGATCAAATTAAATGACTAACTCTGATTTCCAAAACCCTAATTGCCAGGCTGTTTTTTCCACAAACGGGACTCAAAAACGGTTGCGACACCTTTATATATATTTTAAGAGGATTTTAGGAAATTTTCTCATAATTTTATCACATCCCAAACCATTTTCCTTGAACCACTCCCGAACTAACCCAGATCTCTAGTTTAGGTTCTACAGACCCTAAACCAAACCTTTGAAACTCCTAGGCCCAAAATCGGGGCGTTACAAAGGGTACCATGAAATCTATTCCCCATACATCAAAGAGTACCACTTCCAAAATGCATTGCAATGGCATTTCATGCCTTCGAGATATACTCCTCGTTCTTTGGCATCTATCACATGCCTTGCAAAATTCATGTGTGTCTTAAAGAGTGTGGGCCAGTAGAATCATGATTGTAGAACTTTTGCAGCAGCTCTAGTTCCTCCAAAATGGCCTCTACACGAAGATGAATGGGAATGGAATAAGATCTCCTTTTGCTCCTCTTCGAGGACACATCTTCAAATCATTTGGTCTGCACATTGCTTGAACAAATAAGGCTCATCCCAAAAGTAGATTCGAACATCATGCTTGAATTTCTTTTTGCCCTAGCTATTCAAATCAGAAGGAAAATACTACTAACAAGAAAGTTAACAATATTAGCATACCACAGAATTGTTGTAGCATATAATATTTTCTCATCAGGGAATTCCTCCTTAATATATAGGTGCTCATTGTTCTCAACCTTATTTTCTATCCTAGAAAGGTGGTCAGCAACCTGATTTTAACAACCCTTTCTATCCTTAACCTCCAAGTCAAACTCTTTTAAGAGAAGTATCCACCTAATAAGTCTAGGTTTAGCATTATTTTCAGTCACTAAGTACTTAATAGCAAAATGATCGGTATGAACAATAACCTTAGTGCCTATCAAGTATGCTCTAAACTTATCAAAGGCAAACACAACAGCCAAAAATTCTTTTTTGGTGGTTGTGTAATTGATTTGTGCATCATTTAGGGTGTGACTAGCATAGTAAATAATATGGAAAAGTTTACCTTAGGGTTGTCCAAGTGCTGCCCCCACTACATAGTCACTTGCGTCACACATAAGCTCAAATGGTGAAGTCCAATCCGGAGGAACAACTATGGGAGATGAGATAAGTTTCTCCTTGAGTTCCTTGAATGCGTTGTGGCAAGCATCATCAAATACGAAGGGCTGGTTTTGTTGTAGCAAAGTGCACAATGGCTTGGAGATCTTGGAGATGTCCTTGATGAACCTCTTATAGAAGCCAACATGGCCCAAGAAACTCTGAATGCCCTTTACGATAGTGGGAGGAGGTAGCTTCTCGATCACTTCAACCTTCACTTTGTCCACCTATATACCTTTTGGCGAAATCTTGTGGCCTAGAACAGTCTCTTTGGCCACCATAAAATGACATTTCTCTCAATTGAGTACCAAGTCCGCTTCTTCATATCTCTTAAGCACCTTGGCCAAATTACCTAAGCATGATTCGAAGTCATCTCTGGAGACTGGAGAATCATCCATGAATATCTCCACAAACTCTTCAACCATATTCGAGAAGATGGCTAACATGCATCTTTGAAAGGTGGATGGGGCATTGCAAAGACCAAAGGGCATCCTCCTAAAGGCGTAAGTATCATAGGGGCATGTGAAGGTTGTCTTCTCTTGATCCTCTGACGCTATAGCAATTTGGTTGTACCCTGAGTATCCATCGAGGAAACAATAAAAGGCTCTGCCCGCCAATCAATTCAATATTTGATCGATGAATGGGAGGGGAAAATGGTCCTTCTTTGTTGCCTTGTTAAGCTTTCGATAGTCCATGCAAATCCTCCACCATGTGACGGTCCTTGTTGATAAGAGTTCATTTTACTCATTGCTTACTACGGTCATGCCTCCTCTCTTCGGTACACATTGCATCGGGCTGACACACGAACTATTGGATATTGGGTAAATAACTCTAGCATCGAGCCACTTGATTATCTCCTTCATCACCACCTTCTTTATGATTAGATTAAGCCTTCTTTGGGGTTTAATAGAATTGTCGTGGCAATCATCAAGCAAAATTTTGTGCATACAAATAGTAGGGCTTATACCTTACAAGTCAGCCATAGTCCAACCTAAAGCTTTTTTATATTTAGCTGACACATTTATCAAGCTAGATTCTTACTTAGATGTAAGACTAGAAAAGATTATCACATGCAAAGTCTCATTGCAACCCAAATAAGCATATTTAAGGTGTGATGGTAAGGGCTTTAATTCTAATGTGGGTGCATGCTCAAGTGAGGGTTTTGGAGGTGTAAATTCAGAAAAATCTGAAGGTTCAAATTGTGTACCTGGTCTAGCGATGAGCAAACTAGATTGTTGCACCTTCATTAGGAACTCCTCAAGCTCCTTGAACTTCTCATTGTCAACTTCATTGAGCATCATATAGTCCTTAACTTGTAGAAAATTGTTGCAACAAAATTATGTAGCTTCCTCTTCTACTGTAGCATCCATGTATTGGCCCTTCTCATGTTCATCCACATATTTGAGGGTGTTGAAGACATTTATGGTCACCTTTTGATCAGCCATTCTCATGATGAATTCACCTTTTTCACAATCGATCAAGATCCGGCCAGTGGCTAAGAACGATCGCCCCAAAATAATTGGTGCATTCTCATCGGCTTCACAATCAAGAATGAGGAAGTCAGTTGGGAAAACAAAGTTTCCCACCTTCACCACAACATCTTCGATCCTCCCTTTTGGACGAACGTGGGATCGATCCGCTAGTTGCAAAATAACGGTGGTAGGCCTTACATTTCCCATACCAAGCTTCATAAAAACTGACTTGGGCATTAGATTCACACTAGATCCAAGATCGTATAGGGCTTTCCCCACATAATTATCACCTATTGAACACGGGTGATGAAGCTACATGGATCATTCCTCTTAGATGGCAAATTGCTCAACACAGAATAACACTCTTTTACTGTAGCAACAATCTCAAGCTTCTCAACATTTCTCTTCTTGGTGACAATATCCTTGAGAAACTTCACATAAGTTGGCATTTGATCAATGGCTTCCAAAAATGGGACATTGATGTGCAGTTGGTCAAGGATATCTACAAATTTCTTGAACTGAATATCTTCGTTATGCTTCTTCAATCTTTGAGAGAAGCGTGGGGGTCTGACTTCTTCCTCTACTGGTGGGGGTCTATCTTTTGTTGTAGCAAAACATTGTCTTCCATTAGTAGGTTCACTTGTCAAGCCCTCACTCTTTTCCTTCTCAATAGATGAATCTTCTTGCACTTCAGGTTCTTCTTGCACAATCTTGGGGTTGGAATCTTCTGCTTTCTTCCCTCCAAACTTATCTTCCTTGTTAAGTTGGGTGCACCTCCTTAAAGTGAGTGCACTACATTGCTTCTTGCCATGAGGTTTAGTGACTTCAGTATCACTAGGTAAACTACCATGAGGTCGAACTTGTAAAGCTTGAGCTATTTGACATACTTGGGTTTCCAAAGCTCTCAAAGATGAGTTGTGACTCTATAGCAGCGCACCTTGGCTCTTGATAGACACTATATGGTCCTGAAGTAAAGCCTTCGTAAACATCATAAAGTCTTGGAGAATAGCTTCCAAAGAGTTGTTGTTCGATAAAGAGGCCGAACCCTTGTTGTCATTTTGCCATGGCATATTTTGCTGGAAACCTTGGGGTTAAGTCTGATTTTGTTGTCGATTTGAGTTGTTGATATTGTGGTTTCCTTGCTTACCCCAAGAAAGATTTGGATGCTGATGCCATCTTGGGTTATAGGTGTTTGAGTACGAGTTGTTGTTCATATTGTAGTTCTCGCGTAGTTGTAGACTCGTGGTTTTTCGGGCACTCGCTCACATGAAGACTTCCATCACAACGAACACAAGTAGTTGCTACCTTGACTTCCTTCACCTCATTTGGACGTTGGAGGTTCTTCAACATGTTTGTAATGGATGACAATTGAGCTAAAACAGAATCGTTATCATTAAGCTCAAGTGTCCCCTGAGTCTTCCTCCCCGTTCCAAGTCTTGAAGTAGGAAATTTGTAGTCATTGTTTGCTATCCTATCGAGGATATCAAACTCTTCTTCAGGTGACTTGTCCATCAAAGTTCCATTTGCTAAAGCATCTAGCATCATCCTCGTGGGAGCATTAACACCATTGTAGAACATCACAACTTGCGTCCAATCTTGAAAACCATAATTTGTGCACTTGTGAAGTAGTCCCTTATATCTATCCCACCACTCGTACGTCGACTCGTCATCAGCTTGATGAAAGGAAGCAATGTCATTCCTTAGCTGAGTGTTCATGTTGGGTGGATTATACTGATGCAAAAAGCTTTTGCATAAATCTACCCATGTATCCATTGAACCAGCGGGTACTCCACTCAACCAAGCTCATGCTCGGTCACGCAATGAGTATGGAAATAACTTAAGCTTCAACACATATTCATGCACATCTTGTTGTTTAAAGGAGTCACAAAATTCATGTTGAGTGGATCAATGAAACGATATAAGCCAAGAGGGGGTGAATTGGATTTTTAGAACTTTTGGTGGTGGAGTGGAAAATTAATAATTGCTAGACAAGAGATATTAGAGTGGTTCAAGTTCCAATTGAACTCTACATCCACTACCTTAGCTTCACTAAGGATTTTCCAACAATCCACTAATTGATCTTCCCCTTTTCTAGGCTAAAGAGGTAACCTTTACATTACCGGTCAAATTTTCTTCCCAAAATTTGACCCAATCCTCACTCAAGTGATACAAAGAAGTTTAAGGCTAAGACTAGTATCTCTTAATACAAAATATAGCCCTTTTACAAGCACTAAACCCAATTGAACATATAAGAATGGAAATTACAAAGTTCACAATTGGAGTTTACGAGAAATATGAGATTTTTGCACAATTGCTTGGATTTGATGTTTGGATAATTCTTTTGGGGATCAATAGTTGTTGTTGGAGCTTTTAGAGGTCCCTTTTATACCTTTTCATTGAATTCTAGCCGTTGGGGTTGTTGCCTTCATTAAAATAGCCATTGGGATGTTATCTTCCCCCATAAATGCAGTCTGCAACTACCCGTTCCGAAACGCCCAACCCTGTTTCGAAACAGACCAAAATAGAAAGAGCCATTGGGGTGTAATAAATAGGCCGTACCGAAACGGGCACGATCGTTTTGATACGCTAAGAGCCCGTTTCGAAACTCGTTTCGAAATATTTTGCTACTGTCAAAGCCTGTATCGAAACGACTTAGAAGCGTTTCGGTACGCCTTAACGATATTTTTAAATTCAGTTATAGAACTTCAACGGTCATATTTTAAAACCAAGTTTGAATTTTGTTTCGAAACGTTTGAGGTCTTTTCGATACTGCCGTATCGAAATGGTTCAAACTGTTCCGTTGTTCTTCATCCGTTTCAGAACACGTTCTGAAATAGAGTTTAACAGTTTCAAAACGTTTCGAAACGCCCAAAGGCCGTTCCGAAACAGTGACTTGAAAATCACTGTTTTGACTTGGTAAACACTTAGAAAATATTTGCCAAGTTGAGGTTTTGACTTATACATTTTTCTTCAAACACATAGAGAGGTTTTGAGGACTTAAAAATTCATTTTTTTCTTTCAATTTAGTCCTTAAATCCTTTGTTATATCAAAATTAATTTATTGGTTTCACAATCTCCCCCTTTTTGATATAACAAAACCAAGTTATAATTTTTAAGAGTTTTGAAATCCCGAAGACGTTCTAACTCCCCCTCAATTTAAGATGGGTTTTGTAACCCCCTTAATCCGGCCTAGACGGTTGACCCGAATTAAGAAAGTCACACGGGGAAAACCAAAGTCAACCCGAAAGTCAACCTTGATTAACGACCCTTTTTTTTTCTTTTTAATCTTGTCTAGATGCACGTTAGCCCTAATTGTGATCACACAAGCATCATACACAAAGATCACAAACATCAGAGATCAAACAGGGACCCAATTGAACAAATTACAACTTTAGGGACCAAATTGTAATTTCTGATAAATATGAGGACTTAACCCAAATTAAAGTTACCAGCTTGTAATTAATCAGGTTTCATGCTTCACTGTGAAATTTCAGCTCAAAAGGACTTCCCAAACTCATACAATTGCACAAACAAGATTCAGGACCAAAATGCAAACAATTCAAAACATATAACTGCCAATGTCAACCTCCAACGGTCGCCCGTTCCAGAACAAGCAGAACCCGTTTCGAAACACGGACCGTTCCGCAACGCGTACCGCAACAAGGGGCTGGCAGTAGCCAAACCGTTTCGGAACGGTCCCTCCCGTTTCGGACGTTTGGGCTTGTTTAAGGCACCTGTTCCGAAACGGGTTGCACTGTTCCGAAACGCCCTGCACAGATTGCCTCATGTAACGCCCCGGTTTTGGGCTTAGAAGTCTTGGGCGTTGACCAGTCGGTCAAAGTGCTGTTCGAATCGTAAGAGGTTAAATTAGGAAAGCCTAGTTCGGGTTGCATTAAAAATATGGAAAAATGTTCTAAAATCATCTTTTAATATAATTAAGTGAACTGTGAAATAAATTTTGGAAAATGAGTTTTGGAAGGGTGACATTTTGGCTAGTGACCAAAATGTAATTTTCGCAAGTTTGGTGGTTGTTTTATAAAGGGTTGAAACTTTGAATCTTTAAGGAGCTATTTACCCAAAGGGAGTTTCTCCAGATTTTTCTAAGATATTTTGAGTTATAATTCTGATTTTAAAGATATCATAAAGGAGGGAAAAAAAACTCTTTTAGCTATTTTCTCAACTAACTTCTCTATTTTCTTTCTCTCTTTTTCTCTCAACCCAAACACTCCATTTCCAGAGATTTGTTTCTGATTTTCTCACCTAAAATCCTCCTTTCAACTCTCATTTGATTCCTAATCATTGTTTCTTCAAAACCTCTTCAATTGCTATTGGTTTCAACAAGGTTTTTGATTCCAAAAAGAGGAGAAACTCAAGTTTGGAGGTAAGAACGTCCTTCTCCTCTGAACTTCAAGTTCTTTACTGAAATTCCTAAGTTTTCAATCCTAAATTGATGTTTAATTAAAGGTTTTAAAGTGTTGAAATGGATCTTGGCTTATTATGCAAGATTTTGATGATTTTTGATGATTTTCGTTAGATCTGAGTAATCTGTGATTTGAGAGGTGTTTTAGATGTTAAATGATCTCTAAATTGATAAGGAATTGAGTTTTGATTGATGCAATCCCGGATAGGTTGAGTTTCCTAAGTTTAGCTTGTGTTTCAAAGTAGTTTTTGTGGTGATCTTGTGGATCTGATGTTGCTGGAGGTATAAGGTTGTTGTTAGGTTGTTTTTTAGATGTTTTATGATGTTAATGGAAGTGAGGTTTTGCTGGTTTATGGCTGGGCTTTGTTTAGAAGTGTTTTGGATTCATTTTCGGTTGTGTTTGGTGGCCGAAAATGGAGGTTATGTGAGAGCAGCGAGTTTAGGTGTTTTCATTGAAGCAATTAATGCATGATGATGCATTAATCCTCTGCTTTGATGTGTTGAAACAGGGGAGGCATCCTTGGATCCAAGAGTTGTGGATCCGGAGGCTTGATTTGGTGCTTTGGCTTGAAGCAAAGTGGAAATCGGTGAGTGAAAATGGTTTTCGGCTTTGAAACCAAGGTTTTGGGGGCTTAGTCTAAGTCTAAACAACTTTGCTAAGCTCAAGTGTAAGTTTTCGGATTTACTCTCTAGTGGTGGCCATGATTTTGTTGTGATGCAAAATGGTGAAATGCATGTTTTAGCAAGGTATTTGCTGATGTTTTAAGCCATATGTTGAAGGTAACTCTAGGTAGGAGTTCCTTGATTTTATACATTGAAATAATGTGGTTTGATGCTTTGAAATGCATGTTGTAAATGGCTTGGTTTAATGCTTTAAAACAGTGGATTATATGATGAAAAAGATGTATATTGGCAAGTGATGTTTTGAAAAAGTGAAGGTCACTAAGGTGGTTAAAAGTCCTTGAGTGAGCCTTGTTACTTAAGAACATCAAGGTGGTTAAAAGTCCTTGGATGGTTCTTGTTGCGGACACTAAGGTGGTAAAAAGTCCTTAGGTGCTCCTTTCCATGGTGTTTAAAAGTCCATGGGGCCAAGGTGTTTAAAAGTCCTTGGGGCCAAGGTGTTTAAAAGTCCTTGGGGTGATTCAAGCATTGGACACAAAGGTGGTTAAAAGTCCTTGTGTGGTCCTTATTCATGGTGTTTAAAAGTCCATGGCCAAGGTGTTTAAAAGTCCTTGGGGCCAAGGTGTTTAAAAGTCCTTGGGGAAAGTTGTTGAACTTGTTTTAATAAATGAAATGTATCACTTGAGCCAATATGACATGTTAAGAATATTGTGAAGCATGAGATGCTTGTTTTAATGTTTATATTGAAGCATGAGATTGCTTGATTTAAAGTATGCTTTTGAGCATGTGCAAAGGTTGATTATAAGCATGTTTTATAAATGTTTTTAATTGCATTATTGAATGGTTTTTAAAGAGCACTCCTCACTAAGCTTTTGCTTACGCTCTCTCGTTTTCTTAATTCAATAATGTAGAGCACTAGAGTATCTTGAAGGGCAGCAAGAAGGGCAAGAGTTCAAGTACAAGTAGAGCTCAATGTATGGAAGGTTTTTGTTAAACATTTTAGCTTTTGGATGATTTGGCAATGGGGGACCAATGTGTATGTTTGGGAGGTGTTTGGAACTCCCTAAGTATGTTGAAAGATGATTTGAATGCTGGTTTTTGGATTGGATCCTTATATGCTTGTTGTGGAAGTTTATGCTTGAATAGCTAGCTTGTGTAGGAAGCATGCCTATAGAATTGGGGCTTTTTGCTTGTGATGTTGTTTTGATGAATTGATGATGCAAATATGTCCTATATATGTTGAATTGCATGCTGGTAAAGTTTGGTAGCATTTGGAGCATGTTTGAGTGATCAATTGCATGTTTTGGTATGCTAGTTTGCTGAATTTTGTGCAGGCGTTTCGGAACAGTGTGCACCGTTTCGGAACGGGTGCCGGGAATGAACCCAGGGGTCCGAAACGGGGTGCACCGTTTCGAAACGGTTTGGTCTCTGCCAGACCCCCGTTGCGGAACTGGTATCGGAACGGCCCGTGTTTCGGAACAGGGTCAACCTGTTTCGGAACGGTCGACCGTTGGGGGCTGACACGGGCAGTTATATGTTTTGAAATGTTTGCGTTTTGGTCCTGAATCTTGTTTGTGCAATTGTATGAGTTTGAGAAGTCCTTTTGAGCTGAAATTTCACAGAGAAGCATGAAACCTGACTAATTTCAAGTTGGTAAGGTTAATTTGGGTTAAGTCCTTTAATTTATAAGAAATTACAATTTGGTCCCTAAAGTTGTAATTTGTTCAATTGGGTCCCTGTTTGATCTCTGATGTTTGTGATCTTTGAGTATGTTGTTTGTGTGATCACAATTAGGGTTACTATGCATCTAGATAAGATTAAAAAGAAAAAAAGGGTCGTTAATGAAGGTTGACTTTCGGGTTGACTTTGGTTTTCCCCGTGTGACTTTCTTAATTCAGGTCAACCGTCTAGGCCGGGTTAAGGGGGTTACATTTGGTGGTATCAGAGCTGAGTTCTCGAGTAATTGGGAATGTTTGTATGTATGATTGAAGTATGTTTGGCTTGTATGCTTGTTGTATGAAAGCATGTTCAGTGGTTTGAGATGTTGATGCTTTTGAGATGTGTGTTGTGATGTTGCATGATGAGGGTACCCATTGCCAAACAAAAGCTAAAGAAATGATGTTGATTTTGAAAGAAATTGAGCTTGAATACTTGAATTGCTTACCTTTCTGGGCCTGACTATGTTTTATTTGTATTGTTATGCATGGTAAAAGTATGGCACCACGTAGAGAGTTAAGGAGTAGTGTGAGAGCTACGACCCCGGATGGGAATGTTGAGAATGCGGGTAGTGCTGTGTTACCTCCTCCTCCGCCTGGTGGTGGTGGTGCTGAGGGAGGGAGAGCTGGAGCTGAAGCAGCTGGTGCTAGAGCTGCAGGACCTGAGGTTGGTCAGGGGCAAGCTATACCTGACATGTCGATGCTGGTACAAGCTATTGCGAGTGCTTTTCGAGCAGCAGTAGCTGGAGCTCAAGGAGCTGGGCATCAGGGAGATGCTGGAGCTAGACTACCCTTAGAGCGTCTGCGCAGTCTTGGTGGGACTGAGTTTAGGGGTATGTCAGCTGAGAGGTCGGAAGCTTGGCTGGAAAGTACCAAGCGTATCTTGGGACAGATGAGCTGCACGGATGTGCAAAAGTTGGGATGTGTTGTGTCTTTGCTGCAAGGCGATGCTTATACGTGGTGGACGACCACAACCTCTGGAATGGCTGAAGCTGACATCACATGGACATTCTTTCAGAATGCGTTCAAGAGGAGATATCTGGGAGTGAGATATCTGGATGAGAAAAAGCGTGAATTCATGACTCTGACCCAAGGGAGTATGAGTGTGGCTGAGTATGAGGTGCAGTTTGTGCGACTCAGTCAGTATGCACCGGAGCTGATTCCTGATGAGCGGGAGAGGTGCGAGAGGTTTCGTTATGGTCTCATAACGGAGGTAAAGATGTATGTGCTGGCCACTGAGTATGATGATTTTGATGTGTTAGTGGGCTGAGCAAAGGACATTGAGATGAATCTGAGTTTGTCTGCGAAAGGTGCTGGAGCAAGTTCTGGGAAGAGAGCTACTGAGTATAGTTCCGGAGGTGGACGGAACAAGAGGGGACGCGATCAGAAGTTTCAGACCTCAGCTAAGAGAGGTGGAGGTGCACCTGCTAGGGGTGGAAATGCTAGAGCTGACCCTAGTGCTTGTTGGATCTGCGGTTCACGTGGTCACTTGAAGCGTGACTGTCCTCGTGCTGGGAGGGAGGTGCAAGCTCCTGTTGCGGCAGCTGGTTATGAGTGCTGGAATTGTGGTTCTGCTGACCACTTGAGGCGAGATTGTCCGAGGATGGCTGGTGGTCAAGAGCGTGCTCCTGTTGTTGCTGCACCGCAGAGAGGTCGTGGGCGCGGTCGTGGTAATTTCCAGAGACGTGAGGAAGGTGGTCGTGGAGTAGCCCATGTTGTGGCTATTCAGCCTGAGGGTGGAGGCCAGGCGAGGGTGTATGCTCAGCGCGAGGGAAGGAATGATGCAGATGTGATTGCAGGTACCTTTACTTTGCAATCCTTGTCATTGCTTTCTTTGATTGATTCTGGATCTACGCATTCATACATTTTGCGTGAGCATGCTGAATTGCTTGGTTTGCCTGTTGAGTCTTTGGATGTTGGTGTTCGTGTCACTAGTTCTTTTGGTGAAACTGTTGTGACTCGTAAGCTTTATAGAAGGTGTCCTTTGGTTGTTCAAGAGCATGTCTTTCATGTTGATCTTATGGAGTTGCCCTTTTATGGTTTTGATGTGATCCTTGGTATGGATTGGCTTGCTGAGCATCGTGCTGTTGTGGATTGTGAGAATAAGCGGGTTTCGCTTAAGCTTGCGGATGATTATGAAGTGGTGGTGGTTGGTGAGAATGTGAAGTTTCTTGCCAATGTTGTTTCTACCTTGGAGGCGAGCAGGATGTTGAGGCAGGGCTGTGAAGCTTATCTGGCTTTTGTGATGAATCCTTGTTCGAAGGAGTTGAGGGTGCAAGATATCAGGGTTGTGAAGGAGTTTCCTGGTGTTTTTCCTGAGGAGTTGCCTGGTTTACCTCCTAATCGCGAGGTGGAGTTTGGAATTGAGCTGTATGAGAATACAACTCCTGTGTCCATTACTCCCTATAGAATGGCACCTAAGGAGCTGAAGGAGCTGAAGACCCAGTTGCAAGAGCTGCTTGATCGTGGTTTCATCCGGCCGAGTGTGTCGCCTTGGGGATCACCGGTCTTGTTTGTGAAGAAGAAAGATGGCACTATGAGGATGTGCATTGATTACCGTCAGCTGAACAAGTTGACTATCAAGAATCGGTATCCTTTGCCGAGGATTGATGATCTCTTTGATCAATTTCGGGGAGCTGCTGTGTTCTCTAAGATTGACTTGAGGTCAGGGTATTATCAGTTGAAGGTGAAGGATGTGGATGTGCCTAAGACAGCTTTCAGGACAAGGTATGGGCATTATGAGTTCCTTGTGATGCCGTTTGGTTTGACAAATGCTCCTGCTGCTTTCATGGACATGATGAATCGTGTGTTTCATGAATACCTGGACAAGTTCGTTGTGGTGTTCATTGATGATATCCTTGTTACTCGCGTACTGAGGAGGAGCACGAAGAGCATTTGAGGATTGTGCTGCAAGCTTTGTTGGAGAATCAGCTTTATGCTAAGCTGAGCATGTGTGAGTTCTGGCTTAGGGAGGTGGTGTTTCTTGGGCATGTGGTCTCAGCTGAGGGGATTCGTGTTGATCCTCAGAAGATTGAAGCAGTGATGAACTGGAAAGTTCCTAAGTCTGTTCAGGAGGTTCGTAGTTTCCTTGGTTTGGCAGGATACTACCGAAGGTTTGTGGATGGTTTTTCCAAGATTGCTGTTCCTTTGACGAAGCTGTTGCAGAAAGATGTTAAGTATGAGTGGACAGAAGCGAGACAGCAGGCTTTTGAGAAGCTGAAGATGGCTTTGACGCAAGCTCCTATCTTGATTCAGCCTGAATCAGGGAACGAGTTTGTGGTCTACAGTGATGCATCCTATGTTGGTTTGGGGTGTGTGCTGATGCAAGAGGGTAAGGTTGTGGCTTATGCGTCGTGGCAGTTGAAGGTGCATGAGCGCAATTATCCTACGCATGATATTGAGCTGGCAGCTGTGGTTTTTGCTCTGAAGATCTGGAGGCATTATCTGTATGGTGAGAAGTGTACTGTGTACACGGATCACAAGAGTTTGAGGTATCTGATGTCTCAGAAGGAGTTGAATCTTAGGCAGCGGCGTTGGTTGGAGTTGCTCAAGGATTATGATCTGACAATAGAGTATCATCCTGGAAAGGCTAATGTTGTTGCGGATGCCTTGAGTAGGAAGGTAGCTGTTGAGCTGAGAGCTATGTTTGCTAGCTTGAGTATATCGTGGGATGGTGGTCTTGTTGCTGAGTTGCAGGTGAAACCATCGTTGGTTCAGTTGATCAAGGATAAGCAGTTGTTGGATGATTCCTTGGTGTCTCATGTTCAGGATATCGCGGAGGGTAGACCTTCGGATTTCTGTTTTAATGAGGATGGAGTGTTGTGTTTTGGGAGTCGAATAGTAGTGCCTGCTGATGCTGAGTTGAGGCGTGCTATTCTGACTGAAGGTCATAGTAGTCCTTTTGCTATGCACCCTGGTAGTACTAAGATGTATCGTGATCTTCGTGATGAGTACTATTGGGTAGGTTTGAAGAAGGATGTTGCAGAGTTTGTGAGCAAGTGTTTGGTGTGTCAGCGAGTTAAGGCTGAACATCAGGTTCCTTCTGGTTTGTTGCAACCGTTGAAAATCCCTGAATGGAAGTGGGAGAGGGTTACCATGGATTTTGTATCTGGTTTACCTTTGTCTCCATCGAAGAAGAACTCTGTTTGGGTGATTGTGGATCGCCTGACGAAGTGTGCGCATTTCTTGCCTGTGCATACTACGTTCTCTTTGGACAAGCTGGCAGAGCTGTACATTGCTGAGATTGTGAGGCTGCATGGTGTGCCTAAGTCGATCGTGTCGGATAGGGATCCGAGGTTCACATCGCGTTTCTGGCAGTGTTTGCATCAAGCTCTGGGTACAAGGTTGCATTTCAGTACATCCTATCATCCTCAGTCGGATGGTCAGTCTGAGCGAGTTATTCAGATTTTGGAGGATATGTTGAGATGCTGCGTGATAGAGTTCCAAGGTTCTTGGGAGAAGCATCTGCCTTTGGTTGAGTTCACTTATAACAATAGTTATCAGGCGAGTATACAGATGGCACCTTATGAGGCTCTGTATGGGAGGAAGTGTAGGACTCCTCTTTGTTGGGCTGAAACTGGTCAAAAGTTGGTTTCGATGCCGGCCTTGTTGAAAGGAACCACCGAGAAGGTGAAGCTCATTTGTGAGCGGTTGAAGGCTGCTTCTGACCGGCAGAAATCTTACGCGGATTTGAAGCGTAAGGAGATAGAGTATGCGGTGGGTGATCGTGTGTTCTTAAAGGTTTCGCCTTGGAAGAAGGTGATGAGGTTTGGTCGGAAGGGTAAGTTGAGCCCTAGATACATTGGACCGTATGAGGTTGTTGAGCGTGTGGGTCCTGTTGCGTATCGGTTGAGGTTACCTCAGGAGCTGGAGAAGATTCATGATGTGTTCCATGTTTCTATGCTCCGGAAGTTTAGATCTGATCCTTCGCATGTGATGCCTGTGGAGGAAGTGGAATTGAATCCGGATTTGACCTATGATGAGGAACCGGTGAAGGTTCTGGATTCGGATAGTAAGGTTCTTCGTGGCAAGACCATTGAGTTGGTGAAGGTGTTGTGGAAGCATCGCGGTGTTGAGGAAGCCACGTGGGAGCGGAAGGAAGACATGCTGAAGCAGTTTCCTTATCTCTTTCTTTCAGGTAAATTTCGAGGACGAAATTTCTTAGGGGGGGAGAGTTGTAACGCCCCGGTTTTGGGCTTAGAAGTCTTGGGCGTTGACCGGTCGGTCAAAGTGCTGTTCGAATCGTAAGAGGTTAAATTAGGAAAGCCTAGTTCGGGTTGCATTAAAAATATGGAAAAATGTTCTAAAATCATCTTTTAATATAATTAAGTGAACTGTGAAATCAATTTTGGAAAATGAGTTTTGGAAGGGTGACATTTTGGCTAGTGACCAAAATGTAATTTTCGCAAGTTTGGTGGCTGTTTTATGAAGGGTTGAAACTTTGAATCTTTAAGGAGCTATTTACCCAAAGGGAGTTTCTCCAGATTTTTCTAAGATATTTTGAGTTATAATTCTGATTTTAAAGATATCATAGAGGAGGGAAAAAAACTCTTTTAGCTATTTTCTCAACTAACTTCTCTATTTTCTTTCTCTCTTTTTCTCTCAACCCAAACACTCCATTTCCAGAGATTTGTTTCTGATTTTCTCACCTAAAATCCTCCTTTCAACTCTCATTTGATTCCTAATCATTGTTTCTTCAAAACCTCTTCAATTGCTATTGGTTTCAACAAGGTTTTTGATTCCAAAAAGAGGAGAAACTCAAGTTTGGAGGTAAGAACGTCCTTCTCCTCTGAACCTCAAGTTCTTTACTGAAATTCCTAAGTTTTCAATCCTAAATTGATGTTTAATTAAAGGTTTTAAAGTGTTGAAATGGATCTTGGCTTATTATGCAAGATTTTGATGATTTTTGATGATTTTCGTTAGATCTGAGTAATCTGTGATTTGAGAGGTGTTTTAGATGTTAAATGATCTCTAAATTGATAAGGAATTGAGTTTTGATTGATGCAATCCCGGATAGGTTGAGTTTCCTAAGTTTAGCTTGTGTTTCAAGGTAGCTTTTGTGGTGATCTTGTGGATCTGATGTTGCTGGAGGTATAAGGTTGTTGTTAGGTTGTTTTTTAGATGTTTTATGATGTTAATGGAAGTGAGGTTTTGCTGGTTTATGGCTGGGCTTTGTTTAGAAGTGTTTTGGATGCATTTTTGGTTGTGTTTGGTGGCCGAAAATGGAGGTTATGTGAGAGCAGCGAGTTTAGGTGTTTTCATTGAAGCAATTAATGCATGATGATGCATTAATCCTCTGCTTTGATGTGTTGAAACAGGGGAGGCATCCTTGGATCCAAGAGTTGTGGATCCGGAGGCTTGATTTGGTGCTTTGGCTTGAAGCAAAGTGGAAATCGGTGAGTGAAAATGGTTTTCGGCTTTGAAACCAAGGTTTTGGGGGCTTAGTCTAAGTCTAAACAACTTTGCTAAGCTCAAGTGTAAGTTTTCGGATTTACTCTCTAGTGGTGGCCATGATTTTGTTGTGATGCAAAATGGTGAAATGCATGTTTTAGCATGGTATTTGCTGATGTTTTAAGCCATATGTTGAAGGTAACTCTAGGTAGGAGTTCCTTGATTTTATACATTGAAATAATGTGGTTTGATGCTTTGAAATGCATGTTGTAAATGGCTTGGTTTAATGCTTTAAAACAGTGGATTATATGATGAAAAAGATGTATATTGGCAAGTGATGTTTTGAAAAAGTGAAGGTCACTAAGGTGGTTAAAAGTCCTTGAGTGAGCCTTGTTACTTAAGAACATCAAGGTGGTTAAAAGTCCTTGGATGGTTCTTGTTGCGGACACTAAGGTGGTAAAAAGTCCTTAGGTGCTCCTTTCCATGGTGTTTAAAAGTCCATGGGGCCAAGGTGTTTAAAAGTCCTTGGGGCCAAGGTGTTTAAAAGTCCTTGGGGTGATTCAAGCATTGGACACAAAGGTGGTTAAAAGTCCTTGTGTGGTCCTTATTCATGGTGTTTAAAAGTCCATGGCCAAGGTGTTTAAAAGTCCTTGGGGCCAAGGTGTTTAAAAGTCCTTGGGGAAAGTTGTTGAACTTGTTTTAATAAATGAAATGTATCACTTGAGCCAATATGACATGTTAAGAATATTGTGAAGCATGAGATGCTTGTTTTAATGTTTATATTGAAGCATGAGATTGCTTGATTTAAAGTATGCTTTTGAGCATGTGCAAAGGTTGATTATAAGCATGTTTTATAAATGTTTTTAATTGCATTATTGAATGGTTTTTAAAGAGCACTCCTCACTAAGCTTTTGCTTACGCTCTCTCGTTTTCTTAATTCAATAATGCAGAGCACTAGAGTATCTTGAAGGGCAGCAAGAAGGGCAAGAGTTCAAGTACAAGTAGAGCTCAATGTATGGAAGGTTTTTGTTAAACATTTTAGCTTTTGGATGATTTGGCAATGGGGGACCAATGTGTATGTTTGGGAGGTGTTTGGAACTCCCTAAGTATGTTGAAAGATGATTTGAATGCTGGTTTTTGGATTGGATCCTTATATGCTTGTTGTGGAAGTTTATGCTTGAATAGCTAGCTTGTGTAGGAAGCATGCCTATAGAATTGGGGCTTTTTGCTTGTGATGTTGTTTTGATGAATTGATGATGCAAATATGTCCTATATATGTTGAATTGCATGCTGGTAAAGTTTGGTAGCATTTGGAGCATGTTTGAGTGATCAATTGCATGTTTTGGTATGCTAGTTTGCTGAATTTTGTGCAGGCGTTTCGGAACAGTGTGCACCGTTTCGGAACGGGTGCCGGGAATGAACCCAGGGGTCCGAAACGGGGTGCACCGTTTCGAAACGGTTTGGTCTCTGCCAGACCCCCGTTGCGGAACTGGTATCGGAACGGCCCGTGTTTCGGAACAGGGTCAACCTGTTTCGGAACGGTCGACCGTTGGGGGCTGACACGGGCAGTTATATGTTTTGAAATGTTTGCGTTTTGGTCCTGAATCTTGTTTGTGCAATTGTATGAGTTTGAGAAGTCCTTTTGAGCTGAAATTTCACAGAGAAGCATGAAACTTGACTAATTTCAAGTTGGTAAGGTTAATTTGGGTTAAGTCCTTTAATTTATCAGAAATTACAATTTGGTCCCTAAAGTTGTAATTTGTTCAATTGGGTCCCTGTTTGATCTCTGATGTTTGTGATCTTTGAGTATGTTGTTTGTGTGATCACAATTAGGGTTAATATGCATCTAGATAAGATTAAAAAGAAAAAAAAAAGGGTCGTTAATCAAGGTTGACTTTCGGGTTGACTTTGGTTTTCCCCGTGTGACTTTCTTAATTCAGGTCAACCGTCTAGGCCGGGTTAAGGGGGTTACACCTCAAAATGCATTCTTAAACATGCAATTAAACATCCAATCATGCTCCAAATGCTACCAAACTTTACCAGCATGCAATTCAACATATATAAGACATACTTGCATCAACAATTCATCAAAACAACATCACATATGAAAAGCCCCAAATCTATAGGCATGCTTCCTACACAAGCAAGCCATTCAAGCATAAACTTCCAATTCAAACATATAAAAGCCAAACACTTAAACCAGCATTCTCATCAACAATTCAACATACTTAGGGAGTTCAAAACCTCTCCCAAAACATGCACTTAGGTCCCCCATTGCCAAAATACCAAAAGCTAAAAGTGTTCTTAAGAAACCTTCCATACATTGAGCTTTACTTTCACTTGATTGCTTGACCTTCTTGCTGCCCTCAAGGTACTCTAATGTTCTGCATTATTGAATAAAGAAAACGAAAGAGAGCGTAAGCAAATGCTTAGTGAGGAATGCTCATAAAACCATTCAATAATGCATTTATAAAACATTTATAAATCATGCTTCAAATCAACAATTGCACATGCTCAAAAGCATACTTTTAACAAGCATCTCATGCTTCATATCATTACATGTCATATTGGCCACAAGTGATAAGTTCCATTTCTTTAAAAACAAGTTCATCAACTTTCACCCCAAGGACTTTTAAACACCTTGGCCCCAAGGACTTTTAAACACCTTGGCCCATGGACTTTTAAACACCATGGAAGAGGACCACACAAGGACTTTTAACCACCTTTGTGTCCATAGCAAGTATCACCCCAAGGACTTTTAAACACCTTGGCCCAAAGGACTTTTAAACACCTTGGCCCCATGGACTTTTAAACACCATGGAAAGGATCACACAAGGACTTTTAACCACCTTTGTGTCCATAGCAAGAACCATCCAAGGACTTTTAACCACCTTGATGTTCTTAAGTAAACAAGGCTCACTCAAGGACTTTTAACCACCTTAGTGACCTTAACCTTTTCAAAACATCACTTGCCAATATACATCATTAACATCAATTTATTCACTGTTTTAAAGCATTAAACCAAGCCATATACATCATGCATTTAAAAGCATCAAACCACATTTTATCAATGTACAAAAACAAGGAACTCTTACCTTGAGCTTCCTTCAACATATGGCTTATAAAAAACAGCAAATACCATGCTAAAACATGCTTTCAAAACAGTATTTAAATCATGCAATAAACCACATTGCATCACAACAAAATCATGGCCACCACTAGGGAGTACTTTCCGAAAACTTACACTTGAGCTTAGCAAAGTTGTTTAGACTTAAACTAAGCTCCCAAGACATTGGTTTCAAAGCCGAAAACCATTTACTCACTCACCGATTCCACTTCGCCTCTTGCCGAAGCACCAATTCAAGCTTCCGGATCAACAACTCTTGGATCCAAAGATGCCTCCCCTGTTTTAACACATCAAAGCAGAGGATTAATGCATCATCATGCATTAATAGCTTCAATGAAAGCACCTAAACTCGCTGCTCTCATCCACACTCCATTTTCGGCCACCAAACACAACCGAAAATGCATCCAAACCTCTTCTCAACAAAGCCCAGCCATAAACCATCAAAACCTAACATCCTTTAACATCATTTAACATCTAAAAAGAGCCTAAAAACATCCTTATACCTCCAGCAACAACAGATCCACAAGATCACCTCAAAAGCAACCAAGAAACACAAGCTAAACTTAGGAAACTCAACCTATCCGGGATTGCATTAATCAAAACTCAATTCCTTATCAATTTAGTGTCCAATTAACATCAAAAACACATCTCAAATCACAGATTAATCAGATCAAACGAAGATCATCAAAAATCACCAAATCTTGCATTATAAGCCAAGATCCATTTCTCATCTTAAAAGCCTTTAATAAAACATCAATTAAGGATTGAAAACTTAGGAATTTCAGTAAAGAACTGATAGTTTAGAGGAGAAGGACGTTCTTACCTCCAAACTTGAGTTTCTCCTCTTTTTGGACTCAAAAACCTTGATGAATCAAGTAGCAAATGATGAGGTTTTGTAGATATGTTGATTAGGAATCAAAAGAGAGTTGAAAGGAGAGATTTAGGTGAGAAAATCAGAAGCAATTCTCTGTAAAAGAAGTGTTTGGGTTGAGAGAAAATGAGAGAAAGAAAATTGGAAAGTTTGTTATCAAAATAGCCAAATGGCTTTTCCCTCCTCTTTTAATATGTTTAAAATCAGAATATAGCTTAAAATATCTTAGAAAAATCTGGAGAAACTACTTTTGGATTAATAGCTCCTTAAAGATTCAAAGTTTCAACCCTTTCGAAAATAGTCACCAAACTTTCAAAAATTACATTTTGGTCACTAGCCAAAATGTCACCCTTCCAAAACTCATTTTCCAAAATTGATTTCACAGCTCACTTAATTATATTAAAAGATGATTTTAGAACATTTTCCCATATTTTTAATGCAATCCGAACTAGGCTTTCCTAATTTCACCCTTTTAGATTCGAACAGCACTTTGACCAAACCGGTCAACGCCCAAAACTACTAAGCCCAAAACCGGGGCGTTACAGGTTTTAAAGTTTTGAAAAGATTTAAAATTCAAGTTTTAAAACTCAAAACCGACTTAAAATTTTTTTTGGCTCTTATATTACTTATCCTTCTTTTTGTTAGATCAAAAAGAATAATAAACAAGGCTCATCAAGAGAAGAAACAAGGTTAAAAGCAATAAACCAAACAACATAATATAGATTCATAAAGTTCAAATAACCAAACATAAAAACTTAAAGCAATAGAGTTTAAGTCCAATCCCAAACAAAGAAATCAAAGCATAGGTTCATAAAGCATGAATAATATAAAGGTGCAAGCTTAGTCCTAATATGATAAACTAATATGATATGCAATGAAGACCCCAAGCCTCGTCATCATCGTCACCATCAACATCCGAAGAATCATCATCGTTTTTAGCTTGAGCACGACGAAAGGTCATCCATTGACCATAGAAGGTAGAGAATGACAAGTCCATCGATGTTTGTTGATTCTCAAGAGTGGTGAGACAATTCTCCACTGATTGCAAACGAGTATTGATATCACCAAATCCTGAAGCTATGTTTGTATCCATCGTGTTGAGCCGCTCGGTGAGGAAAGCCATAAGAGCTTTATTGTTAGGACCCGAAGCTTGAGGTGGTGGTTCAACTTGAGGTGGAGGGGCTTGCCTATCAACACATTCCCATTGGCCAAGTGAGTAGCGGAACCCGGACTTACGGAGAGAAGATTCACCAATCTTGTTCTTGCGGAGTTTTGGATAATCATAGGTGCAATCAAAGTTGAGGGTACCAAAGAGATAACTTAAACAGTCTCATAAGTGAAAGATGTAAGAGCATCGGTTTAACGAATCTTCACATTATGGACCATCTCGGCGAACATAATTTTGACAAGATTTGGTTGTTCTCCTCGGCAAAAGCACTCTAACAAAAAATAATCAACTTGACGAACGTGGGAGAATTTACCTCTGGAAGGGCGGATGAACCATGAAATCATCAAGTGGAGGAACCGGTCATGAGCATCCAAAGACAGAACGGATTCGGTGTGAGCACCAAAGTGGTTCTCATCCTCAATGCCTTCATTCTTTAGCCCAAAAGCAGTCTCTAAAAAGGGTATGCTGATAATGAACTTCTTCCCCAAGAGATACGACTCAATGCCAATCACCTCGGTATGATCTTCATTATCAATGAGCAAGGCATTTGAGTAGAAAAAGAGGACCATATGCTTGTAGATAATATATGGTATGTTCAAGAAGGCCATGAAGTTCCATTCTTGCAAACGCCCTAGATAGCGGAAAGCAAAACGCTCGAAGTCAAGAAACAGGATATCAACAACACGCTCTCGACGAATGGCTATGTCCTTGATGTAGGTGAAACGATCCTTCATCTATTTAGTCCGGAGACTCTTGAGAAAAAGTTGGGTGACGTTAGGACGGATATTTTCTTGACTTGAGGCTTCACCCGTTAGAGTCGTCTTGTGTTTCTTATTAACGTTTTCCATAGAAAATTCCTAAACACATAAAGCAAGCAATTTAAAAATCTAAGTGTATGCATGAACATCCTTAATTCAATCCAATGACAAATCTCATTTAGGTTTTAAAGAAAGTCACTTTTAAAAACAATACATACAAAAAAAAATTGAAAGACAGTGAAAAAATACGAGTAAAAATTAATATATTGGAACAAAAAAATTTAAGATTTTGAAAATTTTTACATGTTTCTAAAAACCCAAGTTGCAAAACATATAACCTATAAAAAATTAATGTTTTCTAACCTAAAATCGAATAAAATCAAAGGAAAAAGAAAAAGATGAAAATATACCTTAAATAGGGATTTTGGATGAATGAATGGAATAACTTGCACAAAATTGTTGAAGCTTGCTTAGACTTGAGTTTGTGAGTAAAAGCCCTCAAGATTTGATGAAAAACAATGAGGTTTAGAGAGTTTTTATAGGGAAAAATTGGGTTTAGGGTTTTTAAGAGTTTTAATTAAAAGCAACTTTATCATTTAAGACTCTTTTTAAAGCTGTCCGCAGAGCCGTTTCGGAACAGGCACGATCGTTCCGAAACGTGCGTACCGAAACGTTGATTGTCGTTTCGAGTCCTGTTAACCATTCTGATACGGATTTGACCGTATCGAATCCCACGTGTTGACCAGTATGGAAACTCGATTCGATACACTTCTTGGCAGAGGCAAAACATTTCGAAACCCTTCTAGGCATTTTGAAACACCCTGGTCATAGATCACTCTTTTAAAGCACCCGTATCGAAACAGATTGGTCTGTTTCGATACGCCTAGGCCTGGAGGTGCAGATGAGGCTCTAATATTGCAGAAAAATGAATTTCATGAAGTCATATATGCATAAATGATATGAATGAGCAGGAATAACATGTATAAACATAAACATACTCCCTCTAACTATAAGCATGGATGAAATTAGGAATAAGAACTCATAAGCATGGCATTTTGCAAGATATCAAGCAATTTAAGCACAAAAAGATCCTATAAGGTCAAGATAGGCTAGTTAAACCTAACTCTCTCCTAAGGGACCAAAAACGCTCTTTATCTAAAGGCTTGGTGAAAATGTCCGCTAGTTAGTTTAAGGTGTCAACGAACTCTATAACAACATCTTCCTTAAGGACATGATCTCTAATGAAATGATGACTTATTTCTATATGTTTGGTTCTAGAGTGTTGGATGGGATTTTTGGTTAGGCATATGGCACTAGTGTTGTCACACTTAAGGGGTATGGTTTCAACTTTAATACCATAATCTAAGAGTTGTTGCTTCATCCAAAGGACTTGAGCACAACAACTCCCTAAGGATATGTACTCGGCTTCGGTTGTAGATAGAGATACACTATTTTGTTTCTTAGAGAACCAAGATATGAGCATACTACCTAAGAATTGACATGTTCCCGAAGTACTCTTCCTATCGATTTAAGACCCCCCATAATCCGCATTCGAATAAGCATGAAGGTTAAAGGTTGAGTCTCTAGGGTACCAAAGACCTAGACAAGGAGTATCTCTAAGGTACTTAAAGATTCTCTTAACGGCTATAAGGTGAGACTCTGTAGGACTAACTTGAAACCTAGCACACAAGCAAACACTAAACAATATATCCGGTCTACTTGCGGTAAGGTAAAGCAAAGATCCAATCATAGAGCGATAAAGCTTAGAGTCAACACACTTACCTCCTTCTTCTTTGTCAAGCTTTGTAGATGAGCTCATTGGTGTGGCTTGAGGCTTTGCATTCTCCAAGCCAAACTTCTTGAGCATATCCTTGATGTACTTAGCTTGATTGTTGAAGATACCATCCTTCATTTGTTTGATTTGGAGTCCCAAGAAGAATGAGAGCTCTCCCATCATGTTCATTTCAAATTCACCTTGCATTAACTTAGAAAAATCTTGACAAAGCAATTCATTAGTAGAACCAAATATAATATCATCAACATAAATTTGAACTACTAATATATCTTTGCCATTGTTTTTAATAAATAGTGTTGTGTCCATCTTTCCTTTCTCAAAACCTTTTCCAACTAGAAAACTCGAAAGTATTTCATACCAAGCTCTAGGAGCTTGTTTTAAACCATATAAAGCTTTTGACAATTTAAAAACATGGTTTGGAAAATTTGGATCTTCAAAACCCGGTGGTTGTTCCACATACACTTCTTCATTTATAAAGCCATTTAAAAATACACTCTTAACATCCATTTGAAAAAGGTTGAAATCATGATAACATGCATATGCAAGCAACATCCTAATAGCTTCCATTCTAGCTACGGGTGCATAGGTTTCATCAAAATCAATTTCCTCTTCTTGAGTGTACCCTTGAGCAACTAGCCTAGCTTTGTTTCTCACTATGTTACCACTCTCATCTAGTTTATTCCTAAATACCCATTTAGTTTCTATAGTAGATTGATTTCTAGTCCTTTCAACTAATATCCACACTTTACTTCTCTCAAATTAATTTAACTCATCTTGCATGGCCATAATCCAAAAATCATCTTTTAAAGCTTCTTTAATATTTTTAGGCTCAATGCATGAGATAAATGCAACATGATTAAGAATTTTAAGAGAAGAGCGAGTAGTTACCCCCTTGGATGGATCACCCATGATTTCACCACCTTTGACATAGTTGTAATCCCTTGGGTAGCTCACTTCATTTTCCTCAAGAGCCAAGTCCTTCAAGGCTTCAAGAGGTGGATCTTGTGTATCCTCTTCTTTAGTTGGAATCTCATCCTCCTTTGAAGTTTGTCCTCCATCATAGGCATCAAGGATTCCTACATCATCATCATTACAAGAATCCTTCTTCGGAAGGAGGTTATCATCGAATACAACATGAATAGACTCTTCTACTACTAAAGTTCTCTTATTAAATATACGATAGGCTTTAGAGGTTAAAGAATACCCTAAGAAAGTAGCTTCATCACTTTTAGCATCAAATTTACCTAAGTTGTCTTTTCCATTATTTAAAACAAAACACTTGCAACCAAATGGATGAAAATAGCTAATGTTAGGCTTTTTAGACTTTAAAATCTCATATGGTGTTTTCTTTAAAAGTGGCCTAATCATTACTCGATTTACAATGTAGCAATCGATGTTTGTGGCTTCCGCCCAAAAATATTTAGGTAAATTGTTTTCACAAAGCATGGTTCTAGCCATTTCTTGTAAAGTCCTATTTTTCCTCTCAACTACTCCATTTTGCTGAGGAGTTCGAGGAGCCGAAAAGTTGTGGCTAATACCATTTTCATTTAAAAACTCTTCAAAACCTAGATTTTGAAATTCGGTTCCATGATCACTCCTAATGTGAGAAATCTTAAGTTCAAGATCATTTTGAGTTAATTTTGAAAATGTGATGAATTTTTCTAAAGCCTCATCTTTAGTACTTAAGAATAGAACCCAAGTAAATCTAGAATAGTCATCAACAAGTACAAATGTATATGATTTACCACCCAAGCTCATAGTTCTAATAGGCCCAAATAAATCCATATGAATTAGTTGTAAACACCTACTTGTAGAAACATCATTAATAGATTTAAAGGATGGTCTATGTTGTTTACCCTTAGAGCATGCATCACATATTTTATCATTTGAAGACTTGATCATGGGTAAACCTCTAACTAGATTTATGGAAACTAATTTTTCTAAAACACTAATGCTAGCATGTCCTAGTTTCCTATGCCATAGCCATGCATCATTTTCATTTTGTGCAACAAAACATGCATGGGATGAATGAATATCATCTAAATGCACCATGTATATATTACCTATGCGATGACCGATGAGCATTATATTATTTGATTTAATGTCAACAATTTGCATCCATTTTTATCAAATAAGACATTAAACCCTTTATCACACAATTGACTAATGCTCAATAAATTGTGTTTTAGACCATCGACATATAAAACATATTCAATGAGTATAGTAGAGTGATTACCTATGGATCCAATACCTTTAATGTGGCCTTTGGAGTTGTCACCAAATGTCACTACTCCTCCACTTTTTGGCTTTAAGTCCATGAATCGACTCTTGTCTCCGGTCATGTGCCTCGAGCATCCACTATCAAGGTACCATGAGTTTTAGCTTTGTGCGTTGGCCTTGTAGCAATGCTCCCCCTACAAACAAAGAGTTAAACTTTGATTTTTGGTACCCAAATCATTTTGGGTCCACGAGTGTTAGCTCCCAAAAGCTTAGTTCCCTTAGGAATCCAATGTGACATGGCATCAATATTATTAGACTTGACAAGTTCCTTAGGAACCCATACACTTCTAATTCTTTTAGTCCTATTGTGCCTATGGAAGCCATTTTGTTCGTAGTTATTGTTCTTTCTTTTAGGTTGGTTTGATCTAGATGATTCACCTATTTCATTTCTCACATTACCAACACTCTTGAAAGACAATTTAAGCTCATTTAACACCTTTTGGTTCTCACTATTGCATTGAGAAATAAGATTGTTTAAGTCTACATTTTCATCTTGAAAGAATTTAAGTTCATCTTGTAAACCTAAGATACTTTTTCTCAAATTTTAAGTTATCTTGAGAAAGTGAGTCATTTTTAGCATTTAATTCCAAAATAATATTTTTATTTCTTATGACGGACTCTTTATACTTCTCAACTAACTCATCATATACCTCTTGTAACTCATCATAAGCATCATGCAATTCATCAAATGTAAAATCAAAAGATGATGAGTTAGAGGTTACCATGGAGGAATCCTCCTTAAGAGCCTTGGCCACTTTGTGTTCCTCTTCCTCGGATGACTCCTCATCACTCCAAGTAGCAAGCTTGACTTTGAGCTTCTTCTTCTTCTCAAATCCCTTCTTCTTGAGTTGAGGGCACTCGAAACGAATATGACCCGATTTTTTGCACTCAAAGAAAATGATTTGATCCCTCTCTTCTTTGTTTTTGGTCTTGAAGTCCATTTTTCTTTGAATCTTTCTACCCCGGTTAGACCTCATAAATCGTGAGAATCTTTTGGCTATCATAGGAAACTCTTCTAGGTCCTCCTCCTTACTGGAAGTGCTCTCCTCATGTAGAGAAGCTTTGAGAGCCACTCCTATCTTCTTTTTCTTGTTTACCTCAAGCTTTTCCACTCTTCTCTCTTCCTTCTTCCTTTCATCTTCCCTTCCTTGCTTCATGATCTCATGAGTTAGGAGAGAACCGACTAGCTCATCAAGCTTGAGTGTCTTCAAATTTTTGGCCTCAATGATGGCAGTTCTCTTCCTATCCCAAGACTCAAGAAGTGAGTAGAGTAGCTTCCGGACTAGTTTGTCTTCCGGGATTATCTCTTCAAAACCCTTTAGCCCATTGCCGATCGTTGAGAAACGATCGAACATCTTCGAAACGGTTTCGTCGGGCTCCATTTTGAAATTCTCATAGCTAAGATTGAGAATTCCAATCTTTGTCTCCTTCACATCACTTGTTCCTTCATATGTAGTCTCAAGTGTATCCCACACTTCCTTAGATCTTTCGATGGAGGAAACTTTGGAGTAGATGTCGGGACCGAAAGAGCAAAACAACATGTGAAGAGCTTTATCATTGATTTGAATCTTCTTTCTCTCTTCTTCACTCATCTCATTTTTCTTCTTTGGCACAAGTCTTCCTTCGTCGTCTCTCTTCATCAGAATAAAGGGACCATCTTCAATGGCATCTGAAACTAGATAATCATTGGATTTAATGAAGAGATGCATCTGGTTCTTCCAAAAAGGGTAGTTATCATCGTAGAAGAAAGGTGGTTTGGTGGTTGATTGAGACTCGTACATGCTTGACCCGGAGGTAGATGCCATGGCTTGCTTTTGTAGTTGATCACACTCTTCCTAGGAACTCCTCTTGTGGTTGTTAATCCTTCAAAGAGGTAGGTTCTGATACCAATTGTTGAGGGGATTAATGAAACGATATAAGCCAAGAAGGGGTGAATTGGATTTTTAGAACTTTTGGTGGTGGAGTGGAAAATTAAAAATTGTTAGACAAGAGTTTTTAGAGTGGTTCAAGTTCCAATTGAACTCTACATCCACTACCTTAGCTTCACTAAGGATTTTCCAACAATCCACTAATAGCTCTTCCCCTTTTCTAGGCTAAGAAGGTAACATTTACAATACCGGTCAAATTTTCTACCCAAAATTTTACACAGTCCTCACTCATGTGATACAAAGAAGTTTAAAGCTAAGACTAGTATCTCTCAATACAAAATATATCCCTTTTACAAGCACTCAACCCAATTGAACATATAAGAATGGAAATTACAAAGTTCACAATTGGGGTTTATAAGAAATATGGGATTTTTGCACAATTGCTTGGATTTTATGTTTGGATAATTCTTTTGGGGATTTATAGTTGTTCTTGGAGCTTTTAGAGGTCCCTTTTATACCTTCTCATTGAATTCTAGTCGTTGGGGTTGTTGCCTTCATTAAAATAGCCGTTAGGATGTTATCTTCCCTCCATAAATGCAGTCTGCAACTACCCGTTCCGAAACGCCTGACCCTTTTTCAAAACAGACAAAAATAGAAAGAGCCGTTGGGGTGTAATAAATAGGTCGTACTGAAACGGGCACGATCGTTTCTATACGCTAAGAGCTCGTTTCGAAACTCGTTTCGAAACATTTTGCTACTGTCAAAGCATGTATTGAAACGGATTAGAAGCGTTTCGATACGCCTTAATGATATTTTTAAATTCAGTTATAAAACTTCAACGGTCATATTTTAAAACCAAATTTGAATTCCGTTTCAAAACGTTTGAGGTCGTTTCGATACCGTCGTATCGAAACGGTTCAAATCATTCTGTTGTTCTTCATCTGTTTCGAAACATGTTCCGAAACAGAGGTTAACAGTTTCAAAACGTTTTGAAACGCCCAAAGGCCGTTCCGAAACGGTGACTTGAAAATCACTACTTTGACTTGGTAAACACTTAGAAAATATTTGACAAGTTGAGGTTTTGACTTATACATTTTTCTTTAAACACATAGAGAGGTTTTGAGGACTTAAAAATTCATTTTTTTTCTTTTTCAATTTAGTCCTTAAATCCTTTGTTATATCAAAACCAATTTATTGGTTTCACACTTCCAAAAATGTACGAATGTGTTGCCTTGCATCTTCATGAGGCGATCAACCAAATTCACCAATTGAGTTTAACATGTTGAACATCACCGGTTTGAGTTCGAAGTGGCCTACTTGAATTTCAGGAGCTACAATCCCAGGGTTGAGATCATCCAAGATCGAATTTAAATGATCTCTAATAGCTCGTGGATGAACTACAGCTCCGTCATTTGCTGCAACATCAGGATCTTGCGGATTATCACCTGGTTGACCTCCTTGGTTACAACCTCTATACATGACTTCTAAAGCTTGTTGTATAGGCCTTCTTTCATGGAAAATATGTTCAATCTCAAGAACTATTGGTAGTATGGGTTCGTTGGGTCTTCCTCGGGTCATGCAACAGCACAACACCTAAAAAGATAAACAAAAATAGCTAGTTAGTCTATACAAAAAGAAGAAATAAAATGGTGCAAAAACTAAACTTAAAATGACCAATTGCCAATCCCCGGCAGCGGCGCCAAAAACTTGTTGCGTTGTAAGGGTGTACTATAAATGATACACAAATAGTGCAAGTATACACATCGAACAAGTAATACAATGATGAGTGAGTATTATCTCCACGGGGATTGGAGGTAAATTAAGTCAAGTTCAGGCACACACAAAAAAAGACTAAAATGTAAGTGAAATAGCAAGTGGGAACATGGCAAGAAATGCGATAGCAAACAACCGAAATAAAGCTGAGTTAAAACAAGGATACTTCAAACGTCCTCTCATGTGTGCGAAGCTCTCTAATGGAATGATAGGCTAGGCTTGCTAAGGACTTCTATGTATAAACCAAAAGAATACCTCGACCTTACCCACAACATGCTCGACAGAGCTTACAAAGATGTTTCTAAGCTATATCTAGCAAGAAACTTGATAGCAAGGATGCTATGGCAATACTTCTCAGCGTAAAGCCTAACAAACAAATATCCTTTAAGTTCTACTCATTTTAGTCGTTGAAACTCTATCCTTATCTCTAAGGTGAGTTAGGGTTTTGCCTCTCAACATCAAACCCCATTGTCCACGTTGATCTAAGCATAACTCTCTCGAATATTAAGCTATCAAACTCTTAAGCTAAGGCTAACTCTCGAAAGCTCTTACAAGCTTAGGGCATAAAATTGGCTTGATTTCATACATCCTAAGTAAAAAGGCATGAAATGTTAACTGTTTACAAGATTGACATCGTGGGTGGTTCCGGTGACCCGAATGTGACACATCGAATTGAATCAGATCACATGTATCAATTTGGTGTTACAGAGATTCAACCCTTATTTTGTGTCTATTTGGAGATATGACCGTTAAAGATTACGACAAGTATGCATCAAGTTTTCAAAACATAAACACTTGAAGAAAAAAATCTACACCCACCAGTTATGAGTTACATTGTCGGTGGGTGTTCATAACCCCAACCTTTGTGGTATAATCACACTTTTCGTACATGTTAGATATAAAATGAATAAAATAAAACCGTCCCCAACCAAACTTTTCTAATTCAATTATTCTTTGAATCCTAATTAATTTTAAAATCAATAAAATTATTCAATTAAACGATCAAATACCATACAAATACTCTGGCCTCCAGACAATTGATCCTGACTCCATTCAATGTTTTCGCGTATAAATATGTGTTTAACACATGTTTAATTTCTTTTTACAACGCATCAAAGTATCTTCAGAAGGCAAGTGTAGTTACTTGTTTTTATCCGGCCCATTTTTTATCTTATTTTATTTTGGTTTTCAGTTTTATTATTATTATTATTATTATTATTATTATTATTATTATTATTATTATTATTATTATTATTATTATTATTATTATTATTATTATTATTATTATTATTATTATTTATCTTATTTTATTTTGGTTTTCAGTTTTATTATTATTATTATTATTATTATTATTATTATTATTATTATTATTATTATTATTATTATTATTATTATCACGTCAGTTATGAGAAGATTACAAGAGATTTGTCTAACAAGTATGGAAAGTAAAGTTATGTGCTTATATCGAAAAAATTTTAAGATTCGGGTATTTTTGGGCCACGATGTTTTTTTAGGAACTGACCGTCTTTCAGTTATCTTTCCAACACATCTTAAAACGCCACAATCAAACGTCAGGAGCTCAAGATATGTTCATTTTACTGAAGACAACGCGTGCAAAAAACTGGATACGAGTCCAATACAGGAATTTAATTTTATTACGAGTTTTCAATTATTTCATTGATTATTTGTAAGGGTAAACTACTCCAATGACCACCGAACTTTAGGGTACGCCCTATTTTGACCACTGAACTATCGAACTCGTCAATCAGACCACTAAACTTATTAAATTGACCTATTTTGACCACCGCCGTTAAAAAACTAACGGAGGGGTGACGTGGCAGTTAACGAAAATTTTTAAAATTTCACATTTAGTTCATGTTATTTACTTATTATATCAATTTGGTCTAAATTTTAATTTAATTAATTAAAATTAATCATCCAATCGGGTGATGTTAATTAATTTATGGTCATATTGAGTGTAAGGAAAGTGGTTTGGTGCCCAAGTAAATACATTATTCCCTCTCCGAGAATATTTAGCATTAATATAGAAGATATCATGCTTTTGGGATTTTTGATATTTTTAGAGTTTCTTGAACCCTATAAATAGATTTCATTCTTATCTAATTTTCACAGAAAATTCTACAGAAAAACGATGTGCATAAGCGATAGAATAAAAGTTCTCTCTTCAAATTTCTATGAGTTTCTTTGTTCAAGATTTCATCTAAATTTTTGCTTCAAAATAATGAAGATTCAAAGCGGTTACGACGTGTAAAAACTCATCCAACAATTTTACATTTTAAACATCATTCTTGCAAATTTGTAGTTGAGGTAATAGATTTTTAAAACCCCTTACGAGGATTTGTTCAAAACGCATTCTTTGGATTCCATTTCATGTATGTTCCTTTTAGTTTTGGCTTACGTATTGCTATGTGAATGAATGTTTTTACTTTATTTTGTTTTGTTTCTATGTAGAATTTGTGTATGTTTGTATATACTATATGTGTTTTAATATTTATGGCAGCAATTGTAATGTATTAATTGTATTTTTTATTCTATAATATATTTATGTATACTTATATATCATATAAGCTACTATAATAATGTAGATTGACTTGTTTTTACCAAATATGCATAGCATTTTTTATTATATTATTCTTTTTTACTAATTGATATATTTTTCTATATATATATATATATATTTACAATGTAATATTGTGTGTACTATATATATTTAATATGTATAGTGTTTAATTAGATTTACTTTTTATTTGTTTATTTTTTTAGATTTATGTTTAGAATTTAGGTTTAACCATTTTAGTCATTAGATTAATTTTAAATCTTTTAGACCGGATTCTTAGTAATTTAGTCCCTAAACTCAAGCCAAAGGTTTTAGACTCTTCAATAATTTATCTCTAACTAAAAGGTAAATAATTTTAAACTTTTAACTTAGTCATTAGGTTTTGAAACAAATTTTATTATTAATATTAGTATCACATAAATTTTAATGAAGCAAGGTATTTTCTCAAGTGTGGATAATCCTCAACTTTCCCCTAACCTTTCGGGAAATGTTCGAAAACTCCGATTAGAGACTATACTCTCGATTTTTTTATTAATACTCTAATTCTCAATGCATTCGGGTTTGACCGAGGTTTTCTTAGCCATGTGTAAACTCGAGGTCATTTTATATTAATCTTGTGTAGACATGCATTCGAATTACGAGAAAAAAATTAATATTAATGATCATGTAAGAGTCGTTTTACGAACGTTGTGGAGTACTAATCTTTCCCAACACGTAACCGTGTCCTCGAACCCTTATTTTTGTTTTTTCTGATTTTCTTTAGGTTTCCGATCTACGCAATTAAAAGATTGGTGGCGTTTTTTTTGTGTCGACAGTAAGTAATATTTTTATACCTTGGTCCGATTGAATAAGTCTATTAATAAAATAAAGTATGAAGACTTTGATTAAAACATACAAAGTTATGTCCGAATAAAACTAAGAATTAAAGACTTCCATTACAAACTCTGCAACTCAACAATCAGAGCATAATCTAATGTCATACGAGACATTTATTGGATTTCTCTCACCTCGTATTCATGAAAAATCTGAAGTGGAGACTGTTTCGAAACTGGACGATCTTCCGACCAGAGCTCCAAGTTTACGGTCCCTGTTCCCCAGTGGATGAGGCACTTATAGACCTCACCGACATCGAATCGATTGATGAGCTCTAAACCGAGACATTTATCAACGAGCTTCCATTCACCTGGATTGAAAAAACACGTGGGATTTTACCAATTTAAAAAAACAAGCAAATGGAAGATCAATGATTCATTCCCAAATCATGCCGGTTATTAATAAAATTGGCTAGTCAAGGATATTTTTCAAGAAATAAGATGAAAACCAGCCATTGATTGAGATTCACCTCTTAATTTCTCACCTTTTTTCTCGTTATTTTTATACAAAGGAGGCAGCAATCTAGAAAAGGGGAGGAGTTCAAAATATTGGAATTCGAATATATAAAAGCCTACTAAATACCGCCTTTTAAGGGTGACTACAGGAACCAATTATGTTATGACCCAAATTTATAATATTTTCCACTTTAGTTAAAGGTAATTTTGCAAACTTCTACTTATTAAAGATAGCAATCATGGAAATTGTTAAATTTGAATGCATGTAGCATTACCGTTAGGCAGAAGATTCCCTTGGTAAAAAATTTCTTCATTTTCGGGCCAAACTTCGTGCTTAGTGCCATCAATGGAGGTAAATGCAACAAAAGTTTCTGTTGGGTGCAAAAGAGAGAAAGTTGGATGAACTCTCAAGCAAACCAGCCTACAAAAGAAAACATTGATGACCATAAATGTTAAATATGATGAATTGTGAAAGAAATTAACATACTGCAAAATGGAAATAATGCTTCAACTCAGGGTTGAATGGAAAATTTGACCAGCTAAGAATTGCACAAGTAGGGGTGCTTATCGAGCGAGTCTATCGCGAGTTGGACAGTGCTCAACTCGTGTTCGTTAAAAAACTTTGCTGCTCGACTCGACTCGTTGCTCGTTAAATTTGTGCTCGACTCGTGCTCATTAAAAATATTTGTTACTCAACTCGACTTATTGATCATTAAGCTCGAGCAACGAGCTCGGCTCGTTGCTCGTTAAGCTCACTAAAAAATTTACCTCATTTTTTAACTAAAAGTAAATTTTAATAATACTTTATGAGGCTTAATATAAACATAAATGAACAAATTTAACCAAAAATTATCAAAAGAGTATATAAAGCACTTTCAAAGTCTAAATTCCAAACTATCAATCCACAAATACACCAAACTAGCATATTAAAATTAAAGTAACAATCCACAAGTTCATCAAACTAACATATTAAAACTAAAGTAACAACCCACAAATACATTAAACTAACATATTAAAAGCATTCTTGAAAAAAAAGTTCAATGATACATAACCAATCTTGCAATTACTAAAAAAATATTTTAAAAAATTAATGAGCTGCTCGCGAACTTATCGAGTCGAGTTAGACTTTGCTCGACTCAACTCGTTAAGGTCTCGAGTCGAGTTCGAGTCGAGCCAACCCGAGCTGAGCGTTTACCGAGTTTTGACCGAATCGAGTTCGAGCTGCTCAACTCGTTAAACACCCCTAGCAACAAGTAAAGATATAAAACGGGAACGGAATAGTTCAGATAAATTGTAAAAGAAACTATCTCACATTAATTTCAATCGGTTTGAGTCAGTCCAATATTATCAAATGGAGTATTAGTTCTCTTATTTTCAACCTGCCACGTGCCTTCGAATTATATTTCACATTATAGGATCCATAACTTCACATGCAACTGATCCAACCATAACCCATCTATTAACCACAAGTTCAAAGTAATTCCTATTTTAGGTACATGGGAGGAAGACAAATGGGAACTAGGATTCGGACCTTGGACCTTATTCCTTCTTAGGGGTCAGACTCAGAACCACTACGACAAGCCTTGGGTGATTTCTACTAAAATTAAACGAAGTTTCTTGCATGAGCTGAATAACAATAGGTAAATAAGTTCAATCTTAACTAGAGGTCTAAGAATTTTACAGGGACCATAAATGTAAAGCCAAATCACAACTGGGAAAAACATGCCCACTAATTACAAAACATGAGAAGCAACAAACAAACAGAATGAGCAAGATTCATACAATTGGTAACAAGGGGAGAGATCCAACCAAATTATAAGGCCATATCAAACCCTAGACTTAACAAAGCATAAAATTACCTCTTCAAGTACTCTTTGCTTGCTAATTTTAGACTGGGGCTCCCTAAGTATATGTCATCTTCTCTTCCCATCTCTAATTCCAACATATTACTACTAGTATGCAACAACTACTTTCTGAGTTCTCAGGAATCTATCAAAGGTTCACAATCTACATGTTAAAGCAATCTCATTGAACGTATTATTTTGCTACCCACTCGTATTAATATGTTTTATTTTTCACGGTCATCCCGCAAAATTGATCGTTAACTAAATATTTCATCATGTGTATAAACACAAATCCACTTCCTCCACACGTCATGTTTTTGCTAATATTATCAGGAAGCCTTAAATCAAACTAAATAATCAAGACAATAAAAGAAAAAGGAGAAAATCTGAATGTGAAAATTGAAAAAACCTTGAGAATCCGCCAGATCCAGCACCAACTTTGCGACCTAAAATGCTGGACTCAATGCGCAAAACCTTCGATTTATCTTTGGGAATGGCTATATGCCGTTGAAGAACCAAACCACCACCAACATCACCTTCTAACAGAACAGATTCATCCTCTCCTGCATGCTCAACATCTCTCCTACATGGAATGAATTTTTTTATCAATAAATATATGCACAATATAAGACTGCAACAATGGAGCCTAAAATCTTCAGCTAATTCTTCGTCTTCATCTAATACTGCTCACCAGAAAGAACTTCATAAACCAAGGAAACAATAAAGTCTATACTGATGATTATTTGGAAAAATATGTCTGAAGGATACCAGCAAGGAGTACTTCATACTAGAGTAGCAATAGCAGATGTGATCCACTAAAACATATTTCATTTCTTGCCTCACCACAATTTTCAACCACGTGCCAGAACTTTGAAACAGTGTTTTTCACTTTCATTTTTGGACTCCTTAAAGAACTATATCAAATAGAACCAGTGACGAGCAATCAGAAGAAAGGGAATCTAAGTTTGATTTAGAAAATATTTATCGCTTCCTTAAAATTTGGACTCCTTAAAGACCTCTATCAAATCAAACCAGTGATTTTTCACTTTCATTTTTGGGTAAAGCATTTACAAATTATTAAGACGGCTATCAGAAGAAAGAGAATCTAAATTTGATTCAAGAACAATATGTAAATCTGTTCTTAATAATTAGAGAACACAGCAATATTTAGCAGCTTCAGCATCTAATGATATATTTTATAAGAGAGGAAAAGATAATCCACGAATAATTAGAGAACAGAGCGACAAGTCTCCGTCCGTAGGTTAAACCAATAGTCACAATCGGTGCTAAATGATGTCAGATTCATCACCACAATCATCATATAATCAAAAGTTTGCTTATAAATTTACTTAGAAAATTTCATTTTGTAAGTCCTTGTGACCAAACAATTTCTTAACTAGAAGTCCAGAAACTCACTGGATGACAATGTATTCCTCTGTACATCCAGCAGACCGATATTCCATACCGCTATACTCTTCGTATCCGTTAATTTCAACCCTGCTATGAAGCCATTGTCTTCCTGCATTAAACAGAGGGAAGACAATCAGTATAAGTGACAACATCATTTATCTTACTTGATATCTTAGGATTTCTTTGGTCACTAACCCATTTTCCTCTTTTACTAGGGCTCTCATTCCCTATCAGAACCATAAAGACTAGAAGTTTATTTGACTAAAAATATACTTTCCCCATTATTTCTTGATACCAAAGCAAAAGGTAGTTGGTGTGATGTGTTCATTGATAAAACTATCTAGTATATCTGAAGTCAACAGAAAGGTCAAAGATAACTGGAGCTGGATTTATTTATATGTTTCCTGTAGTCCAGTGAGACTACCTATAAGAAGAGGGATTAATCTCGATTCATCACCTGATCCCCCATGTGACAAGCCAAGATGACTAAGACTACTTAAATATAAGTTACTTGGCGTCATTTAATCTAACCACCAAGATTTATGGAAATATATATGTAAATATATAATATGCAAATTACAGATGAAGTACCATATGTCCTGAGAATCACATAACCAGACTGGGACTATGTTGTTAGATTCAAGTACACAAACATTTCCAGCTACTAGTACTTTGATGCTTAAATCTTGGGATACATTGCATACCTGTAGGAAGGTGAACCATGGAAATAATTCTACCCCCAATCCAGGGTACTATTTTTAATGACCAATCACCATTTTCCAGTTCAATTGGAATCCTTGAAAGTTCTCCTCCCTTGTGTCCAGAAACATCTTCTACATCAGGAATATGCTTAATTCTTTCTGCATATCAAAATTCTCACATTAAAAAAATAAAAAAAATAAAAGAACATATCTTCAAATAATATAGAAAAAATATATAAGGAAATCGTTTGATAACATCCAATCTTTTGTCCACAGCAGGTTGTCAAGTTAATGCATGTTTTCATATGTTTATGGTAAAAGTTTTAGAAACAGAATTCAGGATGGCAGGGCCATGCACCACTCAAATCCCCTATATCATATATAAAAATGAAACTCTGATACTAATAGAAAAGGAAGCTCAAACCAAAGATTTGTGAAATTCTTGTTAGAATTGACAAAGGGTTACGCAGCGTTATATTAACATGAAGCAAGCAAGTGCAGATTTGAAACAACTTCAAAACACATTCATATCAACACAAAAATGACATACATATAAATGTCAGATTTAAACTGAGTCATTTATCAACCATGTATTGGATGTTAACTCATTTTATCAATCAAAAGATGATTTTATGCATTAGGAATGAGACCTGGTTGAAAAAGTTTAAAAATATTAATAAAAGATGGAGATTTGCATGAATGAAATGAGTTAAACAGGTTACATCCGCATTCACCTAACATGACAAAATGTACTCATTAAATAGACTAAATTAAGCATACTTTGTAACATATTCCATAAATGAATAATATTAAGAAATGCCTTAATTAAAAACATTATCTTCAGGTCGGCAGAAAAATATAGATCTAGGGCCAAACAAGCAGCTTATCATAAGACAACAAAAGGCCATTGTAAATAATAAGAGTTGATGAAATTTAAATTAATTCATATATATGAGCGTTCGTCAAGAAATGAATTGAGAATAGTGGCTTTGAAGAGACAAATTTACCCAAACGTAATCTATGATGCTCTTTGCTGGAGGATATCAGCTTAGAGACCTCAATTTCAGAAGGCATTTCTATTTGCAGATCCTCCCCATCTGTGCCCCATGCGTCAAGCTGTTTAAAATCAGACAGATAAAACTCTTTTTCTGCATGCTCCTAATTTATTTTATATGAAAATTTCAGATTCTTTGCAAAATAAGACATACCATTGCACCTTCACCAAGCAACAGCTGAACATGTAGGTGACGGTTTGGCCTCTTCCACAACCCTTCAGTCTTAGATATTTTGACAGTGACAACTGACGATTTAAGTTCCGCAACATAGTGAGTCAAAAGATATTCACCTTCAGTAAACCCATATCCATCACCATCATCTTCAAAATGAATGCCTTTTGCTTTCCCTTTAATAGAAAAGATTTAGCTTTAGGAAGTGCTTATATCACTGGAAAATTATTCAGCATGAATCTTTAGGGAATGAACTGTAAGTTATACCGGTGTAAGTATTTGTATTTAATTATTAGTAGTAGTTTTAGTTAATGTCTACTACCTAGAAGAGTGTAAATATACAATATAAATTGGACTTCTAATGTAAGTAGGATTAAAAGTCTAAAGTAAGTAGGACTCCTAATTGTACTCTAAGTCTTATTCTAAGCCTATAAAAGGGTCTATAACCTTTGTAATTTATTCAATGAATAGAATACAAAAGAGAGAGTTTTCTGTTTTTCTACATGGTATCAGTCTAATCGATCCTAATTCAAGAAACTCAAATGGATCATTCTTCGACATCCATTGAGCAACAATCTACAGCAGCAACTAGTGGTGGTAAGAGTGTTTTTTCTAAGCAACAAATGGAGGAGCTTCACAGGTTGTTTGGTAGGTTTACAACGCCTAGTGATGGGAATCTAGCCCTAGTAGAAGAAGAAGGTAACTCCAGCCACTCTTTACCTACTGCACTTCTTTCCACCAAGGCTGCCTCATCCTGGATAATTGACTTCGGGGCCTCGGATCACATGACTGGTAAAAGGGCATTATTTTTCAGTTTTACACCTATTAGTTCTGACAGCTCAATCAAGACTGCTGATGGCTCTCTATCTCCTATTAAAGGGAGTGGATCAGTTGTTGTTAATGAAGACTTTTTACTTGAGGGAGTACTATTTGTGCCTAACCTTACATGCAATTTGCTTTCTGTTAGCAAGCTTTCTAAAGATTTAAAGTGCTCCTTGATTTTTAATGACTCTAATTGTATTTTTGCAGGCACTGGAATCAAGGAAGAAGATTAGCAGTGCTAGCTTGCAAAATGGCCTTTATGTTCTTCACAACAACCACAAACCTTTACCTCCTAGCCAATTTCTTGTTTTACTCCTTTAGAACAAACAGATGATGCAATGTTATGGCATTTCAGGTTAGGCCATCCTAATTTTTATTATCTTGCAAAATTATTCCCTGATTTATTTGTTAACAAAAGTCCAAGTTCCTTTAAATGTCATATTTGTCCTCTTTCTAAGCAAACAAGATCTTATTTACCATCTCTTTATAAATCTTCACAACCTTTTTAAAGTGAAGAATGTCAGTAGATGTTTGGGGTCCTTTCTAAAGTGAAGAATGTGACAGGTAGTAGGTGGTTTGTTACTCTCATAAATGATCACAGTAAAACCACTTGGACTTATTTGCTCAAAGACAAATTAGAAGTTGCATCCATTTTTGAGAGATTTTACACCAATGTCAGTAGTCACTTTGGTACAAAAATTCAAACCCTAAAATCTGAGAATGGGGGTGAGTATTTTTCCAAGACCCTAAGAGATTTTTTTGCTAAACATGGAATTGTCCATATTACATCTTGCGTAGATACACCACAACAAAATGGGATTGCAGAAAGAAAAAACAGACATTTGTTAGAAGTCACTAGGGTTCTCATGTTTGCAAATAATGTTCCTAAATATTTGTGGGGTGAAGCCTTGTTAACTGCCACCTATCTCATTAATAGGATGCCCAGCAAAATTCTCAAGTTTAGGACACCTAGGGATGTTTTCTTGGAAAGTTTTCCTAATTTTAAGCCTATGTCTTCCGTCCTTCCCTTGAGAGTCTTTGGTTGTAAAGTCCTTGCCCAAAACATAGATCCCTCTAAAACCAAACTTGACCCTAGATCATTAAAGTGTGTCTTCGTTGGTTATTCTTCACTGAAAAAGGGCTACAAATGCTTTCATCCTCCTCGAAATTTTTTTACTTCTGTGGATATTACATTTTTTGAGTAGGTCCCTTACTTCTCAACGGCCGCAACTCAGGGGGAGAGTTGGGATGTGTTCCAGCCTCAACCAAATCAGATTTATTCTTTAGTTTCTTCAGTACCTTTATTTTTTGATAATCCTGATTTTTTGAAGTCTCAGAATTCTTCCTAAATGCCTATTCCTTCACCCATCATCTTAGAAACAATTTCATCACCACAAGTTACTCCTACACCTCCTCACACCTCATCTAATCCTACTCCTAATCCTCCTAAAGAAATACATGTTTTTACCAGAAGGAAAAAGTCTATCCCAAAGACTATTTTGCAATCTGACACTTGTCGAGAATTGCAATTGAGTCCAGTTGTCAGTGAGGAAACAAGAGGTAATGAGGTAACTGAGATTCCTACCCACTTGCTTGAATTTGAGAATTTGCCTATTGCTAAAAGAAAAAGGGGTTAGAGAGTGTACAAAACACTCTATTCAAAGGTATGTTGCTTATAGTAATCTAATGTCATCCTTTAAAACTTTTACAGCTCGTTTAGATGAAGAGGAAATACCTACAACTATTGAGGAGGCATTACAAATTCTAAGTGGAAGAGGGTTGTTGAAGCACTGGAAAAGAATGGAACCTGGTCAGTTGTTGATCTTCCACAAGGAAAGAAACCAGTAGGCTGCAAGTGGGTCTTTTCCATTAAATATAATGTCGATGGGAGTGTGCAGAGGTATAAAGCTAGACTGGTGGCCAAAGGCTTCACACAGACCTATGGAGTGGACTACAAGGAGACTTTTGCCCCAGTAGCAAAATTAAACACTATCAGAGTGTTAATGAGCTTGGATGTGAACAGTGACTGGAAACTACATCAATTGGACATTAAGAATGCCTTTCTTAATGGAAAGTTAGAGGAGGAGATGTACATGAACATTCTGTAGAAATTGATGAAAACTGAAGGCTTTTGTGAGGATGGCTGCTAGTCGGCCTCCTATTGGGATATATGATAGTGTAGCTACCCCATTGACAATTTTTTCCGAAATAAAATACTTGTCTATCTCAACATGTTTTGTTCTGTCATGTTGAACTGGATTCTTTGCAATCTGAATGGCCGATTGATTATCGCAAAGACTCTCAAATGTGTCTTCTTGGTCAGTGTGTAATTCCTTTAGCAACTTGAGTAGCCAAATTCCTTCACACATTCCTAGTGCTATTGCTCGAAATTGTGCTTCAGCACTGCTTTTGGATACAACCGATTGCTTCTTGCTTCTGCAAGTAACAAGATTTCCCCAAACGAATGTGCAGTATCCACTTGTTGATCTTCTTTCAGTGAATTCTCCTGCCCAGCTTGAGTCTGTAAAGATTCTGACAGATCTGTCTTGTGTCTTTTTAAACAGTAAACCATGTCTAGGAGTTTTCTTCAAATACCTCAGGATTCTGTTTGTTGCTGTCATGTGTTCTTCATTTGGATTTGTCATATGCTGACTAATCACATTAACAGGAAACGCAATGTCTGGTATAGTTAAGGATAGATAGATTAGTTTTCCCACTAACCTTTGAAATCTCTCTTTGTCGACTAAAGTACCTGTTTCTTTGGTGAATTTCAATCCAGCTTCCATTGGTGTATCTTCTGGTTTGCATCCGAGCATCCCTACTTCATTAAGTAAATCGAGAACATACTTCCTTTGATTAATCACTAGCCCTTTACTTAACCTTGCTACCTCCATACCAAGAAAGTATCGAAGTTGTCCCAAATCCTTTATTTCTAACTCTCTCTGTAGAAGAGTTTTTAAGCATCCGATTTGCTTATCATCATCTCATGTCACAATTATATCATCTACATAGACAATTAAGATAACTCTTTTATTTTTCGAAGTTACCTTAATGAAAAGTGTATGATCAGCTAGTGATTGCTTGTATCCATCTTTCAGAATTGCTTTGGTGAACCTATCAAACAAAGCTCGAGGAGACTGCTTAAGGCCATACAATGATCTGTTGAGCTTACAAACTTTCTGATGACCTTCAATTGATCTCAAACCTGATAGAACTGTCATATAAACTTCTTCCTCAAGTTTTCCATTCAGAAATGCGTTATTCACATCTAGTTGGTGTAACTTCCAATCGGAGTTTACAACAAGACTCAATAATACTCTAACAGTGTTGAGTTTAGCCACTGCAGCAAAAGTTTCTGTGTAGTCGATCCCATAGGTCTGTGTATAGCCTTTAGCCACAAGCCTTGCTTTGTATCTCTGGACACTACCATCAGAGTTATATTTTACAGTAGAAATCCACTTACAACAAACAGGTTTTTTACCTTGGGGAATATCAGTTATTGTCCAGGTACCATTCTTCTCAAGAGCACTAATTTCTTCTTCGACGGCCTTTCTCCACTTGGGATGCTTTAATGCTTCATCAATTGTGGAAGGGATTTGCTCTTCATCTAGGCTTGTTGTAAAGGCTTTGGATGGACTCAATGAATTGTAGCCAACAAATTTCTGAATAGGATGTTTAGTGCACTTTCTAACCCCTTTTCTAATAGCAATAGGAAAATCATCAAGATTAGGGATAGTATGCTCACTGATTTTATTACCTTCCTCCTCCATATTGGCTAATAGACTCAAATCCAACTCTCGGCAAGTGTCATATTGCAAGATTGCCTCAGGTACGGTTTTCCTTTTTCTTATATAGGTCTGAAATTCTTTCAAAGGTGGAGTAGGTGTTTTTGAGGAGTTTTGAGGAGGTATGGGAAGGAGTAGGTGTTTTAGAAGAGGCTGGTAAAGGAGATGTAGGTTCAGATAACAAAGGTGAAAAAGTGTTTGCGAGCTATTACCTATGGTTGAGGAGAAGAAAGAAAAAGTGAAGGCTGAAAATCATCCTAATTCTCCCCCTGAATTGCAGCCTGAGAAAAGTAAGGATCTTGTTCAAAAAAGGTAAGATCCATAGTAACAAAAAATCTGTGAGGAGGATGATAGAACTTGTAGCCTTTCTTGAGTGAAGAATACCCGACAAGAACACACTTCAAAGATCTAAGATCTAACTTGGACTTATTAAGTGTTGAATTATGGATAAAGACAGTACAACCAAATATCTTAAAAGGTAAAACAAAAGAGAGAGGCTTAAAATGGGGGGTAACTAGTCAAGAAAACAGATTGAGGGGTTTGGAATTTCAAAACCTTACTCGACATACGGTTGATTAAGTATGTGGCAGTTAGTAATGCTTCACCCCACAAGTATTTCGGGACCGAGCTAGCAAATAGAAGAGAACGAGTTACTTCAAGAAGATGTCTGTTTTTTCTCTCGGCAATTCCATTAGTCGAACCAGAATTGGTCTGAGTGAGTAGAATAGAACCTTCAGTAGGATTGGATTCAGAGAGCATGATTGTTCTTGAGAATGGATATCAGCAGTCTCTAGCAGATCATTCATTGTTTTCCAAGGTAACTTCTAATAGCAAAAGGGCTATCTTAATAGTGTATGTGGATGATATAGTTTTGACAGCTGATGATGAAAAAGAAATAAATCATCTGAAAAACTTGTTGAGCAAGGAATTTGAGATAAAAGACCTAGGAAAACTTAGATATTTCCTAGGTATGGAGGTAGCCAGATCAAGCAAAGGGTTGGCCATTAACCAAAAAAAGTATGTCTTAGATTTACTCACTGAAACTGGAATGCTAGGCTGCAAACAAGTCGAAACCCCTATGGATGCAGGCTTGAAATTCAGTCAAAAGGAAAGTCCAAAAACAGATAAGGGGTTGTATCAAAGGTTAGTTGGAATATTAATTTATTTATCCTTGATTAGACATGACATAGCTTTTCCAGTTAACATTGTTAGCCAACATATGACTAATCCTACTGAAGAACATATGGAACCTGTAAAAAGGTATCTAAAAGGAACACCAGGCCATGGCTTGATATTCAAGAAAACCTTGGACAGGACAATAAAGATCTTCACAGATTCTAGTTGGGCAAGTGAGCTGACAGATAGAAGGTCAACCAGTGGGTATTGTTCTTTTGTCTGGAGAACTTGGTCACTTGGAAAAGCAAGAAGCAAACAGTTATTTCGAGGAGTAGTGCAGAGGCAGAATACAGATCATTAGCCCTTTGAATGTGTAAAGGAATCTAGTTGGTAAAACTGCGAAAGGAACTAGGAGTGAGTGAAGAAGAAAATTTTGAAGTATTCTGTGACAATCAATCTACAATTCAAATTGCCAAGAACCCTATTAAACATGACAGAACAAAGCATGATGAAATTGACAGACACTTCATTGCAAAGAAGCTCAAAAGTAAAGTGACAGTCTTAAACTATGTCCCTACTGAAGAGAAAGTAGCAGACATTCTATCAAAGCTTTGCCAAAAGCTTTTTTCCAGAAATTTAAATTCAAGCTAGGATTATACAATGTATATTCTCCAGCGTGAGGGGGAGTGTAAATTATACCGGTGTAAGTATTTGTATTTAATTATTAGTAGTAGTTTTAGTTAAAGTTTACTACCGAGAAGAGTGTAAATCTACAATATAAATAGGACTTCTATTGTAAGTAGGATTAAAAGTCTAAAGTAAGTAGGACTCCTAATTGTACTCTAAGTCTTATTCTAAGCCTATAAAAGGGTCTGTAACCTTTGTAATTTATTCAATGAATAGAATACAAAAGAGAGTTTCTGTTTTTCTACATGAACTATCATACAAAATTCTTTCAACTTAATTTACTTGCACCATGGAGTTGAAATGGATATGTGTTCAACACATACATTCCATTTTTTACTAAGTTTTTCCTGATATTTGGAGGGAGCGGACTTCCATAATGTTTATAGGATATTACTGGCCATGTAATTCTCAAAAGATAAGCACTCAAACCTTCATACCTTGGAAGTCCACAATCCTTCCCTCAAGAGATTTTACACTTAACTATGAGATGAAGTTGTTTGATGTGTTTTATTAGGAAACTTCCCAGTTTTATGGTCACAAAGTTTCAAAGTTTGAGGCCTCATTAACAAACAATAAGGATGAAGGCCCATTTTGTATCATTTCTTATCCAATCACCAATCATAATTCTACGCGTCACTTCTAGGATTGGCATATTTGCCAACCGCATAGGTTTACTCTAAATCATAAAAGCATCTAAGTTATCATACAGAGAAAGACAATCTTTCAGCTAGCCTTATATAATTTAGTATAAAAATCAAGGATGATACTTTTAGATTCCAAACTAGCACAATGCGAGAAAAACACAAGAGGATACAGAAAAGTGTATGTATATGTCAAGATTCATAATATGATCAGAGATGGTGGAGGTGAATGAACCAAAAAATAATAGAATAATTACGTCAAGTTACTTAAAAGTACCATGCTCATCTAACGCAACAATTAGTGTTAAATCATCCGATTGGTTAGATTCAGCAACATGCTGATGAGGAGGACCCGAAGGTATAATATATCCACCTTGCAAATATAAAGCTGGTAAATCCTGCAATGTCCAGAGAAAGAACAAGTAAAAACAAACATCTGCAATTGGCAAAGCTAGATGCTCAAAAATTAGGAAGCTAGTTGTCTTGCAAAGTATACCGGATGTGAATCATCAAAGTCAAAGCTCAACCAAATTCCTTTAGGCAACAAGGGCTGTAATTTATCAGACCCCAGATCTGGCATTATGCTAATAGCAAATAATAAATTGTCAGAAAATATGTAAAACAAGGTAAAATATAAGATAGAATATCCTAAAACTGACAACTTATGGGTACTAAAATTTAGCAAATTTTTATGTTCATAGGTAACAAGTTCATACTAGGAAGAATCAGTTTCAATTTGCTAGTTAACTTGTTAAGAGCATCTTGTAATAAAATTCAAGATGAAACAAAGATCATATAATAAGGGATCAAATTTATGCTTGACCTCAATTTTAAGTTAAAGATAGTTTACAATCTATTGCAAAAGGGAATTGTTTCTTAAAAGGGTCTGAAGTATGATTCTTTTGGTAGCATAGTTCATGACAAATTTGATTTGTTTCAAGCCATTTTCAAATCATGTTATCCTGTTGTTCCTAGAATTGATAGTAGACACTATTTTAGCTGTGATTGCTTTGCAAACAATGGCACTTCATTTGCCTAATAAGTTCCAAATTTAAAAAAAAGGCTTCAAAATAGTTGGATGACAAAAAAAGAGAAGTTATGCTGAAGAATACAGCCGTATAGCACTAGTGTAGGTTGTAGACGATAGACTTCAATTATTGCAAATATTATCTGTTAATTATCTGCTAACAATTTAGTATTAATTCTAAAGGGATAGAAATCTTTGTATTCAGTCTATTTAAAGGCCTTGTACCGATGCATTATTCAATTCAATATTGAGAATTCATTCTTTCTCTACAAAACAGTATCTCAACTAATAACATGGTATCAGTTGCTTAGGTTTTTTTTCAATCCACAAAACCTAGAGAATGCATACCCCTCTAACATCTGAAATTAGTTTAGGCTCTGGCGTATAGTACATGCAGCAGCAGCCAAAAGATCAGCAACGAGCAGCTTGGGGAATTAAAACAGATGGCTGGGAATACACCAGTAAAAACTGATCAAAGCATGACCATGGCAGCAAACGAAGGTAGATTTTCCTTTGCAAATACCGCTGGAAACAAAAATTTCATTCCTTGGATAGTCGATTCTGGGGCTACTAACCACATGACAGTAAATAAAAGTCTCTTTCTTACTCCTTACAAAGCAACCTTGTCACAAGAGTGTGAAGATAGCTGATGATAGTTCGATGACTGCAGTAGAAGGGATTGGAACAGTTTACATTAACAAGGACATTGTTCTTTCCTCTATATTACATTTTCCCAACCTAAAATGCAATTTACTCTCAGGCAATAGATTATGTGATGTTTTTCAGTGTTTCACTTAGTTTGATTCTGTTGGTTGTGTTTTTCAGGAAATTGCTTCGGGAACGGAAATTGGCAATGCTAAGCTATGTAGTAGCCTTTATCTTCTTGAAGGCCAACCTCTTCCCAATGGACGAGTTCGCTCAAGTTGCACCTTTAAATCCGTTAGTTTACCCCCTCTGTCACAGACCAACTTCCCACGACCGAGCCAGCCGCACCCATAGGTGCTGACCTTAGCACACCACGTCCTTCACCCAACCGAGAGACCCGAGTAGTCGCCAACACCACGCACCAAGGGGCCATGCACAACGTCCTTTGTGGTGTCCGCATCCTAAAGAGCCGAGCTGGGCCACTTCCAGCGCACCATGGGGCCTTGCCAAGCACCCCATGTGCTGCCCACAAGAGTTGGACCTGAGGGAGCCCATTACACGCACCCGAGGGGGCCTTGCCAAGCACCCTCCATGCCGCCCAAGCCATGGAGCCCGAGCCTGCACCCGACGTGCACACCAAGGAGGTCGAGTCTGCACCCGACGTGCACACCGAAGGGCCTAGGGGAAGCCCATCCGAGTTGCCCACACCCCTAGGGCCCGATTTAGCACCTAGCATGCTAAAGAAGAAGTTTTGGACACAAGAACCGGGCCATGCTAAGCCCAATCCGCCCAAGAGACCAAGATCCATCAAGTGTTGTCATCTTTTGACCAACACACATGGAAAGATATCATCCATGGAGCCTATCTGAGGAAAGTCTTCTATGACAACAAATATGTGATGTCATATCTTTGTAATTGAGGCAACTTTGTTTATATTAGAGTGTTGCCATGTTTAGGAAGATAGCATTCATCCATAGCCCTTGGATCGAATCGCTAGAGACCGTTAGATCGAGAGGGCCAAGGCTATAAATAGTGTAAGTTATCTGAGAAGTGTTAGAGTTTGAGGGAGAGTGTAAGTTATCCGAGAAGTGGTAGAGTTTTATTTAATGTGTAATTAGAGTTTATTCCTAATCATTAGTTTAGATTTAATAGAAGTCTTATTTAAATTAGGGACAAATATTATTTAAATTAAAGATAAAAGTATAGTTTTAGTTATATTAGAACTCTATATCAGCCTATTTAAAGGCTTACTCTGTATACATTTGATAGTTAAGAATAATAAGAAAATACAGAGAAACACATTGTTCTCTCTGGAAAATATCCTGTTTATCTTCTTCAAACAATAAATCCCTAACCTCCGATTACACACAAACCACCCTTATTCGTTGCATCTCCAGCCACCATGGCTCCTTTCTCACATGGTATCATGAGCCAACAACGATCTTGATGTCGTCACCACTGCTACCATCTCTGATCTGATTTTTTTTCTTCTTTTCATATGCACATTTTTTTTTCGCTGCTATCATTAGGCCACGCTCGTTCCTTGCCTTCTCCTTCGTTGGAATCTTACATCTCTGGTGAAATTTTTGCTTGTTTATTTTTGTTGTTTTGTTGAAAAGGTTATAGTTTAGCCTTAAAAAAAACTATTTGGTTCTATCTTAGCCATCAATCCTAAAAAGATAGGAGAAAAGGTTTTAGTTTAGCCTTAAAGAAAAACTATATTATTTTTCAAGGGATTCTACATCAAAAATCCGAGCTGGGACTCTAGTACGTGTAACTACCAGCTTGAGGGAGAGTGTAGATTCCTGTGATCGTTATTGAATGGAAGCAGCTACTTAGTCCGTGAATGGCAGAAAAAGCTGGAAGACATCTCAAAAGATGCAAAAACCAGAAAAAGATCATCACTGACAGAGGAAAGCTGGAAGACATCTAAGGAAGGTGCAAATCCAACAACTACAGCAAAGTTGGTAGTCATCTCAAGAAGGATGCCGAAACCAGCAACATTAGCTGCAAATTTTCAACAATGACCGTGCAAAGAACAACATGATTATATCCTAGTTGTTCAACTCAATGGCTCCCGGAAAAGGGAGATTTTCTTTTTCTCTAAGAAACAACAGAAGAAATATGAGTAGGGCATCACATTCAAGATCCAAGCTGGTGCTCTACTACGTTAGCTCACCAGCTTGAGGGGGAGTGTAAGTTATCTGAGAAGTGTTAGAGTTTGAGGGAGAGTGTAAGTTATCCGAGAAGTGGTAGAGTTTTATTTAATGTGTAATTAGAGTTTATTCCTAATCATTAGTTTAGATTTAATAGAAGTCTTATTTAAATTAGGAATAAGTACTATTTAAATTAAAGATAAAAGTATAGTTTTAGTTATATTAGAACTCTATATTAGCCTATTTAAAGGCTTACTCTGTATACATTTGATAGTTAAGAATAATAAGAAAATACAGAGAAACACATTGTTCGCTCTGGAAAATATCCTGTTTATCTTCTTCAAACAATAAATCCCTAACCTCCGATTACACACAAACCACCCTTATTCGTTGCATCTCCGGCCACCATGGCCCCTTTCTCACAAATAGGGCCCTTCCCTCACCATTGTAATCATTCCACGCATTCCACATTTCACTCTTCCTTGTTTTCCTTGAGTATTAATAAGAGAAAGCATCGAGTACTCTTTTCTCCCCGTCTAGGCTTAGGGGGAGTTTTTAACGAGGCTCTTTGCTTAGAAAATAGCTTGTCTCTCTTATCTTTCTTTGCCTAGCCATCATCACCATTTTCCACAAAGCTTCCGCCGCATCAAGTTCTAAGCACTACAGCTTAGATATTCGAAGGCTGACTTAGTCCTCGACTTAAGATCGACGACTAAGGCCGCACGGGTTAGCGAGTCAAAACCTAGCCCCGTGACAAGCGGTATCAGAGCTATTTTCCGCATCCGTACGAGTCGAGATGGCAGGCGACGGATCCGATCATGAGCACAGTGAGCGCGAGAGCCGACGTGTGACACAACAAACCGAGAAAGCCAAGAGGGCTAGTTCCAAGGACCGAATCACGACACTTGAGGACAAGGTCATCCGCCTTGAGAATAGCATGATCGGAGCAAAAGAGAAGCTCGATTTAGTTGAAGTTCGACTATGGGAGTTGGGACAACAGGATGACAAACTCAAGGAGGAGTTCCAAGGAATAATCAACGAGGTCAATGAACGTGTCGATCTACAAGATGGATCCCTCAGAGACGATGTGAAAGCACTCAAGAAGATCGTGGAAGATCTTGCTAAACAAGACGAGGTAGCCGCGCTCAAAAAGGAGATCGAGGATCTCAAGAGTGAGGTGCTTGTTTACAAAGCCGCCGTGAGAAATGGCGTGTGGCTAGCTCAGCGAGGGTGCTAGTCGATGTCCCGAAGCCGAAGCACTTCGAGGGGACGAGATCAGCCCAACAAGTGGAGAATTTCTTGTGGGGGCTCGAGCAGTACTTCAAAGCATCGTGCATCATCGAGGATGCCGACAAGGTAAGTACCGCGTCAATATATTTAAGTGATAACGCTTTACTTTGGTGGAGACGCAGGTGCTCCGACGAGAAACGTGAAGGCACTAGTGTTCAAACGTGGGACGAGTTCCAAACGAAGCTCAAAAACCAATTCTGTCCCGGAGATGCCGAGAGAGAGGCGCGATCCAAGCTTAGACATCTTAAGCAAGAGGGATCAATCCGAGACTACGTTCGGGAATTTAGCGAGCTACAACTCCAAATTTTCGATCTTAGTGAGAAAGACGCCCTATTCCATTTCATAGACGGGCTAAAGCCGTGGGTAAACACCGAGTTAGAGAGGAGGGACGTGAAAGAGCTCTCCAAAGCCATTGCCATTGCCGATTCATTAAAGGATCATAGTGTTGATCGAAACAAATCGCCCAAGTCCCAGCCACGTTCGAATCAAAGGGAGGAGTCATCGAATGGTAGTGGTAAGCCATCGAATGACAAGTCCTATCGATTCACGAGGCCTCGGGAGAGGAAGGACCGAGGTCCATTGAAGTGCCATCATTGCGGTGGACCACATTTCATTCGGGATTGCCCGAAAAAGACGAGCCTTTCCGCCATCCAAGGAAGAGATGGAGAAGAGGACGAGCTTGCCCAACATGGTCCCATAGTAAGTTCGCTTCAAGCCAAGAGTGGCCGAAAGAAGAAGAGATTTATGTTCGTGGACGTGGTAGTTGCCGGCAAAAAGCTAAGCGCGCTTGTGGACAGTGGAGCATCGGAGTTGTTCGTGTCCGAGCAAGCGGCCAAGCGACTAAACCTTCGAGTTGAGAAGGTAAGTGGATGGATCAAGACCGTCAATTCCGAGGAAGAGCCAATTGCGGGAGTTGCAAATGGCGTGGATCTTCAAGTCGGAGATTGGCACGGTAAAGCTTCCATCAAGGTAATCCCTTTAGATGACTACGATTTCATTTTGGGCTTATCTTTTCTTGAACGGGTTGATGCACTTGTCTTGCCCAAGAGGGATGTTTTGTGTATTTTAGATCCCCGCCAACAATGTGTTGTGCCAGTGAAGCGAGTAGTGGACAAGAACACCAAGGCGTAAGCAACAATCCGTTTCGTCGAGAGAGTGCCCAAGACGAGAGTCAATGATGACGAGACCATGGAAGAGTCCATGGAAGTCCCCGAGGCAAAGGGACGAGTCTTTGAAGAGATCAAAGACGAGAAGCCTTTGGAGTTGCCAAAGACTTTGCCACCAAGGAGCATGGCGGTTCGTGAGATGGAGTTTCCATCCGAGTTTGATGAAGTGGATCGAGTTGCCAAGGAAGAGGGGCTAGCAATTTTCTATGAAGAGTTGCAAGCCGAGTTTGACGAATGGTCAAAGTCCATGGACGAGTGGCATGAGCCCATGGAACCGAACCAAAGCATCGTAATGAAAGTGATGCCCAAGCCCATTGACGAGGGGCCAAGCCATGCCAGCAACACTTGCCTTGGGTATCGACAAGGCAAGGTGGATCGGGCCGACAAGGACCTTAAGTCCGAGGTAAGTGATTCTTTATTTGAAGAATCCATTCTAACCCATGGTCATTTGGACGTTTGTAGGATGCCTACAAGATTGAACGAGGGTCCAAATCGAGACATGGGTAGAGCGGCTATCCTAGTCAAGCCGTGCGACAAGGATAACAAAGAACCGAGTGACGAGGTGGTTGGAACAAGCCGAGAGCCTCCAACCTTCATTCAAACCGAGGGACAAGTGCTAGAGAGTACCGAAGTGGGGCTATTCCAAGACCCCGCCATCATCACTTGCCTCGAGTATCGAGAAGGCAAAGTGACCCAAACCCACAAGGACTTTCTGTCCGAGGTAAGCGAGCCATGTTTTTATGAAAATCTAAGTCTAACTTGTTTTGGTTCTGTCCACAGGTCGTCAATGAGATCGAGCGAAGGACCGAGTCAAGCCAAGGAGCAAGTAGGCGAGGAGGCCTACAAGGTGGAGTCACCACCAAAGGGGCGAGTGGACCAAGCTTGCATACCCAAGCCGTGGTACGAGGAGTGGTGCGAGATGATCCACACATGGAATGGATCGAGCCAAGCACAAAGCAAGGCGAGCGTCTCCTTTGACAAGGAGGCACCAACCATCGAGACGGGCCAAGCATCAAGGCAGAAAGGCCTTGCACTTTGGACGGGTCATCCCAAAGCCGAGGGTAATCACGAACTTGTCAAGGAGTGGCAACCGTTCGAGAACGAGACGGTTCAAGATCCAAGGCATGAAAGCATTGCCACTTGCACGAGAGTTCCCTTAGCCAAACGGGAACATGACGAGGAGCCGAGGCTGTTCGAAGACGAGACGACCGAGACTCATCATTGCCTATCGACGAGGGCGTCGATAGATTCAGTGGGGAGAATGTCACAGACCAACTTCCCACGACCGAGCCAGCCGCACCCATAGGTGCTGACCTTAGCACACCACGTCCTTCACCCAACCGAAGGACCCGAGTAGTCGCCAACACCACGCACCAAGGGGCCATGCACAACGCCCTTTGTGGTGTCCGCTTCCTAGAGAGCCGAGCTGGGCCACTTCCAGCGCACCATGGGACCTTGCCAAGCACCCCATGTGCTGCCCACGAGAGTTGGACCCGAGGGAGCCCATTACACGCACCCGAGGGGGCCTTGCCAAGTGTCATGATCGGCTCTCTTTGTATTGTGACCCGACCATGACAAGGCTATCGAGGACCGAGCAGATGCGGGCCGAGTGATGATTCAAGCAATCCCTAAGGAGCTATCAAGGCCAGGATGCGAGTCAAGGTGCTTTTCGAAGGCGACGGGGCCCTGTTCAGAAAAGTGTCCCCGTTTCGAGCATCCTAACGTCTACTGCGGGCATTCCTGGTATGTTTTATTAGCTCTTTAGGGGGAAGTGATCGGGTGTCAGGTCTCCACCCTCCCCCTCGCCATGTGCTAGCAGCCGAGCGGCCATGGTGTAAGTGACCCTCTCCTAGGCTCGAGTGGGGCCTAGGTGTGCGGGCATCGGGGCCAAGCGGATGGCACGATGTCTCCCTCGGGTGCTGCCCGTGGGACGGTTTGGGGCCAAAGGGCCCCATATCGCGCCCTGTCCGGAACCTAGAGGTTGGTTCCCTGCTGCCGCTATGCCCCGTGGGCATGTGACATTGGACTAGCGTGTGGCTAGATGGATAACGAGACGACGCTTCCGTGAAAAGACCGTGGGAATTGGATCGAGTAAGGCTGACTCGACTAGGATGTGTTCCTTTTCGAGTGCCGCACGGCATGCCGATCGGGCTGGGACGGTACTACCGTGACAAGTGGTATCAGAGCTAGGCTAGTGAGCCTGACCGTGTGATCGTGTTCTTGGCTGGTGAGCCTGATCGTGGATGTTGGCTAGTGAGCCTGATGGTGGATTTTGGCTTGGGAAGCCTGGTCGAGGATTGCGATGCGAGCTTTGTGTTCTTTAGTTGCTCCACGCCGAGCGCTACTATGCTTGGAAGTAGGCAGGGTCGAATGACGACCAGGCCAACCGCTCTTTGGGTTGGAGTAGGCAGGGTGGGAAGGCTACAGCCAAGCGCTCCCAGAGGGGAGTAGGCAGGGTGGTCGAATTCCACGCCGAGCGCTTTGATTCAAGGAGTAGGCAGGATGGTGTCATGTCACGCCAAGCGCTCCATTCATAGAGTAGGCAGGGTGGTGCAACGTTACGCCAAGCGCTTCCAGAGGGAAGTAGGCAGGGTAACTGGTTATCTGGCGCAGTGGCGCATGTTACTTTGGCACAAAGGTGCCCCGTGGATATTGCACAGTGGTGCTTGCGAGTTTTGCCTAGTGGAATCAGTACACATGTGGTGTCTGTCGTTAACCACTATGGTTGTGTTGTGCAGAGGCACATGTGAGATGAGTAGCTATGGGGAAATCAGTGCACAGAGGTGCCTGTCGTTAAACCCCATAGCGATCGAAGCATACGCGGTGCTCGATCTTGTTAGCACGGTGGTGCTTGTTGGGTGATTGTCGAGTAATCAGTGCACAGAGGTGCCTGTCGTTAAACTCGGCAACTGACCTTGCGCAGTGGCGCGTGATAGCACAGTGGTGCTTACTAGATAATTCGAGTGGAATCAGTGCACTAGAGGTGCCTGTCGTTAACCATGACGATTATTCTAGCATGGTGACGCTTGGTATTTGTGGCACAGTGGTGCTTATTCTTTCTTTGCAGGTTAAGCAAAGTTGTGATGTGACGCGGTGGCGTTTGCGATGTAAGGCACAGTGGTGTCGGTTTGCAATTGGCTTAAAGGTGACCAAATTGCAGGTTAGAGCGTGGTGTTGCTCTCGTTAACGCAGTGGCATTTGTGATTCGAGCACAGGGGTGCTCAGTGGTGTTTCCGCACCAAGCGCTTCGTGGAGGAGTAGGCCGGGCGGGATGGCGATTTGTGTTGACTCCGGGCCAAGCGCTTCTGGTGAAGGAAGTAGGCAGGACGGGATGACTCCGGACCAAGCACTTCCGGTTAAGGAAGTAGGCAGGACGGGAAAATGTGATGAGACTCTACGCCAAGCGCTCTCAGGGGAGAGTAGGCAGGGTAGGACAATGGTGACATAAGTAAGAGTTTGTGAAATGAGACATGCAGCGGGCTTGGTGGAACAGTGGTGTTTCATGCCATGTGCATGGTGGAATGATTGTGTTTGATGCTGGGTGCATTGTGGAATGGCTATCATTGATGCTGCGTACTTAGTGGTGGACAACATAAGCAAGGGTGCTTAGTCTATCTCTTTTGGCGCGGGTCGTAGTGGGACTCAAAAACACAGTGGTGTTCCTTCTATAGTGGCAAAGTGGTGCCGACATGGTTTTTAGAGTACAGTGGTGCATTCAGAGAATATTGAGGAAGTCGTGGTGACTTTCCAATCAACCAAAGAAATTAGAGTGTGTGGGTTGTGCTTAACCAAGACAGCTCATTCTATGCGTCGATGAGGGCATCGACAAATAGAGTGGGGGAGGATTGCCAGAGTTGGGTTCGTAAAGCTGGATAACATAAAGCTGGATGGATTGCCATGCTAAAGCTTGATGAATTGTTAGAGTAAAGCTAAAGCTGGATGACGTAAAGCTGGATAGCGTCATAACGGTGGGCAAGTGGCTAAGGCGAGTTGATCGAGAAACAGAGATTCTCTAACAAGATGGCAATGCCTTATGAGGAAAGTCAGTGTTTTCCTTGGGATGTTTCCAGTATCACATGAGGGGTGCATACAGAAACACACTAAGGATTAGTCGTGGCACGAGACAATGTGAACCAACCAGGTATCATATTAAACTTGTGTGAATATGGTTATTACTGATGTATTCGCTTGCATATCTTGTAGTACAGGATATACAGAGACAGGCAAAAGAGACAAAGTGCTTTGGTGTACAATGGCGGGGGCTAGAGATCCCTTTACATCATTTAAAGGACATCGAGCTTGTGCTTGCGCCTTTTGGGTAGTGGTGTCTTGGTTGCACGTTCCAGTTGGTGAATGTGTTCTATGTCGGGGAGCAGATCATTGTGTGACAAGGCATAATCCGCTCGAATATGGCCAAATTGTTTGTGGGGTACAAGAGACTACAAGGCACATGTTCAAGTGGGTCCGTGGTTTGTTACGTCTGTTTGCTCAAGCCATAATCAGAGTAAGAGTGTGGGAGCATGGGTTCGACATTCGAGTTTGAGATAGTGGAAACACAACATGATGGGTTCATGATCGGTCTTGATGATCACATGTGTGAAACGTGGTCATTAAGAGATTGATGGAATACACGATCGGGGCTTGATTCATTTTGCTTAGAAGTTCAGACGTTGGGACTAGAGAAGCATTTGAGATCAGGCAAAGATCAAGGGTGATCAACAACGGATGTCTAAATCGAATCATCAAGAGAGGAAGAGTTGAGGCAACATCGATGAGGACACCGATAGAGGAAGTGCGGGAGAATGTCGTGATCATCCCTTAGCACAGTGCATCGATGAGGACATCGATGGAGGAAGTGCGGGAGAATGTTAGGATCATCCACAGTACAGCACATCGATGAGGACATCGATTATAGGGAGTGTGGGAGAATGTCATGATCAGCTCTCTTTGTATTGTGACCCGACCATGACAAGGCTATCGAGGACCGAGCAGATGCGGGCCGAGTGATGATTCAAGCAATCCCTAAGGAGCTATCAAGGCCAGGATGCGAGTCAAGGTGCTTTTCGAAGGCGACGGGGCCCTGTTCAGAAAAGTGTCCCCGTTTCGAGCATCCTAACGTCTACTGCGGGCATTCCTGGTATGTTTTATTAGCTCTTTAGGGGGAAGTGATCGGGTGTCAGGTCTCCACCCTCCCCCTCGCCATGTGCTAGCAGCCGAGCGGCCATGGTGTAAGTGACCCTCTCCTAGGCTCGAGTGGGGCCTAGGTGTGCGGGCATCGGGGCCAAGCTGATGGCACGATGTCTCCCTCGGGTGCTGCCCGTGGGACGGTTTGGGGCCAAAGGGCCCCATATCGCGCCCTGTCCGGAACCTAGAGGTTGGTTCCCTGCTGCCGCTATGCCCCGTGGGCATGTGACATTGGACTAGCGTGTGGCTAGATGGATAACGAGACGACGCTTCCGTGAAATGACCGTGGGAATTGGATCGAGTAAGGCTGACTCGACTAGGATGTGTTCCTTTTCGAGTGCCGCACGGCATGCCGATCGGGCTGGGACGGTATGACCGTGACACCAAGCACCCTCCATGCCGCCCAATCCATGGAGCCCGAGCCTGCACCCGACATGCACACCAAGGAGGCCAAGTCTGCACCCGACGTGCACACCAAGGAGACCAAGTCTGCACCCGACGTCCACACCGAGGGGCCTAGGGGAAGCCCATTCGAGTTGCCCACACCACTAGGGCCCGATTTAGCACCTAGCATGCTAAATAGGAGGTTTTGGACACAAGAATCGGGCCATGCCAAGCCCAATCCGCCCAAGAGACCAAGACCCATCAAGTGTTGTCATCTTTTGACCAACACACATAGAAAAATATCATCAATGGAGCCTATCTGAGGAAAGTCTTCTATGACAACAAATATGTGATGTCATATCTTTGTAATTGAGGCAACTTTGTTTATATTAGAGTGTTGCCATGTTTAGGAAGATAGGATTTATCCATAGCCCTTGGATCGAATCGCTAGAGACCGTTAGATCGAGAGGACCAAGGCTATAAATAGAGCTCTTCCCTCACCATTGTAATAATTCCACGCATTCCACATTTCACTCTTCCTTGTTTTCCTTGAGTATTAATAAGAGAAAACATCGAGTACTCTTTTCTCCCCGTCTAGGCTTAGGGGGAGTTTTTAACGAGGCTCTTTGCTTAAAAAATAGCTTGTCTCTCTTATTTTTCTTTGTCTAGCCATCATCACCATTTTCCACAAAGCTTCTGCCGCATCAAGTTCTAAGCACTCCAGCTTAGATATTCGAAGGCTGACTTAGTCCTCGACTTAAGATCGACGACTAAGGCCGCACGAGTTGGCGTGTCAAAACCTAACCCCGTGACACCTCAAATTTCCAGTTTAAGTTCAAATGAAATTTTGCTATGGCATTTTCGACTAGATCAACCTAGTTTCTTTTATCTTCAGAAATTATTTCTTACTAAAAAATCAGCTTCATTTACTTGTGATGTCTGTCAAATTGCAAAACATAAAAGAACTTCTTATTTTACATCTTCTTATAAAGCTTCACAACCTTTCTCTCTTATTTACAATGATATTTGGGTTCCTTCTAATGTTAAGAATATCACAGGGGATCAGTGGTTTGTTTCCTTTATTGATGAACACACTAGGACAACCCGAACTTATCTTATGAAAACAAAATCTAAAACTGAGGAAATCTCTAAAAAATTCTATTCTATGGTTGAAACTCAGTTTTATAAAGGTATAGTTCATATTAGCTCTTGTGTAGATACTCCTCAGCAAAATGGAGTAGCCGAGACAAAGAATCGACATATATTAGAGGTTATTAGGGCCCTCTTATTTTATTCTAATGTCCCTAAACACTTTTGGGGAAAGGCATTAGTTCATGCTACTTTTCTAATTAACAAGTTACCTAGTAGAGTTATGGGGTTCAAAACACCAAGGTAGGTATTTCTTCAAACTTTTTCTTCCTTCAAACCAATGTCATGTACACTGCCCATTAGAGTTTTTGGTTCCTGTTCTTTTGTTCACATCTCCAAACAATTTCGAGGTAAGTTAGATCCTAGGGCCATCAAATGTATCTTCCTAGGATATTCTTCTCATAAGAAGGCTTTAAATGTTATTCCCCTGTCACTAGAAAATTTTATGTTTCTATGGATGTTTCATTCCATGAATCTCAACCTTTTTTCTCAAATTCTCAAATTCAGGGGAGAGTTGGGATGAGTTTCAGCCTCAACAGATTCAGTTGCCTCTAAATGAACCTATTGTTTTGTTACCTCTAAATGAACCTATTGTTACACCCATAGTTACCCGGAACTGGGAACGACCCATCGTACGGCGTTCCGAGAAAGACGACTTCAATCGGAGAATGAAACGGCGCGGAACGCGATCGGAACGCGCAATATTGTCTTCACTGTGAGGAGTCGCAGAGATGAAAAAATGGAGCTGCAGTGAGGAGTTGCAGAGATGAAAAAAATGGTGAAAGAGAAAATAGGAAGAAACCTTATTATTTTATTTTATATGGTAATAGAAAAAGAGAACACGTGAGCCTTTCATAATTAATTTCTGACATGGCATGGGAATCAATGAAGCATAAATCCTGGCCCTTGATTAACGCAAGCAATCCAACGGTCAACAATAGTCTGACCCTTGGTATCTGCACGAAATTAATTATTGGCGGCTAGGGTTCAGGACCTTAGTTAAATGTAATGAGGCTTTAGTCACTGGGCTTTAATCTATAACAGGCCTTTTAGTCATAATATCTAATGAACTTTATTAATTGTAATATATCCTTTTATTTAATATAATACTGGATTTTTTATATTATATTTGGGCTTAATACAATAATATTTAATAAATACTAATATTAATAATAATATTTATTTAATAATAATAGTCGTACCGTGTAGGAATTATAGAAATATATGGACTGCTTCCATCCCTTCAGTTAAGGGATTCTGTAAATATTTTTTTTATTACAATCCCTTATTTTAAGGGATCATATCTCCTAGGATTAGTATCTTTCCTATCTTAGAGTTTCCTAAATTAGAGACATAGTTTGTATATATAAAGATGTAATATGTCCTATTGAAATAATAAGAAAATACAGAGAATTACTCTGATTTCTACATGGTATCAGATTAGGTTACGGTTTTTTTTTTCAACCTAGACCATGTCCGAGACTTCTTCTCCTACTCCGGAGATCACTTCAAATCCAGAAAATTTTTCTGGTTCTGATGCTCAATCAGATTCGTCTGGTCTGACTATCACCTGCCATCGATTGAATGGCAACAATTTTCTTGAATGGTCCCAATCGGTTAAGATTTTTCTCTTGGCAGAGAAAGATTGGGCTACGTTACTGGTAAAATCAAGAAGCCTGTTGCGACTGCCACTGGTTTTGCTAAGTGGATGCGTGACAATGGTCAGGTTATGACTTGGCTCCTTAATTCCATGACCCCGAGTATAAGCAGAAACTTTCTTCTTTACACCACAGCCGCTGAAATCTGGAGTGCAGTCCGCGACACCTACTCTAGCACTGATAATATTGCCGAATTGTATCATGTTGAAGATCAGGCAGCCACCCTTAAGCAGGGAACCATGCCCGTCACTCTCTACTACAATACCCTTACCGCTCTTTGGCAGCAATTAGATTTGTATGCACAGCATGATTGGGCAAATCCAAGAGATGCTGTCCTTTATCAGCAAATTGTCACACAACGAAGGCTTTTTCAGTTTCTCCAAGGCTTAAACAAGGACCTGGACGATGTTCGCGGCAGGGTCCTGGCTAATTCTCCTCTTCCCTCCCTTCGAGAGGCTTTCTTTATTGTCAAGAAGGAAGAAAGCCGACGGTGTGTGATGCTGCCTGATGAACTATATTCCCCTCATGAAGGATCTGCCTTACTCACGCATCAATCATCTCCCTCTTCCAAACGGGGGAGACCTTGGTGTGATCATTGCAAAAAGCCCGGCCACTCCAAGGAGAGGTGTTGGAAGCTTCATGGTAAGCCTCAAGACTGGAAGTCCAAGAACTCTCGCGATAATAAATCAGGCCTCGTTGCTGCCACATCTGTCACTAGCTTCACCAAAGAACAGATTGTTGATCTTCAAAAACTGTTTGGAAAACTTCAGGGGCCTTGTGAGGGTAATCTGGTCATGAAAGAACCAGAAGGTAACCCTTCTTCTACAGCATTTTTCTCCTTCCAGTTGACTCCTAATTGGATCCTCGATTCTGGTGCTACGGATCATATGACTGGTAACAAGGCTTTGTTTCGCAATTTTTTCCAAACTTTTGGTCAAGCTGTCAAAACGGCTGATGGTTCCTTGTGCAAAATAGAAGGACATGGCACTGTTGTTCTCAATGAACAGATTGCACTTAAAAATGTTCTCTTTGTACCAAATCTGGCTTGCAATCTCATTTCTGTTAGTAAACTTTCCAAAGACTTGCACTGCTCTGCAATTTTTAATGATCTTGATTGTACTTTGCAGGCACTGAACTCGAAGAAGATGATTGGTAAGGCCAGCTTGCAGAATGGCCTCTACATCCTCCCTTCCTCTCCTAAAACCGAGGTCTCCAAAGTTTCACTGCTTTAGGAAAAGTTGATACTGTTATGTTATGGCACTTTCGTTTAGGCCATCCTAGTTTCCAATACCTTGCAAAATTGTTTCCTGCTCTATTCATTAATAAAAAGCAGCTTCTTTTTCTTGCAAAGTATGCTCTCTTGCCAAACATACTAAATCATCTTATTTTCCTTCTACATACAAGCCTTCTCACCCTTTTGCTTTGATCCACAGTGATATTTGGGGTTAGACAGTGCACCAAGCATCCTATTGAAAAATTTGCTGGTTATAATTCATTGATGCCTTCTTTTCAAGCATTTACAGCAACCTTGGATAAAGAACAGGTTCCCACAAGCATAGCTGAAGCTCTAAAGGATCCAAAATGGAGAAGGGCTGTTGAAGAGGAAATTTGTGCACTAGAGAAAAATGCTACTTGGACCGTTACAGACCTTCCTCAAGGAAAAAAGGCTGTTGGCTGTAAATGGATTTTTACTATAAAGTATAACTCCAATGGCAGCATCCAACGATACAAAGCTAGACTAGTGGCCAGAGGCTTTACGCAAACATATGGGATAGATTTCACATAAACTTTTGCACCTGTGGCAAAGCTTAACACTGTTCGAGTACTCCTAAGTTTGGCTGTAAATTGCGATTGGCAATTACACCAACTTGATGTAAAAAACGCATTTCTTAATGGCAAGCTAGAGGAAGAAGTCTATATGAAATTGCCACCTGGCTTAAAGTCTGTTGAAGGTAGCAACAAGGTTTGCAGGCTCAACAAGTCTCTATACGGGTTAAAACAATCACCCAGAGCTTGGTTCGAGAGGTTCACTAAAGTCATTCTTAAAAACGGCTACAAGCAGTCCCTTGTCGATCATACTCTTTTCATCAAGGTAACTTCTACAAATAAGAAAGCTATCCTAATTGTGTACGTGGATGACATAATTCTTACTGGAGATGATGAGGAAGAGATTAGCAATTTGAAGAAGTTGTTAAACAGGGAATTCGAAACCAAGGACTTGGGAAAGCTAAGGTATTTCCTAGGAATGGAGGTGGCAAGATCAAAAGAAGGCCTTGTGATCAACCAAAGAAAATATGTACTTGATTTACTCAAAGAAACTGGTTTTCTTGGTTGTAAGCCGGCTGATACACCTATGGAGGCAAACTTGAGATTCAACAAAGAAGATGGGTCCTTAGTAGACAGAGAGAAATTTCAAAGATTAGTTGGGAAACTAATTTACTTATCCTTGACGAGGCCAGATATAGCCTTTCCCGTAAATGTGATAAGTCAACACATGACTAATCCTACTGAAGAGCATTTAGCAGCAGCAAATAGAATTCTCAAGTACTTGAAGAAAACTCCAGGACACGGCTTAATGTTTAAGAAGACACAAGACAGAACTGTTAAGATTTTTACAGACTCTAGTTGGGCCGGAGATCTCACTGAAAGAAGATCCACTAGTGGCTACTGCACTTTTGTTTGGGGTAACCTTACAACTTGGAGAAGTAAGAAACAGTCTGTCGTTTCAAGAAGTAGTGCTGAAGCTGAATTTAGAGCACTAGCATTGGGAATATGCGAAGGAATTTGGCTACTTAAATTACTAAAAGAACTTGGCACTAATCAGGAGGATCACTTTGAAGTTTTGTGTGATAATCAATCTGCCATTCAGATTGCTAAGAACCCAGTTCAACATGACCGAACAAAGCATGTTGAGATTGATAGGCATTTTATTGCTGACCAAGTCAACAAAAAGACAGCCACTCTTTCATACATTCCTTCAGACGGACAGATTGCAGACATTCTTACTAAGGCTTTGCCAAAGACTGTTTTCAATAAATTCCTATTCAAGCTGGGATTATACAATGTATATTCTCCAGCTTGAGGGGGAGTGTAGGAATTATAGAAATATATGGACTGCTTCCATCCCTTCAGTTAAGGGATTCTGTAAATATTTTTTTATTACAATCCCTTATTTTAAGGGATCATATCTCCTAGGATTAGTATCTTTCCTATCTTAGAGTTTCCTAAATTAGAGACATAGTTTGTATATATAAAGATGTAATATGTCCTATTGAAATAATAAGAAAATACAGAGAATTACTCTGATTTCTACATACCGGATTCGGTAAGGTGACGTTCCACGTTCCCGTTTTCGTTCCACGTTTCGTATCGTATTACGTTCCGGGTAACTATGGTTACACCCACTCCTATTCCAATACTATGAGTCTATGATACCAGTTTCTGTTCTTGAACCTTTATCTCCTATAGTTGAATCCTTACCAAAATCTCCATTAAATCTTCCTTCAGAGACCCAACTTGAAACCAGAGAACTCATTGTCTATAGAAGGAAGAAAAGGAGGCCTATTCAAGACACTACACAGCTTATGACGGCTCAAGAACTTCAATATGTTGTCTTGTCAATCCCAAATAGCAAAGTGCACAATGACAAAATATACAAAAATACATGAAGCAAACACATATCAAGCAAAAATGCAACTATCCTGTAGCATTCATCTTTGAAGGGAGAGATATTGAACCTTGAATGAACCAAAAGTGGCCCCAAAAGGAAACAACTCTCCAATGTCCTCAAATTGGGATCTTTTGGATCTGCAAACAGACATCAAGAGTCCCGATGAAGAAAACAATACATCAAATAGGTCATCAAAAACATTAGTATAATTCTAGTAAGGTACATCTAATCGAGAAAGTCAAGTAGAGAGACCCACCAGCAAAAAATGCAGGAGTTGCCACAGGAGTACCTCTAGTATGAGCCATATAGAAAAGAGTGTATATATGTGGTATGAAGCGATAGCGCCTTTTTAATGCAAGACGGCACACTTCTTCACACTGCATAACAGAACTGAAGTTAGCTCCAGCATCGATTGTGAACCAAATGGAATATTCAGTCTAAAACTAGAACATTAAGAATAGTTTAACAAGGGAGAGGAAATAGAACTAATCATACAAATTAATATGAAATATATTTCAGGTACTTAAGGCTATTTATAACCTCACTTTTGCTTATTTCCTAGTAATAAGTATTTGGACTCCAAATAGAAAACTCAAAATTTCACTTAAAATAGAACGTATTAATATGGGGAAAACCAAAGTAAGATCCTTGAATCAATATTTGAAAATATTTGGCAAACCATTGAATTAAAAGTACATTTGAAACGTAAAACTCAAGAAAACAAAAATATCAAAAATCCTTAACAAATCCCACTCTATCTCTTGAATCAGCTCCTCATAATTGGACATCCAAATTAACTCTTGGGCATTAGCAGCACACCTCCTAAACACATTTGGAGACTACAGTAACATGCTCCATCAAAACAGTTCATGTAGCACTTTATAAGTCTTTAAAAACCTACGTTATTTCCAATCGTGTATTCCTTTTTTATGATGAGATAAGTGTGACTTACAATTGTAAATCTCTCATATTTTTGTTCTTTTCCCTCAACTAGCAAGAACTTAATTTTCTCTGCTCAATTTCCTCCTCCATTATAACCAGACATAAGAGTTATACAAACTTCTCATATTTTATATTGAGATAAATGTAACTTACAATTGTAAAACTCTCATATTTTTCTTCTTTTTCCATCAACTAGTTAGAACTTATTTTTCTGTGCTCAATTTCCTCCATTATAACCAGTCATAAGGATTATACAAACCTCTTCACCAAATGACCATGGCTCATGGTCAACAGTGCCCGTCTCTGAGTGCCCACGACAGAATGGAAACATAGCACCAAAACCCATCCACCGGCCAAAAAGGTTGGGAGTAGCATTTCCCGCAAATCCACCAATATCAGGTCCTGATAGTGGCTGACCACTGAGGCCCTATAAACAGTATAACATTTAAAACAAAGCAGTACATTATTGAGCACATAAATCTGCAGTCATTTTTTTCTAATTAAAACATAAAGGTGAAGAACTTAATCAGTCAGACGGTCAATCAACCAAAGAACACACTGCCATAGGTGTCTGTGCATTTGTCATCTTGATTGTGTTAATAAAAGGGTCCAAAGGAATTTTGAATAAAATTTCTAATCCAGTAAAAGTTAAGAAATTGTAGTTCAGTCATCAATGTCTCAAAGAAATTACCCATTGTAAGAGAAAATGGTCTCCCCATGTAAGAATTATCTACCACCACAGTAACAACTATATCAAATATTCTTTCTTTCTTCCATAGAGAGGCCATGCTCACATGCAACACACAGAAGGGAACAGTACCACATCAACACTGCGTCGATTAATGTGCACTATAGTTTCTCAGTTAGAAGAATGTTGTCTATGTTAGTTTATCCGAATAAAAGAGTTTGTTTTGTAAATAAACTCTAGTTTAGTAGTTATATTAATGTCTCCTACTTAAGGGATTAGAGTTAGTAGTTAAATGTAACTAGGACTCCTAATGTAACTAAAAGTCATACACTTAGAGTCTTTAAATCAGTTTGTAACGATGAATTATGGGTGAATAAAAATTACAGAATAAAAGATTATTTTGTTTCTCTATATGGTATCAGTCTAATTTCGATCCTCTCGAGAATTTTTTCTTTTTCTTTTTCTCTGATGGTCAATCAGAATCAATCAAAGTCGAGTGAGCTGCAATCCTCCTCAACCTCTACTGTCGGTATGGCAGATTTTTCAGAAGTAACAGGTGCGAATGTTACTTGTCACAGATTTGTAGGCACCAATTATCTTGAATGGTCCCAATCTGTTAAGATTTTCCTTGTCGGTCGAGGAACTCTAGGGTACATCACTGGCAAAGTTAAGAAACCCTCTGATGATGATCAGGGTTTTGAGAAGTGGGCTCAAGAGAATGGCCGAGTCATGTCGCGGCTGCTCAACACAATGTCTCCAGAAGTTGGATCTCAATTTCTTCTCTATGAAACAGCAAGTGAAGTTTGGAATGCTGTTCAAGATACCTACTCGAGTACCAACAACAATTCTGAGTTGTTTGGTATTGAGAGCAAGGCTTCAAATTTCAAGCAAGAAGGGATGAATGTTACACAGTTTTATACTGCTTTAACACAACTATGGCAGCAAATAGATTTGTTTGAGGCAAATGAATGGGAAACTGCCACTGATGCTGCATTATACAGGAAGATCACTACACAAAAGAGGATTTTCCAGTTTCTAAATGGTCTTAACAGAGATTGGGACCCGGTCAAATCCAGAATTCTAAGCTGCAATCCTTTACCCTCTCTTAGGGAAGTATTTTCTGAGGTCAGGCGAGAAGAAAGTAGAAGATCCTACATGATTCAAGATTCCCCTATTTTTGAGAGTTCTGCCTTGGTTACTCAAACTTCCTCTGCTCCAAAAAGGAAGGGAAGGATGGTGTGCGAGTATTGCAAGAAACCAGGTCATTTGAAGGAGACTTGTTGGAAGTTGCATGGCAAGCCAACTGATTGGAAACCATCAGCCCAAAGGGTTCCTAGGGAATCTTACTCCAATGCAGTCACCACTAATTCAACTAGTGGTTTCACTAAACAGCAAATGTTAGAGTTGCAGAAGCTGTTCAGCAAATTTAATGGTGCTAGTGATGGGCATCTGGCCTTGGTAGAGGATGAAGGTAACCAGACTCAATCCTCCTCCACTGCTCTTCTTTCTACTACAAATGTCCCAACTTGGATAGTTGACTCTGGTGCTTCTGATCACATGACTGGTAACAGAGATTTATTCTCTACTTTTACTTCTTCTTGCTCAAAGAATTCTATTAGAACTGCCAATGGTTCCCTTGCATCAATTAAAGGAACATGTTCTGTTTTTATTAACAGTAACCTTCTTATTGAAGATGTTCTTTTTGTGCCTAGTTTGGATTGTAATCTGCTATCAGTAAGCAAGCTTTCTAAGGATCTGAATTGTTCATTTAGTTTTACTGATAAAGGTTGTTTTATACAGGCACTGGCTTCGAGGAAGAGGATTGGCAATGCTAGATTGCAAGGTGGTCTTTATGTCCTTTCCAGCACCAACAATTCTGCCCATACACCTTTACCACATTGTTTTAATTCCTTAGGACAGTTTGATCTTGTTATGTTATGGCATTTTAGGTTAGGCCATCCCAATTTTTATTATCTTGCAAAAATGTTTCCAGATTTATTTATTAATAAAAAACCGTCTTCTTTTAAATGCCATATTTGTCCAATTGCTAAACAAACCAGAGCAACTTATTTACCATCCTCTCATAAACCCTCACATCCTTTCTCATTAATTCACAGTGATGTTTGGGGTCCTTCAAAGGTGAAGAATGCTAATGGGTGTCGGTGGTTTGTCACTTTTATTGATGATCATAGTCGAACTAGTTGGGCTTATTTATTGAAAGAAAAGTCAGAAGTGTCTACTGTTTTTCAAAAATTCTACAACATGGTAGAAACACAGTTTCAATGTAAAATTCAAATTTTTAAATCTGATAATGGGGGTGAGTTTTTTACACATTCTTTAGGTCAATTCTTTCTTGAAAAAGGTATAGTTCATATAAGCTCTTGTGTTAACACTCCACAGCAAAATGGAGTGGCAGAAAGGAAAAATAGACACTTATTGGAAGTCACTAGAGCCTTACTTTTTACAAACCATGTCCCAAAGTTTTTGTGGGGTGAGGCATTGTTAACAGCTACATACCTTATAAATAGGATGCCTAGTAAAGTCTTACATTATCAGTCTCCTAGGGATGTTTTCTTAAAGAGTTTTCCTCATTTTAAACCCATGTCCTCAGTTCTTCCTTTGAGAGTGTTTGGGTGCATTGTTTTTGTGCATAATTTAGATCCCTCTAGGACCAAATTAGATCCAAAATCTCTAAAGTGTGTTCTGGTTGGTTATTCTTCACTAAAGAAGGGCTACAAATGTTTTCACCCTCCTACTTGTAAATTTTTTACGACTTTAGACATTACCTTTTTTGAACAGGAACCTTATTTCTCCAAGGCTGCAACTCAGGGGGAGAATTACACTGATTTTCAGCCTATTCACAGTCAGGTTCTTCCTCTTATATCCTCTGATTTTTTACCTTCTAGATGTCCTCCTTTACTTGATTCCCAAGTTCCTGTTGAACCTCCTAGATCTTCACCTTCATTCCCAAACAATCATTCCTCCATAACAACTCCAGTTACTTCACAAAGTCAGCCTAAATCACCTTTACAGCCTACTAAACCTTTACAAGTTTATGCCAGGAAAAGAAGGATAATACCAGAGACCATTTTGCAATCTGGTATTTGTCGAGAATTGGACTTGAGTCCAGCTGCCAGTGAAGACAATGGAGGTAATGACTCGACTGAAATTCCTTCTCACTTGCTGGAATTTGAATATTTGCCTATTGCTAAGAGAAAAGGGGTTAGACAGTGCACTAAGTACCCTATTCAGAGGTATGCAGCTTATGGAAAATTGATGCCTTCTTTTAGAGCATTTACAACTTGTTTAGATGAAGAACAGATTCCAAAATCGATTGAAGAGGCTTTACAGTGTCCTAAGTGGAAGAGGGCAGTTGAAGAAGAAGTTGAGGCCTTAAAGAAGAACAACACTTGGGTTGTTACTGACCTTCCTCAAGGTAAAAAAACAGTGGGCTGTAAGTGGGTATTTGCTATTAAATTCAATTCAGATGGTAGTATTTCGAGACATAAAGCAAGGCTGGTTGCTAAAGGTTTTACACAAACCTATGGAATTGACTACAAGGAAACTTTTGCCCCAGTAGCTAAACTTAATTCTGTTCGGGTCTTATTAAGCTTAGCTGTGAATTGTGACTGGAATTTGTATCAACTTGATATTAAAAATGCTTTTTTGAATGGAAACTTGGAGGAAGAGGTTTATATGCAGATACCACCGGGACTCGAGGAAGATGGAAACTGCCAAAAAGTGTGCAAACTCAATAAATCACTTTATGGCTTGAAGCAGTCACCAAGGGCTTGGTTTGAGAGATTTACCAGAGCCATTTTGGAGATGGGCTACAAACAGTTTTTGTATGACCACACTGTTTTCTAAGGTAACTAAAAACAACAAAAGAGTTATCCTTATAGTGTATGTGGATGATATAATCTTGACAGGAGATGATGAAGAAGAGATATGTTTGTTAAAGAAAAAGCTGAGCAAGGAGTTTGAGATTAAAGACCTAGGAAAACTCAGATATTTCCTAGGCATGGAAGTGGCTAGATCGAGCAAGGGGCTGGTCATAAATCAGAGAAGGTATGTGCTGGATTTACTAGAAGAAACTGGGTTATTGGGCTGTAAACCAGTAGACACTCCAATGGATGCTGGTCTGAAATTTAATAAAACAGATTTAGGGCCAAAAGCAGACAAAGGGTTATATCAAAGACTGGTAGGGAAATTGATATATTTATCTCTAACTCGACTAGATATATCATTCCCAGTAAACATTATCAGCCAGCATATGACTGATCCTAGACAGGAACACATGGAAGCTGCAAAAAGAATATTGAGGTATTTAAAAGGGACACCTGGTCATGGTCTGTTTTTTAGAAAGAGTTTAGACAGAAGTATCAAGGTGTTTTCAGATTCGAGTTGGGCCAGTGAACTCACAGATAGAAGATCTACCAGTGGTTACTGTACCTTTGTTTGGGGTAACTTAGTCACTTGGAAGAGTAAAAAGCAAACAGTGGTTTCAAGAAGCAGTGCTGAAGCTGAGTATAGAGCACTAGCTTTAGGGATGTGCGAAGGAATTTGGCTACTCAAGCTACTTGAAGAACTCGGAATGAATCATGACAAAAAGTTTGAGATTTTGTGTGACAACAAATCTGCAATTCAGATTGCAAAGAATCCTATTCAACATGATCGAACTAAACATGTTGAGATAGATCGACACTTCATAGCAGAAAAACTCACTACTGGAGTTGCATCTTTATCCTATGTTCCAACAGAGGAACAAGTGGCAGACATCCTTACAAAGGCTCTGCCAAAGATCCTATTCGATAAGTTTATGTTCAAGCTGGGATTATACAGTGTATACTCTCCAGCTTGAGGGGGAGTGTTAGTTTATCCGAATAAAAGAGTTTGTTTTGTAAATAAACTCTAGTTTAGTAGTTATATTAATGTCTCCTACTTAAGGGATTAGAGTTAGTAGTTAAATGTAACTAGGACTCCTAATGTAACTAAAAGTCCTACACTTAGAGTCTTTAAATCAGTTTGTAACGATGAATTATGGGTGAATAAAAATTACAGAATAAAAGATTATTCTGTTTCTCTATAGTCTAGGCATGTGCTTAGTGACATACAGTAAAAGTGCTCTAAACCCTTTTAGGCAAGCTGCATAGGATTAGGCGCAGGCCTGGTATGCTTAGGGCCTTAGGCATACTTTTTTGTAATGCAATAAGTGCAAAAGAATCCAGTCTCATTTAAGTTCTCTTTATTGAATTTTTTTTCTCATTAGCTTTACCTTTATTAGTAAGAAAGGGGACTATATCAATTATAAAAAACTCTACGTCTCAATAGCTGAGAATTCGATAACAAACATGAGACCAATAAAAAATGATGCGTATCGCCCAACAAAAGAATATGAAAATTTTGCAAGTTTTGTAGGGAACACTCTGCTACATATCTTATGCTTATTATATAAAGACGCACAAACATAGACAAACACATACATCTACATATTTCACCTTCCTTCACTCAGGTGAGAGCCTTTTTTTGCCTTGCGTCTCAGGCAATATAAGGATTATAGCGCTTAGAGTGCACCTTGCACCCTTGACAAGGCTGGCTATAAATAGACAAATAATTTACCTTCTACACTGTCACTCATACAGCAAGGCTTCACTTCCACACACATACAACCTGAGCCTTGAAAAATTCCATATACGAGTAAAAGAAGGCTGCACAGTAGAAAACTACGAGAAAGACATACTTGCAGACAGAAATAGAGCAACTAAGCATCAAACAATAGCAAAATCTCAAAACTGACCTATCGATTTAATTAACATAGATGTAAACAACCATGTTTACAGCCTTAAGTTCAGCTTCACCATGTAAGACAAAGAAAAGAAAACGGAAAGGTAAACGAAACACATGGTTAAAAAAATAGTTCCATTAGCCCATCTATGCATCAAACAAACAACATGAAATCAATTTTTTTTTACCAATTGAAGCATCATGGGGATGGACATTTGAAGGTGCTCCCAATTTGAAAGGTTATCTCCAGTCCACGTTGCAGCATACCTTTGACTCCCAATAAATCCAGCTCTAGTAAGAACAAAAGGACGCTTTTTTCTAGCTAATCCCATCCCTTCATAAGTTGATCTTGCCATTAGCATGCCATAGACCTATCATAGTAACCGATACCAAGAAATAAGGCTTAAAATCATCAATGCAATCAATTGTTGATTTCTGATTACTTGAACTGCAAATCTGTTGATCAGTAAAACCACAAAGTTGCTTGTCCATAATACTAATGAAAGCATGCATAACATATACTGCGAATGGTTAGATGCAACTAGAATGTGAATAAATAAATAAATAAATAAAGACAAGGTTAAGGAACACTACATTGTGATAATGTGAATGACGCTGACAACCACCAAGTTCACCATCACCCCTGTGAATATTGCTCTCAGGCATTGTTTTCGTTACAGTCTGTTAAGAGTAAAGTGAGAACAATTTCGAATGGAAGAAAAAAAGAGAAGAAAGCATAGCGTGGTTTCGATATCACCTTAAAAACAGCTGGCTCATTCATATCATTCCATATACCATCAACACCATTAGAAATGAAATCTTTAACTAAATTTGCCCACCAAACACGAGCTTTTGACTGTGTAAAATCAGGGAAAACACAAGGTCCGGGCCACACATCCCCTTAAAAGCAAGAAAAGTCCTTTTAAGAGCTAAGAAAAACAAGAGTTAAGCTTAAATATGAATTTGTAAAGGAAAATACCAACAAAAGGCGCCCCATCTGCTTTCTGTATCCAAACATCATGCTTAGACCCACTATCATAAACAAAGTAGCCTTCTTCATGTTTAATCCCAGGGTCAAGCATCCAAATTGCCTTGAAACCAGTATCATGGAGATCTTTCACCAAAGACTTTGGATCTGGAAAACGCTCCTGAAGGAAATCATGATATTCTAATTTTCATACAACAATGATATTGAAGTTTCATTGTATGATAGTTTAGTTCTAATTGTTGCTACTACTTGAAAGATCTCAGAACAGGGAGGATAATTTATTGAACAGCAGCTGCCAACATCAGAGTACAAAATTGTTGAACAGGATTGCTATTCCCAAACATTTAGTTTCCACTAAAACGAAAGAATTGTAACTTTCACAGTTCCAAACTACAACGGGTATTTGTTGAACCTCTTCCAACTTTAGATTATTATAGGAGTTTTAAAATAGTTATCTAGCTTTTTATCAAGTATCTTCCCATAAGAAATGTTAATTGCACAAGCTTGAGAACTAGAAACTCTAATTACATAAAATACTCAAATGTAAAGTTATTGATAATATATTTAAAGGAGGCATCAAACTAATTTTCTCCTTTCCGGTGCAATCAAAATGAAATCCATATATTTTCATCAATTAAACCAATATTCTTCTTGTTACCCACAGTTTTTGAACTACTCCATGGCGAGCCTATCTGTGGTGATCAAATGAAAAGTTAATTGATCCTTGTTCCCATGTAAACATATGTTATTCATGGTCACAGACACAAAAACCAACAAATCTTCATGTAGGCTTATCTGAAAAAGTTAGGAGAACCACATTAAAGTCCATAAAGATATCTAAAAAAGAACATGCCTTGTCAAAGGTGAAACAACGAAAGCCATCCATGTAATCGATGTCCATCCATATCACATCACAAGGTATACCCTTCTCTCGAAACTTACTTGAAATCTGTAAATGTTGATTAGGGATCAGGTATTATCATTATCAACAATAAAAGCATCCTTATAGAATCTATACAAATAAAAGGGAGAAGAGCATTTTATCAACTAAAATAACTAAGCACTAACCTCAAGAACTCTCTCCGCAGAGTCATAGCTCCAACGGCATTGGTGATAGCCCAATGACCACTTTGGAGGCATAAAAACAGTTCCTGCACAAAAAAGTTTAAAATAATAAGAATGAATGTTAGGAAACTAGGATAATACTTTACTGCCAATAGCAGATTACATTTACATCTGGTAATACCAGCCCACAAGGTACTTCGAGGGACCTTTTTCCTCCCAAAACTAACCCAGAAACTGACTGCAAAAAACCTCCCCATGTTTTCCCTTTCTTTCTAGTATAAATAACCCATCAAATTAATCGTTAGAAACTGCTAGGGGTCATACTAAACAATGCATAATAACTGATGGTAACTACTAGACCATTAATGCATAATAAATAATAAACAACATAGTGCGCTAAATCTTATCTTAACAACTGCAGATCTAATAATAAACCACTGATGAGAAGATAATATTTAAATGATGAATTGATAAAAAAAAAGAGAAAAGAAAGGGTGCTATGCATATTGTCGAAAGGCTGATCAAACTGATCTTTTTTATTATATTTCGACTGTTGAATTGCTACTGATTTACAGACTAAATATACAGACTTATGCCTTAGCTAAGGAAACTCCTAACTAGGAAAGAAACTAATTCTAGTAAAGAAATACAATCCCTTATAAATAGGGATTCTAATAAATAACAAAATATTTACAGATCTTCTGAACTTTAGAAAACAATCTCTGACACTCCCCCTCAAGCTGGGGCATGGATGTCCTCCATCCTCAGCTTGCTTGTTAACTTTTGAAAATCCTTGCCAAGTAAACCCTTGGTGAGAATATCTGCAATCTAATTACCAGTAGTCACATAAGGAGTACAAATCAAACCACTATCGGGTTTCTCTTTTATAAATGTCTGTCCACTTCAACATGCTTTGTTCTGTCATGTTGAACTGGATTATGAGCAATATTGATTGCTGATTTGTTATCACAGTACAACATCATTGGTCCATTCCATTCTACTTTCAAATCTTCTAGAATGATCTTCAGCCATAGTAACTCACAAATTCCTAAAGCCATAGCTCGAAATTCAGCTTCTGCACTGGATCTAGCTACCACGTTCTGTTTTTTGCTTCTCCAAGTAACCAAATTTCCTCCAAAGAAGGTGCAGTAGCCTGAAGTTGATCTTCTGTCAATTCTGGAACCTGCATCTGTGTAGGCTTCCAGAGTCAAGTTTCCTCCTTTTCTAAACATGATTCCTTTACCTGGTATACCTTTCAAGTATTGCAAGATTCGCATTACAGCTCTTAGGTGTGACTCCTTAGGATTGTGCATGAATTGGCTCACCACTCCAACAGCATATGCTATGTCTGGTCTGGTATGTGATAAATAAATAAGTCTTCCCACAAGTCTCTGAAATGAACCCCTATCAACTGCCATATCATCTTCATCTGAACCTCCAAGTTTGTGGTTAACTTCTATGGGCATTTCTGCTGGTTTGCATCCAAGCTTTCCAGTTTCCTTTAAAAGATCCAGGTTATATTTTTGTTGTGATATAAAAATTCCCTGTTGTGAGTGTGCCACCTCAATACCCAGAAAATATTTTAATCTCCCAAGTTCCTTCACCTCAAACTCTTTTACAAGACACGTTTTCAAATTGATGATTCCTTCTGAATCATTACCTGTAACTATGATATCGTCCACATAAACCAGTAGTATGGTTACTCCCCCTGAAGATGAATGCTTCACAAATAAGGTATGGTCACCTTGGCTCTGTTTGAAACCCTGCCCTAACATTACTTTAGCAAATCTTCCAAACCAAGCTCTTAGGGACTGTTTTAATCCATATAAAGCCTTTTTTGACTTGCAAACTACCTGTCCAACTGTCGAATTAAACCTAGGTGGAACATCCATGTATACCTCTTCTTCGAGATCCTCATGCAAAAATGCATTTTTAATATCAAACTGCAGTAAATTCCATCCCTGGTTAGCTGCTAAGGAGAGTAGAACCCTCACTGTGTTCATCTTTGCAACAGTGTACACCCATCTACATCCCACCTTGCCACCAACCTTGCTTTGTATCTTTCCAAGGAGCCATCTGATTTGTATTTTACAGTGTACACCCATCTACATCCCACTGTTTTTTGTCACCTGGCAGCTTTACTAAATCCCAGGTCTTATTTTTTTCCAGTGCATCCATTTCCTCCTGCATAGCCTTTTTCCAGTTCTCATTGTCTAATGCCTCGACTACTGTTTTAGGGATGACAATATTGTTTAAGCTGGTAAGAAAGGTTCTGTGATTCGGGGACAGATTATTATAGGTCATAAACAAATATGAAGGATGTTTAGTGGTGCAGGTTCTTTTTCCCTTTCCAATAGCAATAGGAAATTCAAACTCGGAATTAGAATTCATATCATTATGATTAGGATTAGTTTCAGAATGTACCTTAAAATGTATGGGAATGGGAGCAGGAGCAGGAGATGATTGAGTCTGCATAGGTATCTTCCTTCTCGAATATGTCTTTAGAGGACCAACAATTTCTTGAACATTGGGCTGAGAAATATTTCTGTTTGGTTGAGGAGTTTGAGGACTATTGGGTTCTATTTGTAAAGGTTCTGTTTGTAAGGACAGTGAAGGCGGCTGGATTTCTGCAGAATGAGAAGGCTGGATTTTTGCAGAATGAGAAGGAGGTAGATCAATGAGGGACAAAGGTTGTTGCTGAGGTAGATCAATGAGGGACAAAGGTTGTTGCTGAAGTAAAAACAGATTTGCATCCTTATCTTCCCTAAAAGACATCTCCCCCTGAAGATAAGGAGCAGTGAAGTAACTCTCTCTTTCAACAAAAGTAAAATCAGCAGTGACATAGACCTTTCTAGTAGGTATGATAGCATTTGTAGCCTTTTTTTAGTAGAGGAATACCCAAGAAAAATGCACTTTACTGCCCTAGGATCAAGCTTAACTCGGTTTGGAGAATGAAGATGAACAAAGGCAACACACCCAAACACTCTTAGCTGAAGGTTAAGAGATAGGTTGAAATGTGGGAAAAATTTTGTAAGGGTTTGAATAGGACTTTGGGATCCAAGGACTTTAGTGGGTATTCTGTTCATCATAAATGTAGCTGTTAAGACAGCTTCCCCCCAGTATTTTTTGGAACATTATTCTAAAATAAAAATGCTCTGGTTATAGCAAGAATATGTTCATTCTTCCTTTCTGAAATTCCATTCTGTTGGGGAGTGTTTACACAGGATGATTCATGTAGAATACCTTTTTCCAAGAGATAAGGAGACAAGATTTGATTAAAATAATCCTTGGCATTATCTGATCTAATTCTTTTAATCTCGGCTCCAAACTGAGTTTTTATCATGGTGTAAAAGTTTTGAAAGGTAGATGCAACATCAGATTTCTGTTTTAACAAATAAATCCAAGTAACCCTAGTGTGATCATCTATAAAAGATACAAACCACCTTGCCCCAGTTATGTTAGGAACAGAAGAAGGTTCCCATACATCACTATGAATAAGACTAAAAGGAATATTGGTTCTATTATTACTTGCTGGAAAAGAGGAACGTTTGTGTTTAGCAAGTTCACACACATCACAATGTAATTCTTCAACATCTAAGGTTTTACATAAATAAGGAAACATAGTCTTTAGAAGTTTAAAAGGTGGATGACCAAGGCGAAGATGCTGGAGCCAGATTTGGTCTTTATTGTTTGTAGAATTATATAAAAAAAGATGAGGGTGGAGTGTTCAAGATTCTAACTTGTCCTCCAAGATTCTCAAGATAATAGAGTCCATTGATCTCCTTAGCACACCCAATCATCTTCTTCGTTTCCTGCTCCTAGAAAAAACAATATGTAGAATGAAACAAAACACTGCAATTAGTATCCTTGACAAGTTTTGGTATTTAGATAAGGCTGGTAAATAATTTTGGAACATGTAGAACTATTCTAAGCAATTTTTTTTACTAATGGCAACATCTCCTTCACCAGCAACAGTTATCATGGTACCATCAGCAACTGTAATTTTCCTATTGCTAGGGCATGGTGTATAATTGAGAAAGTTGAGAGGGGAATTGGTCATGTGATCAGTTGCTCCTGAGTCTATTACCCAGGAGGTTTGAATAGATATGGAGGATTCCAAGGCATTAGTGTGTCAAGATTTTTTGCAATACGTACACCACATGGAATCTCGATTCACTGCCATTGTTTTTGATTTTCTTTCAAAACTTTCTAGACATGTTGGCTTTTCAGAAACTGTTTGATTCACTAGAGCCGAGCTTTCTATTTGATTATTTCCAATCATCATTACTTCTCTAAGGGAACGAGAAATCGAACAAATACTGTCTAACAGAACAGTTAAAGCCTAAAGAAAAAGAGGCTCTGATACCATGTCGAAAGGTTGATCAAACTGATCTTTTTTATTATATTTGGACCGTTGAATTGCTACTGATTTACAGACTAAATATATAGACTTATGCCTTAGCTAAGAAAACTCCTAACTAGGAAAGAAACTAATTCTAGTAAAGAAATACTATCACTTACAAATAGGGATTCTAATAAATAACAAAATATTTACAGATCTTCTGAACTTTAGGAAACAATCTCTGACACATATCAACCTTATCATCAAATTAGTAGTTCCTAACTCAAAATGGCACCTGACCTATAAACCCTTCATCACTGTTAATTTTACTGAAAATGTTCAAGTATAAAACATTTCACAATATTTCCTTGAACAAAATCCGTATGAATTAAACAACCCACTTGCCTACCCAAATAGAATATATGTGCTTCTATGATTTAATTACTCTAGTTAACTTACTTAAATACTTCCAATAGCACACTCTCAAATAAGATACAAGCTTTGAAATCAGAGCAAAAGGATTGGGATGGCACTAGTAAACCCCTTTACAAGTATGACTTGCCAAACACAAAGCAAAAGTAAGACAATCATACAGTATGCATGACAGGTAGAGTAGGATGAAACAAGAACAATAAATGGTTGTTGTTGCTAAATAAACTCCAAATATACATGGACTCAAGGGTTAAAATCTAAGTAGGTTTAGAAATTACCAATTGCATGAGATAAAGATACCAAAACATCAGTGGGTGAAGCGAATGGACCAAAAGTAATGACAGGAAATGAAGGCGCAGCAATAAACTGAATTCTACATCCCATCCTCAGATCAATCTGGTAGAGAACAAGTTTGTTTGACAGTTAAAGGCACATATAAATCATTAAATCTTGAATAGTTTTTAACAGGTTTTCATTCATTTATTATTTAACGAAGGAAAGCCACTACACCTCACAGCGTCTTGTCGTGTCAGCTAGAATTCCCAATGCCTCTCCATTTGGAAGAACAGCCAAAACCCAAGGATGTGATTGATACAAGGATGTAGTTTCAGGACCATAACCCCAAGCATCTGTGTTCCATGTAAAAACCTACAAGAAGTTTTAATCTTCATTAGCAATGAAAGGGGAAGAAAATATGCTTCATGGAAGCCAGGTCCAATATAACTCACTCTTTTTCCTGTTCGCTCTAACTGCCCACTAACTTCTCCAGTTCCATAAAATGAAGTACCAACAGGGAGCTTAACAAGATGCAAGCCCACCAGATCAGTTAACAAATAAAGTGAAGAAGAGACTTAAACTCTATAAGAAAAATACACCATCAAAGTGAAAACATAATTCGCTGAATAATAAATACACAATGGTTTGCAGAGGCAAAATATTCTAAAATGCAAAGCAGTAATAGACCTCGAGTTTGACAATCTGCTGTCCCAGACGACACTCAAAGGAAGGGATATACAAAGGAGCCTTGTTGTTCATAATGGGTACATCCCTGCTTTTGCTATTTATAAATGACAGGCATGGAAACGCAGCATCTCTATCATTTTCAGAGCAATCAAACCTGAAAACTCCGTCCTCCAAAATAGGATGAAAAATCATTTTCTGTGCAGTGGAGTCTGATGTTGCTACTTTCACTTCAGAATCAGCCATGTTAGATATCAGCCTCCTCCCTGTAAGCTTCTTGCTATAACTCTTCCTTCTGCATGCCAGACTCCTTATTAGAAGAACTAGAAAGAATATAACATATGATTTTATAAAGAAGCCAAGAAATGATTAATGCTAGAAGAGTGACATAATTTAACAATACATGCACACATGGACTTTCACATAGACACACAAATATAATTGCAGAACATCTATGTATCAAAATCTCAGAAATCATAAAAAAAAAGAGCCTGAATACATCCTGAGTTAAACAAACAATCCAGAAAAAACTCAAAAAACATCAAACACGGTAGATATAGTGGTTTTCTGAGCAGCAGTTACTGAAACATAATTGACTCTTTAATCTAAAGGCTGAACTCAATGGGTCAAAAGAAGGCAACAGGAAATAAGAGGTATGACTTATGACACTGCATGGAAATGAGTAAAATCAAAGGTAATGCCGTGACAGTTAAAGCAACGGAGCTTTAAGATTGAAGTGACCCCATTGCGGTTTGTACTTAAGTTAATCGTCTAAGGAGAGAGAAGCATTAAGTCTTATTTTGTTTTCTGTGAATAATAGTTCATTTTTCATCATCATCTTCCCCGTTGATGCTGTGAAGTACTGCGTCCCATTCTTCATTGTCGACAAACCAATAATTTCGCAACGAAAAGTAAAACCAGAAGCAAGAGTGAATACGACCGAGAGAAGCAAACAATCAAATAAACTAAATTAAAAGAAGAAAAAAGAAAGAATAACCAACCAATAATTTCGCAACAAACAGTAAATCCAGAAGCAAGACTGATATGATCGAGTGAAACAAAGAAGCCTAAATTTACAGCAAGACAATAAGAATCAATTCAAGACTCTGAATTTGAAATCCGCATCTCAATCTCTAATCAAAATCAAAATAAAAGAAAAGGCGAATTTGAATTAATTCCCTCCAAATCAAAATGAAACATAAAAAACGAATCTGGATAATGTTCCACCAGCAAATTGAAGAACAGTGTACAAGAAGAAGAATAAGAAGCATGAAAGCAGAGATCAACAAACCTGAAGAAAAATTGGGTTGACGATGAGGATGGTGGTGGAGATGAATTAGAGTGAGTAAATACGTAGCGACAAAACGCTAATTTCAAGGCTACTCCGCCCCTGACACTGCTGCTGAGGCCCACTGTGGACATTTCCATTTCACTTCAATAATAAAAATATGCAAATTGCAAACACCACAATCACCAACTGCAGACGGCAGAAAAATAATAATAAATAAATAATGTCTGTTTGGAAGTAATCCACATGGCTACCCGCCAAGCTGAATGAGTCGGGCCTAAACAGATATTTTGTACTTTGGACCCATTCAAATCTGCTTAGAATTGAGATTATTATTGGATTTATAAAATTATTTTTACTAAATTTAATTACAAATTATAGGCCTTTTGTTATGAAATAAAATAACAAATAGGGTGGCAATCCGCTGTGTAATAACTGAAAATCGTAGAGATCTGAACCGACAGAATGAGGAATAATCGAAATCTTCACTCATAGGGATGGGAACATGAGAGATTTTATCTTCGATGCTCAAATGGGGATGAGAACGGGGATTATTATATCCAGACTATGGAGATCTTCGAATCGTACCCGTATAAATATTTATGGAGATCCCTAAAAAATAACCGCATGGGTCCCTAATATTTACAAAATTTTAAAAAATATATAATGTGTGACTAAATTAAATTAAACTAAAACTTAAAAGCAAAAATTAGAATCACAATGCAAAATTTTAAATGTGACCGGACCTAGAAAGAAATTAACCCTTAACTTAAAAAATGGTCGGCCTCTTCCCTCCAAGTTCACCATTTCATTTTAATTTAAAAAAAATTCTTTTTCATTTATTACCGTTTGGTGTTTTTGTCAGGATTTTTTTTTGTTTCATTTATTATTATTATCTAACAATTTAGTGGTGGGGAGAAGAGGGTTGACGTGGCTACTAAGAACATTCTTGAAGGATGGAGGCGGCGACGACATCTGCTAGGGTTCCACGAAGCTAATGTTGTAGTTTGATTAATCAATATATGAATTTGTAAACTAAAATTTTATTTATTTTTTCAAAATTGGGATTCTCAAAACCTATGGGATCTGCACGATATGGTTATAAGGATGAAAATTTCTCCGAATCATTTAATGGAGATTCCCTAAAATCGTACCTACAAGTGTTGGGACAGAATGTAGAATGTAAAATAGTCCTCATCCCTCCCGTTGTCACCCCTAATAACAAAGTTATAACGAACCGAATTTTTAGTCAATGAGTTTGCATTGACTCGAGTCTTGGGTTTTAGACTCCCCATAAAAGATTTGGGTTTACAGGCCAAAGTTGGACGATTGGCTGGATCTTGGGTTTGAGAAGATGAGAGAAATAGAAAGGAGGAATGTTGGAGGGGCTTAGGTTGCTATTAAGCCTATTTTGAACAAGTGGGCTAAACCTGCCTTGCAACCATTGGCTTAGATGTGTGACACAAGGGGACAACACCCCATTTTGCTTATATCATCATCATTTACTTCATCTTTCCCCATCTCTCTCATCTTCCATCTTAAGTTTAGTTGAGAAAATATCAAATATTTGTTATTTTAAACTTGAATTTTTGGAATTTTAAGGGCAATAATCAGAATATACACGAAGAGATCTACCATTGAAGATCAAAATCTTGCAAAAAGGTGGGAAATGAGTTTTTAGAGTTTTGGGCATGAAGAGTTATTTTAGGGTTGATTTTCATGGTATAAATTCGTTTTAAGTTCTTACCTAATTATTTGAAAGTGTAATAATTATCTCTTACACTTGTTTGATTAGCTAAGGAAATGGGAGAACCCTCCAACATGAAAGAGGATTTGGTTTGTTTTGAAGCATAGAAATAATAACTTGAAGTTCTTCATTGGATTGCTGAAGGGTTTTAACCCTCGAAACAATTCTAAAATGAATTTGAATTTCATCTATGAATTTCTAATTCTTTCAGAGTTTGAAATAAGCATTTATGGCCTTTGTGGCTACAATACAAATATTCATGGCCAATTTCAAGATTTGCTCATATCTTAGATTTAAAGAATACAATGTTAGAAAATTACCGGTCGAAGGTTTGCGCCTGAGTGCATCAACTATAAAATTCGCTTTACCAGGGTGGTAATCGATAACCAAGTCATAGTCTTTTAGAAGCTCCATCAAACGACATTAGTGGATGTTTAGTTCTTTCTGAGTTAACAAATATTTCAAACTCTTATAATCGATAAACAAGTAACATGTTTCTCCGTACAGATAATGTTGCTAGATCTTTAGAGTAAAGACGACAACTACTAGTTCAAGGTCATGGGTTGGGTAAGGACCAAAGCATATGTTAACTCCTCAAAAGTACTAAAATTTATGCTTATTTCACATTGCCTTTGCTTGGGACTTGAGCCTTAAAATTCATGCATTTGCATAAGAAGTTAGGAATTGTGTCTATGCCAGTGTGAAGGGTTGCTTTGTTGACATTATCACAGGCTTGAAAGGGAAGAGTGGCACAGAAAGAAAGGAATGCCAGAGAGAATGCTAAGTTGCTGTTGACAACGATGGTCCAAAAATTGTCGACGCACCGATTGACAGAGAAGAGGAGTTTGATGCCCGGCCAATCAGATGATGGACCTTGTACACGTCAGCCGTAGGATTCAAATATAGTATAAGATGATTACATCCCTTATCCCTTGCGCATTCAAAATTCAAATTCAAGGCTTATACTAGGTCACTCGCACATGCCTATTTAAGGAACTCGAGCAAGTACTTGGAGGAATGGAGGATAGATCGATGATCAGATTGGAGAGGCTGCACCGAGGAGACGCGATTCAATCCATCTTGACCGAGCGCTTGGACCTTGGAGGGCTGCATCGACATACCCCCTCTTGCCCATTCTCTTTTGTTTAGTTATTTTAATTTTAAAATGATGATGTTATTGAGAAACGATTAAGGTTTTTGGTTGGATATCCCCACCATGAACTAAATTTATAGTTTATAGGGGATGTTTGTGTTAAACGGTGTTTTTATGCTTAGTTTTTAATAATAAACAATGCATTGGCATTGTTTCCCCTATGTAGCATGTTTTATAGTTTTCTGAATTATTTTCCAAGCGACCTCTACATTGTTTGCTTATTACACCTTAATATTTTAACAAACTTAGTGGACAACGATCTGTTTCTAGATACTAAGGCAAGATGCTTCGACAGGAGATGTTCAAGCAGATTAACCTACTTCGGGAGTGAGTATACCCCTTAGGAGTATAGATTGGAACTTAATCAAATTGTTTTATGAAAAACTTCACTATAGACATATAGGGGTTTTAACATGGTTAATTTCAGGCATTGCCATCGATAGAGGCATTACCACTCTTGAATCTGCTTGACAATAATTCAAAGGCAGGACGTTATTAAAGGCTGGCATGAGTAGCGTTAAATTCAGGCATCTCTTGCCAACGCTCATCATTCCTTGGTTACTTTCGTTGCCAAACTGTTTCATTTTCACTACTTTGTTTTTGCTATCTTTTTATTCGAAAACCTAAATCATTTCAAATACTCTTATCTCTTATCAAGAAGTAAAATATTGAGCACTTAAATTCCTAGACAATCCCTGTGGATACGATACTCAGCTCACTGTTGTATTACTTGCTGACTGTGTATACTTGCCCGCAAAAGACTCATTCTTGGCATTACTTCTTAAATATTTACATTGCATTTTCAATCTTTTGCCAAGCGACGAAATTTATTGTTTGTAATTTTTACTTGTCTTTCTTTTGTTTTTGCTTTTTATTTTATTTCTTTGTTTTGACCGGTGTGTGACTAGAAACTGCCCTGTGGTGGAGTATTGTCCATACGATCCGAAAACTAAAAGAACCATGTGAAGGTTAAAGAAAAAAAATCGCGAGATGGTTCAACAAGGAAATGGCGGAAATGGTGTGTTAAAAAATGAGGAAAATCCACCTAATAACAATGGGATACCACCAGCTCCTGCTGCCCCAACCATTAATGTGGAGGAAGAGAGACCTATTAGAGAACACTCGACACCAAACATTAACAATTTGATGCCAGGACTGATTGGTCCTGAGGTAAATACATCGAATTTTGAAATTAAACCGGTAATGATACAAACGCTTTTGAATGTAGGACAATTTGATGGAGCACGTACTGGATATCCAAGGCAACACTTGAAGCAATTCATGGAGGTTTGCCAGCTATTTGAACAGCCTAGAGTATCGGAGGATACAATGAAGCTGAAACTCTTTACTTTTTCCCAGAGAGATAGAGCAAAAATGTGGCTAAGTTCTTTGCCACCTGGTTCTGTCACCTCATGGGGAGATCTATGCCAAAACAATTGCTACAATTCTAGTCACCTAAACTCACTACCAAGCTAAGGGGTGAGATCATCACATTTAGGCAGACTGATGAAGAGACCTTATATGATGTCTGTGAGAGATACAAAGACATGACGAGGAGGTTTCCCATTTATGGATTCCCGAAATGGACCCAAATGGAGACATTCTACAATGGACTTAATGCACAAACCAGAATAGTTGTTGATGCTTCTGCAAATTTCTCACTGCTTGAAAAAAACTATACAGAGGCAGTTGGAATCTCTCATAAGAGGATTTCAATCTATGATTTTGAATATCCTACTGTCAGACTTGGGACCGACACTAAAACTGGTGGGAAATTATAGATGGATGAGCTCACATCCATCCACGCTGAGATTTCCAATCTTACTAGCATGGTGAGAACTTTGAGAAAGAGTAATAAGGCCCAAGAAGTTAAGGCATTAACCCCATTCTGTACAATATGTGAAGAGGATCATCACATGGAAGATTGCCCTGCCAACCCCGAGTCAGTAAATTTTGTTGGCAATTTTAATCGTAATTATAATTCGAATTCCAATACTTACAATGTAGGATGGAGACATCAACAATATTTAGCTTGGGGAAATCAAGGAGTCAACCAATACAATGCCCAATGCCAAAACAATGTCCAGCAGCAAAACAACAATGCCCAACGTCAATATAATGGCCAACTTTAGAACAATGCCATGCAAGGGGAAAACCATAAAGCCATGCCAAAGAGAGCACAAGACAATTTCTATGCAGGGCAAAGGAACAACCAGGGGACTTTGATAGAATACATAGAGGGGAATGATGCAACTGTCAAGAGTTTGGCAGCATCTATGCGAAACTTGGAGGTATATATTGGACAGATCGTCAATGCACTCAGCAATAGATCCCAGAGAGCCTCGCCAAGTGATACAAAGGATGCCAGGAAAAACCGCAATGAACAATGCAAAGTTGTAACTCTTCAGAGTGGAAAACAATGTGGGGCTGAAACATCTGTCAAACAACCAAATAGTTGCCAAAAGGAGAAGAAATGACCAATAGATGAACCAAAAGAAGTTGAGAAGAAAGAAGCGGACTTAAGCAATGTCTGATCGTAGAGAAATGCCAGACCACAATCTGATGCCAGCAAAACCTTGGCAAAGCCGAAAGAGCCAGCTTATGCTTATCCACCTCCACCGTTTCCACAAAGACTACAAAAGCACAAACAAGATCAGCAATTTAAGCGCTTCTTGGAAGTACTTAAACAATTGCAGATCAATCTACCATTGGTGAAAGCTCTCGAGCAGATGCTCAATTATGTAAAATTCATGAAGGAAATTTCGTCCAAAAATAGGAAGCTGGGTGATTTCGACACTGTAGCTCTCATTGAGGGATGCAATACCATGATCCTCAATCGATTGCCACCAAAGCTGAAAGATCCGGGAAGTTTTACTATCCCATGTACCATTGGCAATAGATTTATAGGTAAAGCACTGTGTGACTTGGAAGCCAACATCAATCTGATGCCAATGTCAGTTTTTAGAAAGCTTATCATAGAAGCAAGACCTACCACGGTTACACTTCAGCTGGCAAATCGATCCCTTTGCACATCCTAAGGGTAAGATTGAGGATGTGTTGGTAAAGGTAGACAAAAAAAATTTCTAGCTGATTTCATCATTTTATTTTATGAGGAATATATTATTGCCCCAATTATTTTGGGTAGACCATTCCTTGACATGGGTAGGGATTTGATTGATGTTTATAATGGTGAACTTATTATGCACATGAATGATCAACATGTTGCATATAATGTTTTTCAATCTCTTAAATGCGCAGATGAACCTAAGGAATACAAAGCCGATGAGATGATGGAGTCCATTTTCACTTTGGATGTGGAACAGTTGTGCCAAGACGCAGATAATAATGCCAGAGAACTGCATGTTAATGATGAGATGAGTGAGGAGCCTGAAGAAACCTTGGAGGTTGAAGAAGTGAGCTATTTTGAGCCACTAGAGTTGGCTTGCAGAGAAAACAAGGCACCAAAACCATCAATTGAGGAAACACCAGAATTGGAGTTGAAAACTTTGCCAGACCATCTCAAGTATGATTACTTAGTTAAACACTCAACCTTGCCAGTGATCATTGCTGCTGATCTCACAATTGATCAAGATGAAAGATTGCTGGAAATGTTAAGCAATTATAAGCAAGCTTTGGGTTGGACCTCGGTCGATATTCGAGGTATAAGCCCAACCAATTGCATGCACGAGATTATCTTGGAGGAGTACGATGGTAATGCAATTGAAGGCCAGAGAAGGCTAAATCCAAGCATGAAAGAAGTAGTGAAGAATGAGATTATAAAATGGCTTGATGCCAGAATAATTTATCCAATCTCTGATAGCTCATGGGTCAGCCTAGTACAATGTGTGCCGATGAAAGGTGGCATGAAAGTGGTACAAAACAACAATGATGAATTGATTCCCTCTAGGACTGTCACAGGATGGAGAGTGTGCATGAACTAAAGAAAGCTGAACAATGCCACCCAGAAGGATCACTTTCCATTGCCTTTCATCAACCAAATGTTAGATAGGCTAACAGGTAAAGTTTTTATTGCTTCGAAGATGGTTATTCATGTTATAACCAGATATCCATCGCCCATGATGATCAAGAGAAGACCACCTTTACGTGTCCATATGGGACATATGCCCTCAGAAGAATGTCGTTCAGTTTGTGTAATACCCCGACAACGTTTTAAAGTTGCATGATTTCCATTTTTCCAACATTATTGAGCGTAACTTGGAAGTATTCATGGATGATTTCTCGGTGTTTGGCAAAACATTTGAGGAATGTCTTCAGAGTTTGGAGCAAGTTTTGAGGAGATGCATTAAGACAAACCTAGTCTTGAACTGGGAAAAATGCCACTTCATGGTGAAGGAGGGCATTGATCTCGAGCACAAGGTAACCAAGAAAGGATTAGAGGTTGACCAAGCAAAAGTTGAAGTAATCAAGCAATTGCTACCTCAGACAAGTGTAAAAGGTATAAGAAGTTTTGTAGGACATGCAAATTTTTACTGACGTTTCATTAAAGATTTTTCTAAAATTTCTAAACCTTTATGCTTGTTATTGGAACAAAATTCCACTTTTGCATTTGATGATTCGTGTTTAAGAGCGTTTCAGGAACTTAAGGAGAAGTTGATTAATGCTCCTATAGTTGTGGCACCAGATTGGAATGAGCCATTCGAGCTCATGTGTGATGTCATCGACTATGCCATCTGAGCAGTGTAACCCCCTTAGCCCGGCCTAGACGCTTAACCCGAACTACGAAGATTACACGGAGAAAACCAAAGTCAACCCGAAAGTTAACCTTGATTAACGACCTTTTTTTTCTTTTTATCTTTTCGAGATGCACATTAAGCCTATGTGATTACTCAAGAATCATATGAGAGAAAGGCACAGCGATTGGAAAACAATTAGGGACTCAATTACAAGAATTACACTTTTAGGGACCAAAATGTAATTTTTAGAAAATATAAGGACTTTGCATATTTTAAGTTTACCATTATGTAATTAGTCATATTACATGCCTCTATGTCAAATTTCAGCTTAAAAGGACATTCCAAGCTCAAGCAATTGCATCCACAACATTTAGGACTAAAATGTAATACTTGGAAACTTGCAACAATTCAAAAACATCATCCAACGGTCATCCGTTTCGGAACACAAACCCATGTACCAAAACACCCGTATCGAAATAGTGTTGACCATTTCGGTACTCGGGTGCGTTCCGAGACCGGTATCGAAACATGCCTCTCTAGTACCCAAAATATTCCGAAACACCTTCGACCGTTCTAAAACACTATGGCCATTAATTCCCCCGTTTCAAAATAGTTAAGGGTGTTTCGATACACCCTGCTCTATAGCAGCAGAAATTGATGGTTTATCACCTCGTAACCCACTCAAACATGCTTCAAATCATACCATATCATACCAGCAACTTTTCTAGACATTAGGGAACATATTTAGGAAACTTAAGCTAGAACATGGCATCGAACACATGAACATTCTATCTAAATGCATGCTTCCTAGCCACAAATCCAAATATAAGCTTTCAAACCACAAACCAAACCATTAGAACCATTTACAACCCAGAAAAGCCATCACAAACATGCCACAAACCTAGAGAGTTCAAAATACATCTCCCAAATACAACCTTGGTATCCCATTGCCAAATATCAAGACTAAAGTATGTAAAACATCACCATACATGAGCTTTGCACTTCCTTGGAAGTTCTTAACCTTCTTCCTGCCCTAAAACACTTCAATTATCTGCATTGTTGGTAAAAGAGAGCGTAAGCACATTTGCTTAGTGAGGCAAGCTCTAAAGAAAACCAACACAACAATGCATTATTCAAAACACTTTCACAAAAGCCTTTTTCTACAACATGCTCATTCTATCTCATGCTTCAAAATCGTTTAAAAGCAAACCTCCATTGAAAACACATGTACCTCAGTTCTATCTCATGCATTTAAACGAATGCAAATCTCATGGCAAGGCCATACACATGCTTGTGAAAACTAAAGCATTTCATATACAAATCTCATATGCATTTCTCATACCATAAATCATCTCATCAATAGGTACATTTGAATCAAAAGCATTTTCATATATTTTATTGGCATTTCACATCTCATTATTACTCGGATATGCAAACAACATTCTCAAACCACTAAACTCTTCCGGTGGAATCTCACATCACCGTACTCACTTGTCTAGTAAACATAATTTCCGGTGGAATCTCACTTCACCGTACTCACATGGCGGAATCTCTTATCGCCACAAAGCTTGGGTATTTCACCAAGTCCTACCCGATGGAATGCCCATCATCGGTCTCTCCCTTTGGATTGAATCCAAAGAGCACGTACGAATTTTTAGTTTATAGTGTACTCTCATCCTATTGATCGATCAATTATATCTGGTAAGTATATCATCTTCTATGCCAATATATTATGTCAAAACATCATCTCACCTACTGTTTTTAATGCAACATTTCTCAAAGCTTTCTCATCTCATTCAAAATCATATCATTTTCCATGCTTTAAGACAAAAGCTCAAAACTCATAAATGCAACATGTTATTTCATGAATCTTTTCAAGCATCATATCACGTTACAAATCATGCATAAAAACAGTAGGAATTTATCTATCTCAAAACATGAGCATGTAAAAGCTTTTTAGGAGCAACCATCACATATGTGAGAGCAATCTAGCCAATACTTAATTCCGAACTTAGGAAGGTGTTTCAAACCTTTCATAAATCCCCAAACCTTGTTTTTTTGTCCCTCAAGGACTTGTAAAACCATTCGCACTCACCGATTACGTTTCGCTTGCTCGTCGAAACGCTATCTAAGCTCCCAGATCAACACCAAAGGCGCCCGAAAATGTCTCCCCTTTTTATAACACATAAGAGCAGAGGATTAATGCATTATCATGCATTGAAATCATCAGCCACACACCTAAACTCGCTGCTCCACTCAAGAACCTTATTTCGGCTACCAAAAACAACCGAAATCATCTTCAAACTCTCCCAAAACAAAGCCCAGCCAAGAAGCCACGTGGTTCCTTTTAACAAAGTTGGCATCGAAACCAACTTTTGCCCCGTTTCAGCCCAACAAAGAGGAGTTCTGCACTTCCTCCCGTACAAAGCTTCATAAGTTTCCATTTGAATACTCGCCTGGTAACTGTTATTATAAGCAAACTCCACCAAAGGCAAGTGCTTCTCCCAAGAGCCTTGGAACTCAATAACATAGCACCTCAAAATATCCTCAAGCACTTGGATAACACGCTCTGACTGTCCATCCGTTTGCGGATGATAAGAAGTACTGAAATTCAGTCGCATACCCAAAGCTTGATGCGAACACTCCTAACACCTTGCGGTGAACCTCGGATCTCTATCCGACACTATAGATTTTGGTACGCCATGCAAATGTACAATCTCAGCAATGTACAACTCTGCAAGCTTATCCAAGGTGTACGTAGTGTGCACAGGCAAGAAATGCGCACACTTCGTAAGGCAATCCACAATCACCCAAACAGAATTCTTCTTTGATGGCGATAAAGGCAAACCAAACACAAAGTCCATGGTGATCCTCTCCCACTTCTATTTAGGGATCCTTAACGGCTGCAACACCCCTGAAAGAAACTGGTGTTCAGCCTTAACCCGCTGACAAACCATACATTTGCTAACGTACTCAGCGACAACTTTCTTCAATCCCACCCAATAGTACTCATCCTTCAGATCACGATACATCTTTGTACTACCAGGGTGCATAGCAAAAGGACTACTATGAGCTTCGGTCAGAATAGTGCGCCTTTACTCAACATCACTCGGCACCACTATCCGACTTCCAAAACATAAAACACCATCATCATTAAAACAGAAATCTGATGGTCTACCTTCAGCAATATCCTGAACATGTGGCACCAAAGAATCATCAAACAACTGTTTGTCCTTTATCAACGTAACCAAAGAGTGTTTCACTTGCAATTCAGCAACAAGACCACCATCTCGCGATATGATCAAGCTAGCAAACATCGCCCTTAACTCCACCGCCACTTTTCTGCTCAAAGCATCAGCCACAACATTGGCCTTCCCCGAATGATACTCAATTGTTAGATCGTAATCCTTAAGCAACTCCACCCAACATCGTTGCCTAAGATTTAACTCCTTCTGAGACATCAAATACTTCAAACTTTTGTGATCCGTATATACAGCACACTTCTCACCATAGAGATAATGTCTCCAGATCTTTAGAGCAAAAACCACTGCAGCCAACTCAATATCATGCGTAGGATAATTGCGCTCATGCACTTTCAACTATCGCGATGCATAAGCCACCACCTTACCATCTTGCATTAACACACACCCCAAACCAACATAGGATGCGTCACTATACACCACAAACTCTTTCCCTGATTCAGGTTGAACCAAGATAGGAGCTTGCGTCAAAGCTGCTTTTAGATTCTCAAAAGCTTGTTGTCTCGCTTTCGTCCACTCATACTTAACATCCTTTTGCAACAACTTCGTCAAAGGGGCAGTAATCTTAGAAAATCCATCCACAAATCTCCGGTAGTAACATGCCAACCCAACGAAACTACGGACTTCATGAACGGACTTAGGAGGCTTCCAATTCATCACTGCCTCAACCTTCTGGGGATCAACTCGAATCCCTTCCGTCGAAACCACATAACCAAGGAAAACAACTTCCTTTAGCCAAAACTCACATTTGCTCAGCTTAGCATAAAGCTGATTTTCCAACAACGCTTACAAAACGATCCTCAAATGACCTTCATGCTCCTCCTCAGTTGGAGAGTACAAAAGGTTATCATCGATGAACACCACAATGAACTTGTCCAAGAATTCATGGAACACCCTATTCACCATGTCCATGAAAGCAGCATGAGCATTTGTCAACCCAAACGGCATCACCAGAAACTCATAATGCCCATATCTTGTTCTAAAGGCTGTTTTCGGCACATCCACATCATTCACCTTTAACTGATAGTACCCTGACCTCAGTTCAATCTTTGAAAACATATCCACTCCACGAAACTGATCAAAAAGATCATCAATCCTCGGCAAAGGATACTTTTTTGGTGGTCAACTTATTCAGCTGACGATAATCAATGCAAATCCTCATCGTGCCATTTTTCTTTTTAACAAACAAGACCGGTACACCTCAAGGTGACACACTAGGCCGAATAAAGCCACGGTCAAGCAACTTCTGAAGTTGCGTCTTCAACTCCTTCAACTCTTTGGGTGCCATGCGATAAGGAGCAATGGACACCAGAGTTGTGTTCTCATACAACTCAATTCTGAATTCAACCTCTCCACTAGGCGAAAAACCAGGTAATTCCTCCGGAAACACTCCAGGGAACTCACACACGGTTCTTATATCCTGAACGCGAACCTCCTTTGAACTAGGATTCATAACAAAGGCTAGATAAGCCTCACATCCTTGCCGCAACATCCGGCTTGCTTCCAGCGTAGACACCACATTAGCTAGAAACTTCACATTTTCTCAAACCACCACAACCTCATAATCATCTACAAGTTTCAACGAAACTCGCTTACTTTCAAAATCCACAATGGCTCTATGTTCAACAAGCCAATCCATGCCAAGAATTACATCAAAACCATAGAACGACAATTCCATAAGATCAACAAGAAACACATGATCTTGCACCTTTAAGGGGCATCTCCTATACAAGTTTCTTGTTACAACTGCCTCGCCAAAGGAACTAGTCACACGCATACCAACATCCAAAGACTCAACAGGAAAACCAAGCATTTGAGCATGTTCACACAATATGTACGAGTGTGTAGATCCAGAATCAATCAAAGAAAGTAATGACAAGGATTGCAAAGTAAAGGTACCTGCGATCACGTCCGTGCCATTCCTTCCCTCACGATGGGCATACACTCGAGCCTATCCGCCACCCTCAGGTTGGACAGCCACTACATGCGCCACATTCCTTCCACCCTCATCTCTGCGCTAGAAATTACCACGGCCGCGCCCACGACCTCTCTGTGGCTCAGTTGCTCTCACCGGAGCATGTCCCTCTCTCAACGGCTGAAGACAATCTTTCTTCATATGCCCCCGATTACCACAGTTCCAACAAGTACCAAGATTACCCCAACATTCACCAGCATGTCTCCTACCACACCGGTTACACTCAGGAGTCCTCAAGAAAGCATTTGGTCCTTGTTGACCTCTTCCAAGGTTACCACCCCCGCATCTAGCATCAATATGCAGCCTTCTATCCTTATGCCTTTTATTGTGATCTCTACCAAAATCGCGTTCTGCAGCTCGTTTCCCCGAGCTAGATCCTCCTGCTCGACTCGCAAAACCAAGATTCAACTCAATGTCCTTGGCTCTAGTGACCAAGACATCGAAATCAGTATAATTGGCTGCGAGCATATAGGTTTTCACTTCCGCCACCAGCCCATAATGGAACCGTTCACATCTTTCTCTCTCGTTAGGAATCAGCTCAGGTGCATATTGGCTAAGGCGAACAAACTGAATCTCATATTCCGCCACCGTCATGCTCCCTTGCACAAGGGACATAAACTCCATATTTTTCTCGTCGAGGTAGCGAACTCCCAAATATTTCAGCTTGAACGCATTCAAGAAGAATGTCCAAGTCACTTCATCATCCTCCATTCCTGCAATAGTGGTCGTCCACCACGTATATGCATCACCATGCAACAGGGACACAATGCACCCCAGCTTCTGAACATTGTTGCAGTTCAGTTGTCCAAGTATCCTCTTGGTGCTCTCAAACCAAGACTCGGAACCTTTCGGTGTCAAACCTCTAAACTCAATCCCTCATAAACTGCAGAGACGCTCCAACGGCAATCTCACATTAGCACCATCCTGAGGTGCAGCTCCATGAGCTCCAGCTACTGCTGCCCGGAAAGCTCCAGCAATAGCTTGTATCAACACGTTCATATCATGAACAGCTTGCCCCTGACCTCCCTCGGGTCCAGCAACCCCAGCACGAACTCCAGCAGCACCAGCCTCATCTCCACCACCACCAGGTGGTCCACCAAGGGGAGGAAGGGGTAGATCCTCAGCACTCTCTACATTCTCATTCTCAGCCATACCTCAAGTATTGATTCTAAGCTTTCTACGTGGCCCCATAATAAAACAATGCACTGACAAAATACAACAAACTCAATTAGGCATAATAAGGTAAGTAATCCAAGTACTCAAGCTCATTTTTGAAAACAATTCTTCTCATTAGTAATGATATGGCAATGGGATCCCCAACTATACACCAACACAGCATAACGTCACAAATTCATCTCAATTGGATCATACATCAATATTCATACATCATACTTTCACCGAAAAGTCACAAACATACATAATTGCATATAATAGCCACTTGCCAAGCCCCAATTATTCGTTAACCTGGCTCTGATACCAACAAATGTAACCCCCTTAGCCAGGCCTAGACACTTGACCCGAACTACAAAGATTAAACGGGGAAAACCAAAGTCAACCCGAAAGTCAACCCGAAAGTCAACCTTGATTAACGACCTTTTTTTCCTTTTTATATTTTCTAGATGCACATTAAGCCTATGTGATTACTCAAGAATCATTTGAGAGAAAGGCACAGCGATCGGAAAACAATTAGGGACTCAATTGCAAGAATTACACTTTTAGAGACCAAAATGTAATTTTTAGAAAATATAAGGACTTTGCAGATTTTAAGTTTACCATTATGTAATTAGTCATATTACATGCCTTTCTGTCAAATTTTAGCTTAAAAGGACATTCCAAGCTCAAGCAATTGCATCCACAACATTCAAGACTAAAATGTAATACTTGGAAACTTGCAACAATTCAAAAACATCATCCAACGGTCATCCGTTTCGGAACACAAACCCCTTGTACCGAAACACCCGTATCGAAATAGTGTTGATCGTTTCGATACTTGGGTGTGTTTCGAGACCGGTATCGAAATAGGCCTCTCTAGTAGCCAAAATTTTCTAAAACACCTTCGACCGTTTCGAAACACTATGGCCATTATAGGCCCCCGTTTCGAAACAATTAAGGGTGTTTCGATACACCCTGCTCTGTAGCAACAGAAATTGTTGGTTTTTCACCTCTTAACCCACTCAAACATGCTTCAAATTATACCGTATCATACCAGCAACTTGTCTAGACATTAGGGAACATGTTTAGGAAACTTAAGCTAGAGCATGGCATCAAACACATGAACATTATATCTAAATGCATGCTTCCTAGCCACAAATCCAAATATAAGCTTTAAAACCTCAAACCAAATTATTAGGACCATTTACAACCCATAAAAGCCATCACAAACATGCCACAAACCTAGAGAGTTCAAAATACATCTCCCAAATACAACCTTGGTACCCCATTGCCAAATATCAAGACTAAAGTATGTAAAAACATCACTATACATGAGCTTTGCACTTCCTTGGATGTTCTTAACCTTCTTGCTGCCCAAAAACAATTCAATTATCTGCATTGTTGATAAAAGAGAGCGTAAGCACATTTGCTTAGTGAGGCAAGCTCTAAAGAAAACCAACACACCAATGCATTATTCAAAACACTTTCATAAAATCCTTCTTCTACAACATGCTCATTCTATCTCATGCTTGAAAATCGTTTCAAAGCAAACCTCCATTGAAAACACGTGTACTTCAATTCTATCTCATGCATTTAAACCAATGCAAATCTCATGGCAAGGTCATACACATGCTTGTGAAAACTAAAGCATTTCATATACAAATCTCATATGCATTTCTCATAGCATAAATCATCTCATCAATAGGTACATGTGAATCAAAAGCATTTTCATATATTATATTGGCATTTCACATCTCATTATTACTCGAATATGCGGACAACATTCTCAAACCACTAGACTCTTCCGGTGGAATCTCGCATCACCGTACTCACTTGTCTAGTAAACATAATTTCTGGTGGAATCTCACATCACCGTACTCACATGGCGAAATCTCTCATCGCCACAAAGCTTGGGTATTTCACCAAGTCCTACCCGATGGAATGCCCATCATCGGTCTCTCCCTTTGGATCAAATCCAAAGAGCACGTACGAATTTTTGTTTATAGTGCACTCTCATCCTATTGATTGATCAATTATATCCGATAAGTATATCATCTTCTATGCCAATATATTATGTCAAAACATCATCTCACCTACTGTTTTTAATGCAACATTTCTCAAAGCTTTCTCATCTTATTCAAAATCAAAACATTTGCCATGCTTTAAGACAAAAGCTCAAAACTCATCAATGCAACATGTTATTTCATGAATCTTTTCAAGCATCATCTCATGCTACAAATCATGCATAAAACAGTAGGAATTTATCTATCTCAAAACATGAGCATGTAAAAGCATTTTATGGGCAACCACCACATATGTGAGAGCAATCTAGCCAATACTTACTTCCGGACTTAGGATGGTGTTTCAAACCTTTCCTAAATCCCCAAACCTTGTTTCTTTTTCCCTCAAGGACTTCTAAAACCATTCGCACTCACCGATTACGTTTCGCTTGCTCGCCGAAATGCTATCTAAGCTCTCGGATCAACACCAAAGGCATCCGAAGATGTCTCCCCTGTTTATAACACATAAGAGCATAGGATTAATGCATCATCATGCATTGAAATCATCAGCCACACACCTAAACTCGCTGCTCCACTCAAGAACCTCATTTCGGCTACCAAAAACAACCAAAATCATCTTCAAACTCTCCCAAAACAAAGTCCATCCAAGATCTATCACTTCTAATCATTTCTAAACATCAATCAACATCAAAAACCACCACAAACTCGTCCTTATAACTCCAGCTATAACAAAACACCAAAACCAGCCCAAAAACCACCATTCTAGCATGCAAAACTTAGGAATCCAAACCTATTCGGGATTTGTTTGATAAAATCTCATTTATAGCAATTTCCATCCAAAATACATTAGAAAACAACCTCAAAACAAAGCCTAATCAACAACCACGAAAATCATCAAGATCTCTCCGAAAACTTTTAGTTTTAATACAATTTCTTGTTTCTAACATTAAAGCAACTCAAAAATCATTAACAAAGGATTGATAACTTGGGAATTTCAGTAAAGAACTGATCATTAGAGGAGAAGGATGAAGCTTACCTCTAATGGGTGATTTCTCCTTGACTTGGGCAAGTTTTCTTGAAAATCCAATGTGAAAACAAGAGGATTTGGTGAGGAAAAGATTAGGAATCATAAGGAGTTTGAAATCTCATCAAAAGGAATGAAAATCAGAGACTAATTGATGGAGGAAATGTGTTTGGCTAAAAAGAAATTGAGAGAAAATGAAATGAGAGAAAATTGACGTAAGGTAGTTATGAAAAGTCAAATATGGTTTTTTTTTTCCTTTTAATTAACTTTATTTCCATTAATTAAATCATTATTAAAATCACCCAAAATAAGGAGAAATCTGATTAAAAACATTTTTGGTAAAATCAGCTCCTTAAAGATTCAAAGTTTCAATCTTTTACAAAACAGTCACTATTCAACTTTTTGCAAAAACTGCGATTTGGTCACTACACCGAAATGTAGTATTTCCAAACCTTATTTTGTAAAATTGTTTTCACCATAATCATTCATATAATAAATGAGGATTTTTAGGTATTTTTCCACATTTTTAAAGAATCCCGAACTAGGTGTTCCCTAAATCTCCCTTTAAGATTCGAACCGTTCTCGACCGGTCCGATTCGAACTCTAAAACATCTAGGCCCAAAATCGGGGCGTTAAAAGTAGTGTTGGGACAACAACGTGGCAAATTTTTTTCATACCATTTACTATGCTAGTTGGACGCTAAATAGAGCTCAGCTGAATTACTCCACAAATGAGAAAGAATTTCTTGCAGTTGTATTTTCTTTTGATAAATTCAGATCTAATTTAGTTGGTAACAAAGTTGTGGTTTATACAGATCATTTGGTACTAAAAAACCTCTTAGCAAAGAAGGTGTAATCACTAATTTTGTCCGGGCTGATTAGCCCTTTAATATGCTTAAATAAGAGTGGGCTTTGCTTATTCACTTTGGGCTTTGTTTAACTTAATATGTATATATACATATTATTTATGAGAATTATTGGTTACCATTATCAATCTACCATCACTCATCATTATACCATTACCCTACTGTCACATACCATATATTAATGTTATTATCAATATTATCATCTTTTTTTATTACTATAAGATATATCATTATCATAAGTATTATTACCGTTATTATTAGTATTATCTTAATATTATTATTATCTACCATATTATTATGAGTATGATCTATTATATTATTATTATTATTATTATTATTATTATTATTATTATTATTATTATTATTATTATTATTATTATTATTATTATTATTATTATTATTATTATTATTACAAAAGTAGATCTGAAAATCCAAAAAAGAGAGACTAATACATATATAATAAAAGCCCAAATAAATAAACATATAAAACCCAAATAAGTAAACATATAATAGCCAAACTAAAATAAAGCCCAAGTTTTAATAATTAAAAGCTCATTTACAGAATACTAAAGACCCAAAATATTATATACATATTACAAGGCCCGCAGGCCCAAATAATTAAAGCCCTAATCTGCTAAGGAAAGAAACCCTAATGAGCCCCCTTTGTCTTTGCAGCCGCCCTGTCTCCACCGTCAGATCTGATTTAGATCTGACGGTCCATATTGCACCAGGGAACGAAAACCCTAGCTGGCCTCCTCTTGTCCCAGCGCCGCACCCCTCAGGACCATTGGATCGGGAGAGCATCAGATGGCTGAGATTGAGCCGGAGAAGGTTCCAGAGACCCCAACGCGCCCACGCGCGGTGATTCGACTCCCACACGCGCGCGTGTATCACACGCCCGAGTCTCTCCAGGTCCCAATCGGTGGCACGAAGCACTCCACGTCGTCGGGCCAGCTCCCCATGGTCCCCTCTCCCCCCTCGGCAGCCACATCACATGCACAAACAACAGAATGTCAGAAAAATGCACAACAAATTGCAACGAATTTCACAGAGAAGACGAACGTGAATACAAACAAATGAGGGCAGAACCAATAGCAGATTTTCTTCTGATTTATGTAAATCGAAAAACGAGTAATTTTCGGGCTATAAATACCCGCATGCAATGTAAATCAGGGGAGGATCCTTTTCGGGGATTCCATTCGGAAAATTACAGAGAACATTAGAGGGTTTTTTTTCTTGTATTCGAAAGGTTGTAAGCAAAGTCCCAGAGAGCAATACAAAGAGGTTTTGCAAAGGTACTATCATCGTCTTCATATTTCATTTCGAAACACAAAAAAAAACAGAAACGATTAAGGTCTTACCCTCGTAGATCTCTCTTCTTCTCCGTTTCCCCATTGCCGGCGACAAGCCTTCTGGCTCCCTCTGAAGCCACGCATGGTGAGTCGGTAAGAGAGGGCAACAATTTGTAGATCTAGGGTTTTGATTTGGATTTCTAAAACGAAAATATCCTAAGGTTTTTTTTTGTTTTTCTTCGGTTTCTAAAACGAGGGCTTTTCGATTTTGGGGTTTTAGAAGAACGAAAAGGTTTTTTTTAGGTTTCCGGCGCCGGCAACGGCGATCAGAATGCCTTGCGGCGCCGGAAAAGAAACAGAGAAGAAGGGGGAAGTCTTATGATTTTAGGGTTAATGAAATAAAAAAAGGGGTTGATAATGTTTTAATCGGGTTATATAGAGTTTTAAGTTTTGTAAATAGGGTTAATCATGTTTTAAGCCCCTCCGCGTTACCCTTATTGCGCGAGGGGGGGCTTCCGCATTTTTAAACCACGGCCGCAGTCCCTCTTTGTTTTCGGTCGTTTTCAATTAAGTCCTAATCTCCGTCCTAATTGATTTTTAGATGGTAAAATCACTTCTTCAGTCCCCTTGGCTTTCCGTGTTCTTTTAATTTAGTCCCCATTTCGTGTTTTAAATTTTTAGTGGGTAATTTACAATTCTGATCCCTTTCAGTTTGCATTTCATCTATTTTGCATTTATTATTATATGTCATCATTCGTGCATTTCACCCTTTTTAATATATATTTATATCGAATATATGTTTTTGCCCTTTTGTTATGCTTGTTTAATGTGGATATAGGATTTGTGGTGCATGTCATGTTTATCTTATAACATGTAGTTGAATGCTTTTTTCTTGTTTAAGCATGTTTATAATGCGTAGTTTAATTTTGCTATGCATGTTTTTAATATGTGCGTATTTTCCCTTTTCATGATGATTCGAATATGCTTTCCGTGGCACGCATCTATACTTGTCATCCATGAGGCCCAAAAATTATTAAGCATGATAAATGGACTTAAAATATACCCAAAGAGAGGTATTAATTAACTCTGGTATTCGTGATATGACAGTCCTAGCTTAATGGATGTCGATCGAATATTTGGGTTAATTTTCACCGTCTCTAGGTAAGCGAAAACATAAAAAGGAAAATAACGTGCATCATCCTTTATTTGTCTGCATCCATGCACAAAGGTGACGTACGGGATCCGAACTCTAAACTAACACGGTAGTCAGTCTTATGTGATGTCGGTTTAGTCTATGGTCCGGTGTACCGTCATCCTTTTCAATTAAATATTTAATTAATTCCAATGCCACAATTCAATATAGCCCATTCTATTTAAGTCACATTTTCAACTAAGAACATTTTTATTAAATTTACTTTGGTTTTTAAATAATTTCTATCGATCAAAAGGCAACAAGTAATTTGGTACCGATTTTCGGGCGTGATGGGGGTGCTAATCCTTCCCCACGCGTAACCAACTTCCGAACCCGTTTTTTAACGAATCTCTGGTTTTGTGGTGTCCGGCCTACCTTAGTGGCCGGTGGCGACTCCAAATTTTCATCCTTTTTATAAATACGAATTTCCCCCTTTTTTGAATAAAATCCCTTTTCAAGAAGAAAATAGTGATAAGGCCCCAACTAGCGGTTTTCAGAAAAAACCTTATCACAGTTTGGCGACTCTGTTGGGGACAAAATATTTGTTTTTTCACAAAACAAAAAAGAGAGTTAAGCCAATAAAACACTTGTTGCCTTTAATCGATAGAAAATATTTAAAGTTCAAAGTGAAGTTAATAAGGTTGTTCTTTTATGAAAATTTGACTTAAGTTGAACGGGCTTTTGAAAATTTGTGGCGTTCGAATTAATTCCTCATTTAATTTCAAAGGAGTCACCGACATGTGTTGCACCATATTCATTAAGCTCTATACCCGAGCTACCCTTAAGTGGGAGTGAAACACCCATATCCACGTGAGTATCCCTCCACGGGTCGGTAATTCACTTCCGGAATCCACGCCTTTGACACGTGAGCAGCCCTCCACGTCATTAGGTCGTGTTTTCCCCCGAACCGAAACCAATTCGCAAGCCTGTGATGGGCCAGAATTGGGGTTCTTATTGCCTTAGTAGGTGATAAGATAGGTTCGGGTACCCTTTGCTAGAACCGAACTCATGAGTGAGAATATAAGAAGCCTACCCCCATTAGAGCCATGCGGATAACCCTAGAGTTTAGAGTGTCTAGGTTTGTCTTGCTAATTACTTGTTTCTATGCTTCTTTTTTCGTTAATGCTTGAATTTCATTTCTTGCCTTGATTTATGTTTATCATGTGACTAACACCTTTGCTTTTCTCCCCCTCTTATTTTGCATATTTCATCATTGCATAAAGAGCACATTGAGTTGGAAATAGTCTGAAATTAAAGACTTGATTAGCGGGAAATATGGTCTGTGACAATAGTGGGAAGGACCTCGACAAAAATATTGCCACGAAGAGAGCAACTACATGGTTGGGGTTCCGAGACAAGAAAGGCTTTCGAAAACAAAAAGGCCACCTCACATATTTGTCAGACGTTCCAGGCAAGTGACTAGTACTCCAAATCTTGGAGTTCAACCTACATTTGTTCTACGATCGCCAGCTTTGATTTGACTACAACAGTTGGGACATACCGACTCTTGCAAGGAAGTTAGCGAGAACCACTCCAAACAAGAACCAAGCTTTCCGGGGCAGGATCAGAAGTTTCTCGGACACTTTGCCATCTTGGGACGACAATCAAGTCTCAACCTAGAACAAGAAAAATATTTCAAGTTAGAGGGAATTTCGACCTCAACTCCGATAAGCTTTGAAGGTTAGGCTCAGTAGGACCCTTTCAAAGAGCAAGTCAAGAGCACCAAATATCGACTGTGAATTAATCATAACTCGTCGCCTATACCACTTGGGGGCAAGACCGACAGTTGGCCTATTTTTTAACGTGGATATGAGAGAACGCCCGATTCCTAGCAAAAGATCATTTCAAGAAAGAAGAAGGGATTGCGCGAGTCTTGAAGAAAATTCACGACCTAGACGCCAGCTTAAGAACTACATGTAGTGGGTTTCATCTGATCATTGTAACGGACCAAGGTTCCCATTGATGAGTTGTTTAACGAGGATATTTGCCGAACTCAGTGTTGCTCTTTGCATTTCAATTATGCATTTTGTTTGATTACCTTTAATCATGTGTTTCCGTTGTACATATGACACATTGCATTCATAAATCAATGTTCAATGCATCTTTGCATTTCAATTATACCTTTTTATCGATTACCTTTAATCATGTGTTTCCGTTGTACATGTGACACATTACATTCATGAAATTAATGTTCAATGCACCTTTGCATTCAATTACATTTTGATTGATTACTCTTGACATTTATGAATTAATGCACCTTTACATTCAATTACATTTTGATTGATTACTCTTAACCATATGTTGTCCATACGACACATTGCATTTATGCACCTTTGCATTCAATTACATTTTTGATTAATTACTCTTAACCATATGTTGTCCACACGACACATTGTATTTATGCACCTTTGCATTCCACTATACATTTTGTATGATTACCTTTAATCATATGTTTCTGTTGTACATACGACACATTCATCCATCCATTCATTCATTCATTCATTATACAAAGAAAATTAATGTTCAACGCACCTTTGCATTCAATTATGCATTTTGATTGATCATACGTTTCTGTTGTACATACGACACATTCATTCATTCATTCATTAAACAAATAAAAGTAAGGTCCATCAGATTAATGCATCTTTGCATTCAATTGTACATATCTGTTTGATTACCTTTAATCACCTATCCTTGTTGTGCATACAACACATTACATGCATTCATTCTTAAAATGAATAAATGGAGGAAAGCTTTGCCAAGCCAGAGGCTGATTTGAGAGGTCAGATGGAACGAACTCAGCAAGAATTAAGGGGCACCATCATCAAGCCCCAACAAGATATGATGAAAGGAATACCCTAACTGTTACAGTCCGGTCTGAAAGGAAGGAGTGTTGCTCAAGTACCAGGAAACCACTCGGTCACCCCGATCTTTAAGAATCCTCTTGTAATCGGCCCCTCGTCCAGCCCACCCCAAGGGGCATCTCCTGCCCGTCAAGACGAAGCCTTTGCTCAAAGCTCAGCCTAATATGACCTTCGGAGACATGACCTTCAGGGTTTCGGTTCTCGATTTTGTTCTCAATTTTATTCTTTGGGAATCCGTGCATGTTTCATTTTCTCTTGAAGTAATGCATGGAACCAACATTGCTATCATTTGCCCGAAGATAGCAATGATCTTTTTGCAAGGGCACTTGTTATATTTGCAGATTTTCTTTCTAATGAAAAGGCATTTTTTTAATATACAATGACCTTGAAATCATATATATGTATATCCCTCCTTACCTTCATAGGTCCTTGGATATCACATGCTTGATGTGGCATTGATTCTAATGAAAGAGATCGACTGAATGTTGTGATAACGATGAAGCAAGATTTCCCGCTCTGTCCGCTCTGGTCGAGAAAGCGAGAGAAGAAAGACTACTATTCCTTCGATGATGATTGATGATAAGAAAATCTCCTAAGAGAACCCAAATAAAGTTGCTCAAATGTGCCGAAAAAAGAAAGAAAAAAGAAAAAAAAGAAGAAAAAAAGAGAAGTGAAAAATAGACTGTTTTAAAACAAAATAAATGATTTCAGAGCCTGGTAATAGGCATTAACAAAAAGCACTCCAATTTCTGAAACCTGGTAATAGGAATTTTCGGATACGAGTGTGGAATTTTAGGGGCACTCCGCTGAAGCCTGAATCTCTTCGCTTCATGAGTGATGGTAATATTTTCAAAATCGTGACCATGCCGGGTAACTCGGGGTATCATTGTATGCTCCATCTTTATTCTCGAGCCAAAGGATTGTGACGAGTTGAATTCCCCTAAGAAAAAGAAATAAATGAACAAATTGAATAAGTCCTGAAAAAGGAATCCTTGAGGATACCGACACGAAATCAATGGTAATCATAAACGCACACGCCCCATGGGCTAAGTGAAAGTTGAATTTTTAAACATACATATGAATGGAGAAACATGATTAGAAGGAATGGTAATCGAGCATACCATAATCATGAGGATGAACTGAGCGATTAGGGAGGAATTTCATTACTTCAAATATCGCCACAACATTCAAAGACGCAAGCTATGGTTGAAGAGATCATCGAAAAGTTGAATCTAAGACGCTCTTGCATTTGATATTTGGGGCATCCTATTCTGTTTTCTTTTAATTAGACTGTTGGTTTCAAGGTTCTGTATGTTAATTTGAAAATCTACTCTTCATTAGAACGACGACCAGCGAATTGACATATTCTTAAAACAAAGAGATTTCCTTTTATTACTTCAGAGATAAATGCATCGTCGGTAGCGAGACCCAAAGTTGAGGGGCACTACATGATGTGTGATGATGAAGGACCATTGGGGCATCTTTGTCCGCGGGGCAAGAAGAGGCTTTTGCACATAGATTTTCGAATTAGAATAGATGAGAGATGGCATACGAATGGGAAGCTCAGGCCATTGGACTCTGGGAATGAGCAACAACAGTTGAGAGCAAAATTCCGTCAGGATATGTGACTGATGAGTGGTTGTAGTCCCAAGATGATGACCACCGACCCTAGAGGATGAAAACAAACTAAATTCATGCATCTTTGCATCATGAAATATGCTCATGCATCATTGATAGGTAGACATCCCCATGTTAGGAGCACGCTAACTCATACCATCATAGCATTTTGTTCATTTTAAACAGGCATTTGAAGGTTGATAAAGAGAGGGATCTACCACTTCACAAGAGAAGAAATAGATCTCATAAGAACCAAGAGTCATTCGACTGGTTTCCTGGTTCTTAAGAAAAGGAAAAAGAAAGAGGAAAAAGAGAGAAAGTGAGAGAGGAAAAAATGAGAGAAAAGAAAAAGAATGAGAGGAAATAAGGAGAGAGAAAGAGAAAAGAAAGAAATGAGAGAGAGAGAGAGAGAAGAAAAAGAAAATAAAAGAAGAGAGAAAGAGAAAATTGAGAAAAGAAAAAAAGAAAAAAAGAAGAAAGAAGAAAAAGAAAGAACGGGAAAAAAGAAGAAAGAAGAAAAAGAAAGAACGAGAAGAAGAAAAAGAAAGAAAAGAAAAAAAGAAAAAGAAGAATAAGAACGAAGAAAAAGAAAGAAAAGAAAAAAAAGGAAGAAGAAGAATAAGAAAAAGAATAAAAAGAAGAAATGGGAGAGAGAAGAAGAAAAAGAAAGGAAGAAGAAAAGAATGAGAAAAAGAACGAGAGGAAAGAGAAATAAAAGAAAAGGAAAAGAAAGAGAGAAAGAAAAAACAAAGAGAGAAAGAAAACGAGAAATAAAAGAAAGAGAGAAAGAAAAAGAGAAGTAAGAGAAAAGAAAAAGAATGAGAGGAAATAAGAAGAGAGAAAGAGAAAAAGAAGAAGTGAGAGAGAGAGAGAGAAGAGAAAGAAAAGAAAAGGAAAAGAAAGAAGAGGAAGAAAAAGAAGAAAAGAGAGAGAAAGAAAAAGAAGAAGAAGAGAAAAAAGAAAGAAGAACAAGAAGAAGAAAGAAGAAAATAAGGGGAAAAAAGAAAAAAAAAAGAAGAAGATGAGAGAAAGGAGAAGTTGAGAAAGAAGAAGAAGAATGAGGATATGAGAAAGAACGAGAAAAAGAAGAAGATGAGAAAGAAGAAGAAACAGAAGGGGGGAAAAGAAAAAAGAATAAAGAATAAAGAAGAAAAAGAGAGAAAAAAGAAGAAGAGAGAATGAGAAAAAGAGAAAAAAAAGAAGAAAAGGAAAAAAAAAAGAGAAAGAGAAAGAAGAAGAAAAAAGAAAAGAAACTCGCCACATCAGGATCTGAGAGCAAAAGAGTTCAAGGATCCCTGGACAGAAGAGCCACAAGGCCTGCCCAGTTTGCTTTCGCCGCTCCGAGAAAGCACGCAATTTGAAGTTCATTCTGTACCGCGTAGGAAGAATGAATCGACTTTGTCCTTTGAACGTGTAGGGAGGACATGCCACTGATTTGAGAGCAAAAGAGTTCATGGATCCCTGGACAGAAGAGCTAGAAGGCCTGCCCAGTTTGCTTTCGCCGCTCCGGGAAAGCACGCAATTTGAAGTTCATTCTGTACCGCGTAGGAAGAATGAATCGACTTTGTCCTTTGACCGTGTAGGGAAGACATGCCACTGATTTGAGAGCAAAAGAGTTTAAGGATCCCTGGACAGAAGAGCCAGAAGGCCTGCCCAGTTTGCTTTCGCCGCTCCGGGAAAGCACGCAATTTGAAGTTCATTCTGTACCGCGTAGGAAGAATGAATCGACTTTGTCCTTTGATCGTGTAGGGAGGACATGCCAACGATCTGAGAGCAAAAGAGTTCAAGGATCCCTGGACAGAAGAGCCAGAAGGCCTGCCCAGTTTGCTTTCGCCACTCCGGGAAAGCACGCAATTCGAAGTTCATTCTGTACCGCGTAGGAAGAATGAATCGACTTTGTCCTTTGACCGTGTAGGGAGGACATGCCAACGATCTGAGAGCAGAAGAGTTCAAGGATCCCTGGACAGAAGAGCTAGAAGGCCTGCCCAGTTTGCTTTCGCCGCTCCGGGAAAGCACGCAATTTGAAGTTCATTCTGTACCGCGTAGGAAGAATGAATCGACTTTGTCCTTTGACCGTGCAGGGAGGACATGCCAACGACCCACATTGTTCCTACCGCCTCGGAGGAACAAATGTAGTTTCAGGCGAAAAATTTCATACTCGCCGCATCCTGATCTGAGAGCAAAAGAGTTCAAGGATCCCTGGACAGAAGAGCCAGAAGGCCTGCCCAGTTTGCTTTCGCCGCTCCGGGAAAGCACGCTATTTGAAATTCATTTTGTACCACGTAGGAAGAATGAATCGATTTTGTCCTTTGACCGTGCAGGGAGAACATGCCAATGACACCCACACCGTTCTGCCGCTTCGGAGGAGCAAATCACCCAAACAGGGAAGTTGGACAAAATTAGTGCTTATAGTCTTTGCTTTGCTCTTGTTTCACAAGTACAAACAAAGAGGGGCAACTGTAATCACTAATTTTGTCCGGGATGATTAGCCCTTAAATATGCTTAAATAAGAGTGGGCTTTGCATATTCACTTTGGGCTTTGTTTAACTTAATACGTATATATACATATTATTTATGAGAATTATTGGTTACCATTATCAATCTACCATCACTCATCATTATACCATTACCCTATTGTCACATACCATATATTAATGTTATTATCAATATTATCATCTTTTTTTATTACTATAAGATATATCATTATCATAAGTATTATTACCGTTATTATTAGTATTATCTTAATATTATTATTATCTACCATATTATTATGAGTATGATCTATTATATTATAATAATAATAATAATAATAATAATAATAATAATAATTATTATTATTATTATTATTATTATTATTATTATTATTATTATTACAAAAGTAGATCTGAAAATCCAAAAAAGAGAGACTAATACATATATAATAAAAGCCCAAATAAATAAACATATAAAACCCAAATAAGTAAACATATAATAGCCAAACTGAAATAAAGCCCAAGTTTTAATAAATAAAAGCCAATTTACAGAATACTAAAGACCCAAAATATTATATACATATTACAAGGCCCGTAGGCCCAAATAATTAAAGCCCTAATCTGCTAAGGAAAGAAACCCTAATGAGCCCCCTTTGTCTTTGCAGCCGCCTTGTCTCCACCGTCAGATCTAATCTAGATCCGATGGTCCATATTGCACCAGGGAATGAAAACCCTAGCTGGCCTCCTCTTGTCCCAGCGCCGCACCCCTTAGGACCATTGGATCGAGAGAGCATCGGATGACTTAGATTGAGCCGGAGAAGGTTCCAGAGACCCCAACGCGCCCACGCGCGGCGATTCGACTCCCACACGTGCGCGTGTATCACACGCCCGAGTCTCTCCAGGTCCCAATCGGTGGGACGGAGCACTCCAGGTCATCGGGCCAGCTCCCCATGGTCCCCTCTCCCCCCTCGGCAGCCACATCACATGCACAAACAACAGAATGTCAGAAAAATGCACAACAAATTGCAACGAATTTCGCAGAGAAGACGAACGTGAATACAAACAAATGAGGGCAGAACCAATAGCAGATTTCCTTCTGATTTATGTAAATCGAAAAAAGAGTAATTTTCGGGCTATAAATACCCGCATGCAATGTAAATCAGGGGAGGATCCTTTTCGGGGATTCCATTCGGAAAATTACAGAGAACATTAGAGGGTTTTTTTCTTGTATTCGAAAGGTTGTAAGCAAAGTCCCAGAGAGCAATACAAAGCGGTTTTGCGAAGGTACTATCATCGTCTTCATATTTCATTTCGAAACACAAAAAAAAAACAGAAACGATTAAGGTCTTACCCTCGTAGATCTCTCTTCTTCTCCATTTCCCCATTGCCGGCGACAAGCCTTCTGGCTCCCTCTGAAGCCACGCATGGTGAGTCGGTAAGAGAGGGCAACAATTTTTAGATCTAGGGTTTTGATTTGGATTTCTAAAACGAAAATATCCTAAGGTTTTTTGGTTTTTCTTCGGTTTCTAAAACGAGGGCTTTTCGATTTTGGGGTTTCAGAAGAACGGAAAGGTATTTTTTTAGGTTTCCGGCGCTGGCAACGGCGATCAGAATGCCTTGCGGCGCCGGAAAAGAAACAGAAAAGAAGGGGGAAGTCTTACAATTTTAGGGTTAATGAAATAAAAAAAAGGGGTTGATAATGTTTTAATCGGGTTATATAGAGTTTTAAGTTTTGTAAATAGGGTTAATCATATTTTAAGCCCCTCCGCGTTACCCTTATTGCGCGAGGGGGGGCTTCCGCGTTTTTAAACCACGACCGCAGTCCCTCTTTGTTTTCGGTCGTTTTCAATTTAGTCCTAATCTCCGTCCTAATTGATTTTTAGATGGTAAAATCACTTCTTCAGTCCCCTTGGCTTTCCGTGTTCTTTTAATTTAGTCCCTATTTCGTGTTTTAATTTTTTAGTGGGTAATTTACAATTCTGATCCTTGTCAGTTTGCATTTCATCTATTTTGCATTTTATTATTATATGTCATCATTCGTGCATTTCACCCTTTTTAATATATATTTATATCGAATATATGTTTTGCCCTTTTGTTATGCTTGTTTAATGTGGATATAGGATTTGTGGTGCATGTCATGTTTATCTTATAACATGTAGTTGTATGCTTTTTTCTTGTTTAAGCATGTTTATAATGCGTAGTTTAATTTTGCTATGCATGTTTTTAATATGTGCGTATTTTCCCTTTTCATGATGATTCGAATATGCTTTCCGTGGCACGCATCTATACTTGTCATCCATGAGGCCCAGTAATTATTAAGCATGATAAATGGACTTAAAATATACCCAAAGAGAGGCATTAATTAACTCTGGTATTCGCGATATGACAGTCCTAGCTTAATGGATGTCGATCGAATATTTGGGTTAATTTTCATCGTCTCTAGGTAAGCGAAAACATAAAAAGGAAAATAACACGCATCATCCTTTATTTGTCTGCATCCATGCACAAAGGTGACGTACGGGATCCGAACTCTAAACTAACACGGCAGTCAGTCTTATGTGATGTCGGTTTAGTCTATGGTCCGGTGTACCGTCATCCTTTTCAATTAAATGTTTAATTAATTCCAATGCCACAATTCAATATAGCCCATTCTATTTAAGTCACATTTTCAGCTAAGAACATTTTTATTAAATTTACTTTGGTTTTTAAATAATTTCTATCGATCAAAAGGCAACAAGTAGTTTGGTACCGATTTTCGGGCGTGATGGGGGTGCTAATCCTTCCCCACGCGTAACCAACTCCCGAACCCGTTTTTGAACGAATCTCTGGTTTTGTGGTGTCTGGCCTACCTTAGTGGCCGGTGGCGACTCCAAATTTTCATCCTTTTTATAAATACGGATTCCCCCTTTTTTTTAATAAAATCCCTTTTCAAGAAGAAAATAGTGATAAGGCCCCAACTAGCGGTTTTCAGAAAAAACCTTATCACATAAGGGTGTCAATCCTAAACTAATCCGATGGACGCCTCTACTACAAGAATTTGACCTCAAGATCCGAGATAAGAATGGCAGTGAAAATTTAGTAGCTGACCACCTATCACGTCTAGAGCATCACCTTGAAGATAGTAAGACCACTTCCATAAGAGATGAATTTCCAGATGAGTACTTGCTTTTAGTTAATGTCATGCCATGGTATGTTGACATAGTCAACTACCTGGTAAGCAATATTCTTCCACTAGACTTGGCATATAATGCCAGAAAAAGATTCCTACGAGAAGTTAGGCAATATTATTGGGACGAGCCGATCTTGTTCAAATAGTGTGTCGACCAAGTGCTAAGACGGTGTGTGCAAGAGGATGAGTAGCAAATATATTGCAATTATGCCTTGCCGCACCATACAGAGGTCACTTTACCAGGATGGAAAATGTTGCCAAGGTGTTGCAGTCAGGATTCTTTTGGCCCACACTATACAAAGATGCCGACAACTATGCCAAGCCATGTGACCGATGCCAGCAGACATGAAACATCTCTTGCAGCAACCAATTGCTGCTCCAAAACATTATGCTCGTAGATTTATTTGATGTATGGGGATAGATTTCATGGGTCGATTTCCCCCATCATTTGGTAACCTATACATCCTTGTGGATGTTGACTACGTTTCAAATGGGTAGAGGTTGTTGCTTTGCCAACAAATGATGTCAAGGTCGTTGCCAAATTCTTGCACAAACACATTTTTACTCTATTTGATGCCCCTAGAGTGATTATTCATGATGAGGGTACCCATTTTAAATGCAATCTAATCTTTAAAGCTTTGTGCATATATGAAATTCAGCAAAGGATTACCACGACATACCATTCCCAAACAAATGGGCAAGCCGAGATTTCAATCAAAGAGGTCAAGAATATTTTAGAGAAGACTGTAAATCCGACAAGAAAGGGCTGGTTCTTGAGAGTAGATGATTCCTTGTGGGCTTATAGGACAACCTTTAAAACTCTTTTGGGTACTTCACCATTTAGACTCGTTTTAGGAAAAGCATGCCACCTACCGGTGGAGATGGAGCATCATGCATGTTAGGCAATCAAAATGCTTAATATGGCATGAAGAGCTACTGAAGAAAAAAATACTACTAGACCTAAATGAGTTGGAAGAGTTCATAACACAAGCCTATGAGAATGTCAGACTCTACAAGGAGAAAAAATGTTGGCATGACAGTAGGATAATGCCAAGACAATTTGAGGAAGGCCAACATGTTTTGTTATTTAACTCGCGGCTTAAATTGTTTTCAGGTAAGCTCAAGTTGAGATGGTTAGGCCCTTTTGAAGTTATAAAGCCATATGCCCATGTAGCAGTAGATATCAAAAATTTGAAGTTGGGAGAAATTTTCAAGGTAAATGGCAAACGGTTAAAACATTATTGGGAAGGCAAAATAATAAACACCAAAGCCTATAAGGTGCCAAAGGCAGAATCTGATACTCTCATACCAGCTAGTGCGGTGGCATTACTCTCCTAGATCCACTATCGCCAAGAGATCATTCTCCAGAAATTATAAAGTTGAGGAGAAAAATGTCAAGCTCTGTCATTATACTCATGCCAGAGATGTTGCCATTAGGGAAGCTCTTGAAAGATTTTCCATAGACTTCCTGCCAGCTTTCCCTGATTTCCATGTAGAAATCATTTCCAGTGATGATGCCATGCCAGCTAGTCCCAGATCAGTCTGTACCCTGACACACTCAGATGCCACCATCCCAGCATCGCCAGCTCAAGTTGAATCCGCCAAGTCAGAAACACCGCCAGAGTCAGAAGAAGAAGTCCAGAAAAAAGCTACTACAACACCTACTGCCCTTTCATCGTCTTCCGCTACTTCTCCCGCACTAGAGCTGATGCAGATTGTCAAGGAAGTTGGAGCTTTCATTGCCGCCTAAAAGCCAAGCATAAAATGAAGGAAACGAATGGCCCCCGATCATGGGACCTTTGTCAAGAGAAAAAACTGCGTCACGCGAGAAGAATTATCGAGAGGGAAGTCCTCCTCTTCCTAAACTCCTTTACATTTCATTTCCTTGCATTCACATGTTCATTTATTTATTTTTCTATTTTTCATTGTACATATCTGTTGTTTTCATACATTGAGGATAATGCCCATATTTGGTTTGGGGTGTGCGTTGCCTCACATTTATGTCATGCCATGCATTCATGTTTACATTTATGTTTCCATGCCATGTATGGCACATAGATTAGGTTTTAGCCATGCATACCGAACCACTAAAAAAGAAAATTTTGCCTCGGTCAAATTTTGAAGAATGCTAACACTTTGTTAGGCAAGTTTAATTTGTTCTAGAATAGTTTGCCTGATGATGAAATTCGAAATCTTTAGTTGCCTATGCCAACAGAATAGTAATGACAGGTCTGCTTGGCAATTGATCTCTAGTTTAGGAAATTGAACTTTCACTTAACACTTAGTATGCATCTAGTTCCTAAACAAGCTTAGAATTTTTAAAACTAAGGTCAGACTAAAAAAAGAAGAGAACAATTTTGATGTCAGGGTAAAAGAAACAAATAAGGTAACAATGTTTTTCCAAGGCAATGAAAAATTGAACTCTCATATACCTTAGAGATAATAAGTAACTTGGGACTTCGTGGTTTTCTCCCTTTTAGTTCTCAAGTCCAAAACTTTATGGTAGGAGTTGAAGAGTAAAATACTAGCAATGTTTGGATTAACGTGGGGGTTCGTGGTATGCTCCCTCTTATTTCTCACGCCAAACAGTATTGCAAAGCAAGATTAAAATATTACGTCAAAAACCCTTGGTAAGAATAAAATAAAAATAAAAAATTATGCGTTTAGATAGTAAATTTGATTAAGGGAGTAAAAGGATACGCATATTGCCCACACATCATGCACTCTTCATCCCCTTAGACTAGAGTTATATTGTTGTACTTGAATCTACTACTTGTTTGTCATTACTGCACTGAGATATCCGAGGAAAGAACTAGAGCTTAATTTTGCTTTCCAGTACTTCTTGGTATTCCGACCAAAATTTTGCCGAGGCACTATTTTCACATTTTCTTAGCTTACTTGCATTACTTGAGGACAAGCAATGAGCTAGATTTGGGGAAGTGTTAACTCCTCAAAAGTACTAAATTTTACGCTTATTTCACATTGCCTTTGCTTGCCTTTAAGTAAATTTAGTTGCATTTAGACTTAAAATTCATGTATTTGCATAAGGAGTTAGGAATTGTGTGTATGCCAGTGTGAAGGGTATCTTTGTTGGCATTATCGCAAGCTTGACAGGGTAGAGTAGCGCATAAAGGAAGGAATGCCAGAGAAAATGTCGAGTTTCTGTTGGTAGTGATAGACCAAAAATTACTGACGCACCGATTGACAAAGAAGATGAGTTTGATGCCCGGCCAAGCAAGTGATGGACCTTGTACACGTCAGCCCTAGGATTCAAATATAAGATAAGATGATCACATCCCTTATCCCTTGCACATTCAAAATTCAAATTCAAGGCTTATCCTAATTCACTCATGCACGCTTATTTAAAGAACTCGAGCAAGCACTTAAAAGAAGGGAGGATTGATTGACAATCGGATTGGAGAGGCTGCACCGAGGAGACATGGTTCAATCAAGCTTGATCAAGAGCTCGGATCTTGAAGGGCTGCATCGATAGACCCCCTTCTTGCCCATTCTCTTTGTTTAGTTATTTTAATTTTCAAATGATGATGTTATTGAGAAACGATGAAGGTTTTTGGTTGGATACCCCACCATGAACTAAATTTATAGTTGGTGGGGGATTTTTGCGTTGAACGTTGTTTTTATGCTTAGTTTTTAATAATAATAAATACCTTGGCATTGTTTCCCCTATCTGACATGTTTTACAGTTTTCTAAATTCTTTGCCAAGCGACCGCTGGCATTGTTTGCTTATTGCACCTTAATATCTTAACAGACTTAGGGGGCAACAATTTGTTGCTAGATACTAAGGCGAGATGCTTCGACAGAAGATTTTCAAGTAGATGAACTTACTTCGGGAGTGAGTCTACCCCTTGGGAGTATAGATTGGAACTTAATCAATTTGATTTACGAAAAACTTCACTATAGACATATATGGGTTTTAACATGGTTAATTTCGAGCATTGCCATCGATGGAGGAATTGCCACTCTTGAATCTGCTCGATAATAATTTCAAGGCATGACGCTATTAAAGGCTGGCATGAGTAGCGTGAAATCTAGGCATCCCTTGCCAATGCTCATCATTCATTGGAATACTTCTGTGCCACACTAGTTCACTTCACACTTTCTCAAATTGTTTTCAAACTTTAAAACCAAGTCATTCAATACACTCTTATCTCTCACCAACAAGTAAAATATTAAGCACTTAAATTCCTGGACAATCCCTATGGATACGATACTCAGCTCACTGATGTATTACTTGCTGATCGTGTATACTTGCACGCAAAAGACTCATTCTTGGCATTACTTTTTAAATATTTACATTGCATTTTCAATCTTTTGCCAAGCGGTAGCAAAGTCGACATCATATGAGTCAACACTTGTTTCAATTTGTCAAAGCTTCTTTTTTTGTTTCTCAGTCCATTCATAGAGAATATCCTTTCGGAGTAGCTTGTTCACAAGGGCAGCTAGTATAGAGAATCCATTAACGAATCTCCGATAATAGTCAGCTAAACTGAGAAAACTTCTAACCTCTCCTACATTCTTCGGAGGTCTCTGATCAAGGACTGCTTGAATTTTCTTAAGGTCAACTTGAATACTGGTTGAGGATACTGTAACACCCCCTTCCTGGTCTGGATGGAAACCGAGTCAGAAAGCGTTACCGGTGATCAATGTAGTGATTCTGGTACAATAATTCATTCAATAAACAATACGATGCGATATGTTATCAATATGCAACAGTAACAACTTGTATTATGACTTGCTGTTCTATTTTAGGGCAACTTTAAACTTTTATAAGCTTTAGGGAATTAACTATAATTTAGTAATTTAGGGGCCCTTCTAATAAAGCGACTGAACTATAATGAAATTCAACTCAATTTTAGTAAGCATGTAAGTTTTCATATTAGTCCGAGTTTATTTACCCACCTGATTAAACTTTAGAAGATTTAGTGATCAAATATAAACAATGCAAAACAGTATTCATTGCCAATTAACGGTTATAACTAACACCGTTCTGAAACGCCTTAGGCTGTATCGGTACGGGCAGATGTTAATTAAAAATTCCAGTGAAACTGTCTAACACCGTACGGAAATAACCAAAGATGTTTCGATATAGGTTGACTTTCATTGACTTCGACCAAAAGACCTTGTTTCAATACGGTTAAGCCTGTATCGATCCTAGTTGACTCTCGTTGACCCCGTTTCGATACACCATGAGCTTATATCGAAACGATTTTTGGTAGTGTCTAAAGTCCCAAAATTAGTATTAGTACGCCCTAAGTCGTATCGAAACACCCTATTTTACCCTGATTCCTTATAACTTTAATATGATGATCGTACTGAAACGCCATCACCGGTATCGGTACGCCTGACCTATAATGACATATTTTGATATGGTTTTTAATCAAATTGACCTACCGAATGATGTCCAAATGCAATGAAACTTTACACACAATATTTCAATATTATAATCTACTAACATGCCAAAATTCATGGTCGTTTGAATACGTTTACTAAGCTTTTACCTATTAGAGCCCATTATGCAAACTTGGTCATTTTTAAGCAACATTAAACATGCCATTAAGGCCCATACCCATTTTACAAACCATGCAAAACACCAACATAACAAAAGGGCCCTATCAGACTAATTCAAGTACTTTTCCACCATACTAGGAGTTTATAGGTCTGATATACATTACTTTAGGCTTGCTTGTGACTTGTGTAACACAACAACTTCTCTGATCTCCAACGATGAATTCCTTTAACCTGAAATGCATGGAAAATGAATGCATTAGACTTATATAGTCTATGTGAGGTAGCCATAACAATCTCCAAGTCCACAATATGCATTTTAAAATCAAGTAATCAACAATATCAATGATATAAGCCTTTAGTAACAATGCAAAGTTCATGATCACCATTAATTTCTTCATATTTTATAGTTAACCATTGGATCGAATCAAGATAGTGGATACGTGAATTTCTACGCCTCGCCAAATCAATGAATGGTCTAGTCCCTCCGTCTCGCCAATATGACCAATAACATATCACATCCCTCCGCCTCGTCAAATCAACATAGGTCATAGCCTTAGGACCGTAGTCCACCCATATACTAGGCTCATAAATTCTATGGCATGCCAATTGTATCCAATGTCATTTTGAATCCAAGGTCCGGTAACAACATTAACAATCAAGGTTCAATGATAATTACAATGTTCAATGTTTCCAATGAATTTATTAATAAACAATGTCCCAATATCAATGTTCCTTCACAAATACAATATCAATATCAATATTCAATAATTTCGATGTCAATTTCAATGATCGATGATGCATTTACGATGTTTCTATAAAAATATCTATGGCAATAGCAATGTACAACGACGATGACAAAACCAATGTCCAATGTTCAATGCTATACTTATCGATGCTTACCAATGTATCCATCTAATGACTCGATGCAATATCCCTTAGAGCAAGGTTAGTTGAATTAATAAAAGCAATAAAAATAAATTTGGGAAGGCTCCTCGCCTAATCCCGAGACTCGACTACACTCACCTTGACAATCCGATGCTTTTACGGCTCTCGGATGACAACCCGTTTGTTCCTAGCCTTCCGTGAGGTCGATGGAAGATCCTTATCACTTCCTTGAGCTAGGAAATCAATAGGAGTATGTTAGAAACAATACTACGATACACTACAACAAATAAGATCTTTAGTGACCAAGTTGTGACGATGAAGAATGTCATCACAAAAAGTAAGTTATTTTTGACAAAATTTATTTGTATCACTACTGAAATGAGTAATTGTGACTTATAACTATTTGATCACTATTTTAGTAATAATTGTGACAAATTGCAATTATTTCAGTAGTAAGTTATTTTTTTCTTTTTTCCCTTTCTTTTAGTTTTATAGAATAGCATTCATGTATTTATCATTGATTTTTCCTAGATTTGAAACTTTATTTTATTTATTGTAAAAATAAGTTGATTGTTTTTTCATGATTATTTAGAATAATGATTATTTTCTTGATATTTTTTATGTTTACATACACTCTATTTTATAATTTTTCATGAATAGATTTGTGGGCGAGATGTGATTGAATGGGGTGTAGGATGTAGTTTGGATGTTTATATGTCATGTGAATTTTGAGATATAAGAGTGGATAATATGTCAAGATTTTCTCCGAAATGATTTGTTATGTTAAGAGTGTGGTGGTGTTTTGATAGAGGGTTGTTTAGATTCTTTGATAGGATAGAATTTTATTGTTAGTGTGCAATGCTTGAGTATGCTTGAATACTTATATTTTCTTAGCTCAATTAGTAGTTTTTATTTATTAAAAGTGCTAAATAGCAGTGTCATTACATTCATACAATATTATTTGTTCATGTTGTGATGTGTTTCAATTACTTGTTTCTCTTTTAACTATTTTTTTTCTTGTTAATATTTTATTTTTGCAATTGTAAAATGGGCAGCTCTATGATCTTTGATCAATTCTATTGGTCAACAAGAGGAGTCTAACATTCAACTTCAGAAAAACATAGAAGTTCAATGTGAAGAACGTGTAACTCAAGGAAAAGCTATTGAGAAACAAACCATAGAACTGCAGCAGGGAATTTATTTACATGTTTTACTAATGAAGGGTTAGTTTCGAATTTTTTACTTAATGACCTATTTAATTTTATATGCTAATTAACTTATTATTTCTCTTATTGTTTATTTTGTAGGAAAATGCTAAAGAGTGATTTTGGTGTGGAATAATTGGCTTGAAGTTTATTTTAGATATTATTTTTTTATGTTTAACATTAATTACATTTTAGTTGACTTATTTACTTTTGAAAGTGAAAATATTTTTGTACAACAATATTTTATAATTTAATATATATATTGTTTCATGTATATTTTATTATTATAATAATTAAAAAAATTAGATACGAAAAATTATTTATTGATTAGTGACAAAGAAGTCTAAATAATTCATACATAACCAGTGAATAGATATTTGTCTCCAGAAAACAAATATGTGACAAAATTTTTCTGTAACTATTAAAAATACAATTAGAGACGATATACTCATCACAAGAAAATAATTATCATGATAATAATTTTGATCACAACTTTAATTTTTAGTGTCAAACAAATTGGTCATATTTAAAAGAATTATTGTGACTAAAAAATAGTCTGCCTTGTGGCACGTTTTCTTTCGTCTGCCTTGTGGCACGTTTTTTTTCTAGTTTGTTTGTCTTCTCTCTTATCCCTTCACCGGCTCTGGTCATGGCGGATGTCACTAACCATCTGGCAAACCTGGCAATCGTTGACGAAGAGGATGAGGCCATCCAAGTTGAATCTGGGGATCAGATGACACCCATCTCGTTTCTGCACTGTTTTGTGGGGATCTTTCTGACATCGAGTATAATCAATTTTGAGTCGATGAAGAACACTTTGGCGAATCTGTGGAGGCCACTGGGAGGCATCTCCATTACGGATATTGGTGATAGGCGTTATTTATTCCGCATGTATCATTCTGTCGACGTGGAAAGAATTGCAAATGGATGTCCTTGGTTTTTCAACTCCCATATGTTGCTCCTACATCTTCTTGGTGATGGCGAGGATCCATTGAAGGTCTCAGTGCACTTTGTTAATCTATGGGTGCAGGTGTTGGATTTACCGCTTGGATTCATGTCGGAGGGGGTGGCAAGACAACTGGGGAATTTTATTGGCAAGTTTGTTGAGTACGACACCAAGTCCCTGACTTTGGGACCTTGCCGGATGATGCGAATCCGGGTCTGTTTCGACACAAGACTTCCCTTGAAGCGTCGGAAAAAGATAGGCCTTCGTAATGGTGGACAGGTGTACGTGAGTTTTCAATATGAGAGAATTCGTACCTTCTGTTTTTTATGTGGCAGACTAGGCCACAACGAAAGCTTTTGCACCTTAAGGCTGAACCTCGACCCAGGTGAATTGGTATTCAATAGGGACATTTCACTACGTGCTCCGCCGCGACGTTCAGTGGCCAGCAGCGTATGGCTTCGGGAGGATCCGATTGCCCCGTCGGGGGTGATGAGCGAATCACGGAGGTTTTTTCGGGAATCCCTAGAATCAAGCCCGATTAATAGTGGATCGAATCTTGTTGCACAATCACCGGAATTAGGGAGGGGATCACGGGATTTGTCTGGATTGGGCCAGTTGGGATCCACCCCATCTTCTTCAGGATCAGGGAGCGGTTTGGGTACAGGTGGCGTCATCTATCCCATTATGGATATTCAAATGGGCCTTGATAATGAAGAAAGCCCCATTGAACAGTTGGACGGAAATAAACGCCCGAGGAAGCTTGTGGATGGTGATAACGTGGGCTCTGCTGGAGGGCCTGCCTCTGTTTTATCGGCCGACCTGGTGGACCAGGTCCGCCGGGATCAATGAAAATGTTAAGTTGGAACGTCCGGGGACTTGGGAACCCTCGGGTCGTTCGACGTCTCCGGCATATGCTGCGGGACCTAAATCCTGATGTAATCTTTTTTATTGAAACTAAAATAAATGCGAATAAAATGGCGAATATACGCCGCAGTTGGGGTTATTCTTGTGGTATTGAAGTAAGTTCTATTGGTAGTAGTGGGGGCCTAGTTCTTGGTTGGAAGGCTTCTTGTCGTGTTTCCTTACGCTCTTTTTCAGCTCGCCACATTGATGTCACTCTAGATGACGATTCGGATGGCAATACCTGGCATTGTACAGGCTTTTATGGTGCACCGGAGGAGGCCCATAGATATGAAGCATGGAATTTATTACGTAGCTTAAAGGATGATTCGGATACCCCGTGGCTTATCATAGGAGATTTCAACGAAATCCTCTATGGCAAAGAAAAACAGGGAGGGAGAGTTCGAAGTAGTAGGCAAATGGATCAATTCCGGGAAGTGCTGGATGATTGTGGAATGCCAGATCTGGGGTTTTCAGGAGTATGGTATACGTGGCAAAAAGGGAAGTTTTCCAACACTAATATAAGGGAAAGGCTGGATAGGGGTGTGGCCACAGATTCTTGGTGGTCTTTATTTCCTTTTTTCAAGCTATCCCATCTTCCACATAGTTTTTCAGATCACTGCCCGCTCTTGCTCGACACAAACACGCAAGCATCGATGAATGTTGGCCATTGGTGTTTTAGATTCGAGGCCTCGTGGCTTTTGGAGCCTTCTTGTGATGAGGAAGTTAAAAGGCTATGGGAGGGTTCTTCGGGTCATTTCCTTTCCCGTTTGGAATTGTTAAAAAAGGGTCTGCTGGCTTGGTCTCGGAAACTTTGCAAGGATCGGAAGGCTACTGTTTCGTGTCTCAAAAAACGTATACACGATCTATCTTTCTTACCACCTACGGACGATGCCCTGGCGGATACTATGGAAGCACAGATGGACCTAAATTTTGAGCTTGACAAGGAAGAACTCTACTGGGAGCAGAGGGCAAGAGTGAACTGGCTCCGAAACGGTGACAGGAATACATCGTTCTTCCATAAATTTGCATCGCAGAGAAGAAGGAATAACAGTATCTCAAGGCTACTGAACGGTGCTGGGGATGAGGTTGACGATACGGAGGAGTTAGGGAAAATTGCCCGTGATTTCTTTGTTGACCTCTTCAATTCTAACGGTTCCTCTAGGTTGGATCGGGTTCTTTCGAATATTTCACCGAAAGTTACGGATGATATGAACGCCAGTTTGGACTGTGCATTTGATGAAGAAGAGATTTTGGTGGCTGTTAAATCAATGAGCCCAATGAAGGCATCGGGTGAGGATGGTCTAGGTGCAGCTTTCTATCAGCACTTCTGGCACATTATCGGTAAGGATGTTACTCTTTTTTGTCTTGATGTTTTAAATGGAGTAGAGAACATTTCCGATATTAATAAAACCCTCATTGTCTTGATTCCGAAAATTAAAGACCCCAAGTACATGAATCACTTCCGGCCTATTAGCCTTTGTAACGTCCTTTACAAAATAGTGGCAAAGGTTCTTGCTAACAGGCTGCAGAAAGTCATTGGTTTTTGCGTGGATGAGGCGCAGAGTGCCTTTATTCCGGGGCGACTAATTTCGGATAATATTATAGCTGCGTATGAAATCTTACACTCACTAAAGTTGAGGAGGGGAGGAAGGAAGGGCTCTTTTGCTCTTAAATTGGATATGAGCAAGGCATATGATAGAGTCGAGTGGGCTTTCTTGGAAGCTATTATGGTGCGGTTGGGCTTTTCTGATTTATGGGTGGGCCGTATTCTTAACTGCCTTCATTCGGTATCCTATTCAGTCATTATGAACAAGAGGGTGGGTGACAGATTTACTCCGACTCGTGGACTTCGACAGGGGGACCCTTTGAGTCCTTTTTTATTCCTCTTGTGCAGCGAAGGACTGTCATCTTTGATGCGGACGGCGTTCTCAGAGGGGAGGCTTGAGGGAGTTCGATTAGCGAGAAATGCACCGTGCGTCACACATTTGCTCTTTGCAGATGACTGCTTGATCTTCAGAGAAGCAACAGCTGGAGGCGCTGGCAATCTAAAGCAGTTGCTGGATGATTATTCCGCAGCCTCGGGACAGATTATTAACTTTGAAAAGTCAGGTATATTTTTCTCGTCTAATGTTATTAGCTATAATAAATATGATGTCCAACGGGTCATGGGTGTAGCTTGCACTACTGGACTGGAAAAGTACTTAGGCCTGCCAGCCATTGTTGGTAGAAATAAGAGGGGTGCCTTTGTGGGCCTTCGTGACCGGTTCCACAGCTGCTCGGAGAGTTGGAATACACATTTTTTATCAGCTGGAGGGAAAGAAGTCTTCATCAAATCCATTTTGCAATCCCTTCCCATGTATGCAATGTCTTGTTTCCTTCTTCCGAAGTCTTTCTGTAAGGAATTGGAAGCTATCGAAGCTAAATTTTGGTGGAAAAAATCAAAGGAAAGACGGGGAATACACTGGTGTGATTGGCAGTTCATGTGCAGGCTGAAAGAAGACGGAGGTTTGGGATTTCGGGATTTGGCGAAGTTTAACATAGCGTTACTAGCAAAGCAGGGCTGGAGAATTATGACTAATCCTACATCTCTTGTGGCTCGTTTGCTTAAGGCAAAGTATTTTAAGGATACAGATTTTCTCAATTCTAGACTCGGGTCTAGACCTTCTTTTATTTGGAAGAGCATCTGGAGCTCGAAGGGTCTCCTTTTTTCTGGGCTAACATGGCGCATTGGATCCGGAAAAGAAGTTTCAATCTAGGAGGATTCCTGGTTACCGGGTTGTGAACGACGTTTAATCTCCTCTCCACCAGTCCAGGGAATTCACTATGTATCAGATCTTATGGTGGCTGGTTCCAATAGATGGGATGAGGACCTCGTTAATGCTACTTTCAATCCTAGGGATGCTCGTGACATTTTAAATATTCCCCTGCCTTCTACAGCAGTGGATGACACCCTAGCATGGATCGGTGAACATTCAGGTCAATATTCGGTTCGTAGCGGCTACAAAGTCCTAAGTATGAATGGTATCACTAATACTACTGATAACTCAGTTTTCAAAACCCTTTGGAGTATTGATTGTCCCTCGAAAGTTAAGATTACTGTATGGAGGATGATCCACAACCTTGTTCCCACTAAACAGAATCTCTGCAAGAGAAGAATTGCACAGAACGCCTTGTGTCTACGGTGCAATCTAAATGTTGAATCCCAGGCTCATGTCATCAAGGAATGTCAGTATGCCATTAATTTATGGTCTATGCTAAATGTGAAGTGGCATCAATCAGTTACAAGCTTGCCTTTCAAAGAGTGGCTAGCCTGGATCTTTGAAAACTACCCTAAGGCAAAGCATAGAGAAATTGCTATAACAGTATGGGCATTGTGGTATTCAAGGAATAAACTTTTACATGAAGGCAAATTACAATCTATCTGGGAAATTTCCAGCTTTATTCGGGGCTATTGCAGGGAATTAGAATCCTTACCGGCGCAGAGGCTGTCACAGCCTTTCTCGATGGAGAATGTTAAATGGAAACCTCCCGCAGCCCCCTTCGTAAAAATTAACTTCGACGCTGCCTACAAAAGTAACGAAAGGAAATCATGCTCCGGAATAGTTATCAGAGATGAAAGTGGTTTGACGTTGGGTATGTGTTACCGGATTCATAAACAGATCGCATCTCCGTTTGCAGCTGAGGCGGTTGCTGCTGGGGCGGGCCTTCAGTTTGCCCTAGATCTGGGATTCCCAAACGTCATCCTCGAAGGAGACGCGCGGCAGATTATACAGAAACTACAAAGTACCCAATCGGACACATCCGTCGTCTGTGCCTACATAAACGATGCAAAGGAGGTCAGTCGTCATTTCGTGGTCTGTCGTTTCCGTTTCACACACAGAGAGGGCAATAGAATCGCTCACGACTTAGCAAAGCTGGGCTTACCTGAAACGGAGGATAGGTACTGGGTCGAGGATGGACCGCCACCGATCATGCATGCGATCGGAGAAGAAACCGTCTCCTACGGCGGTGGGTGACTAAAACTTTATGACCGTCTGTTTTTGGGGGTTTCTTTATTCATCTTTCCCCCGTGTTTCTCAGCATCTCGTTGTACTCGATAGCCTCTCTTTTTCAGAACTGGAGATGTTGCGCCGTGGTGAAGCTTTTGCCGGTTTCGTCTTTTGTTTCCTTTAGGGTTTTGTTACCTCTTTTAAAGCTAGAACTTTCTTTATGTTTCTACCGAGGAGTCTTATCTTCGGGAGTTTTTATTTCTTTCAATAAATGCATCACACGGCTTATATAAAAAAAAAAAGAATTATTGTGACTATTTAATTTATCACAATTGTCATTAATTATAGTGTCGAATATTTATTCACAAAAAAATATTATTGTGACTTTTTTCTTTGTCACAAAATATATTTTCTGTGTCAAATAAATTCATCACAATTTCTAATGATAATAGTGTCGAACATTTGGTAACAAAAAATACTTAGTGTGACAACATTGTTGGTCACAAAAGATATTTTCAGTGTCAAACAAATTCATCACATTTTCTATTGACAATAGTGTCAAACAAATGGTCACAATAAAAATGAAAATTGTGACAAATTTTAATACAATTGTCACTAATATAATAGTGACGGAGTTATTAGTGACGGCTTGAAAAGTTTGTCACTATATATTATAGTGGCTAAATCTAATACTTTTAGTGACAATTTCTATTGTCACAAAAGGTGCATTTCCTTGTAGTGATATCGTAATCAAATTAATGATATCAAAATCAATAACTAGACTTGGTTTAGTCATTAGCTAAAGAGATAACAATGGATGGGTAAACCCTAGCTCGTGATTACCCTAGACATATCCATAGAATTCAACAATAGTTTGGGGATTATAGCTTACCCAATTGGTGGCAACGATCTAATATCGGTAAATGGTAGAAAAAATAAGCTTGAAGATAAGCTCCAATGGAGGTGCTTGCTTTAGTTTTACTAGAGCAAGACGATGAGAATAGGGAGGTGTTAGCTTTTTACTCAATCGAGTAAGTCTCCTCCACTCTTTTATTCTTTCAACAACATATACTAACTGATGGCTTTCCTTCATGTGAAGGAAGCTCATCCAATTCATCCACCTAGGTGGTGTTTTAAATTGAGGATGATTAATAGCAAGGTTAGTCCCTCAACTCTTAATACTTTATGGTTTTGCCCCTAAACTTTCAATTTTCACAGGTTAGCCACTAAATAGGTTTTGATATTATTCAATAAGGCCCAAGAATGATGAATTGACTCAAATAAAGTTTATTATAGATATAATTGATCACACCTACGGTGTTAGGGCAATACTTAGACCTTCTCGGTATAGGGTTTTCGATTACCGGAACCCAATTCTGACTATACCGAATTCCAGGGTGTTACAACTTTCTTCCCTTAAGAAAAATTTGTCCTTGAATTTTACCTGAACTGAAGATATGAGGGTATTGCCGTTTCATAGTCTCTTCAGGTTACCAAGTAGCTTCTTCGACAGTGTGACTTCTCCAGAGCACTTTAACTAATGGTACAGAATTGTTACGAAGCCTCTTGACTTCTCTTGCAAGAATCTGAGCTGGTTCTTCCTTGTAGGACAAGTTTGGTTGAATCTCTACAGATTCAGGTACGATGATGTGCAAAGGATCAGACTGATACTTTTGAAGCATCGATACATGGAAGACATCATGTATTTTACTCAGCTCTGAGGGTAACTGTAATCGATATGCCACGAGGCCAACTCTTTCAATGATTTCAAAGGGTCCAATGAATCGGGGACTCAATTTTCCTTTTTTTCCAAACCTGAGAACTTTCTTCCACGTTGAGACTTTAAGGAAAGCTTTCTCACCCACTTCATACTCAATGTCTCTTCTCTTAAGATTGACATAGGCCTTTTGTCGTCAAAGGCAACTTTCAAGCGATCAAGAATGGTGGTAACCCGTTCTTCAGTTTCCCGAAGTAAGTCAGGGCCCAACATTTTGCCTTCACCGAGTTCAGACCAACACAATGGAGTTCAGCAACGCTTGCCATACAATGTCTCATACGGAGCCATTTGGATTAAAGCTTGATATCTATTTTTTAGGCAAACTCGATAAGAGGTAGGGATTTCTCCTAAGATCCACCAAAGTCGATAATGCATGCTCGAAGCATGTCTTCCAAGATTTGTATAGAAGAGTTCAATAACAACCCGGATTTTTAAGGATTCAATAGAAGTGTCTTTCGACAAATACCTGAATTACCCTTTCTGACTGGCCTTCAGATTGAGGGTGAAATGCAGTACTATGATTAACTCTAGTTTCCACTTAAATTTAACACCCCTCACCCGGCTTAGAAGTAAACTGGCCAAGGAGTGTTAAACAAACAAGACAAGCACACAAGAAAATACAAGCCATTTAAAACTTTCGAACTCAGCCCTATTGGATGAGTTGCTTGACTAGCAAGATACATAAATAGTTAATATGATCAAGCAACAAGAGCATGCTTCACATTCATTATATGTTACCAATCTGTTAATCCTCTTTTAAGATACATTCAAGATTGTTACTACTCAACTACATGATCATACATAGCATTCGAACATGATCAAGGACATGTAAGGAACAAACAAACTTTGACATGTGTAAGCAATTTTACAATCAAGGATTTATTATACTCACTAATGAGGCATGTATAGCATTCAAACAAGCATCCAATTCAAACATAGTCATTTCCAATTTTATAAGATCAAGTATGCACAGCTATTGTCCATTTCAAGACAATGTTCAACATGATTTCAATGGCATTCTCATGTAAGGTTAACTAAGCATAACATTCTAGCATATTACAATCAAGTCAAGAAGCATATCATGTTGGTTAAACTAGTCAAGCCATTAGGGAAATACATTCAAACCATGTCTCATATGTATATATACATAACATCAAACAAGTTTAAGCATCACATAACAATGAAAGCTAGCTATCAAGACTATACTATTCGATCTAGGGGCAAGAAACCATGATTCATTACACGATTCGAATATAGCTAGATCAATTAAGCCAAGTACCATTTTCTACATTCAACAAGTCATGTCTAATTCTTTCTCATAGCATTTGATATCATATTCATCAAGCATATCAACATGTCTTCACCACCCTTAAAGATCAAGGATATATATATATATACACAACTTTCAAAATGAACCAAAATGCAAGATCTAGCATGAACTATATACAAGTCTTGGTGTCACCAACTAGGATAGTTACAAAATAGATACGAAGTCATGCTTCTAGCTTTGCTTGTGTCTTGCTTCGAGCCCAAGGAAGGTAAAATTAAGGTCTCTTTTAAACTCTAGGTTAGGAAAAATGGAAACAAGAGTGATAAGTACATAATGTACTTAGTGAGGTAGCAACTATTTACTAACCAATTTTCAAGTTTAGGTAGTCTTTAAATCAAGTATAATCTAGCTAAGGTTTAAAGCATTTGAGATTGAGCCTAGCTTATGGTTTTCAATCATTTCTAGCAAGCATGTAGTCATGTATTCGAGAATGCTCAATATCCCTTTATACTATTCATTTCAGATCATACAACAAGGATATTGATATCAAGCAACATAAATCATACCATGTTCTAAACATTATTCGAATAGCATACTAGCAAGGAACTTAATTTTCAACCCGTAGCCTTAGGGGAAGTTTAGAACATGGTGAAGAGAGAGAAATGACTAGGGTTTTAGGGGAAGACGGCTAGGAGCTTGATATCCTCTGCCTAGTCAAATTACAAGCATATATATAGGCCTTGGTCTTGGGTTTTCTTAATGGCCAAGAATACAAGTTTGAATTAAAGTACAACTCTACTAAAGACTAAATCTCTGAGTAGATGTCTTTTAATTCGCCATATCTTCTTGCTTTGACTTTTTCCTCAAACTTAGGACCAGACCTTCAATGTGCTTCTGGGCTCCGACAGTTATGCAAGTGATCCACGAAAATCATGTTTTAAATTCTCTGTCGATCAAACTCCACTTTGCATTTTTCCATCAACATGGTCTTCACTGTCGCCTCTTCTGCCACGGCAGCGGTCACGACAGCATTGTTACGGACAGTCTCCTTCTCTCCTTTGCTTTAGCTCTGTAGCTAACTTCTGCTCCTTTGATGCCATGGTTGCTGCCACGACAGGCACCTGCAAAAATAACCCAAACTCAGCAGCATCTGTGCAATATTTTTCATTTGTGATGTTTATGTAAAATCAATCCTAAAATGCAGTTAAACATGCTTGAGTGCATCAATAATATAGGAAAATGAGGGCTAAAATATAGAACATTTATGCACTCAACACACCCCCAAACTTGAGTTATTGCTTTTCCTCAAGCAAATGCAACCTAACTAAGAATGAAAGACTTGGCTTAACTCAGTGAACTGTCATTACCTTTAACACCTTCACTATCAAGAGTAGTACCTTGTTTGGTATTTATGGACTTATCCGAAACAATGCTATAATTCTCATGCAAGTGTGTGCAAGTTTTGTGAACATACATGTGTCTAAACTCTTTAGTAACTAGAATAGTTATGCTACTCACTTGAGTTTTATTTCAATTAATTTTTAATTGGAGGCAATTATTAGGCTCCTTTAATTTTTTCTAACGTAGACCCAAGTTTTTCTTTTCCTTTTTTAAACTAGAGCCGATTTTTGGCACCTCTAGCTATTTTCCTAGACGGGCTATTAGCTCAGTCGTAGAGCGCGCCCCTGATAATTGTGTCGTTGTGCCTGGACTGTGAGGGCTCTCAGCCACATGGATAGTTCAATGTGCTCATCAGCGCCTGACCCTGAGATGTGGATCATCCAAGGCACATTAGCATGGCGTACTTCTCCTGTTCGAACCAGGGTTTGAAAGCAAACTTCTCCTCAAGAGGATAGATGGGGCGATTCAGGTGAAATCCAATGTAGATCCAACTTTCTATTCACTTGTGGGATCTGGGCAGTCCGACGGGGACCACCACGGCTCCTCTCTTCTCGATAATCCATACATCCCTTATCAGTGTATGGACAGCTATCTCTCGAGCACAGGTTTAGGTTCGGCCTCAATGGGAAAATAAAATGGAGCACCTAACAATGTATCTTCACATACCAAGAACTATGAGATCGCCCCTTTCATTCTGGGGTGACGGAGAGATCATACCATTTGAGCCTTTTTTTCATGCTTTTCCCAGAGGTCAGCGGTTTCTTGGTGCGTCTGTCACGTGTTTTCGTGTCTGTTACGTGTTTTCGTGTCTATCGCGACAGCTCCGTGACAGGTTGTATTTTGCGCGTCTGCCGTGACAGCTGGTAACAGGCTGTCACGACAGCTTTGTTCGATTGGGCTTCGTGGGCTATCGTGAGTGTGGTGGGTTGGTTCATTCCTTCTCTTAACTCTGCTTTATTTACCTGAAACTAAACTAAACAAAATATTAAATTCTTATTTCTTAAAACAATAAAAATAAATAAAATAAAATAAAATAAAACTAAGTTAAATTAGGGATGCTTTGAAGAGCATCTCCTAAAGTAACTACTTCATGTACTCTTGGACCTTCAGTCCCCTGATAGTGCTTTAGCCTTTACCCATTGACTTTGAATTGGTGCTCGTCCTTGATTGATCTGATTGTGATGGCACCATGAAGAAAAACCTGGACTACTTGGAAGGGTCCAAACCATCTAGATTTTAGCTTTCCTGGGAAAAGCTTCAACCTAGAGTTGAATAACAACACCTTTTGCCCTGGGCTAAACTGTCGTGGCAGCAGTTTTCTGTCGTGCCACTTATTTGTTTTGTCCTTGTATATCCTGGCGTTGCAATAGGCCATGGCTCGAATTTCTTCAATTTCATTCAAGTCCAGCAGCCTTTTCTGCCCTGCTTTATTCCAGTCCATGTTAACTGTCTTGATAGCCCAATATGCTTTATGTTCTATCTCGACAGGTAGGTGACAGGTTTTTCCGTAGATGAGGCGGTAAGGCGACATTCCCGATGGTGTCTTAAATACAGTTCTGTAAGCCCATAGTGCATCATTTAGGCGAAGATACCAATCCTTTCTAGTTGGTTTAACCATCTTTTCTATGATGTTCTTCACTTCACTGTTTGATATTTCAGCTTGCCCATTGGTTTGAGGGTGATATGATGTTGCGATCTTGTGTGTAACTCCATATTTCTTCAACGCGCTAGCAATTACCCTGTTGTCAAAGTGCCTACCATCATCACTAATAATCGCCCTTGGGATGCCAAACCTTGAGAAGATATGTTTGTGGAGAAATCTTTACAAGGTCTTGGCATCATTCTTTTGAGTGGCGATAGCCTCTACCCACTTGGACACGTAGTCTACTGCCAACAATATGTACAAATTCCCACAAGAGGCTGGGAAAGGTCCCATGAAGTCGATTCCTCAAAAATTGAAAATTTCGACTTCTAGAATGTTCTGCAGGGGCATCTCATGCCTTCTAGAGATGTTTCCAGTTCTTTGGCATTTATCACAGCTCTTGTAAAAGGCTTGTGTATCTTTAAACAGTGTAGGCCAATAGAAACCAGATTGCAAGACTTTGGCAGCAGATTTGTTTCCTCCAAAGTGTCCTCCATAAGGAGCAGCATGGCAGTGGTGAAGCACTTCTTCCTGCTCTTCCCGTGGTATGCATCTCCTGATGATCTGATCTGCACAGTGCTTAAATAGAAGAGGTTCGTCTTAATAATAACGTTTTGCATCATTTTGGAACCTCTTCCTAGCTTGGTAATTAAGTTCAGGGGGTAATAAACCACTCACAATGTATTTACAATGTCAGCATACCAAGGGATTTCAGGAAGCTTACCTACCGTCATGGTTGTCGCGGCAGTGCTGGTGGCAGTGAATAACTGCTCGTCTGGGAAAGTTTCCAGTATGTTAGTCTTGTCTTTCTCTTGGTCCTTTCCCATCTCTAGTCTTGACAAGAGATCAGCTACTTGGTTTTCTGTTCCCTTTTTGTCCTTGATATCAATATTGAATTCTTGCAGCAGCAGAATCCAACGTATCAATCTTGGCTTAGCATCCTTCTTGGTGAACAGATATTTGAGTGCTGAGTGATCTGTATGGACCACCACTTTTGTTCCAAGTATATATGGTCGGAACTTGTCAATTGCAAACACCACTGCTGGAAATTCCTTTTCTGTTATGGTGTAGTTTATCTGGGCATCATTTAAGGTCTTGTTGGCATAGTATATAATATGGAAGAGTTTCTCCTTCTTCTGCCCTAGTGCTGCCCCGACAGCATAGTCACTAGCGTCACACATGATCTCAAATGGTAAACTCCAGTCAGGTGGTTGTACTATCGGGGATGTTACCAGCTTCTCTTTCAATGTCCTGAATGCTTCAGTACATTCAGTGTTAAAGTCAAAGGCCCTATTCTGTTCCAACAAGAGACACAGGGGTTTAGTAATTTAGAGAAATTGGAAATAAATCTACGATAAACTCGGCGTGTTCTAAGAAACTTCGTGTGCCCTTGACTGTTGTGGGTGGCGGTAGTTTTTCAATGACTTTGATTTTGGCTCTGTCCAATTCTATGCTGCGGCAGGAGACTTTGTGTCCCAACACTATGCCCTCATCCACCATAATGTGGCATTTTTCCCAGTTTAGTACAATGTTGGCCTTCTCACATCTTTCAAGAACCTTCTTTAGATTGCCTAGGAAATCATTGAAACTGTCTCCAAAGACGGAAAAGTCATCCATGAATATCTCCAAGAAATCTTCCACCATATCCGAGAATATTGCCATCATACATCACTGAAACGTTGCTGGAGCATTGCATAGTCCAAATGGCATTCTTCAGAAGGCGTATATTCCGTGTGGGAATATGAAGGTTGTTTTCTCCTGATCCTCCAGTGCAATTGTGATCTGGTTGTAACCTGAGTAGCCATCAAGAAAACAATAGTAAGGCTTCCCCGCTAATCTATCTAACATTTGGTCAATAAAGGGTAAGGGGAAGTGGTCCTTTCGGGTAGCTTTATTAAGCTTCCGGTAGTCCATACAAACCCTCCAACTGGTCATAGTCCTGGTTGGGATTAGCTCGTTTTCCTTGTTGGTTACTACCGTTATGCCTCCCTTTTTGGTACGCATTGCATTGGGCTCACCCACTTGCTATCTGAGATGGCATAGATAATTCCAGCATCAAGCCACTTGATGATCTCTTTTCGTACCACCTCTCGCTTAGCTTCGTTTAGTCTTCTTTGAGCATCAATCGTTGGCTTATGGTCATCCTCCAAGAGGATTTTGTGCATACATATTGCCGGACTGATGCCTTGGATGTCAGTAATGGTCCATCCAATTGCCTTCTTATGCTGCTGTAGCATCCTGGTCAGCTGATGTTCTTGTTCCTGCATCAACTTAGAAGAGATGATTACGGGCAATGTATCATTAATTCCAAGAAAAACATATTTAAGTTGCCCCGGCATGGGTTTAAGATCTAAAACATGTGGCTGCTCAATGGAAGGCTTTTGGATTACATGTTCATTTGAGGTATAATTCAAAGGCTTGAAGAACTTACCTAGACGTGTGCCTATCCAATTTACCTCCTCAGAACCTTTAGTGTCAGACTCTTCATTAACAAAGGAGTCGCTGTCGTCAACGCTGTCGTGACAGTCTTCTAAGTGACTGCGGTGGCAGTGACCCAATTGTCTGTCGTGACAGCTTGATCTGATGCAAGGTTGGTCTATGATTACTTCTGATATTGCCTTACATTCTTCCTCTACATCAGCTTGTTTCATAGCTTGGAGAACATTAAGCTTTATCTGCTGGTCATTGACTCTCATAGTCAGTTCTCCCTTCTCTACATCGATCACTGTTCTCCCTGTGGCTAGGAAGGGTCGCCCTAGGATGATCGGTGCGTTTTCATCTGCTTCACAGTCCAAAACTAGAAAGTCAGCATGAAATATAAACTTATCCACTCTTACCAAAATATCTTCAATCTTTCCTTCCGGTTGTACGTAAGAGCGGTCTGCCAGTTGCAACATGACTGTTGTGGGTCTTGCTTGTCCAATACCTAGCTTCTGGAATACAGATTTGGGCATTAGATTAATACTAGCGCCTAGATCACAAAGTTCCTTACCCACAAATTTATCACCAATTATGCATGGTATTATGAAGCTCTTGGGATCCTTCTTCTTTGGGGGTGGACGTTTATGAAGGATTGTCATGCATCCTTCTATCATCATCACAGTTTCAAACTCACCAAGTTTGGATCTCATGGACATTGCATCCTTAAGGAACTTTGCATAACCAGGCATCTTCTTAATTGCTTCTAACAACGTGATGTTGATGTGTACTTGCTTAAAAACATCATAGATTTTCTTAAGCCGGTACTCATGTTTCTCTTTTTTCAACCACTGCAAAAAAAGGGGCGGAGGACGGCAGTCTTCGAGGCGTCCATCACATGGGAATCGGATTTGAGGAGGCTCACATTTTATAGTTTCCTCTATCTGCTCCTCTATTTCTTCTACTGTCGTGGCAAGTGTGGCAATAGCAGGCTGTTTTGCTTCTGTCGGGGCATTGTTCTCGGCATGTGCTTGTGGGGTCGATTCCTTATCGGTTGTTTCTTTAATAATCGGCCCTTGTAACTATTTCCCACTCCTTGTTGTAATAGCTTTGCATTTCTCATGAGTGGGTTTTCTAGTGACCTCAGTATCACTAGGGAATCCTCCATTCTGCCTTGGGTTGATGAACTGTGAAACCTGACCCATCTGTGTCTCTAGAGATTTTAGGGTAGCCTTATGGTTTGTTATTCTCATATCTGTCTTATCCATGAAGGATTCATTTTTCTTGAAAAAGTGATCCATGTTTGCCATAGATGCTCCTGTTTGAGACATGAAGGTTGTCAGGGTTTGTTCCAGTATGCTCGTTGTGGCTGCCGGTTGTTATTGCGGTTGCTGTCGTGATAGGATTCTGGGAACCCCTTGGTTCTGGTTATTCTGGACTGGAGGGTTCAATGCATTGTTCGGGTTACTCCATGAAAATTTAGGGTCCTTCCTCCAGTTTGGGTTGTAATTGTTGGAATCATAGCTTTTGTTCTTGTAATAGTTTCCAACATACATCCCTTCTTCCAGCTGTAAGGGACAATCATTTGTATTGTGGTTTCCGCTGCAAGTTTCACACATCTCTTTGGCAGAAAATACAGCCTTAGATTCCTTCCGCTGTAGGTTTTCAACTATCTTGGTGAGGTATGCAATTTGAGTTTTGACCGAGTTGTCATATTCGTATTCCTTTACAGATACTCCTCGTCTACCTCCTCTTCGAGCTGTGGGGAACTGCTTATCAGTTTTAGCTAACTTTTTCAACACTAGCATTGCATCCTCTGGTTCCTTGTCCAATAACAAGTTGTTTGTTGCTAAGTCTATCCTCATCCGAGTGTGTGCATTGGCAGCATTGTAGAATTTGACAACTTGATTCCACACAGGGAATCCATGCATCGGGCAGTTTCGTAAGAGGGTTGTAAATCAGTCTCATGCCTCGTGCAATGGTTCGTCATCTTCATGTTGAAAAGTAGCAATCTCGTTACGTAATCTTTCAAATAAGAGGGAAGGATTAAAACGAGAAAGAAATTCATGACAGAGATCCGCTCAAGTTCTTATTGAACCCCGCGTCAACTTGTTCCACCAGGTTTTCACTCTATCTCTCAATGAATGAGGAAATAGCCGGAGTCTCAGTACTTCCGGGCTTATTCCTGGTTGTCTGAATGATCCACAGATCTCCTGGAAGGTTTTTAAATGTTCACGTGCATCCTCAGTAGCAGATCCACCAAATTGACCAGCGGAATTTATCATGCTGAACATCACAGGTTTTAGTTCAAAGTGTTCAGCTTCGACATCTGGCAGCGATGTTTCTAGTTCAACATGATCGTTATCCATGTACTCCCGGCAAGTCTATCGTGCTGTTGGGGCAGCAAGCGGCGGCTGATTGTTTCGGGCATCATTAGGAGGATCAACATCACCCCCTGGGGTTGTTGTTGTTGTTGTTGCCATCTTCCCCATTGCGTTGTCTTTCGTTCACCATTACTTCCAGTCTTTCCTCAAGATAGTTGTTTCTTTCTATCAAGAGTCGGGCTTAGTTCCTGAGATGATATGTCCGATCAATTTCTGGATCTAATTCGTACTCAGGTTCTTTACCATGTCTCGATCTGTACATAAGCAATAGAAGAACCTTGTGAAAAGCAGAGGGAAAATAAAACAACTAAACACAAAAAGAAATAAAAATAAAAAGTTGCAGTAATAAAAGGTAAAGGTATGTTGCCAGTCCCTGGCAACGACGCCAAAAACTTGTTGCGTGTAAAAGAGTCTATCGCAAATAGGTGCAAGTGTACACCTCGCAAGTAATAAAGTGATACAAAGTATTGGATATCGTCTCCACAGGGACTGGAAATACTTCTATCCTTAGATTGTTGTATAAGAAAAGAATTAAGTTTAAATAAATGTTTGGAGAAATCTTGAGAATAAACTAAAGTAAAAGATTAAGTAATCAGATTGAGAAAATAGGCTGGTATTGATTTGCTCAGTAGTGCGGGTGTTGCACTGTTCAGAAGGCTTCATGTTCTGTCTGTCGTTGCTTCTGTCACGGCAGAGGTCCGTTGCTGTCGCGGCAGCGATCAACAACTCTGTACTTCAAGTTCAGCAAGAATCCATGTTGTGACTCGTCCTATCCCTAGATCCAAGTTTTGTCGATGAACACTTCTTAGATGATACCTCCCGGCATGAATCAAAGGATGATCATCGATGTTTGCGAATTCTTCCTTAGCTGCTTAACCTTGTACCTATCCCTAGGCCAAGATGGATTAACCATAAACTAGAAAACACGTATTTACTCCTTTCGTATACTTAACTCTCCCGATATTAAGTAAATGCATAACCTCACAATGCTCTCCCGGTACTCTTATGAGATATTGAAACCAGAGTAAATAAACTTGAAGCTTTTATTCAATTGAACAGAAAAATCCTAAAAACAGTACAATCCTTACAACTACTTTACAAGATCAACCCGTAGCCCTAGGGGAAGTTTAGAACATGGTGAAGAGAGAGAAACGACTAGGGTTTTGAGGGAAGACGGCTAGGAGCTTGATATCCTCTGCCTAGTCGAATTACAAGCATATATAAAGGCCTTGGTCTTGGGTTTCCTTAATGGCCAAGAATACAAGTTTGAAATAAAGTACAACTCTACTAAAGACTAAATCTCTTAGTAGATGTCTTTTAATTCGCCTTATCTTCTTGCTTTGACTTTTTCCTCAAACTTATGGTCAGGCCTTCAATGTGCTTCTGGGCTCCGACAGTTATGCAAGTGGTCCACGAAAATCAGGTTTTAAATTCTCTGTTGATCAAGCTCCACTTTGCATTTTTCCATCAACATGGTCTTCACTGACGCCTCTTCTGCTACGGTAGTGGTCACGACAGCATTGTTACGGACAGTCTCCTTCTCTCCTTTGCTCCAGCTCTGCAGCTAACTTCTGCTCCTTTGCTGACATGGCTGCTGCCACGACAGGCACCTGCAAAAATAACCCAAACTCAGCAGCATCTGTGCAATATTTTTCATTTGTGATGTTTATGTAAAATCAATCCTAAAACGTAGTTAAACATGCTTGAGTGCATCAATAATATAGGAAAATGAGGGCTAAAATAGAGAACATTTATGCACTCAACATGACCTTTGACCGACTCATTTGACAAGTTTGACCTAATTGGACTTTGACTTGTTTGACCAGAGTTAATCGTTGACTAGTTTGACTGGAGGTTACCATTGAATTTGACATGTTTGACTAGTTAACTTTGACTTTGATTGTTGACCAACAGTTGACTTTTTCAAACATCCTTCCTCTTGACCTTTATCGACGTCCTCAATCTGAATTTGTTGCTCGTTTTGTTTAATTCGAACCATAAATCACGTTTTTGCTCATTTCAGTTAATTATTGCATAAAATCTGGTAACTTGTGGATTTCAGAATCTGATTCAGAATATTTCTGTGTTCAGGTTATTACGTATTCGAGGCCGACGAGTTACCTCCAGTTGTACAGGCTGACCGTACATGTTCTTCGAGGTCTTTCCGTGAGTATACCTTCAGATTAACCTTATGTTTTATCGTTGGTGGCTTAGTGATAGTAATAAATATTAATCTAGAGTTTTACCTTGTAGGTTCTGATTTAGTTAGACCTGAGTGTGAGACGTGCTTTTCTCGACATTAGAGCTATTGTTGCTTAAGGTGTGTTTCTTGGAGTTTTTTAAATAAATGTTGTTTTTATTCTTGCTTGATTTAATTATCTGAATTATGATTGGATATTATTTGAAACATCATTCATGACATACTAAATGTGTTTTTAAATCAATCATCTGATTTTTAGAAAACGTGGCACTCATATGAGTTCAGATTTATGATTTTAAAAATCACATCATGAGTCATAGGATTGGAATAGTGTTCAGAAAATATGAGGGAAACCTCCACTCTAGCGAGGGCAACCTCCACTCTGTATGATATCGGACAGTCGGGTATTGAGTCATGCATCAGACATCATAACATTTATGAATTTGATTTATCGGATACATTGTATTTCAAAAATGAATTTATCGGAAAATAAAATATTGTTTTGTTTTGAGTTTTGTTTGCACTTAAGGACACACTAAGCTCTTTAACTTACACCCCTTAGTTTTCTTTGAAATACTCAGACTTATTAGGTGGCTCAGTACTTAGAGCGTCTCATGTTTTACTCGGATATTATACCAGTATGAACTATTTTAAATAAACTTTTAGTTTATTATTATTTGTGTTTTGAAAGATTTATGTAATCAGACTTTGGGACTTTTATATTTTGGGATGACTTTAATGCATGCATCTACGGACTTTTATTTGAATATTTTATTATGTTATCAGAATTTTATAACGTTTAAGTTTTGTAAATGATGTTATGTTTTATGATAATGATTTTTAATTGATAATTATTTTTGGTTTTATAAAACTATTAAACTTAAGATTTATTACTTGAGGGACAAGTTTTAAAGTATGACTTCCTAGATTCGGCCTATTTCTTCTGGGCCGGGTTTAGGGTGTTACAGTGAGAAAGTGTATGGTTTGTCAGCGTGTGAAAGCTGAGCATCAATTTCCTTCTAGGTTGTTGCAACCTTTGAGGATACCGAAATGGAAATGGGAGAGGATTACGATGGATTTTGTGTCAAATTTGCCTTTAACCCCATCAAAGAAGAATTGTATTTGGGTGGTTGTAGATCGCCTTACGAAGTGTGCGCATTTCTTAGCTGTGCATACTACGTATATATTGGATAAGCTAGTAGAATTTTACATTGCGAAGATAGTGCGTTTGCATAGTGTACCTAAATCTATAGTGTCAGATAGGGATTCGAGGTTTACAGCGAGGTTTTGGGAGTGTCTACATCAAGCATTGGGTACACGTTTGAATTCTAGTACCTCATATCATCCCCAAATGGATGGACAATCGGAGCGAGTTATCCAAGTTCTTGAGGACATGTTGAGGTGTTGTGTTATAGCTTTCCAATGTTCTTGGGAGAAACAATTGCCTTTGATGGAGTTTGCCTATAATAATAGTTTTCAAGCAAGTATACAAATGGCTCTGTATGAAGCTTTGTATGAAAGAAAGTGTAGAACACCTCTTTGTTGGGCAGAGGAGGGGAAAAAGTTTGTTTCCTTGCCGAATTTGCTTAAGGGAATGACTGAGAAGGTAAAGCTTATTTGTGATCGGTTGAAGGCTGCATCGGATCGTCAAAAGTCCTACGCGGATCTAAAGCGTAAGGAGATTGAGTTTGCGGTTGGAGATCGCGTGTTCTTGAAGGTGTGGCCTTGGAAGAAGGTGATGAGGTTTGGACATAAGGATAAGCTTAGTCCAAGGTTTATTGGACCTTATGAGGTTGTGGAGCGTGTTGGTCCTATTGCATATCGGTTGAGATTGCCTCCCGAGTTGGAGAAAATTCATGATGTGTTTTATGTTTTGATGTTATGAAGGTATAGATCGGATCCATCTCATGTTATGCTTGTTGAGGAGATTGAGTTGAATATGGATTTGTCTTATGATGAGGAACCGGTTGGGATTCTTGATTCGAGTACCAAAGTTCTTTGTGGTAAGACGATTGAACTTGCGAAGGTGTTGTGGCGACATCGAGGAGTTGAGGAGGCCACGTGGGAAAGCAAGGCGGACATATTAAAGCATTTCCCGCACCTTTTTCCTTCATGTAAAATTTCGAGGACAAAATTTCCTAAGTGGAGGAGAGTTGTAATGCCCCGGTCTAGGTCAGTTCAGACTCGATTTAGGGAAAACTTGGTTCGGGGTGTGATAAAATCATGCGAAAAAATTCTAAAATCCTTTTTAAATATGTATTAAGGGAAAGTGAAGTCAATTTTGGAAAATGATTTTTGGAAAGTCGATATTTCAGTTTGGTGACTAAAATGTAAAAATTTGAAGTTTTGTTTTAATGGCTAAATCGAAGAGAGACAAAACTTAGAATCCTTAAGGAGCTATTACACCAAGGTGGTATCAGTTATTTCCCTTGAATTAGTGTTTTAAATGGTTTAATTAAATGTTTTAATAAAAGAGTTTTATTAATAGAGGTTTTTAAAAGGTAAATCATTTTCTTACGTAACTACTTTACTCCAAAACTTTTTTCTCAACTTTCCCAGCAGCCAAACTCTCTTTTCATCACAAAAATCTCCAGAGATTCATCTCATTTTATCTAATTTTGATTTCTAAATGATGCCCATGGATTTCTACTTCAACAAGCTAGAGTTTTCTTGAAGGATTTCACCAAAATCATTGCAAATCAAGGGGAAAGCTTGTGTTAGAGGTGATCTTTCTTTTCTCTCCTCTAATAAAGGTTTTTTATTGAAATTCCCAAGTCTTTGGCTGTCTAGTTTTGTTTAATAACAAGATTTTGTAATTGAATTGATGAAAATTGCTAAATTAAGCATTGTAAGATGGATTTTCAAGATTTTCGTTCTGGCACTATTTTTATTGATTTGAGGCTGATTTTAATCATAATTTGGATGTTAAATGATGTGGAAATAAAGGTTTTATGTATATAATCCCGAATTAGGATGGATCTCTAATTGTTATATTGTTAGATTTTGGGTTTTGATGTGTTTGTGTGAAATCTAAGTTGCTGGAGGTATAAGGATGTTATTAGGTTGATTTTGGATGTTGACTGATTGTTAAAATGGGATAGAAGTGTTAGATTATTGCTGGTCTGAGTTTAGAGAGCAATCGAAGGTGATTTCGATTGTTTTGGATGGGAATTTTGGTACTTCAGGGAAGAGCAGCGAGATTGTTTAAGTTGTTGGTGATTTTAATGCATTATGACGCATTAATCCTCTGTTCTTGTGTGGTATAAACAGGGGAGAATACATCAGAAGCAACCGGTGAAGTTTCGGGGGCTTTGGATGCTTAATTTTTGCGTCGGCGAATCTTGCTTTCGCGAGTTGATGAGTGGGAATGAGTTTTCCAGCTTTGAAACTCTTTAAAGGTGGTTTTGGGAACTTAGTGTAAGCTCGAAACGCTTTACTAAGTTCGGAAGTAAGTAAAGTGATTTTCTCCCTCGGATTGTGCTATTATGAATTGTTGATGCACTTGATTTAAATGCATGTTACCTACTGTTTTAAAGCATGAATTGAAGTAATTGAATTACTATTTTTGATGTTATATCGATGAAGGATGCACATGGTAAGTAATCCTTATAAGTATATGCTTATACTTGTTTTATGAAGCATGGTTTGATGCTTGAAAATTGTGGTATATTGGTAATGCTTTGAAAACAGTGAGGTTGATGTTAAATGTGAATTATATTGGCAAGTGATGTTGTGAAAATGGTTTATAAATGAAATAGGTTAGCCAGCTATAGGATTGAGTGCACTATAAACAAGTCACCTTGGATGTTGAGGGGTTTATACGGTGTACCTAATACTCCATCCAAGTACCCTAACGATTGAGGAAAGTGTATAGTGTCCCGTCTCTCGTTAGTGGAGTTATACATCTACCGATGAGTGGTGTTGAAGGGTTTATACGGTGTACCGAATACTCCGCTATGGGTGTCACAACGATGGAGGGTAGCTCTCGTGTGTGAACCTTGAGATATCGGTGAGAATGTATGAAGTGTTGGGACAACACTTGTGAATCTGTGTATCCGATGTGGTTTTGAGAAATGAGTATGTTGATGATAACTTGTGAGCCAATATAATTGATAAAGTGTTATGAAATGATTAATGATGCATATTATGTAAATGCATGTTTACTCTTTAAGCTTTGCATATAGTAGCTATGCATGGGAAGGCTTAAGTTGAGTGATAGTAATGGATTTGTTGTTGATTTCATAAAACTTGTTGCATGATGTTTAACATGCTGATTTGTTAAGGAAAGTGCATTGTTTTTAAAGAGGGCATGGTGGTTTTCAAATGATGGAAAATGGTTTCAATGCATTGATGGTGTTTTGGTTTTGAGCACTCCTCACTAAGCTTGTATGCTTACGCTCTCTTTTGTCCATCAATACAGATAATTAAGTGCTTGGAGGCAGCAACTTGCAAGGGGATCATAGGAGACTTCGCTTTTGAATGTATGTTTCATTTACGGACTAGAGTAATGAGGGCAATAGGGGTTCCATAGTCGATTTGGGTGATGTGTATGAACACTCTTTTTTAGCATGTTTGCTTTATGGTTTTATACTTGTAAAAGACCTTTATTTGATGGATTGTGCATTGGTTTGAGTTTTGACTTTTAAGTGCCTTATGTTCTAGGTTGCATGCCTATAGTTTACCTTTGATGCATTTTGTCATGACTTGATGTTGATTATGCTATGAATGTTTGAGGATTAATGTTTAAATATGGTGTATGTATGTTGGAAGCATGTTGATTTGGTTTAGGATGGATTTAAGTGTGAAAAACCAGCAAAAAGTGTCATTACAGGCCCATGTGTTTTGGTACACTCGAGTCTGTACCGAAACAGTGAGCCTGAAATGGCCTAAGGGTTTCGAAACAGGGGAGGTCTCTTCCGGTACATTTTGCTACTGGAAACCACTGTTTTGAAACACCTCAAGGGTGTTTCGATTCAGGCTCGTGTTCCGAGCCGTGAGGACATATTTTGGTACACCTGTTTCGATACAATGCTAGCATGTACCGAAACAGCTGGTTGTTATGTTAGTTGATGGAATATTCTGAAGTTCTGTTTTTTGCGTTTTGGCCCCTGAATGTTGTGAATGCAATTAAATGAACACGAATGATTATTTTGAGCTGAATTTAGAATGAAAAGTGTGTAATATGTTTGTTTAAAGGATGGTAATATAAAAATGGCATAGGTCCCTATAATTTAGTAAAATTACAAAATGGTCCCTAAAATCGTAATTGAATGCGATCGAGTCTTAATCGATGTCTGATTGTGTTATGTATGTTTCGTTGCGATGTTAAACACTTATGATTTTTAATAAGCATCTAGACAAGATAAAAAGAAAAAATAGGGTTGTCTATTGAGGTAAACCTTCCCGGTTTATTTCAATATTCCCCGTGTGACTCATTCGGTTCGGTCTATCGCCTAGGCCGGGTCGAGGGGGTTACAAAAATACACCTAAGATGTATCAATCATAATAGTTCTCAACCATCTACCTAAGCTTCAAATAAATTCCAAGTTTATGATCATTGTGTAATTATATCTTTCGAAGTTCACAACCAAGCACTCAAAAACATACCATATGATCATTGTGTTTTAGTTCATACCCACCATGTCTTACTTTCCCCTACATCATACATAATCACACATACTAGAATTATTACATATTACTTATCCAAAGTTATAATCTCATACAAGCCATACTTATTACATATACAACTTATTATATTTATTTCATATGCCACCATCTAGGAGTTTGACAAAAAGAAGTACATACTCAAATGCTTAAAGAGGTGACTTGCAACTCCACTAGCACAATCTGAGCACTACTGAGTCGTATTACCTGAGATGTATGTAATGGAACAAAGATCAAGATCATAATATGAATGATCTTTCAAATGCACGTCTTTAATATGCATGGTCATAATAGCATGTATTCTAGTAAACAGATCAAGATCATATAAGCAAAGTAACATCATATGGCATATCATAAGTCCTTATTAAGTTCATGAACAATATTCGCAAATCAAATCCATAACAAAGTTCATAATCAATTCATAACTTAGTCCATATGCATAGTTCATATCATAGGTATAGCAGAGTACAAATTTTAGTTATTATCCTTGTATCACAAAGGACGTAGGGATACGCGAATTATCAACCAACTATCGCCAAACACAAAGAATGGTCAACTCTCCAACTGTCGCCAATGACCAAATACAACATCCCTCCTACTATTGCCAATAAGAATTGTAATCCATTGGATCGTAACCCACCCTACTCATGAGCTCAATGAATTCTATGGCATGTCTATTGTATCCCAAAGTATCTTGTATCCAAAGATTTCATGAGGTGTTTCCAAAGATGGTTTCATAATCCTTAAATCATAGTTCATATCATATTGAGCTTTAAATTCCATATAATATCATAAGTCATAGTTCACATACTTTTATAACATCATAATTTTATAGCATCAATCTATATTATCATATATGAATAATGCATTTAGCAAATCATAAACATAAATATAAGCTTACCAAGCTTACCTTACATTTCTTTTCCATTATTCTTGCTCTATTTGAGCTTTTAAAACATATAGTAAATATAGTGTATGATAACACAACAAATGCAACTGGAATGGTACCGAGCCAATCTCAAGACTCCAACTACACTCACTGAAGTTTTTGAAGTTAAGATTGTTCTTGGATCACAATTCCTTGAGTTGTGGGTTTAGCCCTTCCTTGGGGATGTGATGGTCCTTCGTTTTCGGATTGATCTAAATAAGAAATTGAATTCATCAATTTCCTAATCATAATACATGAATTCTTAAAACATGTATAAGTTCTAATTTCAAAGCTTGATTCAAGGGTTTCCTTAACTTAGAATTCACAATGAATTCATTAACAAATTCGAAATTGGTTCATGGCACATATGAATCTCTTCAAAAACAAAGTTTAATTCATAAGGGAATTTCATATGGATGTCTTATCTTCAACCCTAGAAGAGTTAGTATAGATTGGTAATCAAAGAATTGACTTACCAATAGGTGATCGAAGCAAGAGTGTGTGACTAATTTGAACAAAATTCAAAATTCAAGCTTGACTTCTTCAAGCACTCATCCATGGAGGTTTTAGAAGCTGGGAAGAAGATGAACATGTTTATTTCCCCTTTTCACTAACCACCAAAATGTGGATAGTCATCTAGGATTTAATTCCTATTTTTTATTTTAATTAAACCAATTGTTAAAGGAACTTGAGACACATGGGAATGTGACTCATTAGCCAAGGATGGATTTACTCAATAAGCCATTCAACTCTCCACCACTTGGATTTCGGTCACTAAACTTTACTTTCTTTCAATATGGTCACTTCATTTGATTCTTCTAGTTTACTATTCTTACGTACTAGTCCTTATGGCATAATATTTCCTAATCAAACTTTAATCTCAACAAACCAACTACATGATCATAGCTTTGGAGTCATAACGACTCGCCAGATTTAAAATTTTCGATCGTCGAAATTTAGTTTTATACTAAGCCGTGTTTTGGGTGTTACAGTAGTTGTATAAATAACCATAGGGATCCCCAAAAAACATCCTCAAAGATTCCGAGATTTTACAAGATTTTTAAAAATATACATACTTATTTATCTATATACCCCTAATATATATCTTAATAAAAAAAACCCTAACTATATTATTATCATTTTAACTTTCTCTCAAACCTAGCCACACTCAAGCTTCTCAACATGTTTCTATCTTTGTTTTTAGATATAAGCTAAAACCATGTCTAAATCTTCCCCAACACAATACCCTTTCAATCTTCATCTTGTAACTGATTCCAATTGAATTATCCAAACTTTATATTTTAAACTAAATTGGGCATTTATTTTGGTCAGTAAAAAAGTAATTTTGTTTAATTTTTTGGGATAAGGATTACCCAAAAATCGTGGGGATCCGCACGGAGAGGGTATATGGACAAAAAAATCTCCGAAGTATAATGGGGATTCCCCGAAACCGTAACCGCAAGTGCTGGAGACGGAGTGGAGAATGCAAAATCGTCCCCACCCCCACTCGATTCCTAACCCTATCTATGTCTCTACTCGGGAGCCAACATGCTCTGATAGCTAATACGAATTATCTTCTATTCAGACTTTAGACGACATAATAGTTCTAGCATGCATCATTTGGTTGGAATAATTTCATGGACTACAAATTTGTTTATATTACATACCAATATGAGTTGTCTTTCGCGTTACAAAAACCATATAATGTAAACTTATATTTAATTAATCTGTTTGATAATTAGTGAGTCAATATTTATTTTAACCATTTCTTTGCATGCAATTCCATAAAAGGAGACAAAAAATGTGCACCAAAGATTAATGAATAACCACATAAATTTATTGAATAAATCAATTATGATGAATACAATATTTAAAACAGAATAATTACAACACTAAAAACATAAAAATTCAAACATACACCATTGATAAAGAAAAATCTACATACACAAATTTTACACACACAAAAATTAAACTTACAAAATATAAAATCTAAATCAACGTGGAAAAAGAATTCTCAATTTAACATGATGAAATTTTGATGTCGTTGGTTAAAAAATCATTTATAAAACTTCATCAATCAAAGGCTTATCATTGATTTCTAGAATCTTTTTAATAGTCTTAAGGTGATTACAAGGTAGTATATGTTCATATATATTCTTAACACTTTGACACTGCACGCACACTTTGTAAATAAAGTAATTCGTATCTGAGTTTCTTAGGATGAATATCATCCGCTTTTCTACTGAAACCACTGTTTAGATTCTAGAAAAAACAAATTAGAAATGAAAATGTACCTAGATCCATATATATTAATGATATTTTATAGCTTTAAGGGTCATGATCTTCATATTACTAGCACTACACATAAGGGATGGACGCAAAATTTTATATTATAAGGGGCGAACCTATAAAATTTTAGAAAACGAACTTATAAAATTTTCATAGAAAAATAAGATAGATGTTTAATGAAAATTACATAAAAAAATTCTTAATCATATACAAATTTTAAATTTTTAGGGGCAACTGCCCCTTCCGTCAGCACTCGGTCCATCCCTCTACACATAATTTTTCAAAGAATGTAACTCTCTTTTCTACCGATGGGATGTCGGCTATATGTGAATTTTATACTACATTAATAAATTTTATGTTAGTTCAAACTCAATTCGATTTAGAATATAGATTTTAAATTTTGTACTATATTTGTAAATGGTGATTGTTTTTATTTGTTTTCAAAAAATATGATATTTTAAAGGGAAAACTATTCTAGTGATCACCGAACTTTGGGGCGTACTTACTTTGACCACCGAACTATCAAATTCATCAATCAGACCACCAAACTTATTAAATTAACCTATTTTGACCACCGTCGTTAAAAAACTGACGGATATAGTGATGTGGCACTTAACAGTAGTTAACGAAAATTTGTAAAATTACATATTTAGTCCTTGTTATTTACTTATTAAATCAATTTGATCTTAATTTTATTTTAATTAAATAAAATTAATCAACCAATCAGATGACACATGTCATCACCCAATTGAATTAATTTACTCAAATTTTATTAAATATTTAATATATTTTCCCCTCCAATCAGGTGGTGACACTGATCAAAGGAAAACTAAAGAAGATTGAAGAGTGACATTGGAGTGGTTCGAACCTAGGACCTATAGGGTGAATTCTAATGTCTTTACCACTAAGCCAAGCTGGCTCTTAATGTTATAATTTGCACACGTGTCACCACCTGATTGGAGGGGAAAATATATTAAATATTTAATAAATTTTGAGTAAATTAATCCAATTGGGTGATGACACGTGTCATCATCTGATTGGTTGATTAATTTTATTTAATTAAAATAAAATTAGGATCAAATTGATTTAATAAGTAAATAATAAGGACTAAATGTGTAATTTTACAAATTTTTCGTTAACAGCTGTTAAGTGCCATGTCACCCTATCCGTCAGTTTTTTAACGACGGTGGTCAAAATTGGTGATTACAAGGTAGTATCTATTCATACAAAATTCTTAACACTTTGACAATGGACATACACCTTGTAAACAAACCGATTTGAACTTGTGTCTCCTAGGAGGAACATCATCCGCTTTTTTCACTTGGACACTTGTAGAGTTCAATTAAAAAAATTGAACAATTCTTACCTAGGGAGAGGGAAAGGGGAAATTTGCTCCTACTAAGTCTAGAACGCACAACCTAAAAGGAGGAGAAAATGTCAACTGAAAACTTTTAACCACTTGCTCTAAAAGTGGTTGACGGTTCAATTAAAGTTTTAATTTTAGACAACTTACATATTTCTTAACGTTTACATTATAGTATATTATATTATTATAGAATTTTTTTGAATATGTATTATAGAATTGTTTTATGTGATATAAACAAATATAGCAAATGAAGCGAGTCCGGTCGAGCTTCGGTATTAAATGTTTGAACTCTGGTCCTGTCCATATCTTAAATGAGACAATTTTTTGTCCATTACGAACCTAATACCTTTACTCAAACCATCCTAAATTTCAAACAAACCTCCAAATTTGAACGGGTGATCTAACCCTCGAATAGTTTACTTTATAACTACACAATTCTTTATTTTTAATTGGAAAATAAAAATTTACACAAGCTTACTAATTTTAGAGTTTAGAAATTTAGTTTAAGGTTTATATTGTAGGATTTAGAATTTAAGGTTAAAATTTATAGCTTATAATTTAAATTTTAGACTTTAAGATTCAGAGTGTTAGAGTTAGAGGTTTAAATTTTAAACTTTTTACACGACCTATATATCAAAATATAACTCTTTCTAATTTGAAAAAAAAAAACTTACAAATTATACATAAGAGTGCCCATACATACAAGCCCATAACTTTGTTAGAGGCTAAAATCCATTTAACTTTGTTTTTTTTTCTTTTACCAAAATTCCACTTAATTTTCTTTTTGATAAAAAAAATTAAGTGCTTCATTAAAAAAATTTCTAAATTTAGTTGGAGAAAAATTATACACCTAACAACATATATAATTTATGGACATACACGATAAAACATAAAAAACAAATACTTATAAACTAAAAAGAAAAGTACAATTTGCATGAAATGGTGCGAGAACAACATCTGATGGTCGAGAATAGACCTGTCCACCATGCTCAACATTGAAACCATGCTTAGCCCAGCTATCCTCCACCGAATGAAGTCCATTTAACTTTAAATCTTATTAGATTCCATTTAACAAATTACATTTAAGTATTATTATTTAAGTACTTTTTTTGTATACATCCTATATAAAAAAATTACAAAAACATACAAATTTATTGTTTAAAAAAAATCTAAATCATTAACTTAAAACCCTAAACCTAAACAATAATTTTTAAACTTTTAAAACTAAAAACTTAAATTATAAACTAAATCTCTAATGAATAGTGGTTAGAATTCACAATTTAAGGATTTATTTTAGGATGTAGGGTTATAATTATTTCATAACTTTGTTTTTCTCTTATTATCCATTTATTAATATATATACATATATTCAAGTCAAGATCCAACGTTTTCCATCACTCGTAAAGAAAAACAAACATAAAATACGTTGAGATTGGGGGAAAAAAAAGAAGAAACGGACCTTGAAAGGAGCACCCAAAAACAAGGGGAAAAGTAAGGAGTATATATCATGGAGTCACACCCATGACCCATACTTGTCCGTTTCAAATTGGATATATATCTTCTCCCTCACCGTTACGTTATGTTCACATGAAAATACTAAAGCTATACACACAATAAGACTTCCATTCTTCTCCTCCTACACCCATATCTTGAAGCCATGGGTATTCTTTACCAACCAAAGCTAACGTTCCTCATCTCCTTTGCCATCTTGATTCGAGCAGCCGCAGCGCAACGGGCACTTTTCGTGTTTGGAGACTCATTAGTTGATGTCGGCAACAACAATTTCCTCAACTCGATCGCCAAATCTAACTACTTCCCTTACGGCATCGACTTCAACATGCAGCCTACCGGACGATTTAGTAACGGAAAAACCTTCGTCGACATCATCGGTATCCACTCTCTTTTAGTTTCCTATATGAGCATGGAATTGTGTATGATATGGTATAATAATTATATATGTGTATGTAGGAGAGATGTTGGGTCTCCCTTATCCTTCACCCTTTGCTGATCCCAACACAAGAGGGGTTAAGTTGCTTGGAGGAGTAAACTATGCCTCGGCAGCTGCTGGTATCCTTGATGAGAGTGGCCAACATTACGTATGTCTTCTATTACTATAAAACTTTGCATTCTCTAACATAAAATTTTGTGTCCGTCCCTAATTGTGTCCACATGTATACAGGGGGAACGGTATAGCCTGAATCAACAGGTACTGAATTTCGAGACAACGTTGGATCAGCTACGACCGATGATGGGGGGTGATAATCTGACGAGTTTCCTTGCCAGATCTGTGGCAGTTTTGGTGTTTGGGAGTAACGATTACATCAACAATTACCTCATGCCTTCCATTTACTCGTCTAGCTTCAATTACAATCCTGTGCAGTTTGGCAACCTGCTTCTCAACCGTTATGCCCCCCAGATTTTGGTAAAAACTAACTATTCTTACACTAAAATCTATATGCCAATAGTTTATTAAGTCGTGTCATGCGTTAAAAGTTTAATTTAAATGATTCTTAAGGTTTCAGACATAAATTAGTTTATAAAATTCACGTCCTCTCCTTAGGAGTGTAATGTGTCTTATCAATGCACCCAACACTTGTTGGTTTTAATGCATTTTATTTAAAAAAAACGTGTTTGGTTATTTTCGATCAGAAAAAAAATAAATAATATCAACTGTTTTTTAAAAATTAAATTATTATAAATAGTTAGTGGTCAGTCTATAGATATTTCAAAATTCTTAGAGGCTAACTCGTGCCACATAGACTATTGAGATTGTGACACAAGTTACATAATTTAATTTTTAAAAATAATTTATTTTAAAAGTATTTAATATCATTTATATTTTTTATTAGAAATAATCTAAAAATATAAATTTTAGTAAATAAATGTATTAAACTAATCATATTAATAGTTATTATCAAATAGATACTGAATTTATTTATAATTAAAAAGTTGAGGAGTCCATATGAAAAAATGTCAAATTTAGGGGTTGGTTTATTAAATTAGCCTTCAAAATTTAACGCCGTTGGTTATATAGGACTAATATGTGTCATGGTTTGAAACCTTAGGGATGAATTTAACAAAAAAAGTTGATAAATCCACGAGTCAATTTGAACGTTAAGCTCTTTTAAAAAAAATTGAAAGTTAAGCATACATAAAATGTGATTGTAGCCTGTAGGTTTTTACTTAATCTTTTGGGTTATTGGCGTAGACACTGTACAATTTAGGATTGAGGAGAATATTCGTGTCCGGACTCGGACCGCTCGGTTGCATCCCTAACCAAAGAGCATCGGGACAGGCGGCGCCGGGGAGATGCGTGGACTACGTGAACAATATATTGGGTACATTCAACGAAGGCTTAAAATCAATGGTGGATCAGCTAAACAAGCGTCCCGGTGCAGTGGTTGCATACGGCAATACTTATGGTACTGTGGGTGACATCCTAAATAATCCTGCAACTTTCGGTAACAAAGCACAAAACCTATCTGTTGTATTTCTATTTCCTTATGTACCATTATAAATTGCATATGATTATGAAAGAAATTGCAGGGTTCAATGTAGTCGACAGGGGATGCTGCGGAATAGGGAGGAACCAAGGGCAAATAACATGCCTGCCGTTCGCATATCCGTGCACCAACCGAAACCAGTACGTGTTTTGGGACGCTTTCCATCCTACACAGGCTGTTAATGCGATTCTGGCTCGCCGTGCTATCTACGGCCCTCCTTCGGATGCTTATCCGTTCAACATCCAACAAATGACTCTTGCCAACTGATTTCTTGTATTTGGTTGGTTGGTTCTCATCAACTCTCCGATAAATGGTGCTAATTAGAAATATTAATGTTTGAAAAGTGCATTTGATTGTTTTTACTTGGTGCTGCAATCACCCTGGCTTGTTTACTATCAACAATAACCTCTGCACAATCCTTCGTTACAGTCACTCCATCATAAGTATGGACAGGTCGACTCGAACTGGGTACAAAAATTCGAAACTATGGCATTGATGAAATCTGAAAACTTATATTTTGGCAATATGAAAACGCACTTTGTAAAACCAACAATATGAAGAATGCAGTCACACATTTTCACTAAATTAAGCTTCCTTGCTTTTGTATGTATATATAACCTATATATGTAAGAGTATATATGAAGGAGATGAGTGATCTAGAAGAAAACAACTTATGAAGATTCCTAGAAAAGAAGAAAAAATTAATGAAGATGAGAAGGGAGGCAATTGATCCATCTACTTGGGTTCAACTTTTGCAGAAATTGTGTATCCACCACTGTAGTCGAAAGCATCGCTATCACCCACATTGACATCCTTTTTAGGTAATGTATCAGCATAGGGGTGTCTAAGAGAACCTTTTGCAGCTCCGAAATCAGTGACAGACGACGAGGCTGAAGCAGTTGAGTTCGTATTCATCCCATCGTTTTGCAGGATGGTTTCGATGGCTTTTACCACCTCGCTCATTGTTGGACGATCGGTGGCTGAATCTTCAACACATTGCATAGCCAACTCCATGTATTTTCCGAATCCTAGTAGATTTCCTGAGCTTCTTATGCTTCGATCCATTAACTCCCTCAATCCGTAGTGCTCGTCATCCTTCTTATCCATCATGGTTTGCACCTCACGTACTACGTACTTACCTTTCTCTATGGGTTGCTTAGCTGTTATAAGTTCAAGCATTACCACTCCGAAACTATAAACATCACTCTTCTCAGTTAGCTGCTGGGTCATGTAATATTCAGGATCAAGATAACCCTGTAAAACAAAATACATATGTATCAGTCAAGAATTGGTGAAATAGAATTCAACATATTTGGAATCTCTGAATGGATTGCAGGTTGGAGAATATTATTGATATGGGTATAAAATTGCAGTAACATGTCATACCAAATTAAGACACCAATAAAACTGAGATCTAGTTCCATTTTATGTTCATTTTGATCTTGATATGGATATTAATAGAAGCATGCTAAAAGGTCCTCACCAATGTGCCTTTAACTTGGGTTGAAACATGTCCCTTTGAACCGTCTGATACCAGCTTCGACAAGCCGAAGTCTGCAACCTTCGCGGTTAAATTTTCATCCAACAAAATGTTGGTGGACTTAATATCTCTGTGGATAATGGGAGGATTTGCAAGCTCGTGTAGGTAAGCGAGACCTCTAGCTGAGCCGAGAGCTACCCGGAGTCTCCTTTTCCAGTCAAGATGAATGCCAGATCTCCCTACAACACATGAATATCCCATGTCAGATATCAAAAGAGCTGACCATGAAGATTATGCATCATGTTACACCTACATAAATCTCATGGAATCATTTCTTACATGTCACACCTTCTGCATAAGTTAGACTTACCGGATAGGCTCTCCCGAAGTGTTCCATTGGCCATAAATTCATAAACCAGCATTTGTTCTCCTTGTTCAAAGCAAAACCCGACAAGACCGACAAGGTTTTTGTGGTGAACTCTCGAAAGCAATTCAATTTCAGTCTTGAATTCAAGCCCACCCTGCATTGATCCATGCTGAGCCCTTTTAATTGCCACTCTTTGTCCATCCGAGAGTGTTCCTCTGTATACCTGCAGAGGACATGAAGGTTATCTGAGCAGTTGCAAACAGTAATTCATGAAACTCTTTCGGCAAATTTTGATGTTATTTACCTTCCCATACCCTCCATATCCTAGTTCATTGCTTTCAGAAAAATTATTGGTGCACTTCTTAAGTTCATCGTATGAAAACCACCTCGCTCCTTTCAACTGTGGTGCACCTCCACTGTCTTTGCCACTAGGTGCCCAGGATGCTGGAAGATCAATACAGAAGTAGTAATTTTACAATACTCCAAGCCTGTTTAGGAGGGAAACACAGTTATTCCAAGTGTTACTTACCAAATGGTTTACTCAATCCGATAGCTTTTTCTGCACGTTTCTTTTGCCGAATAGCATATATTCCAACTCCGAGGAGGACTAGAACCAAAACACCTGCCCCAGTTGCTACACCAATGATAACTCTGGTGCTAACAGAAGTTCCATGTGAGGCTGTAGCATGTTTTTTTATTTGATTTGTCAATCTGTTGCTTATACCGTAAAGATCAAAGTTAAGGTCCTGATTGTTAAGTTGAAGTTACCTGGGAAAGTATAAGGAGAAGCAATAAAATAGTATGGTCCAAACTCTGGAGGAGGCTTGTAGGTTTGATTACTTAAATCGAATCCAATTTTCAGAACTTGGGATCTATTGAAGTATTCTCCACCGGATGGAAAGAGTGCTAGCTGAATCTGAAGGTAGTCATCAACATTGAAGAATGGATTCTGAAGAAATACTGAACCAGGAGTGAGGCCTAATTTAACCCAAAGGCTCATTTCTAATGAATGAAACACATTCACATTGGTCAGTTCCCTGAACATCGGTCCTCTGAAATACAATGTTCCTTCAAATGGATAGGCACATTCACAACTTTGAGGGCTAAGCTTCTGATCAATGGGACATGATTTACTTCCACAATTAGCTAGGCTGGTGTAATAGGGTTTTGTATTTTGTTGCTGGATCTGACAGAAATTCATATTCGAGATCGCAGTTGTGCACACCGGATTGCCTATAAGTCTGAATCAAATAACATGAATAGGTATGGTGCGTTTAGGGGGATTATAGCTTGTGAAATTTAACTCCCATGAAATGTCTTACATTAAAGTATCTGTATATCCAGATCCTAGAGTTATGGAGGATATCTGGTTGTTTTGCAAATCAACAAGTTGAAGTTGACTGCCAACACTATCACCCAAGTTCAACGTGCCATTGAAGGCATTATTCCGTAGTTTCCTGTCGAAAGATCAAGAAAACCTGAACTGAATCATGCACCATCTCTTTTCTTAAACAATAAGATTAGTGAAAGGGCACCTCTAGATTTGAGTCAATACTCACACTTGCTGTATCTGTGGGAAGCTGAAAAGCTTTTCCGGTACAGGTCCTTGAAGTGATCCGTGTTCGATAACACTGCATATTACGAAATTTTGCATGAGTTCTCACAAAATTTGAAATAAGACTTAAAATACTTTTAGGCGACTAAATACGCACAGAGTGGTGAGAGACGATAAGGTTGAGAACCAAACTGGAGCTTCTGTTGGGTCAAATGAATTGTTACTAAGATCCCTGTAAATTTATATGGATCAAGATTCATTGCCGTGGAGAGAAAGTAAACCATCACGCCTGAAGAATAGAACTTCTTCTATCATTGGACTTACACATAATTGAGGGAATTCATTGAGGTTAAGTCTGGTAAAGGGCCTGTAAGGTTATTGTGTGCTAAATTCCTGAAAGGAATCGAATTTTGGTTCAGGAAGTGAGTTCATCAACCACATTATAATCAAACTGAAAAGGTAAAATTAAATACCCACAATTCATTGATGTTTGTAAGGTTGTTGATATTTGAAGGGACCTCTCCTGACAAACCATTTCGATCAAGTCGACTGTTTCGTATCGGAACATTGCGGTTAGTGTTAAGAGAGGAAAACTAATAGAGCAAAGTAAAGCCACAAAGGCAAGAAAAGTATGTTTAGGGATTATCTTTTACTCACAGAACCTCAAGAGTCTGAACAAGTCCTAATGTGGATGGGATGCTCCCACTAAATTGATTTCCATCAAATAGTCTGTCATTGGAACACTAGGAACCATTAGGATGACTGCTGTTCTGCCATACAAACTGTATGTATGTATGTCAACTTACATGTGTATCAGTACCATCTCAGAGCTGAAAAGTTTCGGAGGAATTGTACCCGAAAGCTTATTTTTATTGAAATGGCTGCAAATTCACAAAAAAATGAAGCTCTTACATCATAAATTCTCAATGGTCTGAACATTAACCACAGGGAAGGTAGGCTGAAAATGTGAACTTACAAGTGTTTAGCCTTTAAAAGGAGGTCCAAACCAGGGGAGGTGGGTGTTGAAACTGGGATAGTTCCCACCAGTTGATTGTCAGCCAGATCCAGCCAATACAGTTTAGAGAGCTTTCCCAATGATGGAGGAATTCCACCAGTGAAATTATTTGAATTCAGGGCCCTGCAAATAAAGATTCATAAAGGTTTAGAATTTCTTATGTCACTGAAATAATACATAGTTTTATAAATACTATGGCCATTCTTACAAGAAAGATAACTCTGCAAGATTTCCAAGCTGTTCCGGAATATTACCAGTGAAACCACATCCGGCTAGAATTCTGGAAAATACAATACCAAAAGGAATGTAACAACAAGATAGGTGCAGTTGAACATTGGATTCATGTAACCAGTAGAGTAGCATTCTTACAGGATATTCAGCTTTTCCAAATCTCCGAGTCGTGGAGACAGAGAACCGGTGAGATCCCGATTAAACGACAGGTCCCTAAGGTAAAATATGTTCAAAAGTGAGTAAAAGCTAGTAGATTTTAGTGATAATTGTTCATACACCAATGGTGGGTTCAAAGAAAACTCACAAAGATCTCAATTCGGTTAGTCCCCCAATGTCACCACTTAGTTTCCCTTTAAGCCCCATGGTTGATAATCCCCTGAGAATGAGATCACATGAGTATGTATGGTGATGAGCGTAAGAAGAGAACAAAAGATGACCATCCACATCCACTTACAGTGCAGTCACCCTTGAGCTGTTGCATGTGACTCCTTCCCATGCTTCACAAGGATCATCCGACTTATCCCAGCTTGGAGGTGTATTTTTCCATGAATCCTTCAAAGACTGGAGAGCAGCAGCTGCAAAAGCAAAATCCACAATTTGATTATATTCCCCTCACATGTCCATTGAAAATCAACAAGAAATTTTAGTATGCCCGCATCGAGGACGAGACAGCTGAAGCATATGATTGCTACAAGATACAAATGCATAATGAAATTTTCTAATGCAATCACAGAAAAGAACATTCTATATATATCAAACATCTGGAAGACACAAAGATAGTAAAATCAGATCAAGAAATGAAGACTAAGGATATAGTGATCACCATCGTGAGGGTCCGTAACAGCAGAAATGAAGGCGATATGCGGAGAAAAGAAAAGCAGGAAAAAGAGCAATGAGAAGGGAGTCATGTCTGAAACTTTGGGTCGTCAATGGCTAAGTGGCTAGTGATTTGCAGTGGTGAGTTTCAAGGTCGACAGTGAGTCATGGTGAAGCAGGCAAGACAAAGCATGCACAATTCGCAGTATGTTGTCTTTATGTGAAAATATATGAGATTGAGATGGTGGAGTAGGTGCAGTGCAGCAACAAACGGGAATGCAAGGCACTCAGCAATGTGGTGGCCATTGGCAATGACCTACCCCCTTGCTTTTCACTACTTCCCCCTTTAATTGATTTTACCTTAGCTTTGAAGCTAATTTAAGAACACCCCTCCCTGAACAGGATTTAAATTGCAGTTGCAGTTATCACGTTTGTGGATATAACGGATGTTATTACAATCAATGCAAGTAAAGGAGTCAGTGAATTTTTCAAAGAACATATACTATTGCGGACATAAATGATTGTGAGTATCGCAGTTTCGAACAGTACCAAAACCACTATATAACGACCGCAATTACATATACGAACCGCTATTTAAGTCCCTGCGACCTAATTTGAAGCTATCATTATCATCACTTTCCTCTTCATAAATAAAAGTGGCTAAAGTGAACAAGTTCTGTTTAACACAGTGATTTATGAAGGCTTGTTTGCCACGCTGCCCGGCCCTGCCCTACCACCATGACTGTATTTTCCGCAACAAAGCATTTTTTCTCAACTTTTAACAGCGGCCAATGGAATTTCGGAGTCAGGTTCAAAGCAGAAGAAAGAAAAATTACAATAGTTATTGCTTGCTATGGATATAAATGGAATGGAACACATTAATTTCCATGGAAGCAAACAAGCATGAAGCAACTCAATGTTTTGATAATTACATATCAGGTGCAGGCTAGTGGGTCCTATCCTGCCTTCAAGCATGCTAAATGCCAATGATTTTTTTAACTCAAAAATGAGACGTAAAGTTTCATATTTATAAATATCTTACCAAATGTGTTAGATACTTGGTAGTATTTGTGACTAACTTTCCCACAATGATATGTAGTTCTATACTAAGTTGTTGGTTTTGGACAATGGTTGGAAATTGTTCTATGTGGCCAAAAAAATAAAGAAAAAAAAAACTGAACATTTTAATTTATAAATATTTTTCAATTATTTACCATACGTATTTTTTAATTTTGTTAACTCTCATTTTTTTTATAAGTTTCTGAATTTTATTGGATTTTATTTTAATTTTTTTTTGTCATGGGATGTTTTTAGTAATGTCATATGTTATTTTCTGCTTTAACCATTTCACTTTAAACAATGGTAATAACAGTTAGGGGATGGAAATCGTCTACCCCTAACTATGCCTATTGGTGTCTCTAGTGGGTTTAGAGTTTAGGGTTTGAAGTTTAAGGTTGGGGCTTAGGGTGTATGGAATTAGGGATAGGGTGTATTTTTAGGGTTTATGGTTTAGGATATTGAAATCAGGGTTAGAGCTTAAAATTTAATTTTTAGGTGTTTTTTAGTAGGGGGCATATAAAGAAGCGTGAATAGGGGCAGAAGATTTTTACTCCAGTCAAGGACATAGGTATTTGTATATTGTGAGGAGTAAAAATCTTCTGCCTCCTATCCATGCTTCCTTATATGCCCCTACTAAAAAAAACACATAAAAATTAAATTCTAAGCCATAACCCTAATTTTAATATCCTAAACTCTAAAAATACACCCTACCCCTAATTTCCTACACACTAACCATAAGCCTCAACCTTAAACCTTAAACCCTATACCATAAACTCGTTATTTTATAATGGAGGCACCAATAAGAATATAATTAGGAATAGACGATTTCCATCCTATTGAGAGGGACCGTTACCTCACAGTCTCACCCTCAAAATTTTTTCCTTTATTTTATATAATAAATTTAAAAATCTTATGGAATAATTATAAGTTGTCCCCTTATATTTAAAAATTTATACTTTCCCTCTCGAGTTAGAATTCTGGCTCTTTCTCTTATAACAATGGGGTTTAAAGTGGTACGGATTATAGTTTGATACTTGGTTCGACAAAAAAAATTATGTATCGAATTTAGAAAAGGGTATAGTTTAATGTTTCCTATACAATAAAGCTTTTTTTTATTAATATGATCTTTTTAAAATGGGTTTGGTTTACGGAACATAACAAGAATAATATTACTTAAATCTAAGATTATTCAAGATAATTCTAGGAATATTAAATTAACTTACAAATTTTATAGAGTTCTCCCCATTAGACTTTACCTAAATATAACATTTAATGTTTTTTTTTAACTCTCAACAATGTTTTTCCAAGGATCAAATTCACGTCGTCAACTTAAAAGTGTAAAGTGCCTTACTAATGCACCCAACACTTGTTTATCATTTAATATTTTATTACTTTAACTAATATATTATATTATATTTTAAAATAATGGGTAAAGTACATAAATAATCACTAAACGTATTAAAATATTATTTTGGTTACTAAAGTTTCAAAAGTTACAAAATGGACATTCGGCCGTTAGTTGCAGTTAATTTTGGTTAAAGATGATGATGTGGCACATTAAATTAATGGATAATATCTCATTTGTCCCCTCAATTGTAACTAAAATATCAATTAGATCCTTCAACAATCATTTCCTACCCAATATGCCCCAAAACTTTCTAATTTCCAATGTCCCCTCGCCTTCCTCATTTCTTGCTCACAAAGTCCTCCCTACAAAACCTCCAGACACTAAGAATTCAATGGAGGTCGAAGTGGCGGTGCTGCTACCTACAACAGAGTTCAACAGTCCATGTTCATTGTTCTATATAACTGTTCCTTCAAGCCCTCAACGCTCTGGTGGTAGTCATGACAAGGTTATGTGAGAGGTGTATTTGGGGAAACAAATTTGTAATGTGGTGGCCTGCAAAGGGGTTGGTAGAATTGAGAGCCAAGAGACGTTGACTCAGCGGAGAAACCAATTGGGTTCAGCTAGATTCTCATCGGATCATTTGCGCTCCAACGCGTTCAAGCAAGCTGGTATGTGGCTCGCCCTGTTCGCCAGTGGTGGGTACGGAGTGGAGGAGAACAATGGGTGTTTGATGTTGCGATGACATAACCGCCCACTCATTACAATTTCAGTTTGGAAGCCCGCCAACAAAACTAGCTCCACTTCCACCTCCACCATTACCCACTGAATTCACATGATTTGAAAATCCACAGTTACTTAACAAAGATACTCGACTGCAAATATTCCCAGCTTGTTGGCTGCAATAATGGCGCAACACTGAAAATTACTAAATCTGTTATATACTCTACTTTTAGGCATTAAATCAAACACATTGACATCAACAATGAAAGCATTGGCAGAAGTAGATGTGTGAAATCATTAGCACAAGCACATAAATTAGCAATCTCATTCTAAATAACAATTTTAAGCAGACATGTAGATAATAAAGATTTGAGTATTATTACTTGCATCATCTTAACATGCATTAAGATATTATATACAGCTGACATTTATCCAAATTAAATCAGCATTTTTATTTTATCGAGGGGGAGGGGTAGAATATGTGCATTCTAACTAGTCTGGGAATTAACTGAATCTAGCATGTAATGAAATGTGCATCCTCACCTCATGAAAACAAGGGACACAGAATAGAGGCTGTCACGTCAACAGACACTGGTCACAGGTCTGGGAATGCACAAGATCAAGTGAGGTTCGGGCATTCTTCATCCGTCTTTCTTCTTTGGAAAGCCATTGTAATTGCCTTTAGATTAACTACTTCTTATTTCAAGGAAAAATTCATGTCCTGAAAGCCTCTTTATTGCATATCAAGTGTCAGGCAAGTATGAAACTCTTGACGCCGAGATGATACATTAGAAACTATGCAGTAGGAGATGGCCCTGATTCACCATCAGAAATCATTTCAGTCTGGTTGTAGGCACCATTGTCCAGTTGAGAGATTTTATACAGTTCTATGTCTCTTCAATCCTTCAAGGAAATTACGCCATATAAGGGCATCGGGTGGGAAAGGCATGCTAGCAATAATCTGCTCTGCTTCCTTGAGTTTTCCACATGTAGCCAGTAAGTCTATCACACAATAATAATGATCCATTTTGGGTACAAGCCCATAATCACTCTTCATTCTCCTGAAGAATTCCATGCCTTCTTCCACTAATCCAGCACGCCTGCACACAGTAATGATTGCAATTAAAGTGACCCCATCAGGCTTAAATCCTTGAAACTCCATTTCTCGGAATTTTTCCAAAGCTTCGTAACAATAACCATGGACTCCAAGGGCTGAAATCAGAGATGTCCAGGTTATGAGGTTTCTGTCCACCATTCCATCAAAGATTTTCACTGAACTTTTGATGCATCCACATTTTCCATACATGTCTATAAGTAAATTGCAAACAAATGTGTCACAGAGACTGAAATCAGTCTTTATGATGAGGCCATGAACCGAGCTGCCCAAAGCCAGGTTTGAAAGTTTACTGCAGACAGATAGAAGGCTTACAAATGTGTAATTGTCTGGATATATAGGAGTCATTCGCATGTGTTTGAATAGCTCGAAAACCTCTTTATTGTAACCATTACGAGCACAAGCTGCGATCAAGATATTCCAAGATACAATGTCAGGATCATCAAGAACGGAGAGCAGCTTTATAGTTTCATGATATTTGCCTACTCTGCAATAAATTCCTGCAGCAATGTTAGAGGGCACCGTGGAGAGTGGTCCTTCAAAATCTGTAATGAAAGCAAGGGCATCGGATAGGAAACCATTTTCAGCATATGAGGTCATGAGGGAACTCAAAACATATATATTATCTTCATAGCCCATTCTTATAGCCAAACAGTGAAGCTGCATTAGTTCTATGGTCACTGAAGATTTAAGAATTGCAGAAAATGTAAACTCGTTAGGCCGGTAACCTTGTTGTAGCATGTCTAGCAGCAAAGAAGCAGCAGTACTAGAAAAATTACTAGCATAACCGAAAATTAAAGCATTCCAAGAAACTACATTCTTCTCATCTATACCATCAAAACATCGGTGGGAGTCTTGCAATTTATTACATTTAGCATAAAAGTCAACTAGTGCACTACCTACAAATACATCAGATTGAAAACCCTTCTTGATTGTTTTAGCATGAATGTATTCTCCTAATATTGGAATCCGCAAACCACTACAAGAAGCAATTATGATGACGAAAGTAGTCTGGTTAGGCATCATTCCAACCCTGGACATTTGGAAGAAGAAATCTAAAGCCTTTAAAGGATTATGATCCTTTTCCAGTGCACCGATAATTGTATTCCAGGACCCAACATCAGTGATACGCATCCCCTCAAAGACTTTTTCTGCTAAGAAGATTTGCGAACATTTGGCATATGCATTCATAAGAGAATTTGCAATTGTAACTTCATAATCAAAACCACATTTAATCACTAAGCCATGTATCTGTTCTCCGAATTTCAAATCAAGCTCACCTTTCAACCCAGACAAAACACCCACAAATGAACAGTCAGACAAAGATGCCTCCACCCTTCGAAGTTCACGAAACAAAAACATACAATCTCTAACCAACCCATAATGTGCACACAAAGAAATAATCGAGTTCCATGTTACCAAACTCTTCCTTGGCATGAGATCAAATGCCTGAAGTGCCTCAGAAAGGCACCCATACTTTCCAAACAGGCCTAACAAAGCAGTACCGACAAAGGAATCTGCATAGAACAATCCGTTCTTGACAGCCAAAGCTTGTAGCTGAACCCCGCCACAGAGGTCCAATGCCTGAGATGATAAAAGTCCGGCCAACACATGAGGAGTGGGTGCAAACCCATAATCCCTCATCGTAGAAAACAATTCGCAAGCGGCCCAGAGATCCCCGGATTTACTATAGGCAGTGATAATGGAACTAAACGAAACTGTGTTTCTGTTGGTCATATTGTCAAACACCTTGCGTGCCACTGGTAAATGGCCGAGTGATGCATACTGAGAAATGATGTTGTTGAATAAAAAGATGGGTTGGAAGGCGTAGGGTCCGTAGGTAGTGGCGAGGGCGTGGAGAGGCTGAGTTGTTTTCAGGGAAGGAAAAGCGGAGGCGGACTTGAGTAGTTGAAGGAGACGTTGTTCGGTTTTGAAGAAATCACAGCAGCTCATTTGGGCGGGGAAAAGTTGGTCCAGATATTCTTTTTCTTTATTAGATCTTCTTCTACTTCTATTTATTGGTTTTCTTTTGGGAATTTTATGCTTTTCATTGTTTCTTGGCTCTATTCACAAATTTATATCCGTTTTCTCATTTTAACTTTGAACTTTTTTATCCCAGTTCAATATCTGAATTAGGAGTATTATTTACCTAAAATTATCAATATCCAATAAAGGAGGAGGAGGAGGAGGAATGAGAAGATTTAAAAAAAAATATTGTGAGTAGATGTGTATTTTTTAAAATTTATAATATTATTTTGTTCTTAAATTTATATGTTAATTTAAATTAATTTTGAAGGAAAAAGAAGAAGATAGAGGAAGATTTAGAGTAAGTTTGGTAAAATATTTTTGAGCAAATTGCAAACCAGTAAGTGAATTTTGTTTTTTAATTAAGTTTCACAAAATTTTAGTTTAATTTATTTTAGAATTTAAATTTTCAAGTAGTTTATTGTAGTTAGTATAATTCAATGCAAGTAATTTGAAGTCAAATTGGTGAAATTTTTTTGAAGTAGTAAATAGATTTAGTATTTTAATTTGTAGGGATGTTGTTATATTTATTTTAATTTTTTAGAATTTAAATTGCATGTTATAGTATAAAGTAATTTATTAATTAATGATGATTGATTGATATAATTTAGAGAGAGAAAAAGAATACAAATTTGGTGAAATTGTTTGGAGCAAATTCTATGTAAACTATTTTAATTCATGATTTTTATGTTGTATGTTAATTAAAATTGTTAATTAATTTAATTAAAATTGTTGTTATAATTACATGTTATAGTTTATTTTTGTTTAGAATTTTAATTTTCAAGTAAGTTATTAATTAATGATGATTGAATGATATAATAGATAAAAAAAGGAAGAAATACGTGAAGTCAATTTGGTGGAAGTAAGTGGATCTAGTATTTTAATTTTGTAGGTGTGTTGTTATATGATGTTATATGTATTTTACTTTTTTAATTTAAATTGCATGTTATAGTTTAAAGTGATTTATTAACGAGACCTATGATAATCCCTTCCTCACATTTAGGTTATGAGGGTTTTTAACGAGGCCTATTATAATTCCTTCCCCACATTTATCAAAAAAAAGTGATTTATTAATCACATATGATTGAATGATATAATTTAGAGCAAAAAGAAGAAGGAAGATTTGGAGCAAATTTGGTGGAATTGTTTGGAGCAAATTCTAAGTAAATTATTTTGATTTATGATTATTTAAATTGCATGTTAATTAAAATTGTTGTTACAATTTAAATTACATGCTATAGATTATTTTTGAAACTATATTAAGTAATTTATTAATTAATGATGATTGAATGATATAATAGATAAGAAGAAGAAGAAGAAGAAGAAGAAGAAGAAGAAGAAGAAGAAGAAGAAGAAGAAGAAGAAGAAGAAGAAGAAGAAGAAGAAGTTCTCTTTCTCTTTCTGTCGATCTCTCTTTCTATTTCAGCTGTTGACTTTACGCTTTTCTAGGTTTGTATGTTTATTTGGTTCGTTAGGGCACTGGGGTCATCACGAACTGTGAATTCTTAGAGTTTTTTCGTGTTTTACGTGGCGGCAATATTGTTCCGGAGTGTTTTGTGCCGCGAATTTGTCTTGCCCTCAGCGAATTGGAAATTTAGGTTTCATTAATCACAAATAAGGTTTTAGTGCCCTTGCCAAGAACTCAATGGAAAACCCTAACGAGTCTTCTAGCCCTAACGTAGCGGCCACGTCTTTCGCCGAGGTTGTGGTTGTCGGCTATCACGGGGGACAACCACCGAATTAGGTTCTTGTTTTGGATGCTCCGGTGTCCTTCGAGCGTCCTGGATCCCTGGTTCCTTCGGGGTTGAACCTTTAAGCAAAAAAGGACGTGGTGTGGGAGAAACGGGTAAGGATGATGGGTCGCTTGGGGTGAACTGGAGTGGTTTGAATGATGCTGCCATGGAGGAGGACAACGTGCAGACGGAGGCAACAGCCGACAAGGTAGATGCGATGGTATTGGGGGAAGGAAGCAGTGATTGGGGGTGTTACCGGAGAAACGCCAACTGCTCCTTCATTTAAGGCAAGCTTCTTAGTCATATGAGCAAAGCTAGGTCTGCACATGGTATTTGTGACTTGGACGTCGAGGTGAAGGAGGAGGATGTCCGGTTGGGAGGAAATAGTACGCTTCCGAAGATTTGTTTTTCGGATAGGGTGCACGATGCGATCGATGCTAAATTGAAAATTTTGGTATTATTGTTGAGTGTGTAAAAGTTCTATTATTTACACCCTTTTTAACCCATATTTCTGCTGCATTCAAGCATCATTGCATTGCATTTAGGTTAGTTTTTAGTAAAACATCACAAATATATAAAAGGTACGGATTCTACTAAAAGATGGCGTATTTTGCAGGTTGCTGCCATAGTTGACGAGGAAGGCAGTCGCAGTGCAGAGAAGCAGAAGAGCTGAACTGGACAAGCAGACGATGACGACGAAGCTGCCATGGACCTGTCGTGACAGCAAGGTGACAGCAGCTTTATGAAGAGGAAAAGTAAAATGGATCTCGATAGATAGAGAAAAATCTGCTCGTTTGTCGTGTGAAAGCCAAATATTTTTCCAAGCCCCGGATCAAAAGATATGTCAAGCCAAAGCTCAAGGAGAGGAATTCCCATGAAACAAGGAGGCGGCTGAAAAGTAGGAATCCTTAGAGATTAAGCATTTATTAGAATCTTACTTTTCATTAAAGTTGTAATCCTTGTTAACTTAGGATACTTGAGCCCAAAGCTTATATAAGGGCATAACTTTAACCTAGGAGGCATCCAATACCCCATAACCGAAACCTAAACCCCTCCGCCGTTTACCCGTCGTCGACATGTTCTAAAAACCTTCTAGGGCCACGGGTTGTTTTGTAAAGTAGTTGCAAGGGTTGTTTTGTTTTAGGATTTTCCAAGTTCAATAAAATAAACTTCAAGTTCTCTTATTTCGGTTTTAATATCTTGCAAGAGCATCGGGAGAGCATTGTGAGGTTACCCATTTACTTAGCATCGGGAGAGTTAAGTATACGAAAGAGATAAGAGCGCGTTCTCTAGTTTATAGTTGAACCATCTCGTGCCTAGGGATAGGGCGAGGTTAAGTGGCTAAGGAAGAATTCATACACATCGGTGTTCATCCTTCGATTCACGCCGGGAGGTATCATCAAAGACGTGATCATCGACAGACTTGGACCTAGGGATAGGCCAAGGCAGATCTGGGATTCTTGCCAAACTTGGAGTACGGAGTTGGTGTGTTCGTTGTCGCAACAGCTAACAGACAGCCGCCGCGACAGGTGCTGTCGGCGACGGGCGCGAAGACAGAACTGGAGATCCTAAGCATCGCAATACATGCACTACTGAGCAATTCAATACCAGCCCATTCTCTCTATCTTGATAACTCAATTCTTTTATTTGCATTTTTATTTTATTATTCTCGTGACAACTCTCAAATATTTCCTTTACTTCGTGCAGTGAATTTAGGTGAAGTCATTAGCCCAATCCCTGTGGAGACGATATCCGATACTTCGTATCACTTTACTACTTGCGTCGTGTATACTTGCACTACAATTGCGATAGACTCTTTTACACGCAACAAGTTTTTGGCGCCGTTGCCGGGGATTGGCAACATAACTACACCTTTCTTTTATTGCACTTTTCGCTTTTATTTTCGTTTTTTCTTTTTATTTTTATTTTTTTTATTTTTTTTAATTTTTCTTTTGTGTTTTCAACTCTTGCTTCTCACGAGGTTTTCTTGTTTATGCGCAGATCTAAAAGAGGCGAAGATCTTGAGTATAAATTAGATCCAGAAATCGAACGTTCCTTCAATCTCAAGAAACAAATTCGCCACCTTTTAGACAGAAACGAATACCTCGAGGAACAGCTAGAGAAGATGGCCCGTAATCCGCCCGCTGGTGATGGTATGCCGCCTGTCGGTGACCCGCCCGTAGCAGATGGACGACGGTCATATCGTGACTACATGCTGAACGATCATGTAGAGCTGGAGACCACGCTACCGGATATTGATGTTGATAACTTCGAGCTTAAACCTGTCATGTTTAGTATGATCAACAATGCCGGGCAGTTTAGTGGTGCTGCAACAGAGGATGCTAGAGAGCATCTCAAAACGTTCCAGGAGATCTGTGGTTCGTTTAGACTGCCAGGAGTTAGTCCAGAGATACTGAGGCTTCGGTTATTCCCCCATTCATTGAGGGACAGAGCTAAAACTTGGTGGAATAAACTTACGCCGGGTTCAATCATGACTTGGGCAGATCTAACTCGTGAATTCTTATCTCGTTTTAATCCTTCGCATTTATCTAAGCGATTACGTAACGAAATTGCTACTTTTCAACAGGAAGATGACGAGCCAATGCATGAGGCCTGGGACAGATTTACTACTCTTCTTCGGAACTGCCCAATGCATGGATTCCCCGTCTGGAATCAGGTAACTAAGTTCTATAATGCTGCTAACTTACAAACTCGCATTCGAATTGATTCTGCAGCAAATGGACTATTATTGGATAAAGATCCGGACGAGGCATTGCAAGTTTTGAAAAACCTGGCCAAGAATGAGGAGCAGTTTCCGACTACAAGAAGAGGGGGTAAACGGGTACTTGCTGTCAAGGACTATGAGGCCGACAGCACTATGAAATCACTGGTAGCCTTCCTTACTAAAGCAATGAAAAGATTATTGAATGATGATAGTTTACAAGGATTTGCTGTTGAGGAAGTATGTGATATCTGTGAGGGGAATCATAGTAGGGATGAGTGCCCAATAAATGTAGAAGAGGGAAAATATGTTGGAAATTACAAGCCAAATTATAATTCCAACAACTATAATCCCAATTGGAGGAAGGATCCTAAGTTTTCATGGAGTAATCCCAACAATGCCCTGAATCCTCAAGCACATAATCAGAATCAGGGAGGTCCTAGACTGTTGACGCGACAGCAGCTGCCGTAGAACCTGCCGCCGCCGCAACAACAGCAGCCACCAGCTGCCACGAGTAGTATATTGGAACAGACTCTGGCCACTTTTATGTCTCAAACAGGTACTTACATTGAAAATATGAATCAGTTTGTCAAGAAAACAGAGAATTTCATGGATAAGACGGAGATGAGAATGACAAATCATGAGGCTACTTTGAAATCTCTAGAGACACAAATGGGTCAGGTGTCGCAACATACTAAGCCAAGGCAGAATGGAGGATTTCCTAGCAATACTGAAAATGCTAGACCGCCCACACATGAGCAATGTAAGGCCATTACTACTAGGAGTGGGAAGAAACTACCAGGGTCGGAAAAGGAAGCTGAAACAGTAAAGGATCCAGCCTTAGACAAACCTGCCGAGGAAGCTGCCCCGACAGGTGATAAACAGACTACTGCCGATGAGCCTGTCACGACAGCAGAAGCGACAGAGGAAACAAACGATGATTATCGTCCTCAGATTCGAATGCAGTGGGAAGGGCGTATTGCTGATTATCGTCTTCCACCACCTTTTCCTCAACGGATACAGCAAGCTAAGCATGAATCTCAACTTAAAAAGATTTATGATATTTTTAAACAGGTTCATATTAATATTCCGTTGTTAGATGCTGTTAGGGAGATGCCTGGTTATGCTAAATTTCTCAAGGATGTTATGTCGAAAAAATCTAAACTTGGGGAATTTGAAACGGTAAAGATGACAGAAGGCTGCATGAGTATTCTTCATCGGCAGCCACCCCGGAAAAAGAAGGATCCGGGGAGCTTCATCATACCTTGTGTAATCGGCGACAAATTTGTGGGTAAGGCACTTTGTGATCTTGGTGCTAGTGTTAATTTAATGCCCAAATCTGTTTTTCAGAAATTAGGTATTGGAAAGGCGCGGCCCATGACAGTAACTCTACAGCTGGCCGACCACTCTTACGTTCATCCCGAGGGAAAAATTGAAGATATTTTGGTAAGAGTGGATAAGCTTATTTTTCCTGCTGACTTTCTTATCTTAGATTGTGAGGCAGACGAAAACGCACCAGTCATCCTTGGGTGACCCTTCTTAGCCACGGGAAGATCACTGATTGATGTGGAGAAAGGAGAACTCACCATGCGCGTAAACGATCAAGAGATTAAGTTGAATGTTCTCCAAGCGATGAAACATGCTGATGTGGACGAAGAATGCAGGGCTATCATTGAGGTGACCCTTGATCACCCCTGCATCAGGTCGGGCTGTCATGATATAAAATTTGGTCACTGCTGCGACAGCCACCTGCAGGCCTGTCTCGACAGCAACAACGACAACACCGACGACAGCGACTCCTCTGAATCCGATACATCTGATACTGAAGGTCAAGAGGAGGTAAACTGGATGGGCAATCGTCCAGGTAAGTTATTCGAACCTTTAAATTATACTTCGGATAACCATTTAATCCAAAAGCCATCTACTGTTGAACCACCTGCCTTAGAACTGAAGCCCCTGCCAGGGCAGCTTAAATATGCTTTTCTTGGTTCAAATGATACGTTTCCCGTAATCATCTCTTCTAAGCTGCCACAGGAACAGGAACGACAGCTAATTGACATGTTACGGCAGCACAAGAAGGCGATTGGATGGACGATAGCAGACATTCAAGGCATTAGTCCGGCGTTATGCATGCACAAAATCCTCCTAGAGGAAGATCATAAGCCGACTATAGATGCCCAAAGGCAACTAAACCATGCGATGAAGGAGGTAGTGCGTAAGGAGATAATCAAATGGTTAGATGCTGGTATTATTTACGCTATCTCCGACAGCAAATGGGTAAGCCCGGTGCAATGCGTTCCAAAGAAAGGAGGAATGACCGTGGTGACCAATGAGAACAATGAGTTAATCCCAACCAGGATTGTGACCGGTTGGAGGGTTTGTATGGACTATCGGAAGCTTAATAAAGCTACCCGAAAGGACCACTTTCCTTTACCCTTTATTGATCAAATGCTTGATAGATTAGCGGGTAAACCTTACTATTGTTTTCTTGATGGTTACTCAGGTTACAATCAAATTGCTATTGCACCAGAAGATCAAGAGAAAACGACTTTCACATGCCCCTACGGAACATACGCGTTTAGGAGGATGCCGTTTGGACTATGTAATGCACCTGCCACCTTCCAAAGGTGCATGATGGCCATATTCTCCGATATGGTAGAGGACTTCCTAGAGATTTTCATGGATGATTTTTCCGTCTTTGGAGACGATTTTGAGAGCTGCCTCGGCAATCTTCAAAAGGTACTTGAAAGATGTGAAAAAGCTAATCTTGTTTTAAATTGGGAAAAATGCCACTTTATGGTGGATGAGGGGATAATCCTTGGCCATAAGATTAGCTGCCGTAGGATAGAAGTCGACAGGGCTAAGATTGAAGTAATTGAGAAGCTGCCGCCGCCGACCACAGTCAAGGGCATTAGAAGTTTTTTAGGGCATGCTGGTTTTTATCAGAGATTTATCGCGAATTTCTCGAAAATCACGAAGCCCCTATGTCATCTCTTAGAGCAGAACTGACCCTTTGATTTTAATGAAGAATGTACTGAAGCATTCAAGGTTCTGAAGGAAAAGCTAGTGACAGCCCCCATAGTACAACCACCAGACTGGACACAGCCATTTGAGATCATGTGTGATGCTAGTGACTATGCTGTCGGGGCAGCACTTGGGCAGCGCAGAGATAAGCTGTTTCACGTCATATACTATGCCAGCAAGACGTTGAATGACGCCCAAGTGAATTATACCACCACAGAAAAGGAGCTGTTAGCTGTGGTGTTCTCCATCGACAAGTTTCGTTCTTACATACTTGGGACAAAAGTAATAGTACACACCGACCATTCTGCTCTTAAGTATTTGTTCGCAAAGAAGGATGCCAAGCCTAGATTGATACGGTGGATCTTGCTACTACAAGAATTCGACCTTGAGATCAAGGACAAGAAGGGGACAGAAAATCAGGTGGCTGATCACTTGTCAAGGTTGGAGACGGGACAGAGTCTACCCATTGATGAGACACACATACTGGAGACCTTCCCAGATGAGCAGCTCTTTGCTGCCGCAATCGCTGTCGCGACAGCCATGGCGGCAGGTAAGTCTTCTGAACTCCCCTGGTATGCTGATTATGTTAATTTTATAGTTAGCGGAATACTTCCTTCTGATCTTAACTATCAAGCCAGGAAGAGGTTCCAAAATGATGTTAAGCATTATTATTGGGACGAACCTCTTCTTTTCAAAATGTGCGCAGATCAGGTTATTAGGAGGTGTGTACCACAAGAAGAGCAAGAAGACATTCTCCACCACTGTCATGCTTCACAATATGGAGGTCACTTAGGAGGCAACAAAACTGCTGCCAAGGTGCTGCAGTCAGGGTTCTACTGGCCGACACTGTACAAAGACGCACAAGACTTTTACAAGAACTGTGACAGGTGCCAGCGGACAGGTAACATCTCGAGGAGAAACGAGATGCCACTGCAAAACATTCTAGAAGTCGAGATCTTCGACGTTTGGGGGATTGATTTTATGGGACCTTTTCCATCTTCGTGTGGAAATTTGTACATCCTCCTAGCAGTAGATTACGTCTCCAAGTGGGTTGAAGCCATCGCCACTCAAAAGAATGATGCCAAGACGGTCCAAAAGTTTTTGCACAAAAACATTTTTTCTAGATTTGGCATCCCTAAGGCGATTATCAGTGATGAAGGGAGACATTTTGATAATAGGGTAATCGCTGCCGCTTTGAAGAAATATGGTGTCAAGCACAGGATCGCGACAGCATACCACCCACAGACCAATGGACAAGTTGAGATCTCCAATAGGGAAGTTAAGAACATTCTTGAGAATATGGTTAAACCAACTAGGAAGGATTGGTCGTTACTTCTGAATGATGCATTATGGGCATATCGGACAGCTTCTAAGACTCCATTGGGCATGTCTCCATACCGTTTGATTTATGGGAAAACCTGTCACTTGCCTGTCGAGATCGAACACAAAGCATATTGGGCAATCAAGGCAGTGAATATGGACTTGGACAAGGCAGGCCATAAAAGGTTATTAGATCTAAATGAGATTGAGGAGTTAAGGACAATGGCCTACGGCAACGCAAGGATCTACAAGGAAAAGACTAAGAAGTGGCATGACAGGAAGTTGCTACCACGACAGTTCTGCCCAGGGCAGCTTGTGTTGTTGTTTAATTCTAGGTTGAAACTCTTCCCAGGGAAGCTAAAATCTAGATGGTCCGGCCCGTTCCAAGTGGTTCAAGTTTTTCCCCATGGAGCCATAACAATTCAATCATTAAAAGACGGGCACCAATTCAAAGTCAACGGACAGCGCCTCAAGCATTATCAGGGGACTGAAGCCCCAAGAATACAGGAAGTGGTTACTTTAGGAGATGCCCCACAAGGCATCCCTAAGTTAACCTAAATTTTATTTTTATTTATTTTTATTATTTATTATTTATTAGGCAATTATGTTTATTTTATTCGAATAATGTTTTTATTTTTCTGTCTTTAGGAAATAAAGGAGACCAGAAGAAAAGGAGAAGTGACCAAAGCCCACCATCCATCCATCAGCCCAACAAAGCCCATTTATTGAAACCTGTCGTTTCGGCTGCCGCCGCAGACGGATAAGACAGACTGTCAACAGACTGACACGGCAGACGCAGAAGCGTGCGACAGACGCATAATTACGTGTCAGACGCGTCAGACACGCTAAAACACAACAGTCGCCCCATTATTCTCGCCTGCCGTTACGGCATTAAATGGGCAGCTCCTCGACCGCTATAAAACCCCATTTGCACTTTCATTTTTCTTCACTTCTGCTTATTCTCCCTTGCTTTCTCCTCTAGCTTTTATTTGCTTTCTCTATCTTCACAACCCTTGCTACTAATATGTCGTCTAGACAGACCCGCCGTAGTGCTGCCTCAGCTTCTTCTTCTTCAGCAGCAACACCCTTCGCCACAAAGGAGTTATGGGAGGAACGAGGTTTCGTGTACATCCGACAAGCACCCAACATGGGACTCCGGCCGTTCATTGTAAAGGCCATCACGGCTCAACTATGGGAGCACTTTGCTGAACAACCGGCAGAACTAAACGACACATTAGTCCGGGAGTTCTATGCTGCTATCGACAGCAGAACAACAACATCTGTCACCGTTCGAGGAGTAAAGGTGCCATTCACTGCTGACAGCATCAACCACATGTTCGGCCTCTACTTTGGCCCCGATGATGATGCCCACCAGAAATTTCTCGACACCCTCGATGCTGCCGCTTATGATGCTGTCATGGCGGAGGTGACAGAGGACGGAACATCATGGACAACTAGCAAAAAGAACCCCCACTCCATCAACAGGGGGCAGCTCCTCCCGGAAGCCAAACTCTGGAACGCTTTCATAAAAAAGCGTATCATGCCTTCTACCCACCACACGACGGTTAACCGGCAGCGGCTCGCCCTCATTCATTCCATCATGCACGATAGGCCTATCAATGTGGGCCGCTATATGAGGGACAACATCCTGGACTGCACCTTCCGCTCCGACTCCCGCCTCTGCCTGCCGTTCACAATAACCTCCCTATGCCGCTGTGCTGCTGTCCCCGAGGAATCCTCCGACAAAATAATCAAAGGCAGAGGCTGGACAGACAACAACATCAACAGCCTCATGGAGCTGGTAGTGGCTACACCTATCTCTTCCTTCAACCCAACTGCCTCACCAGCAGACTCAGATGAGGAGCCTGCCCCTGAAGCTGACGCCACCGCCACCCCGACAGACCAGTCTGCCCTCATCCTTGCTGCGTTACAACGGGTGGAAGAGAGACAAATGGGACTCATGACTTTCATCCGGGATTTCACAAACGCCACGGTAAACTTCATTACCCACACTTTAAATTATCCCGATGTTCAGTTCCCTACTTTTCCTGCCCATTATTTCCATATCCCCTCCCCTGTTCACACACCCACACCACCTGCCTCCCCACATTCCCACTCTACCGCTTCCACCCCATCACCTGCCCCGACGGCAGCAGGCAGTCCACCGGCCGACACCTCTGCCAGAGGAACGAAGAGACCTGCCTCCGATGACAGCCCTCTGATCAGGAGGAATTTGGAGAGGGAATTTACGCCGGTCAAGAGGATAAAACACGTGGCAGACAGGAAACTAATGCCCAAGGCTAGCACCACCACCAGCAGCACCTGGGACAGTGGCAGCAGTTCCGACGTCCAGCTCGTGGAGCAGCCTGCCCCTGAACCTGCCCAGCCTCCTCCACAGCCCAAACGCCGCCGCCAGATCCGTGTCAGCAGCAGCAACGAGGACAACAATTAAATTTAAGTCTTTTTCTTTTTTTTATTAACCTGCTGACTGCTTATATTTATTTTGTGATGTACCTGCCATTTACCTGTCATTTTGCATTGAGGGCAATGCAACCCTCGAGTTTGGGGGTGGCAACCCTCAATCATTAATGGAGTCTTAAGTACATCTTTTTATTAATTGTTGTGTCTTTTATTTATTTAAGTTCTCTTAAAAAAAGCAGAAAATATGAAACTGTTGGCTTAAAACTGTGAAGTTAACTTACCTGTCATGACAGCTCTGTAGTGGCAGCATCTTTAGGACAGTTTAGGGAGAAGTTTAGAGCCTTTCTATAGTTCTGAAAACTTAAACACCTTTGTGACTGTTATATTGCTTAGATTTCTTTTAGCCAAACTAGAATAGGATGCTTAGAACTTGAATAGCCCCTAGAGGTGCCTAACACTGGCTCTAGGAAAGAAGTTTAGCAAAAGAAAATTAAAAACCTAGAGGTGCCCGAAACTGGCTCTAGAAAGCTAACTAGAGGTGCCCAAAACTGGCTCTAGCAAAACTTAGCTTGAAAATAAAAGAAAAGAAGCATGAAAATGTGTCTTCAAAAATAAACTTTGGCATAAAAATTCGAGTTAAAAAAGTTGAATATTCTAGTGAAACTAAGAGAGTCTTAGCATATAACTGTTCACAAGCATGCACACACTGCACGAGAGCTATAAGGAGATTCCGGACAGATCCTAAAACCTTCCGACAGGTTGCTACCGCCACAGAGAATGAGCGACGGGTAAGGGACAATTCACTGTTTGAAAGCCAACACAAAAATATTTTCTCTTATTTTAGGTTTAATTGCTTGAGGGCAAGCAAGAACTTGAGTTTGGGGGTGTGTTGAGTGTGTAAAAGTTCTATTATTTACACCCTTTTTAACCCATATTTCTGCTGCATTCAAGCATCATTGCATTGCATTTAGGTTAGTTTTTAGTAAAACATCACAAATATATAAAAGGTACAGATTCTACTAAAAGATGGCGTATTTTGCAGGTTGCTGCCATAGTTGACGAGGAAGGCAGGCGCAGGGCAGAGAAGCAGAAGAGCTGAACTGGACAAGCAGACGATGACGACGAAGCTGCCATGGACCTGTCGTGACAGCAAGGTGACAGCAGCTTTATGAAGAGGAAAAGTAAAATGGACCTCGATAGATAGAGAAAAATCTGCTCGTCTGTCGTGTGAAAGCCAAATATTTTTCCAAGCCCCGGATCAAAAGATATGTCAAGCCAAAGCTCAAAGAGAGGAATTCCCATGAAACAAGGAGGCGGCTGAAAAGTAGGAATCCTTAGAGATTAAGCATTTATTAGAATCTTACTTTTCATTAAAGTTGTAATCCTTGTTAACTTAGGATACTTGAGCACAAAGCTTATATAAGGGCATAACGTTAACCTAGGAGGCATCCAATACCCCATAACCGAAACCTAAACCCCTCCGCCGTTTACCCGTCGTCGACATGTTCTAAAAACCCCCTAGGGCCACGGGTTGTTTTGTAAAGTAGTTGCAAGGGTTGTTTTGTTTTAGGATTTTCCAAGTTCAATAAAATAAACTTCAAGTTCTCTTATTTCGGTTTTAATATCTTGCAAGAGCATCGGGAGAGCATTGTGAGGTTACCCATTTACTTAGCATCGGGAGAGTTAAGTATACGAAAGAGATAAGAGCGCGTTCTCTAGTTTATAGTTGAACCATCTCGTGCCTAGGGATAGGGCGAGGTTAAGTGGCTAAGGAAGAATTCATACACATCAGTGTTCATCCTTCGATTCACGCCGGGAGGTATCATCAAAGACGTGATCATCGACAGACTTGGACCTAGGGATAGGCCAAGGCAGATCTGGGATTCTTGCCAAACTTGGAGTACGGAGTTGGTGTGTTCGCTGCCGCAACAGCTAACGGACAGCCGCCACGACAGGTGCTGTCGGCAATGGGCGCGAAGACAGAACTGGAGATCCTAAGCATCGCAATACCTGCACTACTGAGCAATTCAATACCAGCCCATTCTCTCTATCTTGATAACTCAATTCTTTTATTTGCGTTTTTATTTTATTATTCTCGTGACAACTCTCAAATATTTCCTTTACTTCGTGCAGTGAATTTAGGTGAAGTCATTAGCCCAATCCATGTGGAGACGATATCCGATACTTCGTATCACTTTACTACTTGCGTCGTGTATACTTGCACTACAATTGCGATAGACTCTTTTACACGCAACAATTATCCGGCTCCTTGGGAAACCTATAGGTTATAGGGCTCTCCTAAATCGAATTCAGAGTATGTGGAATCCTGTTGGCAACATGAATCTCATTGATTTAGACAATGACTATTTTCTTGTTTGTTTTGCGGAAAAAGAGGATTTTCACAAGGTGCTTGTTGGGGGGCCGTGGGTAATATATGGTTGTCATTTGACTATGCAGCCATGGAGCCGTTATTTCTCTACAGCTGATGTTCATCCATCTAATATTATGGTTTGGATACGTCTGCCCAAGCTTCCATATAGATACTACACTAAGAGTCTCTTTCGGTATATCGCTGCAACCATTGGCAAGGTTGTTCGGGTAGATTACAACACTACAGAAGGGAAGAGGGGTAGATTTTCTCGCCTAGCGATCATTGTTGACCTTAAGAAGCCGCGTGTGTCAGGTATTGTTATTGATGGGGTTAGGCATGATATTGAGTACGAGGGGTTACCATCGATTTGTTTTCAGTGTGGTAAGTTCGTACATATGAAGGAAACATGTGGTGTGGAATTGTCTCCATTGCAAGTAGGCGCAAAGGAGACAGTCCAAAGGGGTCCTTCTGAGTTATACGAACCATAGATGCAAGTGGTGAACCGTCGACGATGACCATTTGAGGTAAAAAAGGGACTGAGTAAAGTCGATGTTGGGAACAGGGCTGGAAAAATAACTGGTTCTCGGTTTGCGGTGATAGCAGATGATGAGGGCGTTGTGAATGGTCATGATCAGAAGTTGCCAGCTCCTAAGGAGTTGGTGGAGGGTGTGGGTAGTGATGGTGTTCTAGGGCCAAGAGAGGTGGTACTGAGGGGAAGGGGGATTGAGCCGGTCGTGGTTCCTTCTAGGCAATCGGGCAAAGGCAGTGTGTGGCCTGAGGGTGTACGCGAGGCTGGGCCAAGGGATGAGCTATCAGAAGTTCGGAATGGAGCTCTAGAGATGGTTGCGCCTCAGGGGAAGGTAGTGGCATCTAAAGTCGCTTTGAATGCTTCCAAGCACAGTGCGGTTCAGGTCGTGGAAACAGATAAAGACAAACAGAGTGGATGGGTGAGTAAGGGATTGACCTAAAAAGTCCACGAGACTACGTGGATTCAAAAACATGATCTCAAATAGAAGAAACGAGAGACTCGAGGGCAATCGAATCCGGTCCTTGCTTCATGTCTAACAACGTTTGTCTCGGATCTTGATAGAGCAGAGGTAGTTGAACAAGAGAAACAATTAGGGTCCCTGTCGGAAAACAGGACGAATGGAACGAGGGTCAAATGGTGAGCAAACTCGGCATTTGAGCAGCCGGGGGTTCGAATATACAAGTTTAGCCTGATGCTCTCCTTTCTCTTTTGATTTAATGGTTAAGATTATTTTTTGAAATGTCCAGGGTGCTATTGACCCTGGCTTTAATCGTTCTTTTAAGTTGTTGATGAAGTCACATAAACCAGATATGGTAGCAGTTATGGAGCCTCGTATTAGCGAGGTTGATGCTGATAGATTCGTTCGCCGGTCGGGTTTTGAGTTTTCGTATAGAGTGGAAGCTCAGGGTTTTTCGGTTGGTATTAGGGTCTTATGGAGAGATACAGTTCGTTTTAATGTTCTTGCAGTGTCAACTCAATACATGCATGGTATAAAACTTTGAAAGGCTTGATAGGTGTATTTGTAATACAGAATGGTACAAGGTTTTTCAACAGTCATAAGTGTTGCACCTGTTGAAGCTTGGATCGGACCATAGGCTTATCATGCTTGATATAGGTGATCGACTAGAGATGAAAGGACAACGACCGTTTTGATATATTACTGCTTGGAATGATCACCATCAGTTCTCGGAGTTTCTTTCAACGTTCTGGTCTTCGGATAAAACTTTGTTGACGAATGTGAAAGCTTTTCATGACGAGGGTCTAAAATGGAACAGGGATGTGTTTAGCCATATTAGGAGGTGAAAGTCAAGGTTGGTGGCGCGCATTAAAGTTATAGAGAATGTAACGCCCCAATTTTGGGCTTAGAAGTTTTGGGTTTGGACCGGTTCGGTCGAAGTGCGGTTCGAATATAAAAAGGTGAAATTAGGAAAGCCTAGTTCGGGTTGCATTAAAAATATGGAAAAATGTTTTAAAATCCTCTTTTATTATATATAAGAGAATGGTGGAATCAATTTTACAAAATGAGGTTTGGAAGAGTGACATTTTGGGTTAGTGACCAAAATGTAATTTTTGAAAACTATGTGACTGTTTTAAAAAGGATTGAAACTTTGAATCTTTAAGGAGCTATTTACCCAATGGGAGTTTCTCCAGATTTTTCCTAAATATTAAAGATTTAATTAATGGTTTTTAAATAAAACTAAAGAGGATGGAAGATATTTTGGCATTTTCCAACTAACTTTCCACATTTTCCATTTTCATTTTCTCTCATCTTTTCTCTCAAACCAAACACATTTCTCCAGAGCTTTTCTCTCTGATTTTGTCATCTAAATAACACATTTCAATTCTCTTTTGATCTCTAATCATCTCTTCATCAAAACCTTATCATTTGCTAAGTGGATTTTCAAGAATTTTGGTTCCAAAAAGGGAGAAACTCAAGTTTAGAGGTATGAACGTCCTTCTCCTCTAAATTCTCAGTTCTTTACTGAAATTCCCAAGTTCTCAATCCTTAATTTATGTTTTATAAAAGGTTTTAAGGTTGTGTTCTTGATCTTTGCTTTTAAATGCAAGATTTGGTTGATTTTTGTTAAAATTCGTATGTTCTGTTTGAGCAGTGATTTGAGGTGTCTTTTTGATGTTAAATGAATGTTAAATTGATGAGGAATTGAGGTTTAATCAATGCAAACCCGAATAGGTTGATTTTTCTAAGTTTTGCTTGAGTTCTTGGTTGTTTTTGGAGTGATCTTGATGATCTGTTATAGCTGGAGGTATAAGGGCGTGGTTAGATCCTTTTTGGATGTTAATTGATGTTTAAGGATGATTAGATTTGATGGATCTTGGCTGGGTAGTGTTGTAGAGTTGTTTGGATGTATTTTCGGTTGTGTTTGGTAGCCGAAAATGGAGTGTGGATGAGAGCAGCGAGTTTAGGTGCTTTCATTGAAGCTATTAATGCATGATGATGCATTAATCCTCTGCTTTGATGTGTTTAAAATAGGGGAGTCATCTTTGGATCCAAATGGTGGTGATCCGGAAGCTTGATTGGTGTTTCGGCAAGTGGCGAAACGGAATCGGTGAGTGGATTTTGGTTTTCAGCTTTGAAACCAATGTTTTGAAGGTTTGGGAGCTTAGTTTAAGTCTAAGCAACTTAGATAAGCTAAAGAGTAAGTTTTCGGAAAAACTCTCTTGATGATGAACCATGGATTGGTTGTATGCAATATGGTTGTTTGCATGTTTTAAATTCTGTTTTGAAAGCATATTTTGGCATGTTAGTTGCTGATTTTATAAGCCATGTGTTGAAGAATGCTCAAGGTAAGAGATTCTTGTTTTTGAACATTGTTAAATGTGGTTTTGGTGCATAATTGATGCATGATGTTTATGGCTTTGTTAAATGCTTTAAAACAGTGGAATATTGCGGTTAATGATGCATATTGACAAGTGATGGTTAAGGTCACAAAGGTGGTTAAAAGTCCTTGTGTGAGCCTTGTTTATTTAAGAACAACATGGTGGTTAAAAGTCCATGGTTGGTTCTTGGTTAAGATCACCAAGGTGGTTAAAATTCCTTGGGTGAGTCTTGTGTATTTAAGAACAACATGGTGTTTAAAAGTCCATGGTTGGTTCTTGGTTAAGGTTACAAAGGTGGTTAAAATTCCTTGTGTAAGCCTTGTTTACTTAAGAACTCCAAGGTGTTTAAAAGTCCTTGGGAGATTCTTGTTAAGGACACAAAGGTGTTTAAAAGTCCTTGTGTGGTCTTTGTCATGGTGTTTAAAAGTCCATGGATGATTCTTGTTAAGGACACAATGGTGTTTAAAAGTCCATGTGTGGTCCTTGGAAATTATAAGATCACAATGGTGTTTAAAAGTCCATGTGTGAGTCTTATGTTGAATGTATCACTTGTGGCCAATATGACATGTTATGAACTTGAAGCATGAGATGCTTGTTTTAATGCTTATGTGCATGTACAAATGATGTTTGAACTAAGGTTTATACATGTGTTTTATAAGTGCATTATTGTTTGGTTTTAATGAGCATTCCTCACTAAGCTTTTGCTTACGCTCTCTCTTTTCTTAAACCAATAATGCAGAGCATTGAAGTGCATTTTGGGGCAGCAAGGAAGTCAAGCATCCAAGTGAAGGTTTAAGCTCATGTATGGTGAACATTTTCCTAAAACTATTAGCTTTTGGGTACTTGGCAATGGGGGACCTATGTTGTTGTTTTGGGAGATGTTTTGGACTCCCTAAGTTGGTTTAATGTTGTTGATAATGTTGGTACTTGTAATTGGCCTTTGTGATGTGGTTTTTAGTATATTGATTCTTGAATGGTTTCTAAGTAGGAAGCATGCCTATAGATTTGGGGATTTTCATAATTGATGCAATGTTGATGTTTGGTTGATGCAATTATGTTCCTTGAATGTTAAATGACTTGCTGGTACAATTTGGTGGCTTTTGGAGCATGTTTGATAGGTCAATTAAGTGATAAACCAGCAAATTTTCTGCAATCTGGGCAGGCCGTATCGGAACGGGTGCTACCGTTTCGGAACAGGGGCCTGAAATGGCCTAGGCGTTCCGAAACGGGAGGAACCGTTCCGGAACGGAAATGCCACTGCCAAGCCTCGTTTCGGAACCAGTTTCGGAACGGTCCCGTGTTTCGGAACAGGTCCTCCCCATTTCGGAACACTCGACCGTTGGGCTCTGAATTTGATGGTTATATGTTTTGAAATGTTTGCGTTTTGGTCCTGAATCTTGTTATTGCAATTGGATGAGTTTGAGATGTCCGTTTGAGCTGAAATTTGGCAGGGAAGCATGAAAGATGATTAATTTCATATTGGTAACTTAGATTTGGGCTAAGTCCTTATAATTGTCAGAATTTACAATTTGGTCCCTAAAGTTGTGATTTGTGCAATTGAGTCCCTGAATGTTCTCTGATGGTTATGATCTTTGAGTTTGTTGTTCTTATGAATATGTTTAGGATTGATGTGCATTTATATAAGTTTTAAAAAGAAAAAAAAGGGTCGTTAATCAAGGTTGACTTTCGGGTTGACTTTGGTTTTCCCCGTGTAAACTTCTTAATTTGGGTCAACCGTCTAGGCCGGGTTAAGGTGGTTACATTTGGTGGTATCAGAGCTGAGTTCTCGAGTAATTGGGAATGAGTATGTGGATGATTTAAGTATGTATGCTTTGTATGCTTGTTGAGTGAAAGCATGTTGAATGAATTGTGATTATGTTGCAATTGTGGTGTATGCTGTGGTGAAGCATGTTGTGGGTACCCATTGCCAAATCAAAGCTAATGTACTGATGTTGTTTTTAAGTGAAAATGAGCTTGAGTACTTGGATTGCTTACCTTGCTGAGCCTGACTTGTTTTATTGCATTGTGATTGTATTGTTAGAGTATGGCACCTCGTAGAGAAGTGAGGGTTAGTACGCGAGCTACGGCTCAGAATGAAAATGAGGAGAACGTTGAGAATGCTATGGATTTACCTCCTCCACAGGGTGGTGGTGGTGCTGAGGGTGGAAGAGCTGATGCTGCAGCTGGTGCTGGGGTCGCAGGACCTGAGGCTGGTCAGGGGCAAGCTATACCTGACATGACCATGTTGGTTCAAGCTATTGCTGGTGCTTTTCGAGCGGCAGTAGCTGGAGCTCAAGGAGCTGGGCATCAGGGAGATGCTGGAGTTAGACTACCCTTGGAACGTCTACGCAGTCTAGGAGGGACTGAGTTCAGGGGTTTGTCAGCTGAAGGTTCGGAGTCTTGGTTAGAGAGTACCAAGAGAATCTTGGGACAGATGAGTTGCACTGATGTGCATAAGCTGGGGTGTGTGGTATCATTGCTGCAAGATGATGCATACACGTGGTGGACAACCACTATTGCTGGGATGGCGGAAACTGATGTAACTTGGACGTTCTTTCAGAACGCGTTCAAGAGAAGGTATCTAGGTGTGAGGTACCTAGATGAAAAGAAGAGGGAGTTCATGTCTCTTACCCAGGGGAGCATGTCTGTGGTTGAGTATGAAGTTCAGTTCGTTCGACTCAGTCAGTACGCACCTGAGCTTGTTCCGGACGAGCGGGAGAGGTGTGAAAGGTTCCGTTATGGTTTGGTAACGGATGTAAAGATGTATGTGCTGGCTACCGAGTATGATGATTTTGATGTGCTGGTGGGCCGAGCCAAGGATATTGAGATGAACTTGGGTTTATCTGCTAGAAGTGCTGGGTCAAGTGCTGGTAAGCGAGCTGCTGAATATAGTTCCGGTGGTGGACAGAACAAGAGGGGACGTGATCAGAAGTATCAGTCCTCAGCTAAGCGAGGTGGTGGTGCGCCTGCTCGGGGAGGCAATGCTAGAGTTGATCCGAGTGCATGTTGGACATGTGGTTCGCGTGGCCATATGAAACGTGATTGTCCTCGAGCTGTGAGGGAGGTGCAGGCTCCTGTTGTGGCAGCTGGTAGTGCGTGCTGGAACTGTGGATCTACGGATCACATGAGGAGAGAGTGTCCTATGTTGGCTGGTGGCCAAGTGCGTGCTCCTGTTGCTGTTGCACCACAGAGAGGTCGTGGGCGCGGCCGTGGTAACTTTCAGCGGAGAGAGGAAGGTGGTCGGGGTGTGGCCCATGTTGTGGCTATTCAGCCTGAGGGTGGCGGCCAAGCCAGGGTGTATGCTCTGCGGGAGGGGAGGAATGACGCGGATGTGATCGCAGGTACTTTTACTTTGCAATCCTTGTCATTACTTTCCTTGATTGATTCTGGATCTACGCACTCATACATATTGCGTGAGCATGCTGAATTGCTTGGTTTGCCTGTTGAGTCTTTGGATGTTGGTGTGCATGTCACTAGTTCCTTTGGTGAGACTGTTGTGACTCGAAAGCTATATAGAAGATGTCCTTTGGTTGTTCAAGATCATGTTTTTCATGTTGATCTTATGGAGTTGCCTTTCTATGGTTTTGATGTAATCCTTGGTATGGATTGGCTTGCTGAGCATCGTGCTGTAGTGGATTGTGAAAATAAGCGAGTTTCGTTGAAGCTTGCGGATGATTATGAGGTAGTCGTGGTTGGTGAGAATGTGAAGTTTCTTGCCAATGTGGTATCTACATTGGAGGCGAGCCGGATGCTGAGGCAGGGTTGTGAAGCTTATCTAGCTTTTGTGATGAATCCTAGCTCTAAGGAGTTGCGTGTGCAAGATATCAGGGTTGTGCGAGAGTTCCCTGGTGTGTTTCCTGAGGAGTTGCCTGGATTGCCCCCTAATCGTGAGGTGGAGTTTGGGATTGAGCTGTATGAGAATACAACTCCTGTGTCCATTACCCCTTATAGAATGGCACCTAAAGAGTTGAAGGAGCTGAAGACGCAGTTGCAAGAGTTGCTCGATCGTGGTTTCATTCGGCCGAGTGTGTCACCTTGGGGTGCACCGGTCTTGTTTGTGAAGAAGAAGGATGGCACTATGAGAATGTGCATTGATTACCGTCAACTGAACAAGTTGACTATCAAGAATCTGTATCCTTTGCCGAGAATTGATGATCTCTTTGATCAATTTCGGGGAGCAGCTGTGTTCTCTAAGATTGACTTGAGGTTAGGGTATTACCAGTTGAAGGTGAAGGATGTGGATGTGCCTAAGACAGCTTTCAGAACAAGGTATGGGCATTATGAGTTCCTTGTGATGCCGTTTGGTTTGACAAATGCTCCTGCGGCTTTCATGGACATGATGAATCGTGTGTTTTATGAATACCTGGACAAGTTTGTTGTGGTGTTCATCGATGATATCCTCGTGTACTGAGGAGGAACATGAAGAGCATTTGAGGATTGTTTTGCAAGCTTTGTTGGAGAATCAGCTTTATGCCAAGCTGAGCAAGTGTGAGTTCTGGTTAAGTGAAGTGGTGTTTCTTGGGCATGTGGTTTCTGCTGAAGGGATTCGTGTTGATCCTCAGAAGATTGAGGCGGTGATGAATTGGAAGGTTCCTAAGTCTGTTCATGAGGTTCGTAGTTTCCTTGGTTTGGCGGGATACTACCGGAGGTTTGTGGATGGGTTTTCTAAGATTGCTGCACCTTTGACGAAGCTGTTGCAGAAAGATGTTAAGTATGAGTGGACGGAAGCGAGACAACAGGCTTTTGAGAAGCTTAAGGCAGCTTTGACGCAAGCTCCTATCTTGGTTCAACCTGAATCAGGGAAAGAGTTTGTGTTCTATAGTGATGCGTCCTATGTTGGTTTAGGATGTGTGTTGATGCAAGAGGGTAAGGTGGTGGCTTATGCATCACGGCAGCTGAAAGTGCATGAGCGAATTATCCTACACATGACATTGAGCTGGCTGCGGTGGTTTTTGCTTTGAAGATTTGGAGACATTACCTGTATGGTGAGAAGTGTACTGTGTACACGGATCACAAGAGTTTGAAGTATCTGATGTCTTAGAATGAGTTGAATCTTAGGCAGCGACGTTGGGTGGAGTTGCTCAAGGATTATGATTTGACGATTGAGTATCACCCTGGAAAAGCTAATGTTGTGGCGGATGCCTTGAGTAGGAAGGTAGTTGTTGAGCTGAGGGCTATGTTTGCCAGTTTGAGTATTTCGCGCGATGGAGGTCTTGTGGCTGAGTTGCAAGTGAAACCATCTTTGGTTCAGCTCATTAAGGAAAAGCAGTTGCTGGATGATTCCTTGGTACTGCATGTTCAGGATATTGCGGAGGGTAGGCCTTCGGATTTCTATTTTAATGATGATGGAGTGTTGTGTTTTGGGAGTCGGATAGTGGTGCCCAATGATGCTGAGTTGAGGCGTGCTATTCTGACTGAAGGTCATAGTAGTCCTTTTGCTATGCACCCTGGTAGTACTAAGATGTATCGTGATCTTCGTGATGAGTACTATTGGGTGGGTTTAAAGAAAGATGTTGCAGAGTTTGTGAGCAAGTGTATGGTGTGTCAGCGAGTTAAGGCTGAGCATCAGGTTCCTTCAGGGTTGTTGCAACCGTTGAGAATCCCTGAATGGAAGTGGGAAAGGATTACCATGGATTTTGTATCTGGTTTGCCCTTGTCGCCATCAAAGAAGAATTCGGTGTGGGTGATTGTGGATCGCCTGACGAAGTGTGCGCATTTCTTGCCTGTGCATACTACGTTTTCTTTGGATAAGCTTGCGGAGCTGTACATTGCTGAGATTGTGCGGCTGCATGGTGTGCCAAAGTCGATTGTGTCGGATAGGGATCCGAGGTTTACATCGCGTTTCTGGCAGTGTTTGCATCAAGCTTTGGGTACACGGTTGAATTTCAGTACATCTTATCATCCTCAGTCAGATGGTCTGTAACACCCGGGTTTAGGGGTTGGGTGAAAATAATATTTTAATATTATTTTGGGCTCGGTTTTACAATTAAAATAATCTTTTAAGTTTCGGGTTTCAAAAACAAATATTTTACGTTGGACCAAATTGAAGAAATTGCAAAGTGAAGAATTTTTAAAGAATAAAGAAGAGAGCCATTCATTAATGGCCATTTTGTAAATAGCCCAACTTTGATTTTAAATCCCCTTATCCAACACTTTCACTATTCATCCTCTTCCTCAACCAAATACCAACGTGAAAAGAGCTCTCCCATCTCTTTCACTTTTCCACCTCATTTCTCCTCCATTTTCGCTCGGTTTTGAAAGGTAATTATATTTCCGACTTACTCTCATCTTCCTCTACTTGGAAGTACAAATATATTTCATTTCCATCAATGTTTTAAAAATTGGGTTTTCGAAAGTTTAGGTTAAAGGATGGAGCTTTATGGGTTTTTACTAAAGCTTTTGATTTATAATGGTTAGATATGATGTTTGTGAATCAAATAGTTCAACATATATAATTTTTAGAGTATTTTAAATGAATTTCCGAAATTGGGTAAAAATGGGTTTTTTGGAGGGTTTTGGGGGTTGTTTTAGGTGGAAATTGATAGCCCAATGGTAGCACTATGGTTAGGGGTTGATTTGGGATTGTTTGTGGGTGCTATGGATGTTGGAAACATGGTTTTTGGACATGGTTTAGGGGCTGTCCGAAATTGCTAAAAATGGGGTTTGGTCATGGCTTGCAACATTGTGAATTGTATTTGAATTGTGTTCCGGGTTGGTCTTTTGGTGATGGGCTGATTTGGAATTGTTTGAAATGTGTTTGAGGTTGTTTGGAAGCGGGAATTCGTGTTGGAAAAGCTTCGGGAAGAAATCCGGAAATTTGAGGGAGGTTGCTTGCTTGGCTTGGAGCTTGGAAGCTTAGGTGAGTGGTTAAATACTTTTTAAATGGTTTTCAAGTGTTGGTTCAAGCATATGAACTAGGTTGGGATTGGTAGACCCACCTAGAGTTGGGATTAGGGTGGTGGCCTAATCCCAAACTTTAGTTAGAGACCTTGGTTGATCTTTAAAGTGTTGAATTATGCCTCATGTTTAATCATGCTTATGGTGGCTATGCTTATGTTGTTATACATGTATGTGGAGGCATGGCTTAATGCATTGTTACGTGTATGATGATGATGAATGTGATAGAGATATACATGTGTGTGAAATATGATGTGATAATTGTGTTGTTGAGATGCATGTAGTGTTGACATGTGTAATGATATTATGAGGTGTTTGTATGATCCGGGGACCATGGTGAGTACATGCTAGACATGGAAATGTGGTTTGTACATGATGGTAAGTCACGGTGAGTACGTGCTAAGCACGGAAGTGTTATGAATTGACATTATGAATGATTAATGAAATGTGTAGTATTGGCACTAGTATGCTTGGGTACAAATGATCGATCATTAGGATGTTAGTGTGTACACATGAGTCAAAAGTCGCGCGTGGCCTTGGTGGCGTTGAGTCACCAAGGAGGAGTACGGGTTCGCCCGGAAATTGTATTTATATTTCTACGTGATGATGAGTGGAATCCCATCCGTAGGGCATGTGGCGATGAGTGGAATCCCGCACGTGCAAGGACCGGTGATGAGTGGAATCCCACCGAGGTAATGTTGTTGTTGGAAATGCGTTCCAACGGGTTATCCGCGTATTCGAGTCATAGCTAGGTGCCAATACAGATTGTAGTTTATGTTACCAATATGTGGTTAATTGTGAGCCAATGTGTTTTGGGAGGTGTTGCTAACATGGTTTAATATATGTGATTTCATATGTTGTGGATTTAAACATGTTGAGCATGTCATGACAATGAATATATGTTCATGCATCATCTATATTTATGGCTCGCGTGGATCGGAGGTAAGACCATGCATTTTATCTTGGTTGTAGCTCGTGCTTGGACCCTGCATTGTCGAGGTTTGTTTTTAAAGAGCTTACCCTCACTAAGCTTTTATGCTTACGCTCTCTTTTGTTCGACCATGCAGATAAATAGCTTGTGGGTGGCAAAGGCAAGGAAAGGTCTCCAAGTGTTGCTTTTGGTGAGCTCAATGTATGAGTTTTAAGTAATAGATTGTAATAGTTAAGCAATGGGATAGGTGTTGTTGATTTGAGTTTGATGTATGTCTATGGTTGACTTGGTTGTAAGCATGTTATATCTTGCCAAATGTTTGTTTGATCGATGGCTTATGAATGTCTAAGTTGCTTGAATGGCATGTAAACTTATTTGATATGTATGATGCGTATTGGTTCTCTTTTAATGTCTTCAAGCATGCTTGTATGAAAGGCTTTACATGTGTAATTTGCTATGTATGAAAGATTGTCTAAATCCATGCTTGTATGTGTTTGAGTATGTTAAATCTAGGATGTATGCCTCTAGACTTGGTTTGATGGTTTTGTGTGCCTTTAGGGGTCCTAAGGGACCTTCCTACTTGTTGAAATAGCCTTAAATCTGAATTTCAAAAGGTTGCAGACAGCCCGCGTTTCGAAACGGGCTGGGTCGTTTCGGAACGGGTAAGGCTTCAGGGACCCCGTATCGGAACGCGTTTCGATACGGTATGGTCTTTGAAACCCCTATTCCGATACGCGTTTCGGAACGTTTTGGCTACTGGAATTTTGAGAAATTCACGAGATGAAGGTGTATCGAAACGGGTATAAGGGTTCCGAAACGGTCAAAATCTCGTTGACCACGAGAAGTTGACCGTTGAGGGCGTTTCGGAACGGTTGACCACCGTTTCGATACGGCCCCTTATAGAGGCTTTGGGACAGTTGACCTGGTCAAGGCGTTTCGATACGCCTCAAGGGTGTTTCGAAACGGCCTGTTTAAAATACTAAAAGTGGGCTGTTTAATTGCTGTTTTGGGATCGAATGTTTGTCTCATGTATTTTATTCCGTTGTTTGATCACATAGGACATAAGTGGTCTTTTAGACAAGATAAATAAAAGAAATTTTCTAGGGTTGCTAACCGAGGTGGGACCTTAACAGGTTTCGCTTCGGTTTTCCCCGTGTGGCCCACTCGAACCGGTCGTCCGGCCAGACCGGGACGAGGGGGTTACATTTGTTGGTATCAGAGCCTAAGGTTATCGAGACCTTGGGCAGGTAAGTTTAAGTTTTGAATTGATATGCACGGTGTTTGCTTGCTTTGTAAGTATGATTGCTTGTGTGACAAGTATGTTCATTGTTTGTTTAAAAGCATGTTGCTCGTTACCCGTGTATGCTGTGATGTGTGATTGTGTGATTAAGAATGTGTGTTGTTTGATCGTACATATGTGTTTGCTTGTTTAGCAAGTATGCCTTGTTATATGCTTGGTTGAGCATGTATGTGTGCTGATTTGGTTGAAACATGTTTAGTAGAGTCCCATTGCTTCTATTACATCGGAAAAGGGATTTTAAGTGAGGGAAATCATACTTGAGCCACTTGGACCTTTCCTTTGCTAACCCAATTTGTATGTTAAATTGTGATTGATTTATTGTTTTTAGTAAGTTTAGAGCCAGTGTGTGAGCCGTGAATCGGTAAGTGGAAGTTGGGGTTTTGAAAATAGGGATGATGTAGAGGAAGTTCTTTGCTATAGTTAGGGGAGTATAGTTGTACCGGAGTTGAGGAACAATTTGTTTGCTCGAGTCCGCGTGCACGTGAGTTGATTCTTGTTGGTGGGAGATGACGAGGTCGATTCTGGTATTAGTTGGTGAGAAGAAGTGAAGACCTATGAGTGGGAGTCAGGTGGTATCTACGTTATAATGGATAAGCTCTTGGTATAGTTTTGAGTTTGTCTCTTCTGATTGGTTCTGAGTTCGTACTTCCGTATGCTGTTAACAAGCATGCAAGTTTGAATGTGCTCGATGAGGTAGGTATGAGTACCTTAGTTCTTTTGGCGAGATCTAGGTAGGGGTCTCGTGTGAGTAATCTAAATTTCAGAAGTGTTAGTGGTGACCGTTGGGGTTCAGCCTATGATTTCGATGCAAGACAGCCGATCAGTGTCCGTGAATGGGAACCGATTTGTGTGTTTGGGGCCAGTGTGCGTCTGGGTGGTTTTCCAGTATGGTTGTCTATGTGTGCCCAGAACCGCGTTTTTGAAGTTTTGAAATGCTCTACCAATAGTTTAGAAGAGTCGGATTTTGTTGAAGAATCAGTCTGAAAACAAGAGGACCGAAGACTATCAGTTGTGTACTTGTGAAGTTACAATTTTTGCAGAATCGTCCGTTTGTGTGAGCGTGCAAAGATTTTGACGTATCTCTGTTGAGATTTTAGACGTAGGGACGCATGTGACTAGACCTTTTGGGAGATAGTAGTGATCAGAAAGATGTACAGAAGATGTTTGTTGGTGGTTCAGAGTTACTAGTTTCTAGTAGATGTGAAGTGATTGTCTTCCTACAGTTTCGGTGTGCCTTTTTCCAAGGCTCGACTTGAAGAGCATATAGTTAGTGTGTACGTTGAAACAAAGAGGGAGTTGACTTGAAGTTACAAGATTTATGTGTGACTGTAGTGGTAGGTGAGAAGGTGAACTTCTTGTTGAATGTTGATCCAGATTTAGAGGTCAAAGATTGATCGAGTTTAGTTGACAGACTTGCTTAGTGATTGTGATGAATTTGATTTTGAATGAAGACTAGACCGCATAATGTTAGGATAGTTTGTGTTTTCTTTTCCTAAAAGTGTTTGGAAGAATTGTCGGCTTATCTCTTGTCTAGAGAGGAAGAGTTTGATATTGAGACCGTCTTTGAGTTTACTCCTGTTTTGATTGCTCCATATCGTATGATTTCCGGAAGAATTGAGAATGTTGAAGAATCAACTTCGAGATTTGTTAGACCTTAGACTCATTAGGCTTAGTGCATCATCTCAGAGTTCTACAGTGTAATTTGTGAAGAGGGAAGAGTGACAGTACGAGGATGTGTTTAGATTTCAGATAGTTGAAACAAGTGACAGTGAATGATTAACATCCGTTTCTGAGTGTCAGTGATTAGTTGGTCGGTAGTGTGTGCTTCAGTCTTTCGAAGATTAATTTGAGATCCGTTTACTACCAGTTGGAAGTGAGAAAATTTGAGGTACCGAAGACAGCTTTAGGAGTGAGATGTGATCACCTTGAGCTCTGAGTTATGCCGTTTTGTTTGACTAGTATATTAGTTACCTTCATAGAGATGTTGAACAGAATAAATTTTGAGTTCCTTGATCAGTTGTAATAGTTCTCATAGATGACACATGAGTATATTCACGTACCGAAAAAGGCCATGACAGGCTTCGAAGTTTGTGTGGTAGATCCTTTTAAGGAATCAGTGGTATGCCAAGTTGTGCAACGTGAACTCCGAGTTAATGAAGATATCCTCCTAGGACATGTAGATCAGCCGAGTGTGTTAGAGTAAATCCTTAGTAGGCAAAAGAAGATACGAGTTGGAAGAAATTGAAGACTGTGACAGATATCTATAGTTCCTAGGTCTAGTATTGTTACTTTCAGAAATTGTAAATAATCTTTTGAAGATAGTTGCTCCGTTGATAGATTGCTACAGAAGAATGTTCAGTTGTGTGGTTAGATGCGAGATAATGAGCCCTTGAGAAACCGAAAGAAACTTTGAAGAGAGCTTCGACCTTGAGTCAGCTTATAACAGAGAAAGAATTTGTGAACCATAGTGATGTGTTACATGTAGAGTTAGGTTGTGTGCTTATGCAAGACAGAAGATTGTGGCTTGTTCATCAAGATAGTTGGAAGACCGTGAGAAGAGTTATTTGATATGAGACATAGAGTTAATTACAGCTGTATTTGCTTCGAAGACTTAGAGACAAAGCTTATATAGTAAGAAATGCACAATGTATATGCACGTATCATCAGAACTTGAAATATTTGAAGACTTAGGAAGGGTTGAAACTTGAACAACATGAGTAGTTAGAATTGCTTGAAGACTGTGATCTCAAGATTGAGAACTATCTGAAGAGAGTCTACGTAGCAACCGAGTTCCGAGTTGTATTTGCTGTTAGATTAGTAGTTGAGTTACGAGTTGCAATTGCCGAATTCCGTATATCAAATGATAGTAGTTTTGTGGCCGAGTTTCGGGTTGAGGCTACTTTGAGTCAGAATGTTTGATGAGAAACATTTGCAAGACATATTCTTGGCACCTCACGTGCGAGGCAGAGTAGAAGGAATACCTTCAGAATACAGTTGCAGAGATGATAGAGTTTTGCACTTCAGAGACAGAATAGTTGTACCAATTGACATAGTGTTTTGAGACGTATTGTCTTAGCCGAAGCACAATATAGTTCATATGTATTGCATCTGAGTAGTATGAAGACGTATTGTGGATTGAAGATGAATGCTCCTGAATTGAGTGGATGAGTAATGTGGTTCAGTATGAGAGTGAGTATGTAAATTGCCAGCGTGTCAAGACCGAGCTTCAGCTCCTTCTATTTGTTACATCAGTGGAAGGTTCATAATGGAAGCGAGTAATAGAGATTCGAGATTTCAACTAGGATAATTTTGAAGACGTCTGCATAGTGTTTGGTTAATTGATGAAGACAGAGGATCAGTCAGAGGAAGTTGTGAGTCAAGTGTTCAAGCAGTATTGCATGAGTTTGTGAATCGGGCTAGTTCTGTTGTTATCTGTTGCGGTTATCACCAGAGTTAGGAAGGGGTTTGAGATGTGTTCCGTGTATCTATGATTCAGAAATGTGAGTCAGATCTGCTCTGTGCTATGTTTGTTGAAGAGATTGAGTTGAGTTTGAAATTGGCATGCCTTGAAGAATCAGTTGAGATCTTAGTGTAAGATAGCAAGTGTTGTGTGGTAAGTCTTTTGAGTTGGTTAGTACGTTGTGGTGAAAGAGGAAAGCGTGGAGGTGCATGTTTCAGTGGCCCTCCGTGATCGATAAATTTCGGGGACGAAATTTCCTTAAGTGGGGGAGAGTTGTAACACCCGGGTTTAGGGGTTGGGTGAAAATAATATTTTAATATTATTTTGGGCTCGGTTTTATAATTAAAATAATCTTTTAAGTTTCGGGTTTCAAAAACAAATATTTTACGTTGGACCAAATTGAAGAAATTGCAAAGTGAAGAATTTTTAAAGAATAAAGAAGAGAGCCATTCATTAATGGCCATTTTGTAAATAGCCCAACTTTGATTTTAAATCCCCTTATCCAACACTTTCACTATTCATCCTCTTCCTCAACCAAATACCAACGTGAAAAGAGCTCTCCCATCTCTTTCACTTTTCCACCTCATTTCTCCTCCATTTTCGCTCGGTTTTGAAAGGTAATTATATTTCCGACTTACTCTCATCTTCCTCTACTTGGAAGTACAAATATATTTCATTTCCATCAATGTTTTAAAAATTGGGTTTTTGAAAGTTTAGGTTAAAGGATGGAGCTTTATGGGTTTTTACTAAAGCTTTTGATTTATAATGGTTAGATATGATGTTTGTGAATCAAATAGTTCAACATATATAATTTTTAGAGTATTTTAAATGAATTTCCGAAATTGGGTAAAAATGGGTTTTTTGGAGGGTTTTGGGGGTTGTTTTAGGTGGAAATTGATAGCCCAATGGTAGCACTATGGTTAGGGGTTGATTTGGGATTGTTTGTGGGTGCTATGGATGTTGGAAACATGGTTTTTGGACATGGTTTAGGGGCTGTCCGAAATTGCTAAAAATGGGGTTTGGTCATGGCTTGCAACATTGTGAATTGTATTTGAATTGTGTTCCGGGTTGGTCTTTTGGTGATGGGCTGATTTGGAATTGTTTGAAATGTGTTTGAGGTTGTTTGGAAGCGGGAATTCGTGTTGGAAAAGCTTCGGGAAGAAATCCGGAAATTTGAGGGAGGTTGCTTGCTTGGCTTGGAGCTTGGAAGCTTAGGTGAGTGGTTAAATACTTTTTAAATGGTTTTCAAGTGTTGGTTCAAGCATATGAACTAGGTTGGGATTGGTAGACCCACCTAGAGTTGGGATTAGGGTGGTGGCCTAATCCCAAACTTTAGTTAGAGACCTTGGTTGATCTTTAAAGTGTTGAATTATGCCTCATGTTTAATCATGCTTATGGTGGCTATGCTTATGTTGTTATACATGTATGTGGAGGCATGGCTTAATGCATTGTTACGTGTATGATGATGATGAATGTGATAGAGATATACATGTGTGTGAAATATGATGTGATAATTGTGTTGTTGAGATGCATGTAGTGTTGACATGTGTAATGATATTATGAGGTGTTTGTATGATCCGGGGACCATGGTGAGTACATGCTAGACATGGAAATGTGGTTTGTACATGATGGTAAGTCACGGTGAGTACGTGCTAAGCACGGAAGTGTTATGAATTGACATTATGAATGATTAATGAAATGTGTAGTATTGGCACTAGTATGCTTGGGTACAAATGATCGATCATTAGGATGTTAGTGTGTACACATGAGTCAAAAGTCGCGCGTGGCCTTGGTGGCGTTGAGTCACCAAGGAGGAGTACGGGTTCGCCCGGAAATTGTATTTATATTTCTACGTGATGATGAGTGGAATCCCATCCGTAGGGCATGTGGCGATGAGTGGAATCCCGCACGTGCAAGGACCGGTGATGAGTGGAATCCCACCGAGGTAATGTTGTTGTTGGAAATGCGTTCCAACGGGTTATCCGCGTATTCGAGTCATAGCTAGGTGCCAATACAGATTGTAGTTTATGTTACCAATATGTGGTTAATTGTGAGCCAATGTGTTTTGGGAGGTGTTGCTAACATGGTTTAATATATGTGATTTCATATGTTGTGGATTTAAACATGTTGAGCATGTCATGACAATGAATATATGTTCATGCATCATCTATATTTATGGCTCGCGTGGATCGGAGGTAAGACCATGCATTTTATCTTGGTTGTAGCTCGTGCTTGGACCCTGCATTGTCGAGGTTTGTTTTTAAAGAGCTTACCCTCACTAAGCTTTTATGCTTACGCTCTCTTTTGTTCGACCATGCAGATAAATAGCTTGTGGGTGGCAAAGGCAAGGAAAGGTCTCCAAGTGTTGCTTTTGGTGAGCTCAATGTATGAGTTTTAAGTAATAGATTGTAATAGTTAAGCAATGGGATAGGTGTTGTTGATTTGAGTTTGATGTATGTCTATGGTTGACTTGGTTGTAAGCATGTTATATCTTGCCAAATGTTTGTTTGATCGATGGCTTATGAATGTCTAAGTTGCTTGAATGGCATGTAAACTTATTTGATATGTATGATGCGTATTGGTTCTCTTTTAATGTCTTCAAGCATGCTTGTATGAAAGGCTTTACATGTGTAATTTGCTATGTATGAAAGATTGTCTAAATCCATGCTTGTATGTGTTTGAGTATGTTAAATCTAGGATGTATGCCTCTAGACTTGGTTTGATGGTTTTGTGTGCCTTTAGGGGTCCTAAGGGACCTTCCTACTTGTTGAAATAGCCTTAAATCTGAATTTCAAAAGGTTGCAGACAGCCCGCGTTTCGAAACGGGCTGGGTCGTTTCGGAACGGGTAAGGCTTCAGGGACCCCGTATCGGAACGCGTTTCGATACGGTATGGCCTTTGAAACCCCTATTCCGATACGCGTTTCGGAACGTTTTGGCTACTAGAATTTTGAGAAATTCACGAGATGAAGGTGTATCGAAACGGGTATAAGGGTTCCGAAACGGTCAAAATCTCGTTGACCACGAGAAGTTGACCGTTGAGGGCGTTTCGGAACGGTTGACCACCGTTTCGATACGGCCCCTTATAGAGGCTTTGGGACAGTTGACCTGGTCAAGGCGTTTCGATACGCCTCAAGGGTGTTTCGAAACGGCCTGTTTAAAATACTAAAAGTGGGCTATTTAATTGCTGTTTTGGGATCGAATGTTTGTCTCATGTATTTTATTCCGTTGTTTGATCACATAGGACATAAGTGGTCTTTTAGACAAGATAAATAAAAGAAATTTTCTAGGGTTGCTAACCGAGGTGGGACCTTAACAGGTTTCGCTTCGGTTTTCCCCGTGTGGCCCACTCGAACCGGTCGTCCGGCCAGACCGGGACGAGGGGGTTACATGGTCAGTCCGAGCGTGTTATCCAGATTTTGGAGGATATGTTGAGGTGCTGCGTGATTGAGTTCCAAGGCTCTTGGGAGAAACATTTGCCTTTGGTGGAGTTTGCTTATAACAATAGTTATCAGGCAAGTATTCAAATGGCACCTTATGAGGCTTTGTACGGGAGGAAGTGTAGGACTCCTTTGTGTTGGGCTGAAATGGGTCAGAAGTTGGTTTCGATGCCGGCTTTGTTGAAAGGAACCACCGAGAAGGTGAAGCTCATTTGTGAGCGTTTGAAGGCAGCTTCTGATCGGCAAAAGTCTTATGCGGATTTGAAGCGTAAAGATATTGAGTATGCGGTGGGTGACCGTGTGTTTTTGAAGGTTTCGCCTTGGAAAAAGGTGATGAGGTTGGCCGGAAGGGTAAGTTGAGCCCTAGGTACATTGGACCATACGAGGTGATTGAGCGTGTGGGTCCTGTTGCGTACAAGTTGAGGCTACCTCAAGAGTTGGAAAAGATTCATGATGTGTTTCATGTTTCTATGCTTCGGAAGTATAGATCGGATCCTTCACATGTGATGCCTGTGGAAGAAGTGGAATTGAATCCGGATTTGACCTATGATGAGGAACCGGTGAGGATTCTGGATTCGGATAGTAAGGTTCTTCGAGGCAAGACCATTGAGTTGGTAAAGGTGTTGTGGAAGCATCGTGGTGTTGAAGAAGCCACGTGGGAACGGAAGGATGACATGCTGAAGCAGTTTCCGTACCTCTTTCCTTCAGGTAAATTTCGAGGACGAAATTTCTTAAGGGGGGAGAGTTGTAACGCCCCAATTTTGGGCTTAGAAGTTTTGGGTTTGGACCGGTTCGGTCGAAGTGCGGTTCGAATATAAAAAGGTGAAATTAGGAAAGCCTAGTTCGGGTTGCATTAAAAATATGAAAAAATGTTTTAAAATCCTCTTTTATTATATATAAGAGAATGGTGGAATCAATTTTACAAAATGAGGTTTGGAAGAGTGACATTTTGGGTTAGTGACCAAAATGTAATTTTTGAAAACTGTGTGACTGTTTTAAAAAGGATTGAAACTTTGAATCTTTAAGGAGCTATTTACCCAATGGGAGTTTCTCCAGATTTTTCCTAAATATTAAAGATTTAATTAATGGTTTTTAAATAAAACTAAAGAGGAGGGAAGATATTTTGGCATTTTCTAACTAACTTTCCACATTTTCCATTTTCATTTTCTCTCATCTTTTCTCTCAAACCAAACACATTTCTCCAGAGCTTTTCCCTCTGATTTTGTCATCTAAATAACACATTTCAATTCTCTTTTGATCTCTAATCATCTTTTCATCAAAACCTTATCATTTGCTAAGTGGATTTTCAAGAATTTTGGTTCCAAAAAGGGAGAAACTCAAGTTTAGAGGTATGAACGTCCTTATCCTCTAAATTCTCAGTTCTTTACTGAAATTCCCAAGTTCTCAATCCTTAATTTATGTTTTATAAAAGGTTTTAAGGTTGTGTTCTTGATCTTGGCTTTTAAATGCAAGATTTGGTTGATTTTTGTTAAAATTCGTATGTTCTGTTTGAGCAGTGATTTGAGGTGTCTTTTTGATGTTAAATGAATGTTAAATTGATGAGGAATTGAGGTTTAATCAATGCAAACCCGAATAGGTTGATTTTTCTAAGTTTTGCTTGAGTTCTTGGTTGTTTTTGGAGTGATCTTGATGATCTGTTATAGCTGGAGGTATAAGGGCGTGGTTAGATCCTTTTTGGATGTTAATTGATGTTTAAGGATGATTAGATTTGATGGATCTTGGCTGGGTAGTGTTGTAGAGTTGTTTGGATGTATTTTCGGTTGTGTTTGGTAGCTGAAAATGGAGTGTGGATGAGAGCAGCGAGTTTAGGTGCTTTCATTGAAGCTATTAATGCATGATGATGCATTAATCCTCTGCTTTGATGTATTTAAAACTGGGGAGTCATCTTTGGATCCAAGTTGTGGTGATCCGGAAGCTTGATTGGTGTTTCGGCAAGTGGCGAAACGGAATCGGTGAGTGGATTTTGGTTTTCAGCTTTGAAACCAATGTTTTGAAGGTTTGGGAGCTTAGTTTAAGTCTAAGCAACTTAGCTAAGCTCAAGAGTAAGTTTTCGGAAAAACTCTCTTAATGATGAACCATGGATTGGTTGTATGCAATGTGGTTGTTTGCATGTTTTAAATTCTGTTTTGAAAGCATATTTTGGCATGTTAGTTGCTGATTTTATAAGCCATGTGTTGAAGAATGCTCAAGGTAAGAGATTCTTGTTTTTGAACATTGTTAAATGTGGTTTTGGTGCATAATTGATGCATGATGTTTATGGCTTTGTTAAATGCTTTAAAACAGTGGAATATTGTGGTTAATGATGCATATTGGCAAGTGATGGTTAAGGTCACAAAGGTGGTTAAAAGTCCTTGTGTGACCCTTGTTTATTTAAGAACAACATGGTGGTTAAAAGTCCATGGTTGGTTATTGGTTAAGATCACCAAGGTGGTTAAAATTCCTTGGGTGAGTCTTGTGTATTTAAGAACAACATGGTGTTTAAAAGTCCATGGTTGGTTCTTGGTTAAGGTTACAAAGGTGGTTAAAATTCCTTGTGTAAGCCTTGTTTACTTAAGAACTCCAAGGTGTTTAAAAGTCCTTGGGAGATTCTTGTTAAGGACACAAAGGTGTTTAAAAGTCCTTGTGTGGTCCTTGTCATGGTGTTTAAAAGTCCATGGATGATTCTTGTTAAGGACACAATGGTGTTTAAAAGTCCATGTGTGGTCCTTGGAAATTATAAGATCACAATGGTGTTTAAAAGTGCATGTGTGAGTCTTATGTTGAATGTATCACTTGTGGCCAATATGACATGTTATGAACTTGAAGCATGAGATGCTTGTTTTAATGCTTATGTGCATGTACAAATGATGTTTGAACTAAGGTTTATACATGTGTTTTATAAGTGCATTATTGTGTGGTTTTAATGAGCATTCCTCACTAAGCTTTTGCTTACGCTCTCTCTTTTCTTAAACCAATAATGCAGAGCATTGAAGTGCATTTTGGGGCAGCAAGGAAGTCAAGAATCCAAGTGAAGGTTTAAGCTCATGTATGGTGAACATTTTCCTAAAACTATTAGCTTTTGGGTACTTGGCAATGGGGGACCTATGTTGTTGTTTTGGGAGATGTTTTGGACTCCCTAAGTTGGTTTAATGTTGTTGATAATGTTGGTACTTGTAATTGGCCTTTGTGATGTGGTTTTTAGTATATTGATGCTTGAATGGTTTATAAGTAGGAAGCATGCCTATAGATTTGGGGATTTTCATAATTGATGCCATGTTGATGTTTGGTTGATGCAATTATGTTCCTTGAATGTTAAATGACTTGCTGGTACAATTTGGTGGCTTTTGGAGCATGTTTGATAGGTCAATTAAGTGATAAACCAGCAAATTTTCTGCAATCTGGGCAGGCCGTATCGGAACGGGTGCTACCGTTTCGGAACAGGGGCCTGAAATGGCCTAGGCGTTCCGAAACGGGAGGAACCGTTCCGGAACGGAAATGCCACTGCCAAGCCTCGTTTCGGAACCAGTTTCGGAACGGTCCCGCGTTTCGGAACATGTCTTCCCTGTTTCGGAACACTCGACCGTTGGGCTCTGAATTTGATGGTTATATGTTTTGAAATGTTTGCGTTTTGGTCCTGAATCTTGTTATTGCAATTGGATGAGTTTGAGATGTCCGTTTGAGCTGAAATTTGGCAGGGAAGCATGAAAGATGATTAATTTCATATTGGTAACTTAGATTTGGGCTAAGTCCTTATAATTGTCAGAATTTACAATTTGGTCCTTAAAGTTGTGATTTGTGCAATAGAGTCCCTGAATGTTCTCTGATGGTTATGATCTTTGAGTATGTTGTTCTTATGAATATGTTTAGGATTGATGTGCATTTAGATAAGTTTTAAAAAGAAAAAAAAGGGTCGTTAATCAAGGTTGACTTTCGGGTTGACTTTGGTTTTCCCCGTGTAAACTTCTTAATTCGGGTCAACCGTCTAGGCCGGGTTAAGGGGGTTACAGAGAAAGCTTTGGAAGATAGCGATGATCCTTTTTTAGAAACTTTGGAGGATGAGCTTAAGAAAGAGCTTGATGTCGTCTTAGAGTAGATGGAAAGTCTTTGGTATTAGAAGGCCCGAAACAATTGGATAACAAAGGGTGATCGAAACATTGTGTTTTACCACACTATAGTGATGACTAGACGGAAAAGGAACACGATTCGCATGTTGCGCTTGGAGGATGGTAGATGGTGTACATATCAAGAGACCCTCAAGGTGCATGTGATCCAGTTCTTTCATAGGTTGTTTACAAGCGAACGTTTGTCGACGACTGTTGTGGATGTCACAAGTACATTTAAACAGTTCAGGGAGGAGGAGTTAAGGCCATTGATTGGGGCTGTCACGTTTGAAGAGGTGAGGCGAGTGGTTTTTGCAATGGTGCCATTAAAGGCCCCTAGGGCTGATGGCTTGCATGTTGCTTTTTATCAGCGGAATTGGAACTCGATAAGAAGTACAATGGTAAGCTTTGTTCAACGCTTTTTTGAGGAGGGGGTTTTGGAGGAATGTATTAATCAAACTCTTCTCGTTTTGATTCTGAAGGTTAATGTTCCAGAGTCTATCAACCAATTCTGGCCTATAAGCCTTTGCACAGTTTTGTATAAAATTATTACTAAGATAACCGTTGACAGATTGAAGCCTTTCCTTCCGGATTAGGTTTCCAATACTCAGGCTAGTTTCATCCCTGGTCGTCATATTACGGATAATATAATCCTTGCCCAAGAAGTTGTGCATTCAATGATATTTAAGAAGGGACAGAAGGCGTGGATGGAAATGAAAGTTGATCTCGAAAAGGCATATGATCGCCTGGAATGAGATTTAATAGAGGAGACATTAGTAGCAGAGGGAGTGCCGACCAAGCTTCTTCACCTTATTATGGTGTATGTTCCCTCTGTATCCACTCAAATTCTATGGAATGGTGAGTTGTCTGATTCGTTTCATCTTACCAGAAGTATTAGATAGGGTGATCCTCTTTCGCCTTACCTTTTTGTCTTGTGTATGGAGAGGTTGTCGCAAGAGATTGAGAGCAAGGTTAATGCGAGATTATGGAAGTCGATCAGGTTAGCTCGAAGAGGACCGCATTTGTCTCACATATTTTTTGCTGACGACATGGTGTTATTTGCGGAAGCATCCATGGAACAGGTTTTGGTGATTAAAGATGTCATGGAATGGTTCTATGCTATTTCTGGTCATAAGGTTAGTATTGCAAAAACTCAGATATTTTTCTCTCGTAATTACCCGCTTGAGGACAGAGCTAGCATCGCTCAGACTTTTGGCTTCGAGGAGGTAGAGGATTTGGGTAGATATTTAGGTGTCCCGTTATTGCATCAGAGGGTGACTACGACGACATACTCATATCTTCTTGAAAAAATGAGAGCGAGATTATCGGGATGGGCTGTGAAATCCCTGACTCTGGCAGGTCGGATAACCTTGGAAAAGGCAGTCATGTGGGCTATTTTGGTGTATGTGATGCAGTCCACGTGGTTGCCGAAAGGCACGTATGAGGAGATGGAGAAATTAATTCGTCGATTTGTTTGGGGTTCCAATGATGTTAAAAGGGGAATTAGTTTGGTACCTTGGAAGACGGTTCAAAGGCCTATGGTTGAGAGAGGTTTGGGTTTTAAAGATATTTTCTAGCAAAATAGAGCGTTCTTGATGAAACTTGGGTTTCAGCTTCTAAAGGATGTGGATAAACTTTGGGTTCAGGTTCTTTGGGCGAAGTATAATTGGGAGGAGGTGTTGTAGCTGTCGATCCACCACACAAAGTGTTCGAGACTTTGGAAGTGGTTAATGAGTGTGTGGGAGGATGTTAAGGAAAGCGTATCTTGGGAGATTCATGATGGAATGTCTACAGATTTCTGGTATGATAACTGGCTTGATCTGACTGGACGGTTAATCTTTTCTTGGTTACCAGACTCTGCGCCAAAGCCTACGATGGTCGCAGATTTGGTTAAGGATTCGGGGACTGGGACGGGGACAGGTTAGCATCGAACCTGCCTAAGGATGTTTTGGAGCATTTGGTGGTAACAAAACCACCTTAAGCATCGTTATGGACTGATTGCCCTAGTTGGCGATGGACTGATGATAGGGTATTCACGCTTCGGTCGGCACATGACTATCTGGTTAATAGTGTGGTAGTGGATCCGGGAAATAAGTGGCAAGTTATTTGGCAGTTACGTGTTCCTCAACGCATACGAGTCTTTGTTTGGCTTGCGGTTCATTAGTGCCACCTTACAAATGTGGAAAGGGTAAGGCGACATTTAGCGTTGTCAGGGGAGTGTGTTGTATGCCAGAAGGATTCCGAGGATATGGATCATGTCCTTCGACATTGTCCGATAGCGGTTGAGCTATGGAAACGCGTGATTTACCCCGACCAGCAAGGCGTGTTCTTCCAAGGTTCGTTTGAGGATTGGATGCTACGCAACCTTGTCGAGAGCAGTACAAAAGTATCGATAGGCGTAACTTGAAGTGTTAGATTTTTGGTGTATTGTCGGTTGCTCTGGAAAACACGATGCATCATGGTGTTAGATGAGAGCCTTGTGTTACTAGAGGACATATTGAGCCAAGGGGAACGCTTGGTGGAAGAGTGTGGTTGAGCATTTTCACCAACGCGACAAGAGGAGACGAGCCAATCTCGTTCTTTAGTGGTTTGGTCGGTTCCGGTGTCGGGTTGAGTTAAGCTCAATGTCGATGTTGCGGTAAACACGAAGGATAATCGGGTAGCGATTGGTGGAGTGGTTCGGGATGAGACGAGTGAGTGGCTCTTCAATTTTTCTAGGCATGTGGGTAGATGCTAAGTTCTACTAGCGAAATTATGGGCGTTGCATGATGGCTTGCTCTATGCATAGACGAGGGGCTATAGATGTGTAAAAGTTGAAACGGATTGTAAAGAGATTATGAGGATTATTGGCGGTAAATCGGCAGCTTTGGCCGGTAGTGTGCTGGTTGAGGATATTAGGGAGTTGATTTTCCGCGACTGGCTAGTGATGATCAATCATGTCAAGCAGGGGGATTAACGAGGCCTATAGGTTTACCCAACTCCTTTCTATCAAAAAAGAAGAAAAGGAAGATTCGAAATAAATTTTTTGGATTTTTTTATAACATCAAATTGCAAACTAGTAAGTTGATTAAGTATTTTAAATGTTGTGTTCTTATTTGATTTTGAATACTTTTTTATTTATTAATATTGTAAAGTAGTATTCCGATTAGATTTAGTGGTATTTTTTATTACTAATATCTTTATTTGACATGTAACTTTGTTAGAAGGATGGCAGATCAACAACCTCTTCTGTTGACATTACAGAATGTCCACATTGGTAGTGTTGCGGTTGATGAAATGATACAATTTATTAATAATTTATTTATTAAAAAATAACCAATTATGTATTTTTTTAATAATTTTTTAAACTAATGCATTAATTGCAGGTTGCGAAGGATATCGTTAAACATCAAGGCATGAGGAATAATACCCTACACAATACTATGGATACATGGTTACAAATTACGGGATTTTATTATACCACATTTCTTCATTGTTACAAGCTGATTCCAATGCTGATTACTGCACTAATTGAAGGGTGAAGACCGAAAACACATATATTTTATATGTCGTGCGGAGAATGCACAATCATACTAAAAAACGTGGCCATGCTAATCGAGTCCCAGTAAACGGGGAACCATTGATTAGAAAACAATTGGTTGAGTATCTTGATAGTGAAAGTACAACTAATTTTTTTTGCAATACATACTTTAGGAAGGTGCCAGAAAAAATGATGTAAAAGAGACTCGTATCAAAATGACTTGGTTGTAGAAAGAATTTCAAGTCACTAAGTATATTACGTTTGAGGAGATTAATATTGAAGCTCAAACATATATTATGCAGCTCATTGGAGGGATATTGATGTTAGATAAATCTTTTAATATGGTTCACATACGATATTTATCATTTTTGAGTGAGCCTTGGGAAGCTGCCACCTATAGTTGGAGTTCAATAATATTAGTGTTCTTGTTTCGTGAGTTGTGCAAGACCTCTAGCCAAGCTCTTCAAGCCTTCTCCTTCCTAAGCTCCTCAGAAGAACTTCTAACTTCTTTCACTACACAAAAAAATTGTAAAACGGTTACAACTTGCATAAGATGAAAAAATAACTCAAAACACCTAACTAGGGCTGAAAAACAAGATTTCTCCGTCCCAAAACTCTTCTTCTCTACCCCCCACAAAACCCACCATTTTCTAACTTCTGCCAAATTTAGGAATTTTTACGTCAAAACGTAGATCCTCAAATGAAGAACAATTTACTTCAAACCTTAGCTCCAAAATTTGGCTTCAATCTAACCAAGATTAAGCTTTTGCCTTGTTGGAATGGTGAAAAGATAAAGAAAGAGTTGAGGAAAATCAATGGGGGACAAGGGTGACCTCACATCCCTTTTTCTTTCTGCAGAATTATAAATGCCACTAGTCTTTTCCTCTTTGAAATGGGACGTAGATTACTCCAATACCCCTCTACCTTCTTCATTCCTCATCCACAAGACCCAACTCAAGCCCAAAATCGAGAAAGCCCACTACAATACCTTATGGAGCCTTTTGCGGTTCAACATCTTGGCACAAACGCATGAAGCCCACAACTTGGGTTAAACCGACCTTTAAATTCTGAAATTCAGGTCGTTACATTAATATATTATATAACATCAAGAAAGATGCATTTGCTCTTTTTTTCTTTTCTTTTAGCTTCATTTTTGATCAGGAACATAGGCATAAGCAATACACCCAAAGATTTTGGAATAACTGACATCGGGCCTCCATCCGCTCTATACCTTTTTCGGTGTCATATTACGAACAAAAAAAAGTTGGACTCGTATTCAAAATGTGAATGCTCCGGTTGACAGCTTATGGCCAAAACATCTTGGAAACTTTCCTCGTTGCAATAAACTTTGCACCATATTTAAAAATGGTTCGATTCTTTCTCTCGGGTACACCATTTTGCTGATGTGTATAGGCACTGTCAATTGGCTTTTAATTCCACGCTCTTCAGAAATTTTTTTGAATTCATGCGAATTGAATTCCCTCTACGATCAGTCCGCAACATTTGTATATAATGTCATGTTTCTTTCTCAACTGTTGTTTTATATCTTTTGAAAGCTGTTAAAGCTTCATTTTTTTTTTGTAAAAGTCAACTCAAATAATCTATAAAGGTGATAAGATAGCGTGTACCTCTATTGGAGACGGGATTTTAATTATCCCACAAATATGAGAGTGCATTATCTCTAATGAGTTTCCCGCTCTTTCAAATTTTCCTTTTAGAAATGGTTCTCGATGTTGCTTACTGAGAACAAATTCCTGGCAGACATATGAAGGACAAGACAACTGTGGGAGGTAAGCTACCATATTTTTTTCGTTGAAGCCTGATATGACCTAACGAAAATGCATAGCTGCATTTGATCATACAAGCTTGCTACAAAACATGATTGAGGTAGACAGAAAACATATGATTTGCTTTGTTGTCATAACAACTTGAGCAATTAATCCTAAATTTTCATCTTCACCTTACAAGGAACTTGATGTGCATGCACGAGTTCCAATAAGAAATTATTTTTTTTCAAATATTTTTTAAACTCGTCAAGCTTGCACAGTGAGTTTAAAAAAATAAAAATATATATATTTTTGTGTTTTAATTTAATTAATTAACAGGTGATTAAGAAAATTTTAATGAAAAAATTCATTTTTTTAAATCATACATTTTTATTAAAAAGACAGAAATAAAAGAAATTAAACTATTAGGAACCCACTTCACATCTTGAATGTATTGAAGAACAAAAATAAAAAATAACTATTATGAACTAATTATGAAATTTAGTTCCATGAATTGCAAAAAAAAATATTTTGACATTGGCTTATATAGGCATGGTTAGAGTATTAGCTTTTGTTTGTTATCAATGTGGGATTTTTTGAGCTAAAGAGTTTACCACTATATATTTAGCACCAAAAATTCCACATTGATAACATACAAAGGTTAACACTTTAACCATGCATATATAATGTCATCATTTTTTTTGTTTGTAATTTATGGAGCTAAATCTCAAAGTCAGTTTCTAAGAGTTCAATTTTTTAATTTTCATTCTTCAATACATTGAGCGGGTTCCTAATAGTCTATTTTTATTTTCATTTTCGTAAAAAAATTTAGTGGAACTCGTCGTGCATGCTAGGCGAGTTTCAATTAAGATTTGCTTAATCACCTGTTAATTAATTATATTAGAACACGAAAAATATTTTTTTTTGAACTCACCGTGCATGCTCGATGAGTTTTAAAATTTTTGAAAAGATAATTTTTTATTGAAACTCGCAGTGCGTGCACGACAAGTTCCCTATAAAGGTGCTATCCTGGAAAATATAAAACTTCAGATGTTATTTTGAGAAATTTAATCCCATAAGGTGATATTAAAGGGATAAGGCCGAAAAAAATTGTCTTATCTCGACTCATGTGATTATTGAATCCGGTGTCTAAATACCACAAATACTTGTTGGTAGGCTCTTTTGCATGACATACCATCAACATGATATCTCTTCATCTTAATCTCCTTCCTTTCCAATAAAACTGGATTTTTCCCTAAGTGTACTTGAGAAAGCAGTTCGACACTCTGATTTGTAGTGACCGTACTTGTGACAATGATATCATTCAACATTTGATTTGTTTGTTGATTGTGTTTGATAACTGCCATGTCTTTTTCCTCTTTCTTAAGATTGGTTTTCTAAATTTTGACGATGACCATAATTTTCTCTACCGTGACCTCTGCTGCAACCTCTACCTCAGTCTCTTTAGTTGTTGTCATTTGATATTCGTCCTCCATTGCCTTCATTCAAATGATCTGAAGAAACTTTCAATGCCAATTCTACATTATCTTGTTGCATTAATTTTCTTTCATGAACCTTGCAATTCATCAATGGAGAGAAGATTTGTAACACCCTTTCCCGACCTGGTCGAGAACCGAGTTGAAAGGTGCTACCGGTGAACAGTACAACGAGCGGTGTAATAAAATTTCATTTTATAATCAACACTTAAACAACAGTAACACATTACTGAGATGCATCTTAGTCCAATTAATCCCTTATGAAACAATATTTAATCATTGAGGACCAAATCATAGTTATTACAAGTTTTAGGGATTAAACTGTAAATCTAATAAATTAGAGGTTCTTCAATGCAATTGATCAAACCAAAATGAAATTCAATGCAATACGAATAAGTTTGTAAATTTTCATGCAATTCGGAATTCATTTACTCATTCAATTTAAACATCCTAAATATAGTGACAAAATTGTAAAAATGTAAACTACCAAATTCATACCTTTTAACGAACTTAACTAACCCTGTATCGAAACACTTTGATGTTGTTTCGATACAGGTACACGATGGTCAATCTTGATTAACTTTGTCCACTACCCGTATAGTTACGAGCAAGCCATGTATCAGTACGAGTTGACTCTTATTAACTTTGACCTTTGCCCTGTTTCGATATAGGTTAGACCCGTATCGAAACAGAGGATTCCAGTAGCAAAATATTCTGGTACGACTCCAAACCGTATCGATATGCCCTGTTCTGTAAGTTCAATGATGCCTACCCGTATCGATACGCCATTACCCGTATCGATACGGCCTGACCTGTAATAACAGATTTTTGCTGGTTTTTAATCAATTTGGCCTACCAAACGATGTTCAAATGCAATGAAACTTAACATGCAATATTTCAATACTATAAGCTACGACATAGCAAATTTTATCATCATTCAAATACGTTTACTATGTTTTCACCTTTTTAAGCCAAATATGCACATTAGACCAATTTCAAGCAAACTATAACAAGTCATTTATAGCACTTAAACCACACATATCACATAACCTTGTACTCATAGAAAAAACATCAAGATCAACTAGTTTAACTACTTTACCACCATTCTAGGATTTCATAGAGACACAATAGTTTACTTTAAGCTCGAGGTGACTTGCTGTTTTACCAACTAGCTCCGATCTTGAAACGATAACTCTTAACCTGAAATGTATGGACAATGAATGCATTAGACTTACACAGTCTAAGTGAGGTAGCCAATAACAATGAATGAATATGATATGCTTGTAATCACTAATTTTGTTCGGGTTACTCTTTTTTATTTTATTTTATAGTAATGAGCTTTTTCATATGTTGTCACAATCTAAATAAAAATATGTGTGTTATGGGCTTTGTTTAACTTGATTTAGTATATATGTCTGTTATACTATTTTTATAAAACCCCTAAATATTATTAGTATATTATTCTATTACCACGCGTTATTGTATATTTATCTTATATTGTTAATATTACAATTATTATTATTATTATTATTATTATTATTATTATTATTATTATTATTATTATTACCGTTATTATTATTATTAATTATTATTATTAATATCGTCATTATTACTATTTTTATTATTACTGTTATAATTGTTATAATTATTATTATCCTAAACAAAAAAAGAGATGATTTAAATAAAATAACAACCCAATTAATAAATTAAAGCCCAAGTTTAAATAAAAAATCCAAGTCTCTTAAAAATATAACAGTCCATTTACAAATGGAGTTAAAGTTACATGGCTTGCTAGGCCCAAGAGAAATACAAGCTGAAACCCTAGTCCTAACTTAAACCTTTTGCCTGCGCAGGCAATTTTCCGCCGTCAGATCTGGAGCAGATCTAACGGCCCATATGAAGGCACGGAGAGGAAACCCTAGAGGAGCCTTAGATGGTTCTGCGCCACACGGATCGTAGCCGTTGGATCGAGCAGGCATCAATGGCCTAGATCACTTCTCCAGTGATAACCCTAATGCCCATCTAATGGCATCGCGCCGCCCAAATATAAACCGTTAGATCGAGACGTGATCTAACGACTCGGATACAACGAAGACCCCACACGCGACCTCTTTTTTTCCAACGCATCCACGCGTGTCGTTCAAAGTCGTCCCACGTACGCGTGCCATACATCTCTGCCCGTTCGATTTCTCCCGAGAACCAGTGGCATGTTGCTACGTCCCCGTTCCTGTACGATGACGGCCACGCCCGAGGCTGACTCAACAGCCACGTCCGCCCCTCATCCCCACCGTACGAACCATGCACACAAAAGACAATGGGTTAGAATTGGCAAAAAGGAAAAAACGAACGAAACGAAAAAGCAAAAAAAAACCGAAATGGCAAAGTATCAGAGCAGAGCCGTACGTGAATTCGGCCAAAAGTGTACGATCCAATGGATAATTTCCATTCCAAAATCAAATGTAAAAATGCTGAATATTCGGCTATAAAGCCAAAGGCAAACCAAAATGTAAAGGGATTTGTGATCTCCCAAAAGCATGAAGAGCAATACCAGCAAAAGTATTCAGAGGTAATCCCAGATTTCGCATTGCACGAGCAAAAAACAAAAAGAAAACATAAAGCTTTTTTTACCTTTTCGTCTTTCCCTTTTGAAACGCCTTATGCTTCTTCACTGACGATAATCTCAGCCCTTCGAATCTTAACGTGGTGAGTCGGCTGAAGGCAACATGAAGCATCTTTCTATTTGTTTTTACCCATTTTCGAGTCTGAAAAGATGTTTTTAGGGGGTTTATGGTTTCGATATAGCAAGGTAAGGGCTTTGTTTTGAGGTCGTTGTCTAGGGTTGTTTAGCACAAGAGGGGGTCGTTTTTTGGGAGTTTAGTGTTGTTTAGGTTTTTCTGTGTTGTTTCGAGGTCACCGGACGGTGGGTAGCACCGGCCGGCGTTTAGAGGGTCTAGGGGAGATTTTTTCTTTGGTGGCTAGGGTTTTAGGGAGGGAAAAAGGGGCTCGGCTGAGTTTAGGTTAGTTTTTATAGAAGTTTTAGGTCTTCAGTTAAGGGTTTATTCGTGTCTGGTCCCTCTGTGTCGTTTCTTTAGCATGTTAGAGGTTTCCCTCTTCCTAAATAACACCTTAGGTCAATATGGTTTGATTTCCCTTCGCGATTTTGTCCCTCTTTTTGTTCATCCCCTCCCCTGTATTTTGAGTCCATTTCAATTTAGTTCTTTTTACAATATTGTGTTTTTTCATGCATATTTTAATTTGATCACTGCTTTTTTAATTTTCTTCAATTTAACCATGTATTTGCCTTTACTCTTGTAATATATGTTAAATGTATGCTTTCTTGTGATTTTAATGTATTTTGCTTGTTTTCTAAATTGTATGATGGTATGTTTGGAATATGTATGTAGTATGTGGCCTTAACTTTGTTTTTTTTTTATTAATTGTATGTTGTGGTTTGGGTTTTGTAAGATTTAATGTAAAGTTTGTTTATTTTGTTATATGTAATCTAAGGTTTTATATAAAATATAGGCAAATGTGACTTTTAAAATATTTAACATAATTCAATTAATTAGTGGTGTTTTCTAGTATGACGTATAGAAACGTTTAGGAGCTCGTTTATAAAAAAATGTGATAAAAACGTAAATATACTTAATAAGATATGAATGTTTTCAAGTGGTGTTAATTTGGCTTTGTTAGCAAGTCTTGTCTTAATATCTTCTAGTTTAGGCTTTTGGGCCTTAGGGCTTTAGGTGGCTTGAGTTAGGTTCTTTTGGGCCTTTTTAGCTTAAGTTGGCTTGGGCTAGTTAGGTTAGTTTTTTAGTTTAGTTTAATCGATTTAGTTGTTCCGGATCGTGTGTCCGCCTCATAGAGGCACGATTTGCACAATTAGGTCGGCTTACATTTAGAGCTTAAAGTAAGTTTAGGGCTCTAATCGGTTTAATTAACTTAAATTCATCATTGTCTTTTTAGGATGGATATTAAGTTCGTTAAGTCGGTTTAGCCACTCTCACCTTTTAAAATAAAATTAATATCACTTTTAGATGAGATAAAACGAGATAATCCATAATTTATTCGAGCCCCCTAATTATTTAGGATTTAAACAATTTAGAATTTAATACTAGAATCGTCTAATAAATAATTAGATCACTAATCAAGCTTCCATAATTCGAGCCTTTAAGTTAGGGCCTTAGGTAGGCTTTTGTATGTTTATTTCCAAGCTCTTTTATGTCATGCATCTTATACTTGTCATTCATGAGACCATTAATAATTTAGCATGTTAATTGAATTTAAAGTATACTAAAGGGAGGTATCAATTAACTCCGGTATTCATGTCCAAACAGTCCAAGCTTAATGGATGTCAACCGAATATTTGGGTTAATTTTCACCGTCTCCAGGTAAGCGGGAAAATAAAAATGGAAGTACCACGACATCATCCTTTATTTGCTTGCATCATGCATAAAGGTTACGTACGAGATCCGAACCCTAAACTAACACGACAACTAGTCTTATATGATGTCGATTTAGTCCAGGGTCCGGTGCACCGTCATCCTTTTAATTAAATGCTCAATTAATTCCAAAGTCATGATTTGATAAAGCCCACACTATTTAAGTCAAATTTTCATTTAAGAACGCTTAATTAAACTCCCTTTAGGTTTTAAATAATTTCTATCGATTAAAAGGCAACAAGTAATTTGGTACCGATTTTTGGGTGTGATGGTGGTGCTAACCCTTCCCCACACGTAACCAACTCCCAAACCCATTTTAAAGTGAATCTCTGGTTTTGTGGTGTCCGACCTACCTTAGTGGTCGGTGGCGACTCCAAATTTTTATTGTTTTCCAAAATTCAAATTTCCCCCTTTTAATAAACCAATTTTAAAAAACGAAACCCTTAACAGTTTTTGGTTTTTAGAAAGAACCTTATCACAGTTTGGCGACTCCTCTAGGGACAAATTTTTTGTTTTTTACAAAACAAAAAAAAGAGAGTTAAGCCAATAAAACACTTGTTGCCTTTAATCGATAGAAACTATTTAAAGTTCAAAGTGAATTTAATAAGTTTGTTCTTCCTTGAAAATATGACTTAAGTTGAGCGGGCTTTGAAAATTTCTGACATTCGAATTAATTTTCCATTTAATTATTAAGGAGTCACCGACATGTGTTGCACCATGATCATTAAGCTCTATGCCCAAGCTACCCTTCTTAAGTGAGAGTGAAACGCCCATACCCACGTGAGTATCCCTCCACGGGTTGGTAATTCACTTTCGAAATACACGCCTTTGACACGTGAGCAACCCTCCACGTCATTAGGTCGTGGTTTCTGTCGAACCGAAACCAATTCGAAAGCTTGTAATGGGCCAGAATTGGAGTTCTCGTTGCCTTAGTAGGTGATGAGATAGGTTCATGTACCCTTGTTAGAACCAAACTCGTGTGTGAGAATATAAGAAGCCCACCCCATTAGAGCCATGCAGATAACCATAGAGTTTAGAGTGTCCAGGTTCTTCTTGTTATTTGCTTGTTTGCTTGCTTCCTTTTCGTTCATGCTTGTATCTTCCTTCTTGCCTTTTAATTTATGATTACCGTGTAACTAACGCCTTGACTTTTCTTGCCCTTTCCTCTTATTTTGTATATTTCATCATGACATAAATATCACATTGGTCTGGAAATAGTCTAAATTAAAGGCAAGATCAATGGGGGACATAGTCAGGAGTAATGATGAGAAGAATTCAGATGTACAAGTATGGTCAGAAGGAGAACAACAACATGAAGGAGATAACATTTCTGCCGGGTTCAGGTCAGAAATGGCAAACGAGACTTTCATGAACACTGAGTTTAATGACCTATCCGAATTGAAACGTGTTTTGAACGGTTGGGACTTCGAGGCAAGTAATGCTTTCAGGAGTGAATATGGTGACATAGCATATCTGTTATATGTGCTAGTCGATCAATCACTACTTCAAGCTTTAGTGGGTTTTTGGAACTCGGCCTATAGTTGCTTCATGATTGGTGACTTTGACTTAACCCCAACCATCGAAGAATATCAGGACCTTGTGAATTGTAAGAAGGTAAAAGAGAATCACATCTACTCTAAGACAATCAAGAACAAACCTTTCCGGGTAAAGCTTCAGAAACTTTCGAATACTTTGATGTCATGGGTTGATCGTCAAGTGACAACTTGGAACAAGGAATACCTTAAGGTAGATGGGATTCTGGCCTTAGCATCAGTGCATCCAGCGGGAATGGTTCGCGTAATCTCTTCGCACTTTTGATTTATGGGTTGGTGCTTTTTCCTAAAGCTTTAGGCTTCATCCACCCCACAATTTTGGATTTGTTCGATCGTTTAGCCGAAGGAGGTAATCCGGTTTCGGTGATCTTGTCAGAGACCTTCCAGTCGTTGAGGTTTTGTAGGAAACACGGAGGGGGTCGTTTCTTAGGTTTTCATCAACTTTTAACAGTTTGGTTATACAGTCACCTTTGGGCGGATGTTAGCTTCTCGATACCAGTTTATGATGTTAAGTTCTCCGCGTTAGAGGAATTTTTGAGAAAAGATGATTGGCCCACAAAACGATCCGAAGAAGTTTTGGTTGATGTCCTCCGAAATTTGAGTGATAATGACATAGTTTGGAAGGTCCTGTGGTTGTCAGCGAGGAACATCCTCTACAGGTGTGGGATGTATTTGTGGGTACCTTTATTAGGTATTTGGGGGCATACGACCTACACACCTCTTTTGGTTTTAAGACAGTATGGATCGAAACAGTTTGTGCCTGCTACAAATGGTTTGAGAGAGTTCAACATAGACTATCAAATGGAAAAGGTTACAAGGGGAAGGCGTATACCGCTTCTTCGGTGTGGAATAACGCAAGACGAGTTAGGATCTTGAACGCTCCCTACATGGTTATCCCAGAAATATGAGGGATGGAAGTTTAACCGTGTTTATGATAATGTCCCCCCAGCTAAACTCAGACAAGAGGAGGACCATGGGAGAAATATTGTCTTCGCTTCCCACCAAGGTGGATCTAATGAGAAAGCAACTTGAAGAAGAGCAAAAGAGGTATGAGCAACTCGAGGAAAGGGCTAAAGAGGAGAGGTTCGAATTCGAATTAGAGAAGGTGCGGTATGAAGGAGACATCAAAGGGTTGCAAAGGAAAAACGATGAATTAGAACTCGAGCTTAGGTTAGAGAAGGAAGAAATTCAGAAGTTGCAAAGATTGAACAAAGGAAAGAGAGTCGTCGAAGGTGGATCAAGTCAGGGGTTAGAACTCCGTCTCAAGGAGGAAAGAGCAAGGGACGAGAATTATAAGAGAGGGTATCACGAGTTCAAGGACCGAGTGCTCGTCTTAACACAAGAAATGAAGAGCTTGCAGACCGAGTATTCCGAACAACTTGAAAGAGAACTAAGTCAGAACGGAACTTTGAAAGATCGGGTGAAGAATTTAGAGAGGTCCCTCTTCAAGCGCAAAGGACCCACCAGCAAGCTCAAGGCCAACGAATCAGAAAACTAAGCCTTGAAAGGTCGCACCGATGAATTAGAAACCAAGGTCCAACAGCTCAAGGACCGCATCGAGGGTATTAGGGGAGCAATTCAAGTATGCCCAATGCCCACTATGGAGCAGTTGCATTTCACCGCCTATACCATTTGGAGACAAGAACAAGAGTTGGCACAATGGGATGCTCGAATGCAATGGGTTGCCGCGAAGGTACAGTTCCTGGCCGAGGATGCCTCCAAACTTGATGGTTGCGTGGATGACTTGAACAAAGCGGGGAAAACAATTGTTTGGATCTTAAGGGAAATCGTCGATTTGGGCACCAAGTTAGGCCAATATGTGTGAAGGAGGCGAACTCGAAGAAAGAAGAAGAAGCATTGGGATTCCTAGTAGTTGTTAGTATAGGACCGTATATGTAATCAGTTTTCTTCAAATCGTTGTAATGAAACAATGTTCCAGTTAATACAAGCCGTTTAAGGATGATATTTGCCGAATCGAGTGTTGCTCTTTGCATTCATGCATTATACATTTATTTGCACATCTTGTTTAAATAATTTGAATTTAATTAAAAGACCTTTCATTTTCAGATAAGAATTGGATTTCAGTTCTTTAAATTTTCAACCATTCCTCCTTCGTACGATACACGGTCCCAGTCTCGAGTTATGGAAGAAAGGCTAGCTAAGGTGGAAAAAGGTCAGAAGGACCTATAAAACCGTTTGGACGTGGTGAACAAGAATATTAGTGACCAGATCGTACAATCGCAAGTGTCCGTCATTGCTCAAATGACCAGTTTGTTGTCCAAGATGAAGGGAAAAGAAGGAATTTTTGTAGACAGTTCAAATATGGAAGAACATGAGGGTGTTATGTCTCACACAAAGGTTAACCCAAAAATGCCAGAGAAAGGAAAAAAAGTCTTTATTAATCTCGCGGGGGTTCCCGTCGGTCCTACCACGGGGGCTGATCAAGAAAATGAGGTACCAGACTTAAGCATGTTGGAGGAGGTGGAAAGAATCAGAGATGAAATAGAGAAGAAGTATGAAGAGAAATTCCGATCCTTTGAAGAAAAGCTTAGAACCATTCAAGAGGTGGATGAGCAAGGCAACAATGCAAGTGACCTAAGTTTGGTAGCGGACTTGGTGCTTCCCCCCAAGTTCAAGGTGCCTGACTTTGACAAATACGATGGCACCACCTGCCCATCAGCACATATCACTATGTACTGCTGAAAAATGGTCGCCTTTGTGAAGGATGCGAAGTTGCTTATCCACTATTTTCAGGATAGTTTACTGGTTTCGCTACTCGGTGGTACACCATGCTCAGCCGAGCAAATGTCAAGTCATGGAAGGACCTTTCGAGAGCCTTCATAGAACATTACAAGCATGTGACCGACATGACTCCAAACCGGATTATGTTAGAAGGGATGGAACAAAGAGCAAATGAAAGTATGCGCCAGTATGCCCAGAGATGACGTGATGTAGCCGCTCAAATACAACCCCCAATTCCGGAGCACGAGATTACATCGATGTATATCAATACATTGAAAGGAGCATTATTTGATCATCTGATAAACAACACCACTCAGAACTTCGCGAATATGGTAAAAACAAGAGAATCTATTGAGGTGGCTATTAAAAGTGGGAGGATTGATAGTGGGGAAAGTAATCAGAAGAGTTACAAGAGGAAGGAAAATGAGGTGAATGTTATGAACACATATACGGCCCCAAAGAGTTTCACTCTTTCAGCACCGCAAGCCACATCCGGGGGGGGGGGGGCAAAGCTCGAACAAAATGGAGAATAGGGCTCCAAAGAGAGAAAATGAGAAGATGAATTTCACCCCTATCCAGTATCATATGCCGATTTTTACTCTTACTTGCATAAGGCAGACTTAGTTCGACCCTACTCTGTCACTCCATTCAAGCCACCGTTCCTGGCTTGGTATGATGAGAAGGCCAATTGCGAGTATCATGGTGGTGTTCCGGGGCACTCGATTGAGAACTGCATAGATTTTAAGAAGTTTGTGCAGAATTTGATTAAGACCATGGTGTTGCAGTTAGACGAGCCAAATACTACTACTAACTCGCTACCGAATCACGCGGGTCGAAGTGTGAACACAATCGAGGAAGAATACACCAGAAAAGCTAAAGCTAGTGTGTCTGAGGTCAAGTCTCCCTTAAGGTGGGCATTTCAGTAGTTTTGCATGGCACACCTAGTTAACCGGGGCATGGAAATCGTATTGGAAGGTTGCAGACCGTATTGCGAGTACCTTTAGCAAGAAGGTCATGACATTCAGTACTGTGAGGAGTTTAAGAAAGTATTCCAAGAGATGATGGATAATAAGGAAATCAAGTTTTGTTTTGAAAGATGAAGAAAAGAAGGACTTAGATGTGTGTGCATATGATGGCCCTAAAGTCAAGTATGGTTTGGACCGGCCGTTTGTTTTGCCTCGTAAGACGAAGGAAGGTGGCTTACCCGAGGGAGAAAGTCCAAAATTGACTCCGAAGCTTAGAGTATCTCCCCTAACCTCCTTCCCTTTCAAGGATGAACGGAAAGTTCCGTAGAACTATGTTTCCCATGTCTCAATACCGAGAAGTATAGATCCGATAAAAGAAAACAAGTTGCCCAATGAGAAAGAGCCCGAGAAGAAAGAAGGTTCGATGGAATTAGAAACCGAGGCGGTAAATGAGGTAGGAAACTTCACATGGAGTGGGAGGTGTTGTTCCCCGGATACTCCAAAAGAGGTAGAGCCGAAGGGTAAAGAGAAACCGGTCGAGCTAGAAGCTGAAAAGTTGTTTGGTGAAGAGCCCCCTCCAAAGATCAATGAGCCGGTAACAGAGGCACAAGCACAAGAGTTCTTGAGATTCTTAAAGCACAGTGAGTACAACATTGTTGACCAGCTCCAAAAGCAGCAAGCTCGGATTTTGGTACTAGAGTTGTTGTTGAATTCCGAGAAACATCGTGATGCACTATTAAAGGTGTTGAATCAGACGTTCGTCCCAGTTGACATCTCGGTTAACAAGTTGGACATAATAGTGGGTCATATTGCTGCCAATATCTTTATCACCTTCAGAGACGATGAGATTCCAGACGGGGGTATGGGGTCAACTAAGGCCTTGAACATAACTACCCACTGTAAAGGATACGTCTAGCCGGGGGTGCTCATCGACAATGGGTCGACTTTGAATGTGATGCCAATGGCGATTTTGCAAAGGTTTCCCATAGACAGCTCATATATGAAGCCGTGTCAGAACTCTGTTAGAGCTTTTGATGGGACTCAAAGAGACGTTGTGGGAAAGATTGAAATACCATTGCTAATTGGACCTACCAAGTATATGGTTGACTTTGTGGTAATGGATATCAAGCCAACTTATAATTGCCTGTTAGGAAGGCCATGGGTCCATTCAGCGGGGGTTGTACCTTCATCGCTACACTAGAAGTTGAATTTTGTTATCGAGGGGAAGTTAGTAAGTGTGGCCGCCGAACAAGACACCATAGCTTTTGTGACTACAGATGCTCCTTATGTCTAAGCCGATGAGGAGGCAGTCGAGTGTTCCTTTAGGGCTCTTGAATTTGTGAATGCTACGTTTGTGGCGGAAGGAAGTAAAATCTTGTGCCCGAAGTTATCAAACTGTGCTAAGAAGCAAGTGTGGCAGACCTTGGGGCGAGGGGCCAAGAAAGGAAGAGGACTTGGTAGGAACTTACAAGGGTGTCTGCGTGTCAGGAATGTCATCAACAAGCAAGACCAGTTTGGGCTTGGCCATAAGCCCACTCTTCAGGAAAGGAAATTAGAATGGAAAAAGAGGGATGAACGAAGGAGAACTAGACTCAGGGGCGAAGACATGATATGGGAACCTATTTGTGTATACAAACATGAGAAACATATTTGTGTCGGGTGGAGTCATCAACCCCGAAGAAATGGTGCATGAGGATAATGTGGAGAACGCCAGGCTCTATGAAGAGGAAAAGCTCAGCGAAGCCCTAGAATGGATGGATGTTAACGTGATACCCGAGAATGAGGAAAACTCCAGCTTTTTGGCAGGAATCTGCCCTTGTCTTCCGGGAGAAGTTCTTAACAATTGGACTAGTCTGGATTTTCCCGTAGTCTTTAGGTCTGAATCAGAGTAATGCTCAGAACCCACCCTATTCGCTTTTGCCCGCGAGCAATAGGGATCTTTTGTAAGGGCTCCTATGTTAATCTGCTCGTTTTTAATTCAATAAAAAGACGCTTTCCAAAATTGCAAGCATCATATTCATTACATTCATTATCCATTTATTATTTATTATTCCATCCACTTTACAATAATATATATGTTCGTCTTCCCAATACACGTTCATTTCATAAATGTTGCAGGACTCCTATTATTAACTTTGTGAATGATTCTGAATCTAATCCCGAGGTGGATTTTGAGCAACCATTGTATCTAGCCGAAATTGGTGAAGAAGAGGGTGATGGGGAAGAAAATGAAGTCCTGGAAGAATTCCTTAGATTATTGGAAAGTGAGGATAGACAGATAGTACCCCACCAAGAGGCGATTGAGATCCTTAACTTGGAAAATGATGAGGATCGAAGAGAGGTCAAGGTTGGCACAACCCTTTCGTCCGAAACCAGGGGTGAGTTAGTGAACCTGTTGTTAGAGTTCAAGGACATTTTCGCATGGACCTACCAGGATATGCCAGGTCTAGACGCAAGTATTGTAATGCATAAGCTTCTAATCATGCTAGAATGTAAGGCAGTCCAACAGAAATTGAGGAAGATGAGAACAAGCACGTTGTTGAAAGTTCGGGATGAAGTAAGGAAGCAGTATCAGGCCGGACTCCTAAAAGTGGTCGAATATTCAGAGTGGGTGGCCAACATAGTCCTTGTCCCAAAAAAAGACGGAAAAGTTCGCATGTGCGTGGACTATAGAGACCTTAATAATGCAAGCCCCAAAGATAACTTTCCTCTACCCCATATTGATACCTTAGTCGACAACACTATCGGACACTCATGGTTTTCTTTCATGGACGGCTTTTTGGGGTATAACAAAATAAAGATGGATCCTGATGACATGACCAAGACAACATTTGTGACAATGTGGGGAACGTTTTGTTATAAAGTGATGCCCTTTGGTCTAAAAAATGCCGGGGCAACCTATCAAAGAGCCATGGTGTCACTTTTCCACGACATGATGCACAAGGAGATTGAGGTTTAAGTGGACGACATGATAGCCAAGTACCAAACTGAGGAGAAGAACATTCAAAACTTGAGGAAGTTATTCCAAATGTTGAGGAAATATCAATTGAAGCTCAATCCAGCAAAGTGCACTTTTTCCGTCACATCCGGTAAATTTATAGGCTTTTTGGTTAGCCAAAGGGGGATTGAGATCGATCCCGACAAAGTAAAAGCTATCTAGAACCTTCCAATGCCTCAGACCCAAAAAGAAGTTCACTGATTCTTAGGGAGGCTAAATTACATATCTCGTTTCATTTCCCAATTGACCGACAAATGCGATCATGTTTCAGGCTACTTCGGAAGAACAACCTAGGGGTTTGGGATGAAGAGTGTCAAAAGGCCCTAGATAGAATCAAGAGGTACTTGACTAATGCTCCAGTCTTAGTACCCCCGATACCGGATAGGCCATTGATCCTATACCTAACAGTCTTTGAAAATTCAATGGGATGTGTTCTGGGGCAACATGAAGACACCAGAAAGAAAGAAAGAAAGAAAGAGCGATCTATTACTTGAGTAAGAATTTTACCGAGTACGAAACTCGATACCCACAGATCCAGAAGTTATGTTGTGCCCTAGTATGGGCAACCAAGAGGCTTAGACAGTACATGTTGTACCACACCACGTGGCGGATATCCAAGTTGGATCCTTTAAATTTTTTTGATGGAGATGCCATCACTCACCGGAAAACTGGCCCGTTGGCAAATGTTATTGTCAGAATTTGACATCTTGTATGTGAGTCAGAAAGCAGTGAAAGGGAGCGTTATAGCAGATTTCTTAGCAAGCCGAGCTTCAGATAATTATGAATCATTGGACTTCAACTTCCCAGACGAAGACTTAATGTGTATAACTATGGGGGAGAAGGATACATTCGAAGAAGAATCTTGGAAGCTATACTTTGATGGGGCATCCAACACTCTAGGCCACGGAATTGGGGTAGTACTAGTCTCTCCAGAGGAGGTTCATTACCCTTTCACCAGTAGACTGGACTTTTTCTGCACCAACAATATGGCTGAGTATGAGGCATGCATTTTGGGGTTGCGTGCAACCATTGAAAGAAGGATAAAGAGACTTCATGTTTTTGGGGATTCTTCCTTAGTAATATATCAGCTCAGAGATGAATGGGTGACCAAGGACCCAAAGTTGATCAAATATTATGACTTGGTCCAAGGACTATTCAAGAATTTCGAAAAGATTAGTTTTACTACCACCCGAGAGAGGATAATCAGATGGCAGATGCCCTAGCAACCTTGGCTGCCACGTTCAAGGCAAACTCAGGTGTACAGATGAGACCGATTAAGATGCGAATGTTTGAAGTGTCAGCTCACTGCTATAGCATAGAAGAAGAGGCAGATGGCAATTCGTGGTATCATGACATCCTGCAGTACATCAGGTACCAAACATACCCCAAAGAAGCTAATGAGAACGATAAAAGGACCATTAGAAGAATGGCGATGGGATACGTCTTAGATGGAGAGATCCTGTACAAAAAGGGAAAAGATCAAGTACTGCTAAGGTGTATTAATGCTCAGGAGGCCAAGAGCATCCTGACAGAAGTTCATGATGGGTTGTGTAGGACACACGCCAACGGTTTTTCAATGGCTCGGAAAATCATGAGATACGAGTACTTTTGGTCAACCATGTAGGGAGATTGCATTGATTATGCTAAGAAGTGTCACAAATTTCAGATATATGCCGATAAAATACATTCACCACCATTACCGTTACACACCATGAATTCGCCTTAGCCTTTTCCCATATAGGGAATGGACGTCATTGGTCAGATCCACCCCAAGGCATCCAATGGACACCGCTTTATCCTTGTTTCCATTGACTACTTCGCTAAGTGGGTAGAATCTACCTCTTACGCCAGTGTTACAAGGGCAACAATGTGTAGGTTCTTGAAGAGGGAGATCCTTTGTCGTTACGGGCTACCAGAAAGAATTATCACTGACAATGCTTCCAATCTAAATAACACGATGATGGATTAAGTATGCAAGCAATTCAAAATAAAGCATCATAACTCTACTTGTATCGCCCAAAAATGAATGGGGCAGTAGAGGCGGCAAATAAGAACATCAAGAAGATTATAGCCAAGACTATAAATATGTTCAAGGATTGGCATGAGAAGTTGCCATTTGCCCTCTTCGCGTACCGAACGTCCATACGTACTTTGACCGAAGCAACACCGTACTCTCTGGTTTATGGCACGGAAGTAGTATTGCCTATGGAAGTAGAGATGTCGTCACTCAGAATCTTGAACGAAGTAAAATTGGAAGAGGCCGAATGGGTACAGGCTCGGTTTGATCAGTTGAACCTCATCGAGGAGAAATGACTTAGAGCTATTTGCCATGGTCAGATGTACCAGAGGAGAATAATACGAGCCTATGACAAGAAAGTTCGCCCGAGAGAGTTTCGGGAAGGGGATTTGGTACTGCGAAAAAGTCTTGTCCACCCAAAGAGATTTTTGCGAGGCGCTGATCTTGATGGAGATGGATGGGAAAGAGTTGGGCAACCCAGTGAATTCAGATTCGATCAGGAGATACTATGTGTAAAGGGAAAAGTGGAGTGAAAACCCAAAACGGCACTTCACAAGAAATAAATACCCAAAGTGAAAACCCGAAAAGGGCGCTTTATGTATTAGGAAAAAAGAAGAAAGCAAAAAGAAAAAAAGTGGAGTGAAAACCCGAGAGGGCGCTTCACAAGAAATGAATACCCAAAGTGAAAACCTGAAAAGGGCACTTTAGGTATTAAAAAAAGAAAAAAAGGGGAGAGAATCTCAAGATGAAAACCCGAAAAGGGTGTCTTGAAATCAAAGGAGGAGTTGAGAATTGAAGAAGAGTAACCGGGAGGAAATAACAGTAATTACACAATCAGTGAATGGGAACCCTTAGAACTCAAGGATGAGCGGAACAATGCTAGTAAAGGATCCGATTTGGTCGATGGATTTTCGCATCATTCTCATAGAAGATGCTTAGGACATTGCATCATTTTTCTTCCTCTGCATGCTACATGAACTTTTCATGAACTTCAAAATATATTAATAAGTACTATTTGGCGTCTTCATTCATCTCTTTCCACAAAGAATTATGCGAGCAGTTTAAAATAGAATTATTAAAAGCAAAAGATTTCTCGATATTTCTATGGTTCAATCTTTTGAGTGCAGGTGACAAAAAAGCCAGCTCGGCCCGATACTAAGGATCATTACAAGGACATGTGACAAGAGCCCAAAAGAAAAGAATTTCAGGCGGCTAGTCACAGCCGTGCTTTTAGAAGATGAGCGTCGCTTGGATCAAGTGTCGAATCCGTTACTGAAGGGATTACCAAGATAAAAGCAATCACAAGGAAAGCAATGCTAAAAAAAGACAAAAAATAGACAAAAAAGACAAATAAAGAAAGAGAAAAAGAAAAAGAAAGAAATAAGAAAATAAAAAAAGAGAAGAAGGATAAAGAAAGAAAAGGTAAGAAAAAAGGGAGAAAATGAGGTGAAAACCCGAAAAGGCGCTTCATAGAAGATAAATACCAAAGTGAAAACCTAAAAAGGTGCTTTGAGAAAGAAAACCCGAGGTTAGAATCTGCAAAGAGGGGCTTCCCGGAACGTCTGATTGTTAAACTCGAGTGTGAGACAAGCATCAACATCGAAGAGAAGAGGGAAACTGATAAAGGGTCAGAAAAGATCGACAAAATAGCTGTGGCACTGGGCCCATATTTGACATACTCATTCATGCATCATGTTAGGATAAGCATGCTTGTCTTAGGATCATGCTAACCTATAACAATATAACACTTCCTTTTTACAGATACACGAAACCATTCGCTCTCGAAAAAGAAACGAGTGACAAAAAGAAGAACAAATTCCAGGCAAAGGATTTTAGGTTTGCCACATCAGGACTTCTGAGAAAAAGAGACAGATACTCACAGCTCGAGACACACCATAATCAGGACTTCAGAGCAAAGGAATCAGATACTCATAGCTCAAAACTTTGGCGAAGGATTTCAGACTCGCCATATCAGATTTTCCGTGAAAGAGAGGTATATACTCGTAGCTCAAAACTTCGGGCGAAGGATTCCAAACTCGCCAGATCAGATTTTCTGAGCAAGAGAGGCAGATACTCATAGCTCAAGATTTCGAATTCGTCACGACAAACTTTCAGAGCGAAGGAGGCAGATACTCAAAGCTCGAGGATTTCATGCAAAGGGTTTCAAATTCGCCATGTTAAGGTTTTTAGAGCAAAGGAGGCGGATACTCAAAGCTCGAGGACTTCGAGGAACAACATGGCAAATTCTCATAGCTCCGACTACCGAGGAAGAAGAAGGATGGATAGTTCTATATCGGAGGAACTCGTAGCTCAGAATCGTCAAATAGGGAAGTTGGACAAAATTAGTGCTTATGGTCTTTGCTTTATTCTTGTTCCACAAGTACAAGCAAAGAGGGGCAATTGTAATCACTAATTTTGTCCGTGTTAATCTTTTTTATTTTATTTTATAGTAATGAGCTTTTTCATATGTTGTCACTATCTAAATAAAATATGTGTGTTATGAGCTTTGTTTAACTTGAATTAGTATATATGTATGTTATACTATTTTTATAAAAACCCCTAAATATTATTAGTATATTATTCTATTACCATATGTTATCCTATATTTATCTTATGTTGTTGTTGTTATTATTATTATTATTATTATTATTATTATTATTATTATTATTATTATTATTATTATTATTATTATTATTATTGTTATTATTATTATTATTATTAACTATTATTAATATCATCACTATTATTATTATTATTATTATTATTATTATTATTATTATTATTATTATTATTATTATTATTATTATTATTATTATTATTATCGTCATTATTACTATTTTTATTATTATTGTTATAATTGTTATAATTATTATTATACTAAACAAAAAAAGATATGGTTTGAATAAAATAACATCCCAATTAATCAATTAAAGCCCAAGTCTATATAAAAAACACCCAAGTCCCTTAAAAAATATAACAATCCATTTACAAATGGAATTAAAGTTACATGGCCCGCTAGGCCCAAGAGAAATACAAGCTGAAACCCTAGCCCTAACTTAACCCTTTTGCTTGCGCAAGTAATTTCCTGCCGACAGATCTGAATTAGATATGACGGCCCAGATGAAGGCATGGAGAGGAAACCCTAGAAGAGCCTTGGATGGTTCTGCGCCGCACGGATTGTAGCCGTTGGATCGAGCAGGCATCAACGGCCTATATCACTTCTCCAGTGATAACCCTAATGCTCGTCCGATGGCATCGTGCCGCCCAAATCTGAACCGTTAGATCGAGACATGATCTAACGACTCAGATACAACGAAGACCTCATGCGTAACTCCACGTGCGACCTCTCCTCTTCCAACGCGTCCACGCACGTCATTCCGAGTCGTCCCACGCGCGCGTGCCATGCATCTTTGCCCTTTCGATTTCTCCCGAGAATCAGTGGCCTATTGCCACGTCCTCGTACGATGATGGACATGCCCGAGGCCGACTCAACAGCCAAGCCCGCCCCTCATCCCCGCTGTACGAACCATGCACACAAAAGACAAGGGGTTAGAATCAGCAAAAAGGAAAAAACGAACGAAACAAAAAAGCAAAAAAACCCGAAATGGTAGAGAATCAGAGCAGAGTCGTACATGAATTTGACTAAAAGTGTACGATCCAATGTATAATTTCCATTCCAAAATCAAATGTAAAAATGTTGAATATTCGGCTATAAAGCCAAAGGCAAACCAATATGTAAAGGGATTTGTGATCTCCCAAAAGCACGAAGAGCAATACTAGCAAAAACATTCAGAGGTAATCCCAGATTTCACATTGCATGAGCAAAAAAAGAAAAAGAAAACATAAATCTTTTTTTACCTTTTCGTCTTCCCCTTCTGAAATGTCTTTTTCTCCTTCACTGACGATAATCCCAGCCCTTCGAGGGGAGTGTTTTTCTTTGGTGGCTAGGGTTTCAAAGAGGGAAATTGGGGCTCGATTGAGTTTAGGTTAGTTTTTAGATAAGTTTTAGGTCTTAAGTTAAGGGTTTATTCGTGTCTGGTCCCTCTGCATCGTGTCTTTAGCATGTTAGGGGTTTCCGTTTTCCTAAATAACAGCTTAGGTCCCTAGGGTTTGATTTCCCTTCGCGGTTTTGTCCCGAGTCTAGTCACCAGTGGTATTTTTGTTCATCCCCTCCCCTGTATTTTGAGTCCGTTTCAATTTAGTCCTTTTTACAGTCTTGTGTTTTTTCATGCATATTTTAATTTGATCACTGCTTTTTTAATTTTCTTCAATTTAACCATGTATTTGCCTTTACTCTTGTAATATATGTTAAATGTATGTTTTTTTGTGATTTTAATGTATTTTGTTTGTTTTCTAAATTGTATGATGGTATGTTTGGAATATGTATGTAGTATGTGGCCTTAACTTTGTTTTTTTATTAATTGTATGTTGTGGTTTGGGTTTTTGCAAGATTTAATGTAAAGTTTGTTTATTTTGTTATATGTAATCTAAGGTTTTATATAAAATATAGGCAAATGTGACTTTTAAAATATTTAACATAATTTAATTAATTAGTGGTGTTTTCTGGTATGACGTATAGAAACGTTGAAGAGATTGTTTATAAAAAATGTGATAAAAACGTCAATATGCTTAATAAGATATTAATGTTTTCAAGTGGTGTTAATTTGGCTTTGTTAGCAAGTCTTGTTTTAATATCTTCTAGTTTGGGATTTTGGGCCTTAGGGCTTTAGGTTGCTTGAGTTAGGTTCTTTTGGGCCTTTTTAGCTTAAGTTGGCTTGGGCTAGTTAGGTTAGTTTTTTAGTTTATTTTAATCGATTTAGTTGTTCCAGATCGTGTGCTAGCCTCATAGGGGCACGGTTTGCACAATTAGGTCGGTTTAGATTTAGAGCTTAAATTAGGTTTAGGGCTCTAATTGGTTTAATTAACTTTAATTCATCCTTGTCTTTTTAGGATGGATATTAAGTTCGTTAAGTCGGTTTAGCCACTCTCACCTTTTAAAATAAAATTAATATCACTTTTAGATGAGATAAAACAAGATAATCCATAATTTATTCGTGCCCCCTAATTATTTAGGATTTAAACAATTTAGAATTTAATACTAGAATCGTCTAATAAATAATTAGATCACTAATCAAGCTTCCATAATTCGAGCCTTTAAGTTAGGACCTTGAGTGGGCTTTTATGTGTTTATTTCCGAGCTCTTTTATGGCATGCATCTTATACTTGTCATTCACGAGACCATTAATAATTTAGCATGTTAATTGAATTTAATGTATACTAAAGGGAGGTATCAATTAACTCTTGTATTCGTGTCCAAACAGTCCAAACTTAATGGATGTCGACCGAATATTTGGGTTAATTTTCACCGTCTCTAGGTAAGCAGGAACATAAAAATGGAAGTACCATGACATAATCCTTTATTTGCTTGCATCATGCATAAAGGTGACGTACGGGATTCAAACCCTAAACTAACATAGTAGTCAATCTTATATGAAGTCGGTTTAATCTAGGGTTCGGTGTACCGTCAACCTTTTAATTAAATGCTTAATTAATTTCAAAGTCACGATTTGATAAAGCATGCACTATTTAATTCAAATTTTTATTTAAGAACGCTTAACTAAAATCCCTTTAGGTTTTAAATAATTTCTATCGAATAAAAGGCAACAAGTAATTTAGTGCCGATTTCTGGGAATGATGGGGGTGCTAACCCTTCCCCACACGTAACCAACTCCCGAACCCATTTTAAAGCAAATCTCTAGTTTTGTGGTGTCCGACCTACCTTAGTGGCCTGTGGCGACTCCAAATTTTTACTGTTTTCTAAAATTCAAATTTCCCCCTTTTAATAAACCAATTTCAAAAGACGAAACCCTTAAAAGTGTTTGGTTTTTAGAAAGAACCATTTCACAATGCAATTTATCAGGCTTTGATGACAATCATAATATCAATTATATAAATACATATGGCATGCTCTTCATTCATATTATAAGCATAATATCAATCATTATATCATCAATGCCAATATCAATATCATAATATCATGACAAAGCAATATCAATAATATTATGACAATAACAATACTGTGAAAATAACAATACTATGACAATAACAACATTGTGGTGACAACAATGCAGTGATTATATTTACTATTATATTAACACATATACTTCAATAATAGTTTTTAATAGTTTTATTGATGTCTTTATTAGTCTTTTTAGCATCATTCGCCTTGGAATATTTTTGGACATTGATAATTTTAGTTCGATAATCGATAATAAACAAGCTCAAAGCACAAAGCAATGGCTTGTTTCAATACGATATCAATAATTAAATGCTTCCGGTGCTCGTACTCTCTCCAACCAAACCTCCGCCTCGCCTAGGGTCGTCACCCTTGAGCCGTAGCTCATGGACCAATATCTCAATAGCAATATGCAATATTTTATCAATGCGATATCTTTATCAATGCCTATAACAGTGTCAATAGCAAAGTCAATAAATGTGTCAATGACAATATCAATTGCAATATTTTCACATCGATATTGATAACAATAATTCAATGTCAATAATTTGATGACAATATGCATACACCAATATCTCAATAGCAATATGCAATATCCAATATACAATAATCAATGTTTGATGCTCAATGATTCATTTAGCAATGTTTCAATGACTTCGATGACAACAACAACAATGCTTCGGACACGATTTCAATGTGAGACTTACCCCGGATTATCAATGGAGTCTACCTAGATATTCGATGCAATTTACCTTAAGACAATGTTAGCTATTCAAACAAAATCAATAACGATGAATTTGGAAAGGCTCGTCGCCTAATCCCGAGACTCCGGCTACACTCACCTCGATAATCCGAAGCTCCTACGGCTCCTGGATGACTATCCCTTTATTCCTAGCTTTTGATGGAGACGATGGGTTAGTCTTTTCCAATTCTTGAACTAGGAAAAACAATAAGTGATTATTAGAATCAATATGACAATATCGATACTTGGAATAACTATTCCCTATTAAACAAAAGCTTATCTTAAAGCTTTTAACTTGAAATTAGGCATTCAATGATAAAGAGGATCGATAATTGATTTAGGGTTTCCACTTACCTGATCGGTAGCTATGAATTGATATTCTTAATTCAAAGAAAGCCTAAGCTTAAGGGTCACAAACTGAGGGGTGTATGCTTAAGAGCTCAAGGTTGAAGGTGACAATGGTGGTGTGAGCTTGTTCTTTAAAACAAGAAGATGAATTAGTCTCGGTGAAAGCAAAACAAGGATGAGAACCCCTTTCTCCTATTTCAAAATAACTACAATTCTAATCATTTTCCCATCTCACCAAGGACCAATGAGGTGGTTTCCCTCAACCAAAGGTAAGCTATAAAAATAATAATTTCTACCTTTTCTTTACCCTTTCAACTTTTTATCAATTCAAGGAAAATGATGACTATTAGCCATCCTTTCTAGCCAGCTTCCACGTGGGAAGAACAAACTCAAGTAGGTGAGTCATCACCACTTCATTTTCTTTCAATTAAACCTTTGAACGTATTCGAATCAAGGTATCCGTTTTGAAACAAGTGAAGCTATATCGAAACGGCTATGTAAAAGTCCAAAAGTTAGTTAATATTGTTGGAACTGTATCGAAACACCCTATAATCGTTTCAAAACGCCTTACCTAGGCCGTTCCTGTACGGATCTTACTGTGTCGAAATGCCCAACTATAAAATATCATTTAGGGCATTTCCAAGGAGATCCTTAACTAAGAATAAGTACAACTAAGGTCCCTTAACAATATAATCTATAATTTAGGCGGTAAAGATACGATAATTAAACATTCTAATATCAACATCCGATCATCGGAATCCAATTTTGACTAGCGCCTTTTTTTGGTGTTACAAAATCTAAATATTTTGACTCCTCAATGGAAAAAATCACGTAATTGAACTAAGATGTCAATGAGTAAAGATTTTTTTCGACTACAATCATTTTTTCGACTACAATCACATATTCTATCCCCCCCCCCCCAATATTCTCATCTTGATCATGATGGCCATCGTTCTTGAGAAGAAGTCAGAAATGGTCTCTCCAAATTGTATCTAATGAAGTTCAAACTCTAAGAAAAGTTCTTAAAGTTGTCTCGTTGCTCTAGTTGATCCTTGAAATTTCTTTTTCATCGATCTCAAATTTTTTTTGATGTGTCTTTGCAAATGATGGTTTTCAAGATTGAACGATGAATTGCTTCAAAAAGATAATTCTTTGCCTTAAGGTCTTCCAATTTTAGTGAGTCAATTTTTAGTCGTTGTGCACCTATTGCTATTGTGCCCTAAGCCAACTCCGATATTCTTATAGAGACGACTTGCCAATACTCCTTGAATCTGAGAAAATTTTCTATCAACATACTTCAATGATCGTAGTGACCATTAAAGTGAGGAATTTTTTTTACAAAACTATTAGAGGCCATTTTAGTTGAATAAAGAAAGAAAACAACTTGTTGTTTACCGTTAATTTAACCCGAATCTGATACCACTGTTATGTGAACAACATATTATAAAAAAGAAAAAAGATAATTTGGGAGGAATATGTGACTTGTTATTCATGAAGAAAATAATCTCTTTAAATAGGTTGTACAACTAGCAAATCAAGAAAAAAATGCAACTAACTCCTAAAATCTTAGAAAGCATAACAATTTAATCACAAATAACTACTTCATGTTGACCATGTTCATACTAAACTATTGCAAAAGTCTAACACTTTCATCTTTGTTGTAGTTCAAATTTCTCTTGCAAAATCCCCTAACCACTGTTTTTTCCTTTAAACTCATCACAATCGTAGTCCAAACTGTTATCATTTAAGAACTGCTGCCAATGGTGGCGCCTGAAAATCTCACTTTATATTCCCATTTCTCTCCCTCCATGCTACTCAAAACCATACAACTGTAGCTGCCTCCCATCTCTCAATAGTCAACCATTTCTTATAAAAACTCAAACTTTCGTTCCCATACTACCCTTTTACCATTTCATGCGTGAGAAGCAACGATGATGTCTTTGTAAGTAGTGGAAGAGAACAGTGCCAGGTTTTGTTACTAAATGCAAATTTGAGACAAGTTTTAAGGGCTTCAAATAAGAGTACTTTTGGCATGGCTTAAAAAACATCTTTTGCTTAAAAAAGGTTACTTTTTACCCATAAACAATGCCAAACACTTCTAAATTTGTGTAAAAAAAAACTTAAAAAAGTCATTTTTCACCCAACCTCAAAAGCTAAGATTTCTAGCTTTTGGAGTGAAAAAATCACTTTTAGTTATTAAGTTACTTTTTTATCTTTAATTATTACCTCTAAAAGTAACTTAGTTATATGTTTAATAAGAGAAAGCAGGAAGGTGTGTTCGATCTTATTAAATTGGATAAATTATACATCTGGTCACTTAGTTATAGGTTTAATAACATGCAAGTCACTCTTCTACTAAAAGTAACAATTGAGTCGCTCAATTATAGGTTTCGGAACAAACAAATTACTTTTCTTCTAAAAATAACAATTCAGTCATTTAATTATAGGTTTGAAAACAAACATGCCCCTCAATTATAATTTTGTGACAAACATATCACTCTTTCATTAAAATTGAAATATGAGTTTGGTATAATAATTTTAGTCCTTAAAACTTATGAATTCTTTTAATTTGGTCCAAATTTGAAATAATTCAATAAACTTAATCCTTCGTATTTAAAAATTCTAGTAGTGAAGTGATTATATCTGTCAAACTATCACATTTGTTGATTATCGAGTTGAAAACAATAGTATGGAGTGTGGTAAGTGGTTGGAAGGTAGATGAACCGAACAAGAATAAGTATAGCATCGAAATGATAGTTTAGTAGCTGAAGCAGAAGTAAGTGCAGATGAAATTGGAAAAAACTAATATGTTCGATGGTTAGTTGAAATTCCAATTCAATTTAAAATAGGGATACGTGTGCTTTGGATCTTCGAAGTTTTTAAAAATTATCTAAAAATAAGGCTTAAGTGGCAAATAAGTGTTCAAATTATACTTTTTTTAGATAGGTGCCCAAAGTATTTTTTTATGTCAAACAGGTGCTTAACGTTTCCAACGTTACTCAAATTGGTGCCCACTGTCAACGTCCGTTAATTTTCATCGTTAACTAACACGTGTCAGTTTCTTAAATTTCTGAAATAAAAAATAATAAAATAAAATATTTTCTTTATTACACAAAATAGCCCAAAAAATTGAAATCCCTAACACCCCAAACCCAAATCCTGATTTCGCCGTTGATTGCCATGTCGCTCCCACCACATCCGTCGCCGGACTATCACGACAATTTACCCCACCACCTTGTTGTTGAAAATCGAGCGACGTTGTGCGAAATGTTGAATGGTTCATTCAAATAATTCGTGAAGAACGACGACATAACGGACGATGAACGGTGTGTGGTTCATTCGGCGTGGGGAGTGCGCTTTAGCCCGTCGCTGGAAACGCGACCGACGCCGATGGTAGTGGACGAATTTGGGGGGTTTAGGGATTTGCAGACTATTTTGGGATTATTTGAAAATTTTAAAAATTCTGATTTATTTAAAAAAAATAAAATTTAGAAAATATTTAATACCGTCACGTGTCATATTTTGATTGGCTAACAGAATATTTTTAACGGACAGTCACGACGGACACTTATTTAAGTAACGTTAAGAACGTTAGGCACATGTTTGACATAAAAAAATACTTTAGACAACCATTTAAGCCAAAAAGTAATTATAAATAATATATAACGGTGAACCTAACAAGTGGTCCAAGTGAAAAAATAGATGATGTTCATCTGAGAGACTTGGGTTCAATAACAAAGTGTGCAATGTGTGTACTTTGTCAATGAATTAAAAATAACTATGACCAGATTCTACCCTATAATCATCTTTAGACTATTAGTAAATAATATATAACAATGTGTAATATTATTAATGCATAAATATATATAATACTCATTTAGAATTTTTCATCATTAATATCGCAATAAGAATCTAATCATTATAATATTGTAGTACTACATTATCTTTATCTGTTAAATTTTAAAATTGACATAATTATTTAATTTTAAATTAATATTAATAATACAATTTATTGGAATTTGACGAGAGTGGAGGATATCTTCGCCAAATATTCTCTTTTGAGAATTTATCTGAAAAACATTCTCTAAGAACAATATTTAGAAAATTACTCTCATTCGGCACACGTAAGGGTAAATTACATTATGTAGGATGTGATTTTTAAACTCGCGTTCTACAGACAGGGGTGAAGCCGGGATTCAAAAGTTAAGGGGCTGGAAAAAAATTAAGAATATAAAAAGCCCTTGAACTATTGACAAAAAATCAATCACGTCCCTAAACTTTTTTGCACTCAATTAAGCATTTGAATCAATTTTGACTATTAAATCTTGATAGTTTTTTTTGGATTTGTTGGTGTAGTGCGTTGTACTAGTGTCTCAACTTGACATTTCAAAATAATATTTTATTTAAAACTTGTTTAAAAATTTTAAAATTCTAAAAACCATATATATATATATATATATATTATTGAAGAAATCTGTAAATACAACATGATAGAACTATAGTGTATCATGTGTTAGTAATATCTAAAGAAAAAATGTCAAGATTTAATGGTGAAATAGCTTAATTAATTCAATTTCTTGGTTCAAGAGCTGAATTGAGTGTAAAAAAATGTTTAGCGGTGTAATTGATTTTCTTCAAAAGTTCAAGGACTTTTTACACCTAAGCCCTAAAAAGAATAAAAGACTGAAAAATGTTATCTAGAGATGGGCACGGGTCGGGTCGGGCCGGGTTTTTGGCCCACCCGAACCCGACCCGAAAATATTAACCCTAAACCCGAACCAGACCCGACCCGACCATATCTTTTAAAAAACCCGACCCGACCCGACCCGACCCGAAAATAATTACCTTAAACCCGACTCCGACCCGACCCGACCTATATAAAAAAAATCAATTTTAGGGACTAAATTGTAAAAAAAAATAATTTTAAGAGACTTAATTGTAAAAAATAATAAAATTAAGGACTAAATTGTAAATTAAAAAACAATTTTAAGGACCTAATTATAAAAAAAATATATATAGAAAAGGGGTATTATTACAAATATCCCTAAAAAATTTAGGGGAAAATCACACTATTAGTCCCGGGTCGGGTCGGGTAGGATTTTTTCACCCTAAAACCCGAACCCGACCCGACCCGACCCGACCTCACCCTATACAAAAACCCGACCCGACCCGAACCCGATTTTTTCACAAAAATATCCGACCCGATCGGGCCGGGTCGGGTCGGAACCCGTCGGGTCCGGGTTCCGTGCCCATCCCTAATGTTATCAACCAGATTCCATTCACTAACTTCAAGTAAAACAAACTTAATTTCATGTACACACTTTACCACTAAGACAACACTCACTCTATAATATTAAAATAAGTAAAATAAAATATAATTTAAAATTCTACGGGGGCTAAATTAATAAAAGAATGGACTGTAAGGGTGAACAACGGGGCCTGGCCCCTGCCAGCCCCCATATGGCTTCACCCATGTCTACAGGACGCGAATTTCGTCCGATGTGGATTATATTATCCGATATTTTTTTAAAATAAATAAATTTAAATCGCGTTCTACAGGACGCAACTTCTATAAGAATTTCGAACGACTCATCGCGATAAGATGAGGTCGGGTTTTGTGGGTCGCGATTTCTGCGGTAATAAATTGCATCAGTTAGAAATTTATTTATTGCGTTAGGGTTATGAAGAAGTCGCGTTCTATAGGGTGCGATTTACGAAAGTCACGTCCTGCATGACGTGATTTTCATTCAATAGTCACACCCTAACCGGTGTGATTTCCACTATAAATTGGTCCTCACCCTCCCCTTTTACCCCACACCAAAAAATTCACTCTCTCTCAAATCTACTTTCTTTCAATTTCTCGGTTGATTTTTCGTGTTTGATATAATGACGGGATTGATAAGATTGAATCACAAGAACGTGTTTGATTATCATCGGAGAAATGTAAGTTTTATCTAGCTTTATTTATTTTTTATTTTACTATATATTGTTAATTATACATACATATTTTTTATATTCTTTTATATAGTTTAATTTATACATACAAGTTTATTTTTTAGAATGGGATGGAACGACGTCTGGAAGTATCTTACAATCAGATGGCGAGATCACCCGACTTGTTGATCCAATGGTACATAGAGGAGGTCAGTTTTTTGCATGTATCCAAAAATTTTCGCGGTGCGAAAATGGACATTGATTTGGTAAACGCTCTTTTGAAGAGATGAAGGCTGGAGACACACACATTCCATCTTCCTTACGGCGAGGTGACGATTACCCTGGAGGACGTATCCCATATCTTAGGTTTGTCTATTGATGAAGAGGCTATCACTGGTCACGGTACTGAAGATTGGAATGACCTATGTTTGAATGGGCTAGGGGCTGCGCCATAGTAATTTTAGGATGGAAAAATAAATTTATTGTGGTTGCGGAATAATTTTGGAGATGTACCCACTAACGCAAGCGAAAATGTGAAGAAGGTAACAATAATTTTTTGGTTAATATTATTGAAATAATATTTTTTTTACATATGCTAATATATATATATATATATTGTATTGCCGGCATATGCTCGCGTTTATATTTTACAGATGATCGGCGGAGTATTGATGCCTGACAAAACCCAGAACAAGGTTCACACAATGTGGTTGGGACATTTGCAGAATTTTGAAGATGCCGATAAATTGAGCTAGGGATCTGCGGTTTTGGCCACTCTATTTAGGGAGATGTGCAAGAACACCGATCCAAAAAAGTATTGCATCGGAGGTTGTTTGGTGTTGCTCCAGTTTTGAGCGTGGCGGAGAATGCCATTTTACGTCCTATGTTTGGCCTACTCCATATGTTTTTTCGCGGGCTGGAAGTAAGAAAAGAGTTAATTTTTTAATATACGTAGTATTATAATTAAAATTATCTTCTTCTTTTGTAGGTGGACTGCTCCTTTAACTCATGTTAGTGTTGTGAAGGGCCTGGAGGTTATCAGATAGGATATTGAGAATTTTTCGAAAGATAAGGTAACACTTTGGTGTATTTATATAAAATAAATTTTACATTTAACTATATGTATTATCTTTTTTTAATATACGCATTATATATTGTACAATTTTTATAGACATCGTACGCGAATCCGGAAGTGCACCACTGCATCTTGGAATTTTCGGCTGAGACGAAGCTTCTTTGGACGGCTTCTGTACCACTCGTTTGCTATGCCACAGTTGAGTGGCATCTAAGCGACCGCGTCTTATGGCAGTTTGGTTGTTTCCAACGTATCCTAGTGGAGCCTCCAAATCTGGATGAGTTGGACAAACTCACTCGACAAGGGAAGCCCGAGGTAATAAATATTTATATGCATACCGCATTCTTTTATTAACTCGAACGTAATTGATATCTAAAATGAATAATAAATTTTTTGATTGTCTGATAGGTTGATTGGTCGGTGTACCACCACGCCTATATTTCTCACTGGAGGGACAGGGCGAATCGGCGATGGCAACCCCAGAGTGACTACCGTATGTTTGATACAATGGTCAGCGATTTACGAGGACTAGTTGACGGCGAATAGGAAGTCGTTTATTCTGACTTGAGAGGAAGGGGTAGTTGTTTACGGCGACAACAATGCAACCACCCACGGTCTCATCGTTCGAGGGGGAGGGGAGAACGAAACACCTCCGACGGTGCGTCATCATTGGCGAGAAGCCGTGGTCCTGCCTCTAAAGCACTGCCACAATCAGATGCTACCCCACCACTGATGCGACCACAACTAACCCAGTGTCCGAGCCAAGGTTATTTAATGCCTTTTGTGTCAGACCCTTTTGCTCAATTTACAGCGATGATGAGTGGTGTCTCGAGCTATCCTGTAGCCTATGTGCCCTACGTGCCCTTCATGTAGTTCCCCTGATGTCAGCCGCATTTGGAACCGGGATTGTCCAACAAACGCCGCCATAGTCCATTTTCTACCTTAGTGGGCCCAATGGAACGGGCGATACTGCGGGAGCTAGAACCGGAGATGATGGTGTTGACGCTAATGACGACGACAATGTCAATGATGGTGCAAAAGTTGGCGCGTTTTAACGAAGCTTTAAAGAACGTTAAAAATTTTAATATAATTTACATATTATTTGGGACTGCGATAACATCACTACCATCAGAAAAACATTGCATACAGCTCAGGCTCAAGGGGCCACCCTGAACAAAACTGTAGGTGAGATTCCACCATCATTTCGACATCAGCGTCGTCCACAATGTCGAATAATGAGTATGTTAATGGTTCTAACGACATCGCCATTCGAATCATCAACAGTTCCAGCTTTTTCCCGAGACTATGTGGAACATGTTTCTTCACTTCATTCATCAACTTCTCATACGATAAGTTGTATGGAAGCGGAAGCAATATAGTACTTGAGGACTTAAATACGACGCCGAGAGATGCATCATCGATTATCTGCCCATCTTAGTATACCAAAGCTGTGATAGTTTCTCATCTCGACATATTATATCAATCGAAGTCCTTACAACGTAAATTCCAACCTTTAACGGACCAAAATTTTTATGTTTTTCTCCCTGTTGTGAAATTCATTACGGTGTCTATATATATTGAAGAAATTGCATCCTATTTGCAACGGATACTCTGACACAGCCGGAATCATGACAGGATGGGCTAAAGTCGCGTTCTACAAAACACGACTTCTTTGAGGAATTAGAAAGCTGGAGAAACTCGTGTTCTATAAAATGCGAGTTCTCTGTACCGTGTCCTGTAAAGCTGGCACCACTCGCGTTTTGTAAAACGAAAGTTATGCTTTTATCCTTGTTTTAAAATTCATTTTGGTATATATATATATATATGTAACACCCGAGTTTGGGGGTCGGGTGAAAATAATATTAAAATAATGTTTCGGGTTTCGATTTCACAATTAGAATAATAAAATCTTATTTTGGGCCTCAGGTTTTCAAAACAAATAATTTATGTTGGACATGTTTTGACTTTTTAAGCCCAATTCCATGGAAATTGGAAATTTAGATAGCTATTCTCATTAATGGCATTATGGTAATTAAATGAACTTTCAATTAAAATCCTTTTTAATTTTAAAACACCCTTTATTTCATCTCCTTCCCTCTTCACTTCCCCATTTCAACGATATTGGAGCTCTTCTCTTCAAAATCACTATTCCATCACATCCTTTGCTCCTTGTTGGTGATTTTCAAAAGGTAATTACATTTTTGACTTGGCCTCATCTTCCCCTTCATTTTGGTACCATTAGTTTTCATTGAAACCATGTATTTTGTATTTTGGTTTTTCAGAGTTTTTGTTAAAGGTTGAAGTTTTATGGATTGTTAACAAAGCTTTTGATTTATTATTGTTAAATACGTTGTTTGTGAACCATAAGGTCCAACATATGTGAATTTTAAAGAGTTTTATATAGATTCCCGGATTTGGGTTTTGAGGGGTTTTTGGAAGGGTTTAAGTTGAGTTTTGGGGTTGCTATGTGTTGGAAATTGAGGGCTGATATTAGTATGATAGTTAGGGGTTGTTTTGGGAGCATTTAAGTGTGTTAAAAAGGTTGAAATCAAGGGTTACGGACTGTGATAAAGGGCTGCTCGGGATTGAAGTTTTGGGAGTTGATACTAGCTTGAAATCTTGTGTTTATGTGCTTGAATTGTGTTCCGGGTTACTACTTTGAATTGTGGACTGATTTGTGGCTATTTTAATTGTGTTGGGATGATTTGAACCAAGGAATTTAGTTGGTGAAGCTTCGGGGACGAATCCGGAGATTTTGGAATCTTGGTTGATAAATGTCATATGTATGCTTTCTTGTGCCAAGACGAGTCTTAATTTGCATCTATAGTTGTGGTTTGGGGTCCTTAATTGTAATTTTTGAGTGTTGCAGTGCAGGGCGTATCGGTACGCCCAAGGGCCGTATCGATACGGTTTTGCACTTAGTGGCTCAGTTTAAGCCTAGTGTACCGATACGCGTGGGCGTATCGATACGCCAAAGCCTCACTTAAAATCTGAGATTTTAACGAGATTTTGTCGTATCGGTACGGGTCTAGGGTGTATCGGTACGGTCTTGTATCGTTGAATGTTAGAAGTTGACCAGTCAGGGCGTATCGGTACGGTCAACCTGTGTACCAATACAGTCTCCCTGGTTTGACCTTGGGTTGTTGACCTAGTCAAGGTGTATCGATACCCTCTCTTAGTGTATTGATACGACCTGCTTAATAAATAAAAATGGACTCTTTTTCATTAGTTCGCTTGGTTGTTCGCATCGCTTGTTGTCCTTCCGCTGTCGTGTAATGTATAGGATGTATGAATGCCTCTAGACAAGATAAAAATAAAAAGAAATTTCTTAAGGTTGCTAACTGAAGTGGGGTCCTAGTGGGTTTCATTTCGGTTTTCCCCGTGTAGCCCACTCAAACCGGTCAGCCATCCAGACCGAGACGAGGGGGTTATATTTAGTGGTATCAGAGCTTGAGGTTTCTGAGACCTTGGGTAGGTAAGTGAGGTAAGTTGATGTGTTATGATGTTTCTTTGTTTTGATGAGTGTTTTATCTTGAATGATCGAATGTTTGCTTGCTAGTATGGTGTTTGAAAGCATGTTTCAGTGGCTATTTCTGGTTGGGTTAAGGGTTAGTCAAATGTCCCCATTGTTAGGTATTGTTGTCAAAAAGGAAAATTGTTTTGGTTTAACGAGCTTGAGAACCAGAGTCCTTGCCCTTTTGCTAACCTAAAGTTTTACTTGTTTGTTGTGTGTTTATTGTTTTAGGTCTTGTTTTGCTATGGTGAGACCAAGGGGGCGACCTAGAGCGGGTGACTAGGCACCCGAAGGTGAGCCTCCTGCTCCTGCTCCCGGTGGTAATGGAGTGGGTGGTGAAGGTGATGTGCCTCAGGCTGGTGCTCAAGTCAGAGGTGATGGTAATGGGCCTCAGGTCGGGGCTAATGTTGGAGGTATTGGGGCTCAGGTGGGTCAGAATCCAGCGGGCGCGGACATGATCCAGCTGCTTCAGACTATAGCCGGAGTATTTTAGACAGTATTGGCCGCTGCAGTAGCACCCCAGGGTGCGGAGACATGATTACCCCTAGAGAGGCTACATAACTTGGAAGCAGTTGAGTTTCTTAGATTAACTCCCGAGGGTTTGGAGGGGTGGCTTGAGTGCACTACTCGCATCTTGGGCCAGATGGAGTGTTCAGATGCCCGTAAGTTAGGTTGCATCGTCTTCTTGCTTCAGTGGGACGCTTATACTTGGTGGACCACTGTTACCTCAAGTATGGCCGAGGCGGATATCACATGGGAGTTCTTCAGAAATGCCTTCAAGAGGAAGTACCTTGGAGTCCGGTACTTAGATCAAAAAAAGAGAGAGTTTATGGTTTTGGTTCAAGGTAATAAGACTGTGTCTAAATACGAGGTTCAGTTTGTGAGATTGAGCCAGTATGCACCAGAGTTGGTCCCGAATGAGAGGGAGCGGTATGAGTGTTTCAGATATGGGTTGACTATAGATGTGAAGACCTACATGCTTGCCTCCGACTACACCGAGTTCGATGTCTTAATCTCTAGGGCCAAGGATATAGAGCAGAACCTAGGCTCTAGAGCACATGCAAGTGGGTTCGACTCCAGAAATAGACATGAAAACTGGGATAGAGATCATGCCAAGAGGCATAAGGATAGGAGATACCATCCGGATTCGAGGCACAGGGGTGGTAACTATGGTCAGGGCCATCAGGGCCAAAGAGCTGTGTATATCGTGCAAAAGTTGGCGCATTTTAACGAAGATTTAAAGAACGTTAAAAATTTAAATATAATTTACATATTATTTGGGACTCCGATAACATCACTACCATCAGAAAAACATTGCATACAACTCGGGCTCAAGGGCCCACCCTGAACAAAACTGTAGGTGAGATTCCACATTCATTTCGACATCAGCGTCGTCCACAATGTCGAATAATGAGTATGTTAATGGTTCTAACGACATCGCCATTTGAAACATCAATGGTTTCAGATTTTGCCCGAGACTATGTGGAACATGTTTCTACATTTCATTCATCAACTTCTCATACGATAAGGTTTATGGAAGCGGAAGCAATATAGTACTAGAGGACTTAAATACGACGCCGAGAGATGCATCATCGATTATCTGCCCATCGTAGTATACCAAAGCTGTGATAGTTTCTCATCTCGACATATTATATCAATCGAAGTCTTTACAAAGTAAATTCCAACCTTTAACGGACCAAATTTTTTGTATTTTTCTCCTTGTTGTAAAATTCATTACGGTGTCTATATATATTGAAGAAATTGCATCCTATTTGCAATGAATACTCTGACACGACCGGAATCATGACACGACTGGCTAAAGTCGCGTTCTACAAAACACGACTTCTTTGAGGAATTAGAAAGCTGGAGAAACTCGTGTTCTATAAAATGCGAGTTCTCTGTACCGTGTCCTGTAAAGCTGGCACCACTCGCATTTTGTAAAACGAGAGTTTTGCTTTTATCCTTGTTGTAAAATTCATTTTGGTGTGTATATATATATATATATATATGTAAAACCCGGGATTGGGGGTCGGTGAAAATAATATTAAAACAATGTTTCGGGTTTCGATTTCACAATTAGAATAATAAAATATTATTTTAGGCCTCAAGTTTTGAAAACAAATAAATTATGTTGGACATATTTTGATTTTTTAAGCCCAATTCCATGGAATTTGGAAATTTAGATAGCTATCCTCATTAATGGCATTATGGTAATTAAATAAACATTCAATTAAAACCCTTTTTAATTTTAAAACACCCTTTATTTCATCTCCTTCCTTCTTCACTTCCCCATTTCAACAATATTGGAGCTCTTCTCTTCAAAATCACTATTCCATCACATCCTTTGCTCATTGTTGGTGATTTTCAAAAGGTAATTACGTTTTTGATTTGGCCTCATCTTCCCCTTCATTTTGGTACCATTAGTTTTCATTGAAACCATGTATTTTGTATTTTGGTTTTTCAGAGTTTTTGTTAAAGGTTGAAGCTTTATGGATTGTTAACAAAGCTTTTGATTTATTATTGTTAAATACGTTGTTTGTGAACCATAAGGTCCAACATATGTGAATTTTAAAGAGTTTTATATGGATTCCTGGATTTGGGTTTTGAGGGATTTTTCGAAGGGTTTTAAGTTGAGTTTTAGGGTTGCTATGTGTTGAAAATTGAGGGCTGATGTTAGTATGATAGTTAGAGGTTGTTTTGGGAGCATTTAAGTGTGTTAAAAAGGTTGAAATCAAGGGTTATGGACTGTGCTAAAGGGCTGCTCGGGATTGAATTTTTGGTAGTTGATACTAGCTTGAAATCTTGTGTTTATGTTCTTGAATTGTGTTCCGGGTTACTACTTTGAATTGTGGACTGATTTGTGTCTATTTTAATTGTGTTGGGATGATTTGAAGCAAGAAATTTAGTTGGTGAAGCTTCGGGGATGAATCCGGAGATTTTGGAATCTTGGTTGATAAATGTCATATGTATGCTTTCTTGTGCCAAGGCGAGTCTTTATTTGCATCTAGAGTTGTGGTTTGGGGTCTTTAACTGTAATTTTTGAGTGTTGCAATGCAAGGCGTATCGGTACGCCCAAGGGCCGTACCGATACGGTGTTGCACTTAGGGGCTCAGTTTAAACCTAGTGTACCGATACACGTGGGCGTATCGATACGCCAAAGCCTCACTGAAAATCTGAGATTTTAACGAGATTTTGGCGTATCTATATGGGTCTAGGGTGTATCGGTACGGTCTTGTATCGTTGACTGTGAGAAGTTGACCAGTTAGGGCGTATCAGTACGGTCAACCTATGTACCAATACGGTCTCTCGGGTTTGACCTTGGGTTGTTGACCTAGTCAAGGCGTATCGATACCCTCTCGTAATGTATCGATACGGCCTGCTTAATAAATAAAAATAGACTCTTTTTCATTAGTTTGCATGGTTGTTCGCATCGTTTGTTGTCCTTCCGCTGTCGTGTCACGTACAGGATGTATGAATGCATCTAGACAAGATAAAAATAAAAATAAATTTCCTAGGGTTGCTAACCGAAGTAGGGCCCTAGCGGGTTTCATTTCGATTTTCCCCGTGTAGCTCACTCGGACCGGTCATCCGTCCAGACCAGGATGAGGGGGTTACATTTAGTGGTATCAGAGCCTGAGGTTTCTCAGACCTCGGGTAGGTAAGTGAGGTAAGGTGATGTGTTATGACGTTGCTTTGTATTGATGCGTGTTTTATCTTGAATGCTCGAATGTTTGCTTGCTAGTATGGTGTTTAAAAACATGTTTCAGTGGCTTTTTCTGGTTAGGTTAAGGGTTAGTCAAATGTCCCCATTGTTAGGTATTGTTGTTAAAAAGGAAAATTGTTTTGGTTTAACGAGCTTGAGAACCAGAGTCCTTGCCCTTTTTCTAACCTAACGTTTTCCTTGTTTGTTGTGTGTTTATTGTTTTAGGTCTTGTTTTGCTATGGTGAGACCAAGGGGGCGACCTAGAGCGGGTGACCAGGCACCCGAAGGTGAGCCTCATGCTTCTGCTCCCGGTGGTAATGGAATGGGTGGTGAAGGTGATGTGCCTCAGGCTGGTGCTCAAGTCGGAGGTGATGGTAATGGGCCTCAGGCTGGGGCTAATGTTGGAGGTGTTGGGGCTCAGGCGGGTCAGGGTCCAGCGGGCGCGGACATGATCCAACTGCTTCAGACTATAGCCAGAGTATTTCAGACAATATTGGTCGGTGCACAAGCTGCAGCACCACCCAGGGTGTAGGGACATGATTACCCCTAGAGAGGCTACGTAACTTGGAAGCAGTTGAGTTTCGTGGATTAACTCTCGAGGGTTTGGAGGGGTGGCTTGAGAGCACTACTCCCATCTTGGGCCATATGGAGTGTTCAGATGCCTGTAAGTTAGGTTGCATCGTCTTCTTGCTTCATAGGGACGCTTATACTTGGTGGACCAGTGATACATCTGGTATGGCCGAGGCGGATATCACATTGGAGTTCTTCATAAATGCCTTCAAGAGGAAGTACCTTGGATTCCGGTACTTAGATCAAAAGAAGAGAGAGTTTATGGCTTTGTTTCAAGGTAATAGGACCGTGTCTAAATACGAGGTTCAGTTTGTGAGATTGAGCCAGTATGAACCAGAGTTGGTTCCGAATGAGAGGGAGCGGTGTGAGTGTTTCAGATATGGGTTGACTATAGATGTAAAGACCTACATGCTTGCCTCCGACTACACCGAGTTCGATGTCTTAATCTCTAGGGCCAAGGATGTAGAGCAAAACCTAGGCTCTAGAGCACGTGCTAGTGGGTCTGACTCTGGAAAGAGACATGCAAACTGGGATAGAGATCATGCCAAGAGGCATAGGGATAGGAGATACCAGCCGGATTCGAGGCACAAGGGTGGTAACTATGGTCAGGGCCATCAGGGCCAAGGAGCTATTATGCACACACCTGAGTACAATAGGTGTGGGAGACGCCACCAGGGCGAGTGTGCGGGTACCTTTGGGCCGTGTTGGAACTGTGGGTCTCGAGACCACATGAGGCGTAACTGTCCACACCCGGCTAGGAGCAGACCGGCTCTAGCTAGGGGCTTTGAGCATAAGAGAGGTCGTGGGCGCGATCGCGGAAACTTTCAGCCAAGGAATGAGGGTTAGAGGCACTTGGCTCATGTAGTAGTAGTCCAGCCCCGAGGGAGGAGTACCGGCTAGGGTGTATGCTCAGCGAGAGGCTGGGAATGATACTAATGTCATTGCAGGTAATTTCTCATTACAGTCTTTGAGTTTTCTTTCTTTGATATATTCGGGGTCAACACATTCGTATATTTTGGGTGAGAACGCAAGGTCGTTAGGGTTACCATGTGATTGGTTAGAGGTAGGTGTAAATGTCACTAGCTCTTTTGGTGATACAGTGGTAGTTAGGAAAGTGTATAGGAGGTGTCCCTTGATGGTTCAGGGCCACGTGTTTTCGGTCGATATGATGGAGTTACCCTTTTACGGTTTTGATGTGATCTTGGTCATGGATTGGCTCGTAGAGCATAGAGCTAGGGTTGACTTCGAGACCAAGAGAGTCTCCTTGAGGCTTACCGGTGACTTTGAGGTTGTGGTAGTTGGTGAGAACGTTAGGTTCTTGTCCAATGTGGTTTCGGCTTTGGAAGCTCAGAAGATTTTGAGTTCGGGGTGTCAGGCTTACTTGGCTTATGTAATGAATCCAGATATGAGTGAGTTGAGACCTCAAGACATCAGAACAATATGCGATTTTCCGAGTGTTTTTCCGGAAGAGCTACCAGGCTCTCCTCAGGACAGAGCAGTTGAGTTTTCTATTGAGACGTATTCTGATTCTGCACCAGTGTCGATTGCTCTGTACAGAATGGCACCGAAAGAGTTGAAAGAGTTGAAGACACAGCTTCAGGAGTTGACTGATAGAGGCTTCATTAGGTCTAGTATTTCTCTGTGAGGTGCTCCAGTCTTGTTTGTGAAAAAGAAAGATGGTAGCATGATGATGTGTATAGATTATAGGCAGTTGAATAAGGTGACAGTGAAGAACAAATATCCTTTGCCTAGGATAGTTGACTTGCTAGACCAGTTAAGAGGTGCTTCGGTGTTTTCGAAGACTGACTTGAGGTCTGGGTACTACCAGTTGAAGGTAAAGGATGTGGACATACCGAAGACGACTTTTCGTACACGTTATGGACATTATAAGTTTTTGGTGATGCCTTTTGGGTTGACTAACGCTCCGGCAGCCTTCATGGATATAATGAACCGTGTGTTCCATGAGTTCTTGGACAAGTTTGTGGTAGTGTTCATAGACGACATCTTGGTATATTCTGGGACCGAGGAGGAGCATGATGAGCATTTGCGGTTAGTACTTCTGACCCTACTTGAGAATCAGTTATATGCCAAGCTAAGCAAATGTGAGTTTTGGATTAGGGAGGTAGTCTTCCTAGGTCAAGTGATATCGGCTAGTGGGATTAGTGTGGATCCCAAGAAGATAGAAGCTATAGTGAATTGGAAACAACCGAAGTCAGTGACAGAAATCCATAGTTTCCTAGGTTTGGCGGGTTATTATAGGAGGTTTGTTGAGGGGTTTTCTAGAATAGCGGCTCCGTTGACTAAGTTTCTATAGAAGAATGTTTCGTATGAGTGGTCAGATGCAAGACAAGAACGTTTGAGAAATTGAAGAAAGCTTTGACCGAAGCCCCTATCTTGATTTAGCCTAAACCGGGGAGAGAGCTTGTGATTTACAGTGATGCATCCTATGTAGGGCTAGGGTGTGTGCTTATGCAAGAGGGTAAGGTGGTAGCATATGCTTCACGACAGTTGAAAGTTCATGAGAAGAATTATCCCACCCATAATATAGAACTAGCCGCAGTGGTGTTCGCATTGAAGATTTGGAGACACCATCTTTATGGTGAGAAGTGCACCGTGTACACTGACCACAAGAGTTTGAAGTATTTGATGTCTCAAAGGTAGTTGAACTTCAGGCAACGTAGGTGGTTAGAGCTTCTTAAGGATTATGATCTCACAATAGAGTACCATCTGGGTAAGGCAAACGTAGTGGCTGAGGCCTTGAGTAGAAAAGTGGTCGTTGAGTTGCGAGCTATGTTTGCGAGGTTGAGTGTGTCTAAGGATGGTGGGTTGATAGTTGAGCTTCAGGCTAAGCCTTCATTAGTTCAGTTAATTCGAGAGAAGCAGTTGCGAGATGAGTCTTTGGCACCTCACGTGTAAGATATAGCCGAAGATAGGCCAACCAAGTATTGTTTTGGTGAGAACGGGATCCTATGTTACAAGGATAGAATAGTGGTTCCGAAGGATGCCGAGTTGAGGCGTACGATCTTGAATGAAGCTCACAATAGTCCTTTTTCTTTGCATCCGGGTAGCACGAAGATGTATCGAGGGTTAAAAGAAGAGTACTACTGGGTTGGTTTGAAGAAGGACGTGGCCAAGTTTATCAGTAGATGTATGGTTTGTCAGAGGGTCAAGGCCGAGCATCAGTTCCCCTCAAGATTGTTACAGCCATTGAAGATTCTGGAATGGAAGAGGGAACGTATCACCATAGACTTTGTGTCGGGGCTACCGTTGACTCCTTCGAAGAAGAATTCAGTGTGGGTGATCATGGATTTGTTTACTAAGTGTGCCCACTTCATACCAGTTCATACCACATATACTTTAGACAAGTTGGCCGATCTATATATCTGTGAGATATTGAGGCTACATGGGGTACCTAAGTCTATTGTGTCGGACCGAGATCCGAGATTTACAGCTAGATTTTGGGAGTGTTTGCATCGAGCTTTGGGTACTTGGTTGAACTTCAGCACTTCGTATCATTCGCAGGCGGATGGTCAGTCTGAGAGAGTGATTCAGGTGTTGGAAGATATGTTGAGGTGTTATATCATTGATTTTCAGGGGTCGTGGGAGAAACATCTACCATTAGTGGAGTTTGCGTATAACAACAGCTTTCAGTCGAGTATTCAGATGGCTCCTTATGAGGCCTTGTATGGTAGGAAGTGTAGAACCCCGATTTCTTGGGTCGAAGCTGGACAGAAACTTGTACCGATGCTTGAATTGCTTAAAGGCACCACCGAGAAGGTAAAGTTGATATGTGATTGTCTGAAGGCATCTTTAGATCGACAGAAGTCCTATGCCGACTTAAAGAGGAAAGAGGTAGAGTATTCTGTGGGAGATAAAGTGTTTTTGAAAGTCTCACCTTGGAAGAAGGTGATGAGGTTTGGGAGGAAGGGCAAGTTAAGCCCAAGATTCATTGGACCTTATGAGATAGTTGAGAGGATTGGCCTCGTTGCGTATAGATTGAGGCTCCCGACTGAACTAGAGAAGATTCATGATGTCTTTCATGTGTCGATGCTTAGGAGGTATAGATCGGATTCGTCTCATGTAATGCCCGTAAAAGAGATTGATCTTAATCTGAACTTGTCTTACAACGAAGAACCAGTTGAGATACTTGCTTCTGATAGCAAGGTGTTGCGTGGCAAGACCATAGAGTTGGTCAAGGTGTTATGGAGACATAGAGGTGTGGAAGAGGTCACGTGGGAGAGGAAAGCTGATATGCTTGAGCAGTTTCCGTATCTGTTTTCGTCAGGTAATTTCGGAGATGAAATTCCTTAAGTGGGGGAGAGTTGTAACACCCGGGTTTGGGGGTCGGGTGAAAATAATATTAAAATAATGTTTCGAGTTTCAGTTTCACAATTAGAATAATAAAATATTATTTGAGCCTCGGGTTTCCAAAACAAATAATTTATGTTGGACATGTTTTGATTTTGTAAGCCCAATTACATGGAATTTGGAAATTTAGATAGCTATCCTCATTAATAGCATTATGGTAATTAAATGAACTTTCAATTAAAACCCTTTTTAATTTTAAAACACTATTTATTTCATCTCCTTCCCTCTTCACTTCCCCATTTCAACGACATTAGAGCTCTTCTCTTCAAAATCACTATTCCATCACATCCTTTGCTCCTTGTTGGTGATATTTAAAAGGTAATTACGTTTTTGACTTGGTCTCATCTTCCCCTTCATTTTGGTACCATTAGTTTTCATTGAAACCATGTATTTTGTATTTTGGTTTTTCAAAGTTGTTGTTAAAGGTTGAATCTTTATGGGTTGTTAACAAAGATTTTGATTTATTATTGTTAAATACGTTGTTTGTGAACCATAAGGTCCAACATATGTGAATTTTAAAGAGTTTTATATGGATTCCTGGATTTGGGTTTTGAGGGGTTTTTGGAAGGGTTTTAAGTTGAGTTTTAGGGTTGCTATATGTTGGAAATTGATGGCTGATGTTAGTATGATGGTTAGAGGTTGTTTTGGGAGCATTTAAGTGTGTTAAAAAGGTTGAAATCTAGGGTTATGGACTGTGCTAAAGGGCTGCTCGGGATTGAAGTTTTGGGAGTTGATACTAGCTTGAAATCTTGTGTTTATGTGCTTGAATTGTGTTCTGGGTTACTACTTTGAAGTGTGGACTGATTTATGGTTATTTTAATTGTGTTGGGATGATTAGAAGCAAGGAATTTAGTTGGTGAAGCTTCGAGGATGAATCCGGAGATTTTGGAATCTTGGTTGATAAATGTCATATGTATGCTTTCATATGCTTAGGCGAGTCTTAATTTGCATCTAGAGTTGTGGTTTGGGGTCCTTAGCTGCAATTTTTGAGTGTTGCAGTGCAGGGCGTATCGGTACGCCCAAGGGCCGTATCGATACGGTCTTGCACTTAGGGGCTCAGTTTAAGCCTAGCGTACCGATATGCGAGGGCGTATCGGTACGCCAAAGCCTCACTGGAAATTTGAGATTTTAACGAGATTTTGGTGTATCGGTACGGGGCTAGGGTGTATCGGTACGGTCTTGTATCGTTGACCGTGAGAAATTGACCAGTCAAGGCGTGTCGGTACGGTCAACCTGTGTACCGATACGGTCTCCCTGGTTTGACCTTGGGCTGTTGACCTAGTCAAGGCGTATTGATACCCTCTCTTAGTGTATCGATACGACCTGCTTATTAAATAAAAATAGACTTTTTTTCATTAGTTTGCTTGGTTGTTCGCATCGCTTGTTGCCCTTCCGCTGTCGTGTCACGTATAGGATGTATGTATGCCTCTAGAGAAGATAAAAATAAAAAGAAATTTCCTAGGGTCGCTAACCGAAGTGGGGCCCTAGCGAGTTTCATTTCGGTTTTCCCCGTGCAGCCCACTCAGACCGGTCAGCCGTCCAGACTGGGACGAGGGGGTTACTATATATATATATATATATATTGAAGAAATCACATTGCATTTAAGACGAATCCTCTGACACGACAGGGATCATGACACGGTTGGCCAAAGTCACGTTATATAAAATGCGACTTCTCTAAGGAAGCAGAAAGCTAGTGAAAACTCGCGTTATATAAAACACAAGTTTTCTGAGGAATCAAAAAGCTGGCAAAACTCGCGTTTTATAAAATGCGATTTTCCCAACACGATAGGTATACTGCAAAGCTGGCACAACTCGCGTTTTGTACGACGCAAGCTACGCTTTGTCTCTACTCACACGTCACATCAATTTTCATTTTATTAAAAGAAGGGTAAACAAATTTCAGTCAAGAAACTTTTTTCTACCAAACGTTCAAAGTATTTTGTGTGCGAAAAAGAAACATTGGTTCTTTTTTTCAACAATGCCAAAATAATTGATGTTCTTGTTCACTACGATGGTGAGATGATCCATGATTCCGAACTCGGTGTCATATTTCATTCCCCAACAATGTTACACTTTCCGATTGGAGTAACTTATGAAAGGCTAAAGCGAGGGCTAACGAGGAAGATTCCACATGCTTCTGGGAGGGAGTTACACTCACTGATGTATCGACTACCTTCTTTGATAGATCCATTTTATTTCACAATATTCGATGTTAGTCACGGAGAAGATGTACAAATGATGATCGACACCCATACCTAGTATTCTATGGGATGGCCCCTAGAGCTCTTTGTAACATTTTCTAAATGAAATGTCGGATTCCAAACCATTGTGCCAAAATGGATTCGAGCAAATCTCGACTTTGACCCAAATGCTCATAGTCCAACATCAAGTTTACGATAAGGCATCAACTTACTAAGTACAAGCAATGACCAGGCTTTATCAACTTCTACCTCGAGGCCAAGGTATTTTTCCGTAGCCGGGTTTGACATTGACTTGAATATGCCGCCAACCCAGCACTCAATGTACAATCTAAACAATGTGGGTGTAGGGGCGTCATCATCTATTAGGTCGTCCCAACGTGAAGAGTTTAACCCATTTGATGACTTCTCTTCCGGACGTCACTCAACTTATATCCCTAGTGAGACAAACATAAATGATTTTACATACGGACGACACTCAATTTATATCCCAAATGTAGGGCCGTCATCATCTATGGGGCCGTCCTACCATGAAGAGTTTTATCAGTATGATGACTTCTCTTCCGGACGTTACTCAACTTATATCCTCAGTGAGGCAAACACAATTGATTTCTCATCGATGAGGAAACATTCTCGCGATCAGGTTACGGTTGCAGAACCTAGTAGGGTATACGTTGCTGATGAATCATAACTATACAGTTTTGAAGGGTATAATTCTGATGAGAAATCGCTAAGGGAGCCTGGGCCCGAAGATGACGAGATGGGTGTATTTCAAGACCAACCACCAGACCTTGATGAGCCTGTGGAAGTTGTGGACGATGTTGTGGAGGAAGAACCTGTGGAAGTTGTTGCCCCAGGCAGTTTTACTGGAACTCGCAGAAGCTCAGCGTATTACATTCCACCATCCCACCTCACAATAGTGGATATAGAAGGCTTCTACGCTACAGAATTTCTAGAATTCCCATAGTTGGACCAGTTGAACAAACGAAATAATGGTGAACTTGGTATTCAAGACTAAAAATGTTGTAGAGGCTGCCATCAAGCATTACAACATACACAACTCAGTTACGTCCATCGTGCGGAAAACTAAAACGGACAAATATATTGTTGAATGCCTCTACAAGTAATCTTGATGTAATTGGAGGGTCCGTGTATCATGTTTGAAGACGATGAACAACCTGTGACAGATAACATGATACGACATACCCATACAAGCTCTGTGGGAAGCCTGAATCAAGATCATCCTAACTTGGATGTGCACGCGCTCTCTAATCATATCCTTCCACTCGTGAAAGCAAATCCACGTGTATCTAAGCCGGTATGTATAACATCGATCAAATCTCGTTCCACGTACACTGTTAAATATGATAAGGCGTGGTTTGCAAGATATCGTGTCGTCCAACAATTGTATGGGAAATGGGAGGAATCCTACAACGAGTTGCAAACGTGGCTGAACTGTTTGCAGAAATACAACCCAAGAACTGTTGTGGAACTTGAGACAGTGCGAAGATACGAAATGGATCGTGACGTACTTGGGGAGCGTGAATTTTCCTCCTATTTTTGACATTTTTGCAATGTATTAAGGAATTATGCCACTGCAAGCCGATACTACAGATCAACGACATATTCTTGTACGGGAACTACACCCAGATCTTACTAGTGGCACTTGCACAAGATGGCAACAAAAACTGCATTTCGGTAGCGTTCGCCATCGTTGAAAAGGAAGATATCCCTTGGTGGACGTTTTTTTCTTACCAACCTGCACACCCATGTCTAATGTTGGGTCCTACGGGTAAGACAAGATGACATATGTATTATTTCAAATAGAGGCACAGTGATCTAGGGATCAGTCGAACGTTTGGGACCGTCTTAGAAACCTTTGTATATTCATCATCGGTACTATCTGCGACACATTGCTGCAAAATTACTATTAGTGGTATAAGAACAATGATGAGCGTATAATGGTTCTTCACATGGGTACGCCTTTCACTCTCAAAACTATTAATTAATTTGCCTTTTATTATTAATTCTCGTTAATTATTCCGTATTTTTTGAATAGGCAACGTGCACCGAGTAGAGCTGGTTGAGGAGCTGCTAGAAGAATTGAAAGTTAGAAATCAATATGGATAAAACTATCTTCTTGATATCCCGAGGGAGAAATGGTTGTGATGTTATGATGGAGGTCGTTGATATGGTCACATGACAACGAACTTGGCTGAGGCAATCAATTTGTCTCTGAAGGGAACACATTATTTACCTATCACATCAGTTGTGAAGGTAACATATTATCGACTGGTTACTCTTTTTGCAACCCTTAGAAAACAAGCTACGAACTGGATGGTAGGTGGCCACATGTTCCATCCATATCTCTAGCAAAAATTTCAGATATACTGTGCGCAAGCAAACACGATGTGTGCCACATGCTTCTCTCGTCACAAACATCACTTTACGGTTATTGAATTTTCACGATCGCTTGAAGAAATTATGCACCACAACTATGTTGTTAATCTACAAGAGCGAACATGCGATTGCAGAGTTTTCCAGACATTCAAGTACCTGTGTGTGCATGCCTTCGCTGCATGTGCATCCGTTCATTTTGACGCAATGACACTCGTTGATCCTGTATACAGATTTGAAAATGTTTTAAAGGTATACCGATATGAGTTTCCTCTCATCGAAAATGAACGTCGTCGTAATGTGGTTGAAAATGAATCTAAGATATGGCCAAATGAATCTCTGCGACGCAAAAAAGGTCGCCCAAAGTCAAATAGGATTCATGTGCCGAGGATATGGTTTCTCGAGAACGGACCGACCAACCTAAGTTGTGTGGAAATTGTAGGAACCCTGGACACGACATCAAAAAATGTCCTTCTAGGACCCGCCCTCGAATCAACTAATTGTAAATGTAACTCTAATGTTTTAATCCTAAATAACATTTTCAACATCTGAAGCTACGTTTTCTAGGCACTATTGTAAACATGTGTTACTACCACAAAAAAGTTAAATAACAAAAATAAAACTACAACCATACACTAGAGCAACAAAATCGACTAAAATATGAATATCGATCCATGTTTCCATTTTCTTAATGCAAAGGAATATACCAATATAGCATTTTTAACACAATTTCTACACTTTTTAGGATGCCTTATACGCGTCAATTTATGCACCATTGTAAACATGTGTTCCCGTACTACGACGTGAAAGTTAAATAACAAAAAACTCCACGAAATTACCACAAAATCAACTCAAACATGACTATTGACCCCTGTTTCCATTTTCTTTATGCAAAGAAACATGGAAAGGTAGCGTTTTTAACGCGATTTATACATCGTTTCGGATGCCTTATATACACCGATTTTCACACCATTTTCAAGACATACAACACTGCTATGAGGTAAAAGATCAAAACCATGAAAAATTATCCTCCAAGACCATGCAAATTAACCATAAACAACCATATCGACCCATGTTTCCATTTTCTTCATGCAAAGAAACGTGGCAAGGTAGCATTTTTAACGCGATTTATACACCGTTTCGGATGCCTTATATACATCGATTTTTACACCATTTTGAAGAGATGCATCAGTACTATGAGGTAAAAGATCAAAATCATGAAAATTTATCCCCTAAGACCATTAAAATTAACCATAAACAACCTTATCGAGTTTTGTTTAAACAACATGATTAAGCAAATGTCGCGTTCTGCAGAACGCGACTTTTGCATATTTCTCGATAAATTCACTACGAGTCGTTTGTGTAACACCCACAAAAAAAATATATCAGTAAAATGAGATTGGTGGGGTTTGATCCCACGACCTCACCCCTCCCTTCTCCCTTAGATGCTAAACCATTGAGCCAAGTGCTTATTTCTGTCACATTTTGCATGGAGAAATATTAGAATCAAGTTTGGGCGGGATATTAAATCAAATTTAATATCCCATTTGACCCTTCAGATCTAAGTCTGGTGAAACAAGCATCTAGAAAATTCTATGAGCCTCTCACCTACCCTTTCTCCCTTCAAGCTCCGACGAGCTCTCGCCGGCCGTCTGTGGCATCCGCCGTCCCCACCATCGCCACCGCCGCCCCATCGCCACAAAAACCCGACCTAGCAACGCTTGTTTCTGCCCGTTCTTCGCACGAAAATAGTGGAAAACCGTTCGGCTTCACCAACTCCGATCTGCTTCACCGTCGCTCCGTGCGTGACACCGCCGCTGCCGGCGTGTAGATCGTCTCACTCCGGTCACCCAGCCTCTGAGCACGCGCGCTATTGTGCTGCCGTTCACCGTATATAACGGTTCGAAGCTTCGGCGTTTAAGTTGTCGCAACCGCCCCCCCTCTGTTTCCGGCCGATGGAGGAATCCGTTCGAGTCATGGGGGTGACCGTTGAACTCTCCGTGTCGAGCTATACAAAACCCGACCATTTGTTTGGTTGTTCGACTCCGGCAAGGGCCTCGTCGGAATATCGCGCATTTCCTGCCGTTTTATCTCATTTAGGTAAGGTCCGGTAAGATTTCCGGCTGGTTTCGAGTTTAAATGGATGGGTTTTGAAGTTAGTTTAATGGGTTCTCTTTTCCGGCAGGATCGAGGCGTCTGAGGTCTCCGATGACCTTTCCCGGCGATCGTCCGGCGATCCGCAAGTCTTAGGGTAAGTGAACCGGGTTCAACCCGGTCTAATCTGGTCCGAATCGGTCTGGCCCAAAACCCAAACCCAGTCAACCCGTCCGACCCGTCCGCCCGAGTCGACTCAGTGAGTCAGCTCGCCCGAGTTGACTTAGTGAGTCAGCTCACCCGAGTTGACTCAATGAGTCAAACCAGTTGACCAGTGACGTCAGCATTGACTCTGACCCCGTTGACCGTTGACCTGCTGACGTCAGCGTTGACCTGCTGACGTCAGCGTTGACTTTGACCGTTGACCAAAAAGTCAAATTTTCTGAAAACTCATATTTTATGTTTTTCGACGTCCTGAGTCCGTTTTTGAAGCCTGTTTTGCAAAATTCTGATCCGAAAGCCTCCGAATCTGACCTTGAACTCGAACTTCTATTATGTTTAATATTGCAATTAGGAGTACTGAGTATAAGGACTAAAACGTTAACCTGTGTAATTGAAGGTACCCTTATACCTTGGTGTTGTGATGTCGTGGGACGTCCATTTTGGGATTCGAGTACGGTTGAATAAAGTTTCATGAGTCGGCCGATGTAGCTCGGAGTTAAGGTAATACATCACTACCCCTTGTATGCTTTATGTACATGTTGATATTCGGTTAACGCATGCATGCTCAAGATGACGTATACTGTAAATTCTGCTTAAATTCAATCAGATTCGAGCAATAAGTATGGATATTAATAAGACCAAATTATCTGAATAAGATTACTAATGGGCTAACGGTATCAAAAGCTCTAATAATTAAATTCAGTTAATCCGCAACTCAATCATCAGTGTGTAAGAATCGAGGCCAAGGATACGGAGAGAGATTAATTATGAAATTACGAAAATGCCCTTGGAGCAAAAGTATGACTAAACTACCCATCTGATAAAAGAAATGACCTAAAATCTGCATTCGATCTGATTATGCAAATTACACTACCCAAAATGTATGTTCTTTTGGAAAAGACTTCGATATCATTATTCAAATGTGTGTGATACTAAAAGAAACTTGAATTTCCCCCAAGCTGTGTATAACACATGAAGGTATAACGCCTAAAGGTGAAATTTCTGGAATTGTTGTTGTATTCTTAAGCTGATCCGTACGACAGTAAGGAATGAATTAATCGAAATGATCGTAATGACCAAAAAGACTGTAGTGCCCTCGAGCACCGAAATTCTTAATTAATCAGAATAGCAATTTTACCCTTAAGTTCTAAAATGAGTAAACCGTCTGTAAGGGCCGAAGGAATTAAAATGACTTAATCTCTACCGAGTACGTAAACAATAGAGGTGCTAAATAGTAAGATTTGACAAAAACGTTGAATTTATCCCAATTTCCAAAATGACTGAAATGCTCTCTTGAGTAAAATATACAATTATGCATTTGATGAAACCCTGAGAATTCTAAAGAGACTTTAAGGGCTAAACTGCCCCTAAGTGTTAGGAAGCACGCTCATGTCTGTTAATCACTCCTGATATTAATATAAGAGTTGGTTAGTACGGCAAGGTAAGAATATGTTAGTTCGAACAGTTGGAGGCTTGAAAAACTTCTGGAAATATTAACTATTGTAAATTGTCATTTTATCATTACTGGGCTAAACTATAAAATCACCTTTTATAGTTAAATGACTAAAATGCCCTTGTTGGCCATTGCGACCAGAACAACCCTAGATGTATCCGATATCGCAAAAGATCTTATCATAGAAATCTCTGAATGCATGACTGGAAAAGTGATGAGTAAATAGAATTTCCTGAGCGACTGTTTATGTCTCGTTGGTATAAATTACCAAAACGCCCATGTATGATAAAATGACCATAATGCCCTTGTAAGCTTAAATGACTAAAGTGCTCATGATATATCCAAACTTTCTAAGATCTTGATGTACCAATTCTTGATACATAATATGAATCGTTTTACGAACCCCTTTCTAATAGGAATCTCGTCCTGGAAATTCGTATAAATTGTCAAAAGTTTAATGCGTCTCCTTCCGTAAATGCCGAGTATCTTCAGGAAATAAAATATTCCATCTAGTGTGTTCTATGTGTGATATATTCTGTTGAATGAATTGTATAATTATTTGATCATGAATAATATTATGTTTGATGAACTTGATGTATGATGACATTCTCTGCCTACCTAATATATGTTTGCTCAATCTGTATACTTGGTATGTGATCGTTTGATCTGTGATGGTATTGTCTGACTGATTGATGAATTTGTTAGTATGATATGTTAGTTTGACCTATGATGATACAATCTGTTTGCATGATGAATGCTGAAAATGTCTGCTCTGCTCGATAGTATGCCCATTTATCTGTCAAAAGCATGAACTTCTATTTCTGATACTCTGAATATAATATGTCTGTTACATGTATTATGTTACTCATGTCTGGAATCTGAACACCGATTACTATCTGGGGTATACTGTTGGGTTATGTTATGAAGTCTCTGTTGGTACAGCCCTGATCAAGCTGGTAAATCCTTATGGACTCAAGGTCTCCCCTTGAGTGGCACCTACGCCCATCGGGCCTAGGGTAAGTCCTTATGGACTCAAGGTCTCCCCTTGAGTGGCACCTATGCCCATCGGGCCTAGGGTAAGTCCTTATGGACCTAAGGCAGCTCCTTAGGTGGCACCTATGCCCATCGGGCCTAGGGTAAGTCCTTATGGATGCAGTTCTGGGGGACTGCATATTGGTGTAAGGTTGGAGGGTAGTTCTTGTAAACTTCTGCATGATCATTGAACATTTGCATTTAATCTTTTATGTGCTCATATGATATGATGTTACGTACTTATGTATGTTTATCTGCACTTATTGGAACACACTAGACGACAAACTCTCTGATTCCTACATCGTATGTTACCAGCCTATATAATTTCCGTCTATTTCTCAAGGTCTGATTAAAGAACAAATACCATTATTTTTTTCAAGTATAATGTAACCTCGAAATAGTAGAACAGAAATAGAGGTCTATCACTGCTTGAAACATCATGAAAATGTTATGCCTACCATATGTCTGCATGAGCTTATAGCATCTTTTGGTAGTTCTGTATTACTGAGCTTTCCCAAGCTCACGTTGTTTTTACCATCGCAGGTTAAAAGATAATATCATGACCTTATGTTTGACATCAGTGTTCGGAGTTCTCTCGGCGTTGCCTCTGGAGTACGGTATTGTATAGTTAGTGGGCATGCACGTCATGTATGTCATGTATGGTTTTGTGATAGAGTCTGTAAAGCACTTTTTTAAATTTTTGTTATGTGTTTAAATGTTTTCCTGAAATTGTATTTTAAACAGAAGTTGATTTTACAGTTTAATAAGTGTTTTCAGAAAGAAAAATGTTTTCATGTGTATTTTCATTGTAGGTCGCTCTTGTGACCCTAATATGGCTTCCTAGGATCCGTTGTAACGCATAGGCGGGTCTAGGGGGGGTTACATTTAGTGGTATCAGAGCTTAGAGTTGCGTCTTTTCTGGGTTGATCGGCCGATCGTCTGTCATAGGGTGTCTGGTCGACGCATGCCCCTAGATCATAACCGTACTCCTACGAGCCGAAACTCCAATGTCGAACCCTTTTTCAAAAATAAATGAATCTAAATGATCTACCTCTCATAGCTCGATATGTATTGGCAAGAAATAATTATAGTATTTGTATGTGTTTTGGTTTAAATTGATGGATATGAATCTGGATAAATTATCTGAGATGGTTCATGCGTTTGGAACGAAAGATTTGATTAGATTGAGAATAAATGTTTGACTATGTGAGGTGATCGATGTAAGATTACATATAAGATTATTCGGTGATGACGATTATGTTGAGAATTTTCTGGTTGAAAATTTGATAAAAGTATGATGAAGTTAAAAGAAAGGTGCCTGTGGGAGTAACGAAGGTGTAAGTTCTGTGGTGGCCTTATTGTACATAAAGGAAATAATTGCCTGAATATTCTGATAAAGGTAAGTGATATTTGTTTGAACTCTCGATTATATTCGACCGGCTTGAAGATAGACTTTTCGTTGAAATTGTGGTATGATGTGTCTCTTTGTATCATCTATAATTTAAATTTGATGTTACATCTTGATTCTAGAAGGCCCTGTTAAAAGCCCTGAATACTCGTCTGGATTTCAGAAGTAGTTTTTCATCCGTGAACTGATGGTCAACCTAGTAGCGTAATTCAGATTCTTGAGGATATGTTTCGGGGTCTTATGATTATCTCTTACGGTAGTTGGGAAGGTTCTCCGTCTCTAATCGAGTTACATACAATAACAGTTAGGAGACAAGTGTTCGCTTGACACAGTATGAAGTCTCGTATGGATTTAAGTACAATATTCTGATTAGTTGATCTGAGATGTATAATGGGATGACTTTGGGTCCAAAAGACAATCCGAGTGGTCGAGGAAATTGCTAGATTGATCTGTGACCGTCTGAGAGCCACACACAAAAAAAGAGACAAAACAAAAACAAACATGAATGTTTTGATGAACAAGTTTCAGTACAAGAATGGATAAAAGAGCGGTTTCTACATTTCTCTGACTCTGGAAAATTTCGAGGACGAAATTTCTTTTAGGGGGAGAGAGTTGTAACACCCACAAAAAAAATATATCAGTAAAATGAGATTGGTGGGGTTTGATCCCACGACCTCACCCCTCCCTTCTCCCTTAGATGCTAAACCATTGAGCCAAGTGCTCATTTCTGTCACATTTTGCATGGAGAAATATTAGAATCAAGTTTGGGCGGGATATTAAATCAAATTTAATATCCCATTTGACCCTTCAGATCTAAGTCTGGTGAAACAAGCATCTAGAAAATTTTATGAGCCTCTCACCTACCCTTTCTCCCTTCAAGCTCCGACGAGCTCTCGCCGGCCGTCCATGGCATCCGCCGTCCCCACCATCGCCACCGCCGCCCCATCGCCACAAAAACCCGACCTAGCAACGCTTGTTTCTGCCCGTTCTTCGCACGAAAATAGTGGAAAACTGTTCGGCTTCACCAACTCCGATCTGCTTCACCGTCGCTCCGTGCGTGACACCGCCGCTGCCGGCGTGTAGATCGTCTCACTCCGGTCACCCAGCCTCTGAGCACGCGCGCTATTGTGCTGCCGTTCACCATATATAACGGTTCGAAGCTTCGGCGTTTAAGTTGTCGCAACCGCCCCCCTCTGTTTCCGGCCGATGGAGGAATCCGTTCGAGTCATGGGGGTGACCGTTGAACTCTCCGTGTCGAGCTGTACAAAACCCGACCATTTGTTTGGTTGTTCGACTCCGGCAAGGGCCTCGTCGGATTATCGCGCATTTCCTGCCGTTTTATCTCATTTAGGTAAGGTCCGGTAAGATTTCCGACTGGTTTCGAGTTTAAATGGATGGGTTTTGAAGTTAGTTTAATGGGTTCTCTTTTCCGGCAGGATCGAGGCGTCTGGGGTCTCCGATGACCTTTCCCGGCGATCGTCCGGCGATCCGCAAGTCTTAGGGTAAGTGAACCGGGTTCAACCCGGTCTAATCTGGTCCGAATCGGTCTGGCCCAAAACCCAAACCCAGTCAACCCGTCCGACCCGTCCGCCCGAGTCGACTCAGTGAGTCAGCTCGCCCGAGTTGACTTAGTGAGTCAGCTCACCCGAGTTGACTCAATGAGTCAAACCAGTTGACCAGTGACATCAGCATTGACTATGACCTCGTTGACCGTTGACCTGCTGACGTCAGCGTTGACTTTGACCGTTGACCAAAAAGTCAAATTTTCTGAAAACTCATATTTTATGTTTTTCGACGTCCTGAGTCCGTTTTTGAAGCCTGTTTTGCAAAATTCTGATCCGAAAGCCTCCGAATCTGACCTTGAACTCGAACTTCTATTATGTTTAATATTGCAATTAGGAGTACTGAGTATAAGGACTAAAACGTTAACCTGTGTAATTGAAGGTACCCTTATACCTTGGTGTTGTGATGTCGTGGGACGTCCATTTTGGGATTCGAGTACGGTTGAATAAAGTTTCATGAGTCGGCCGATGTAGCTCGGAGTTAAGGTAATACATCACTACCCCTTGTATGCTTTATGTACATGTTGATATTCGGTTAACGCATGCATGCTCATGATGACGTATACTGTAAATTCTGCTTAAATTCAATCAGATTCGAGCAATAAGTATGGATATTAATAAGACCAAATTATCTGAATAAGATTACTAATGGGCTAACGGTATCAAAAGCTCTAATAATTAAATTCAGTTAATCCGCAACTCAATCATCAGTGTGTAAGAATCGAGGCCCAGGATACGGAGAGAGATTAATTATGAAATTACGAAAATGCCCTTGGAGCAAAAGTATGACTAAACTACCCATCTGATAAAAGAAATGACCTAAAATCTGCATTCGATCTGATTATGCAAATTACACTACCCAAAATGTATGTTCTTTTGGAAAAGACTTCGATATCATTATTCAAATGTGTGTGATACTAAAAGAAACTTGAATTTCCCCCAAGCTCTGTATAACACATGAAGGTATAACGCCTAAAGGTGAAATTTCTGGAATTGTTGTTGTATTCTTAAGCTGATCCATACGACAGTAAGGAATGAATTAATCGAAATGATCGTAATGACCAAAAAGACTGTAGTGCCCTCGAGCACCGAAATTCTTAATTAATCAGAATAGCAATTTTACCCTTAAGTTCTAAAATGAGTAAACCGTCTGTAAGGGCCGAAGGAATTAAAATGACTTAATCTCTACCGAGTACGTAAACAATAGAGGTGCTAAATAGTAAGATTTGACAAAAACGTTGAATTTATCCCAATTTCCAAAATGACTGAAATGCTCTCTTGAGTAAAATATACAATTATGCATTTGATGAAACCCTGAGAATTCTAAAGAGACTTTAAGGGCTAAACTGCCCCTAAGTGTTAGGAAGCACGCTCATGTCTGTTAATCACTCCTGATATTAATATAAGAGTTGGTTAGTACGGCAAGGTAAGAATATGTTAGTTCGAACAGTTGGAGGCTTGAAAAACTTCTGGAAATATTAACTATTGTAAATTGTCATTTTATCATTACTGGGCTAAACTATAAAATCACCTTTTATAGTTAAATGACTAAAATGCCCTTGTTGGCCATTGCGACCAGAACAACCCTAGATGTATCCGATATCGCAAAAGATCTTATCATAGAAATCTCTGAATGCATGACTGGAAAAGTGATGAGTAAATAGAATTTCCTGAGCGACTGTTTATGTCTCGTTGGTATAAATTACCAAAACGCCCATGTATGATAAAATGACCATAATGCCCTTGTAAGCTTAAATGACTAAAGTGCTCATGATATATCCAAACTTTCTAAGATCTTGATGTACCAATTCTTGATACATAATATGAATCGTTTTACGAACCCCTTTCTAATAGGAATCTCGTCCTGGAAATTCGTATAAATTGTCAAAAGTTTAATGCGTCTCCTTCCGTAAATGCCGAGTATCTTCAGGAAATAAAATATTCCATCTAGTGTGTTCTATGTGTGATATATTCTGTTGAATGAATTGTATAATTATTTGATCATGAATAATATTATGTTTGATGAACTTGATGTATGATGACATTCTCTGCCTACCTAATATATGTTTGCTCAATCTGTATACTTGGTATGTGATCGTTTGATCTGTGATGGTATTGTCTGACTGATTGATGAATTTGTTAGTATGATATGTTAGTTTGACCTATGATGATACAATCTGTTTGCATGATGAATGCTGAAAATGTCTGCTCTGCTCGATAGTATGCCCATTTATCTGTCAAAAGCATGAACTTCTGTTTCTGATACTCTGAATATAATATGTCTGTTACATGTATTATGTTACTCATGTCTGGAATCTGAACACCGATTACTATCTGGGGTATACTGTTGGGTTATGTTATGAAGTCTCTGTTGGTACAGCCCTGATCAAGCTGGTAAATCCTTATGGACTCAAGGTCTCCCCTTGAGTGGCACCTACGCCCATCGGGCCTAGGGTAAGTCCTTATGGACTCAAGGTCTCCCCTTGAGTGGCACCTATGCCCATCGGGCCTAGGGTAAGTCCTTATGGACCTAAGGCAGCCCCTTAGGTGGCACCTATGCCCATCGGGCCTAGGGTAAGTCCTTATGGATGCAGTTCTGGGGGACTGCATATTGGTGTAAGGTTGGAGGGTAGTTCTTGTAAACTTCTGCATGATCATTGAACATTTGCATTTAATCTTTTATGTGCTCATATGATATGATGTTACGTACTTATGTATGTTTATCTGCACTTATTGGAACACACTAGACGACAAACTCTCTGATTCCTACATCGTATGTTACCAGCCTATATAATTTCCGTCTATTTCTCAAGGTCTGATTAAAGAACAAATACCATTATTTTTTTCGAGTATAATGTAACCTCGAAATAGTAGAACAGAAATAGAGGTCTATCACTGCTTGAAACATCATGAAAATGTTATGCCTACCATATGTCTGCATGAGCTTATAGCATCTTTTGGTAGTTCTGTATTACTGAGCTTTCCCAAGCTCACGTTGTTTTTACCATCGCAGGTTAAAAGATAATATCATGACCTTATGTTTGACATCAGTGTTCGGAGTTCTCTCGGCGTTGCCTCTGGAGTACGGTATTGTATAGTTAGTGGGCATGCACGTCATGTATGTCATGTATGGTTTTGTGATAGAGTCTGTAAAGCACTTTTTGAAATTTTTGTTATGTGTTTAAATGTTTTCCTGAAATTGTATTTTAAACAGAAGTTGATTTTACAGTTTAATAAGTGTTTTCAGAAAGAAAAATGTTTTCATGTGTATTTTCATTGTGGGTCGCTCTTGTGACCCTAATGTGCCTTCCTAGGATCCGTTGTAACGCATAGGCGGGTCTAGGGGGGTTACAGTTTGAAATTCTCGTGGAAGTCGCGTCCTATAGAACGCGACTTCAATTTATTTTTTTAAAATAAATATCGAATAATATAATCTACATCGGACCTAAGTCGCGCCCTGTAGAACGCGATTTTAAAAATCGCTTTCTGCATAACGCGATTTACCCTTACATGGGCCGAATGAGAGTATTTTTCCAAATGTTGTTCACAGGGGTATTTTTTCAGATAAATTCCCAAAAGGAAATATCTGGCCAAATATCCCAATGGTAAAATGGTAAATGTCTTTGTTTTGTACAATTATTAATGTGAAATGTTATTCTTAATTTTTCATATGATATTATAATAGGGGAAACACGTCACAATTTCCTATAATTTTTCATATGATATTATATAAAGGTCACTGAAATTAAAATACTAGCATCATAAATACAATAATACTAAAAAGATAAACTATATCAGTTATCACTAAATTTTAAGTTTAATATCGATTATACAATTGAATTAAAGTTGATATTATTTGAGCATTAAGCTTTAATTTAGGCTTCAATTATACCAATTGGTCATCAAAAACGATAATATTGACGAATCTTAACCGTTTATGTGCGATGACATAGAATGATTTGAACATTCTAATGGTATAAATGAAACCTAAATTAAAACTTAGTGCTAAAGTAATATTAATTTTTAATTCAGTTTTATAATGGATTAAAATTAAAGTTTAAAGATATCTTCTGCAGTTTATTCTAATATAAATAAGCAAATATTTTCTTTGATAAATTGAAATAATAGTCCATCCATCGATAAATTGAAGATAAATTTCAGCTCACTAGAGGCTGAAAACTACCATGATCATGCCCGCACTTGAATGGGCCCCCCGCCCACCCATATCTGTGATGATCAGATAATAACAAGTGGCCTTCCCTCAGAATTACACACACTATTCCATCAAACAAAGCCCTCGCCACTCGTATTTTTCATAAATATAAATGTTGGTAACAAAAAAACAATCATTCTTGTATTGCCTGTATGTATGTATGCATACTATTTGGTATTAGTATTTTCTGCTACACGTAAACAAATTAATGTTACCTAAGGATCCCAAAGAGAATCGACTTGCATGTCTTCCCACTCATTCTCCTCCTTCTCATTGCAAAACATCATCGACTCATCCATCATCAATGCCTCCGGCATTTGCATCCAAGCCTTCGGAGAGTCCATAGGGGACTCGTTGATAGCCTGAATTTGGCTCTGCGAAAGCCTGACCGTCACCGGACCAATGCTGCCACTCGAGCTGCCGGCGTTGGATACTGCTGCATTAGTCCTGACCCACGAGGCTGCCTCGTGGGCCGCCTTTCGGATATCTTCAGCATTGGAGCTAGCCGGCTTGGGGAGACAATTTACCAGCTCGGGGAAGTTAAGGCGTGCCTCGTCACCCCGGAGTTGTAACGCCGCTGCATCGTAAGCCGAGGCCGCCATTTCAGGTGTCTCGAAGCTCCCTAGCCAGATTCTTTTCTTTTTTCCGGGCTCCCGGATTTCCGACACCCATTTGCCCCATTTTCTCTTACGAACGCCTCTATAGAGCGAAGGTAAGCCGCCCCGACTCTGAACACCGGTGCTGTTCTTTCCTTCCATAATATGCACTGGTTTTCTTATTTTTGTTGGTGAAAAATTGATAGTTTCATGAATGTGAAGAAAAGTGAAATACAGCTTGGGGTATTTATACAAGTGTTGGGAAAACTGTTACGAACCACATTTGGAGGAAGTGAGCTTCCAAGCAGGTGCAGATGAAGTGAAATGGATTTTTAAAAAGAAAAACATATGACTATGAGCATGTTAAGATCAATCCATGAAATCCAAAGAATTTGTTTTGTAAGCAACACCAATCAACGGACGACAAGCTTGTAAACTTGTTTTTTTTGCTTAGATAATTTGGTGAAAAAATATCCTAGGACACAAACAGAGTTTCCTCATGTTGAAGACGCGGTTTGATATTAAAGGTCAACGTGGGAATAAACAAGGACGGAGTCATTCTGTTCATGGAAAGGTACGTAACCTCCTCATGTTTTTTTTTATATAGATAATATTTTAGTTTTTTTTTTAATTTTAATTTTTAAATTTTAATTTTTAAATTTAAATACTTAATAAATCTTGTTTTGTTTCGATATTTTATCTTAGTTACATTCTTAAAAATTAAGGTTAAGGTTTTGGAGGATGGAAATCATCTACCCCTTAACTATGCCCCCATTGGTGCTTCCACTTTAAAATAGCGAGTTTAAGGTTTAGGGTTTAGCGTTTAGGGTTTAAGGTTGGGGCTTAGGGTTAGGGTGTAGGGAATTAGGGGTAGGGTGTATTTTTATGGTTTAGGGTTTAGAATATGAAAATTAGGGTTATGACTTAGAATTTAATTTTTGGTGTTTTTTAATAGGGGCATATAAGGAACATGAATAAAAACATATGGTTGCCGATAAAAAAAAAATATAAGGAGGCATGATTAGGAGTATGAGATTTTTACTCGATTTTGGATTGCATTGGACCGAATTATCCATTCAAGTCTTGATGAGTTTACATGATACTTAACATATCGAACTAAAAAATAAAAGAGATTTTGTTTAAGAAAGAAAGGTTTTACATTAAACTAGCCAAGATAGTCAATTAAAATTTTGTTCTCAAGTCTATTGATATTTACATCCCCTATAAAAATGAAAGGAAAGGATAAGGATGAAAATGGTGACAATGGCCCTGATGAGAGTGTCTAATAGGAAGTCCAACAACAGCAAATAACATTTAATCAGAAAGGCTACTAGGCAAGAAGTAATAACATTTAATCAGAAAGGGTACTAGGCAAGAAGTGAGAAACCAAATTCTGTCCACTATTACGAATTTACAAGAAGTCTCAAGATGAAAATGAACTATGGTTGAAGTTGAATGAATAAATCCATCTTTTCTTCTCTTAACTTGATCTGACTAATGAATACTCTATGACTCGTACATGAACTCCTTAGGTAACCGTCTCTTCAAATAATTGTATTCACTACGCCGAGTGTTGTATGATTTTTAGTATAATTATTTATATTTGATCTATTAATTAAATGTTGTAAAAATTCATTATGAAACTATATTCTCAATCCAGCATACTCAATTCGCATGTTAATCTCATATTTTGCAAGGGATCACTAGACTTTATCATTGAGATTCAATGTGTTTTAGAGAAGTTTTTATGAGATGTTTGGCTTAAGGCTAAATGCTATCATGGAATTATTTGCTTCTTTAGTCACAAGTGGTTAATTCAAGGTTATTCAAAACATTTCTGGTTCCAAGCTTGGTCATTGATCGGATGTATATGAACACAACAATATGCAAGCGTACATTTGTCAGTGCAAGTATAGTTGATAGGTTGAATCTAATCAGATATCAATTCCACAAGGATAAAACTTTAGTTGTTTAGTATTGTCAGAGCAATGATACTACAATAGAGAATGAAATATGAGAGTAGTTTTCGGTGCAAAAACAATAAAAAGACAAATAGTTGTGAATATGATGTGAAAGCAATAACGGTTAAGTATAATAAAGATAGATCAATAAATTATAAGATTAAATTCTCTCAGTGAAACTTAACTGATTAGCAAGTGCTACAAGGAAATAGTAATAGATGATTTATCAGCAATGAAGGTCAAGTTTATTTTACTCAAAAGACTTATACATGCAAATCAACCACATCAGTCAATGATAGCAAATAAGGCATGCACAATAATGAGTGAACCAAATTTCTTTGAGTTCTCACTCAACTTTCGTTGATGTGTTCGTTAGCTTGAATTGTCATTGCACTATCCAGTGACAGTGCCTTCATTCAATAATTTCGTACAAAATAACATTCAAACCTAATAATTGAAACAAGAAAGAAAGCTTAATAAAAAAACTTAAAATCACAATCAGAAAGTATTTTTGCACTTTCAAAAAAAATAGAAACCATCATCATTTAAGACAAAAAAAAATTAAAGAAAGCAAATGGAAACCTCAATTCCTAGATAGTCTTAAAGTAATTCCAATAATTTTCCTTGCCGATGCACTCGGCTCCTCGGCTCCTCTCCTTAAAAGCTCATTTATTGGGATTTTGATGCTCGTGAACGAATGATTATCTTTGACTTTAATCTATTTTGATGTTTATTGATTTGTGAAATAACGTCAAACAAGTTGTGCAAGCGTACACAACCGATGCAAGTATACTGAACATGTAGATCCTGTTAGATATCGATAAACTCTAAAAATAAAAAGGATTGTGAGCGTAATTGTAAATGAAGATAAAAAGGTTTGAATTCAAGATTGATGTGGAGGCAATAAGAACACACTAACAAAGATAACAATCCCTCAGTTTAACTTGGCAAACTACCAAATGCAACAAGGCAACAAGATAAGATAATTTAATTGACAAATAATATTAAGCTTGATTACTATCTTTCCTTCAACTTTTCAACGCTGACTCAAATGTGTAATTCTATCACAACTTCTATTGTTTGTCAAAACTACACATTATCGAACAAGTGGATCAACTCTCGTTGTATACTCATCCAACTCTTGTTGTAATGCTTGTTAATTTGAACTTTCACTCTATGATGTACTCCATATCTCTTTAATCATCCCATCCAGTCGTACGAACTCACCTCCTCATCAGAGTCGGAGAAAGAGGAGGAGATGACCGCTGCCTCCCCAACAGCAAAGAAGGCATCTGCTAAAGAAGCCGAGGACTCAGACATGGAGATATCTGACTTCTTCGATGATGAACCAGCCGAGGCAGCAAGGAAGAGAAAGCGGCCAGCCGCAGCAACCGAGCCTCGGGTTGGAGGGTCTGAACCTGAGCCAGAAGCACCAGAAAACGACCCACACCCAACCGAATCCAGCCGTCGCGTGGCATGAAGAATAGCCCTGCCACCAGACCTTCTGCCACACACCGCCTAGTCCTGCCCGCCTCCTCAGAATCCTCCTCCGACGCAGCAACAACAGAGGGAAAATCCCTTAGTCTATAGTACCTTTTCTTTTTCTTTTACTCATTTTTCTTTATTTTTATGTTTTCTTTTATTTTATCTGGTTTTCTTTTTATGTTTTATTTCTTTTTGTTTTTTGTAATGCATTGAGGACAATGCCAACCTTGAGTTTTTTTTTTTTTTTTGGGGGGGGGATAGTCCTTTTTTAGGTTCATTTAGTAGCATATAGGAACATGTGTAAATTTTTCCCTAAGCACTTAATGAAGTAGAAACTCTTAGTTCAAAAACTTGTGCCTATGATAGTTAGCCGACTACTTATATTCGTACCATACTTAAAAAACTTGACTTAACTATGGGAGGAAGCATGAAAAACACTTAAATTTTTTTTCTTTTTGCCAAATTATTCTTACACTGTCTGTTAAATGCTGAATTTTGCTTGAGTTCTAAGTTTAACACTGCATGCTTTACTTAATAAAAATTTCTTAACTGAATATAGGTTTGCCGCACGGCAGCACATGGCAGCAGCACAAAAATGATGAAAATCCTAGAGGTGCCCGAAACAGGCTCTAGGCAGAATGTTCAAATACCCTAGAGGTGCCTGAAACAGGCTCTCGGAAGGATCATGAGCAAGGACTCTCCACTGCTATCAAAGTCCAAGTATCGAAACCAAGTGACAGACAAATTAGCAAGAGTGAATGAAAGCCTTCACGGGATGACTCTATTCGAAGGCTAAGTTTCTGCTAATTTTGTGCAAGGGACAGGTTTACTAGTTAGGTTGCATCGCTTGGGGACAAGAAATAGTTCGAGTTTAGGGGTGTGTAGAGTGTCCACGAGTTCTATATTTTGTACACATTCATGCTCTTATTATTGCTATTCTTAAGCTCATTTAGGCATATTAGGTGCATTGCATGCATAATAACAATATTTTCTCTTTTACCATGCTTTCATTGAATATTTTATGTTTGGTTAAGAAAAGATATTGTTTTATTTTAGTTTTTATTTTCAGGTGATGTAGCTATGTAGAGGAGCAGAGGAAATGAGAGAATAGGAAAGCTGGGAACAAAAGGAGCTGTACTGAAGCAATTCCAGGTGCCGCTGAGGACGCCGCCATAGCATCAATGTCACCAAGTGCCACGTAGGCAGGAGTTACACCGACTTAGTCAAGATGGGTTTCGATTGAAAGAGGGCATTTCCCTGAGCCCAATAAGCCTAGTCTTGCAATTTTCTGAAGCCTGTAGCGACCGCTAGAGCTGATCCAAGATTGACAAGTAAGACTACTTATCCTTACTTGCGGGAGAAGGCAACATCCAAAAAGTCCACATTCAAGTCAAAAAGAAGTCATCATTTAATGTAAAATTACTTTAAGAACTTCTACTCCAAGGAGGACTCAAATTTAGGCCATGACCCTATATATACCCATGTATGTGAGGGTATAGAGGCATGGAGGGATGCACGGATGCGTAGATGCATAGCAGAGAGGTAGAGAGATAGATTGGAGGTGTTAGAGGTCGCGACCCAACTCTCCTAGGGTTTAGGTTTTTGTGTGTAAAGTAATTCTGAGAAACGATTGTAATAGTTTAATTGTGTTTTCAATGATATATTCCAATTTTGCTTAATTCATGTTCTTCACTTCTTCAATTAGTTCCAAAAGTCCAGTTGATGAAATCCATTTGTCGGGCCCGAAAGTGTAAGGCTCAGGAAATGATTAAGCACGTTCTCGTCATGTCGAGGTGTTGACTAATTCGGCTTAGTCATAAGTGCGAGTTTAAGGGGCTAAATGGAGCAACCAAACGTCGACTGCCTGTGTTAGGTTTACGCTGAGATTGCTAGGTATTCCCTACATCACGTGGTGACAGAATCTTTGCCAAGACATAGGAAGGATCACTTAAGAATTGCTCTGCCGAACTTGGAGTATCTACTAGACTTGTCGCGAAGACTTATTTCCATTCCACCTACCTAGACAATGAAAGTTGTAAGGGCAGAGACCCGCTACGGCCGCGTGACAGGGTCATAGCTGCCGTCCGCCAATACCCGTTGAGGCAGCAGATCATGGCAGCACAACACACTTAGGCTTTACAATGCAGTTGGCACACTATTTAACTACAATTACCTTACCTAATCTATCGACCTTATCTCTCCTTATCATCCCTTTCATCACTATCTTTATTTTATTTGTGTTTTTATATTTCCACATTTAGAGATTTGATTGTGCAATTTACTAAATCCTTGTGCAGGAAACCATTCATAGAAGCTGCTCCAATCCCTGTGGGAGACGATATCTTTTATACTATAACTTAACAAGAGTGTGCACTTGCGCTCATAAATAGAGAACACCCAAATGCTCTACAGAATGCATTGGCAATTTGCATTTTATTTCCATCTTCGCTGCCAGATTCTAATCTTCAAAGATGATCAACAACTTGATTTTGCGATCTTTTATCTCAATGTTGAATTCTTGCAACAACAAGATCCATCGGATTAATTTTGGTTTTGCATCTTTCTTAGCAAAAAGGTATCTTAAGTCCGAATGATAAGTGAAAACTATAATTTTTGCACCAACAAGGTAAAAACGAAACTTTCAAAAGCAAAGATTACTGCTAATATCACTTTCTTTGTGGTTGTATAATTAATCCGAGCTTCGGTAAGAATCTTGCTAGCATAATAGATTGCATGGAATATCTTGTCTTGTCTTTGGCCTAGAATTGCTCCAACAGTGAAGTCATTGGCATCACACATAAGTTCAAAAGGTTGATCTCAATTAGGTGCAACAAAAATTTGTGCGTTCACAAGTTGTTTCTTAATTCGATTGATTGCATCCAGACATGCATCCTCAAAGAAAATTTTCATATTTTTCTCTAGCAATAAACATAACGACTTTGTTTTTTTTTTGAAAAATCATGAATAAATCTTCTACAAAATCCAGCATGGCCAAGGAAACTCCGAATTCCTTTTACATTCGCTAGTGGAAGCAATCTTTCAATGGCATCCACCTTAGCTTTATCGACCTAAATTCCTACTTTAGAAATTCGATGGCCTAACACAATTCCTTCTATGACCATAAAATGCCATTTATCCCAAATCAGAACGAGATTTGTGTCCTCACATCACTACAAAACTCTCTTAAGATTGTCGACGCAATGGTCGAAATCATTCCTATAAACCAAAAAATCATCCATAAAAATTTCTAGGGAATTGTCAATCATGTCAGAGAATATTACCATCATGAACCTTTGAAATGTAGCTGGTGCATTACAAAGACCAAAAGGCATGCGACGAAAAGCAAACATACCAAATGAGCATGTAAATGCAGTCTTTTCTTGGTCTTCAGGTGCAATAGCAATTTGATTGTAGCTAGAATACCCATAAAAGAAATAATAATACTTTTTTCCAGCAAGCCTATTGAGCCTTTGATCAATAAAAATGAGTGGGAAATGATCTTTTTGTGTGGCTGCATTGTGTCTCCTATAATCCATGCAAATTCGCCACCCCATAAGAATACGAGTCAGAATCAATTCATCAGCATCATTACGGAAGAAAGTGATGCCATTCTTCTTGGGAACACAATGGAATAGACTAAACCATGCACTATCAGATATTGCATAGATAATACTAGCATCCAACCATTTGAGAATTTCTTTATTTACCACTTCTTTCATCTTCTCATTGAGTCAACGTTGAGTTCAGTAGACTATTTGCTATAATCATCCAACTTGATCTTATGCATGCAAAAAGACAGGCTAATTCCATTAATGTCCGTAATAGTCCAAGCAATGGCTTGTTTGTGCTACTTAACAATATTGATCAACTTAGCATCTTGAATTTCGTCTAAAGTTGCGGAGACAATAATTGGGAGTGTATCCTTATCACCAAGGAATACGTACTTGAGATTAGCATGTAATGGTTTCAATTCCAGAGTAGGAGCTTCTTCAATAGATGGCTTGAAAGTAGGAATAGTGTAGTTCGCAAAATCTGAAGATTCAATATGCCATTTGTGTTCAACATCAATTGTAAGTATTTCAACAATGTTGTCACAACTTGGGAGATTTTCTTTAATAGTTGTTAACGTAGTTTCCTCAGCAATGAGTATACTACGGTGATGCAAGTATTCTTGGATGAGATCCTCTAAAATATCAAGATGGTGACATTCTTCTATATTCCTCCCAAGATTTGAATTAAACATCTCAAAAGTAATCTGATCATTACAACTCACATGGTGAGTTCACCTTCGGATACATCAATAAGAGCTCTTCCGGTTGCTAAGAATAGGTGTCAACTCCTCAAAAGTACTATTTTTACTATATATATTGACATGCTTTTGCTTGCCTTTGAGTATAGAGTCATGCATTTAGTTAGTAAAATCATGCATTTGTATTAAGGAACTAGGAAACGTTTCTTTTGCAAGAATAACGATGTATTTATTTGTTTTCATGTACAAGAGCATGATAACAGGAGTAGAACAGGAGAACAGGAGCAGTTGGCAGAGCAGAACCCGAAAACCAATAGAAAAATGCTAGGTCGATGAGGCAAAAGTACGATGAGTATTGCCAAGCTCGGTTAGCAAAAGATCGAAGGCCGAAGATGTCAACCCTAGTCAAAACCTGATCAGCTCAAATTCAAAAGAGGATAAAGAGATAAACGTGCTTATCCTATCACACAATCATATATCAAATTTAAACCCAATCTGGAGTTTCCACGCATGCCTATTTAAAGCCTGATGATGAGCTAAGGAGATCGATCAAAGAAGAGGCTAAAGTGTGGTGAAGAGAGCGACTTGTGGTTCGATTAGGCTAGACCGAGAGCTTTGGAGCCATTAAAGGGCTGCATCGATAGATCTCCCTCATTGCCTATTTCTCTTTCGATTTAATTCTGTTTTTATGATGGTGTTTATTGAAAACGATTTGATGCTAATTGTTCTCCCGACCATGAACTAATTTCTTTAAGTTTGTTGGGGATGTTTTTGAGATGAAACACTCAAATACTTTCAGGTTTTAATAATTGAATGCCTTGGCATTATTTTATATCTTGTAAGTGCTTATTTTCTTAAATTCTTTATCATACGATAGTTGACATTATATGCTTATTATGCCTTAATATCTTAACAGACTTAATAGGTAACGATGAGTTTCTAGATAATAAGGAGAGAAACTTCGACAAAAGATTTTCAAGTAGATGAGCTTACTTCGAAAATAAATCTACCCCTTAGGAGTATAGATTGAAACTTAATCAAGTAAATTTATGAAAAGCTGCACTATAGACATATATGGGTTTTATCGTGGTTAACTTAAGGTCTTGCCATCAACAGAGGTAATGCTACTCTTGAAATCTGCTTGGCAATAAATCCAAGGCAGGACGTTCTTAATCATTGGCATAGCTAGTGTAAAATACAAACATCCCTTGCCAACGTGCATCACCATTTGAATACACTTGTTTGCTAAACTACTTGAATTTTTATTTTCTTTGCCTTAGTTTTTTTCTTAAATCTAACTTTTATATCAAAATCATTTGTTTCAAATCACAAGTATCAATCGTGGAAATTAATTCCTAGACAAACCCTATGGAGACGGTACTCAACTCACTACTGTATTACTTGTTGACCGTGTATACTTGCACGTAAAAGACATATTCTTGGCATTATTTACTTGCTTATTTAAACTGAATACTTAATCTTTTGCCATGCAATATTCTGTCGACAAGTTTTTGGCGTCGTTGCTGAGGATTGCAACAAGATTAATTGTTTTGATTTTTACTTGTTTTCATTTTTTTGTTTATCTTATTTTGTTTTGTATATGTACATGAGCAGAACTGCGAAGGAAGATTTACAATATGACTCAACCCTACGCAGATTAAGAAGAGAACGTCGAGAAAAGGCTCGTAACGAGAATGGTGAGCTAGGAAGTTTCATAAATAATTCCAATAACAAGGAGAAACTAGTAATACTTACAGTTATATCGTCCGCTCTTGCTATTGCTGCTCAGATACCTAAAGAACAATCTATTAGAGAACACCTAGAACCCACTATAGATGATTTGATGCCAGGACTAATCAGTCCAGAGGTAAATATGGCTAACTTTAAGCTTAAATCAATAATGATTCAAATGCTATTGAATGTAGGTCAATTTGATGGATCACCTACTGGAGACCCAAGTCAACATTTGAAGCAATTCATGGAGGTTTGCCAACTATTCCAACAACCTGGTGTGACTGAAGTGACAGTAAAGCTAAAGCTCTTCTTATTTTCCTTGCGAGATAGAGCGAAATTGTGGTTAAATTCATTCCCACCTAGTTTAATTACTTCATGGGCAGACTTATGCCAAAAATTCCTTATGAGATTCCAGCTACCTAAACTTAATGCCAAGTTGCGAATTGAAATTAGTACTTTCAGGCAAGCTGATGATGAGACTTTCTAAGATACTTGAGATTGTTTCAAAGACATGTTGAGAAGATGCCCTATACATGGATTCCCTACTTGGATCTAGATGGAGATTTTTATACCAGACTCAATGCTCATGCCAGGACCATTGTAGACGCCTCGGCAAATGGTTTGTTGCTGGATAAAAATTACACGGAGGTGTATGACATCCTTGAAAGGATAGTCATCAATTATTTTCAATACCCTACTACCATATTGGGATCCCAGACGAGAGTAGCTGAAAAGTTTGAACTTGATGCACTTTCATCAATCAATGCTCAAATTGCCAACCTCACTAATATATTGAAGACAATGCAAAAGCCTACTGAAGTTCGAGCAGTGAAGGTAAAGGAACCTTTTTTCACTATTTGTGGAGCTGACCATATTGCAAAAGAATGCCTAGCAAACCCAGAATTGATATATATATATGTATATATATATATTGTTTTTAATTACAATCGCAATATTAACTCACACTATAATGCTTATAATGCAGGATGGAAGCTGCATCTAAACTTTTCATGGTCAAATCAGGGAGGTAACCAATTTAATGCCCATTGTCAAAGCACCAATGCACAACCAAGTTTCAACAAAAATATGATGCCACAGAGAGCACAAAATAATTTACCCACAGTGCAAATATCTTTCGATGAGAACACACTAATGGATTAAATGGAGCATAACAATGCAACTGTCCAGAGTCTAGCCGCGTCCATGAGGAACATGGAAGTTCAGATAGAATAGATTGCCAGCGCACTTAATGCCAGACCTCCAGGGACTCTGCAAGTGATACAGAGGATGCTCGGCAAAAAGGGAGAGAACAATGCAAAAGCTGACACTCTCCTAAGTGGCAAACAAGTCAAGATTTCAACGCATGGTAAAGGGCAAATTTTTTACCAGGAGAATAAATCAATGCCAACAGAAGAAACCAAGGAAGCTGAGAAAGGGGAAGCAAACATCAACACTTCCAGATCGCAACCTGATGCCATCCCTACCTTGGTAAAACAAGCATATATTATTGTTGAAATTTTCAAAAGCTCTTAAATGTGTAGATGAAATTGAAGAATGTCATGCAGTTGAGCTAATGAAATCCATTTTAGATGAGAACCTGACATTGAATTGTCAGAGAATGAAAGCTGATGGCATAGAATAGGAGTGCGATGGCAAAACATTTGAGTGACATAGAAGATCGATTCTGATGAGGAAGGATATCATGGAGCGGGGTGTGTTTTGATGGCTAGTTACAGAAAGGAAAAGTGGATTCCTAATAACCTAGAATGAAGAGCTGAAAGATAAAAAATTTTGTTACAACAAAAATGCCAGATATATTGCGTCTAGAAACTAACGATTTAATGAAGATTACTTAGTAATTCTAGAATAGGACGAGGATTCCTATGCCTCGACATCAAAGGAGAAAGGAGCAGGTAATCCTAAGCACTAATGGGGTGCTGAGTTCAATCAAAGATTCTTGAGACCTACAACAAAGAGATACTTCGATTTTCTAAGGTGGTTGTTCAAAGCCATCATGGCAAAATATTCTCTTTCATTGTGCAATCGAGAGTTTGGTATATTCAAAGGGAAGCCATTCTTCGGCTTTCTACATTGGTTATTCAAACAAAATATTTCCACAGCCTACCATCCACCAACCAAGGGCCAAAGACTAAAGCACTATTGGGAAGAAAGTCAAATTAATTCCAAGGAGACCATTCCCCTTGCGGAGATTCAGTAAACTTTTTCTAACCCAGTGTATTCATCGTAAATAGGTGTAGGAGATTTATTTTCTTTTCAGTACTTAGGATATCTCAGTTTTAAACTTTTAGTTTTTTGTTTTATTTCTTTTTCTATTTTGAAATGTTTCTTTGATTCCTAGCACAAGAAATCTTGCCAAAAGACTGTGTCGTATTTTTCTGCCAAGACACCCAAGGCTGAATCGACATCTCAATTGCCAGCTAATGTTGTGGCATTACTTTCCCAAATCTATCAAAGCCAAGATCTCCACCTTTAGAAGTTCCAAAAGGTCGAAGAACAAAACCTGGCACTCTGGCAATATATTGGGGATGGACACCGTGCGCCATGGACAACTCTTGAAACAATATCCGCCAATCCTTTGCCACCATATCCAGAGTTCACAAACGAGCTCCATGCAATAGAAGGAATGCTAGCCAGCCCTCAGCTTGATCATACCCAGCCCATTAATCTGATGCCACTGTACCAGTAGAGCACCAAAACCATTCCTCAAGGGAGTCTTCATCCCCTTAACTACTTTCGTTCATATTTTCATTTTTAATCATGCATTACGTTTTGTCTATATATGTTTTCACACATTTCATTTTGTGTATATATGTGTTCATGTATTGGGAACAATGCAAACCTTGGGTTTGGGGGGAGGATGTTGTCTCACATATTTTTCCATGCCATGCATTCATGTTTATATATGTTTTAATTCTGTTTCCATGTAGATTAGGTATAACCATTCATACCAAACCATTCAAAAATATTTTCCCAACGCTTCATTGATTTGATAAACATTACTTCTAGCATGGTTAGAACTTGTGTTAGTATACTTTGTTCGATGATGAAATCAGAATTTTTAGTTTGCATGCGCTAGCAGGTTAGTAATGCCAGGACTGCTTGGCAATTGATCCCTAGTTTAGTTAACTGAAGTCTCATTTAACACGTAGTATGAATCTACTTCCTAAACAAACTAAGAATTCTTGAAACCAAGCTCAGAAAAGAAAAAAATGATGACATGTACAAAAAGAATAAGACAACAATGTTTTGCTGAAGCAGACAAAAGATAGAACTCTCCTCTGCCTAAAGATAGTAAGCAACTTGAGGCTTCGTGGTTTGCTCTCTCTTAATTCTTAAGTTAAAAACTATAGGGTATGAGTTGAAAAGTAAGCCTAGTAATGTCTGGATTAATGTGGGGGGTTCATGGTATGCTCCATCTTATTTCTCACGCAAAACATTATTTTGAAGCAAGCCTAAAAATATTGCCAGCAGAAACCCTTGGTGAATAAAAGAAAAAAAATGACTTTGGGTAGTAAATTTGGCTAAGGGAGTTAAAGGATATTTGATGCATATTGTCTACACTTTCATGCACTCATCATGACCCTAGACTAGAGTTATATTGATGCACTTGATATTTCTTATATGTTTGGCATTACTGCACTGGGATACCTGAGGATAGAACTATGACGAGATTCTACTTGCTAGTATGTGTTGCGAGCCAGGAAAATTTTGCCAAGGTAATCTATTTTATTTTCTATTTTCTTAATTTATAGTTGAAGTACTTGAGGACACACAATAAGCTAGGTTTTGGGGAGTGTTAACTCCTCAAAAGTACTGTTTTTCCTATATATATTGTCATGCTTTTGCTTCCTTTTGAGTATAGATTCATGCATTTAGTTAGTAAAACCATGCATTTGCATTAAGGAGTTAGGAAATGTTTCTTTTGCCAGAATAAATGTGAATTTCTTTGTTTTGGTGTGTAGGAACATGATGACAAGAGCATTTGGCAGAGTAAACTCGAAAACCAATAGAAAAATGCCAGGTCGAGTTGGAAAAAGTAGGATGAGTATTGCCAAGCTTGGTTGACAAAAGATTGAAGGCCAATGACGTCAATCCTAGTCAAAACTTGATCAACTCAAATTCAAAAGAGGATAAAGAGATAAACGTGCTTATCCTACCACACAATCATGTTTCAAATTTAAACCTAATCTAGGGTTTCAACACATACCTAATTAAAGCTCGATGATGTGCCAAGGAGATCGATCAAAGAAGAGGCTAAACCGTGGTGAAGAGGGTGACTTGTGGTTTGATCAGGCTAGACCGAGAGCTTTGGAGCTATTGAAGGACTACATCAAAGAATCTTCTTCATTGCCCATTTCTGTTATGGTTTAATTCTGTTTTTATGATGGTGTTGTTGAAAATGATTTGATGTTGATGGTTCCTCCAACCATGAACTAATTTCTTGGCATTATTTTCTTAAATTGAATGCCTTGTCATTATTTTCTATGACGCAAGTGCTTATTTTCTTAAATTCTTTGTCATACGACAATTGGCATTGTATGCTTATTATGCCTTAATATCTTAACAGGCTTAAGGGGTAAAGATCAGCTACCATATACTAAGGAGAGAGACTTTGACAGAAGATGTTCAAGTAGATGAGCTTACTTCGGAAGTGAATGTACCCCTTAGGAGTATAGAATGAAACTTAATCAAGTTAATTTATGAAAAGCTGCATTATAGACATATATTGGTTTTATCGTGGTTAACTTAGGGTATTGCCATTGATAGAGGCATTGCTACTCTTGAAATCTTCTCGGCGGTAAATCCAAGGTAGGTCGTTATTTATCACTGGCATAGCTAGTGTGAAATCGAAGCATCCCTTGCTAGTACTCATCACCATTTGAATACACTTGTTTGCCAAACTGCCTAAACTTTTATTTTCTTTGCCTTATTTATTTTCTTAAATCCAACTTTCATATCAAAATCATAAGTATTAATCGTGACAATTAATTCCTGGACAATCCATGTGGAGATGATGCTCTACTCACTACTATATTACTTGCTGACCGTTTATACTTGCACTTACAATATGTATTCTTGGCATTATTTAATTGCTTATTTACACTAAATACATAATATTTTTCCATGTAATGTTTCGTCAATAATGGGTGTCCAAGAATGACAAGAACATCCTTGTTTTCTTCGCGGGAAAGAATAATAAAATCCGCCAGAATGATGAATTTATCCACACGTACAAGCACAAATATAAGTTGTCCCTTTGTATGAGTGAAAGACCTATTGGCTAATTGTATTGTGCCCGCAATAGGTTTCATATGTCCAATGCCTAACTTCTGAAAAGTAGATAAAGGCATCATATTAATATTGGCTCCTAGATCACAAAGAGCTTTACCGAAGTAGTGATTTCCAATAGAACATGGATTAATAAAGCTGCATGGCTCTTACATTTTCATAGGCAAAGAATTAGAGATAAACGCAGTACATTCTTTTGTGAGCACAATGGTCTCTATGGCACTCAACCTTTTCTTCTTGGATAGAATTTCCTTCGTGAACATACCATAATTTGGAATCTGGGTAAGAGCACCCATTAGTGGAATTTGCATCGTGAGTTGTTGCAAATTATACTGTAAGATTTTAAATTGACTATCATACTTAGTATCCTTGAATAACTGAGGATAAGGTGGAGATGGAGTATTTGCTAATTACGCTGACATATAGAGTTGCCTCGACAACTTAGATTGCAAAACTGGTGGTAACAGAGTAATAACTGATGGAATATCATCGTCCACACCTGTAACACCCTGGTTTTGGGACTAGATGTTTTAGACATCGGACTGGACCGGTCGAGAACAGTTCGAATCGCGTAAGGTGATTTAGGGAAATCAAGGACCGGGATAGGATAAAAATGTGATAAAAATTGCTAAATTCCTCTAAAAATATGTTTAAGAGGTTGGTCAAGTCAATTTTACAAAAACAATTTTAGTAATGGGACATTTTGAGTAGTGACCAAATTGTAAAGTTTCAAAACTATGGAAAATGTGATTTTTGAAGAAAAAGTCAAATTCATAGAATCTATATGGGGCTTTATGGCAATTTAGCCTTCCCTTAATATGACATGTGTTTAAAATGATTTTTAATTAAATAACTTTAAATGGATTTGATTTAATTAATTTAGGTGGTTAACTTGAGATTTCTAATTATGTAACTACCAACTTCTCTTTATTTTCAGCCAAACACTATTTTCATCCATTCTCTTCAGAATTCGTTTCTCCCAAACACTCTCTCAATATTTCCTAAACAATTTTCAAGAAAACCTATCTATTTCTTCAAGTTTTTGCAAAGGAAAACTTGTAATCCATTAAGGGAAGCAAGGATTAGAGGTAAATCCCGTTCTCAACCTCTAATCAAAGTTCTTTATTGAAATTCCCAAAATATTTGGCTTCTAATTAATGTTTTTGGTTGAGTTTTCATTATAGTTTTGATTGGAGATCAAAATCTTGTAAAAATGAGGTTGAAATCTTAATTTTCGGACTCGATGTGTTAAGCTTTGTTTTGGATTGATTTTATTTGAGTTCTATGTTGATTATTATGTTGAAATGAAGTTTTGATAATATAGATTCTGAAATCCTTGAGATCCTTGAAGTTCTTGATAGTTTTAGGTGAGATTTTGAGGTGAAATGGTGGAATCTTGTTTGTTGGAGGTATAAGGTTGGGTTAGGTTGTTTATTAGATGTGTTTTGATGTTTATAATGGTTTGGAGGTGATGTATGTTGGCTGGGTTTGGTTTAGGAAGCAATCAATTGAGTTTTCGGTTGTTTTGGATGGGTAATTTGGTGTAGTTTGGGTGAGCAACGAGTTTGCGAATTCTTGCTGGTGCTGAAATGCATTTTAATGCATTTAGATCTCCGTTTTGATATTGTGAAAATAGGGGATCTTGATTCGGAAGCAAACGAGGTGTTGTTGGAGGCTCCAGAAGAGTGATTTTCGTGTTGGCGAGCAAGGCTTCACGTATCGGTGAGTGGAAATGGATTTTCCAGCTTTGTAACGCTTTGAGCATTGTCTTGGGAGCATAGTGTAAGTTTGATACACTTAGCTAAGCTCAAGAGTAAGTGGTTCGAAAGTCTCTCTCTTGGAAATGTGCTATGTTTTGATGAAAATGCACTTGAGTTAAATGAGGTTTTGTTACTATTTTTAAGCATGTTAAAGCATGGTTAAATGCTGGATTTTAATGCCATTATGTTAAGGATGCACTAGGTAAGTGATCCTTGGTTTTTAAGTGATAAATGCATAAGATGTTAAACATGTTGTGCTTGTAGAAATGGCATTGTGTTTATGCTTGTAAAACAGTGGATTAATGAGGTTAAATAATTATATTGGCAAGTGATGGAAACGGTTTTTGGTTACTAAAATCGGATATAGTTAGCCGGCTATAGGATTGGGTGCACCGTGAATAAAGTCGCCTTGGATGTCGAGGGGTTGTGATTGTGCCATAATCTCCATTCAAGTATCCTAACGATTGAGGTTAAGACCACAACGGTGAATGGTTTAATCCCGTTTGTGAGTCTTGTGTATGTGTCTCGTACTCTCGTTAGTGGAATTATACAACTACTGATGAGTGATATTGAGAGGTTGTGATTGTGACATTAATCTTCATCACGGGTGTTGAAGGGTTGTGATTGTGCCATTGATCTCCACCTTGTGTAGTCCGGTAGTATGTATGAAGCGTGTGGGACAACACTTGTAATCCGCGTATCCGATTGTGTCTTTTGTTGGTATGGTTTATGGATTATCACTTGCGAGACAATATAATGAAAATGATTTATGTTAAGCACGAGATGTTTGTAAGAGATGCTTGAATGCATGAGATGCTTGGTAAAGCATGAGAAAAGGTTTATTGCTATTTTAAAATGATGCATATGAGCATGTATTTTTAGAAAGTGCATTGAGGTCTTGAAAGGACATGTTTTATGTAAAGGCATTTGTTGAAAAGTGGTGGTTTTGCAAATTGTGTGAAATGCATTGATGAATGTTGTTTAGCGATCCTCACCAAACTTTGTGCTTACAGTCATTTGTTTCATCAACGCACAAGCAATGGAATCCAAGCATTTTGGTTTAACAAAGTATGTGGCTTTACTTGGGTGTAATAAGAGGCAATGGGTGGGATTTATACTTTTGGATAGTTGAGGATGTTACTAAATTCCTTGATCATGTTTGGTTGTTTATCTTTGAGTTGTAAATGGCCTTTGAGGATTGATTTTTGGTTTGAATGTTGATTTTAGCTTTGTTTGGCTTTGTGGTTTAGGGAGCATGCCTATAGTTCAAATGTTTGCATGATTGATGTCGTGTTGTAGTTTATGCTTTATAATGATGATCATTGATGCCTAAACATGTTATATGTATGATGTGGCATGATTTGGAATGTATTTGAACATGAAAAGATGTGAAAAACCAGCAAAATCTGCTGTTGTAGGGCAAGGCGTATCGGAAAGCCCTTACCTGTTTCGGAACAGAGGCCTGAATTGGCCATGAGGTTTTGAAATGGGTAGGATCGTTCTGGAACGTTTTGGCTACTGGAAAAGGGTGTTTTGGTACGGGTTTTGGAATGCACCCGAGTATCGAAATGGTCAACCTGGTTCTGAAACGACCGTTTTAGTACATGGCTTTACGTTTCGAAACACCAAACCGTTGAGCTTGATTTTGAATTGTTTTAGGTTTCTGTTTCTCACATTTTGGTCCCTGAATCGTATGTGCTTTATTAGATGAGTTTGGTTGATCCGTTTGAGTTGAAATTTAACATGTTGGATTAATATAAGTTTAATTTTGGATTGGTAACGTTAAATCTTGACAAGTCCTCTAAATTCTGGAAATTTATGATTTAGTCCTTAAAATACATTTGTATGCAATTGAAGCCTTTAATGAGGTCCATTCATAATGTTGTTTCCGCTAAAGTGTTTTGCCACTCACGTAGGTTAATGAAGTGAATCTAGTAAAGTTAAAAAGAAAAAAATAGGGTCGTTAATCAAGGTTGACTTTCGGGTTGACTTTGGTTTTCCCCGTGTAATCTTCTTAGTTCGGGTCGAGCGTCTAGGCCGGGCTAAGGGGGTTACATTTGTTGGTATCAGAGCCAGGTTACGAAAGATTTGGGGATGTTGGTATGAGAAATTGATATGTGTTGATGTATGTTGTGTGAAAATCATGCAATTGGTTGAATTTTGAAGTTTATGGTATGCTGAATTGATGTGAGTCGCATATGAAATGAATACAATTGCGTGATGATGATGCAATTCTATTATATGCTGATTTTGGATGATGGAAAGCATGTTGAGCATGATGTTTTATTGTATGCTATGCTATGTTGTGGGAAATTGGGGGTGCCCATTGCCTTATTACACTAAATAAATGTTTTTGTAAACTTGGATTCTTGCTTGCAGCTGGCCTAAATGGTTTGGCTTGTTTTGTTGTTATGCCTTGTTTAAAATAGCACTGTGGGTCCAAGAAGGGAGCTGAGGTCGAATACTATAGTGCCTGCGACTAAGCAGGGTGACCAGGGTGAGCAAGGGGCTGATGTCCCTCATGGTGGAAATTTACCTCCTCCGCCACCACTTGGAGGTGGGGAGTAGGTGCAGCAAGGACCTGCTGGTCCGGATTTGGGTGATCTAACGTCATTGGTTTAGGCGATCACCGGGGCGTTTCAAGTTGTTGTTGCTGGAGCGCATGTTTAGGCCCCTGCAGCTGGGCAGACAGGCTTACCGTTGGAGAGGTTGAGGAGCTTAGGAGCTGTAGAGTTCTATGGTATGTCTCCTGAGGCGTCAGAAGCCTGGGTAGCAAGTACGATCCGTATCATGGATCAGATGGGCTGTAATGATGTGCGCAAGATGGGATGCACAGTTTCTTTGTTGCAAGGCGATGTGGACGACTACCACTGCTAGCTTGGAACCCAATGAAGTGGATTGGGAGTATTTCAAGGGCGCCTTCAAGAGGAACTATCTAGGGGCGAGATACTTGGACGAAAAGAAACGCGAGTTTATGTCACTAGTTCAGGGCAATCTTTCTGTGGCCGAGTACGAAGTCCAGTTCGTACGCCTGAGCCAATATGCTCCTGAGCTGATACCTAGTGAGAGGCACCGATGTGACCGCTTCCGGTACGGGCTGGTATACGAAGTTAAGACATATATGTTGGCTGCGGACTACACCGACTTTGAGGTGCATGTATGTCGAGCCCAAGACATCGAGCAGAACTTGGGTTTGTCGACTTGAGATGTTGGTTCTAGCTCTGGGAAGAGAGCAGCTTAGTACAGTTCTGTTGGTGGATGGAACAAAAGAGGACATGATAGGAGACATCAGCTTGAGGGGAGGCTTGGTGCTCCGGGTTGAGGTGGTCAGGTCCATGGAGGCCGAGTGAGATCTGAGCAGCATACATGCTGGACATGTGGGTCGAGGGACCATTTGAGTCGAGATTGTCCTCGAGCAGCTAGAGAGGTCCAGGCTCATGTTGTGTTGATGGGGAATTCATGTTGGAAATGTGGTTCGGTGGATCACATGAGGAGGGAGTGTCCCTTGTTGGCCGGTGGATGCCAAGGACGTGCTCTTGTAGTAGTTGCACATCAGAGAGGCCGTGGGCGCGGCCGTGGGAACTTTTAGAGGAGAGACGAGGGGCAGCGAGGTATTGCTCATGTTGTAGCCGTCTGACCTGATGGAGATGGACCAGCGAGGGTTTATGCTCAGCGCGAGGAGCACAATGATACCAATGTCATCGCATGTACATTTGTTCTTCATTCTTTATCTTTGCTGGTTTTGATTGATTTTGGATCCACACATTTTTATATCTTGAGTGAGCATGCACATTTGCTTGATATACCTGTTGAGATGCTTGAAGTAGGAATACAAGTGACTAGTTCTTATGGTGAGACTGTAGTCACTATGAAGTTGTATAGGAGAAGCCATTTATCTGTGCAAGAACATATTTTTCTTGTGGATTTGATGGAGTTACCCTTCTACGGATTTGATGTAATCCTTGGCAAGGATTGGTTGATGGAACATAGGGTGGTGGTTGACTTTGATGTCAAGCAGGTCATCTTAAAGTTTGCCGATGATTATGAAGTGGTGGTAGTAGGCGAGAATGTGAAATTCTTGTCGAATATGATTTCGGTTTTGGAAGCAAATCGTATGATGAAGATGGTTTGTGAGGCTTACCTTGCTTATGTGATGAATCCTGGCACTAAGGATGTACGTGCGCAGGACATCTGAACTGTTTGCGATTTTCCGGGTGTCTTTCCGGAACAATTGCCTGGGTTGCCACCAAACAGGGAAGTTGAGTTTGGTATCGAGTTGTACGAGAATACAACTCCAGTGTCCATTGCTCCTTATTGTATGGCACCTAAAGAGATAAAAGAGTTGAAAACGCAATTGCCGGAGTTGTTGGATCGAGGTTTCATCTGGCCGAGTGTGTCACCTTGGGGTGCACCGGTCTTGTTTGTAAAGAAGAAAGATGGGACGATACGGATGTGCATAGATTATCGGAAACTGAACAAGTTGACGATCAAGAACAAGTATCTGTTGCCTAGAATTGATGATCTCTTTGATCAGTTCTGGGGAGCCTCAGTGTTTTCTAAGATAGAATTGAGATCGGGGTATTACCAACTAAAGGTGAAGGATGTGGACGTACCTAAGACAACTTTTCGGACGAGGTATGGACATTACGAGTTCTTGGTGATGTCGTTTGGTTTGACCAACGCGCCTGTTGCTTTCATGGACATGATGAATCGTGTATTCCATGAATTCTTGGATCAATTTGTGGCGGTGTTCATCGATGATATCCTTGTGTATTCGCGAACCGAGGAGGATCATGATAGACACTTGAGAATTGTTTTGCAAGCATTGTTGGAAAATCATTTGTATGCCAAGATAAGTAAGTGTGAGTTTTGGCTTAGGGAGGTGGTCTTTCTTGGACATGTTGTGTCAGCTGAGGGTATTTGCGTTGATCTGCACAAGGTAGAGACTGTGATGGGATGGAAGGTACCTAAGTCAGTAACGGAGGTGCGAAGTTTTCTTAGTTTAGCTTGGTATTACCGTAGATTTGTTGAGGGATTTTCAAAGATAGATTCACTATTAACCAAGTTGTTGCAGAAGAATGTTCGCTTTGAGTGGACTGATGCGAGACAACAAGCTTTCGAAAAGTTGAAGGAAGATTTGATGCAAGCTCCTGTTCTGATTCAACTTGAGTCCGATAAGGAGTTTGTGTTCTATAGTGATACGTCCTATAACACCCCAATTTTGGGCTTAGAAGTTTAGGGTCTGGACCAGACCGGTCTGATTTTCGGTTCGAATATAAAAGGAGGTTTTAGGGAAATCCTAGTTCGGGATGCTTTAAAAATATGGAAAAATAGCTAAAAATCCTATTTTAATATATATAAGAGAGTGGTGAAATCAATTTTACAAAATAAGGTTTGGAAATACAACATTTTGAAATAGTGACTAAAATGCGATTTTTGAAAAGTTCAGTGGTGACTGTTTTGTAAGGATTGAAACTTTGAATCTTTAAGGAGCTAATTTACCCAAAAATGATTTCTCCATATTTTTCCTAAATTTAAGTGATTTAATTAATGTTTAATTAATTAAATGAAAAAGGGAAAACCACTTTTTAGATTTTCATAACTAACTTTTCCTAAAATTTTCTCATCCCTTTTTCTCTCAAAATTCCCTCATCCAAACACTTTTCTCTAGCAACTTATCCATTGATTTTCACTCCAATTGATGAGGTTTCAATCATCAATTAGTTCCTAATCCATCTTACACCAAATCCTTTTGATTTGCTCATTGGATTTTCAAGAAAATTGGCTCAAATCAAGGAGAAATCACCATTTAGAGGTAATGTTGTTCTTCTCCTCTAAATACTCAGTTCTTTACTGAAATTCCCAAGTTATCAATCCTTAATTTAAGTTTTATAAATGGTTTAAATGATGTGAATTTGATTTTGGCTTAAAACTCAAGATTTAGAGGAAATCTTGAAGAATTTTGTTGTGATTGTTTGGACTCTGTTTTGAGATGATTCTTAAATGTATTTTGGTTGTTTAATGATGTGTAAATGAGGTTTTATCAATGCAATCCCGAATAGGTTGTGTTTCCTAAGTTTTTGTTTATGAAAATGGTGGTTTTTGGGGTGATCTTGGTGTTCTGTTATAGCTGGAGGTATAAGGACGAGTTTAGGTTTATTTTGGATGTTAATTGATGTTTAGAAATGGTTAGAAGTGATGGATCTTGGCTGGGTTGTGTTTTGGAAGAGTTTGGAGGTGATTTCGGTTGTGTTTGGTAGCCGAATTGTTGGATTTATGTAGAGCAGCGGGTTTAAGTGTGTTGGCTGAAGATTTCAATGCATGATGATGCATTAATCCTCTACTTTTTTGTGTTTAAAACAAGGGAGACATCTTCGGATACTTGTGGTGTTGATCCGGAGGCTTGATCGGGGTTTCGACAAGCTTGCGAAACGGAATTGGTGAGTGAAGTTGGGTTTCCAGCTTTGTAACAAATGTTTGAAGCAACTTAACTAAGCTCAAGAGTAAGTTTTCGGAAAAACTCTCTTGGATAAGCCATGAAGTGGTTTGATGCATTGTCTTTAATTTGCATGTTTAAATTCTGTTTTGAAAGCATGTTTTAGCATGGTTAATGCTGGTTTTGAAGCCATATGTTGAAGGATGCTCAAGGTAAGAGATCCTTGGTTTGACATGTTGTAAATGTGGTTTTGATGCATAATGATGCATGATGTTAAATGGCTTTGATTAATGCTTTAAAACAGTGAATTGTTGATGATAAATGATGTATATTGGCAAGTGATGTGTTGGTTTTAAAGTACTTGAATCGGATATAGTTAGCCACCTATAGGATTGGGTGCACCGTGAATAAAGTCGCCTTGGATGTTGAGGGGTTGAGATTGTACCGTAAACTCCATCCAAGTACACTAACGAGTAAGGTAAGATCATAACGGTGGTTAAAAGTCCGTGTGTGGATCTTGTGTTGTGTGTCCCGTGTAATCGTTAGTGGAATTATACAACTACCGATGAATGATGTTGAGGGGTTGTGATTGTACCGTTAAACTCCATCACGGGTGTTGAGGGGTTGTGATTGTACCGGTAAACTCCACCTTGTGTGTTCGGTAGTGTGTATGAAGCGTATGGGACAACGCTTGTAATCCGCGTATCCGATTGTGTTTTGTGTTGTAAATGGTTATGGATTATCACTTGAAAGCCAATATGACATGTTGATTTTAATGAAGCTTGATATACTTGTTATGTATGCAAGGTTGCATGTATAATGATGATTATGTGATGGAAGACTTTGCTAAAAGTGTTTTATAAAAAGCATTATTGTGTTGTTTCTTTAGAGCATGCCTCACTAAGAAATTGTGCTTACGCTCTTTCTCTTGAACCAATAATGCAGATAATTGAAGTGTTTGAGGGCAACAAGGAGGCTAAGAGTCCAAGGGAAACTAAGCTCATGTATGGTGATGTTTTCATAACACTATAAGTTTTTGATATTTTGGCAATGGGAACCTAGGATGTGTTTTGGGAGATGTTTTGGACTCCCTAGTTGTGGATTGATGCTTTTGATATTTTGGGATTTGTAATTGGCCTTTTTATTTTGTTTTTGGAGTTTTGGTTGGTTGTTGGTTTTGGATATTAGGATGCATGCCTATAGTCTTGTGACGTTCCATGTTTGATGCTATGAATGTGTATTGAGGTTGCACACATGTACCTTATATGTATGATGATTTGTTGGCATGGTTAGGAAGTCATTAGGATGTGTTTGAGTGGTTAAATGTGTGTAAAACCAGCAAATTGTGCAACTTCTGGGCAAACCGTATCGGAACGGGCACTAGCGTTTCGAAATAGGGGCCTGTAATGGCCTTCATGTATCGAAACGGATAGGGGTCGTTCTGAAACGATTTGGCCACTGGAAGGCCCTGTTTCGAAACAAGTCTCGAAACGAACCCGTGTTTCGGAACGGTCAACACCGTTTCGAAACAGGTGACCGTTGGGCACTGATTTGAATGATTTTGAGGTTTGCAAGTTTTACGTTTTAGTCCCGAAAATTGTATTTGCAATTGCATGAGTTTGAGATGTCCGAGTAAGATGAAATTTGACAGGGAAGCATGTAATATGACTAATTTAATATTGGTAATTTAAAAATCAGTTAAGACCTTCAAATTTCCAGAATTTAAAATTTGGTCCCTAATAATTATAATTTGTGCAATTGAGTCCCTTATTGTTATTCGATCGTTGTGCTTTATACATAAATGTTTCTCAAGAGTACGCTTAGGGTTAATGTGCATCTAGACAAGATTAAAAAGAAAAAAAAGGTCGTTAATCAAGGTTGACTTTCGGGTTGACTTTGGTTTTCCCCGTGTAATCTTCGTAGTTCGGGTCAACCGTCTAGGCCGGGCTAAGGGGGTTAAATTTGGTGGTACCAGAGCTGAGTTCTCGTGTAAATGGGAATGGTTATGTGGGTGATGTATGTGTATTTGCATGATATGCCTATTGGGTGAAGGTATGTTGTATGAATTGTAAGGTATGTTGCAATTGTGATGCTATGCTATGTTGAAGCATGTTAGAGGAACCCATTGCCATATCAAAACTAATGAAAGTAATTGGTTTTGGAAAATGAGCTTGAGTACTTGGATTACTTACCTTGTTGAGCCTAATTATGTTTATTGCATTTGTGCCAGTGCATTGTTTTTCTTATAAATGGGGTATCGTAGAGAGATGAGGATGAATACGAGAGTTATGGCTCAGAATGAGAACGAGGAAAACGTTGAGAATGTTGTGGATATACCTCCTCCCCCTGGTGGTGGACCACTCGGTGGTGGTGGTGCTGGAGGTGAAAATGCTGGCGTTGATGGTGGTGCTGGGGTCGCTGGACCTGATGGTGTGCAGGGGCAAGCTGCTCCTGACATGACTGTTTTGATATAGGCTATTGCTGGAGCCTTTCAGGCAGCAGTAGATGGAGCTCACGGAGCTGCGCATCAGGGTGATGCTAACGTGAGATTACCTTGGGAATGTCTTCGCAGTCTGGGAGGGACTGAGTTCAGAGGTTTATCTCCTGAGGGTTCTGAATCTTGGTTGGAAAGCACCAAGAGAATTTTGGGGCAAATGAACTGCAACAATGTGCAGAAGCTGGGTTGTGTGGTATCGCTGTTACATGATGATACGTATACTTGGTGGACGACCACTGTCTCCGGAATGGAGGAAGTTGATGTGACTTGGACGTTCTTTCTGAACGCGTTCAAGCGAAAGTATCTAGGTGTGCGATACGTGGATGAGAAGAAAAGAGAATTCATGTCTCTTGTGCAAGGAAGCATGACGGTGGCTGAGTATGAGATCCAGTTTGTCCGTCTTAGTCAGTACGCACCTGAGCTTATCCCTGATGAACGAGAGAGGTGTGAACGTTTCCGATATGGTTTGATGCCGGATGTGAAGACCATTATGCTTGCAGCTAAGTATACAGATTTTGATGTGCTGGTGAGTAGAGCGAAGGACATTGAGCAGAACCTGGGTTTGTCTTCCAGGAGTGTTAATTCTGGCTCGGGCAAAAGAGCTGCTGAGTATAGTTCCGGTGGTGGACGGAACAAGAGAGGACGAGATAAGAGGTATCAGTCTTCTGCTAGGCGTGGCAATGGAGAGCATGGCGCGCCTGTTCAGGGAGATAGGATGAGAGCTGATCAGAACACGTGCTGGACGTGTGGATCACGTGGCCATCTGAGGCAGGATTGTCCTCGAGCAACGAGGGAGGTTCAGGCTCCTGTTGCAGTGACCGGTAATTCATGCTGGAATTGTGGTTCGGTAGACCACGTGAGGAAGAAGTGTCCTCTGTTGGCCGGTGGTGGTCAGGGACGTGCTCCTGGGGTAGTTGCACCACAGAGAGGTCGTGGGCGCGGCCGTGGTAACTTCCAGCGTAGAGATGATGGTGGGAGGAATGTGGCGCATGTGGTGGCTGTTCAACCTGAGGGTGGTGGCTAGGCTCGAGTGTATGCTCAACGAGAGGGGAGAAATGATACGGATGTGATCGCATGTACCTTTACTTTGCAATCCTTATCATTACTTTCCTTGATTGATTCTGGATCTACACACTTATACATATTGCGTGAACATGCTCAATTGCTTGGTTTACCTGTTGAGTCTTTGGATGTTGGTATGCGTGTGACTAGTTCCTTTGGTGAGACCGTTGTGACACGGAAGTTGTATAAAGATGTCCGTTGGTAGTGCAAAACCATGTTTTTCTTGTTGATTTCATGGAATTGCCTTTCTATGGTTTTGATGTAATCCTTGGTATGGATTGGCTTGTTGAACATCGAGCTGTGGTGGATTTTGAGAATAAGCGAGTTTCGTTGAAGCTTGTGGATGATTATGAGGTAGTGGTGGTTCGTGAGAATGTGAAGTTTCTCGCCAATGTGGTGTCTACATTGGAAGCAAGCCGAATGCTGAGGCAAGGTTGTGAGGCTTACATGGCCTTTGTTATGAATCCTAGCTCTAAGGAGTTGCGAGTTCAAGATATCAGGACTGTGCGAGAGTTTCCTGGTGTGTTTTCGGAGGAGTTACCTGGATTGCCTCCTAGTCGAGAGGTGAAGTTTGGAATTGAGCTGTATGAAAACACAACTCCAGTGTCCATTACTCCTTACTGAATGGCACCTAAGGAGTTGAAGGAGCTGAAGACGCAACTTCAGGAGTTGCTTGATCGCGGTTTCATTCGGCCGAGTGTGTAACCTTGGGGTGCACCGGTCTTGTTTGTGAAGAAGAAGGATGGAACTATGAGAATGTGCATCGATTATCGTCAGCTGAACAAGTTGACTATCAAGAATCAGTATCCTTTGCCGAGGATTGATGATCTTTTTGATCAATTTCGGGGAGCGGTTGTTTTCTCTAAAATTGACTTAAGGTCAGGTTATTACCAGCTCAAAGTGAAGGATGTGGATGTGCCAAAAACAGCCTTTAGAACGAGGTATGGGCATTATGAGTTCCTTGCGATGCCGTTTGGTTTGACGAATGCTCCTGCAGCTGTTATAGACATGATGAATAGAGTGTTCCATGAATACTTGGACAAGTTTGTTGTGGTGTTCATTGATGATATCGTTGTGTACTCTCGTACTGAGGAGGAGCATGAGGGGCATTTGAGGGTTGTGTTGCAGGCTTTGTTGGAGAATCAGCTTTATGCTAAGCTGAGCAAGTGTGAATTTTGGCTTAGGGAAGTTTCCCTTGGTCATGTGGTTTCTGCTGAAGGGATTTGTGTTGATCCTCAGAAGATTGAGGCAGTGATGAATTGGAAGCCCCCTAAGTCTGTTCATGAAGTCCGTAGTTTCCTTGGGTTGGAAGGATACTACCAGAGGTTTGTGGATGGATTTTCAAATATTGCTGCACCTTTGACAAAGTTGTTGCAGAAGGATGTCAAGTATGAGTGGACAGAAGCGAGACATCAGGCTTTTGAGAAGCTTAAGGCAGCTTTGACGCAAGCTCCTATCTTGGTTCAACCTGAATCAGGGAAAGAGTTTGTGGTGTACAGTGGCGCATTCTATGTTGGTTTGGGGTGTGTGTTGATGCAAGAGGGTAAGGTGGTGGCTTATGCATCGCGCCAGTTGAAGGTGCATGAGCGCAATTATCCTACGCATGATATTGAGTTAGCTGCGGTGGTCTTTGCTTTGAAAATTTGGAGACATTATCTGTATGGTGAGAAGTGTACTGTGTACACGGATCACAAAAGTTTGAAGTGTTTGATGTCTCAAAAAGAGTTGAATCTTAGGCAACAACGTTGGGTGGAGTTGCTTAAATATTACGATCTGACGATCGAGTACCATCCGGGAAAAGCTAATGTTGTAGCGGATGCCTTGAGTAGAAAGGTGGCAGTGGAGTTGAGGGCTATGTTTGCCAGCTTGAGTATTTCGCGAGATGGGGGTCTTGTGGCTGAATTGCAAGTGAAACCGTCTTTGGTTCAGTTGATAAAGGATAAGCAGATATTGGATGGTTCCTTGGTGCAACATGTTCAGGATATTACTGAGGATAGACCATCGAATTTTTGTTTTAATGATAATGGAGTTCTATATTTTGGGAGTCGGATAGTAGTGCCGAATGATGCTGAGTTGAGGCGTGCTATTCTGACTGAAGCTCATAGTAGTCCTTTTGCTATGCACCCTGGTAGTACAAAAATGTATCGTGATCTTAAGGAGGAGTACTATTGGGTGGGTTTGAAGAAAGATGTTGCGGAGTATGTGAGTAAGTGCATGGTTTGTCAGCGAGTTAAGGCTGAGCATCAGTTTCCTTCTAGGTTGTTGCAACCGTTGAGGATTCTTGAGTGGAAGTGGGAAAGGATTACCATGGACTTTGTGTCTGGTTTGCCTTTGTCGCCATCGAAGAAGAATTTGGTGTGGGTGATTGTGGATCGCCTTACGAAGTGTGCTAATTTCTTACCTATGCATACTACGTATACCTTGGATAAGCTTGCAGAGCTGTACATTGCTGAGATTGTGCAGCTGCATGGTGTGCCAAAGTCTATAGTGTCGGATAGAGATCCGAGGTTTACATCGCGTTTCTGGGAATGTTTGCATCAAGCTTTGGGGACACGACTGAATTTCAGTACATCTTATCATCCACAGTCGGATGGATAGTCTGAGCGTGTTATCCAAGTGCTGGAAAATATCTTGAGGTGCTGTGTGATTGAGTTTCAAGGCTCTTGGGAGAAGCATTTGCCTTTGGTGGAGTTTGCTTATAACAATAGCTACCAGGCAAGAATTAAAATGGAACCTTATGAAGCCTTGTACGGGAGGAAGTGCAGAACTCCTCTTTGTTGGGCTGAAACAGGTCAGAAGTTGGTTTCAATGCCAGCTTTGTTGAAAGGAACCACCGAGAAGGTGAAGCTCATTTGTGAGCGATTGAAGGCAGCTTCTGATCGACAGAAGTCTTACGCGGATTTGAAGCGTAAGGAGATTGAGTTTGCGGTAGGTGACCGTGTGTTCTTGAAGGTTTCGCCTTGGAAAAAGGTGATGAGGTTTGGTCGTAAGGGTAAGTTGAGCCCTAGGTACATTGGACCATACGAGGTGATTGAACGTGTGGGTCCTGTTGCGTACAAGCTGAGGTTGCCGCAAGAGTTGGAAAAGATTCATGATGTGTTTCATGTCTCTATGCTTCGGAGGTATAGATCGGATCCTTTGCATGTTATGCCTGTGGAGGAAGTGGAGTTGAATCCAGACTTGACCTATGATGAGGAACCGGTTGAAATTCTGGATTCGGACAGTAAAGTTCTTCGAGGCAAGACCATTGAATTGGTTAAGGTGTTGTGGAAGCATCGTGGTGTTGAGGAAGCCACGTGGGAAAGAAAGGATGGTATGAAGATGCAGTTTCCGTACCTCTTTTCTCCAGGTAAATTTCGAGGACAAAATTTCTTAAGGGGGAGTTGTAACACCCCAATTTTGGGCTTAGAAGTTTAGGGTCTGGATCAGACCGGTCTGATTTTCGGTTCAAATATAAAAGGAGGTTTTAGGGAAATCCTAGTTCAGGATGCTTTAAAAATATGGAAAAATAGCTAAAAATCATCTTTTAATATATATAAGAGAGTGGTGAAATCAATTTTACAAAATAAGGTTTGGAAATACAACATTTTGAAATAGTGACTAAAATGCGATATTTGAAAAGTTCAGTGGTGACTGTTTTGTAAGGATTGAACCTTTGAACCTTTAAGGAGATAATTTACCCAAAAATGATTTCTCCAGATTTTTCCAAAATTTAAGTGATTTAATTAATGTTTAATTAATTAAATGAAAAAGGGAAAACCACTTTTTAGATTTTCATAACTAATTTTTCCTAAAATTTTCTCATCCATTTTTCTCTCAAAATTCCCTCATCCAAACACTTTTCTCCAGCAACTTATCCATTGATTTTCACTCCAATTGATGAGGTTTCAATCATCAATTAGTTCCTAATCCATCATACACCAAATCCTTTTGATTTGCTCATTGGATTTTCAAGAAAATTGGCTCAAATCAAGGAGAAATCACCATTTAGAGGTAAGGTTGTTCTTCTCCTCTAAATACTCAGTTCTTTACTGAAATTCCCAAGTTATCAATCCTTAATTTAAGTTTTATAAATGGTTTTAATGATGTGAATTTGATTTTGGCTTAAAACTCAAGATTTGGAGGAAATCTTGAAGAATTTCGTTGTGATTGTTTCAGCTCTATTTTGAGGTGATTCTTAAATTTATTTTGGTTGTTTAATGATGTGTAAATGATGTTTTATCAATGCAATCCCGAATAGGTTGTGTTTCCTAAGTTTTTGTTTATGAAAATGGTGGTTTTTGGGGTGATCTTGGTGTTGTGTTATAGCTGGAGGTATAAGGACGAGTTTAGGTTCATTTTGGATGTTAATTGATGTTTAGAAATGGTTAAAAGTGATGGATCTTGGCTGGGTTGTGTTTTGGAAGAGTTTGCAGGTGATTTCGGTTGTGTTTGGTAGCCGAAATGTTGGATTTATGTAGAGCAACGGGTTTAAGTGTGTTGGCTGAAGATTTCAATGCATGATGATGCATTAATCCTCTGCTTTGTTGTGTTTAAAACAAGGGAGACATCTTCGGATACTTGTGGTGTTGATCCGGAGGCTTGATCGGGGTTTCGACAAGCTTGCGAAACGGAATTGGTGAGTGAAGTTGGGTTTCCAGCTTTGTAACAAATGTTTGAAGGTTTTGGGAGCTTAGTTTAAGTCTAAGCAACTTAACTAAGCTCAAGAGTAAGTTTTCAGAAAAACTCTCTTGGATAAGCCATGAAGTGGTTTGATGCATTGTCTTTAATTTGCATGTTTAAATTCTGTTTTGAAAGCATGTTTTAGCATGGTTAATTCTGGTTTTGAAGCCATATGTTGAAGGGTGCTCAAGGTAAGAGATCCTTGGTTTGACATGTTGTAAATGTGGTTTTGATGCATAATGATGCATGATGTTAAATGACTTTGATTAATGCTTTAAAACAGTGAATTGTTGATGATAAATGATGTATATTGGCAAGTGATGTGTTGGTTTTAAAGTACTTGAATCGGATATAGTTAGTCGGCTATAGGATTGGGTGCACCGTGAATAAAGTCGCCTTGGATGTTGAGGGGTTGAGATTGTACCGTAAACTCCATCCAAGTACACTAACGAGTAAGGTAAGATCACAACGGTGGTTAAAAGTCGGTGTGTGGATCTTGTGTTGTGTGTCCCGTGTACTCGTTAGTGAAATTATACAACTACCGATGAGTGATGTTGAGGGGTTGTGATTGTACCGTTAAACTCCATCACGGGTGTTGAGGGGTTGTGATTGTACCGGTAAACTCCACCTTGTGTGTTCGGTAGTGTGTATGAAGCGTAAGGGACAACGCTTGTAATCCGCGTATCCGATTGTGTTTTGTGTTGTAAATGGTTATGGATTATCACTTGAAAGCCAATATGACATGTTGATTTTAATGAAGCATGATATGCTTGTTATGTATGCAAGGTTGCATGTATAATGATGATTATGTGATGGAAGGCTTTGCTAAAAGTATTTTATAAAAAGCATTATTGTGTTGTTTCTTTAGAGCATGCCTCACTAAGCAATTGTGCTTACGCTCTCTCTCTTGAACCAATAATGCAGATAATTGAAGTGTTTGAGGGCAACAAGGAGGCTAAGAGTCCAAGGGAAACTAAGCTCATTTATGGTGATGTTTTCATAACACTATTAGTTTTTGATATTTTGGCAATAGGAACCTAGGATGTGTTTTGGGAGATGTTTTGGACTCCCTAGTTGTGGATTGATGCTTTTGATGTTTTGGGATTTGTAATTGGCCTTTTGATGTTGTTTTTGGAGTTTTGGTTGGTTGTTGGTTTTGGATTTTAGGATGCATGCCTATAGTCTTGTGACGTTCCATGTTTGATGCTATGAATGTGTATTGAGGTTGCACACATGTACCTTATATGTATGATGATTTGTTGACATGGTTAGGAAGTCATTAGGTTGTGTTTGAGTTGTTAAATGTGTGTAAAACCAGAAAATTGTGCAACTTCTAGGCAAACCGTATCGGAACGGGCACTAGCGTTTTGAAACGGGGGCCTGTAATGGCCTTCGTGTATCGAAACAGATAGGGGCCGTTCCGAAACAATTTGGCCACTGGAAGGCCCTGTTTCGAAACAAGTCTCGAAATGAACCCGTGTTTCGGAACAGGTCAACACCATTTCGAAACAGGTGACCGTTGGGCACTGATTTGAATGGTTTTGAGGTTTGCAAGTTTTACGTTTTGGTCCCAAAAATTGTATTTGCAATTGCATGAGTTTGAGATGTCCGAGTAAGGTGAAATTTGACAGGGAAGAATGTAATATGACTAATTTAATATTGGTAATTTAAAAATCAGTTAAGACCTTCAAATTTCCAGAATTTACAATTTGGTCCATAATAATTGTAATTTGTGCAATTGAGTCCCTTATTGTTATTCGATCATTGTGCTTTATACATAAATGTTTCTCAAGAGTAGGCTTAGGTTTAATGTGCATCTAGACAAGATTAAAAAGAAAAAAAGGGTCGTTAATCAAGGTTGACTTTCGGGTTGACTTTGGTTTTCCCCGTGTAATCTTCGTAGTTCGGGTCAACCGTCTAGGCCGAGCTAAGGGGGTTACACGTCCATTGTTGGTTTGGGTTGCGTGTTAATGTAGGAGGGTAAGGTAGCAGCTTATGCATCTAGGCAGTTGAAGGTGCATGAGCGCAACTACCCTACTCATGATCTTGAGCTTGCGGCTGTTGTGTTTGCTCTGAAAAATTTGGAGGCATTACCTGTACGGTGAGAGGTGTGTTGTGTTCACGGATCATAAGAGCTTGAAGTATCATATGTCTCAAAAGAAGTTGAATCTTAGGCAGCGTCGCTGGGTAGAGTTTCTTAAATATTATGATATGACGATTGAGTACCACCCGAGCAAGGCTAATGTTGTGGCCGATGCTTTGAGCCGAAAAGTGGCTATGGAGTTGAGGGTAATGTTTGCTCGCTTGAGCATTCCGCGTGATGGTGGTCTTATTGCGGAATTGCAAGTGAAACCATCTCTAATTCAGTTGATCAAAGATAAGCAGTTGCTTGATGATTCTCTTGTTTCGCATGTTCAGGACATTACGGAGGGTAGACCTTCGAATTTCAGCTTTAGTGATGATAGTGTTATGTGCTTTGGGAGTCGAATAGTGGTGCTGGATGATGTTTAGTTGAGGCGCACTATCTTGACTGAAGCCCATAGCCCTTTGCTATGCATCCTGGCAGTACAAAAATGTATCGTGATTTGATGGATGAGTACTACCGGGTGGGGTTGAAAAAGGATGTGGTTGAGTTTGTTAGTAAGTGCATGGTGTGTCAGCGAGTGAATGTTGAACATCAGGTTCCTTCTGGGTTGTTGCAGCCTTTGAGAATCCCACAATGGAAGTGGGAGATAATCACCATGGATTTTGTGTCTGGATTGCCTTTGTCGCCGTCAAAGAAAAATTCAGTTTGGGTGATTGTAGATCGACTTACGATGTGTGCACATTTTCTGCCTGTGCATACTACACATACCTTGGATAAATTGGCTGAGTTGTACAAAGCTGAGATTGTGCGGTTTCACGGTGTAACGCCCCGGTTTTGGGCTTAGGAGTTTTGGGCGTTGACCGGTTCGGTCAAAGTGCTGTTCGAATTTAAAGAGGTGAATTTAGGAAAACCTAGTTCGGGTTGCATTAAAAATATGGAAAAATGTTCTAAAATCATCTTTTGATATAATTAAGTGAACTGTGAAATCAATTTTGGAAAATGAGTTTTGGAAGGGTGACATTTTGGCTAGTGACCAAAATGTAATTTTCGAAAGTTTTGTGGCTGTTTTATAAAGGGTTGAAACTTTGAATCTTTAAGGATCTATTTACCCAAAGGGAGTTTCTCCAGATTTTTCTAAGATATTTTAAGACTAAATTCTGATTTTAAATGATATTAAAAGTGGAGGGAAAGCCATTTGGCTATTTTGGATTTTGTAACCAACTTTTCTCAATTTTCTTTCTCTCATTTTCTCTCAACCCAAACACCTATTCTCCAGAGAATTGGATCTGATTTTCTCACCTAAATCCCTCCTTTCAACTCTCATTTGATTCCTAATCAACATATCTTCAAAACCTCATCAATTGCTACTTGATTCAACAAGGTTTTTGATTCCAAAAAGAGGAGAAACTCAAGTTTGGAGGTAAGAACGTCCTTCTCCTCTAAACTATCAGTTCTTTACTGAAATTCCTAAGTTTTCAATCCTTAATTGATGTTTAATTAAAGGTTTTTAAGTGGTGAAATGGATCTTAGCTTATAATGCAAGATTTGATGATTTTTGATGATTTTCGTTAGATCTGATTAATCTGTGATTTGAGATGTGTTTTTGATGTTAAATGAACATTAAATTGATAAGGAATTGAGCTTTGATCAATGCAATCCCGGATAGGTTGAGTTTCCTAAGTTTAGCTTGTGATTCAAGGTTGTTTTTGAGGTGATCTTGTGGATCTGTTGTTGCTGGAGGTATAAGGATGTTAATAGGTTGTTTTTAGATGTTATATGATGTTTAAGGATGTGTGGTTTTGCTGGTTTATGGCTGGGCTTTGTTTAGAAGTGGTTTGGATGCATTTTCGGTTGTGTTTGGTGGCCAAAATTGGTGTGTGGATGAGAGCAGCGAGTTTAGGTGCTTTCATTGAAGCAATTAATGCATGATGATGCATTAATCCTCTGCTTTGATTTGTTAAAACAGGGGAGGCATCTTTGGATCCAAGAGTTGTTGATCCGGAAGCTTGATTTGGTGCTTTAGCTTGAGGCGAAGTGGAAATCGGTGAGTGCGTGTGTGAAAAATGGTTTTCGGCTTTGAAACCAATGTCTTGGGAGCTTAGTTTAAGTCTAAACAACTTTGCTAAGCTCGAGCGTAAGTTTTCGGAAATACTCTCTCTAGTGGTGGCCATGATGTTGTTGTGATGCAATGTGGTTTATTGCATGTTTTAATTACTGTTTTGAAAGCATGATTTAGCATGGTATTTGTTGTTGTTGTAAGCCATATGATGAAGGAAGCTCTAGGTAAGGGTTCCTTGTTTTGTACATTGATAAAATGTGGTTTGATGCTTTTAAATGCATGATGAATATGGCTTGGTTTAATGCTTTAAAACAGTGGATTTAATGATGAAATTGATGTATATTGGCAAGTGATGTTTTGAAAAGGTTAAGGTCACTAAGGTGGTTAAAAGTCCTTGAGTGAGCCTTGTATTCTTAAGATCATCAAGGTGTTTAAAAGTCCTTGGATGATTCTTGTTGCGGACACTAAGGTGGTTAAAAGTCCTTAGGTGATCCTTTCCATGGTGTTTAAAAGTCCATGGGGCCATGGTGTTTAAAAGTCCATGGGGCCAATGTGTTTAAAAGTCCTTGGGGCCAAGGTGTTTAAAAGTCCTTGGGGGTGAATCAAGCTATGGACACAAAGGTGGTTAAAAGTCCTTGTGTGGTCCTCATTCATGGTGTTTAAAAGTCCATGGCCAAGGTGTTTAAAAGTCCTTGGGGCCAAGGTGTTTAAAAGTCCTTGGGAAGTTGATGAACTTGTTTTAAAGAAATGGAATCTATCACTTGAGCCAATATGACATGTTATGTTATGAAGCATGAGATGCTTGTTTTTAGTATGCTTTTGAGCATGTGCAATTGATGATTTGAAGCATGATTTATAAATGTTTTATAAATGCATTATTGAATGGTTTTATTGAGCATTCCTCACTAAGCTTTTGCTTACGCTCTCTTTCGTTTTCTTAATTCAATAATACAGAACATTAGTGAACCTTGAGGGCAGCAAGGAGGGCAAGCATTCAAGTACAAATAGAGCTCAATGTATGGAAGGTTTTGTTGTTACATTTTAGCTTTTGATACCTTGGCAATGGGGGACCAATGTGTATGTTTTGGGAGAGGTTTTGTACTCCCTAAGTATGTTAAACGTTGATGAGAATGCTGGTTTACATGTTTGGCTTTTATATGCTTGAATTGGAAGTTAATGCTTGAATGGCTTGCTTGTGTAGGAAGCATGCCTATAGATTTAGGGCTTTTTGCATATGGTGTTATTTTGATGAATTGATGATGCAAGTACGTCTTATATATGTTGAATTACATGCTGGTAAAGTTTGGTAGCATTTGGAGCATGATTGGATGTTTAATTGCATGTTTTGGAATGCTTTTTGTTGCAATCTGGGCAGGGCGTTTCGGAACAGTGTGCACCGTTTCGGAACGGGTGCCTTGAATGAACCCAGGCGTCCGAAACGGTTTGGCCTCTGCCAGACCCCCGTTGCGGTACGCATTGCGGAACGGCCCCGAGTTTCGAAACGGGCTCTGCCTGTTTCGGAACGGGTGACCGTTGGGGGCTGACATTGGCGGTTAAATGTTTTGATTTGTTTGCGTTTTGGTCCTGAATCTTGTTTGTGCAATTGTATGAGTTTGGAATGTCCGTTTGAGCTGAAATTTCACAGTGAAGCATGAAACCTGACTAATTACAAGCTGGTAACTTTAATTTGGGTTAAGTCCTTATATTTATCTGAAATTACAATTTGGTCCCTAAAGTTGTAATTTGTTCAATTAGGTCCCTGTTTGATCTCTAATGTTTGTGATCTTTGAGTATGATGTTCGTGTGATCACAATTAGGACTAATATGCATCTAGACAAGATTTAAAAGAAAAAAAGGGTCGTTAATCAAGGTTGACTTTCGGGTTGACTTTAGTTTTCCCCGTGTGACTTTCTTAATTCGGGTCAACCGTCTAGGCCGGGTTAGGGGGGTTACATTTGGTGGTATCAGAACCAGGTTCTCGAGTAATTGGGAATGTTTGTATGCATGATTGAAGTATGTATGCCATGTATGCTTGTTGTTTGAAAGCATGTTTAGTGGCTTGTGATTTGGATGCAAATGAGTTGTATGCTCTGATGTAGCATGTTGTGGGTACCCATTGCCAAACAAAAGCTAATGAAGTGATGTTGATTTTGAATGAAATTGAGCTTGAATACTTGGATTGCTTACCTTGCTGGGCCTGACTTTGTTTTATTTGCATTGTTATTGCATGGTAAAAGTATGGCACCACGTAGAGAGTTACGAGGTAATGTGCGAGCTGCGGCTCAGAATGAGAATGAAAATGAAGAGAACACGGGTAGTACAGTGTTACCTCCTCCTCCACCTGGTGGTGGTGGTGCTGAGGGAGGGAGAGCTGAAGCTGCAGCAGCTGGTGCTGGGGCTGCAGGACCAGAGGTTGGTCAGGGGCAAGCTATGCCTGATATGACGATGCTGGTACAAGCTATTGCGGGTGCTTTTCGAGCAGCAGTAGCTGGAGCTCAAGGAGCTGGGCATCAGGGAGATGCTGGTGTTAGACTACCCTTAGAGCGTCTGCGCAGTCTTGGTGGGACTGAGTTTAGGGGTATGTCTGCTGAGAGTTCGGAGGCTTGGCTTGAGAGTACCAAGCGAATCTTGGGTCAGATGAGTTGCACGGATGTGCAAAAGTTGGGTTGTGTTGTGTCCTTGCTGCAGGATGATGCTTATACGTGGTGGACGACCACAATCTCTGGGATGGCTGAAGCTGATGTGACTTGGACATTCTTTCAGAATGTGTTCAAGAGGAGATATCTTGGTGTGAGATATCTTGATGAGAAGAAACGTGAATTCATGACTCTTACCCAGGGGAGTATGACAGTGGCTGAGTATGAGGTGCAGTTTGTGCGACTCAGTCAGTATGCACCTGAGCTGATTCCTGATGAACGGGAGAGGTGCGAAAGGTTTCGTTATGGTCTTATAACGGAAGTGAAGATGTATGTGCTGGCCACTGAATATGATGATTTTGATGTGTTGGTGGGCCGAGCCAAGGACATTCAGATGAATTTGAGTTTGGCTGCGAAAGGTGCTGGAGCAAGTTCTGGTAAGAGAGCTGCTGAGTATAGTTCCGGAGGTGGACGGAACAAGAGGGGACGTGATCAGAGGTATCAGTCCTCAGCTAAGAGAGGTGGTGGTGTACCTGCTAGGGGTGGTAATGCTAGAGCTGACCCTAGTGCCTGTTGGATTTGTGGTTCACGTGGTCACATGAAGCGTGACTATCCTCGTGCTGTAAGGGAGGTGCAAGCTCCTGTTGCGGCAGCTGGTTTTGGGTGTTGGAATTGTGGTTCTGCAGACCACTTGAGACGAGATTGTCCGAGGTTGGCTGGTGATCAGATGCGTGCTCCTGTTGTTGCAGCACCACAGAGAGGTCGTGGGCGCGGCCGTGGTAATTTTCAGAGGCGTGAGGAAGGTGGTCATGGAGTAGCCCATGTTGTGGCTATTCAGCCTGAAGGTGGAGGCCAAGCGAGGGTGTATGCTCAGCGTGAGGGCAGGAATGACGCGGATGTGATTGCAGGTACCTTTACTTTGCAATCCTTGTCGTTGCTTTCTTTGATTGATTCTGGATCTACGCATTCATACATTTTGCGTGAGCATGCTGAACTGCTTGGTTTGCCTGTTGAGTCTTTGGATGCTGGTGTTCGTGTCACTAGTTCTTTTGGTGAAACTGTTGTGACTCGAAAGCTTTATAGAAGGTGTCCTTTGGTTGTTCAAGAACATGTTTTTCATGTTGATCTTATGGAGTTTCCCTTTTATGGTTTTGATGTGATCCTTGGTATGGATTGGCTTGCTGAGCATCGTGCTGTTGTGGATTGTGAAAATAAGCGTGTTTCGCTTAAGCTTGCGGACGATTATGAAGTCGTTGTGGTTGGTGAGAATGTGAAGTTTCTTGCCAATGTTGTTTCTACCTTGGAGGCGAGCAGGATGCTGAGGCAAGGTTGTGAAGCTTATCTAGCTTTTGTGATGAATCCTAGTTCTAAGGAGTTGAGGGTGCAAGATATCAGGGTTGTGAAGGAGTTTCCTGGTGTTTTTCCTGAGGAGTTGCCTGGTTTACCTCCTAATCGCGAGGTGGAGTTTGGAATTGAGCTGTATGAGAATACAACTCCTGTGTCCATTACTCCCTATAGAATGGCACCTAAGGAACTGAAGGAGCTGAAGACGCAGTTGCAAGAGCTGCTTGATCGTGGTTTCATCCGGCCGAGTGTGTCACCTTGGGGTGCACCGGTCTTGTTTGTGAAGAAGAAAGATGGCACTATGAGGATGTGCATTGATTACCGTCAGCTGAACAAGTTGACTATCAAGAATCAGTACCCTTTGCCGAGGATTGATGATCTCTTTGATCAATTTCGGGGAGCTGTTGTGTTCTCTAAGATTGACTTGAGGTCAGGGTATTACCAGTTAAAGGTGAAGGATGTGGATGTGCCTAAGACAGCTTTCAGGACAAGGTATGGGCATTATGAGTTCCTTGTGATGCCGTTTGGTTTGACAAATGCTCCTGCTGCTTTCATGGACATGATGAATCGTGTGTTTCATGAATACCTGGACAAGTTTGTTGTGGTATTCATTGATGATATCCTCGTGTACTCGCGTACTGAGGAGGAGCACGAAGAGCATTTGAGGGTTGTGTTGCAAGCTTTGTTGGAGAATCAGCTTTATGCTAAGTTGAGCAAGTGTGAGTTCTGGCTTAAGGAGGTGGTGTTTCTTGGGCATGTGGTCTCAGCTGAGGGGATTCGTGTTGATCCTCAGAAGATTGAGGCGGTGATGAATTGGAAGGTTCCGAAGTCTGTTCATGAGGTTCGTAGTTTCCTTGGTTTGGCAGGATACTACCGAAGGTTTGTGGATGGTTTTTCCAAGATTGCTGCTCCTTTGACGAAGTTGTTGCAAAAGGATGTTAAGTATGAGTGGACAGAAGCGAGACAGCAGGCTTTTGAGAAGCTGAAGATGGCTTTGACGCAAGCTCCTATCTTGGTTCAGCCTGAATCAGGGAAAGAGTTTGTGGTCTACAGTGATGCGTCCTATGTTGGTTTGGGATGTCTGCTGATGCAAGAGGGTAAGGTGGTTGCTTATGCGTCGCGGCAGTTGAAAGTGCATGAGCGCAATTACCCTACGCATGATATTGAGTTGGCTGCAGTGGTTTTAGCTCTGAAGATATGGAGGCATTATCTATATGGTGAGAAGTGTACTGTGTACACGGATCACAAGAGTTTGAGGTATTTGATCTCTCAGAAGGAGTTGAATCTTAGGCAGCGGCGTTGGTTGGAGTTGCTCAAGGATTATGATCTGACGATTGAGTATCATCCTGGAAAGGCTAATGTTGTTGTGGATGCCTTGAGTAGGAAGGTAGTTGTTGAGCTAAGGGCTATGTTTGCTAGCTTGAGCATATCGCGAGATGGTGGTCTTGTAGCTGAGTTGCAAGTGAAGCCATCTATGGTTCAGTTGATCAAGGATAAGCAGTTGCTGGATGATTCCTTGGTGTCTCATGTTCAGGATATCGCGGAGGGTAGGCCTTCGGATTTCTGTTTTAATGATGATGGGGTGTTGTGTTTTGGGAGTCGAATAGTAGTGTCTGATGATGCTGAGTTGAGGCGTGCTATTCTGACTGAAGGCCATAGTAGTCCTTTTGCTATGCACCCTGGTAGTACTAAGATGTATCGTGATCTTCGTGATGAGTACTATTGGGTGGGTTTGAAGAAGGATGTTGCAGAGTTTGTGAGCAAGTGTATGGTGTGTCAGCGAGTTAAGGCTGAACATCAGGTTCCTTCAGGATTGTTGCAACCGTTGAGAATCCCTGAGTGGAAGTGGGAGAGGGTTACCATGGATTTTGTATCTGGTTTACCTTTGTCTCCATCAAAGAAGAATTCTGTTTGGGTGATTGTGGATCGCCTGACGAAGTGTGCGCATTTCTTGCCTGTGCATACTACGTTCTCTTTGGATAAGCTGGCAGAGATGTACATTGTTGAGATTGTGCGGCTGCATGGTGTGCCTAAGTCGATTGTGTCGGATAGGGATCCGAGGTTCACATCGCGTTTTTGGCAGTGTTTGCATCAAGCTTTGGGTACAAGGTTGCATTTCAGTACATCCTATCATCCTCAGTCGGATGGTCAGTCTGAGTGAGTTATCCAGATTTTGGAGGATATGCTGAGGTGCTGCGTGATTGAGTTCCAAGGTTCTTGGGAGAAGCATCTGCCTTTGGTTGAGTTCGATATAACAATAGTTATCAGGCGAGTATACAGATGGCACCTTTTGAGGCTTTGTACGGGAGGAAGTGTAGGACTCCTCTTTGTTGGGCTGAAACTGGTCAAAAGTTGGTTTCGATGCCGGCTTTGTTGAAAGGGACCACCGAGAAGGTGAAGCTCATTTGTGAGTGGTTGAAGGCTGCTTCCGACCGGCAGAAATCTTACGCGGATTTGAAGCGTAAGGAGATAGAGTATGCGGTGGGTGACCGTGTGTTCTTGAAGGTTTCGCCTTGGAAGAAGGTGATGAGGTTTGGTCGGAAGGGTAAGTTGAGCCCTAGGTACATTGGACCATATGAGGTTGCTGAGCGTGTGGGTCCTGTTGCGTATCGGTTGAGGTTACCTCAGGAGTTGGAGAAGATTCATGATGTGTTCCATGTTTCTATGCTCCGGAAGTATAGATCTGATCCTTCGCATGTGATGCCTGTGGAGGAAGTGGAATTGAATCTGGATTTGACCTATGATGAGGAACCGGTGAAGGTTCTGGATTCGGATAGCAAGGTTCTTCGTGGCAAGACCATTGAGTTGGTGAAGGTGCTGTGGAAGCATCGAGGTGTTGAGGAAGCCACGTGGGAGCGGAAGGAAGACATGCTGAAGCAGTTTCCTTATCTCTTTCCTTCAGGTAAATTTCGAGGACGAAATTTCTTAAGGGGGGGAGAGTTGTAACGCCCCGGTTTTGGGCTTAGGAGTTTTGGGCGTTGACCGGTTCGGTCAAAGTGCTGTTCGAATTTAAAGAGGTGAATTTAGGAAAACCTAGTTCGGGTTGCATTAAAAATATGGAAAAATGTTCTAAAATCATCTTTTGATATAATTAAGTGAACTGTGAAATCAATTTTAGAAAATGAGTTTTGGAAGGGTGACATTTTGGCTAGTGACCAAAATGTAATTTTCGAAAGTTTTGTGGCTGTTTTATAAAGGGTTGAAACTTTGAATCTTTAAGGAGCTATTTACCCAAAGGGAGTTTCTCCAGATTTTTCTAAGATATTTTAAGACTAAATTCTGATTTTAAATGATATTAAAAGTGGAGGGAAAGCCATTTGGCTATTTTGGATTTTGTAACCAACTTTTCTCAATTTTCTTTCTCTCATTTTCTCTCAACCCAAACACCTATTCTCCAGAGAATTGGATCTGATTTTCTCACCTAAATCCCTCCTTTCAACTCTCATTTGATTCCTAATCAACATATCTTCAAAACCTCATCAATTGCTACTTGATTCAACAAGGTTTTTGATTCCAAAAAGAGGAGAAACTCAAGTTTGGAGGTAAGAACGTCCTTCTCCTCTAAACTATCAGTTCTTTACTGAAATTCCTAAGTTTTCAATCCTTAATTGATGTTTAATTAAAGGTTTTTAAGTGGTGAAATGGATCTTAGCTTATAATGCAAGATTTGATGATTTTTGATGATTTTCGTTAGATCTGATTAATCTGTGATTTGAGATGTGTTTTTGATGTTAAATGAACATTAAATTGATAAGGAATTGAGCTTTGATCAATGCAATCCCGGATAGGTTGAGTTTCCTAAGTTTAGCTTGTGATTCAAGGTTGTTTTTGAGGTGATCTTGTGGATCTGTTGTTGCTGGAGGTATAAGGATGTTAATAGGTTGTTTTTAGATGTTATATGATGTTTAAGGATGTGTGGTTTTGCTGGTTTATGGCTGGGCTTTGTTTAGAAGCGGTTTGGATGCATTTTCGGTTGTGTTTGGTGGCCGAAAATGGTGTGTGGATGAGAGCAGCGAGTTTAGGTGCTTTCATTGAAGCAATTAATGCATGATGATGCATTAATCCTCTGCTTTGATTTGTTAAAACAGGGGAGGCATCTTTGGATCCAAGAGTTGTTGATCTGGAAGCTTGATTTGGTGCTTTAGCTTGAGGCGAAGTGAAAATCGGTGAGTGCGTGAGTGAAAAATGGTTTTCGGCTTTGAAACCAATGTCTTGGGAGCTTAGTTTAAGTCTAAACAACTTTGCTAAGCTCGAGCGTAAGTTTTCGGAAATACTCTCTCTAGTGGTGGCCATGATGTTGTTGTGATGCAATGTGGTTTATTGCATGTTTTAATTACTGTTTTGAAAGCATGATTTAGCAAGGTATTTGCTGTTGTTGTAAGCCATATGATGAAGGAAGCTCTAGGTAAGGGTTCCTTGTTTTGTACATTGATAAAATGTGGTTTGATGCTTTTAAATGCATGATGAATATGGCTTGGTTTAATGCTTTAAAACAGTGGATTTAATGATGAAATTGATGTATATTGGCAAGTGATGTTTTGAAAAGGTTAAGGTCACTAAGGTGGTTAAAAGTCCTTGAGTGAGCCTTGTATTCTTAAGATCATCAAGGTGTTTAAAAGTCCTTGGATGATTCTTGTTGCGGACACTAAGGTGGTTAAAAGTCCTTAGGTGATCCTTTCCATGGTGTTTAAAAGTCCATGGGGCCATGGTGTTTAAAAGTCCATGGGGCCAAGGTGTTTAAAAGTCCTTGGGGCCAAGGTGTTTAAAAGTCCTTGGGGTGAATCAAGCTATGGACACAAAGGTGGTTAAAAGTCCTTGTGTGGTCCTCATTCATGGTGTTTAAAAGTCCATGGCCAAGGTGTTTAAAAGTCCTTGGGGCCAAGGTGTTTAAAAGTCCTTGGGAAGTTGATGAACTTGTTTTAAAGAAATGGAATCTATCACTTGAGCCAATATGACATGTTATGTTATGAAGCATGAGATGCTTGTTTTTAGTATGCTTTTGAGCATGTGCAATTGATGATTTGAAGCATGATTTATAAATGTTTTATAAATGCATTATTGAATGGTTTTATTGAGCATTCCTCACTAAGCTTTTGCTTACGCTCTCTTTCGTTTTCTTAATTCAATAATACAGAACATTAGTGAACCTTGAGGGCAGCAAGGAGGGCAAGCATTCAAGTACAAATAGAGCTCAATGTATGGAAGGTTTTGTTGTTACATTTTAGCTTTTGATACCTTGGCAATGGGGGACCAATGTGTATGTTTTGGGAGAGGTTTTGTACTCCCTAAGTATGTTAAACGTTGATGAGAATGCTGGTTTACATGTTTGGCTTTTATATGCTTGAATTGGAAGTTAATGCTTGAATGGCTTGCTTGTGTAGGAAGCATGCCTATAGATTTAGGGCTTTTTGCATATGATGTTATTTTGATGAATTGATGATGCAAGTACGTCTTATATATGTTGAATTACATGCTGGTAAAGTTTGGTAGCATTTGGAGCATGATTGGATGTTTAATTGCATGTTTTGGAATGCTTTTTGTTGCAATCTGGGCAGGGCGTTTCGGAACAGTGTGCACCGTTTCGGAACGGGTGCCTTGAATGAACCCAGGCGTCCGAAACGGTATGCACCGTTTCGAAACGGTTTGGCCTCTGCCATACCCCCGTTGCGGTACGCATTGCGGAACGGCCCCGAGTTTCGAAACGGGCTCTGCCTGTTTCGGAACGGGTGACCGTTGGGGGCTGACATTGGCGGTTAAATGTTTTGATTTGTTTGCGTTTTGGTCCTGAATCTTGTTTGTGCAATTGTATGAGTTTGGAATGTCCGTTTGAGCTGAAATTTCACAGTGAAGCATGAAACCTGACTAATTACAAGCTGGTAACTTTAATTTGGGTTAAGTCCTTATATTTATCTGAAATTACAATTTGGTCCCTAAAGTTGTAATTTGTTCAATTGGGTCCCTGTTTGATCTCTGATGTTTGTGATCTCTGAGTATGATGTTCGTGTGATCACAATTAGGACTAATATGCATCTAGACAAGATTTAAAAGAAAAAAAAAGGGTCGTTAATCAAGGTTGACTTTCGGGTTGACTTTTGTTTTCCCCGTGTGACTTTCTTAATTCGGGTCAACCGTCTAGGCCGGGTTAAGGGGGTTACACACGGTGTGCCAAAGTCTATAGTGTCGGATAGGGATCCGAGGTTCACAGCACAATTTTGGGAATGTTTGCATCAAGCCTTGGGTACACGATTGAATTTCAGTACTTCTTATCATCCTCAAACGGATGGATAGTCAGAACGTGTGATCTAAGTGCTTGAGGACATATTGCGGTGTTGCGTGATAGATTTTCAGGGTTCTTGGGAGAAGCACTTGCCGTTGGTTCAGTTTGCGTATAATAACAGTTACCAGGCGAGTATTCAAATGGCTCCATACGAGGCTTTGTATGGGAGAAGATGTAGAACCCCTCTTTGTTGGGCAGAAGCTGGGCAAAAGTTGATTTCGATGCCAGTTATGCTAAAGGGAACCACATAGAATGTGAAGCTCATTTGTGAGCGTCTGAAGGCAGCATCAGATAGGAAAAAGTCCTACGCGGATCGGAAGCGTAAAGAGATTGAGTTCACGGTTGGCGAACGTGTGTTTTTGAAAATGTCGCCTTGGAAGAAGGTGATGAGATTTGGGCGTAAGGGTAAGCTTATCCCAAGGTTCATTGGACCTTACGAGTTGTTGAGCGAATTGGTCCTGTGGCGTATCAGTTGAGATTGCCTACAAAGTTGGAAAAGATACATGATGTGTTTCATGTCTCAATGTTACGGAGGTACAGATCGGATCCTTCGCATGTGATGCCTGTTGAGGAGATAGACTTGAATCCGGATCTGTCATATGATGAGGAACCAGTGAGAGTTCTAGATGTAAGTAGAAAAGTTCTTCGTGGAAAGACGATAGAGCTCGTAAAGGTGTTGTGGCGACACCGATGAGTTGAGGAGGCCACGTGGGAAAGCAAGGCGGACATGCTGAATCAGTTTCCGCACCTTTTTCCATCAGGTAAAATTTTGAGGATGAAATTTCCTAAGTGGGGGAGAGTTGTAACGCCCTAGTTTTGGGGCTATGTGTTTTAGACATCGGACCAGACCGGTCGAGAACAGTTCGAATCGCGTAAGGTGATTTAGAGAAATCAAGGATTGAGATAGGATAAAATGTGATAAAAATTGCTAAAATCCTCTAAAAATATGTTTAATGGGTTAGTCAATTCAATTTTACAAAAATAGTTTCGGTAATGGGACATTTTGAGTAGTGACCAAATTGTAAAGTTTCAAAATTGTGGAAAATGTGATTTTTAAAGAAAAAGAAAAATTCTTAGAATCTATAGGGGGCTTTATGGCAATTTAGCCTTCCCTTAATATGACATGTGTTTAAAATTATTTTTAATTAAATAGCTTTAAATGGTTTTGATTGGAGATCAAAATCTTGTAAAAATGAGGTTGAAATCTTAATTTTCGGACTTTATGTGTTAAGCTCTGTTTTAGATTGATTTTAATTGAGTTCTAAGTTGATTCTTATGTTGAAATGAAGTTTTGATAACATAGATCCTGAAATCCTTGAGATCTTTGAAGTTCTAGATAGTTTTAGGTGAGTTTATAAGGTGAAATGGTGGAATCTTGTTTGCTGGAGGTATAAGGTTGGGTTAGGTTGTTTATTAGACGTGTTTTGATGTTTTATAATGGTTTGGAAGTGATGTATGTTGGCTGGGTTTGGTTTAGGAAGCAATCGATTGAGTTTTCGATTGTTTGGATGGGTAATTTGGTGTAGTTTGGGTGAGCAACGAGTTTGTGAATTGTTGCTGGTGTTGAAATGCATTTTAATGCATTTAGATCTTTGTTTTGATGTTGTGAAAACAGGGGATCTTGATCCGGAAGCAAACGAGGTGTTGTTGGAGGCTCCGGAAGAGTGATTTTCGTGTGGGCGAGCAAGGCTTCGCGTATCGGTGAGTGGAAATGGATTTTCCAACTTTCTAACGCTTTGAGCGTGGTCTTGGGAGCTTAGTGTAAGTTTGATACACTTAGCTAAGATCAAGAGTAAGTGGTTCAAAAGTCTCTCTCTTGGAAATGTGCTATGTTTTGATGAAAATGCACTTGAGTTAAATGAGGTTTTGTTACTATTTTTAAGCATGTTAAAGCATGGTTAAATGTTGGATTTTAATGCCATTATGTTAAGGATGCACTAGGTAAGTGATCCTTGGTTTTTAAGTGATAAATGCATATGATGTTAAGCATGTTATGCTTGTGGAAATGACATTGTGTTTATGCTTGTAAAACAGTGGATTAATGAGGTTAAATAATTATATTGGCAAGTGATGGAAACGGTTTTTGGTTACTAAAATCGAATATAGTTAGCCGGCTATAGGATTGGGTGCACCGTGAATAAAGTCGCCTTGGATGTCGAGGGGTTGTGATTGTGCCATAATCTCCATTCAAGTATCCTAACGATTGAGGTTAAGACCACAACGGTGAATTGTTTAATCCCGTTTGTGAGTCTTGTGTATGTGTCTCGTACTCTCGTTAGTGGAATTATACAACTACCGATGAGTGATGTTGAGAGGTTGTGATTGTGACATTAATCTCCATCACGGGTGTTGAAGGGTTGTGATTGTGCCATTGATCTCCACCTTGTGTAGTCCGGTAGTATGTATGAAGCGTGTGGGATAACACTTTTAATCCGCGTATCCGATTGTGTCTTTTGTTGGTATGGTTTATGGATTATCGCTTGCGAGCCAATATAATAAAAATGATTTATGATAAGCACGAGATGCTTGAATGCATGAGATGCTTGGTAAAGCATGAGAAAAGGTTTATTGTTGTTTTAAAATGATGCATATGAGCATGTATTTTTAGAAAGTGCATTGAGGTCTTGAAAGGACATGTTTTATGTAAAGGCATTTGTTGAAAAGTGGTGGTTTTGCAAATTGTGTGAAATGCATTGATGAATGTTGTTTAGCGATCCTCACTAAGCTTTGTGCTTACGCTCATTTATTTCATCAACGTAGAGAATTAGGAGTTTGAGGCAGCACACAAGCAAGGGAATCCAAGCATTTTGGTTTAACAAGGTATGTGGCTTTACTTGGGTGTAATAAGAGGCAATTGGTGGGATTTATACTTTTGGATGGTTGAGGATGTTACTAAATTCCTTGAGCATGTTTGGTTGATTATCTTTGAGTTGTAAATGGCCTTTGAGGATTGATTTTTGGTTTGAATGTTTATTTTAGCTTTGTTTGGCTTTGTGGTTTAGGGAGCATGCCTATAGTTCCAATGTTTGCATGATTGATGCCATGTTGTTGTTTATGCTTTATAATGATGATCGTTGATGCCTAAACATGTTATATGTATGTTGTGGCATGATTTGGAATGTATTTGAACATGAAAAGATGTGAAAAACAAGCAAAATCTGCTGTTGCAGGGCAAGGCGTATCGGAACGCCCTTACTTGTTTCGGAACAGAGGCTTGAATTGGCCATGAGGTTTCGGAACGGGTAGGATCATTCCGGAACATTTTGGATACTGGAAATGGGTGTTTCGGTCGGGTTTCGAAACGCACTCGAGTATCGGAACGGTCAACCTGGTTCAGAAATGACCGTTTCGGTACATGGCTTTGCGTTTCGAAACACCAGACCGTTGAGCTTGATTTTGAATTGTTTCAGGTTTCTCACATTTTGGTCCCTGAATCGTATGTGCTTAATTAGATGAGTTTGGTTGATCCGTTTGAGTTGAAATTTAACATGTTGGATTAATATAAGTTTAATTTTGGATTGGTAAAGTTAAATCTTTATAAGTCCTCTAAATTCTAGAAATTTACAATTTAGTCCTTAAAATACATTTGTATGCAATTGAAGCCTTTAATGAAGGTTAACTTTCAGGTTGACTTTGGTTTTCTCCGTGTAATCATCTTAGTTCGGGTCGGGCGTCTAGGCCGGGCTAAGGGGGTTACAACACCAACCTCAATTCCATCCTTCAACATATGGTCAATTTTTTAGGACTCGCAGGGCTCTTGAATAGAATTGGGTGATTGTTTAGTCGAATCACTAGTTTTCTTACCACTATGGAGAGTAATAGCCTTGCAATAATCTTTTCCCTTGTTTAATGGGCTCTCAGTTTTGTTGGGAAGTGTGCCCAGTTGTCGAGAGTTCATATCACTAGCTAATTGTCCCAGTTGAGCTTCCAAAGTACAGATGGAAGAAGAGTGGCCTTATACTATAGCTTCAGTTTGAGAGAAATGTTCTCTCATCATTTCCTCAAAAAGAGCAAACGAAATAGATATGGATGACAAAGAATAATTACTAGATTGTGATTGTATCTGAGATGGCACACCATATAGTGATTGCGCACCATACTCCGAATGCGGATTTTGTGAACCATAATATTGTGGTTGCACTTTATTCTGTTGTGACTGCAATGGAGCTTGCAGAGTATATTGTCGTTGCAGATAACTGAAATTCCCTTGTCTCACAATAAAGTTCCCGAGGAAATTATTATTCCCATATCGAAATACTCATGAGTTTTAGTAGAACTAGAATTTTCCCAAGATTGCCTATTAGCTGCATTGTAAGTATTATGCATGGTGTTTCTTCACGTGTTGCTAAGATTACTCGTATTCTCTTCATGTTGTGGTTAGTCTTTTTAACTATGGTTTTCACCACAAATCTCACAAGAGAACATAAGAGTAGTTGTTTGTTGAGCAAGTTGAATAGGGGTAACCTCACTCGTGCCTTCCATATTCTTGATTTTATTCTTCAAAGAAGAAATTTGAGCTTTAAGAGAAGAAACATCATCTAGTTAGAACACTCCTGCTGCAGCCTTGCAAGATGCAACTCGCGAAATAGGATATTGAGAATCATTTTGTGCAAAGCACTCCAACACTTCAACAACATTAGTGTAAGTACAATAAAGTAAAGGTCCATTCGATGATCCATCGACAAGATGTCTTGTGCACACATTCAATCCATTGTAGAAGATCTCAATTTGAGTTTCTTGTTGAAGGCCATGATTGGAACAACGTCGCAACAATGACTTGTAGTGTTCCCAATTAGTGTGAAGATTTTCATCATCCAATTGGTAATAATCAGTGATATCATTCCTTAAGTGGGAGCTTAATGTTGGTGGATTAAACCGTAACATGAACTGTGTTGCACGATCATTCAAGGAAGTGATAGATCTAGCAGGTAATCTACGAAACTATGTACGAGCTCTGCCATGCGAAGAGTAAAGAAATAATTGCATACGTAAAGCATCATCAAGAACACCTTGTTAACTAAAAGAAGCACAAATTAATAAAAATGATTGAATATGCTCTCGTGCATCTTTATGTGGCAGTCCAGTATACTGCCCATTTGAGTTAAGCATTTGGAACCTGACTGACATTAACTCAAAATTTATAGCTTGAATATGTGGTCGACCACTCCTGGTTGTAAAAAATCCAAATGAGGAACTAGAATCTCTTGGATTGTTCTGTTTTGAAATTTAATTGGTGGATGCAGCGGTGGATCTTCAGGATTTTGTCGGTGCAATATTTGTATGGCCTCATTGTTGACTTGTCTTGCCATTTCACTTTGTTCTCTAAGTCTTCTTCTAAGAGTCCGTTCAATTTCTGGATCAGGTTTGAGAAGTGGTGTAGTAGAACTTCTGGTCATACAACACCAAATATTTGAATAAGAAGAAAAGAAAACAACAAAAATATGTAAAATTTGTAACCCCTAGACCCGCCTATGCGTTAATACGGATCCTAGGAAGTCACATTAGGGTCACCAAAGAGACCCACGTTAAAATTTCAAATAAACAAATTGTTAACCATTTGAAATCATAAATCAAGTTCTGAATTAAAATACAATTCCAGAAAACATTCAGACTACAAAATAAAAACTATGATACAAATTGCTAAAACAAGTTTCATACTCGAATGTAAATCAAGACGTGACATACATGCCCCCTAATTACATAGATACCATACTCTGCAAGCAAGTCAAAGAAACTCCCATACCGACATTGACAGATGCGACATGGTTGATCTTCTAACCTGTGATGGTAAAAACAACGTGAGCTTCGGAAAGCTCAATAATACAGACTACCAAGGGATGCTAAAAGCACAAGCAAGTATATGGCAAGCTTAACACAGTCATGATGAACTTGGCAATGGTAAGCTCAAAATACGATTCGATATTTCAGTGGAGCATTATACCAGAAGGTAATAGAGTTGTTCTTTATTTGACCCGAATCTTAGGAGATGAGTCTAAAGCCAGAGATTCAGAAGAGATTCAGATTTCAGAAGTTGAATCAAGGAGTTTATAGTGGTTCATTAAGCGTGAATTGTAAGTTTACTGAGAGTTCAACATTAATACATTAATTTAGTAATGTATGTTTCAGAAGAGGTCAGAAAGTTTTATTCATTTACTTAACTACCCTCCAACCGAAATCCAAAATGCAATTCCCCCTGAACTGCATACAGAAGGTCTTACCCTAGGCCTAAGGCGTAGGAGCCTACCTAAGGGAATGCCTTAGGTCCAGAAAGACTTACCCCAAGCCCGTCAGGCGTAGGATCTTACCTAGGGGAATGCCTTAGGTCCAGAAATACTTACCCTAGGCCAGTCAGGCGTAGGAGCTTAGGTCCAGAAGGGCTTACCAGCGCTAAGCCTACAGATATTCATTTATATACCAGATAATATACCCCAGATGAAATTTAGCTTATATTTAGAATACAGTAATATCAGAAAATAGATATCAAATATATTTTTTATATCAGAAGACATATATCAGATTTATTTTTGTATTAAAAGATGGATATCAGATGTATTTTTGTATCAGAAGACAAAAGCCAAGAGTTGAGCTTTCATTACGGGTAACAGAGTCATACTTTTAATTTCAGAACAGATAATCTTAGTTTAAAGAAGAGTTTATTCACGAACATAGGGTACACACTTTATGGTTCAATATATTTCTCAGAGACGCTTGATAATTATCAAAAAGGGAGCATAGAACGTTTGACAATTTTGGGCTGATTTCATAACGAGGTTCCTAGGCGAGGGAGCTCGATACTAACAGTTCAAACAAACATTCGGAAGTTGACACGTTGAGAAAATTGAGATTTCATATGTATTGAGAGTGATCCAATCATTTAAGCCTACGAGGGCATTCTGGTCATTTCAACCTTCAAGGGTAATTTGGTAATTAGACTATCGGATAATAGCAGTGACGTTTGGGGTTCAGAAATTCTAGTTACTTATTAGACTTCTAAGTCTCTTTTAACTAATCGTAAACCATTGCACAAGGTTTAATGTTTAACCGAATCAGTACACCGCAAGTACTCACTTCTCAGAACTGACTACATTGTATCATCAAAACCGTTCGACTTCACCAATCAACCACTGAAGTTACTACGAGCAACATAGCATATATATACACAAGTGATATTTTCCAAGTAATCGAACATGTGCATTGAACCTGAACTCATTCCAAAACATTGAAAGTGCCTTTGGAGAATAGGTCTTTCATACCATTAACTATGTACTTTCTCCAAATAAACTGCACGTGCACTCACATGGTATTCTTCCAATATCATCATAGTATCTAAAACGACCAACAGACACGCGTTGCATTTACCACTTTTAGAGCCATTACATTGCTTGGCTTTAAATGGAGTTCTAAATTCCATGTCTTAGAAATATTCTCAGTCATTGGTATCCGAAGGTATTTTAGACAATTCCATGCTCAAAGTTTTTTCAATTTTTCAGAGTCTTTCGGTCCTTCCAATTATTTATTCGTTTCAAACCTCGAGGATATAACACATAAGTCAGTCGATTGGCAATTATTGCCCGAGGGAAAATTCAATCTTTAGCGTCATTAAATCCCATTCAATCTTACCAGTAATTTCAATCCTTCTTTGTCATCGTAATCCATTCAATCTTTTACACCACATTGATTAATTCAAGCATACGAATATTTTTAAGTAAATTTATCTTCGAAGATTTATTCAAAATTTCAGAAACTCAAGTACTTTACAGTTGTGAATATTTAAGTCTTGTTACTATAATATTTTAGGGAATCAGAGGTTTTCAAATGCATCAGATGTCTTACGCATCAAGTATAGCTTCTCGGGTTGTGTTTATAATTAAGGGGTATTTTCGTCATCTGTTAATCAGATATTTCCGACATTTATCCTTTTAATAAAAGAGATAACCAGATTTAAATATTTTCCGTCTCAATAATCGTGTACTAAACTTGAAAGTCCCTTCGATTTATCAAACCACTTATTCGAATATTTTTGCCTTGGCCATTATTATTCTTATTTCATAATTGATCGATATAGGCAGAGATAATCATATGCTTAAACATGGTTGTGCAAACATAGCTGAATACCAACATGTTTCAAAAGCATGTAGAGAGTAGTAATGTATTACCTTAACTCCGGGTTGCATTAGTCGATTCATGATACCCCATTCGATCGCACTCAAACCAGAATTCGACGTCCCTCAACATCTCATTTTCAAGAAATCAAGAATACCTTCAATCACACAATATCTCATTTCAGTCCTTATTCATAGAGCTCTTAACTAAATTAATAAATACATAAACAAGTTCGGGTTCAAGGTCAGATTCAGAGGCTTTCGGGTCAGAATTTTGCGAAACAGGCTTTAAAATCGGACTCAAGACGTCGAAAAACATAAAATGGGAGTTTTCGAAATTTTTTGACTTTTTGGTCAATGGTCAAAGTCAACACTGACGTCAGCAGTTAACGGTAAAAGTCAACACTGACGTCAGCAGTCAACGGGGTAGAGGTAAACTGAGTTGACTCGGCTGACACATTGAGTTGACAAGGCTGACTCACTGAGTTGACTCGGGCTGAGTTGACTCGGTGACTGACTCGGGCTGAGTTGACTCGGCAGATGGGTTGGGCTCGAATACGGGTCGGGTTATCGAATTTTAGGCTTCAGACCGGGTTAGACTGGTTCAGACCGGTTTACAGGTCGGGTTGGTTCAAACTGGGTTTTTACCTTGAATTTCCAAATCGCCGGCCGGTTAACAGAGGTCGCAAGAGATGTCATCAGCACCGATTCTATCGAAAAAAATGAGTTTGTTAGCTCAACAGTCCAACCTATACATCAACAACACGAAATAAGCTGGAATACATACCGGAATTACCCAAAACATCGATGAAACGGTCGGAAGCGACGTAGCTCCGAGAAGCGTCTTATCGACGCCAAACACACGATCGGTCGCTCGGGTTTTGCTCACCACGACACGCTGAGCACGACTACACTAGTAGTGTGCCACGCCGGTGAATGTGATTGAGGTGGCCGGAATTAGTGAGAAACAGAAGGGTGACGATTGGGTTCTCATTGAGCCTTCAACAAGGCTTCCAAGATAAATGACAATATGGTTACGCGTGTGGCTGTTATGGCTGAAGTCGGCGTACGAGCGCGCTTCTGAAGTTAGTGGCGGTGACGTTCACAACGCGACAACGGTGCAGATCGGAGCAACAACAGCAAGAAAGCTCTTGGTTCTCGATGGACCCTTTCGATGTTGTTTGGCAACGAGCAACATCACTATCGCACGAGTGGCGGACAACTCTGTATTCCGAGGGAGGCGGCGCACCATTCGGTGCTGGCGGTGAGAACCACGGTGGCACAGTGGTCAGGATCGAGCGGTGGTCCAACGGGGAAGGTGAAAGGTTTGGTGAGGGGAGGTGAAGGGTCACTTCTAGATTTGGGTTCTTGGGTGGGTAAAAGGGAATTAAATGAACCAATATGGATATGTAGGATACTTTTATTATCTTATTATTATTATTTTTTCGGGTATCCTATAACACAAGCTTAAAATGATATTTGGTCAGGATAAAAATTAGAGAAAAGCCTTAGTTTAGCTGGTTAAGGCTTAGACTTAGTAAGCTTAGGTCACGGGTTCAAAGCTCCATACTAGCACTATCCCCTTTTTTGTTTTTAATTTCATTATGTTCCCATTTTCATTTTTTACCTTATTAAAATTAGGAGTGTAAAAAAGTTAGTAGCAACTACAAACTAAAGAAATGAAATAGAATTGCAAACAAAAACATAAAGACCAGATAATGTCATCCCCGACAACGACGCCAAAACTTGATCGATGAAATAATGTCACACGAGTTGTGCAAGCGTACACTGCCGGTGCAAGTGTAGTTAGCAGGTAGATCATGGCAGATGTCGATCCCACGAGGATAGAAATTTTGTTGTACTCTTATATCGATGCAAACAACTATGAAAGTAAAAAGGATTGTGAGCGTAATTGTGACTGTAAAGGAAGATAAAAAGGTTTGAATTCAAGATTGATCTGGAGGCAATAAGAACACAAAAAAAAAGATAATAGATTATCAATTAAAGAATTGGATTCCCTTGGTTTAACTCGGCAGACTACCAAATACAACAATGCGGCAACATAAGATTATTTAATTGACAAATAATATTAAGCTTGCTACTAGATTTCCTTCAACTTTTCAAGGATGACTCAAATATGTAATTCTACCACAACTTCTATTGTTGGTTGAAACTACACATTATCGAACAAGTGGATCAACTCTCATTGTATCCTCATCCAACTTTCGTTGTAATGCTTGTTAATCTGAGTTGTCACTGCATCTTTTGATGATAATGGTTGCGCTAGACATTTCCATGCAAACGTCGTTCAAATCCAACAATTGAAATATGAAAGAAAGGTCATAAGAATACATTGAATTAAAAATCCAAAATAATTCAAGTTCATACGCAAACTAAATAGTAAATCATCGTCATTCAAATACAAAGAAATATATACACTCAAATGGAATATCTACTCATAGTAAGCTTCAAAGAGAATCTACACATTTCCCATTGTTCTAGCACTTATATCTTCGTTTTCGCAAAGGATTCTACCGCGTATCGCTTAAATTCTCTAGAAAGTAAGCTCAAGCGACCATAGGAGGAGCTTCAAATCATTTAAAGATGATGAAGAATGATTATCCAGAAAGTAAGCTCAAACGGCCATGTCCTTTTTATAGGCCGTTGTGATGAGGACATTGTTCTTCATGTGAATTGTGTGGAGGACTGTCATACTCAATCTAGTATAATAGACTATATAGTTTGTATATTCGTCCTTATCCTTAATGATCTAGATATCTGCCAGCTGTAGTGACGAACTTGGCTATAGTGAATAAACTTCCTCTGCATGGACATTAACATTACAACGACAAAGCAGCATAAAAACAGAATTTTGCATAGAAAGATCAAAGATGACTAGAGTTAAGAAAATGCAAATAATAAACTAAAAATGCAGAAATGAATGCATGAGGCACTAATGTAGGGACAAATTAAAAAATAAATAAGGAGGAAATATATGCTCTTTAGAGAGCTATAATTTATCCAATTTAATTGTTCGTAGTGGCGATTCAAGTAGTTTATGAATAAATGATTGATGTGCATCCATTTATTTAAGCTCGAGAGAGCTAGGTTCACGAAATTTTATTGGATACATGTTTCCATTCAACAAGTGTTAGTGGGAGCTAATACACCTCTGGGATAAGGAGAGAATTTTAGGCGATTAAAAGGAGTTCACTTAATTGGTGAAGAACATCTAAGGCTAACACATGGATGTATTGTCGTGGCATGTTGTTCATCAGGTCTTCAGTCAGGGATAATTAGAAGGCATAGAAGAAAACTCTGTCGAGAATATAAATAAGTTAAATTGCCATGGCAAGTCAGAAGGCAACAACATTGCAACACCCAATAACTTTGCCTTTTCACTATCTTGTTATTTGAATTACCCTTAGCAATCTTTTATCTTGTTATTTCATTTTTTTTCTTTATTATATTTCACTTCGTTCTATTCTCATTAAACTCATTTACTTTACTGTGCAATAAATTAAGCAAAGTGGCCAAAACCAATCCATATTAAGACAATACTTGGTACTTATCACTTTATTACTTGTCTGTGTATACTTGCATGAACGATTTTTCTATAGCATTATTTTGTCAACAAGTTTTTGGCGTTGTTGTTGGGGGATTCACAATTGGTGCTAGTTGTTTTTATTATTTCATTTTTACTAATTTTATTTTATCTAGTTTTATTAGATTTTTTGGTTTGCTATAAAGAGAAATAGCAACGAATATGTTGGATGATAGACGTCAAACCATCCAGGATTACATGATTTCCATCTACGACTATCAATATCCGACTCCAAGAGTTGTCCAAGAGAGAAGACGGGTGGAAATGTATAAAGAGGATGATTTTACATCAATCTCGGCACAACTTGCGTCATTGACCAACATGATCACATCTATGCAAACGCCGAGAGCAGCCCAACGAGTCCATGTGAGGCAATGTTGAGTGCTTATTGCGGAGAACATCATTTGTATGAGAATTGCCTTTACAACCGTGATGCATATGGCTACAACTATGTTCTCCGGCAAGCTCGATCATCATTTCACCAACCGGCTCAAACGGCGCAATCCATCGACAAACTGCCTTTCTTCGACGGAAACTACTATGCCCATTGGAAGATAAAGATGAAGTTCTTCATCAAGTCAAGAGACTACAAGCTATGAGACATAGTTGAAGATGGTTCGTTCGTGCCTCAACGAAGCAAAGCGGAGTGGAGTGCCGACGATCGCAAGAAGATGGAGCTAAATTGCAAAGCCTTACACGTTCTCTTTTGTGCATTTGGCCCATCCATCTATGAGAAGATGTCTTCTTGTGAGAGTGTCAAGGAGGTATGGGACAAGCTTGAAGTCACATACGAGGGAACTGATGAAGTCAAGGAGACCAAGATTGGGCTCCTCACTTTGGAGTATGAGAACTTCAAGATAGATCCGGAAGAAAACATCGAGAAGATGTTTGATAGGTTCTTCACTATCACCAATGGTCTCAAGGGGTATGGAGAAGTCATTCCGGAGGAGAAACTTGTCCGAAAGCTCATCTACTCACTTCCCGAGTCTTGGGACTGAAAGAGGACCGCCATCATCGAAGCAAAGAATTTGAAGACTTTGAAGCTTGATGAACTCATGGGGTCACTTCTTACTCATCAAATCATGAAGAAGAACAAAGAAGATGAGAAGAAGAGGGAAGAAATTAGAGCTATGGGAGAGAAGAAGCTTAAGAGGCTTGGCACCAACACCAATGACATGACTCTCAAGTCCTCCACTTGCCATCATGTTTATTCAAGTGAAGAGGATGATGAAGAAGAAGAGATAGTTCATCTCTTCAAGAAGTGTGCCCCGTTCATGAAGAAAGCTTTGAGAGAGCTTGAACGAGAATCCAAGAAAAAGGAGAGGGCAAGCACTTCAAGCCATAAGAAGAAGGCATATGTGGCTACTTGGAGTGATGAGGACTCCACCGACGATGAACAAGCCAACCTTTGTCTTATGGCCATCGAAGAAGATTCAAGGGTAACTTCTAATTCATCTACTTCATGTTCTTACTCTTTTGATGAATTACAAGATGCCTACGATGATTTGGTTTTAGAGTTTAAAAATCACATTTTGAAAAACAATAAATTGATTTCAAAGTTAAAAATTCAAAATGATTTGATTTCTAAAACCAAACTTGAACTTGAAGCAAAACTCGAAGAGTTTGAATTAAAATGTTTTTATTTACAAAATTTGCTTCAAAAAGTTCAAGAAGAAAATGATTTGATTTCCAAAGAGCTTTAAAAGAAAAACAATTTTGGAAAATAAAATTTTTATGTAAGACAATCTAGTGCCCCTAGATTTGTTAAAAGAAAAATGTTTTAGAAGTATTTGAGTCCCAAAAGGACTTAGTACTTCAATTAAAAAGGATGAAATTGAAAAATAGATTCCTAAGGGGACTAAAATTTGTGCTACTAATGTTCATGGATCCAAAGCAATTTGGATACCAAAAATTACTTGATTGTCTTTTTGCTAGGTGTGATGGAGAGTGATCAACATGTCCAATTAATGAGGGGGAGCTCCATGCACACTAAGGAAGAACACTTGAAGAAGGAAGGCTTCACATCCTCCCTTGAGTTCAAGTATGGTAAAAATCTAGTTGTCTTTGATTTTATTTGATTTATTTCTTTTTATTTCAATTAGATGATCATATATGTTGGACTAACACTTTTAATGATGCTTTGAGTAAGGGGGAGCCATTTTAAAACAAAATTCTTAATTTTGTCAAATTTTTTCCTCTATGGTTATTTTGAGCTTAATGTTTTGAATTCTTTTTGATATAACAAAAAGAGGGAGAAATGGTTTGAAAAATTGAATTTTCAAATGAATAAGGGGGAGCCTTATTTGGTTTCATATCCTTAATCTCTTATTCACAATTTTAAACTTAAAGGGGGAGAATCTCAAACAATTTTTCAAGTTAGTTTTATTATATCAAAAAGGGGGAGATTGTAGAACTAATGTTTTGATATGATAATTGAAAAATGTTTTGGACTAATTTGAAAAGAATTTAAGACTTGGTTTTAAGTCCAAACAACTTGAAATTATGTTTGAGGTATTTTAAAAGGTTTTTGGCAATGTTTTTACTAATTTTAAAGAGCCAAACTTGACTTTTCAAGCTACCCGTACCGATACGGTCCAACCCGTATCGATACCTTATTTGCCCAGTTTGGTTACTGCCAAAACCCGTATCGAAACAGGCTTGGCCGTTTCGATACGGTGAGGGATCGTTTCGATACGTCTGGTAAGCGTACCGATCCCCATTTAACAACCCCAACGGCTATTTTCCGAACGGTCATTTAAATGTGAAACCGTACCGATGCGTCTAGGCTGGAAAGAGCCCAACGGCTAGTCTTTGATGAAGGCCGTACCGATACGGGTCCAAGCGTATCGATACGGAATGCTACAAAACAGCATTAATGAAGGGAAATAAAGTCCTCAACGGCTCCAAATCATCCCCAACGGCTAGTAACGACTATAAACTCATCAAGGAGTATAAAAGGGGCCTCCAAGCATCAAGAAATGGTTAATGCTCATATTGTCAATCAACAAATGATCAAATATTGTCTTAGTACTTAAATTGTCAATTCTTGTATAGACAAACACTAGTGAGCCAAAATTGTCAAATTTGCTCAAGTGTTTTAGGTTTTGGGTGAGTGCTTTAATTGTGCAAACAAACACCTATTAGAGGGATTTGTGTTTGCTTTATTTATCTTTTTGTAAAAGAGGGTTTGATCAAGGCTTTGGGTAGAAAGCTTGACCAGTGTATAAGGGTTTCCTTCTAAGCCTAGAGAAGGGGACGAATCAATAGTGGATTGATTGGAAATCCTTAGTGCGAAGATAAGGTAGTGGATGTAGACCTTGGTTAGAAGGTTGAACCACTATAAATCATTGTGTTAATTATCTTTTAAGCTTCAACGCCACATCCACCCAAAAATTCACCTTTTCACCACTTGGTGAGCAACATCGGTTGAACGAATTGAGCTCCTCTCAACTCAACAAGTAGTGCAACACCCAATAAATCTACCTTCTCATTATCATTTGGTTCATTTATCTTGTTATTTGAATTATCCTTAGTAATTCTTTTTCTTGTTGTTTCAATGTTTTATTCATTATATTTCACTTCATTCCATTCTCTTTGAACTCATTTCCTTTATTGTGAAATAACTGAAGCAAAGTGGCCCAAATCAATCCATGTGGAGACGATATTCGATACTTATTACTTTATTACTTGTTAATCGTGTATGCTTGTACGAACTATTTTTCCATAGCATTATTTTGTCAACAACTATGATGAAGAGGAGATTACAAGTAATTTTCATCTTAAGGCTTTGTAGAATATATTCTACTTGTATCTAACGTTGTGTCTTGTGTAGTGTCTAAAACTCTAATCCTTAGTATCTATTTATAGAGATATGTTGCTTGTCTACAAAGGAAACTTGCATATAAAGTAATCCTACTCAATATAGGTTTCCTACCTTTAATTAATGTGAAGTAAACAAGGTCTACTAGAAGTAAGATTCTTACATTAAACCAAATTGTAAAAAAAAAATTGGATAGCAACTCTAACAAATTGATATTGACTCAAATTTTAATTGGTAATTAAGTTGGATTTTATTGTAATTCGTGTGAAGGAAGAATACTTGACAATTAGGTTTATTTAATACCTAAATATTTATATTAAGCAAGAAGTCTTATAGGCTAAGGTTTCTTGGTGGCCAAGCATTTACCTCTATAAACTTAGAGTTTGACTTAACCATTCGAATTATGAGAGATAATTACTTTTGAGAGATGTAATTAGTTTTAGGATCTCTATAAATATAGAGGCTATGTCGTAGAGAAGGGTATTGTAGGGACGTTGGGAAGAGTGTTTCAGTTACACCGGGTTCTGGGATATATATATATATATATATATATATATATATCGGGCAATGTGACGACATTGGATATCATGTATTTATACTATTCGTGTTCTTTACATTGATAGTGGATCATTCACTTCTCTCATCCGTGGGTGTAGGCAAGGCCGAACCACGTTAAATCTTGTCTCTCTTGTGCATCTCTTATTTTATGTTTTTCTCGTTTTGGTTATTTTTTGCATATCAAATTCTTAACAAATGATATCAGAGATATGTTTCGAGCTGCACAATTTTGAAGGAATTTTTGCTTCGAATTTTGTTAGAGATATTAGAGACATGCACGAGGAATTTTGCTACTATGAGTTTTCAGTTGCAGTTGGAATAATTATTAATTGATCCAACGACGCTTAAAAAATATTTGGCTTACGTAAGAATTTAAGTTGTTGAATATTTAAAGACCAGTGCTCGGATGAAATTTGTGTCATGGGGGAGATTTGTTAGATATTGACTCAAATTCTAATTGGTAATTAAGTTGGGTTTTATCATAATTTTAATGAAGAAAGAATACATGGCAATTAGGTTTATTTAATACCTAAGTATTTATATTAGGCAAGAAGTCTTATGGGCTAAGGTTTCTAGGTTATCAAGTGTTTAGTTCTATCAATATAGAGTTGGAGTTAACCTTTTGAATTATGAAAGATAATTACTTTAGGGAGATGTAACCACTTTTAGGATCTTTGAAACTATAACAGCTAAGTTGTAGAGATGAATATTATAGAGAGTTTGGGAAGAATGTTTAGATTATACCGAGTTCTGAGATATATATTGGGTAATGTGATGACATGGGATATCATATATTTGTACTCTTTTTGTTCTCTACCTTGATAGTGGATTATTCACTTCTCTCATTCGTGAAGGACCGAAGGTAAACAAGACCGAACCGCATTAAATCTCGTCTCTTTTGTGCATGTCTTATTTTATGTTGTTCTATTTTGGTGATTTTCTGCGTACCAAATTCCTAACAAGTCTTGTTTATTGTATCAACTTTTTGTTTTCATTTAGGTAATATACAAATAATTATCCAAAAAATATAAAATAAGACACGTGACAATTACTTAATCTTGCTTATGAAATTAAAATACTTATATTTTCAAATATAAATATTTTTAGTATATTCATATACTTATGCTTCGTTTATCATTTTATTTATTTATTTTATGTTATATATTATTTTTTATTATATTCGTATCATCTAAAATAGCATGTAATTCTGCAAAAACTTGCGTAACCAGCTACTGGCTGCTTTATTAATATAAGGAGTTACAAAAAGCAGTAGCATTACAAAGGAAGGTCGAAGACCAACACCCGAACAGCTTTACAACACATCTCCAAAAACCCGATTTAAAATTCAAATTAATATAAAATAATTGTCATTTTCCCTTCATATTTAGTATTATATATCTTTATAATCATTATGTATGTGTGTTATTGATTGATTAATTTAAATTTAAATAATATAAAGATTCGTTATGAAAACGATTCTCCTAATTTAACTTGCTACATGTACAACGTTAATACTTGAATTTTCGATATTGTTTATGTAACTAACCAACTTGTAATTGGTTAATTACTTTGATTATATTATTATTGTTTCATTTTAAATAAATTTAGAATTTTATTAATGTAAAACTAAAATTCGATCTTTACATTTTCCCAACATTATCAAGATTAGAGATGGTCATTTGACTCAGACCCAACGTGTTCCGAACGAATTTTTTAAAAAAAAATTCGGGTCCGGGTTGAGTTTTTTATGATGAGGTCAGGTCGGTTGGGTTTGAGTTTAAGGTGAAAAATACCAATCCGATCTGAAATAATAGTTAAATTTTATTGTAAATATTTAAGTATAATTTGTTATAGTGCCCCTCTCTTTATATATACTTTTTCAGTTATCTTCTTGTTTTGTCTAATAAAAATAGAATACTTATTATAATGCCCCCTCCATTTGTATTTTATTAATTAACTCTCTATTTTATCGAATAAAAATGAAAAATACATTTTTGTATTTATATTGGGCCATGATCAAGTTTTTACTCTAAACTTCAGTTTCGTTTGAGTTGGGTGGAGCATCATAAAAAGTCGGGTCGGTTTCGGGTGGAGGTGTTGAATTTTTTTGTCGGGTACAGGTCGGCCAAAAACCCGACCCATGATTGTCCCTAATCAAGATACACATGAGTAGGAGATCTAACTAAGTTGAGCAACTCGCAAACAGTTCGAGTTCGACTCGGTCAACATTCAACTCGAGTAGATTTGATTCAAACTCGAGCTCGACTCGAGACCTTAACGAGTTGAGTTGAGTTAAGTAATACCTAACTCGACTCGATAAGTTCATGAGTAGCTCGCTATTTTTTATAATATGTTAGTTTGGTGTATTTGTGGATTGTTACTTCGGATTTTAGAATTGCTTCAAACACTATTTTAATCGTTTTTTTGTTAAATTTGTTAATTTATGTTTATATTAAGCTTTATGTAGTATTTCTAGATTTTACTTATATTTTAAAAAAATAAGGTATAAAACTTGACAAGCTTAACGAGCAACAAGTCGAGCAACAAATTTTTTAACGAGCACGAGTCGAGCAAATTTTTATCGAACTTATCGAGTATTAAGTCGAGTTAAGCACGAGTCATACAATTTCCAAGTCGAGTCAAGAATTGTAACCCCTTCGACCCGGCCTAGCCACCAAACCGAATCGAGCGTGTTACACAGAGAAAATCGAAGAGAAACCAGTTAAGGCTTCACTCTGATTAGCAACCCTATTTGTTTTCTTTTAAATTAATCTTGTATAAATGCCATTTTTAACCTATGTGAGGTGACATGCATCGGAAAAGCAAACACGAACATGAACCAAGAGAGACGGACATTGGAAGTTAGTTTTTAATGATTTTACTACAGGTCGTATTGATACACCTAGGGTCCGTATCGATACGCCTTCAACGGTCAAACTCACCAAGGTCAACTTCAAGAGGTCGTATCGATACCCTTCAAGGCTGGTATCGATACGCCCTGAATGGTCAAGCTCCCAAAGTCAACTTCAAGGACTGTACCGGTACACCTAAGGCCTGTACCGATACCCCAATTTCTCGGCAAAATCTCAGATTTCCAGAAACACAAATCGGTATCGGTACGCCCCTGCGTATCGATACGATAGGCTTTGAACATGAGACCGTATCGATACTGCCCTTGAGTGTATCAATACCCCTGCCTAGAAAGACAGATTTCTGCAGTTTTAAGCACAAGGAAACAAGCACAAACTATAAAGCAACATATTGAGCAACCATTCTAGAGGCAAAACATCCTAAAAATAGGTTTTGATCATACACACACAAGCATAGATCTCAAACTTAAAAGCCCAAAAAGAACACTTTAACTCAAAGCACCAACAAGCCAAAACACAAGGCATTGACCAAAAGCCAAAGTAAGTCTCAACATAGCATGGTTTCAACATTTAAAACATGTAACATCATGGTCAAACACATGGGAGTTTACATCAACCTCCCTAACCACAAGTGCAAGCATTCCCATTGCTAATATATTATTACAACTTAAAATTCATACTTGAGCTTAAGCTACGATCACCAGAGCCTTTCTCTCGCCTTTCTTTGCTTCCTAAACCACTAACGAATTGCATTGTTGGAAAAGAGTGCGTAAGCATAAGAGCTTAGTGAGTGGTGCTCAAACCACAACAACAACAATGCAGTTTTTAAACCATTTGATCATATTGTGAAAAAAAACCAAAGAACTTGAGATTACACATCAAGTATGAATAAACAACATGAACACATGCTTGGCATCTTACATCAAGCATGATATATAGCATCATAATCTACTACAATGCACAACAATCTCTTCACATAGAATATTCCACATATCATCATCAACATGATAAACTCGACATTTTTAACACATTAAAATATATTGGCAACTATGATAACTTTACTCGGATACGCAGATTGGATTCGATGCCATCTTACATCACCGAATCTATAGAACAAAAAGACATATGATGGCATCTTACATCATCGTAGTCAATATATATATATTTTCTGGTGGCATCTTACTTAATCGTACTCCTCTCTAATGGCATCTTACATCACTAGGGCTACGCGCGAATTTTACTAGTGCACTCTAACCCTATGGTCGACCAATTATACCCGATAAGACCCTCATATTTGCCAATACACAAAACATCAACAATCCATTTAACCAATTTAGCCACACATGGTAACACATAAGCACAATACAACAATTCATAAGGGTAAGAGCACAATGGTTTCATCCAAAGTCAACACTCATCACATGCTTTATAAAGGAAAGTAAAAGGATAAACGAAGGCAACGTTAATACTTAAAACTTACTCTCGAGTTTAGGTTGGCTCTATAGGCTCAACCCAAACTCTAAAAAACATTTCCACTCACCGGTAGCACGCCACACTAGTCGAACTCCCTTTTAAGCTTCTGTAACATCCGGTAACACGTCCGAAATCCTCAAACTTAGTTCCGCTGATTCAAACCAGGCCAAATAAGAAGATTAACACACTTTCCAATCACAAAATCTACTATTATCAACATAGCAAATATCCTACAACACCTATTTCCCGATTCAAGCCCGGAAATAGACAAAACTCATCTTCAAATGAAAACCCAGCTATTATTAAATCAAATCATCGTCCAAAACACACCTGAAAGCTTCAAAATCATCAACACACATCCACAAACCCCTTAGGAACCATCTCCAACCATAAATAACCCAAAATCCCATATTTCCCTAACTCAAATTTTACCCATTTATTCTATTTTGGGATTTTTGGTTTAACTCACCATTTAAACACTTATGAACACCCAAAACTTAGGTTATAACCTACCCAAAACGCCATTTACCAAAAGCTTGCTTAAACCCTTCAAAAATCCATTTTACCCAAAATGAGGAAACTTGAGAAATCTTTAAAACTTTGAAAAGGAAATGTCAAGAGCAAGATTGGAAAGAAGAGAAGAATAAAACCAAATTATTTACCTCTTAAAATCTTCAAGATTGGTGGAGATTTAAGGAGAAGAATGGTTGTCTTAGGGACAAATAACATGGGTTTTTTGGTGGAGAAGAATATGACTTTTGAAATTATCTTATTTTATTATCGCATTGGCTATAAAACTTCTTTATTTTAACAAAACCCATATTTTACTTTATTATTATTACTATTTATTTCTTTAAAATCCAATTTAATTTAAAACTCTTTTATTAAACCATTTTCATTTAAAGTCAACCTGAACCCCAAAACTCAGTTTGCAAACCTTTCTCAGGTCCCGGTACGAACTTCTAGACCCTAAACCCAGGGCGTTACAAGAATTTCTCAACTCATGATCAACTCGCTCGATAAGAACCCCTACACCTGAGCTAAGTTTTAGCTCATAATTTTTTTATAATATACACCCTGTCATTCAATTATTAGTAAAATTACAAATAAATCATATAATTTTTAAAATTAACAAAGGAGACACCCAATTAATTAAATCGATTGTTGCAAACATGTAATGGACCATTAAATATAAGGAGACTTCTTGACATGGAATATTTTATTAATTGAAAGATATTTAATTTCAAAAAGTTACAAACAAGTAACTCAATTAATTGATTGTAACAATCAAATCACTCAATTAATTAATTGTTAAATTAGGTCATGTGTCAATGTGTGGATTGTTGTAGAATGTCGTATACAATGGTTGATGAACACCAAATTTCATCATAAGATTCACCTTGACCTTCTCATTCAATTCTTCGTATAAGATTATCGAGAAACTCTCTCAAAATCCATAAAATCAACCTCAAAACTTTCGAACTTCTTCCGTATCCAATTTATAAAGTAGATAGTTTAGAAATTGAGGGATATGCATACTGAAATAGGTAAACCTTTGTTAGAGATTATATATTATGAATCCTTTCTTTCTTTTCTTTATACATCATATCCTTGTTAAGTTATCTTGTATGTATGCATCTTCCTGGAAAGTGAAATAACAATATCAGATTAAAGCCTTGTTGAACATGGTATATAATAGGATATTGATTAGTTGGCAAGATTAGTTAAAGTTCTTAAGCTAAGTTAGATTATTAAGCTTAGGTGGCAAGATTGAAAAGATTCAATTTATGCTTACTTAGTTGTATAAATATTAAACGTTTGAGGTGTATTCTTTAATTAAGCCAAATTAATAAAACAACAGTTTTTACTCTTTGACTCTTGACTCTTTGTTTCTGTTTACATCGAAAATAACTCACGATGAGTTAAACCGATCCCTCCTCTTCTTCTTCTTGATTTCTTCCTTTCATTTTAAAGAAAGTTTAATCGGAGAAAGTTTGGTTCAATATGGTATCAGTAGACTCATCCGCGATGTGCTCCTCCGATTCTGATCGTGTTTTCAAACCAGAAGATCCTTTCGATGAGTTTTATTTCCACCCGAACGAAAATCCGGCGTTGGTCCTTACGTTTTCTCTTCTCACTAATTCGAACTATCATTCGTGGTCTCGATTGATGAAGATGGCCATGATTTCGAAGAATAAGTTCTCTTTTGTTGACGACTCAATTAGGGATATTTCTGAAGAAAACCCGAAATTCCAGGCCTGGGTAAAGTGCAATAATTTTGTACTTTCTTAGCTTTAGAGGGCGATTCATCTCGACATAGTGCAGAGTGTGATTTGGATCAACACCGTGTATGAGCTCTGGGTCGATCGTTACGATTGTTTCAACCGAGGTGATTTGGTTCGGCTGTCAGATTTGCTCCATGAGTTCTATGGCCTTCAACAAGGTAACCTCTCTGTTACCTGTTACCATACTCAATTAAAAACACTTTGGGACGAAATCTCTAATTTGCAACCTTTATCATCTTGTCTATGTTCTGCACAAAAGTATAGGAATCAAGATTTTTTCTTAAGGTTTCTTAGAGGTTTAAATGAACAATTCTATGTTCCTAAGTCCCAGATTTTGATGACAAAGCCTTTCCCTAAAATAAATCAAATTTTTGCTATTGTCATTCAGCATGAACGAACTGTTGTATCTGCCATTTCTCATGATTCTAATATCCTTGTAGTGGATAGGTTTAGTGGGAAACCATGGGAGTCAAATAAATCAAAAAAGAGATTCTATAATAACAACATAAATAAAAGGCTCGTTTGTACCTTTTGTGGTCTTGCGGGGCATTCCATTGATCGTTGTTACAGGAAACATGGATTTTCACCTGGGTATAAAACCAAAAATCAGATTAGTAGATCTAATCTTGTTGGCCAATTTGGTTCTTTGTCTGTTGATGATGACTCTGTGTCTAATTCTTTGCCTAAGGCTTCTGGTCAAGTTGTTAGCTTTTCTAAAGAACAGTATAATGACATCTTGAGCATGTTGCAAGAACGTAATGCTAATTCTACTACTCAGCCTTATGCTAGTTCATCTAGAGTCAATATGCTTACCTCTACCTTTGGTGTTCCTTATACTGAAGATACAGGTATGGTCTTAACTTGTTCTTCTAATTTTTGTTCCAATTCTTGTTCTATTGTTTCTTGGGTTATTGATTCTAGAGCAACAGATCACATAGTGAAATCTTTATATTTTTTTTCTGAGTTTAGGATTGTTCATAATAAAGCTGTTAAGTTACCTAATGGACAACTAGTTAAAGTAACTCATATAGGTAATATTAAGATTAATCCTGATCTTGTTCTTTTAAATGTTCTTTATATACTTTTTTATTTTAATTTGATTTCTGTTTCTCAATTAACTTCTAATGCTCATATTTCTATTTTTTTCTTCTGGTTCTTGTTATATACAGAACACAAAGATGAACAAAATGATTTGTATAGCTAGAGGATTCAATGGCTTGTATCAGCTTGAAGCTTCTTTTCCATCTGCTAATATTTGTACTTCTGCAATTAGTGAGTATAATTCTACTGAGTTTTGTAATTCTGCAATTAGTTGTAATTTGAAAATTGTGATTCTGGTTCTGCAAAGTCTAGTTTGTTTCAGCTTTGGCATTTAAGGCTAGGACATCCTTCTAAACAAAGGATGAAATTTTTTAGTGTTTTGAATGATCATATACCTAGTGTTTCTTTGAATGGTTTTGATTGTGATGTATGTCATATGGCAAAGCAAAAGAGGCTTTCCTTTCCTGTAAGCATTTCTAAATTTGAATATATTTTCGATTTGATTCATATGGATGTTTAGGGCCCTTTTCCAGTCAAGAGCATATATGGTCATCTAGATTTTTTTAACTATTGTAGATGATAAGAGTCAGTTTGTCTGGGTTTTTCCTATGCATGCTAAGTCTGAAGTTAGATAATTAGTCATTGATTTTTATCAATTAGTTCAAACTCAGTTTTCAGAAATATAAAATGTATACGCAGTGATAATGCAAAAGAGTTTGAAATGGTTGATTTTTATAAATCCAAAGGCATTGTTCATCAGAATTCTTGCGTTTATACTCCTCAACGGAACAGTTTGGTAGAAAGAAAACAGCAACACCTGTTATCTGTTGCTAGAGCCTTAAAATTAATTCTTCTTTGTCTTTGCATTTCTGGATTGATTGTATACTTCATGCTACTTTTCTGATAAATATTACTCCAACCCTTGTTTTAGAAAATAAAACTCCATATGAAATTTTATTTCAAAAAGTACCTAAACTTGATGTTTTAAAAGTTTTTGGCTGCTTAGCCTATGCCTCTGTGTTACCTAAACCTCCTACTAAAATGGATCCTAGGGCTAAAAGATGTGTTTTTTTAGGATTTCCTAAAAACATTAAAGGTTTTAGGTTGTATGATCTTGAAACTAGATTTGTTTTTGTGTCCCGAGATGTTGTTTTTTCAGAAACCATTTATCCTTTTTCAGAAAAATACTTCCAAATGCTCAAATGATCTTGTTTTTCCTACACATGATGGTTCTGCTAATCTTAAAGATAATTACAACAATAGCAAAACTTTTGTAGATAACAGTTATGGCACAGATTTTGTGTCTAATCCTATTACTACTGATGTGAATCAAAGTACTATTCCTACTACTAATGTGAATCCAAGTACTCTTCCTACTCCTATTTTGGAAAATGAAATTCATTCTCAGCCTTTAACACAAGATATGAGTGTTTCAAGTAGACCTTCAAGAACCAGGCAATTGCCTCAGAAGTTCAAAGATTATCAAGTTGACCTTCCTGGTTCCAAGTCCACTCCACATACCATTTCTCAGGTGATGTCCTTCCATCATATTTCTCCTAATTACCAATCTTATATTAATCTTGTGGAAGTTTTACCTGAACCTAAAAACTACAAAGAAGGTGTTTTACATTCTTGTTGGCAAGATGCTATGAATGATGAGATAGCTGCATTAGAAAGAAATAATACTTGGGAACTAGTCCCTCTTTCTAAGGGTAAAACAACTATAGGTTGTAAATGGGTCTTTAAGATTAAATTAAAATCCGATGGCTCTTTAGAACGCTATAAGGCAAGATTAGTTGCAAAAGGGTATACACATCAAGCTGGAATAGATTTTCTTCATACCTTTAGTCCGGTCACAAATATAACTACTGTTAGGTTGTTAATTGTTGTTGTTGTTGCTAAAGGTTGGTTTTTACATCAATTAGATGTAAACAATGCTTTTCTTCATGGAAATTTAGATGAGGAAGTATTCATGGATCCTTCTCCTGGTTTTCAAAGTCAAGGATTAGTTTGTAAACTTAATAAAAGCCTCTATGGTTTAAAACAAGCAAGTAGACAGTAGAATGAACGTTTAGCTTCTGCCCTTTTACTGTAAGGTTTTAAAAGAGCCGATTCAGATTCTTCTTTGTTTGTTAAAGGATCTGGTGTAGATTTTATAACATTGGTTGTTTATGTTGATGACATAATAATAGCTAGTCCTAGTATGTCTGCTATTACTTCTATAAAATCTTTACTTCATGACACTTTCAAAATTAAGGATCTTGGCAACTTGAAATACTTTCTAGGCCTTGAGATTGCTAGGTCTGATAAGGGTATTAATCTTAATCAAAGAAAATATACACTTGAACTACTCAAAGATACTGGTTTTTTAGGATCTAAACTTGCTTCTACACCTATTTCCACTACCACTAGACTTTCTAAATCTGAGGGAGAACCCTTATCTGATGTTTTTTTTTTCTTTTAGAAGACTTGTTGGCAGGTTGCTTTATCTAACAAATATTAGGTCTGATATTTCTTTTGCAGTTCAACAACTTTCTCAATTCATTTCAGCTCCTACTTCCTTGCATTTAATAGCTGCTCATAGAGTCCTTCGTTATTTAAAAAGTTCTCCTGGACAAGGACTTTTTTCCCCTGCTTCTAATGATTTCAAACTTCATGCTTTTTTAGACTCGGATTGGGCATCTTGTCAAGACTCCAGACGTTCTACAACTGGTTTTTGTATTTTTCTTGGTCACTCTTTAATTTCTTGGAAATCTAAGAAACAACAAACTGTTTCTAGATCATCCAGTGAAGCAGAGTACAGGGCTATTGCCTCTGTTACTTGTGAAATTCAGTGGCTCACTTATCTTTTAAATGATTTACACATTTCTTTTTCTACATCCAATTTATATTGTGACAATCTTTCTGCAATCAAACTTGCAGAAAACCCTGTTCACCATGAGCGTACAAAACACATCGAAATTGATTGCCATCTCATCCGGGAAAAGATTCACAACAAGCTTATCACTCTGCTTCCAGTCTCAAGTCCAAATCAGTTAGTTGATTGCTTCACCAAAGCTCTTCCTACAAATGTCTTCTTAACCTCTATTTCCAAGCTGGGCATACAAAATTTGTATGCTCCACCTTGAGGGGGGCTAATAGGATATTGATTAGTTGGCAAGATTAGTTAAAGTTGTTAAGGTTAGTTAGATTATTTAGCTTAGGTGGCAAGATTGAAAAGATTCAATTTATGCTTACTTAGTTGTATAAATATTAAACGTTTGATGTGTATTCTTTAATTAAGCCAAATTAATAAAACAACAGTTTTTACTCTTTGACTCTTGACTCTTTGTTTCTATTTACATCGAAAATAATTCACGATGAGTTAAACCGATCCCTCCTCTTCTTCTTCTTCTCGATTTCTTCCTTTCATTCTAAAGAAAGTTTAATCGAAGAAAGTTTGGTTCAATAGTATATACATCAAAGTTCTATAAAACTGAATGGGAAATAAAAAAAGAAAAAGAAAGGACCGTATACGATGGTCGATAATAATAAGATTTGCTTTGATAATGACATAGTTATATTCAATTTAATTTGAAAATTAGGGTGTTAGGGTCTAATTTGCTTAGTTTTCAAATGGATAGAGACCTAAGAAGTATTTGAATTGGAAAAATGATTGGTCAATGCTTAATTTGTCTAGTTTCAAAATTAAGAGGTACCTAAAAAATAGTTTGACATAAAAAAATGTGGAACTAGGGATTAACTTGCGTGGTTTTAAAACTAAGAGAACTTAAAAATCAATTTAACCAAAAAAGCTAGGTTTAATTTGTCTAGTATCAATACTAGGAGGAACTTAAAAGCAATTAGACCTATTTTATTCGTAGGCATGGCCCCTCTTCCACATTACTCCAGGAGCTGAGTCTGCCCATACTGCTAAGTTTGTCCAACATAGTGAGCCATGCAATGACAGGAAAAAAAAGAACTGTTAGGGGAAACCTTACCAGAAATCCCCACTCAACCTTAGCCTTTGTTGCTGTTATACAGACAAAATGATCAGCTGAAGGTCTTAGGACCGGGGATGGATCGAGGGTTGCTGGAGGGGACAATCACACCCTTTAAAAATTTTGATCTACCATATAGTTTATATATTTTCTTTGTATTTTCTATTAATGATCTAAGTTCACAACTCCTAAAATTTTATAATTTTACACTACCTAAATTTCTAATATAATTCTAATAATTCACAATCATGCGTCCAAGACAAAAGTGAATGGTGTTGTCTAACCTAAGGCTCTAAACTTATACAGCCCCGGCTGCACAGCCGAGAGAAATTAGTTTGCCAAAACCAAACTCTTTTGATTCGATATGTATGAACCCAACCCAAGGTACCCAAATAGCTGCATATTGCAGAAAAAAGACCATACGTGGTTCACAACACGTGTCAGTAGCCCCGCTCTTGGAACAAGAGGGGCACCATATGTATCAAAGTACAGTGGTTTTGCACTTGAGTTGTTGGCAAACCACGAGTGGAAAACACTAATTTGGTGCACATTCTAACCTAAAGTGACTTCACTGTAACCGGCTGCCTCATACACGGAATATATGCAGTCAACTTTAAGCATTATAACAATCTACTTCTAATATGTGTAAATCATAATTACCATCCCTTTTGTCTCTTTCTTTTTTCTTTGGCAAAAAATTTGGGACGGTAGCTGGTCAAGGACTTTTATATATATTAAAATTTGATTTCTTATTTTTTTAACAAGAACAAAAAATTAAATTTCATTAAATATAAAGAAAAGTACGACAAATACAACACACAAATAACTTTGGAGACCAAGTCTACTAAGAAAACTCTTGAGAAAGAAAATTAAAACATGTAACTCAAAGAACGTGAAAAAAAATTGAACAGTTCCATTTTTGGTATAACTACTGATATCTAACTCATTTTCTGACTAATTCGAATTGGGTACTGCAAAGACTCATTATGTGGAAGACCCGCCCAACCCAATTGCTTCATTCACAACCTCAGGATTTGAGCTTCTGACATTGCTTAAGGGATCGAGTGTCTTATCCCACTAGACCAACTGATTGTTGGTGGTTGAACCTTTCCTTGAAAACGTTATATTGAAAACTCAACAACCATCATGAAAATATCTCTGTCTCTTCCAACTAGACGTTATACTGATATATGAGTGGAGATCGAGAAAAAAAATATTCTTAAAGGCTGCTCCACCAACGGTTTTGATTGCAAGGACAAACTACTAGAAAAGGGGATCTAATCATATTGCACCGTCGAGCTTCCCTGATCAGAGGGTGCACCATTATGATCGCTACATGAACGTCATACTACGATAAAGATAGACAAAAAAATTGTACAACAAAGCAAACAAACAAATGCAACAAGATGTGTGGAAAGGAAGAATCCAAAATAGAGATGATTCTTAATTGATAAAGAAAAATAAAGTAACAAATAAAATACAAAGACAGGCTAACGATTTTTTCTATGTACATTGATGCTTCCTTCTTCTTTTCTCTTTTTTATGGCCGACGATAACACCAATATTGGTGCTGGTTGCCGACCGTTGGTATTCCCTTTTTTTCATTAATTTTTTACCTCCCACCCACCTTTGTATCCCTTTTACTTTTTTAATTCTTAATAAGAATAAATGTCTTTATGACATGTTTCTCTATGCCTTTTGACACGCTTTTAGTCTTTTTTACCGGTCGTTTGGTCATTATTTTCATTTATTTTTTCTTAATGTTGGATTTGACGTCTCCTCGAATAATCAAGATGGAGCTTACTTGTTATCCTACTGATCTTCTCTTCTTTGGACCCTCGGATTGGATTTAGATATGTGGTTTGCGTTCGTGGATAGTTTTCGTATGACGTTCGACTCTAATTTACAGATTTTGGTGGTATTTCAATAGTTTGATCCCTTCTTGTGGTTCGTTTGTCTATGCAGTGAGATATGTTATTATCTATCTTTTGTTCGAGTCTCATAGTTGGGTTTTTTTAACCTTTTCCTTGTATGGTCATTGTATGATCTCGAGTGGCTAGTTTACTATATCAATGGTTATAGGAAAATGTCCAAATTATGTGTTTAGTTTACAATTATGTTGTAAATCCTCATTGTAATCTTAAATATTTCTATTTCTAATAAAACTAATGGTTTCTATAAAAAAAATATCAAACGACGACACTAATTAAGGTCGCCGTCGGAGGGGTAACTGTAACACCCTCGACCCGAATGTCACATTTGGGCCTCAAGCCCAACCCAATACCATAAAATTTTCAACCTAATTTAGCCCAAATCACATCCATTTCATAAAATCCAATAAGTTCAAATGTTTCGACATAGATATATAGTTAAAAACAATACATGTGGAGCTCCATTTAAATTACATAGTTAAAAGCATTCGACTCACAAGTTAAAATACAAAATATGAGTTAGAATACATCATAGGGTCTTACGAATACATGACCCTATATAACCTAAGTACTATACTCAGACACAAGTCGATGCTGAAGTCTTACTCCGATGGTGCTCCAACAATGCATGCCAACCTACTGCATGCAAACGGAAACAACAATTTCGAATGTAAGCTAACGAAGCTCAGTGGATACACTTCCACTCAACCATGCTTTAAAAAAATCGTAATTATGAGCATGTAGCTAAGAAAATGATATCATGGCAAAGTATAACGACATTGACGCTACATCTTGTCGCCTAAACACATAGCAAGCAAAAAGGAATGCATTAATCTCATACAGTATATATACATCATACTAACAAACCTGGAGTGAGGCTCGGTGTCACACAACCTCAAGAACGTACACTCATACTCGAAATCTATCATCGAGTATCATTAGAAAGACCCGATGTCACACAACCTCGGGAACATACATCCGGAATCTCATCACATGGTGTTGCAACACACATTATAAGCCCATTGGGCCATAGTCCTCAAATTGTAAGTCCCTCAAACTCAAACTCAATTTTTCGGGCATGTTTCCTAGTAGGTACTGGTACTGGCCATCACGTACCGGTACAGTACCCCTTGGGTACCAGTACAGACTTGCGTACCGATAAGAAATGAGCTTACAGGAATTTCACAAAACTATAGCGTACGGATACGAGTTGACCCGTATCGACATCAACTTGCATGGCGTACCGGTATAGGTTGAACATCGTACCGATACCTCTTTCTCAGTTCATCGAATGAAATAATATTCTTCAAACTAATAAAACTAGGGTATCGGTACTGCCTCCCCATGTATCGATGTTAAAGCCAAGAAATGGCTTCCTAGGCTCGGAAAATCATCTCCCAAGCACTCAATTCACAACCATTAGCCTCCAAACTCGATCCTACTCTTATGTAAGTGCTTAAGGTGGTTTACTACCAATTTTATAAGTTTTTAACACTTAATTTAAGTTTTAGCAGTAAAGAGGCTCTCAAGTATTTAACACCCAAAAACAACCATACATATGAAATCAAGCAAACAAAGCATCATCCCTAGGATGTGCATGAAACCAAGGAGTTAGTAGTGTACTAAACTTGATTTAGAAACTGAAAACGAAGCTCCAAGCCAACACCTTAAGCCTTCTTCTTCCCAAGCTCTTTGGAAGAATTTCCAACCTCTTTCACTACACAAGAGAGTTGTAAAACAAGTTACATCTTGCAGGAGATAAGGAATCCAACTAAACTTACTCTTAGGGCTGGAAAAACGAGATTAAAGCCACATTTAACCCATCTCTTACAACCCCCACCAAACCTAAGAACACCTTCCTCCGTCATTTCTAACAATTCTTACCTTAAAATGTAGATCATTGCAACCTGATAAAACTTCCCTTATGGCGAAATTCAAAAAACACACCTAGAATGATAAAGATCCAACCTTTATTTGTGGATAATGAGTTAGGAGATGATGATGGTTTGAAGAGAAGACAAGCGGACAATGAGTGATCTCATTCCTCTTGCTTTCTGTAGAAGAATTAAAGAGACCCTCTTTCTTCATCTTTATTAATTAGGTAATTACCTCAATACCCTCTACTATCTCCCCAACTAATCCAGAAACCAAAAACTCGAGCCCAAAAACCATAAGCAAGACTACCACGGCTCTCAAAGGCCCAAAAGCGAAGCCCATTTTGGGTTAAACCGACCCTCGGATTCCAAAATCTAGGTTGTTACAACCCCCCCTCCATAAAGAAAATTTCGTCCTTAAAATTTACCTAATAGAAACATATGCGGATAGAGTAACTTCATATCCTCATCTTTCCCCCACATAGCCTCCTCGACTCCATGGTTCCTTTACAACATCTTTATTAGAGGTATACACTTGTTAGACAACTCCTTGACTCCCTTATCCGAAACTCTTATCTGTTCTTCCTTGTAGGTTAAGTTGGTGTTGATCTTAATCTCCTCAAGTGGGATAACAAGCGGAGGATCAGAATGGTAGCGTCTCAACATAGACACATGAAACACATTATGGACGTGTGCCATCTCCGGAGGCAAGGCTAACCGGTAATCCATGGGTCCAACCCTCTCTAGAATCTCATAAAGTCCGTTAAACCCCAATCTCAACTAGCCCTTCCTACCAAAGCGGATTACTCTTTCCGCGGTGACACCTTGAGGAACATCTTGTCACCCACCATATACTCGATGTTCTTTTGCATCCGTTCCACATAAGCTTTTTGACAATCAAAGGTCGCTTGCAATCTTTCCTTGATTATATGAACCTTGTCTCTGGTTTATATAATCAAATCTGGCCCCACGATCCTTCTCTCATTAAGCTCGATCCAACACAAAAGCGTCTTACACTTACTATTGTCACTAGATTTTCACCCCACCAATATTAAATAATTTGAAAACAAATATAAAAATCCTTTTTCCCCTTGAAATAATAAAAGGCCAACTCATTCTAAAATAAATAAAAAAACAACAAAAAAAATCATCCCAAAAAACCCATTATTGTAAAACCCATTTTAAAAAAAATCAAGCCCACCTTGAAATACAAAAGTCTACATTTTTTAAAAGAAAAAAATAATAGTAAAAATAAATAATAATAAATGTAGGAAAAATGGAAATAAAATGACAACAAAAAAATAAAAACAGCAAAGAAAAACAACAAAAATAACACAAAAAAGGAAAAAACAGTAATAACAATATAAAAAAGAAAAGGGGAACCAGCGCACGTCACGCGCCTAGCGCGTGTGCCGCACGCGCGCGGGCTGGTTCCATGAAACCCCTAGTTCGACACACGGCCTGGAGTCTATCGACGTCCACCGGCCAAGGCTGCCGACGCCGTTGGTGTCGGTCAACACGTATCATTGTTGCTGACCCAACGGCATCAACGCCGCTCGCCGTCGAAATCTGCAAAAAATAGAGAAAAATGGTCAAACCTAGGCTCAAATCAAGGGGAAAATCGATCCAGAATTTGAACCAAATCGGGATATTCTTGAGGGGTTTTTCTGAGGATCAAGCCTTGTGTCGGATTTATGCTTCAATTCGGGGATTAAATCCCGATTTGGCTTGAATTTGAAGCTTAAAATTCAACTATAACCCCCCCCCCCCAAACCCCATTTGTTCATCACACACTTGATCACATAAAAAACAAGCAAAAAAAGCTTAAAAAGAATTCCGAAAAATTCTTAAAAAATTCTCAAGAGTTGCTGGAGATTTTAGAGTTGAAGTTCGAGCTTGGGGGCAATTTTCGAAAGCAATTGGGAGCATTTCAAGAAGTTCATATTCGAGTTCTTCGTTCTTCGTTTCGGTAAAATTTCAATCTTTTCTTTTTAGTTTTTTTAGTATTTTTCATACTTGTTCTTGGTTGAATTTTTGTGTTTGTGCGGATTTTAGGTTGCGTTCTTGAAGTCGGAAAATCGTTTCGTGATTCCGGTAATGTTTTCATTTTAAATTTTCGGTTAATTTTTTGTTTTAATCTTTAAAAGAAATTGCATGCTTTAAAATGTTGTTTAGGAGTTTTTTTATCTTTAGAAATAAAAAAATGAACTTTCAAAAGTGTTGCTATTAAAATGTAAGAATAAAATTGTGTTAATGTTGTTTTTAATAAAAACTAAAATTTAGGGATTAAATTAAAAGATAATAATTCATGTGTGGGAAAGTAATAAAAGGGGCTTTATTTTAAAAATAAATAAATAAATAAAGAGCTTTTCTTGAAATTTAGTTTTAATAATAAAGGAAGTTGAGTAATTTTATTTAAGAAGTTTTTTAGAAAAAGTAAATAAAGATGTAAAGTCTTTAAAAAATAAAAATAAAAGTCTTTAAAAAGAAATTCTTTTTGGAATGAAAAGTATAAAAAAATATATATATAAAAATGAAAAAGCAAAAAATGTAAAAAAGGGAGGGCAAAGGAAGGGTATTGGTTTAAAAAGAAAAAAAATAAGAAATAAAAGGTTTTTTTTTAAGAAACAATAAAAGTAAAACATAAAAGAAAAATTCAATTTCTTGTTTTTTTAGAAATATGTTAAAACTTAGGGCAAGGTTCTAAAAGCTTAGATAGAGACGTGTTTGTAAAAAAAATTACTTCACAAAAACAAGACACACTTAAGCAAACTTAAACCTTTAACCAGGAATAAAAGATTTAGACTTTTTTAGGATTTTTAAATAATCGAACTTAGAATATGAATAAAATGCTCAACACATTGAATTTCCATATTGTTTGAAAAGTAAAATTAATTTAGCTTCGTCCCGTTAGTTTAAGCGGGGGGAACACACTTTGCTCATGTAAGAATATTGATTCTTCGTATGAGCCTAGCAAGTACCTTCGGGACTCATTCCCTTTACATTCGTAAGGATATTGATTCTTCGAGAAGGCATCGGAGGTGAGTCCTTATGAGTTGAACTCGATTCATTTGAAGCATGTAATGGGTGAGAATCAAGGGTCTTACTACCCTTAGTAGGGGACAACAAGGACAGCTCGGGTACCCTTTTAGAACCGAACCAAGTTTGAGAATCTAGAGCTTACCCCAATAGAGCCATGTGAAAGCCTAGGGTGTTGAGTCTGGTCAAAGTCGCACGAATAATTCGTGGAGACATGTCCTGGAATGTTGGAATGGCTGCCCAGAATAATCATGCAATTAAATTGTTTTTGATGTTGTATGTTTTATTTCTATTTTTTAAGTACTAACCATTTTGTGTATGAGTTTTGTTTTGTTTTTGTGGCATATTTTTTGCATGCATCCCATATCTGAGGGGGTCGTTTCTAAAGCATGTTGCTCGATTAGAATAAGCTTATGTCATCGATGGAAAGAACCTAAAGGAGGAAGACAACGCGCAAACAATGAGAATTTGTCGACTGACCGCGCGGAGGAAACATCAAAGCATGCTCAACGCCAAGAAGAATACCAAAAGTCGCAAGTGCTATGGGACCACTTTGACGGTCCAACCAAGCAGAATTGGAAAATGATCTTTGGTCTACTCGAATTAGGGGAAATGTCAAAAGGACCCAAGAGCGAGACGAGTTCGATAAGAGCATGACATCCTAAATTGAAGACGTAGCAAAGCTTGTGGCGTCAAGAAGCTACATTTCTTCGCCCCACGTCAGATCGACAAGGTGGGACCAAGGCTTCAAAGGATGATTGAATAAATGAGTGCTTAAACCGAGACGTATTCATAGGACCTTCGGAAGCTTCATCTAGAGCAACACCTTAGTAGAATTGATGACCCTTTGTCTGCATTCATGCTTTTAGATACATATACTTGCTTCCATGCATTTGTTTTTGTTTGTTTGCATTAAATAATGTTTTGATCATTGCATTTTATACATGTATAATAAAAAGATTAATTTTGGAAGATTCCATTTAAGTAGTAAAGATCCCGCGCAAACACGACTCGAGCCATGAACACTGAGGAAAGATTGACAACTCTGGAGACAAATCAGAAGAGCCTCTGTGATAAGCTTGAGAAAATGGAAAATGATCTGAAGAAAGAGATTTAGATATCACACCGGAAAAAAGCCAGCCAAATCGCAACCATGTTTGGGTTCAAAGACCCAGAAGTGAGAGAAGACACCAACACTTTTCCGGAGATGGCTTTTGTACATTCACGGATGCAAAAGGAAATGGTTTCGCCTAAAGTCAAGATCTCACCCCATTTTGTAGAATTTTCTGCCCATACTGGATTAAAGGACAATACCGATGAGGTTCACAGCCACGGGGTGTCTGACCTTGATGAAGTAACTAACAAGGCAAAGGCCGAGAAGAAATGGGAAGACCGCTACAAGAAGCTGGTGGGAATGGTTAAATCTTATCAAAAAGGAAGCATTTATGGTGGCATAGATGCTAGAGATTTGAGTCTAGTATCTGACTTGGTGGCTCCTCCAAAGTTCAAGGCTCCTGACTTCGAAAAGTATAGTGGAACTACATGCCCATTGGCACATTTGACCATGTATTGTAGGAAAATGTCATCACACTTGGAAAACGAGAAATTACTGATACATTGCTTCCAAGATAGTTTATCCAGCAAAAGAACTCACCTATCCATTTGGGCATTTGGAGAATGGAACCCGCTTATTCATCCAAGCGTGAGGAGGATGGAACCCCTTTTTAGAACCTACTTATTCATCCAAGCATGAGGAGGATGGAACCTTTTTTTCAATCTACCAATCTATTCATGCATAAGGTGAATAGAACACGCTTATTCATCCAAGCATAAAGAGGATGAAATTTTTCAAAAGATTGGATTATCCGTTCAGGCGTAAGGAGAATGGAGTTCGCTTATTCATCCAAGCATAAGGAGGATGAAATTGTTCAGAAGGTTCGCTTATTCATCCAAGCATAAGGAGGATGAAATTTTTCAGAAGATTCACCTATCCGTTCAGACGTAAAGAGAATGGAATTTGCTTATTGATCCAAGCATGAGAAGGATGAAACCTTTTGGAGTTTGCTTATTCATCCAAGCACAAGGAAAATGAAATCTGTTGAAGCCTGTTTGCTTATTCATCCAAGCATAAGGATGATGAAACCTTTTGAAGTTTGCTTATTCATCCAAGCATAAGGAGGATGAAATTTTTTAGAAGAACCCGCCTATTTGTTTGAGTATTTGGGAGGATAGAGCCTAGCTCAACTATTCAGGCATTTGGAAGAATAGAACCCAGCTCAGCTATTCGAGCATAAGGAGAATAGAACTAGCCTATCCGTTCAGGCATTCGGAGAATGGAACCTAGCTTAGCTATTCGAGCATATGGAGAATAGAACCATCCTATTCGTTCGGGCATTTGGAGAATGGAACCCAGCTCAGTTATTCGAGTATAAGGAGAATAGAACCAACCTATTCGTTTGAGAATTTGGAGAATGGAACCCTGCTTAGCTATTCGAGCATAAGGAGAATCGAACATGCCTATCCATTCGGGCAAAAGGAGAATGAAGCCAACCTGAAAATCGGTGAAAATCAATGCCTTTTGGTCTTTACTTTATCTATGTTGCACAGAAATAAGCAAAGAGGGGCAGCTCTTGTCACTAGATTTTCACCCCACCAATATTAAATAATTTGAATAAAAATATAAAAATCATTTTCCTCCTTAAAATAATAAAAGGCCCACTCCTAAAAAAAAACAAAAAAAACCCATCCCAAAAAATCCATCGTTGTAAAACACATTTTAAAAAAAGCAAGCCCCCTTGATATACAAAAGCCTACCTTTTTAAAAGAAAATAATAATAATAATAATAATAATAATAATAATAATAATAATAATAATAATAATAATAATAATAATAATAATAATAATAAATGTAGGGAAAAGGGGGGAAATAAAATGACAACAAAAAATAAAAACAACAAAGAAAAACAGCAAAAAACAACACAAAAAAGGGGGAAACAACAACAACAACAACAACAACAACAACAACAACAATAATAATAATAATAATAATAACAGAACAAAAAGAAAAGGGGAACCAGCGCGCGTCACATGCCTAGCGCGTGTGCCGCATGAGCGTGGGCTTGTTCCCCAAAATCCATAGTTCGACGCATGGCCTGGAGCCGATCGGCATCCACTAGCAACGACTACCGTCGTTGTTGGTGTCGGTAGATGCGTTCTTCGTCGCCGACCCAACGGCACCAACACCGCTCACCGTTGTCCATTGTAGCCGTCGGAATCTGCAAAAAACAGAGAAAAAGTGGTCAAAACCTAAGCTCGAATCAAGGGGAAATTTGATCCCAAATTTGAACCAAATCAGGATATTCTTGAGGGGTTTTTCTAAGGATCAAGCCTTGTGTCGGATTTAGGCTTCAATTCGAGGATTAAATCCCGATTTGGCTTGAATTTGAAACTGAGAATTCAACTATAACCCCCCTCCCATGTTCATCACACACTTGATCACATCAAAAACAAGCAAAAAAGCTTAAAAAGAATTCTAAAAAATTCTTAAAAAATTCTTAAAAAATTCTCAAGAGTTGCTGGAAATATTGTAGTTGAAGTTCGAGCTTGAGGGCAATTTTTCGGAAGAAATTGGGAGCGTTTCGAGAAGTTCATATTTGAGTTATTCGTTTCGGCAAAATCTCTATCTTTTCTTTTTATTTTTTTCAGTAATTTTCATACTTGTTCTTGGTTGATTTTTTTGTGTTTGTGTTTGTGCAGATTTTAAGTTGCGTTCTTGAAGTCGGAAAATCGTTTCGCGATTCCGGTAATGTTTTTATTTAAAATTTTCAATTAATTTTTTGGTTTAATGTTTAAAAGAAATTGCATGCTTTAAAAATGTTGTTTAGAGGTATTTTTTATCTTTATAAATAAAAAATGAACTTTCAAAAGTGTTGCTATTAAAATGTAAGAATAAAATTGGGTTAATGTTGTTTTTAATAAAAACTAAAATTTAGGGATTAAATTAAAAAATAATATTTTTTTAGTGAGAAAGTAATAAAAGGGGCTTGGTTTTTAAAAAATAAATAAAGATTTTTTCTTGAAATTTAGTTTTAATAAAAAGGAAGTTAAGTAATTTTATTTAAGAAGTTTTTTTTTAGAAAAAGTAAATAAAGATGTTTTTTAAAAAAGTAAGTAATAAGTTTTAAAAAAACAAAAGAAAACAAATTTTAAAAAAGAGTTTTAAATAAAAGTTTAGAGTTTAGGAGAAGTAAATTTTTAAAAAGTATAAAGAAAAATATCTTATAAAATAAAATTTATTGTAAAAAAGTCATTTAAAAAACCTTTTAAAAAATGAAAAAAGAAGTCTTTGAAAAGAAACTCTTTTTTGAATGAAAAGTATAAAAAATATAAAAATCTAAAAATGTAAAAATGTAAAAAAAAAAAGGCAAATGAAGGGTATTGGTTTAAAAAAAAAAGAAAAAAAAGGTTTTTTTTAAGAAACAATAAGAGGTAAAACATAAAAGAATAATTGAGTTTCTTGTTTGTTTTTTTAGAAATAGGTTAAAACTTGTGGCTAGGTTCTAAAAGCTTAGATAGAGACGTGTTTATAGAAAAATTTACTTCACAAAAATAAGACACACTTAAGCAAACTTAAACCTTTAACTAGGAATAAAAGATTTAGACTTTTTTAGGATTTTTAAATAATCGAACTTAGAATAAATTTAAAATGCTCAACACATTGAATTTCTATGTTGTTTGAAAAGTGAAATTAATTTAATGTGGTGTCTTATCAAATGGGAATGACGGGTTAGCGCCAGAAATGTTGGCGGTGATTAAAGTTCATCTCCCTGGCGATAAGGCCGTTAAAATAGTTTGATATTCATTAAACGGCCAAATAAAGTCGAATCTTTGTGAAGTTGCAAATTCTAATTTTGAAAACAATTTTTAAAATCAATTAGGTACCAAATTTGGGCGTCATAGGGGTGCTAACCCTTCCCTACGCATAACCGACCCCCAAACCTATTTTCTGGTTTTCGTAGGCCAAAACCGTTGTTTTATTAAAGCAAAACATTTTATTAAAATAACTCTGTTTAAAGTGATTCAATCACACTTTTTCCAAAAAGATTGGTGGCGACTCTGTGTTTTATAAGTTTTCAAAAAAGTCGAAGCTCGAAAGGGTTGCGACACTTACATCCATACAATGCCTCAAAAGTAGCCATCTCGATGCTCGATTGGAAGTTGTTGTTGTAGGAAAACTCAACAAGTGGTAACTGCTCTTCCCAACTGTTTTCGAAACAATTAACACAATATCGAAGCATATCCTCCAAGATCTAGATAACCCGCACAGACTAACCATCGGTCTAAGGGTGGAAAGCTATATTGAAATGCAACTTGGTACCCCAAGGCCTCGTGTATCTTCTTCCACAACCTTGCTGTAAATTGGGGATCTATGTCTTATATGATCGATGATGGCACACCATGCAACTTCACAATCTCTTGGATATACAACCGTGCCAACCTTTCAAGCGCAAAATCCATATGCACCAGCAAGAAATGAGCAAAATTGGTCAGCAGATCTAATATTACCCAAATAGCATCATGTTTCCTTTGGGTCAACGGCAAACCTGTCACAAAATCCATGATCATACGATCCCACTTCAATTGTAGAATCTGGATGGGCTGAAGCAAGCCCGAAGGAACTTTGTGTTCGATATGAACATGCTGACTAGCTAAACATCTTGTCACAAACTTGGATACATCTCTTTTCATACTAAGCCACCAATAAAAAGGAAGGTCTTGGTACATCTTATTGCTACTCAGATACATAGCAAACGAACTACAATGCACCTTTAAAAGGATACAGTCCCGCAAATCCTCCAAAGCTAGGACACACAACTGACCTTTAAAGTACAAGATGTAGAAAAGAAATTTTCCAACTTTAAGAAAAACATAATAATACAAAAAAGCAAAGCAGAATTTAAGTTTTTGCGAAAAAGAAGAAAAACAGAATTGATTTCCTGTTATTGAATACATATATTTAAAATTACATCCCTTTACATTGAATTTATAGACTCAACTATAGGACTTTAGTTACAATTAGGAGTCCTAAGTACAAAAGACATCTAACTCTATCTTTTAGGAAGTAAACTTTAATTTAAACTACAATTTATATAAGGACTCTAACTTTATCGAATAATCTAACACTCCCCCTCAAGTTGGAGAATATACATTGTATAATCCCAACTTGAATAGAAACTTGTCGAAATAAGCTTTTGGTAGTGTTTTTGTAAGTACATCTGCCACTTGTTCTTCTGTTGAAACATAAGATAAAGAAGTTGTCTCACTAGTAATCTTTTCTGAGATAAAATGCATGTCAATCTCCACATGTTTAGTCCTATCATGGTGGACCAGATTTTGAGCAATTTGTATGGTGGACTGATTATCACAGAAAATATCAAACTTCTTCTCTTGGTTCACATCTAGCTCCTTCAGTAGCTTTAACAACCAAATTCCTTCCCACATTCCTAATGCTAAAGCCCTGCATTCTGCTTCAGCACTGCTTCTAGACACAATTGCTTGTTTATTACTCCTCAAAGTCACTAGATTCCCTAAAACAAAGGATCAGTAGCCACTAGTTGATCTCATGTTCATTAGTTCACTCGCCCAACTTGAATCTGAAACAAAATCTGAATATTCCTTTCTTGAGTCTTTTTAAATAGTAGTCCATGCCCTCGTGTTCCTTTTAAATATCTCAAAATTCTCATTGCAGCTTTCATATAGTCTTCTCTTGGATCAGTCATGTGTTGACTGATAACATTGACTGGAAAAGCAATGTCAGGTTTGGTTAGTGACAAATAAATTAGCTTTCCCACTAACCTTTGGAATTTACCTTTTTCAACTTTAGGGTTCGAGTTCTCTTTATTGAACTTTAAGCCTGCTTCCATGGGAGTATCAACTGTTTTACATCCCAACATTACAGCTTCATTGAGTAGATCTAGAATATATTTTCTTTGGTTAATTACCAAACCCTTGTTCGACCTTGCAACCTCCATGCCCAAAAATTATCTGAGCTTTTCTAGGTCTTTAGTTTCAAACTGAGTATTCAACAACCCTTTCAAGTTATTTATTTCTTCATAATCATCACTTGTCATAATTATATCATCCACATACACTATTAAAATAACCTTTTTATTATTCGATGTTACCTTAATGAAGAGTGTGTGATCTGCCAATGATTGTTTGTATCCATTTTCCAAAATCACCTTGGTGAATCTGTCGAACCAGGCTATAGGTGATTCCTTCAAACCATAGATGAATTTATCAAGTCTGCAAACTTTCTGATAACCTTTTACATACTTTAAACCTGGAGGCACTCTTATGTACACCTCTTCTTCCAATTTCCCATTAAGAAAAGCATTCTTAATGTCGAGTTGATCAAGCTCCCGGTCCTTATTTACATCCAAGCTTAAGAGAAATCTAATTGTATTTAACTTAGCCACATGAGCAAAATATTCATTATAATCAATTCCATAGGTTTGAGTAAAACCCTTTGCCACTAACCTTGCTTTATATCTCTGTATGCTGCCATCAGAGTTGTATTTTATGGAAAACATCCATTTGTATCCAACTGGTTTCTTGCCCTGTGGAAGATTTGTAATAGTCCAAGTATTATCCTTTTCAAGTGCTTCAATTTCCTCTTCAATGGCCCTTATTCACTTAGAATCTTTTAGAGCCTCATCAATGGTGTTAGGTTACTATTCTTTATCCAAGCAAGCTGTAAAAGCCTTAAAATATGGCATTAGATTACCATAAGCAGCATACCTCTGGATGAGATGTTTAATACACTGCCTTACACCTTTTCTTTTAGCAATAGGCAAATAATCAAACGCAAGTAAATAAGGAGTCTCAGCTAGAATATTACCTACATCATTCTCACAGGAAATTAAACTTAAGTCTATCTCTCGACAAGTGTTCGATTGCAAAACAGTCTCTGAAATAGTTTTCTATTTTTTGGTGTAAACCTTCAGTTTCTTAAGAGGCTCAGGAATTTGTGAAGAAGGTTTAGGTGAAATTTTTAAGAGTAATAGGTAATGGATGGGAAGTTGTAGGTGGAACAATAGGTGAAGATGTAGAGGGATTTAAAGGAGTATGAGGTTTAAGGGATAATGGATTATGAGTAAGTAATAACTAAGGTAGAAAAGGATAAACCTAGTTTTTAGAAGGATGAAAAACATCACAATTCTCCCTTTGATTTGCAGCCCTAGGGAAATAAGGTTCCTGTTCAAAAAAGGCCAGATCCAAGGAAACAAAAAGTTTCTTAGAAGGTGGATGATAACATTTGTAGCCCTTCTTAAGTGAAGAATACCCTACCAAGATACATTTCAAGGATCGAGGATCAAGTTTAGAGTGAGAATAATTTTTTACAAACACAGCGCAACCAAAATCTTTAAAAGGGAGAGTAGATGATAGAGGTTTAAAATTGGGGAAACTCTCCAAAAAACAGCTTTAGGTGTTCTATATTTCAAAACCTTATCGGCATTCAATTAATAAGATATGTTGTAGTTAACAAAGCTTCACCCCACAAATACTTGGGGATATTACTGGTAAACATCAAAGACCTGGTAACTTCCAATAAATGCCTATTCTTCTTTCTGCAACCTCATTTTGTTGTGGTGTATCCACACAAGTGCTAATCTGAACAATCTCTTTTCTTTTAAAAAATTCTCCTAAGGACTGGGTAAAATATTCACCTCCATTTTCAGACTTAAATAGTTGAATTTTGTTGCCGAATTAGGTTGCAACCATATTATAAAAATCTAAAAAAACAGAGGCTATTTCAGATTTATCCCTCAACAAATATGCCCAAGTTATTCTACTATGATCATCAATAAATGTTACAAATCACCTACTACCAGTTACATTCTTCACTTGAGAAAGACCCCAAACATCACTATGGATTAATGAAAAAGGTTAGGAAGGTTTGTAGGAAGATGGCAAATATGATGCTTTTGTCTGTTTGGCAAGAGGACATATATGGCATTTAAAAGAACTTGGTTTCTTATTAAAAATCATGCAGGGAAGAATTTAGCAAGATAATGAAAATTTGGATACCCTAATCTAAAATGCCATAACATTATATTATCAACATGCCCTAAAGAAGTAAAAGAGCAAGAAGTATTTTGTAGATAAGATGGGTTGTTGCCGACAAGGACATAGAGACTATTTTGCAAGCTAGCATTGCCAATTATTTTCCTTGAGTTCATTGCCTGCAAAAGACAACCAGATTCAGTAAACTATACTAAACACTTCAAATTCTTAGAAAGTTTACAAACAGAGATAAGATTTCAAGCAAGATTAGGTGCAAACAAAATATCTCCAAGCAACAAATTATCATTAAGGAGGACTAAGCCACTTCCTTTGATAGGAGAGAAAGAGCCATCGATTGTTTTAATAGAACTTGTAGAAGATGAATATGAAAAACTAAGGAATATTTCCTTGTTACTAGTCACGTGATCAGATGCTCCAAAGTTAATGATCCATGCTGATGCACCTTTGGTAGAAAAAATGTAGTAAGAGAACAAGTATTATGTATGCCTTTATCCTCCACGAAGGCCAAATATGCTTCACATGTTACTGTCGAACCTGAAAATCTAGAAAAAAAAATCCAATCCAGTAGTCTGCTCTACGATGGACATCATCTCAAAGGTTTTCGAAGGGGATCCCATTAATAATTATAACTAGGATCGATGTTAGACTGATACCATATAGAAAAGCAATATTCCGGCTTTAAGAAGAACAAAATAATGCAGAAAAGTAAAGCAGAATTTAAGTTTCTACGAAAGGAAGAAAAACAGAATTGATTTTCTGTTATTGAATACATATATTTAAAATTACATCCCTTTATAGTGAATTTATAGACTCAACTATAAAACTCTAGTTACAATTAGGAGTCCTAAGTACAAAAGACATCTAACTCTATCTTTTAGGAAGTAAACTTTAATTTAAACTACTATTTACATAAGGACTCTAACTCTATCGGATAATCTAACACAAGATTCCACTATCTCGTACTTCAAAATCGGACGCTTCTCCTCTCTGAACCATCTCTATCTTTGCCATCAACTCCTCGTCCAACACTTGTGTTCTCTTGATCTCTTGCACTAAGGTAGGCTCCATACCAATCTCGGCTAACAACCCATTATCCTCAGTCATCTTCAAATAGGCAAACATCACCCTCAAGTATGACATAGTCTTCCGACTCAAGACATCAGCCACCACATTAGCTTTGATGGGATGGTACTCTATGATACAATCGTAGTCCTTTAACAACTCAAACCAACGTCTTTGCCTCAAGTTCAACTCCTTTTGGGTGATGAGGTACTTCAAACTCTTATGATCGGTGTAGATATAGTACTTTTCTCAATACAGATAGTGCCTCTAAATCTTCAACGCGAAGATAACTACGGCAAGCTCCAAATCATTAGTAGAATAGTTTTGTTCATGAGGCTTAAGTTGTCTCGAGGCATAAGAAACCACCTTACCCTCTTGCATGAAAACACAACCAAGAAAATTTAACGAAGCATCACTAAACACAACATAATCCTTTCCTAGATCAGGTTGCGCCAAAACTAGAGCCTCCGTCAGATAAGCTTTCAACTACTCAAAGCTTTGTTGTCTTCTCTCGTTCCACTCAAATGGAACTCCTTTCTACAACAACTTGGTCATAGGTGCCACTATTATAGAAAATCCCTAGACAAAATGGTGGTAATATCTGGCAAGTCCAAGGAAACTACAAACTTCAGTGATATTCCTAGGTGGTTTCCACTCTACTACTACTTGAATCTTTTGCGGATCGATACGAATCCCATATGCCACAACAGTGTGGCCCAAAAACGCCTCCTAGAAGAGCCATAATTCATATTTTATGAACTTGGCGAAAAGTTGTCTTTCCCTCATGGTCTGAAGGACAACACGAAGATGATAGTCGTGATCCTCGTCTGAGCTCGAATAAACCAAGATGTCATCAATGAAGACCACAACAAATTGATCTAGATAGGGCTGAAAGATTTGGTTCATTAGGTCTAAAAAATTTGTAGGTGTATTGGTAAGCCCAAATGGCATTACTAAGAACTCATAATGCCCATACCACGTCTTTGAAAGTAATTTTCTGAACATGCTCTTCTACTACCTTCAACTGGTCAAACGGGTCATCTGTCCTTGATAAGGGATAATGGTTCTTCACTGTTACTTTATTGAGCTGGCGATAGTCAATGCACGTCCTCATTGACCCATCCTTATACTAGACAAAAAAGGCCGGTGCACCCCAAGGTGAGATGCTCGGTCAGATAAAAATCCTTTCCAACAACTTTTGAATCTGATTCTTTAACTTTCTCAATTCTTTTGGTGCCAAGTGATACGATGAAATAGACACTATTGTCGTGCTAGGCATCACATCTATCTGAAAATCTAGCTTACAATCTGGAGGTAGTCCAGGAAACTCTTATGGAAACACATCGGTAAACTCTCTAGCAGTCCGAGGACTCTCAAGCATGGGACACTCAACCCTGTATCAACTACGCGAGCCAAAAAGGCCTCAGAACCTTGTCGGATCATCCTTTGTGTCGTCAAGGCCGACACTACATTAGAAATCATGGATTTCTCTCACCTTTCATTACCAACTAGGCCTCATCCAAACACTAAAGCTTAAGGCTCTTCGCTCTACAACCTAACCACACATCATGCTCAAATAACCAATCAATCCTTAAGATGGCATCAGACTCTTGAAACGGTAACACCATCGGATCAGCTGGAAATATCGAACATTGGACGTCAATCAGACACCTCTGATACACCTTATCTACTAACATATCATACCCCAAAGGACTAGTCACACAAACTCCTACCACTCGAACCTCCATGTCCATCATCCGGACCATAGTTCAAACCTTGCACTTGCTCAAGCGACTTCGTACTAACAGTTAATTATGAAAACACTTTTGGTGGGGTAGTAGTCAAGTAGGTCTGAATTTCCTTCCTCAAACCCTTTAGAAACCTTTTGCACCTTATCTTCTAAGTAGAAACCAACTCAGGGGCATACTTACTCAACTATAAGAATTCTTGTTCATATTCAAAGACTCGTCGGTTCCCTTGGACCAAGTGGTTGAACTGATCCCTCAAGCTATCAATGTGGGCTTCTCCCATATACTTTTTCTCAAACTCGTCCAAGAAGTCGTCCTATGTACGTTGGTTAGGATACCATCACAACTCTACGGCCTCCCACCACTCTCGAGTATTCTCCTTCAATAGGGAAAGAACACATGTGAACTTGTTCTTGGGTTTCAACCTCATTTGCTACATGATCCAACAAGTATCCCTCAACCACTGATATACTTTAACTAGATTGTCTAGTCATGTTCCAAGAAAGTCTGTTGCAACATGGTGACACACCTTCTCAACTGGTGCCTCGGGAGGGGTAGCAGAAGGCCTAGGTATGACCCTCATAATCTGATGAAGGACCTGATATAGATGAGAGAAATAATTGGCACCTCAAGCTCTTTTATCCTCTGACATCTCCTCTGATTCGGAGACGTAATCCTCATCGTAGCTCCCCTCACGGGAGCCCTAACTCTCTTCAAGATCTCGTGCCATCCTTGGCATCAATACTTTTTGCACAAGGAAACAAATAGGTGTCTCAAGCTAGACACATATACATCACTCTAGACAACCTCTAGGGCTTCCTAGAACCGACTAAACCTAGGCTCTAATACCACTAAAGGTAAAACCCTCGACCTGAATGTCACATTTGGGCCCCAAGCCCAACCCAATACCATAAAATTTCCAACTTAATTTAGCCCAAACCACATCCATTTTCATAAAATCTAATAAGTTCAAATATTTCTACATAGATATATAGTTAAAAATAGTACATAGGGGAGCTCCATTTAAATTACATAGTTAAAAGCATTCGAGTCACAAGTTAAAATCCAAAATATGAGTTATAATACAATCATAGGGTCCTACAAATACATGGACCAATATAATCTAAGTACTATACTCGGACACAAGTCGATGCTGAAGTCCTACTCCAATGGTGCTCCAACAATGCACACCAACCTAATGACATGCGAACGTAAACAACAATTCTGAATATTGAGCTAACGAAGCTCAATGGATACACTTCCACTCAACCATGCTTCATGCAAATCATAATTATGAGCATGTAGCTAAGAAAATGATATCATGGCGAAGTATAACGACATTGGTGCTACATCTAGCCGCCTAAACACATAGCAAGAATAAATGGATGCATAAATCTCACACAGTACATATGCATCATACTAACAAATTTGGAGTAAGGCCGGTGTCATACAACCACAGGAACATACACTCGTACTCGAAATCTCTCATCGAGTATCATCAGAAAAACTCGATGTCACAAAGCCTCGAGAACGTACATCTGGAATCTCATCTTATGGTGTTGCAACATAGTCACTGGGTATTCGGATCCCATCAACCAAGGTGACTCATCCACACAAGTACCCTTACTTGGCACGTAAAAACACACAATCCACCAAGGATCCCTATGGTTGATATTACAAACAAGCCACCCAATATTTACAAAGTTATTATTAATAATGCTCGTATATTAGAGTTAAATCTCGGTTTCTCAATTTTACTATTTATTTTACCACATTAGTATCCCATTGGGTCATAGTCCTCGAATTGTAAGTCCCTCAAACTCAACGTTTCGGGCAGACTGCCTAGTGGGTTCCAATACTGGCCCTCGCGTACCGGTACGGTACCTCTTGGGTACTAGTACACACATACGTACCGTTACGAGTTGAGCTTATTGGAATTTCACAAAAACATAGTGTACCAATACGGGTAAACCCGTACCGATACCAACTTGCATGGTATACTGGTATAGGTTGAACACCGTACAGATACCCCTTTCTCAGTTCATCCAATGCAACAGTGTTCTTCAAACCCAGAACACTAGGGTATAGGTACCACCTCCCCACGTACCGATACTGAAGCCAAGAAATGGCTTCTTATGGGAGTGTTTTAGGGTGGTTTACTACCAATTTTACAAGTTTTTAACACTTAATTCAAGTTTTAGCAATAAAGAGGCTCTCAAGCATTTAACACCAAAAAATAACCATACATATCAAATCAAGCAAACAAAGCATCATCCTTAGGATGTGCATGAAACCAAGGAGTTAGTAGTGTACTAACCTTGATTTAGAAGCTGAAAACGAAGCTCCAAGCCAACACCTCAAGCCTTGTTCTTCCCAAGCTCCTTGGAAGAATTTCCAACCTCTTTCACTACACAAGAGAGTTGTAAAATGAGTTACACTTGCAAGAGATAAGGAATCCAACTAAACTTACTCTTTAGGTTGAAAAAAATCGTGATTAAAGCCACCTTTAACCCATCTCTTACGAAACCCCCCATCAAAACCAAGAACACCTTCCTCCACCATTTCTAAAAATCCTTACATTGAAATGTAGATCCTTACAAGCTGATAAAACTTCCCTTAAGGCGAAATATGGAAAACACACTTGGAATGATAAAGATTCAACCTTTCTTTGTGGTTAAAGAGTTAAAGATGAGAATGATTTGAAGAGAAGACAAAGTGTGATCTCATTCCTCTTGCTTTCTGTAGAGGAATTAAAGAGACCCTCATTTTTCTTCTTCAATAATTAGGTAATTAACTCAATACCCCCTTAACCTCCCAACTAATCCCCAAACCAAAAACCATAAGCAAGTCCACCATGACTCTTAAAGGCCCAAACGCGAAGCCCACACTTCGGGTTAAACCAACCATCAAATTCTGAAATTCAGGTCGTTACAGTCGCTTTTAAAAAAATTAGACAAAATATTTAAAAAAATCCAGCGGCTAGGGTTGTTGATAGAGTGTTAGTTTGATTTTTTATTTCACATTTGAATAATTATGAATTTTACTATCATAATTAATATTTACATTGAGTTTGAAGTATGTGTTGAATTTTTGGTGTAACCACTTGTATTCTACTAATTAATTGAATAATTCAGACAGGATAATGATTGTGACCCTCTTAATTTAATTTACCCAATTTAAAACGTTATGATTCGAACCTTTAATTTTATTTAAAAAACTTAATGTCTCATCTGTTATACCAATTGATTATTGGTTTGAAATAGATGTTCATGTCAAACCTTAAATGTCCCTTATGTGAATATGTTATACATTTGCGAATTAGTTTAACAAATTGTTAACGAATTTATAAATCTTATATTTAGACTCAAATTTGTACTTATATAATCCCCTAAAGAGAGATAGCAATACGTGTCAAGTATCTTTATTGACACATGGTAATTTGTTCAAGTTTTATAAGTTTACTTTCTTTTTTCCCTTTCATATTAGGTCATTAATTTTAATTGTATCATCGAACATTAAATTTATAAATTGTCTACCATATTTGTCAAAACATTGACTCACAAGTTAATTTTTAAGATATTTGATCCTTACATTTTTCTTATTTTTATTCTGTTTTTAGATTATTTAAAGTCCATACTCGAACAAAATCCATCTCAACATTTAAATAAAAAAAAACTAAACATTGAACATATTTAGTTTTATATTTTTATTTATATTGCACTGACAATAATGATGTCCAAATTAAATTCAATTGACAAAATTTTGTTTTTATTTTTAAGTTATGTATACATAAGTTGAGATATGATTATGAATAAAAAAAGGATTGGACCGGTTGAGCTACAAAACACTTATTTGAATAATAATACTTGAATTTAATACGAATAATAGACATATTTAGATTATAAAAATAATAATCTTTATATTTAAAAGGTTGAATAGCCTTTTGGCCCTCCAACTTTACATGTTTAGCCATTTTGACCTTAAACTTTATTCCACTTCTTTTCGCCTTGAATTTTTTTATTTATCAAATTGACACAAACATGATGGAAAACAACATATTGTTAAGCTGGGGTCAATTATTTTCTCCTTGTTAAAATGCTATCATAAATTATTTTGTCTTTTTCTTCCACATCTTAGAATATTGAAAGAGGTGTTAAATTTGTAAAAATTATATATATAGAGAGTTGATGCCAATATTCAATAAGGATAAACCAGTTATATTTCAATTTTTGATGACATGATAAAAAAAATATCTAAAGTCAGCTTAATGACGTTGTCATTATTCTGTCACATTCGAATTAATTTGACAAACAATTTTAAGTGTTAAAGATACAATAAAAATTTAAAAGTAAAAATGACTAAATCGATAAAGTTAAATGATGAACATGAGTAAATATCCAATTCCTCACCGTCTAGTAAGTATTACCTACCCTAACATAAGTACAACTTTTGATTAGATAGTAAAAAGCTAGATGTTACATGTGTAATTTATTGACGTATGTGAAGTAATTATTTTGTATAAGAAAATAATTAAGGTTTGGTGTTTGTGGGGAAAATCCTCGTATTTCGTTGGTTTCCAACTCAATTCCAACTAGTTTTGCTTAGTATATCGTCAATTCACCTCTTGAATCCCCCATCTACAATTATAAGTTAGAAAACAGCTAAGCTTCAACTATATTTGCTATCAAAAAATCAAAATAAAATAAGTTGAATAGCACATTCAACTATCTTAAACAATGTAATAAGTGGTGAGTAGAAATTGTGTCCACAATATTATTAACCATGATTGCGTATTGATTTAGATGCATTTGCATGATTAGCTAATGAGACTCCAACACAAAGATGACATGGTAAATACGCTTTCATTAACCGTCTAAATGAAGTATCTAAATGACAATTCTTTTGTATTATTTATATTATAAGTCGATCGAATGACATGATATGTTAGGTTTCTTAAATTATGTCTGAGGTTTGAATTTTAATGTTCTAAATGAAGTAAATTAAGTTGAGAAGGTCACTCCTATAATAAACTAGGTTAGTTGATTAATGTATCGGATGCTAACTTTTTTGGGGTTAAGAAGCGAGATTTCCTAAGACAATGAATTTTTTTGGGAGTGACAGCATGTTGTGAAGCCTTGACCCCTCATTTTTTTATTTAATTATTTTTAGAATACTGTTTATTTTAAATTTAACTAATTTGTCCTGTTATAGTTCAATCATGGCTTCGTCCCTGTCTTTAGGCGTGTTTAAAAATACCCGACTTGACTGACCCGACCTGACTACTCGAACATAAATAACTGGGTATTTACCCAGAGTTTTTTTTACCTAGGTCGGGTATTCGGCTTGCCATTTCCTAGGTCAGGCCCGGGTCACAAAATTAAAAATTTTTGGGTCTCCAGTTACAACCTGGTACCCGAATGTATTTGAAATTAATATTTTTTATATTTATTATACATACTTTTATATTAAACTATTAAAAAACTTATTTTTATATTTAATAAATGTATATTTTTATATTAAACTAATAAATACATATTTTTATAATTTTATATTAAACTAATAAAATAATTTTATATTTAAAAAATACATATTTTTATATCTGGGTACTCAAATACCCGAATTTCTGGGTAGCCACAACTTCTTGGTACTCGAATAACGAGTACCCGCAAAATCCGGGTCGGGACACGGGCCGCACTTTGAACTACCCGATCATCCAGGTACACGGTACTTCGGGTACCCGAATACCCGGGTACCGAGATTTGAACACCCCTACATGTCTTTTCCTACATATTATTAACCTTTTGAAAATGCACACACACATTGTAGACAAAGCAATTTGAACTCGAGTTTTTAGAATGAACGTCATCTTCTTTTCTATTAGGACCACTTGTTGAGTCCAATTTTTAAATCCTTTTTGAAATTACAAACATCGTTATACTTGTATTAATAAGAAACATCATTTTGATTGTAGTTAACATTAAGCCCAGAGTTTGATTTTGAACATCCAACGACGAAACTATGTGAGGCGTGAGGATGGCCCCCAAACTTTGAAAAATTATTATTAAGCCCTTTAAACTTTTTAAAAATTTTAAATTGGCTTCCTCAAAATATTTGAAGAAAGATATTTTGTTCTATTAAAATTCCATATATATATATATATATATATATATATATATATATATATATATTAAATCAAATTAACAAGCTCAAAATATAAATTATATATATAACTTAAATTGTCATTAATAGAAATAATAAATATGTTAATTTTAACTTTGTTAGTACCAGCGAACCACGACCACCCGAACACCCAATTATAACCCTATGCGAACGTACTAGCGGACCATAACCGTGTGAATGGCCAATCATGGCCCTTTGCAATCTCGACATGTGACCAAACCACGTGATAACGCATGTGATTCATATCGACGCCTGAGCCACGACAACTCACCAATACACTCATCTCTTTCGATTGACACATACTCTCACCTTATCTAGCCCTTATAAATAGCCATGTACCCCAAATAAAGGTGACCCCAGAACCCCTGCCTAAGCTAAGAACCAAGCAAAAAGCTCTCCTCATCTCCACGGCTAATCCCTCCTTCACCACTGCCCGAGCCACCTTGCTCCTCCGTTTACGTGTGTTGCATATACATGTGATCAACAATGGTGTGGTGGGCGTGGATCGAACACGCGACCTTTAGATTCCCTTTTAATCTTCAACACGACTCTATCTAAGGAACAAAAATCTCACATTTTTAGTTAAATAGTCTAAGGGTGATTGCAAGGTAGTATCTATTCATAGTTATTCTTAACCCCACCTTTTTAGGTGCCAAAGATTTGGAGTATTTTATGGCACCAGTGTAAATCAGTCTATGACATTCTCCGTTTTCGGATGACCACCATATGTGTGAATGAAGTTAACAATTTTGCAGTGAAAGAAAAATAGCACGCCTCTTGCATGTGGACCAAACTTTGGATTTGACATACCATTAGCAAGCATGGGTTTCCTTGAAAATAAAACTTAACCTGGGTACGAGATTTTGCTTATGTAGTAGACGGAAATTCCCCAACCCTGGCCCTTGTGCTTCGATCTAATTGTTACTTCTATTTTTAACCATATTTTATTCTTAGAGAAGAAGGAGCTTTTCTTGATATACCCCATGCTAATTTCAAGATTTCTATTTAATCTCGCATGAAAAAAGGATAATCTCATGACTTTTTCAGGCTTTATGTATTATGATAATGAGACATCTAAAGAAATTTTCCAGAAAATTTGAGAAATTGTAAATTGTGACCATTCAAACATTTGTGATCTTCCTCATTGTTATCAACATGTTCAAGTCTGTAGAAACAAAACATTTTGTTCCTTGTTCATTGTCTAAAAGCTAATTTGCTAATTTTCCGGTAAAACAAGATATACAGGTTTATGTTCAGAAGTTTACCTTATTATATCCAATTCCAATCTCATATACATAATCGGAAAATTGAAAAGCTCTGATTGAAATTACCGACTATTATTATGGAGCTATATTTACAGGTATTGAGTTCTCACTTTACCATTTTGCTTAAATTGGTCACACATCATATGTATGAATTTCCCTCTCTATATTGATTTGATTATCCCGCATGCATGTGTTTAATAACTAATAATTCCTGCAAGCACTGTCATTTTTGATACATGTTGCTAAACACCTAACAAGATATAAGAAAGTTGTATGCCTTCAGAACCAAACTAGCTGGTACCGGAGCTTCTGGCACAAAGCCTTGTTCCTTGACTATGCCCCAATTGTTTTCCCAATCCTAACAACCCCTCAACTGCTTCAACTGGTATTATTCTTTTGGTTAGAATGACTTATATGATCATATATCATGCTAGTTTTATCTTTAACACAAGTCCTGATGAAACATTGGATTCAGATTGCCTGTGGACTTATCATGTTTTTGTATTTTCATATTTTCAGTGACGATTTACCAGTTTTCTTAATGTCCCAGTAGTATTTAGATGATTAATCGCCAAAGTGAACTCTACTCCGGTTCCAAAGCGACCGCATGCTACACCGCGACCGCAAAGATCAAAAGTTCGCTAGCCACTATCAACCGTAAGTGCGCGTAGTAAAACGACCGCAAAGAAAAAGGATCGCTAGCCACCTCCACAGTTAGTGCGTATAGTATAGCGACCGTAAAGATCAAGGATCGCTAACCACTTCTACAGTAATTGCGCATAGTATAGCGGCCTAAGGACAAGGATTGCTAGCCATTTCTACGGTAAAAGCGCATAGAAATGACCGGTCGTACGAATAAGGCTTGCTAACAAAAGAAACATATGCAAAAATATGTCATCATTCAAGCAGGTTCTCATAAAATTAATCACCATAAAACAAGTATCAAGGCTCCTCTGATTCCCCTTTATTTGTTAGCTGAAGCAACAACTTATAAAAAGAAACATAAGTTTTTCTACATTTACCGACTATTCGCCACAATCGTAAACGAGCAAAGAAGACAACAATTTGTATATCCAAGAGAGCAACAAGCCAACAATCTCTAGATTTACATCCTCAACCAATGTGGTTGCAAACTTCAGACGAGGTCTCAAACCGAGTCAAAATTTTCAAATAACCTTGAATACATTAAGCCAAGAAAAAATCCGTAAAGAGGGAGACGCGAACCATACAATTTTTCAAATAATCAACATCTTATTTATAACTATAACACAAATGTTACCCCAACGGAAACCTCACAAATTTAGGAAAGCCTTCATCGGGCTACCTAAAAATGTCAAAATGTGAACGTTAAATTGTGCGTGCCTTAAGAAATCAATTCTAGCAAAAAGAGAGTAAACAATAAAATAATAAGACAAATTTTTACTCCTCCGATTAGGTCCTCGGAGCATTGATTACATCAAGATAAAGCAACAATAATGAAAATCATGATGTTTGTAGACCTACAAAATTTCTTAGGTTCGCCAAAGTCATTTTATAACCTTGTTAGTACATGCGAAGATCCACCATCACATGTCAAGAAGATATGGCCTACAAACATATAGAACACCAACAACCAGTAAGAAAGTACAACACTCCCAAGTCGAGTGCATGCAAAATTCCCAAACCAAGAAACTACAAAGACAGAATGAGTACTCTAAATGTTCGTTGTTTCCAAGGAAGAGCGCTCAGTGCCTAAACAAAGTATAAATCTATGGGCGCAAGCATTCGGATAGTTTGCTCCGAGAAAATCATGATGTTCGTAAATATGAATATCCGAATAAGTACATAATAGTCAACATTATCACACCCGGGGACAAGATTTTTCCCATCCAAAATGGAGAGCAAGTTAGTGAACGAATCGGAAATGCCGCTACAGGTTAGCGAACACTTCTTTGTCGCTTTTAGCAAGCGTCAAAGAGTAAATATTCGATTAAAAATACAAGTTTTGAGAACACAATCAGAATATAATTTAATGAAATCTAAGTGTTCATACCGCTTCACGTAGCATTGTAAAGCAAACCTTGCTAAACTTTCAAAAAGGGGACAAGCGTTCGCTACCTATTTATCTTGCAAGATTGCACATATCGGAAGTTTATAATTTTAAAGAAAGAGAAGTATAATGCAAACACCAGAATATAAGCATACTTCATGTAATATCCCAAACATTGGCTTAGAAGAATGCTATAATTCAATCATCATTCCATCTTCTTCAAGAGGCCGAACCATCTTAAAGAGGGAGAGAGTGGGGTGCTGCCATGGAAGCTTGAAATGTAAGCTTAGTGGGATACAAGCTACTAGAATTCCTGATTGAATAGTTTACGAAAGATGTAAGCATTCTTCTCCTATTTCTTTCTTAAAGTTTATCTCGAGGATTGATTGCAAGCTTCCATGAATTTTGGCATTACTAGAATTATTGGAGAATTAAACTTATACCATTGATTTCTTGGTTCACCGAATTATATACATGATTAGATTGCCATGTTTCTTGTGTTTGTGCAACATAACTTAAGGTGTTAAATTGATTAATGATGAATTTCAAGTTAATTGAGATAGCTCAAGTATTCGAATGGATCATAGTTCAATTGTGTAGTTGAGTTTGGAGCTTGATTGTAGTCACCTTGCTCGATAGTATAAATTAAGGATTGTTTTGATCAAAAAGAATTGTTTAAGGACTGTTTTAGTGGGTTAAAGGGGGCGACTAAACTATGAAATTCAAAGTGAGGATTTAATTAAAGAATCGATTGGGATGGTTTAAGGGGCTGATTTGTTAAATTAAACAGGGCTGTTTATGATTAATAAGGACTGTTTTGATGCACAAATACGTGTACATGTATATTTGGACTGATTTTGCACATATATAGATCCATAGTGGACTGTTTTGATGCATAAATATGTGTACATGTGTATTTGGACTGATTTGCAATAGAATAGGGACTGCATTGGACTGTTTTGTGTGTGATATGAAATTAAGTGGATTGTTTTGTATATATGTATAAGTGTGCAATGGGACTTTTTTGTATATGTAAGAGTACATATGAATCCTGGACTGTTTTGTACAATTAAAGAAGGATTTGGACTGTTTTTAAAAGGAAAAGAGTGGACAGATTTTAATTGCTAAAACAGGGGACTGATTTGTGAAGTTTTAGGGACTGTTTTGAAAGAAAAGAAGGGTTGTTTTGTAACTCAAAATAGGGCTGTTGTATGAGCTAAATTTAAGGGGTAAATTTCAATAAAATTGGACTGTTTTTACACTCATAAAGAACTGTTTATATTTAACTTAAAATGGGGACTGTTTTTCAAAGTAAGGGGATGTCTTTAAAGATGATTTGTGGGTAGTTTATATCTTAAAGGAAGGCTTCTTGTACAAGGTTAAAGACTGTTTTAAGGCCAGATTATCATGTATGTATGATGTGTGTCATAATTTGTTTAATATAGCTTATGCATGATTTAGTTTAAGTTAGAAATGAAGTGATTTTGATGTGTAATTGTATTTTGCCATGCTTAGACCAAAAAGGAGTTGGGGAAGTAAGATCCAAGGAGGATCAAGTGGTAGAAAAGCAAAAAAGGATTTTAATTCGGGAGCATAATTAGCTTGGATCAACCTGTGAGTGTAGTTTAGTCTCGGGATAGGCTTATACCTTCCCGAGCATTCTCGATTATTTACTTACATTGTTCTTTAATTTATGCTATGCATGTAAAAGCTTGGAATCGAGGTAAGTATCCTTATAACAAGTATTCTATGAGATGAAATTCTTGATTTAGTCTTAGGCTCTTAGTATGATCAACACATGCTCATATTGCTTGATGAATAAATCCTTATCATGATATCATTCGAATAAGATGAGTAAATAAATTGAGAATCATGTTCGATTTGTATACCTGCTCGATATGATAAGCAACAAACCATGATTCATATGATACTCTGATTAAGGAGCTATGCTCATTCTATCTCAGTTATGATAAGAATAAAGTTAAAGCCTTAGTTTCGAGCCAGACTTAGGTATATCTGGCATGTCATAGAGTCCATATCGATACGAGGGTTTGGCGTATCGATACGGGTCAACGACCAATTTAAAATTTGGTTACCAACCAACTGACACCAACGGTCAAAATATTTAAACCGACTTGAATTTAAAATTCATTAAGTCCGTATCGATACGAGGGTTTAACGTATCGGTACGCCATTCAAACTCTTTAGACTTTTACAAAGGGGCGTATCGATACAGGTAAAGAGTGTATCGATACGTGTTCCTCTAGTAGCCAACTTTGGTAAAAAGGTATCGATACGGCTGGAAGCGTATCGATACACCTGGACGTTTTTTAATAGTTTGGCTTTGGAACACTTAGAAAATATTTTGAGTTTGAGATTTTCAAATCAGTTTTAAAGTGTTGGTGATTTAAAACTTATTAAGGGACTTATAAAAATAATTTTAAGTTTTTCAAATTGATCCTTAAAGATTTAATTATATCAAAATCAAACATAAGTTTTACAATCTCCCCCTTTTTGATATAACAAAACTAAAACTTAAAATTTTTGACACTTTGAAAAACTTTACAAAGTTAACTCCCCCTTAATATAAGCTTGGTAACTTTTGAGTTGAAATCAAAATTTTTGAAGTGTTGTGAGCTAGTTTCTCTCCCCTTTTTGTTAGATCAAAAATATTGAGACAATAGATAAGTGCATAAACATAGGCAAGGGTATAAATAAGCAACATTAATATTATTAATCATAACGTCAAACTTAAAAATCCAAACAAAAACAGAAAATCAAAGCATATGTTTAAACATAAAGCAAACTTAGTCCTAAGAACATAAAACAAAGATGCATAAAATAGAAAATCCTAAATGATATGCATGAGATGCAATAAGAAACGTCTAGGCATCATCTTCGTTGTCTTCATCATCTTCATCATCAACTCCCATTGGATCATTGTCCCTCATACTATTGCGCCACTCATCATGGAAAGCGGAGATGGAAATATTCAATGAATTATGACCGCTTTCAAGAGATGTGAGGCGATTCTCCATGCTCGTCATCCTTGTATCAAAAGTTGTTTCAAGGGCGGTAAGACGATTTCCCATGTCTGTGCGCAACCCGGTAAATTGCTCATTGAGGTATGTCATGAGAGCATCCATGGAGGGTTGTGGAGCTTGAGGAGCTTGATCTCCTTGAGGTTCTTCAAATACGGCCGCGGCCTCGGGTGGTAGCTCAGCAAGACGAACCCAATTACCATTAAAATAATGGAACTTTCCCCGGGCAAGAGATCGCTCATCAATGGGATCGGTATGAGGAGTTGGGAAGTCAAAAGAGCAATCAATATCTTTTTTCATAAAGAAATAACTTAAGTTCGTACCATATGTAAAGGAGGTGACGAGAGAGGTTTGACAATGTTGCACAAGATAGACGATTTCCCCGAACATGATTCGAGCTAGATTTGGGCGCATTCGCTCACGGAAGCAACGGATCCAAAAATCATCCACTTGACGGATGGTAGAATATTTTCCTCCGGAGGGACGAAACCACCAAGACACCATCAAATGGAGGATCCGATCTTGAGCATTTAGGGCGGTCACGGAGCCACTAAGAACATGCCCCAAAGCATCCTCATCATCAAGGCCTTCATCCTCTAATTTAAAAACTTCACAAATAGATTTGACATCAAGGATGATTTTCTTTCCCATGAGATAAGAGCTAATGGCGACAACTTCCTCATTGCGAGAAACACATTTGGCATTAGTGTAGAAAATCAAAACCAAAAGACGATAATAAAAATCGGGAATAGATAGGAAACCCATGAAATTCCAACGTCGAAGCAAAGGAAGATATTCAAATTGAAGACGCTCCGAGTTAAGAAAGGGAATGGATATTACCCTTTCCGCACGAATCTTGTAATTCTCGAATTGACGAAAATATGCTAGACCCGTGGGACCTTCAAAGGATTGTTCATAGATGGAAGTGTAGTTCGGACGTGCAATCGCTCCAAGAGTGGATGATTCACCGGTTTGAGAAACCCTTGTTCGCTTCCTCGATTCCTTTGGTGCCATGATCTAAAAGAGAAATCATGCATAAAGATTTCTTCAATTTTGGTTAAGAACCAAGGTAAAAAAAATTGAAAAGAACAAAAAATTTACCTTGATAGAAACTTGAGAGATTGAAGAAAATTCTAGCACAATTGTGATGAGAAGGAGCTTAAAGCTTTGCTTGATTGAAGAACTCTTTTAAATTTTGAGTCGTGGTGTGAAAATATGAGGGAGGAAAAGCCCTTTTTATAGGCAAAAAACGGCTAGGGTTTTTAGGTTTTGAAGAATTTTAATTTTAGTAAAAGTTGAACACTTTAAATGCCAAATTAAAAGCTGTCTGCGCAATCGAGTATCGATACGCCTGAGGGTGTATTGATACGGGGGTAAAAACGTCATTTCCTTAAAAATGCCCGTTGGAGAATCATATCGAAACGGATAAGGTCCGTATCGAAATGATTTCAAGCTCGTATCGATACGGGTTTAATCGTATCAATACCCGTTTAAGCAAAATGAATTCTGGGAATCTAAATGAAGAACATGTATCGATACGCGTAGATCTGTATCGATACCCTATGCCCAGAAATGCATCTTTAGTTCTAAAGAACAACCATAGGCTCGATTTTAACATCTCCTAAAGGCATGCAAATGATGAATGAAAAGTTCTAAGCATATTTTAATAGAAGCATACTCCCCCTAACTATAGGCATGGATATTTTCAAGAGTTACAACACATAAACATGCAATTTCACAAAATCAAGCATTTTTAAGTACAAAGAGGTCCTAAAAGGTCAAGATAGGCTAGCTAGACCCAACTCTCTCCTAAGGGACCAAAAACGCTCTTTATCTAAGGGTTTTGTAAATATATCCGCTAATTGGTTCAAGGTATCAACATATTCAATAAGAACCTCATTTTTCAAAACATGATCTCTAATAAAATGATATCGAATTTCTATGTGTTTAGTTCTAGAGTGTTGGATGGGATTCTTAGTAAGACAAATGGCACTTGTGTTGTCACACTTAAGGGGTACGGTTTCTACTTCAACACCATAATCTAAGAGTTGTTGCTTCATCCAAAGGACTTGAGCACAACAACTCCCTAAGGATATGTACTCCGCTTCGGTGGTAGATAAGGCTACGCTATTTTGTTTCTTAGAGAACCAAGATACGAGCATACTACCTAAGAATTGGCATGTCCCGGAAGTACTTTTCCTATCTATTTTACATCCCCCATAATCCGCATCCGAATAAGCATGAAGGCTAAAGGAAGAATCCTTAGGATACCAAAGGCCTAAAATAGGTGTGTCTCTAAGGTATCTAAAAATTCTCTTAATGGCAACTAAGTGTGATTCTCTAGGACTAGCTTGAAACCTAGCACATAAGCAAACACTAAACATGATATTCGGTCTACTTGCGATAAGGTAAAGCAAAGAACCTATCATGGATCTATAAAGCTTAGAATCAACACACTTACCTCCTTCATCTTTGTCAAGCTTTATGGAAGAACTCATAGGAGTGGCTTAAGGCTTTGCATTCTCCAAGCCAAACTTTTTGAGCATATCATTCACGTACTTAGCTTGATTTATGAAGGTGCCATCCTTCCTTTGTTTGATTTGGAGTCCCAAAAAGAATGAGAGCTCCCCCATCATGCTCATCTCGAACTCACCTTGCATTAGCTTAGAAAATTCTTTACAATAACACTCATTAGTAGAACCAAAAATGATATCATCAACATAAATTTGAACTACTAAGATGTCATTGTTATATCTTTTTATGAAGAGTGTTGTATCCACCTTTCCTTTTTCAAAACCCTTTTCAATTAAGAAATTTGAAAGTCTCTCATACCAAGCTCTAGGAGCTTGTTTTAAACCATAGAGAGCTTTTGTTAATTTAAACACATTGTTTGGAAATTTTGAATCCTCAAAACCCGGTGGTTGTTCAACATACACCTCTTCATTTATAAAACCATTTAAAAAGGCACTTTTCACATCCATTTGAAAAAGCTTGAAATTATGGTAACATGCAAATGCAAGCAACATCCTAATAGCTTCCATTCTAGCTACGGGTGCATAAGTCTCATCAAAATCAATTCACTCTTCTTGTGTATAGCCTTGAGAAACAAGCCTAGCCTTGTTTCTCACTATGTTACCACTTTCATCTAATTTATTCCTAAAAACCCATTTTGTTCCTATAGTAGATTGATCATTAGGCCTTTCAACTAATGTCCATACTTTACTCCTCTCAAATTGATTTAATTCCTCTTACATAGCCAAAATCCAAAAATCATCTTTTAAAGCTTCTTTAATATTCTTAGGCTCAATGCATGAAAGAAATGCAACATGATTCATTAATTTGAGAGAGGATCTAGTAGTTACCCCCTTGGATGGATCACCCAAGATTTCACCACCTTTGACATAGTTTAACTCCCTTGGGTAAGACACCTCTGTTTCCTCAAGAGTCAAGTCCTTCAAGGCTTCAAGAGGTGGATCTTGTGAATCCTTATCTTTGGTTGGAATCTCATCCACCTTTGACGTTTGTCCTCCATCAATGGCATCAATGATTCCTACATCATCATCATCACAAGATTCCTTTCTCGGAAGGAGGTTATCATCGAAAACAACATGTATTGACTCTTCAACAACTAGAGTTCTTTTATTAAATACACGATAGGCTTTAGAGTTTAAAGAGTACCCTAAGAAAATAGCTTCATCACTTTTAGCATCAAATTTACCTAAGTTTTCTTTACCATTATTCAAAACAAAACACTTGCAACCAAAAGGGTGAAAATAGCTAATGTTAGGCTTCTTAGATTTTAAAATCTCATAAGGTGTTTTCTTCAAAATTGGCCTAATCATTACTCGATTAATAATATAGCAAGCGGTATTTGTGGCTTCCGCCCAAAAATATTTAGGTAAATTATTTTCGCAAAGCATGGTTCTAGCCATTTCTTCTAAAGTTCGATTTTTCCTCTCAACTACCCCATTTTGTTGAGGAGTGCGAGGTGCGGAAAAATTGTGGCTAATCCCATTTTCATTTAAGAACTCATCGAAACCTAGATTTTGAAATTCGGTTCCATGATCACTTCTAATGTGAGAAATCTTAAGTTCAAGATCATTTTGAGTTATTTTAGAAAATGTGATGAATTTTTCTAAAGCCTCATCCTTTGTACTTAAGAATAGAACCCAAGTATACCTAGAATAGTCATATACAAGCACAAAAGCATATGATTTTCCACCCAAGCTCATAGTTCTAATAGGCCCAAAAAGATCCATATGAATCAATTGTAAACATCTACTAGTAGAGACATCATTTATGGATTTAAAAGAACTTCTATGTTGTTTACCCTTTGAACATGCATCACAAATTTTATCATTTGAAAATTTAAGTTTGTGTAAGCCTCTAACTAGATTAAGGGAAATTAATTTTTCTAAGACACTCATGCTAGCATGTCCTAATTTTCTATGCCAAAGCCATGAGTCATGTTCATCATGTGCAACTAATCATGTATGTGATGAATGAATGTCTTCTAGATGCACCATGTAAATGTTCCCTATGCGATGACCAATAAGTATTAGTTGATTTGTTTTAATGTTTACAATTTTGCAACCACTTTTATCAAATATAACATTAAAACCCTTGTCACACAATTGACTAATACTCAACAAGTTATGCTTAAGACCGTTGACATACAAAACATTTTCAACGAAAATAGAAGAGTGATTACCAATGGAGCCTATTCCTTCAATGTGGCCTTTGGAGTTATCACCGAAAGTTACCACTCCACCACCTTTTGGCTTTAGTTCCACAAATCGACTCTTGTCACCGGTCATGTGTCTTGAGCATCCACTATCAAGGTACCAAGAATTTTTGCTTAAAGCTTTAGCCGTGTAGCAATGCTCCCCCTACAAACAAAGAAATTAGGCCTTGGTTTTTGGTACCCAAATCATTTTGGGTCCATGAGTGTTAGCCTTCAACATTTTTGTTCCCTTAGGAATCCAAGAAGCAATAGCATTCATATCATTAGAAATAATGAGTTCCTTAGGAACCCAAACACTCCTAACTCTTTGACCTCTAGATTGCTTATTAAAATTTCTTTGTTTAGGTATAAAAGGTTTTCTTTTTACATATTGGGATTTAGAATGATTTCCTTTTTAAAATTATTTTCCCAATAGCAATAGATGTTTTAAGATTATCCATTTCCTTTGTGTGATAATCTTGAAAATCGGAAAGAAGTTTTTCAAGTTCAAGATTTTTTGTTTTAAGATCATTTGAAAGATTTACTAAAAACAAAACCTTCTTTTCCAATTCGGAGTTAGCTTTAGAAAATGTCTCATTTTGATTTTTCAAATCGGAAATTGTTTTCTTGTTTTTCAAAATGGATTCTTTGTATTTTCCTACTAACTCATCATACACTTCTTGCAATTCACCATAAGCATCTTGAAGTTCCTCAATAGTAAAATCGAAATTGGATAAGTTAGAGTTTACCTTAGGTTCTTCATCAATGGCCATGAGACATAGATTGGCCACTTCCTCCTCTTCCTTGGATGACTCATCGTCACTCCAAGTAGCTATTTGTGCTTTGAGCTTGTTCTTCTTCCCAAAGCTTTTCTTTTTCAATTGAGGACACTCGGAACGGATGTGACCCGGTTTCTTGCATTCATAACAAGTAATTTGGTCATTCTCCTCTTCCTTGCTTTTACTCTTGAAGTCTCCCTTTCTAATGAATTTTCTTCCACGATATGACTTCATGAACCGAGTAAAACGTTTGGCCAACATAGCCATCTCCTCATCTTCATCCTCACTAGAATCGCTTTCTTGATGTGAAGCTTTTAGTGCGATTCCCACTTTCTTTTTCTCAACTTCCTTCTTCTCCACTATCTTCTTCTCTTGTTCTCTTCCCTTCTTCCTAATCTCATGTGTGAGTAGAGATCCAACAAGAGCATCAAGCTTGAGAGTCTTCAAATCTCTATCTTCAATAATGGTCGTTCTCTTGCCATCCCATGACTCCGGAAGAGAGTACAACAATTTTCTCACTAGCTTGTCTTCGGGAATGATCTCACCGAAACCCTTCAAACCGTTGACAATGACTGAGAATCGATCAAACATCTTGGAGACACTTTCTTCGGGATCCATCTTGAAGTTCTCATAGCTTAGATTGAGTAGCCCAATCTTTGTCTCCTTGACATCACTAGTTCCCTCATATGTTGTCTCGAGGGTGTCCCAAACCTCCTTGGCATTTTCGATTGAAGACACCTTGGAGTAGATATCCGGACCAAGTGCACAAAATATTACATGAAGAACTTTGTCATTCACTTGCATCCTTCTTCTTTCATCATCCGTCATCTCGGCTTTGACCTTTGGGACGAGCCTTTCTCCATCTCTCTTCATGGGGATGTATGGACCTTCTTCAACTATATCCCACACCATATAGTCGGTAGACTTGATGAAAAGCCTCATCCTATTCTTCCAATAAGGATAGTTATCCCCATTGAAGAATGGTGGCTTGGTGGTGGATTGGGACTCATAGTTGGAGGTGGATGCCATTGCTTGACTTGTTGTTGATCAAACTCTCCTAGAATCGACTTAAGAGGGTTGTAATCCTTCCAATGAGTGTAGCTCTGATACCAATTGTTGAGTTGATCGAACACTTGAAAATGGCCAAGAGGGGGTGAATTGGCAATTAAAATTTTGGTGAAGAGAAAGATTGAAAATAAAAATGACACAAGGGGTTATAGTGGTTCAAGTTCTCCAAATGAACTCTACATCCACTACCTTAGTTCCCACTAAGGATTTTCAAACAATTCACTACTTGAATTCGTCCCCTTTTCTTGGATGAGGAGGAAACCTTACAATTTTGATTAAGCTTTTTACCCAAAGCTTAATCCACTCAAATACAAAGAAAGATTTTGGTAAACTCAAATGTTTCCTCTCAAAGGATGATTGTCTACCCAATTACAATTTCAACAACCCCAAACTCACAATACAAATTAACAATTTGAAACACACTAGAGTTGGGTACAAAAAATTTGACTTTGAATAGCTCAAGGGTTTGGATTTTTGCTTTGATGATGCTTGAATGTTGAATAGTTGTTGCTGACCTTCAAAGAGCTTCATTTTATACCTCCTCTATTAATTCTAGTCGTTTGGGTGGTTGGGAACATAAATGGAGCCGTTGGAACCCTCTCTTACCACCATAAATGCACTTCTGCAACTATCCGTATCGGTACACGGGGAGCCGTATCGATACATGTCTCAAAAAAGAAAGAGCCGTTGTGTGCAATAAATAAGGGGTATCGATACGCACGTAAGCGTATCGGTACGGGGCATCGAAACGACAAAGACCGTATCGATACCTTTTTCTCAACTTAGCTCATTGTCGATTTCCGTATCGGTACGAGGGTTTGGCGTATCGATACGGGTCAACGACCAATTTAAAATTTGGTTACCAACCAACTGACACCAACGGTCAAAATATTTAAACCGACTTGAATTTAAAATTCATTAAGTCTGTATCGATACGAGGGTTTAACGTATCGGTACACCATTCAAACTCTTTAGACTTTTACAAATGGGCGTATCGGTACAGGTTAAGAGCGTATCGATACGTGTTCCTCCAGTAGCCAACTTTGGTAAAAAGGTATCGATACGGCTGGAAGCGTATCGATACACCTGGATGTTTTTCAATAGTTTGGCTTTGGAACACTTAGAAAATATTTTGAGTTTGAGTTTTTCAAATCAGTTTTAAAGTGTTGGTGATTTAAAACTTATTAAGGGACTTATAAAAACAATTTTAAGTTTTCAAATTGATCCTTAAAGATTTAATTATATCAAAATCAAACATAGGTTTTATAATAACCACATTAATCACAATTAAACATGAGGCATAATCATCAATTTGAGTTCAACCAAAGTCTCTAACTAAAGCTTGAGATTAGGCTACAACTCTAATCCCAACTCTAGGTAGGTCTACCAAGCTCAACCTAGTCCACATGCTTGAACCAACACTTGAAAACCATTTAAAATCATTTAACCACTCACCGACTATTCCAAGCTCAACACACTAGCTGATCAAGCTTCCAACGATTCCGGATTTGTTCCCGAGGCTTCACCAACACAAATTCTTACTTCTAATCATCTCAACACAATCAAAACAACCTCAAATCAGTTCACAAATCAATGTAGCCAACCCGAAACACTATTCAAGCACAAAGCACAAGATTTCAAGCTAAGAACAACTCCCAAAACCTCAATCCCGAGCAGGCATGAAACATAGTCCAAAACCAATGATTCTAACACTTATATTACCCCCAAATGCTCCCCAAACAACCCTTATACATAGCCTAACCATCAGCCCACAAATTTCCAACATAAAACACCCCCAAAACTCAACTTAAAACCCTTCAAAAACACCACTAAAACCCAAATATGAGAATCTTCATAAAACCCATTAAAATTCACATATGTTAGACCTTATGGTTTACAAACAGCTTATCTAACAACAATAAATCAAAAGCTTAGTTAAAAATCCATAAAGATACAACCTTTAACAAAATCTTTGAAAACCCTAAAATACAAAATACTTGGTTTTATTGAAAACTAAAGGTACTAACATGAAGAGGAAGGTAAGGACAAGTCAAAAACGTAATTACCTTTCAAAAATCACCAACAATGAACAAGTGAGATGATGGAATAGTGAACTTGGAGGGGGAGGGGTTTTGACGTGAAAAATGGGAAATGAAGAAGAAGAAGAAGAGTTTAAAGTGGTCTTTTAATAAAAAGGGGTTTTAATTGAAAAACCATTTAATTACACATTTGCCATTAATGAGAATAGTCATCCTCCACTATTCCAAATTCCATGGAATTTGAGTTTCAAATCAATTTAAGTCCAACAAAAAATGTTTGTTTTGGAATCATAAAGCCTAAATAATATTTTATTATTTTTAATTTTGGAACCGAAACCTGAAACATTATTTTAATATTATATTCACCCGACCCCCAAACCCGAGTGTTACAACTTTCCCCCACTTAAGGAATTTCGTCCCCAAAATTACCTGACGGAAACAGATACGGAAACTTCTCAAGCATTTCAGCTTTCCTCTCCCACGTGGCCTCTTCCACACCTCTATGTCTCCACAACACCTTGACCAACTTTATGGTCTTTCCACGAAACACCTTGCTATCAGAAACAAGTATCTCGGCCGGTTCTTCATTGTAAGACAAATTCGGATCCAGTTTTATCTCCTCAACGGGCATAACATGAGACGGATCCGATCTATATCTCCTAAGCATCGACACATGGAAGACATCATGGAACTTCTCTAACTCAGAAGGCAATCTCAAACGATAAGCTACTGACCCAATCCGCTCAACTATCTCATACGGACCAATAAACCTCAGACTCAACTTGCCTTTCCGGCCAAATCTCATTACCTTCTTCCACGGAGATACTTTCAAAAATACCTTCTCACCCACTGAGAACTCAATATCTTTTTTCTTCAAATCAGCGTAAGATTTCTGACGATCGGAAGCTGCTTTCAAGCTGTCACAAATCAACTTCACTTTCTTAGCAGTCCCCTTAAGCAAATCCGACATAGGTAACAACTTCTGACCTGTTTCGGCCCAACAGATCGGAGTCCTACATCGTCTACCATACAATGCCTCATAAGAAGCCATCTGTATACTAGCCTGGTAAGTGTTGTTGTAAGCAAACTCAACTAAGGGTAAATGCTTCTCCCAAGAACCCTGGAAGTCAATCACACAACAACGAAGCATATCCTCCAAAATTTGTATCACTCGCTCTGACTGTCCATCTGACTACGGATGATAAGAAGTACTGAAATGCAAACGGCTACCTAGGGCACTATGCAAACAACTCTAGAACCTCGATGTGAATCTCAGATCTCTGTATGATATAATAGACTTCAGAACTCCATGAAGTCTCACAATCTCGCGAATGTACAAATTCGCCAACTTGTCTAAAGAATCTGTAGTGTTCACGGCTAAGAAGTGGGCAAGTAAATCTATCAATAATCACCCAAACAGAATTCTTCTTCGAAGGAGACAACGGTAACCCCGAAACAAAGTCCATAATGATTCTCTCCCATTTCCATTCCGGAATCTTCAAAGGTTGTAACAAACCTGAAGGAACCTGATGTTCTGCCTTTACTCTCTGACAAACCATGCAACGACTCACATACTCGGCTACATCCTTCTTCAAACCAACCTAGAAATAATCATTCTTCAAATCTCGGTACATCTTGGTACTACCCGGATGCATAGAAAAAGGACTCGAATGTGCTTCGCTCAGAATCATACGTCTCAACTCAACATCTTCAGGTACTACAACTCTGTCTCTGAAACACAACACATTCTCACCACCGAAACTATACTCGGTCGGTCTACCTTCGGCTATGTCCTGAACATGCGGAACTAAAGATACATCTTGCAATTGCTTCTCTCTGATCAACTGAATCAAAGAAGGCTTCACTTGCAAATTTGTGATCAAACCACCATCATCTGATACACTCAGTCTAGCAAACATAGCTCGTAACTCAACTGCAACTTTTCTGCTCAACGCATCGGCTACTACATTTGCCTTACCCGGATGGTACTCAATAGTCAAATCATAGTCTTTCAACAGCTCAAGCCATCTCCTTTGTCTCAAGTTCAAATCTCTCTGAGTCATCAAATACTTCAAGCTCTTATGATCGGTGTAAACTATGCACTTCTCACCATACAAGTAGTGACACCAAATCTTCAATGCAAACACAATTGCGGCTAACTCAATATCGTGAGTAGGATAGTTCTTCTCACGCACCTCCAATTGTCTCGAAGCATAAGCAACAACTCTCCTTTCTTGCATCAAAACACAACCTAAACATATGTAGGAAGCATCACTATAGATCACAACTCCTTCCCTAAAACTGGTTGTACTAACACTTGAGCATTCGTCAAAGCTTCTTTCAATTTCTCAAAAGCCTTTTGTCTCGCATCTGACCACTCAAACTTAACTCCCTTTTGCAACAATTTAGTCAACGGAGCAGCTACTCTAGAGAAACCATCAACAAACCTCCTATAGTAACCGGCTAATCCTAGAAAACTCCTAATCTCAGTCACTATCTTAGGTTGTTTCCACTCAACAATAGCTTCAATCTTCGTCGGATCAACTCGGATACCTTCAGCTGACACAACATGGCCAAGAAATACAACCTCTCAAATCCAGAACTCACATTTACTAAGCTTCGCATACAACTGATTACTCATTAATCTTTGTAAAACAAGTCTCAAGTGCTCATCATGTTCTTCTTCTGATCTCGAGTATACAAGGATGTCATCTATGAATACAACTACAAACCGGTCTAGATAGTCTCTGAAAATTCTGTTCATCATATCCATGAAAGCTACTGGTGTATTCGTGAGCCCAAACGGCATCACAAGGAACTCATAATGACCATATCTAGTCCTAAAGGATGTCTTCAGAACATCACATTCTTTTACCTTTAACTGATAGTACCCTGATCTCAAGTCTATCTTCGAAAACACTAAGGCACCCCTCAACTGATCAAACAAGTCATCTAAACGAGGTAACTAATACTTGTTATTTACTGTCAACTGGTTCAACTGCCTGTAGTCGATACACATTCTCATACTGCCATCTTTCTTCGTTACAAACAACACGGAAGCACCCCAAGGCGAACTACTAGGCCTAATAAAACCACGGTCTAACAACTCCTGAAGTTGACTTTTCAACTCTTTCGGAGCCATGTGGTACGGAGCAATAGAAACTGGAGTAGACCCTGAAACAGTCTCAATCACAAACTCTACATCTCTGTCTGGAGGCAAACCCGGTAACTCTTCTGGAAACACATCCGGAAAATCACAAACTGTTCTGATGTCTTTCGGTCTAACCTCCCTCATATTCGGATTCATCACATAAGCTAAGTAATCCCCACAACCGGAATCCATCAACCTATGAGCCTCTAAAGCTGACACAACGTTCGACAAGAACTTAATGTTCTCGCCTACTACTACTACCTCGTAGTCATCGGAAAGCTTCAAAGCAATTCTCTCTGTCTCAAAATCTACACTAGCTCTGTGCTCAACCAACCAATCCATACCCAGAATGATATCAAAGCCATAGAACGGAAGCTCCATCATATCAACAGGAAACACATGACCCTGAATCTTCAGCGGACACGTCCTATACATCCGTCTAACTACAACTGTCTCACAGAAAGAACTAGTCACATGCATCCCTAAATCTAAGATCTCAACAGGTATGTCTAACTTCTTTGCATGCTCACTCAAAATGTAAGAATGCGTAGAACCCGAATCAACTAAGGAAAGCAAAGACATAGACTGTAACTCAAAATTACCTGCTATCACATCTGTGTCATTCCCTGCTTCTCTCTGAGCGTAGACTCTAGCTGGTCCACGGCCTCTGGCTGTACTGCCACAACATGAGAAAAGTTCCTCTGTGCCTCTATCCTAGGTGCATCAGCCCTAGGCTGGAAGTAACCATGACCGCGCCCACGACTTCTCTAATAGTTTATCGCTCTCGCAGAGCCTGAGCAAGATTCGGTGCATGTGCCGCCTGATGCGGACACTCTCTCTTGAAGTGGTCTCTCAAACCACAGTCCCAACAAGCATGGAAGTTACCCCTTTACTCTCCTGAATGTTGTCTCCCACAACGAGTGCACTTGGGAAAACGCCCTCCAGCTCTATGGCCCTGATGGCCTCTACCATGGTGGCCACCGCCACGCCTATGGTCAAACTGATGTCCACCGCCCCGATGCCTCTTGGCATCACCATGATCGAAGTTGTTATTCCTCTTTCTAGAACTAGATCCTCCTGAATGCTTGGTCATCCCCAAGCTATGCTCAATGTCCTTGGCCCTAGCGACCAAGACATCAAAATCAGAATAATCTGAAGCTAAAGTGTACCTCTTGACTTCCTCATGAAGCCCATATCTGAACCGGTTAGAATGGTCCCTCTCAGTAGGAACCAACTCTGGAGCATACTGACTCAAACGGACAAAATGAATCTCATAGTTAGTCACTAAAGCATCTCCCTGAACGAGAGCCATGAACTCTCGCTTCTTCTCATCAAGATATCCCGGCCTCAAGTACCTCTTCCGGAAAGCAGTCTCAAAGAAGTCCCAACCAATCTCAGCCTCAGGCACACCAGTAGTAATGGTGACCCACCAGGTGTAGGCATCACCCTGAAGCAACGAAATCACACAGCCTAATTTACGAGCACCAACACAACCCATCTGAGCTAAGATACGGACTATCTTCTCTAACCACAACTCTGATCTCTCCGGTGTAGATCCTCTAAACTCTTCAGCCCCTAGGCTATGAAGCCTCTCTAACGGTAAGCTAGCATCATCACCTCTCGACTGAGCTGCAACCTGAGCTCCAGCAACTGCGGCCTGAAACGCTCCCGCTATAGCTTGAACTAGCGGAGCCATATCTATTCCAGCAGGACCTTGGCCACCCTGACCAACATGAGGTTCCACTCCCTCAGCTCCAGCCTCGCCTCCCACTTCAGGTTGAGGAGGTGGTGGTGGTGGAGGAGCTCCAACTCCAGCAGCAGGCTCTACCACAAGAGCCTCTACTCCAACCACCGATTCATTAACAGGAGCCGCAACACGAGTTTCCTGACGAACCATCCTCGATCTACCTCTAGGCCTCGACATACGTGCTCACAGATAACAACTACAACACAACAACAACACACAAAATTTGGGTTAGCAAGGACAAGGGTTCCAAGTGGCTCAAGTATGTTCCCTCACTTATAAATCCTTTATTCTGGTGTAATAGAAGCAATAGGACTCTACTCAACATGCTTCAAACAACATACACACATGATCAATCAAACAATCATCAAGCATACTTGATAAACAAGCAAACATGCTTACATGGCAAGCAAACACCGTGCAATTTCAATACAAGAACTTAACTTACCTCACTTACCTTCCCAAGGTCTCGGAAACCTTAGGCTTTGATACCAACAAGTGTAACCCCCTTGTCCCAGCCCGGACGCTTGACCGGTCCGAGTGGGCTACACGGGGACAATCAAGGCGAAACCCGTTAAGGCTCCACTTCGGTTACCGACCCTAGAAAACTACAACACAACAACAACACACAAAATTTGGGTTAGCAAGGACAAGGGTTCCAAGTGGCTCAAGTATGTTCCCTCACTTATAAATCCTTTATTCTGGTGTAATAGAAGCAATAGGACTCTACTCAACATGCTTCAAACAACATACACACATGATCAATCAAACAATCATCAAGCATACTTGATAAACAAGCAAACATGCTTACATGGCAAGCAAACACCGTGCAATTTCAATACAAGAACTTAACTTACCTCACTTACCTTCCCAAGGTCTCGGAAACCTTAGGCTTTGATACCAACAAGTGTAACCCCCTTGTCCCAGCCCGGACGCTTGACCGGTCCGAGTGGGCTACACGGGGACAATCAAGGCGAAACCCGTTAAGGCTCCACTTTGGTTACCGACCCTAGAAAACTTTTTCATTATTATTATCTTGTCTAGATGGAATATTAAATCCTATGTAAGAAAGGCAACATCGGAAGAAACAAGCGAGGAAACATCCAAACAACCAATCAAAACAACCCATTTTAAACTTATACTGCATACCGTATCGGAACGCCCATGGGGTGTTTAGATACGCCTTGACTAGGTCAACTGGCCAAAGTCAACCCAAGGAGACCGTTTACGAACAGGGGTGGACCGTATCGAAACGCCCTCAACGGTCAACTTCTCGTGGTCAATGATACAAGGACCATTCCGAACCGCCAAAGCCCGTTTCGATACTTCAATTTATCGTCAAAATCTCAAATTTCCAGTAGCAAAATCGTACCGAAACGGCCCCTTAGCGTGCCGAAACGCCTGGCCAAAAACAAAGGGACTGTATCGAAACAGGACCAACCGTTTCGAAACGCCCTCTGTCTGCAGATTGGTTTTAGCTGGTTTATGGCACAAGGCTGTCCCAAAACACAACTAAAACCTCCCACAAAACACAAGCATTAACTCTAGATACAAGACGTCCTATACGAACATGCTTAACCCACATCGAACGTATAAAAACCATACATTAAGAGATCAACACAACCACATATGATTCATACATAGCATTCAAGATTCATGCTTCAACAAGAACATACACTTAGGCATTCAAGGTAAGCAACTTAAACATGGTTTACAATCTAAACATGACATCAACAAGCCACACCAACAACAACATATTAAAGAGTCTAAACATGCTCCTAACACATCACATCCACAACTCACATCCAAAAGCTCAAGACAACAATACATATCCCATTGCTTGACTATTACACCTTATAACTTAAAAGTCCATACTTGAAAGCTAAGATAGCACCACAAGCACACTTTGAGGCCCTCTCCTTGCACAAGCAACCCACGAACTACGGATCTGCAATGCCGAACAAAAGAGAGCGTAAGCATAAAGCTTAGTGTGGGTAAGCTCGTAAAACAAACCTCGACAATGCAGGGTCCAAGCACGAGCAACAACCAAGGTAGAATGCATCATCTTACCTTCGATCCACATGAGCCAAAATACACATGATGCATGAGCATATATTCAATATTATGCCATGCTCAACAAGTCATAAGTTCAACACATGAAAATACATATATCAATGTATTAACAACCACATTCCACAATCCGTATTGGAAACACATATCAATTCATATTGGCACCTAGCTATGACTCGAATACGCGGATAATCGTTGGAACTCACATCCAACAACAACCATTACCTTACGGTGGGATTACACTCATCACCGTTCACGCGGAGGTGATTCCACTCATCCCCACGCCCCGTCGATGGGATTACACTCATCACCGACTAACATATAAGAAGAATTTCCGGGCGAACCCGCACTCCATCTTGATGACTACCATCACCAAGACCATGCGCGCATTTGACTCACGTGTGCACACTAAACATCCTAATGATCGATCATTGTACCCAACCATATTAGTGCCAATACTAAACACAATTCATAACCTTTCACAACACCATTTCGTATCAACTTCCGTGCTTAGCACGTACTCACCATGATTACCATCATGTACAATCCACATGCATATAACAATGCATCAAACCATGCCTCAACATACATGTATAACACAATATACATAACCACATTAATCACAATTAAACATGAGGAATAATCATCAATTTGAGTTCAACCAAAGTCTCTAACTAAAGCTTGGGATTAGGCTACCACTCTAATCCCAACTCTAGGTGGGTCTACCAAGCCCAACCTAGTCCACATGCTTGAACCAACACTTGAAAACCATTTAAAAACATTTAACCACTCACCGACTATTCCAATCTCAACACACTAGCCGATCAAGCTTCCAACGATTCTGGATTTGTTCCTGAGGCTTCACCAACACAAATTCTTGCTTCTAATCATCTCAACACAATCAAAACAACCTCAAATCAGTTCACAAATCAATGTAGCCAACCCGGAACACTATTCAAGCACAAAGCACAAGTTTTCAAGCTAAGAGCAACTCCCAAAACCTCAATCCCGAGCAGCCATGAAACACAGTCCAAAACCAATGATTCCAACACTTATATTACCCCCAAATGCTCCCAAAAAAACCGTTATACATACATTAACCACCAGCCCCCAAATTTCCAACAAAAAACACCCCCAAAACTCAACTTAAAACCCTTCAAAAACCCCACTAAAACCCAAATCCGAGAATCTTCATAAAACCCATTAAAATTCACATATGTTGGACCTTATGGTTTACAAACAACTTATCTAACAACAATAAATCAAAAGCTTAGTTAAAAATCCATAAAGCTACAACCTTTAAAAAAATCTTTGAAAACCCCTAAATATAAAATACTTGGTTTTATTGAAAACTAAAGGTACAAACATGTAGAGGAAGCTAAGGACAAGTCAAAAACGTAATTACCTTTCAAAAAGCACCAACAATGAACAAGGGAGATGATGTAATAGTGAACTTGGAGGGGGAGGGGTTTTGACGTGAAAAATGGGAAATGAAGAAGAAGAAGATGAGTTTAAAGTGGTCTTTTAATAAAAAGGGGTTTTAATTGAAAAACCATTTAATTACACTTTTGCCATTAATGAGAATAATCATCCTCCACTATTCCAAATTTTATGGAATTTGAGTTTCAAATCAATTTAAGTCCAACATAAAAGGTTTGTTTTGAAATCACAAAGCCCAAATAATATTTTATTATTTTAAATTTTGGAACCGAAACCCGAAACATTATTTTAATATTATTTTAACCCGACCCCCAAACTCGAGTGTTACAAACAACGTCAAGGTTCGACAAAACGTCCTTAAGTGGCTCCTCCTTATCCCTATGTCGAAACCGTGCCGATGTGCAGGCCTTGATAATACCTCCCAGCGTGAACCAAGGATGAACACCAACCAATCTTACGCTTCTTTTAACCGTTGAAACCCAAACTTATCCCTAAGCTGAGTTAGTTTTCACTGATTTGGATGAAAACCATGCTTATCCATTTCATGAGTCTAACTCTCCCGATATTAGGCAAATAGATTGTTTCACGAGATCCTCTCCCAATTCACTTGCAACAAGATAAAGAACCAAGAATAAGCAAACCTTGAACTAAAATTGCATTAACAAAAACTTAAACAAAATCCAACCGTTTTCTCACAACTACTAAACAATACAATCTAAACCCTATGAAGAAATTAGAACATGATAACAATACAAGCTCGCTACAAAGTCTCTCAACTCTCAATTGCTCGATTGCTTCTAAGATATCCGACCGATGATGATGAGGCTTTGTATTTATAGAGGAGGTCTAGGTCAAGTCCTTCTTCAGGAGGAAGTTAAGTTAGAATTAAACACGTTAAAAGAAAAGATCTTTCTTTAAAGTATTATATCTTTCTTCCTTAAAGTCCTCCCATTTGCGTTGAATCTTCTCTTGACCTTCCTTCAGCGTTTTCATGATCTTCTCGAAGTCCGATCTTTATGCGAAGTACGTAGAAAAGTTCAGTTTTTCATGCTCTTCAAAACGCGCCCCACTTTGCATATTTTTTCCATTGTCGAGTGTGTCAGGTCATAGCCTCAGCAGTGGCTTGGCTATTGCCTCAGCAACTGTTTGTCTTGTCTTTTCCGCTCGGCAGGGCTCTGTCTCATGGTTCAGCTTCCTTCAGTAGAAACTGACATCCACAACTAGCTTGTAGATGATTCTGCACTGCTCCTTTCTTTTCTTCATTGTCGCGCCAGTGCTTGCCCGAGCAATGAGTAATGAAATCTGCATACACACCAAACGCACACATAAGCAGTATCTTTTCCATCAAATAAACTAAATATAAGGATCAAGCATATTAAAGATGAGATCAATGTGATTGGTACATGGAGGGCTACAATGTGATTCGAATGGGTGTAGATTTAGCAATAATTGTCATAGAAAAAGGATGAAATGATAGTACTTTTACAAACTTAACAAAATTCCTATGAGATTCTATATTTGATACCTTATGTGATAAGTAAAACATGCCTATAATATTCTATGTTTGTTAACTTATGTGATAAGTAACACATACCTATGAGATTCTATGTTTGTTAACTTATGTGACAAGTAACACATGCCTATGAGATACTATGTTTGATAACTTATGTGACAGGTAATATATCTCTAAGAGATACTATGTTTGATACTTTATGTGACAAGTAAAACATGTTTATGAAATGCTATGTTTGAAATCTTGTGGCCCTGTTGCCTTACCATTCAATTGAGTTGATATTTACTTGAACCTTGATAGATATTGGTGAAAGAATGGAAATATAACATATAATGTTTAATACATGCTTTCGGTTAATTATGCTACTTCACTAAGAGTTTGCTTACTCTATTCTTCCACCTACATTTCAGGGTAAACTTGCTTCCGGTTATCTTTAGAGTTTGGATGAGATCACAAGGATCAAGAAGTATGTCTTGTAAACATACTTTAAGAACTCCTAAATGGTGACACTTAGATGTTATGTATGCATAAAGCATTTAAGTTACCTATTTTGGTCACATATGTGTCGCAACCCTTTCGAGTTCGACTTTTTGAAAACTTTTAAAAATACGGAGTCGCCACCAATCTTTTTAATAAGCATTTTATTTTATTAAACAACAGTTTTGGTCTGTGAAAACTAGAAAACAAGTTCGGGGTCAGTTACGCGTGGGGAAGGGTTAGCACCCCCACAGCGCCCAAAAATTGGTACTTTATTGATTTCAAAAACAATTTCAGAATTGGAATTTGCAAGTTTACAAAAGCTTCGATTTTATTTGTCTGTTTAATGAATATAAATCTATTTTAACGGTCTTATCACCCGGGAAGCGAACTACAATCACCATCAATACTTCTGGCGCTAACCCGCCATTCTCGTTTGATAAGACACCGTATTAATTAAGTTTCACTTTTCAAATAAACAGAGAAACTTTGTTCATTGAAGATTTTATTTATTCTAAGTTGAAGTTTATTAACCCTATGGATTTCTACATTTTATATTCTTATTTAAGGATTTGAATTTTATTAAGTGTATTTTATTTTTTGAAGAGAATTTTATCATGAAGAAATCTCTATCTAAGCTTGAAGGACCTACTCCTAAGGTTCAACCTATCAGTAAAGGCTAACAAGACAAGAAAATTCATAACTTAAAATTTTGGGTTGATTTTATTTTTGATGAATTCTATCATTAAAAAAAAACTTCTTGTTTTTGTGCTTAAAAGATATTCTATTTGTTTTTATTTTTTATTTTTTTCTATTTGCAGTGTTTTTTAGCTTTAAAGTTTTTATATTTGAAAAGTTTTTTCTTTTATGCTTTGAAGCCTTTTTATTCTTATTTTTTAATTTTTAAGTTTCTTCAAAATCCTTTTTATTTTCAAAATCTATATGTTTTAAAACCCTTTTTATTTTTAATTTTTTGATTTTTAAGTTTTTAAAAAAAAAAAACTTTTTATACTTTTATTTTACTTTAAAAATTTTCTAGCTTTTTTTTATATTTTGGATGAATGTTTCTTAAAACCTTTATTTGTTGAAATTTTTCACAAAAAAAATTATTCTTTTATTTCACCTCATTTTTCTTTATATTCTTGAATAAAAAAATGTATTTATTTACGATTTACATTTTTAAGAATTTTAAAAACTTTATGTTTATTATTTTTTAAATATTTTAATGTTTTAAGATTTTTTTAAAAAATAAACTTATTTTATTTTAAGCTTTTTAAAACTTTTTTCTAAACAAAACCTTTTTTAAAATTTAACAACAACACTTTTTAGTTTTTTTTAGAATGTGATGGATTAAGCATGAACAAAGTTTTATTAATTTTTTAATAGTTCTTATCACTTTTTTTAAAATTGAAACAAAACACAAACAAAGAGTAGAAAAAATTACCGAACACAAAATCAAATTTCCAACACCAAATTGTAACCTAAAACATAAACAAACAAAAATTTAACCAGGAAAAATAAATTTAAAATGCACAAGAAAAGAAAAGAAAAATTACCAAAAGTGTAGAAATCACGAACTATCTCCACTCGAACCGATTCCAATTGCCACTGGAAAAAATTGCTTTCAACCCGAAAATTTGAACCGAAGCTAATCCAAACTTGAACAATTTCTAGCAACTCTCAAATGATTTTCAGAGGTGATTTTCGGATGATTTTTGGTGTCCTCTTCAACAATGCAAAAGGGGTCTATTTATAGGGTTTGTAGAATTGAGATTTAATGCAAATTGGGGACAAAATCTACATTTTCGTCCCTAAAAGTCATCCCTTCAGATAAGAAATGCTCTGAATTATTCGAAACTTGCAGGACATCATTCGTTTTGGCTCGAATTTGAGGAATTTTACCCCTAAATTATATTAGGGTTCGAATCCCTTTTTACCCGAAATAACGAGCTACTGGTGATGTCAAGGGACAAGGTCGGGGGTATTAGACTCAGCCGGCCAAGGCAAGTCGACCGGCACCAACTACGGCGACCTCCGTGGCCCAGGGACAGTGGAAACAACACCATTAGACGACCTAGGATTTCGAACAAGGGAGATTTGCGGGAGATGATCCCGGGCGCATACAGCGCACGCGCTGGCGCGTGGCGACACGGGCTCTCCCCCTTTTCCCCTTTTTCCTTCATTCGATCCAATCCATCCATTATTTCATCCCTAAATTTAACAGTCTCTAATAAACTTGAAAAAAAAAACAAATTAAATGGGTTAGTTTGGGCCTAAAAAATAAAATGGCTTCCCTTATTATGTTTTGGTGTGGGTTTTATTATATCATATATTTAAAGTAAGTGGGCTTACTATTAATAGACACCCTATTTAATTCAAATGGACTTTTTTGCATATTATTTTTTGTGCTTTGACTATAATAAAAAATAGTACTTAATAATAATAATAATAATAATAATAATAATAATAATAATAATAATAATAATAATAATAATAATAATAATAATAATAATAATAATAATAATAATAATAATAATAGGATGTGAAAATCTAGTGACAATAGTTGCTCTTCTTTGCTCATTTCTTGTGAAGTAGGGATAGAGCAAAGACCAAAAAGCACTAATTTTCACCGATTTGTTGATTGGTTTCATTCTCCTCACGCTTGAATGAATAGGCAGATTCTATTCTCCATATGTTCAAATAGATGAGCTGGTTCTATTCTCCAAGTGCCGGAATAGATGAGCAGGGTTCTATTCTCAAAGTGCCCGAATAAATGAGCAGGGTTCCATTCTCCTTACGCCCGAACAAATAGGTAGATTCTATTTTCTAAATGCTCTAATAGATGAGTTGGTTCTATTCTCCAAGTGCCCGAATAGATGAGCAGGGTTCCATTCTCCTTAAGCCCGAACGGATAGGCGTATTATATTCTCCAAATGCCCGAATAGATGAGCTGGTTCTATTCTCCAAGTGCCCGAATAGATGAGCATGGTTCCATTCTCCTTACGCCTAAACGTATAGGCGGATTCTATTCTCCAAATGTCCAAATAGATGAGCTAGTTCTATTATCCTTATGCCCGAATAGATAGGCAAGTTTCCACTCTCCTTACGCCCGAACGGATAGGCGGGTGCTATTCTTCAAATGCCCGAATGGATGAGCAGGGTTCCGAAAAATAAGGGTTCCATCCTTCTCATGCTCAGACGAATAAGCAAGTTCTGAAAAATAAGGGTTCCATTCTTCTCATGCTCAGATGGATAAGCATGTTCTATTCTCCTCAAGCCTGAATAGATAGGCTAATTCCAAACCTGACAAAAATAAACAGATGTTATGATTATGATGTGTATGTCCATAATTATGCCTATCTCATGTATGCATGTCTCATTTCTTTTGCTTTTTAAACTATTTTTCTCAGAATTAATTTTTCCTTTGGTTTTTTTGAATCAACACGTTTGTTCGCTCAATCTAGATAGCAGTTATGCTTTTTCATTGTATTTCTTCGCTTCTTGAAAAACATCTGATCTTGCATATTTGTTCACTCAATCTAGTGATCTTGTACTCTTGGTTGGAAGGACAAACTTCTTCAATTGTCTCTGCTTCGCCATTCTCATTCCTTATACCTCTTTCCTTCATCGAAAACATTTGATCTTTGTACGCAAATTGTAACCCCCTTAACCCGGCCTAGACGGTTGACCCGAATTAAGAAAGTCACACGGGGAAAACCAAAGTCAACCCGAAAGTCAACCTTGATTAACGACCCTTTTTTTTATTTTACTCTTGTCTAGATGCACATTAACCTTAGATATGATCACACAACATCATACTAAAAGATCACAAACATCAGAGATCAAACAGGGACCCAATTGAACAAATTACAACTTTAGGGACCAAATTGTAAATTCTGATAAATATGAGGACTTAGTCCAAATCAAAGTTACCATCTTGAAATTAATCAGGTTTCATGCCTCTCTGCCAAATTTCAGCTCAAACGGACATCCCAAGCTCATACAATTGCAAAAACAAGATTCAGGACTAAAATGCAAACATTCCAAACATATAAAGATACTTTTAACCGAATTAACGGTCACGCATCGATACGCCTGGAGTCGTATCGGTACGCGGGGAAGACAGTAACCAAACTCTAGAGATGGTATCGATACGAGGTCCCGCGTTTCGATACGGCATTCATAAATAGCCTATACGGTATCGATACGCACACAACCGTACCGATACCCCTGTGCAGAAATGTGCATATTTGGCCCATGCGTATCGATACGCAAGCCCGAGTACCGATACCCCTGCCTGAAATCGACTCAAAATCAACATCATACATGCTTCAAACTTCAATTCAACAACACCAAATCATACCACATAATCAATCTACATGCAGGGACCATAATTGCATCACCAAAACAACATATAATCATCACATATGAAAAGCCCCAATTTTAATGGCATGCTTCCTACATAGGCTAACCATTCATGCATAAACCTTCATAACCAAGCATAATAAAGCCAATTATAAAACCAGCAATCTCATCAACATTCAACATACTTAGGGAGTTCCAAACATCTCCCAAAAACATACACATAGGTCCCCCATTGCCAAATTATCAAAAGCTAAAATGTACCATAAAACCTTCCATACATTGAGCTTTATTTGAACTTGTATGCTTGCCTTCCTTGCTGCCCCTCAAGGTCCCTTAATGCGCTGCATTATTGAATTAGAAAAACGAGGAGAGCGTAAGCAAAAGCTTAGTGAGGAACGCTCTTAAAAACCATTCAATAATGCAATTAAAACCATTTACAAACCATGCTTTAAATCAACCTTTGCACATGCTCAATAGCATACTTTAAACAAGCAATCTCATGCTTCAACATAAACATAACATGTCATATTGGCTCAAGTGATAAATTCCATTTCTTTAAAACAAGATCATCAACTTCCCATGGACTTTTAAACACCTTGGCCCCAAGGACTTTTAAACACCATGAAAGTGGACCACACAAGGACTTTTAACCACCTTTGTGTCCATAGCTTGAATCACCCCAAGGACTTTTAAACACCTTGGCCCCAAGGACTTTTAAACACCTTGGCCCCATGGACTTTTAAACACCATGGAAAGGATCACCTAAGGACTTTTAACCACCTTAGTGTCCGCAACAAGAATCATCCAAGGACTTTTAACCACCTTGATGTTCTTAAGTAACAAGGATCACTCAAGGACTTTTAACCACCTTAGTGACCTTAACATTTTCAAAACATCACTTGCCAATACACATCTTTTTCATCATTTAATTCATTGTTTTAAAGCATTAAACCAAGCCATATTCAACATGCATTTCAAAGCATCAAACCACATTATTTCAATGTATAAAAGCAAGGTACTCCTACCTAGAGTTACCTTCAACATATGGCTTACATTATCAGCAAAATCCATGCTAAATCATGCTTTCAAAACAGAATTTAAAACATGCAATAAACCACATTGCACAACAACAAACCATGGCCACCACTAGAGAGAAATTCCGGAAACTTACACTTGAGCTTAGCAAAGTTGTCTAGACTTAGACTAAGCTCCCAAAACCTTCAAACCTTGGTTTTAAAATCTGAAAACCCAACTTCACAAACGCACTCACCGATTTCCACTTTGCTTCAAGCCAAAGCACCAAAACAAGCTTCCGGATCAACAACTCTTGGATCCAAAGATGCCTCCCCTGTTTCAACACATCAAAGCAGAGGATTAATGCATCATCAAGCATTAATTGCTTCAATGAAAGCACCTAAACCCGCTGCTCTCACTCAACCTCCATTTTCGGCCACCAAACATAACCGAAAATGCATCCAAACCACTTCTAAACAAAGCCCAGCCATAAACCAGCAAAACCTCACTTCCATAAACATCATATAACATCTAAAAACAACCTATTAACATCCTTATACCTCCAGCAACAACAGATCACCAAGATCACCTCAAAAACTACCTTGAAACACAAGCTAAACTTAGGAAACCCAACCTATCCGGGATTGCATCAATCAAAACTCAATTCCTTATCAATTTAGAGTTCATTTAACATCAAAAACACATCTCAAATCACAGATTAATCAGATCTAACGAAAATCATGAAAAATCATCAAAATCTTGCATTATAAGCCAAGATCCATTTCACCACTTAAAAACCTTTAATTAAACTTCAAATAAGGATTGAAAACTTAGGAATTTCAGTAAAGAACTTGAAGTTCAGAGGAGAAGGACGTTCTTACCTCCAAACTTGAGTTTCCCCTCTTTTTGGAATCAAAATCCTTGTTGAAACAAGTAGCAATTGAAGAGGTTTGAAGATACAATGATTAGGAATCAAATGAGAGTTGAAAGGAGGGATTTAGGTGAGAAAATCAGAAACAAATCTCTGGAAATGTAGTGTTTGGTTTGAGAGAAAATGAGAGAAGGAAAATTGAGAAGTTAGTTGAGAAAATTGCCAAATGAGCTTTTCCCTCCTTTTTGATATCTTTAAAAATCAGAAAATAGCTTATAATATCTTAGAAAAATCTGGAGAAACTCCCTTTGGGTAAATAGCTCCTTAAAGATTCAAAGTTTCAACCCTTTATAAAACAGTCACCAAACTTGCGAAAATTACATTTTGGTCACTAGCCAAAATGTCACCCTTCCAAAACTCATTTTCCAAAATTGATTTCACAGTTCACTTAATTATATTAAAAGATGATTTTAGAACATTTTTCCATATTTTTAATGCAACCCGAACTAGGCTTTCCTAAATTCACCTCTTAAGATTCGAACAGCACTTTGACCGACCGGTCAACGCCCAAGACTTCTAAGCCCCAAAACCGGGGCGTTACAACTCTCCCCCCCCTTAAGAAATTTCGTCCTCGAAATTTACCTGAAGGAAAGAGATAAGGAAACTGCTTGAGCATGTCTTCCTTCCGCTCCCACGTGGCTTCCTCAACACCTCGATGCTTCCACAGCACCTTCACCAACTCAATGGTCTTGCCACGAAGAACCTTGCTATCCGAATCCAGAACCTTCACCGGTTCCTCATCATAGGTCAAATCCGGATTCAATTCCACTTCCTCCACAGGCATCACATGCGAAGGATCAGATCTATACCTCCGGAGCATAAAAACATGGAACACATCATGAATCTTCTCCAGCTCCTGAGCTAACCTCAACCGATACGCAACAGGACCCACCCGCTCAACAACCTCATACGGTCCAATGTATCTAGGGCTCAACTTACCCTTCCGACCAAACCTCATCACCTTCTTCCAAGGCGAAACCTTCAAGAACACACGGTCACCCACCGCATACTCTATCTCCTTACGCTTCAAATCTGCGTAAGACTTTTGCCGGTTAGAAGCAGCCTTCAACCGCTCACAAATGAGCTTCACCTTCTCGGTGGTCCCTTTCAACAAAGCCGGCATCGAAACCAACTTTTGACCAGTTTCAGCCCAACAAAGAGGAGTCCTACACTTCCTCCCATACAGAGCCTCATAAGGTGCCATCTGTATACTCGCCTGATAACTATTGTTATAAGCGAACTCAACCAAAGGCAGATGCTTCTCCCAAGAACCTTGGAACTCAATCACACAACATCTCAACATATCCTCCAAAATCTGAATAACTCGCTCAGACTGACCATCCGACTGAGGATGATAGGATGTACTGAAATGCAACCTTGTACCCAAAGCTTGATGCAAACACTGCCAGAAACGCGATGTGAACCTCGGATCTCTATCCGACACAATCGACTTAGGCACACCATGCAGCCGCACAATCTCAGCAATGTACAGCTCTGCCAGCTTATCCAAGGAAAACGTAGTATGCACAGGCAAGAAATGCGCACACTTCGTTAGGCGATCCATAATCACCCAAACAACATTCTTCTTTGATGGAGACAAAGGTAAACCAGATACAAAATCCATGGTAACCCTTTCCCACTTCCATTCAGGGATTCTCAACGGTTGCAACAACCCTGAAGGAACCTGATGTTCAGCCTTAACCCGCTGACACACCATACACTTGCTCACAAACTCTGCCACATCTTTCTTCAAACCCACCCAATAGTACTCATCATGAAGATCACGGTACATCTTAGTACTACCAGGGTGCATAGCAAAAGGACTACTATGACCTTCAGTCAGAATAGCACGCCTCAATTCAACATCACTAGGCACCACTATTCGACTACCATAACACAACACTCCATCATCATTAAAGCAAAATTCCAAAGGCCTACCCTCCGCAATATCCTGAACATGAGACACCAAGGAATCATCCAACAACTGCTTTTCCTTGATCAACTGAACCAAAGATGGTTTCACTTGCAACTCAGCAACAAGACCACCATCTCGCGATATGCTCAAACTAGCAAACATAGCCCTCAGCTCAACAGCTACCTTCCTACTCAAGGCATCCGCAACAACATTAGCCTTTCCAGGATGATACTCAATCGTCAGATCATAATCCTTGAGCAACTCCAACCAACGCCGCTGTCTAAGATTCAACTCCTTCTGAGACATCAGATACCTCAAACTCTTGTGATCCATGTACACAGTACACTTCTCACCATACAGATAATGTCTCCAGATCTTCAGAGCAAAAACCACTGCAGCCAACTCAATGTCATGCGTAGGATAGTTGCGCTCATGCACCTTCAACTGCCGCAACGCATAAGCCACAACCTTACCCTCTTGCATCAGCACACATCCCAAACCAACATAGGATGCATCACTATAGACCACAAACTCTTTCCCTGATTCAGGCTGAATCAAGATAGGAGCTTGCGTCAAAGCCGCCTTAAGCTTCTCAAAAGCCTGTTGTCTCGCTTCTGTCCACTCATACTTAACATCCTTCTGCAACAGCTTCGTCAAAGGAGCAGCAATTTTGGAAAAACCATCCACAAACCTCCGATAGTAACCCGCCAAACCAAGGAAACTACGGACCTCATGAACAGACTTAGGAACTTTCCAATTCATCACCGCCTCAATCTTCTGAGGATCAACACGAATCCCCTCAGCTGAGACCACATGCCCAAGGAACACCACCTCCTTAAGCCAGAACTCACACTTGCTCAGCTTAGCATAAAGCTGATTCTCCAACAAAGCTTGCAGCACAATCCTCAAATGCTCTTCGTGCTCCTCCTCAGTACGCGAGTACACAAGGATATCATCAATGAACACCACAACGAACTTGTCCAGGTATTCATGAAACACACGATTCATCATGTCCATGAAAGTAGCAGGAGCATTTGTCAAACCAAACGGCATCACAAGGAACTCATAATGCCCATACCTTGTCCTGAAAGCTGTCTTAGGCACATCCACATCCTTTACCTTTAACTGATAATACCCTGACCTCAAGTCAATCTTAGAGAACACAACAGCTCCCCGAAATTGATCAAAGAGATCATCAATCCTCGGCAAAGGATACTGATTCTTGATAGTCAACTTGTTCAGCTGACGGTAATCAATGCACATCCTCATAGTGCCATCTTTCTTCTTCACAAACAAGACGGGTGCACCCCAAGGCGACACACTTGGCCGGATGAAACCACGATCCAGCAGCTCTTGCAACTGCGTCTTCAGCTCCTTCAGCTCCTTAGGTGCCATTCTATAGGGAGTAATGGACACAAGAGTTGTATTCTCATATAGCTCAATTCCAAACTCCACCTCACGATTAGGAGGTAAACCAGGCAACTCCTCAGGAAAAACACCAGGAAACTCCTTCACAACCCTGATATCTTGCACCCTCAACTCCTTAGAGCTAGGATTCATCACAAAAGCTAGATAAGCTTCACAACCCTGCCTCAGCATCCTACTCGCCTCCAAGGTAGAAACAACATTGGCAAGAAACTTCACATTCTCACCAACAACAACCACTTCATAATCATCCGCAAGCTTAAGCGAAACACGCTTATTTTCACAATCCACAACAGCACGATGCTCAGCAAGCCAATCCATACCAAGGATCACATCAAAACCATAAAAGGGCAGCTCCATAAGATCAACATGAAAAACATGCTCTTGAACAACCAAAGGACACCTTCTATAAAGCTTTCGAGTCACAACAGTTTCACCAAAAGAACTAGTGACACGAACACCAACATCCAAAGACTCAACAGGCAAACCAAGCAATTCAGCATGCTCACGCAAAATGTATGAATGCGTAGATCCAGAATCAATCAAAGAAAGCAATGACAAGGACTGCAAAGTAAAGGTACCTGCAATCACATCCGCATCATTCCTTCCCTCGCGCTGAGCATACACCCTAGCTTGGCCTCCACCCTCAGGCTGAATAGCCACCACATGGGCTACTCCACGACCACCTTCCTCTCGCCTCTGGAAATTACCACGGCCGCGCCCACGACCTCTCTGCGGTGCAGCAACAGCAGGAGCACGCTCTTGGCCACCAGCCAACCTCGGACAATCTCGTCTCAAGTGGTCTGTAGAACCACAATTCCAGCATCCAAAACCAGCTGCCGCAACAGGAGCTTGCACCTCCCTCACAGCACGAGGACAGTCACGCTTCATGTGATCACGTGAACCACAAATCCAACAAGCACTAGGGTCAGCTCTAGCATTGCCACCCCTAGCAGGTGCACCTCCACCTCTCTTAGCTGAGGACTGATACCTCTGATCACGTCCCCTCTTGTTCCGTCCACCTCCGGAACTATACTCAGCTGATCTCTTCCCAGCACTTGCTCCAGCACTCTTCGCAGACAAACTCAAATTCATCTCAATGTCCTTTGCTCGGCCCACTAACACATCAAAATCATCATACTCAGTGGCCAGCACATACATCTTTACCTCCGTTATGAGACCATAACGAAACCTTTCGCACCTCTCCCGCTCATCAGGAATCAGCTCCGGTGCATACTGACTGAGTCGCACAAACTGCACCTCATACTCAGCCACACTCATGCTCCCTTGGGTAAGAGTCATGAATTCACGCTTTTTCTCATCCAGATATCTCACTCCCAAATATCTCCTCTTGAACGCATTCTGAAAGAATGTCCAAGTGATGTCAGCTTCAGCCATTCCAGAGATTGTGGTCGTCCACCACGTATAAGCATCGTCCTGCAGCAAGGACACAACACATCCCAACTTTTGCACATCCGTGCAGCTCATCTGTCCCAAAATACGCTTGGTACTCTCTAACCAAGCTTCCGAACTCTCAGCAGACATACCCCTAAACTCAGTCCCACCAAGACTGCGCAGACGCTCTAAGGGTAGTCTAACACCAGCATCTCCCTGATGCCCAGCTCCTTGAGCTCCAGCTACTGCTGCTCGAAAAGCACCCGCAATAGCTTGTACCAGCATCGTCATATCAGGCATAGCTTGCCCCTGACCAACCTTAGGTCCTGCAGCTCTAGCACCAGCTGCTGCAGCTTCAGCTCTCCCTCCCTCAGCACCACCACCACCAGGTGGAGGAGGAGGTAACACAGCACTACCCGCATTCTCTTCATTCTCATTCCCGTCCGGGGTCGTAGCCCTCACGCTACTCCTTAACTCTCTACGTGGTGCCATACTTTTACCATGCATAACAATACAAATAAAACATAGTCAGGCCCAGCAAGGTAAGCAATCCAAGTATTCAAGCTCAATTTCATTTAAAATCAGCATCATTTCATTAGCTTTGATTTGGCAATGGGTACCCACAACATGCTACATCACAGCTTACATCTCAATTGCATCAAAATCACAATCCATTCAACATGCTTTCACTCAACAAGCACACAAAGCATACATACCTAAATAGTCCACATAATCATTCCCAATTACTCGAGAACTCAGCTCTGATACCACCAAATGTAACCCCCTTAACCCGGCCTAGACGGTTGACCCGAATTAAGAAAGTCACACGGGGAAAACCAAAGTCAACCCGAAAGTCAACCTTGATTAACGACCCTTTTTTTATTTTACTCTTGTCTAGATGCACATTAACCTTAGATATGATCACACAACATCATACTAAAAGATCACAAACATCAGAGATCAAACAGGGACCGAATTGAACAAATTACAACTTTAGGGACCAAATTGTAAATTCTGATAAATATGAGGACTTAGTCCAAATTAAAGTTACCATCTTGAAATTAATCAGGTTTCATGCCTCTCTGCCAAATTTCAGCTCAAACGGACATCCCAAGCTCATACAATTGCAAAAACAAGATTCAGGACTAAAATGCAAACATTCCAAACATATAAAGATACTTTTAACCGAATTAACGGTCACGTATCGATACGTCTGGAGTCGTATCGGTACGCGGGGAAGACAGTAACCAAACTCCAGAGATGGTATCGATACGAGGTCCCGCGTTTCGATACGACATTCATAAATAGCCTAGACGGTATCGATACGCACACAACCGTACCGATACCCCTGTGCAGAAATGTGCATATTTGGCCTATGCGTATCGATACGCAAGCCCGAGTACCGATACCCCTGCCTGAAATCGACTCAAAATCAACATCATACATGCTTCAAACTTCAATTCAACAACACCAAATCATACCACATAATCAATCTACATGCAGGGACCATAATTGCATCACCAAAACAACATATAATCATCACATATGAAAAGCCCCAATTTTAATGGCATGCTTCCTACATAGGCTAACCATTCATGCATAAACCTTCATAACCAAGCATAATAAAGCCAATTATAAAACCAGCAATCTCATCAACATTCAACATACTTAGGGAGTTCCAAACATCTCCCAAAAACATACACATAGGTCCCCCATTGCCAAATTATCAAAAGCTAAAATGTACCATAAAACCTTCCATACATTGAGCTTTACTTGAACTTGTATGCTTGCCTTCCTTGCTGCCCTTCAAGGTCCCTTAATGCTCTGCATTATTGAATTAGAAAAACGAGGAGAGCGTAAGCAAAAGCTTAGTGAGGAACGCTCTTAAAAACCATTCAATAATGCAATTAAAACCATTTACAAACCATGCTTTAAATCAACCTTTGCACATGCTCAATAGCATACTTTAAACAAGCAATCTCATGCTTCAACATAAACATAACATGTCATATTGGCTCAAGTGATAAATTCCATTTCTTTAAAACAAGATCATCAACTTCCCAAGGACTTTTAAACACCTTGGCCCCAAGGACTTTTAAACACCTTGGCCCCAAGGACTTTTAAACACCTTGGCCATGGACTTTTAAACACCATGAATGTGGACCACAAAAGGACTTTTAACCACCTTTGTGTCCATAGCTTGAATCACCCTAAGGACTTTTAAACACCTTGGCCCCAAGGACTTTTAAACACCTTGGCCCCATGGACTTTTAAACACCATGGAAAGGATCACCTAAGGACTTTTAACCACCTTAGTGTCCGCAACAAGAATCATCCAAGGACTTTTAACCACCTTGATGTTCTTAAGTAACAAGGCTCACTCAAGGACTTTTAACCACCTTAGTGACCTTAACATTTTCAAAACATCACTTGCCAATACACATCTTTTTCATCATTTAATTCATTGTTTTAAAGCATTAAACCAAGCCATATTCAACATGCATTTCAAAGCATCAAACCACATTATTTCAATGTATAAAAGCAAGGTACTCCTACCTAGAGTTACCTTCAACATATGGCTTACATTATCAGCAAAATCCATGCTAAATCATGCTTTCAAAACAGAATTTAAAACATGCAATAAACCACATTGCACAACAACAAACCATGGCCACCACTAGAGAGAATTCCGGAAACTTACACTTGAGCTTAGCAAAGTTGTCTAGACTTAGACTAAGCTCCCAAAACCTTCAAACCTTGGTTTTAAAATCTGAAAACCCAACTTCACAAACGCACTCACCGATTTCCACTTTGCTTCAAGCCAAAGCACCAAAACAAGCTTCCGGATCAACAACTCTTGGATCCAAAGATGCCTCCCCTGTTTCAACACATCAAAGCAGAGGATTAATGCATCATCAAGCATTAATTGCTTCAATGAAAGCACCTAAACCCGCTGCTCTCACTCAACCTCCATTTTCGGCCACCAAACACAACCGAAAATGCATCCAAACCACTTCTAAACAAAGCCCAGCCATAAACCAGCAAAACCTCACTTCCATAAACATCATATAACATCTAAAAACAACCTATTAACATCCTTATACCTCCAGCAACAACAGATCACCAAGATCACCTCAAAAACTACCTTGAAACACAAGCTAAACTTAGGAAACCCAACCTATCCGGGATTGCATCAATCAAAACTCAATTCCTTATCAATTTAGAGTTCATTTAACATCAAAAACACATCTCAAATCACAGATTAATCAGATCTAATGAAAATCATGAAAAATCATCAAAATCTTGCATTATAAGCCAAGATCCATTTCACCACTTAAAAACCTTTAATTAAACTTCAAATAAGGATTGAAAACTTAGGAATTTCAGTAAAGAACTTGAAGTTCAGAGGAGAAGGACGTTCTTACCTCCAAACTTGAGTTTCCCCTCTTTTTGGAATCAAAATCCTTGTTGAAACAAGTAGCAATTGAAGAGGTTTGAAGATACAATGATTAGGAATCAAATGAGAGTTGAAAGGGGGGATTTAGGTGAGAAAATCAGAAACAAATCTCTGGAAATGTAGTGTTTGGTTTGAGAGAAAATGAGAGAAGGAAAATTGAGAAGTTAGTTGAGAAAATTGCCAAATGAGCTTTTCCCTCCTTTTTGATATCTTTAAAAATCAGAAAATAGCTTATAATATCTTAGAAAAATCTGGAGAAACTCCCTTTGGGTAAATAGCTCCTTAAAGATTCAAAGTTTCAACCCTTTATAAAACAGTCACCAAACTTGCGAAAATTACATTTTGGTCACTAGCCAAAATGTCACCCTTCCAAAACTCATTTTCCAAAATTGATTTCACAGTTCACTTAATTATATTAAAAGATGATTTTAGAACATTTTTCCATATTTTTATTGCAACCCGAACTAGGCTTTCCTAAATTCACCTCTTAAGATTCGAACAGCACTTTGACCGACCGGTCAACGCCCAAGACTTCTAAGCCCCAAAACCGGGGCGTTACACAAATGTCTTAAGATCTACTCATTGTAGTTGATACATCAATATCGAGTAAAAGGTCTCCTTGAATAGTCTTGAATGCTTCAAGTCTTCATATGCCCCTTAAAATAACATTAAGCACCTTCAACGCTTCTTGTGAATTCTCTTTCCCCTACATGACATCTTGAAGCGTTTGCACACTAAACTTTCACCTTGAATGTCTTTACATGATGTTGGCACTTTAATCTCTTCGTCTCACGCCTATCGAAGTCAGGGATCTTGAATCACTGGTCAACATAACTTGCCCCCATCTGATGGCACAATTTGCCTATTGGGGATGGCTCTATCCCTTTTTATGCTTTAGGGATCATACATCTTAAGTGTGGATTTTGCTTGATAACACAGTCCACTTAAAACTTTTCAACACATGTGCTTCTTCTTCTTTTCTTTTTAACCTTCTCATGCAAGGCGATGCCCCCGTTCAATCTGAGGTTCAATTGTTTCCTGAAGCAATAGAAAACATTCGTTCCTGGTTCCCTACGGTTGGGATTAATACCAAAAAAAAATCTTTTGTTTTTTCATGAATCCATGCTAATCTACTTGTAAGATGCAAGTAAATGCTAGAAACAAGAATTAAGAGAGGGGAAAAAGTCATGACAAACACAAGAATAGGGCAAAGTTAGATGCCCCAAAATTCATAGTATGAATGATTCATGAATCCATTAACCGGATAGTGCCCCACTTTCAGGTGGCTCTCTTTAACTCACCCACTCCCCAAATTTTGATTTTCCCACTTTTCTAATATCAATCAGACATTAGAAGTTTTGATGTCCCTGAAGAAAGGTTAACTCAATCATGCGGAATGTGTTCTGAAGACAAACTCCTCTTCTCAAATATTTATGTGTGATCTAAATGGTCTTTTAAGGCTTGTAATGTAGGCTAGGCTCAGATTACCAAGAAAAGGATATATAGGCTCAAATACATGTTTTAAGGGTAATTAAATCGAGGATTAACTTTTCCTGATGAAATCTTAATTTTTTTTCTTTTCCAGATAACTCTAGAGTGCCTATTTTGGGTTTTCACCCTAGGGTTCATTTCCATTTCTAGCACATATCTCATTTGAAGGATTTGTTTCAAATTTCCCTTCGCATTTCTTTTTCCATTTCTTCATTTTTTTCTTTTTTTTTTCTTTTCTTCTCTTCTCTTTTTCTTTGATTTTTATTTCTCTTTTTATCTTTTCCTTTTCTTTCTCCCTTTTCTTCTTTTTCCTTTTTTCTTTTAGTGTTCCTTTCATTCCGGAACATCTTTTCATCCTCTTTGCCCCTAATGTAGGGAGTGATCTTTGGTTAGGGTTAAATCACAAGAAAAATATCAGGCTCAAAGGGGGACAACAATGGATTTTATTTTTCTATTCGTGAAGGGAAATGAAGAAATGCCAAATGTCATTTTACACACAAACATCTTCGAATAGAAGCAGTCTTCGGTTGGTAGATGTTTTAGAGTTATCACTTTATTCAAGGTCCTTAAAAATAATGTATGAGAGGAAAATTCACACATAATCTGTACATGGGATTTCCCCATTAATCCTGAACGCACTTTTTGCCCCTCTATCTACAGATTATCCTTAAGAAAAAAATTTGACTAGACTAAAAGCCTAAGGTTTTCCACATGGCTCTATTAGGGTGGGATTCTAGATTCTCAACTCGTTTTGGTTCTAAAAGGGTACCCGAGATATCCTTGTTGTCCCTTACTAAGGGTAGCAAGGTCCTCGATTCTCACCCATTATAGGCTTCAAACGAATCGAGTTCAACTTAGGAGGAATCACCACCTATGCCTTCTCGAAGAATCAATATCCTTACGAAGACAAAGGGAATGAGTCTCGAAGGTACTTACTAGTGTCACGTCCTTAGATTCTTCAATCGGGACGTGCGACCTTAGGAACCTTTGGGAAGATGTGGAGCCTAAGTAAGCATGTTCGAACTAAGCCGAAATGCTTAGATTCGCGCGGAAACGAGATTATGATGGCGAGATAAAAAAAAGGAATGCAGGATAACTGAGCAAACGCTCAGAGTTCTATTACTCAAATGGAAAACAAAGATGAAGCCTAACAAAGCTTAACGAACCTGAAATCCTAAGATAAAATGCCTAATGAGGTGGGGGTAAGCCTCTTTATATAGCCCCCTACATCTAAATCCTATTCTAACTAGGATAATTATTATTCTAATCCTCTAGGGAGTAGTACTCCTTATTCTTCAAGGATTCGTACTCTTTAACCTCCAATTAAGGGATGACTTGCATTGAGGCTAGGCCCAAGATGGCATGGAGGACATGCTCGACCCCTTGGTGTGTGTCGGGCTCAGCCCCTTGGGGTGCGCCTGTCTCAAGCCCTGGGGTGTGTTCGACGGATTCAGGCCCTGGGTGTGCGTTGGGATCGGACCCTAGGGTGCGGTCCGTGACATTCTCCCTCACTAGTTCTAGCGACGCCCTCGTCGCTCGACTAAGGTGAAATCGGCTCACTTGATTCTTGAACTGCCATAGGTCCACGAATGGTTCCTAACTTCCTTCGTTGTCTGAAAGTCCTTTCCATAGGACGAAATACTCATGCCTCGGCTGGTGGCCCGATCGTCGAACGAACCTTTTCCCTTGGACGTCCCGAACTTCGTTCCTGTAGGAGACTTTCACTTCGACTAGTGCTCGGTGTGACTTGGCTCGATCCAGATCTGACTCATCTTGATGGAATGGCTTGAGTAAACTTACAAGGAACACCGAATGAGCTCGGATGGTTGTTGGTAGCTCTAGCCGATAAGCCATAGTGCCCACTCGCTTCACAACTTTGAACGGACCCTCGTACCTTCGCACAAGTCCTTTGTGAATGGTTGGGTTGCGTAAGATCCCGATTAGTTTGGCAAGGACTAAGCCTCCAAGTTGGAAGCTTACGTCCCTGCGTTTTGCATCTGCCCACTTCTTGGTCCGTTTTCCCGCCTTTTGTAGACAAGCCCGGGCTAAGTCATGATGCTCTTGCCACTTCGTGGCAAACTTGTGTGTCGTTGGGTTGGACCTCTCATACTTGGTTGCAACCGTGTTGAGTGTGAGCAGTTGCTGCCTGGTCACTATCTTGAACGGACTTTGGTTGGTTGCCTCACTCCGTTGTAAATTGTAGGAGAATTGGGCCACGTCTAGCAGCTTTGGCCAGTTACACTGTGTGACACTCACTTAGTGTCTTAAATAGATCTCCAATAAGGCATTCACTCGTTCGGTTTGTCTGCCAGTTTGGGGTTGGACGCTTGTTGGAAAGTTCAAACTTGATCCCATGAGTTTAAACAGTTTGGTCCAGAATCTGTCTGTGAACCGCATGTCTCGGTCACTAATGATTGTATTTGGCAATATCCAATACTTCACCACGTACTTGAGGAAGAGGCAGGCTGCCTCCTCGGCTGGGCATACTTTTGACGCTGGAATAAATGTCTCGTATTTGGAAAACCCGTCAACGACTACCATAATGCTGGATAGGCCGTCGGTGTTGGGCAAACCGACTATAATGTCCATGGATACACTTTTCCATGGTTGTTCGAGAATGGGAAATGGTTGTAACAGCCTCGCGGGTCTTTCCCTCTCGATCTTGTCTTGTTGGCACACAAGGCTAGTCTTCACATAGGCTTCTATATCCTCGCGCATGTGTGGCCAATAGTATTGGTCAGTAATCAAGGCTAAAGTCTGGTTCATCCCTGGATGTCCAGCCTACTTGGAATCATGACACTCCATGATTTCCTTGCGTAATTCCTCGAATTGGAGTATGTAGAGGCGATGTCCTCGTGCATAAAGCGAGTCATCCTCGAGCCAAAACCTTCGTGTTTTGCCCTCCTCGAAAATGTTGATAAGCATTTTGGCTGTTGGGTCGTGTGTTAGCCCCTTTTTGACGCGTTCTAGCAATTGTCCTTTTGGCAAGCTAACAAGCTCTATGTTGTACCTTCGGCTTAAGGCGTCGGCAACTGAGTTGACTTTCCCCGGCTTGTACTCTATGGCAAAATCAAACTCGGTAAGCAACTCTTGCCAACGGGCTTGTTTGGGAGACAACTTTTTCTGGGTCAGGAAATAACTATTACCAACATTATCTGTATAAACCATGAACCTAGACCCTAGTAGATGGTGTCGCCAAGTGCGCAAACAATGCACCACCGCGATCATCTCCTTCTCATGCACCGAGTATCTCCTCTCAGTCTCGTTGAGCTTTCGACTTTCGTATGCGACTGGATGTCCTTCTTGCATGAGAACCCCTCTAATGGCTGTGTCCGATGCATCGATATAAACTTCAAAGGGTTTGGCATGATTCGGCAGTGCTAGCACTGGTTCACTTGCTATGGCGTGTTTCAAGTACTCAAAGGCTTGTTGGCAGTCTTGGTTCCAATCCCACGCCTTGTCCTTTTCAGCAACTCAGTCAAAGGGGTGGCGATTTTGGAGTAGTTTTTGACGAACCTTCGATAGTAATTGGCTAGCCCCAAGAAGGACCTCAACTTTGTTACCTTGTTTGGTGGCTCCCAATCTATAACCGCTTGAATTTTGGCCCCATCCATTTGGATATTTTTGCCTCCTACAATGTGGTCGTGGAACAGGACTTCCTCTTGTGAAAATGAGCACTTATCCTTTTTGACGTATAGCTCATTTTGTCGCAAGACTTCGAACACCTTTCACAAGTGTTCAACATGCTTCCCGATGGTCTTGCTATAGATTACAATATCATCAAGGTAAACTACATCGAACTGGTCGAGAAAAGGTTGTAGTACCTTGTTTATGAGGGTACAGAATGTGGTGGGAGCATTCGTAAGGCCAAAAGGCTTCACAAGGAATTCATACGAACTGTACCGTGTCACACAAGTTGTCTTCGGCTCGTCGCCTTCAGCAATCCTTACTTGATAATACCTGGACCGCAAATCTAACTTGGTGAACCACCTTGCACCACCAAGCTGATCAAACAAGTCGGCTATTAAAGGTATCATGTACTTGTTCTTCATGGTGAGCTTGTTCAAAGCTCGATAGTCGATGCACATTCGACGCGTTCCATCATGTTTCTTCTGAAAAAGCATTGGTGCTTCGTAGGGTGCCTTGGATGGTCGGATATATCCGGCATCGAGGAGTTCTTTCAATTGTCTGCGTAACTCTTCAAGCTTGGACGGAGCCATCCTATAAGGGGCTCGGGCTAGTGGCACCGCATTTGGTATGAGCTCGATCTTTTGGTTGACTTCACGCTTCGGTGGAAGAGTTTTGGGCAGCTCTATGGGTATTACATCTTGGAATTCGGCTAGGACTTATTCTACCTCGGTTGGGAACCTCTAAGTTGTGGGTGGCTCATCATGCACTAATGCTGCCAAGTATGTTGGTTCTTCCTTGTACATCCCTTTGTTGAATTAAATGTCTGACACTATCTTTGCCCTAATTCTAGATTGTCAACTCATTGAGACCATGCATGGACGGGTTGGGTCAAGTATGCACAAGCAATTCGCGAATGGAACAGGGAACACATTAATCCGAGCAAGGAAACTAATACCCATTACAAAATCAAAATTGTCAAGGGGAATTACCTTGATTATTTCCTTACCAGACCAGTCGCCAATGCTAAGCTTGACTCCTCTTGCTACTCTGGCAATTGGAGTCTCTTTGGAATTTACGGTTTTGATAAACCTGCCTGCCTTCTCAACACGAAGGCCAAGTTTCTTGGCAGCTTGTTCTGACAACAACAAGTCTGAGGCCCCGGTGTCCACCAATGCGCTCATCTTTTGGCCTACCATAGTGATGTCTACGAACATCAAGCCCTTTTTCTTTGAACCTTTCTTAATCTCTATGAGGCTGATAATGGAACCAAGTTTGGGGACTTCTTCTCCAATTTCTTCGTCATCCTCTTCTTGGATGGCCGCCGCTTTCTCGAGTTGTGGACAGTCCCTCTTCATGTGATTAGCTCCGCAGTTGAAGCAACTAAAATTATTGTTCTTTTCCCATAGCTTACAAAGTTTGAGATCTTTGCTAGATGTCTTCTTGGTCTCGTCCATGGTATGCACCTCTTTGCCTTTCCCCTCGTTGCCTTTGTGCTTCGGTTTTTGTTTCGGGGCGTCTGACTTCTTGTATTCAAATTCTGCAAAGGAGTCGGCTATGTCCAATACTTTGGAGAGATCTTGGACCCCTAATCGATGAAATTCCATCTTTTCCCAACATTGCAATCCGTTTTTGAAGGCAAAGAGGGTGTCGGCTTCGCTCATGCCCAGAATTTGGAGCCTAAGTTATGTGAACTTGTTGACATACTCTCGAATCGAGCCATCATAGTTTAATTGATGAAGCTTCTCATGAGCTTCCTCTTAAGCATTCTTTGGATAAAAATTCTCCTTGAACTCGAACTGGAATTCCTTCCATGTTTTGATGGGAATTGTTCCATCCCTCAATTGAGAACACCTATGTTGCCACCATAGGAGTGCGACATCAACCAAGTAAACTACTGAGTGTGTAAAAGTTCTATTATTTACACCTTTTTTAACCCATATTTCTGCTGCATTCAAGCATTATTCATTGCATTTAGGTTAGTTTACAAGAAAACATCACAAATATATTAAAAGGCACAGATTCTACTAAGAATAGCTGTTTTTGCAGGTTGCTGCCGTAGCAGACGAAATGGGCAGGTGCTGGGCAGTGAAGCAGAAGAGCTGGAACTAGACAAGCAGTCAAGGAGGACGATGCTGCCATGGTTGCCGCCGTGACAGTAGAGGACGACAGCAGTTTTGAGGAGAAGAAGCAAAATGGACCTCGACAGATAGAGAAAATTCAGCCCGTCTGTCGTGTGAAAACTCCATATTTTTCCAAGCCCCAGATCAAAAGGAATGTCAAGCCCAAAGTTCAAGGAGAGAAAATCCCAAGCAAGGAAGATGACGACTGGAAAGTAGATTCCTTGAAGATTTAGTCTTTATTAGAATCATACTTTAAATTAAAGTTGTATTCTTGCTATTTTAGATAACTTGAGCCCAAAGCTTATATAAGGGCATATATTTGACCTAGGAGGCATAACCGATTACCCTAGCTTTCTTCCCAAAACTCTAGTCGTTTTTCTTCCCTCATCATGTTCTAAATTCCCCCTAGGGCCACGGGTTGATTTGTAAAGTAGTTGCAAGGGTTGTTTTGTTTTAGGATTTTTCAGTTCAATAAAATAAACTTCAAGTTCTCTTATTTTGGTTATTAATATCTTGCAAGAGCATCGGGAGAGCATTGTGAGGTTATCTATTTACTTAGCATCGGGAGAGTTAAGTATACGAAAGAAATAAGAGCAAGTTCTCTAGTTTATAGTTGAACTATCTCGGACCTAGGGATAGGACGAGGTTAAGTGGCTAAAGAAGAATTCATCAACATTGGTGTTCATCCTTCGATTCACGCCGGGAGGTATCATCAAAGACGTGTTCGTCGACAGACTTGGACCTAGGGATAGGCCAAGGCACATCTGGGATTCTTGCCAAACTTGAAGTATTGAGTTGATTGTTTGCTGCCGCGACAAGCAACGGACTGCTGCCGCGACAGGTGCTGCTGCGACAGGGACGACGACAGAACTGGAGTTCCGAGACTTAGCAATACCTGCACTACTGAGCAATTCAATATCAGCCCATTCTCCCTATCTTGATATCTCTACTCCTTTATTTAAGTTTACTTTATTAGTCTCGTGACAACTTCTCAAATATTTTCTTTACTTTCGTGCAGTGAATTAAGGTGAAGCTATTAGCCCAATCTCTGTGGAGACGATATTCGATACTTCGTATCACTTTACTACTTGCGTCGTGTATACTTGCACTACCATTGCGATAGACTATTTTACACGCAACAAGTTTTTGGCGCCGTTGCCGGGGATTGGCAACATAACTCTACCTTTTCTTTTACTGCACTTTTCGTTTTTATTTTTATTTTTCTGTTTTTCTTTGGTGTGTTCAACTCTTGCTTTTCACAAGGTTTCTTGTTTATGCGCAGATCGAAACGAGGTGAAGATCCTGAGTATCCATTAGATCCAGAAATCGAACGTTCATTCAATCTGAAGAAACAACTTCGTCACCTAATAGCCAGGAACGAGTACCTTGAGGAACAGTTAGAGACAATGGCACACCGAGGAGACGACCCTCCTGTTGGAGATGGAGAGGGAAGACAGCCTGTCGTCGATGATGCTGCCGCTGCTGGACGACGGTCCTGTCGTGACTACATGCTGAATGATCATGTAGAACTGGAAACCACGCTACCGGACATAGATGTTGACAACTTCGAGCTGAAACCTGTCATGTTTAGCATGATCAACAATGCCAGTCAATTCAGTGGTGCTGTTATAGAGGATGCTAGGGAGCATCTAAAAATGTTCCAAGAAATCTGTGGTTCGTTTAGACTGTCAGGAATTAATCTGGAGATACTGAGGCTTCGGTTATTTCCCCATTCATTGAGGGATAGAGCAAAAACTTGGTGGAATAAACTTACGTCGGGTTCAATTAGAACTTGGGCAGATTTATCTCGTGAATTTTTATCTCGTTTTAATCCTTCGCATTTATCTGAGCGATTACGTAATGAAATTGCTACTTTTAAACAGGAAGATGACGAGCCGATGCACGAGGCCTGGGACAGATTTACTACTCTTCTACGGAACTGCCCAATGCATGGATTCCCCATCTGGAATCAGGTAACAAAGTTTTATAATGTTGCCAACTTACAAACTCGTATTCGAATTGATTCAGCAGCAAATGGACTACTATTGGACAAAGACCCAGACGAGGCAATGCAAGTATTGAAAAATCTGGCTAAGAATGAAGGGCAGTTTCCGACAACAAGAAGAGGGGTAAACGAGTACTAGCTGTTAAGGATTATGAGGCCGACAACACAATGAAATCATAGGTGGCATTCCTCACTAAGGCAATGAAAAAGCTCTTGAATGATGATGCAGAACATGGATTTGCTGTTGAGGAGGTATGTGAAATCTGTGAGGGAAATCATAGTTCGGATGAGTGTCCTATACAGTTAGAAGAGGGAAAGTATGTTGGAAACTACAAGCCGAATTACAACTCCATCAATGTAATCCCAACTGGAGAAAGGATCCCAAGTTTTCTTGGAGTAATCCAAATAATGCCCTGAATCCTCAAGCACACAATAATCAGAATCAGGGAGGACCTAGATTGTTGACTCGACAGCAACTGCAGCCACCACAGCAGCAGCAACAGCCACCAGCTGCCACGAGCAGTATACTGGAACAAACTCTTGCCACTTTTATGTCTCAGACAGGTACTTATATTGAGAATATGAATCTGTTTGTCAAGAAAACAGAGACATTCATGGATAAAACAGAGATGCGGATGACGAATCATGAAGCTACTGTGAAATCTTTGGAGACACAAATGGGTTAGGTTTCCCAGCATATCAAGCCAAGGTAGACTGGATGATTCCCTAGTAATACTGAAAATGCTAGGCAGCCCACACATGAGCAATGTAAGGCCATTACTACTAGGAGTGGGAAGAAATTACCAGGGTCGGAAAAGGAAGCTGAAGCAGTAAGAAAACCAACCTTGGACAGACCTGCCGAGGAAGCTGCCCCGACAGGTAACAAACAGAATGATGCCGATAAACCTGTTACGACAGCAGAAGCGACAAAGGAGAAAAATGATGAACCCAAACCTCCTCAGATTCGTATGCAGTCGGAAGGATGTATTGCTGATTATCGTCCCCCACCTCCTTTTCCTCAACGGTTACAGCAAGCAAAGCAAGAATCTCAGCTCAAAAAGATTTATGATATTTTTAAGCAGGTTCATATTAATATTCCACTGTTAAATGCCGTTAGGGAGATGCCCGGGTATGCCAAATTTCTCAAGGATGTCATGTCAAAGAAATCTAAACTTGGGGAATTTGAAACGGTAAAGATGACAGAAGGTTGCATGAGTATTCTTCATAGGCAGCCACCCAGAAAAAGAAGGATCCGGGGAGCTTCATCATCCCTTGTGTAATCGGAGATAAATATGTGGGTAAGACACTTTGTGATCTTGGTGCTAGTATTAATTTAATGCCAAAATCTGTTTTTCAGAAATTGGGTATTGGAAAGGCGCGGCCCATGACAGTAATTCTGCAGCTGGCAGACCGCTCTTATGTTCATCCGGAAGGAAAAATCGAAGATATTCTGCTAAGCGTGGATAAATTTATATTTCCTGTTGACTTTCTTGTTTTAGATTGTGAAGCAGACGAAAATGCACCAATCATCCTTGGGCGACCCTTCTTAGCCACGGGAAGATCACTGATTGATGTGGAAAAAGGAGAACTCACTATGAGAGTGAACGATCAAGAGATAAAGTTGAATGTTCTCCAAGCTATGAAGCATGCTGATGCAGACGAGGAATGCAAGGCTATCACTGAAGTTACCCTTGATCAACCCTGCATCAGGTCGGGCTGTCATGACATCAAAATTGGTCACTGCCTCGGCAGCCACTTACAGGACTGTCACGACAGCACTGACGACAACAACTCCTCTGAATCCGATATATCTGATACTAAAGATCAGGAGGAGGTAAACTGGATAGGCGATCATCCAGGTAAGTTATTTGAACCTTTAAATTATACTTCAGATAACCATGCAATCCAAAAGCCTTCTACTGTTGAGCCCCCTGTCTTAGAACTGAAGCCCCTGCCAGGGCAGCTAAAATATGCTTTTCTTGGTTCAAATGATACGTTGCCCGTAATCATCTCTTCCAAGTTGATGCAGGAGCAGGAACAGCAGCTAATAGGGATGTTGCGACAGCACAAAAAGGCAATTGGATGGACGATAGCTGATATTCAAGGCATTAGTCTGGCGTTATGCACGCATAAAATCCTTTTAGAGGAAGATCATAAGCCGACTATAGATGCTCAAAGGCGGCTAAACCATGCAATGAAAGAGGTGGTGCGTAAAGAGATAATCAAATGGTTAGATGCTGGTATTATTTACGCCATCTCCGACAGCAAATGGGTGAGCCCGGTGCAATGCGTTCCCAAGAAAGTAGGAATGACCGTGGTGACCAATGAAAACAATGAGTTAATCCCAACCAGGACTGTGACCGGTTGGAGGGTTTGTATGGACTATCGGAAGCTTAACAAAGCTACCCGAAAAGACCACTTTCCTTTACCCTTTATTGATCAAATGCTTGATAGATTAGCGGGTAAACCTTACTATTGTTTTCTTGATGGTTATTCAGGTTATAATCAAATAGCTATCGCACTGGAAGATCAAGAAAAGACGACCTTCACATGCCCCTACGGAACGTATGCTTTTAGGAGAATGTCGTTTGGATTATGCAATGCACCCGCCACCTTCCAAAGGTGCATGATGGCCATATTCTCCGATATGGTGGGGGACTTCCTTGAAATATTTATGGATGATTTTTCCATCTTTGGGGACGATTTTGAGAGCTGCCTAGGCAATCTACAAAAGGTACTTGAAAGATGTGAAAAAGCAAACCTAGTCTTAAATTGGGAAAAATGCGACTTTATGGTGGATGAAGGGATATTCCTTGGCCATAAGATTAGCTGTCGTGGCATAGAAGTCGACAGGGCCAAGATAGAAGTGATCAAAAAGTTGCTGTCGCCGACCACTGTCAAGGGTATTAGAAGTTTCTTGGGACATGCTGGTTTTTATCGGAGATTCATTGCAAATTTCTCAAAAATCTCCAAGCCCCTATGCCATCTTTTGGAGCAGAACCGGCCCTTTGACTTTAATGATGAATGTACTGAAGCATTCAAGGTTCTGAAGGAAAAACTGGTAACAGCCCTAATAGTACAGCCACCAGACTGGACACAGCCATTTGAGATTATGTGTGATGCTAGTGACTATGCTGTCGGGGCAGCACTTGGGCAGCGGAGAGACAAATTATTTCATGTCATATATTATGCCAGTAAGACTCTGAACGATGCCCAAGTGAACTACACCACCATAGAGAAGGAGTTATTAGCTGTGGTGTTCTCCATTGACAAGTTTCGTTCTTACATACTTGGAACGAAGGTAATAGTGAACACAGACCACTCTGCCCTGAAGTATTTGTTCGCGAAAAAGGATGCTAAACCTCGATTGATAAGGTGGATCCTGCTATTGCAAGAATTTGACCTTGAAATCAAGGACAAAAAGGGGGACAGAAAATCAGGTGGCAGATCACTTGTCAAGGTTGGAGAAGGGACAGAGTCTACCAATAGATGAGACAAACATACTGGAGACCTTCCCAGACGAGCAGCTCTTTGCTGCCGCAATCACTACCGCGACAGCCATGGTGGCAGGTAAGTCTTCTGAACTCCCCTGGTATGCTGATTTCGTTAATTTCTTAGTTAGCGGAATAATTCCTTCTGATCTTAATTATCAAGCTAGGAAGAGGTTCCAAAATGATGTTAAGCATTATTATTGGGACGAACCTCTTCTTTTCAAAATCTGTGCAGATCAGGTTATAAGGAGGTGTGTACCACAAGAAGAGCAAGAAGACATTCTTCATCACTGTCATGCTTCACAGTATGGAAGTCACTTAGGAGGCAACAAAATTGCTGCCAAGGTGCTGCAGTCAGCGTTTTATTGGCCGTCACTGTACAAAGATGCGCAAATATTCTACAAGAGTTGTGACAGGTGCCAAAGGACAGGAAACATCTCAAGGAGAAACGAGATGCCACTGCAGAACATTCTAGAAGTCAAAATCTTCGACGTTTGGGGGATTGATTTTATGGGACCTTTTCCATCTTCATGTGGGAATCTATACATCCTCCTAGCAGTAGATTATGTCTCTAAGTGGGTTGAAGCTATCGCCACTCAAAAGAATGATGCCAAGACAGTCCAAAGATTTTTACACAAAAATATCTTTTCTAGGTTTGGCATCCCTAAGGCGATTATCAGTGATGAAGGGAGACATTTCAACAACAGGGTTATTGCTGCTGCCTTGAAGAAATATGGTGTCAAGCATCGGATCGCGACAGCATAACACCCATAGACCAATGGACAAGCTGAAATATCTAATAGGGAAGTTAAGAACATTCTTGAGAAGATGGTTAAGCCAACTAGGAAAGACTGGTCTTTACTCCTCAATGATGCGTTATGGGCATATAGGAAAGCTTTTAAAACTCCATTGGGAAGTCTCCGTACCGATTGATTTATGGGAAAACATGTCATCTACCTGTCGAGATAGAGCACAGAGCATACTGGGCAATCAAGGTAGTGAATATGGACTTGGACAGGGCAGGACAGAAAAGGCTGTTAGATCTGAACGAGATTGAAGAAATACGGACAATGGCCTACGACAATGCAAGAATCTACAAGGAGAAAACTAAGAAGTGGCATGACAGGAAGTTGCTGCCACGACAGTTCTGCTCAAGGTAGCTTGTATTGTTGTTCAATTCTAGACTGAAACTTTTCCCAGGGAAACTGAAATCTAGATGGTCTGGCCCATTCCAAGTCGTACAGGTTTTTCCCCATGGTGCCATTACAATCCGCTCATTAAAAGACAGGCACCAATTCAAAGTCAACGAACAGCGCCTCAAACATTATCAGGGGACTGAAGCCCCAGGAACGCAGGAAGTGGTTACCTTAGGAGATGCCCCACCTGGCATCCCTAATTTAACCTAAATTTTATTTTTTTATTTTTATTTTTATTTTTTATTAATTATTAGGAAATAAGGTTTATTTGATTTGAATAATGTTTTTATGTTTATCGTTTTTAGGAAATAAAGGAGTCAAGAAGAACAGGAGAAGTGAACTCAGCCCACCATCCATCCATCAGCCCAACAAAGCCCAAATATTGAAGCCTGTCGTTACAGTTGCCGCGACAGACGCGGAGAATACAAGCTGTCATCACACTGTCACGACAGACGCAGAAACACGTCACAGACGCGTAACAGACGCGGAAACGTGTGTCAGACGCGTCAGACACGCCAACGTACAACAGTTGGCCCCGTTATTCGCGCCTGCCGTTACAGCTTCAACGGGCAGCAAATTTTTTCTATATAACCCCGTTTCATTTTCATTTTCACTCACTTCTGCCTTTCTTACTTGCTCTCCCTCTTTAGTTTTCATTTGCTTTCACTTACTTTTCACAATCCTTGCACAAATATGTCTTCTAGGAAAACCCGACGCAATGTTGCCTCTACTTCCTCACCGGTAGCAACTCCCCCACGTTCCTTTGCTAGCAGAGACATGTGGGAGGAGAGAGGTTTCATCTATGCACCAAAGGAAGAGAATCTGGGCCTCAAACCATTCATATCCCGGAAGATTAGAGCTTTACAATGGTAGACCTTTGTGGAGCAGCCGAAGGAAATGAATATTACACTGGTCCGAGAGTTATATGCTGCCATCAGCAGCAGAATGATGACAACAGTGTTCATTCGAGGGAAGGAGGTGCCATTTGAAGCAGAACACATAAATACCCTCTATGGCTTCTACATCGGTGTCAATGACGATGCCCATCAGCAATTTCTGAATACGCTAGATAGTGCTGCCTACGACGCTGTCATGGCAGAGTTGACCAGTGCTGGGACTGAATGGAACACCAGCAGAAAGAATCTGAGGACTGTTAGACGGACCCAGTTGCTGTCGGAGGCAAAGTTGTGGAATGCCTTCATAAAGAAGAGGATCATGCCGTCATCCCACAACACCACCGTCGACCAACCACGGTTAGCATTGATACACTCTATTCTGCATAAACGACCCATTAATGTGGGCAGTTTTATTCGAGAAAGTATTCTGGAGTGTGCACATAGACCAACGGGTCCCCTCTACCTACCATACCTCATTACTTTGCTCTGCCGCGGCCGTAATGTTCCCGAGGTGCGCACCGATGTGATAGAAGAAGGAAGGGGATGGACTGAAAAGAACATCCTCAGCCTGATGGAGCTAACTGTGGCGACCCCTCTGTCATCCATCGACCCTGCTGCCGTCACAGCTGAAACGACGGAACAACAGCACTCTGAACCTGCTGCTGCAGCAGCTGCCCCGACAGACTCCTCCGCCCAGATATTAGCTGCCATTCAGAAACTGGAGGAACGACAGTTGGGCTTAATGACTTTCATCAGAGACTTTGTTGCCTCCACGGTAACATTCATACAAAGCTCTTTAAATTTTCCTGATGCTGCCTTTCCTACTTTTCCTGCCCATTACTTTACTGTCACTACCCCTGCCCATACCCCTACACCTACTGCCACCCCACACACGCCTTCTGCTGCCTCAACACCATCACCTGCCCCAACAGCAGCAGGCAGCACCCATGCCGAGCTATCTGCCCGAGGGACAAAACGTCTGATGGCATCAGAGGACCTAGATGCATTTGTTGCTGGGTTCTCCTCCTCTTCAGTCTGGGCTGCCAGTGATACTGAACCATCCATCAAAAGAAATCTAGCAAAGGAATTCACCCCCGTGAAGAGACAAAAGCATATGGCAGATAAGAAAAACTTGCCAAAGGCTAGCAGCAGCAGCAGTGATAGCAGCAGCGGGGAAAGCAGCAGCAGCAGCTCGGAAGTTTAGGTTGTGGAGCAACCACCCCACATTTCCCCAACCAGAGTCCAGCCACCAAGGGAGGCCAAGGCCAAGAACACATCCGCCTCCCCCGTGCCCCAGCCTGCCCCGAAAGCCAGAGCCCGCCGCCAGATCCGCCTCAGCAGCAGCAGCGAAGACAGCGACTAAATTTAAGTTTCTTCTCTTATATTTTGATGCTTGCTATATATTTTGTGATGTACTACCTTTGTTTTGCTTTTAATTGTCATTTGCATTGAGGGCAATGCAACCTTCAAGCTTGGGGGTGGCAACCCTCCATATTAATGGAGTACATCTTAGTTAAAACCTGTGTCTTTACTTAGTTTATTTTTGTCTAAAAAATGATGAAAATATTGAAAATTTTGGCTGAAAACTGTGAACTGAACTTACCTGTAGTGACAGCTCTGTCGTGGCAGTGACTATAGGATAGTTTTTAGGAGAAGTTTAGAGCCTTTCTATAGTTCTGAAAACTTAAACACAATTGTGACTGTTATACTGCTTAGACTTCTTTTAGCCAAACTAGAATAGAAAGCTTAGCACTTGAATATCCCCTAGAGGTGCCTAACACTGGCTCTAGGAAAGAAGTTTAGCAAAAGAGACTCAACAGCCCTAGAGGTGCCCGAAACTGGCTCTTGGAAGTTAACTAGAGGTGCCTAAAACTGGCTCTAGTGAAACTTTAGCTTAAAAAAATAGAGAAATCGAGTCAAAACAAAAAAATCAAAGGAGCATGAAAAAGTGCCTTCAAAAGATAAACTTTGGCATAAAAATTCGAGTTAATAGCTGAAATATTCTAGTAAAACTAAGAGAGTCTTGGCATATAACTGTTCACAAGCATGCACACAGTGCACGAGGACTATAGTGAGATTCCAGACAGATCCTAAATTATCCGACATGTTGCTGCCGTCACAGGGAATGAACGACTGGTAAGGGAAAGTTCACTGTTTAAAATCCAAAACAAAAATATTTCATTTTTCTTTTAGGTCTTAGTTGCTTGAGGGTAAGCAAAAACTTGAGTTTGGGGGTGTGTTGAGTGTGTAAAAGTTCTATTATTTACACCTTTTTTAACCCATATTTCTGCTGCATTCAAGCATTATTCATTGCATTTAGGTTAGTTTACAGCAAAACATCACAAATATATTAAAAGGCACAGATTCTACTAAGAATAGTTGTTTTTGCAGGTTGCTGCTGTAGCAGACGAAATGGGCAGGCGTTGGGCAGTGAAGCAGAAGAGCTGGAACTAGACAAGCAGTCAAGGAGGACGATGCTGCCATGGTTGCCGCCGTGACAGGAGAGGACGACAGCAGTTTTGAGGAGAAGAAGCAAAGTGGACCTCGACAGATAGAGAAAATTCAGCCCGTCTGTCGTGTGAAAACCCCATATTTTTCCAAGCCCTAGATCAAAAGGAATGTCAAGCCCAAAGTTCAAGGAGAGAAAATCCCAATCAAGGAAGATGGCGGCTGGAAAGTAGATTCCTTGAAGATTTAGTCTTTATTAGAATCATACTTTAAATTAAAGTTGTATTCTTGCTATTTTAGATAACTTGAGCCCAAAGCTTATATAAGGGCATATATTTGACCTAGGAGGCATAACCGATTACCCTAGCTTTCTTCCCAAAACTCTAGTCATTTTTCTTCCCTCATCATGTTCTAAATTCCCCCTAGGGCCACGGGTTGATTTGTAAAGTAGTTGGAAGGGTTGTTTTGTTTTGGGAAGTTTCAGTTCAATAAAATAAACTTCAAGTTCTCTTATTTTGGTTATTAATATCTTGCAAGAGCATCGGGAGAGCATTGTGAGGTTATCTATTTACTTAGCATCGGGAGAGTTAAGTATACGAAAGAAATAAGAGCAAGTTCTCTAGTTTATAGTTGAACTATCTCGGACCTAGGGATAGGACGAGGTTAAGTGGCTAAAGAAGAATTCATCAACATCGGTGTTCATCCTTCGATTCACGCCGGGAGGTATCATCAAAGACGTGTTTGTCGACAGACTTGGACCTAGGGATAGGCCAAGGCACATCTGGGATTCTTGCCAAACTTGAAGTACTGAGTTGATTGTTTGCTGCCACGACAAGCAACAGACTGCTGCCGCGACAGGGACGACGACAGAACTGGAGTTCCGAGACTTAGCAATACCTACACTACTGAGCAATTCAATACCAGTCCATTCTCCCTATCTTGATATCTCTAATCCTTTATTTAAGTTTACTTTATTATTCTCGTGACAACTTCTCAAATATTTTCTTTACTTTCGTGCAGTGAATTAAGGTGAAGCTATTAGCCCAATCCCTGTGGAGACGATATCCGATACTTCGTATCACTTTACTACTTGCGTCGTGTATACTTGCACTACCATTGCGATAGACTATTTTACACGCAACATAAACAGAAGCGGTGTTTACCTTTGTGTTCTTGTTATCGATGCCTATGAGTCGAAAGTACTGCTCAAACCCCCAAACAAAGTTGTCCAATTCTTAGGCGTCCCTTGCCCCTTTGAACTCTTTCGGTTTTGGCACATCAATCCTGGGTTTGGCTTCAATAGCTTTGCCCACCATGCCGGTTAACATTACATTCTTGTAGAGGGACAACTCAGCATTGAGCTTTTCAATTTCCTACAACAACTCCCCTCTCATTGCCTCCATCGCAACTTGAGGGAAACATCTTGCTGGTTCAATTTCTCTTATGTTGAGTTGAGAAGACTTTAAACCTCTTCCTTGACTTCATCTTTGGAAACGACTTTGGTTTCTAGCTTTTCGAGGCGGTCTTTGACAACATTGAGGGACTCTAATGTCCCCTTTGCGTCTATCTCGAGACGTTTTATCTTGTCCTCGAGCGTTGTTAACCGATCCTTTGAAGCAACTCTCTTTTTATCGGTGGCTTTGTCGGTAGCTTTGCTGGTAGCCTTCTCGGTAGCCTTGTCGGTAGTTTTGTCGGTAGTCTAGGTCTCCACAACCTTTGATATTGTACTAGTCTCGTCTTTCTTGGCCATCGTGAGTAGATTCCTTGCTTTGATACCACTTGTCATGTCCTTAGATTCTTCAATCGGGATGTGCGGCCTTAGGAGCCTTCAAGAAGGTGTGGCGCCTAAGTAAGCATGTTTGATCTATGCTGAGATGCTTAGATCCGCGCGGAAATGAGATTACGATGGCGAGAGAAAAAGGGAACGCGGGATAATTGAGAAAACGCTCGGAGTTTTATTACTTAAATGGAAAACAAAGCTGAAGCCTAACAAAGCTTAACAAATCTGAAATTCTAAGATAAAGTGCCTAATGAGGTGGGGGAAAGCCTCTTTATATAGCCCCCTACATCCAAATTCTATTCTAACTAGGATAACTATTATTCTAATCCTTCAGGGAGTAGTACTCCTTATCCTCCAAGGATTCGTACTCCTTAACCTTCAATGAAGGGCTGACTTACGTTGAGGCTAGGCCCAAGATGGTGTGGAGGACATGCTCGACCCCTTGGTGTCTATCAGGTTCAGCCCTTTGGGGTGCGCCGGGCTCAGGCCCTGGGGTGTGGTCGGCGGGTTCAGCCTCTGGGTGTGCGCTGGGATCGGACATTAGGGTGCGGTCCGTGACGCTTATATGGAGAATCAGTATTCTGACATGAGAAAAGTTTCCCCCTTAAAGGAATGGGACAAACTCGAGTATAGAGCTTTCTTTGAAGAATTTTAGAATGCGTAAAATAGAATTATATTCATTAAACGGACAAATAGATTGAACCTATTGTAAACTTGCAAATTCCATTAGTTTTTAAGAAAACCTTTTTTGAAAACAATTTGAAATCAATTTGAAATCAATTTGTGGTCTGACCCTCTTTTGTTTTAAAAAAAACATCCCCAACGGAGTCGCCAAGTTGTGGCAACCCTTTCGAGTTTGACATTTTGAAAACTTTTAAAAACATGAAGTTGCCACCAATAAAAATTGTGATTTTATCACTTTAAAGCGGGGTTATTTTAATAAAACGTTTTATTTTATTAAAACAACGGTTTTAATTTGTGAAAACCAAAAAATAGGTTCGGCGGTCGGTTACGCGTAGGGGAAGGGTTAGCACCCCCACAACGCCAAAAAATTGGTACCTTATTGATTTCAAAAACGTTTTCAAAATTGAGTTTGCAAGTTTACAAAAGCTTCGATTTTATTTGTCCGTTTAATGAATATAAATCTATTTTAACGGCCTTATCGCTCTAGAAATGAACCACAATCACCGCCAACTCTTCTGGCGCTAACCCGTCATTCCCGTTTGATAAGACACAACATTAATTAAGTTTCACATTTTAAATAAACACAAAAAATTTGTTCGTTGAAGATTTTATTTATTCTAAGTTGAAGTTTATTGATCCTATGGATTTCTACATTTTTTATTTCTATTTAAGGGTTTGAATTTTATTAAGTGTATTTTATTTTTGTGAAGAGAATTTTCTCATGAAGAAATCTCTAAATTAATTTCTAATGCCAGTGCAGTGTGTGCATGACTGTGTACAGGCTGAATATGTAGAATAACGAAATAAACAAAGATGTTGTTATGATATAAGGTTGCTGCCGAGGCAGCACATTTAAGCACAATATTTTAATCATGGCAGTGAGGGCTTTAGCTTATCACAACTACTCTTCTAGGTCTGAAGTTAAGATAGGAGCAAACTAGAAAACCCCGAACCCTTGGAGTAGAGTCATTCCGTGAAGACTTTCATTCACTCATGCTAATTTGTCCGTCACTTCAAAGCTTTCAGATTCATGGACTTTGATAGCAGGGGAGTGTCCTCGCACATGATTCTTCCTAGAGCCTGTTGCGGGCAACTCTAGGGTAAAATAGCTATGTCCTTTGTTTTTACTTCTGCTACAGTGGCAGTGCTGTATTTTTTTGTTTCTTTTGCTTACCTCGGCGGCTACCTGCAATCATTGTTAGAATTTTGCAAAGAATTCTAAAAATAAACATGCAGTGTTCATAAGATATTCTAACACATTTAGCAAGTAACAAAGGTGTTTGACAGTTTTTGGCAAAAAGAAAAAAAATTCCAAGTAATTTTTCATGCTTTTCCCATATTAAGTTCAATTTTAATGTGGTGCGAAAATAAGTAATCGGCTAATATATCATAGCCACAAGTTATATAACAATTTTTTGTTCTGATTATTACTAAGGCAAGTACAATGCAACCTATATGCTCCTAAGTATGCCTAGACAAATGATGCGAGAGCTATCTCCCCAAACTCGAGATAGGCATTGCCATCAATGCACAAAATAAAATAAATACAAGAGATATATAAAGGAAAACAGAGAAAGAACAATAAAAATAAAAAAAAGAGACAGAAACGAAAAACGGAAAAAAAAAAACTAAAAGTTGACCGAGGGTTGAGAGGTGGCTTGAGTCTTTTCTGCTAAGGAGGAGGAAGAGTTGTGGTTGACGAAGTGGTAGCCGACAGAAATCTTGGTGACAGACTTAGCAGGTGAGGTTATTGCTTTCAGCGGCGGCTGAACTCTTTTTGCGAAGGATCTTGGCGACAGAAATCTTTGCTCTCTTCTGACTCTGTCTCGAAGTCCACAAGCTCGACGGCTATGATGTGTCGCTTCCTCTTCCTAGTGCCTTCCTCCGTGGGTGCTTCCGGAGGGACAATCGCCATTGGGATGTCTGCTGCTGCTGCTACCACTACTGTTTTTGGCTCCGGTGGCTGCTGCTAAATCTTCTCTAATGAGGAAGTGTTCACCGCTGTTGCTGCTATGCAGGTTGGTGAATGGTGCTGCTGATGCCTCTCGAGGGAGTTTGCCACTGTGTTCGATGCGGAGGTGGCTGAGTAAGTTTTGTAGTGCGTCGGAGAGGGAACCTGGCGGGAAGTGGCGACAGATGGCGTTCCTTGTGCTGGGGTTGCTGCTGCAAGCTCTGCAGGAAATAGGGGCAGAATGGGTCCGTCATCAGGGAATTTTTGCAGGATATAAGCCATAAAGGCTTCGTGGACTTCCCCCACGAATTTCATGAAGGTCAACTGCTGCTGTTCTATGCGCTTTATGTTGTCTATAAGTGTGTGCAGCAGTGTGAGGACTTCATTGTCTGGGGCAGCTTCAGTACTGCCGGGGGCGGCTGGAGTGTCGGGCTGAGCGGCAGAAGGTTGGCTGGGCGTTATGGGCTCTGTCTTTGGGGCCTGCATCATCTGCAGGCGAACTTGTCTGGTCCACCCTTCCTTGGCAGTCGTCAACTCATCTTTAGGATCGGTCAGAACATCAAAATTGGCGCAAAGGCCTGCGATGAGGGATGGGTAGTACAACCTGCCCTTCACCTTTTGGAAGCAATTGTGGTTCTCTGTGCATATTATTTCCCCAACGTTTATTGGCAGGTTCATCAAAATTCTATGAATGAGGGCGAGGCGTGGCCGATCAACATTAGAGTTGTGGGAAGTGGGCAGCAGGCGCCTTTTTACAAAAGTGTTCCACAGCATGGCCTCGGGAAGTAGGTGGTGGCGCTGGACAGATCCTACATGCTTACATGCTAACCACGACGTGTTGGGCCTGCAGAGTTTGGCCTTGATCATCTCATAGTCGACAGCCGTCAGTGACTACCTCCACTCCTCGTGAGGGTTGTCGTGCATATCCAGACCATAGTATTTGTTGATGACGGCAACATTCAGCTTGAATGGATCCCCGCGGACAGAGACAAATTGCTGCTCTGGGTAGGGGTGGTGGGAGTAGAATTCCCTAACCATGGTGATGTTGGCTATCTCTGGCTTCCGAGCGAACATCTCCCATCCTTTGTTGTGGATAGTTTCGAACAAGGCAGACTCTAAACCAAGGTCTCCCGTTTGCTTTGGGTAATGGAAACCTTGCTCCTCCCATATTGCCTTCTTAGAGAACTGGTCTCTGTATCTCCCCTTGTTCGCCTTGGGGAAAAATCTTTTGTAGGTGGGTTTGGGCTGTGATGCGGATGCCATGTGAAACAGTTGTATGCAACTGAAACTTTGAAAGAAAAAAAATTAGAGAGCTGTGGAAGCAAGCAGAAGATAGAAAGGAGGTGAAAGTCAGGTAAATGAATTAAGTGAGAGGGGTTTAAATAGAGGTTGTCGAGAGGTGCTGTAGCGGTAATAAATGCCCAACGGTCTAGTTGTTCTGCGCACGTTACGAGATATCTTCCCATTATTTTCAAAGTCGTTGGCAGCCATCTAGCCGTTACGTGTTGCTGCGTAGGGCTGCCACGTGTTGTCTCGGCGGTATAGTGGGCGAGCTTTTTGATGGGCCTTTTTCTTGGTCCAGCTCTTTTATTCTTAAACTTGAAATAAAAATAAAGACAAAAATAAAAGTAATCAAATAACTTCTGAAAAATAAAAATCTGAAAACTAATATAATCCTAAAAATTTAAACTCTAATCCTAATGCATAAAAATAAAATGAACATTAGGTTATGTTGGGAGGTGCATCTCCCAAACATAACCACTTCCTGAGGGTTTTGGGTTTGGCTTTTCGTCCAGGTATGTACGTCCTCTCCTCAAGTGGGTCCTATTATTCCTTTAGGTTCTGATTTGTTGGTTTCTTTAGCCTGCCCCTTGGTCAGTCATGACAACTGCTGCCCTGGCCTATTTCTATACTGATGCTGGCAGCTCTTGCATCTGGGCATCCTTCCTTCCTTTCATTTTTCTGAGAGTTGTAGCACATTCATCTTGATTCTCTGGTAGTCTACCCTCATGGTCAACTCCCCAAGTTCCACATCTATTAGCGCTCTGCCCGTGGCCAAGAATGGTCGCCCAAGGATTATAGGGGTTTTTCATCGGCCTCGCAGTCTAAGATGAGGAATTCAGCAGGAAGGATCAGGTTGCCCACCTTTACCAGGATGTCTTCAGTTTTCCCTTCGGTTGTACAAACGAATGGTCTGCAAGTTTTAGCATGACAGAGGTAGGTTTGACAGGCCCAATTCCTAGTTTATCGAAGACTGACTTGGGCATAAGGTTGTTGTTGGCTCCCAATTCACACAGTGCTTTTGTTTGGTGTTTGCTGCCTATCCTGCATGAGATAACAAAGCTGCTCGGGTCGGTCTGCTTGGGCAGCAACTTGTTGTGCAGCATGGCCATGCATTCTTCTGTGAAAGCCATTGTTTTAAACTCCCTGGTCATCTTCTTTTTAGAAACCATGTCCCTAAGATGTTTGGCATAGTTGGGCATATTCTGGATGGCTTCTATTAGTGGTATGTTTATGTGCACCTGCTTCAGAATATCCAGGAGTCTTCTAAACTGGTGTTCTTGCTTTTGCTGGTTAAGCCTTTGGGGGAAAGGTGCTGGCAAGCGGATGTCCTCTATGTGTTCCTTGCATTGGAATTTAATCTTGGGAGGATCATCTGCTTTAGGGTCGCTATCCCGTTCAGCTGTTGGGGTGGCTGGTGTTGGTGCTGCCGCGACAGGCTTTTCTTTCTGGTCTAGCTGAGTCTCTGGCTATTTCTCCACCCCGGGTTTATCCAACTGCTTCCCACATCTTTAGATATGGCCTTGCATTGTTCGTAAGTGGGTTTGGGTGCTGCCTCTGAGCTGTTGGATGTTTCTCCCATTGTCCAGTTGCTATAGATTTTTGTGAACTGCCCAAATTGGGTCTCTAGGTTTTTTATAGCAGCCTCCTGGTTGTTCATCCTCATCTCTGTCCTGTCCATAAAAGATTCATTTTTATCAATAAATTTATTAGTACGAACAATAAAATCACTAGTTCTAGTCGTGAAAGTGTGAAAGGTTGCTTCTAATGAATTATTGTTTTGTGGCTGTTGAGTTTGTTGTCTGGACTGGTTCTGTTGGTAGCCTCTCTGTAGTTATTGTGGGTTTGCAGCAGTCTTTGTGTTGCTCCAGGAGAAGTTGGGATGGTTCTTCCATCCAGGGTTGTAAGTGTTTTGGGCAGGTCTGTTGTTCCTCTCATATCCTACCATATAGTTGGCAGATGCAGTGCAGTCGGAGGAATCGTGGTTGCCCCCACACTCGCCACAGAATGGTTCTACAGTCTTTACCTCATAAGCCTTCCCAGCAGGTTTCACGATGCTCATGACCAGCTCTGTCAGCGTGTCAAGGTGGGCATTAACAGAGTCTAAGGCTTCTACCTCATTCACAGTGGTTAGCCGCCTAATGTCGCCTCGGTGGGCTGTTGGGTATTTGTAATCGTTTTTGGCGGCCTGGTACAAAAGCCTCAATGCTTCCTCTGGTGGTTTGTCAAGGATGATCCCATTGGTAGAGGCATCAAGCATCATCAGCGTTGGGTAGTTCACCCCGTTGTAGAATATTGATACATGCGTCCAAGTCGAAAGACCATGCAACGGGCAATTATTCAGCATCTGTTGGTACCGTTCCCATGCTTCATACATCGGCTCATCATCCCCTTGTCTAAAGGCTATTATCTCATTCCGCAGTCTGTTAGTGACATTTGATGGGCTGAATCGGTCCATGAAATCTTTGCACAGCTCTGTCCATGTGTTGAGCGGCCCTGCTGGCTGGTTGTTCAACCATTGTTTAGCCCTATCCCTCAGTGAATAGGGAAACAACCTTAGCCTTAGTACATCTTGATGGACTCCGTGTATTTTAAAAGCTCCGCAAATAAAGTGCCCTAATGTGCCCTGCCCAGGAATCCTCTCAAATGTTGTCGAGCATCATCAGTAGCAGTCCCTACAAAGTGCCCTAATGTGTTGATCATGTTAAACATGACAGGCTTCAGCTCGAAGTGGTCTGCCTCTAGATCAGGTTCCGTTACTTTCGGATTGAACCCTCAGAATTCATGTTCGAGATATTCTCTAGTGGTTCGAATCTGGGGCGGCCTGGGCGAAAGAGGGGGTCTTGCCGTGGTAGATCTTGCGGACCTCTAGGCGGCAAGTGTTGCAGCTCGTCCTTGCCGTTTGTGGCACCGTTGGGTGGGTCCTCGTTTACCATGCTTACCTTCGCTTTTCCCTTTTCTTCTTTGTTTTTCTCAAGGACTACAATGGTCTCCTTCTTAAGTTCTCTTGCTTGACGCTCGATATCATCGTAAAAGAAGAGTTATCCTTTTGGGCTTTCCCTGGTCATACATTGGCAAAGGCAACTGTAAAATAATTTTTTTTTTAAAGTAAGATAAAATAAAAATGTAAAGAAAAGTGCAGAAATTAAAAATGAAATTCGATGTTACCAATCCCGACAACGACGCCAAAAACTTGTAGGGCATGTAGGTGTTCCCTTTTTGTAAGAGTGCAAGTGCACACTCCAGCCAAGTTATAGTATAAAAGATGTCAAATCCCACGAGGATTGGATTGCTTGTTTTGAATTGTCGTTCCTGCACAAGGAAAAATAAATTGCACAAATAAAGTGATTGTTGAGAAGAAAAGTAAATTAAAACACAAGTAATGAAAAAAGTATTCAGGTTCTTAGAGCGGGCATGGTTATGATGCTACTTAGTGTGAAACTGCGTTGAAAATGCCAAGTTGTTTTGCGCTGCCACGATATGCTGCCTCGGCGGGTAAGGGCGGATTGAGGCTGTGACCCTTTCGATGCCGCAACGGATCTCTGGTCTTGCAACTTTCGCTATATCGGCAGGTGGAATGTAGAGAAGTCCTGGCGGCAAGTCTGGCAGATACTCCAAGTTCGGCAGAGCAATTCTGAAGTGATCCTTCCTATGTTTAGGCAAGGATTCTGTCACCACGTGATGTAGGCAATACCTAGCAATCTCAGCGTAAACCTAACACATGCAGTCGGCGTTTGGTTGCTCCTCTTAGCCACTGAAACTCGAACTTATATCTAAGTCAAATTACTCAACACCTCGACATGAGGAGACCGTACTTAATTCTTTTGTGAGTTTGACACTCTCGTGCCCGACAAATGTATTTCTTCAACTGGACTTTTGGAACTAGTTGAAGAGGTGAATAACATGAATTAAGTAAACTTGGAATATTTTATTGAAAACAAACTTGAAACCTAAACAACCGTTCTCACAACTTATTTACAACATAACCCTAAACCCAAGAGAAGTTTAGAACATGGCGGTGGCAGAAAACCCTAACTATGTCTAGAGAAAACCCAAGATGATTTGAACTAGGAGTACAATGAGTATTTATAGACAAATAGCTAGGTCTAGTCCTTCTTGAAGTAGAAGTCCTCAAAAATAGCTTTTCACATTTAATGTGACTTTAAACTCTGACTTCTTTGAGTTGAATGTGGAATTTATCACGTTGCCTTAGCCTGCAAGTAATCTTGAGATTTCACATTGGCGGCTCTGCCCGCGGCTATAGACGTCAGAAAATCAAGTGATCAGCATCGATGGAATCAGGGTTTTTTGCTCTACCAATCGCACTCCGATTCTCCAACTCCATAGTTTGATGCTGTGCGCAGCAAGGTCGGCGGCATCAACACGCGACATCTACTCGGCAGCTACTGTCTTCAGCTGGAACAACTTTAGTACATCCCCTTGGTTCGCTGCCTCAATATCACATCCTCGGCTCTTCTTTCCCTCTGTCATTCTTTAGTACCTAAAATAAAAAATACACTAAAACAATATCTCTTCTTCACCAAATAAAAGATAATCTATAAAAACAAGGTAAAGTGTAGAAATACTGTAAAATGCAATGTATGATCCTAATTATGCCTAAGATGTACTCAAGAATGGCAATAATATGAGGTAGAACGTGCATGAAATATAAGACTTGTGGACACTTTACAACGACATACCGTATCGATATGCTGATGTGGCATATCGATCCACCGTATCGGTACGGTTTTCATATCGTATCAATGCGCGTGACTATTTCGATACAGTTAATACTGTATCGAAGCTCATTTTGCTAGAAATACATTTTTGAACTGAATGGAGTTTAAAAATTGGATTTTAATCGATCCTAAATGCATGTGTATGATGAATGAGCAAAGTTTATGGACTAACATAATCCCCCTGACAACAAGCATAGATGCATCAAGTAGCAAAATTACATAAACATGATCATCATTCAAATTCAAGAAAAATTTTGACACTTAAGGGCTCTAAAGGGTCAAGATAGGGTAGTTAGACCTAACTCTCTCCTAAGAGTCCAAAATCGCTCTTTGTCTAATGGTTTTGTAAAGATATCTTCTAGTTGGTTTGAGGTATCAACATACTCTAGAACAACATCACTCTTTAAGACATGATCCTAATAAAATGATGTCTTATCTCTATGTGCTTGGTTCTAGAATGTTGGATGGGATTCTTAGTGAGACATATGGCACTAGGGTTGTCACACTTAAGTGGTATGATACCTACATCAATTCCATAGTATAGAAGTTGTTGCTTCATCCAAAGGACTTGAGCACAACAACTTCCGGCCGATATATATTTCGCTTCAGTGGTAGATAGAGCTACACTATTTTGTTTCTTAGAGAACCAAGAAATGAGCATACTACCTAGGAATTGACAAGTGTCGGAGGTACTTTTTCTATCTAGCTTACAACCCTCATAATCCGCATTGGAATAAGCATGTAGGTTAAAGAAAGATTCTCTAGGATACCAAAGGCCGAAACAAGGTGTGTCTTTAAGGTATCTAAAGATTCTCTCAATGGCTACAAGGTGTGATTCTCTAGGACTAGCTTGTAACCTAGCACACAAGCAAACACTAAACATAATGTCAGGTCTACTTGCAGTAAGGTAAATCAAAGAACTAATCATTGAACGATAAAGCTTAGAATCAACACACTTGCCTCCTTCATCTTTGTCAAGCTTAATTTATGGAGCTCATTGGAGTGGCTTGAGGCTTCACATTCTCCAAGCCAAACTTCTTGAGCATATCCTTGACGTACTTAGATTGATTGATGAAGATGCCATACTTCCTTTGCTTGATTTGGAGCCCCAAGAAGAATGAGAGCTCCCCATCATGCTCATCTCAAACTCACCTTACATTAGCTTAGAAAATTCGAGGCGATAAAACTCATTAGTAGAATCAAAGATTATACCATCAACATAAATTCGTACTACTAAGATGTCATTGCCATTTCTTTTATTGAAAATTGTAGTGTCCATCTTACCTTTTTCAAAACCTTTTTCAACCAAAAAGTTTGAAAGCCTTTCATACCAAGCTCTAGGAGCTTGTTTTAAACCATATTAAGCTTTGGTTAATTTAAAAACACGGTTTGGAAAAATTGGATCTTCAAAATTGGTGGTAGTTCAACATACACTTATTCATTAATAAAATCATTTAAAAATGCACTTTTAAAATCCATTTGAAAAATCTTGAATTCATGATAGCATGAAAATGCAAGAAGCATCCTAATGGCTTCCATTCTAGCTACGGGTGCATAGGTTTCATCAAAATCGATTCCCTCTTCTTGAGTATAACCTTGAGCAATAAGTCTAGCCTTGTTCCTCACTATGTTACCACTCTTATCTAGTTTGTTTCTAAAGACTCATTTTGTTCATATAGTAGACTTATTACTAGGCCTATCAACTAATGTCCAAACTTTACTCCTCTCAAATTGATTAAGCTCTTCTTGCATGACCAATATCCAAAAATCATCTTTTAATGCTTCTTTGATATTTTTATGTTCAATAAATGTAATGAATGCAACATTATTAAGCAATTTAAGAGAGGATCTAGTGGTTACCCCCTTGGAAGGATCACCCAAGATTTCATCATCTTTGACATAGTTGAGTTCCTTTGGGTAGCTCACTTCCTTTTCACCAAGATTCATGTCCTTCAAGGATTCTATGAGAGGATCTTGTACTTCTTCTTCTTTGGTTGGAACCTCATCCACCTTTGATGATTGTCCACCATCATTGGCTTCAACGATCCCTACATCATCATCATCACAAGAATCCTTCCTCGGAAGGAGGTTATCATCGAAAACCACATTATAGACTCTTCTACAACTAAGGTTCTTTTGTTAAAAACTTGATAGGCTTTAGCGTTTAAATAATAACCTAAGAAAATAGCTTCATCATTTTTTGCATCAAATTTACCTAAATGATATTTTCCATTGTTTAAGACAAAACACTTGTATCCAAAATGATGAAAATAGTTAATGTTAGGCTTCTTTGATTTTAAAATCTCTCAAAGAGTTTTATTTAAAATTGGCATAATCATTACTGAATTTATAATATAACAAGCGGTGTTTGTGGCTTCCGCCTAAAAATACATTGGTAAATTGTTTTCACAAAACATTGTTCTAGCCATTTCTTCTAAAGTATGGTTTTTCCTCTCAACTACACTATATTGTTGAGGAGTGCGAGGTGGGAAAAATTGTGGCTAATACCATTAATGTTACAAAAATCCTCAAAACCTAGATTTTGAAATTTGATTCCATGATCACTTCAAATATGAGAAATGTTTTGAACAATGTCATTTTGAGTAATTTTTGAAAATGTGATGAATTTTTCTAATGCCTCATCTTTTGTACTTAAAAAGATAGCCCAAGTGTATCGAGAGAAGTCATCAATTAAAACATATGTATATAATTTTTCACCCAAGCTAGTTGTCTTAGTAGGCCCAAAGAGATCCATATGAATCAATTGTAATACCCTACTAGTTGAAACGTCATTGATGGATTTAAATGAAGTTCGTTTTTGTTTACCCTTAGCACAAACATCACAAATTCTATCTAAGGAAAATTTTAGCTTAGGTAAACCTCTAATTAGATTTTGGGAAACCAATTTCTCTAAAACACTTATGCTAGCATGTCCTAGTTTCATATGCCATAATCATGCATCATTTTCATTTTGAGAAACTAAACATGCATGGGATGTATGAATGTCATCTAAATGCACCATGTATATGTTACCTATGCGATGACCAATGAGCATTACATTATTTGTTTTAATATTCACAATTTGCAACCATTAACATAAAAAAGAGCATCAAAACCCTTATCAAACAATTGGCTAATGTTCAACAAATTATGCTTTAGACCATTGACATATAAGACATCTTCAATGAAAATAGAAGAGAAATTACCAATGGAACCAATACCCTCAATGTGGCCTTTGGACTTGTCACCACTCCACCACTCTTTGGCTTTAGCTCCATGAAACTACTCTTGTCGCTGGTCATGTGTCTTGAGCATCCACTATCAATATACCAAGTGCTTTTCCTCGAAGCTTTGGCCTTGTAGAATGCTCCCTTATAAACAAAGATTAGTTCTTGATTTTTGGTACCCAAATCATTTTGGGTCCATGTGATTTAGCTCCCAAATACTTGGTTCCCTTAGGAATCCAAGAAGCAATAGCATGAATATTATTAGAAACTACTAGTTCCTTAGGAACCCATACATATCAAACTCTTTTACCTTTATGATGCCTTTGAGAGCTTCTTTGTTTGTAGCCATTAAAGTTCCTCTTCACATAGTTGAGTTTTTAAGAACTTGCTTTTTCAAAATCTTGTTTTCCAACTACATTAAGAGAAGCCTTAAGCTCATTCACCACTTTGTGGTGATCAACATGAACTTTTGAAAGAAGATTGTTTAAATAAACATTTTCATCTTGAAAATATTTGAAGTCATCGTGTAAAACCAAAATCTTCTTTTAAAGTTTCGAGTTGGTCTTGGAAAGGGAATCGTTTTTGGTGTTTAAATCGGAAATCATTTTCTTGTTTTTCAAAACTGATTCCTTATACTTTTCCACCAACTCATCGTCCTTTTGTAACTCATCATATGCATCTTGAAGTTCATCAAATTTGAAATTAAAAGTGGATGAGTTATAGTTTACCTTAGGATCATCATCAATAGCCATGAGACAAAGATTAGCCACTTCGTACTCCTCATCATTGGATGATTGTAACCCCCCTTGTCTCGGTCTGGATGACTGACCGGTCTGAGCAGATCACACGGGGAAAACAGAAGTGAAACCCGTTAAGGTCCCGCCTCGGTTAGCAACCCTAGAAAATTTTCTTCAATTATCTTGTCTAGATGAATCATTAAATCCTAAGTGTGAAACGAAAACGGATACAAGACAAGACTTTGCAGGCGAAACATAAGTTGACATAAATTTACCAGGCATTCTAGTTAGTTCGTTTTCTTACATACGCGCCCAGACCAAACAATAACGACTACAAACAAGGCTCACAAGAAAGCATACAACAACCTGAACCCAAGCCCAACACTTGAGGACCTTCAAAGATGCCAAAAGCCCAAATTACAGGTCTGTGTCTCGAAACAGGCTTGACCGTTTCAATACACGGGCCCCAGTTTTTAAAAGCCAGACTACTCGTACCGATACGGCCCACCCTGTTTTGTTACAAGGTCTTTTTTCACCTAGACATTCCGAAAAACGTTTCGGAACAGGCCCTCACAGTAGCCAAACCGTTTCGGTACGCGTATCGGAAAAGGGGTTCACAGTAGCCAAATCGTATCGGAACGCGTTCCGATACGGGTATCCTCGGAACCACACCCATTCCGAAAAAACCTTACTCGTTCCGAAACGCCTGTAGTCTGTGTGTTTCTAAAATCAGTTCTAAGCATCTCCAAACATCCCCAACATGCCTCAAACATCAAGAATCAAGATACAACGCGCATATACATACTCTAGAGGCATACACCCTACTTCAAGCATGTCCGAACACTTAACATACATAAAAGGGCCATCCATAAAGGAATTCAAGCATTCACCAAAATACATTACATATCAAGTCTACATGCCTTTAAACAAACACACATAGCATTCATGGAATATGGTCCTAATTCCTTCAAAACACAAAGCATTTAAGCAACGTTATAAACATGGTTTACAATCCACGACATAGAAGCATAAACATATTCAACGATGTATCATCACTCAACATGCTAGAACATCAACAAATCAAACTAAGGAGTTTGGCACCAACTCCATACAAGTCTAGCACCCCCATTGTCTAGGCATTATTACAAAGACTTAAACCATACTTGAGCTACTTGAGAACTCCGACAAGCTCCTCCCTTTCCCACTTGCCTTCCGTAACTAACGATCTTCATGTTGGAAAAAGGAGAGCGTAAGCTTGGAACCTTAGTGAGCGAAGCTCTAAAAACTCATCAATCATGCAGTTTTCAAAACACATTTCTTAAATGATAAGTAAACCATTTAAATGCACGAAAGGAAGCACAACAACACAATTACAAGGTTTGCACATGCACAACCAAAACACAGTGGGACCACACATCACCGTTCGACTAGTAGTTTTCCGATGGGACCACACATCACCTTACTCTTCTACTAGTCACTACCTATGGGACCACACATCACCGTAGTTACGACAACCATCACGTGAGGCTCGACACCAACAACGACTACACAACAATATCAATGGAAGTAAAGAAAATCCACAAACCACACATAATATCTTAACAATTGTTCACGCACCAACACTTAACAAATCAAGGCATAGTTAGTGAACTTACACTTGGGTTTAGGTTAGCCCTCAAGGCTCCACCCAAACCCCCAAGAACCCCTTTTTGAAAACAAGTCAAGTTCAAAACATTTTCACTCACCGATGAAACCCAACCGGAAGCTGAAACATCAAACTCAAGTCTCCAAATTCCCCGAAATAGTGCCTGAAGCTTCACCGATGGTTTCCATTGATTCTAGTCAATCAAAAACAATGTATTACTCAGCCAAATCATCACCAAAAAATGTCACAACCACAAGCTACTACCACAAGCCAAACTTTTACAATTTCAAACCAAAGCCAATACCATAAACCCCATTTTCGTACTCCCATCAAACCCAACAGAAAACTACTAATTCCAACACCCAAAACACCTTCAAAACATCTCCATAACATTGTTATAACATCAGCCCCACTCTCCAATACAAAACCACACTAAAAACCCAAGTTTTGACACTTTTAAAATACCCCAAAACCCAACTTCGGGATTTTTGATAAAAAATCCTTCATTTCGAGATATAATGTACCTTAGGGCAAGATTAGTTCAAAATTAACTCTACAAATCAAAAACAAATTAAGAAGTCATTAAAGTTTCATACTTTTCTTCAAACTCTGAAATCTTGAAAAATCTCTACAATGGTATTTTTCAAAAACTAAAACCATCAATGTGCTAGGAATGAAGAGTACAAGTCAAAATGGTCTTACCTCATTGAAATCACTTGAAATTATGAAGGAAATGAATGGAATAGTATTTGGGGTTTTGGAGAGAAAGGCACAGCGATCGGAAATCATTTAGGGACTCAATTGCATAAATTGCATGTTTAGGGACCAAAATGTAATTTATAGAAATTATAAGGACTTTGCAGATTTTAAGTTTACCAATATGAAATTAGTCATATTACATGCTTCTCTGTCAAATATCAACTTAAAAGGACATTCCAAGCTCAAGCAATTGCATCCACAACATTCAGGACTAAAATGTAAAACATTGCAACTTAAAACAATTCAAAAACTTCAACCAACGGTCAACCGTTCCGAAACACCAATCCCTCGTACCGAAACTGTGAAACCGATATTTTAATTTTTGGTATAATTAAAGAACTTAAGGACTAAATTGAAAATGTGAAAATGAATTTTTAAGTCCTCAAACATCCCTATATCATTTAAAGAATATGCCTAAGTTAAAAACTAAGTTTATCAAATATTTTCTAAGTGTTCTTAAAGCCAAAACAATGATTTTTGAGTCTCTATTTCGAAACGGCCTAAGGCGTTTCGAAACAGTTTTGAAATTGTCAACCCATGTTTCAAAACGGGTATCGAAACGATTTCAACACTGCCAACCCGTGTTTCGAAACAAGTATCGAAACAGCTTTAGAACATAGAGAAACCGTATCGAAACGACATTCAATGTTTCGAAACGGTTCTTAAATCGATTTGAAAAATATGACCGTTGAATGTTTTAACTGATTTTTAACAAATTGTTAAGGCGTATCAAAACGATTTCAAGCCATTTCGATACGACCCTTGACAGTGGCAAAACGTTTCGAAACAAGTTTCGAAACGACTCTTAGCATATCGAAACTGGTCTGACCGTTTCGATACGGGCTCTTTAATGCACCCCAACGGCTCTTTCTATTTTGGTATGTTTCGAAACAGGGTCGGGCATTTCGAAACGGTTGGTTGCAGACTGCATTTATGGAGGGGAGATAACACCCCCAACGGCTCTATTGATGATTGCAACAACCACAACGGCTAGAATTCAATGAGAAGGTATAAAAGGGACCTCTAAAAGCTTCAGCAACAACTATTGATCCTAAAGCAAACATCCGAACATCAAATCCAAGCATTTGTGCCCAAATCCCATTATTGTCTAGAAACCCCAATTGTATTTTTCATTCTTATCATTTCAATTGGGTTGAGTGCTTGTAATTGGGCTAGTTTATGTATTGAGAGATACTTGTTTAGCCAACAAATTCTTTGTTTTAATTGTGTGAGGATTGGGTCAAATTTTGGGTAGAATTTTTGACTGAAAATTGTAAGGGTTACCTCCTTAGCCTAGAAAAGGGGAAGAGCAATTAGTGGAATTGTTGCAAATCCTTAGAGAAGCTAAGGTAGTGGATGTAGAGTTCATTTGGAACTTGAACCACTCTAAAATTCCTTGTCTACATTTTTAATTTGCAATTTCCACCACCTAGAACCTTAAAAATCCAATTCACCCCCCTCTTGGTTCATTTCGATCATTCGATCCACTCAACAGAAATGTCGTACTGAAACGATGATGACCGTTTCGGTACTCGGGTGTGTTCCGAGACCGGTATCGAAATAGGTCTCACCAGTAGCCAAACTGTCCCGAAACACCTTCAGTCGTTCCAAAACACTATGGCCGTTACAGTCCCCCATTTCGAAATAGTGGAGGGTGTTTCGATAGTCTTTGCCCAGTGACAGTAGAAATTGCTGGTTTTTCATCTTTTAAACCATTCAAACATGCTTCAAAGAGCATCAAATCATACCAGCAACTCATTTTGATACTAAGGAACATATTTAAGACCTTTGAGCTAGAGCATGGCATCAACCACAAAAACATTCAATCTAAAGGCATGCTTCCTAGTCACAAAACCAAATATAAGCTCTCAAACCTCAAACCAACCAATAGGAACATTTACAACCCATAAATGCCAACACAAACATGCCACAAACTTAGGGAGTTCAAACACATCTCCCAAATACAACCTTGGTGTCCCATTGCCAAATATCAAAACTAAAGTGTATAAAAACATCACCATACATGAGCTTTGTACTTTCTTGGATGTTCTTAACCCTCTTGCTGCCCGAAACACCTCAATTATCTGCATTATTGGTAAAATAGAGTGTAAGCACAATTGCTTAGCGAGACATGCTCTAAGGAAAACCAACACAATAATGCATATTTCAAAACACTTTCTCAAAAGCCTTTTTGTACAACATGGTCATTCTATCTCATGCTTGAAAACCATTTCAAAGCAACTCTTCATTGAAAACACATGTACCTCAATTCTATCTCATGCATTTAAACCAATGCAAATCTCATGGTAAAGTCATACACATGCTTGTGAAAACCAAAGCATTTCATATACAAATCTCATATGCATTTCTCATAGCATAAATCATCTCAACAATAGGTACATGTGAATCAAAAACATTTTCATATATTATATTGGCATTTCACATCTCATTACTACTCGGATATGCGGACAACATTCTCTAACCACTAGACGATTCCGGTGGAATCTCACATCACCGTACTCACTTGTCTTGTAACATAGTTTCTGATGGAATCTCACATCATCGTACTCACATGGAGGAATCTCACATCGCCACAAAGCTTGGATATTTCACCAAGTCTTACCCGATGGAATGCCCATCATCAGTTCTCTCCCTTTGGATTAAACGAAAGAGCACGTACGAATTTTTAGTTTATAGTGCACTCTCATCCTATTGATCGATCAATTATATCCGGTAAGTATCTCATCTTCTATGCCAATATATTATGTCAAAATATCATCTCACCTACTGTTTTTCATGCAACATTTCTCAAATCTTTCTCATCTTATTTAAAAACCATAACATGTGCCATGCTTTAAAACAAAAGCTCAAAACTCAACAATGCAACATGTTATCTCATGAAATCATATCAAGCATCATCTCATGCTACAAATCATGCATAAAATCAGTAGGAATTTATCTATCTCAAACCATGAGCATGTAAAAGCATTTTAGGGGCAACCACCACATATAAGAGAGCAATCTAGCCAATACTTACTTCCGGACTTGGGAAGGTGTTTCAAACCTTTCCTAAATCCCCAAACCTTGTTTCTTTGTCCCTCAAGGACTTCTAAACCATTCGCACTCACCGATTACGTTTCGCTTACTCGCCGAAACGTTATCCTCTCGGATCAACACCAAAGGCATCCGAAGATGTCTCCCATGTTTACAACACATAAGAGCAGAGGATTAATGCATCATCATGCATTGAAATCATCAGCCACACAACTAAACTCGTTGCTCTACTCAAGAACCTCATTTCGGGTACCAAACACAACCGAAATCATCTCCAAACTCTTCCAAAACAAAGCCCAGCCAAGATCTACCACTTCTAATCATTTCTAAACATCAATCAACATCAAAAACCACCACAAACTCGTCCTTATACCTCCAGCTATAATAGAACACCAAAACCACCCCAAAAACCACCATTCTAGCATACACGACTTAGGAATCCAAGCCTATTCGGGATTTGTTTGATAAAACCTCATTTATAACATCAATTAACATCCAAAATAAATTATAAAACAACCTCAAAACATAGCCTAACCATCAACCACGAAAATCATCAAGATCTCTCCAAAAACCTTGAGTTTTAAGACAATTTCTTGTTTCTAACATTAAAGCAACTCAAAAATCATTAACAAAGGATTGATAACTTCGAAATTTCAGTAAAGAACTTATCATTAGAGGAGAAGGACGATGCTTACCTCTAATGGCTGATTTCTCCTTGAATTGAGCAAGTTTTCTTGAAAATCCAATGTAAAAACAAGAGGATTTGATGAGGGAAAGATTAGGAATCAAAAAGATATTGAAATCTCATCAAAAGTAATGAAAATCAAAGGATAATTGATGGAGGAAATGTGTTTGGCTGAAAAGAAATTGAGAGAAAATGAAATGAGAAAAAATTGATAAAAGGTAGTTATGAAAAGTCAAAGATAGTTTCCCTTTTAATTAATCTTTATTTCCTCTAATTAAAACATTAATAAAATCACCCAAAATAAGGAGAAATCTGATTAAAAACATTTTGGTAAAATTAGCTCCTTAAAGATTCAAAGTTTCAATCCTTTACAAAACAGTCACTATTTAACTTTTGCAAAAACTGCGATTTGGTCACTACACCGAAATGTAGTATTTCCAAACCTTATTTTGTAAAATTGCTTTCACCATAATCATTCATATAATAAATGAGGATTTTTAGGCATTTTTCCATATTTTTAAAGCATTCTGAACTAGGTGTTCCTTAAACCTCCCTTTAAGATTCGAACTGTTCTCGATCGGTCCGATTCGGACTCTAAAACATCTAGGCCCAAATTTGGGGTATTACAGAAGGCTTAACCTGAAGCTCGACTATCAAACCACCATCCTTGGACACACTCAATCTCGCAAACATAGCTCGCAACTCAAATGCCACTTTTCTACTCAATGCATCAGCCACTACGTTTGCCTTACCCGGATGGTACTCTATCGTAAGGTCATAGTCCTTAAGAAGCTCTAACCATCTACGCTGTCTAAGGTTCAACTCCCTCTGAGACATCAAGTACTTCAAGCTCTTGTGGGTAGTGTATATGGTGCACTTCTCATGATAAAGATGGTGTCTCCCGATCTTCAAAGCGAATATTAATGTGGCTAACTCTATGTCATGGATGGGATAGTTCTTCTCGTGAACTTTCAACTGTCTCGAAGCATAAGCTACCACATTACCTTCTTGCATAAGCACACAACCTAAACCTACATATTATGCATCACTATAAACCACAAATTCTCTTCCCGGTTCAGGCTGAATTAAAATAGGAGCTTCGGTCAAAGCTTTCTTCAACTGCTCAAACGCTTGTTGTCTTGCATCTGACCACTCATATGAGACATTCTTCTGAAGCAACTTAGTCAAAGGAGCCGCTATCCTAGAAAATCCCTCGACAAATCTTCTATAATATCCTGCAAAACCTAGGAAACTGCGGATTTCTGTCACTGACTTTGGTTGTTTCCAACTCACTATGGCTTCTATCTTCTTGGGATCCACACTAATCCCCTTAGTCGAGATTATGTGACCTAGGAAGACTACCTCCCTAATCCAAAACTCACATTTGCTTAGCTTGGCATACAACTGATTCTTAAGCAAGGTCTGAAGCACTAACCGCAAATGCTCATCATGCTCCTCTTCGATCCTAGAGTATACTAAGATGTCATCTATGAACACTACCACAAACCTGTCCAAAAACTCGTGAAACACACGGTTCATCATATCCATAAAATCTGCTGGGGCGTTAGTCAACCCGAAAGGCATTACCAAGAACTCATAGTCCCCATAACGTGTACGGAAAGCTGTCTTCGGTATGTCCACATCTTTCACCTTCAACTTATAATATCCGGAAGTCAATCTTCGAAAACACTGAAGCACCTCTCAACTGATCAATCAAGTCATCTATCCTAGGCAAAGGGTATTTGTTCTTCATTGTCACTTTGTTCAACTGCCTATAATCTATACACATCCTCATACTACCGTCCTTCTTTTTTACAAACAGGACCGGAGCACCCCACGGAGAAATACTAGGCCTAATGAAACCTCTATCGGACAACTCCTGAAGCTATGTCTTCAACTCTTTTGGTGCCATTCTATACGGAGCAATAGACACTGGTGCAGAATCGGAATATGTCTCAATAGCAAACTCAACTGCTCTATCTGGAGGCAAACCCGGCAACTCTTCTGGAAACACACTCGGAAAATCACATATTTTCTTGATGTCTTGCAGTCTAACCTCACTCATATTCGGATTCATCACATAAGCCAAATAAGCATGACAACCCGAATTCAATAACTTCTGAGCTTCCAAAGCAAAAAACCATTGGACAAGAACCTAACGTTCTCACCAACTACCACAACCTCTAAGTCATCTGTAAGCCTCAAAAAGACTCTCTTGGTCCCAAAGTCAACTCTAGCTCTATGCTCTACGAGCCAATCCATGCCCAATATCACGTCAAAGCCATAGAACGGTAACTCCATCATATCAACCGGAAACACGTGGCTCTGAACCATCAAGGGACACCTCCTATACATTTTCCTAACTACCACTGTATCACCAAAAGCGCTAGTAACAATTACACCTACCTCTAACCACTTACATGGTAACCCTAATGACCTTGCGTGCTCACCCAAAATGTATGAATGTGTCGACCCCGAATCTATCAAAGAAAGCAAACTCAAAGACTGTAACGAGAAATTACATGCAATTACATCTGTGTCATTCCCAGCCTCTCGCTGAGCATATACCCTAGTCGGTTCTCCTCCCTCGGGCTGAACTGCTACTACATGAGCCAAGTTCCTTTGACCCACGTTCCTCGGCTGAAAGTTACCACGACCGCGCCCACGGCCTCTCTGATGCTCAAAACCCCTAGTTGGAGCCGGTCCGCCCCTAGCCGGGTGTGGACAGTTGCGCCTCATATGATCTCGGGAACCACAGTTCCAACATGGCCCAAAGGTACCCGTACACTTGCCCTGGTGGCGTCTATCGCATCTAGTGCACTCCGGAGTGTGTACAACAGCTCCTTGGCCCTGATGGCCCCATCTATAGTTACCACCCCTATGTCTCGAATCAGGCTGATTCCTCCTATCCCTATGCCTCTTGGAATGATCTCTATCCCAATTCACATGTCTCTTTCCGGAATTGGACCCACTAGCACGGGCACTGGAGCCTAAGTTCTGCTCAATATCCTTGGCCCTAGAGACCAAAACATCAAACTCAGTGTAGTCAAAGGCAAGCATGTAGGTCTTCACATCTCTAGTCAACCCATATCGGAAGCACTCACACCGTTCCCTCTCATTAGGAACCAACTCAGGTGCATACTGGCTTAATCTCACAAACTGAACCTCGTACTCGGACAGGATCATGTTGCCCTGAACCAAGGCGATAAACTCCCTCTTCTTCTCATCCAAATATCGAACTCCGAGATACTTCCTCTTGAAGGAATTTCTAAAGAACTCCCATGTGATATCCGCTTCGGCCATACTCGAAGTAACAGTGGTCCACCAAGTGTATGCGTCCCCCTGAAGCAAGGAGACAATGCAACACAACTTACGGGCATCTGAGCACTCCATCTGACCCAAGATGCGTGTAGTACTCTAAAGCCATGCCTCTGAACCCTCAAGAGTCAACCCACGGAACTCAACTCCACCCAAACAACGGAGCCTCTCTAGGGGTAATCATGTCCCCGCACCCTGAGGTGGTGCTGCAGCTTGCACACCGGCCAAAGCTTTCTTAAAAGCTCCGGCTATGGTCTGAATCAAATGGGTCATGTCTGCGCCCACTGGACCCTGACCCGCCTGAGCTCCCACACCCCCAACATTGGCACCGGCTTGAGGCCCATTACCATCATCTCCGACTTGTGCACCAGCCTAAGGCACGTTACCTTCGCCACCTACTCCATTACCACCCGGAGCAAGAGGCTCACCCCCAGGTGCCTGGTCACCCGCTCTAGGTCGCCCACTCGGTCTCACCATATCAAGATAGAATCTAAAACAACAAACATACAACACACAAGAAAAAAGTTAGGTTAGCAAAAGGGCAAGGACTTAGGTTCTCAAGCTCGTCAAACCAAAAACCATTTTTTGACAACATCTAACAACGGGGACATTTGACTAACCATTAACCAACAACAAGGCCACTAAAACATGCTTTCAAACACTGTACTAGCAAGCAAACTTCAAGCATACATCGCAAAACACTCACCGAGACATAGCAACAACATAACGCATACACTTACCTCACTTACCTACACGAGGTCTCCGAAACCTCAGGCTCTGATACCACAAAATGTAACCCCCTCATCCCGGTCTGGACGACTGACCGGTTCGAGTAGGTCACACGGGGAAAATCGAAGTGAAACTTGTTAAGGGCCCACCTCGGTTAGCAACCCTAGAAAATTTTCTTCAATTATCTTGTCTAGATGGATCATTAAATCCTAAGTGTGAAACGACAGCGGATACAAGACAAGACTTTGCAGACGAAACGTAAGTTGACATAAATTTACCAGGTATTCAAGTTAGTCCGTTTTCTTACATACGCGCCCAAACCAAACATTAACGACTACAAACAAGGCTCACAAGAAAGCATACAAAAACACGGACCCAAGCCCAACACTTGAGGACCTTCAAAGATGCCAAAAGCCCAAATTACAGGTCTGTGTTTCGAAACAGGCTTGCCCGTTTCGATACACGGGCACCAGTTTTTAAAAGCCAGACTACACGTACCGATACGGCCCACCTCCTTTTGGTACAAGGTCCTTTTTTGCCTAGATGTTCCGAACAGGCCCTCACAGTAGCCAAATCATTTCGGTACGCGTATCGGAACAGGGGTTCACAGTAGCCAAACCATAACGGAACGCGTTCCGATACGGGTATCCCTGGAACCACACCCGTTCTAAAACAACCTTACTCATTCCGAAACGCCTGCAGTCTGTGTGTTTCTAAAATCAGTTCTAAGCATCTCCAAACGTCCCCAACATGCCTCAAACATCAAGAATCAAGATACAACGCGCATATACATACTCTAGAGGCATACACCCTACTTCAAGCATGTCCGAACACTTAACATACATAAAAGGGCCATCCATAAAGGAATTCAAGCATTCACCAAAATATATTACATATCAAGTCTACATGCCTTTAAACAAACACACATAGCATTCATGGAATATGGTCCTAATTCCTTCAAAACACAAAGCATTTAAGCAACGTTATAAACATGGTTTACAATCCACGACAGAGAAGCATAAACATATTCAACAATGTATCATCACTCAATATGCTAGAACGTCAACAAATCAAACTAAGGAGTTTGGCACCAACTCCATACAAGTCTAGCACCCCCATTGTCCAGGCATTAATACAAAGACTTAAACCATACTTGAGCTACTTGAGAACTCCGAAAAGCTCCTCCCTTGCCCACTTGCCTTCCGTAACTCTAACGATCTGCATGTTGGAAAAAGGAGAGCGTAAGCTTGGAAGCTTTGTGAGCGAAGCTCTAAAAACTCATCAATCATGCAGTTTTCAAAACACATTTCTTAAATGATAAGTAAACCAATTAAATGCACGAAAGGAAGCACAACAACATAATTACATAGTTTGCACATGCACAACCAAAACACGGTGGCACCACACATCATCGTTCGACTAGTAGTTTTCCGATGGGACCACACATCACCTTACTCTTCTACTAGTCACTACCGGTGGGACCACACATCACCGTAGTTACGACAACCATCACGTGAGGCTCGACAGCAACAACGACTACACAACAATATCAACAGAAGTAAAGAAAATCCTAAAACCACACACAATATCTTAACAATTGTTCATGCACCAACACTTAACAAATCAAGGCATAGTTAGTGAACTTACACTTGGGTTTAGGTTAGCCCTCAAGGCTCCACCAAACCCCCAAGAACCCGTTTTTGAAAACAAATCAAGTTCAAAACATTTTCACTCACCGATGAAACCCAACCGAAAGCCGAAACACCAAACTCAAGTCTCCAAATTCCTCGGAATAGTGCCTAAAGCTTCTCCGATGGTTTCCCTTGATTATAGTCAATCAAAAACAATGTATTACTCAGTCAAATCATCACGAAACACTGTCACAACCACAAGCTTCTACCACAAGCCAAATTCTTACAATTTCAAACCAAAGTCAATACCATAAACCCCATTTTCGTACTCCCATCAAACCCAGCAGAAAACTACTAATTCTATCACCAAAAAACACCTTCAAGAACCTTCAAAACATCTCCCTAACATTGTTATAACATCAGCCCCACTCTCCAATACAAAACCACACTAAAAACCTAAGTTTTGACACTTTTAAATTACCCCTAAAACCTAATTTCGGGATTTTTGATAAAAACCCCTCATTTCGAGATATAATGTACCTTGGGGCAAGATTAGATCAAAACTTAACTCTACGAATCAAAAACAAATCAAGAAGTCATTAAAGTTTCATACTTTTCTTCAAACTTTGAAATCTAGAAAAATCTCTACAATGGTGTTTTTCAAAAACTAAAACCATCAATGTGCTAGGAATGAAGAGGACAAGTCAAAAATGGTCTTACCTCATTGAAATCACTTGAAATGATGAAGGAAATGAATGTAATAGTATTTGGGGTTTTGGAGAGTTTTTAGGTCGTGGAAATGAAACCAAGGAAGAAGATTAGCATATTTTTTTTCTTTCAAAAAGTCTCTTTTACTCATCTTTTTCCCTTCTTTTAAATATTTACAATTTTGCCATTAATGAATTTCAAATCCTTTTTAAAAAAATCCGAAGTCTATTTTAATTAAATCGAGCCCATGACTAAAACCCGATTTACCCGAGTAACATCTGACCCCTAAACTCGGGGCGTTACAATGATGATTCTTCATCGCCCCAAGTAGCAATGTGGCCTTTGAGCTTTTTCTTCTTATCGAAGCCCTTCTTCTTGAGTTGAGGGCAATACGATCTTATGTGCCCCGACTTCTTGCACTCATAACAAATGAGTTGATCTTTCTTCACTTCTTTGTTATTGCTCTTGAAGTCTCTTCTTCTTTGAAACCTTCTTCCTCGGTTGTACTTCATGAACCAAGAGAATCTCTTGGCTATCATAGCCAATTCCTCAAATTCATCCTCGCTAGAATTGCTTTCTTCTTGAGAAGCCTTGAGAGCAATTCCCTGCTTCTTCTTTTCTACCTCTTGCTTCTCTACTCTTTCCTCTTCTCTCTTTTTTTTCTTATTCTCTTCTTTGCTTCATGATCTCATGAGTAAGGAGAGATCCCACCAACTCATCGAGCTTTAATGTCTTCAAATTCTTGGACTCGATGATTGCAGTTCTCTTCCCATCCCATGATTCGGGAAGAGAGTAAAGAAGCTTCTAGACTAGCTAGTCTTCGGGAATGATCTCACCGAAACCCTTGGGACCATTTACTATTACAGAGAACTGATCAAACATTTTCGAGACGCTCTCATCCGGCTCCATTTTGAAGTTCTCGTAACTCAAATTAAGGATCTCAATCTTGGTCTCTTTTACATCGTTGGTGCCCTCGTATGTAGTCTCTAGCTTGTCACATACTTTCTTTGCGCTTGTGCACGATGACATCTTTGCGTACTTTTCGGGTCCAAGTGCACAAAAGATGATGTGAAGAGCCTTGTCATTCACTTGAAGCCTCCTACGATCTTCATCAGTCATCTCCGCTCTTGTCTACGAAATGAGCCTTCATTCTTCATCTCTCTTTATATGAATGGTTGGTCCATCTTCCACCACATCCCAAAGGACGTAGTCATTTGACTTGATGAAGAACCTCATTCTATTCTTCCAATAAGGATAGTTATCCCCATTGAAATAAGGCGACTTGGTGATCGATTGTGACTCAAAGAGGTTTTGGTCGGAGGTAGACGTTATGGCTTGATTTGTGGTCGATTGATCTTCTTCTAGGATCTCTTCTTGTGTATGAGAGTCCCTCAAAGAGTTAGGCTCTGATACCAATTGTTGAGTGGATCAATCGAATCAAAATTGGTCAAGAGGGGGTGAATTGGCTTTTTAAAGTAGAAGGGAGCAAATTTAAAATGTGAAAAATTAAAGACAAGGCAATTTATTGTGGTTCAAGCTTTGGACAAGCTCTACATCCACTACCTTAACTCCCACTAAGGATTTTGAACAATATCCACTAGATATTCTTCCTCTTTTCTAGGCTTAGGAGGTAACTTTTACAAATCGGTTAATCTTTCTACTCAAAGATTAACTAAGACTCTCTCAATACAAAAAAGGAATGGCAATCTGAAAAATACCTCACAAGGTTGATATATTGCCCAATTACAAGTGATCACTCCCCAAACTTGAAAGAAAATGATACAATAAAAATTACACAAGTGGGGTTACAAAAATTTGACTCTTTAAGCTCAAGGGTTTGGATATATGTTTGGATTGTTGCAAATAAGTTCAATAGGTGTTGTTATGGCTTTGGAGGCTTGCTTTTATACCCTTGCATTGATTTCTAGCTGTTCTGGTGGTTGAGATCATCAATAGAGCCGTTGGGCTCTATTTTTCCCGCAATAAATGCACTTCTGCAACCTCCTGTATCGGTACAGGAACAGTCGTATCAAAACTTGTCTCAAAACAAAAAGATTCGTTGTGTACATTTAAGAGGAGCGTATCGATACACGTATAGGCGTATTGGTACATTTATAGTATAAAATAAGGTGCGTATCGATACTCAAATGTCGTATCGATACGGATTTTGCTCAATATAATCCTGAGTAAAACTTAAGCAAAAAGTGTATCGATACGCTATAAGGGAGTATCAATACGGTCCAACGACCATTTGAAAATTGTTGATTTCATAACTGACAAGCAACAACTATATTATTAAATGCAAAGATTTATCGAATCAAACCAAACCGCATGGATACGAGGACAACCGTATCGGTATGTTATGCCTTAAAAATAAACTCAATTCAAAAACCGTATCGATACAGTAACCCCGTATCGATACGGGGTTAACCGTATCAGTACACTTTAGGCGATTGAAATTTCAGTAACGTAAAACGGTATCAATACGAATAGAGCGTATCGATACGCCTTAGCGTAATTGTTTAATTTGGCTTGAAAAATACTTAGAACAAATTGTTTGGTTTAAACATTTTGACTTAAAAAGTTTTTGGTCAAATGCTTGTCAATTTTGTGAGACATTGAAATACTTAAAAATTTATTTATATTTGCTAAGAAGTCTTTAGTTAAATTTGTTATATCAAAACAAAATTAGGTTTTACATTCTAGTACTAAATGTTAGTGCCAGCGAACCACGACCAAGCGAACAACCAATTACAACCCTTTGGGAACGTACTAGCGGACCACGACCGTGCGAATGACTAATCTCGACCCTTTGCGATCTCGACATGTGAACACTACCTCAAACCACGTGATAACGCATGTGATTCATATCGACACCTGAGCCGCGACAACTCACCCAAGACATTTATCTTCCTCGATTGACACGTGCCCTCACCTCATCCAGCCCCTTATAAGAGCCATGCACCCCCAGGCAGGGACGGACCGAGGGGGGTGCTGAGGGGGGCAACCGCCCCCCCTAAAATTTTGAAAATCATATATGATTTAGAAAAATTTTAAAATTTTTCTATGTATTTTCTATTAAAAATCTATTTTCGCCCCCCTAAACTTTTATAAGTTCGCCCCTTAAAAATTTATAGGTTTGCCCCCCTTAACCTAAAGTCATGGGTCCGTCCCTGCCCCAGGGACCCCCATAACCCATGCCTAAGCTAAGAACCAAGCAAAAAGCTCTCCTCATCTCCACGGCTAATCCCTCCTTCACCACCGCTCGAGCCACCTTGCTCCTCCGTCTAAGTGTATTGCACACACATTTGATCAACAAACTTATATGAGTGTTGCACACACATGTGATCAACAAACTTATATTTTTAAATATTCGTTTCTCCTGCAATTAAAAGCTTTAAAACTAATAAAACATTGATAAAATATAACTAATATATATATATATATATATATATATAACACAAACTTAACATTTTCTTATATTTTATTTCAGAATTATTTTTTGATCTTATTTCTCAAATCATGGTTCTCTCTCATATCCCTTGTTTATTGTATTTGCAAATGAAGTACAATTAAAATATATATTAGAAGAAATCAAAATTCAATCTTCCCTCTCAATTTTTAATAGACGAATTTTCATCAATCTCGCATAATATTTTAAACACTTTTAAGCTCATAATTTATTCTAAATTAACAGTAACTTTTTACTAATTTACTCATCATTTTAGAATTTTTTTCGACTAGTTGAGTATCAAAATCTGCTATTATAATTTCATCCCATTTTCTTTTTAAGAAAATTTTAATGGAGAATTTGTCGAAAAAACTTGTTATAGATCTATATTTACTCCACGAAGTCATATAAATATACATGGTTTGATCGATAAGATTACTATTAAAATTACCTTCAATAATTGGCCCCCAAAATAAAATATCTAGTTATGTCACTATCACCGTAGACATCCCCTTTTCCTATAAAAAATAATCTCGAAATTCTAAATTTTAATCATGGACTCTAGATTTTAAATCTCTAAATTATAAACCCTAAACTAAATCTTTAACCCTTAAAATTATGGCGCTTGCAGAAACAAAATGTTTCCACCATCTCTCTCTCTCTCTCTCTCTCTCTCTCTCTCTCTCTCTCTCTCTCTCTCTCTATATATATATATATATATATATATATATATATATATATATATATATATATATATATATATATATAAAGAAAATTTTTGATCTATTATCTTGTGTAAACTTTACTTTATGTATGCTTGTCAAATTTAGGAGCTAGATGTTCAAGTTATAGTGTTTAGAATTTAGGATTTCATGTTAGAGTTTAGGGTTTATATAGTTAAAGATTTAAAATTTAAAAAAAATGTATAATTTTTTGACACATTATATATTAAAATATAATCCTATATATAAACGGTTATATGTATACACACGATTAAGCCATATTCATATATATATATATGAACCTAATGTTAATAAAAACATGACAGCAAATAAAAATATAATAAAAAATTAAATTTAAACCAAGAAAAGTATCATAATATTTTATTAGGATACCTATATTCTTTATTTTACACAAATATTTTGGCTTTTAAACCACTGTCATTCCCAATTGGCAAGACTTTAAATCCGCCGTACTATAGAAGATTCATATCCTTGTCGTGTGATGGAAATAAGTTTGACGACAGATAAATTGTATGTTTAAGGAAAATTCTAAATACAGGCCCTTAAATACAGGCTAAAAATAGGTTATTTTTTTATACCGTTAGATCAAAGAGATTACTCTAAATCATTAGATTAAGAAAAGATAACTCAATTAATCAGCTACCTCGTGCTTTTACCTCATTCATTAGAGGTCGAAAAACACAAATCTATAGAGCGGAAAAAAATCCTAAAACCCTAGGATTACGATACTCTGAAAGCGCAGAAGCATCCCATGGTATTCCAGTCAACTTGGATCTTCATATGTATCTTGCGCAGACAAAGAGTCCTTCAGACGGGGTGATGTCCGCTGGTACTTTTCTGAGGTTCCTTTGACTGAAAATGGTCAGTTTTTTTTTTAATTTTAAACTCTAGATTTTTAGGTTGCAATTCTTGGCCTCCATTCTATTTTTTTCCGTGTTTTGCTTTTGATATTGCTGTTGTTGTTCTCGGACAGATTTAATTTTAGAATACTTCAATGTAGTTAATACGTTGTTGCTTTTTGTGGAGATGAAGTTGTTTATGATGCTATTTATGTGCATGGGACTCTTACATATACTCCTCGTCTTCTCTCGATTGACTTGCAAGGTGCAACTTTTTATTTGCAAAGTTGATGTCTGCTCTATCAATCCATATTGTTAAGTTTTCACCTTAGTTCTACTAATTCTTTTAGATATAATCATAATTGGTTCCTTTTCAATTATCTAGTTTGCATGAGGTAGTGATGTCAATTTGTGTTTCCTATATATATGTTCTATTCATGAAAATTTTAATATATTGTAGGATCCCTTGGATCAGTGAGTTCAAAGGGGACGTTGTATGGCGAGGATTCTAATGCACCATCAAAAGTTGTTACTTGGTGAGATTTTTCATCTCAAGTAATTGCATTAGTTTTATGGTGTACGTTTTTCTCTTGTTTTTCGTGGTCTTTTGAGCATTACCCCTTAAAAAATAAATAAAAGTAGCAATGAAGGTATATTGCTTTTGCCTTTTTCAGTGACATTTAGATGGTCGAGTGTCGGAGTTCAATATCTGGCAGAAGCTGATTTTTTTTACTCATCATTCTTGTTCTATTTCATAAATGTTTACTGTTTCTCTTTTTGAAGAATGCTTTTCATGCAATGTAATAAACATTATGTTGTCCCAGCCTTATTTTTATTAATATTAGTAATTATGTTTTAATAATAACAAAAGCAACTACTTCTGTTTTGCATTACTACTTATGATATATGCTTATGGTTAAGACTTAAGTTTTGGAACTCTTAAAGATATATTGTGATAAATACAAATAGACTCATGTTTTATACTTTTATTACAGCGCTTTATTACCACAACTTTGTAATTAGTTACATAAAATTTACAGTTATAAGTTTTCTGAATTCCAGGGCTATGTGATTTGTCCTTGTGTGAGCTTTGCGTGAATAAGATTTATAAATGCGCTAACTTGAACGTCTTTAAAAAAAATTTGCAGGATGGGAAATATTTATACTCATGCATTTGAACCTCGAAAGAAGAATTTATTCTTGCAAAGCTTGTATCAGGAAAAGCATGCTCCTTTGATGAATGATATCAATAGTGGGGCAAATGATTCTCAAAGTGAAATTCAGGAAACATATATAGTCAGTTGTTTAGATAAAGGAGTCCAATGCTCAAATTTTGTCATTTATCTTTTTGTTGACGATATGCATATCGTAGATTATTTAGATGTGGCTATTATGTCATCGGAGTTTTCTACTATCCGATAAGTGACATGGGAATAGGAAGTGCCGCAATGCATTACCTCATGAGTTTATTCTACTATGTCAGGAAACCATGAAGAAGATGCTAGTATTGTGTGTTTGAAGTTTGTAAAATGTTGAAAAGGGAGTGGTCCTTGTATGGAACCTTCAATTGGTGTACCATTGCTGCTGCAATCTTGAATTGTTAACCCTTTGTGAAGTTTTAGTAATGTAGCTTGAGATTTTTAGGTAGCATTTTTAAACTTTTATGGTCGTATTGAATTTGAAATGTCAGAATTTTTTGTAACCTTTTAAGCTTTATAGTGATCGAGATGATCTTTCCCTACTTGTGGAAAATCGGATTACAGATTCAGATATTTGAGGATATTAATCTTTTTCAAATTTAGAAACAACAAATTCAGATAATATTTGGATTTAGATGTTAAGATTATTATTTGTTGCGGGTCCAGAGAATATAAATAGACGCCTCAAATATTCATTATCTAAATCTACATTACATATGCGAAGGGGGATTGTGAATTTGGAAATTCGAATTTAACTCTATATTATAAAATGTAAAATATGTTTGCATCTAATTAGAATCGGATCGTGATTATTTAGAATTTAATATTGGAACTAAAATTTTTGTGGAGTCAGATATTTAATATATGGTTACAATTTATGTATGTACACAAATCTTTACACTCAGTTGAGCCACTTTGACCTATGTTTGATACGTGTAAGAAATTCGGTATATACCGTTTGACTTTATTTTGAATCTGCCACACTGGTACCGAAACCACTAGGCTAGTTTCGAAACCCCTATATCAAGTTTGGCTTCATTTTGAATCTGCCACACTAGTACCGAAACTACTAGGCCAGTTTCAAAATCCCTATATCAAGTTTGGCTTTATTTTAAATCTGCTACACTGGTACCGAAACTACTAGGCAAGTTTCGAAACATCTATATCAAGTTTGGCTTTATTTTGAATCTGCCACACCAGTACCGAAACCACTAGGCTAGTTTCGAAACCCCTATAGAAAGATTGGCTTTATTTTGAATCTGCCACACTGGTACTGAAACTACTACGACAGTTTCGAAACCCCTATACAAAGTTTGGCTTTAGTTCGAATTTGCCACACTGGTACCGAAACTACTAGGCCAGTTTCGAAACCTCTATATCAAGTTTGGCTTTATTTTTGAATCTGCCACACCGGTACCGAAACCACTAGGCCAGTTTTGAAACCCCTATAGAAAGATTGGCTTTATTTTGAATCTGCCACACCGGTACCGAAACTATTAGAACAGTTGCAAAACCTCTATACAAAGTTTGGCTTTATTTTGAATATGCCACAATGGTCCTGAAACTACTAGGACAGTTTCAAAACACCTATATCAGGTTTGGCTTTATTTTGAATCTGCCACACTGGTACCGAAACACTAGGCCAGTTTCGAAACCCCTATAGAATGATTAACTTTATTTTTAATCTGCCACACTGGTACTGAAATCACTAGGCCAATTTTGAAACTTATCGTGCAGTTGGACGGGTAATAAGTTCGGCGCATACAAAAATCTTTACATAAGTTGTAAGAAATTATGTTTTATTGTAACAAATAAGGTATGTACAAAAATCCTTACAATACCATCAACCCTTTTGGTCTATGGAAACCTTTGGTAAGAAATTCGGTACAAACCTTATTTTATTACAAAGTGGTAAGAAACTGTGTACATTTTGGTAATAAGTGCGGTACATACAAAAATCCTTTCATAAGTTGTAAGAAAGTGTGTTTTATTGTAAGAAATAGGGTATATACAAAATCCCTTACAAGACCATGAGCCCTTTTGGTCTTTGGAAACTTTTGGTAAGTAATTCGGTACAAACCTTATTTTATTACAAAGTGGTCAGAAACTGTGTACATATTGGTAATAAGTTCGGTACATACAAAAATCCTTATATAAGTTGTAAGAAAGTATGTTTTATTGTAAGAAATAGGGTATGTACAAAATTCCTTACAAGACCATGCGCCCTTTTGGTCTTTGGAAACCTTTGGTAAGAAATTCGGTACAAACCTTATTTTACTACAAAGTGGTAACAAATTGTCTACATTTGGGTAATAAGTTCGGTACATACAAAAATCCTTACATAACTTGTAAGAAATTATGTTTTACTGTAACAAATACGGTATGTACAAAAATCCTTACAAGACCATTAGCCCTTTTGGTCCTTGGAAACCTTTGGTAAGAAATTCGGTACAAACCTTATTTTATTACTAAGTGGTAACTAATTGTGTACATTTTGGTTATAAGTTCGGTACATACAAAAATCCTGATAGAAGTTGTAAAAAATTATGTTTTATTGTAACAAATAGTGTATGTACAAAAATCCTTACAAGACCATGAGCCCTTTTGGTCTTTAGCAACCTTTGGTAAGAAATTCGGTACAAGCCTTATTTTATTACAAAGTGGTAACAAACTGTGTACATTTTGGTAATAAGTTCGGTACATACAAAAATCCTTACATAACTTGTAAGAAATTATGTTTTACTATAACAAATACGGTATTTACAAAAATCCTTACAAGACCATCAGCGGTTTTGGTCTTTGGAAACCTTTGGTAAGAAACTCGGTGCAAACCTTATTTTATTACAAAGTGGTAACAAGCTATGTACATTTTGTAGTAAGTTCGGCACAAACCTTATTTTATTACAAAGTGGTAACAAACTGTGTACATTTTGTTAATAAGTTCGATACATACAAAAATCCTTACAAAAGTTGTAAAAAATTATGTTTTACTGTAACAAATAGGGTATGTACAAAAATTCTTACAAGACCATGAGCCCTTTTGGTCTTTGGCAACCTTTGGTAAGAAATTCGGTGCAAACCTTATTTTATTACAAAGTGGTAACAAGCTATGTACATTTTGTAATAAGTTCGGTACATAAAAAAATCTTTACATAATTTGTAAGAAATTATGTACATTTGTACAAAATAAGGTATGTACAAAAATTCTTACAAGACTGAGCTTTGTTGGTCTTTGGTAACTTTTGGTAAGAAATTCGGTACAAACTTTTTTCTCTTACAAAGTGGTAACAAACTATGTACATGATTTATAACATACTTTGTACAAAATTTTTACTCGGTCATCGGTTTTGCCGGTATTTAACCTTGAAATAAGTGTCGTTTCCTAGAACTACCTTATGTTTCAAATATGACATTACAAAAACTTTTCTCTCATAAAATCTCAGGTGAAGGTGTTAAATTCTATTTGTGATAAAAATATATTTATACATATTGTTTGTTTAAGTCAACCAGTGACGTAGCCACATATGTGTTTGGGTGGGCATTAAATTTTTGAAATTTCATATATTTGACTTTAATTTTTTTTAATTTGTATGAATTAGTCCTTAAATTTTATTATTTGTACCCACCCTGAAATTTTGAAATTTTTATGACTTGTGCTCACCCTCAAAAATATTTTTACTTGTGCCCACCCTCAAAAAATATCTTGGATCAACCACTGAAGTCAACTATTAAATTTCATGTCATTCTTTTAGCTTGGTTTGTTCTAGATGATTCACCTATTTTATTTTTCAAAGTACCAAAACTCTTGAAAGACTTTTTGAGCTCATTGAGCTCATCTAACACCTTTTGGTGTTCAATGTTACATTGAGAAATAAGATTATTTAAATCTACATTTTCATTTTGAAAGTATTCATGTTCATCTTGTAGACCTGAAATCTTTATTATCAAATTCCAAGTTAGCTTGAGAAATTAAATCATTTTTAGCATGAAAATCCGAAATGACTCTTTTATTTTTCAAAACGGACTCCTTATACTTCTCAACTAACTCGTCATACACCTCTTGTAACTCATCATATGCTTAATGCAATTCATCATATGTAAAATCAAAAGTAGATGAGTTAGAGGTTACCATAGAAGAATCCTCCTCAAGAGCCATGAGGAAAAGATTAGCCACGTCTTGTTCCTCATCCTCGGATGACAAGTCCATCATTCTTTGAAACTTTCTACCTCGGTTGGACCTCATAAACCGTGAGAATCGCTTGGCTATCATAGCCAATTCTTCAAGATCTTCCTCCTCACTAGAAGTGCTCTCCTCATGTAGAGAAGCTTTGAGAGCCACTCCTAGCTTCTTCTTTTTTGTCTACCTCAAGCTTCTCCACTCTTCTTTCTTCTTTTCATCTTCCTTTCCTTGCTTCATGATTTCATGAGTTAGGAGAGAACCAACTAGCTCATCAAGCTTTAGTGTCTTCAAGTTCTTTACCTCGATGATAGCGGTTCTTTTCCCAACTCAAGACTCGGGAAGAGAGTAGAGTAGCTTCCGGACAAGCTTGTCCTCCGGGATGATCTCTCCAAAACCTTTTAGCCCATTGACGATGGTTAAAAAGCGATCAAACATCTTAGATACGGTTTCATCGGGCTCCATCTTGAAATTCTCATAGCTAAGATTGAGAATTCCAATCTTTGTTTCCTTCACATCGCTTGTCCCTTCATAGGTTGTCTCAAGTGTATCCCACACTTCTTTAGCACTTTCGATGGAAGAAACTTTGGAGTAGACATCCGGTCCAAAGGCACAAAACAACATGTGAAAAGACTTGTCGTTGATTTGAATCTTCTTTTGATCATCTTCACTCATTTTTATTTTTTCTTTTCGGCACAAGTCTTCCTTCATCGTCTCTCTTCAAAGGAATGATGGGACCATCCTCTATAGCATCCCAAACAAGATAATCACTTGACTTTATGAAGAGACGCATCCGATTCTTCCAAAAATGATAGTTGTCATCATTGAAGAAAGACGGTTTGGTGACTGATTGAGACTCGTACATGCTAGATCCGGAGGTAGATGCAATGGTTTGCTTTATAGATGATCACACTCTTCCTAGAATCTCCTCTTACGGTTGTTAATCCTTCAAAGAGGTAGGCTCTGATACTAATTGTTGAGTGGATCAATGGATTGATCAAAGCCAAGAGGGGGTGAATTGGGTTTTTAAAATTTTGTAGGAGAAGTGGTATGAATGAAAATGAAGAACAAGGCAATTATAGTGGTTCAAGTTCCAAATGAACTCTACATCCACTACCTTAGCTCCCACTAAGGATTTTCCAACAATTCACTAATTGATCTTCCCCTTTTCTAGGCTTAGGAGGAAACATTACAAAACCGATCAATTTTCTACCCAAAATTGACCAAACCCTCACTTGGTTACAAAGAAGAATTTAAAGGCAAGTAGGATATCTCACAATACAAGTTTGCCCCTTTTAATACAAGCACTCAACCCCAATTGAAATACAAGATAGGAATTACACTCAAGAAAAATTTGGGATTTTACAAGAATAAGAATTTTGGCACTTGAGCTTGGATTTTTTGTATAGATGTTTCTCTTGGATGCAATAGTTGTTGTTGGTCTTCAAATGACTTGTTTTTATACCTTCTCCATTAATTCTAGCCGTTTGGGTGGTTAGGGAATTGATTATAGTCATTGGAACTCTCTCTTACCACCATAAATGAACTTCTACAACTTACCGTACCGGTACTCGAGGAGGCGTATCGATACCTATCCAAAAAAAGAGTTGTTGCACAATTACAAGAGACGTGTATCGATACGCGTGTAGGCGTATCGGTACGGGTTAGGGAACCGTTTCGATATGGGTAAGACTGTATCGATACAATTTTACCTATAAAGCTCACTAGAGGAATTTGTATCGATACGGGTAAGAGCGTATCGATACTCATTAACCACCTATTTTAAAATTGGTTACCTACCAACTGACAAACAACGGTCAAAATGTTTAAGGCTTCGAATTTAAAAATTCTTTTTAACTCGTATCGATACGGGTTAGACCGTATCGGTAAACCATTCAAACTCCTTGTAATTTTATAGAGAGAGCGTGTCGATACAGATGCAATCTATTTCGATACCATGTTTCGATACGGTAAGGAGCGTATCGAAACGTGTTTCTCCAGTAGTCAAGTTTGTAAAAAAGGTATCGATATGGTAAGAAGCGTATACGCATTGACGTTTTTGAGCAATTTGGCCTTGAAACACTTAGAAAATATTTTGGTGTTTTAGTTTTTCAAACTAGAGCAAATCCTTGTTGATTTGAAAGCTTTTAGGGGACTTAAAAATTCATTTCAAGTTTTACAATTTGGTCCTTAAAACACTTTGTTATATCAAAATCAAACATAGGTTTTACAATCTCCCCCTTTTTGATATAACAAAACCAAAGCTTAAAATTTTTAAGTCTTTTGTAGAACTTTGGAAAACAACTCCCCCTTAATGTTAGCTAGGTAAATTTTAAGTTTAAGTTTTAAGTGAGCTTGCAAACTTCCCTCTCCCCCTTTTTGTTAGATCAAAAATAAGACACATAGACTATAAAGGCATAACAATAAACCAAGCAACATTGGATAAATAATCATTAAGTTCATAAATAAAGAAACATCAAACTTAAATACAAACAATAAAAAATCAAAGCATAGGTTTTTAATGGTAAACTTAATCCTAAGAACATAATTCAAAGTGCAGGAAAATAAATCCTAATATGACATGAATGAGATGCAAAGATAAATCTACTAGTCGTCTCCATCACCATCGTCTTCATCATCATCTTCATTGGCATCATCGTTCCTCCTTGATTGACGCCACTCATCATGGAAGGCCGTAAGAGAGATATTCATCAAATTGTGTTCAGCCTCAATAGATGAGATACGCTTCTCCATATTTGTCATGTGATCTTCTAGGCTTGTGAAGCGTGTATCAATGGCGGCAAACCCCGAATTCATGACTTGATCCATAGAGGCAATTCTCGTGTGTAAGCCCGTGAATTGTTCATTGAGGTAGGCCATGAGAGAATCCATGGATGGAGAAGGAGGTGCTTGAGCAGCCACGGTAGGATTTGCAATTTCTTCGGGAATGGCATCACTAGGAAGTTCGAAAAGGCTAAGGCAATTACCATTAAAGTAGTGAAACTTGCCTTGAGAAAGAGACCTCATCAATAGGATCGGTAAGGCTTGTCGGATAGTCATGAGAGCAATCAATCTCCTTCTTAGTGAAGAAATAGCTCAAAGCGGTGCCATAGGTGAATGAAGTGACAAGAGATGTATGACGATGTTGCACGAGAAAGATAATCTCCGCAAACATGATGCGAGCAAGGTTAGGATGATTTCTCTGGCGAAAGCACCGAATCCAAAAGTCATCAACTTGGCGGATGGTTGAGTATTTTCCTCCCGAAGGCCTGAACCACCAAGTGATCATCAAGTGTAGGATACGCTCTTGAGCATTTAAAACGGTCACGGAACCCCCCAAAACATGTCCAAGAGAATTTTCATCTTCGATACCCTTATCCTCAAACTTAAAAACATCACAAAGAGATTGAACATCAACGGTAATCTTTTTTCCCATGAGATAAGAGTTAACGGCAATGACAATACCTGAGGCATCGACAACACACTTGGCATTGGCATAAAATATCAAAACCAAATTTCGAAAGAAAAACCCAAGGATTTGAAGAAAATCCATAAATTTCCATTCGTGGAGCAAAGGTAGATAGACAAACTTAAAACGCTCCGAGTTGAGAAAAGGAATGACAATTACCCTCTCCGGTCGAATTTTGTAATTTTGAAACGATCGAAAGTAGTTGAGTTCGTCGAGAGTTCTAAAGCACCTTTGATAGATATGAGTCAAATTCAGGACGAGTGCCATCATCGGGATTCGATCCTTCACCAACTTCGGTTGTAGTACGCGCTCTCTTTTTAGGTGTCATAGTCTAGAGAAATTGATCAAAACAATGTGTATGCATTATTTTTCTCATTCAACCTCTGGATAAATCAATAATCAAGGTAAAAAAAATTTGAAAGGTAAAACAAAACACAAAAAGTTTGGTAAAATCTTTTGAAAGAACAAAAACAAAACAAAAAGATTTAAAAACGAAAATCACAAAGAAAATAGAAAGAAAAGGAGGTTTTTATACCTTGATATTGAGATAGGGAGGAATGGATGAAAATTTTGCACTGAATTGATGGAGAGCCTTAAGACTTGGCTTGATTTTGAAAAACCCTCAAGAGATTTTAAGTTTTGTGGTTAAAATATGAGGGTTTGAGAGGCTTTTTATAGAGGAAAATCATCTAGGGTTTTGAAATAGAAGTTTTGGTAAAAGTAAAACTCTTTTAATGCCAATAAATAGCTATCTATGCGATCGCGTATCGATACGCCTAGAGGGTGTATCGATACGGGGGTACAAAGGTAATTCCCTAAAACCACATATTAAAGAACCATATCGAAACGGATTGCATCCGTATCGAAACACTCACAACTTGTATCGAAACGAATTTAACTGTATCGATACCCGTAAGAGAGAAAACGCAATATGGAAAGCTAATGAAGTACTCGTATCGATACGCATAAGGCCGTATCGATACCCTATGCCCATAAATGCATTTTTGGTCTTTAGAACGACTAAAAGCTCGACTTTAACATCTCCTAAATGTATGCAAATGATATATGAGCAGATCAAAGCATGTTCTAATAGAAGCATACTCCCCCTAGCTACAAGCATGGTTTCTATCAAGATTAACAAAACACAAACATGCATTTTCACAAGATCAAGCAAATTTTAACCTCAAAAGAGTCCTAAAGGGTCAAGATAGGCTAGTTCGGCTTAACTCTCTCCTAAGGGACCAAAAATGCTCTTTGTCTAAAGGTTTGGTAAAAATGTCCGCTAGTTGGTTCAAGGTGTCAATATACTCTATAACCACATCTTGTTTAAAGACATGATCTCTAATGAAATGATGTCTTATCTCTATGTGTTTGGTTCTAGAGTGTTGGATGGGATTTTTGGTTAGGCATATAGCACTAGTGTTATCACACATAAGGGGTATGGTTTCTACTTTAACTCCATAATCTAAGAGTTGTTGCTTCATCCAAAGGACTTGAGCACAACAACTCCCGAAGGATATGTACTCGGCTTCGGTGGTAGATAGAGCTACACTATTTTGTTTCTTAGAGAACCAAGATATGAGCATACTACCTAAGAATTGGCAAGTGCCGGAAGTACTTTTCCTATCAATTTTACAACCCCCATAATCCGCATCCGAAAAAGCATGAAGGTTAAAGGTTGAGTCTCTAGGGTACCAAAGACCTAAACAAGGAGTATCTCTAAGGTACCTAAAGCTCCTTTTAACGCCTAAAAGATGAGACTCTCTAGGACAAGCTTGAAACCTAGCACACAAGCAAACACTAAACAATATATGTGGTCTACTTGCGGTAAGGTAAAGCAATGATCCAATCATAGAACGATAAAGCTTAGAGTCAACACACTTACCTCATTCATCTTTGTCAAGATTTGTAGATGAGCTCATTGGTGTGGCTTGAGGCTTTGCATTCTCCAAGCCAAACTTCTTGAGCATATCCTTGATGTACTTAGCTTGATTTATGAAGGTTACATCCTTCCTTTGTTTGATTTGGAGTCCCAAAAAGAATGAGAGCTCCCCCATCATGCTCATCTAAAATTCACATTGCATTAACTTAGCAAACTATTTGCAATAACATTCATTAGTAGAGCCAAAAATAATATCATCAACATATATTTGCACTACTAAGATGTCATTTTTATATCTTTTTATGAAAAGTGTAGTGTCCACCTTACATTTTTCAAAACCTTTTTCAATCAAAAAATTTGAAAGCCTTTCATACCAAGCTCTAGGAGCTTGTTTTAAACCATAAAGGGTTAGCTTAAAAGCATGATTTGAAAATTTTGAATCCTCAAAACTCGGTGGTTGTTCCACATACACTTCTTCATTTATTAAACCATTTAAAAATGCACTTTTTACATCCATTTGAAAAAGCTTGAAATCATGATAACATGCATATGCAAGCAACATCCTAATAGCTTCCATTCTAGCTACGGGTGCATAGGTTTCATCAAAATCTATTTCCTCTTCTTGAGTGTAACTTTGAGCAACTAGTCTAGATTTATTTCTCACTATGTTACCACTCTCTTCTAGTTTATTCCTAAATACCCATTTAGTTCCTATAGTAGAGTGATTACTAGGCCTTTCAACTAATGTCCATACATTACTCCTCTCAAATTGATTTAACTCATCTTGCATGACCATAATCCAAAATTTATCTTTTAATGCTTCTTTAATATTCTTAGGCTCTATGCATGAGATAAATGCAACATAATTAAGCATTTTAAGAGAAGATCGAGTAGTTACCCCCTTGGATGGATCACCCAAGATCTCACCACCTTTGACATAGTTGCACTCCCTTGGGTAGCTCACTTCCTTTTCCTCAAGAGACATGTCTTGCAATGCTTCTAGAGGAGGTTATTGTGCTTCTTCTTCTTTAGTTGGAATCTCATCCACCTTTGATGATTCTCTACCATCATTCGCTTCAATGATCCCTACATCATCATCATCACAAGAATCCTTCCTCGGAAGGAGGTTATCATCGAAAACAACATGTATAGATTCCTCTACAACTAAAGTTCTTTTGTTAAACACACGATAGGCTTTAGAGTTTAAAGAGTAACCTAGAAAAATAGCTTCATCACTTTTTGCATCAAATTTACCTAAATTGTCTTTTCCATTATTTAAAACAAAACACTTGCAACCAAAAGGATGAAAATAGCTAAAGTTAGGCTTTTAGATTTTAAAATCTCATAAGGAGTTTTCTTTAAAATGGGCCTAATCATTACTCGGTTAATAATATAGCAAGCGGTGTTAGTGGCTTTCGCCCAAAAATATTTAGGTAAATTGTTTTCACAAAGCATGGTTCTAGCCATTTCTTGTAAAGTCCTATTTTTCCTCTCAACTACCCCATTTTGTTAAGGAGTTCGAGGTGTCGAAAAATTGTGGCTAATACCATTTTCATTTAAAAACTCTTCAAAACCTAAATTTTGAAACTTGGTTCCATGATCACTTCTAATGTGTGAAATCTTAAGCTCAAGATCATTTTGAGTTATTTTTGAAAATGTGAGGAAGTTTTCTAAAGTCTCATCCTTAGTGCTTAAAAAGAGAACCCAAGTATATCTAGAGTGATCATCAACAAGCACAAAAGCATATGATGCGATCAAACATCTTAGATACGGTTTCATCGGGCTCCATCTTGAAATTCTCATAGCTAAGATTGAGAATTCCAATCTTTGTTTCCTTCACATCGCTTGTCCCTTCATAGTTTGTCTCAAGTGTATCTCACACTTCTTTAACACTTTCGATGGAAGAAACTTTGGAGTAGACATGCGGTTCAAAGGCACAAAATAGCATGTGAAGAGCCTTGTCGTTGATTTGAATCTTCTTTCAATCATCTTCACTCATTTCTATTTTTCTTTTTGGCACAAGTTTTCCTTCATCGTCTCTCTTCATCGGAATGATGGGACCATCCTCTATAGCATCCCAAACAAGATAATCACTTGACTTTATGAAGAGATGCATATGATTCTTCCAAAAAGGATAGTTGTCACTGTTGAAGAAAGATGATTTGGTGACCGATTGAGACTCGTACATGCTAGATCCGGTGGTAGATGTCATGGTTTGCTTTGTAGATGATCACACTCTTCCTAGAATCTCCTCTTACGAGTGTTAATCCTTCAAAGAGGTAGGCTCTGATACCAATTGTTGAGTGGATCAAGAGATTGATCAAAGCTCAGAGGGGGTGAATTGGGTTTTTAAAATTTTGTAAGAGAAGTGGTATGAATAAAACTGAAGAACAAGGCAATTATATTGGTTCAAGTTCCAAATGAACTCTACATCCACTACCTTAGCTCCCACTAAGGATTTTCCAACAATTCACTAATTGAACTTCCTCTTTTCTAGGCTTAGGACGAAACATTTACAAAACTGATCAATTTTCTACCCAAAATTGACCTAACCCTCAATTGGTTACAAAGAAGAATTTGAAAGCAAGTAGGATATCTCAAAATACAAGTTTGCCCCTTTTAATACAAGCACTCAACCCAAATTGAAATACAAGATAGGAATTACACTCAAGAACAATTTGGGATTTTGCTAGAATAAGAATTTTGGCACTTGAGCTTGGATTTTTTGTATAGATGTTTCCCTTGGATGCAACAGTTGGAACCCTCTCTTACCACCATAAATGCTTGGATTTTTTGTATAGATGTTGGTCTTCAAATGACTTGTTTTTATACCTTCTCCATTAATTCTAGCTGTTTGGGTGGTTAGGGAATTGATTATAGCCGTTGGAACCCTCTCTTACCACCATAAATGCACTTCTACATCCTATTGTATCGGTACTCGAGGAGGCGTATTGATACTTGTCTCAAAAAAGAAAGAGTCGTTGCACAATTACAAGAGACGCGTATCGATACACATGTAGGTGTATCAGTACGGGTTAGGGAACTGTTTCGGTACGGGTAAGATCGTATAGATACAATTTTTCCTACAAAGCTCACAGGAGGAATTCGTATCGATACGGGTAAGAGCGTATCGATACTCGTTAACCATCTCTTTAAAAATTGGTTACATACCAACTGACAAACAACGATCAAAATATTTAAGGCTTCGAATTTAAAAATTCTTTTTAAACCATATCGATATAGGTTAGACCGTATCAGTACACCATTCAAACTCCTTGTGATTTTATAGAGAGAGTGTATCGATACAGATGTAATCTGTTTCGATACCCTATTTCGATACGGTAAGGAGCGTATCAAAACGTGTTTCTCTAGTAGTCAAGTTTGTAAAAAAGGTATCGATACGTTAAGAAGCGTATCGATATGCATTGACGTTTTTGAGCAATTTGGCCTTGAAAAACTTAGAAAATATTTTAGAGTTTGAGTTTTTCAAACCAGATCAAAGCCTTGTTGATTTGAAAGCTTTTAGGGGACTTAAAAATTCATTTCAAGTTTTACAATTTGGTCCTTAAAACACTTTGTTATATCAAAATCAAACATATGTTTTACATATATATATATATATATATATTTGTAAACGAAACACCATGTAAAGTTTGGAAAATATTTTTATACACAAGAGTTTATCTTCCAATATTTTGATACACAAGAGTTTATACAAGATGTGTGCAAAATGATTAAAAATATGTATGAACAAATACTACCTAATCACCTTTAGATTATTAAAAAAAAGGTTTAGGGACTCCATTTAGAGTTTAGGGGTTTAATTGTAGGTTAAAATTTAAGTTTTACAAGTTAAAACCTAAATCCATAACCATATTACGCTAAAACCTAAAGCCTAACCCTAACACCAACCCTAAACCATAACCATGAACTATAACTTCTAACCATGAACCCTAAATTCTAAACCCCTTTAAAACCTCTAAACTAAAACTCTAAACCCTAAAATTAATGCGCTTGTGAAAACAAACAAAAATTCACCGTCTGTGTATAAGATAATAATCCTAAAAAATATCCAATTTATTTAAGAATCATAGGGGACTTCTAGAGAACAACCTTTAAATAAAAGCTAAAAAATGGCGGACCTATCTACCGGGTAAAAAGCGGTACACAAAATGTTACATGGAACGGTACATAAATTGGTACAATTTTGCAAGAGAAGAATGTACATACCTTTTTTATTACACAGTTTCACCAAGGTTCAAAATGGCTCGTGTACTTGTAGGAAATGTGTACATACACAAATTTTTATCCAAAAGCATACTTTGGTACAATATTTATAAGGAACTGCGTATATACATATATTAGTAGCAAATGTACAAAATTGGTACAAATTTGTAAGAGAAAAAAGTATATTCCTTTTTTAGTACACAATTTCATGAAGGTTCAATATGGCGCATGTACTTGTATGGAAATGTGTACATACACAATTTCTTACCGAAAAGCATACTTTGGTACATGTTTTATAAGGATTTGTGTATATACACATATTAGTAGCAAATGTACAAAAATTGGTACAAATTTGTAAGAGAAAACGGTATATACCTTTTTGATTACATTGTTTCACCAAGGTTCAAAATGGCTCATGTAGTTGCAAGGAAATGTGTACATGCACAAATGCTTACCCAAAAGCATACTTTGGTACAAGTTTTATAAAGATTTGTGTATACACACATATTAGTAGCAAATGTACACAAATTGGTACAAATTTGTAAGAGAAAACGGTATATACCTTTTTTATTACATTTTTTTCACGAAGGTTCAAAATGGCTTATGTAGTTGTAAGGAAATGTGCACATACACAATTTCTTACCCAAAAGAATACTTTGCTACAAATTTTATAAAAATTTGAGTATATACACATATTAGAACCAAATGTACACAAATTGGTACAAATTTATAAGAGAAAATGGTGTATACCTTTTTTATTACATTGTTTCACGAAGGTTCAAAATGGCTCTTGTACTTCTAAGGAAATGTGTACATACACAATATCCTACCCAAAAGCATACCTTGGTACAAGTTTTATTAGGATTTATGTATATACACTTATTAGTAGCAAATATACACAAAATGGTACAACTTTGTAAGAGAAAATGGTATATACCTTTTTTATTACACAATTTCTCCAAGGTTCAAAATGGCTCATGTACTTGTAAGGAAATGTGTACATACACAATTTCTTACCCAAAAACATACTTTCGTACAAGTTTTTATAAGGGGCATCGAAACCCCGTATACGTGGTTTCGGTGCTGGTTTGGCAGAACGGCCAAAAGTTAAAGTCCTTTATGTGGCATCGAAACCACCTATATTTGGTTTCGGTGCTGGTTGAGCAGAAATGGGGCGTATGTATAATTTTGTTAGGGTGAGAATGGATCTTGTTGTAAGGAATTGTGTACATACACAATTTACTTACAAAATATACTTTGGTATAGGTAGTACAAGGATTTATGTATATACACAAATACAAAATGGGAAAAAGTTAATGACATTGAAAGCGGCATCGAAACCACCATTTTGTGGTTCCAGTGCTTGTTTGGCAGATACAAAAATATTTGAAGGACTTCAAGAAACCCCTTATTAGTTGAAAATTAACATTTGGAGTAAGACAAAAGAATCATATGAAAATTAAGGATGAAGAATATTTAGGAAACAAAAAAATAAATTCCAAAGTTCTTCAAATACATATTAAAATAAAAAATGAAACTAAAAGAATGGCGCCTCCTCAATCCTCATCCTTACCATGGGAAACGACCTCCATGCCCTCTACCACCCATGGCACTTGGACCAGCCTCTCGTTGTGAACTGTGCTGACCAACCATCTCTGCATATGATCGCATCTCAAATTTGACTCTATAGTTGCCTAATGAACAAAATATGTATGCATAAGTATGAGCAGAAGTGCATCTTGTATAAAAGAAGAAAATGATGATAGAGAAAACCTTGAGAATGGCGGTTGAAGTTGTCGATGTCTTCTTTAGCAGCCATATAACCATAAAGTTAGCGTTGTCTGGCTAGACCATACAAGAAGTCGTGACAACGTTCCCAAGCCTCTCTATCGAAACCTTGGGCAACAAACTGGGTATGCAGACGGTGAGCATCGAAATAACCTCTTGTCCTGCTCTCAAAAATTAGAAGGCTCATCCCACGATGGCTTTGAGGACTGTAAGAATGGTGAGCCTTAACAATAGTATCATAGGAGCTTAAATAGGAAATAAGCTATTGGTTTCCCATACCAAGCCACTGAAGCAGAAAATGCAAGACATTACAAGTTAAGGAATTGTAATATTCATGAAAACATTATTCAAAAGTTATATAACTACGTTCACATTTGCATCTTGATGAAGCCTTGTGTTCATTATCATCACCATGGGTGGCCAGAGTATTTGGTGATCCTCTTCATCATCGTTTGCGGGTGGGGGCAGACAATATCAGCTTCATTCTGATCATCTCTCAAACCACTCCATTCCCCATAAGCTTAACCATGAGGAACAGCCGAAGTACCCCTTCTACGCAATTCCTCGTCCAATAGCTGAGCAAGTTGGCGATGGAGTTTGAGATTTGGTCCGCCTTTGGTTTTGGCATGTGTCACTAGGGACTGAAGGCCAAGAATCCTATGAGTGGCACCAGAACCTCCTTGACATGCTGGACACTGCCATCAAGTAGAAGGGTCATTGATTGTGTTCATTCTATCGAAGGTCTCGAAAAAATTCTTGAACCATATGCTTGTTTTGAGTGTCTCATGGCTTTGTTCCTCCTCTTTATTAGAATCAAAATAGACATCATCATCGATGTTTGATTCCGAGTCGAAATCAAGTTTCCTATTTGCCAATGGCTGAGGATTGTGACTAGAAGCTCTGCTCGAACTCATTGTATCTAAAGATATTGAATAGAATATGGTGAAGGAGAACTGATTTCAGAGCGAAGGGTTGAGTATATTGAGTAGAAGATGTTGTAAAGAGTAAAGAGAAGAGTTGTTAATATATAGGGAAATTCAGTTGGGAGGGAAAGTGAAAACTAAGGAGGGAAAGTGAGAACGAAGGCACAATGTCTGTTCATTGAAGGTACATGAACATGAAATGGTTCATGTGATTCTAGTGAAAAGACAGGAAACTGAAAAGGTTGATTCGTGCTGGGGGGTATCGAAACCAACTTTATACATGATGAACATGAAACAGTCCATGTGATTCTAGTGAAAAGACACGAAATTGAAAAGGCTAATTCGTTCTGGGGGTATCGAAACCAGCTTTATACATGATGAACATGAAACGGTTCACGTGATTCTAGTGAAAAGACATGAAACTGAAAAGGCTGATTTGTTATGAGGGGTATCGAAACTAGCTTTATACATGATGAACAGGAAACAGTTCATGTGATTACAGTGAAAAGACAGAACACTGAAAAGGCAGATTCGTTTTAGTGGGATCAAAACCATCTTAAGGGGTTTCGATACTGTATACACTTAGTAGTAGCAAATGTACACAAATTGGTACAACTTTGCAAGAGAAAAGGTATATACATTATTTTATTACACAGTTTCACGAAGGTTCAATTTTGGGTCATTTACTTGTAAGGAAATGTGTACATACACAAATTGTTAACCAAAAGCATACTTTGGTACATGATTTAGAAGGGGGCATCGAAACCACCTATATGGGGTTTCAGTGCTTTTAGTTCCAGTATGGGGCATCGAACCTAGCTCTATGGGGTTTCGGTGCTAGTTTGACCTGCAGAAAAAGTTTATACCTTTTGTATTACAACTATTTCAGCAAGGTTCAAAATGGCTCATGTACTTGTAACGAAATGTGTACATACACAATTTCATACCAAAAAACTGTCTTTGGTCCAAGTTTTATAAGGTTTTGTGTATATACATAAATTAATAGCAAGTGTACACAAATTGGTACAAATTTGTAAGAGAAAAGGTTTATACCTTTTTAGTACACAATTTCACCAAGGTTCAATATCGCGCATGTACTTGTAAAGAAATGTGTACATACACAAATTCCTACCCAAAAGCATACTTTTGTACTTGTTGTATGAGGGGCATCAAAACCACCTATATGGGGCTTCGGTGCTTCTGTTTCGAGTAGAAGGCATCGAATCCACCTCTATGGGGTTTCGGTGCTGGTTTTACCTACATAAAAAGTTTATACCTTTTGTATTACACATATTTCAGCAAGGTTCAAAATGGCTCATGTACTTGTAAGGAAATGTGTAGATACACAATTTCATAACAAAAAATTTACTTTGGTCCAAGCTTTAGAAGGTTTTGTGTATATACATAAATTAGTAGCAAATGTACACAAATTGGTGCAAATTTGTAAGCAAAAAAGGTATATACCTTTTTTACTACACAATATTGACCAATGTTCAATATGGCGCATGTAACCCCCTTAGCCCGGCCTAGACGGTTGACCCGAACTACGAAGATTACACGGGGAGAACCAAAGTCAACCCGAAAGTCAACCTTGATTAACGACCCTTTTTTCCTTTTTAGTCTTGTCTAGATGCACATTAACCTTAATCGTACCCTTGAAAAACACATACTTGAAAAGCACAACAATCGTAATGCAATAAGGGACTCAATTGCACAACATACGAAAGTTAGGGACCAAATTGTAATTTCTGGAAAGATGGATGACTTAGCTGATTTTTAAGTTACCAATGTCAAATTAATCATATTACATGCTTCCCTGTCAAATTTCACCTTAAACGGACATCTCAAACTCATGCAATTGCAAAAATGATTTTCAGGACTAAAACGTAAAGCTTGCAAACCACAAAACCATTCAAATCAGTGCCCAACGGTCATCTGTTTCGGAACAGGGTTGACCGTTCCAAAATGTGGGTTCGTTTCGAGACCTGTATCGAAACAGGGCCTGGTAGGGGCCAAAACATTTTGGAACGACCTCTACTCGTTTCGATACACGAAGGCCATTATAGGCCCCCGTTTCGAAACGCTAGTGCCCGTTCCGATATGAATTGCCCAGAAAGTGCAGAATTTGCTGGTTTAACATACATTTAACCACTCATACACATCCTAATGACTTCCTAATCATGCCAACAAGTCATCATGCATATAAGGTACATGTTTGCAACATTTAAACACATTCATGGCGTCAATTAGGGAAATCCACAAGTTTATAGGCATGCATCCTAATAACTAAACCAAACAACCATCAAAGCATCATAACAAGCACCAAAATGGCCATTTACATATCCAAATCATTTAAGGCATCATGCCACAACTAGGGAGTCCAAAACATCTCCCAAAACACATCATAGGTTCCCATTGCCAAATATCAAAAACTAATAATGTTGTGAAAAAGTCACCATACATGAGCTTAGCTTCCCCTTGGATTCTTAGCCTCCTTGCTGCCCTCAAACACCTCAATTATCTGCATTATTGGTTTAAGAGAGAGAGCGTAAGCAAAAATGCTTAGTGAGGCATGCTCTAAAGAAACAACACAATAATGCATTTTATAAAAAACACTTTTCACAAAGCCTTTTAACACATAAACATCATTATTCATGCAACCTTGCATTCTTAAACAAGCATCTCATGCTTCATTAGTACAACATGTCATATTGGCTTTCAAATGATAATCCATAACCATTTACAACATAAAACACAATCGGATACGCGGATTACAAGCGTTGTCCCATACGCTTCATACACACTACCGAACACACAACGTGGAGTTTACCGGTACAATCACAACCCCTCAACACCCGTGATGGAGTTTAACAGTACAATCACAACCCCTCAACATCACTCATCGGTAGTTGTATAACATCACTAACGAGAACACGGGACACTCAACACAAGATCCACACATGGACTTTTAACCACCATTGTGATCTTAAACATCTCGTTAGTGTACTTGGATGGAGTTTACGGTACAATTACAACCCCTCAACATCCAAGGCGACTTAATTCACGGTGCACCCAATCCTATAGCCAGCTAACTATATCTGATTCAAGTACTTTAAAACCAACACATCACTCGCCAATATACACCATTTATCATCAATAATCCACTGTTTTAAAGCATTAATCAAAGCCATTAAACCATTATGCATCACTATGCATCTAACCACATTTATTAATATCAATACAAGGATCTCTTACCTTGAGCATCCTTCAACACATGGCTTTCAAAACCAACATTAATCATGCAAAAACATGCTTTCAAAACAGAATTTAAACATGCAAATTAAATACATTGCATCCAACCATCTCATGGTTCATCCAAGAGAAAGAGTTTTCCTTAAAACTTACTCTTGAGCTTAGTTAAGTTTGTTGAGTGGATCGAAAGATCGATATGAACCAAGAGGGGGTGAATTGGAAATTTAAGGATTTTGTGGTGGAAATTGCAAATAAAAAATAATGACAAGGGATTTTAGAGTGGTTCAAGTTCCAAATGAACTCTACATCCACTACCTTAGCTTCACTAAGGATTTGCAACAATTCCACTAATTGTTCTTCCCCTTTTCTAGGCTAAGGAGGCAACCCTTACAATTTTGGTTGAATTTTCTACCCAAAATTCAACCCAATCCTCACAACAAGATAACAAAGAAATTTGTTGGCTAATAGAGTACCTCTCAATACAAATGATAGCCCAATTACAAGCACTCAACCCAATTGAACAAGATAAGAATGAAAATTACAATTGGGGTTTCTAGACAAATAGGAATTTTTGCACAATTGCTTGGATTTGATGAATAGATGTTTTCTTGAAGATCAATAGTTGTTGCTACAGCTTTTGGATGTCTCTTTTATACCTCCTCATTGATTTCTAGTCGTTTGGGTGGTTGGGAACATAAATGGAGCCGTTGGAACCCTCTCTTACAACCATAAATGCACTTCTGCAGCTATGCGTATCGATACGCGGGAAGGGGTATCGATACCTTCTTAGAAAAGAAAGAGACGTTGTGTGCAATAAATAAGGGGTATCGATACGCGCGTAAGCGTATCGGTACGGGGTATCGAAACGGTAAAGGCCATATCGATACCTTTTTCTCAACTAAACTCACTGTCGATATCCGTTTCGGTACGGGGGTTAGGCGTATCGATACGGGTCAACGACCTTTTAAAGTTTGGTTACCAACCAACTGACACCAACGGTCATATATTTTTTAAACCGACTTATATTTAAAAATTATAAAGCCCGTATCGATACGAGGGTTTGTCGTATCGGTACGCTATTCAAACTCTTTGGATTTTAACACAGGGGCGTATCGATACGAGGGTTTGCCGTATCAATACGTGTTCCGACAGTAACCAAGTTTGGCAAAAAGGTATCGATACGCTTGGTAGTGTATCGATACACTTGAACGATTTTCAATGGTTTTGCCTTGGAACACTTAGAAAATATTTTGAGTTTGAGTTTTACAAATCAGTTTTAAAGTGTTGGTGTTTTAAAACTCATTAAGGGACTTATAAAAACAATTTTAAGTTTTTCAAATTGATCCTTAAAGATCTAGTTATATCAAAATCAAACATAGGTTTTACAATCTCCCCTTTTTTGATATAACAAAACTAAAACTTAAATTTTTTTGAAAAACCTTTACAAAGTTAACTCCTTAACTCCCCCTTAATATAAGCTTGGTAATCTTTGAGTTTAAAATCAAAATATTTGAAGTGTGAGCTAGTTTCTCTCCCCCTTTTTGTTAGATCAAAAAATCTTGAGACAATTAAGTGCATAAAGAAGGCAAAGTAATAATAATAATAAGCAACATAATTTTATTCATCATAGCATCAAACTTGAAATCCAAACAAAAGCAAAAAGAAATCAAAGCATAGGTTTAATCCTAAAACAAACTTAATCCTAAGAACATAAAGCATAGGTGCATAAAATAGAAAATCCTAAATGATATGAATGATATGCAAGAAGAAACGTCTAGGCATTGTCTTCGTCATCTTCATCCTCTTCATCATCAACTCCCATAGGCTCATTATCCCGCATACTATTACGCCACTCATCATGGAAAGCGCCGATGAAAATATTCAAAGAATTGTGCCCGATTTCAAGGGATGTGAGGCGATTCTCCATACCCGTCATCCTTGTATCAAAGGTGGTTTCCATGGAAGTAAGACGAGTATTCATGTCCGTGCGCAACCCGGTAAATTGCTCATTGAGATAGGTCATGAGAGCATCCATGGAGGGTTGTGGGACTTGAAGAGCTTGAGCCTCTTCAAATACGGCGGCGGCTTCGGGAGGTAGCTCGGCAAGACGTACCCATTCACCATTAAAATATGAAAACTTTGCCCGAGCAAGAGATCGTTCATCAATGGGATCGGTGAGAGGAGTTGGGTAATCATAAGAGCAATCAATATCCTTTTTAATAAAGAAATAACTCAAAGCCGTACCATATGTAAAGGAGGTGACGAGAGTTGTGTGACGATTTTGCACGAGGTAGACGATCTCCGCGAACATAAGTCGAGCAAGATTTGGGCGCTTTTTCTCACGGAAACAACAGATCCAAAAATCATCCACTTGACGGATAGTGGAATATTTTCCTCCGGAGGGACGAAACCACTAAGACACCATCAAATTTAAGATCCGGTCTTGAGCATTTAGGGCGGTGACGGATCCACTAAGAACATGCCCTAAAGCATGCTCATTATCAATGCCAACAACTTCCCCATGAGGTAAGAGCTAATGGCAACAACTTCCCCATCACGAGAAATACATTTGGCATTAGAGTAGAAGATCAAAACCAAAAGCCGATAATAAACACCGGGAATAGAGATGAACTCCATGAAGTTCCAACGATGAAACAAAGGAAGATATTCAAACTTAAAGCGCTCCGAATTGAGAAAAGGAACGGATATTACCCTTTCGGCACGAATCTTATAATTCTCATATTGACGAAAATGAGTTAGACTCGTGTTGGTTTCAATGGATCGCTCATAGATGGTAGAGTAGTTCGGACGAGCAATCGCTCCAAGGGTGGAAGATTCACCGGCTTGAGAAACCCTTGTACGCTTTCTCGATGGTTCTTTTGGTGCCATGATCTAAAAGAGAAATTAAGCAAAAGGATTTCTTCAATTTGAGTAAAAATCAAGGTAAAAAAAATTGACAGAAAGTTGAAGAAAAGTTTTGAAAAACAAAAAATTTAAAAGAAAAGATGAAACAAAACAAAAAAATTGAAAACGAAAAAGGAAAAAGATTACCTTGATAGAACTTGGGAGATTGAAGAAAATCTAGCACAATAGATGAGAGAGAGAGCACAAAGCCTTGCTTGATTCAAAAACTCTTTTAGATTTGAGTTGAGGTGTGAAAAATATGAAGGAGGAAGGGCCTTTTTATAGGCAAAAACGGATAGGGTTAATTAGGTTTTGAAGAGTTTTAATTTAGGTAAAAGTTGAACTCATTAAAAGCAAAATTTAATGCCATCAGCGCAATCGAGTATCGATACGCCTGAGGGTGTATCGATACGGGGGTAGAATTGTCTTTTCCGCAAAAATGCCCGTTGGAAAGTCGTATCGAAACGGAGGGGTCCGTATCGAAACGACCCATATCGATACGAGATTAATCATATCGATACTCATGAAGCAAAGAGAATTCTGGGAAACAGAATGAAGAACATGTATCGATACGCGTAGAGCCGTATCGATACTGTATGCCCAGAAATGCATATTTGGTTCAAAGAACAACCAAAGGCTCGAACTTAACATCTCCTAAACGTATGCAAATGATGAATGAGCAGTTCTAAGCATATTTTAACGGAAGCATACTCCCCTCTAACTATAGGCATGGATGAAATTAGGAGTCTAAACACATAAACATGGCATTTCACAAAATCAAGCATTTTTAAGCACAAAAGAGGTCCTAAAAGGTCAAGATAGGCTAGCTAGACCTAACTCTCTCCTAAGGGACCAAAAACGCTCTTTGTCTAAGGGTTTTGTAAATATGTCCGCTAATTGATTCAAGGTGTCTACATACTCTATAACCACATCTTCCTTAAGGACACGATCTCTAATGAAATGATGCATTATTTCTATGTGTTTGGTTCTAGAGTGTTGGATGGGATTTTTTGTTAAACATATTGCACTAGTGTTGTCACATTTTAGGGGTATGGTTTCAACTTTAATTCCATAATCTAAGAGTTGTTGCTTCATCCAAAGGACTTGAGCACAACAACTCCCTAAGGATATGTACTCGGCTTCGGTGGTAGATAAGGCTACACTATTTTGTTTCTTAGAGAACCAAGATATGAGCATACTACCTAAGAATTGACAAGTTCCCGGAGTACTTTTCCTATCGATTTTGCAACCCCCATAATCCGCATCCGAGTAAGCATGAAGGTTGAAGGTAGAGTCTCTAGGGTACCAAAGACCTAAACAAGGAGTATCTCTAAGGTACCTAAAGATTCTCTTAATGGCTATAAGGTGAGACTCTCTAGGACTAGCTTGAAACCTAGCACACAAGCAAACACTAAACAAGATATCCGGTCTACTTGCGGTAAGGTAAAGCAATGATCCAATCATAGAACGATAAAGCTTAGAGTCAACACACTTACCTCCTTCATCTTTGTCAAGCTTTGTAGATGAGCTCATAAGAGTGGCTTGAGGCTTTGCATTCTCCAAGCCAAACTTCTTGAGCATATCCTTTATGTATTTTGCTTGGTTGATGAAGGTGCCATCCTTCTTTTGCTTGATTTGGAGTCCCAAAAAGAATGAGAGCTCCCCCATCATGCTCATCTCAAATTCACCTTGCATTAACTTAGCAAACTCTTGACAATGACATTCATTAGTAGAACCAAAAATAATATCATCAACATAAATTTGAACTACTAAGATGTCATTTTTATACATTTTTATAAAAAGTGTAGTGTCCACCTTACCTTTTTCAAATCCTTTTTCAATTAAAAAGTTTGAAAGCCTTTCATACCAAACTCTAGGAGCTTGTTTTAAACCATAAAGAGCTTTGGTAAGTTTGAAAACATGATTTGGAAATTTTGAGTCTTCAAAACCCGGTGGTTGTTCCACATACACTTCTTCATTTATAAAACCATTTAAAAATGCGCTTTTAACATCCATTTGAAAAAGCTTGAAATTATGATAACATGCATATGCAAGCAACATCCTAATGGCTTCCATTCTAGCTACGGGTGCATAGGTTTCATCAAAATCTATTCCCTCTTCTTGAGTGTAACCTTGTGCTACTAGTCTAGCTTTATTTCTTACAATGTTACCACTCTCATCTAGCTTGTTCCTAAAGACCCATTTAGTTCCTATTGTAGATTGATTACTAGGCCTAACAACTAATGTCCAAACGTTACTTCTCTCAAATTGATTTAACTCTTCTTGCATAGCCATAATCCAAAAGTCATCTTTCAATGCTTCTTTAATATTCTTAGGCTCTATGCATGAGATAAATGCAACATGATTCATTAATCCAAGAGAAGATCGAGTGGTTACCCTCTTGGATGGATCACCCAAGATTTCACCATCTTTGACATAGTTCAACTCCCTTGGGTAGCTCACTTCCTTTTCCTCAATAGCCAAGTCCTTCAAGGCTTCAAGAGGTGGATCTTGTGAGTCCTCTTCTTTTGTTGGAATCTCATCCTCTTTTGAAGTTTGTCCTCCATCAAAGGCATTTATGATTCCTACATCATCATCGTCACAAGAATCCTTCCTAGGAAGGAGGTTATCATCGAATACAACATGAATAGATTCTTCTACTACTAAAGTTCTTTTGTTAAATACTCGATAGGCTTAGAGGTTAAAGAGTAACCTATAAAAATAGCTTCATCACTTTTTGCATCAAATTTACCTAAGTTGTCTTTTCCATTATTTAAAACAAAACACTTCCAACCAAAAGGGTGAAAATAGCTAATGTTAGGCTTTTTGGATTTTAAAATCTCATTAGGTGTTTTCTTTAAAATTGGCCTAATCATTACTCGATTTACAATATAGCAAGCAGTGTTTGTGGCTTCCGCCCAAAAATATTTAGGTAAATTGTTTTCACAAAGCATAGTTCTAGCAATTTCTTGCAAAGTTCTATTTTTCCTCTCAACTACCCCATTTTGTTGAGTAGTTCGAGGAACCGAAAAATTATGGCTAATACCATTTTCATTTAGAAAATCTTCAAACCCCAAATTTTGAAACTCGGTTCCATGATCACTTCTAATATGTGAAATTTTTAGTTCAAGATCATTTTGGGTTAATTTTGAAATCGTGATGAATTTTTCCAAAGCCTCATCTTTAGTACTTAAAAATAGAACCCAAGTAAATCTAGAAAAATCATCAACAAGTACAAAAGCATAAGACTTACCACCCAAGCTCATAGTCCTAATTGGCCCAAATAAATCCATATGGATAAGTTGTAAGCATCTACTAGTAGAAACATCATTAATGGATTTAAAGGAAGATCTATGTTGTTTACCCTTTGAGCATGCATCACAAATTTTATCATTTGAAAATTTTATCTTGGGTAAACCTCTAACTAGATTAAGGGAGACTAGTTTTTCTAAAACACTTATGCTAGCATGTCCTAGTTTCCTATGCCACAACCATGCATCATTTTCATTTTGTGCAACTAAGCATGCATGAGATGTATGAATGTCATCTAGATGCACCATGTATATGTTCCCTATGCGATGACCTATGAGCATAATATTATTAGATTTAATGTCTACAATTTTGCATCCATTTTTATCAAATAAAACATTAAATCCTTTATCACACAATTGACTTATGCTCAATAAATTGTGTTTAAGACCATCGACATATAAGACATTTTCAATGAGAATAGTAGAGTGATTACCTATGGAGCCAATACCTTTAATGTGGCCTTTGGAGTTGTCACCAAATGTTACTACTCCTCCACTTTTTGGCTTTAGATCTATGAATCTACTCTTGTCTCCGGTCATGTGCCTCGAGCATCCACTATCAAGGTACCATGAGTTTTGACTTTGTGCTTTGGCCTTGTAGCAATGCTCCCCCAACAAGCAAAGATATTAAACTTTGGTTTTTGGTACCCAAATCATTTTGGGTCCATGAGTGTTAGCTCCCAAAACCTTGGTTCCCTTAGGAATCCAAGATGACATAGCAATAATATTATTAGATTTTACAAGTTCCTTAGGAACCCATACACTTCTAATTCTTTTTGCTCTACTATGTCTAGGATAGCTACCTTGTTTGTAGTAGTTAGTCCTTTTCTTAGGTTGGTTTGTTCTAGAGGATTCACCTATTTCATGTTTGACACTACCAACATTTTTAAAGGACTTTTTGAGCTCATTTAGCTCATTTAACACCTTTTGGTGTTCACTATTACATTGAGACAAAAGATTACTAAGATCAACATTCTCATCTTGAAATAATTTCAGTTCATCTTTTAATCCTAATATCTTTTTCTCAAATTTTGAATTAGCTTGAGTGAGTGAGTCATTTTTCTCATTTAGTTCTAAAATATTTTCTTGTTTTGAATGACCGACTCTTTAAACTTCTCAACTAATTCATCATAAACCTCTTGTAACTCATCATATGCATCATTCAATTCATCATATGAAATATCTAAAGTAGATGAGTTAGAGGTTACCAAGGAGGAATCTTCCTCAAGTGCCATGAGGCAAAGGTTAGCCACTTCTTGTTCGTCATCCTCCGATGAATCCTCATCACTCCAAGTAGCAAGCTTGGCTTTGAGCCTCTTCTTCTCAAAGCCCTTCTTCTTGAGTTGAGGGCACTCCGAACGTATGTGGCCGGGTTGTTTGCACTCAAAGCAAATGATTGGATCCCTTGCTTCTTCTTTGTTCTTGCTTTTGAAGTCCATCTTTCTTTGGATTTTTCTTCCCCGGTTGGACCTCATAAAACGTGAGAACCGTTTGGCTATCATAGCCAATTCTTCGAGTTCATCCTCCTCACTAGACGAGCTCTCTTCATGTTGTGAAGCTTTAGCTTTGAGAGCTATTCCCATCTTCTTTTTCTTCTCAACCTCAAGCTTCTCTACCCTTTTCTCTTCTTTCTTCTTCTCATCTTCCCTTCCTTGCTTCATGATCTCATGAGTAAGGAGAGAACCCACAAGCTCATCAAGCTTCAAAGTTTTCAAATTCTTAGCTTCAATGATAGCGGTTCTCTTCCCATCCCAAGACTCAGGAAGTGAATAGAGTAGCTTCCGGAAAAGATTGTCTTCCGGTATGATTTCTCCAAAACCCTTTATCCCATTGACAATAGTGGAGAAACGATCAAACATCTTTGACACAGTCTCATCGGGCTCCATCTTGAAATTTTCATAACTAAGATTGAGAATTCCAATCTTAGTTTCTTTAACATCGTTGGTGCCTTCATAAGTAGTCTCAAGAGTGTCCCACACTTCTTTGGAACTCTCGATGGATGAGACCTTTGAATAGATGTCTAGACCAAAAGAACAAAATAGCATGTGGAGAGCTTTATCATTGACTTGAATCTTTTTCCGTTCTTCTTCACTCATCTCCACTTTCTTCTTCAAAAGCATCTTGCCTTCACCATCTTGCTTCAATGGAATATAAGGGCCATCTTCAATCACATCCCACACTAGGTAGTCATTTGACTTGATGAAGAGACGCATTCTATTCTTCCAAAAAGAATAGTTATAACCATTAAAGAAGGGAGGCTTTGTTGTGGATTGAGACTCATACATGCCGGAACCAGAGGTTGAAGTCATCTCTTGATATTTTGATGATCACACTCTTCCAAGGAACTCCTCTTGTTGTAGTTAATCCTCAAAGAGGTAGGCTCTGATACCAATTGTTGAGTGGATCGAAAGATCGATATGAAACAAGAGTGGGTGAATTGGAAATTTAAGGATTTTGTGGTGGAAATTGCAAATAAAAAATAATGACAAGGGATTTTAGAGTGGTTCAAGTTCCAAATGAACTCTACATCCACTACCTTAGCTTCACTAAGGATTTGCAACAATTCCACTAATTGCTCTTCCCCTTTTCTAGGCTAAGAAGGCAACCCTTACAATTTCGGTTGAATTTTCTACCCAAAATTCAACCCAATCCTCACAACAAGATAACAAAGAAATTTGTTGGCTAATAGAGTATCTCTCAATACAAATGATAGCCCAATTACAAGCACTCAACCCAATAGAACAAGATAAGAATGAAAATTACAATTGGGGTTTCTAGACAAATAGGAATTTTTGCACAATTGCTTGGATTTGATGAATAGATGTTTTCTTGAAGATCAATAGTTGTTGTTGTAGCTTTTGGATGTCTCTTTTATACCTCCTCATTGATTTCTAGACGTTTGGGTGGTTGGGAACATAAATGGAGCCGTTGGAACCCTCTCTTACCACCATAAATGCACTTCTGCAGCTATGCGTATCGGTACGCGGGAAGGGATATCGATACATGTCTCAAAAAAGAAAGAGTCGTTGTGTGCAATAAATAAGGGGTATCGATACGCGCGTAAGCGTATCGGTACGGGGTATCGAAATGGTAAAGGCCGTATGGATACCTTTTTCTCAACTAAACTCACTGTCGATATCCGTTTCGGTACGGGGGTTAGGCGTATCGATACGGGTCAACGACCTTTTAAAGTTTGGTTACCAACCAACTGACACCAACGGTCATATATTTTTTAAACCGACTTATATTTAAAAATTATAAAGCCCGTATCGATACGAGGGTTTGTCGTATCGGTACGCTATTCAAACTCTTTGGATTTTAACACAGGGGTGTATCGATACAAGGGTTTGCCGTATCGATACGTGTTCCGATAGTAACAAAGTTTGGCAAAAAGGTATCGATACCATTGGTAGTGTATCGATACACCTGAACGATTTTCAATGGTTTTGCCTTGGAACACTTAGAAAATATTTTGAGTTTGAGTTTTACAAATCAGTTTTAAAGTGTTGGTGTTTTAAAACTTATTAAGGGACTTATAAAAACAATTTTAAGTTTTTCAAATTGATCCTTAAAGATCTAGTTATATCAAAATCAAACATAGGTTTTACAAAGTTGATTAGACTTAAACTAAGCTCCCACACCTTCAAACATTCATTACAAAGCTGGAAATCCCAACTTCACTCACCAATTCCGTTTCGCAAGCTTGTTGAAACGCCGTTCAAGCCTTCAGATCAACACCACAAGAATCCGAAGATGTCTCCCATGTTTTAAACACATCAAAGCAGAGGATTAATGCATCATCATGCATTAAAATCAACTTCCTAAACATCAATTAACATCCAAAAAGAACCTAAACTCGTCCTTATACCTCCAGCTATAACAGAACACCAAGATCACCCCAAAAACCACCATTTTCACAAGCAAAAACTTAGGAAAATCAACCTATTCGGGATTGCATTGATTAAACCTCAATTACACATCATTAAACATCCAAAATACATTAAAAACCCATCTCAAAACAGAGCCCAAACAATCATCACGAATTTCTTCAAGATTTGTTCCAAATCTTGAGTTTTAAGCCAAAATCAAGATCAAAACATTAAAATATTTTATAAAACTTAATTTAAGGATTGAGAACTTGGGAATTTCAGTAAAGAACTGAGTATTTAGAGGAGAATAACATACTTACCTCTAAATGTAGATTTCTCCTTGATTAGAGACAATTTCCTTGAAAATCCAACAAGCAAAACAATAGAATTTGATGTAGAAAGGATTAGGAATCAATTGGTGATTGAAACCTCATCATTTGGTATGAAAATCAAAAGAAATGTTGTTGTAGAAATGTGTTTGGCTGAGGGAATTTTGAGAGAAAATGAGATGAGAAAGTTTTAACAAAAGTTAGTTATGAAAAGCTAAAATATGGTTTCCCACTTTTCCTTTAATTAATTAAACATTAATTAAATCATTAAAATCTAAGAAAAATATGGAGAAATCCTTTCTTGGGTAAATTAGCTCCTTAAATATTCAAAGTTTCAATCCTTACAAAACAGTCACCACTGAACTTTTCAAAAATCGCATTTTAGTCACTATTTTAAAATGTCGCACTTCCAAACCTTATTTTGTAAAATTGATTTCACCACTCTCTTATATATATTAAAAGTGGATTTTTATATATTTTCCATATTTTTAAAGCATCCCGAACTAGGCTTTCCCTAAAACCACCTTTTATATTCAAACCGAAAATCTGGCCAGTCCGGTTCAGAACCTAAACTTCCAAGCCCAAAATTGGGGTGTTACAACTCTCCCCCCCCCCTTAAGAAATTTTGTCCTTGAAATTTACCTGGAGGAAAGAGGTGCGGAAACTGCTTCTTTATGTCATCATTTCTTTCCCACGTGGCTTCCTCAACACCACGATGCTTCCACAACACCTTTACCAAATCAATGGTCTTGCCTTGAAGAACTTTACTGTCTGAATCAAGAATTTTCACCGGCTCCTCATCATAGGTCAAGTCTGGATTCAACTCCACTTCCTCCACAGGCATAACATGCGAAGGATCCGATATATACCTCTGAAGCATAGAGACATGAAACACATCATGAATCTTTTCCAACTCTTGCGGCAACCACAACTTGTACGCAACAGGACCCACACGCTCAATCACCTCGTATGGTCCAATGTACCTAGGGCTCAACTTACCATTTCGGCCAAACCTCATCACCTTTTTCCAAGGTGAAACATTCAAAAACACACGGTCACCTACCGTATACTCAATCTCCTTACGCTTCAAATCCGCGTAAGACTTCTGTCGATCAGAAGTTGCCTTCAATCGCTCACAAATGAGCTTCACCTTCTCGGTGGTTCCTTTCAACAAAGTTTGCATTGAAACCAACTTCTGACCTGTTTCAGTCCAACAAAGAGGAGTTTTGCACTTCCTCCCGTACAAGGCTTCGTAAGGTGCCATTTGAATACTTGCCTGGTAGCTATTGTTATAAGCAAACTCCACCAAAGGCAAATGCTTCTCCCTAGAGCCTTGAAACTCAATCACACAGCACCTCAACATATCCTCCAGCACTTGGATAACACGCTCAGACTGTCCATCCGACTGTGGATGATAATAAGTACTGAAATTCAGCTGTGTACCCAATGCTTGATGCAAACATTCCCAGAAACGCGATGTAAACCTCGGATCTCGATCCGACACTATAGACTTTGGCACACCATGCAGCCGCACAATCTCAGCAATGTACAACTCTGCAAGCTTGTCCAAAGTGTACGTAGTATGCACAGGTAAGAAATGAGCACACTTCGTAAGGCGATCCACAATCACCCACACCGAATTCTTCTTCGATGGCGACAAAGGCAAACCAGACACAAAGTCCATGGTAATCCTTTCCCACTTCCACTCAGGAATCCTCAACGGTTGCAACAACCCAGAAGGAAACTGATGCTCAGCCTTAACCCGCTGGTAAACCATGCACTTGCTCACATACTCAGCAACATCTTTCTTTAATCCCACCCAATAGTATTCATCTCTAAGATCACGATACATCCTAGTACTACCAGGGTGCATAGCAAAAGGACTACTATGAGCTTTAGTCAGAATAGCACGCCTCAACTCAGCATCATTGGGCACTACTATCCGACTCCCAAGACATAGAACTCCATCATCATTAAAGCAGAAATCCGATGGTCTATCCTCAACAATATCCTGAACATGTGGCACCAAGGAATCATCCAACAGCTGCTTATCCTTTATCAACTGAACCAAGGAGGGTTTCACTTGAAATTCAGCCACAAGACCGCCATCTCGCGAAATGCTCAAGCTGGCAAACATAGCCCTCAACTCCACTGCCACTTTCCTACTCAAGGCATCCGCTACAACATTAGCTTTTCCCGGATTGTACTCGATCGTCAGATCGTAATCTTTAAGCAACTCCACCCAACGTCGTTGCCTAAGATTCAACTCTTTCTGAGACATCAGATACTTCAAACTTTTGTGATCCGTGTACACCGTACACTTCTCACCATACAGGTAATGTCTCAAAATTTTCAAAGCAAAGACCATCGCAGCTAACTCAATGTCATGCGTAGGATAATTGCGCTCATGCACCTTCAACTGGCGTGATGCATAAGCCACCACCTTACTCTCTTGCATCAACACACAACCCAAACCAACGTAGGATGCGTCACTGTACACCACAAACACTTTTCCTGATTCAGGTTGAACCAAGATAGGAGCTTGTGTCAAAGCTGCCTTCAGCTTATCAAAAGCCTGTTGTCTCGCTTCCGTCCACTCATACTTGACATCCTTCTGCAACAACTTCGTCAAAGGTGCAACAATCTTTGAAAATCCATCTACGAACCTCCGATAGTATCCTGCCAAACCTAGGAAACTACGGACTTCATGAACAGACTTAGGAGGCTTCCAATTCATCACTGCCTTAATCTTTTGAGGATTAACACGAATCCCCTCAACAGAAACCACATGACCAAGGAACACAACTTCCCTGAGCCATAACTCACACTTGCTTAGCTTAGCATAAAGCTGGTTCTCCAACAGAGCCTGCAACACAATCCTTAAATGTCCCTCATTGATATGAACCCGCTAATGTAACACGAGTCATATAGATGTTCCCGATCGTGATTCTAGTAAGAAATATTCTTTGCTACGTTTTGAACTCTGAGATATCATAAAACATACATGTGAGATGAATAACAATATAATAGAAAAATTAATGAAGAAAGGAATTGGATAGGTAATTTGGATAGTATGGTGGCTAAGGATGGAGGATGATAATCATGGAAAGGTGTAAATCAAAGGAGTGATGGGAGATGCTAAAGGCGGCGTGGATTTTTATGGTTGCAAGGATAGCAAATTGTGACCCGCTAGCTATAACGAGCTAGGAACCAACAATATACTTTGATGGAGTCGAGGTGGAGGAGTGTGGAACGTGACCCACAAGCTATAAGAGAGCTTGGAACCAACGCTATAGCAAAATGAAATGGATAGAAGACTACAAGCACAACTTGAAGCCGATAGAGTTCTCGCAAGAACAAGATGAAAGCAATCTTTCAAAGGTTTATATTCTCAAAAAAAGTGCTTACAAATGAACCTAAGGTGCCTATTTATAGTGTGGCTAGGCACCATATGAAAAGTCACACAAAGAGAGATGAATGCTCATATAAATGCTATTTAATACAAATAAATGAAATGTTTCTTTCTTATCCTTTTTGATGGATGAATTATGCTTTAAATTGAGATGTATTTAGCCTTAAATTCGTCCAAAAGGAGTGGTGACTCTTGGGCTGCTTCATTTTGCTTGCAAATGGATAAAAGAGAATGAATGTGGACATAGGATGAATGTATACATCCCACACATCCAAATCAGCTTGTCTCTTTGAATTCCTTGATGATTTTATCAATTAATTTGATGATTAAATGATATTAAACCAGCCTTCATTGCTTGCCCATTTGTGGAATATGATCAGCCTTCAAAAATGATAAATAAAGGCCTTGAATGCTGATTATTGCATGTCCCTTCTCTTGAACGTGAATGGCCTTCATTGGTTCATAATTTCAACCTTAAATAGGTGAATTATGAAGCTTAAATGCTTTGTTACTCTAAGAAGATGAACAGCCTTGAAAAGATGCAAAGAATTCAGCCTTGAATTGCCTTCAATTGCCTTGTTTGCATGAGTAAAGATGGTCATCAATGACATGTTTCCAAGTTGAAGTTGAAAAGTCTCTTTTTTAATCCACATGTCACATGAACCTAGACACACGAAGGATTTATTCAAACTTAAAATAATAGATACATGAAACAATTAAAGAGTTAGTTAATTGAGTGAACTAGTTAAATGAATGAACTAGTTTAATTAAAGAACTAACTTTATTGAATTTAACTAAATGCATGAATAAAGTAGTTTAGCGAATGATTTAAGATACAAAATTAAACTACTTCCCTAAATGAACTAAAACTATAAATGAAGTTTGAAATACTTAAATTCTCATGCAAATGCATGCATGAGCAAGGTAAGGCATTCCTCCCTTATTATTTCTTCTTTCTCACGTTCATGGCTTGTTGTAAACAAGCTTTCCATGGCTGATTAAAACTCCTTGGCCCGTGCACGTGTAATGGGGACACTTGGGTACTTCTCCGGGTCCTTGTTCTTGATGGTCATATCAGTCCCTCCCTCTTTAAAGCGATTTGTCCCCAAATCGTCACCTACATCAAAAGGAGATAAATCAGCAACATTAAAGGTTGCACTAACATTAAACTCACCTGGGAGGTCTAGTTGATAAGCATTATCATTGATCCTCTTAACTACTTGAAATGGCCCATCTCCTTGAGGCATCAATTTAGATTTCCGTTGGGCTGGAAACCTTTCTTTTCTCATGTGCAACCACACCCAATCTCCCGGCTCAAAGACAACTCTCCTTCGACCCTTGTTTGCTTGCTGCTCATATTGCTTGGTTTTCTTTTCAATATTATCCCGCACTTGTTGATGTAGTTTCTTAACAAATTCATCTTTGTTAAGTCCATCTTTATTCACAATTTGATCAGTGGGTAATGGCAATAAGTCCATCGGAGTTAATGGATTGAACCCATACACAACTTCAAAAGGAGTGTGTCCCGAGGTGGTATGGACTGATCGGTTATATGCAAACTCTACATGTGGTAAGCACTTTTCCCATGTCTTTAGATTCTTCTTAATAATGCTCCTAAGCAACGTGGAGAGTACTCGATTCACCACTTCGGTTTGGCCATCCGTTTGAGGGTGACAAGTGGTGGAAAATAGCAGCTTAGTTCCAATCTTACTCCATAGGGCTCTCCAGAAGTGGCTTAAGAACTTCACGTCTCGATCGGAAACGATAGTTCTTGGCACACCTTGTAATCTCAAGACTTCCCTGAAAAACAAGTTAGCAATATGTAAGGCATCATTAGTCTTGTTGCAAGGAATAAAATGAGCCATTTTGGAAAATCTATCCACTACAACAAAGATGGAGTCTTTGTTATTCTTTGTGCGTGGAAGCCCTAACACAAAATCCATTGAAATGTCCATCCATGGTGCTTCTGGAATAGGTAGTGGCGTGTAGAGTCCATGTGGCATGGATTTAGACATAGCCTTCTTGCAAGTGATGCAACGTTCACATAACCTCTCTACATCTCGTCTCATCTTTGGCCAATATAAATGCTCTTGAAGTATGGCCAAAGTCTTTGCTATTCCAAAATGTCCCATTAAGCCTCCTCCATGGGCTTCTTTGATAAGTAATTCACGTGTGGAACCTTGTGGAATACAAAGTCTTCCTTCCTTGAATAGGAACCCATTGTCCCTATAATAGTTTTCAAACATGCCTTTCTCACAAGCTTTGTAATTTTTTTCAAAATCAGAATCAGATTCGTATAAATCCTTAATGAAAACAAAACCCAACAACTTAGATTCTAAGGTGTTTAGAAGAGCGTACCTCCGAGACAATGCATCGGCAACTATATTCTCCTTACCTTTCTTATATTTGATGACATAGGGAAAAGATTCAAGAAACTCCACCCATTTGGCATGTCGTTTGTTGAGTTTATGTTGCCCCCGAATGTGCTTCAATGCCTCATGATCGGTGTGAATAATGAACTCCTTAGGCCATAGATAGTGTTTCCATGTTTCTATTGCGCGAACAAGGGCATACATCTCCTTATCATATGTTGGATAATTCAACGTAGCTCCACTTAATTTCTCACTGAAATATGCTATAGGACCTCCACCTTGAGATAATACCGCTCGAATTCCCACACTTGATCCATCACATTCAATTTCAAACGTTTTGTTAAAATTAGGTAAGGTAAACAAAGGGGGATGAATTAAACATTCTTTAATGTCATTAAAAGATTTCTCTTGATCTCCCCCCATAAAAAGTTAGCATTCTTCTTGATGACACTAGTTAAAGGGGCGGCAATGGTGCTGAAGTTTGGCACAAATCTCCGGTAAAAGCTTGCAAGTCCATGGAAACTCCTAACTTGGGAAATGCTTGCTGGTCGTGGCCATTCTTCAATGGCTTTAACCTTCTCTTTGTCAACCTCTAAGCCTTTAGAACTGACAACAAAACCAAGAAAGACAACTTTGTCAATACAAAATGTACACTTGTCTAAATTAGCATATAACTTCTCCTTTCTTAAAACCAACAAAACTGACCTCAAGTGTTGAACATGTTCTTCCATTGATTTACTATAGATTAAGATGTCATCAAAATAAACCACACAAAATTTACCCAAAAATGGTCTAAGAACATGGTTCATTAACCTCATGAAAGTACTTGGTGCATTAGTTAAGCCAAAAGGCATAACCAACCATTCATAGAGTCCTTGCTTTGTTTTAAATGTTGTTTTCCATTCATCACCTTCCCGCATCCTTATTTGGTGATAACCACTCTTAAGATCAATCTTAGAGAAAAGGTTAGAACCACTAAGCTCATCTAACTTATCATCTAAACGGGGAATAGGGTGACGATACTTTACCGTAATTTTGTTTACCGCTCGACAATCTACACACATGCGCCAAGTTCCATCCTTCTTTGGCACAAGTAATACCGGAACGGAACATGGGCTAAGGCTCTCCCTCACGTAGCCTTTGTCCATTAGTTCAGCCACTTGCCTTTGTAACTCTTTGGTTTCCTCAGGATTGCTTCGATAAGCTGGACGGTTAGGAATGACGGCACCGGGAATGAAATCTATTTGATGTTCAATGCCACGGATTGGTGGCAGCCCACTTGGTATCTCCTCCAGAAATAATTCATCAAATTCCTGCAACAAAGACACAATAGAAGAAGGCAAAGTGTGATCAAGTTGGTTAGTGTTCAATAAACTTTCCTTGTACACAAGTACAAGTAATTCCTTTCTCGACAACAAACACTTTCTCAACTCTCTTTCTTGGTAAAAACACTCATTTTCGCACCCTCACTTTGCTCACTCTCACTTGCTTTTACCTCCATTTTTTATTCTCTCTCTTTGGCTCTTTCAATACTTTCTCTCAAATGTATTTGGTCTTTGTGAATTTGTTTTGGTGAAAGAGGGGCTAAGGTAATCTTTCTTACTCCATGGGTGAGTGTATACCGATTGGTATATCCATCATGTATGACTTGTTTATCAAATTGCCATGGCATCCCAAGTAGTAAATGGCCAGCGTGCATCGGAACAACATCGCAAAGAACTTCATCCTTATACTTTCCAATGGAGAAAGCAACAAGAACTTGCTTGGTAACCTTGAGTTCTCCTCCGTCATTAAGCCACTGCAGCTTGTAGGGATATGGATGCTTTTTGGTTGCTAATCCAAGTTTTTCTACCATAAGAGTACTAGCAACATTAGTACAACTGCCTCAATCAATAATGACAAAGCATACCTTTCCATTAACATGGCAGCGAGTATGAAAGATATTCTCGCGTTACTCATTCCCTTCATTCGCTTGCACGCTTAGGCTCCTTTTCACAATAAGGGCCTCTCCTTCTACTGCATACTCTATATCATCACCTTCATCTTCTTGTATGGCAGCAATTTCATCTTCCTCCTCTTGTTCCGATTCAACCTCTCCATCATCACGAAGAAGCATGGTGTTGCTATTTGGGCATTGGCTTGCAATATGCCCTCTTCCCAAGCACTTGAAGCATTGTATATCTCGGGAATGGTTTGGAACATTTGGAGCCTTACCTTTGCTAGTTTCGGCAATGGCCTTGCTTCCTTTGGGTGGTGCGCCTCTTTCATTGGGTGGTATTGAAGGACTCCGTTTGTAAGAACTTTGCCCCCATCTTGATGATGCTCCCTCATAGGTTCGTGTGGAACCCTTCCGTTTAAGTTGCTTTTCCACTTTTATGGCCATATGCACCATGTCTTCGATCTCCACATAATGTTGCAACTCAATGACGGCCGCAATATTTGGGTCAAGGCCGGATAGAAATCTTGCCATGGTGGCTTCTCGATCCTCAGCAATGTTAGCTCGGATCATGGCTACTTCCATCTCTTTAAAGTAGTCCTCAACACTACGGTTGCCTTGGGTGAGATTTTGAAGCTTGTTGAACAACTCCCTATGATAGTGAGTTGGAACGAACCTCCTACGCATAACGACCTTCATCTCATTCCAAGTAGAAATTGGATTTTCGCCATTGCGTCTCCTGCTAGATGTCAACTGATCCCACCATATTAGTGCATAATCTGTAAATTCAATGGCTGCAAGTTTTACCTTCTTAAGCTCGGAGTAGTTGTGGCACTCAAAGATGTGCTCAAATTTTTTTTCCCATGCAAGATAGGCTTCAGGATCCGTTCTTCCTTGGAAATGAGGAATGGTTATTTTGATGTTGCTAAGATTATCATCAACTCTTGGCCGAGCTCTTTGGTACCTAGGTTCTTGACGCCTCAAACTTTGCTAGAAGGCTCGCTCGTCTATGAGTTCTTCGTCCACCTCTCCCTCATACTCTTCCTCGTGATCTGAGTTATGCCTTCGTTGAGATCTTTCCTCCAAATGATCTAATCATTCTTGCATCGGCCCCAACCTTTATTGCAACAACCTGTCCATCTCTCGGATAATATCTTGAAGATTGGAGTTAGTTGCATCTACGTTAACATTATTACTTCCTCCAACGGAGTTTCTCACGGAATTTTGAGACATTATTAGTAACAAAAATAAAAAAATTAAAACCTCATAAACACAAAACCTCACCTATTCCACTCCAAGAAAAATGCACTCACACTCGTGTTTCACTCGGGATGGCTTTTACCCTTGATGTGCACTCTTGCCTTTTTCCACTCTTGCTCTCAATCAAGTCCTTTTAAGAACTTCCTCAAGGCTTGCAAATGGTTTGTAGAATTCGGCTTAAAAAAAACAAAACTAGGCGAAAAGAATTTGGAAGGTAGGATAAGAAAAAGTGGCAACAACAAAAAAAAGGTAAATTGTGAGAGTTGGTAAATATGACAAAATAGTAGCAAAAGAAAAAAAAATGATGTAAGATTTTTTTAAAGAAGAATAGAGAATACAATGCCCCCTCCCTCTTTAACTTTCTCTAATTTTTTTCGAATTTTTTTTCTTTTTTTTTCTTTTTTCTTTTCTTTTTTTTCAAAAGAGAGACAACGACTATCTTATTGAATCAACCTTGCTCTGATGCCAATTGATATGAACCCGGTAATGTAACACGAGTCATATAGATGTGCCCAATCGTGATTCTAGTAAGAAATATTCTTTGCTACGCTTTGAACTCTGAGATATCATAAAACATACATGTGAGATGAATAACAATATAATAGAAAAATTAATGAAGAAAGGAATTGGATAGGTAATTTGGATAGTATGGTGGCTAAGGATGGAGGATGATAATCATGGAAAGGTGTAAATCAAAGGAGTGATGGGAGATGCTAAAGGCGGCGTGGATTTGTATGGTTGCAAAGATAGCGAATTGTGACCCGCTAGCTATAACGAGCTAGGAACCAACAATATACTTTGATGGAGTCGAGGTGGAGGAGTGTGGAACGTGACCCACAAGCTATAAGAGAGCTTGGAACCAACGCTATAGCAAAATGAAATGGATAAAAGACTACAAGCACAACTTGAAGCCGATAGAGTTCTCGCAAGAACAAGATGAAAGCAATCTTTCAAAGGTTTATATTCTCAAAAAAAAGTGCTTACAAATGAACCTAAGGTGCCTATTTATAGTGTGGCTAGGCACCATATGAAAAGTCACACAAAGAGAGGTGAATGCTCATCTAAATGTTATTGAATACAAATAAATGAAATGTTTCTTTCTTATCCTTTTTGATGGATGAATTTTGCTTTAAATTGAGATGAATTTAGCCTTAAATTCGTCCAAAAGGAGTGGTGACTCTTGGGCTGCTTCATTTTGCTTGCAAATGGATAAAAGAGAATGAATGTGGACATAGGATGAATGTAGACATCCCACACATTCAAATCAGCTTGTCTCTTTGAATTCCTTGATGATTTTATCACTTAATTTGATGATTAAATGATATTAAACCAGCCTTCATTGCTTGCCCATTTGTGGAATATGATCACCCTTCAAAAATGATAAATAAAGGCCTTGAATGCATAATTTGAATGCTGATTATTGCATGTCCCTTCTCTTGAACGTGAATGGCCTTCATTGGTTCATAATTTCAACCTTGAATAGGTGAATTATGAAGCTTAAATGATTTGTTACTCTAAGAAGATGAACAGCCTTGAAAAGATGAAAAGAATTCAGCCTTGAATTGCCTTCAATTGCCTTGTTTGCATGAGTAAAGATAGTCATCAATGACTTGTTTCCAAGTTGAAGTTGAAAAGTCTCTTCTTTAATCCATATGTCACATGAACCTAGACACACAAAGGATTTATTCAAACTTAAAATAATAGATGCATGAAACAATTAAAGAGTTAGTTAATTGAGTGAACTAGTTAAATGAATGAACTAGTTTAATTAAAGAACTAACTTTATTGAATTTAACTAAATGCATGAATGAAGTGGTTTAGCGAATGATTTAAGATACATAATTAAACTACTTCCCTAAATGAACTAAAACTATAAATGAAGTTTGAAATACTTAAATTCTCATACAAATGCATGCATGAGCAAGGTAAGGCATTCCTCCCTTATTATTTCTTCTTTCTCACGTTCATGGCTTGTTGTAAACAAGCTTTCCATGGCTGATTGAAACTCCTTGGCCCGTGCACGTGTAATGGGGCCACTTGGGTACTTCTCCGGGTCCTTGTTCTTGATGGTCATATCACTCATGCTCCTCCTCAGTACGAGAGTACACAAGGATATCATCAATGAACACCACAACAAACTTGTCCAAAAATTCATGGAACACTCTATTCATCATGTCCATAAAAGCTGCAGGAGCATTCGTCAAACCAAACGGCATCACAAGGAACTCATAATGCTCATACCTCGTTCTGAAGGCTGTATTTGGCACATCCACATCCTTCACCTTCAACTGGTAATAACCTGACCTTAAGTCAATCTTAGAGAACACAGCCGCTCCCCGAAAATGATCAAAAAGATCATCAATCCTCGGCAATGGATACCGATTCTTGATAGTCAACTAGTTTAGCTGATGGTAATCGATGCACATTCTCATAGTGCCATCCTTTTTCTTCACAAACAAGACCGGTGCACCCCAAGGTGACACACTCGGCCGAATGAAACCACGATCAAGCAACTCCTGAAGTTGCGTCTTCAGCTCCTTCAACTCATTAGGTGCCATTCGATAAGGTGTAATGGACACTGGAGTTGTGTTTTCATACAGCTCAATTCCAAACTCCACTCCTCGATTAGGAGGCAACCCAGGCAACTCCTCCGGAAACACACCAGGAAACTCTCGCACAGTCCTGATATCTTGTACTCGCAACTCCTTAGAGCTAGGATTCATCACAAAGGCTAGGTAGGCTTCACAACCTTGCCTCAACATCCGGCTCGCCTCCAATGTAGACACCACATTGGCAAGAAACTTCACATTCTCACCAACCACCACTACCTCATAATCATTCGCAAGCTTCAACGAAACTCGCTTGTTTTCAAAATCCACCACAGCTCGATGTTCAACAAGCCAATCCATACCAAGGATTACATCAAAACCATAGAATGGCAATTCCATGAGATCAACATGAAAAACATGATTTTGCACAACCAAGGGACATCTTTTATACAACTTCCGTGTCACAACGGTCTCACCAAATAAACTAGTTATACGCATGCCAACATCCAAAGACTCAACAGGTAAACACAGCAATTGAGCATGTTCACACAAAATGTATGAGTGTGTAGATCCTGAATCAATCAAGGAAAGTAATGACAAGGATTTCAAAGTGAAGGTACATGTGATCACATCCGTGTCATTCCTCCCCTCTCGCTGAGCACACACTCGAGCCTGGCCTCCACCCTCAGGTTGGACAGCCACCACATGAGCCACATTCCTTCCACCATCATCTCTGCACTGGAAGTCACCACGGCCGCGCCCACGACCTCTCTGTGGTGCAACAACACCAGGAGCACGTCCCTGACCACCACCAGCCAACAAAGGACACTCCCTCCTCATGTGGTCTGCCGAACCACAATTCCAGCACGAATTACCGGTCACTGCCATAGGAGCTTGCACCTCTCTCGCTGCCCGAGGACAATCACGCCTCAAATGACCACGCGATCCACACGCCCAGCACGTGTTCTGATCAGCTCTCGCCCTGTCTCCCTAAACAGGTGCACCATGCCCTCCACTACCACGCCTAGCAGAAGACTGATACCTCCTATCTCGTCCTCTCTTGTTCCGTCCACCACCGGAACTATACTCAGCAGCTCTCTTGCCCGAGCCAGAACCATCACTCATGGAAGACAAACCCAGGTTATGCTCAATATCCTTCGCCCTACTAACCAGCACATCAAAATCCGTGTACTCAACTGCAAGCATGAAGGTCTTTACGTCCGTCACCAAACCATATCGGAAATGCTCACACCTCTCCCGCTCATCAGATATAAGCTCATGTGCGTACTGACTGAGACGGACAAACTGGATCTCGTACTCAGCCACCGTCATGCTCCCTTGTGTAAGAGACATGAATTCTCTTTTCTTTTCATCCAGGTATCGCACACCTAGATACTTCCGCTTGAACGCGTTCAGGAAGAACGTCCAAGTCACATCAACTTCCTCCATTCCGGAGACAGTGGTCGTCCACCAGGTATACGCATCATCATGTAACAGCGATACCACACATCCTAACTTCTGCACATCATTGTAGTTCATTTGTCCCAATATCCTCTTGGTACTTTCCAACCAAGATTCAAAACCCTCAGCAGACAAACCTCTGAACTCAGTCCCTCCCAGACTGCGCAACCGTTCCAAAGGTAATCTCGCATTGGCATCACCCTGATGCCCAGCTCCGTGAGCTCCAGCTATTGCCGCCTGAAAGGCTCCAGCAATAGCCTGTATCAAAACTATCATGTCAGGAGCAGCTTGCCCCTGCCCAGCTTCAAGTCCAGCGACCCCAGCACCAGCACCAACACCAGCTCCATCACCTCCAGCACCACCACCATCGGGCGGTCCACCACCAGGAGGAGGAGGTATATCCACAACATTATCAGCATTGTTCTCATTCTCATTCTGAGCCATAGCTCGCGTATTAATTCTCGTCTCTCTACGAGGTCCCATTCACTAAAACAATGCACTAACACAAATGCAATAAAGATAATTAGGCTCAACAAGGTAAGTAATCCAAGCACTCAAGCTCATTTTTCAAAAACAATTCATTTCATTAGTTTTGATATGGCAATGGGTTCCTCTAACATGCTTCAACACAGCATAACATCACAATTGCAACATACTTACAATTCATACATCATACTTTCATTCAAAAAGGCACATCATGCAATCATACATACATCACCAACATAACCATTCTCGTTTACTCGAGAACTCAGCTCTGATACAACCAAATGTAACCCCCTTAGCTCGGCCTAGACGGTTGACCCGAACTACGAAGATTACACGGGGAAAACCAAAGTCAACCCGAAAGTCAACCTTGATTAACGACCCTTTTTTTCCTTTTTAGTCTTGTCTAGATGCACATTAACCTTAAGCGTACCCTTGAAAAACATGTACTTGAAAAGCACAGCAATCGTAATGCAATAAGGGACTCAATTGCACAACATACGAAAGTTAGGGACCAAATTGTAATTTCTAGAAAGATGGAGGACTTAGCTGATTTTTAAGTTACCAATGTCAAATTAATCATATTACATGCTTCCCTGTCAAATTTCACCTTAAACGGACATCTCAAACTCATGCAATTGCAAAAACGATTTTCAGGACTAAAACGTAAAGCTTGCAAACCACAAAACCATTCAAATCAGTGCCCAACGGTCATCTGTTTCGGAATAGGGTTGACCGTTCTGAAACGCGGGTTCATTTCAAGACTTGTATCGAAACAGGGCCTGGCAGTGGCCAAAACGTTTCGGAACGACCTCTACCCGTTTCGATACACGAAGGCCATTACAGGCCCCCGTTTCGAAACGCTAGTCCCCGTTCCGATACGGATTGCCCAGAAATTGTAGAATTTGCTGGTTTAACATACATTTAACCATTCATACACATCTTAATGACTTCCTAATCATGCCAACAAGTCATCATGCATATAAGGTACATGTTTGCAACATTTAAACGCATTCATAGCATCAATTAGGGAAATCCACAAGTTTATATGCATGCATCCTAATAATCGAACAACCATCAAAGCATCATAACAAATATCAAAATGGCCATTTACATATCCAAATCATTTAAGGCATCATGCCACAACTAGGGAGTCCAAAACATCTCCCAAAACAAATCCTAGGTTCCCATTGCCAAATATCAAAAACTAATAATGTTGTGAAAAAGTCACCATACATGAGCTTAGCTTCCCCTTGGATTCTTAGCCTCCTTGCTGCCCTCAAACACCTCAACTATCTGCATTATTGGTTCAAGAGAGAGAGCGTAAGCACAAATGCTTAGTGATGCATGCTCTAAAGAAACAACACAATAATGCATTTTATAAAAACACTTTTCACAAAGCCTTTTAACACATAAACATCATTATTCATGCAACCTTGCATTCTTAAACAAGCATCTCATGCTTCATTAGTACAACATGTCATATTGGCTTTCAAGTGATAATCCATAACCATTTACAACATAAAACACAATCGGATACGCGGATTACAAGCGTTGTCCCATACGCTTCATACACACTACCGAACACACAAGGTGGAGTTTACCGGTACAATCACAACCCCTCAACACACGTGATGGAGTTTAACGGTACAATCACAACCCCTCAACATCACTCATCGGTAGTTGTATAACATCACTAACGAGAACACGGGACACTCAACACAAGATCCACACATGGACTTTTAACCACCATTGTGATCTTAAACATCTCATTAGTGTACTTGGATGGAGTTTACGGTACAATTACAACCCCTCAACATCCAAGGCGACTTAATTCACGGTGCACCCAATCCTATAGTCGGCTAACTATATCCGATTCAAGTACTTTAAAACCAACACATCACTCGCCAATATACATCATTTATCATCAATAATCCACTGTTTTAAAGCATTAATCAAAGCCATTAAACCATCATGCATCACTATGCATCTAACCACATTTACTAATATCAAGACAAGGATCTCTTACCTTGAGCATCCTTCAACACATGGCTTTCGAAACCAGCATTAATCATGCTAAAACATGCTTTCAAAACAGAATTTAAACATGCAAATTAAATACATTGCATCCAACCATCTCATGGTTCGTCCAAGAGAAATAGTTTTCCCGGAAACTTACTCTTGAGCTTAGTTAAGTTGATTAGACTTAAACTAAGCTCCCACACCTTCAAACATTCATTACAAAGCTGGAAATCCCAACTTCACTCACCAATTCCGTTTCGCAAGCTTGCCGAAACGCCGTTCAAGCCTCCGGATTAACACCACAAGAATCCGAAGATGTCTCCCATGTTTTAAACACATCAAAGCAGAGGATTAATGCATCATAATGCATTAAAATCTTCAGCCATTACACCTAAACTCGCTGCTCTCACCAAAACTAACATTTCGACTACCAAACACAACTGAAATCACTTCCAAACTCTTCCACAACATTACCCAGCCAAGATCCATCACTTCTAAACATTCCTAAACATCAATTAACATCAAAAAAGAACCTAAACTCGTCCTTATACCTCCAGCTATAACAGAACACCAAGATCACCCCAAAAACCACCATTTTCACAAGCAAAAACTTAGGAAAATCAACCTATTCGGGATTGCATTGAATAAACCTCAATCACACATCATTAAACATCCAAAATACATTAAAAAGCCATCTCAAAACAGAGCTCAAACAATCACCACGAATTTCTTCAAGATTTGTTCGAAATCTTGAGTTTTAAGCCAAAATCAAGATCACAACATTAAAACCTTTTATAAAACTTTATTTAAGGATTGAGAACTTGGGAATTTCAGTAAAGAACTGAGTATTTAGAGGAGAAGTACATCCTTACCTCTAAATGTAGATTTCTTCTTGATTAGAGACAATTTCCTTGAAAATCCAATAAGCAAAACAATAGAATTTGATGTAGAAAGGATTAGGAATCAATTGATGATTGAAACCTCATCATTTGGTGTGAAAATAAAAAGAAATGTTGCTGTTGAAATGTGTTTGGCTGAGGGAATTTTGAGAGAAAATGAGATGAGAAAGTTTTAACAAAAGTTAGTTATGAAAAGCTAAAATATGGTTTCCCACTTTTCCTTTAATTAATTAAACATTAATTAAATCATTAAAATCTAAGAAAAATCTGGAGAAATCCTTTCTTGGGTAAATTAGCTCCTTAAAGATTCAAAGTTTCAATCTTTACAAAACAGTCACCACTGAACTTTTCAAAAATCACATTTTAGTCACTATTTCAAAATGTCGCACTTCCAAACCTTATTTTGTAAAATTGATTTCACCACTCTCTTATATATATTAAAATAGGATTTTTAGATATTTTTCCATATTTTTAAAGCATCCCGAACTAGGCTTTCCCTAAAACCACCTTTTATATTCGAACTGAAAATCTGACCGGTCTGGTTCAGACCCTAAACTTCCAAGCCCAAAATTGGGGTGTTACAGCGCATGTACTTGTAAGGATATGTGTACATACACAATTTCTTACCAAAAAGCATACTTTTGTACAAGTTTTATTAGGGGCGTCGAAACCACCTATATTGGGTTTCAGTGCTGGTTTGGCAGAATTGTCAAAAACTTAAAGTCCTTTTCGGGGCATCAAAACCTCCTGTGGTCGGTTTCAGTACTGGCTTGCGAGATTGACCACAAATTTTAAGCCCTTTAGGTGGCATCGAAACAACCTATATAGCGGATTTAGGGTATTTTATAATTTTTGGAAATGTTTGTTGTTTGTGTACAAAACTCTAAAATGATCATATAATAAGGACAAAATTTTTACTATGAGATTTGTACATATTTAACAGTGTATGTTGTATTTACACAATTACAAAAGACGAACAAACATATAATACAGATGATATTATTAGAGAACAATAGGTGAACAATCGACGATCTCATTGACCTGCAGTTAATCCAAAAATGGATGATGCTTCATATAGTCTTGAACATTGTCTGTTGTGGTCAAGTTTTCTAAATATACCCGAATGGAACCACCTTTTTCTATGATCAAGTGCAAGTACGGTAATTACATAATTAGGTTTGAGTTGAAGAAAATGCTATTTATAATGAAGATGATTGATTTCAGAAGTTTTACCTAATGTGTTATCAGTTATCTCATCTTGTACCTTGTAAGATTTAGGACATATGTAGTTGTTCTCCTGAAACATGAACATAATCAAAAACATAATTAGTTTCTAAAGATTCATTGATTATATGGATGAAAGTAAGATCAAAATAGGTTGAGTTCTTTACTGACCGGATTATTAATCATTTTAGCTTCAGAGTCGTCAACCAACAACGTGTTTCCTTCGTTATACCGAGGCATATTAGCCCACACGCGCCTTAGATTTTTGGTAAATATATTTGCTTCAGGGATGTTGTTCGCAGTGACTTTGATCATGCATAATTCAAATGAAGTCCATCAATTTTGTCAAAATTTTTAAAGATGCTTTAAAGAACAGCAGGTTGAAGTTATCCAAATGAAGGCAAGTCTTGGTTTAAGATCGTTAATTCTCCAAAGTGCCCACTCAAGGTTTTATCTGCATTGATGAAAAGCTCAGGCACAAAAAAGTAAGAAAGCCAATATTCTTAAAAGATCGGTTAATTCAATTGATTTAGGGTGGTGGCAGAGGTCCACATTACTTTCTCCTTCAAGACCAAATAGCAACCTCATAGGCAGTAAAACAAAAATACAGAAACTCTGCAGCACCAGGTCTGAGTTGCATAGCTACATACATAAAAAACAATTTGGTAAACTAATTTGTAAACATTTTGAATAGAAGTGAGACAGAAAAGGAATACCATCTCTCCTAACACTGGCAAGCACGCCATTGTAATCAAGAATAAGAAGCTTCTTATTCGCCGCGGCAGCTGGTACATTCTGGTACCACTCGCCATACATGTGAGGAGGACGATTGGGTCTCTGAATTTCAGAGCCTATTTCATTACTTGGCGTTATGCCTTGGCGATGAAACTTCTTTTGCATGTAAGTGCGAGTCACTTGAGGCGTATAAGCCTTTCATAAGATATAGAAGCCTTTCATGGATATGAAGATGAGTGGGGCTGTCATCATCAAACTTCAAGTGGACACACTCGAATTATTAATGTTCACCAGTAGCTTCCACACCAAGGTGTTGGGCAATAATTGTCGAAGTGATTGTAAATTCAACTCCCATTAGATACGAGTCGATAGCTACAACCTCGGTTTGTGTTCTTCCATCATGCTCAAGGGTAGCATTGGCATAGAAGATCTTCACGAGGTTGTGATAGACACGAGGTTTAATATTGAGATATCCCATCAAATCCCATTCCACAAATAAAGGAAAAAAAATTGAATTGATATTCCTGGGACATAAAAAATCCAAGTCAATGGTTCGTTCCTTCCTAATCTTTTTCGCCTCGTACACTTCATGGTATCGCTGAAGACAAGCGGGATCACGAAAACAATGGCTCAAAATATTTCGAGGTTCTGGAGCTTCATTTGAATGGATAGAACCACCTGTTTCAAACTGACTCGTTTACCTTTACCGGTTTTTTTAGGAGCCATTGAGGAGTTATGGGCAGGAGAGGTGAAAATTTGTGTAACACACAAATTTACATATCAGATTATCTTCCATACAAATTTTTTTTGCAGAATGAACCACAATGTTAAAAGGCATGTTTATATAAAACTAAACAAGATGCAAAACTAAGTGCATTGTTCATATAATTATGAATAAGAATGCAAAACTAGCTTGATGCAAACATATCCAAATGTAAACATACTCACAAAGTTCATTCTTTGAAGAACTTACGAAGACGGGTTGAATTTGAAGCACCCAATGTAGAAATCAAAGAACAAACGAGCGTAGTTTGTACTTCAACTTCGAATAGAGCTTATGTTGGATTTCGAAACTGTGTTCGTAATTTTATAGGGTTTAGGGTTAGAAACTTGTGTTTTCGGAGATGAAGGAGGGAATGAGGGGTTTTAATGGCGAAGTTTTCATTTACATAACTTCTTTACCGCTACTTAGTATTTCAAACCGGGTTTGAATCCCCACATGGGGTTTGGATTCTAATTTCCAAAAGGATAACAAAGTTGTAGTGGTTTCTCAAGGGGGTATCGAAACATCCGATCTGTGGTTTCGATGCTGGTTTCGCAGACAGGCTAATTTTACTGCTCTTCAATGTGGTGTCGAAACCCAATAGGGGGTTTCGATGCTGGTTTGCCAGAGACGCCCAATTTGAGTCTTCTTCATGGGGGATCGAAACCCAAAATGGGGTTTCGATGCTGGTTTGGCAGAGACGTCCAATTTGAGTCTTCTTCATGGGGGATCAAAACCCAAAACGGGGTTTCGATGATGGTTTGGCAGAAATGGCCAATTTGAGTCGTCTTCATGGGGGATCGAAACCCAAAATGGGGTTTCGATGATGGTTTGCCAGAGACGCCCAATTTGAGTTTTCTTCATGGGGGATTGAAACCTAAAATGGGGTTTCGATGCTGGTTTGGCAGAAATGCCTACTTTTACTAGCTCTTGAATGGGGTATCGAAACCTTCGTATATTGGTATCGAAACCCCTTTGATCTTTTAGCATTTATTGTGTTACCTACCCGACCATTTGTTAAGTAATTGCACCTAATGACCTGATGCAATTTAAAGTGGCAGCTGATAATAATGGTTTTTCACAACTACTTGTTCTTCTTTCATCCTCAGAGACAAGTAAGAAACGAAGGAGGACACAACATATCGGTGTAGGATTTTTTACATCAAAAGGCATGTCGAAACATGGTTGGTATAAGAGTAGAAGATACTGAAATTGGTGTACTCGATGAGTGCACAACAAATCAATGTACTACATCAGACAATTTGGTTGGTATGGTGTTTAACTCTTGTGACGAGGCGTAAAACTTTTATCGGGGTTTGCTATTGACTTCCACGTAGGTCGGCTCATATTGTTGGAATGACGAGTAGAATGATGATAACATATCTCCGACCACGATATCGAAGGTATTAATCAAGATTTCATGAAGTTCATTGACTTTTCATTTATACTTTACCTACAAATTAATCGTGTTTCCAAATGACAATTTATTATTTACTGTGATGCAGATTCCAAACGTGTACACAGTAGATCCTCTTCAGACATACAAATTCACATATATATGCTTCAAATAACTGTAAGTACAACCAAACGATTATCTCACTCCAATATGCTTCAAATACATGTACATACAACTAAATATATCCTCTGCAGACATGCGAAATCATGTGCATATGCTAATTTTATCCACTGAAATATATCATATAATGTAAATTGACGTATAAGCAATCGAACACATTATGGCCCCAAAATTGCATAAGATACATTCAAAATGGTTTTAGTTTATACTTACATAACCTATTTATGCTTGCAGCACATTTCTACTACATATACATACAAACATGGTTACGACCCATAAAAAAATTGGGTTCATTTACATAATGCCACAAACAAACAGTCAAAGATCCGTTGCCATCCATTCACATGTGCCTCCCTTGACATGTTCTTCACCAAACAAAATTGCATAAGATTACAATCATTAACTACACGTCGTAATGCATTCAATTACATAAGAAACAATGCATAGCTTCCTAAACCCTTACCATTTTGGACGCTGAAAGGTGCCATGTTTTGGAAATGGTTGTGCATTTGCCTTGAAGGTAACCCATTGACCTACAGCAACATTTATAGATCTCCGCAAACAATTCTTATCATGACTAATAAGATCATACAAAAGAAATATTTGATCCCATTTTCCAACAGTCTAGTAAGACAAGTATAAACAAATTAAGCATTAATTAAAGACCATTTTTTCAGTATAGATGACCAAAGTAAGCAACGTATAATGAAGATCATATGAACTTACCACTTCCCCTATAGGCTTATCATTCCAAAGCTACATCCATTTGATGCAAAACATACCACAATCGTCTCTGTTTGAATACAAATCTATGTGAACACGATACCATGACTAATCATTTGCAATTTGTTAAACAAAAATAACACAAAGTATTGTAATATAACAACTATGTACCCATTATCCTGATGTTTGACTTTTTCCACCATCACGCGCAGATCGCTCAGCGGCCTTGATGGTGAGCCAAACACTTGGACAAACTTCTTATCTTTTAAACATTCTCCTAATCTATTCCTCTACATGCACAAACATGTGTATGTTTTACATACTATGTCACATCTTAAACGGTGGCAGAATAAAAGTTTGTAGTTCTCGCTTATTACCAGGTTCTGGGCCATAGCCACTCTTGCAGCATTGGCTCAGGTCGTTGGCAAGCTGTCGAGTAGCTTCACTTCACCAGCATCAAGATCCACCACACACATAAACCAATGATTCTCGTTGTCATTCACGGGGATAAAGAGTTGAAACAATCAACGATTTCCATTGTAATATACATATGACATGAAAGTGCATGGGATGTTTAATATATTAATGCTTCTTCGTACCACATTACAGTCTGTCAACCGGCCATACGGTTTGAAAATATGACGCCAATAATCAGCAATTGAACCAGCATCCATTATCCCTTCGACAAGCTGAGACTACAAGACAACATTTATTATTAACCATGTATCCTTACAAAACCGCATCCATTTGTTCATAATAGACATAAGATTCTTTAATATTAAACATACACTCAATGCACACAGGATGTACCCTCTTCTTGTTTTAGATTGCTTTCTTTTATCTTCATCAACAATTGTAAACCCAACGGCATCTATAACCTAAACCATAAACAAAACATATAGCAACTATCGTACTAAATTTCTTCAAATATGCTACAAAATGCTTAAGGGGAATAGTCAAACCTACTAACCATTGAACCGACCCAACTTCCTGGTCGTAACGTATTTGCATCGCTTACAGACAAATATGTGTGGCCAAAATCTACGACGACTTCACTGCACCCATACAAAAACTTACAACTTATATTGAACAGAACAACATCATTGTAGCATACTTTTAGATTCAGATTGCTGACCCTGCACGCAAAGACGTATTCCATATATAGTCGCATGTGTTTTTTGCTGATGCGCCTACTCCCTCCGGTACTTACACGTACGTCAGTATCTGCAATGCTTACACATTTGTTGTTCAGTACTTAATGACACAAATAAGTACTGCACGTTCAACCAATTAAAATTTATTACAAAACCTCAGTAATTATAGAACCCCTACAACGAGTTTGAATAACATACGAATTTTACCCATTATGCATAATCAAACACATCATATAATATTCTAAACAAACCCTACTTAAACCAAATATTGTCCACATCACACTTCCTTCAATTGCTGACTTTATTCATGTTCCGAGTTCTCATTCCTACTCTTATCCCTTTGCCATTAAACTTTGCATTAGCTACTCTTCTTGTCTTACCCTACAAGTTAACACCAACAATATCAACAACAATAATCTCATACCTTAACTTGATGAAACATTGATCAAAATAACTTATAATGCTTATACATTTTTCTTTGTTTTCGAGACAGCAGATGTTTCTTCCTTCAACCACTCGACATCGTCCATCAATGGGTCCTCGTCAATATCAAGTTCATGGTTCGAATCGGACTCTCTGACTTCCCTTTTCTCAACCACTTCTTCTTCTTCTTGAACAGCAACAACAAGTTCTCCATCAGCTTTCCTCAACGACTTCTGCAATTCTATCATGTTGGCATTTAAATTCTTGCATTCCTCCTTCAATTCCCTTAAACTCTCTTCTAATTCTTTTTCCTTCTCCACATGGGCTTCCAGACTATGTTTTATTCCATCCAACTCTAACAGTACCGTGTGCAGCATCTCCATAACCACATCATTTGTTCCATTGAATCTTCTCCCTTCTTCCCCTTCCACATTTTCATCATCATACCCAAGTACCTGCAAACATCATCAGTAAATCATTTTATATAACCACAACATCCTATATAATACCAAATCGTTTAACCCATTTACCATGGGATTTTTAGAAGGCCTTTCTTCCTTGAGGTTGTTTACAATCTTCCTTACTCCCTTCTTGTTGCCCCAAGCATGTATGCGACCGTGACCATCAGCGACAACAACTCTTCTGCTCGCGATTCCACTCCAAAAATCAAATAAACTCACCTACATTTATTATTAATCAAAACATTATAATAAAACTCAATAAACTCAATCACATGAAACAACTACTACGTTCGAACAAAACATTCTTTCAAACATAAATTACCTCTAATATCGCGATGCATCCGGTCATGTATGCCAACCCACCACGAACTTTCCACTTGGCTACTCCATCAAGTAACCTCTCATATGCATATTTGCACCAATTGAGTTTTCCGTTCAACCTCGCTGGGCACAACAACCGCAAATGTTCTGAAAAAGGCATCAAGTTCGCATTTGGACTTATAAAAACACTAAAAATGAAAAGAAGAACACGAGCTCTCAACTCGTCTCTCTCAAAAGCACCGCTAAGTATCTCCTGCTCAAGTTCTTTGACTGTGGTATCTCTCCTTATTCGGTGCTTCGATGTCATTTCTTTTTCATCAACATTTCTCGTGCCCACTTCAACATCCACTCCTTCATTCCTCCAACCCAATACAGCATCCACATCTTCAACCAACACTTGAATTTTATGTCCATCAAATTCCATCATCGAGTTGTAGACATCAAAATTCTCTACTAAAGTGCGATATAGGTCGCGATGAATTGCTCTCAGCTTCATTTCCAATAACGGACCAAACCATAACTCATTAACAATAACCTCAATCTTCAACTTCCTCATCTCTTCAAACACATATGACAGCTTAATGAGGCTACACCTTGAAGATATCTCCTACAACATTTCATACAAACATTAATTACTTAACTGTTACGCGAATATACTTTATGTTAGGACATTTACATGTCTTTCTCCATAAATAATTTTAAAAATTCACTTACCTTTTTGTCTTTTGGACAAAGTACAATTTCCCTCACATTGCCTGTAGCTTTCCATTCAGCCTGAGCCTGCTTCTGCTCCTCGTACATTTGTACATAAGGCTTCTTCTCATCTTCACTCATTTGCTTCCACCTCAAACCCAATATTTTTCTTTTGTATCACTCTCACAATTAGTCAAATACAAATACCATGTACACTTAACAAACCATTACACAACACACTTACATTGTTGTTCATTTTCTTCTTCCCCCTTCAAACGTTTACATTCGCTTTTACTGTAAAACAAAATTTCACTGTTAGCTTATGTAACTCATATTTAATAAATTAAACAATTCTATATACATTCAACTTCAACTTACTAGAAATGGAAATATGGTGTACATGTTTTAGGTGCCTTAGGCTCTCCTTTATCGGACTTCTTCTCATGCTCCGTTGTCTGCAATGTGTACCTAAAATAATCAAAGAGAGAATGTTGAAAGACAAAAATGATGACACTTCTACAAAATCTGAACTTCACAAATAGGATTTTGCATATGAATTCCAAGGACTTGTTCTATTTCACCTCTTTACATTGACATATGAATTCTAACATTTATCACTCCCAATTGAAACATCACTGAATTATTTAACCTAATTTCTTTTGTTATTCAAGAAGAAAGTCAACGAGTTATTCAAGGCTCTAATCCAGTTAATAAAGGTGTTCAACAATTTTTTTAACTATTGTTATCTTTGTTCCTACTTTTTATTTCAATTTAATTGCTATTACTTGTTTATTGCACCAGAACCCTAAACTACCAATAACCCTAAACCCTAATAATTTCTTCTTCCAATCCAATCTCCTCTACAATATTCATTATAAAGTAAAAGAAATTTTTATGGAAGAACATTCAAATGGTTTATACAAAATCTTTCATCATTTGCAATGTGGTTTCGCTCAAATCATAAAAAACGAGAAAAAAAGGAAGCAAGAAGCAAGAACTAACCTCCAAATCCGTGTTCAAACCTAATCTCCTCCACGAATTTCCTTTAGATTTTCTTCATTGCTTGATGGATATAATGCCTTCGTCCTCTTGGTTTCGATGCCCTAACTTTTAGATTTCCTTTTTTCGCTCTCTTTTAATATATGTCAACTATATCATCATAAAAGGGTTACCGGTTCACCGGATAACCATATATCTTTTGTTCTGTTTTTTTAATCCAACGGCTACATTAAAATCGGCTTCATCCAATGGCCCTAATTTAGTGGTTTGTATTTAGTCGGCTTTTAAGCCGTTTGTTTTTAGAATTCCCCAGAATCATATCTAAGTAAAAAGTTTCTGACTTGGTGTGACACGCCTACCTTGATGCAGGCAGGTATAAGGTATTGTTGTTCCACGCAACAGCCACACACACTAGACTCTAGACATTCCAACAGAGCTTAAGTTTAATTATGATTCATGAAAAGCTTAGTTTAATTATTGGTCCATGAAGACTTTTAATGATCTAAACATTACCAACCATATGCACTAGTAACTAATAGCACTACTTAAAATAATTGTCAATTAGATCTGCTCTCGTGACTTCCTTTCTTCAGGACAATCCAGAAATTGCAGCTTCTTCTAAATCACCAAATGGTTTTGATGGCAGCAAAGTTTGTAAAGGACAGAAAATGTGACAAAAACAGAGGAGATAGAAAGAGAACAGAATGATCTATTAACCAAAAAAGTTGGTTTACTTTCTGTACATTTGATTTCATAGTACCTACACTTCAAGATTACACTTACAGATTGATTTCTGCATTCTAAAATCACCCATTACATGTGCCGATAGCTGTGTACCTATATGTCTTCCTTAGGCTTCCGGCTCAAATCCGAGTAGTGACCCCCCATTTCCTGCAGAATCTCCATCCACAAACTTTCCGAAGAAGAATCCGATGTGTCTCCAAAAATAAGATTCGGGCTACATGCAGCCACATGCCAATATTCTGATTCAATTTCCTCTATCAGCTGGTCCAGCTGCCACCCTGCATAACCAACAAAGAACTTGAAATCCTGAGGCTTAAGCACTCCTCTCTTCACCAGCTCTGCAGCTTTGTCCCAACTGTTTCGAGCACCGAAAAAGAGGCCAGGAATCACCTCTTCAAGCCCAGGAATCTTCGACTTTTTCCCCACTCTTAAAAGAAACATACTCGCTTCAAGAGGCCCGCCAAAGAGCAGGGAACAATCAGAAAAAGTAGTAGCTAATTCATTATGGTTGGGTTTCATGTGTTTGATCTTCTTGTGCAGTGGGCGATTAATAACAACTCCAAATGGCCCCTCTTGTGGATATCTGGTTCCAGATCTCAGAAGGAGTACAACTGTGCGTTCAAAGGTGCGAACTCCGTCCAGCTTCTCTGTGGCAACAAGAACGCAGCCAGCCTCAGGCACTGAAAGAGGGTGAGCCCATTTTATGCCAAGAGGTTTTGATGCATGAGGTGTCCCACCTTGTTCATGAGCATCAGACTCGGTCTTCTCTACCTGCAAAATTTGTGTAAAAGATTTAGACTTTAGTGTTCCTAGAGCAAGAACTAAATATTATACAAATTGCCAATAATGCTTGATGTTCCTTAATCTACAATGCTTTAATAAGACGGTCAGGGGTTACCCAGGCTTTGCCCGGACCTAATCTCCACCAGATTCCCAAATAATATTAAGGTCGTGCTCTCGCATTGATCTAGTGCATTCAAGGATTAAGTCCTAGAGTGCTCCCAAAGGATAAAACCCTGGTTGACAAGGAAGAGGGTTCCTACTTGACCAACTCAACTAAACGATTTGAGTTAAAGTCAACTGACATTGAGGAGTGAGAGTATAGCCAACATCTTACCAAAGGAAGATATGATCCCACCAACAAAACAAAAACAATAATAACTCCATTATCAAGTATAAGTATGCCTCCAATACAGTATATCTAAAGCAGAAAGTGATAAAAGGCAGCAAAATGATTCACCAATTCAACTATGGGTATAACAGTATCAATGTTGTGAAATGCACAAAACTAGGTTTACATGGTTGAAGGCACAAGGCATTAAAAGAGGACTTGCACAACTCTACCAAGGGACAAATTTTAGCATTTTTGCCTTAAAAAGGGGGAAGGAAAAAGCTAACCTAGGTAGAAATGGCATGTACGGGATTAAAAGCACCTTGCCTAAGCGGTATAAGACAAATATATGCTTGGGCGGAACCTTAGTGCCTAGGTGCACGCATTGGCTACAATAATCTGTATCTTAGAGTAAGTACTTGGTTACAATTTTTTTCTATCTTAACTGGGATTGTCTGGATTACTTTACGTTTTCCCCATTATAGCCGATGTCCTAATTAAGGAAAGAATCATGGAAGTTTTGCTTCATGAAAAACTCATGTAGGTACTAGACATGTCAATTCAACAATAGGTTTGAGAAGTTAGACTCAATATGTCTGTCATACAATGAGGGAAAGAACTTTTACCAAGATGTATGCATACAAAAGTACGTACACATATACATATATGCATTTGGATAGTTGAAGATCAACGTTTTTTTGCACCAAAAACTTTAAACTCTAATCAAGGTTAGATTCGATTTGTCTTACAGATACAATGAGAGAAAGAATGCTCTTTTGCATAGAAAAGTACATTTACACTCAACATGTTTGCTTCATGTAGTTTCTCTAATCAAGTCCAACAACTGAGACAAACCATAAACTGGAAGTTACTAAAATTGGACCTTCTGGGAGGAAGGAGATCCGTCCAAACAAAATTACTCCTTAATTATAGAAGCAGCAGGTACATGATTCAGGGAAGATAAACATCACCTCATAATTCCTGTATAGCATTGCTCTGAACTCTCTCCAGTCTGTGTCTGTATACTGAGACTTCTGGGAGGCATAATCATAAGGTTTATTGCTGTCTGAAGAATTATTTCTTCCTGAACTTTCTTCATTGGGAATAGATTGATCACCATTTCCTGGATTCATTATCACAAACATTTCACAATTATGTTCAATTCAAGTTGAGGGAACTCTGAAATGCAAATTTAAGTATCAATATAACTGAGAGAAACTGAGAGGCAGCAGAAAAAATAATATAAAGCTGAAATCAAGGGGAAAATCCAGAGAATTATAAGAAAAAATTAAAGCTATCCTCAATTACTAAAAATCTGTTATAAACTATGATCTTGTAAGTTCCTGTAAGAGCATCCAACAAACCTAAATGAATTTTATCTGGTTGGTTGAGGATTTTTATCTCTGTTGCTAATTTTAGAAGCATGGAAAAAAGTTAAAAAAGAAAAGATACAAAAACTTCTTACATGGTTCAATAAAGTGATACTGGCATTAGATTCATCAAGAAAAGAAAGTCCAACAATTATATCCATATAAAGTATAAACTACCATGCAAGAAAGCATTTAATATTTAGGAGAGTCCTTGGACTGGATCAAGCTCAACATTAAAAGACAACCAGAAGGTATTACTAGTAAAACAGCTTGGAGGAAGCATTTGGTTCAGAAGAATGAGCTTCCCTAGTCAATCATGTCACAACCAAGCAAGTGAGCGATAGAGATCAAAGATGACAACATTCTTTAATTTGCAAAGACCGTGCAAGCAAGAAAAACAAACTTTAAAAGTCCATCGTCACTATCAAGGGTCTTCATTTATCATAAAATCACTTCGTCAGCTATCACCATATGATTGAAACATGAAAAATGACAAGAAAGGATAGAAAGTGATTTTTATGTAATAATATAAAAAATGTAAGTTGTAAATAAAGGAAACATATTTTTCCACACATACACGCGAGAAGAAGAGCCATCCTTGAATTCTATGTTGAAAAGCCATTAAATGATCTTCTCTATTTGAAAAGGCCATAACAAACCTTATTCAGTATTCATCTTGTCCAGACTCTTTACAGGACAGTAAGCACTAAGCAGTGGCACTGGCATGCTAATACCATTGCTAATGAAATTTAAACACCACGAACAAAAAATCAGATGCTGTTTAGGTTTCATAACGACTTGCTTCTCTTTAAAAAGTTAAACAATAAACAGCTCATGCCCCATTCAAAAAGAACTACAGGACAAAGTAATAGGCCAAGATTCAGTACTAAAACTGCAATCCGAGCTCCAAAAAGAAGTCCAAGATTTTACGACTAAATTGAAATCCCAATAAAGAAACAAACAAGCAAACAATTTCACAGTTTAAGTAAAATACGAATGCATCAAATCACTAATCTTGTGGAGTTTTACCATTTTCTTCTATTCAACATTTCAAAGAAAACATCACCCTTTCTTTTTCAATTGGTCAGTCACTGTCCCTTAATGTTCAAGATCCCCCCAAGACTTGAACAAGTCACTCTTAAACACATGTCAGCAACAAGCAGCTTAAAACCCCATAGATATAAACTACAATTATACAAAAGATTATGACCTCCCTAAGAAAAGTAAAAGCTGGGATTTTAAGAAATTGCATACCAGGAGAAGAGGAATCATCGTCATTATTCTTCTTGGCCATAGCTTTAATGGTTAAAGAACGAGCAGCAGGTAAAGAGAGGCATCGCCTTGAAACTCTGATCTCAAAGACTCCGAGTTTCCCAACCTTCAAGGAATTGGGTCTTTCGGGAATCAAACTCCCTTTCAACAACAAAACCCCACCTCCAGAAACAGCAGGGTTCCCAGTGTTTGCGCTCGTAACAGGGACAGCCCAAAGATCCATTTTTACCGAGGGGAAAATCAGACTCTTGATCTTTTCCTTCGTTTACTTTTTTTTTCTTTTTCTTGCCCGGAGGGAAAACAGCTCCGTTTGGAAGAAAAAGAAAAATGTGATGGGAGAAAGGAGAAAATCTGAAACGGATTGTAAGGAGAAAAAGAAAGGAAAATTGACGGACAATAGAAACTAGAAAGTTATGGCTTTGGAATTGGAATAGTAGGAGTGAGAATATGCTTTGTTTAGCCCAATTGGTTTCTTTTAAGATTAGAAATTCATATTGTCCAATAAAAATTAAGTATTTGGGCCCAAAAAGTAAAGTATTAAGTTTTAACTTTAGAGCTTAACCACTTGGCAGGTTCATCCCAAGCTATGGAGACGACAGCCAGATTGTCTAGGAATGCTAACTTCCCCATTTCTAAGCTTCCCAATTCAATTGATGCAGCTCTGAACCTTGGGCCATGCTCCTTTGGATTGAAACTCCATTGTCAGCCCTGTGTCATTCATGTCAATAATTTCAGGTTTCTAGAAATCTGGGTGGCATTTATCTTATATCCTATTTCTTCACTGAAAGCAGTTTTATTGAGGAATGTTATGTATCCATAGTGTAATTGAACTTCTGGGGGGGGGGGGGTTCTGCAGCAGAATGGAATGGTCTATTAGAAGCAGTGTTGATGATGGCAGAGGGTTTGATCCTTCTTCCGGCAATGGCGGCCGGCCCTGATTAATTAGGGCCATCCAAGGTATTCAAACCAAACTAGGTGTGAGGATTCAGGAGCTAAGGAAGAATCTTCCCATGAAGATACTGTTTTTCTTGGTGGGATTTTATTGTGCAACTGCATTTGCAACTGTTATTGGGCAGACAGGTGACTGGGATCTTCTGTCTGCTGCCTTGGCTGTGTTTATTGTGGAGGGGATTGGAGCCCTCATGTATAGGGCCTCTCTTCCTCTACTCAACAATGTTAGGAGTCTGATTTCCATGTTTAACTATTGGAAAGCCGGGCTCTCTCTCTCGGTCTCTTCTTGGATTCATTCAAGTATGAGTTGGATAAGATTACTGGCTTTCGCAATCCCTTGAGTTTTGACCTCGATGTGTTTGCTCTATTTGTTTAGCATGCTGCTGTTATGGTAACATACCATGCATCCATCATAAGATATGTATTGGCTCGAGCGAGTTAGGACTTGAAAGCGTCGGATGGGTCCAAAACCTCTGGTTGCCACTCATGCCCTTTGGTGGACTTGAAAGCAATCCAGTTGTGAAGTTCTTCAGAGAAACAAGTTGCTCATATCATTTGGAGAAGAAATTCCTTTGCCTTGTGGTTTTTGGTTCCCAAGTTCATTCTTAACTTCGAATAACAAGTAGGATTTATCGGTTGTAGTTTTTCCATACACCGGGGAGGACTTGAAGATCATTTGGAGATGAGGTAGTTGAGAAGTTTTTGTGCATGCATCAGGTTTGCTGAAATGACTGATTCGCTAAGTGCATTCTTAACTTTGGTTGACGTTTGACAATGGTTGTTTTCTCCTTCGGAAGCAATTCGCATGGTTTCTAAATGAGAAAAGCTTCTCAGCTTGTTGGCTGCGATTAGTGAATAGTTGAAGATGATTGAAGTATCAAAGGAAACCACTCATCTCTTGCCTGTGGAGTGTATTACCTTATAGCAGATAAATTCATGGCATATACGAATGTATAATACATTTTTGAATAATCTGACGTAATTCTACATGTCAGTTTATCCTTAATTAAAGTTGTCCAGGTTGATATTTTGTTCATCCACTAGATCATATATTGTTATTCTCTCTGGTACGGTTTCCATCCTCCCCCTTAAGATTGTTCAGTTTTTAAGCACCCATTTCGGATACATTTACAGATACAGATATTCGACAATCAGAAGTAAAGTATTATCCAAATCCAAAATGACATAAACTCCAAACACCTTAATTCAAATAATTGAAAATAAAAAGGACAAACCAGAACCGACTAGGATCTGAATTTAAAAGTTTCATATAGTTGCAGTCAGATCAACAGGAAAAGGAAAGGGGGTGGGGCGAATGCCAAGGCACACAAAAGGCAATGTTTACAATTGCATCAATAGCCAAGTCAGAGGATGGTACACTTGTTTTCAGTTGCTTTCCTATGGAAAGCCTCATTCTCCCTCTGTGCTTTCTCTAGATCCTCCCTAAGCTTCCGAATCTCATCATTTGCTGCCTTTTGAGCAAACTGTGCCTGCGTTTCTGCACGCATCCGCGCCACCTGCTCCTTTGCCAACTGCCTTTCAACCTTCATCATTGCCTCCTTCAGCTTAGACTCAACCTACAGAAACAACGTTTATTCGTTATGCACAAAGTGTAGAAAACTTGAGCACAAATAACACAGAAATGGCAACTCAAGCTGAGATAATCACCATCTCAGTAATTCGCCTAAGCTGCTGTTCATATGACCTTTCAACAAACTGCTCATTAGAGTAGCCCTTTTGAGAATTAACATGTTCTTGTTGATCACGTATAGCAGCCATTTGCTGTCAATGAAACACAATAACTCACGTCAGTTCTTCATGCTAAACTCCACACAAACTTAAAACAAAAAGGAAACCTCTGACCTGAAGTTCCAGAAACAACCCATCAGAAAATGGTTGCCAACCATTCTGCTCCATGACCTTATTCACCAGTGTGACAAGATGCTGCACTTGTTCTATTCTCTTGGTCTTGTTGTCAAAAAGTAGGGATCGATTTCCGCATACAAGTAAAATATCCTGAGAGATTTGAAAATGAAAAAAGGCATCAGTTGCTATTTCACCTACAAATGTATTCTCCTCGTCGTCGAATTCATCCCCACCGGTGAACACTACAATCATATAATTAACAATTTGTGTTCCAAACAAAGACACCAAACTGTACAACACAGCTTCCTCTTCTTCTGTAAACCGGGTCCTAAACGAGTAAACTACAAGAATTGCGTGGATCCCAAATACATTTTACAATCTCTTCTCTAATGAATTCAGATCCATCTGAAATATCGAACAACCCTACAATGACATGTCAAATAAGTCTTTTTCTTATGGAAAATACACTTATAACAGCAGTACCAAATATAGGTAGAAAGAGAGCATACCAGGAGTATCAATTACATTCAAAATTTGGCCATCTTCAACCACTGTTGTCTGCAACTCACAGGTGCTGGTAACGCCAGACGCGCTAGTCTTTGATTTCAAGGACTTGGACCCAAGAATGGTATTGCCAGTTGCACCTTTGCCATTGCCCGTTCGCCCGACTAAAACCACAGTTTTTGCTTTGTTAGAAGGTGGGGTAAGCACCCAGTCATTAGCTACCGCAGTACCACCAACGTCGGAGAGAAGAAAATAAGTGAAAATACAAGTACCTGGGACTTCCCTTCAAGGTTTTTTTTTTTTTTTTTTTTTGCCTAAATGGGTTATTTTGCCCCCGAGTTCGACCCAAATTAGTAATGTTGTCGCTCGCGCAAAAACACGTTCAATTAGATCCTCAAGTTCGCACATTGAAGCAAATTAGCCCATTGACCAACGTTGATCGTTAAAGTGATGACGTGGCAGTTAACGGTGCTGATGTGACAGTCAATGGTGATGATGTGGTAGTCAACAGTGATGACGTGACAGTCAACAGTGCTAACGTGGCAGTGCATGTGTGATGATGACATGGCAGATGGGCTAAATTGATTTTTTAAATCAAATTTGATGGCATAATTGAATTTTTACCGAGTTTAGAGGCATAATTCATTTCAATTGAAAGTTCAATAATTTACTTAATCTTTATGTAAAAATATTTAAATACTCATAAAATATTTAAAAAATAAAATATTATAATGAATTTAAAAAATTAAATAAAAACATAAAATTAAAAATATAAAAATTTATAAATTTATAAATATAAAAACTCAAAATTTTAAAATGTTTAGAAGCCATCGGAAAAGTCTTCGATAGTTTCTGGCTATGCTAAGCCTATTAATATTCCTTGAGCATATTTTCTATGGAATCATCTTTGTATTAAAGTATAAAAATAAAAAAAAATCTTCATTTTTCTACTTCAAATACTAATGAGCGTCAATTTAATGTCGAAAAGTGAAAGAAAATTTGAGTTTTATTGTTAATTTAATACAAGGTTGATTCCACTGAATTTTTTTAACAAATGGTAATACTTAGACTGACGAAGTCAAAGACATTTTCGACTTTTAATACTTTTTAAAAATTTGTTAATTTTTATATTTACATTTTATCATTTTTAATCTCTAATACATTTTATTTTTTATATTATTTTTTATTTTCAATATTTTTTAATATTTTATTTATTTTTATTAAGTTTATGAATTTTTTAAAGTTGAGAAGAATATTTTAATTTTTTGGGGTGTTCTCACTTTGTTTATTTTAAAATTATCAGGAACTTCAAAGATTTTTACATCAATTTGTTAATCGATTTTTCATATATTCTATTTCTAAAATTTAACTTAAAAAATCAAATTATTTATCTAATTTTATTCAAAAACTAAATAAATCAATTAAATTAATTTAAAATTTAAACAAATTATTTATTCATTTTTAAATTTTCAATAATTTCTTATTTTTTAGCTTAAATATCAAATAAGTTATCTAACTTTTAATTAAAATGAATTATGCCCTTAAATTCGGCAAAAAAATCAATTATACCCTGGAATTCGATTTAAAAAATCAATTTAGCCCCTCTGCCACGTCATCATCACACATGCACTGCCACGTCTGCACCGTTGACTGCCATGTCATCACTTTAACTGTCAACGTTGGTCAAGTGGCTAATTTGTTGAAATGTGCGAACTGGATGACCTAATTGAACACGTTTTCGCGTGAGGGGCAACATTGCTAATTTGGGTCGAACTCGAGGGCAAAACAACCCCTTTAGCCTATTTTTTTTATCAAAGTTCAAGGTTATAATTATACGGGTAATTTGTCCAGATATTCCCTTTTGGGGAATTATTTGGAAAATACCTCATATGGGGGAACATTTGGAAAAATACCCCCCATTTGGCCCACGTCAGGTAAAATCGCGTCCTGCAAGGCGCGAGATCCAAAATCACGTTGTACACGGAGCAACTTCAGTCCGATGTGGATTATATTATCCGGTATTTTTTTAAATAAATTGAAGTCGCGTTATGTAGGACGCGACTTCCACGAGAATTTTAAACGACTCGTCGCGAATTTATCGAGTAATATGCAGAAGTCGCGTTATGCAGAACGCGACTTTTGCGTAAATCTGTTGTTTATACAATTCTGGATAGGGTTGTTTAGGGTTAATTTGTATGGTCTTGGGGATAATTTTTCATGATTTTAATGTTTTACCTTATAGTAGTGATGTTTCTTTGATTGAAGAAAATGGAAACATGGGTTGGTAGGGTTGTTTATGGTTGATTTGCATGGGAATTTCATGTTTTTTTTCTTATTTAACTTTGACGTCGTAGTACGGGAACACATGTTTACAATGGTGATAAAATTGACGTGCAAAAGGCATCCTAAAGAGTGTAGAAATTGTGTTAAAAATGCTATCTTGGTATATTCGTTGCATTAATAAAATGAAAGCATGGGTCGATATTCATGTTTTAGTCGATTTTGTTGTTTTAGTGTATGTTCGTGGCTTTTTTTGTTATATAACTTTCACGTGGTAGTACAAGAACACATGCTTAAAATCGTACGAGAACACATGTTATTTAGGATTAAAACATTAGAGTTACAAATTACAATTAGTTGATTCGAGGCTGGATCTTAAAAGGACATTTTCTGATGTCGTATCCAGGATTTCTACAACTTCCAAACAACATAGGTTGGTCGGTCAGTTCTCGAGGAACCATATCCTCGGCACAATGAATCCTAGTTGACTTCGGGCGACCTTTTTTGTTGCGTTGTAGGGATTCATTTGGCCGAATCTTAGGTTCATTTTGAACCACATCAGGATGACGTTCATTCCTGATCAGAGGAAACTCGGATCGGTATACCTTGAAAACATTTTCAAGTTTGTATACAGGATCAACGAGTGTCATTGCATCAAGATGAACAGATGCACATGCAGCGAAGACGTGAGCACACGAGTACTTGAATGTCTAAAAGACTCCGCAATCACATGTTCGATTGTAACTTCTACTGCCAACAAATCACATATCCGGAAAGTTTATTCCCAAACTAATTTTCCCGATATTGTGATTTGTTGTTATTTGTAGTTGCATATATATGTTGAGCAGATGTTAACTATTCGATATTTTTGTTCACGAGGATCGACAACAACAAATCACAATATTGGGAAATTCGAGGTCTTTTTGAATGACAGTCAAGTGACAATATCCAATAGACCTCCAAGATTCAAGACAGGCATCGGGTGCAAGGCAAGATTCACGATGACCGGTCATTAGCATCACCTTCATGATGATCATCACCGTCAGAGCAAGTTTTAGCATCTTTAATAAATGTTGGTTGGTTGCAAATGTGATTTTATCATTTCAATTATAAAGAAATACTCAAATCCTTTCATTTGTAAAAAAGGAATATTCAAATCCGATTTTAAATGGAAATATAGCATTTAAATTATATTATTCATATTACTATAAATAAATCCAATTTTAATTGTAAAAAGGAATATTCAAATCCGATATATAAATGTGTTTTCGGATATTGTGATTTGTCGATCATCTTCAACAAACACAGATGATACACATATCGCACCACAACTGGTATCTTACCAATTCATCTACTAATCATATAAATACATATACCCATAAATCATAATACAAGTGAAAATATTTACCAACGTTCGTAAATGGGGCTATATACGACTTTACCAGGATTCCTGACGTGTCTTAGGAAAGTCGCGTCTTATAGAATGCGACTTTGCCAGGATTCTTGACGTGCCAGGAAAGTCGCGTCTTACAGAACGTGACTTTTACGACTATAAATACCTTCTCGGTCGATCGAAGCCCACACCACTCATTTGAAGAGAAAAAACTGCATAGTAGTGCTTGAAGTTTTTGATTGTAACTACTAATGCCAACAAATCATGTATCTGAAAAATTTATTCGCAAACAGATTTTTCGGTATTGTGATTTGTCGATATTTTTAGTTGCATCTATATGTTGAGTAGATGTTAACTATTCGATATTTTTGTTCACAAGGATCGACAACAACAAATCACAATATCTGGAAATTTGAGGTCTTTTTGAATGGCGGGCAAGTGACAATATCCAATAGACATTCGAGATTCAAGACAAGAATCAAGTCTTTACCTTTTGTTCTAGCCTAGGACCCCCGCATGCAACCGGAGTCAAAGACCCAACCACCAAGCTTGAAGACATGCATTGAAAAAATTGTAATTTGTACCCCTAAACACATGGTAAATTGTAAATTATTGTTCTTAATAGATGACGTGCATTGATACACGTAAAATATTACATCCCAATTACATATGTAAATTATATTTGTACCCCGAAACATGCAGACTAAAATAATTTACATATGAATTGATATAGACGAGAAGTGCAATAGTTTGTCCCATTTGTATGGCCGACGAGAGATGTGTCGTCGTTGTAGATAAATGGCCGACGAGAGTTGTCAACAACAACGTTACATGCGCGCGTCTTAACATAGCTTCGAAAATACCGACAATGGTAGCAGTTTTGACCCGCGCTATCAAATGTAACTGACACCCACCAAAAGATGTAACCCTGGACAAGACAGATAAAGTTCCAGCTATTGTGAATTCGTGGTACCGATCATTTGTGTGGCACCCCACCACTGGTTTCTAGATATTGTGATTTGTCGATCATCTTCAACAAACGCACGATACAAACATCACACCACAACAATTGGTATCCAGCCACAACTGCAAATACCAACAACTCACAATAAAAGTGTAAGTTTGCCAGTAAGGTTTGTAAGGGAGGGAGGGCATATATAGCATGAAAATTGCGTCGTACAAAACGTGACTTTGCCAGGATTCCTGACGTGTCAGGTAAATTGCGTCTTATAGAACGTGTCTTTGCCCAGGGTTATTCGTGTCAGGAATTGTGACGTGTCTGCAAAATTTATTCGAAAACTGATTTTTCAGATATTGTGATTTGTTGTTATTTGTAGTTGCATATCTATGTTCATTAGATGTTAACTATTTCGTACTTTTGTTCACGACAATAGAATAAAATATAAACTAATTAAAGAATAAAAACGCAAATTTAAAAACATATACTAATTAATTAAACAAGCCTAAATAAAATACAAATCATGATTAAACTAAAATATATACTAATTAAAAAACAAAAAATATCAAGTTCAATATTTCCAAATAAAATAAACAACCAAAAAAACTAATGGCGCCTATGTCAACCGGTACCACAAAACGGTGCACGATGATGTCGCTCCGGATTGTGTCGGGGTAAAGCGTCGTCACCATCATCACCACTATCATCATCATCACCACCACCATTATCATCATCATCACCATCCCCGGTTCCAGCAACTGCAGTACCGCTCGTTCCACCGGGCCCACTAAGGTAGAAAATTGATTGTGGTGGCGTTTGTTGGACAATCCCGGTTCCAAATGCGGCTGACATCAGGGGGAACGACATGAAGGGCACGAAGGGCATATAGCCTGCAGGATAGCTAGAGGCACCACTCATCATCGCCGAAATTTGAGCAAAGTGGTCTGACATAGAAGAATGCATTAAATAAACTTGACTTGGACTTTGAGTCAGCTATGGCCTCATCAATGATGGGTAGCATCTGATGGTGGTAGTGGCGGTGTTGCGGAGGAAGGACCACTGTAAGAGGTGTTCCGTGCTCCCCTCCCCCTCGAACGCTGAGATTGTGGGCGGTTGTGTTTCTAACGTCGATAGACAACCGCTGCCTCCTCTGGAGTCAGAATAGACGGCTTCCCATTCACCCTAAACCAGTCCCCATAATCATCGCTCACCATCGTCTCAAATATACAATACTCAGTCCGGGGTTTCCAACGCTGATTCAGTCTGTACCTCTAGTGAGCGATATAAGATTGGTAGTGCACCGACCAATCAACCTACAGGGCAATCAAACAATTGATTTATTCTTTTTAGATATGAATTACGTTCGAATCAATAAAAGAATGCAGTAAGTGTATAAATATTTATTACCTCGGGCTTCCTTTGTCGAGTGAGTTAGTGCAACTCATCCAAATTTGGAGGCTCGATTGGGATACATTGGAAACAACCAAATTGTCGTAGGACGCGGTCGGTCGGATGCCACTCAACTGTGGCATAGCAGATGAGTGGTATAGAGGCTCTCCAAACAAGCTTCGTCTCGGCCGAAAATATCGGGATGGAATGCTGCAAGCTCGTATGTGAGTATAGCGTCCATAAAAACTGTAGAATATATAAAGTGTATATTAAAAAAAGGAATTATGTATAGTTAAATATAAAATTCCAGCTTCAAATAAATACACCAAAGTGTTACCTGATGTTTTGAAAAATTATCAATATCTTGTTTGATAACCGTCGGGCCCTTCGCAACACCAACATGAGTTAAACGAGAGGTTCACCTACAAAATAAGAATATAATTTTAATTAATTATAATAATACGTCTATTAAAAAATTAACAACTCTTTTCTTACCTCCGGGCTATCGGAAAAAATATGGAGTAGGTAGCAGAAGCTCAGGGCGTAAAAACGACATTCTCCACCACGTCTAGAACTAGAGCAACACCAAACAACCTCCGATGCAATACTTTTTTAGATCGGTATTCTTGCACAGCTCCCTAAAAAGAGTGACCAAAATTGCGGATCCCCAGCTCAGTTTACCGGCATCTTCAAAATTCTACAAATGACGCAACCAGATCATGTGAACCTTGTCCCGAGTTTTGTCAGGCATCAATACCCCGCCGATCATTTGTAAAATATAAGCGTGGGCATATGCCTACAATACGAAAATATATATATATATATATATATATATATATATATATATATATATATATATATATATTACCATATGCAAAAAAATTTATTATTTCAATAATATTCACTAAAAAAATTGTTTTTACCTTCTTCACTTCTTCACTCGCGTCAACGGGCACATTACCAAAATTATTCTGCTGGCACACTAGTTGTATTTTTCCGCCGTAAAAATGCTCCGGCGCAGCCCCTTGCCAACTCAAACATAGGTCCAACCAAGCATCAGAAACAGGACCACTGATAGCCTCTCCATCAACAAGCAAACCTAGGATATAGGACACATCCTCTAGGGTAATTGTAACACCCAAAGTTTTTGAGTTAAAAAAATAGAAATGGGTATCATGGGGTTTGAACCCGTGACCTTTGGGTTGGTGTACAAAAGCCTTAACCATCTGAGCTAAACCTTTATTTTAGTTTTATGTGATTTATGTTTCTCGGGTTGGACCAAAAATAAAATATTTCGAACCAACCTCAACCACAATTATTACATCTGCATCTGAAGAGACAAAAATTTGGAAGTTTTTCCAAACTTTTCACCTTCCCCAAAATTCTTCCGGCCGCCCAATCTGCTTCCACTGTCGGTCCGTGGCTACCACCGCCACCACCAATCGAACCACCACCCTCTCCCGACCATGCCTATGGCCGCCACTCATTGTAGTTCATCGCCGTCTGCCGTGAAAGTTGCGACAAAGGTTCGATGAGAACCCTTAACTCGCATCCCTGTTTTTCATGTTTTTCGGCCGCCTCCGTCGTCATCTTGTTGCATAGCTTCCAGATCTGAGCTCCCTGCGTTGTGGCGAGCAAAACCTAATCAGCCGATCATCCATCCGATGCCGAGAGAAGCCTCATCGGAGCTTTGCCGCTTCCAATCGTTTCCCCCTTGTTCTGGTTAAATCCGGTAAGTATTTTAGCCCGTTTCGTCTTTTTTTGTATGGGTTGGATTATCAAGTTAATGAACTCTCATTTTCCGGCAGATCTGTGACATTAGGTGTCTCCGACGATTTTTCCGGCGGTCGCCCAGTGACCGGCATATTTGGGGTAAGTGAATCGGTTCAAGCTAAGGTCTAAACCGGCCCAACCCGGTCTGAACCAGCCAAACCAGTCTGACCCAAACCCGAATCTGTCTGGCCGGCCCGTTGACCCGACTCGTCTGTCTGACCCGTTGACCTGACCTGTCCGCCTGACCTGACCCGTCTGCCCGACCCGTTGACCCAGTCTGAGTCAACTCAGTGAGTCGACTCGTCCGAGTCAACTCAGTTGACTGTTGACTGATGACGTCGGTGTTGACCGATAATGACGTTAGTGTTAACCGTTGACATTGACTAAAAAGTCAAAATTTCTGAAAACTCCCATTTTATATTTTTTGACGTCCTGAGTCCGTTTTTGAAGCCCGTTTCGCAAAATTCTAACCCGAAAGCCTCCGAATCTGACCTTGAACCCAAACTTGTATATGTATTTAATTATCAAGTTAGGAGCTTTATGAATAAGGTCTGATCTTAGAATTTGTGTAATTGAAGGTAATCGCAGTTTCTTGAATACGAGATGTTGAAGGATGTCAAATTCGGGTTCAAGAGAGTTCGAATGTCGCTCGAGACTCGACTGTTATAGCAAGGATTCAAGGTAATACATTACTACCTTCTGCATGCTTCCAAAACTTGTTGGTATTCGGTTAATGCTTGCACGACTATGATTGAGCATGTGATTAATTCTACTACTGTCAATCAATTAAGAAATAAGAATATTAATGGCCGAGACAAATATTCGCATAAGAGGTTTGATAAATCGAAAGGACTTTTGAGTTCAGTAAACGATTAATAAAAAGGGTTAATCTCTAAGTCTGATTATTTTGGCTAATGAATTACGAAAATGCCCTTGATGTATGAAAATGACTAAAATACCCCTATTAATGAGAGTGGTCTGAGAATCTACACTAGATCCAGTAAAACAACCGAACCTTCTGAAAATCTTGAAGTTTTCTTGGGAGGTTATAGTAGCGAGGCTTCACCTTTGAGACTACAAATTTGCTCAGATTCTTTTTAGGATTTAATAATCCCCAATGACATTCACGAGAAAATAATTGTATGTTTGGATTAGTCAAGTTGCGTAAATTGATGAATTGATTGAAATGACTGAAATGTTTGGAAATACTGACAAGGCTGTTTCGATCGGAACATCTATAATGACCAAAAGAGATCATCATTCCTCGGCGCCGATTGCCCAATTAATCAAAATAATGGATTTACCTTCGAGAACTTTAACGAATGAATAGATGGGAGAATTGAGAAATTCTGAATAATTGAAACATTTTTTTAGCATCGTAATGTTTGAAATACCCTCGAATACCGATAAGACTGAAATGGGTCACAACGACCCTAAGACATGGAATTAGAAATCCCAACAAAGACAAATAAATGTAATGGCTCCAAATGTGGTAAATTACGACCCGTGTCAGTTGGTCGATTCAGATACCATGATGATAGTGGGAGAATACCGTGTGAAGGCACGTGCAATTTATTTGGAGAAAGTACATAGTTAATAGTGAGAAGAACCTATTCTTCTAAAGCACATTTGATGTTTTGGAATGAGTTCAGATACAATGCACATGTTTGAATACTTGGAAAATACCACTCGAATATATGCTTGATTTCTGGTAATAAGTTCAGTGGACGAACCGGCGAAGGTGAACTATTGATATTATGCTCTGTAGTCAGTTCTGAGAAATGAATGGTTGAAGTGTACCTATCCGGTGAGATATTAAACATTGTGTTAATGGGTTCCGATTAGTTCAAAGGGGCTCGGAAACTTGACGAGCAACTAGAAGTCCTAAATTTTGTACATCACCATTTATACCTTGTTGGTTTAAATTACCAATTTACCCTCGAAGGTCAAAATGACCTTAATACCCTCGTTGGTTGTAACATTTAATTCTGCTCGCGATATATCTGAAATCCTAATGATTCTGATGCATCAACTTCCGATGTTGATTTGATTCGTCTTATCAAACTCCCCGATTCGTAGGGACCTCGTTCTAAAATCTGTCCAAAATTGTCAAATGTCATCTTTTTTATATCTATCAAGTACCTCTAAGAAATGAATTGGGCCATAAAGCGTGTACCATGTATTTGTAAATACTTTCTGTTCTAAACCAAGACCATATGCTTAAAATTTAAAAGTATGATACTGTAATACGAAAGGAAAGCAATTCTCTGATTTTTGGCCTCTGATATGAAAAATATATCTGATATATGACATTGATTACAAAATAATAATAATGATAATAAAATAAATTTGATATCTGTCTTTTGGTATAAAAATAGATTTGATATCTATTTTCTGTAATACTATCTTCTGAATATAAACTGAAATCATCTGGGGCATATTATCTGGGATATGAATGATGATTTGTAGGCTCAGCGCTGATAAGTCCTTCTGGACCTAAGCTCCTACGCCCAATGGGCCTAGGGTAAGCCTTTCTGTTAAGCTCCCACGCCCACAGCCCTAGGGCAAGTCTTTATGGATCTAAGGCATCCCTTTAGGTAGTCTCCTATGCCTCAGGCCTAAAATAAGACCTTCTGTATGCAGTTCAAGTGGGATTGTATTTTGGAGTTCGGTTGGAGGGTAGTTAAGTAAATTAATAAAAATTTCTGACCTCTTCTGAAACTTACCCTACTAAATTAATGTATCAATGTTGAACTCTCAGTAAACTTACAATTCGCGCTTAATGGACCACTCTGAACTCCTTGATTCAAATTCTGAAATCTGAATCTCTTTTGAATCTCTGGCTTTAGACTCACCTCTTACGGTTCGGGTGATCAAATAAAGAACAACTCTGTGACCTTCTAATAATGCTTCACTGATTTATCGAATCGTAATTTGAGCTTACCGTTGCCTAATTCTTCATGACAATGTTAAGTTGCCATATACCTACTAGTACCTTTAGCATCTCCTGGTAGTTTGTATTACTGAGCTTTTCGAAGCTCACGTTGTTTTTACCATCACAGGTTAAAGGATCTACCATGTTGCAGCTATCAACGTCGGTATGGGAGTTTCTTCGGCTTTGCTTACAGAGTACGACACCTGTTTAATTAGGGGGCATGTATGTCATGTGTTGTTTTATATTCGAGTATGAAACTTGTATTAACAACTTTTATCACAGTTTTGTTTCATTGTCTGAATGTTTCTGAAATTGTATTTTAATTCAAAACTTGATTTACGATTTTAAATGGTTTAGCAATTTATTTATTTGAAATTTTAACATGGGTAGCTCCGGTGACCCTAATGTGACTTCCTAGGATCCGTATTAACGCATAGGCGGGTATAGAGGGTTACAGTAATCTTCACTTCGCCGCAAGGAAAGTGGAGTGTGTGTGTCTCCGACCTTCACCTCTCCAAAAAACGTTTACCAAATCAACGTCTATTTTTGCACCTCTAACAATTTTGTATGCTTGCAAAAACCCGACATGCTCTAAGTACGATTCTACAAAAGGTCAGGTATTGTCGTCATTCGATTGTAAGAAACCTCCAAATGTCGTTCCATATTCTAAAAGAAAATAAACGCATATGTAAAAATTAAACTATATAAAAAATATCAAAAATACATATCTACTATTAACAATATATAATAAAAAAAATAAAACGAGATAAAACTTACATGTCTTCGATGATAATCGAACACGTGCTTGTGATCCAACCTTATCAATCCCGCCATTATATCAATCACAAGAAATCAACCAAGAAAGAAGATTTGAGAGAGAGTTAATTTTTTTGGTGTGGGGTAGGAGGGTTGGAGACCAATTTATAGTGGAAATCGCGTCGGTTGGGGTGCGATTACTGAATGAACATCGCGTCCTGTACAACACGACTTTAGAAATCGCGTCTTACACAGTGCGACTTCTTCATAACCATATCGCGGTAATTAAATTTCCAACCGTTCCAATTTATTAACGCGGAAATCGCGGCTCACACAACGCGACTTAACCTTATCACGACGAGTAGTTTGAAATTCTCGTGGAAGTCGCATCCTACAGAACGTGACTTTAATTTATTTTTTAAAAAAATAAATACCGAATACTATAATCCACATCGGACTGAAGTCGCTTCTTGTACAACGCGATTTTGGATCTCGCGCCTTGCAGGATGCGATTTTGCTTGACGTGGGCCAAATGGGGGTATTTTTCAAATGTTCCTCAAAGGGGGTATTTTTTTAGATAATTCCCCAAAAGGGAATTTCTGGACAAATTAACCTAATTATATAGAGGGAGACTTAAAGGAAACGAAAAGACAGAACGAAAAACTAGTAACAGATCTAATTAATGAGATATTGCATACCAAAGAAGGAGAAGGCGAACTGCTATAAATGACGATTAAAATGACAGGTGAACAAAGCAAACAATCACCTATTTCATAAGTTTGTATTTCTGAAACAAGCCAAAGTTTTTTTACCTGAAAGGCACTTAGTTTGAGTGATTCTATGGTGAAATCCTTAATTTAAGGCTAATTCAAGGTTGACCGGTTCTTTAGGTTATAAGTTGGTACATAGTTTATAATGAGGTTTGTATAAAATTGATTACAGAAAGTGTAATAAAAACAGTACATACATAGTTTATTACATGAGATCACAAAACCAAAAAGTGCCTCAACCAAGGGTAAGAAACTATGTACATACATAGTTTCTTATATTAAAACCTATTTTGTTACAAAAAGTATAAGAAATTAAGTATGTACTTAATTTATTACATGTTGTACGTAATTTGTTACAGATTTTTTAATAAAAATGGTATGTGCCGAAATCATTACAAGACATCAACAAAACCAAAAGTACCTAAACCAAGGGTAAGAAACTATGTACATTCATAGTTTGTTACATGAAAACATATTTTGTTACAAAAAAGTATGAGAAATTAAGTATGTAGTTAATTTATTACAATATGTACGTAATTTGTTACAAAATTTGTAATAAAAATGGTATGTACCGAAATTATTACATGACATCACCAAAACCAAAAATACATAAACCAAGGGTAAGAAACTATGTACATACATAGTTTGTTACATGAAAACCTATTTTGTTGCAAAAAGTATGAGAAATTAAGTATGTGCTTAATATATTATACGTTGTACGTAATTTGTTAAAAATTTCGTAATGAAAACGTTATGTACCAAAATCATTACAGGAGATCACAAAACCCAAAAGTACCTAAACCAAGGGTAACAAACTATGTACATACATAGTTTCTTACATGAAAACCAATTTTTGTTACAAAAATTATGAGAAATTATGTATGTACTTAATTTATTACATGTTGTACGTATTTGTTACAGAAAGTGTAATGAAAACGGTATGTACCAGAATCATTACACGAGATCACCAAAACCAAAAGTACCTCAACCAAGGGTAAGAAACTATGTACATACATAAATTGTTATATGAAAACCTATTTTGTTACAAAAAGTATGAGAAATTAAGTATGTACTTAATTTATTACATGTTGTATGTAATTTGTTACAGATTTTGTAATGAAAACGGTATGTACCAAAATTAGTACATGAGATCAGCAAAACCAAAAGTACCTAAACCAAGGGTAATTGTTAAGTGTCTAAAAGTCTTTTTTTATCTACACTTTTTACTCATATTATTGTTAGACTTAGGCACATTTTAGTTGCATAATTAGGCATTCATGCATATTCTCATAATTTCCTGCACCATTAGGCTTGATTACATATTTTAGTATATTTTGCGGAAAATGAGCTGTTTTGGTATGTATTTTGGTGCATGCAGGAAAATTGCTACCGAGCCTGCTGCCTCTACAACCTACCGCTGAGCCTGCCGCCGCGACAACCTGATGCCAAGGCAACCTGTCGCCGAGCCTGAGGCCAAGACAACCTGCCATCGAGCCTGATGCCTAGACAGACCATGCCGAGGCAACAAAGAGGACAGAAAGAAGGAGCTGAACAATCAATGGAAGATGTTGATAAACTTGATGAAGAGCTTATCAGACTATGCCACAAAGGATAAGCCCAGAGTAAGGAGCCATGCTGAGTTACTCACACCAACACAGACCTCTGTCGAGGTAGCAGACTGTATGCCGCCAAGGCAGCAACTCAAGGAAACTAGAGAAATGCAAAGTGGTATGTGATTGAAAGAACACATCAAGCCTGATTTTTAGAGACCACTTGCATGAGGATCGGAGTCCAAATGCTCAAGAAAAGACACGGTCAAAGTTATGGTGGAAAAAGTCAAACGGAAATCTAGGAAGAATTAATGATAGAGATTTGTTCTTTTAATGGGTTGTAATATGATTCTAAATAGTACTCCTACCCTAAATCGACTTTGACCTAGGCTATGCCCTATAAATATGTAATCTTAGCCGACTAGGAGGGAGAGAGAGATTTTTGAGAAAACCCTAGTGCTCCATTCATCCATCATGTTCTAAACGTTTCCTAGGGCTAAGGGTTGGTTTTGTTGAGTAGTTGTGAGAGATTGCTTGTATTTGTTTAGGTTTTTAGTGTTTGCAATAAAACTTCAAAGTTTGTTTACTCTTGGCATTATTAATTCTTGTTTGCAATCAAATCGGGAGAGGAGAGAGCAATTATCGTTTTGTCTAATATCGGGAGAGTTAGACTCATGAAACGAGTAAACGCGGTTTTATCCATTCTAGGGTAAAACTACTTTGGCTTAGGAATAAGTTGGAAGTTCAGTGGCTAAAAGAGGCTTAGCATTGGTTGGTGTTCATACATTGATTCACGCCGGGAGGTACTATCAAGACATGTTCACCAATAGCACTTCGATTTTTGGATAAGAATGAGTCACTGAAGGAAGCCTTGCTGAACTTTGAAGGGTTGCCGATTTGCCCCCCGAGACACCCGCCAAAGCATTGGACCCGCCGCGGCAGCAACGTCGGAATTGCATTCAAAACCGATATGAGTTCAACGCAGTCTCCACACTATGACGCAACTCAACCTGGCCCATTCTCTCAATCTGATTTCTCCACTTTATCTTTTATTTGTTTTCTTTAGTTCTAATTAATCTTTCAAAACAAACCCCAAACACTTGTGTTTTTATTTTTTCTCTTGTACATGAATTTAATCTTGAAGTAGCGTTCCAGTCCCTGTGGAGACGATAATATTTTATATTACAACTAGGCATCAGTGTACACTTGCACTTAAAGCAGGACTATTTTACAACCTACAGTAACAAACTATGTACATACATAGTTTGTTACATGAAAACCCATTTTGTTACAAAAAGTATAAGAAATTAAGTATGTACTTAATTTATTACACGATGTACGTAATTTGTACACAATTTGTAAGAAAAACGATATGTACCGAAATTATTAAACGAGATCACCAAAACCAAAAGTACCCAAACAAAGGGTAACAAACTATGTGCATACATAGTTTGTTACATGAAAACCTATTTTGTTAAAAAAAATTATGAGAAATTAAGTATGTACTTAATTTATTACATGTTGTACGTAATTTGTTACAGAAAGTGTAATGAAAATGGTATGTATCGAAATCAATACACGAGATCACCAAAACAAAAAGTACCTCAACCAATGGTAAGAAACTATGTACATACATAGTTTCTTTCATGAAAACCTATTTTGTTACAAAAAGTATGAGAAATTAAGTATTTACTTAATTTATTACATGTTGTACGTGATTTGTTACAGATTTTGTAATGAAAACAGTATGTACCGAAATTATTACACGAGGTCACCAAAACTAAAAGTACCTAAACCAAGGGTGACAAACTACGTATATACATAGTTTGTTACATGAAAACCTATTTTACTACAAAAAGTATGAGAAATTAACTATGTACTTAATTTATTACACGTTGTACGTAATTTGTTACACAATTTGTAAGGAAAATGGTATGTACCGAAATTATTACACGAGATTACTAAAACCAAAAGTACCCCAACCAAGTGTAACAAACTATGTGCATACAAAGTTTGTTACATTAAAACCTATTTTGTTACAAAAGTTATGAGAAATTAAGTATGTACTTAATTTATTACATGATGTAAATAATTTGTTATAGAAAATTTAATGAAAACGGTATGTACCGAAATCATTACACGAGATCACCAAAACCAAAAGTACCTCAACCAAGAGTAAGAAACTATGTGCATACATAGTTTGTTACAAGAAAACCTATTTTGTTACAAAAAGTATGAGAAATTAAGTATGTACTCAATTTATTACATGTTGTACGTAATTTATTGCATATTTTGTAATGAAAATGGTATGTACCGAAATTATTACAAGAGATCATCAAAATCAAAAGTACATAAACCAAGGGTAACAAACTATGTACATACATAGTTTGTTACATGAAAACCTATTTTGTTACAAAAAGTATAAGAAATTAAGTATGTACTTAATTTATTATACGTTGTACGTAATTTGTTACACAATTTGTAAGGAAAACGGTATATACCGTAATTATTACACGAGATCACCAAAACCAAAAGTACCACAACCAAGGGTAACAAACTATGTACATACATAGTTTGTTATATGAAAACCTATTTTGTTACAAAAATTATGAGAAATTTAGTATGTACTTAATTTATTAGAAGTTGTATGTAATTTGCTACAGAGTTTATAATGAAAATGGCATGTACCGAAATCATTACACGAGATCACCAAAACTAAAAGTACCCCAACCATGGGTAAGAAACTATGTACATACGTAGTTTGTTACATGAAAACGTAATTTGTTACAAAAAATATGGGAAATTAAGTATGTACTTAATTTATTACATGTTGTACATAATTTACCACAGAAAGTGTAATGAAAACGGTATGTATCGAAATCATTACATGAATCACCAAAACCAAAAATACCCAACCCAGGGTAACAAACTATGTACATACATAGTTTGTTAAATGAAAATCTATTTTGTTACAAAAAGTATGAGAAATTAAGTATGTACTTAATTTATTTTACGTTGTACCTAATTTGTTACACAATTTATAAGGTAAACGGTATGTACCAAAATTATTACATGAGATCACCAAAACCAAAAGTACCCCAACCAAAGGCAACGAACTATGTAGTACATAGTTTGTTGCATGCAAACCTATTTTGTTACAAAAATTATGAGAAATTAGGTATGTACTTAATTTATTACACGTTGTACGTAATTTGTTACAGATTTTGTAATGAAAACGGTATTTACCGAAATCATTACACGAGATCACCAAAACCAAAAGTACCCCAACCAAGGGTAAGAAACTATGTACATACATAGTTTGTTACATGAAAACCTATTTTGTTATAAAAAGTTTGAGAAATTAAGTATGTACTTAATTTATTACACATTGTACGTAATTTGTTACACAATTTGTAAAGAAAATGGTTTGTACCGAAATTATTACACGAGATCACCAAAACCAAAAGTATCCCAACCAAGGGTAACAAACTATGTAAATACATAGTTTGTTACATGAAAACCTATTTTGTTACAAAAAGTATGAGAAATTAAGTATGTATTTAATTTATTACACGTTGTACGTAATTTGTTACACAAGTTGTAAAGAAAATGGTATGTACCAAAATTATTACACGAGATCACCATAAGTAAAAGTACCCCAACCAAAGGTAACAAACTACGTACATACATAGTTTGTTATATGAAAACCTATTTTGTTATAAAAGTTTTAAGAAATGATGTACTTAATTTCTTAGACGTTGTACGTTATTTGTTACAAATTTTGTAATGAAAACGGTATGTACCGAAATAATTACACGAGATCACCAAAACTAAATGTACCCCAACCAAGGGTAAGAAACTATGTACATACATAGTTTATTACATAAAAACGTAATTTGTTAGAAAAAATATGTGAAATTAAGTATGTACTTAATTTATTACAGGTTGTACGTAATTTGTTACAGAAAGTTTAATGAAAATTGTATGTACCGAAATCATTACACGAGATCATCAAAACCAAAAGTACCCAACTAAGGGTAACAAGCTATGTACATACATAGTTTGTTACATGAAAACTTATTTTGTTACAAAAAAGTATGAGAAATTAAGTATTGGATACTCCAACTCAGTTCTTCACTCCATCCATCAACTCGTCTATCGACATGACAAAGTTGTAAAATATTCTTCCATACGTCCTTCGAAAAAGTACATTTGAAGAAAATAAAACTTCTAATTTCACCAATCGAGCCACAAAGTCTGCATTTATCTTCAAGACTAATACCCTTTTTTAGCAACCGATCATTCGTTGGCAAACAATCTAATATATACATCCATGGACTTCATTTTTTTTTCCGGATAAGTCACCAAGTGTAGAAAAGATGATGGGTGTTGCATCATTCCTCCTTTTGCATTTTATTTGCTAGAAACTTCGACCCTTCAGAACATACTCATTTACCCATGCTACCCATAGGATCCTTGCCCTGCCAATATATTTTTCAACAATTGCAGTATGCAAGCTTTGTTTGTTGTGAATGCAAATAGTTAGTTTCAAATTCTAGTTAGTTGTTAGAGGTTGTTAGCAATAGTCAGTTATTTTGTTAATAGCTTGTTGATTAATCTCCTTGGCTGACTATATAAAGCCCATTGTAAACTTATTATTAATCAATGAGAATGAATAATTTTTTCAACATGGTATCAGCAGTCCATTTTTGATCCGTTTTTCTGTTGGGCCGTTTCTCTTCTTGGCCTGTTTTGTTTTAGCCGGCTCTCTCGTTTTTTCATTTTTTCATTCTCATTTCGTATTTTTTCCCCTTTCTTGTTCTTGGTTTTTCGATGGCAACCACGATCGATCTGAATCATGTTCTCTATCTCCATCCGTCCGACACTTCCGGCGCTCCGATCGTCTCTGTGCAGCTGACCGGTATTGACAATTATGGCGTCTGGAGCCGTTCGATGCGTCTCGCCCTACTTGCGAAGAACAAACTAGGGTTTGTTACTGGCGATTGTAAGCGTGACGGCTTTGTTGAGGCTTTCCGTTCGCAGTGGGATCGGTGTGATGCGGCGGTTATCTCATGGATTCTGAACTCCGTGAGTCGTGATCTTTCCGCTGGCGTTGTCTTTGCATCAAATGCTGCCCTAATTTGGAAGGACCTTCGCGAGCGCTTTGATAAAATTGACGGCGCTCGCATCTTTTTTCTTCACCGGGAGGTTGCTACGTCTGTTCAAGGTGATTCTTCTGTCTCCTCTTATTTCACCCGTTTGAAGCTTCTGTGGGATGAACTTGCGGTGTTGGTTCCATTTTCGACTTGTGAATGTCCTGCTTCTGAGGATAATTTGGCGGCTCATCTTCAGCAGCAACTTTTCCAATTCCTGATGGGGCTAAATGAAACGTTTTCTGCGTTGCGAAGCCAGATCTTGCTCATGAAACCCCTGCCGTCCGTTAACCAGGCCTATTCTATGATTCTTCAGGAAGAATCCCAACGGACTCACCTCCATGGCATCTCGGTTTCGTTGTCTTCTGATCCGACTGCCCTTTATGCTTCTGGTGGTGCTAGCTCTCGCCGTCGTTTCACTGGGACGTGTGATCACTGCAAGGTTCGAGGTCACAAGAAGGACCAATGTTATCGTCTGATTGGTTTTCCGGCCGATTTTAAATTCAATAAGAAGAAGGATGCTCAGGTTGCTTTGGTTACTGATGTTCCTGAGGTCTCTGGTTCCTCATCCTCTTCCGGTTCTTCTTTGTCTCCTGCATTCACACCATCTCAGTATCAGCAGCTGTTGGACTTGATTAATCGTGCTCCATCTCCTGCTGAGTCTTCTGCTAACCTCGCAGGTGATGTTTCTTGTTCCTCTGCTCGTTCCAGTTCTGTTTGGATTTTAGATACTGGTGCTACGGATCACATGTGTTGTGATTTCATTTTTCTGAATAATCCTCTTTCGTGTTCTTCTACTTCTCGTTCTGTTTTTTTGCCTAATGGAAAGCATGCTGCCATAACTCATACTGGTTCTGTCTCTCTTGCTGATCTACATTTGTCAAATGTGTTGTTCATCCCTGATTTTACACACAATCTCATTTCTGTTTCAAAATTAACCTCTGAGTTGGATTGTACTGTGATTTTTTTCCCTGATTTCTGCTTGATTCAGGGACTCTCCAGTGGCAAGATGTTGGGGATTGGTAAACTGTCTGGGGGGCTTTACATTTTTATCTCTCCAGCTTCTGTGCCTGGTTTGTCTTTAGTTTTTCCTTCATTTTTTCCTATTTCTGATGTTCAAAATTCTGTATCATCTTGTATGCATTCTGAGCTTAATAAAACTATGTTGTGGCATGCTCGTTTAGGACATGCACCCTATAGTACTATATCCAAATTGCCTATTCCTGATAATATTTCTGGTACTTCTCATTCTCATTGCCCTGTTTGTCCTCTAGCCAAACAGTCTAGGCTTCCCTTTCCTTCTAGTTCTACTCATACTTCCTTCCCTTTTGAACTTTTACACATGGATCTTTGGGGTCCATATAGGACATCTACTGTTCATGGTCAACGTTACTTTCTCACTATAGTTGATGATTTCTCTAGGATGACATGGGTGTTTCTGTTGAGGTTAAAATCTGATACTGTTTTGTTCATCAAGACTTTTCTTTCTTATGTTCAAACTCATTTCTCAGCTTCTGTTAAATTTGTTCGTACAGATAATGGTTCTGAGTTTTTTAACTCTTCTTGTTCTGATTTTTTTAATACTCTTGGTATTGTCCATCAAAGTAGTTGCATCCATACTCCACAGCAAAATGGCATAGCTGAGAGAAAGCACAGACACCTATTAGAGGTTGCTCGTGCTCTAAAATTTCATGCCAAAATTCCTGTTAAATTTTGGGGATATTGTATCAATGCTGCTTGTTACCTAATAAACCATCTCCCATCTTCAGTCTTACACTGGAAAACACCCTATGAAATGCTTTACCATCATCCTCCCTCTCTTTCCCATCTTCGAGTCTTTGGATGCCTTAGCTATGCCACCAATACAAATCCATCTGATAAATTTTCTCCTCGAGCTTTTCCCTCTGTTTTCTTTGGTTATTCTGATGTTCAGAAGGGTTACATCTTGTTCAACCTGGATTCCAAATCTTTTTTTGTCAGTAGGGATGTTGTCTTTCATGAAGACATCTTCCCTTTTCATTCTGCATCACCTACTGATTCACCTTGGTTTTTTCCTTCTACTTCTTCTGATCTTGATGATATCTTTCTTACTTCTGAGTCTCCTCCTATCTCAACAGATTCTACTCATGTCTCCTCTGATCCTGTTTCTACTGTTTCAATTCCTGCAGTTGTTTCTGGTGATTCTGCAGGTTCTGTTTTACCTCCTAATCCCCCTGTTCGAAGGTCTGTTCGAACAGTTCGACCCCCTAAATGGCTCAATGATTTTGCTTCTGTGTGTCATACTTCTAATATCCAATATCCTTTTTCTTCTTCTCTGTCTTATGATCATCTCCCTTCTTCTACTCGCTCCTTTCTTTCTCATACATCCATTATTGAACCTAAAACATATTCTGAAGCTAGTCAAAATCCCTTGTGGGTTGAAGCCATGAAAGAGGAAATTCAGGCTCTTGAAATTAATAACACTTGGTCCTTAGCTCCTCTCCCATCTGGTAAGGTTCCCATTGGTTGTAAATGGGTATTTCGAGTTAAGTATAACTCTTCTGGTGCTGTTGAAAGATATAAAGCACGTCTCGTGGCCAAGGGCTACAATCAGAAAGCTGGTGTTGACTACACTGAAACGTTCTCTCCTGTAGCAAAAATGGTTACTGTTCGAACCATTTTGGCTCTTGCTGCTGCTCACAGTTGGCCTCTTTACCAGATGGATGTCTATAACGCTTTTCTTCAGGGTGACTTGCAAGAGGAGGTTTATATGGAGTTGCCTCCTGGATTTCGCAGCCAGGGGGAGTCTAGGGTTTGTAGGCTGCATAAATCCCTCTATGGTCTGAAGCAAGCTTCACGACAATGGAACATGAAGCTTTGTGAAGCATTGTTGAATGCTGGTTACTATCAAAGTAGATCGGATTATTCTATTTTTACAAAAAGGAAAGGAGATGCAATGGTGATAATATTGATATATGTAGATGATCTACTTATCACTGGAAATGATAGTAGTTTAATTTCAGAGTTGAAGTTGTTATTAAATCAAAATTTCAGAATGAAGGACCTAGGAGATTTAAAGTTTTTCTTGGGATTTGAAGTAATGAGGTCCAAGGAAGGTATTCTGCTGAATCAAAGGAAATATGCAATGGAACTGATTGAAGATTTGGGTCTTGGTGGTTCTAAGCCAGCCTTGACACCTTTAGAGCAGAATGTGAAATTCACTACAGCAGTATATGACAAGGAACTTGAACTTAATGTTGAAGACAAACTCTTAGAAGATATCTCTATTTTTCAGAGATTAATTGGAAGACTCATTTATCTCACCCACACCAGGCCAGACATAATGTTTGCTGTACAAAACTTAAGTCAGTTCATGCACCAGCCGAAGGATTCACATATGTTAGCTGCATTAAGAATTGTAAAGTATATAAAAAAGAATCCTGGTCAAGGGTTGCTGTTTAAAGCATCAAATGAAAAGCAGATCACAGCTTACTGTGATTCAGACTGGGCATCATGCCCAATATCAAGAAAATCAGTAACAGGGTACTGCATCAAGATTGGAAATTCTTTAGTTTCCTGGAAGTCAAAAAAACAGAGCACGATAGCTAGATCTTCAGCAGAAGCCGAATATCGAAGCATGGCTGTTGTGGTATCTGAAGTAATCTGGTTAACTGGGTTTTTGAAGGAACTTGGAGTATATAAATCTGATCCAGTGAAGCTTTTTTGTGATAACAAGGCAGCACTTCAGATTGCAACCAATCCAGTATTTCACGAGAGAACGAAGCACATTGAAATAGATCTTCATTTTGTGAGAGAGAAGATACAACAAGGATTAATTCAAACACATCATATTTCATCTTCAGAGCAGCTAGCAGACATTATGACAAAGACTCTTGGAGTGCAACAACATGAGTATCTTCTAAGCAAGTTGGGAGTTAAAGATGTGTTTCAACTACCAACTTGAGGGGGAGTGTTGTGAATGCAAATAGTTAGTTTCAAATTCTAGTTAGTTGTTAGAGGTTGTTAGCAATAGTCAGTTATTTTGTTAATAGCTTGTTGATTAATCTCCTTGGCTGACTATATAAAGCCCATTGTAAACTTATTATTAATCAATGAGAATGAATAATTTTTTCAACATTGTTCCAGCCATGCAAATTCTTCAAGCCCAAGTTCCCCTCAGATTTGAGGGAGTAAATGTGTTGTCATCTCACTCTAGCTCCTTTAGCAGTACATTTACTCCTTTTTAGAAAAAAAATGAGAACAAAGTTAATTAATTTTATCAATAATATATTTAGGTAGATAACTTGTCTAAAACAAAAGTTGACAATGCTATATAAGACTGAATTGATCAATTGAAGTCTCCGACGTATGAGAGATTTTTTGAAGACCATTGATGAAGCTTCCTCTTATCTTCTCCAACAAAACAAGACAATCTTTTTCAGTTAGTTTTCGAGTCACTAGAGGAACGCCCAAGCATCGAACATGTAAATTTCCAATCTGAAAACCAGTGCATCTTTTAATAGTTTCCAAGGAGGTTGCATCTATACCTGCAGCAAAGGGCTCAGTCTTGGATGCATTAAGCTTAAGCCCTGAGATGCTGTAAAAAGTTTCCAACACGCTGAGAACCCCCAAAGCTGCATCTAAGTCCCCTTGCACAAGATTAACAAGTCATCGACGAAGCATAAATGAGTAGAAACAATCCTTTTACATTTTGGGTGGTAGCCGAACATCTCTTTTTCTGTTGCAGCACTAGCACAAAAAAGGTAAGGTGGGAGGGGGTCACCTTGCCTTACCCCTCTCCCACCTTTAAAAAAAACTCAAATAAGCTACCATCTCTCCCACCTTTAAAAAACTCAACTAAGCTACCATTTAGTGATATGGATAATTTAGAACATGTCACACATGCTTTTATCCACTGTCTCTATTTTTTTTTGAGGAATCCTACAGCCTCCAGAAAGTGAGTAGGAAGTTATAGTCAATCGAGTCAAAAACTTTTTATAGGTCGATTTTGAGTGCACATCTTAGAGAGATAATAATCCTAGTATAGCCTTTGACAATCTCCTGTGCCAAAATCGTATTATCAGTAATGCTTCTGGCCCTAACAAAAGCTGATTGGTTATGGCCAATCAAAGAAATGAATACTCCTTCCAATCTGCATACAAGCGTTAGTGATGGTTTTGTAAAAAATAAACAAGAAATGGGTCTAAATTCACTTGTCCTACAAGCATTAGGGGTCTTTGGAACTAGAGTGACAGATGTGGCATTAAAAGATGGCAGGAGTGAAGATATTGCTAAAAAATACTTTCCAGCTTTAATGAAGTTCTCTCCCACTATTTTCCATACGGCTCGAAAGAAACCGACGGTGTATTCATCTGGACCAGAGTTTTTGTCTTTCCTTTATCTGAAAAGTACCTCTTTAATTTCAGAAGAAGAAACATCTCTAAATAACACATCATGCAAGGTCTTCACAGAATAAAAAGTGACAGAATTATCCTTACCATGGGATGTCCATTTGATACGTATTCGATGAGTTTTGACCCGACTTGATCTTATAGGGTCAGGTTTTTTAAAGAAAATTTTGGGTTCGGGTCTAATTTTTTAAAGATAAGGTTGGGTTAGATTGGAATTAGACTTAAGGTGAAAAATACCCTAGGCGACCTGAAGTAATAGTTTAATTTTATTCTAAATATTTAGATATAATTTCTACAATGTCACTCTCTTTATATATATATATATATATATCAATTATCTCCCTATTTTGTCTAATAAAAATAGAATAATTATTATAATGCTCCCTTTTTATTTGTATTTTTCAATTAGATCTATATTTTATCAAATAATGATGAAAAAATAATTATTTTTATTTATGTCGGGTCGAGTTGGATTCGAATTTTTACTCTAGAATTTGAGTTTGGGTCGGTGAAAAATCATAAAATGCCGAGTCGAGTCGGTTTGAATGAATGTATTAAATTTTCGGGTCGAGTGCGGATCGGCCAAAAACCAGCCCAACCCGACCCATGGCCATGGACCTTACCCCTAATCAAATTTGTAAATTAGCTGACCAGTTCAGATAGCATAGATTCAAAAGTGTCCAACCTATTTCCAGTATAATCAAAAAGTACTTTGATTGTGTTATGTTTTTTCCTAATATTTACAGCATTGTGAATAAACGAGTACATTGGTCCCCATCTTGGATCCACTGTAACCTGAATTTTTGTTGATAAAAGGATGCTTCAGCTTTCTCAAGTTCCCATAGTTCCTCATGTAACTGTTTTTCATTCAAAAGACCACTTTTGGATGGCAGGGACAAGTTAATCATTTTCTACTGCTCAAGTGTCTCCCTCTTAGCCTTAACTCTACTCGAAATATTATCAAAATATTCTCTGTTGAGCTTCTTAAGACAAGGCTCAAGTCTTTTTAACTTGGCTATTCGAAATATTATCAAAATATTCTCTGTTGAGCTTCTTAAGACAAGGCTCAAGTCTTTTTAACTTGGCAAATAGTATCTGTAATTGATTACCTTGAATTTGCTCCTCCCAAGAATCCCTAACAATCCTTTCAAACTCTGGATGTAGAGTCCAAAGGTTGAAAATTCTGAAGGGTTTTGATTTATTTACAGGGCAATGATTTGACACTCTCGGTGCCATGAATTCCACATAAGAACCTTCAAAATCTTTGAGCCATGCAGCATTAGTCAGGATTCTGTCTAATTCTCGAGCCAAGAATGTCTCACTCTGTTTATTTTTCCAAGTGTAGATTGGGTCAAATATGTCTAGCTCTTCCATACAGTCCTTCAGATCAGTCATATCTGGAGAGAGGTAGTTACCAGTTCTATCATAATCAGAGCTTTCATTTGAATTCGCTATGACATTGAAATCACCGGCTATGATCTATGGGTAGTTTTTGCAGGATCTTTAGGGGGCTTGCGCCTTCCTTTCTTCTTAACTTTCTTATCATACATTGACTCGTGCAATGAAGGAAAATCCTTTTCTTTAGACATTTCATCACTAGCCAAACCAGCAGCATGCTCAATTCCTTGACTGGGAGTCTTTTCTGCACAAGTCACAATAGCTTTTTCTACTTTAAGACAAGTACCAATATGCCCACGAGCCGTACCGATACGGTAGGTTGATGAGGAGCATTTATCGTGGGAAATTATAGCCCAACGGCTCTATTGATGATCTCAACCACCTAAACGGCTTGAAATCAATGCAATGGTATAAAAACAAGTCTCACATACTACAACAACAACTATTGAGCCTTCAAGCAACATCAAAGCACTCAAATCCAAACCTTGTTCATTTTAGAGTCAAATCTTTGTACTCAACTCCATTGTGATTTTCATTGTAATTTTTATTGTGAGTTTGGGGAGTGTTTGATTGTAATTGGGTAAACATTATCCTTCTAACCCTTCCCCACGCGTAACCGACCCCTAAACCTGTTTTCTGATTTTTCGTAGACCAAAATCGTTGTTTTATTAAAACCGAAAAATGTTTTATTAAAATAACCCTATTTTTTAAAAGCGATCCAATCACACTTTTTAAAAAAAAAAGATTGGTGGCGACTCTATGTGTTTTTTTAAAAGTTTTTTTTTTCAAAACGTCGAAGCCTCCCGTAAAAAGGCGGTTGCGACACTTTAATGGGGATAAGTACCCATAATGGAAGAATAGGATGAGACTCTTCATCAAATCCACCGACTACATGATATGGGATGTAGTTGAAGAAGGGCCATATATTCCTATGAAGAGAGATGATGAAGGAAGACTTGTCCCAAAGGTGAAAGCCGAAACGACCGAAGATGATAGAAGAAGAATGCAAGTCAATGATAAAGCTTTGCATGTCATCTTTTGTGCTCTTGGTCCGGATATCTACTCCAAGGTGTCTTCAATCGAGAATGCCAAGGAAGTTTGGGATGCCCTCGAGACAACATATGAGGGAACTAGCGATGTCAAAGAAACAAAGATCGGGCTACTCAATCTAAGCTATGAAAACTTCAAGATGGATCCCGATGAAAGTGTCTCCAAGATGTTTGATTGATTCTCGGTCGTCGTAAATGGATTAAAGGGTTTCGGTGAAATCATTCTCGAAGACAAGCTAGTGAGGAAGCTATTGTATTCTCTTCTGGAATCTTGGGATAGCAAGAGAACGACCATTATTGAAGCTAGAGATTTGAAGACTCTCAAGCTCGATGGTCTTGTTGGATCTCTACTTACCCATGAGATCATGAAGAAGGGAAGAGAAGAAGAAAAGAAGATGAAGGAGAAGAAGGTTGAGAAGAAGGAAGTTGAGAAAAAGAAGATTGGAATCACACTTAAAGCTTCATACCATGATAGCGATTCTAGTGAGGATGAAGATGAGGAGATGACCATGTTGGCCAAACGATTCACTCGTTTCATGAAGTCCAAACGAGGGAAAAAGTTCAATAGAAAATGAGACTTCAAGAACAAGAGTAAAGAAGAGAAGAAGGACCAAATCATTTGTTATGAGTGCAAGAAATTCGGCCACATCTGATCCGAGTGCCCTCAATTAAAAATGAAGAGTTTTGAGAACAAGAACAAGCTCAAAGCTCAAGTGGCAACTTGGAGTGACGAGGAGCCATCCGAGGAGGAGGAGGAAGTGGCTAACCTTTGCCTCATGGCCATTGATGATGATCCAAAGGTAAACTTCAACTCATCTAATTTTGATTTTACCTATGATGAACTTCATGATGCGTATGATGAGTTGCAAGAGGTCTATGATGCGTTAGTTGAAAAGTATAAAGAGTCAATTTTGAGAAATAAAAAATACTTCCGATTTTAAAAATCAAAATGAGTATCTTTCAAAAACTAGCTTCGAATTGGAAAAGAAGGTTTTATACTTGATAAACCTTACAAATGATCTTAAAAAAACCTTGATCTTGAAAAACTTTTTTTCCGATTTTCAAGATTATCACACCAAGGAGGTGGATAATCTTAAAACTTCTATTACTATTGGGAGAAACAATTTTGAGAAAGGAAATTCTTCTAAAACCCAATATGTAAAAAGAAAACCTTTTTATCCTAAACAAGGAAAATTTTCAAAGCAATCTAATAAAAAGAATTAGGAGTGTTTGGGTTCCCAAGGAACTCATTATTTATAATAATGTGAATGCTATTGCTTCTTGGATTCCTATGGGAACCAAGGTTTTAAGGGCTAACACACATGGACACAAAATGATTTGGGTACCAAAAACCAAAGCCTAATTTCTTTGTTTGTAGGGGGCATTGCTACAAGGCCAAAGCTTCATGTCAAAACTCATGGTACCTTGATAGTGGATGCTCAAGACACATGACCGTTGACAAGAGTAGATTCTTGGAACTAAAGCGAAAGAGTGGTGGAGTAGTGACTTTCGGTGACAACTCCAAAGGCCACATTGAAGGAATTGACTCCATTGGTAATCACTCTTCTATTTTTATTGAAAATGTTCTATATGTCAACGGTCTTAAACATAATTTATTGAGCATTAGTCAATTATGTGATAAATGTTTTAATGTTCTCTTTGATAAAAAATGGTTGCAAAATAATGAAAATTAAAACAAATCAATTGATGCTCATAGGGCATAGGATAGAAAATATTTACACGATGCATTTAGATGACATTCACACATCTCATGCATGTTTAGTTGCACATGATGAACATGACTCATGTCTTTGGCATAAAAAATTAAGACATGCTAGCATGAGGGTTTTAGAGAAATTAGTTTCCCTTAATCTAGTTAGAGGTTTACCCAAACTTAAGTTCTCCAATGATAAAATATGTGATGCATGCTCTAAATGAAAACAACATAGAACCTCATTTAAATCCATTAATGATGTCTCTACTAGCAGATGCTTACAATTGATTCATATGGATCTTTTTGGGCCAATTAGGACTATGAGCTTTGGTGGTAAAACATATGCTTTTGTACTTGTTGATGACTATTCTTGGTTTACTTGGGTTCTATTCTTAAGTACAAAAGATGTGGCTTTAGAAAAATTCATCACATTTTCAAAAATAACTCAAAATGATTTTGAGCTTAAAATCATCCACTCAAGTTTTGAAGAGTTTTTGTAACCCCCTCGTCCTGGACTAGACGACAGACCGATCCGAACAACGGAACATGTTACACGAGGAAAACCGAAGCGAAACCCGTTAAGGCTCCACTTCGATTAACAACCCTATTTTTTCATTGACTATCTTGTCTAAACGTATCATTTTGTCCTATATGAGAAACGACAACAGAAAAGATAAAGGAAACATTCAAGCAAACGTAAGGTAACTTAAATTTACCAAGTGACATATTAGTCCGATTTCTTGCATTTGTAACCAAAACCATACATAAACAATGCATATAAACTTAAGAAGGAAACATACAATCAACGGGACTAAAACTCGACATCCGAGAACTTTTGAAGATGCTAAGAAGCCCAAATACAAGCCTGCGTTTCGAAACAGGCTTGCACATTTCGATACGCGGGCTCCAGTTCAAAAGCCAGACCAGGCCGTACCGATACGATCAACTCCGTTCCGGTACAAGTGTTGAGATTTTAGGGGCTCGATTCGATCAACCGTTCTTGCTCGCCAAGTGTGGAGAAGTTGGATAATTGGGTGTTTTAGTGGGAGGTGAAAATTTTGCAATTTGACACAAGGATTTATAGTGGTTCAACCTTCTAACCAAGGTCTACATCCACTACCTTAGCTCCCCACTAAGGATTTCCAACAAATACACTAAGAATTTCGTCCCCTTTTCTCAGATTAGGAGGAAACCGTTACAACCCTCAAAGCTTTCTACCCAAAGCTTGAAGGAACACTCTCTTTACAAAGAAAGACTTAGCAAACTACAAATCCCTCTAAAAGGTGTTTGTTTGTAATTCTAAGCTCTCACCCAAAACCTAAACACTTGAGCAAATTTAAAAATGTAAGCTCACAAGTGTTGTCTAAGCAAGAAATGAACAATTAAAGCTCTAGACAAATTTTGACATCATAATGTTGTAACAATTGAAGCATTAACTTGTTCTTGATGCTTGGAGGTCCCTTTTATACTCCCAATTGAGTTTGTAGCCGTTACTAGCCGTTGGGGATGATTTGGAGCCGTTGAGGACATTATTTCCCTTCATAAATGCTGTTCTGAAGCTATCCGTATTGATACGCGTGGAACCGTATCGGTACGGCCTTCATGAGAAACTAGTCGTTGGGCTCTTGCTAGCCTGGGCGTATCGATACGCTTGAGGGCGTATCGGTACGGGTTCACATTTAAATGGCCGTTGGGAAATAGCCGTTGGGGTTGGTTGAAAGGGGATCAGTACGCTTACCTGGCGTATCGAAACGATCCCGATCCGTATCGAAACGGCAAGGCCTGTATCGATACGGGTTTTGACAGTGGCCAAACTGGGGCAAAAAGGTATCGGTACGGGTACAACCGTATCGATACGGGTAACATGAAAAGTTAAGTTTGGCTAAAGAAAAGCATAAAAAATCTTGCCAAAAACCTCTTAAAATACCTCAAACATAAATTCAAGTTGTTTGGACTTAAAAACAAGTTTTAAATTCTTTTCAAATTAGTCCAAAACATTTTTCAATTATTATATCAAAACATTAGTTCTACAATCTCCCCCTTTTTGATATAATAAAACTCACTTGAAAAATTTGTTTGGGATTCTCCCCCTTTAACTTTAAAAATGTGAATAAGAGATTAAAAATATGAAATCAAATAAAGCTCCCCCTATTCATTTGAAAATTCAATTTTTCAAACCATTTCTCCCCCTTTTTGTTATATCAAAAAGAATTTAAAGACATTAAGTTTCAAGATAACAATAGAGGTAAAAGAAAATTGACACACTTAAAATTTTGGTTTAAAATTGGCTCCCCCTTACTCAAAGCGTCACAAGAAAGTTAGTTCAACATATATGATTATCTAGTTGACTTAAATGAAAAATAATCAAATAAAAGCAAAAGCAACTAGATTTTACCACACTTGAATTCAAGGGAGGATGTGAAGCCTTCCTTCTTCAAGTGTTCTTCCTATGTGTGCATGGAGCTCCCCCTCAATGTTTGACTTGTTGAACATCTCCATCACACCTAGCAAAAGACAATCAAGTAATTTTTTGTATCTAAATTGCTTTGGATCCATAGACATTAGTAGCACAAAATTTAGTCCCCTTAGGAATCCATTTTTCAATTTCATCCTTTTTAGTTTAAGTGGTTAGTCCTTTTGGGACCCAAACACTTCTAAAACATTTAAGATTTATAAATCTAGGGGCACTAGATTGTCTTACATAAAAATTTGATTTTCCAAAACTATTTTTCTTTTCAAGTTCATTGGAAATCAAATCTTTTTCTTTTTGAACTTTGAGAAGCAAATTTTGTAAATCAAAACATTTTTGTTCAAAATCTTTCAATTTTGCTTCAAGTTCAATATTTGTTTTGGAAAGCAAATCATTTTCAATTTTTATTTTTGAAATCAACTTTTTGTTCTTGGAAAATGATGCCTTGAATTCCAAAAGCAAATCATCATAGGCATCTTGTAACTCATCAAATGTATAAGAATTTGAAATAGATGAGTTAGAAGTTACCTCCCCCTCATTGAGGGCCATCAAGCATAGGTGGGCTACTTCATCATCGGTGGAGTCTTCATCACTCCATGTGGCCACATATGCTTGTTTTGAAGATGATCCCTTCTTTTTGGATTTGTGGGAGTCCTTCATCTTCTTCATCGATTCATGTTTGGATTTTTCCATTTTGCTCTTCATGAACCGGGCAAATTTTTTGAAGAGATAGGTCATCTCTTCATCTTCACTTTCCTCCTCACTTGAATCTACATGATGGCATGTGGAGGATTTGAGAGCTACGACACTAGTATTGATGCCTAGCTCCATGATCTTCTTCTTCCCCATCGCTCTAATCTCTTCCTTCTTCTTCTCCTCTTCTTTGTTTTTCTTCATTATTTGGTGAGTGAGAAGAGACCCCATGAGTTCATCAAGCTTCAAGGTTTTGAGATTCTTGGCTTCGATGATGGCAGTCCTCTTTGAGTCCCATGACTCGGGAAGGGAGTAGATAAGCTTTCAGACAAGCTTCTCTTCCGGGATGGCTTCTCCATAACCTTTAAGACCATTGGTGATAGTGGAGAACCTATCAAACATCTTCTCGATGTTCTCTTCCGGATCCATCTTGAAGTTCTCATACTCTAAGGTTAGGAGCCCAATCTTGGTCTCCTTGACTTCATTGGTTCCCTCGTATGTGACTTCAAGCTTGTCCCATACCACCTTGGCACTCTCACAAGAAGACATCTTCTCATAGATGGTTGGGCCAAAAGCACAAAAAAGCATGTGCAAGGCTTTGCAATTAAGCTCCATCTTCTTGCGATCGTCGGCACTCCATTCCGCTTTGCTTCCTTGAGGCACGAACGGACCATCTTCAACTATGTCTCATAGCTTGTAATCTCTTGACTTCAAGAAGAATTTCATCTTTGTCTTCCAATGGGCATAGTAATTTCCGTCGAAGAAAGGCGGTTTGTCGATTGATTGTGCCATTGAGCCGGTTGGTGAAAAGTTGATCGAGCTTGCCGGATATTCTCAATAGGATGTGAATCCCCTTCGATTGAGCCAAGCTTTGATACCAATTGTTGAGATTTTAGGGGCTCGATTCGATCAACCGTTCTTGCTCGCCAAGTGTGGAGAAGTTGGATAATTGGGTGTTTTAGTGGGAGGTGAAAATTTGGCAATTTGACACAAGGATTTATAGTGGTTCAACCTTCTAACCAAGGTCTACATCCACTACCTTAGCTCCCCACTAAGGATTTCCAACAAATTCACTAAGAATTTCGTCCCCTTTTCTCGGATTAGGAGGAAACCGTTACAACCCTCAAAGCTTTCTACCCAAAGCTTGAAGGAACACTCTCTTGAAGGAACACTCTCTTTACAACCCTCTAAAAGGTGTTTGTTTGCAATTCTAAGCTCTCACCCAAAACCTAAACATTTGAGCAAATTTAAAAATGTAAGCTCACAAGTGTTGTCTAAGCAAGAAATGAACAATTAAAGCTCTAGACAAATTTTGACATCATAATGTTGTAACAATTGAAGCATTAACTTGTTCTTGATGCTTGGAGGTCCCTTTTATACTCCCAATTGAGTTTGTAACCGTTACTAGCCGTTGGGGATGATTTAGAGCCGTTGAGGACATTATTTCCCTTCATAAATTCTGTTCTGCAGCTATCCGTATCGATATGTATGGAACCGTATCGATACGGCCTTCATGAGAAACTAGCCGTTGGGCTCTTGCTAGCCTGGGCGTATCGATACGCTTGAGGGCGTATCGGTACGGGTTCACATTTAAATGGCCGTTGGGAAATAGCCGTTGGTGGGGTTGGTTGAAAGGGGATCAGTACGCTTACCTGGCGTATCGAAACGATCCCGATCCGTATCGAAACGGCAAGGCCTGTATCGATACGGGTTTTGACAGTGGCCAAACTGGGGCAAAAAGGTATCGGTACGGGTACAACCGTATCGATACGGGTAACGTGAAAAGTTAAGTTTGGCTAAATAAAATCATAAAAAATCTTGCCAAAAACCTCTTAAAATACGTCAAACATAAATTCAAGTTGTTTGGACTTAAAAACAAGTTTTAAATTCTTTTCAAATTAGTCCAAAACAATTTTCAATTATTATATCAAAACATTAGTTCTACAACAAGGGTCTCCAGTAAAAAAATGTTCCGAAATAGGTTCCGAAATGGGCACTCATAGAGGCAAACCGTACCGAAACGGGGGCTCACAGTGTCAAATCGTATCGAAATGTCACCACCCTCGTTCCGATACGAGTATCCCTTGAACTACACCCGTTCCGAAACCACCACACGCGTTTTGAAACGTCTGCACTCTGTGTGACCCTGAAAATAGTTTTCTGCATCTCCAAACTTTCCCAAACATGCCCCAAAACCACAAGAATCAAGAAACAACAATCATACACTTAATCTAGAGGCATTTCATCCTACTACAAACATGGTCAAGCACATAAACATACATGTTAAGGCCATTCATGAAGCAAGGTTTACATGCTTTCAAAACAACACATAAACATCTCATAAACATGGTTTACAAATCCACATCATAAAAACATTAACAAAAATAAGAGTCTACACATGCTCCTACAACACGTAGCATCCCCATTGCTAAACTACTACATTATTTACTAAAACCATACTTGAGCAACCACAAATGCGCTTGGATGCCCTTTTCCTGCTCCTTGCTAACTCCACACTATTGATCTGCATTGTCGAAAATGAGACCGTAAGCTAGAAGCTTAGTGAGGGAGCTCTAAAACAAAATGACGACAATGCAGGGTTCAAGCATGACATCCTTAAGACATTCACAAGGCATACATATACTCCAACATAGCAACATAGCTAAACGTTACAAGAAGGCATGAACATGGCATCTTACCTTATGTTATGCTAAACAAGATATAACAATTACCTTATACAACAACCACACATGAACAAGTATATTGGCAACTATTAGCTTACTCGAATATGCGGATAACTTCCGTTGGGATTTTCACCCCCAACGTACTCAACAACAATTACCTTCCGGTGGGATTACACTAATCACTGTTTTCACTCATGGATAGGATTACACTCATCATCACATGCTAACATTTTTCGGTGGAATATTACCTCATTGTACTCCTCCTTGATGAATATATGTCACCAAGGCCACGCACGAATTTGACTCTTACCGTGTGCACACTCATCCTAATGATCGATCATTTATACCCGATAATTAACTAGTGCCAATTATACTATACAAGTCTCACCATGATTTAACAATCATTCACACAACATATCGTCACCAATAATCAACATCAATACATATCAACATGCATAACGAACACATACTACACAAGTTCACATTTATGCACATTAAGCAAGAACTCGTAAAGCAAACAAGAGATTAAACTACCAACTTAATATCCACCTTGGATTGGCCTACCAAGCACAATCCAACACTTCAACTACACACTTGAACCAATTTAAAACTGTTTTAAATAATCCACTCACCGAACACCCTTAAGCAAACCGAGAAAGCCGAATCAAGCCTCCAAACCTCCCGGAGTCGAGCCCGAAGCTTCTCCAACGATTTCCCTTGATTCTAATCAATCAAAAACAACATATTACTACACAAAGCATCCACAAAACCTATGTCACAAATCAAACTACAACCATAAGATCATTCCTCTACATTTCCAAGCCAAAACTAACACAAATTTTCCATTTTCGAACTTACATTCAACCCAGCAGAAAACTATCGAATCCAACACCCAAACCATCATTAAACACCTTCAAAACAACCCTCAAGCATCACCATATCATCAGCCCCACTCTCCTACACCAAACTACCTTAAAAACCCATATTTTCAACCTTTTAAAATACCCACAAAAACCCATTTCGGGATTTTCATCAAAACCCCACCATTTTCACATATATCAATCTTTAGGGCAAGGTTAAAACATATAATAACTTTTCAAATCAAAAGCCACATGAAAACCCCTCAAAGCTTCAACCTTTTTCTTAAACTTTTGAAAACATGGAGAACTCCAAAATGGTGTTTACCAAAAACTAAAACCATAGAAGTGTTAGGAATGATGGGGAGAAGTCAAAAATGATTTTACCTTGAAGAGAGCTCTTGAAATGGTGAAGAAATTTCATAGAATAGTGTTTTAGGTTGAAGGAGGGTTTAATGTCGTGGAAATGGATAATGGATAAAGGGAAGAAGAAGATGAAGACTTTTCAAAACTCCCCATTTTTACTCATCTTTTTCCTTTATTTTAAAAATTACCTTTTCGCCCTTAATGAACCACAAGCCCCTTTTAAGTTTAAAACAAAGCCCATTTTAATTAAAACGAGCCCAACGACTCGAACCCAATTCACACACTCAACTCCCAACCTCTAAACTCGAGTGTTACAACTCTCACCCACTTAAGGAATTTCGTCCTAGAAATTACCTGACTGAAAGAGATACGGAAACTGCCTTTCCATATCCTTCTTTCTCTCCCAAGTGGCCTCGTCCACACCTCGACGTTGCCACCTCACTTTGACCAACTCAATCGATCTACCACACAACACTTTTCTGTCTGAGGCTAAGATCTCAACGGTTTCCTCATCACACGTTAAATCCGGATTCAACTCGATCTCTTCCACATGCATAACATGCGACAGATCTGATCTATACTTACGAATCATCGAAACATTGAACACATTGTGAATCTTCTCTAACTCGGATGGCAAACGTAACTGATGAGCAACCGGACAGATTCGTTTAATAATCTCATATGACCCAATGTACCTCGGACTCAATTTCCCTTTTCTACCAAACCTCATAACCTTCTTCCACGGAGAGACTTTCAAGAACACTTTATCTCTCACGGCATACTCAACTTCTTTCCTCTTCAAATCGGCCTAGGACTTCTGCCTATCCGAAGCTGCCTTCAATCGATCACAGATTAACTTCACCTTATTGGTAGTCCCCTTAAGCAAATCTAGCATTGGTAACAACTTCTGACCTGCTTCGGCCCAACAAATCAGAGTTCTACATTTTCAACCATACAATGCCTCATACGGAGCCATCTGAATGCTCGACTGAAAACTGTTACTATATGCGTACTCGAGCAACGGCAAGTGTTTCTCCCAAGTACCCTGAAAATCAATAATGCAACAACGCAACATGTCCTCTAAAATCTGTATGATCCTTTTTGACTGCCCATCTGACTGGGGATTATACAATGTGCTAAAATTCAATCGGGTACCCAAAGCTATATGCAAACAGTCGCAAAACCTTGTTGTGAATCTCGAATCTCTGTCAGACACAATCGACTTCGGCACACCATGTAGTCTCACAATCTCACCGATGTACAAATCGGCCAATCTATCTAGGGAGTAAGTTGTATTAACAGCTAAAAAGTGAACACACTTTGTGAAACGGTCAACTATAACCCAAACTGAGTTTTTCTTCGAAGGAGTCAAAGGCAAACCCAAAACGAAATCCATGGTGATATTTTCACACTTCCATTCCGGAATTCTCAACGGTTGCAACAAACATGAGGGAACCTGATGCTCTGCCTTCACTCTCTAACATACAATACACTTACTCACGAAATCGGCTATGTCTTTCTTCAAACTGACCAAATAGTATTCATTTTTTAAATCACGATACATCTTCGTACTACCAGGATACATAGCAAACGAGCTACTGCGTGCTTCGGTGAAGATAGTACGTCTCAAATCACTGTCATCCGGCACAACTATTCTATCTCTGAAACACAAGACCCCATCAATACTGAAACTGTAGTCTGATGGTCTACCCTCGGCTATATCTTGCATGTGAGGTGCCAAAGATCTATCTAACAATTGTTTCTCTCTAATCAACTGACCTAAGGTAGGTCTAGCCTGAAGCTCGGCCACTAGACCACCATCATCGGACAAGCTCAAACTAGCAAACATGGCTCTCAACTCAACGGCTACCTTCCTACTCAAGGCATCTACCACTACATTGGCTTTACCCGGATGGTACTCAATCGTGAGATCATAGTCCTTAAGCAAATCTAGCCACCTACGCTGTCTAAGGTTCAACTATCGTTGTGTCATTATATACTTCAGACTCTTGTGGTCCGTATACACTGTGCATTTCTCACCATACAAATAATATCTCCAAATCTTCAAGGCAAACACAACTGCGGCTAGCTCTATGTTGTGTGTCGGATAATTACGCTCGTGAGTCTTCAATTGTCTCGAGGCATAAGCTACAACTCTTCTATCTTGCATGAGCACACAACCTAAACCTACATATGAAGCATCACTGTAGATCACATAATCTTTCTCCGACTCTGGCTTAATCAAAATCGGTGCATTGGTCAAAGCTTCTTTCAATTTCTCAAAGTCTTGTTGTCTCACATTTGACCACTCAAACTGAACATTTTTCTAAAGCAATTTTGTCAAAGGAGCGGCTATCTTCGAGAATCCTTCCACAAATCTCCCATAGTAACCCGCTAAGCCTAGGAAACTACGAATCTCTGTCACAGGATTCAGTTACTTCCACTCAACAATGGCTTCTATCTTCTTCGGATCAACTCTAATCCCCTCGGCTAACACTACATTTCCTAGGAAGACTACTTCTCGGATCCAGAACTCACACTTACTCAACTTAGCGTACAACTGGTTGTCTAGAAAAGTCTACAAAACTAACCTCAAATGCCGGTCATGATCTTCCTCGGTACGCAAATACACCAAAATATCATCTATGAAAACAACCACAAACTGATCTAAGTACTGATGGAAGATTTTGTTCATCGTGTCCATGAAAGCAGCTGGCGCGTTTGTCAACCCAAACGGCATAACTAAGAACTCGTAGTGACCATATCTAGTCCTAAAAGCTGTCTTCGGTACATCAACTTCTTTTAACTTCAACTGGTAATGATCGGATCTCAAATCAATCTTCGAAAAGACTGATGCCCCTCTTAACTGATCGAACAAATCATCAATATGCGGCAAGAGATACTTGTTTTTCACTGTCAACTGATTCAACTGTCTATAATCTATGCACATCCTCATACTATCGTCTTTCTTCTTCACAAATAATACCGGAGCGCCCTAAGGTGAAGAACTCGGACAGATAAAAGCTCTATCTGACAACTCCTGTAACTGAGTCTTCAACTATTTCAGTTCTTTCGGTGCCATACGATACGGAGAATTCGAAATAGGAGCAGAGTCTGAATATGTCTCTATAGCAAACTCTACATCTTTATCAGGCGGTAAACCTGACAATTCTTCCAGAAACACACTCGGAAAGTCACACACTGTTCTGATATCCTAAGGTCTAACTTCATTCATGTTCGGATTCATCATGTAAACCAAGTACGCCTCACAACCCAACTCAACTAATCTCTGAGCCTCTAAGGATGAAACAACATTCGACAAGAATTTTATATTCTCACCTACTACCACAATCTCATAGTCATCCGCAAGCTTCAAGAAGATTCTCTTAGTTTCGAAATCTATCCTAGCTCTATGTTCTGTAAGCCAGTCCATACCCAAAATCACATCGAAGCCATAGAACGGTAACTCCATCATGTCCACTGGAAATATATGCCCCTGAACCATTAACGTACACCTTCTGTACATCTTCCTAACCACTACTGTATCCCCAAAGGAACTAGTGACACTAGCACCTACCTCTAATACCTCACAAGGTAATTTCAACATCTTTGCATGCTCACTCAAAATATAAGAATGCGTAGACCCGGATTCAATCAAGGAAAGCAAACTCAGAGACTGTATCGAGAAATTACCTGCAATCACATCTGTGTCATTATGTTCCTTTCGCTGAGCATAAACTCTAGCCTGACCTCCGCCCTCTGGCTGAACCACAACTACATGTGCTATATTCCTCTGGCCATCATTTGTCGGCTGGAAGTTACCTCGACCGTGCCTACGACCTCTAGGAAAATGAATGGCCCTAGCAAGAGCCTGAACTGGTGTATACCCAGCCTGATGCGGAAAATCATGCCTAAGGTGATCTCTAGCTCCACAGTTCCAACACGAATGAAAGTTCCCCCAACACTCACTGGTGTGATTCCTCTCGCATCGAGCACACTCGGGCAAACGCCCACTAGCTCTCTGGCCTTGATGGCCTCTACCGTGGTTACCACCACCATGTCTGTGATCAAATTGATGCCTATTGTCCTGATGCCTCTTGGCATCACCTCTATCAAGGTCGCCAAACCTCTTCCCGGAACTAAAACCACCAGAACGTTTGTTCAGACCCAAACTGTGCTCTATGTCCTTGGACCTAGAGACCAAGACATCAAAGTCCGTGTAGTCCGTAGCCAAAGTGTACCTCTTTATCTCCTCACTCAACCCATAACGGAAACAGTGGCAACGTTCCCTCTCAGTAGGAACTAGCTCAGACGCATAATGACTCAATCTGACAAACCGTATCTCATAATCGGTCACTGTCAAGTTACCCTGAAGCAAAGCCATGAACTCTCTCTTCTTCTCATCAAGATAACGGGGACCCAGATACTTATTGCGGAAAGCAGGCTCGAAGAACTCCCAATTGATCTCGGCATCTGGCATGCCCGTAGTAATGGTGACCCACCAAGTGTAGGCATCACCCTGAAGCAGAGAAACAACACACCAAAGTCTGCGTGCTCCAGTACAACCCATCTAAGACAAAATGCGGACAGTCTTGTCAAACCAAGCCTCAGATCTCTCGGGTGCCAACCATCGGAACTCTTCACCTCCCAAACTGCGAAGCCTCTCAAGTGGCAAACCGGTGCCCTCACCCTGAGGTTGTGCCACTGCCTGTCCCCCAACCACTGCTGCCTGAAAAGCCCCAGCTATTGCCTGAACTAATAGAGCAAAATCTATACTTGCCGGACCTTGGCCAACCTGGGGTCCTACACCCCCAGCTCTCGCCTCACCTCCCTCTTGACGAGGAGGAGAAGAAGGAGGTGGATGAGCTTGCGCCTCAACAACCGGCTTAACCTCTGGAGCTACTGCCCGTGGTTCCGGATAAACCATCCTAGGCCTGCCTCTAGGTCTCATCTTACGGCTAGGAAGATAACAACTACAAACAAACAAACACACAAGGATTAAGTTAGCAAAGACAAGGGTCCAACGCGCTCAAGTATTCCTTTACAAAATCTTTTCCAATAAGTAATAGTAGTAATGGGAACTCAACACCACGCCTCAACACAACAACCGTGCTAACACAAGCTTCCAAACACTAAGCAGGCAAATAACAAGCATACTTAGCAAAACATTCACCGTACAACATACACCTCAAACTTACCTCACTTACCTACCCGAGGTCGCGTAAACCTCAGGCTCTAATACCAAAAAATGTAACCCCCTCGTCCCGGGCTAGACGGCAGACCGGTCCGAACAGGTTACACGGGGAAAGCAGAAGCGAAACCCCTTAAGGCTCCACTTCGATTAGCAACCGTATTTTTTTCATTAATTATCTTGTCTAAATGTATCATTTTGTCCTATGTGAGAAACGAAAGCGGAAAAGATAAAGGAAACATTCAAGCACCCGTAAGGTAACTTAAATTTACCAAGTGACATATTAGTCCGATTTCTTGCATTCGGGACCAAAACCATACATAAACAATGCATATAAACTTAACAAGGAAACATACAATCAACGGGACTAAAACCCGACATCTGAGAACTTTTGAAGATGCTAAGAAACCCAAATACAAGCATACGTTTCGAAACAGGCTTGCTCGTTTCGATACGCGGGCTCCAGTTCAAAAGCCAGACCAGGCCAAACCGATATGGTCCACTCCGTTTCGGTACAGGGGTCTCCAGTAACAAAACGTTCCGGAATAGGTTCCGTAACGGGCACTCGCAGAGGCAAACCGTACCGAAACGTATACCGAAACGGGGGCTCACAGTGTCAAATCATATGGAAACGACACCACCCCCGTTCTGATACGAGTATCCCTGGAACTACACCCGTTCCAAAACCACCACGCGCATTTCAAAACGCCTGCACTCTGTGTGACACTGAAAACAGTTTTATGCATCTCCAAACTTTCCCGAACATGCCCCAAAACCACAAGAATCAAGAAACAACAATCATACACTTAATCTAGAGGCATTTCATCCTACTACAAACATGGTCAAGCACATAAACATACATGTTAAGGCCATTCATGAAGCAAGGTTTACATGCTTTCAAAACAACACATAAACATCTCATAAACATGGTTTACAAATCCACATCATAAAAGCATTAACAAAAATAGGAATCTACATATGCTTCTACAACACGTAGCATCCCCATTGCTAAACTACTACATTATTTACTAAAACCATACTTGAGCAACCACAAGCGCGCTTGGATGCCATTTCCTTTCTCATTGCTAACTCCACACTAATGATCTGCAATGTCGAAAACGATTGCGTAAGCTAAAAGCTTAGTGAGGGAGCTCTAAAACAAAATGACGACAATACAAGGTTCAAACATGACATCCTTAAGACATTCACAAGGCATACATATACTCCAACATAGCAACATAGCTAAACGTTACAAGAATGCATGAACATGGCATCTTACCTCATGTTATGATAAACAAGATATAACAATTATCTTACACAACAACCACACATGAACTAGTATATTGGCAACTATTAGCTTACTCGAATATGCGGATAACTTCCGTTGGGATTTTCACCCCCAACGTACTCAACAACAATTACCTTCCGGTGGGATTACACTCATCACCGTTTTCACTCATGGATGGGATTACACTCATCATCACATGCTAATATTTTCTGGTGGAATATTACCTCACTGTACTCCTCCTTGATCACTACACATCACCAAGGCCACGCACGAATTTGACTCTTACCGTGTGCATATTCATCCTAATGATCGATCATTTATACCTGGTAATTAACTAGTGTCAATTATACTATACAAGTCTCACCATGATTTAACAATCATGCACACAACATATCGTCACCAATAATCAACATCAATACATATCAACATGCGTAACGAACACATACTACACAAGTTCACATTTATGCACATTAAGCAAGAACTCATAAAGCAAACAAGATATTAAGCTACCAACTTAATCTCCACCTTGGATTGGCCTACCAAGCACAATCTAACACTTCAACTACACACTTGAACCAATTTAAAACCGTTTTAAATAATCCACTCACCGAACACCCTTAAGCAAACCGAGAAAGCCGAATCAAGCCTCCAAACTTCCCGGAATCGAGCCTGAAGCTTCTCCAACGATTTCCCTTGATTCTAATCAATCAAAAACAACATATTACTACACAAAGCATCCACAAAACCTCTGTCACAAATCAAACTACAACCACAAGACCATTCCTCTACATTTCCAAGCCAAAACTAACACAAAATCTCCATTTTCGAACTTACATTCAACCCAGTAGAAAACTATCGAATCCAACACCCAAACCATCATTAAACACCTTCAAAACAACCCTCGAGCATCACCATATGATCATCCCCACTCTCCTACACAAAACTACCTCAAAAACCCATATTTTCAACCTTTTAAAATACCCACAAAAACCCATTTCGGGATTTTCATCAAAACCCCACCATTTTCACATATAACACCTTTTAGGGCAAGATTAAGACATATAATAACTTTGCAAATCAAAACCCACATGAAAACCCCTCAAAGCTTCAACCTTTTTCTTAAACTTTTGAAAACATGGACAACTCCAAAATGGTGTTTACCAAAAACTAAAACCATAGAAGTGTTAGGAATGATGAGGAGAAGTCAAAAATAATTTTACCTTGAAGAGAGCTCTTGAAATGGTGAAGAAATTTGATGAAATAGTGTTTTGGGTTGAAGGGGGTTTAGTGTCGTGGAAATGGATAAAGGGAAGAAGAAGATGAAGACTTTTCAAAAGTCCCCCTTTTTACTCATATTTTTCCTTTATTTTAAAAATTACCTTTTTGCCCTTAATGAACCACAAGCCTCTTTTAAGTTTAAAACAAATCCCATTTTAATTAAAACGAGCCCAACGACTCGAAGCCGATTCACACACTCAACTCCTAACCCCTAAACCCGGGTGTTACAGTTTTTAAATGAAAATGGGACTAGCCAAAATTTTTTTGCACCTCGCACTCCTCAACAAAATGGGGTAGTTGAGAGGAAAAATCGAACTTTAGAAGAAATGGCTAGAACCATGCTTTGTGAAAATAATTTACCTAAATATTTTTGGGCGGAAGCCACAAATACCGCTTTATACATCTTAAATTGAGTAATGATTAGGCCAATTTTGAAGAAAACACCATATGAGATTTTAAAATCTAAGAAGCCTAACATTAGCTATTTTCATCCATCTGGTTGCAAGTGTTTTGTTTTAAACAATGGAAAAGATAACTTAGGTAAATTAGATGCTAAAAGTGATGAAGCTATTTTCTTAGAATATTCTTTAAACTATAAAGCATATCATGTATTTAATAAGAGAACTTTAGTAGTTGAAAAGTTTATACATGTTGTTTTTGATGATAACCTCCTTTCGAGGAAGTATTCTTGTGATGATGATGTAGGGATCATTGAAGCCATTGATGGAGGACAAACATCAAAGGTGGATGAGATTCCAACCAAAGAAGAAGATGCACAAGATCCACCTCTTGAAGCCTTGAAGGACTTGGCTCTTGAGGAAAATGAGGTGACATACCCAAGGGAGTTCAACTATGTCAAAGGTGGTGAAATCTTGGGTGATCCATCCAAGGGGGTAACTACTAGATCCTCTCTCAAATTAATGAACCATGTTGCATTTATTTCATGCATTGAGCCTAAAAATATCAAAGAAGCATTAAAAGATGATTTTTGGATTTTGGCCATGCAAGAAGAACTTAATCAATTTGAGAGAAGTAAAGTATGAACATTAGTTGAAAGGTCTAGTAATCAATCTACTATAGGAACTAAATGGGTCTTTAGGAATAAACTAGATAAGAGTGGTAACATAGTGAGAAACAAGGCTAGGCTTGTTGCTCAAGGTTACACTCAAGAAGAGGGAATTGATTTTGATGAAACATATGCACCCGTAGCTAGAATGGAAGCTATTAGGATGCTTCTAGCATTTGCATGTTACCATGATTTCAAGCTTTTTTCAAATGGATGTAAAAAGTGCTTTCCTAAATAGTTTTATAAATGAAGAAGTGTATGTTGAACAACCACCGGGTCTTGAGGATCCTAAATTTCCAAATCATATTTTTAAACTAACCGAAGCTCTTTATGGTTTAAAACAAGCTCCTATAGCTTGGTATGAAAGGCTTTTGAACATTTTGATTGAAAAATGTTTTAAAAAAAGCAAAGTGGACACTACACTCATCATAAAAAGATATTGTAAAGACATCTTAGTAGTGCAAATTTATGTTGATGATATCATTTTTGGTTCTACTAATGAATGTTATTGCAAAGAATTTTCTAAGCTAATGCAAGGTGAGTTCGAGATGAGCATGATGAGGGAGCTCTCATTCTTTTTGGGGCTCTAATTCAAACAAAAGAAGCATGGCACCTTCATCAATCGAGCAAAGTATGTGAACGAAATGCTCAAGAAGTTCGGCTTGGAAAACGTGAAGCCTCAAGACACTCCTATGAGTTCATCTATAAAGCTTGACAAAGAAGAATGAGGTAAGTGTGTCGATTCTAAGCTTTATAGATCTATGATAGGTTCTTTGCTTTACCTTACCGCAAGTAGATCGAATATTATGTTTAGTGTTTGCTTGTGTGCTAGGTTCAATGCTAGTCCTTGAGAATCACACTTAGTAGCCATTAAAAGAATTTTTAGATACCTTAGAGACACGCCTAACTTAGGTCTTTGGTATCCTACGGATTCTTCTTTTAGCCTTCATGCGTATTCGGATGCGAATTATGGGGGATGCAAGATAGATAGGAAAAGTACCTCCGGAACATGCCACTTCTTAGGTAGTATGCTCGTATTTTGGTTCTCTAAGAAACAAAATAGCATAGCCTTATCTACCACCAAAGCATAGTACATATCCTTAGGGAGTTGTTGTATTCAAGTCCTTTGGATGAAGCAACAACTCTTAGATTACGGTGTTCAAGTAGATACTATACCACTTAGACGTGACAACACTAGTGTCATTTGTCTCACTAAGAATCTCACCCAACACTCTAGAACCAAACATATAGAAATTAGACATCATTTCATTAGAGACCATGTTTTGAAAAATGATGTTATTCTAGAATATGTTGATACCTTGAACCAATTAGCGGATATATTTACCAAACCTTTAGATAAAGAGTGTTTTTGGACCCTTAGGAGAGAGTTAGGGATAACTAGCCATTCTTGACCCTTTTAGGTCCCAAATGGTCAAAGTTTTGCTTGAAATTGGTTGATATTCATGCTTGTGTTAATTTGCCTCTTTTTGCTTCTACGCATGTTGCTAGGGGGAGTATGCATTAATTTTAGTCATTAAATCTTGTTCTAATGTCATTCACATGTATTTAGGGACGTTTAAAGTTGGATTTTTTGACTTGAAACTGTCAAAATTGCATTATTTGGTAAAAGCGTATCGATACGGCTAAAAGCGTATCGATACAGGTTCGTCAAGGGATGTGATACAGGTCAAACTGTATCGATACAGTCACGCGTATCGATACGATATTGAAATCAAATTTAAAATTAGGGCAAGGCGTATCGATACGCTCTACAAGCGTACTGATACGGTTTCGAATGAGAGTTAAATTAGGGTTGTTAATTGACAAAACACTTTTACAAACTCTTCCCCTCCCTTTTCTCTAAAAACCTAGCCACAAATACCTAAAAAAACCCCTCAATCTCTCAAAATTTTCACATCAAACTTCAAATTCTTTGAGGGGTTTTCATCAACACATAAAAGCCAAGCTTTGTTAGCAATCTTGTGCATTCACATCAACCCATTCATCCTTTCTAATAAATCAAGGTATAAACTTTTTTCCTTTTTTTTTAGTTTTCGTTTCTTTTTATTAGTTGATTTCACTTAATTTTTGTATAAAACATATATATGTGATATGTGTTTTAAAGTTTTTATAAAAACTTTTCAAAATCCGAAATTTTTTCATTCGAATATATTTTTATATCATATATTTTTATAAATTGTTTTTTCAAAAAAATTTAACCAATCTTTAAAGAAAGCAAAACGATACTTAGCCACTACTTTCGATCCTATCGAGGACGATGAGGGTAATCCTAAAGCTAATCTCCCTTACATAATCCAACGTAGTTTTCCACACCCTTCGGATATGTCACGTTATAAACTTTTTCAAGCTTTTACTCTTAGGGAAGAACGTGTCGTGTCAATTCCTTTTTTAAACTCTGAACGCTTTAAATTTGAATAACTTCTTTTGATTCGACAATGGAAATTTATAAACTTCTTGAACCTTCCTCCCGTTTTATATCGAAATTTGGTCGTAATTTTCTTTTCCAATGCCAAATGCATCCATAATAAAACAAGAGAACACGTTGTTGCTATAGAGTTCATCTTATGGGCACAACTTTTCAAGTCGATCAAGATGTTCTTTGTAAAGCTTTTAGTTTTGAAAATATCGGGATTGATGATGAGAATTCCTTAGGTCATGGTCCTCTAGGTTCAATCAGTGTTTTAAATGCTCATAACCGTATTCTTCATCTCATTATTACATGGGTTTTTCTTCCCTTGGGTGGAAAATTTTCGACTATCCGTTAAGTTGACGATTTTTGGCTTAGGTGTTTTCGTGAGGGTAAGCGCCCTAATCTTTGCAAATCATGTTCGCTGACCTTGTTTACCTTGTTCAACACCGTCACACATATCAAGTAAAGTCATTTTACTATTCTACGGTGTTGAGTCACTTGTTCCACTCCCTTAAGATAGATTGCACCCACGATTATCCCGAACCCCTTGGCCTACCTATAGATGAGCGTTCCCTCACTCGTGCTCACTTTGCCTATGTCAATAATGAATGGGTTCGTGTCCCTCGAGCTCCTCGACAAGATGTTCAAGTCGATGCTCCACAAGCTTCTCAAGGCTCTCAAGGTGCTCATATTGATTCCTCTTCCATGAACACTTTCATGACATTCCTTAATGAGAAATTCACAAACATGGAAGCCAGGTTTGCAGCCATTAGCACTCGATTCACATCAATGAAAGATCGAGTCAAGGGTCTTGATACTCGCTTCACATCTTTGGAGGATCAAGTCAAAGTCATTGCTCTTCAACAAAATTCCATGGATGTCTCTCTCACTACTTTCCATGGTGCTTGGCTCAATCAATCTAGGAGGCATCAACCGAATCAAGATGATGAGGATGAAGAGGACGAAGATGACGATGGTGGTGGGAATGAGTAGTTATGCATATCATCACATATCATTTCGTTTTATTGTTTATGCACCTATCTTTTAGAACTCTATGCTTTTCTTTATGTTGTTAGGATTTGAGTTTGGATTTATGTCTTTGAACTATTTGTTGCTTTAATTTCTGAAATTTGCAATTGAATTCAATATTATTTTGTTGCTATTATCCTACCTTGTGCTTTTATGTTTGATATAACAAAAAGGGGGAGGAATATTATATAGAGCCAATTTTAAAAACTTGAAACTTAACTTTGAAAACCAATTTTAAAAATTAAAAAATTAATTAAGTCCTTATGGAATTTTTGCACCCAATTTAGCCTTCATAATTCAAATCGCACTCAGTTTAGCCCTTCTGTAACGGTTGACCAAGTTTAATCGTTAACTCATTGACGACCAATAAGATAATAACAGATGGCACACACTGGAAATATCACATCATTAAACCTTAAAAAATAAAAAAGAAGTGTAAAAAAATTTAAATTTAAAAAACTATAAAAATATTAGATATATTAACAAATTATTAAAAAAACAAAAAAATATTATAAAATATAAAAATGATAAAAATTGCAAAAAAAAAAAAATTCTATTTTATAAAAATATAAGATATAAATATGATAAAAAAAGAAAAAAATGATATTATTTAAAAAACCCCTAAATTCTTCAAAATTGAACGATAACCCTTAAATCCTTTTTTTTTCTTCTAAAAAATCACTCGAATCTAAAAATTCACTCAACGATCGACGCATGTTCCAGCACGGTTCGTCGGGTGGGAAGGGTACGTTGATGGTGATGAACCAGACCATTGATTTAGGAGGCACGATCCTTCAAACATCAATAGGGAATGAGCGATTTCGTACAATGGTTTCGTGCGAGGGGCGGTCGACGACAAGTGCCAAACAGTAGAGGAACGACTGATGTGAGTGTTCGACAACAAAGGGGGGGTTGTCGGAGGGTTGAACCAATGGGTTATATGCATGTCCATCTTACGGTCCATGTTCGGGGTGCAAGGCTGCCCCTCCCAACAATGTCGTCTCCAAGGTTCGAACTCATATCCTCTACTTGGGAGTGCAATGTGCCTTACCAATGCACCCATCACTTGTTGGTTTTTTATTTATTTTTTCTTTTAAAAAATAATAGAAATTATAAAATATTTTTTAATAATTTTATACAAATTTTAAATATTATTTCATATTAAATATTTTAATATTTTAAATAATTATTATAATTATTTCTAAATAAAATATTTATTTTATAATTTTATATATTCTCAATTTATTTTTTATAATTTTAAATTTTCTTTTATATTTTTTAATTATTTTTACGGTTTTATAATGTGACACTTCCAGAGTACGTCACATGTCACCGTCTTAATAATTGTACGTGAGTTTAACAGCCAACGTTATGAGAGAGCTAAATTGATCGCAATTTGAATTTCAGGGCATGACTGATCGTAATTTAAAATGTGATGGCTTAATTAGATGTAAAAATTCCATAAGGGCTTAATTAATTTTTTTGATTTTTTGTTTAGTGCTAATTTGACATTTAAGCCTTATTATTATAAAATAAAGGATTTACACGAAAGCTGGTTTGAGCATGAGGCCAATTTCGAGTTGGAAACTCTTACAAGAAGCCAATTTAGAGTGGAGACTAGTAAACAACTCCAACACATGCAATTATCCAAGATGATGTCAATTGATTTTGAGGTAACCCGTCAATCATGTTATAGAGTATATCAGTTTGAATATTCTTAATGCTTAATGCCAACAGTGTTGTCGGTTACCGTAAAAATCTTACTCATTATATTATCGCCATCAAATTTGACAAGTTGTGGAAAAAATGAAATCTCCCAGCCCCGTTTACGCTGCTTATAAATGGTAGAGCTCTAAGAAGTGGATCTGCATCACATAAAAGAATTAAGAGGCAAAACTCATTAAACACAAAGGGAATGATGGGCATGGTGGTGGTGTTGCTTATTGTTTCCACGTTGGTGGCTGTGCCTCAACATGCTAGAGCGGCCATAACATGCGAACAGGTTACGTACCTCCTTACCCCATGCATTGCGTATGGGGTGTTTGGTGGGACGGTGGCTCCAACTTGCTGTTCGGGTATTAAAACTCTGGACGCTGCTGCCAAAACCGCAGATGACCGGAGGAAGAAATGTGAGTGTATTAAGGAAGGTGCTGCGAGAATCCCTGGACTCAACTATGATCGTGTTAATGAGATACCTGCAAAATGTGGAACTACTTGTCCTTACAAGGTCACTCCTAATATGGATTGCTCCAAGTAAGTCTATCTGTTTCCCTAGCTCCCTCTAAAGTCTAAATAGTAAATATATCCTGCATGCCTTAATACTGCTGCTGCTGCTGCAGGGTGAACTAATCAAACTGACCCTACGACTGCAAAGGTGTTGCGTAGAGTTACTTGCACCAATCTACAATTTCAGTGTGGAAAATTCTACTACATATATCAATATAATAAGACCATGATATGCATATAGTTCAACATCATCAAGCATGCCTATTGCCAATACCGGTTAATGTTACGATGAATATTTTAACTTCTAGTCCCACATAGGTCAGCCGTGTTTTGTAGTCTTATAATAAGACGAGGATGCCACACTTCTGGCATTTCCAAGTTCCTTGACCAATAAACAACTTAGTTATTTCATTCTAGTATAACATTCTCCAAACTCCAGTGTCGGAAGTAAATCGTTTCGGTCTATGAACAATTTTTTTTTGAGAAATGCAGTAATATTTTCGTATGACGTTAATATTATTATTCTTATAATGAGATTGAAAGGAATTTTCATCTTGAAGCAAAATATTGAATATTAAATTCTGGCATGGACTAAATTGTAAGGAAGTTTGAAGTTGGAGTACTAAATATGCTATCATCCCAAGTGACATAAACTAAGTTTGTGAAAGAAAAGAAAAGTTAAGGGACTACAAGAGGAAATATTCCAAAGTCTAGAATATGCAGGATGAAATGGCGCATTAGAGAAAAAGTTAGAGGTACAAATGGTCAAATTAAAAGTAAGATATTTTATGGATATAATTTTCATTTCAAGAAAAAAAAATGGAGGATTAAATGAGTTTTCGAAAAATTAAGAGATAAAGTAAGAAAGTAGATAAAGAAACGCGGATGACGGACTCATATCCAAAATACACAAAAACCAATGTAGGTTATGGTAATTAATGGGAATAAATATTTGCAAACAATATTAAAGTACTATGCATTTAAATTGAAAATTATAATAATTTCATTTTAGGATGTAGATATGTACCGAAATTTATTCCTACTATTCACAGTTCGTCAAGCTCGCAAAATGTTTGAAATGTACAACCCAAAACTCAGCAAGCTTTTTACCGCTCATGTCTCTTTTAGAAGTTGACTCTATATTTCACAATACAATTTATTATGCTTCCAAGTAAATTTATGTTTTTTTGTCCAAAACATAAACTAAGTAGAGTTAACATACGCTTAAGGAGCACGAGAGAAACTCTCTCTTTGCATTAGACTTCGTTGCAATATCATCAACAACCATAGTCCACCTAACAATATCAATAATTTAAATAAAGCAAAACAAATTTAAACCACCTTATATAACTTCCTTAATTCAAATTAAACCATTCCATTGCTTAAACTATTCATTATACTAGCCATTGAATTAACTCAATGTCTGGGACGTAATGAATCAACGTCACTTAGAGTCATTGTAGCCAAAATGCATGAGGATTTTGTTGCACAAAATAAATTAATTATAAATTGTTGCCGACCTACCTATATACACAAACGATGGATGACTTACTTTTCTAGCAATGGTATATTTCATATATAGTCACACATGCCTCTTGCAAACGAGCCCACCCTATCACTTATTTCAACATAGGCTAGTACTTGAAACGCTTCAACCTTGCACATGAATTATTGAATGGTATAAAAAATATACAAAGGTAATAACATTAACATAAAAACTACTTCTACCAAAATTTATATATTGTCAAACATAATTAAATAAAGCATCTAATGCGAAATGAAAACACAAACTTTCAGTTATCAATCCACTGTCAACTCATGCATTCAAATCAAGTTCTAGTAAAATGGCAAATGCCATTACCAACTTCTAATTTATGACACATTACAAATACAATATTATGAATATTATGACACTATATTAAATAATGATGATCAACATCAAACATTTTTATCATCGTTATTACTTAATTAATGTTTCGATTTTTCATTCGTCCTCGTTTTTTTCTCTACTAACCTTGGACATTGCTTCTTCATTCGACTTACCCTACAAATATCATATATGTTAATACTACTTCAACACCAAAATATTTACATCTAATTTATACACTAAAATGATGTTTTTACCTTTCTTTTTTCGCTGGCACACCTACATTGTCCCCCTTCAACACAATATCATCGTCAACAAACACATCCGCATCAATACCAACTTTCTCATTGGCCTTTGACATAGGAACATCAATATTTTCTTCTCAGGCTTCCTCTTCATCAAGACCCATACCAAATTTGGCATCAATAACACGTAAAGCCTTCTTCAAGTACATCATGTTTACACTCAAACCAACAACATGATCAACCACCTTCTTCAATTCATCCTTAAATGCTTCCACCATCTCTTCAATCTTACTTTGTTTTTCAGTCCGACTTTCATACGCTCTTTCATTTTATTCACTTCTGAAATGACCTTGCCAAATGACTTCATTATCTTTCCAGTAGAGGCATTAGTATTTTCACCTTCTTTGCAACCACCATCCGACTCAATAACTTGCCAAAAACATTCATTTATTTTATGTAATTTATGTCATTTCTTTTCACTACGCACTACATCATTTAACAATTTACTTACCTTCACTCTTTTTTCGCGGGACAATCTCCCTTAATGCGGGAAACAATTTTTTTTATCTTATTTTTCTCCATGCATGAATGCGAGCTACGCGGTTTGCAACCGCAGTTTCTCTACTAGGTACACTTGTCCAATGATCATACAATCTCACCTACATTCCAAATTAAACATAACATTACTATTCAAACTAAAGCCATGTTAAATTATGCACTACTAGCACGATACATAAATTTACTACCAATTTACCTCTAAGATTGCTATGCACCCGGTCATGTATGTCTGACTTTCACGAGAATTATGTTTTGATATACCATCAATCAACCTCTCATATGCAAACTTACACCAGTTAAGTTTTCCCTTCAACCCATCATAGCACAATAACTTAAAAGTTTTCGTCGAGGCCACGGTGTCCGATGTTGGACATAGAAAGACACCAACAATGCACAAAATCACCTTCGCTTTCAATTCATCTCCCTCATAATCACCACCTAATATTTCTGCCTCCAATTCAACATATGAAACCTTTGGGCAGATTTTATTCTTCAAAGCTAATTCTTTCCCATTACATTTCTTCGTCACATGTCCAACATCAACACCTTCATTTTTATCCCCTTAACAACTTCCACATCCTCCACCATTACCTAAATATTGTGCCCATTAAATTGCATCATTGAGCTCTCGACATCAAAACTTTCCACTTAGTCATGACAAAGATCACGACGAACTGCTGACAGTTTTAATCCAAGTAAACCCCAAACCCAAATTCTACAGCTACACCATCCATCTTCTTATTCTTTATCTCTTTAAACAACTTGGACAACTTTTTTATATGCTACACCTTGAGGATGCCTCCTACAAACATACGAATAATTACATCAACGTTAGTCATCTATAAATTACTAACAATTATTTTTAAGCTCCACTACTTCGTCTACGAAGTAATGCATTTATTACCTTCTTAACAGTAGCCGTGTCTTGGCCTTTTGAAGTTTCTTTTATATATGCTTCCTTATGTTGCAAGTGCATATCAATATAAGGCTTATTTTCTTCATAAGTGATTTTCGCCCATTTCTTTGCCAATGTTTTTTTCACCTTTATCATTCATACAATATACGATTTTAGCTCATGTAAACATTACTGAAAATACATAACACATAAAACTATTTCAAATTTTTCACTTACCTAATTAGTCATTTTCTTCTTCCCACCCTTTCGTCCTTTGCATTCATTTTATACTGTACATACATTCAAAGTTACCATATTTAAACTTTATTCTAACAAATTAATCAATTTAAAATATTCAATACACATTCAACTTTAACTTACTAGAATTTAAAATACGAAGACAATGGTTTTGGGGCCTCAGCCACCGCGACGGTCTCATCCTTCGCACCTTCTACGTCCACATTGATTTTTTGATCCATCAAATGCATGCTTTTAAAACTAATGTCACATAAGTTTATAACACACATAACACAAAACAAAACATTTTATTAATGGTTATCATCTATAGAGTTTATTAACGTGTCTCCTTGTTAATAAAAATATTTTTTATCTACATATATGAAATTTCCCTGAGTTGTTATTAATGGTTATCATCTATAGAGTTTATTAACGATTTTTGGCTTCTGTCACATTCAATTTAATCTGATTTCGGTACTACTTTATCAATATCGATATTACATTTACACTACCGATATCATCATATATAATATTCGTACTGCTTTTAAAATGCGGTTGCCGTTGTATTTTTAGTCGCGATATTTTACTGCGGTTGTGGACGTAATGAATACTATTTCAGTTATTACAAACTGTTATATATAATGACCTCTACTATGATAGTGGACCGCTATTTGAATCCTTTATATATACAAACACTTATATTCCCTTTCAACATGATTTATACAAGAAAAACCAAGTGTTTCTACTTCAATTTGTTTGAAAAAAAAATTGACACACATATTTGTTAAATTTAGAATTTAAAGTTTAGGTTTAAGATTTAAATTCTAGGGAGATAGATTTATAGTTTATGGTTTAACTTAATAATTTGTAATTTAAATTTTAGAGTGTTTACTTATTTTTCATTTTAAATTTCATTTCTAGTTTAATATGTTTCTGGGATAGTCATCAAAATATTGCAAATGTGTGACCGTTGGTATAAATTTTTTCACATAAAATAAATTAATGATAAAACAACGAAGAAAATTTTCTTTACCCAGTGGGCAACGTAGCCATTTGAGTTTTATTTAAAAGTTGTATAGAAAACATACATATTAATTAATATGTAAGTTAATGTTCATTTTTTTGACTATTCAAACATTTTTAATAATATTTTCAAATATTTTTTCATTTATATGATATAGATTATAGGAAATATAATCTTATGTTTTACCTTTATTTATTTTAAATAATTAAAAAAATTATTTTTAATTTCATAGTTGATTATATATGTTTATTTCTTAAATTTAAATGAAATTATTGTCTAAAAAAAACAAATCAAATACTCTTACAATAATATACGAAAGAAATTTATTTGCCCTCACTTTCTATCCTATTCATTGTCACATTCAAGGATTATTTCCACATAGGTTTAATTAATTAGGTTTTTCTTTTTTACATTTTGTTCTATTTACGTCTAATAAAATCTAATTTTATTTTTATTATACAATAATTATGAAATATATTAAATTAAAATATTCCATATATTATATGTTACCTGTAGTTTTAGTTCTCATTCTCTAATTTGATAATTTTAAGTCATATAATCAAGTTATATTGTCTTGGTACAATGAGTGAATTGAAATTTCAAAATTTAAAAAAGTACATGAATCGAACCCAACGAGTGGTCTCATTTTCCAATTTGATAAATTTAAGTCACATGGTTTAGTTTTAATGTTTTGGTATTATGAGTGAATTTAAATTAAAAATTTAAAAAGTACATGAATTGAACCTAACGAGTGGTCTTAGCGGAAAGTGCTTATCCTAAGGGACTGGGGTTTGAGCAGCTTTGTCTGCAAAATGTATTTGTATGCCTATCAAAAAGGTTAAAAAAAGTATGAACATATATACTATCATGTAATCACACTGATTTTGTTTTTAAAAAATTACATGAATCGAAATTATGAAAATTAAAATACATGAACTATTGACAATTTTTTGTTCTAAAAGAACAAAAATCAACTATTTCTTCTTAATTTTGAAAGATTATATTTATTCAAGGGATATTATTTGAAGCAAGGTCACACTTTCCTTTCGTTGACACGGGAACTAGCGGAACATGACTGAGAAGAGAGTTTCAACATGTGCAGAGAGAAGGAAATCGAGTAGCAGATAGGCTTGCAAAACGAACATGAGAAGGATTGGTTCGGGAGGAGATATTTATGAAGACACCTAATGAAGTTATGGAATTACTACGTGTTAAACCTATATTTGATTTTGATATAAAAAAATTAATTGCAAACAAATAAATTTTTAAGGTACTTGAATTTACTCACAAAATTGACAAGCATTCGAACTTAAATAATTTTTTAAATCAACTTTTGAATCCCTAAATATTTTCTAAGTGTTTTGGTACTCATCCAGCCATTTTGGTAATTGAGTACTGGTACGGCCTATGGCGTACCGGTATAAATTTTCGTTACGGGAAACATTTTTAAACGTATGGCTTATGGGTACCGGTACAACTATATGTGTACCAATACGACCTTTTGAAACTGAAATCCAAAATGTGTTACGAGTTCCGGTATGACCTATGGCGTACTGGTATGAGGGTTTAATATTTTTAAATTAATTTGACCATTACACTTGTTAGTTTTCTTGGAGCCAATCCTTAAAAGTTTTCATACGTGTACCAGTACATCTATATGCGTACCGATACGCTGTTGTCTTAATTTTTCTCCAAGAATTCCAGTGAGCAAAATGAGTACCGATACGTTACAACCTATACTGATATCCTTCGTAAAAATTTCACTCCGCACCGATACACCTACCCCTATCAGTACCCCTTTGTTGCAACGACCATTTCTGTTTTGAGCAGGTACCGATACAGATACTTGTGTATCGATACCCACTGATAACTGCGTAAATATCCTTGTTTTCATACATTTTTGCCTTAGCAATTGCCTGCTCTTAAGTTCATGTCATAGCATTTAGGTTGTATTTTAGTTCATTTGGGTGCAGTTTTATCTTTTGTTTGGTAAGGTGGTGGAAAGGTGCTGCTTGAAGAGGGTGGTTTGGTTGTGTGGTGTGCAGGATGTAGGAATACAGAGTGCAGGAAAGCAGGAGAGCTGGGAAATGCTATAGCATTTGAGGACTGAAGGAAATGGCTGACACGCGAGCTGTAGAAAACACGTGAAGTGCAAAAAAGACAGATCTGACATGTGCAGCCGCAGTACCACTGTAGGGCGTGTAGGTGTTTCCTTTTTGTGAGAGCGCAAGTGCACACTCCTGTCAAGTTATAGTATAAAAGATGTCGAATCCCACGAGGAATGGTCAGCTTGGTTCGATTTGTAGTTCCTGCACAAGGTAAAGTAAAAGCACAAGTAAAATGATTGTTGAGATGAAGGGTAAAATAAAGTAAAACACAAATGATAAAGAGAGTGATTCAGGTTGATAAAGTAGGCAGGGTTATGTTGCCACTTAGTGTGAAACTGCGTTGTAAAAGGCTAAGTTGTTTCGTGCTGCCACGATATGCTGCCTCGGCGGGTAATGGCAGGCGGCAACTACGACCCTTTCACGCGGCCGCAGTGGGTCACTGCTCTTGCAACTTTCCCTGTCTCGGTAGGTGAAATGGGGAGAAGTCTAGGCGGCAAGTCTGGCAGATACTTCAAGTTCGGCGGGATATTCGACAGTGATCCTCCCTATGTCTAGGCAAGGATGCTCGAATACTTGCGTGATGTAGGCAATACCTAGCAATCTCAGTGTAAATCTAACGCATGCTAGTCAATCCGCTTGGTGATCCCTTTTAGCCGCTGAAACTTGTGAACTTTTGGAACCAAGTTAGTCACGCCTCAACATGTTGTGACCGTGCTTAACCCTTACGTGAAGTTGACACTTTCATGCCCCCTAAATGGATTCTCTCAAATGAACGGTTATGACTAATTGAAAGAATGAAGTGCATAGATTAAGCAAACTTGAAATATTTTATTGAAAAACAACTAAAACCTAATACAACCGTTTCACAACTAATCTACAACATAACCCTTAACCTAAAGGAAGTTTAGAACATGGTGGCGACAGAGAACTCTAGCTATGTCTATAGAAAACCTGAGATGATTTGGACTAGGAGTACAATGAGTGTTTATAGACAAATAACTAGGTTAAGTCCTCCTAAAAGTAGAAGTCCTCAATAGTAGCTTTCCACATTTAATGTGACTTTAAACTCTGACTTCTTTGCGTTGAATGTGGACTTTATCTCGTTTGCCTTAGCCCGCAAGTAACCTTGAGATCTCACTTCGGCGGCTCTGGCTGCTGCTACAGACGTCAGAAAATTGTGTGGATGGTGGCGATAGACTCAGGATTTTAAGCTCTACAAATCGCACTCTGGTTCTCCAACTCCATAGTTTGCTGCCGTGGGTAGCAAGATCGGCGGCAACTTTACTCGCCAGCTACTCGGCAACAACTTATCTTCAGCTGGAACTGCATCAGTACAACCCCTTGGTTTGCTGCCTCAGCGTTGCATCCTCATCTCCTCTTTCCCTCTCTCAACCTTTATTACCTAACAACATAAATACACTAAAACAATATCTCTTGTTTACCAAATAAACGACAATCTATAAAAGCAGGGTAAAGAAAAGGAATACTGTAAAATACAATGCATGAACCTAATTTTGCTTAAAATGAGCTTAAAAACAGTAATAATAAGAGGTGAATGTGCAGGAAATATAGGACTTGTGGACACTTTACACACCCCCAAACTCAAACTATTGCTTGTCCTCAAGCAATGCAACCTAAAATACTTGCTTTAATAATAATTAGAAACGAGAACTTGTTTTTAATCAAATAAGAAAATGACTCAGAATTAAATTTCTCATGCCAGTGTGGTGTGTGCATGTCTGTAAACAGGTTGAATATGCCGAATAAATAATCAAACAAAGATGCTGCTCTGATTTAAAGGTTGCTACCGAGGCAGCACAGTTAAGCACATTATTTTCAATCATGGAAATGAGGGCTTCAGCTTATAACAACTGCTCTTCTAGGTCTGAAGTTGAGATAGGAGCAAACTACAAAACCCCGAACCCTTGGAGTAGAGTCATCCCGTGAAGACTTTCATTCACTCATGCTAATTTGTCCGCCACTTCAAGGCTTTCAGATTCATGGACTTTGATAGCAGCAGAGTGTCCTCGCACATGATTCTTCCTAGAGCCTGTTGCGGGCACCTCTAGGGTAAGACATCATTATTCTTTGTTTTTGATTCTGCTGTCGTGGCAGTGCTGTATTTCTCTGTTCCTTTGACCGCCTCGGCGGCTACCTGCAATCATTGTTAGAATTTTGCAAAGAATTCTAAAAACAAACAGGCAATGTTCATCAGTTATTCTAACACATTCAGCAGATAACAAAGGTATTTGACATTTTTAGGCAAAAAGAAAAAAAAAATCTGAGTCATATTTCATGCTTTCCCCAAGTTTATGTTCAATTTCCATTAGGTGCGAAAATACATTAGTCGGCTATCCTATCATAGACACAAGTCATAACAAATTTTTCTTTTCCGATTATTACTAAGGCAAGTACAATGCAACCTAAAATGCAACTAAGTATGCCTAGATAAAAGATGCGAGAGCTATCCCCCCAAAACTCGAGATGGGCATTGCCCTCTATGCACAAAACATGAAAAATTAAACAAAAGAAAAATAAATACAAGTTAAAAAATTAAATAAAATATAGTAAGAAAAATAAAAGAAAAGAGAAAGAAAAAAACTAAAAGTTTGCTGAGGGTTAAGAGGAGGCTGGAGTCTTTTAAGTTGAGGAGGAGGAAGATGTTTGGATGACGAAGCGGCAGTCGGCAGCTGTCTTGGCATCGGTCTTAGCAGGTGAGGTTTTTGCTTTTTGCGGTGGTTGGACTCTCTTCGGCGTGTGATGTGGTTGTTTTTGCGGTTCGGCAAGAGGAGCGGCAGGAGGTGCATCGCTTTCTTCTGACTTCGTCTTGAAGTCCACAGGTTCAACAGCTATTATGTAATGCTTCCCCTTCCTAGTGCCTTCCTCCGTTGGTGCTTCCGGAGAAATAAAAGCCATTGGGATGGCTGCTATTGCAGCTACCACTGCTGTTTCTGACTCGTACAGATGCTTCTCAGTCTCCTCTGATGATGAGGTATCTACCACCGTCGTTGCTGTGTAAGCATGTGAATGATATTGTTGGTGCCTCTCAGGTGATTCTGCCACTGTGTTGGATGGGGTGGTGGCTGAATAAGTTGGATAGTGCGTTAGAGAGGGCACCTGGTGGTCAGTCTGGCGGGCAGCGGCGGTTGGTGGCATTCTTTGTGCTTGGGCTGCTTCTGCAAGCTCTGCAGGGTATGACGTCAGGATGGGTACCTCACCAGGGAATTTCTGCAGAAGATAAGCCAAAAGAGCTTCTTGGACCTCCCCCACATATTTCATTAAGGCAAGCTGCTGCTGCTCGATGCGCTTTCTGCTGTCTAGAAGGGTGTGCAACAGTGTAAGGACTTCCTTGTCTGGGGCAGCTTCAGTACTGCCGGGGGCGGCTGGAGTTTCAGGCTGTGTGGCTGAAGGCTGGCTGGGCATTGTTGTCTCTTTCTCCGCATCCTGCATCATTTGTATGTGGACCTTTCTGGTCCATCCTTCTTTGGCAGTTGTTAACTCATCTTTGGGTTCTGTCGGTACACCAAAGTTGGTGTAGAGGCCCGTGATGAGGGATGGGAAGTACAACCTGCCTTTCTTCTTTTTGAAGCAATTGTGGATCTTCGTACAAATTATTTCCCCAACATTTATCGGTCGGTTCATCAGAATGCTATAAAGTAGGGCGAGGCACGATCGATCGATAGTGTAATTGTGGGAGGTGGGCAGCAGGCGCTTTTTTACAAAGGTGTTCCACAATTTGGCCTCAGGCAGCAGGTTGCGGCGCTGGACAGATCCCACATGTTTGCCTCCCAGCCATGGCGTGTTGGGCTTGCAGAGTTTGGCCTTGATTTTCTCATAGTCGGCAGCCGTCAATAACTGCCTCCACTCCTCGTGAGGGTTGTCGTTCATATCAAGGACATAGTACCTATTGATGACGGTAGTGTTCAGTTTGACCGGCTCCCCGTGGACATAGACAAATGGCTTCTCCGGGCAGGGGTGATGAAAGTAGAATTCCATGACCATTGTGATGTTGGCTACCTCTGTCTACCGAGCGAACATCTCCCATCCCTTGTTGTGGATGGTTCTGAACAGGGCAGGATCTAGACAAAGGTCTCCCGTTTGTCGTGTTTAATGGAAACCTTGCTCCTCCGATATTGCCTACTTAGAGAACTGGTTTCTGTATCTCTCATTGTCCTCCTTGTAGCAAAATCTTCTATAGGTGGGTTTTGGTTGTGATGCGGATGCCATGTGAATGATTGTATGTAACTGAAACTAAAAAGAAAAACAATAAGAGAGCAGGGGGATCAAAAAGAAGATAGCAAGAAGGTGAAAGTAAAGTAAATGAATTGAGTTAGAGGGGTATAAATAGGGGTTGCCGAGAAGTGCTGTGGCAGCATTAAATACCCAACGATCTGATTTTCTTGCGCACGTTACATGATTTTCTGCCCGTTATTCTCATAGCCGTTGGCAGCCAGCCGTTGACAGCAAACTAGTTATTACGCGTTGTTGCACTGGCGGCTATCTCGGCGGGATGGTGGGCGAGCTCCTTGTTGGGCCTCCTTCTTGATCCTGCTCTTTTATTCCTAAACATGAAATAAAAATAAAAATAATTAAATGACTTTTGAAAGATAAAATTCTAAAAACTAATCTAATCCTAAAATAAAATAAATTCTAATCCTAATGCATAAAAATAAAAATAATAAAATAAAAATTAAGTTATGTTGGGAGTGCATTTGGGTGCATCTCCTAGACCTAACCACTTCCTGAGATGGTTTGACTTTTTTCCCTCCTGGGGGGGTCCTCCTGTTCCTTCAAGTGCTGCGTTACTGGGTCCTTAAGCCTGCCCTTTGGTCTGTCGCGGCAGCTGCTGCCCTGGCCTGTTTCCACACTGATTTTGGCAGCTCTTGCATCTGGGCTTCCTTTTTCTTCTTCTGAGGGTTGTAGCACATTCATCCTGAAGCTCTGCTCCTCTACCCTCATTGTCAACTCCCCGAGTTCCACATCTATAAGCGTTCTACCCATGGCCAAGAATGGTCGCCCAAGGATGATAGGGGCTTTTTCATCGGCCTCGCGATCTAAGATGAGGAAGTCGACTGGAAGAATCAGGTTGCCCACCTTTACCAAGATGTCTTCAATTTTTCCCTCCGGTTGTACGAATGAATGGTTAGCAAGTTTAAGCATGGCAGAGGTAGGTTTGGCATGCCCAATACCTAGTTTAACGAAGATAACCTTGGGCATAAGGTTGATGCTGGCCCCCAAGTCACACAGGACTCTAGTTTCATGTTTCCTGCCTATTTTGCATGGGATAACAAAGCTGCCCGAGTCTGTCTGCTTGGGCGGCAACTTGTTATGCAACATTGCCATGCATTCTTCAGTGACAACCACTATCTCGAACTCCCCAATCCTATTCTTCTTAGAAACCATGTCTCTGAGATGTTTGGCATAGTTTGGCATACTTTTAATGGCTTCTATTAGAGGTATGTTAATGTGCACGTGTTTCAGAATATCCAGGAATTTTCTGAACTGGTGCACTTGTTGCCGTTGCTTGAGCCTTTGGGGGAGTGGTGCTGGCAAAGGGATGTCCTCTAAATGCTCCTTGCTTGGGGGCTTATTCTGGAGAGGATCATCTGTTTCAGGACTGCTGTCTTACTCTGCCGCTGGGGCAGCTGGTGTTGGTGCTAGGGTGGCTAGTGTTGGTGCTGCTGCGGCGTGCTTCCCTTTCTAGTCTAGCTGGATTTCTGGCTGTTTCTCCACCCTGGGTTCATCCAACTGCTTCCCACTTCTTGTAGATATGGCCTTGCACTGCTCGTAAGTGGGTTTGGCTACCACCTCTGAGCTGTTGGATGTTGCTCCCATTGTCCGGCTGCTGTATATCTTAGTGAATTGCCCGAATTAGGTCTCAGTGAATTGTCCGAATGCTGTATATCTCAGAGGAATCATGGTTGCCCCCACATTTACCACAGAATGGCTCCATATCCTTCACCTCATAGACCTTCCCAGGAGGTTGCACAATCTTCATTACCAGCTCTGTCACTGTGTCAAGGCGAGCGTGAACAGATTTTGAGGCTTCTACCTTATTTGCAGTGGCTGGTCGCCTTGTGCCGCCTTGGCGGGCAGTTGGATATTTGTAGTCATTTTTAGCGGCTTAGTTCAGCAGCCGCAATGCGTCCTCTAGAGGTCTTTCGAGAATGATCCCATTGGTCGAGGCATCTATCATCATCCGAGTTGGGTAATTAACCCCGTTGTAGAATATGGATACCTGCGTCCAAGCCAAAAGACCATGTAGCAGGCAGTTATTCAACATCTGTTGATACCGCTCCCATGCCTCATACATCGGCTCGCCATCCCCTTGTCTGAAGGCTGTGATCTCATTTCGTACTCTATCAGTGACATTGGACGGGCTGAATCGATCTAGGTAGTCTTTACATAGTTTCGTCCATGTGTTAAAAGACTCGTCTTGCTGGTTATTCAACCACTGTTTTGCCATATCCCTCAATGACCAGGGAAACAACCTCAGCCTCAATACATCATGGTGGACCCCGTGTATCTTGAATGCTCTACAGATGTCCAGGAATCCTCTCAAATGCTGCCGAGCATCTTCTGTGGCAGTCCCTCCAAAGTGCTCTAATGTGTTAATCATGTTGAACATGACGAGCTTTAGCTCAAAATGGTATGCCCCTATATCAGGTTCAGTCACTATTGGTTCAAACCCTTGGAAGTCGTGTTCTAGATAATCTCTAGTTGTTCGAATCTGGGGTGGCCTGGGCGGAAGTGGGAGATCCTACCGTGGTGGATCTTGTGGACCTCTAGGCGGCAAGTTGTTCTGCCTGCCCCGCCGTGTACAACACTGTTAGGTGGGTCCATGTTTACCTTTGCTTCTTCCTTTTTTCTTTGTTTTTCTTTAGGACTTCCATGAGCTCCTTCTTAATTTCTCTTGCTTGACGTTGATATCGTCGTAAAAGTGGAGATTTCATTTAGGGTTTTACCTGGCCATACACTAGCAAAGGACACGATAAAATTCTTTCTTTTTTTCGATTAAAAATAAAGATAAAATAAAAAGTAAGTAAAAAGGTGCAGAAATTGAAAAACGAAATTCACTGTTACCAATCCCCGGCAACGACGCCAAAAACTTGTAGGGCGTGTAGGTGTTCCCTTTTTGTGAGAGCGCAAGTGCACACTCTTGCCAAGTTATAGTATAAAAAATGTCGAATCCCACGAGGATTGGACAGCTTGGTTCGATTTGTAGTTCCTGCACAAGGTAAAGTAAAAGCACAAGTAAAGTGATTGTTGAGATGAAGGGTAAAATAAAGTAAAACACAAATGATAAAGAAGGTGATTCAGGTTGATAAAGCAGGCATGGTTATGCTGCCACTTAGTGTGAAACTGCGTTGTAAAAGGCTAAGTTGTTTCGTGCTGCCAAGATATGCTGCCTCGGCGGGTAATGGCGGGCGGCAGCTACGACCCTGTCACGCGGCCGCAGTGGGTCACTGCTCTTGCAACTTTCACTGTCTCGACAGGTGAAATGGGGAGAAGTCCTGGCGGCAAGTCTAGCAGATACTCCAAGTTCGGCGGGATAGTCGACAGTGAACCCCCTATGTCTAGGCAAGGATGCTCGAATACTTGCGTGATGTAGGAAATACCTAGCAATCTCAGCGTAAACCTAACACATGCTAGTCAATTCGGTTGGTGATTCTTTTTAGCCGCCGAAACTTGTGAACTTTTGGAACCAAGTTAGTCACGCCTCAATATGTTGTGACCCTGCTTAACCCTTTTGTGAAGTTGACACTTTTGTGCCCCCTAAATGGATTCTCTCAACCGAACGATTAGTTGAAAGAATGAAGTGCATAGATTAAGCAAACTTGGAATATTTTATTGAAAAACAACTCAAACCTAATACAACCATTTCACAACTAATTTACAACATAACCCTTAACCCAAAGGATGTTTAGAACGTGGCGGCGACAGAGAACTCTAGCTATGTCTATAGAAAACCTGAGATGATTTGGACTAGGAGTAGAATGATTATTTATAGACAAATAACTAGGTTAAGTCCTCCTTAAAGTAGAAGTCCTCAAAAGTAGTTTTCCACATTTAATGAGACTTTAAACTCTGACTTCTTTGCGTTGAATGTGGACTTTATCTCATTTGCCTTAGCCCGCAAGTAACCTTGAGATCTCACTTCGGCTGCTCTGGCTGCTGCTACAGACGTCGGAAAATCATGTGGATGGTGGCGATAGACTCAGGATTTTAAGCTCTACAAATCGCACTCTGGTACTCCAATTCCATAGTTTTCTGCCGTGGGCAGCAAGATCGACAACAACTTTACTCAGCAGCAACTTATCTTCAACTGGAACTGCATCAGTACTGCCCCTTGGTTTGCTGCCTCAGCGTTGCACCCTCATCTCCTCTTTCCCTCGCTCAGCCTTTATTACCTAACAACATAAATACACTAAAACGATATCTCTTGTTTACCAAATAAACGATAATCTATAAAAGCAGGGTAAAGCGAAGGAATACTATAAAATGCAATGCATGAACCTAATTATGCCTAAAACGAGCTTAAAAACATTAATAATAAGAGGTGGAATGTGCAGGAAATATAGGACTTGTGGACACTTTACAACCACCTACAGACTGTCCTCCTTGTCGCCTTGGGCAGAGTATTATCAGTGGATATTCCTTAGGATCACCAAAAGAATCTTTAGGGCACCAAACCCTAGGAGCCTTCACTATATAAAGGGTGCAATTTCCTCATTTAGACACACACAGAAAAAAGCTGATAAGCAAGGCTAGGGTTGGAGATAGAAAGGCAGTTTTCCCTTATTCTTCCTCAACTTGGTGTCCTCCATCGTTGAAGCTCCAAGGAGTGGCCTCGCTGGCCTCGAGAGAGGTGGCATGCCTAAGACAGTTCGTGGCAGTTCATTGCAGATCAGGAGTTCTTCTTCCCTTCTGTTTGCTTTAGCATTTCTTTATTTCATTTGGAAAGGGTTGTAATGTTTGATGATACGTTGAATGTTCACCCGGCCATGAATTGATTTTAGGTGGCTTGGGTTTGATGGATGATTTTTTATTTAAGTGTTTTTAATGCATGCTTATGATTTTCAGCTTTAATCATTGTCTATGCTTTGCTTATGTGCCTTCATTTCCTTAAGGTTGTAAGAGCCTTCGAGAGTTGGTCGTTCCTTAGGTATAGAATGATGTTGGTAATCGAGAGAGCTAACCTTAGATCCCCAAAAGCAATGGAGTTGGCTGTTGAGAGGCACAACTCTAACTTACTTGAGGGGTAGGGGAGTGTTAAGGGTTTTAGGTCGAGAGGTATTGTCGTAGTATTTCTGTCTCTCAGTCTCTTGGCTAGAGATAGTTTAGGGCCATCTTTAGTAAATCCCGACGAGCATAGAAGATGGCTGAAGACCTTAGACTGGGTTAAGAGGCTTAGTTTAGTTGTCCAGCAAACCCAACCAGTCATTCCATAAAGAGTTTCACACACGAGAGAGGACCTGTTTGTCATATGATTCACCTCAACACTATTTACTCTTTTTTCTACAACATTTCTGATTACTGCTTTGATTGCCTCAGCATTACCGACTGCAAAAACAACTTACACTACATTATACATTAATCGTGCGCACCTCCAATCCCTGTGGAGATGATACTCACCCACACACTTTACTACTTGTTCGACGTGTATACTTGCACTACTTGTGTATCCTTTTAGTACTGTTGTCGGGGATTGGCAATTGGTTGTTCACGGTTTTTTGTTCATATTTCTTGTTATTTTTACTTTGTACATATTCATTAGTGTTTTTGTTTTTCTTTTCAGGTGTTCCGCTAGTGTATGGCCAGAAGAAGACCTAGAAGACCTTTACATCCCGTTGTTTTGGAGATTGAACATTTCTTATGATTAAGAAGACAAATTCGAGAAGATACTAGAACTATGAATGGATTTTAACATCCGGAAGACCCACCTCTACTTCCAAGTAATAGAGATGTTGTGGCAAGTGGCCAAGAAGTGGCAGCTCGACCTCGAGCCATTAGAGATCATTTGACTCCTATCTTGGATGATCTCTATCCCGATATAGTAGCTCCAGAAATTCGGGCAGCCCAGTTCGAGCTTAAACCGTTCATGTTCAACATGTTGAACACAATCAGACAATTTGGTGGTTTACCTCATGAAGATGCAAGACAACACATATGTGCTTTCTTGGAAGTTTGTTATTCATTACGACAGCAAGGAGTGCACGAGGATGTGCTAATTCTCAAACCGTTTCCCTATTATTTACATGATCGTGCTAGAGCATGGTTAAGTGGAGTACCAGCTGGATCAATAGAGTCTTGGACAGATTTATGCAAAAGTTTTCTGCTACAGTATAATACACCCAATAGAAATACTCAGTTTTGAAATGAGATAGTTTCTTTTCGTCAAGCTGATGACGAATCTATGTATGAGTGTTGGGATCGATTCAAGGGATTATTGAGGAAGTGTACAAACCATGGTTTCCATGATCGGACTCAAGTGGTTATGTTCTATAATGGTGTTAACGCTCCGACAAGGATGGTGTTAGATGCTTCAGCAAATGGTACCCTGTTAGACAAATCACTGAAAGAAGCATTCGACATCCTTGATAGGATTGCAACCAACGATTATCAATTTCCCACCTCGAGGCTTGAAACGGGGAGAAGAACTCAAGTAGTCTGAGAAAGTGAAGCTGATGACTCGGTTTCCTCCCAGTTAGCTGCTATCACCGACTTGCTAAATAACCTACAACGTCCCAGCGAGGTGAAGGAAGTAAAGTCAGCAACCTCTTGTCTCAGATGCAATGGCAATCGTCATCTGAGTGAATGCCCTTACAATCAAGAATCGACAAACTATGTGGGGAATTATAACCGCAACAACAATCCTTACTCCAATACTTATAACCCAGGATGGCGTCAACATCCAAATTTGAGTTGGGGTAACCAAGGACACAACAAAAACTCTGCTCACTCAGCGCCACAGCCAAATCTGCTTGAAGCCCCAAGTTTCAACCGTTTTATTTGCCATGTCAAGGTCACATGGGAGCAGCATCTTCTTTAAACAATTCAATTGAAGCTACATTCAAGGAATTTATGAATATGGCAAAAGATTTTATGGGAACTACAAAAGTTTTGCTACAGGATCATGCATCAAACATAAAAAATCAGGGAGCTTTGTTGCAAAGCCATAGTTCATCTCTACACGCTTTGGAGACGTAAGTGGGACAAATAGCTCAAACCTTGAATGCGCGACCAAAAGGAAGTTTGCCTAGTGACACTGAAGCCACTACGCACCATAGCAAGGAGCAATGTAGCGCACTCACACTAAGGAGTGGCACGAAGATTAACAAGGAAGATAAGTTTGGGGGAAAGAAGAAAGATGATTCCCATTCCAACTTATAAAAAAAAGCAAGAGGGCCTATAGGAATCTCCAAAAGAAAAGAAGGATAAGGAGGAGGGAACAGCAAAAGAACCGTTGGAGGAAGGACCAACTGTTGCTACAGTAAAAGACACTACTCCACAAGTCAAGACGGACGAAGTCAGACCCCCACCTCCATTTCCTCAAAGATTAAAGAAGCATAAGGACGACCTCTAGTTCCATAAATTTTTGGATATTCTTGATCGGTTTCATATCAATGTTCCATTCTTGGAAGCCGTTGATCAGATGCCTACATATGCTAAATTGCTCAAGGATATTGTCACTAAAAAGAGGAAGGTCGAGAAACCAGAGGTTGTTGCTATAGCAAAAGAATGTTGTTTTGTATGGAGCAAGCTACCGCCAAAGCGGAAAGATCCGGGCAGTTTTATCATCATGTGTTCCATTGGTGATACATATATCAGGAAAGCTTCATGTGATTTGGGATCCAGTGTTAACCTGATGCCCAAATTATTTTTCTGAAGCTAGTGATAAGAGATGCATGGTCCACCAAGGTTGTGCTACAACTAGCTGATCATTCCCATGTTCGACCAGAAGGAAAGATTGAAGATGTCATGGTAAAAGTGGATCGCTTTATCTTCCTAATCGACTTTCTAATTCTCGACTGTGAAGCAGACAACAATGCTCTCATTATCTTGGGAAGACCATTTTAGCCACATGTCGAGCATTGATAGATTGTGAGAAGGGTGAATTTACCATGAGAGTGGCTGATCAAAAGGTCACCATCAATATTCACGATACCTTAAAATATGTGGATGATTCAGAGGAGTGCCAGTACGTTGATGCTACATCACAAGACCGGACTGTAGAGTTTTTCTATAGCAACAACGTGCAGATGGATGAATTTGAGGAACTCAACAATGAAGAAGATTCAAACTTAGGAGACCTCTCAAAGGAAGTAGAGTAGTCTAGTCAACTCGAGGCTAGACCAGGTTACACACTTTGAACCTCTTGATTTTTCAGAATTTGTACCTCCTAAACATTCCCTTGAGCATGCACCTACTTTAGAACTAAAGCCTTTACCATCACATCTTAAATATGCTTACTTAGGGAGCAATGAAACTTTGCCTGTGATAATCTCATCTAGTCTCACACCTAAGCAAGAAAATAGTTTGATCAATATGTTGTCTCAGCATAAAAAAGCGCCAGGTTGGACTATGGCTGATATGAAGGGTGTAAGCCCTGCTATTTGTATGCACAAAATTTTGCTTGATGATTGTCACAACAATTCCGTTGAGCCCCAAAGGAGACTGGACCCGATTATGAAGAAGGTGGTGATGAAAGAGATAATCAAGTGGCTGGATGTTGGAGTAATTTGCCCAATATCTAACAGTTCGTGGGTCAGCCCGGTACAATGCGTACCAAAGAAAGGGGGCATGCCCATTATAAGCAACGAGGAGAATGAGTTATTGTTTACTAGAACCGTCAGGAGATGGAGTATTTTCATGGATTATAGGAAGCTCAACAAGGCTATCAAGAAAGATCATTTCCCCATCCCCTTCATTGATCAGATGCTCGATAGATTGGCGGGCAAAACATTCTATAGTTTCCTTGATGGATATTCTGGGTATAATCAGATTGCTATAGCACCTAAAGACCAAGAGAAGACTACTTTCACATGCCCGTATGGAATCTATGCTTTCCGAAGAATGCCCTTTGGACTCTGCAATGCTCCAGCAACTTTTCAAAGATGCATGCTGGCTATTTTTTCAGACATGGTCGAAGAATTCTTGGAAATTTTTGTGGATGACTTTTCAGTCTCCGGAGATGACTTCGACACATGCTTGGGTAATCTAGCTAAGGTTCTGAAGTGGTGTGAGGAGGCTTACTTAGTGCTCAATTAGGAAAAATGCCATTTTACGGTAACCGAAGGAACGATCTTGGGCCATAAAATCTCGAAGCGAGGCATAGAGGTCGATAAAGCGAAGGTCGAGGTCATTGAAAAGTTACCTCCCCTTACCACTGTCAAGGGAGTAAGAAGCTTTTTGGGACATGCTTGTTTCTATCAAAGATTCATAAAGGACTTCTCAAAGATCTCGAAGTCGCTCTGTAATTTGCTACAACAAAATCAACCATTTGTGTTTGACAAAGATTGTCATAGCGCATTTCAAGAAGTGAAGTAGAAACTTATCTCATCACATGTTGTCATTCCACCTGATTGGAACGAACCATTTGATCTGATGTGTGATGCGAGTGACTATGTCGTGGGTGCAGCACTTGGACAACGCTGAGGTAAACTCTTTCATTTTATCTATTATGCTAGTCGCACTTTGAATGATGCACAAATTAATTACACCACCACAGAGAAGGAATTATTAGCTATAGTATTTTCCTTTGATAAGTTTAGGTCATACTTGATAGGTACTAAGGTTATTATTCACACTGATCACTCGGCTATTAAATCCTTAGTGACTAAAAGGATGCTAAACATAGACTTATTAGGTGGATATTGCTGTTGCAAGAATTTGATCAAGAAGTCAAGGATAGAAAGGGTTGTGAAAATCAAGTAGCTGACATCTTTCTAGGCTGGAAAACATTGTCAAGCATGATAGTGAGTTAGAAATTAAAGAGGAATTCCCTGATGAGAAAATGTTGTCTACTACGGCAATTTCGTGGTATGATGATATTGTTAACGATCTTGTTAGTGGTGTTTTGCCTCCTGATTTAACTAGCCAAGGAATCAAGAAGTTCAATCATGATGTCATATTCTACTATTGGGATGAACCCTACTTGTTCAAACAATACACCGACCAGATCATACGGAGATGCATGCCCGAAGAATAATGCCATAGCATCTTATTTCACTGTCATTCATCACCACGTGGAGGTCATTTTGGAGGAGCAAGAACGGCCGCAAAGGTCCTTCAAGCCGGCTTCTACTGGCCATCACTTTTTAAAGATGCCCACGAGTTTTGTAAAACTTGTGACAAATGTCATAGAACCGGGAACATCTCTAAACGTAATGAAATGCCATTGCAAAATATTTTGGAAGTAGAGCTATTTGATGTATGGGGGATTGATTTCATGGGACCATTCCCTTCATCTTACGGTGATCTATACATTTTGCTAGTAGTCAACTATGTGTCGAAATGGGTGGAAGCTGTTGCCACCCCAAAGAATGACTCCAAGACTGTCTTGAAGTTCCTCCACAAGAACATATTCACGAGGTTCGGAGCACCCCGAGCCATCATCAGTGATGAAGGAACCCACTTTGACAACATGCTTATTGCTAAAGCATTACATCGGTATGGGGTCCGGCACAAGATTGTTACGGCATATCATCCATAGACAAATGGACAAGCTAAAGTCTCCAATAGAGAAATCAAGCAAATTCTAGAGAAAGTGGTCAACCCGAGAAGAAAAGATTGGTCCCCAAGATTGGACGAAGCACTCTGGCTTACCGAACAACCTTCAAAACACCTTTGGGCATGTTGCCTTTCAACCTGGTCTATGGTAAAGCTTGCAATCTTCTTGTCAAGCTTGAGCACAAGGCGATTTGGGCCCTTAAAAAGCTTAACATGGATGCTCAGTTAGCTGGTGAGAAAAGGTTGCTAGAGCTTAACGAGATGGAAGAATTTCGAGCCCATGCATATGAGAATGCTAGGATTTATAAGGAAAAGAGCAAGAAGTGGCATGACAAGCACATTTTGCCACGACATTTCTCGGAGGGACAACAAGTACTTCTCTAAAACTCTAGGCTCAAACTCTTTCCGGGAAAGCTCAAGTCTAGGTGGTCGGGGCCATTCCAAGTCCACAAGGTCTACCCTCATGGTTCTGTTGATATCAAGAAGCTGGATGATGATACAATCTTTAAGGTCAATGGTCAGCGCTTGAAGGCATACATTGGAGTGCCCATCTTGCGAGACAAGTCACATTTGGATCTCGTGGATCCTTAAGAGTTTGCTTCTCTACCCTATCTCTATTATGCTATAGCATGTTCATAAACAATTTAGTTTCCGTAGTTGCTTTAAGTTTGTTTTCCTTTTTTCCTTTTATTTGTCTTTACTTGTGATCATCGTACAATCCCTATGATCGTACTGAACCAAGTACAAAGGTGGCAGGACCTAAAGGACCGTTGGTATGGTTGGCAGAGGAGAGTGGCGTGCAAAAGGAAAAAAAGTTTTGTCCATATCCATTTAAGGGAAGTTGAAAATCGATGAGGAGATAGCCCTATGTCTGACGAAAGAGGTGATCCAAAAAAAGGAAAAAAAGGGGGGAGAATATTCATTTATTTATTACAAGAAAACCCTAACCACTTAAAACCCACTTTCTCTCCCTAACTTTTCCCTATCACGCATTAAAAACCCCTTTCTCTTTCCTCTTACACTGCACCGACAATTATCCCCATCACCCTTTTCCCCCATTAATTGTGTCAGTGTTTAGCTATTTCCCCATTTGCTTCAACTCCTCACGCTTCCAAAATCCTTTTACCAACTTCTCACTCCACTCATTCTTCTCCAACACTTCATCTTCCATCTCTTTCTTTTATTCTTTTCTCCTCAACTTCGACCCAAAACCAGACTTCTCCTCTTTTTCCTCTCGTTTTCTTTTCCCTTAAGGGTACAAAGCAACATGGTGCGATGCAAGAATGTCACTGGAACCACGTCGAGTTCCCAAAAACAGCCCGTGGTTGAAATCAAGAAATTTTCAGACGAAGCGGCAAAGGGCCGATGGGGGCAACTTAAGGACCGAAAGATGTTTCCTGAATAAGGGTTCCACTTCCCTACTGAGGGGGAAGACAACTTCGACCATGGTGTGCTTGATGTTATAGCAAAGCACGAGTGGAGAACCATTGCCGCTCACCCTAGAGATATATGCGTTCCCCTTGTGCAGGAATTCTATGCGCACCTCACCAGTCCCACACAATCGGTTGCCTACGTCTGGGGCGAACAAGTAAAGTTCACTGCCGCAGCAGTAAACAAGTATTTTGGGTTAAAAAATGCAATAGACCACCACACCGGCTTTGTTATGGGCATGGACGCTCAAAACCAAAAGGAGGTCCTGGAAGATATCTGTTTCAAGGGAACTAAACTGGATCCTTCGACAAAGTATGTTGAGCGTAGGAGACTGAAGCTAGAGGCAAAGATATGGAACCATTTTTTGAGAAATCGACTGATGCCCACCCTCCACACCACCACGACCCACATCTCAAGACTGCTCCTCATTCATTCGATCCTTCATGGATGATGGATTGATGTTGGCAAATTGGTAGTCGACGAAGTTTACCCATGTCAAAAGCGGGGCGAGAGTCCGCTAGTCTTTTCCAACCTCATCACCGCATTGTGCAGAAAAAAAACAAGTTTTTTATTACCCCTCGATTGATGAGAACATCAAGGGTAAAGCTGGACTCACCCCTGCTCAAATCCCAGGACTTAGAGGATTTGATGAGGACGCCCCAGTCGAGACATTGGAGGGCAGAGCTAAGAGCTTTGCTGTAGAAAGAATTGCGGCATTGGTAGCTAACACCAACCGCATTATCAATGAAATCGAGCACATCAAATCCCAGCACACGACCTACTTCAAATATGTGCGCAACCGTGATGCTACTATAGCATGTTGCTTTGCTGAGCTGCTTCCCAACGCCTCTGTCCAGTTCCCCATATTTCCACCTAAAATTCTTCAAGTTCCCCAACCGCAACCACCTCCTAGTACAACAAGTACATCCCGTCCTCCCATGCCAAGAAGAAGCTCACCGCCAGAAAGAAAGTCGGTCAATCCACTACGCCTACCACAACTAAAAAGACCACACCCCAGACTCAACCTATTGTTTCTGAAACCACCAATGATGCTCCTGCCACAACCCCAACAAAGAAAAGAAAAAGAAGCCAGAAAAATCTGAGCCCGTCACAATCCCAAGTGACGAGGACCATCCACCCAAGGAGGAAACTCCTACTCCACATGCTACTCCAGTTCTGCCCAACCCACCAGATGCTACAACATCTCGCCAACAGCGCTGCATCAAACGTACGACTGGACGCACTAGGGTCGCCCCAACTATTGAGCCCGACTCCTCTGACGATAATGATGCAGCTGAAGAACCCACCCCAGTAGCTGGGCATGAAGATCACTCCACCGATGACACCAACGCCAAATCACCTCTGCACCCATGAGGTACACAGATTTTTCTTTTTTTCATTACATTGCAATTCATGTAGTTTAATTCATTCATGCATTGAGGACACTACATTCTCTAAGTTTTGGGGTGTTAGTGTTTGATGTTAGTATTTTTAGTTTGCTCTAGCATATGCATTAGTAGTAGAAAACAAAACTTATGCTATGGTATTCTGTTTAGTTCAAAGATAGCCTGTGAATGAGTTTATAATGCCTAATGACGAATATTGATAGGCTTGGATTTAATGGAATGATATACAAGTAGTTGAGATTTGTAGAATTGACTTAGGGTTTGGTATAATAATCGTAATTTTTTTACACAATTGCTTTCTATCTCTACTTAAAATGGTTTGAAAAATTTCTAAGGAAGAACTCTAGTAAACCCTAGCATGGAAACTCTAATGAACTTAATTCAAATAGACTCCCATGTATGTTAATGCTTTAAATTAAAAGAATAAATGCTACAACATAACTGTAGAAGGATACTCTTCTGTGCATTTAAGCTTAAAAAGAATAAATGGCTAAAGAAGCACACGAGTGAATGAAAATTGTCACCGGATGACTCTACCTACTAGCTCGGGGATGAGAGGTATGCTCCCTGCTCATCTAGAGTTAAATACGGTAGGTGTGATGAGCTGACACCCTTCGTAGCAGTCCCCTTTTGAATTTTAGGAAGTCTGAACACTATGAGTATAAATAGAGGGACCATAGCTAAGGCATGACTAGAGAGCTTCCTTGAAAATCTCTAAAGCGAACTAAGCATAGGCTGAGAGCAATTTCACACACACACACATGAATCCTAGCACTAAGAAAAATTCTTAAAAATCTCAAGTGTAGTTGTTCTTAACAGTTGCCTGTAGCTTTCCTAAGGTTGAAGCTTTGCCGTAGCATTTCTTTGAGTTAAATCTTTGCCATAGTATTTCTTTTTTTTCTGTTCTACTTATTGCTTGAGAACAAGCAATATCTTAAGTTTGGGGGTGTGATAACTGCGTAAATATCCTTGTTTTCTTACCTTTTTGCCCTAGCAATTGCCTACTCTTAAGTTCATGTCATAACATTTAGGTTGCATTTTAGTTTCATTTGGGTGCAGTTTTATCTTTTGTTTGGTATGGCGGTGGAAATGTGTTGCTTGAAGAGGGTGGTTTGGTTGTGTGGTGTGCAGGACATAGGAATACAGAGTGCAGGAAAGCAGAAGAGCTGGGAAGTGCTATAGCATTTGAGGACTATAGGAACTGGCTGACATGCGAGCTGCAGAAAACACGTGAAGTGCAGAAAAGACAGATCTGACATGTGCAGCCGCCAGTACCACCTGCAGATTGTCCTCCTTGTCCTCTTGGGCAGAGCATTGTCGGTGGATATTCCATGGGATCACCAAAGGAATCTTTAGGGCGCAAAACCCTAGGAGCCTTCACTATATAAAGGGTGCAATTCCATCATTTAGACACTCGCGAAAAAAGGTGATAAGCAAGGCTAGGGTTGGAGAGAGAAAGGCAGTTTTTCCTTTCTTCTTCCTCAACTTGGTGTCCTCCATCGTTGAAGCTCCAAGGAGTGGCCTCGCCGACCTCGAGAGAGGTGGCAGGCCTAAGACAGTTTGTGGCAGTGCATGGCGGATCGGGAGTTCTTCTTCCCTTTTGTTTGCTTTAGCATTTCTTTATTTCATTTGGAAAGAGTTGTAATGTTTGATGATATGTTTAATGTTCACCCAACCATGAACTGATTTTAGGTGGCTTGGGTTTTGATGGATGATTTTTTATTTAAGTGTTTTTAATGCATGCCTATGATTTTCAGATTTAATCATTGTCTATACTTTTCTTATGTGCTTTAATTTCCTTAAGGTTGTAAGAGCCTTCGAGAGTTGGTCGTTCCTTAGGTGTAGAATCAGGTTGGTAATTGAGAGAGCTAACCTTAGATCCCCATAAGCAACGGAGTTGGCTGCTGAGAGGCACAACTCTAACCTACCTTAGAGATAAGTTATAGGTTTCAACGGCTAAGAAAGGTAGTACTTGAGGGGTAGGGGAATGTTAAGGGTTTACTCCGAGAGGTATTGCCGTAGCATTTTTGTCTCTCAGTCTCCTGGCTAGAGATAGTTTAGGGGCATTCTTAGTAAATCATGCCGAGCATAGAAGATGGATGAAGACCTTAGGCTAGGTTAAGAGGCTTAGTTTAGTTGTCCAACAAACCCAAGCAGTCATTCCATAGAGAGTTTCACACACGAGAGATGACTTGTTTGTCATATGATTCACCTCAACGCTATTTACTCTTTTCGCTATAGCATTTTTGATTACTGCTTTGATTGCCTCAGCATTACCGACTGCAAAAACAACTTACACTGCATTATACATTAATCGTGCGCACCTTCAATCCCTGTGGAGACGATACTCACTCACACACTTTTCTACTTGTTCGACGTGTATACTTGCACTACTTGCGTATCATTTTAGTACACCTCAGCACACAAACACCCACCTTTCTAGATAGCATTTAATGCGGGAAAATTGCAGCCCAACGACTCTTTTCAATATCCCAACAACCCAAATGATTAGACATCAATGAGGGGTATAAAAAAAGTCTCCAAATCTTCTTTAACAACAAGACAGCCATTCTAAAGTATTCATGCACATATTCAACTTCTTTAAACTCAAATTTTCATATTCTTGTAGCTGACTTGAGTGATTTTCATTGTATCTTATTTTTCATCAAGTTTGAGGTTTTAGTGAACTTTGAATTGTGCAAACAATTTTCCTTTAAAGGAATTTCATAGTTTGCTTCTTTGTATCTACCTTTAGGAAAAGGGGTTACTAGATTTTGGGGTATAAGTCTAGGTGATTGTGAGATTATCTCCTTTAGCCAAAAAGGAAAGACAAATTAGTGAATTTGTGAAAATCCTTAGTGTAGATAGCTAGGGTAGTGGATGTCACCTTGTTTAGAAGGTTGAACCACTCTAACCACTTGTGTAAATTTTCTTTCTTTTTGCTCTTTGCTTCAATCAAATTTTTAATTGCCAATTCACCTCCTCTTGGCAATTTTCATTGATTTATCAACTCAACAATTAGTATCAGAGCTACACTCATTTGAAGGCTTCACATTCTCTTGAGTAGATCCAAAGGTTGCTCAAGCAATTTCCAAGTCAAGTCATGGCCTCTACTTCCAGCAATTTCTTCATGGAGGATTCTCAATCCATTACCAAGCCTCCATATTTCAATGGAGTGAATTATCCCTATTGGAAGAATAGGATGAGATTATTCATCCAATCCAATGAATACCTCATTTAGGATGTAGTAATGGATGGGGCATCTATTTCGATGAAAAGAGAAGGAGACCGACTCGTCCCCAAGGAAAGGCAAGAGTGGACCGATGATGATCGAAAGAAGCTACAATTCAATGCCAAAGCCATGCACATCTTGTTTTATGCCTTTGAACCAGATGAGTAAGCCAAGATGTCTTCTTGTTGTAGTGCAAAGGAGATTTAAGACAAGCTAGAACTTACTCGTAGAGGAGCAAATGAAGTCAAGGAGACCAAGATTGAGCTTCTCAATCTAAGCTATGAAAACTTCAAGATGGAACCGGATGAAAACATCAAGAAGATGTTTGATCGATTCTCCGTCATTTATAATAGGCTCAAGGGCTTTGGAGAAATCATTCTAGAAGACAATTTTGTTCGAAAGATCATCTACTATCTTCCCAAATCATAAGATTCAAAGAAGACTGCCATCATCGAGGTCAAGGATCTTAAGACCTTGAAGCTTGATGCTCTCTTGGGATCTCTTCTCACTTAAGAGCTAATGAAGCAAGGAAAGAAGAATGGGGAGAAGAAGAAGGGAGTGTAGAAGAAGAAAGTTGGGACTGCTCTCAAAGCTTAACAAGAAGAGAGTGATTCTAGTGAAGAACAAGATGAAGAGATTGCTATGATAGCCAAGAGATTTACAAGGTTCATGAAATCCAATTGTTGAAGAAAGTTCCAACGAAGAGAGGGTTTCAAGAACAAGCCTAATAAAGAAGAGAAGGACCAAATAATTTGCTATGAGTGCAAGAAGCCGGGACACATCAAGTTTGATTGTCCCCAATTAAAGAAGAAGAGCTCTGGGAAGAAGCTCAAGGCTCATATGGCTACTTGGAGCGATGAAGACTCATCTGATGAGGAGGAGCAAGAGGTAGCCAACCTATGTCTCATGGCACTTGAGAAGGATCCTAAGGTAACCTCTAATTCATCTACTTTTGAATTGGATGAACTTCAAGATACTTATGATGAATTGCAAGATGTTTATGATGAGTTGGTTTTAGAATTTAAAAGGTCAATTTTGAAAACAAAAATATTATTTCAAATTCAAAAAATGAAAATGACTCTTTATCTGAAACTAATTTGGAGCTTGAAAGTAAAGTAGAAGAAATGCAAGCAAAAAAATTGATCTTGAAAAGAAAAACCAAGACTTGCGTGGATTACTTTCAAGAGTCCATAATGATCACAAAAAAGAAGTGGGTGATCTTAAAGCTTCTTGAAACAAATTTGAGACATCTCGTTCTGAAAAAGGAGATCATTCAAAACACTACTATGTTAGAAGAAACATTAATGGGTACAAACATAGAGGCTTCCAAAGGCCCTCTAACGGTAAGAGAGTTATAAGTGTTTGGGTTCCTAAGGAACTTGTAACTTCTAACAATGTTGATGCTATTGCTTCTTGGATCCCCAAAGGAACCAAGATTTTGGTAGCTAATACTCATGGACCCAAAAGAATTTGGGTACCAAAAATCAAGACATAATTCTATTTTTGTAGGGGGCATTTCTACAAGGCCCAAACATCAAGTGCAAATTCATGGTACCTTGATAGTGGATGCTCGAGATACATGACCGGAGACAAGAGTCAATTCTTGGAGCTAAAACCAAAAAGTGGAGGAGTAGTGACTTTCAGTGACAACTTCAAAGGCCACATTGAAGGAATTGGTTCCATTGGTAATTACTCTTCCATACTCATTAAGAATGTTTTGTATGTCAATGGTCTAAAATATAATTTGTTAAGCATAAGTCAATTGTGTGATAAAGGATTCAATGTCATGTTTGATTTAAATGGTTGCAAAATAATTGACATTGTATCTAATAAAATTGTGCTTATTGGTCATATAATAGGAAATATATACATGGTACATCTAGATGAAATTCATATTTCAAATGCATATTTTGTTTCTAAAGATGAGCATGATTCTTGGTCGTGGTGTAGAAAACTAGGACATGCTAGCATGAGTGTTTTGGAAAAATTAATTTCAAATGATCTAGTAAGAGGTTTGCCTAAAATCAAGTTTTCCCTTGATAAAATTTGTGATGCATGTGCTAAAGGCAAACATAAAAGAGTTTCTTTTAAATCCATTAATGATGTATCAACAAGTAGAATATTACAATTGATCCATATAGATCTTTTTTTCCTATTAGAACTATGAGCTTGGGTGGAAAACAATATGCTTTTCGACTTGTGGATGATTACTCTAGTTTTACTTGGGTTCTATTTTTAAGTACCAAAGATGAGGCTTTAGAAAAAATCATCACATTTTCAAAAGCAAACCAAAATGATGTTAGTTACTCTATTTCTCATGTTAGGAGTGACCATGAAACCGAATTTCAAAATCTTGGTTTTGAAGAGTTTTGCAACTCTAACGGTATTAACCATAATTTTCGGCGCCTCACACCCCTCAATAAAACGGGGTTGTAGAGAGGAAAAATAGAACTTTAGAAGAAATCGCTAGAACCATTGTAACACCCCCTACTCGGCCTGGTAGAGAACCGGGTCGGAGAGCGTTACCGAAATACAAAACAAAAATTGGAGACATAAATCTTAAACTTTTAATCAATATTTTAGTGTCAAATATGTCAATTTTTATTACTAACTCAAAAGTCATTATAACTTTAAAATCTTATACAAAACATATGTAACATATACACAATAGTAGGGCCACAAGACTAGTATAATTATTTTAACTACTTTGCCACCATACTAGGAGTTCATAAAGACAAAATACATTACTCTTTACTTGTAGTGACTTGCCAATCTTCCAACTAATCCCGATCTCGATCCGTTACTTTTCTTAACCTGAAATGTTATGCAAATGAATGCATTAGACTTATATAGTCTAAGTGAGGTAGCCAATAATAATGAATGAGCATGCTATGCAATGTTGCATACTTCAATGGCATATTTCACATAAACAATCTATAAATATATTGTAAGTGAAAGGTATGTTATCCAATCATAATAAAAGCAATATCAATAATCAATATTTTTCCTTGCACCGATTCAACAGTATTTGGATACGCGAATTCCACCACATCACCAACAATAATGGTCGTGTCATAATCCCTCCGCCGCACCAATTGACCAATACACAACACATCCCTCCGCCGCACCAATGGCCGAAGCCTAATACACGTACAAATGAGCTCATGAATTCTATGGCATGCCAATTGTATCAAATACTCTTGAATCCAAGGTTCAATACTCAATAGTTCAACAACGATATCTTAATAGCAATATTTACACATCAATATCAATAACAGTAATTCAATAGCGGTAGACATATATCAAAGTTTCAATAGCAATGTGCAATAATCAATTACTAATGCTCGATATGCAATACTTACGCATGCTTACCAATAAGGATTTCAATAATGCTTTATGCAAATTCCCTTAATTCAATGGTTAATAAAACAAACAAAATTAATAACGATGAATTCGGAAAGACTCCTCGCCTATTTCCGAGACTCCGACTACACTCACCTCGATATTAGAGTTCCCGTATAACATCACCTTTTTCCCTTGGTTGACGGCAGTCCTTTATCGATTTTTTGGACTAGGTTAAATTGGAATCAGTTATGACCGACAAGACAATATCGAATAAATATGAAAACATTAATCAAACTCGATATCGAAACTTAGACCAACCAAGGAAGTGAGCTTACCCCGATATCGGTAGAGATTCGATATTATTATATCGAATTTATCGAACCACCAATCTAATTCTGAACTACACCCTTCACTAATTCTTTGTCTTTGCTTCTTGCGTGAATTCACTTCCCCTATTTATAGTAAGAATCAACCCCTCTCAATTTCATTTTCCATGATACACGTTAGTATGGCAATTTGTGGCAAGCCTTAACCTTGGCCACGTGGTTTACAAGGCCAAATTTATGGCCACCTTAAGCCACGTTTTGCGGCAATATGCCACCTCTTTTCTAATTTGGCCGCGTGGCCTATGGGCGTGGGAATTGCCTAGCAATTCCTTTACTATATTATTATTATTTTTCTTTTAATAATAATAATAATAATAATAAATTATTATAAATTAGCCTATATAACTTTTATTGTTTTAATTAAAATAAAATAAATTATACAATTAATATAAAATACTCGGTCACCGAAACTTAATTTCTACTAGACTGATTTTCGGGATGTGACAACTCTCTCCCCCTTTAAAGAAAATTCGTCCTCGAATTTTCTCCGACAAGATTATGCTCATCTATACGAGCCTGACTGAATTTAGACATCTAAACATAAAGAGATCGGATTACTCGACAAGTCACAATGCTCAATAAATAACTCCTAGGTGGCAAAGTAACACAATAAACAATACGGACAAGCATAGGTTTAGTCCAGAACCGACTAAACTCTAGCTCTGATACCACAAATGTAACACCCCCTACCCGGCCTGGTAGAGAACCGGGTCGGAGAGCGTTACCGAAAAACAAAACAAAAATCAGAGACATAAATCTTAAACTTTTAATCAATATTTTAGTGTCAAATATGTCAATTTTTATTACTAACTCAAAAGTCATTATAACTTTAAAATCTTATATAAAACATATGTAACATATACACAATAGTAGGGCCACAAGACTAGTATAATTATTTTAACTACTTTGCCACCATACTAGGAGTTCATAAAGACAAAATACATTACTCTTTACTTGTAGTGACTTGCCAATCTTCCAACTAATCCCGATCTCGATCCGTTACTTTCCTTAACCTGAAATGTTATGCAAATGAATGCATTAGACTTATATAGTCTAAGTGAGGTAGCCAATAATAATGAATGAGCATGCTATGCAATGTTGCATACTTCAATGGCATATTTCACAGAAAAACAATCTATAAACATATTGTAAGTGAAAGGTATGTTATCCAATCATAACAAAAGCAATATCAATAATCAATATTTTTCCTTGGACCGATTCAACAGTATTTGGATACGCGAATTCCACCACATCACCAACAATAATGGTCGTGTCATAATCCCTCCGCCGAACCCATTGACCAATACACAACACATCCCTCCGCCGCACCAATGGCCGAAGCCTAATACCCGTACAAATGAGCTCATGAATTCTATGGCATGCCAATTGTATCCAATACTCTCGAATCCAAGGTTCAATACTCAATAGTTCAACAACGATATCTTAATAGCAATATTTACACATCAATATCAATAACAGTAATTCAATAGTGGTAGACATATATCAAAGTTTCAATAGCAATGTGCAATAATCAATTCCTAATGCTCGATATGCAATACTTACGCATGCTTACCAATAAGGATTTCAATAATGCTTTACGCAAATTCCCTTAATTCAATGGTTAATAAAACAAACAAAATTAATAACGATGAATTCGGAAAGACTCCTCGCCTATTTCCAAGACTCCGACTACACTCTCCTCGATATTAGAGTTCCCGTATAACATCACCTTTTTCCCTTGGTTGACGGTCGTCCTTTATCGATTTTTTGGACTAGGTTAAATTGAAATCAGTTAGGACCGACAAGACAATATCGAATAAATATGAAAACATTAATCAAACTCGATATCGAAACTTAGACCAACCAAGGAAGTGAGCTTACCCCGATATCGGTAGAGATTCGATATTATTATATCGAATTTATCGAACCACCAATCTAATTCTGAACTACACCCTTCACTAATTCTTTTTCTTTGCTTTTTGCGTGAATTCACTTCCCCTATTTATAGTAAGAATCAACCCCCTCTCAATTTCATTTTCCATGATACACGTTAGTATGGCAATTTGTGGCAAGCCTTAACCTTGGCCACGTGGTTTACAAGGCCAAATTTATGGCCACCTTAAGCCACGTTTTGTGGCAATATGCCACCTCTTTTCTAATTTGGCCGCGTGGCCTATGGGCGTGGGAATTGCCTAGCAATTCCTTCATTTTGAAGGAATTGCACGGCAATTCCTTTACTATATTATTATTATTATTATTTTTCTTTTAATAATAATAATAATAATAAATTATTATAAATTAGCCTATATAACTTTTATTGTTTTAATTAAAATAAAATAAATTATACAATTAATATAAAATACTCGGTCACCGAAATTTTATTTCTACTAGACCGATTTTCGGGATGTGACAACCATGCCTTGTGAAAATAATTTGCCAAATTATTTTTGGGCAGAAGCCACAAATACCATTTGCTATATTGTTAATAAAGTAATGATTAGGCCACTTTTAAACAAAAAATCATTATGAGCTTTTCGAAAATAAAAGCCTAACATTATCTATTTCCATCCTTTTGGATGCAAATGTTTTATTTTGAACAATGAAAAATAAAATTTAGGCAAGTTTGATGCAAAAAGTGATGAAGCTGTTTTTTAGTTACTCTTTAAACTCTAAAGCCTATCATGTATTTAACAAAATAACTTTAGTGGTTCAAGAATCTATACATGTTATTTTTTTATGATAACCTCATTCCAAGGAAGGATAATTGTGATGATGATGTAGGAATTTTGAATGCCAATGATGGTGAAGGATAATCATCAAAGGTAGATGAAGTTCCATCAAAAGAAGAAGAACAAGATCCACCTCTAGAAGCCTTGAAGGACATGTCTCTAGAGGAAAGGAAGGTCACATGCCCAAGGGATTTCAACTATGTTAAAGGTGGTTAGATTTTGGGTGATCCATCTAAAGGGGTAACCACTAGGTCGTCTCATAGAAATACATGTAATTATGTTGCATTTATCTCATGCATATAGCCTTAAAATATTAAATAAGCATTAAATGATGATTATTGAATAATGGCTATGCAAGAAGAGTTAAATCAATTTGAGAGGAGTCATGTTTGGACATTAGTTAATAGGCCCAGTAATAAATCTACAATAGGTACTAAATGAGTTTGTAGAAATAAACTAGATGAGAGTGGTAACATAGTGAGAAACAAGGCTAGACTTGTTGCTCAAGGTTATACTCAAGAAGAACGAATTGATTTTGATGAAACCTATGCACCCGTAGCTAGAATGAGAGCTATTAAGATGTTGCTTGCATTTGCATATTTTCATGAATTTAAGCTTTTTCAAATGGATGTTAAAAGTGCTTTTTTAAATGGTTTTATAAATGAAGAAGTATATGTGGAATAACCTCCCGGTTTTGAAGATAAAAAATATTCAAACCATGTTTTCAAACTTTCAAAAGCTTTATATGGTTTGAAACAAGATCATAGAGTTTGGCATGAAATATTGTTAAATTTTCTAGTAGAAAAAGGTTTTGACAAAGGGAAGGTTGATACTACACTTTTTATTGAAAAAAGCCAAGAATTATTTAGTAGTTCAAATTTATGTTGATGATATTATTTTTGGATATACTATTGAATCTCTTTGCCAAGATTTTGCTAGGTTAATGCAAGGTGAGTTCGAAATGAGCACGATAGGGGAGCTCTCATTCTTTTTGGGACTCTAAATCAAACAAAGGAAGGATGAAATCTTCATCAATTAAGCAAAGTACATCAAGGATGTGAACAATAGTGATTTTGATGCTGAGAATAATGTTTTTCTCTATTTTTCTTGATATTTTATTGATAACAACAACTCCTATTTATAGTTTACAAGAGAGCCTAATCTATGGAAAAGTTTACACAAAACATTAGCAATTATATCTGCACTTATTACACAAAATTAGCAGCTATATATCTGCTCCTATTTATTGATAAAATTCTAAATATCAGCAGCAAGATCTTTAGGAATAGAATTCCCTAACTTTCTGCAATTTCCATTAATCTATAATCTACACTCCCCCTCAAGCCGATGTGTATACATTGCAAAGTCCCATGTTGGATGTGAGCTAATCAAAGGTATTTCTTGGAAGTTCCATAGTGAGCACATCAGCTAGATGTTTGTGAGTAGGCACAAAGTTGAGCTTGAATGTCCTATTTGTAATCTTTTCAGAGATGAAATGTGGGTCTAGCTCCACATGTTTTGTTCTATCATGTTGGAGATGATTCTTTGCAATATTGGTCGCTGATTTGTTGTTACATTGAAGTTCAAAATCCTCACTTTTATTTAATTTTACTTTTTCAAGAGTCTTTGAACCCAACTTCCTTCATAGATCCCTTGAGCTAATGCTCAAAACTCAGCTTCTATACTGCTTCTTGCCACTACATATTGTTTCTTGCTTCTCTATGTTACCAAATTACCCCAAACTTGAGTACAATACCCACCGGTGGATTTTTTGAATGTGAGCTCTCCTGCCAGCTTGCATCTCTGAAAACGTCCACTTTTCTACTCTCATTGTTGGTAAAAATTATTCCATGGCCTGGTGTCATCTTCAAACATCTTAAGATTCTAGTCACAAGCTCTAGGTCCTCCTCTCTCGGGTCATTCATGAACTGATTTATGATGCTAACTGAGAAGGAAATATCTGGTCTTGTAAGTGAAAATAAATCAACTTACCTACCAACCTTTGATAATGCTCCTTATCAATAGGAGTTCCTTTGTTATCAGTTCTAAATTTCAAGTTATACTCCATAGGTATCTCGGCAAGTCTACAACCCATCATTCCAATTTCTAAAAGTAATTCTAGAATTTACTTTCTTTGATTGATCACAATTCCAGTGCTTGATCTAGCCACTTCTATCGCTAGAAAGTATCGCAAGTAATCGAGATCTTTAGTCTCAAATTCAATTGCCAAGAACTTCTTCAAATTTCTAATTTCCAGATAATCATCGCCCATAATGATTATATCATCAACATAGGCTATTAAGATAGCCTTTTTGTTCTCGAAAGAGGTCTTGATAAACATAGGGTGGTCAATTTGGCATTGATGATAGCCAAATTTCATAATGGCCTTAGTGAACCTGTCAAACCAAGCTCTTTGTGATTGCTTAAGACCATAAAGAGATTTAAGTAATTTGAATACTTGACCATAATTTGAATTACCGTTTAGAACAAGTGATGTTTGAATGTACCTCTTCTTCTAAGTTTTCAATTAGGAATGCATTCTTGATGTCAAGTTGATGCAGTGACCAATCCAAATTTGCATTACGGTATAATAGAATTCTTATTGAGGTAAGCTTTGCTACTGGAGAAAATGTCTCATGGTAGTCAATTTCATAGGATTGAGTAAATCCTCTTGCCACCAACCTAGCTTTGAACCTTTCGATGCTCCCATATGCATTGTATTTGACTGTAAATACCCATTTATAGCTCATTACCCATTTTCCTAGAAGTAAATCAGTCATAACCCAAGTCTTGTTTTCTTGTAATGCCTTTATTTCATCTTCTACAACCTTCTTCCACTTAGGATCTTTCAAGGCTTCATGCACATATTAAGGGATGTACACCTTATCAATTTTGGCAGTAAAGGTTTTGAAATAGGGCATTAGCTTCCCATAGGCCACATATTTTGTATTGGGTGACTTGTACATTTTCTGACACCCTTTCTTTGAGCAATAGGTAAGTCAGATGTATCAATTATAGGAAAAATGTTATTATTCAAAGATTTCGTACCTCCTTCATCTTCTAAGGATAATGGAATTGGTTCTAGTTCTTGAACAATACTAGGTTGTATAGTTTCATGTGGAATAGGCCTTATTTTCTTCCTTGTGTAGACACTAAGTTCCTTTGTTCCAAGTTGAGTTTCTAAAGGAAGGTTTTGTGGAGTTTTATGTAGTGATTCAGGTATAGGAGACATAACTTAAGTTTGAAGTAAAGGGGTTGAAGTTGATATGGAAACATAATCTGGTATAACATTAGGGACATCAAGAGGTAGTTGAATGTATTGAGGTTGAGACTGAAATTCATCCCAACTCTGTCCCTAGATTTCAGAATTTGAGAAAAAAAAGGTTATAATTCATGAAAGGTAACATCCATAGATATATAAAATTTTCGAGTTACAGGGGAATAACATTTAAAGTCCTTCTTAAGGGAAGAATATCCTATCAAAACACATTTGATGGCCCTAGGATATAATTTGCTTTGAAACTACTTGTCAACATGAAAAAAGGCACAAGAACCAAATATTTTAACAGGAAGTGTATAAGACGTGGGTTTTAAGAAAGGAAAATTTTGAAAACAGACTTCCTTAAGTCACTCCATTTTGTTGAGGAGTATCTAAGAGATGTTTATTTTTCTTTCCGTAAGTAAAGCTTCTCCCCAAAAAAATTAGGAACATTGGAAAAAAATAATAGAGTCCTGGTAACCTCTAAGAGATGTTTATTTCTCTTTCAGTCACTCCATTTTGTTGAGGAGTATCTACACAAGAACTAATGTGTATAACACCTTTTCCTTAAGAAAATTGCCCAAAGTATTTGTGAAGAATTCATTCCCATTATCACTCTTTAGGATTCGAATTTTGATGCAAAATTGGGTTTCAATCATCAAATAAAATTTCTTAAATATTCCCTCTGTTTCATACTTTTCTTTCATTATATATGTCTAAGTAGTTCTAGTGTGATTATCAATAAAAGAAATAAACCACCTAGCTTTGGTAATGTTCTTAACTTTAGAATGACCCTAAATGTCACTATGGATGAGTGAAAAAGGTTGAGATGGTTTATAACAAGATGGAGGATATGGATTTCGTTTATGCTTGGCAATTTGACATATATCACAAGAAAACAATGTTAGAGTTTTATTGGAAAATAGTTTGGGAAACAACGTTTGAAGATAAAAGAAACTAGTGTGTTCGAGTCGAAAATGCCATAACATAATCTCATTAGAATTTAAATTAGAAATGTTGGAAGATAAACACACAAAATTAAAGGTGCAACTTGATAGGAATTGTCCATTAGGAAAAGGTTGGCCATCAATGAGATAGAGGTCACTACACAGCTCAACTTTGCCAATCACCTTCCCTGAATCCATTTCTTGAAAAACAAAACCATGTGAACTAAATTTAGTATAACACTAAAGTTCAATATGTAATCTACTAAATGACAAGAGATTGCATTAGAGATTAGGGACATATAGAAAAGAGTGAAGCACAATATCCTTATTAATAAAAATTGTTCTAGTCCCCTTTACTTCAGCCAATGAGCCATCAGCACATTTCACTTGTCCTTGATGATTCTGTTTTGTAAGAGTTAGAAATAAACTCTTGTTTCCTGTCGTATGGTCGGTGGAACCAGAATTCACTATCCAACGTATCTTAGTAGTTTTGGAAAGAAAAGAAATGTTATCATTCTGACTTGTGGAAGCAGCTGATTGATCAATGGAAAATGTCATTTGGATAATCATGTCTGGTTTTGTTACCAGATGATGTGTGAGTGATGAAGGTTGATTCCTCAGAGGCATGGACTGTAGAAAGCATAGTATTTCTCCTACTCTCTTCCATGCGAACTTCAGAGAATGCTTCTCGAATAGAAGGGAGAGGTTTAGTGCTTAATACCATCCATTTAACTCTATCAAGGCTTTTGTCCAAGCATATAGAAACTGGGACACTCTCTTCTGGATAGTAATTTTCTTATATAATGTTGCATCAGCAACACAAATCCACTCATTAGTCTCAAATAAATCAAGTTGATGTCAACACCTGGTCAAGGTGTTGAAATATTGTGTCACACTCATGTCTCCCTGAAGAAGCTCATTGATTTTCCTACCGATGTCAAATAATTCAGCAACATTATTCTTGCTGGAATAGGTTTCCTTCAAAGCAGTCCAAATCTCACTTGATGTGTCGTAGAGAAGGAAATTTTCTCCTGTTTTTGGAACCATCGAGTTCAGTAGCCAGAACATGATCATGTTGTTCTCTTGCTCCCATTTGGAGTAGGATGGATCTTTGGAATCTGGTTTGGACATGTCTGCAGAGATGTATTTTTACACCCCTACCCGACTTGGTCGAGAATCGGATCAAAGAGTGTTATCGAAAACGAAATGGAGACCGAAGGTATGAAATTTTAGACTTATTGCCTAAATTTTAACTTTTTACTAAGGCTTTAATAAAAAAATATCCCTTGTTACACATTACCGAATACTAATCTTCAACCAATTTATTCGAATTAAAACGCGGAACTAACATTGAGGGACATTTTACGAATTTTAGGGAATAAACTGTGATTTCAGTATTTTTAGGAGTCCTTTCTTGAAATTAATCTTACTGCCATGAAATTCAATTTATAAACAACACACCTGTAAAATTTCATAATATTCCAATATCATTTACCAATCTAATTGGATTTTACAAGTTTTAGGAACTAAAACATAAATTTTATAAATTAGGGGTACTTATCTGAAATTCGTGTTATCAAACTAAAATTAAACTTACTAATTATTAGCCTGCAAAATTTCCTTATTAACCAAGGTCATTTATCTATCCAATTAGACGATACAATATTTAGTGACCATTTTATAAACTGTTCAAAACTTTTTTTATTCAAAGTAACCTATCAAACGAATTCTAGACATTATCAAATTTTACCAGCAAGCTTAAAAAATATATTTCCAATAGGTTACACAACTTTAAGAACATTTCGAACTTATTTACTAAGTTTTCACTATTTAAGCCAAAATATACCATTTATAACATTTTATGCCAAACTAACACGACATCTTAAGAACTTAAAACTTATACAAGACATAGTTATCACAAACGCAGCATAGCCAAAAATTAAATTATTTTGTCACTATTATACGAGTTTAAAAAGACAAAACACATTAATCTAAGCTCGTAGTGACATGTCGATCTGTCGACTTTTTTAATCTCGAACCGAATACCTTGCTAGCCTGAAATGTTATGAAGATGAATGCATTAGACTTACGTTGTCTAAGTGAGGTAGTCATAACCAATGAATAAACATGACATGCTAAGCAAATCATAATTCGATGACATTTCTAGACATGAATTCATTGAGCTATTAACATGGTTTAACAAACAACATGGTTTACCCACTTACCACATAACATAATATCAATGGAAACATGCTTATCAAAGATATTATGACAACATCAATATCCTTGGATCGAGTCAACCGTATTTGGATACACGGATTCCCTCTACACTAAACATATAATCGAAGAATGGACCGTAGTCCTTGAGCCGTAGCTCCGAAGATATATTTTTCCTACACATCCGCCCTTATTACTCCACATATAGGCCGTAGTCTTGGACCGTAGTCCTCTCTTACTTGGTGAGCAAGAATAACCCTTCGACATGCCAATTATATTCAATACTCGAATTCAAGGTTCAATAATTAATAATCCAACTATAACATTTCAATAGCAATATTTTCACATCAATATATCAATAACAGTAATTCAATAGCAATAAACATATATCAAAGTTTCACTAGTAATATTTAATGCTCGTTATGCAATACCTAATCAAACTTACCAAACAAAGCTTTCAATATGGTTTTTATGCAATGAACTTCAATAAAATGGTTAGCAAATCAATAAACAATGATTCGAGATTGCATTTAGCCAACTCTCGAGACTCTGACTACATTCACCTCGGTAACCCGACTTTTCTCAGAATACAACGCCTTTATCCTCGGCCTTCGAAAATGACGGTTGTCCTTTATCAACTTTTTAAACAAAGTTAATGAACGAAAATTGGTTAGAGATGATAAAAGGATATCGAATTAATAAAGAAATAAAATTCGATATCAAAACTTAGATTAACCAAGAATCTGAACTTACCCCAACAATAATAGGTATTTGAATTATCGGACCGAAAAACTCGGACCTACCAACCTAACACTAAACCGATTGTTTGTTTCTTGATTCGCTGTGCTCTTAATGCGCACTCTCCCTTCTTATATTCAACAAAGCCAACCTTTCATCTTTATCCTAATCTTCAGGTATTGGAAGCAACCCCTCCTATTGACATTTCTAATGTCCACGTGGTGGAAAAAAAATGGGAAAAGCCACCCTTATTTCAATTTGGCCGAGTAGCCATAAACGTGGAATTGCCTCAGCAATTTCTTTAATTCATTTTTACATTTAATAATAATAATAATAATAATAATAATAATAATAATAATAATAATAATAATAATAATAATAATAATAAATCATTATAAATTAACCCGTATAACTTTTATTATTTCAATTAAGATCAAATAAATTATACAACCGATATAAAATACTCGGTCACCGGAACCTAATTCGGACTAGACCGATTTTTGGAATGTGACAACTCTCTCCCGCTTTAAAGAAAATTCATCCTCGAATTTTCTCCGACAATTATATGCTCATCTATATGATCCTGATTAAAGTTAGATATTCGTAAACAAAGATATCATATTAGACGGTAAGTCACAATACACAATAAATTAACTTTCAGGTGGCAAAATAACACAATAAACAATACAGACATGCATGGATTTAGTCTAAAACCGACTAAACTCTATCTCTGATACTACTAATTGTAATACCTCCTACTCGGCCTGGCCGAGAACCGGATCGAAGAGTGTTATCGAAAACGAAACGGAGATCGGAGGTATGAAATTTTAGACTTATTACCTAAATTATAACTTTTTACTAAGGCTTTAATAAAAAATATCCCTTGTTACACATTACCGGATATTAATCTTTAACTAATTTATTCAAATTAAAATGTGAAACTAACATTGAAGACCATTTTGGGAATTTTACGAATTTTAAGGACTAAATTATGATTTCAGTATTTTAGGTGTCTTTTTTTGAAATTAATCATATTGCCACGAAATCCAATTTATAAACAGCACACCTGTAAATTTCTTACAAGTTTTAAGGACTAAAATATAAATTTTACAAATTATGGGTACTTATCTGAAATTCGTGTTATCAAACTAAAATTAAACTTACTAATTATTAGCCTGCAAAATTTCGTTATCAACCAAGGTCATTTACCTATCCAATTAGACGATACAATATTTAGTGATATTTTGTAAACTATTCAAAACTGTTTTTATTCAAATTAACCTATCAAACGAATTCTAGACCTTATCAAATTTTACCTGAAAGATTAAAAAAAAATATTTCCAATAGCATACAAAATCTTAAGACATTTCAAATTCATTTACTAAGTTTTTACTATTTAAGCCAAAATATACTATTTATAACATTTTATGCCAAACTAACACAGCATCTTAAGCACTTAAAATATATACAAGACATAGTCATCACAAACGCATCATAGCCAACTAGTTAAATTATTTTACCACCATTTTAGGAGTTTATAAAGACAAAACAAATTACTCTAAGCTCGTAGTGACATGCCGATTTGTCGACTTTTTCGATCTCGAATCGAACATCTTGCTGGCCTAAAATATTATAAAGATGAATGCATTAGATTTACTTAGTCTAAGTCAGGTAGTCATAACCAATGAATAAACATGACATGCTAAGAAAATCATAATTCGATAAAATTTCTAGACATGAATTTATTGAGCTATTAACATGGTTCAACAAACAACATGGTTTACCCACTTACCACATAACATAATATCAAAGGAAAACATGCTTATCAAAGAGAGTATCACAACTTCAATACTCTTGGATCGAATCAATCATATTAGAATGTGTGGATTCTCTCTAGACCAAACATATAATCGGAGAATGGACCGTAGTCCTTGAACCGTAGTTCCGGAGATATATTTCTCTTACACATCCGCCCTTATTACTCCACATATAGGTCATAGCCTTGGACTGTAGTCCTCCCTTACTTGGTGAGCTCGAATAACCCTATGGCATGCCAATTGTATCCAATACTCGAATCCAAAATTCAATAATTAATAATTCAACTATAACATTTCAATAGAAATGTTTTCAAATCAATATATCAATAACAGTAATTCAATAGCAATAAACATATATCAAAGGTTCACTAGCAACATTTAATGCTCGATATGCAATACTTAATCAAACTATACGTTAAAGTTTTCGGTTGATGGTTCCGCTCATGGGAAGCCAGGGCCTACGGGTTTTGGGGGGGGGGGGGGGGGTGTTGCGAGATGCACAGAGTCGCATCCTTGCACTTTTCTCGGGCCCTCTTGGTTCTCTTGACTCTAATGTTGCGGAGATACGGGCGATTGCTTTTGCATTGGAGCGTCTAAATGGGCTGCTCGTCCCCTTATTATCGAGTCGGATTCCAAAGTTGCTATTGGTTGGGTGCTACAAGTGAAACGTCGACCTTGGCGTTTGTGAGAAATTTTTAGTTTGATCGATCATGCATGCCTTACGTTGGGATCCGTTTACTTTTTGCATATTTACCGGGAGGCGAATGGGCTAGCTGATGCGCTAGCGAAGGAAGAGGTTTCTCGAGTATCTTTGTTTCAGGCCTCGGTTTGACGGTTTTGTAAGGGGTTTTGTTCCATTGGTGCGTTTCATCTTTTTAGTCCACATGTCGTACTCTTTTCCTCCGTTAGGCTTAAGGAGATTTTTGATGAGGCACATGTGTGACTCGCGTTGTATATTTTTTCTTTAATAATATACATCGTTTTGCCGATAAAAAAAATGGTTAGCAAATCAATAAACAATTATTCGAGATGACACTTAGCCATCTCTTAAGACTCCGACTACACTCACCTCGATAACCCAACATTTTTCGCATAACAACGCCTTTATCTTCGGCCTTCGAAAATGATGGTTGTCCTTTATCAGCCTTTTGAACTAAGTTAATTAACGGGGATTGGTTAGAGTTGATAAAACAATATAGAATTAATGCGAAAATAAAATTCGATACCAAAATTTAGATTAACCAAGGGTCTGAGCTTACCCCAACGATAGCAGGGATTCGAATTATCGAACCAAAAAACTCTAATCTACCAACCTAACACTGAACTCATTGTTTGTTTCTTAATTCGCTGTGCTCTTAATGCGCACTCCCCCTATTTATATTGAACAAAGCCGGCCTTTCATCTTTATCCTAATTTTCAGGTATTAGAAGCAACCCCTCCTATAGCCATTTCTAATGTCCACGTGGTGGACAAAAAAAAAAGGAAAAGCCACCCTTATTTCAAATTGGCCGAGTGGCCATAAACGTGGAATTGAGCAATTCCTTCATTTTGAAGGAATTGCACGCAATTGCTTTAATTTTTTAATAATAATAATAATAATAATAATAATAATAATAATAATAATAATAATAATAATAATAATAATAATAATAATAATAAACCTTTATAAATTAACTCGTATAACCTTTATTGTTTCAATTAAGATCGAATAAATTATACAATCGATATAAAATATTCGGTCACCGAAACTTAATTTCGGCTAGATCAATTTTTGGGATGTGACATGTATGCAACTTTTCCCTTTCCAGTAATATAAATCTTCATGGATTGATACCATTGAGGATAATTATGGCCAACAAGTTTATGGCAGGTTATTTGGGTGGAGGAATCATTCAAGATTTTTTGGATAAGAATTCAATTCAGTTTCAGGAACCGATTTCTGATGTAGAAAGGGGATGCACTATGGAGGATCAAAAACCTAATCAAATACCATATGAACAATAGTGATTTGAGGCAGAGAAGAATGTTTTTCTCTGTTTTTCTTGATATTTTATTAATAACATCAGCTCCTATTTATAGTTTACAAGAGAGACTAATCTAAGGAAAAAATTACACAAAAAATCAGCAACTATATCTGCGCTTATTATACAAAATCAACAGCTACATATATGCTCTTATTTATTGATAAAATCCTAAATATCAGCAGTAAGATATTTAGGAATAGAATTCCCTAACTTTCTGCAAATTCTATTAATCTACAATCTATAATGATCTACAAAGCTTAGAGAATGTAAAGCCTCAAGCAAAGTATATAAAGGATATGCTCAAGAAGTTTGGCTTAGAGATTATGTTATGAGCTCTTCTACAATCCTAAATATCATCCTCAAGCAAAGTAAATCAACGACATGTTCAAGAAGTTTGGCTTAGAGAATGTGAAGCCTCAAGCCACTCCAGTGAGCTCTTCTACAAAGCTTGACAAAGATGAAGGAGGTAAATGTGTTGATCTTAAGCTTTATAGATCTATGATAGAATCTTTGCTTTATCTTACTGCAAGTAGACCATATATCATGTTTAGTGCTTGCTTGTGTGCTAGGTTTCAAGCTAGTCTTAGAGAATCACATTTACAAGCTGTTAAGATAATTTTTTGATAACTTAGAGACACACCTTGTTTAGGTCTTTGGTATCTTGGAGAATCATCCTTTAGTTTCCATGCTTATTCGGATGCAGATTATGGAGGATGCAAAATTGAAAAAAAAGAGTACCTCCAGTACTTGTCAATTCCTAGGTAACATGCTAATCTCATAGTTTTCTAAAAAGCAAAATAGCATTCGATATCTACCTCTGAGGCGGAATATATTTCAGCCGGTAGTTGTTGTGCTCAAGTCCTATGGATGAAACAACCACTCTTAGAATATGGAATTGATGTAGGTACCATTCTCATAAAAGTGTGACAATACTAGTGCTATTTGTCTCACTAAAAATCTCATCCAACATTCTAGAACCAAACATATAGAAATAAGACATCATTCCATTAAAGCTCATTTCTTAAAAGATGACGCAGTTCTAGAGTATGTAGATACCTTGCATCAAGTAGCGAATATCTTTACTAAACCTTTAGATAATGAGCGTCTTTGGACTCTTAGGAGAGAGCTAGGGCTTAATAGCCTTTCTTGAAACTTAGAGCCTTTCGTTGAACTTAAAATTGCTTGAATTTGTATGAATTTCATGTTTGTATAATCTTCTCCTTGATTGCATCTATTCATGTTGTTAAGGGGAGTATGTATCTTGGATTGCCTATATCTATTGCTCATTCACCATGATCATGCATACTACAACAATTTTGTTTATTAGTGGCATCTAAAATATTGTCACAAAAACTTACATTTACGTCACCATTTGTATTTTGTGACGAAAAATATGATGTCACGACATTCGTCACGCTAGGTGCGTCGCTAAATGTCTAGCATGACGATGTACTTTTTTTTGTCACGTATTATCGATAATATAATGACATTATTGTATAACGTCGCCTTACAATTTGTATTTAGTGACAACTATTTACGTCATCAAATGATATAAAATTCATCATTAATCATTCCTATCGTCACCAATAATACGAAAAATTTATTGTATAAGTGACGAAAAAATATTGTCACATTGTTAATGACATAGTATATCGTCACCTAATAGTAGTATGAAGGACGAAAATACATAACGTCACTTTATAATATATGTTCGATGACAACTAGTTACGTCACCAAATTATATAAGATTTCGTTATTAATAATTCTTTTCGTCACAAATAATGCATTAATTTAAACTTATAAGTGACGAAATCATATTGTCATATTTTTAGTTTCGTTGTAAATAATGCATGCGTGCTTACGATCATATTGCATTTAGATTTAAATTTTAAGTTTTAATTTTAGACTTTTAATTTATTAAAATAATTTTAAAATTTCTTACTTAAAAACATAAAATTAAAAAAGTAAAAACTTTTTTATAAAATACAATAAAAACCTAAACTATCAATAAATTACAATAAAGATTAATTTTTTAAAAAAATTACAATAGAGGTTGTACATTTTATAAATTACAATAATGTCTCAAAATTGTACAATCATTACAATTTGACCATTCTCTCTAAAATGCCAAAAACCATTCACCATATCTCAATCACGGTTCCTACGCCTCCCTACTAGTGCTAAAATTCAATATCTTCCTCAATCCATTACTTCTCGGCCACCACTGTTGGTCATTGTTTCGTAACCCTCAAAACCCCCTCATTTCATCAAATACCTCTCCCACATCTTACCTTTAAATGAACATGATTAAGTACTTCCCTAGAAAAAAATCATGGATCCATGTATTGTCCCCTGTGAATCTAAGCTCAATAAAATGCCTGAAAAGTTACACAAATTAAATTAAGTTACTTCAAAAACTTAAAACCTTAAATCTTATTATATAATTAAATTACATAATACGCACAACTAAAAAGATATAGTATTCAACATACCCGATATGTTACCTTTAGGAATCATAACAAAACTTACCAAACCATGTTATAGCTACTGAAGCTACAGAAGTACCTAATGTACATACATCCTCGTACATTATGCTCCAAATGTTAGGTAAACTTCAACTGCTTAGTTGGTCAGTGATTATGTATAATGAAATGCATAACTAAATTAAAAAAATCATTTTTTTCAAAAGCTAAAAAAGCAAGAGATTGACTAAAGTGACTAACATGCATGAATGTTATGTCATCAACTAATCCATATAAAGTTTCTAATTATGAGATACTGAGAACTTAATAACAATGTACATTCCCTTATTTACAATAAGGGAAATCCATGGCAATGCAAACGATGTAACAGTTTGTAATATCACATTTTAGAAAACAAGTTACAAAAAATTAAGCACACACCTTTATTTACAAAGCAAACAATTAAAAATTAAATATAGGTCCCTTAGCAAAACATACAATTAAGTATAAGTTCCAAAGTTTGAAAGTACACGTCTCTTACAGACTACAAAGATACTAACTATGACCACTTAAGTAGAATTAAAAATTATGTAGAGTCCCTTATATACAATTATATGTCATTTTGCCTATTAAAAATAATTTTTACTAAGCTGAAATATTTTATTAATATGATAGCAACCTCAAAACGAGATTACAAGGTTAGAGACCATAAGGCCGAAACAGAACCGCAACAAGAAATAAACTTCATCAGCTCCAAAACCCCTACGGAACGACAATTAACTCTACTCCGAAGAAAAAGTCATTCCCCTAATACAAACAAAGCTGAAGATTAAAAACCAAACTAGCAACAACCTATGAAATACGAATGTTGAGATCAAGCCACCACCATCGTGAACCACACGATTACTCAATAACAGCCCTTAAACGCCTCAACACCCACTACACCACCCAACTCAACATAAGCAAACTGCAACAACAGTAATTAGATATCCAAGTGACATTGGCAATGAATATAATAAACATAAAACCCCTATATCCAGAGAGCTTATTTTTTCCCTGGAAACGAGAATCCCTACTAAGCAAAGCATATCAAATAGATGACAATTCTCTTCACCTAAATTTCAATTTGGACCTTACACTTTTCAGCCCAAGGCACAACCATCAAAGCCCCACGTAAAGCATAGTAATAGCCCCTTGAGATAGAAATAATCCATATTTAAAAGTAAAAAAATCTAAAATACAATTTAAACTCACACGTTGATGCAACCTTGACAATTAAGGTTCTTTGTAATACTTGAATAGTTGAATTAATACTAAATTGATGAGACACTAACCCGAACAATGAGAGGGTCAAGGCTAACGTGAGATTGCAAATACGATTTCAAACGGTAGCAAGGGTGGCAACGCTATTAAAGTAAATAGTCGAGTTTAACAGAATGAGTGACAGGATAAGCCGACAGTTAACAATTGACAATTATGTGTTTGGGGTTTCTAGGACGATAGCACAATCACGCTAGGGTTGCTGGATGGCGCAACACGCTAGGTTTGAGGAGCGGTGACTGGATAGAGGTTAGACTACGGTCGGGTGCAGAAGAAGACACCCTTTAGGAAAGAAGAATCGGTCGGGGAGATTTCGGGAAAGGGGGCCTTGCGACATTAGAGAGCGAGGGGGAAATCAACAATGGTTTAGGGAGAAGATGAATAAAAAACAACTGAAGAGAGAAAATTAAAGTATTTAGATTTAACTTGAATGGCTAAATTGTTGAGAAGGACTCTGAATTATTTAGGGTTTCACGAAAAGCCCAAAACTTCTTGCCTTTCTGACTTTTACCCCAAATTCCCAGATTATTCAATTCATTCAAAATTTTCTCTTTTTTTTAAAAAAAATCTGATCCTAAATTTCACATTTTTAAAGTCTCTCGTAAACAATTAACTCATAGTTTAGGGTGTGACAGTCAATCCTAAAACATTTAAACATATTTATCACAACTAAAACATGACAAGAGATAACCATGGGTGACAAATAGTGGTTTTTGTCACATTAAACTACTTTTTGTGACACAAATAAAACATCTTTTATGTCTTTTAAAAATATAATGATTTAAATTGTCACAAAGAAAAGCTTATCGATGATGAATTTGAAATGTCACTAATTAACATTGAATCGTTATAATAATATTTCGTCGCTAATGCTTACATCTCATTAGTGACGATTTTACAATGTCACCATTTTGTCTAAATGTCATTGAAATGTTTCCCTCCAAAAAAATTTAGGCGCCAAACTTATAGTGACGAAAATCAGTGACGTTTTTTAAAATTGTAAAAGAAAGATATATCATTATTCACTAAGTGTGACAAAAAGCAAAAAAACATCACATTTGTAGTATATTTTGTGACATTATACACAACGTCAAGTAGAAATTTCGTCATAAATTGATAAATTTGTTGTAGTCATGATTCGAGTAAAATCGAATTTTTGGGTCTTTTGTAGCCAAAATTATTCATTTTGGTCAAAGGGTAACAGTACAAGGGTTACCGTACCGGTACGGGTATTCAGGGGCAGTGTTTCAGTACATACATTTTATACTGGTACGAGTCGAGAATCGATATGGGGTTAATCTGTACCAGTGCGTGTTGTTCCAGTACACTCTTTAGCTGTACTGGTACACGTGCGTTGGAGCCAATAAATAAGGTTTCCTATTTTAAATCAAACTCAAATCATTTTTCTCAAAACCGTAACTGAAAATCTTAGAAAAACTCTTCAAATTGTCTTGATTTTCATCAAAAACCATCAAATCTTTTTTGGGGCTTTTGTTTTCAACATCAAACCCAAGCAATTAACATCAAGCTTAGTGCGACTCATCTTCTCATTCATCCATTTCTCAAGATAAAAATCCTATTTTATACTATTTCAAAATTTCTTTATATTTGTATAGCTTTTAGGTTTAAATTTTGTATATTTAGGATGTATAAATCCGTAATTTTAAAGTTTTTATGAAATCTTTTTCAAAACTGGAATTTTTTTATTCGAATATATATTTATACTCGTATAATTTATTTTACAGCCTCCAAGTTTTAAACTTATCAAAAATTTTCTTTATACCTATATATGATTTTAAACTATAAAATATAGATTTTTTACATTACCTTGATTATTGGTTGATTTATTGGATTGAATTTGATGTATTTGCATACATATGTTTTTGTGGTTTGAATTTCGCAGGTTTTATCAAAATAATTTAACCATGCCTCCTAGAAAATGCCTTAGAAACAATCCTAGTGACAGTTCTTCCAATCCAGATAATGAAACCAAAACAAGCCTTGTACAACTTTATGCTCATTGTTTTAATGAACCTCATAATCATATCCAAATGGAATATTTCAAACAATTTCAAAACTTTATTGTTCGTCGTGAGCGAATTGTTGATTACACTTAAATGTGCTTCGATGAGTTTGGTTTTAAATACCTTGATTTGATGACGAAATAAAAATTCATGAATTTTTTAAATGTTCCCATCATTATTTACTAAAACTTTGTTTCTATTTTTTACTCCAATGCTTGGTGTATTTAAAATGAAGAGAAAACGAAACTATTGCTATTGAATCTTATTTTATAAGTCAAACTTTTTTCTTAATGTTCAAAAACTAGCTGATCTTTTGGGGATGAAAAATATTGATATATGTGATGAAAACTCTTTTGCTACAACGTATAGTGGCTCTGTTACAGTTCTCGAGGCCCATGAACGCTTTCTTCACCTTCTCATCAATTGGTGGTTTAAACCATCAAGTGGTAAGTGGTCCACTATTCATTTGGTGGATGACTTTTGGATTCATTGCTTTCGCGAAGGTAAACACCCCAACCTAGCCCAAATCATCTTTGTCAAGATGGTTCACATCATCAACCACCGTCACACCACCCTCGTGAAATCTTTCACCTACGAAACCATCCTTAGCTACATCTTCCACAAGCTCAACGTAGATTGTTCACTTGATCTATGGGTTCCCCTCACCGAGTTTATTGACGCAAGATCCTTTAAGAAAGCCAAGTTAATCTTTTTCAATGGAGAATGAGTTCACAATGCTAAGCTTCGTGGTGAAGTCCCCGTAGATGTTGAACTGGTTGAGGATGTTCCCGAGGCTTTGGTTGCTCTGCCTTCCCTTGATGCTCTCATGACCTACCTTGATGGGAAGTTTTCCGTCATGGATACAATGTTCAACATCTACGGGTCATCTTCCTTTTCATCATCATCGTATTCATCTTCCTTTTCATCATCGTTATCTCCATGTACACGTTCGACACCGTTGAGCATCGAAGACAATGGTCATCTCTCTTACCGCCTTTCATCAAGAGTGGCGTGGACATGTACATGGAGATAACGATGATGAAAAGGAAGATGAAGACGATGATGATGATGATGCCCCTTAGGCTTAGAATTTGCATCTCATCTCATCTCATATCATATCATATCATATCATATCATATCATATCATATCATATCATATCATATCATATCATATCATATCATATCATATCATATCATATCATATCATATCATATCATATCATATCATATCATATCATATCATATCATATCATATCTATTTGATCTTTATGCACCTTTGTTCCTTTGATACTTCCTATGTCATTTTACTTTGGTTTATGATTTTTTTTTATTTTGTTGGATTCTATGTCTTGAGTATTATGCTTTGAATTTTATGATATTATGGTTTTTATATTATATTTGGAGCTATTTTGGATATATGTTGTTATGTTTGTTTTATCTTACCCTATTGATCTTGTTATAAAATTTTTTAAAAAGTTTTTTTAAAAACAAATAGCCTTTTTGTATTAATATTAGGGGGAGTAACCTAAAAATTTATTTTGGTTTTGTTATATCAAAAAGCATAGATTGTTAAACTTATATTTGATTTTGATATCACAGGGAGTTAATTGCAAACAAATAAAATTTTAAGGTACTTGAATTTACTCACAAAATTGACAAGCATTCGAACTTAAACAATTTTCTAAATCAACTTTTAAATCCGCAAATATTTTCTAAGTGTTTTAGTACTCATCCAGTTATTTTGGTAACTGGTACTGGTACGACCTATGGAGTATCGATACAAATTCTTGTTATTGGAAACCATTTTAAATGTAATGGCATATGGGTACCGGTACAACTATATGCGTACCGGTACGACCTTTTGAAGCTGTAATCCAAAATGTGCTACGAGTAACAGTATGGCCAATGGCGTATCAGTACGGGGTTAATATTTTTAAATTAATTTGAATGTTAGACTTGTCAGTTTTCTTGGAGCCAATCCTTAAAAATTTTCATACGTTTACCGATACAACTATATGCGTATCGATATGTTCTTTTCTTAATTTTTCTCTAAGGATTCTAGGGAGAAAAACAAGTACGGTACGGTACGGCCTGTACCGATATCCTTTGTAAAACTTTCACTCCATACCAATACGCTTGCCTGCATATCGGTACCCCTTTCTTGCAACAGACATTTCTATTTTGAGCAGGTATCGATACGAATGCTCATGTACCGATACCCACCTTTCCAGACAGCACTTAATGCAAAAAAAAATTGTAGCCCAACAGCTCTATTCAATATCCCAACAACCCAAACGGTTGGAAATCAATGAGGAGTATAAAAAAAGTCTCCGAAGCTTCTTCCACAACAAGACAACCATTCTAAAGCATTCAAGCACATATCTAACTTCTTTAAGCTCAAATTTTCATATTCTTGTATCTCACTTGAGTGATTTTGATTAAATCTTATTTTTCATCAAGTTTGAAGTTTTAGTGAACTTTGAATTGGGCAAACAATCTTCCTTTAGAAGAATTTCATAGTTTGCTTGTTTGTATATCTACCTTTAGGAAAAGAGGTTACTAGACTTTGGGGTATAAGTCTAGGTGATTGTGAGGTTATCTCCTTTATCCAAAAAGGAAAGACCAATTAGTGAATTTGTGAAAATCCTTAGTGAGGATAGCTAAGGTAGTGGATGTAGACCTTTTTTAGAAGGTTGTACCACTCTAACCACTTCTGCAAATTTTCTTTCTTTTCGCTCTTTGTTTCCACCAAATTTTTAATTGTCAATTCACCCTCTCTTGGCCATTTCTATTGATTGATCAACTCAATACTACGTGCTAATATGGTATAGATAGCATTTAAGAGTATATGTTCTTTGATTAAAAATATATTGTCACGTTTTTAGGACTCTAAACCTTAAAGTCTAACCATAAATCCTAATACAACAATGCATGCGAGAAAAATTTCCATTGACAGTACATCAAATAATTCTCCCTCATATAAATAAAATGTTTTAAAACATAGATGAAATGAATATTTAAACTTCAATAAATCAATACATTTCTAAAGATGTAAAGTCAAACTAACATTAAATTACATTATAAAATGTAAATTGTATATTTAGATAATTTTATTTAAAATTTTATATTTTGTTTAAAATAATTTATTTATTTTTATATATTTCATTACCTAAAAATGGCTTTAACAAAAAAATCATATTGAGATTTAAAAAAAAATCATATGATATTTAGTTTTATTTTAGTATGATGAAAATAAATGATAGATTTTATTGGGTTGAATTAGCATTGCTGTATAAAAAAGAATTAAATAATCAAAGCTATGTAGCAATAATATGTGAACCATACATGAATCGGATAAAAAATGGGACATACGAATTTCACTCTTCATATATGTTTAAATAAGCTGACAACATGGTGAATTTTGAACACCTTAATTTTACGTATTTCTAAATAATTAAGTTAACAAAGGTTTATTTTAAAAGAATTATTTTATTTTATTTTTTAAAAGTTTATTTAATTTATTTTAATGATCTGTTTAAATTCAAAAGAAAAAATTCAATTAAAACTTTGATTTAATTTATTTTCAAAAAAAAAAATTAGTTGTACTTAAAAGAGAAGTATAATCATTTAATTGTCTTTTTTAGTTACATTTATGGTTGTTGAATATAACAGATCAAGTAAACTAATCTACATGTGGCTCTATATTGCTTTAGTTGTTACTTGTGGAAATTAGTTTTTTTTTTATAGTTGTTAGTAGGTTAAGTTGAGCTAATGCCTTTGTATATAAGGTTGTAATCTGGTTGATAGTTCAATAAGAAAAGACCCATAACTCTTTCATTTTCTATATTCCTTTATGGTATCATTCGCCAAGATTTTGGGAGTTTAAAGCTTCTTTTCTCATTTTTCTAAAATGTCGTTGCGAAAATCTGATGCTTAAAGCGATGCAGCTTCTGATGGCTTTCAGGTTGAATTCTCCTCCAAAAGTGACAGGACGTTCACAAATAAAAAGGTCAATGTTATGTTGGATTTGTTCTATTTTCTTCTTTGGAAACAACAACTCTTGATCACAGTTCGCAGTCATCGACTTGAGAAGATGTTGATTGATGCGATGAAGAAGCCTTCAGAAACGGTTCTTGTTGATGGTGAGGAGGTTCTAAATGATGACTATGAAGAATATATTGCTCAAGACAGTTCCTTAGCCTTGTGGTTGTTGTCTACCATTAGTTCGCATATGCTTCCTTAGTTTGTGGGTGCTGAGACGGCTGAGGAAGTTTGGCACACAGTCTTGCAATTCTTTGCAAACAAATCCACCACTTCTGTTATGGGTTTGCATTCTAAACTTCATTCTTTAAAGAAAGGTGGTGAGAGTATGAGAGTCTATCTTTCTAGAGTTAAAAAAATTTGGCATGCATTAGCTTTTTGTGGTAGTCCAATATCTCAGTTGAGAAAATTGCTAGCATCTTGAGTGGTTTGCTAGAGATTATCAACCCATCATGGCTATTATAACTGCTAGTAAAGAGTGTTTTTCTCTTGATAGTGTCTGTATGATTTTAATAGATGAAGAGGCACAATTGTTGAGTTTTGCTCAGTTAGAATTGTTACCAATCAGTGCAAATGTTGCTCAAGGAAGTAGCCGAATACAACCCCTGATTTACTTCCTGAAACTTCAGAAAAGGGTTTTCCAACTCAGCCATACAATGGAGAAAGAAATGGTGGTCGTGGCAGAGGACATATCAGACTACAGTGTCAATTATATGGCAAGAATGGGCATTTAGTTTATTGGTGCTGGCATAGGTTTGACCAAAATTTTCTTGGGGTGACTGTTACCAGACTTGAGCAATTTAGAGGAGAGCCAAGTGCAGCTACTTACACTGCATATGATGCCAACAATCATGGTTGTGGTTGTTGTGCTCGTGATTCATTTGGTGATGTCCTAGGCGTTGCACCTCAAGCTCATGTAGCATCCACTAGACAAGAGCAATGGGTGGTTGACTCGGGGTCAACTCATCAAATGAGACCAGATGCTGCCAATGTCATGCATGGTACTGAGTATAATGTCCCAGGTAAGTTGACTGTATGGAATGGCAGGTCTTTAGATGTTAGAAGGGCTGGACAATCTACTTTATATACTTCTTCTAGACCTTGGTTATTACATAACCTTCTTCATGTAACATGATAACAAAAAATTTTCTCTCGGTGTCAAATCTTGCTAGGGACAATTGAGTTTTCTTTGAATTTCATACAAAGGATTGTTGTGTTCGAGATGAAGATACTGGGTTGATTGTTCTGCAAGGAAAGGAGCATAAAGGCTTTTATAGGTTTACTACTAATGCAATTAGAAGTAGTAGTGTAAATCTTTCTAAGAAAGTTGAGGTGAATTCTGTTACCACAACTAATCTTGATTCTTATGAGCTATGCCTATGGTATAGGCGTCTTGGCTATCTAGCTCATGAAGTATTAGTTCAAGCTTGTAAATTGGTTGATGTAAAAATTTCAAAGCAAATAAATAATACTTGTGTGCATGTCGTATGGAAAAGAGCCACAAACTACAATTTTCAGCATAAGATATTGTGTATAATTCTCTGTTCCAGCTTGTGTTTACTAACCTATAGGGACCATCACATGTTTGTATCTAATGGATTTAGATATTATGTTACATTTGTGGATGCTTGCACGAGGCACACCTAGTTATATCTGTTGAAAGATAAGTCACAAGCTTTGAATGCTTTTCAGTTGTTTAAACAGATGATGAAGACTCAATTTGGTTTGCCTATTAAGGCGGTGCAGAGTGACTAGGGAGGAGAATATAAGAGCTTGTCTTTAGTTTTGCTCAAGTATGGTATCGTCCATCAAATCACATGTCCTCACACCTTCCAGTAGAATTGGGTGGTGGAAAGGAAACACAGACATGTGATTGAATTGACATTGGTTTTATTGGCTTAAGAAAACCTTCATTTAAAATTTTGGGCATATACAGCTATTTCAGCTGTCTATTTGATTAATCGATTGCCAACAAAAACGTTACACAATATTTCTCCATTTGAGAAGCTGTTTGCCAAGGTACCTGAGTATAAGTGGTTAAAGGTATTTGGGTGGAGGTGATTTCCCCATCTAAGGCCATTTCAGAGGCACAAATTGGAGTTTAGATCGTAGGCCTGCACATTTCTTGGATATCAATGTCTTGCAGCTGATGGTAGGATATTTGTTTCTCGACATGTGGTGTTTGATGAAAATAATTTTCCCTTTGCAGGTGTTGTAAGTTTAGGCAACACAGACAGGTGTTGTTCGTGCTCAAATAAGTCAAGAGCCTTTCTTGTTGTGTCACAATTGCAAAAGCCTCAGATGGTGGATAGAAAGAGGTTCCTTCTGCTTTACCTGGAGGGTCATAATTGCATGGTCAAGCTACTATCAGTGATAGTACTTCGAGCTCACATGATCATGCAGATGATAGCAATAATCTTCATGGTTACGATCAACGTGATACTGTAAGTAGCATGAGTCCAAGCATACATACTTGGTTACGTGTTGCAGAGGCATGTGATATACAAGTTAGTAGCCCGAGACAGGATGCAATTGCTAGCTCACATGAAATAACAAATGATGGTGAGGAATAGGCAATGGAAGTGTCACAACCTTCAACACGAGAAGCTCCACAAAAAGGACCTAGACATGGAAACAAGCATCATATGATAAAAAGAAGTAAGCATGGAATATTCAAGCCAAAGGTGTATATGACTGCATATGATAATGAGGCTGATCAAGTGTGTGTCTATGAATCATTGGAGTCTACAAATTGGAGACAAGCAATTCAAGCTAAGATGTATGCTTTGCAAAAGAATAAGACATGGATCCTAGTAAGTTTACTTAAAGACATATCGATAATAGGGTGTAAGTGGTTGTTTAAGCTAAAAGAAAAGAATGCAGATGGCATAGTTCACATTATAAAGCACGATTGGTGGCGAGAGGTTTTTCACAAGTTCCTGGAAAGATTTCTAGGACACATTCAGCCATATAGTTAAGTCATCTACCTTGAATGTCATTTTGTCAGTTGCAGTTACAAATAACTGGAGCTTAAGGCAGATAGATGTCAATAATTCAGTCCTTAATGGTGATCACAGTGAGGATGTTTTCATGCAGCAACCACAAGGGTTTGAGCAGAAGGCAAATGATTGTTCTTCTTTGGTTTGCAAACTGAAAAAGGCCCTTTTATGGTCTCAGGCAAGCTCCACGCAGTTGGCATGTCAAGCTGAAGGATTTTTTGCTGCAAATTGGGTACACATAACCGAGGGCTGATGCTTCATTGTTTGTTAGAAGTAAGGAAGGAGAAAAACATATATAGTAGTATATGTGGATGACATATTGGTTAAGGGTAGTCAAATGAAGATATTGAGGAAGTGGTACAATTGCTCAATGCAAAATTTTCACTAAAGAATTTAGGTGATCTCAATTATTTTCTAAGAATTGAGGTTATAAGAAATAAATGGTCTCTTATGCAAGTTCAACTCCTACACCAATGGTCATTTCGTCCAACTTGGCTAAAGAAGAATGGAGTTGTCAGATCCTCATGAATACATGAGCATTGTGGGAGCACTTTTATATGTCTGTCATACAAGGCCTGGCATAGCCTTTAGTGTGAACAAGGTGGCACAATTTATACATGCACCATTGAAATGTATCTAGTGGCACTGAAAAGGATTTTTGAGGTATTTAGCTGGTACGATAGACTATGGATTAGTGTTTACTCCAGCTACAAATGGGTTGAAAGTGCCAATCCTGTGTATCACTCACAGTCCAAACATGTGGTCCTAGACATTCATTTTGTGCGTGAGAAAGTTGCAGTAGGTCAAATACATGTGAATTATGTTCCAGCTGATCATCAGACAACAGATGGACTTACAAAACTACTTTCAAAGCCATATTTTGAGCTGTATCGACAAAAGATGTGCGTGCAGTCAGTGGACAAAAGAGTTGAGCAAGTAGGGGGAATGTTGAATATAACAGATCAAGTAAACTAATCTACACGTGGATCTATATTGCTTGAGTTGTAACTTGTGGAAATTAGTTTGTTATAACTGTTAGTAGGTTAAGTTGAGCCGATGCCTCTGTATAAAAGGTTGTAATCTGGTTGATAGTTCAATAAGAAAAGATCCAAATTTCTTTCATTTTCTATATTCCTTTAATGGTTTTAAAATTATTTACGGATAAAAAAAATATATTAATTATTTTGTATTATTAGTGAAACTTTTAAAAAATTATTTTAATTATTTTTCATTTCCCCCCAAAAACAACATATGTGGTGTAGTTTTTTTTTCTAAAAAGAAACAAAGATTAATAATTGTTTCTTTCAAAATAAAGATTCCAGTACCGCTCAACGTAAATAAAGTATATGTTTTCTCTTTTTATTTATAATTTAATTAATTGAAACAATATTAGACTATCACCTAATGATACTATAAATATAACAAATGCTAAAATGATGTGAATTTTGTAAAGAACTCCGGAATAAATTTAAAACTATTATTATGTATAATAATATGGATTAATATTTGATACACTGTGTAACCCCCGAGTTTAAGGCCTGGGAGATAATCGGGTTTGGTTAAACTAATTTTGGAAACCATTTATAATAAACAACTTTAAGGGTTTTAAAGAAAATGGGTAAAAAGGGAATTTTGAAATTAGAAATGATTTTTGAAAATAGCCATAATCTTCCTAAAACCCATTTTCACGTTATCTTCCCCAAAACACCATTTTTCACTACTCCATTGATTCAAACATTGCATCAAAGAAAGCTTTCAAGGTAATCTTTTTCTTGTTTTGATTTTCTCTTCCTTAAACTAGTTGTTGATGAAATCTTTCCATAACTCATTGTCTAAGTTTGTTTCCAAAATACTTTATGTTGGGAAAAGAAGAAAATGAGGAAATTTTCGTTTGGGTTGTTTGATTCTAGGTATAAAATTGTTTTTAACTTTTCTTTGATGTTCAAATAATGTTGGGATAGTGGCTTAATAATAGGAAACCCAAAACTAGCAAAAAGGAGAGGTTTTTTTAGTTGAAAATTTGGGTTTTTGGTTTGTTCTTGTGAAGAACTTTGGGCAGATGGTTCCTAGACTTTGGGTAAGTGTTTTGGATGTTGAAAGGTGGGGTTTTGATGGTAATTTTGTTGGGTTTTGACCGCTAGTTGGTTTGAGTCGTTTTGACGATGTTTCCAAGTGTTTTCGGTTGTGAATCGATTGGTTTTTATGACAAATGTTGAGTTTTTGTGTTGCTGCAAGTTTGGGGGCTTGAATTGGGTCTAATGCTCCATTTTTGAATTGGTTAGAAGTAGGGGAAACAGATTTGGGCTCTTCGGACGTGATAATGGTGATTTGGGAGCTTGAATCCGTGTTTCGGCTATTGCTTGTGTGTTGGCTGGTGAGTGGAAATGTTTTCTAAGCCTTAACTTGGTTAAGGATATGTTTTGGGGGTTTAGATTGAGCTTGATAAGTCAATCTAAGCTCAAGAGTAAGTTTTAAGCATTTTAGTATTTATTTTCAATAAATTCTACTATGCGTTGTGAATGATTTACATAGTGCATATTTGTCATGAATATCCTTGTGTTATGCATATGATTGCTTTAATTGATCTCATGTTGGTTATGGTTGTGACCATGAGAACACGAGGTAAGTGTTGGTTTGGTGGATTATTGACATTGTGAAATTTTATTACTGGATATAGTTGGTCGACCAATAGGATGAGAGTGCACTCGGGGTAAAAGTCGTGCGTGACCTTAGTGATGCTAGATTCCATTAAGGAGGAGTACGGTGATGTGAGATTCCACCGGAAGCTATGTTTTACTAGATGACTGAGTACGATGATGTGAGATTCCACCGGAATTTTCTAGTGGTTTTGAGAACTATCGACATATCCGAGTAAAAGTGTTAAATGTCAATATACCCATGGTGCTCTAAATTCTCATGTTGAGCATGTTTTATCGTTCATCTTCATTTATGCTTATGCATGTAGTTGGTTACGTTGCATGTATGATGAGAATAAGCATGAGGTAAGCTTGTGGCTTGTGGATGCATTCGGTGAATGCACGAGAGGTTAAATGCATGTTGTTATGTGTTCAAGCATGAGGGAAATGATTTGGAAATGTTTTTGGTTTCAAGCAAACTATGGTTTTAAAACTACATTGTTGTAGCTACTGTTTTGAGCATCGCTCACTAAGCGTTCTTGCTTACGCTCCTCTTTCCAACAATGCAGATCTGTAGTGTCTCAGTGCAGCCAAGGGAACAAGGGAGTGACCAAGGTAGTCGTTTTTGCTCAAGTATGGTTTTCGGCATAATAACTAGTATATAGCAATGGGATAGGGCCTTTTGTTTTGGAGATATTGCTATAACTCCTTGTTGTTTGGGATATGTTGATATGCCTATATAGACTTGTAAAGGCTCTTATTATGTTGAAGTATGACTTGTTGTGAGTTTTGGTTGTTTGATGGATTTTATGCAAAGTATGGCTTTCCTTTTGAATCTTGTTATGTTAAGTTTTGCCATGATGTGTTTCTAGCATGTCTTGTTGAGTACCATTGGTTGCCTTGAGTTTGTTGAGTGTTGTATGTTGTTGTGATGCCTTTCGGTGGTTTCAAATTGGCTTAAACCAGCAAATTTAGTCATTTCAGGCCTACCATTTCGATATGGTCGAGGTTATATCGAAACGGGGGACCTAAAAGGGCCTTGGCGCATCGATACCGGTTGGGCGCGTATCGGTACGTTTTGCCACTCGAATTTGCAGTTCCAAAACGTTTCAAGGGTGCTTCGATACGGGCTGGCGTTCCGAAACCCTCGAGACAGTTTCGATATGCCCGTATCGGTACAGTCTCTGAGCGTATCAGAACGACCTATTGAGGTTGACTTGGGATTTTTTGACCGTTGAAAGCGTATCGATACGACCTGTTTTAAAATTGTACAAGTAGCATCAAAAGCTCATTTCGAGTGGTTCTTGCTTGTGTTTTGCTTTTCCGCTGCTAGTCTCCTCACATAGGTTTCAAAATGGCATTTAGACAAGACTAAATTATAATAATTTAATATTGAAAAAAAATTAGGGTCGCTAATCGGAGTGAAGCCTTAACGGGTTTCTCTTTGGTTTTCCCTGTGTAACCCGTTCGATGCGGCCTGGTGGCTAGGTCGGGTTGAGGGGGTTACACACTGCCGGTGTAAAAAAAGTTTACACAAGCATGCATATTTTCAAACCTAAATCTAAAATCTAAATTTATAACCTTAAACCCTAAAAATCTAACCACAAACCCTAAATTCTAACCATGAATCTTAAATTCTAAACATTGTAATTTAAAACCCTAACCTCTAAACCCTAAACTAGAACTCTAAGCCCCTAAATAACCCCGCTTGTGGAAACTTTGTTTTCCACCGCCAGTGTATAGGATGATAATCCTAATAATATTTGTATTTAAAAATTTACTCCTTAACTATTTTGATGTAAAACAAGTGCATTTGTTCAGTTGACCAAGCTGCTCATCTTTTTCCCCTCATATTCTCTTAGGTCTTGGATAAGGATGTGAAAAGCTGACCCAACCTGCAAAACTGACTGAAACCGACCCGAGTCAGAATTGCTTGTGACCCGAGGTGGTGGTGATCCGAAACCGATTTAATTATGAACTAGTGTTGACCTGAACCCGAGTTGCACCCGACCTGAGAACGACTTGAACCCGAATTCAACCTAATAATGTGATTAACGAACCCGACCTACATCTGGCCTGATTTGAACCCGAACCCAAGATTAACCTGGTAAATAACCGATATTACCCGACCTGTTATCAACATGGCATGTTATTAACCTGGTCTGTAATTGACTTGTGTTTTGTGATTGGTTTGTGTTTCGGGTTTGCTACTTTGATTTGTGAACTAATTTGAGGTTGTTTTGATTGTGTTGAGATGATTAGAAGCAAGAATTTGTGTTGGTGAAGCCTCGGGATCAAATCCAGAATCGTTGGAAGCTTGATCGGCTAGTGTGTTGAGCTTGGAATAGTCGGTGAGTGGTTAAATGCTTTTAAATGGTTTTCAAGTGTTGGTTCAAGCATGTGGACTAGGTTGGGCTTGGTAGACCCACCTAGAGTTGGGATTAGATTGGTAGTCTAATCCCAAGCTTTAGTTAGAGACTTTGGTTGAACTTTAATTGTTGATTATGTCTCATGTTTAAGTGTGATTGTTTTGGTTATGTATATTGTGTTATACATGCTTGATGAGGCATGGTTTTGATGCATTGTTATATGCATGTGGTTTGTGCATGATGGTGATCATGGTGAGTACGTGCTAAGCACGGAAGTCGATATGAAATGATGTTGTGAAAAGTGTTTAGTATTGGCACTAGTATGCTTGGGTACAATAATCGATCATTAGGATGTTTAGTGTGCACACGAGAGTCAAATGTCCGCGTGGTCTTGGTGATTGTAGTCATCAAGATGGAGTACGGGTTCGCCCGGAAATTCTTCTTATATATGTTAGTCAGTGATGAGTGTAATCCCATCGACGGGGCGTGAGGATGAGTGGAATCCCCTCCGCATGAAACGGTGATGAGTGTAATCCCACTGTAAGGTAATGGTTGTGTTGGATGTGAGTTCCAACGGTTATCCGCGTATTCGAGTCATACCTAGGTACCAATATGGATTGATATACGTGTTTGTTAATACATTGATATATGTATTCTCATGTGTTGAGCTTATAACTTGTTGAGCATGGCATAATATTGTATATATGTTCGTGCATCATGTATATTTTGGCTCTTGTGGATTGAAGGTAAGATCATGCATTCTACCTTGGTTGTTGCTCGTTCTTGGACTCTGCATTGTCGAGGTTTGTTTTATGACCTTACGCTCACTAAGCTTTATGCTTACGGTCTCTTTTGTTCGACAATGCAGATCCGTAGTTCGTGGGTTGCTTGTGCAAGGAGAGGGCCTCCAAGTGTGCTAGTTGGACTTTTGAATCTATCAAGTATGGATTTTATGTTAATGATGTAATAGTCAAGCAATGGGGACTTATGTGGTTGTTTTGGTTCTAGGAGCATGTTTAGACTCATTTATATGTTGGTTTGGCTTTTGGATGCTTTGCCTTGTTTGTAAGCTATGTTTAAGGTTGTTATGCCTTGTATGTTGGCCTTGTGCCCTTTGGATGCCTAAGTATATGTTCTTGTTGAAGCATGAATCTTAAATTCCATGTATGAAGCATGTGATGTTTGATGATTCCTTTAATGTATGGTTTCTTTATGTTTGGGTGTGTTAAGCATGCTTATAGTGTGTGTTTGCCTCAGAGTCATGTTTGGTTGGATTGGGGTCTTAGTTGGTGTCTTTAAGGCAACCATAAGCCTTAAACCAGCTAAAACCAATCTACAGACAGAGGGCGTTTCGAAACGGTTGACCCCGTTTCGGTACGGTCCTTTTGTTTTTGGCCAGGCGTTTCGGTACGCTATGGGGCTGTTTCGGTACGATTTTGCCACTGGAAATCTGAGATTTTGACGATAAATTGAAGTATCGAAACGGGCCTTGGCGTTTCAGAACTGTCTTCGTATCGTTGACCACGAGAAGTTGACCGTTGAGGGCGTTTCGATACGGTCAACCCCTGTTTCGAAACGGTCTCCTCGGGTTGACTTTGGCCATTTGACCTAGTCAAGGCGTATCGAAACACCCTATGGGCGTTCCGACGCGGCCTGCTGTTTAAGATAAAAATGGGTTGTTTTGTTGGGTTGTTTGGTTGTTTACCTCGTTTGTTTCTTCCGCTGTTGCTTTTCTCACATAGGACATAACAATACATCTAGATAAGATAATAATAATGAAAAGTTTTCTCGGGTTGTTAACCGAAGTGAAGCCTTAACAGGTTTTGCCTCGATTATCCCCATGTAGCCCACTCGGATCGGTCAAGCGTCCGGACCGGGACGAGGGGGTTACAATTCATGCATTCATGCATTCACGCACTCATATATAAATTTATTCACTTGAAATTCTATGACAAATAAAGAATTTAATAAAGGAAAGGTTTAATGACAAAATCTGCTTTAAGCCGCAATCATTCCGCACTCATACGGAACACGCTTATGTTCCAGAACCATGGCTTACGAGGATCGAATTGCTAGTCTTGAGAATGAGTCTGTGGAAACTCATAACCGCTTTGACAGGATTGAACAGTCAATCAAGGACTGCTTCACTCAGACTCAAGCAGAGATCATTAATCAGCTGACTGCACTGTTAGGTCCTAAAGAATCTGGGAAGGCTAAAGCAGCCGAAGGAGCTTCCAACGATGTGAATGATCAAGCCGAAACAACATCCCACATTAGGATGCAGCCAGAGAAACCTCCTACTACGAAGAAGGTCCACATTAACCTGGCGGGAACAACACCGAGTCACCCGGTGCATATTGGTGCAAACTTTGGGAGTGCCGAAGAAGTGCCAGACCTGAACACTCTTGATGAAATTGGAAAGTGACGTGCTGAAATTGAGCGAAAGTATGAAGAGCGCTGCAAGGCTCTAGAGGATAGCTTGTTGGAACTACATAAAGCTAATGAGATGGGACCAGGTGTTGTTGAGATGAGCTTGGTAGCTGACTTAGTGCTTCCTCCTAAGTTCAAGGCCCTAGACTTTGAGAAATATGATGGAACTTCTTGTCCAAAGGCTCATCTTATGATGTATTGCGGAAAAATGGTCGCTTATCTGAAGGATGAAAAGTTAATTGATACACTGTTTCCAGGACAGTTTAACCGGCTCAGCTGCTCGATGGTATACACAACTAAGTCGGGTGAACATCCGTTCTTGGAAGGATCTCTTAGGAGCTTTTGTAGAGCACTATAAGCATGTTACAGAAATGATCCTGAGTCGGGTAATGCTGCAAGGAATGGAGCAAAGAAGTGATGAAACGCTCCGACAATAAGCTCAGAGGTGGAGAGATGTTGCAACGCAAGTACAACCCCCGTTAATGGAAAGTGATATTGCTCATATGTTTGTACAGACTTTTAGTGGCCCACTCTTAGAAAGGCTTATCAGCAATGCCACCCAAAACTTTTCCGACATTGTGATGATAGGAGAATTGATAGAAGCCACAATAAAGAGCGGAAGAATTGAGAGTGGGGAGAGTTCTCGCAAGAACTATAAGAGAAAAGAGAATGAAGTGAATAATGCAAGCACGTATGAGGCATCGAAAAATGTAACCATTACATCACCAGGAACTACAGCAGGAAACACTCAAAACTCGAACAAGAGGGATTCTCGAGGACCGATAAACGATAGAATGAATTTTACACCCATCCCAATGTCATATGCTGAATTATACCCTCAGTTGCATGAGGCGGATCTGGTAAGGCCATATCATCTTACACCTCTACAGCCTCCTTACTCTCCATGCTACAAAGCTGATCCCATTGTGAATTCCATGCTGGAATACCAGGACACTCGATTGAAACATTCACAGCGTTCAAGGGAGTGGTATAGAATCTGATCAATACTGGGATATTGAAGTTTGATGAGCCCAGTATTGCAGTTAATCCCCTTCCGAGTCATGGAGGACGCGAAGTGAACATGATAGAGGAATATGACAAGGCAAAGAGGTGAAAGGCCGATGTATCAGAGATTCAGTCTCCATTGATATGGGTGTTTGAACAGTTACATAACGCCAAGATGATTGAAATTGGCATGAAAATTGAGATGGAAATACCTGCTAAGGTGTATTGTGAATATCATCATGAATGTGATCATGAAATTCAGCACTGTCAGGAGTTCAGGGACCTGGTTCAAAAGATGATGGATAACAAAGAAAATGAGTTCTTTGAGAAGGCTGGAACAAGGAAAGAGGTTGAGGTGTGCGCATCAGAAAGCTCTGGAGTGAAATATGGGGTGCACAAACCTTTGGTTGTATCTGTCAAACCAAGGGCTGCAAGCACAAAGCAAGTGGTGACACCAAAAATAGTAATCTCAACTCCTGCTCCGTTTGCTTTCAAAAGCACTAATACGGTCCCTCGGAATTACACGGCCAGTGTGTCAATACCAGAGAAGGAGAAATTGCAAGAGATAAAGCCAGGTGAAGAAGCAAAGGAAGAATCAAAGAAAAAAAAGCAGTCGAACGTGGAGGCGGTGAACGAAGTGGGCCATTTTACTCAAAGTGGCAGATGTTACTCCTCCCAGAAGTGATGAAAGAGGCCGAGAAGGCTAAGGAAAAGGTATATGCTGCTCCCGAGAAGATTTTTTAAGAAGACCCCGCTCCAAAGATAAATGAACCGGTGACAGAGAAGCAAGCCCAGGAATTTCTGAGGTTTTTAAAGCACAGTGAGTACAACATAGTAGAACAATTAAAGCGGCAACAAGCAAGGATTTCAGTCCTGGAGTTATTGCTGAGTTCTGAGGGGCACCGCAATGCTTTGATGAAGGTACTAAATCAGACGTTCGTGCCAAATAATATCTCAGTGGATAAGCTAGACAGAATTGTGAATCATATTGTTGTTGACAACTACAGAACATTTACCGATGATGAAATTCTAGAAGGAGGAATGGGGTCAGTGAAAGCTTTGAATATTACCACGCATTGTAAAGGATATGTGCTGCCGGGAGTCCTAATGGACAATGGATCTGCCTTGAATGTTATGCCAATAGTTACTCTACAAAGGTTGCCTATTGATGATTCCCATATGAAGGCATACCAGAACACTATAGGAGCTTTTGATGGAACAATCTGGGATGTACTAGGGAGGATAGAAGTACCATTGTTGATAGGGCCGACAGTTTATAATATTGATTTTGTGGTGATGGATATTAAGCCTACTTATAATTGCTTGCTTGGGCGACCATGGATTCACTAAGTAGGGGCAGTCCCATCGTCTCTACACTAGAAACTCAAGTTTGTCATAGAAGGGAAGTTGGTCAGTGTTGAAGCAGAGGAAGACATCATTGCCTCTGTAACAACTGATGTGCCTTATATCCAGACAGACGAGAATGCCTTGGAGTTCTCTTTCCGAGCGCTGGAATTTGTGAATGCCACCTTCGTGGCTTAGGGAAAACCATTTCCACAGCCAAAACTGTCAAACTGCACTAAAATGACTGTACGAGAGACACTTGGAAGGGGTGCGAAGACAGGCGAAGTGCTCAGAAAACACCTGCAGGGTAGTTTGCGACCAAGGCCTATTCTTGTAAAGAAGGATCGTTTTCGATTGGGGTTCGCTCCTACTATGAAAGATCGACTGAGAGAGTTGAAAAAGAAGAGGGAACAGAGGAAAGCCCGCATGCAAGGAATAGAGACATCCTCCTGACTGGTGAAATCTTTTTAACATGTCAAAGATTTTCAAATCGCGTGGGTTCACCAATGTCAAGAAGAAGCTGGAGGAAATCAATCAAGAAACGATAAAACTGCATGAGGAGGAAATTTTTGGCAATGATCTGGATGGGCTTTTTGTTGGTGGAATCTTTGAAGGTGCTCGACCTGGTGAATATTTGGGGATGATCCGTCCCTGTGCCCCAGGCGAGACATTGAAGAATTGGATAGCCGAAGATACTTCCCTTGTAACCAATATTAAAACAGAGTAAATACTGGGACCACCTTGTACCTTTGCTCGCGGGTATAAGGGGATTATCTATAAAGGGTCGTTATACAATCATTTTAATAAAGATGCTTTCCATGTTGATTCACAAATGGCAAATGAGTTTTTATTTTTCACATCCTTTTCAAAATATATTATTATTTTCTTTGCAGGTCTTCAACTATCGACTACATGAATAATCCTAAACCCAATCCTAGAGTAGGACCTGAATAGCCAGTATGTCTAGCGGAAATCAATGAAGTTGAGGATGAATTAGAATGTGAAATCCCTGAAGAATTACTGAGGTTGGTGGAAAAAGAAGACAAACAGATTCTGCCCCACAAAGAAGAATTGGAGATTCTCAATCTGGGAACAGAAGAAACCAAAAGAGAAGTGAAGATAGGGGCATATTTTCGCCCAGAAAGAAGCAAGAATTAATCGATCTGCTGCGTGAGTTCAAAGATGTCTTCGCCTGGTCCTATCAAGACATGCCAGGATTGAACACTGACATAGTGGTACACAAATTGCCCATTAGACCTAAATGCAGACTGGTTCAACAGAAGCTTAGAAGATTGAGGCCGGAAATGGTAATAAAGATAAAACAAGAGGTTCAGAAATAGATTGATGTTGGTTTCCTTGCGGTATCTCAATATCCAGAATGGGTGGCTAACATAGTTCCTATACCAAAGAAAGATGGGAAAGTACGAATGTGTGTTGACTACAGGGACCTGAACAGGGCCAGTCCAAAAGACAATTTTCCTTTGCCACACATAGACATTCTGGTTGACAATACGTCAGGGCATTCCTGGTTTTATTTTATGGATGGCTTCTCGAGATATAATCAGATAAAGATGAGTTCAGAAGACATGATCAAGACCACCTTTATAACTTTATGGGGCACATATTGTTACAAGGTGATGCCCTTCGGACTAAAGAATGATGGGGCAACGTACCAACGGGCGATGGTGACTTTGTTTCACGACATGATGCATAAAGAGGTTGAAGTGTATGTAGATGACATGATCGCCAAGTCCCATACTGAGGAGGAGCACATCCAAAATCTGAGAAAGTTATTCTTGAGATTGAGGAAATACCAATTGAAGCTCAATCCTAACAAATGCACCTTTGGAGTAACATTTGGAAAACTTCTGGGGTTCGTTGCTAGTAGAAGGGGAATCGGGATAGATCTCAATAAAGTGAAGGCTATCCAGAACCTGCCGCCACCCAGCTCACAAAAAGAAGTTCGTGGGTTCCTTGGTAGATTGAATTGTGTTTCTCAGTTAATATCACAATTGACTGATAAATGTGATCCAATCTTTAGGATGTTGAAAAAGAATAACCCCGGAGAATGGAATGAAGAGTGTCAAGAGGCATTTGACATGATCAAGAAATATCTAACCAATGCTCCCATATTAGTAACACCAGTTCATGGCAGGCCGCTAATCTTTTACCTGACGGTCTACAAAAATTCAATGGGTTGTGTGTTGGGGCAACAAGATGACACGGGAAAGAAAGAAAGAGCCATCTATTACTTAAGCAAGAAGTTTATTGAATGCGAAGTACGGTACCCACCTATTCAAAAGCTGTGTTGTGCTCTGGTCTGGGTAACCTAAAGGCTCAAGCAATACATGTTATACCATACTACGTGGCTGATCTCCCGCCTTGATCCATTGAAATTTATGATGGAAATACCCGCACTGACTGGAAGACTGGCACGTTGGCAAATGCTGTTGTCAGAGTTTGACATTGTGTATGTGAGCCAAAAGGCAATAAAAGGAAGTGTCATAACAGATTTCTTAGCCAGTCGTGCAATAGAGGATTATGAACCCTTGAATTTTGATTTCCCAGATGAAGATGTGATGAACGTCTCCACGATAGAAGCCAGAATTCCAGAAAGAAAATTTTGGAAGTTGTATTTTGATGGAGCAGCTAATGCCCTTGGACGGGGAATTGGAGCAGTATTGATTTCACCAGATGATGTACATTACCCGTTCACAAGCAGGCTAGAGTTTCTTTGTACCAACAACATGGCAGAATATGAAGCATGTGTCATAGGCCTGCGAGCTGCCATCGAAAGGAAAATAGAAGTCTTAAACGTGTATAGGGATTCGACGTTGGTGATTTACCAACTTCGTGGAGAATGGGAAACAAAAGATGTAAAACTGATTGAGTACCGAAAGTTGATCGTGGAACTAATAAAGGAGTTTGAGGAAATAACCTTTATATACATCCCCATGGAAGATAACCAAATGGCAGATGCCTTAGCTACACTGGATTTGGTATTCCTGGCAAATAGATCAAAAAATATGGTGCCTATATGTATGCAGAGTTATGAAACTTGTGCTCACTGCTACATCATATAAGAGGAAATTGATCAACATCCTTGGTACCATGATATTTTGCAATATCTAAAATATCAGACTTATCCCCTGGGGGCAAATGACAATGAAAAATAACTATCAGAGGAATGGCTTCAGTATATGTACTCGACGGGGAAATCTTATACAAAAGGAGCAGAGATCAAGTTTTGTTAAGATGTGTTGATGCCAACAAAGCAAAGAATATAATGGCAGAAGTACATGATGGGATATGTGGCACGCATGCAAATGGACTCTCAATAGCCAGGAAGATTATGAGATACGGCTATTATTGGACGACCATGGAATGGGATTGCATTGAATATGCAAAGAATTGTCACAAGTGTCAGATATATGCTGACAAGATTAATTCTCCACCAGTCCCTTTACATACCATGAATTCATCATGGCCTTTTGCTGCTGGGTCATGGATGTTATTGGGCAAATTCATCCTAAAGCTTCAAATGGACACCTTTTTATCCTTGTGGCAATAGATTATTTTACCAAGTGGGTGGAAGCAGCCTCTTATGCCAACATCACAAGAACCACAGTCAGTAAGTTCCTAAAGAAAGAAATAATATACCGATATGGACTACCAGAAAGAATCGTTACTGATAACGGTACAAATTTCAACAACAAAGTGATAATGGAAGTGTGTGAACAATTCAAGATCATTCACCACAATTCAGTAACCTATCGCCCAAAGATGAATGGGGCAGTAGAAGCGGCAAATAAGAATATAAAGAAGATCATATCGAAGACAACAGAAACTTACAAAGACTGGCATGAGAAGCTATCGTTCGCCCTATTTGCATATCGAACATCGATACGGACCTCGACCGGGGCAACACCTTATTCTTTGGTTTATGGGACAAAGGTGGTGCTTCCCATTGAATTTGAGATTCTGTCGCTCTGAGTATTGTCAGAAACAAAGTTAGATAATGCGGAATGGCTGCAGGCTCGATTTGACCAATTAAATCTCATTGAAGAAAAGAGATTGAGAGCAATTTGTCATGGTCAGATGTACCAAAAGAGATAATGTGGGCATATGACAAAAAAGTGCGCCCGAGAGAATTCTGAGAGGGGGTCTTGTGCTAAAAAAAGTCCTACGAATACATCGAGACGATCACGGGAAATTGATGCCTAACTGGGAAGGGTCATATATTGTCAAGAAAGCCTTCTCTAGAGGAGCACTAATACTAGCTGAAATGGAAGACAAAGTGCTACACAAGCCGGTGAATTCGGATTCGGTCAAAAAGTATTATGCTTGAAGAATATAAAAAGAAATTGAAAAAAAAAGAAAAAGAAAAAAGCGAAGTGAAAACCCGAAAGGGCGCTCTCGCAAAAAAAGAAAATATCTATGGTGAAAACCCCAAAAGAGCACCTTAGATATTACAAAAAGAGAAAAGAAAAAACAAAAAAATAAAGGGGGTTCAAGATAAAAACCCACAAAGGGCGTCTTGAAACCAAATGAGGATTTGAGTTGAAAACCTGAAAAGGCGTCTCAGATGAATGAAGTTAGGCATCTGATAATCAAGACCTCTCGGAAACCTGGTATTTTGGAAAGGATTTCACATTCGAAAGCATTCCAGCAACATTTGAAGATCGTCGGACATGAGTGCAAACTCAGCCCTATTTCTGGTTGACGGGGTGGTTGTATCCTTCATGCCTTGGATGCCCGGAGATCTGACTTTGTTTCTCAATTTTGTTTGACATGACTATTTTAAAACCTGTTGTATTCCAATTTATAAGCTTCAATAAAATTCATGAATTCACTCATGAGCCTTCCTTTTTATTCCAAACCATCTTAAAATGGTTGATATAATGAAAAAATAGATAATTTCATGGTATTACTTTGTTTTAGAAATGCATGTGAACCTTTTCACTCTAGGAATTTGAGAAGAGTGTACAGGATAAGGCAGTGCAAAGCTGAAAGTTGATCACGAACATAGCAACAAAGACTATCACCCGAAGAACAATGATTTACTCATGATGAGATGATCAGAAATATGAGGACAAGGCACTACAAGGTTCCTCTAAGTCAATGTTGCAATTAGGACAATTTGCGGGGATTGAGAAGATGAGTGCGTTTGTAGCTCAGTGAAAGCTCTTGGGTTCGGTAAAATTTCATGTTGAAAGATTGGATATCATCAATCAAAGCAGCATATGGCAAGTTAAAGCAATGCTTCATTGTCCATAATAGTTCCGGAAAAAAATAAAAAAGAAGAGAAAAAAAAAAGAAAAAGGGAGGTGAAAACCTGAAAAGGCGCCTTTCGGAAAAATGAAGAAGAAAGAAAGAAAAAAAAAGAAAAAGAAAAAAACCAAAGTGAAAACCCGAAAGGGCGCTTTGAGAAAAGCAAACTAAAGTGAAAACCTGAAAGGGCGCTTTAGAGCGAAGGGCCAGAAACGCAGAAAGGAAGTTACAATGACCAAGTCTTGGTGTGGGATGAAAATAGACAAGAAACATCTAGGAAGGGACCTAAAAGAGAATAGGCTAATTGATGGATCTAAGTAAACCATGGTTCATGCATCATATAGGACATTAGGATCATGTTAACCTGCATATTTCATTTATTTTAACAAGAAAATGATCAAGAAGGATTCATAATGAGAAGAGTCCACCCAGCAAAGAAGGATTCATAATGAGAAAGAGTCTGCCCAACAAAGAAGGATTCATAATGATAAGAGTCTGCCCAACAAAGAAGGATTCATAATGAGAAGAGTTCGCCCAACAAAGAAGGATTCATAATGAGAAGAGTCCGCCCAGCAAAGAAGGATTCATAATGAGAAGAATCCGTCCAGTAAAGACAATTCATAATAAGAAGAGTTCATTCGTTGAAGAATGAGGAAGTTCCAAGTGAGAAGAGCTTGCTTATTTAGTGCCGTCGCAGAAATGCAGACCAGCGAAGGAATGGGGAATGAAGAATTTCATAATAAGAAGAATAGCTTAAGACCTCAGGAGATGAAGAATGCTATGGAGCAACGCCAGATTATCAAAGATTGAAGAATTTCACAATGAGAAGAACAACTTCAGGCTTTGATGAGTAGATGATTCGGACAAAATCCGTGTGTTTTAAGTCTTTGCCCTATTCCTGTTCCACAACAATGAGCAAATAGGGGCAGCTGTAGAACCGAATTTTTGTCCGGGCCCACATATATATATATATAGTAATAAATAAAATAGAATAATAATAAAAACCCAATATATATATATATATATTAAGAGTCCCAAAATATATTACAGAGCCCGAAATGCATATACAAATGCCCAAAACATTACAAAGCCCGAACCAAAAAAAGCTAAGACCCATTATAGTTGTTCGGTGGCCCATTACAACTCACAAACAGCCCAAAAAACACAAAATAGCCTCATTTGTGTTTCTTTTTCCCGCTCAAACTCGAGCACGAATGGACACGTGGTGAGACGGTATTGGTTCTTTTTTTTCACGCGGATTCCCATCCATCTGGAACCAGCTGGCATCACCAACCGTGCAAGGTGACGTCATAATCGTCAGCGGGTATAAATACCTGCGAAGAGAGAGAAAACATTAATTAATTAGCAATCATTACCCTCATTATTACTAAAAAATAAAAACCAAGAGTCATGGAGTTGAAAGGTTATCTGGAGAACCAGAGTTGCTCGAGGAAGATAACCAGAGGAAGGAGACCATGCCGGAAGCTCGCCAGAGCCACTGAAACATCGAACTGAGGTATTTTTTTACCTCTATTCACTTCATTTCCTCATTTGATCTATTCGAAAACATTAAATAAAGTCAGTCTCCCTAAAAACTGAACATAATCTGTCTAAAATCATATCTCAAACATAAAATGTGTCCTAAATCTAAACCTAAATCCTGAAATCAGATCCAAAACATTAAATAAAACCTAGATCTAGAATAAAATAAAATAGATCCAAACTCTAAAAATTAGATCTAGTTCGAAGCATATAAAAACATAAAAAATAAATAAAAATATAAAGAAGGTGAGTTCGAAGAGGCTTATCTTGCTTTGCTGTCGCCGGAAGTGCTGCTGGAGTGAGGATTTGAGTGCTAGGATCACTGTCGGAGTTGAAAAATATAGTGGAGAGGCTACTGTTTTTGGGTAGATAGCTTAGGTTTGGGAGAAGCGGGGTGTTTCTAACGAAACGGGGCTTAGATCTAGGTTTAGGATGATAAACAAAGTTTTTAGGGTAGATCTAGGGTTCCAGCGATGGCGGAGGCAATGGTCAAAGTTACAGACGATGGTTGGAAAAGCCAAGGTTGGCCGAAGAAGATGACCGGAGAAGGTCCGGTTATCGGAAAAAGGTTGAAGATGACCGGAGGGTGGTCGGAGGTTACAAAGGTGTCGGAGAAGATGACCGAAGAAGGTGTCTGGTCATCAGAAAGAGGTAGGAGAAGACCGGTGATTGATATCATCCCGGCGTTTAAGAAACGCGTCGGAGAGGTTTTTGGGAAAGGATGAAGATCGAAGTAAAGGATTTTGAAAAGTTCTTGAAGTGTTTATAGGAAAAATGAGTTTTGATCTTTGAGAACTATTTTTGGGAAAGGTTTTGGTGTTTGTGAGGATCAAACTAGGTTTTTTGGAAGAACAGAGGAAGAACGGAAGCAAAATTGGTGGTTTTGATCGAAAAAGTTTGATTTTTTAAGGGTTTTAGGTGTTCGAATACAAAGGATTTATGAGAGATAGAGTTGAGGAGAGAGAGAGGAAAATGGGAAAATGACCATTCCAACTCGGTTTGGGCTATTTATACCGTAGGGGTGCTAACCCTTCCCTACACGTAACAGACTCCCGAACCCAGACTTTTCAAAAAGAATCTCTGGTGCATTTTTATGGTGTACGACCTACCAAAGTGGCCGGTGGCGACTCCAAAACAATTTTCAAGCAAATAAAAGGGATTTTGACTAAAAATGAAAATTTAATTAATTACAAGATAAAATTGGTCAAAAACCCTGATTTTCCAAAAACTTAATCGTCAAGTTATTTTTATTCCAAATAATAAAAAGCGGGTTTGAAAAAAATGGTCGCGACACTTGTAATCGATAAAGTTAATAAAAAATAATTTTTCAAAATTTAAAACAAATTATTAATTACGATAATTAAATTAATAAATTTGATTTCTCGATTAACTATGATCATTACATTAAAATTTTTATTTACAACTATTAAATTAATTTTATTAAATAATTCATTTATTGATTATTAACTTTATTAGATTAGAAATAATAGTATATAAAATGAATTCAAATATCAATAAGTTTAATTTATTATTTTTTTGTAATAATTAATTAAATTTAAATATAATTAAAATTTTAATATATATATATATATATATATATATATATATATATATATATATATATATATATATATGATTCTAATTATGATAATATCAACATATGATATTTGAAAATTTTAGTAACTTGATGTGAAGGCATCCTAAAAAATAAAATCATTAATAAAAAGGCATGTCATTTATTTGCATTTTACATAAATAAAATTATCAAACTCGATTGAAATTCAAAAGAAAAAAAATTAAAGCTCGAGCTCGAAAAGTTCAAACTCAAAAAACTCGAAGACCACAAACATATAAACTCACTGCTCAGGCGAGCTCTCCATCACCCCAACTCAACTAGCTTCATGATCTTAGCAGCTACCCAAGTCGAGCCTTGAGCTTTTACCCATCAAACCTTGCCACCATTCATCATTGCCCCTTCACTAAGCCACCATCAACATCTTGGCCCAAGCACCATTGCACCAACATCTCCAATCTGTTATCATTACAATAACTCAAATATCATTGAACTTTCATATAAACAAATAAGAGAAGCATTTGAAAACATACACCATCAAGCATCCAAAGCACCAACAAACAACATTATAAAAAAAGAGTGAAATCAGCAAGCAATGAGCAAATGGGAAAAATAGAAAAGTTTGAGCCTTTACCTTTATTTCAACGACTGCCGAAACAGAACACAGAGACTGTTTCCGCATCAAGATCCTTGCATCGTCGGAGACTCTTTTTTTCTGAAACTCTTTTTTAGCCTGTCACCGCGCCAAGATCCATGCATCGTTAGAGACTGTTGGCCAAAGAGGAAGACAACGGAGTCGGGGTCGAGGCAACGATCTTCCCAACAACAGACTCAAAGGTCCATGTCCAAATCTCTGAGAAACAGAACACAAGGGCCTCTTATCGTTCCCACCTAAACCGCCTTCGCTGGAGGGAACACCCAAACTAGTCATCAGACAGCATTCTAAAAGAAAACTTTGGCACCAGAGAAAAAACACTCAACAAACACCCAAGATCAGAGGAGGAAACAACATCAGAAAATGAGAAGGAGAAGGGTCAAACAGACGTAGAGGAAAGGGGGGAGAAAACAGGAGGGCCAGACGGCTCCCGACGAGGCCGAACCCATCAGAAACCACCCACCTCGAGCTTGCAAAATGAGATAGAAAGCTTTGGTTTTCTTTGTGGAAAAAACGAGAGCGACAATACTTCCAAAAAATCCTTTTAAGTATTGGGAATATGAGAAAAGTTGCAGCATGTGGGAAATGCTTTAAAAATTAATCCAAATATGTGGCGCATTTGGGAGGAAAGCTAGCCCACATGTTATTTAGGATATGGGTTAATTATCCTTTACGTCATGTTGTGTTTAACCTTTTGTATCTAGGTCATAATTTATTAATCTTTCAAGTTTAGATTTTAATTCAATTTAGTCCTAATTTAGATCAATCCAGTTAGAATTTGACCTTAAAATTTTAATTTCTTTTAATTAGGTCGTAGGACTAATTATCCTTTACGTCATTTGGGAGGAAAGCTAGCCCACATGTTATTTAGGATATGGGTTAATTATCCTTTACGTCATGTTGTGTTTAACCTTTTGTATCTGGGTCATGCTTTATTAATCTTTCAAGTTTATATTTTAATTCAATTTAATCCTAATTTAGATCAATTCAGTTAGAATTTGACCTTAAGAAATTAATTTTTTTTAATTAGGTCGTGGGACTAATTTAGTTACAATTAAAATTGTATATTATATGTTCGAGTAGCTCTCGATTTACCTCATCTCATTTACAACCCTAATTTATGGTTTAGAGTAATCGGTTTAGTTTAGGGTTATTGGTTTATGAGACTAATTTTGAATCTTTAAGGTTCATGGTTCATGGTTTGTGGTTTTGTTTAGGGTTATTTGTTAAATTAGTCAAATTAGTCCCTAATTATCAAATATTTTAAATTGGTCATTGGTATCTCAAATTGATTCACTTTTAAATTATCAAATTAATCCCTAATTTCGGGTTTATGATATATTTTTATGGTCAATTTGTCAACTCAATCTCTAATTTCAATTTTATTCTATATTTTTATGTTAAATTTGTCAAATTAATGGTTTAGGGTTTATGTTTTAGTGTTAATGATTTAAGATTTATTAGTTTATGAGATAAATTTCTATGGCTCAATGTTTAGGTTTTAGGATTAGTGTTAATGGTTTATGGGTTTGTATTAATGTTTAGGCTTTTGGGTTTATGGTGTAGTTTAGGACTTAAGGTTTATGGGTTATGATTTAGGGGTTAGTGTTAATGGTTTAAATTTTATGGTGTAGTTTAGGGTAATTGATTTATGTGATGAATTTCTATGTCTCAAGGTTTATGGTTTATGATTTAGGGGTTGTGCTAATGTTTAGACCTTTAAGGTTTATGGTGTAGTTTAGGGCTTAAGGTTTATAATATAATCTATAATATAAACTATACTATATGCATTGCCTATTCTATGCTCTATATTGATATGTGAATAATGAATACAAGTATAATGTCATATGTGTTAGTGACTGGTGATAATTTTTAGGGGTTAGGGTTTAGGCTTAGTGTTATTGGTTCTATTGCTTAAGGTTATGGTGTAGTTTAGGAATATTGGTTCTATGGTTTAAGGTTTGGGGTTTAGGGCTATGGTAGTTTAAAGTTATTGGTTTAATAGAATAATTTGTATGGTTTAAGGTTTAGGGTTTAGCTTAGGGTCTATGATAATGATATTGGTTTAAGCCTTAACGTTTCAGGTTTATACTATAGCCTATAATATAATCTATAAATTATATATCATACGTATTTAACCAAAATATGCATTTAACTGAAATTAATCTTTATTTAACCGAAATTAACACTTTAGCTTATGGTGTAGTTTAGTTTAGATTTATTGGTTTAAGGTTTAGCTTAGTGTTCAATTAATTTACTACAATATGTATTTAACCGAAATTAACACTTTAGCTTACGGTGTGTAGTTTAGAGTTATTGGTGCATGATATTGATTTAAAGTTTAGTTTAGTGTTTAATTAATTCCCTACAATACGTATTTAACCGAAATTAATCTTTTTATATAGATTTAATTTGTGCATTTTAGTCCAATATTTTTAATTTTTTGGGACTTAAATGAAAACCTTTTTAATTTAGGGTTTATGAGTTTAGTGCTCAATTAATTCACTATAAATATTTATTTTACTGATAATATTTTTTATTTTTAATTTGTGTATTTTAGTCCAATATTTCTAATATAATAATATTTTTGTTCATTTTAGCCCCTACGAATTTACTTTTAACTAAAATTTACCCATATTTGTTTCTATTTTTTTTAATTTAATCCAAAACCTTTGCTTTTTGTAATTTAGTCCAAACCATATAAATTATACGTACCTATAGCAATTCTAAAACTATAGCTCTAATTTCAATTATAACCTAAATTGTGACTTGATTGAATTAAATTAAAACCTACAAGTAAAAATTTGTGACCTAAATGAAAATGTTTTAATATCTGATGGACCAAAACTGCAATTTCCCCTAACCTAAAACAATAGGCGGGATTAACTACCGCCCAATTTCCCCATTTGGCAATTGGCATTTACCACCAATTATTTTGCTTAGTGATTTACCCTTTAGGTCCTCAATGGTTTTTTTTCATTTTAGTCATAACATTCACTTTTATATTTTAGTTTAATTCAATTTAGTCACAATTATATATATATATATATATATATCAAATTGTAACATATTTTGACATCCTAAGGGATATTTTAGTTCATAGTAATCCCTAAAAATTTATTTTTATCCAAAATTTACCCATAATTACCATATCAAAGTCTATTTGTACACGTAATACCTGACTTGAACTTCAACCGAGACCGATATTACCCGACCTGAATTTTATCCATCAACGACATGACCCGATCTGAATGTGGCCCGACCTGAAGTCCATCCGAACCTGAATTAACATGTCAATTAACTGATTCAACCCGGACTGTTTTGGCCTGAACTAAAACTTACCTGACCTGAAATTAACCCGACTCAAACCCGAATTCAATCTGATTTAAAATCAACCTGATAATGACCCGAATCTGAGTCGATCCGGACCCGACCTGATCTGAGTCGAACCATTAAATTAACCTGACATAACTTGTATCCAATTTGACCTGACCTGACATGACCTGATCTGAAACTTGAACGATTACCTAATTTTACATCCTTAGTCTTGGATTCTAGACCCATCAGGAGCACTCTTTTTCCTTCTTTTAGAGTCCCTTTCTTCTTCCCTTTAGATATAATTAGGATTAAAAAAACTATTATGCTATAAAATATTACTATGCTAAAATGTATTAATTAATTAAACTTCAGAATTCCCTATAGTAAACAAGTATTTTTTTCAAAAACAAAAACAAGTATTTTTATTTATGAATGATTTATAATTCCTACTTTCTTTTAAGTTTTACTCTAGCCGCCGTCATCTGCAAGCTTTTCTATCTTTTTTTTCTTTAAATGGCTAGCGACGACGCTAATTTAATTGTTGATTGTCGACCGCTGATAATTTTTTCTTTATTAATTTTTAATTTTTAAATTCAATAGGACACATTTTTCTCTACCCGGTGACACTTTTTTTCTTATTCAATTGATAGGCCATTTATTTTTTTCATTTGATTTTCTATCATGGTTAGATTTGACGTTGTCACGACTGATCAATATGACGCTCTTTTAATTATCTCGTTGATCTTTCTCTTTTAGACCCTCGAATTGAATTTGGATACGAGTTCACAGTCACCGTTCTTATTTGCGATTGAGTTGTGGTAATGATCGTGTTGTCAACGTGCCTTATTATTGTAATATGCATTTTTTAATGTTGTCTGTTGTTAATTTTTTTTAACTTTCATCAACGAGCATTGATGATGTTTGTATCTATTTTTTCGAACCTTTGAGTTAGGGTTTTTACCTTTTCTTTGTATGTCATGTTTATGATCCAAAGATGTTAGTTTTCATGTTTTTTAAGAATATGTCTAGATCAAATTTATTTAGCGGAGTTATAAACTCTCATTGTATTTTTTAATTTTTTTCTCTTTCAATAAAATTAATGCACTCATATTAAAAAAACCTTTTTATTAATTAAAATATATAGTTAATTGAAAGTACGCACAGTTGAATCAAATACTTGGTCAATTTCCTACCCTTTTCCATTCTAGTCCTTATTCTATATGTTATAATAAAAACAGGGGAAAACCACACGAGTGGTCACCAAACTATGTCATTTTTTTTGTTTTGATCACCAAATTAAATTTTTGGTCAAAAATGTCTCTAATGTTATGTTTCTTTCCAATTTTGGTCATTGACATTTAAAAAATTAACGGTGATGCTAACGTGATTTTTTTAAATAATTTTTGGGTAATCTTCACCAGTGGTCCCTTTCGTTTAGGGTGTGTTCTATTTTGGTCACCGGAATTTAAAAAAGATTATTTTGGTCACTTACGTTTAGAATCGTTTCTATTTTGGTCCCTTCGCCGTTAGTCTCCGTTACTTAAAAATAATAATTTCTAATTTACCCCCAATCTTTCAAAATTTTATTTTTCACCATCTTTCCCAAAAAATATAAAACTAAAACCCCAAAGGTCGCCTTGTTGAAATAAAGCTTATTGGTATGAATGATCTTGAGGAACAGTCTTTTTACTCTTCAAAATCTTTTTTGAGTTCGTGCAGCTGGAGACATGCCTAATGAAATGAAGCTGAAGAGAATATATATATATATATATATATATATATATATATATATATATATATATATATATATATATATATATATATATATATATGTTAAAGATCAATGTAGCTAATTGTGGGACAGAAATAGAATGTAAGATGATGCTGTAAGAGGAGGAAACATGGTACAAACCTGGTCAGAATCCTTGATGCCATAACTTACAATAAGGTCAGTGTCTTGGATCAACTTCTGATCACCATAAGGCAAGCAAAAGTGTCCCCAGACATGTACCCTCCACGATGCACAATGCAGATTCATATCACAAACCAGCAATTCAATGTTAATACTATATTAAGAATTCGATCTAAAATCGATCGTAGGAAAGAGAAGGGGTTTCAGGCAATGATACAAGTAGAGAAGTTACCATGAAATCTTGTCGGGACCGTTTGGCAAATGATTAAAAACATTCTACACTCCTACCTTGAGATCCGCAATGGTAGCCGACTTTAAATCTTCAACATCTATAATGATAAAAACAGATGTTAATGGAACCCAGAAACAGGTGAAATGCAATAATGCCATTTGGGACGAGAAAGGAACACGAAAAGTACCGAAGGAAGAGCCATCCAATTTACGAATGGAGAGACTGATGGTCTCTTCGGGAAGCTTAGAATAATAAAAAGTTTTTTGAGAGAAACCATTGTCAACCGTCAAGGATTGCAATGTCGTTGGTGTCTTCTCCGAAGTAGAATTTTCCCCACTTCGACCCCCGACATGTTGTCAATATGTCAAGAAAAACTCAGAAGAAGAACAAAATAAAAAAGGATAATGAGAAAGACATACAAAAAAGAACTAGCAGTAGAGAATACCATGTTTTGTCTCTAAAAAGATCAGATGTCACAGAGGCTGACTCAACCGGTTTTAGAGAGAGAAAATTTTGATTCCTTGGAAACAAGGACAACTTTTGGGGTTTTAATTTTATAATTTTTGGGGAAAATGGTAAAAAATAAAACTTTGAAAGTTTAGGGGTTAAATTAGAAATTAATTTTTTTAAGTAACAGAGACTAACAGCGAAGTGACCAAAATAGAAACGATTCTAAACGTAAGTGACCAGAATAATCTTTTTTGAATTCTGGTGACCAAAATAGAACACACCGCAAACGAAAGTGACCACTGGTGAAGATTAACCATAATTTTTTTTATATTCTTTCACCTTTCCTTTACTTTCTAATTACTTAAACTTAGTTCTGAATTCTGTAACTTGCTACAAATCTGACAAAGGTATTTTCTGTCATGACCATATAATAGGTTAGGAGAATTGAGAATAATATTTGATTTCGGAATTAGCTAAAAGTTTAAGTAATGATAGAAAATACCTTCGTCAGATTTGCAGCAAGTGACAGAATTCAGAACTAAGTTTAAGTAATTAGAAAGTAAAGGAAAGGTGAAAGAAACTAGGAATCGATGTGCAAACTTAACCCGAAAATACCTCTGTAATTTTATAATAGGATTCAATCTACTATGTTCATGTGTAACAAACATACTTTCACTTATACACTTTACCAATGAAACAGAACCATTTTATTTTTTTGAATAGTCTCAAGATGATTATAAGATAGTACATGTTCATACATAGTCTTAACCCTTTGACAATGCACACACCTTACAGACAAAACGATCTGAACCCGTATCTCCTAGGATGAACAACATCCGATTTTCCATTGTGACCACTTGTTGGGTTCAAGACAAAACTATTTTATAAAACCAAAACAAATAAAGAAAATTATAACTTGAAATTTTGCAGGGATCAAATTAAATAAATAATAGACTGTAGGGGCAGGTTGTAGGGGCCAGGCCCTTGCCATCCCCTTGTAGCTTTTCCCATGACTATAGATGGCATAATCTCTATTATTTGATAGTTGAACATGAAAGCTAGTTTTCTCAGCTTTATAACTTTATCCAAGCAAGGTGATTGCTTGAATTTGTTTCCAAGCTTGCCAGTTACTCTTTATAAATGGGTTCATCACTGAAATAGGTGAAAGTATATGTCTGACTATTAAAATTGATTATCAAAATGATAGTGGCATAAGAGGTTACTTCTCAAGAATGGTTATTCTTTGATTACCCAACTGATAAGTCGAATATTTGCATGATTTTCACATATAAATTACTTTATTTTTGCATTTTAATCTATCTCCAAATCTTTGCTTTGCAAATATTTGATTTTTCAGGTGTTTTGATGGCTAAAAGACAATTCATGCATAAAATTAGAGTTTTAGCCCAATTTGGACACTTTGGAAGAATTTCTCACGCAAGGCAGAAGCACTCGGCAGATAAGGCGTGACCATGCTTCGACAATCCTACAAAGAGGAATCCTAGTCAAACTACAATTGCAATTTTATCTTATATTTTGATTAGGATTGATTTTCATCTTGTAATTAATTGTAATTCATATTCTTAGTTGATGTAAATGATCTCTATTATAAATAGGATCATAAGGGGAAGAAGAAAAACACATTCGAATCCCACATTCTTGTCTCCATTGTCGCATACCCTCTCCATGAGTAGCTAAGCTACATCTTTCTAGTCAAGGTTTGATTCAAGTTTATTAATACAAGTTCTTAGTGAGATTTTCTTGTTCTTCATCATCTTCATCTATTTCAAGTATTTTTATATCTTTTGGACTTACTCAGTACGTATATATTGATTTATAAGCTTCACATGCTTTTCTTCGATTTATTCATCTTTATATATTACAACCAATCAAGACATTCTTGGTGCAAGTGGTAAGTAACCTAAAAAACTCGTTTGAAGATATATATTCATATCCTTGATAAGTTAATGGATTAGTGCTTTAATAGTTTATGTGCATTGGATCTCTTAAATCAATAAGAGTCTAACAAACTTGTTAGTTAATCTGTTAAGAGGTTAGATGGTTATGCAAAGTAGTTACATGGCAATTTGTACGTTATAAATACTTTGTATAATGATCATTGTTGTTAAGTTGATTTCAATAAAGTGAGATTATTCTTTAATATTGAGAGTGCTAAAAATTCCAATATGGTATTAGTTGCTCAGGGTTTTGAGGGCATTTGTGTCTTTTTCTTTTGCGTATTTTCCCCTTTCTTCGTAATTTTTAGGGTTCTTTCTCCATTGTGAGTCGTTTCTTCTCCCTATTTGGCTGAAATTATCTTCGATGAGTATCTCTGGGTAAAATGATAAAGAACTCGAGGCGGCGCTGCATGTTTTCTCCTCAAAGAAGGAGACGACGTTCAAAAACAAATGTGTTAGTGTTGTACTCGATGAGTTGAACTATTTGCTCTAGAAGCAACAGATTTTGCTTACGATTCGTAGCCACTGACTGAAGAAGATGTTGACTGGTGCACTCAAGGAGCTTCTTGCCATGTTGCTTTCTGATGATGGTGCGATGATTGACAATGAGGAGTACGAACTATATGTGGCCCAAGATAGTGCCTTAGCATCTTGGCTACTATCCACTATTAGTATGTCCTTACTGTCGCAATTTGTTAGAGCTGAGATGGCGTGCAAGGTCTGGAAGACGGTGGCCAAGTTCTTCTCTAGTAAATTCACAATGACTGTAATGAATCTACACTATCGACTACGATCTCTGCAAAAATGGGATCTGAGCATGCGCAATTGCACCTCATAGGTCAAGGAAGTATGTGATGCCCTAGCTGCGTGTGGGAGTCCTATCTCTGATCTTGAAAGGATTGCGACTATCATGAATGGACTTTCGATGGAGTATAAGCATTCATTGTTGTGATAACGACGAGCCATGAACCGTTCAAACTCGATTGTGTGATTTCAGTACTTATTGATGCTGAAGCACAACAGAATACTTTTGACCAGTTTAGCAATCTTTCCATGAGTGCCAATGTTGCGCATCTCACTCTTGGAGGCTCTGGTGGCTCAGGCTCCCCCTCTTTTCAGGTTGAGGCTTTGGGGGTCCCTCAACAACCTTTTCATCAACAATTCCAATTTGGTGGTTGTGGTCAAGGAAGGTTTCGAGTGTATTGTCAATTTTGTGGTAAACCAAGTCACTCTGCTGATCGTTGCTGGTATAGGTTTGACCAATCCTTTCCTGGCGTATTCGTTGGTAGTCAGAAGGCTCAACCCATGGATGATGCAACCTTTGTTAATTTGTGCACCTCTGATGTTAACAAGGCTTTTCGTGTGTGCACTTGTGTAGCTACGAGTGTTATTAGCTCTAGTGATGAACCTCGGGCACATGTCTTGACTGCGGGACAAGGAAATTGGTGCGTCGACTCTAGTGCGACACATCATGTCACCCCTGATGCGTGCATTGTTGGTAACATCTCATACTATGCTGGACCTGGTAAGCTTACAGTGGGTAATGGTATGCATTTAAACATATCTAGGATTGGTCATGGTGTCCTTGTTAGTACTTCTTGTTGTTTGGCTCTTAATGATCTTATGCTTGTACCTCATATTTCTAAAAACTTAATCTCGATTTTGAAGCTTGCTAAGGATAATAACGTGTTCTTCAAGTTTCGTGTGCATTCCTGTGTGGTTAGAGATGAGGCCTCAGGTGCTTTGTTCCTGCGAGGGAAAGAGGTCAATGGACTGTATGAATTTTATTCCACTGCTTTATACAATAGTTCTACTACTTATTTGGAGTTTACTACAAATAAATGTAGCTCACAAGTCTACTAGTGCCTATGAATTGTGGCATAATAGGTTAGGACACCCCTCCCATGATACTTAGAGTATGTACTAACAGCAATCTTGTAATTCCTTATGTGTTGAATGAAATGAAGCCTTAAGTTTGTGTTGCTTGTCAAATGAGAAAAATTCACATATTACCTTTTCCAAGTTCTATTACTGAATATGCTGCTCCTTTTCAACTTGTATTTACTGATCTCTGGGGTCCTGCACATGTTATGTCTAGTGGGTTCAAGTATTATATATATATATATCCTTTGTTGATGCTTACACTAGGCATTCTTGGGTGTTTTTGCTTAAGAGTAAGGCTCATGCAGTACAAGCTTTCCAACAGTTTCATCAGCTAGTCAGGACACAATTTGATACTCATATCAACGAGGTAAAAAGTGATTGGGGTGGGGAGTTCAGGTCTCTCTCACTTGTTCTGGATAACTTGGGCATCAAACATAGGCTTACATGTCCCCACATGTCACAACAAAATTGGGGTCATGGAGAGGAAGCATAGGCACATCATTGGTTTGGCCTTAACATTACTTGCTCAAGAAAATTTGCCCCTGAAGTTTTGGTCCCAAGCTGTTGTCACTGCTGTTTATATTACTAATAGTCCGCCAACAAAGGTTTTACATGGGTATTCCCCCCTTTGAGAGGTTGTTCAACAAGAAGCAACAATATGAACTAATGAGAGTCTTTGGCTGCAGGTGTTTTCCACACCTCATGCATTTCGAGTGCATAAGTTGGAGTTCAGATCACTTCCCTGCACTTTTTGGGGTATAGCCCTATGCACAAAGGGTATCAGTGTTTGGCACTTGATGGAAGAGTGTATATATCCAGACATGCGATATTTGATGAGGTTTGCTTTCCTTTTGCAGGGTTGAAATGGGAGAAATTTGTCCCTCCCTTTACAAAACCTAAAACTTTGTTTCCTGAAGTTAGTCCTCCACTCCATGTGGTTCCTAGGTTACAGTTACATTCAGATGTTGGTAGGGAGCCCTCTGGTGTTGGTGTTACAGATGAAGCTAGGCTTGATGCCACTATCCCTGATGATATTGGTCCTAGTGTTGTTGTTTCTGAGGTTAATGCCTATGGTGCTAATGTTTCTGCAGCTGAGTCACCTGACCATGGTGATCCTGGTCACTAGTATGCACATGGCTCTTGTGGCCCCAGCTGTGCTGCTCTAGAAGAACCTGGAGTGCCTCGTGTAGTTTAAGGATGTGAGATTGGTCCTTCTGAGCATGGTGGTGCATATAGTGATGATCCTGATGATGTTTGTGTGATGATACAAATCCTATGTCTAGTTAGTCTGGTGCAGTTGTGGGTGAGTTTGTTACAAGTGAGGAGGTACCTACAGTGCTTGTTGAGCCTTAGTTGGGTGCTTCATCATCATGTGTTAACTCACACTCGATGATGACTAGAAGCAAATATGGAATCTTCAAACCAAAGATCTACTTTTTCTCATCTGGAAAACACTAAAGATTAACCCGTGTCAATCCAACAAGCACTGACAATGCCCAAGTGGAGGGAAGTTATGTTAGGAGAGTACACTGCTTTACAAAGTAATGGAACTTGGGAGCTAGTTCCTCTACTTGCTAGAAGAAAGATGGTTGGCTGCAAGTGGTTATTCAGGGTGAAGCGCAATGTAGCTGGGTCTGTGTTGAAGTACAAAGCATGCTTGGTAGCTAAAGGGTTCTCACAGGTGCCAGGCCAAGACTTCCATAACACTTTTAGCCATGTAGTGAAGCCCACCACTGTGAATGTGATCCTAACCTTGGCAATGTTAAATGGCTGGCAGTTGAGGCTTATTGATGTCAGTAACGCCTTCCTATATGGGGATCTAAGTGAGGATGTGTTCATGCAGCAACCTCCTAGGTTCGAACATGTGGCTCTTGATGGTGGTAAGCTCGTTTGTAAGTTGAAAAAGGCTCTCTACCGCCTGAGACAAGCTCCCAGGAATTGGTACATAAATCTTTGGGAGTGCCTTATTAAGATTGGGTTTCATGGCACAATTGATGATGGCTCATTGTTAATTCGAAAGGTTGATGGAGTCACTTTATATGCCCTTGTATATGTATATGATATAGTGATTACAGGGGATTCTAAACATAAGATAGATAAGGTTGTGTCTCTGGTTAGTGCGGGTTTTCTTTGAAAGACTTAGGAGATTTGTGAATCTGATAAATTGATTTTTGATATAACTAAAGAATATAAAGACTAAATTGAAAAGGAGAAAACAAATTTTTAAGTCCTCAAAACCTCTCTATATATTTAAAGAAAAATGTTTAAGTCAAAACATCAACTTGTCATATGTATTCTAAGTGTTTATCAAGCCAAAACAGTGATTTTCGAGTCACCGTTTCAGAATGGCCTTTGGGCGTTCCGGAACATTTTTGAAACTGTTAACCTCTGTTTCGGAACGAGTTTTGAAACAAATGAAGAACATCGAAATGGCTTGACCTTTTTCGATATGGTAGTATCAAAACGACCTCAAACGTTTCGAAACAGAATTCAAACTTGTTTTAAAAATATGACCGTTGAAGTTTTCAACTAAATTTATACTTGTCGTTAAGGCGTATCGAAACGCTTTCAAGACGTTTCGATACAGGCTTTGACAGTGGCAAAGTGTTTCGAAACGAGTTTCGAAACGGGCTCTTAGCGTATCAAAACGATCGTGCCCGTTTTGGTACGGTCTATTTATTACACCCCAACGGCTCTTTCTATTTTGGTCTGTTTCGAAACATGATCGGGCGTTTCGGAACGGGTGGTTGCAGACTGCATTTATGGAGGGAAGATAGCATCCCAACGACTCTATTGATGAATGCAACAACCCCAACGGCTAGAATTCAATGAGAAGGTATAAAAGGGACCTATAAAAGCTTCAGCAACAACTATTGATCTCAAAAGTCTTATCCAAACATCAAAGCCAAGCATTTGTGCAAAAATCCTAATATTTCTTGTAAACCCCAATTGTGAAATTTGTAATTCCCATTCTCATCTATTCAATTGGGTTGAGTGCTTGTAAAAGGGTTATATTTTTTTATTGAGAGATACTTGTTTTAGCCTTTATCTTCTTTGTATTTTTCAAGTCAGGATTGGGTCAAATTTTGGGTAGAAAATTTGACCGGTATTGTAACGGTTACCTACTTAGCCTAGAAAAGGGGAAGAACAATTAGTGGATTGTTGGAAAATCCTTAGTGAAGCTAAGGTAGTGGATGTAGAGTTTGATTGGAACTTGAACCACTCTAAATCCTCTTGTCTATCATTTTTATTTTTCCATTCCACCACCAAAGTTCTTAAAATCCAATTCACCCCCCTCTTGGCTTATATTGTTTGATTGATCCGCTCAACAATTGGTATCAAAGCCTACCTCTTTGAAGGATTAACAACCATAAGAGGAATTCCTAGGAAGAGTGTGATCATCCAAAAATCAAGCCATTGCATCTACCTCCGGGTCAAGAATGTACGAGTCTCAATCAACCACCAAACCGCCTTTCTTCAACGGTGACTGCCCATTTTGGAAGAACCGGATGCGCCTCTTCATCAAATCCAACGATTATCTAGTTTGGGATACCATTGAAGACGGTCCCTATATTCCGATGAAGAGAGACGACGAAGGAAGATTGGTGCTAAAGAAGAAAAATGAGATGAGTGAAGAAGAGAAAAAGAAGATTCAAATCAATGATAAAGCTATTCACATGTTGTTTTGCTCTTTCAGTCCCGACATCTACTCCAAAGTTTCCTCCATTGAAAGTGCCAAGGAAGTATGTGATACACTAGAGACCACTTATGAAGGAACAAGTGATGTGAAGGAGACAAAGATTGGAATTCTCAATCTTAGCTATGAGAATTTCAAAATGGAGCCCGACGAAACCATGTCAAAGATGTTTGATTGTTTCTCAACAATCGTCAACGGGCTAAAAAGTTTTTGAGAGATAATTCCGAAAGACAAACTAGTCCGTAAGCTACTCTACTCACTTCCTGAGTCTTGAGATGGGAAGAGAACCGCCATCATTGAGGCCAAAAATTTGAAGACACTCAAGCTTGATGAGATAGTAGGTTCTCTCCTAACTCATGAGATAATGAAGCAAGGAAGTGAGATGAAAAGAAAAAGGAAGAGAGAAGAGTGGAGAAGCTAGAGGTAGAAAAGAAGAAGAAGATAGGAGTGGCTCTCAAAGCTTGACTACATGAGGAGAGCACTTCTAGTGAGGATGAAGACCTAGAAGAATTGGCTATGATAGCTAAAAGGTTCTCACGGTTTATGAGGTCCAACCGAGGAAGGAAGATTCAACGAAAAATGAACTTCAAAACCAAAAACAAAGAAGAAGAGAGGGATCAAATCATTTGCTTTGAGTGCAAAAAACCTGGTCACATTCGTTCGGAGTGCCCTCAACTCAAGAAGAAGGGCTTTGAGAAGAAGAAGGGCTTTGAGAAGAAGAAGAAGCTCAAAGCCAAGCTTGCTACTTGGAGTGATGAGGAGTAATCCAAGGATGAGGAATACGAAGTGGCCAACCTTTGCCTCATGGCTCTTGAGGACGATTCCTCCATGGTAACCTCTAACTCATCATCTTTTGATTTTACATTTGATGAATTGCATGATATTTATGATGAGTTGCAAGAGGTTTATGATGAGTTAGTTGAGAAGTATAAAGAGTCGATTTTAAGAAATAAAAAGATTATTTCAGAATTGAATGATAAAAATGACTCAATTTCTCAAGCTAACTTAAAATTTGAGAAAAAGATTTTGGTTTTACAAGATGAACTTAAATTTTTTTCAAGATGAAAATGTAGACTTAAACAATTTTATTTCTCAATGCAATAGTGAACACCAAAAGGTGTTAGATGAGCTTAACAAGCTCAATGAGTCTTTCAAAAATGTTGGTAATGTGAAACATGAAAAAGGTGAATCATCTAAAACTAACCAACCAAAAAGAAAGACATATAACTACAAACAAAGTGGCTTCCTTAGGCATAATAGAACTAAGAAGATTAGAAGTGTATGGGTTCCTAAGGAACTCGTCAAGTCTAATAATGTTGTTGTTATGTCACCTTGGATTCCTAAGGGAACCAAGATTTTGGGAGCTAACACTCGTGGACCCAAAATGATTTGGGTACCAAAAACCAAACCCCTACATTGCTACAAGGCAAAAGCACAAAGTCAAAACTCATGGTACCTTGATAGTGGATGCTTAAGGCACATGACCGGAGACAAGAGTCGATCCATGGACTTAAAGCCAAAAAATGGAGGAGTAGTGACATTTGGTGACAACTCCAAAGGCCACATTAAAGGTATTAGATCCATAGGTAATCACTCTACTATCCTCATTGAAAATGTTTTATATGTCGATGGTCTAAAATATAATTTATTGAGTATTAGTCAATTATGTGATAAAGGGTTTAATGTCTTATTTGATAAAAATGGGTGCAAAATTGTTGACATTAAATCAAATAATATAATGCTCATTGGTCATCACATAGGTAATATATACATGGTGCATTTAGATGACATTCATACATCACATACATGCTTTGTTGCACAAAATGAAAATGATGCATGGCTATGGCATAGGAAACTAGGACATGCTAGCATTAGTGTTTTAGAAAAATTAGTTTCCCTAGATCTAGTTAGAGGTTTACCCAAAATTAAGTTCTCAAATGACAAAATTTGTGATGCATGCTCTAAGGGTAAACAACATAAATCATCCTTTAAATCCATTAATGATGTTTCTACAAGTAGGTGTTTACAACTTATTGACATGGATTTATTTGGGCCTATTAGAACTATGAGCTTGGGTGCTAAATTGTATGCATTTGTACTTGATGACTATTCTAGATTTACTTGGGTTCTATTCTTAAGTACTAAAGATGAGGCTTTAGAAAAATTCATCACATTTTCAAAATTAACTCAAAATGATCTTGAACTTAAAATTTATCATATTAGAAGTGATCATGGAACCGAAATTCAAAATCTAGGTTTTGAAGAGTTTTTAAATGAAAATGGTATTAGCCACAATTTATCGGCTCCTCGAACCCCTCAACAAAATGGGGTAAATGAGAGGGAAAATAGGACTTTACAAGAAATGGCTAGAACCATGCTTTGTGAAAACAATTTACCTAAATATTTTTGGGCGGAAGCCACAAACACCGCTTGCTACATTGTAAACCGAGTAATGATTAGACCACTTTTAAAGAAAACACCATATGAGATTTTAAAATCTAAAAAGCCTAACATTAGCTATTTTCATCCATTTGGTTGCAAGTATTTTGTTTTAAACAATGGAAAAGATAACTTAGGTAAATTTAATGCTAAAAGTGATGAAGCTATTTTCTTAGGCCATTCCTTAAACTCTAAAGCCTATGTGTATTTAATAAGAGAACTTTAGTAGTAGAAGAGTCTATTCATGTTGTATTCGATGATAACCTCCTTCCGAGGAAGGATTCTTGTGATGATGATGATGTAGGAATCCTTGATGCCTTTAATGGAGGACAAACTTTAAAGGAGGATGAGATTCCAACAAAAGAAGATGATACACAAGATCCACCTCTTAATGCCTTGAAGGACTTGGCTCTTGAGGAAAAGGAAGTAAGCTACCCAAGGGAGTACAACTATGTCAAAGGTGGTGAAATCTTGGGTGATCCATCCAAGGGGATAACTACTAGATCTTCTCTTAAACTCATGAATCATGTTGCTTTTATCTCATACATAGAGCCTAAGAACATTAAAGAAGCATTAAAAGATGACTTTTGGATTATGGCTATGCAAGAAGAGTTAAATCAATTTGAGAGAAGTAATGTTTGGACATTAGTTGAAAGGCCTAGTAATCAATCTACTATAGGAACTAAATGGGTATTTAGGAACAAACTAGATGAGAGTGGTAAAATTGTGAGAAATAAAGCTAGATTAGTTACTCAAGGTTACACTCAATAAGAGGGAATAGACTTTGATGAAACCTATGCACCCGTAGCTAGAATGGAGGCCATTAGGATGTTGCTTGCATATGCATGTTTTCATGATTTCAAGCTCTTTCAAATGGATGTTAAAAGCGCATTTTTAAATGGTTTTATAAATGAGGAAGTGTATGTGAAACAACCACCGGGTTTTGAAGATTCAAAATTTCCAAATCATGTTTTCAAACTAACTAAAGCACTTTATGGTTTAAATCAAGCTCCTAGAGCTTGGTATGAAAGACTTTCAAACTTTTTGATTGAAAAAGGTTTTGAAAAAGGTAAGGTGGACACTACACTTTTCATAAAAAGGTATAAAAATGACATCTTAGTAGTACAAATATATGTTGACAATATTATTTTTGGATCTACTAATGAGTGTCATTGCAAAGAGTTTGCTAAGTTAACGCAAGGTGAATTTGAGATGAGCATGATGGGGGAGCTCTCATTCTTCTTGGGACTCCAAATCAAGCAAAGGAATGATGGCACCTTCATCAATCAAGCAAAGTACATCAAGGATATGCTCAAGAAGTTTGGCTTGGAGAATGCAAAGCCTCAAGCCACACCAATGAGCTCATCTACAAAGCTTGACAAAGATGAAGGAGGTAAGTGTGTTGACTCTAAGCTTTATCGCTCTATAATTGGATCTTTTCTTTACCTTACCGCAAGTAGACCAGATATTTTGTTTAGTGTTTGCTTGTGTGCTAGGTTTCAAGATAGTCCTAGAGAGTCTCACCTTATAGCCGTTAAGAGAATCTTTAGGTACCTTAGAGATACCCCTTGTTTAGGTCTTTGGTACCCTAGAGACTCAACCTTCAACCTTCATGCTTATTCGGATGCGGATTACGGGGGTTGTAAAATCGATAGGAAGAGTACTTCGGGAACATGTCAATTCTTAGGTAGCATGCTCATATCTTGGTTCTCTAAGAAACAAAATAGTGTAGCTCTATCTACCACCGAAGCCGAGTACATATCCTTAGGGAGTTGTTGTGCTCAAGTCCTTTGGATGAAGCAACAACTCTTAGATTATGGTATTAAACTTGAAACCATACCCCTTAAGTGTGATAACACTAGTGCCATATGCTTAACTAAAAATCCCATCCAACACTCTAGAACCAAACATATAGAGATAAGGCATCATTTCATTAGAGATCATATCCTTAAGGAAGATGTTGTTATAGAGTTCGTTGACACCTTAAACCAACTAGCGGACATTTTTACAAAGCCTTTGGATAAGGAGCGTTTTTGGTCCCTTAGGAGAGAGTTAGGTCTAACTAGCCTATCTTGACCTTTTAGGACCTTTTTGTGCTTAAATTGCTTGATTTCTTGAAAAATTCTATGTTTATTTGTTTCTACTCCTAATTTCATCCAAGCTAATAGTTAGGGGGAGTATGTTTTTGTTTACACATGTCTTTCATGCTCATTCATGTCATTTATGCATATAGGACTTCATGAAATCCATTTTTCTACAATATTAGAGCCTTATCTGCACTTCAGGACCTAGGTGTATCGAAACGGGTCCAACTGTTTCGATACGGGTGCCTTAAAAGAGTGGTCTATGAGTAGGGTGTTTCGAAACGCCTTAAAAGGGTTTCGAAACGATTTTGCCTCTGCCAAGAAGCGTATCGAAACGATTTTCGATACGAGTCAACACGTGGGATTCGATACGGACAAAGCCGTATCGGAACGGTCAACTAGACTCGAAATGACAGTCAACGTTTCAGTACACACGTTTCAGAACGATCGTGCCTGTTCCGAAACGGGTATGTGGATAGCTTTATAAGGGTTATTTAATGACAAAATCACTTTTACAATAAAACTCTTCAAAAACCCTAAACCGATTTTCCCTATAAAAACCCTCTAAATTTCATTGTTTTTCATCAAATCTTGAGGGCTTTTACACACAAACTCAAGTCTAAGCAAGCCTTATCAATCATGTGCAAGATTTTCCACTCATTCATCTAAAATTCTCATCTAAGGTATATTTTCTTCTTTTTCTTTTTTTCCTTTGATTTTAGTCGATTTTTAGGTTAAAAAATCTTAATTTTGAATAGATTATCTGTTTTGCCTCTTGGGTTTTTCAAAACTTGTAAAAAGTTTTCAAAATCTTAAAATTTTTGGTTCGAATATATTATTTTTTACTCGTATATTTTTTCAGTTTTTCAAAAGTTGTTTTCTCTTAAATATTTTTTAAAAATCTTTTTAAACCTAAATGGGATTTGTCATTGGATTGAATTGAGGATATTCATGCATACACTTCAATTTTAAAATTGCTTGCTTTATGTTTTTAGGATTTTTCAATGGAAAACGCTAACAAGAAACGTAAGACGGGTTAAGCAAGTGAAGCTGCTGGTCAAGCCAATATCCGTCCTAATCTCACCTAACTTTTTCTCAAAAGTCTTCGGACTCCAGAGATGAAGGATCGTTTCCATTATGTCAAGGATATTGCCGTTCGTCGCGAGCGTGTTGTTGATGTCCCATTCCTTGATTCCGAGCGTTTCGCTTTCCGCTATCTAGAGCGTTTACAAGAATGGAACTTCATGGCTTTCTTGAACATACCGGATATTTTCTACAAGCACATGGTTCTCATCTTCTACTCAAATGCCCAGCTCCTTGATAATGAAGATCACTCTGAAGTCATCGGCATTGAGTCATATCTCTTGGGGAAGAAGTTTGTTATCAACATCTCCTTTTTAGAGAATTGTCTTGGGCTTAAGAACGAAGGCATTAAGGATGAAACCCACTTTGGTGCTCACACCGGTTCCGTGCTTTCCTTGGATGCTCATGACGTTTCCTACACTTGCTGATTTCATGGTTTATCCGCCCCTCCGGAGGTAAATTCTCTCATATTCGTCAAGTTGATTATTTCTGGCTTGAGTGCTTTCACCGAGGAGAACGCCCAAATCTTGTCAAGATTATGTTCACCGAAATGGTTAATAATATGAAGCATCGTGAAACCAATGCTCTTAAATCTTTCACTTATGGGACTGTTTTGAGCTATATCTTTGGCATGCTCAACTTTGATTGCTCATATGACTCTCCGGAACCTCGTAAGCAAAAGATTGGTGAATCTTCTCTCCACAAGTCCGGGTTCCATTACACTCTTGTCCAATGGGAACGAGTTGATAGGAATGCCTTTCCACCTCAAGTTGAACCACAACCTCAAGCTCCGGGTCCCAACAATGAAGCTCTTATAGCTTTCTTCACCGAGCGATTCAACACAATGGAGTCGGGTCTTGGTGCTATTAATAATCGTTTGCAATCCGTGGAGAATCGTCTCACCTCCCTTGAGAATCAACATCAATCAATGAACTTGTCATTCTCTACCTTTTATGGTCAATGGATGACCTTTCTTCGCTCTCAAGCTAAGAACGATGATGATTCCTCGGATGTTGATGGCGACGATGACGAGGCTTAGGGTCTTTATTGCATCGCATATTAGCTTATCATATTAGGACTAAGTTTACACCTATATTTTATTTATGTTTTATGCACCTATGCTTTGATTATTTTATTTGGGATTGAGCTTTGAACTTTATTGCGGTAAGTTTTATGTTTGGATATTTGAATTATATTAATCTATTTTATGTTGCCTATTGCCTTTAACCTTGTTTCTTCTCTTGATGAGCATTGTTTCTTATTCTTTTTGATCTAACAAAAAGGGGGAGAAGTAATATAAGAGCCAAAATTTGTTTTAAGTCGGTTTTGAGTTTTAAAACTTGAATTTTAAATCTTTACAAAAACTTAAAAACCCATCTTAAATTGAGGGGGAGTTAGAATGTTTTCATAATTTCAAAACTCTTAAAAATTCTAACTTGGTTTTGTTATATCAAAAAGGGGGAGATTGTGAAATCGATAAATTGATTTTTGATATAACTAAAGAATTTAAGGACTAAATTGAAAAAGAGAAAACAAATTTTTAAGTCCTCAAAACCTCTCTATATATTTAAAGAAAAATGTTTAAGTCAAAACCTCAACTTGTCATATGTTTTCTAAGTGTTTATCAAGCCAAAGCAGTGATTTTCGAGTCACCGTTTCGGAACGGCCTTTGGGTGTTCCGGGATAGTTTTGAAATTGTTAACCTATGTTTCGAAATGAGTTTCGAAACGGATGAAGAACATCGAAACATCGTATCGAAATGACCTCAAACATTTCGAAACAGAATTCAAACTTGTTTTAAAAATACGACCGTTGAAGTTTTCAACTGAATTTATACTTGTCGTTAAGGCATATCGAAACACTTTCAAGACGTTTCAATACAGGCTTTGACAGTGGCAAAGTGTTTCGAAACGAGTTTCGAAACGGGCTCTTAGCGTATCGAAACGATCGTGCCCATTTCGGTACTATCTATTTATTACACCCCAACGACTCTTTCTATTTTGGTCTATTTCAAAACAGGGTCGGGCGTTTTAGAACGGGTGGTTGCAGACTGCATTTATGGAGGGAAGATAACATCCCAACGGCTCTATTCATGAATGCAACAACCCCAACGGCTAGAATTCAATAAGAAGGTATAAAAGGGACCTATAAAAGCTTCAGCAACAACTATTGATCTCAAAAGTCTTATCCAAACATCAAATCCAAGCATTTGTGCAAAAATCCCAATATTTCTTGTAAACCCCAATTGTGAAATTTGTAATTCACATTCTTATATATTCAATTGGGTTGAGTGCTTGTAAAAGGGCTATATTTTGTATTGAGAGATACTTGTTTTAGCCTTTATCTTCTTTGTATTTTTCAAGTGAGGATTGGGTCAAATTTTGGGTAGAAAATTTGACCGGTATTATAACGGTTACCTCCTTAGCCTAGAAAAGGGGAAGAACAATTAGTGGATTGTTGGAAAATCCTTACTGAAGCTAAGGTAGTGGATGTAGAGTTCGATTGGAACTTGAACCACTCTAAATCCTCTTGTCTATCATTTTTATTTTTCCATTCCACCACCAAAGTTCTAAAAATCCAATTCACCCCCTCTTGGCTTATATTGTTTGATTGATCCACTCAACAAGATTGGAGTTACTTCTCATGGCTTAAATTTCATAGGAATGATGGCAAGTTGTTGTTGAATCAGAAGAAATATATCTTACATCTTTTAAAAAATACTAAAATGATGCAGACCAAGTCTGCTTCAACTCCTATGGTAGCTTCATTGAAGTTGTCCCAAGATGCATGCTGCCAACTTGAAGATGTTCAAGGATACAAGAGTATTGTGAGAGCTTTTTTGTATATGAGTCACACTGGACCATATATTTCCTTTAGTGTACATAGAGTTGCACAATACATGCATGCTATATGTGCAGCACATTAAGAAGCTGTGAGGAGAATACTAAGGTACTTACGTGGCACTGTAGATTATGGCTCAATATTGTGGCATTTGTAGATGCTGATTGAGGAAGAGTATGTATGATATGAGGTCTGTTTTAGGGTTTTTGTGTACTTGGGAAACAGTCTTGTTTCCCGGGGGCGAAGAAATAGAGGGTTGTGTCCTGATCAACCACAGAGGCTAAGTATAGAAGCATAGTTGATGTGGTGGATGAGGTTACCTAGTTGAATTCTTTGTTGACTGATATGAGAGTTGCTCGGACTAAGAAGCCTATTGTGTGGAATGACAATACTAGTGCGATTTCCATGAGTGCCAATCCTGTCTTCCATGCTCGGTCGAAGCATCGGGAGAAGGTGGCTGACAAAATAATAAACATCAACTATGTGCCTACATCACACCAAGTTGCCGATGGATTAACAAAGCCCATGTCCAAATTATATTTCTGCCAATTTAGGAGGAAGTTGAATGTTGTTGCACAAGATGAAACAGAGAAGAAAGTAGGGTGAATGTTGTCAATAAGAGTCTAACAAACTTGTTAGTTAATCTGTTAGAAGGTTAGATGGTTAAACAAAGTAGTTATATGGTAGTTTGTACGTTATAAATACTTTGTATATTGATCATTGTTGTTAAGCTGATTTCAATAAAGTGATTTCAATAATAAGGGTTATAATCATTCATGCAGTTTTTAGTGGTTGTCTACTAATTAAGATAGATTGAGTTATACATATGCTTTTCTCTTGTAACCTATAATCAAGCTATTTGAGATTAATGTAGATTTATCTTTTGTGAAATTGATGAACTAAGTCTTAAATTAATGCACCTAGATTTACCTTGACTAGAATTCATCTTCATATAAAATTTCTCTTACTTTTAATTGCTTTCTTTCATTTATCTTTTAATTCAATCCAAACACAATCCCCTTTTACTTTGTTTCTTGGATTCAACCGTGTTTATCGCTTCTACAAGTTACTTTGAGCAGATTTTATTTTTCACGGCTTCGAGAACCGCTATAAAAATTTGACGCCATTGCCGAAGAGTGGTGTCAAGAAGGTTAAAGTTTATTTTTAATTTTATTTTTATTTTTTTATGCTTCGTTCATCTCGTGCAAATAAAAAGCTTTTGTGCATAGAAAACTCAACGCAATGACTAGGCAAACTCTACGCGAGTTGGCCCTATCGGGTATCACAAAAGAACCTTTTTGCATTGATTATCAAGACCTAGGCATTCTTTTCAAACTCAAGTTAAGTTTGATCCATCTTTTTCCAACATTCGAGGATTTGAGAACGAGAACCCTAATAAGCATAAATTTCATATAGCATGCCTGAGTATGAAGCCACAAGGAGTCTTTTAATATTTAAATAAAAATCATTAAAATTTTAATGGTGTATAGCGGTGTATAATAGTGTGTGTCGCCCATTCTAGACTCATCGGTAGCTAAATATAAGTTTTTAGTGTTTTGGTCTCGTAGCATGCTTTGATGGTCTTTTAATGATGATTGTATTTTTGATGCGTCTAAATCTCGTTTTATGTCACTAAGAAGTGTTTTTGATGTGTAGAAATTGTGGAAATTTAGAGTTGAGGTTTGAGGTTCTTTGGTTTATTCTCCAACTTAACTTTTTAATTTTTTGAGTTTAGATATTGGAAGCCCCAATACCAAAATTGATTTTCCAAAACCCAAAATCCAAGTCTTGTTTTGAAACTTCCCTGTTGGTTTTGAATCTTTCCCCTCGGTTTCAAAATCAATGATCTTAATTGGGGTTGTTCAAGCCAATTTGGGACTACAAAGCCCAAAATACATATTTTGACATAGTTTAGGATATCCAACCCTCTTTACAACATCCTTTACGCCTAATTTGAAGTGTTAAGTGTTAAAATATCATCATAAATGTTTAATGATCGAAATACCCTTATGTTTCTAAAAAGACTATAATGTCTTTTGTGCTTAAAAGACTAAAGTGTATGTGTATGCTAAGGTGATTGAGATGCCCTCGTGTCCTAAATGACACACCAAGCCTAAGTGGTGTAAGTTGCTAAAATATGAAAGGTTAACTTTATTGAATTATTTTGAATTAGGACTAAATTGGTAGAATATATAAGTTTTGATGACTATAACTATCATTATATCAAATCTTGTTAGATGTATGTTTGTATTTTAACGGAGGAGTGACTCGATCGTAACTAAAACCTTAATTGAGTGACTCAATCGTAACTTTTAATAATTAAGTTAACCAATCGTAACTTTACTAATAATTGAGTGGCCTCCAATGTAGTTTATCCAAAATTTGAATGTTTTATTGTAAATACCTTATATATTAAAAAAAATTAGGATTAATATCCTATACACTGGCGGTGGAAAATAAAGTTTCCACAAGCAGGTTTATTTAGGGGTTTAGGGGTTTAGTTTAAGGTTTAGAGGTTAGGGGTTTAGTTTGTATGATTTAGAATTTAAGAATTAATGTTAGAATTTAGGGTTTTGGGTTTGGGCCTTGGGGGTTAGATTTTTAGGGTTTTAAGGTTAGAATTTTAGGTTTTAAATTTAAGCTTGAAAATAGGCATGCTTGTGTAAACTTTTTTTACAATGGCAGTGTATCAAATATTAATCCAAAAAATTATACATTTGTATTTAAAAATTTATGTGGTTAATAATAAAATAATTTATTACAATCATTTATTTAGGCACATACAAATTTTTAAACAAATTTTTAAATTTTTACTATATTATTTGTAACATTTTAATTTTTTTTAAAAATTACTTTAATAAAATTCAACGATTTTGAACCAAAGTTTGAAAATTTTCTTAAAATGTTTAAAAAATTAAAATAAACACAATATCATAGTTTTGAGAAATTTACCAACTCAAAAAAAATAAAGAAGACAAAAATTGAACATACTCGAATACCAAATACAAACATAAATAGACATAAACACAACGAAAAAAATCAAACAAGAATACTTTCAATCATTGATTGAACCATATAAAAAAATCAAAATACAATTACACCATTTTTTTTAAAACTAAAACAAACGGGCATTCATTGAAAAGGAAGAACAAAAGACATGAGAAAAACAATATACAAGGGAAGAAGAAAAGAAGACAACAAAACACAGAGCAAGAACAAAAGAAAAAACATACAAAAATAAATTTCACATCACCACAACAAAACATAAAACAAACACAAAAGCATAACAACATTGCAGAAAATAGTGAACCAAAACATCCGTCTCAGGAGAGAGAAGCTAGGTATGACGAGGGAGACAAAGAGAGACACCAAGCCAGCTATTATTCTTGCATACTGCATGGTCGCTTTCGGGGGCACAAAAGAGAAGAAGATGGTGACTGAGATGCAACAAGAAAACTACTGAAATCATCGTGTCGAAATTACTAGTCGTCGATGATAGGAGGCGGGTGAAACAAAAGGTGAAGTCAAAACAACAACTGAATGTTAAAGGCGGCTCGAAGAATCACTTTCAGAGTGCCCGAGAAACCAAGAGGCAAGACGCCAATCTCACTTCTCATCATGTTCCTAGCTTCTCCTCACCAGACGGTAACCGAACAAGGCCCCGGGCACCAGGGGAGCCAGCTACACAACAAAATGACCAAGGATGATTGAAGAAGACAACATCAATGGGAGAAAAATAGGAAAATGAGGAGGAGGAGGGGCTGGAGCAAAAAAAGATGAGCAACAGAAAAAGAAAACGAATAGAAAGAGTGTGTGGCAATTGTTCAAAGAACGAAGGCGGTGCCACCTAAGGTAGGCTGAAAACCAGCAACTAGGGCTTGAAGATAGAGAGAATGGGAGAGTTTTCTCTCTCTTCAATTTTTCTTAAGATGTCTCCCATTACACCATTGTCAAATATAAAGAACTATCGTCGAATCATGTCGAGCACCAGCCATTACAGACTTGTAAACTAATTTATATTTATAGTGGTCCATAAAAACTACTACCAACCGAACAAAAAGGATTCCCTTTCTTTTACTTGTTGGTGTCATGTTATTTATTTTAAGAATGATAACTGGATTTTATGAAAAAAAAAACAATAAAAGGTATCATTAATACAACATATCTAAAGAGAAATTTTAGGATTAAGGTTTAAAGTTAGAGTTTAGGATTAGAGTTTAAAGAATTTAGGGTAAGGTGTATTTTTTGGGTTTAGGACTTAAAAGTTTATGGTTAAAGCTTAGAATTTAATTTTTAGTATTGGAGCATAAAAAGAGGCTGATGATTTTTGTCCCTCAAGGATTATGTCTACCAAAAAACACGCATACAAAAGTAAAATATGCAACCCAAAGGTGCAAAAAGAAGAAGAACCAATACTTCTCTTGAGATTGAGGTACATCATCAAAGAACCTAAAAACTTCTTTACGATGCGAAAAAGGGGCTGTGAGTGAACCGAACTATCAAAGGGGGGGTCAATCTTTGCATGACCATCAACAAATCCAAATCAGAAAACAAGCAATGTTGTACGAGCACTAAACGACCACAACGATATGCGAAAACTGTATCAAACGACAGGGGAAACGTACCACAAAAGAAAGAAAAATGTGTGACAAAGACATGAAAAATCGTGCCACAAGATAGTTATTAAAAATTAAAAAAATATCAGGAAAGAGAGTAGAAACAACATATAAAAAGCAAGTGAAATAATAAATCCTGGCAGTCGACAAAACCCAAACTAATATGTGTCGTTGACCAAGCAAAAAAAATGAAAAACCCTAAGGGCGCTAGAAAACTGTGAAGAGAAAGGTAGAAAACCTTTTGGTGCCCTGTGATTTTTAATGGTCCACATGTAAACTAATTTATCGTCGTTTCTTTCTTCTTTTTATTTTCACCTACTTCCACCATGGCTCTAGGCTTCATCATTTACACCATCGGCCATTGTAATACAGTATACGGAGATAACAAGCATCAATGAAAAAATAAAAAGTGGGTCTTTCTGATAAACCAAAGAGAACCATCTACAAGAATTCCAAGTATTGTGATTGACTTCTTCTATTTGACATAATCTTATTATTTTTTTGAGGGAAACGGTAACATATATTAATTAAACGCCAAAAATGGCATCATCCAAAATATCTGTCTCAATACAACTAGGAACTTCAAACGAAAAATAAAAAAGGCTCGTTACAATCAAAGATCCAATGAGCAAGGGTATGAGAAATTCTATTTGTCTTTCGACTTACATGAATAACACTAAAACCAGGATTGTCTTTGAGGATCTGTCTAGCTTCAAGAAGAAAGATGCATGCAATGGAACGATCAGCCTCCTGGGAAAGTAGTTTGTTGATGATGCCAATTGAGTCACCTTCAATCTGCACATGTGTCTAACCATTCGAGGCAGCCAGCTTCAAACCTTTAGAGAGAGCCACTGCTTCAACAAGCTCAGCATTAAAAGTACCACAGAGAGTGCTTGCATACCCATCGATCATGAGTCCAAAATGGTCACAGGCAAAAACTCCCACAAAAGCTTTACCAGAACCAATGAAGAAAGCACCATCAACATTGATTTTAAAGACACCTGCAGGGGGCACTTCCATCTTTCAGACCTGTTACATAAAGGAGCAGCACCAGGTAATTCCATAGCAGACTAAAAATCAGAAATGAGCAATTGAACATAGTCTACAATGGCTCTAACAGGAAGAAGAATGCCTCTATGAACTAATGTATTCCTCCTATTCCAAATGTTCCACAACAACACACAAATGAAATAGAAAAGATCTGCCTCTAAATTCTGCAAACACAACTCAAGCCATTGTCTATAGTTATCCACTAGAGCAACAGGAAGCTTCCTAGACAAATCACAGGAATAAAAAATCTCTTTCACTGAGGGACAATCTCTACAAGCATGCAAAAGGGACTCAACAGCAACCCCACAAAGAGGACATGAACCAGACCCAATAGAAGCAGCTGCCAACTTTTCACCTACATGAAGGGCATTGAAGCACAGTTTCCAGATAAAAATCTTGATCTTGGGAAGGGTTTTTATTTTCTGTAGAGTTTTCCAAATATGGAAGATGTCTCTATCAACATAACGACTCCTTTGAAGCCAATCATAACCTGATATGGTGGAATAAACACCTGAAGAATGGTGATCCCACTGGAAAACATCAGCAGAAACAGGAGAAATAGGGCACTTGAGAATTCTCTCAGCATCAGAAACTGAAAAAAACTCCTCTAACTTTCCTTTCATCTCATTTGGCTTCATTGGGGACCATGAACTCACCGCAAGAAACAACTTGAACACCCCCATCAAGGTAAGAACCTTGCAAATCCACCACTGTGTCACTTTCCCTTCTAGACTGAAAAATAGGCAGTTTACTGTCAATACCAATTCTAGAGTGAAATTGCTCTTTAAAAATCTCCTTGGCCTTAAAAAACACATCTACAGATAAATGGAGGTTTATCATGAGGTTTGGCATTCAACACATTGCCATCAGGAAATATTTTGAGGAAATCACTTTAAAGCAGAGAGAGTCTTTGTTTACCAGCAACCTCCATACTTGCTTTCCTAACAGAGCAAGATTAAAAGCTCTTAGGTCCTTGAGCCCAAGGCCACCATATCTCTTAGGCATGCAGAGCTTATTCCAAGCCACATGGGTCCAACCCTTACTGTCAGTCTTACCAGACCACCAAAAAGATCTCATAGAAGACACTATTGAGTCAATAATGCAATCAGGCAATAACAAAAATCTTATAGCATATGTAGGAAGGGCTTGAGCCACTGATTTTAATAACACCTCTCTACCCCCATAAGATAAAAGGTTTTTTTGTCTATCTCCTAACTCTTTTGTCAACATTTTTAAATAGGAAGCCAAGAGAATATGTTTTATTTTTGCCAACAATTAGGGGAAGCCCTAAATAGATGCCCGTATCAACCTCTTTTCTCATTCTTAAGATATCTTTCAGAGCAGCTTTATGATTATCCCTCGTACCATTACTGAAATAAATGTAAGACTTGTCCAAATTCACCTTTTGGGCAGAAGAAACCTTATATAAGAACTTCACTCACTCTAGAAGCCTTTGCAGTTGAATTTCTAATAAAGAGCAGGCAATCAGCAGCATATAGTAAGTGGTTAACAAGAGATCCATGCATACAAGTTTTAAGCCCTTTATTTTTTTCTTTTTTCTGTTCCTTGAGAAGCAAGGCAGGGTGACCCACTCTCGACATAATCTTATTAGCTGCTTAGAAATAGGGCCATTAATTTATTTCGGTTGTTATTTTATTTGCATAAAAATAGCCATAAGTATATGTGGGTTAAGTTGTGTCCTACTTCTTAGGGATAATTAGGAGTAGTAGACTAGTAGTTACTTTTGAAATTGTATTTAGTTATGAATGACAATCATCTTTTCCAATCAAAGAAAACAATTTTGGTTCATTCTCACCCTAAGTAGAATTTACTTTGACTGGACCTATTCACTTTCCCCCCTCCGCAAGCAAAACATAATCACTTCTGATCTTCCCCCACCAATCTTGATTAACTTCTCACCATCCACCAGCCTCAATCCCTTCTAACCGAATCAACATGACACTTCACCACCCCCACAGCCTCCTAACCTCCTTCACTTTCATCCACAGTGGGAACCCAAAGCAGTTCCTACAGAAATATCAAAGTGAGGAGCACAAGGCATAGCTTATAAGCACACTATTTGACTTCTTTGCTGTTTTGTGATTCAAATTTGATCTTGGAGTGGTAGAGCTGAATGGAAAGTTCTTCATCACTTTATCTTATTGGCGTCTTTGTTGTCTGTTTCTTTTTTTCGATTGATTTCTATTTTTTTTTAGTTTTAGGCCTCCTGTGTTTTTGCTCGTTTTGGGGTTGGTATTATATGTTGGGTGTGTAAAGTTAGGGTTTGGGTTTAAAATTATAGTTTAAGGTTTAATTTTTAGAGTAATGGTTTAAAATTTTAAATTAAGGTGTAGAATTTAATTTTTTTTAATGTTGGAACGTATATAAAAAATTGGGTGTATGGTTGATCAATTTGTTTTGTCATGGAGTGATGAAGTTTGGCTCCCATTTATTGGCTTTTTAATAAATATCTCCTGATTGAGAAAAAACAAACAAGTGAAAAAAAATGCAAGAGTCGATCGTCCTCTACCCATCGCCAGGGTTGGGCCATGTCTTGTCGATGGTGGAGCTCGGAAAACTCATCCTCCGCCACTCCAACAACCGCTACTCCATCACCATCCTCCTCACTACTGGCTTTTGGGACACCCCTTCCATTATCTCTTACATCGAATCCGTCTCCAAAGCCTTCCCCTCTATCTCCTTCTTACGATTCCCTTCCATCTCCGTCGATCTGTCCCAGAACTGCAGCGGCGCCGCCATTGCCTTCCGGTTCATCTGCCTCCATGCACCCAACGCGCGTCATTCTCTCCAAGAAATCTCCAAAACCCGCCGCGTCTCTGCTTTTGTCATAGATCTTTTCTGCACTTCGAGTTTAACAGTAGGAAAAGATCTGAAAATCCCTACTTTTTACTTCTTCACCTCCGGCGCTTCTACCCTTGCTGCCTTCCTTCAGATCCCTCAGTTTGATCAACAAACCAACGGAAGAAGCTTCAAAGATCTCCCCGACACCGTCTTCCATTTCCAGGGCGTGCCGCCGTCGAGAGCCGTACACATTCCCGAACCTTTACTTGATAGACAAGATCCGGCTTATCATGATTTTATGTACTTCCTTTCTAGTCTCCAACATTCTGATGGCATCATAGTTAACACTTTCGAAGATCTTGAACCCATTTCTATCAAGGCGATTGCCGATGGTTTATGCCTTCCCCATGCTCCGACTTCACTAACTTTCTACATCGGACCATTGATTGCGCCGGGTAAAGGTGAAGCCGAAACCGACTACTGTTTATCGTGGCTGGAGAAGCAACCGAGTCGAAGCGTCGTGTTCTTGTGCTTCGGAAGCCGTGGGATGTTCTATCCGCCCCAAGTTAAGGAAATAGCCAAAGGGTTGGAGAAAAGTGGGCAAAGGTTCTTGTGGGTCGTAAAAGATCCGCCCAACAATGACAAGACAAAGCAAGCTGAAGATTGTCCCGATGTTGATTTAGAGAATCTTTTGCCGGAAGGATTTATGGAGAGAACCAAAGAAAGGGGTCTGGTTGTGAAGTCATTTGCGCCGCAAGTAGCAGTGCTGAACAAGGACTCCGTCGGTGGCTTCGTTACGCACTGTGGGTGGAACTCGGTACTGGAAGCGGTGCTCGCCGGGGTGCCGATGATTGCATGGCCTTTATACGCAGAGCAACACTTGAACCGGAACATTTTGGTTGAGGATATGAAGATGGCTATTCCGGTGGAGCAAAGGGATGAGGATGGGTTCGTGAGTGGGGCTGAGTTGGAGAAGCGAGTCAGAGAGTTGATGGAATCGGAGAATGGCACGGTGCTCAGAGAAAGGAGCAGGGAGATGAAAGAAAAGGCCATGGCTGCCTTGGGTCCATCAGGGTCTTCCACTAAAGCACTTTCCGAGTTTGTTGAGTTATTGAAGCAAGGTTAATGCCTTGCTTAAGTTGATCGTGATGTAAATTTATGCCATAAAATAAAATGGATAATGTTTTTGTTATGAATAAAATAACAAAGAATAATAATAGGAACAATGAACAAGAATGGAAGAATAAAGAGATGAGAGAAAGAGAAAAATTTGTATTATTTTTAAATATAGAATTGTGTGTACAATGCCTTGATAAAGTTCTTATCATGATAGACATCCACATCGATAAATATTCATAACACTCCCCTTGGATGTCTATGAAGATAATGTACCTCGTTAAAACCTTACTAAGATAAAAACTCAATGGGAAAAAAATTTCTTTAGTGAAGGAAAAAGAGTACACACATCTTTGATACGCATAACATGTTGCCACATTAAAAACCTTACCAGAAAAATCAATTGGGACAAAATCTCAGTTAAGGGGAAAAGAGTGCAACGCGTATTTACTCCCCTCATGCAAACATCACAGAAGATCTTTGAATCTTCATAATTCAATCTTGAATATTATTTTTCTAAAGATCCCGAGGGATGAAACTTTTGAGTAATATGTTCCATGATGTATCCACTTTCAAACTGAGATATACATCTTGCATTATCTTCACACAAGGTAGCTTTTATCATATCTTGTAAAAGTAAATCCACATATCTTTTGGATATGTTGGGTCAATGGTCTTAGCCAAACACATTTTTTGCTTGCCTCGTGCATAAAATTATTTCTACGATATTTGAGGAGGCAACAACGAATGTTTGAAGATCTAAATGTAATGATCTTTGTATATCCATGGATATTGCTTGACCAACTAATATATGATGCTTCAAAACCAAGAAAAGATATAATTATCTTTATTCACATCCAACAATCCATATTGAATCTTCTTTAAGATTATTTCAACTTATGTCCATTCATAGACAAAAACACATATTTTAGTGCTCGATCTTTAGGTCGAGACAAAACCACACCTCAAGATTCTTTTTCTCAAATCATTTCCTTAAATAACCAAATGCTTTGAAAGCTCTTCGGGAGTTCTAATAATATAATGAATCTTGATTCAAATTCCTTTATAAAATATATAAGGAAATCTTATCATTCTTATAGTATTTCCTCAATTAGTACTCACTAAGACGATTATATCAAATGCGCTAAAATATTCAATGAGACATGTCTAAATAAATTTTCTCAAAAATTTCCAAATGCTTTTAGCATTTTAAATCCTTTAAGGATAAATAGAGATCCATAAATAATTAGACGCATGTAATATATTTCATACTGCCAAAGTAATTGCATCCACCATGAAGTAATTAAAACTCTTCATAAATCATAATTTGTCATATTTACGACTACTTATTTGTGTCTCACTTGCATTACACATTTAGGTATTTGGATTGTTGGTCCAAATACTTCTCTTTTAGAAGTTCAAAGCGTCTTTCTATATTCGCCAATTCAATATCTATACTTCTTGATAGATTTCTATACAAGATCCTCGTTTTCTTTTTTTACTTCTATAGAAGTATTCTATTTAAAACTATTTGTAAAATCGTTGTCGACAACTTTTTAATTTTTTGGTTCCATTCTCGTAATGACATAACTCATCGAGATCTCTTCAAGATTTCAATCTTTATTTCAGGTACCTGAAACTCTTCAAGAGTTTTATTATTAGTTATGTCTTGGGTCTCTTTAGGAGCACCCGCCTCCAATATATGACAATCTCATATTACTTTCTATTTACGAGAATTTTGATCATTGAAACCATTTTAACTATCATGCTTTAGGCATGATTTACATTCTCTCGCTCTAACATGTAATTTAAACTTAGAGCATTTCAACTGGTATATGAGACTTAATACTCTCATTAGGTCAGTAAATATGTCTGGCAGTTGACATGTAATAACATGAATTATTTTATGAACTTCTAGTTCATATATGAGGATCTAGATAATGATAATTTATTTTTCTCTATCCAGCTGATTATTATCTCCCCCTAATGTTGAGAAAAATCATGTCATAAATTATTCTCCAATTAATGTTTAAGAATTTAAACATAAAAGGAGACTCGTACTCAATATATATTCTCAACCCTTTTTACTTGCCCATTTTGTGCGTTATGGTGGAGCAATTCAACTATATATCGCACATTCAAAAATTTTAAAATGGGAAATATGACATCTGACCAAAAGTCAAATCATAATGGGAAGTTTATTATAACTCGTTGGCTTGATGCGTATAAGTGTTGCTATATGGAAATACCATATAAATAATAAATGTTTTATTCTCACAGTTTAGCTATTAAATAGGAGGCATCCAATTAAAAATTTTCTAAACCGTATTTTTCATAATCAATAGGCTTTGTAACAACCGATATAGCCTCAAATATAAACCCACTAGCTTTTCAAGACGAATAGTCTAACTGCATAACCTTAATCTTTTTAGAATTAATCTCACAAACTTCTGGTTATAAGTCGATAAAACAATGTAGATGCATCTACTAAAATCATATAAAACTTTTCACATTTGTGGATATATGGGTCCATATTTCGTTCAGATATGCAAGACATACAATCTCAACTTCAGTACACGAACTTTAAGTTCTAATTCTTTTGGTAAGTGAGATCATCTATATCCTTTAAGAACAAACAACACAAGAACTTCAAGTTCTTTTAGTAAGTGGAATTTAATCAATTCCTTTAAGTAACACAAGAACTTCACGTTCTTTAATAAGTGGAATTTAATCCATTCCTTTGAGAATAAGCACCACAAGAACTACATGTTCTTTTAATACATGTGCATGTAAATCTCAATAATTTTTGCACCATTATTGATCAGGATGGTCTAACCAATCATGCCAACTATATATATGTGTGTATATATCTCTGAATTTGTAAACTTTTTGTTTACCATAACATGTAATTCAATCTCACTCGTACATGTCTAGTACGACCATCAAAATTGTACCTTTAAATAGGAATATATTTAGCTCTTTCGAAGCTTTCAATTGAAATTATCTTTTGGTAGCAATATATAGCTCTTCTAGAGCTTTCAACTGACTTTTTGGCTACCAGAACTTATATCCATATTGGCTTATTTCAAATGTCAATTGATAACATATGTTATCTATAATTCCAAAAAGGATATTTTGCGAACTCATATTGCTCTCTTAAAATTTCCACTTATAGTGGTGACGATATTATTACCATTAGCGGTAATTATTGCAATATTCACAATTTTGTACTTTTCATAATGTGATTTCTCTCAAGAATTTATTGCTCTTCTAGAGCATCAATATTTTTTAGTACTTTGAGATACAATACTCACATTATTCCCTTGCATTTAAATAGGAAAATATATTTTATGCTTACGTTGAGCATAAATCGTCACCATAGATTGTATTTGACAAGTAATCATGTTAAACAAAATAAATAAATATCATAATATATAAATATAAAACGTAAATAATTAATGTGTGTAAAATAAATAAACGTAAAGTAAAATAAATAAAAATAAATAAATAATTATCTTTAAAGTTATGAGAGTAATTAGAAGATGATTTATTCCTTTCGAGGGTTATAAGAAAATCAACAACGTCCAAAAGAGTTGGACCAACAATGTCCAAATAAAGTTGGACCAGTATCATCTTCGTCATGTTTTGGAAACAAAATGTGCTTCTATTTTCTTTCTTTTATCATTCAATGATTCTTGATTTTTTAACGTACAACACGTACGAGATCAATGGTTTATAACACCACATTGGTAATAAGAAGAGTTTTACTTCAATAGAATGATCTTTATCACTCTTGTCATCCTTATAACCTCACTACCGGTGGGTAGAAGTATTCTTAAAATGACCATATTTTTCATGTCTATATTCATAGCCTCAACCACGACCACAACTTCTAATGTGGCTTTTATTCTTTCCATAATATAATCTCACATTCACTTCAGGGAATGGAGTAGAGCTAGTGGGCCTTTGAAACCTTTTTCACATATCCTTATCACAGAGAACAAAGATTTAATCCTCGTACGCAGCATTGTTAAATCAGTCCACAAGGTCTTTTAAAAACCTTTTTTGAGACCAGTAGCCTCGCAAAACGGGATGTCCAGCTAATATACTTGGATTATATCGAAATTATGTATCTAATTGAATAATGATTTACCATGTTTGCATTCAATTCAAGGAATGAAACAGTTCCAATAATCGCATTGAATAAATATCATGCTTGCATTCACTTCAGGGAATGCCCCATCATTGGTAATCGCATGGAATAGACATCATGCTTTGCATTCACTTTAGGGAATGCCTCCCATAAAACTTTTTGGATCAAGACGAATTTTCGTAACTTGAAATTGGGAGAAGTCTATGGTCGAGTTTTTCGACGAAGAAGAAATATTGCTTTCGAGCAAATATAGACTTTATAGCAATCTTTTTATAGATTGAAATTCACCATGATTTATCGCACATTAAAATTATAATTTAAAGAGAGAAAAACGTTTACCGATAATAATTCTCCTCTCGAGGACAATGGAGACATAGCAAATGACCGAAACAACTTCTCATAATTTCTTTACGTCACGTCTCTTTCCAAGCCATTTAAGCATATCATGCAAAACTTAAAATATGGTTAAATAAAATTAAAAAAAAAACATTCACCATATTATATATAATGAATCCATAAAAAATACTTATTTGTAAATATACTCAAGATAATCATCTTTATGAATAAAACTTATCTTTAGTTTCATTCTATAATCAAATTCATTCTTTTCGGTAACTTCTTTTGGATTCGAACGATGAAGATCTCAGTTGATTAGAGTCTCGTGCTGATAACGTGTTATGAATAAAATAACAAAGAACAATAATAAGAACAAAGAACAAGAATGGAAGAACAAAGAGATGAGAGAAAGAGGGAGATTTGTATTATTCTCAAATATAGAATTGTGTGTACAATGCCTTCAATGGATAATCTATTTATAGGCATAAGAAGTACATAATACATTAAACTCTAATTAATGAAGATAATATTTCTAATGATAAAGTAAATCAAATCTCCTTGATAAAGTTCTTATCATAATAGACATCCACATAGATAAATATTCATAACAATTTTTTCTTTTCCTTTGTTTTTCGGAATCATACTACAGTTGCTGATTGTACTAAATCACCTAAATATACCGAAAGAATTCTTAAAATATTGCATCTCAATTTTTTTTCACAAATATGATAACCCCAAATTATTTCTACAAATAAAAGTTAGAAAATTCACAGTTTTCCCCCGTTTTTAAACAATAAAATACCAAAAAATATTAAAAAAATTCGGATACTATTTAAAATCAAATAGAGGACCATCCGATTTCAAATAGGGTATACGTGCCCTCCGTTGTGCCATGTGTAAAGCATCCAATGGGGCGCGTACTGTTCAAACTCGGGTAGAGAACCTTCCTTGTTTGAACATTGATCACATTTATGCGAAAAATTATTGCATGGTCCCAGACCACCACGTCATCCATGGTCCCCCCACTAAAAATCAGCCACATAATTTGTTTTTTTCCATGTCATTTTTTTCCAAGGATGAATCTTCACCTTTTTAAGCCATGTAAATAGGGAGTGGGTAGTTACATAGAAGTTGATTATAAATAAAATAATGACATAGAAAAAAGAAAATTATGTGGCTTATTTTTAGTGGATAGGGACCATGGATGACGTGGTGGTCCGGGACCATGTAATAATTTCTCCATTTATGTAGCCTTCACGTGGGTGGTAAGGCTGGTTGGCCTGCATGCACGACATGTAGGCATTGGGAAGGTAAGTAATTTTTTTGTAATTATTATAATATTATTTTATTATGTAGGGGTAGTATACTTTTTTTTTGTGTTTTGAAAGATATTAGTGTGGATAAATTATATGTAGGGGTATGTATGGGGAAAATCATATATTTTTTAAGTGCATATTGTTGGAGGTTTAGAGAAAAATTTGAGTAAAAGTTTGAGTAAAGAAGGAGAAGAAGAAGAAGTCGTGAGATTTTAAAATATTGTAAGTCAGTTTAAAATTTAATTTTTGTGTTAGAACGGTGAATGATTTATTTTTGTTTATGATTATAATAGTGAAAAAAATTGTAATTAGTATTTTTAGAAATTAGTATAGTTTCTTTTTGGATTTTTAAAGTGTATTCGAATATATATTCAAAAATTGTCATTTTGTTTATGTTTTTTTAAGTTTTTTGAGAAATTAGTGACATTGTAGTTGTTCATTTGATTCGTGTATTATTATTGAAAATATTTTTTTCGAACATGCAGAGAAAATGAGCAACAACTTTGTGGCGAATGTCCATTACAATAGACAAATGGTAAAAACTGGCGTCGATATTGTATTTGAATGTAAAAATCTTACGAAGATGAGACTTAACAAAGAAATCACGCTTCAAGTATTGAAGAAGAAGATATCGAAGAAAATTGGAGCTCAGATTCATGGTTTGCGCTATCAGTGGCTATGTGACAATCCAGTCAGATATTTCGCAATAGCTCTCGAAGATAATACAAATGTGGAAATAATGATCGCGGAGCATGACTCTATGTATATTCGAAATGTTGAGCTATTTGCTGAGGTGCGTGCTATTTCCTGTAACACCCGGATTTGGGGGTCGGGTGAATTAAATAATTAAAATAATGTTCCAGGTTTTTGTTTTCAAAATAAATTGTGTTGGACATATTTTAATTGGAAACAAATAGCCATGGGTTTCCTTCTATTGTAAATACCTTATTTCATGAAGGGTGAAATGGTCTTTTGGCTTTTAAAAATAAAACACCCATTTTATTCACTCATCTTCTTCCTCTCTCACATTCAAAGTTCACGACAACATTTCCCCTTCCCCTTGAGTTACTATTCCATCACCATTCTTGCTTGTTTTTGAAGATTTTTCAAAGGTAAACTCGATCCTATGTTGTCCTTTCCATTTCCTATCTAACTCTGGTCTTCATTTTTCATAAAACCCATGTTTCTATATTTTGGGGTTTTTCAAAGATTTTGATAAAGGTTGTAGCTTTATGGATTTTAACTAAGCTTTTGGTTTATTGTTGTTAGATAAGTTGTTTGTAAACCATAAGGTTCAACATATCTAAATTTTGAATGGTTTTATAATGATTCCCGCATTTGGGTTTTAGGGAGGTTTTAGAGGGGGTTTAAGGTTGGTTTTTGGGGCTATTTTGGGTGAGAACTTGAGGGATGATGGTTAGACTATGTTTGAGGGTTGTTTTGGGTGTATTAGACGACACTTGGGAGGTTGGAAACATGGTAAACTGGTTTGGCTTTTAGGCAGCTCGAAAATGGCACTTATGGGGTTGTCTTTAGCTTGAATTTAGGTGATTTATGCTTGGATTGTGTTCCGGGTTTGCTATAGTGATTTGTGGAGTGAAATTTGGTTGTTTAGATTGTGTTGGGATGTTTAGAAGCAAGGAATTGTGTTGGTGAAGCCTCGGGAACGAATCCGGATAGCTTGGTGGATTGATTGACTAGAGTTGTTGAGCTTGGAATAGTCGGTGAGTGGTTCTACGTTTTTAAATTGGTTTTCAAATGTTGGTTCAAGCATGTAGACCTAGGTTGGGCTTGGTAAACCCACCTAGAGTTGGGATTAGATTGGTAGCCTAATCTCAAGCTTAGTTTAGAAGACTTTGGTTGAACTTCTAAATGCTTTGTTATGCCTCTTGATTCGCATTCATTGTGATTAATGTTGTATTGTATATTGTAATATACATGTGTGTTGAGGCATGGAGTTTGATGCATTGTGATGTGCATGTGGTTGTGGAATGTGGTTTGTGCATGATGGTAAATCATGGTGAGTACGTGCTAAGCACGGAAATTGGTAAGAAAATTGTGAGGTTGATCAAAGAAATGTGTTAGTATTGGCACTAGTATGCCTGGGTACAATGATCGATCATTAGGATGTTTAGTGTGCACACGAGAGTCGAAATGCGCGCGTGGTCTTGGTGATGGTAGTCATTAAGATGAAGTATGGGTATGCCCGAAAACCTTCTTATATATGTTAGTCGGTGATGAGTGGAATCCCATCGACGGGGCGTGAGGATGAGTGGAATCCCCTCAGCGTGAAACGGTGATGAGTGTATTCCCACCGTAAGGTAATGGTTGTGTATTGGACGTGAGTTCAAACCGTTGTTATCCGCGTATTTGGGTCATAGCTAGGTGCCAATACGTTTGTTGAATGTGCTTCCATATGGTTATGTTTATGGACTTGTTGAGCATGGCATGATATTGATATTAAGTTCATGCATCATTTATATTTTGACTCATGTGGCTTCGAAGGTAAGAAAGCATGCATTCTTGATCGGTTGTGTTGCTCGTGGGATTTGTGTGGTTATTTTGTGTTAGGAGCTTGTTTAGACTCCTTTGCTACGCTGATGTATGAGGTGTCTTGTTGATGCCTTGTTTTGGTTTGTAAACCATGTTTAAGTTGCATGTCGTGAATGCTTATGTGTTTTGTTTCTAAGGCATGAAACCTTGAATGTTATGTATGTCTCTTTTTGGTAAATGCTTGAATCCATTGAATGTATGATCCTTGTTCGTTTCAAATATCTCGTATGCTGAAATCTTTGTTGCTATATGTTGTATGTATGCTTGCTTGTGTCTAGGCGAGTCTTAAATTGCATCTATAGTTGTGTTTTGGAGTCTTTGGCTGCAAATTTGAGTATTGCAGTGCAGGGCGTATCGGTACGCCCAAAGGCCGTATCGATACGGTCCTACACTTTGGGACTCAAGTTTGGCCTAGTGTACCGGTACACATTGGTGTATCGATACACCAAAACCTCTCTGGAAATTTGAGATATTGACGAGATTTTGGCGTATCGGTACGGGTCTACGGTGTATCTGTACGGTCTTGTATCGTTGACCATGAGAAGTTGACCAGTGAGGGCGTATCGGTACGGTCAACCAATGTATCGATACCGTTTCCCTGGGTTGACCTAGGGCTGTTGACCTAGTCAAGGCGTATCAATACCCTCTTCTAGTGTATCGATACAGCCTGCTTTAAAGGCTAAAATGGGTTGATTTAAGTTGTTTGTTTGTCTGTTTCGCCTCGCATGTTGCTTCCGTTGTTGTTGATTCACATAAGATAAATTAATGCATCTAGACAAGATAATAATAAATGAAAAAGTTTTCTCGGGTTGTTAACCGAAGTGGAGCCTTAACGGGTTTCACCTCGGTTATCCCCGTGTAACCCACTCGGACCGGTCAGTCGCCTGGACCGAGACGTGGGGGGCAACACTTTTTGGTATCAGAGCCTAAGGTTTCTGAGACCTCGGGCAGGTAAGTGAGGTAAGTTAAATTCTTGCATTGCAATTGCACGGTGTTTGCTTGCCATGTAAGTATGTTTGCTTGCTTAACAAGTATGCCTTGATGTTTGCTTTATTGATCGTTGGTGTATGTTGTTTGAAGCATGTTGAGTAGAGTTCCATTGCTTCTATTACATCGGAAAAAGGATTTTTAAGTGGGGGAAAGATACTTGAGCGACTTGGACCCTTGCCCTTGCTAACCCTATCTTGTATGTTGTTGTTGTTGTAGTTGTTATCTGTGAGCTGTTATGTCGAGGCCTAGAGGTAGACCGAGGTTGGTTCGTCAGGAACCCCGTGTTGCGGCTCCTGTTAATGAGTCGGTGCTTAGAGTAGAGGCTCATGTGGAAGAGCCTGCTGTTGGAGTCGGAGCTCCACCACCACCACCTCCTCAGCCTTATGTGGAAGGTGGGGCTAGAGCTGAGGGAGCGGGACCTCAGGTTGGTCAGGGTGGCCAAGGTCCTGCGGGGATAGACATGGCTCCGCTAGTTCAAGCTATAGGGGAAGCGTTTCAGGCAGCAATTGCCAGAGCTCATGCTGCAGCTCAGCCGAGAGGTGATGATGCTAGCTTACCGTTAGAGAGGCTTCGTAGCCTAGGAGCATATGAGTTCAGGGGATCTACGCCTGAGAGATCAGAGTTGTGGCTAGAGAAGACAGTTCGTATTTTAGCTCAGATGGGTTGTGTTGGGGCTCGTAAGTTGGGTTGTATAGTTTCGTTGCTTCAGGGTGATGCCTACACCTGGTGGGTCACCATTACTACCGGCATGCTTGAGGTCAGATCAGTTGGAACTTCTTTGAGACTGCTTTCAGAAAGAGGTATTTGGGCCCGAGATACTTAAATGAGAAGAAGAGGGAGTTCATGGCTCTTGTTCAAGGAGATGCATCAGTGACAAACTATAAGATCCGCTTTGTCCGACTGAGTCAGTATACTCCGGAGTTGGTTCCCACTGAGAGGGACCGTTGTGATCGGTTCAGGTATGGACTTCATGAGGAGGTCAAGAGGTACACATTGGCTACTGATTATTCTGATTTTGATGTCTTGGTCGCTAGGGCCAAGGACATCGAGCATATTTTAGGGCTGACCAAGCGTACGAGAGGATCCAGTTCGGGAAGAGGCACAACAACTTTGACTGTGGTGATGCCAAGAGGCATCGGGGCGGTGGACATCAGTTTTATCATAGGCGTGGCGGTGCCATGGAAGAGGCCATCAAGGCCACAGAGCTGGAGGGCGTTTGCCCGAGTGTGCTCGTTGTGGGAGACAACATTCAAGAGAGTGTTGGGGGAATTATCATGCTTGCTGGAACTGTGGATCAAGAGACCGCTTCAGGAGGGAGTGTCCGCATCAGGCGGCACAGGAACCGATTTAGGCAAAGGCTCTTATGAGAGCGATCGACTATCAGAGAGGTCGTGGGCGCGGTCGTGGTTACTTCCAGCCGAGGGCTGATGCTCCTAGGATAGAGGCACCGAAGAATCTTGCTCATATTGTAGCAGTTCAGCCAGAGGCCGGTGGACCAGCTAGAGTCTACGCACAGAGAGAGGCAAAGAATGACACAGATGTGATAGCAGGTAATTTTGAGTTACAATCCATGTCTTTGCTTTCCTTAGTTGATTCGAGTTCTACGCATTCTTACATTTTGAGTGAGCATGCAAAGAAGTTAGACATACCTGTTGAGATTTTAGACATAGGGATGCATGTGACTAGTTCCTTTGGTGAGATAGTTGTAGTTAGACGGATGTATAGGAGGTGTCCGTTGAAGATTCAGGGTCATGTGTTTCCTGTTGATATGATGGAGCTTCCGTTCTATGGCTTTGATATTATTTTGGGTATGTATTGGTTGGTTGAGCACGTAGCTAATGTGGATTTTGAGACAAAGAGAATTTCGTTGAAGCTTTTCGATGACTACGCGGTAGTGGTAGTAGGCAAGAACATTAAGTTCTCGTCGAATGTTGTGTCAGCTTTAGAGGCTTATAGGTTGATGGACTCCGGTTGTGAGGCTTATTTAGCGTATGTGATGAATCTGAATATGAGTGAGGTTAGAACGAAATACATCAGAACAATTTGTGATTATCTAGATGTGTTTCCAGAAGAGTTACAGGGTTTGCCTCCTGACAGAGATGTAGAGTTTGTGATTGAGACTGTTTCAGGGTCTTCTCCAATTTCTATTGCTCTGTACCGTATGGCTCCGAAAGAGTTGAAAAGTAGCTTCAGGAGTTGTTAGATCGAGGTTTTATTAGGCCTAGTAGTTCGCCTTGGGGTGCCCCCGTGTTGTTTGTGAAGAAGAAGGATGGCAGTATGAGAATGTGTATCGACTACAGGCAGTTGAACCAGTTGACAGTAAAGAACAAGTATTCGTTGCCTCGTATAGATGACTTGTTTGATCAGTTGAGGGGTGCCTCAGTGTTTTGGAAGATAAATTTTACATCAGGGTACTATCAGTTGAAGGTAAAAGAGTGTGATGTTTCGAAGATAGCTTTTAGGACTAGATATGGTCATTATGAGTTCCTTGTGATGTCGTTTGGGCTAACGAATGCACCAACAACTTTCATGGATATGATGAACAGAGTTTTCCGAGACTATCTAGACCGATTTGTAGTTGTTTTCATAGATGACATCCTTGTGTACTCGAGATCAGAAGAAGAACATGATGAGCATTTGAGACTTGTTTTGCAGAGATTGATGAGTAACCAGTTGTATGCTAAGTTGAGTAAATGTGAGTTCTGGATTAGAGAGGTTGTGTTTCTTGGCCATGTGGTATCAGCTGAAGGTATCCGCGTTGATCCGACGAAGATTGAAGCTCTTGTTGAGTGGAAACAACCTAAGTCAGTGACTAAGATTAGGAGTTTCCTAGGACTAGCTGGTTACTATAGGAGGTTCGTTGATGATTTCTCTAGATTAGCTGCTCCGTTGAATAAATTGTTGCAAAAAGGAGTGAAGTTTGAGTGGTCAGATGCGAGACAGAGTGCTTTTGAGAAGTTGAAAGAAGCTTTGAAGAATGCTACAGTACTAGTGTAGCCAGTTTCAGGGAAAGAGTTCGTGATCTATAGCGATGCTTTCTACGTGGGTTTAGGTTGTGTTCTGATGCAAGAAAGGAGAGTTGTTGCCTATGCTTCGAGACAGTTGAAGGTGCACGAGAAGAACTACCCTGCGCACGATATTGAGCTAGCAGTAGTTGTGTTTGCGTTGAAGATTTGGAGTCACTACTTTTATGGTGAGAAGTGCACGATTTACACTGATCATAAAAGCTTGAAGTATTTGATGACTCAAAGAGAGTTGAACTTGAGACAGAGAAGATGGCTTGAACTGTCGAAAGACTATGATTTGACTATTGAGTACCATCCGGGTAAGGCAAATGTAGTAGCCGATGCGTTGATCAGAAAAGTTGCAGTTGAGTTGCGAGCTATGTTTGCTAGGCTGAGTGTATCAGGGGATGGTGGTTTGATTACAGAGTTGCAAGTGAAGCCTTCATTGATTCAAATGATCCGAGAGAAACAGTTGCAAGACGTGTCACTAGTTCCGCATGTTCAGGACATTGCAGAAGGTAGACCGACAGAGTACAGTTTCAGTGATGAGAATGTGTTGTGTTTCAGAGACAGAGTTGTAGTACCTGAAGATGTTGAGTTGAGACGTATGATTCTGAGCGAAGCACATTTGAGTCCTTTTTCTATGCATCCGGGTAGTACTAAGATGTACCGAGATCTGAAGAATGATTATTTCTGGGTTGGTTTGAAGAAGGATGTAGCCGAGTATGTGAGCCGTTGCATGGTTTGTCAGAGGGTGAAGGCAGAACATCAAGTTCCTTCAGGTTTGTTACAGCCTTTGAAGATTTCGGAATGGAAGTGAGAGAGAATCACTATGGACTTTGTGTCAGGGTTGCCTTTGTCTCCTTCAAAGAAGAATTCTGTTTGGGTGACAGTTGATAGATTCACTAAGTGTGCTCATTTCTTAGCAGTGAACACCACAAATTCTTTAGACAAGTTGACAGACTTGTACATTTGCGAGATTGTGAGACTTCATGGAGTTCCGAAGTCTATTGTATTAGACAGAGATCCGAGATTCACAGCGAGGTTCTGGAATTGTTTGCATAGTGCCCTAGGTAGTCGTTTGCATTTCAGTACTTCTTATCATCCGCAGTCTGATGGTCAGTTAGAGCGAATGATACATGTGTTAGAGGATATGCTCCGTTGTTGTGTGATTGACTTTCAGGGTTCTTGGGAGAAGCATTTACCCCTAGTCGAGTTTGCTTACAACAACAGTTACCAGGCTAGTATTCAGATGGCTCCTTATGAGGCATTGTATGGTAGGCGATGTAGGACTCCGATCTGTTGGGCCGAAACAGGTCAGAAATTGTTACCTATATCAAATTTGCTTAAGGGGACTACTGATAAGGTGAAGTTGATTTGTGACCGTTTAAAACCAGCTTTCGATCGTCAGAAATCTTACGCAGATTTGAAGAGAAAGGAGATTAAGTTTTCAGTGGGTGAGAAAGTGTTTCTGAAAGTATCTCCGTGGAAGAAGGTAATGCGATTTGGCCGGAAAGGCAAGTGGAGTCCGAGGTTTATCGGTCCGTATGAGATAGTTGAGCGGATTGGGCAGTAGCTTACCTTCTGAGATTGCCTTCAGAGTTAGAGAAGATCCACGATGTGTTTCATGTGTCGATGCTTAGGAGATATAGATCAAACCCATCTCATGTTATGCCCGTTGAGAAGATAGAACTGAATCCGGATTTGTCTTACAATGAATAACTAGTTGAGATACTTGCTTCAGATAGCAAGGTGTTGCGTGGCAAGACCATAGAGTTGGTCAAGGTGTTGTGGAGACACAGAGGTGTGGAAGAAGCCACGTGGGAGAGGAAAGCTGATATGCTTGAGCAGTTTCCATATCTGTTTCCATTAGGTAATTTCGGGGGCGAAATTCCTTAAGTTGGGGAGAGTTGTAACACCCGGGTTTGGGGGTTGAGTGAATTAAATAATTAAAATAATATTTCGGGTTTTTGTTTTCAAAATAAATTGTGTTGGACATATTTTAATTGGAAACAAATAGCCATGGGTTTCCTTCTATTGTAAATACCTTATTTCATTAAGGGTGAAATGGTCTTTTGGCTTTTAAAAATAAAACACCTATTTTATTCACTCATCTTCTTCCTCTCTCACATTCAAAGTTCACGACAACATTTCCCCTTCCCCTTGAGTTACTATTCCATCACCATTCTTGCTTGTTTTTGAAGATTTTTCAAAGGTAAATTCGATCCTATGTTGTCCTTTCCATTTCCTATCTAACTCTAGTCTTCATTTTTCATAAAACCCATGTTTCTATATTTTGGGTTTTTCAAATATTTTGATAAAGGTTGTAGCTTTATGGGTTTTTAACTAAGCTTTTGGTTTATTGTTGTTAGATAAGTTGTTTGTAAACCATAAGGTCCAACATATCTAAATTTTGAATGGTTTTATAATGATTCCCGGATTTGGGTTTTAGAGGGGTTTAAGGTTGGTTTTTGGGGTTGTTTTGGGTGAGAACATGAGGGGTGATGGTTAGACTATGTTTGAGGGTTGTTTTGGGTGTATCAGACGACACTTGAAAGGTTGGAAACATGATAAACTGGTTTGGCTTTTAGGCAGCTCGAAAATGGCACTTATGGGGTTGTCTTTAGCTTAAATTCATGTGATTTATGCTTGGATTGTGTTCCGGGTTTGCTACAGTGATTTGTGGAGTGAAATTTGGTTGTTTTGATTGTGTTGGGATGTTAAGAAGCAAGGAATTGTGTTAGTGAAGCCTCGGGAACGAATCCGAATAGCTTGGTGGATTGATCGGCTAGAGTTGTTGAGCTTGGAATAGTCGGTGAGTGGTATACATTTTTAAATTGGTTTTCAAATGTTGGTTCAAGCATGTGGACCTAGGTTGGGCTTGGTAAACCCACCTAGAGTTGGGATTAGATTGGTAGCCTATTCTCAAGCTTAGTTTAGAAGACTTTGGTTGAACTTCTAATTGCTTTGTTATGCCTCTTGATTCATATTCATTGTGAATAATGTTGTATTGTATATTGTAATATACATGTGTGTTGAGGCATGGTGTTTGATGCATTGTGAAGTGCATGTGGTTGTGGAATGTGGTTTGTGCATGATGGTAAATCCTGGTGAGTACGTGCTAAGCACGAAAATTGGTAAGAAAATTGTGAGGTTGATCAATGAAATGTGTTAGTATTGGCACTAGTATGCCTGGGTACAATGATCGATCATTAGGATGTTTAGTGTGCACACGAGAGTCGAAATGCGTGCGTGGTCTTGGTGATGGTAGTCATCAAGATGGAGTACGGGTACGCCCGAAAATCTTCTTATATATGTTAGTCGGTGATGAGTGGAATCCCATCGACGGGGCGTGAGGATGAGTGGAATCCCCTCCGAGTGAAATGATGATGAGTGTAATCCCACCGTAAGGTAATGGTTGTGTGTTGAACGTGAGATCCAACGGTTGTTATCCGCGTATTCGGGTCATAGCTAGGTGCCAATACATTTGTTGAATGTGCTTCCATATGGTTATGTTTATGGACTTGTTGAGCATGGCATGATATTGATATTATGTTCATGCATCATTTATATTTTGACTCATGTGGCTTTGAAGGTAAGAAAACATGCATTCTTGATCGGTTGTGTTGCTCATTCTTGGACCCTGCATTGTCGAGGTTTTTTTTATGAGCTTACCCTCACTAAGCTTTATGCTTATGCTCTCTTTTCTTCGACAACGCAGATCCGTAGTTCATGGGTTGCTTGTGCAAGGAGAGGGCCTCCAAGTGTGCTAAGTGTGCTTTTCCTATCCTCAAGTATGAATTTTTAAGTTATGAGATGTAATAGACAAGCAATGAGATTTGTGTGGTTATTTTGTGTTAGGAGCTTGTTTAGACTCCTTTGCTACGTTGATGTATGGGGTGGCTTGTTGATGCCTTGTTTTGGTTTGTAAACCATGTTTAAGTTGCATGTCGTGAATGCTTATGTGTTTTGTTTCTAAGGCATGAAACCTTGAATGTTATCTATGTCTCTTTTTGGTAAATGCTTGAATCCTTTGAATCTATGATCCTTGCTCATTTCAAATGTCTCGTATGCTAAAATCTTGGTTGCTATATGTTGTATGTATGCTTGCTTGTGTCTAGGCGAGTCTTAAATTGCATCTAGAGTTGAGTTTTGGAGTCTTTGGCTGCAAATTTGAGTATTGCAGTGCAGGGTGTATCGGTACGCCCAAGGGCCGTATCGATACGGTCCTACACTTTGGGACTCAAGTTTGTCCTAGCGTACCGGTACAAGGGGGTGTATCAATACGCCAAAACCTCTCTGGAAATCTGAGATATTGACGAGATTTTGGCGTATCGGTACGGGTCTATGGTGTATCGGTACGGTCTTGTATCATTGACCGTGATAAGTTGACCAGTAAGGGCGTATTGGTACGGTCAACCAGTGTATCGATACGGTCTCATTAGGTTGACCTTGGGCTGTTGACCTAGTCAAGGCGTATCGATACCCTCTTCTAGTGTATCGATACGACTTGCTTTAAAGGCTAAAATGGGCTGATTTAAGTTGTTTCTTCGTCTGTTTTGCCTCGCTTGTTGCTTCCATTGTCGTTGATTCACATAGGATGAATTGAAGCATCTAGACAAGATAATAATAAATGAAAAAGTTTTCTCGGGTTGTTAACCGAAGTGGAGCCTTAACGGGTTTCGCCTCGGTTATCCCCGTGTAACCCACTCGGACTGGTCAGTCACCCGGACCGGGACGAGGGGGTTACATTTATGGCCCATCTAGAAACATTGTTGGGGAATCTAGTCAAATGAGTTTCGGTAACGAGTTTGATATGTCCGGAGGAAGTTTGTCGTAATGTTGGCAAGTGGGACAGATAGTGGACTTCATCAAGGTGGGTCGTCGACTGTTGATCCGGCTGTTGATGCTAATGTTGAGAACCTACGAAGTTGGTGGGGAAAATCACTTGAAGATTCCAGCGAAGATGAAGATATTGGGGATCCTAATTTGTTCCTCGATGACGTTGGTGAAGAATTTGTTCCGACTGGAGGCGACATTATATTCTATGAACCTCCTGCTCACATAAACTCGGTGGATTTCGATGCGATGAGGGCACCTCAATTCCCAGATATGCCCCAATTAACTTCGAGTCAGCATGGTGAATTATCTGTTGGGCTTCGATTTTATGAAAAAATGAAGCTATATTGGCAATTAAAGAGTATAGCATCATGCAGCATGTGGACTACGTGGTTGCAGAATCCACCCCAAGGACTTTCCTAGCGAAGTGTGTGAAATATGGTCAAGGGTGCAATTGGAGGATTCAAGTGTCGTATGGTAAGAAGATAGATCGTTGGGAGGTCACAAAGTACATTATCGATCACACGTGTTTACGAACATCCATCGACCATGACCACAACAAATTAGACTCAAACGTAATAAGTCATCATGTGATGAAGTTGGTCAAAGTGAATCCAAAGATTCTCGTTTCAGCAATTCAAGCAATAGTTGCGCAATAATTCGAATATCAAATAAAATACAAGAAATGGTGGCTTGCAAGGGAGAAGGCATTGCATTCGGTGTACGGTGATTACGATAAGTCATACAATGAGCTACTCGCTTTATTGGAAGCAATAATCTGTTTCATCCCAGGCACCATCGTGATGTATGATACAAAGGATACATACGACCGACAAGGCTAACTGCTTGAAGGTACAAAAAATTTGCATCGACTATTTTGGGCGTTTAGGCCATGCATTGCAGGCTTTTCATATTGTAAACAAATGATCCAAGTCGGTGGCACATGGTTGTACGGGAAATACTCTCATATATTGTTGGTTGCCGTTGCGCAAGATGGTGAGAGAAATGTCATTTCGATTGCATTCGCAATTGTTAAGGGGGAGACGAAGGAAGCTTAGGATTTCTTTTTGACCAATTTACGTGACCATGTTGTCCGGCAAGATGTGGTATGCATTATATCTTATCGAGGGATCGGTATCAAAGTAACAATTAATCGAGAGAGAAGTCGTTGGACACCTCTGCATGCATACCCTGCATATTGTGTTTGTCACATCGATAAGAACAGCTATGGGAAGTTCAAAAATCCTTACCTTCGTAATGAGATTGGGTAAGTATCATTTTTTCAAACTTTTTTACATTTACCAATCCACTTATGTGCTTTAATTTTGTAGATGCTTACAACATATATATGGCACAGGATATCAACTGGTACGACCAAAATTTGAGAGAAAGATGGCGAATTTACAAAAATATGACAAACGTGTTTGGAGTTGGGCCAACAATATCGAGAGAGAAAGATGGGCCCAATGCTATGACGGAGGTGGTAGACGATACGGACAAATGACAACCAACCTAGTAGAATGCATAAACGGAGTACTGAAAGAATCACATCATCTCCCAATCGCAAGCTTGGTGAAAGAGACGTACTACCGGTTGGCTAAGGTTTGGTCCGTTAAAGGGAAGAAGATTGAGGCCTTAATAAATATGGGGCAACGTTATGCTAAAGATATTGTGATTAAAATGCAAGATAATGTACAGATTGCAACGTCGCTGACTATACACGCATTCGATTGACATAGCCAGACTTTCAATGTTGTTGGTTCCAGACGCAACAATGAAGTGTCCCACTCAAATGTATTTCAAGTTGATTTCAGACGTACGTGGTGTGACTGTGGTCAGTTCCAAGCATGGCGATATCCATGTGCTTATGCAGTTGCAACATGTATGCATGTGGGGGTTGACCTGTACAACTATGTTGACCAATGCTTCGATCTATAACGGATGGTCAATATTTACAGAATTGAGTTCCCACCGATCGCAAATGCAAAGTATTGACCGAGAGTGGAGCATGAGATATGGTTTACATATCATGCACTCCGTAGAACTCCAAATGGCCGACCTAGATCAACTCGCGTCTATACGAGTATGGATCTTCCACAGAGAGAAGGGGCAACGAAAGAGATGTACGATATGTAGGGCTGAGGGCCATTCAAAAGCAAACTGTCCAAATGAACCCAGATATGTGCCCATGCCTCAGTGATTTATTATGTTTGTATTCGAAAATATTGAAATATTCATATTAAATATTTTATTTTCCATTAGTATTTTATTTCAAGCTTTGGAATTGAAATTGGAATAAAAATTAATTCGAATGAACAAAGAAATACATAAAATCATTTTTTCTTCAGCGTCCTTTTGCGTAATTTCTGATAATGAGCGGATATGGTCGAAAAATAAGTGTGTTTATGGATCCTCTTACATTGTGGCATTTGTTCTGCCTTGGGAACCAATCAACATGACCATATCTTCAAGTGTGATCGTGCACTCCCCACACGACATATGGAACGTATGGGTTTTCGGCCTCTAACGCTCAATCAAGGTGACATTCAACCCGGGCACCAACTTGTACCCCCGAATGAAGGTCGCATAATAAAATCCGACAACTTCCAACCATTCCTTAATACGCTCGTCCATCTCATTTATGGACATGGTGAGATGGTGCTTAAATGTAGCCTCCTCATCCTGTAATTAACAAAAAAAGTAATTAAATCTATAATAAATAAATAGAAATTATTAAAAGAATTGTACCATCTCATCAACTTCGAGACTAAAAATGTGTTGATCCTGAAATCGCAAAAGAGGAGCTTGTCTAGCCATCTTACAGAGCAAATAAGAATATATTAGGACTCGGGACTAAATCCACTACATTAAAAAATAATAAACATAATAAACTAAATAAATAATATTTATAATAATATTTTAGTTTCTATTTTGTTAAAATTCTACGAAATTTAAATTTTAACCCTAATACATTTTAATTTCTCCCCTAACTAAAATTATTAGATTAAATTCCTATTCCACTACTACTAACTACTTACAATTTAATTAAAAAAACTCCTAAATTAAAATACTACAAACATTACTATATTTTTTTACTAATTTTCAACTCCGAAAGTTCAAAAAAAAATCTTAGTCACTAATTTTTAACCCCTATATCATTCGGCAATTTATCTTTAAAATCCTTCAATTTTTAGATTTCTACAAAGTAGTCACTAATTTACTAATTTTTTTTCATTCTAGTCCCAATACACTCATTTTAATCCCTATATCATTCGGCAATTTACCTTTAAAACCCTTCAATTTTAAGATTTTTACAAAGTAGTCACTAATTTACTATTTTTTTCTTTCTAGTCCCAATATACTCATTTTAGTCCCTATATCATTCGACAATTTTCCTTTAAAACCCATCAATTTTTAGATTTTTTGTAACACCCACATTTCCGTCCTAGAATTTAAAGCCGTAAAATTAAATTATTTATTTATTCTTAGAAGCAATTGAGTTTGCAAATTTAGTGAATTATGCAATTTGGTCCTTAAGTTTCTTAATTGGGCAACTAGTGCACCAATTCGAATCAGAAAGAAAATTAGCTTTGAATTAAGGAATTTAGCCGATTGGTAAATTAGTAAATTTGAGTTAGTGATAACAAGATCGATTATACGATATTAAAAGAATAAAAATAAATTAAATAATATTACATTTCCTTGAGAAAATCGGATGAAATTGAGAAAATTCAAGAAAGCATGTGACAAGGGAATTTGATGACCAAATTAAAATGTTTATAAAGAATGAAATTTGCATGTTAAAAATAAAATGTCCTTAGGGCTACCCTTAGTAAAATAAAGATAAAAGAGATAGACAAAAGGACACTAATGTAATTCCTAAAGCCATCAAATCACTTAGATTATGGAAGCTTGTCTTCCTTCATCATTTTCTTCTCCTTTGCCCTGAAGAAGAGAGAAAAATGGGGAGAAAAGAGAAGCTCAAAAGTCTGAAATTTGAGAGCTAAAATTGTGTGAATTTTTCTTGCATGGTGGAAGATTTAAGCTAGGAATTTGAAGAAGATAGCTAGTGTTGTCAAAGAGATCAAAAAGTAAGTTTCCCTACTCCTTGTAACTATTCGGTTGAGTTAAAAACCATGCATGCAAACCTAAAACTTGTATGAACATGAAACTATATGAATCTTGAAGGAAATAACAAGATGAACTAATGAAATCTTTGAAAAAATTTCTTAAGAAAATATGAATAGAGTCATAAGAGGGCTGTTTTGAAAGAAAATGTAAAGTCTTGAATATTTGGAAAATTTCTATACATAGGGATTAAAATCAGAAAATTCTCACTAGGAGAAAGTTGTGAAGAAATAAAATTTTTGTTATAAATGACTATTAGTTGCTGGAAAAATGGATTAAAAAGATGAAATTTCGATTAGAACTAAAAATGGACATGTAATCGAAATTTATGGAGATTAGGGACTGATCTGGAAAATCGGTAAAATGGAGTACTTAATTGTTGAAATTGAGAATTAATATGGACTGTAAAATGTCATGGAAGAATAGTATAAGTCATGCCATGAAGGAATTTTTATATTTAAGTATGTGATTAGGTGAATTTTAAGTTAAAGTGTAAGTTAAGAAAGCTGTCCAGTGGTATGTAACTTAAAAACAGTAACTTTGGAAATTCACCAAAAATTGGACATAAGGTATTTCGAGTTGAAATTTTTACTGTATAAACTTTGATATGTCTAACATCATTGAGAGAAAACGGAACTCAATTTCAGTATGTAAATTAGGAGATATGATTTTTTAAAGTTGGACAGTACAAGCTGCCCAGATTTACCGAAAGGAGTGTAATTAAGCAATAAACTGTATTGATTCGAATAAGATAAAAATATGAGGTTCACATGAGTGCAAAATTGAGTTTAATACCTTTCCAACGGTATATGATAAGTTAATTTTGGATTAGTAATTAAAAAGATATGACCAAAACGCTAACTACTCCTCCAACTAGTTTAATAGAAAGTCAGATTTGAAAATATGAGTTCATGCTTGAAATTGAGAAGTAATTATGATTGAATTGCTTCCTAATATAGTGTGTATTCGTTTTATGTTGAGAATTAAGATCGAAATTGCGAAGAAACTTTTGAGGAAGCTAGGATCGATCACTCGAAGGGAAGAAACAAGGGCATCTCAATTCGAGATCAAGCTTAAGGAGTTGTGAGTGTAATTTTGTGAGTGTAATTTTGTATTAGGGTTGGGACTAGTGTCCGAACCACTTTATTATTTGTAATTTATGATTTCTATGCATGAAATTGGACTAATTGATATTCGGTAATGTGTTTAGTAAGGGAAGGAGATAAAAAGGAAATTGGATGCATGATTTGAAACTTGTGATTAATATTTGATTGTGTGCAAAATGTGGGTTGCTTTATGTGATGTTAATTGCCATGAATTATATGTTCGATTTGGATTTTAATAATGTTTGAATATGCGCAAATGTGGACTGCCCATGTGATTATTTGTATGATGAATATGCATGAATTGGATTCTTTATGATACTTGATAAAATGAGTATGTGGACTGCCCTATGATATATATATGCTATGCTTAAAATGCATATGATTATGTATGTATGAAGTTGCTGCCATGCATGATGATATGATCGAATGAGCATGCAAATTGAATTATGAAAAATGTACATGTTGAATGAGATAACGAATTAATTAATTAACAAGAATACGCCCTCGGTCGATTAGAAGTTTTGGATAAGAATGACATGCCTAGAGTCTGAGCTCACCGTTTGATATTGCTTTGTGCAATCTTTGATAGTACTTTGTGTACTCTTGATTATAAGATATGTGTTCTTGATTGCTGTTCGAGACACATGATGCTATGGGCATCCCTTGATGTTGCTTTGTGCAACTCTTGATGTTGCTTTGAGCAACTATATGCGTTACATGTTACCCTTTTGATGGCTTGAATATCTGATACGACTATTCTACCTTGGGCTATGGAACTAAATAAAAAGTAATGAAATGAATGATAATGTGATATGATTTACATGAATTAAATAGAAATTGCTAAGTTAAATATAGCTTATGAAGTGGATAAATGATTGGGTGACTTAGCATGTTATGATGTAATATGAAATGTTATGTTATGTGGACATTGGTCCTTCCGATTAAGATATGAAGCATATGAATTGCTTATAAGTCCGATTATGTGAAATTTGGGTAATGACCCTATTTGAATACATGGAATTAAGAATTGGAAAATTCTGATTTTTGGATGATGTTTTGAGATCATTCGAATGACATGCTTATGATGAAATTATGATTTCGTTTTAATAAGTTAATAATGCTATGTATGGATTAGCATGAAATTTTGATTAATTCAATTGTTAAGCATGAAATCGAGTATTCTGAAATTGAATTGAGTTATGACATTGAATGAATTATATACAAGTATGTGATAAATCATTGTGTTAAATTATGTATTCGAGCATGTGCTATGAATGTCGATATGACATGTATAATGCTATGTGTATGAATTTTACATGAGTTTAGTTGGGTGCAATTCGATTGTTAATAAATCTAGCTAAGTAAACTCAATACTTGATCACATTAAAGTTCAAGAATGAATTAGTTTTAGCACTACCTCGCTAAGTACTATTTGTACTTATCGCTCCGTTGTTTTCTTCTTCCCAACCTTAGCAGGATCGCTCGGACCTTAAAGCTAGCATTCATTTGGATCAAGTTCACAAGTTCTGAAATATGTACGATCTAAGTCTTATCTTTAGACTCCTAGATGGTGGCTTTGAAGTCTGTTTAAGGATTCGTTTTGTTGTGTTCGGTCGTAACTTAAGTTTAAAATGGTGTTTGAAATTATATGCTCCGTGATGCTTGGTTAGGAGGCTAGAATCATGTTTTGTATTTAAGTAGGTAGCCTCATTATTTTGTTGTATAAAAATATAAGTCGAGCTAGTGGTTGTGTCGATTCTTTTTGTTGTCCATAGTCGATAGCTTGACATGGTTTATGGGCATATAAATCATGATATTTTGTAATGATCTAAGTAAAGGAAATCGAATGTCATGGTATTGAAATCTATTGTGTCTTGTATGAGAATGGAATTGATTAATTATTGGTAATTTGGGTTAATTCGAAAATCACCTAGACCATTTAATTAAGGGTTTCGAATGGCATGGATTTGAATAGTTTAAGTATTTGACTTGTTTGACATAATTGTACTAATAATTTGATAATGATAATAAAGTCTTAAATTATCTTGAAATTTGGTAACAAGATTAAAAGAAATTATGTCTAAGTTTATGAATGATCATAAAAAGTTAAGAAAAGTTTTTGTTAGCCCATTTTCCGCGTGCGCATTAATATGAATATCTAATTAAAAATGATATCTTGTTTTTCGAAATGCTTCCGCTTTTGTCCGATATGTTCCGTTTGTCTGCCCTTTCACTTTCCGGTATCGCTCCCGGCTCCCGGCCCGGGTTGGGGGTGTTACATTTTTACAAACTAGTCACTAATTTATCTAATTTGCCTTCAAATCCCATCAATTTTTATATTTTTATAAACTACTCACTAATTTATTAAATTGCCTTCAAAACCCATCAATTTTAGGATTTCTACAAATTAGTCCCTAATTAACTAATTTGCCTTCAAAACCCATCAATTTTAATATTCTTACAAACTAGTCAATAATTTACTAATTTCCCTTCCTAACCCTTCAATTAAGATTTTTACAAACTAGTCACTAATTAGCTAATTTACTACATACAATTTAAAAAATTCCTAAATTAAAAGACTAATTCTAACATTAATATTTTTTTACTAATTGCCAACTCCTAAATTAAAAAAATTTCTTCATAAAAATAAAATTTAAAAAACATTTTTTACTACTACTACTACTACTAATTTTTTCATTCAAGTCTAAAGTCTCAATATACTCGTTTTTTTCTTCCAAAAATCATTATAAATAAAATCTAATAAACTATTAATTAAACAATACAAACAAATATTCAAACATAAAAATTTCAAACATCAACTTAAAAATTAAAAAAAAGCAGGAACTTAATATCTTCACAAATTTAAAAAATTCAACCATCAACTTAAATTTTTGCCAGAATTACTATTTTTCTTCAAATCTCACTTTCTTTACTCAATCTCTTCACAAATTCCATTCCCTTCAACCACCTATTTCCAACAAAAATTCAAATATCAACTTTAAAATTTTCAAAAAAATATAACGATATAAAATTAAACAAAATTCATAACTACAAAAAATTCATACAATACTAATAAAACTACTTTAAATAATTTTATAAAATAAAATTTCATTCCCTTCCTGTCCCATTGGATGCTTTACACGTGGCACAACGGAGGACATGTATACGTTATTTGAAATCAGATGCTCTATCTGAATTTAAATAGTATTTGAATTTTTTTAATATTTTCTGGTATTTTACTGTTCAAAAATTGGGGGAAACCCATGGGTTTTCTGACTTGTACAGTAAACCACAATATTTGTGGAAATAATTTAGGGGATACCATATTTTTGGGAAACAAATTGAGATGCAATATTTCAAGAATTCCTCTAAATAGACCCCTTAAAATATTTAATTACATAAATAACCCTCTTCCATAAATACTTAGATAAATGGAATTCACTTTCTGATGACCTAAGTTCGTAATCTAAAAAAAGTATTTATCTAAATAATTCTGGAAATATATTATTTATCTTATTGAATATTTTTAAGAATATATTTAAATAACTTAACCCTGATTGGGTGGCAAAAAAATCAAAACTGATTCTTGTTCAGTTAACTGGTATCACTTTTTTTTTTTTTTTTTTGAATATGCTGGTGCGATGCAAGGGTAGCATCTGTTCAACTTTTTTAGTCTTTTCAAAGACGGCACATACAGCATGTCATAACTGGTGCTCGAACCCGGGTCTCAAGGGATGATAAACATCTACCTTTGCCACCAAGACACAAGGGGATGAGCAGTTAACTGGTATCACTTTATCCCATAGAACTTGTAACTTCTTCTTGAAGCTTGGTGTGAGTATTAAAGTTATTTATGCTAAAAAATAATGGAGGTTCAAATGTAACTTAACAAGGCATAAGGTAGATTTTTTTTTTATTGGTTTAGAATGGAATATTTATCCCCCAAAATCCCTAGTTCTCTTCCCTAATTTCCCTTTTCATTGTTCATGAAATTGGCTTAAGGATTTGCTCGATTGTCTGCATAGTTGTGTGGATTCCCCTTTTAAGAGTTTTTTTCGATCTTCTATCCCGAGTCTCGATCGGGTCTAGAGAGGAGTTGCAGAGGCTTTAGGTTGTTTTGGGGGCTTGAAATGTTGACAGTTTGGTTGCTACTGTAAGCATCCCCTTCTGAGTTCAGTTGTAAGTTTTATGTTCTTTGGAGTCTGTGGCCTCACAGACAATTTGAGCTTGGGGCTTCTTATGAACATTGTCTTATAGAGGCCGTCAGAGCTTGTCTGCACTGTGGCTAAGAGGTAAGCTTACATCGACTTTCCAAGGTATGATCCTTTTTCCTGGGTTGGTGGCTCCCCCATTGGTCCCCTATTTCTTTTTTCTCTCTCCTTCTGCTATTGATCATCCCGATAATGTTGGTTGGTACCGAGCTTGGTCATTTTTTTTCTATTTTTTTGAGCTCATCCCAACTGTATCAGTCACGGTCTAAAATTTCGAGTTCATCCCCTGCTTGGTTTATTCCGAGTTTCATCTAGTTTGGTTGCCATGTTTGTTTTTCAGTTCTCCCAATCTTATCAGTCTTGAATTTGCCGGGGTATCATCGTTGTGTTTCACGGTTTGGTTTTTCTAGCACCCGAGCTCAAGCTTCATCTATTGCCATTCCCCTTGAGTCCCTGTTTGGGTGTCTTTCCTTTTGACTATTTGAGGATTGGTTACAGTTACAGAGGTAAGTTTATGGTTTTGCTTGCGTGAAATGTTTGAGGCCTTAGCAATCGAGAAACGGTGCGACTTGCAAGCCTTGAAGAATGCTAACTTCAAATATCACCCTAGTATCACCTTCATTAGTGAAATGAAACAAAATAAAAAAATACTTGGAAAATCAGAATGAAAATGAAATTTGATAAGGCATTTTACGTTAATCCTAAAAGTGTAACGGGTGGTCTTACATTATGGTGGTCAAATGATTGTAGTGTCACTATTCTTGATTCGGGTAATGATCTTATTGTTGCTAAAATTTTGGTGAACGGGGAAGAATATTGGTTTGGTACTTTTATCTATGTCCCCTTACCATGAAAAAAACAAGCGTTTTGGGAAGCCTTGGCTAACTTAAGGGACGACATAAGCGAAAAATGGTGTGTCATTGAGGATTCTAATATCATGGCTAGACCAGAAGAAAAATAGGGGGTTTCTCCTTTCGACCCCTCCCGTGCTAGAGTGTATATCGATTTTCTTGAAAGGTCTTGCCTATTTGAAATCCCATCTAAAGGGGGTTTATTTACTTGGTCCAACTAAAAAGTGAAAATGATGTTATTCTTGAAAAAGTTGGATAGAACCCTCTTGTCAATTGAATGGATCTCGCACTTTCCTAAAGCTATTTCCTTGGTTGGTGTAGCTATAGCATTGGATCATTCCCCTCTTGTCCTGCTCTTAAAAGGAATGCCTAGGAAATGTTGGAAGGAGTTCAAATTTGAATATAAATGGCTCATTGAAAAGGAATTCCATAGCAATGTTAAAGAAGAATGGGAAAGGAGGACTTCTTTTAATAATGTCAGAACCTTTGGTGTGAAGTTGGGAAGAACCAGAGTAAAACTCAAAATGTGGAGTAAAGTTAAGTACGGGAAAATAGAAAGAATGTGGAAGATCGCTTGACCAAAATCAAAGAAATGCAAGGGAAACCTCTTTCGAGCAGTGAAATGGCAATTGTTAAAGATCTCAAGAATGAACTTGATAAATAATGGGAAAGTGAAGAGAGACACGAGCACCAAAGGGTTCGTTTAGATTGGCTCAAACTCGAAGATCGCAATACAAAATTTTTCCATGCGATCACCTTACAGAATAAGAGATCCAATACGATTTTCCGGTTAAAAAACAACCTTGGTAAATGGATTGAGGAGGAGTAGGCCATTGCCTCGCTCTTTCAAGACCACTTCTAGTATATATACACTAAAGAACCTTCAATTGATATCGAAAACATTCCTTTTATTACCCATCAGGTTGTCACAGAGGAAATGAATAGAAGCTTGTGTCAAAAAGTCTCTGAAGAACAAATAAGGAAATTAGTGTTTAGTATGGGGGCTTTGAAGGCCCATGGCCCTGATGGCTTTTCTAGTTCCTTTTACCATTTCTTTTGGGACACTATCAAAGGTGACCTTATCTTGATGGTGAACCATTTCTTCCAGTTTGGTGTACTTGATCCAGAGTTAAATAAGACCAACAATGTTCTGATCCCCAAAAGGAAAAACCCTATAGAGGTCAATCACTTCCGACCGATTAGTCTCTGCAATTTTTCCTTGAAAGTTATCACTAAAATTTTAGCTTCAAGACTCAAGGTGTTCTTACCAGAGATTATTCCCCCGGCACAATAAACTTTTGTTCATGGAAGACTGTCTAGGATAATATTATCATTGCTCATGAAGCTTTCTGTGCTATTAAAAGGAAAAAGAAATGAGAGGAAGGAATTATGGCTCTCAAAATCGATATGGAGAAAGTGTATGAAAAAGTTGATTGATAGGTGCTCCAGAAAAGTTATGCAATATATTAGATTCTGTGATTGGTGGGTTGATAAAGTTATGCAGTGCGTAACGACTCTCTCGTTCTCTCTTGTTATCAATGGAGAGAGACGTTGCAAATTTTCCCCTATGAGAGGTCTTCAACAAGGAGATCCTTTATCCCCTTTCTTTTTTTCTTTATCTCCAATCTTTTTACAGGCCTTTTGGAAAGGGAATCCACCGATCTCTCTTTCAAAGGTTTCATAATCAAGACTCATTGTCTGACTCTCAGTCATTTAAAGTTCGATGATGATTACATTTTGCTTACTAAAGCAGACGAGGCCAAATGTAAGTCGGTCTTAAGATTGCTGAATGAATTTTAGATGATTATTGGCCAATCGATTAATTTCAAGAAATCCTCGGTATTCTTCTCTCCTAATCTGAGCCTTGGTAGAAAAAGTCACCTCTAAAATGTGTTAGGGTTTGATCTTATGGAAAAATGAAGCAAATATCTTTGTTTACCTTCTGTCTAGGGCCGAAGCAAGAAGGAAGCTCTCACTCTCATTAAAGATTGTATCTTACATAAGTTACAGGGATGTAAGGCCAAATTCCTATCGCAAGCAGGGAAAGAATTACTCATTAAGGCAATGGTTCAAGCGATCCCCCCTTATGTTATCCAGTGCTTCCCATTGCAGATGAATTTCTGTGATGAGATTTTCTTATTGATAGGAAGATTCTGGTGGAACGATTCTAATGAAAAAGAAAGGGGAATTCATAGGGTGAACTAGAAAAAAAATGTGTCTGCTTAAGGATAAATGAGGATTGGGCTTTAGGGATCTGAGAACCTTTAACCAAGCCCTGATGGCCAAACTCACATGGTGAATTCTCAAAAATCCAGATTCTCTTTTAGCACGAATCTTGAGAGGTATCTATTTCCCTAATGGTAATATTATTTCTGCTCTAGTTTGTCAAACCCATCTTGGGCCTGGATAGGAATAAGGGACGACATTAAAAAAATATCACAGGGTTCACTGTGGAGAATTGGGAATGGTCAGAGTGTTTATATATCGAAGGATAAATGGATTAATCAATCCTCCTCCTTCTCTATCTCTTCCATAAAATTGGACTGGTGTCAAGACTTCTTTTTGAGGACTTAAGGGAGTGGGACGATGCCAAAATCAATAGACTGTGAAAGGGATGCCATCCTTCAGATCTCGATTGGAGGTCTATTAGACTTGTAATATGCTTGAATCGATCACTGAAATCCTGTCAAGAGGATTGTTTTTTTTATCCTTGGTTGAATTGGGTAAAACCGATATAAAGATGGACAATTTGCTCGATGATTTTAGAGTGGTTCGACTTTCCATCTGAGCCTACATCCACTACCTTAGCACACCACTAAGGATTACCTAATTCACTATGAATTCTTCCCCTTTTCTAGGATAAGGAGGTAACCCTTACAACCCTATCTTTTAATGGCTAAGATAGAACTACTCTAGTTTTTCACTAAGGTTAAACTAGAACATCTTCTTTTACAAGGGTTTTGTTTGGTAAACTAAATACATCACAAGGTGGGTGTTTACACAATTTAAGCTCACAAGAAAGAGTGAAAGATTTACAATTTCAGCATTCTCTTAAACTATGTACAAGAGAAATGAAGAAATGTGATTTAGACTCAAATTCTCTTGATCATCTTGCTTAGATATATTCTCTAAAGCATATCGATACAATGTATACCGTATCGATACGAATGCTTTAAAAACAAAGGTTTGGCTACTTTAAAGACATTTCAAAATCATTCCAAAGCCTTGTAAAATTCATCAAACATATTTTCAAGTTGTTTGGACTTATTAACATTTTAAAACCTTTTCAATTTAGTCCAAAACAAATTTCTATTATTATATCAAAAAAACATCTCAACAATCTCCCCCTTTTGATATAATAAACCCAACTTGAATTTTTTTTGTGATTTTCCCCCTTGGTATTTAAAAATTTGAATAAGATTTTTTAAAATTTAAAGTAACTAAAGCTCCCCCTTATTCACTTCAAAAATCAAATTTTCAAACCATTTCTCCCCTTTTTGTTATATCAAAAAGAAAATTTGAAAACATTAAGTTCAAAATAACAAATGAGGTAAGATAAAAGTTTGACAAAATTAAAAAAATTTGGTTTTAAAATGGCTCCCCCTTACTCAAGCATCAATTTGAGGCTCAAAATTATCCAAGACTTTAAAACAAAAATTAGATAACCAAAGAAAAAATAAAAGATTTAAGCTTAGAGGTTACCCAATTTCTTCACTTATGTGACTAGAGCATTTCCATGTCTTTAGTCACAATTGCTTTGGATCCTTTCACATTAGTCACAATGTCTTTAGTTCCCTTAGGAACCCATACTTGTCTAATTCAATAAGATTTTCTCTTCTTTGTAGGAGAAGTATGCAAGGAATGACCATGATAATGACAATGTGAGCATTTTGCCATTATGTGACATGATGAATTATTAAAAATGATTTCTTTTTCTTTTGTTAAGTGTTCAATCTTAACTTTCAAATCAATATATTCTTGTTCTAAAACCCCATTTCTTGTTTTTGAAAACTCTAAATCAGTTCTCAAACTTTCATTTTTGTTTTCAAAATCCAATTTTGTTTTCAAAAGAAAATCATTTTCAAATTCAAGTTTTGAAATAATTTTCTTAAATTTGGAATTCATGGTCTCAAATTTCAAAATTAATTCATTGAAAGTATCTTGTAACTCAACAAATCTATATGAATTTAATTCACTTGAGTTAGAAGATATCTCAGGCTCATCAAGAGCCAAAACACCATCCACCTTAGGTGTTGAGAGGAGGTTTGCACAAGATGAAGCGTCACCTTTCATTTTCTCTTCTTGTTTTCATAAAGCTTCTCAAGTTTCTCCCAAATATCTTTTGCACTTTTGCATGTGGAGACTTTCTTGGAAACATCTTCATTGAGTCCACAAAGAAGAGTGTGCATCGCCTTTGCGTTTAGCTTGACCTTCGTGTCATTTGCACTCATTTGCTTCTTTTTTTCATTTTAGGAGCTTCCAATTAACCATCTTCGATGATATCCCAAATCTCAAAATCAAGAGATTTGATGAAATACTTCATGACATTTCTCTATTGGAAGCATGCTTCTACTTCGAAGAGCGAAGGACATGAGATAGAGCAACCTTCTTCAAATCTTTCCATTTTCTTGAATGATAGAGTTCAAGAAAATGATCTTTAATCTAAGATGTTAGTTATTTGATGGAGGCAAGGCTCTGATACCAATTGTTAGACTTGTAGCACGCTTGAATCGATCACCGAAATCCCGTCAAGATTGTTGTTTTTGATCCTTGGTTGAATTGACTAAAATTGATATAAAGATGGACAATTTGCACGATGATTTTAGAGTGGTTCGATGATCCAACTGAGTCTACATCCACTACCTTAGCACACCACTAAGGATTTCTCAATTCACTATGTATTCTTCCTCATTTCTAGGCTATAGAGTTAACTCTTACAACCCTATCTTTTAATGGCTAAGATAGAACCATTCAAGTTTTTCACTAATGCTAAACTAGAACCTCTTCTTTTACAAGAGATTTGTTTGGCAAACTAAATACCTCACAAGGTGGGTGTTTACACAATTTACGCTCACAAAAAAGAGTGAAAGATTTACAATTTAAGCACTCTCTTAAACTATATACAAGAGAAATGAAGAAATGTGATTTAGACTCAAATTCTCTTGATCATCTAGCTTGGATATATTCTCTAACCATCTTCAAGTGTTCCAACCTTTATAATAATTAGGAATGAGCTTGTGGTCGTTGGTGACCTTTGTGGATGATTTGGAGCCGTTGGGGCTGATTCCCATACATATATTCCCAATCTAGTGTAGGGAGTACCGATACACGGGGTACCCATATCGATACGGTTCCTTTGAGAAAGAGTCATTATGCATCCCTCAACTGATGCGTATCGATATGCTTCTGAGCGTGTCGGTACGACCTGCACTTTAAAAATTCGTTGGGAGGTAGTCGTTGGGGTTGTTGGAAATAGTCGTTGTAATTAAAACACAAGGTATCTGTACGCTTCATAGCGTATCGATACGATCCTACTCCATATCGATATGGACAAGCCGTATCGCTACATGTTTTGGCTACTGGATTTTCCTGTAGTTGAAACCCTACACCGTATCGATACGATGGCTTGAAAAACAAAGGTTTGGCTACTTTAAAGACATTTTAAATCATTCCAAAGCCTTGTAAAATTCATCAAACATATTTCAAGTTCTTTGGACTTATTAACATTTTGAAACATTTTCAATTTAGTCCAAAACAATTTTTCTATTATTATATCAAAACAAACATCTCAACAATCTTCCCTTTTTTGATATAGTAAAACCAACTTGAAAATTTGTGTGTGATTCTCCCACTTGCTATTTAAAAATTTGAATAAGAGTTTTTAAAATTTAGGGTAGTTAAAGCCCCCCTTATTCACTTGAAAAATCAAATTTTTAAACCATTTCTCCCTCTTTTTGTTATATGAAAAACAAATTTTCAAAATAACAAACGAGGTAAGATAAAGTTTTGACAAAACTAAAAAAAATTGGTTTTAAAATGGCTCCCCTTTACTCAAGCATCAATTTTAGGCTCAAAATTATCCAAGACTTTAAAACAAAAATTAGATAACCAAAGAAAAAAAATAAAAGCTTTAAGCTTAATGGTTACCCAATTTCTTCACTTATGTGACTAGAATATTTCCATGTCTTTGCATTCCTTCACATTTCTCCAACACATCTACAAAAGACATTTACTTGATTTTTGGTATCCAAATTGCTTTTGATCCATTCACATTAGTCACAATGTCTTTAGTTCCCTTAGGAACCCATACATGTCTAATCCTATAAGATTTTCTCTTCTTTATAGGACAAGTATGCAACGAATGACCATGATAATGGCAATGTGAGCATTTTGCCATTATGTGACAAGATTAATTATTAAAAATAATTTTTTCTTTTGTTAAGCGTTCAAGCTTAACTTTCAAATCAATATTTTCTTCTTCTAAAACCCCATTGCTTGTTTTTGAAAACTCTAAATCAGTTCTCAAACTTTCATTTTGGTTTTCAAAATCCAATTTTGTTTTCAAAAGAAAATCATTTTCAAATTCAAGTTATGAAATCATTTTCTTAAATTTGGAATTCATGATCTCAAATTCTAAAAATAATTCATCGAAAGCATCTTGTAACTCGTCAAATGTATATGAATTTAATTCACTAGAGTTAGATGAGACATCAGGCTCATAAAGAGCCAAAACACCATCCTTGTTAGGTGTTGAGAGGAAGTTTGCACAAGATGAAGCGCCACCTTTCATTTTCTCTTCTTGTTGCCATAAAGCTTCTCGAGTTTCTCCCAAATATCTTTTGCACTTTTGCATGTGGAAACGTTCTTGGAAACATCTTCATTGAGTCCACAAAGAAGAGTGTGCATCACCTTTGCGTTTAGCTTGACCTTCGTGTCATTTGCACTCCTTTGCTTCTTCTTCTTATTCTTAGAAGCTTTCAAGTAACCATATTCAATGGCATCCCAAATCTCAAAATCAAGAGATTTGATGAAATAGTTCATGACATTGCTCTATTGGAAGTATGCTTCTACTTCGAAGAGCGGAGGACATGAGATAGAGCGGCCTTCTTCAAATCTTGCCATTTTCTTGAATGGTAGAGTTCGAGAAAATGATCTTTAATATCATATGTTAGTCCTTCGATGGAGGCAAGGCTCTGATACCAATTGTTAGACTTGTAGTACGCTCGAATTAATCACTGAAATCCCGTCAAGAGGGTTGTTTTTGATCCTTGGTTGAATTGTCTAAAACCGATATAAAGATGGACAATTTGCACGATGGTTTTAGAGTGGTTCGACTATCCTAACGAGTCTACATCCACTACTTTAGCACACCACTAAGGATTTCTCAATTCACTATGAATTCTTCCCCCGTTCTAGGCTAAGGAGTTAACTCTTACAGCCCTATCTTTTAATGGCTAAGATAGAACCATTCTAGTTTTTCACTAAGGCTAAACTAGAACCTCTTATTTTACAAGGGATTTGTTTGGTAAATTAAATACCTCACAAGATGAGTGTTTACACAATTTACGCTCACAAGAAAGAGTGAAAGATTTACAATTTAAGCACTCTTTTAAACTATATACAAGAGAAATGAAGAAATGTGATTTAGACTCAAATTCTCTTGATCATCTTGCTTGGATATATTCTCTAACCATCTTTAATTGTTCCTACCTTTATAATATCGTTAGGAATGAGCTTGTGGCTGTTGAGGATGATTTGGAGCCGTTAGGGCTGATTCCCATACATGTTTTCCCAATCTAGTGCAGGGAGTAGCGATACACGGGGTACCCATATCGATAAGGTTCCTTTGGGAAAGAGTCATTGTGCATTCCTCAGTTGATGCGTATCGATATGCGTCTGAGCGTGTCGGTATGGCCTGCACTTTAAAAATCCGTTGGGAGGTAGCCGTTGGGGTTGTTGGAAATACACATTATAATTAAAACACAAGGTATTTGTACGCTTCATAGCGTATCGATACGATCCTACTCTATATCGATATAGACAAGCCGTATTGCTACGAATTTTGGCTACATGAATTTTCCTGTAGTTGAAACCCTACACCGTATCGATACGGTGACTTGAAAAACAAAGGTTTGGCTACTTTAAAGACATTTTAAATCATTTCAGAGCCTTGTAAAATTCATCAAACATATTTTCAAGTTGTTTGGACTTATTAACATTTTGAAACATTTTCAGTTTCGTCCAAAATAATTTTTCTATTATTATATCAAAACAAACATCTCAACAATCTCCCCTTTTTGATATAGTAAAACCAACTTGAAAATTTGTTTTTGATTCTCCCACTCGGCATTTAAAAATTTGAATAAGTGTTTTTAAAATTTAGAGTAGTTAAAGCCCCCCTTATTCACTTGAAAAATCAAAATTTCAAACCATTTCTCCATCTTTTTGTTATATGAAAAACAAATTTTGAAAACACTAAGTTCAAAATAACAAAGGAGGTAAGATAAAGTTTTGACAAACTAAAAAAAATTTGGTTTTAAAATGGCTCCCCCGTACTCAAGCATCAATTTGAGGCTCAAAATTATCCAAGACTTTAAAACAAAAATTAGATAACCAAAGAAAAAAAATAAAAGCTTTAAGCTTAGAGGTTACCCAATTTCTTCACTTATGTGACTAGAGTATTTCCATGTCTTTGCATTTCTTCACATTTCTCCAACACATCTACAAAAGACATTTACTTGATTTTTGGTATCCAAATTGCTTTTGATCCATTCACATTAGTCACAATGTCTTTAGTTCCCTTAGGAACTCATACTTTTCTAATCCTATAAGATTTTCTCTTCTTTATAGGACAAATATGTAACGAATGACCATGATAATGACAATGTGAGCATTTTCCCATTATGTGAAAAGATGGATTATTAAAAATGATTTCTTTTTCTTTTGTTAAGCGTTCAAGCCTAACTTTCAAATCAATATTTTCTTCTTCTAAAACCCCATTGCTTGTTTTTGAAAACTCTAAATCAGTTCTCAAACTTTCATTTTGGTTTTCAAAATCCAATTTTTTTTTCAAAGAAAATCATTTTCAAATTCAAGTTTTGAAATCATTTTCTTAAATTTGGAATTCATGGTCTCAATTTCCAAAAATAATTCATCGAAAGCATCTTGTAACTCGTCAAGTGTATATGAATTTAATGCACTTGAGTTAGAAGATACCTCAAGCTCATTGAGAGCCAAAACACCATCCATCTTAGGTGTTGAGAGGAGGTTTACACAAGATGAAGCAACATCTTTCTTTTTCCCTTCTTCTTGCTATAAAGCTTCTCAAGTTTCTCCCAAATATTATTTGCACTTTTGCATGTGGAGACTTTCTTGGAAACATCTTCGTTGAGGCCACAAAGAAGAGTGTGCATCGACTTTGCATTTAGCTTGACTGTAACACCCAGAGTTTAGGGTCGGGAGTTATCGGATTAGTCAACCGAGTCAGATTAAAATTAAGGGTAAAGTACACAGACGATCATTGAACTTTGATAAAAAAAACAAAATGGTAACCAAACTTTTAAAAATCTCAAAATGGCAATTAAACTTTATGTTTTATAACAAAATGGTAACTAGACCTTAAATGACGTTAAGTGACTGTTATGAACTTTGGGATAATAACACATTTAGTCATTCATATTTATACATTCAATCAATTTAGTCTTAATTCAAAACAATTTACTAAATTTAGCCCTCGTTATTTACGCATTCTTTCAATTTGGTCCTTAAAGCAAAATTCTAAAGTATGGTAACATGATAAATAATTAAAATTAAAATTTTATAGGAACTCGAAAACTCGACTCGAATCGAAAAAATTTCAAATAAAGTTTGAGTTGTAAAATATGACGCGTCAACTCGAATAACTCAAAATTTTTTGACTCGACTCGATCGAACACTTATCTATATCTTAAGATATGACACGTCAACTCGAATAACTCGAAATATTCGAATATTATAAATCATTTTTTCCTTTTAAATAAAATATTTTTTAAAATAAAATATTCAATATTTTCATATTTAAATCACATCGAATATTTAATAACTACTTTAAATATTCAATTTAATTTAAAAATATTCGATTTAAAAGAAAAAAATGATTTAAAATATTCGAATATTTAATAACTATTTCAAATATTTTTCTTTTAAATATTCGAATATTTAATAACTACTTTAAATATTTATTAAATATTCGAATGTTTTAAATCAATTTTTTCTTGTAAATCGAATACTTTTAAATTTAATTGAATATTTAAAGTAGTTATTAAATATTCAATGTGATTTAAAAGAAAAATGATTTAAAATATTCGAATATTTTGAGTTATTCGAGTTGACGCGTCATATCTTAAGATAGAGGTGAGCATTCGATCGAGTCGAGTCAAAAAATTTCGAGTTATTCGAGTTGACGCATCATATTTTACAACTCAAAGTTTATTTGAAATTTTTTCGAGTCGAGTTTTCGAGTTCCTATAAAAATTTAATTAAATATTCGAATATTTTAAATCAAAATTTTCTTTTAAATCGAATATTTTTAAATTAAATTGAATATTTAAAGTAGTTATTAAATATTCGATGTGATTTGAATATGAAAATATTAAATATTCTATTTTAGAAAATATTTGATTTAAAAGAAAATATGATTTAAAATATTCGAATATTTCGAGTTATTCGAGTTGACGCGACATATCTTAAGATAGAGGTGAGCGTTCGATCGAGTCGAGTCAAAAAATTTCAAGTTATTCGAGTTTACACGTCATATTTTACAACTCAAACTTTATTTGAAATTTTTTCGATTCGAGTCGAGTTTTCGAGTTCCTATAAAAATTTAATTAAATATTCGAATATTTTAAATCATTTTTTTCTTTTAAATTGAATATTTAAAGTTGTTATTAAATAATCGATGTGATTTAAATATGAAAATATTAAATATTCTATTTTAAAAAATATTCGATTTAAAAGAAAAAATGATTTAAAATATTAGAATATTTCGAGTTATTCGAGTTGACGCGTCATATCTTAAGATAGAGATGAGCGTTTGGTCGAGTCGAGTTTTCGAGTTCCTATAAAAATTTAACTGTAATTATTTATCATGTTACCATACTTTGGAATTTTGCTTTAAGAACCAACTTGAAAGAATGCATAAATTACGAGGGCTAAATTTAGTAAATAAATTGATTGAATGTATAAATATGAAGGACTAAATATGTTATTATACCAAATTTTATAACAGTCACTTAACGGCATTTAACGTTTAGTTACCATTTTGTTATAAAACATAAAGTTTAATTGTCATTTTGTGATTTTTGAAAGTTTGGTTACCATTTTGTTGTTTTTACCAAAGTTCAGTGATTGTCTGTGTACTTTACCCTAAAATTAAATTGGAAAAAAACTATTTTTAATACACCGAAAAGAGTTTTAAAAGACTAAAGGGCAAGAAGGAGATTTTTTCATAAAAAGGAATAAAAAAGAGATTTTTAACAAAAGCCATCATCTTCTCTATTTGAAATTTCACGTTCAAAAATCCTCCCCAAACCCTATTCACTATTCCATTGATTTGAAGCTTCCAAACCAAGTGATTTCTTAAAGGTAAATGGTTCCTCAACTTAGTCTCATCTTCCTTAAGTCGTATATGTTGATATTTTTGTAAAAACTCATGGATTTATTTTGTTTTGATTTCTAAAGTTTGGGTTGAAATGAAAGGGAAATCTTTGGGTTTTCGTTTGGGTTGATTAGGGCTGAGTTGAGGGTGTTTTTCACTTTGTTTTAACACTAAAACAACATAAAAATGGTGGGTTTTTAATGGAAACCCGAAATGGGTGTTGTGGGTGATTTTAAGAGTTAGAAACCTTGAGTTTTTGGTTAGGTTTTCTCTCTAAATGGCAACTGGAGGTTTGGTAGCTTTGGATTGATGTTTAGAGATGTAAAAAAGGTAGATTTTTTATGGTAAATTCATTGGTTATGGCTACTAGTAGTTTGGGTTTGATTTGGCTACGTTTCGGGTGTAGTTTGGGCTTGAATCGATGTTTGTAGATGCAAGGTTGTTGAGTTCCGACTCTTCGCTGTGTTTGTGAGTGTATTTGTGTTCTAATGTTCGATTTTGGGTTGCTCAAAATAGAGGAATTGGATTCGGGCTTTGTGGATGGAAATCCGGGTAGTGCGGAGGCTTGATTCGGCATCTTGGACATCGGTTGTGTGTTGGCTGGTGAGTGGATCGATTTTAAAAGCCTTAACGTGGTTAAGGGAATGTTTTGGGAGTTTGGATTGAGCTGGAAAAGCCAATCCAAGCTCGAGAGTAAGTTTTAAGTGTTTATGCAATTAAATTGTGTTTTACGATTCTTGAATGCAAGCTTGATCATACTATGTTGTTATGTGTTGAATTGCATTGTTATGCATGTTGAGATGTGGGACTTGTGTTTATACTTGCATTGTGAGTACATGCTTTGCATGGAAGTTGGACCTGGTTAGTGGATCAAGCATCGATAATGCTTGTGGTTGTAATTGAGTATATTGACATGTGTTTGGTTGTTACCGAATATAATTGATCGATCAATGGGATTAGAGTGCACTCGAGGTAAAATTCATGCGTGGCCTTAGTGATGTTAGATTCCACTAAAGAGGAGTGCGGTGATGTGAGATTCCACCGGAAATTATGTTATTACTAGACGAGTGAGTACGCTGATGTGAGATTCCACTGGAAGTTTCTAGTGGGTTTGAGAAACTATCCGCACATCCGAGTAAAAACGTTGAATGTCAATATACCCATGAATGCTCTAATTCTTTTGTTAAGCATGTTGTTGATTCCTTATATTTATGCTTATGCATTGTTGTTTACTTTGCTTGTGTTATGAGAATGAGTATATGGTAAGCCTATGGCTTGTGGTTGCATTCTGTAAATGCACGAGAAGGTAAATGCATGACATTGTGTGTTCAAACATGTGGAAATGATTTGGAAAAGGTTTTGGTTTTCAAGCAAACTATGTTTTAAAACTGCAATGTTGTAGTTACTCTTTGAGCATCGCTCACTAAACTTAAACGCTTACGCTCTATTTTCCAACAATGCAGGCCCTTAGACCTTCGGAGCAGCTCGGGGAACAAGAGAGACTCCAAGGGAGTTTGGTTTGCTCAAGTATGGTTTAGACTTCGATAATTAGTATTAAACAATGGGATATGACCTTTGTGTTGGATGTGTTGTTGGCATGTCCTTTTGTTTAGAGAAGTTTGTTTTGACGTTTTGGGCTTGTATTGCCTTATGCCATGTTGAAGTATGCTTTTGTTTAACTTTTGGTTATGTGGCTGAATGCTTTGTATGCATGTTTCCTTTTTGAACCTTATCTTGTTGGATGTAGCCTCGTTAAGTGTTTAAATTGCTTCGTATGTTTATCCATGGTTTCTTTGAGATATATGCTTGATTGTATGTTGCTTGAATGGTCGTTATATGCATCTAGTGTCGAGTCCTTGTGTTTTTAGTGGCTAAAATAATTTCTACAGTGTAGGGCGTATCGATACGCTCAAGGGATGTATCGATACGATCCTTTGCTTTGGACCTTGTTTTAGGTAAGGTGTACCGGTACGCAGGGGTGTATCGATACACCAAATGCTCTCTGGAAATCTAAGAAATTGATGAGATTTTGGTGTATCAGTACGAGTCCTAAGGGTATCGGTACGGTCTTTGTAGTTTGACCTTGGGAAAGTTGACCGTTGAGAGTGTATCGATACAGTCTTCTAGCGTATCGATACGGTCTCCCTAGGTTGACTTTGGGGTGTTGACCAAGTCTAGGCATATCGATACGGTCCTCTAACGTACTAATATGGCCTGCTGTAAAAGTTAAAAAGGGGTTTGTTTAATTCTCTGTTTCGCGTGTTTTGTATCCATGTGTGTTTCCGCTGCGTGTCCTCTGACATAGGATATAATTAAAGCATCTAGACAAGATAACTTTAAAAGAAATTTTCTAGGGTTGCTAATCGGAGTGGTGCCTTAACGAGTTTCGGTTCAGTTTTCCCCGTGTAACCCATTCGATGCGGTCTGGAAGGTAAGTGAGGTAAGTTTTATGGTGTAAGCTTGTTGATTGTGATTGCACGGTGATTGTAAGCATGCTTGTGGCTATCTTGTGTTGGTTGAGAAGTAGTTAAAGACACTCATTTCTAGTATACTATTATTGTAAGTGATTTTAAGTTTAAGGACTTGAGCACCTTGGACCTTGTTCCTTGCTGACCCCAAATCATTTCACTTGTTGTGTTTGTTGTTTAGCTTTGCATCTGTTAGCATGGTGAGACTATACAGACAGGCAGGCTGTGCGAGGTGAGAACTTGCCTCCTCTTCCTCCTCTTTCGCCTCCGGGTGGTGGAGCAAATGCGGAAGGTGTTGGACCCCAGGCTGGTCAGGGACAGGCAGGTATTGATGTGAATCCGTTGATTCAGGCTATAGCTGAGGCTATACAGACAACTTTAGCGGGTACTCGGGTTGCAGCACCACCTCAGGAAGCAGGTTCTGGTTTACTGTTAGAGCGACTCCGTAGCTTGGAAGGGGTTGAGTTCTGTGGGTTGTCACCCGAGGGTTTAGAGGCATGGTTTGAGAGCACAGTTCGTATTTTGAGTCAGTTGGAGTGCTCTAAAGCACATAAGTTGGGTTGCATTGTCTCTTTGGTTCAGAGAGATGCCTACACTTTTTTGACTACTATCACTACGGGTATGTCAGAGGCTGAGGTTACTTGGGAGTTCTTCAGGAATGCTTTCCGTAAGAAGTACTTAGGTCCTCGATACCTAGATGAGAAGAAGAGAGAGTTCATGGCTCTAGTTCAGGGTAGCTTGACCGTATCCGGCTATGAGGTGCAGTTTGTACGTCTGAGTCAGTATGCTTTTGAGTTAGTTCCCAATGAGGCGGAACGATGTGAGCGTTTCCGTTATGGGTTGGTTCAGGATGTGAAGACTTACATGTTGGCTTCTGACTATACAGATTTTGATGTGTTGGTCGCTAGGGCCAAGGACATCGAACAGTCTTTGGGACGTGCGGATCGCAAGGGTGGATCTAGTTTCGGAAAAAGGAATGCTGATTGGGACAGAGAACGTGCCAAGAGGCACAAGGATAGGAAACCTTATCATGATCATAGACGCGGAGGTGGTAATCCGGGGCGAGGCCATCACAGCCAAGGGACTGAGAATCATACTCTTGAGTGCAACAAGTGTGGTAGACGTCATTTCAGTGAGTGTTGGGGCACTTATGGCTCTTGTTGGAACTGCGGGTCTAGGGCGCACTTGAAGCGCGATTGTCCACATCCGTCTAGGGATGAACAAGTTTGAAATGGGGTAAGAGGTTGTTTTGGGTGGATTTTGAGGACGTTATTAGTAAGTGTGAACAGACATACATGCACAGTTAAAATCATTTGTATATATATATTATATATGTTGGTACATGCATACATATGGCATGACATTAGAGGTTTGCATACATGTACACAGGCATTGATAAGGGCATGTAGGTGACCATGCATACAAACGTTCACACTTGCGAATAGCTAATTGGATCCGATAGTGATGTGGTAGAATTAGGGTAGTTTGTAGGTTTAAAGTGCTGTTTTGGTGCAAGGTAAATGATAGATGTGAGGGTAAGAAGTAAACAAGTTGTTGGTAGTAATAAGCGTGATCTAGCCTGGTTGGCAGGAGGAAAGTTGTTTTAGGTGTTTTAAGAGCCTTTGGTGGCGTGGTGGTAAGGAGGTGACCGTTTGGGGTTAGAATCGGTCGAATTTGTTTGAGGTGTAGTTAAAAGTATTTTGGAAATATTAGTTAGGTGTTGTAGTTTCTCCGTGTTGGATGGTTGTTGTAGGCTCACAGATGTGTTTTCGAAGTGTTGATGCATCCTTGCTTAGATGGTTATAGTAAAATGGTTGTTCTAAGTGGATGACAGTTCGGTAGTGACCTTCGGGGAGTTGGAAGGAAATTCTAACGAGAGCTCTAATCGAGGTTTAGCTTGAGATGAGTAGAGGATTCATGGTTCTAGTATGTATCGTATGTTGGTAGGATGAGTGGCTAGGCAGGTTGGAAAAGTTGTAGTGTATGCTTTCAGACAGTTGTAAGTGCTTGAAAATGAGCTTTTAACGTGGCTTGTTGCGGTTGTTTTTGTGTGAGGATTAAGTTTTTTCGTTGAGTAGCATCCAGGTAAGATTAGTGTCATAGCCGAAGCTTGAGTGGGGAAAAGTAATGTAAGTTCAAAGGCCATGTTGGTTTGGCTGGGTCTTTGTAAGAGGGTGATTTGTTAGCTGAGTATAAGTAAATCTTTCTAGAGACAATTGAGGTAAGTGAAGCAACTGTTGGAGATAAGGTTAGAGTCTCGTGACGAGGATTTTTAGATGATGTGTGGGTAGATTTTAGTGAACTGTTGAGGTGTGTGATGGTGCTCTGGGTTTTGTATCTTGATGGTTGAACATATGGTTCAGATTGTAGCGGATGTGTAGGAATGTTTGTTAATACGTTGGGGAACGCGAGTAATCAGTTATTACCTAGGAAAAATTTGTGGGTCGTGTTGATCTTCGAGCTAGAGTTTGAGCGGTTTGTAGGAGGTTTGGGAAAGTGGAGTTGGTTGTAGATCACATGGTGGCTTGAGAATGGATGGGTTGGTGTCACCGTGTGTTTTGTGTTGAAAGAATTATGAGGGAATCTGGGGTATGTTGCGAAGGGTTTAGAGTTGTTTGGGTTGTTGGAAGTCTTGCATAGTTTGGAGGTGTGGGAAGCTAAGTTCAGGTTGAGGAGTGTGTTGGTTTCGTTGTGTTTTGGTTGAGGATATTTTCCGTGATGGTTATACCTCTTGTGTTTATGTTGAGTTTTGGTTTTTGGGAGGTTGTGTATCGTGTTTTCTTCTCAAGTTGAAAATTTCAAGGACGAAATTTCTTAAGCGGGGGAGAGTTGTAACGCCCTGGATTTGGGCCTAGATGTTTTAGACGTTGAATCGGGCCGTTGGGAACTGTTCGAACCCTTAAGGTTGGTTTAGGGAACACCTAGTTCGAGATGTTTTAAAAATATGGGAAAATATCTAAAAATCCTCATTTATTATATAAATGATTATGGTGAAAGCAATTTTACAAAATGTGATTCGGTAATATTACATTTTGGTATAGTGCCCAAAATGTAGTTTTTGCAAAAGTTGACTATTGACTATATTGTAAAGGATTGAAACTTTTAATCTTTAAGGAGCTAATTTTACCAAATGTTCTTATCAGATTTCTCTTTAATTTGGGAGTTTTTAATAATGTTTTAATTAAAGAAAATAAAATAGAATTAAAAAGGGAATTAAATGTTGACTTTTCATAACTAATTTCACGATAGTTTTCTCTTTTCATTTTCTCTCAACTTCTAATCAGCCAAACACTTTTCTCTCATTAATTTTCATTTTGTTTACTGAGATTTTAACTTCCAAAAGATTTCCTATCTTTGTTTCAACAAATCCTTTTGATTTTTGCTTTGGATTTCAAGAAAACTTGCCCAAATTGAAGAGAGATCAACCATTAGAGGTAAGCTTCATCCTTCTCCTCTAATGATCAGTTCTTTACTGAAATTCCCAAGTTATCAATCCTTTGTTAATGGTTTTGAGTTGTTTTAATGTTATAAACATGAAATAGTTGTTAAATTCAAGATTCTTGATGAGATCTTGGTGATTTTCGTACTTCTATATTAGGCTCTGTTTTGAGGTTAATTTCTAACATATTTTGGATGATATTTGATGTTGAGAATGAGGTTTTAACAAATAAATCCCGAATAGGTTTGAGTTCCTAAGTTTGAGATGCTAGATTTGTGGTTTTTGAGGTGTTTTTGATGTTATGATGTTGCTGGAGGTATAAGGTCGTGCTTATGTTTCTTTTTGATGTTAATTGATGTTTAGAAAAGGTTAGAATTGATAGATCTTGGCTGGGCTTTGTTTGGTGAATGTTTGGTGATGTTTTCGGTTATTTCGGATAGCCGAAATGCTTGTTTTGAGTAGAACAGTGGGTTGGTTTGAGTGGATGGTGATTTTAATGCATGGTGATGCATTAATCCTCTGCTCTTATGTGCTAAAAACATGGGAGAGTAATCCGGAAGCAAACGAGGTAGCATTGAAGGTTTCGAACGCTTGGTTGGCTCTTCGGCTAGCGTAGTGTTGCGTATTGGTGAGTGAGAACGCATTTTCCAGCTTTGGAATGATTTTGAAAAGAGGTTTGGGAACTTAAATCTAGGCTTGAAACTCCGGTTTAAGTTCGGAAGTAAGTGAAGTAGATTTCTCTCTCGGTTTGTGCTATTATTGTTTTGAAAATATTAAAATGGGGTTTGATGTGCTTGGTTTGGCAATATGGTTTGATTTGTTGTTTGAGCATGGTTTTTAAGCATAAGAGTTGGTTATCAAACTTGGTTTGGTGAAGGAAACATGAAACTAATGATCCTTGAGAGTATGTGGTGTTAATTTGTGTTTTAAAGGCATGGTTTAACATTTTGGCCTTGATGGTGTTGCATGCTTTGAAAACAATAGATGTGTTAGTGATTTTAATATGATATATTGGCAAAAATGATGAGAAGATTACCGGATATAATTGGTCAACCAATAGGATGTAGAGTGCACTATAAACTAAAAATTCGTACGTGCTCTTGGGATTCGATCCAAAGAGAGAGGCCCATGATGTGCATTCCATCGGAAAGGACTTGGTGAAATACCCAAGCTTAATGGCATTGAATGGTACCGCCATAAGAGACCGATGTTGTAAATTCCATCGGATAGGACTTGGTGAAAGACCCAAGCTTTATGGCAACAAATGTTATCGCCATGAGAAACCGATGATGTGCATTCAATCGGAGTAGGACTTGGTGAAATACCCAAGCTTTGTAAAGAGATAGAGTCCGGTGATAGAGATACCACCGGGGTAGGACTTGACCTTGAGTCAAGCTATTCGCATATCCGTGTAAAGTAGAATATGAAAATGCCAATATATGAGAAAGAAATGTGTTTTACATGTACAATGTTTTGAATGATTTTTATGAAATGAGAAATGCTTATGAGCTAATGAGTTTGTGAAATGCTTTTCTGCATCAAGCATGTGTGGCCTTGCCACGAGAATTGCATTGGTTGAATGCATGAGATAGGTAGATGGTACATGTGGTTTTCAAGATGAGAATTGCTTCGAAATAATTTTCAAGCGTGTGAAAGAAAGAGCATGATTTAGAAATGGTTTCCAAGAAAAATGGTTTAAACTTTGCATATAGTGTTTATGCATGAGAAAGTTTAAATGGAAGTAATTACAAGGATGATGTTTGGAATTGAGATGCATGTAGCATTTGGGTTTTAATGCTGGTTTATATGTTGAGCGATGCATGATTTAAGGCAATGATGTTTTCAAACAATACAATAGTTTATAGAAATGTGATTTCAAATAAAGGATGTTTTATGATTTCGCTGCATTGATGGTGTTTTGGTTTTGAGCATTCCTCACTAAGCATTATGTGCTTACGCTCATTTTTGTCCATCAATGCATATAGTTGAATTTGGGACAGCAAGAAGCAAGGGATTCAAGAAGAACTCCACTTGGAAAGTATGTTTTGTTTTCTAGCTATAGATAATAAAGGCAATGGGGGAAATCCTTCACTTTGTTGTGTGATGAGGTTGATTACCTAGAACAAGTTTTGTTCATGGTTTGAGACTTGTATATGGACATTATGTGGTGTTTGGATCCTCAGTTTGCACTTTAGTTTTACTATGGTTTATGTTTTAAAAGCATGCTTGATTAGTTAGTGACTCTCCATGAATTGTCATGCTTGTTGTTTATGTGGTGGATGTTTGTTGATACATAAGTGTTGTTATGTTGATTATTATATGTATGAATGATTAGAACATGATTAGATGATGTTAAAAGTGTTTTTGGGGCCGTACTTGGGCAAGTGTATCGATACCCTTAAGCTAAAATGGTGCAGGTGTATTGATACGCCTGTGCAAACTTTGAAGGGTGTATCGATACACTTGGGAAGTGTATCGATACCCTTAAGCTAAAATGGTACAAGTGTATTGATACGGGCATCAGGTGTATTGATACACCTGTGTAGTTTTAGTAGGGTGTATCGATACACGAGGGAAGTGTATCGATACCCTTTCTCAACTTTGGCTACTGCCATTTTGCGTATTGGTACGGGCTAAGGCGTATCGATACGAGTAGTTGAAGTTCAGTTAAAAGAATCTTTTTAAGTTTTGAAATGTTGCATTTTGGTCCCTGAATGTTGTGTATGCAATTGAATGAGTTTAGATGATCCGTTTCAGCTGAAATTTGGCATGTTGGCATGTTACACGACTAATTGAAGATTGATAACTTTAAAATCTTGAAAGTCTCTGTATTATTTGGAAATTACATTTTAGTCCCTAAAAGTCAAATGAATGCAATTGAACCCTAATTGAAGTCCGATCACTGTTCCGTTTTCACCTAATCGCTTTGCTGAACATATAGGGTAATAATGTTCATCTATAGAATATAAAAGAAAAAAGGGTCATAAACCAGAGTCGGCTTTAATGAGTTGGCTTCAGTTTTCCCCGTGTAATCACCTCGGTTCGGGTCTAATGTCTAGACCGAGCTAAGGGGGTTACACAAGCTCTTGCACGAGCTGTCGACCATCAGAGAGCCCATGGGCGCAGTCGAGGTAACTTTCATCATAGGAATGACGGTCATAGGAATGTAGCTCATGTTGTAGCAGTTCAGCCCGAGGGAGGTGGGCCAGCTAGAGTGTATGCACACCGTGAGGACATGAATGGCACACATGTGATTGCAGGTAATTTCTCGTTATAGTCTTTGACTTTTCTTTCCTTGATTGATTCCAGTTCTACGCATTCATATATATTGAGTGAGCATGCAAGATTGTTAGATATTTCAGTTGAGATATTAGATGTGGGTATGAATGTCACTAGTTCTTTTGGTGAGACAGTTGTGGTTAGAAAGATGTACAAAAGATGTCCTTTGATGGTTCAAGGTCATGTTTTTCCCGTGGATATGATGGAGTTGTCGTTTTATGGTTTTGATGTAATATTAGGCATGGACTGGCTTGTAGAGCATAAGGCTAGAGTAGATTTTGAGACAAAGTGGGTGTCCTTGAGACTTTCAGAGGATCGGGAGGTAGTGATAGTGGGTGAGAACGTTAAGTTCTTGTCCAATGTAGTTTCAGCCTTAGAGGCTCCGAAGTTGTTGGATGTGGGTTGTTAGGCGTACCTAGTCTATGTTATGAATCCGAATATGGATGAGGCACGACCGCGAGACATTAGGACAGTTTGTAACTTTCCGAGTGTATTCCCGAAAGAATTGTCGGGTTTGCCTCCAAATAGAGATGTAGAGTTTGTTATTGAGACTTATTCAGATTCAGCTCCAGTATCGATTGCACCATACCGAATGGCTCCTAAAGAAATGAAAGAGTTGAAGACAGCACTTCAGGAATTGATAGACCGAGGGTTTATTCGTCAGATTACTTCACCTTGGGGTGCACCTGTGTTGTTTGTGAAAAAAAAAATGGCAGTTTGAGAATGTGTATCGATTACCGACAATTGAATAAGTTGACAGTGAAGAACAAGTATCCGTTACTGAGAATTGATGGCTTGTTTGATTAGTTGAGAGGTGCTTCAGTGTTCTCGAAGATAGATTTGAGATCAGGTTATTATCAATTGAAAGTAAGAGATCAAGGTGTACCGAAGATAACTTTCCGCACTCGTTACGGTCACTACGAATTCTTAGGGATGCCCTTTGGTTTGACTAATGCACCGACAGCTTTTATGGACATGATGAATAGAGTGTTTCATGAGTACTTAGATAACTTTGTGGTAGTGTTCATTGATGATATTTTAGTGTACTCTCATACCGAGGAAGATCATGATCGACATTTGCATTTGGTGTTGTAGAAATTGTTAGACAATCAGTAGTATGCCAAGTTGAGCAAATGTGAATTTTGGATTAAGGAAGTAGTCTTCTTAGGCCATATTGTATCGATTGAGGGAATCTGAGTGGATCCTAAGAAGGTTGAGGCAGTTGTGAATTGGAAACCATCGCAGACAGTGACCGAAGTTCGTAGTTTCTTAGGTTTAGCCAGTTACTATAGACGTTTTGTTGAGGGTTTCTCAAAGGTTGCAACTTTTTTGACTAAATTGCTGCATAAGGATGTTCGGTTTGAGTGGACAGATGCAAGACAACAAGCATTTGAGAAATTAAAAGACACCTTAACCGAAGCTCCTGTTTTAGTTCAGCTTATGTCAGGGAAAGAGTTTGTAGTCTTCAGTGATGCGTCGTATGTTTGCTTCTGTTGTGTGCTTATGCAAGAGATAAGAGTAGTGGCCTACGCATCTAGATAGTTGAAGACTCATGAGCGTAATTACCCTACGCATGATATAGAATTGGCTGTAGTGGTTTTCACTTTGAAAGTGTGGAGACATTACTTGTATGGTGAGAAATACACCGTGTATACGGATCACAAGAGTCTGAAGTATATAATGACACAAAGAGAATTGAATCTTAGACATCGTAGGTGGCTAGAGTTGCTTAAAGACTACGATCTCACAATTGAGTACCATCCGGGTAAAGCCAATGTAGTGGTTGATGCTTTGAGTAGAAAGGTAGTAGTGGAGTTACGAGCTATGTTTGCTAGATTGAGTTTGTCTCAAGATGGTGGTTTAGTGGCCGAGTTGGAAGTTAGACCTTCTTTGCTTCAATTGATTAGAGAGAAGCAGTTGCAAGATAGATCATTAGCATGTCTTGTACAAGATATATCAGAAGGTAAACCCACAAATTTCTGTTTAGTAGTGATTGAGTCTTGTGTTTCAAGAGTAGAGTAGTTGTTCCGGAAGACGTAGACTTGAGACGCACCATCCTAACTAAATCTCACAGTAGTTCGTTTTCTATGCATCTGAGAAGTACGAAAATGTATCGAGATTTGAAGAATGAGTATTTCTGGGTTGGTTTGAAGAGAGATGTTGCCGAGTTTGTGAGTAAGTGCATGGTTTGTCAGCGAGTTAAAGCCTAGCACCAGTTTTCTTCAGGTTTGTTACAACTGTTAAGAATTCCTGAGGGGAAGTGGGAGAGAATTGTCATGGATTTCGTATTGGGTTTGCCGTTGACACCTTCTAAGAAGAATTCGGTTTGGGTAATTGTTGAGCGTCTTACAAAATGTGCGCACTTTTTGGCCGTTCACACCACTTATACTCTAGATAAGTTGGCCGATTTGTATATCAGTGAGATAGTGAGAGGGTCATTGATCGTTGGTCAGTCAGAGAGGGTCATACAAGTGTTGGACGATATGTTGAGATGTTGCATTATTGAATTTCAGGGCTCGTGAGAGAAGCATCTACCGTTAGTAGAGTTTGCTTATAATAACATTTATCAAGCGAGCATCAGATGGAACCTTACGAAGCTTTGTATGGTAGGAAATGTAGAACATCTGTTTGTTGGGCCAAAGCGGGACAGAAATTGATACCTTTTCCTGATATGCTTAAGGGTACTACCAAGAAAGTACAGTTGATTTGTGACTGTTTGCAGGCAGCTTCGGATAGACAACAATCTTATGCAGATTTGAAAAGAAGAGAAATAGAGTATGTCGTGGGTGACAAAGTGTTCATAAAAGTCTCACCTTGGAAGAAGGTGATGAGATTCAGTAGAAAAGACAAGTTGAGCCTGAGGTTCATTGGTCCGTATGAGATAGTTGAGAGAGTTGGTCATGTTGCCTATAGACTGAGACTGCCGGCCGAACTAGAGAAGATTCACGATGTGTTTCATGTTTCAATGCTTCGGAGGTATAGATCAGATCCGTCACATGTTATGCCAGTTGAGGAGATAGAATTGAATCCAGATTTGACCTACGATGAAGAACCAGTTGAGATTTTGGCTTCGGATAGTAAAGTGTTGCGATGAAGGACCAATGAGTTGGTTAAGGTTAAGTGGCGTCACCGAGGGGTGGAAGAAGCCACTTGGGAGAGGATGGATAACATGCGAAAGCAGTTTCCGCATCTCTTTCCGCCAGGTAATTTTGGGGATGAAATTCTTTTAGTGGGGGAGAGTTGTAACGCCCCGAGTTTAGGGCCGAGAGTTATCGGATTAGTCAACCGAGTCGGATTAAAATTAAATTGGAAAAAAAAATTTAATACACCAAAAAGAGTTTTAAAAGACTAAAGGGCAAAAAGGGGAATTTTTCATAAAAGGGAATAAAAAGGGAATTTTAACAAAAGCCATCATATTCTCTATTTGAAATTTCACGTTCAAAAACCCGCCCCAAACCCTATTCACTATTCCATTGATTTCAAGCTTACAAACCAAGTGATTCCTTCAAGGTAAATGGTTCCTCAACTTAGTCTCATATTCCTTAAGTCGTATATGTTGATATTTTTGTAAAAACTCATGGATTTATCTTGTTTTGATTTCTAAACTTTGGGTTGAAATGAAAGGGAAATCTTTTTAGGTTTTTGTTTGGGTTTATTAGGGCTGAGTTGAGGGTGTTTTGAACTTCGTTTTAACACTAAAATAACATAAAAATGGTGGGTTTTTAATGGAAACCCGAAATAGGTGTTGTGGGTGATTTTAAGAGTTAGAAACCTTGAGTTTTTGGTTAGGTTTTCTCTCTAAATGGCAAATGTAGGTTTGGTAGCTTTGGATTGATGTTTAGGGATGTAAAAAGATAGATTTTTTATGGTAAATTCGTTGGTTGTGGCTGCTAGTAGTTTAGGTTTGATTTGGCTATGTTTCGGGTGTAGTTTGGGCTTGAATCGATGTGTGTAGATGCAAGGTTGTTGAGTTCCGAGTCTTCGCTGTGTTTGTGTGTGTATTTGTGTTCTAATGTTCGATTTTGGGTTTCTCAAAATAGAGGAATTGGATTCAGGCTTTGTGGACGGAAATCCGGGTAGTTTGGAGGCTTGATTCGGCATCTCGGACATCGGTTGTGTGTTGGCTAGTGAGTGGATCGATTTTAAAAGCCTTAACATGGTTAAGGGAATGTTTTGGGAGTTTGGATTGAGCTTGAAAAGCCAATCCAAGCTCGAGAGTAAGTTTTAAGTGTTTATGGAATTAAATTGTGTTTTACGATTCTTGAATGCAAGCTTGATCATGCAATGTTGTTATGTGTTGAATTGCATTGTTATGCATGTTGAGATGTGGGACTTGTGTTTATACTTGCATTTTGATTACATGCTTTTCATGGAAGTTGGACTTGGTAAGTGGATCCAGCATCGGTAATGCTTGTGGTTGTAATTGAGTATATTGACATGTGTTTGGTTGTTACCGGATATAATTGATCGATCAATAGGATTAGAGTGCACTCGAGGTAAAATTCTTGCGTGGCTTTTTTGATGTTAGATTCCACTAAGGAGGAGTACGGTGATGTGAGATTCCACCAGAAATTATGTTATTACTAGACGGGTGAGTACGGTGATGTGAGATTCCACCGGAAGTGTCTAGTGGGTTTGAGAAATATTCGCATATCCGAGTAAAAATGTTGAATATCAATATACCCATGAATGCTCTAATTCTCTTGTTAAGCATGTTGTTGATTCCTTATATTTATGCTTATGCATTGTGGTTTACTTTGCTTGTGTTATGAGAATGAGCATATGTTAAGCCTATGGCTTGTGGTTGCATTCGGTAAATGCACGAGAAGGTAAATTCATGACAATGTGTGTCAAACATGTGGAAATGATTTGGAAAAGATTTTGGCTTTCAAGCAAACTATGTTTTAAAACTGCATTGTTGTAGTTACTCTTTGAGCACCGCTCACTAAGCTTAAACGCTTACGCTCTCTTTTCCAACAATGCAGGCCCTTAGACCTTCGGAGCAGCTCGGGGAACAAGGGAGACTCCAAGGGAGTTTGGTTTGCTCAAGTATGGTTTAGACTTTGATAATTAGTATTAAGCAATGGGATAGGACCTTTGTATAATGCAGGCCCTTAGACCTTCGGAGCAGCTCAAGGAACAAGGGAGACTCCAAGGGAGTTCGGTTTGCTCAAGTATGGTTTAGACTTCGATAATTAGTATTAAGCAATGGGATAGGACCTTTGTGTTTGATGTGTTGTTGGCATGTCCTTTTGTTTAGACAAGTTTGTTTTGACGTTTTGGGCTTGTATTGCCCTATGCCATGTTGAAGTATGCTTTTGTTTAACTTTTGGTTATGTGGGTGAATGCTTTGTATGCATGTTTCCCTTTTGAACCTTATCTTGTTGTCTGTTGCCTCGTTAAGTGTTTAAATTGCTTCGTATGCTTATCCATGGTTGCTTTGAGATATATGCTTGATTGTATGTTGCTTGAATGGTTGTTATATGCATCTAGTGTCGATTCATTGTGTTTTTAGCTGCTAAAATAAGTTCTGCAGTGCAGGGCATATCGATACGCTCAAGGGTTATATCGATACGGTCCTTTGCTTTGGACCTTGTTTTAGGCAAGGCGTACCGGTACGCGGGGGTGTATCGATACGCCAAATGCTCTCTAGAAATTTGAGATATTGACAAGATTTTTGCGTATCGGTACGGGTCCTAAGGGTATCGATACGGTCTTCGTAGTTTGACCTTGGGAAAGTTGACCGTTGAGAGCGTATCGATATGGTCTTCTAGCGTATCGATACGGTCTCCCTAGGTTGACTTTGGGGTGTTGACCAAGTCCAGGCGTATCGATACGGTCCTCTAGCGTACCGATACGACATGTTGTAAAAGTTAAAAAGGGGTTTGTTTAATTGTATGTTTCGTGTGTTTTGTATCCATGTGTGTTTCCGCTGCGTGTCCTCTCACAAAGGATATAATTAAAACATCTAGACAAGATAAATTTAAAAGAAATTTTCTAGGGTTGCTAATCGGAGTGGAGCCTTAACGGGTTTCGCTTTGGTTTTCCCTGTGTAGCCCATTCGATGCGGTATGGCGGATAGGCCGGGTTGAGGGGGTTACATTGACATTTGTGTCATTTTCACTCCTTTGCTGCTTCTTCTTCTTCTTCTTCTTCTTCTTCTTCTTAGGAGCTTCCAAGTAACCTTCTTCGACGATATCCCAAATCTCAAAATCAAGAGATTTGATGAAATACTTCATCACATTGCTTTATTAGAAGTATGCTTCTCTATCGAAGAGTGGAGGACATTAGATAGAGCGACGTTCTCCAAATCTTGCCATTTTCTTAAACGGTAGAATTCAAGCAAATGATCTTTACTCCCGGATGTTAGTCCTTCAATGGAGACGAGGCTTTGATATCAATTGTTAGACCTGTAGCACGCTCGAATCAATCACCGAAAGCATCTTGTAACTCGTCAAATGTATATGAATTTAATTCACTTGAGTTAAAAGATACCTCAGACTCATCGAGAGCCAAAATACCATCCCCCTTAGGTGATGAGAGGAGGTTTGCACAAGATGAAGCACCACCTTTCTTTTTCCATTTTTGTTTCCATAAAGCTTCTCAAGTTTCTCCCAATTATCTTTTGAACTTGTAACGCCCCGGTTTTGGGCTTAGAAGTCTTGGGCGTTGACCGGTCGGTCAAAGTGCTGTTCGAATCGTAAGAGGCTAAATTAGGAAAGCCTAGTTCGGGTTGCATTAAAATATGGAAAAATGTTCTAAAATCATCTTTTAATATAATTAAGTGAACTGTGAAATCAATTTTGGAAAATGAGTTTTGGAAGTGTGACATTTTGGCTAGTGACCAAAATGTAATTTTTGAAAGTTTGGTGGCTGTTTTATAAAGGGTTGAAACTTTGAATCTTTAAGGAGCTATTTACCCAAAAGGAGTTTCTCCAGATTTTTCTAAGATATTTTGAGTTATAATTCTGATTTTTAAAGTAAAACAAAAGGAGGGAAATCTCATTTAGTCATTTTCATAACTAACTCTCTATTTTCTTCCTCTCTTTTTCTCTCAACCCAAACACTCCATTTCCAGAGATTTGTTTCTGATTTTCTCACCTAAAATCCTCCTTTCAACTCTCATTTAATTCCTAATCATTGCATCTTCAAAACCTCTTCAATTGCTACAAGTTTCATCAAGGTTTTTCATTCCAAAAAGAGGAGAAACTCAAGTTTGGAGGTAAGAACGTCCTTCTCCTCTGAACTTCAAGTTCTTTACTGAAATTCCTAAGTTTTCAATCCTAAATTGATGTTTAATTTAAGGCTTTTAAGTTGATTTATGGATCTTGGCTATTTATGCAAGATTTTGATGATTTCACATGATTTTCGTTAGATCTGTTAGATCTGTGATTTGAGAGGTGTTTTTGATGTTAAATGATCTCTAAATTGATAAGGAAATGAGTTTTGATTGATGCGAACCCGGATAGGTTGAGTTTCCTAAGTTTAGCTTGTGTTTTAAGGTAGTTTTTGAGGTGATCTTGGTGATCTGATGTTGCTGGAGGTATAAGGATGTTTGTAGGTTGTTTTTAGATGTTTAATGATGTTAATGGAAGTGTGGATTTGCTGGTTTATGGCTGGGCTTTGTTTAGAAGTGTTTTGGATGCATTTTCGGTTGTGTTTGGTGGCCGAAAATGGAGGTTATGTGAGAGCAGCGAGTTTAGGTGCTTTCATTGAAGCAATTAATGCATGATGATGCATTAATCCTCTGCTTTAATGTGTTGAAACAGGGGAGGCATCCTTGGATCCAAGAGTTGTTGATCCGGAGGCTTGATTTGGTGCTTTGGCTTGAAGCAAAGTGGAAATTGGTGAGTGCATTTGTGAAAATGGATTATCAACTTTAAAACCAAGGTTCGAAGGTTTTGGGAGCTTAGTTTAAGTCTAAACAACTTTGCTAAGCTCAAGTGTAAGTTTTCGGATTTACTCTCTAGTGGTGGCCATGATTTGATGTGATGCAAAATGTTGATTTGCATGTTTTAATTACTGTTTTGAAAGCATGTTTTAGCATGGTATTTGCTGATGTTATAAGCCATATGTTGAAGGTAACTCTAGGTAGGAGTTCCTTGATTTTATACATTGAAATGATGTGGTTTAATGCTTTGAAATGCATGATGAATATGGCTTGGTTTAATGCTTTAAAACAGTGGATTATATGATGTAAAAGATGTATATTGGCAAGTGATGATTTTTAAAAGTGAAGGTCACTAAGGTGGTTAAAAGTCCTTGAGTGAGCCTTGTTACTTAAGAACATCAAGGTGGTTAAAAGTCCTTGGATGGTTCTTGTTGCGGACACTAAGGTGGTTAAAAGTCCTTAGGTGCTCCTTTCCAAGGTGTTTAAAAGTCCTTGGGGTAATTCAAGCATTGGACACAAAGGTGGTTAAAAGTCCTTGTGTGGTCCTCATCCATGGTGTTTAAAAGTCCATGGCCAAGGTGTTTAAAAGTCCTTGGGGCCAAGGTGTTTAAAAGTCCTTGGGGAAAGTTGTTGAACTTGTTTTATGAAATGAAATGTATCACTTGAGCCAATATGACATGTTAAGTATATTGTGAAGCATGAGATGCTTGTTTTAATGATTATGTTGAAGCATGAGATGCTTGTTTAAATGTATTTTGAAGCATGGAATTGCTTGTCTTAAAGTATGCTTTTGAGCATGTGCAAAGGTTAATTATAAGCATGTTTTGTAAATGTTTACATTGCATTATTGAATGGTTTTTAAAGAGCACTCCTCACTAAGCTTTTGCTTACGCTCTCTCGTTTTCTTAATTCAATAATGCAGAGCATTAGAGTACCTTGAGGGGCAGCAAGAAAGGGCAAGCAATCAAGTTCAAGTAAAGCTCAATGTATGAAGGTTTTATAGGTACTTTTAGCTTTTGGGGTGATTTGGCAATGGGGGACCTATGAGTGTGTTTTTGGGAGATGTTGGAACCCCCCTAAGTATGTTAAATGTTGATTTGAATTGCTGGATTTGGATTGGATCCTTAATTGCTTGGCTATGAAGGTTTATGCATGAATGGTTAGCTAAGTAGGAAGCATGCCATTAAAATTGGGGTTTTTCATATGTGATGGTTATATGTTGAATTAGTGATGCATTTATGGTCCCTGCATGTTGTATATCTATGTGGTATGATTTGGTGTTGTTAATTTGAAGTTTGCTGCATGTATGATGATGATTTTGAGTTGAAATCAGGCAGGGGTATCGGTACTCGGGCTTGCGTATCGATACGCCTGAGCCAAATATGCACATTTCTGCCCAGGCGTATCGGTACGGTTGTTTGGGTATCGATACCGTATGAATGCTGTATCGAAACGTGGGGAACGCGTATCGATACCGTCTTTGAAGTTTGGTTACTGCCTTCCCCGCGTATCGATACGACACTAGGCGTATCGATACCAGACCGTTAATTCGGTTGAAAGTATCTTTTTATGTTTTGTTTTGTTTACGTTTTGGTCCTGAATCTTGTTTGTTCAATTAAATGAGTTTGGGAAGTCCTCTTGAGCTGAAATTTCGCAGGGAAGCATGAAACCTGACTAATTTCAAGATGGTAACTTTAATTTGGACTAAGTCCTCATATTTATCAGAATTTACAATTTGGTCCCTAAAGTTGTAATTTGTTCAATTGGGTCCCTGTTTGATCTCTGATGTTTGTGATCCTTGAATATGTTGTTTGTGTGATTACAACTAGGGTTAATGTGCATCTAGATAAGATTAAAAAGAAAAAAAAAGGGTCGTTAATCAAGGTTGACTTTCGGGTTGACTTTGGTTTTCCCCGTGTGACTTTCTTAATTCGGGTCAACCGTCTAGACCGGGTTAAGGGGGTTACAGAACTTTTGCATGTGAAGACTTTCTTGGCAACATCTTCATTGAGGCCACAAAGAAGAGTGTGCATCGCCTTTGCGTTTAGCTTGACCTTAGTGTCATTTGCACTCCTTTGCTTCTTCTTCTTCTTCTTAGGAGCTTCCAAGTAACCATCTTCGAAGATTTCCCAAATCTCAAAATCAAGAGATTTGATGAAATACTTCATGACATTGCTCAAATTGAAGTATGCTTCTCCTTTAAAAAGCGAAGGACATGAGATAAAGCGGCCTTCTTAAAATCTTGCCATTTTCTTGAACGGTATAATTCGAGCAAATGATCTTTACTCCCAGATGTTAGTCCTTCGATGGAGACGAGGCTCTGGTTCCAATTTTTAGACTTGTAGCACGCTCGAATCGATCACCTAAATCCCGTCAAAAGGGTTGTTATTGATCCTTGGTTGAATTGACTAAAACCGATATAAAAATGGACAATTTGCACGATTATTTTAGAGTGGTTCGACTATCCAACCGAGTCTACATCCACTACCTTAGCACACCACTAAGGATTTCTCAATTCATTATAAATTCTTCCCCTTTTCTAGGCTAAGGAGGTAACCCTTACAACCCTATCTTTTAATGGCTAAGATAGAACCACTCTAGTTTTTCACTAAGACTAAATTAGAACCTCTCTTTTTACAAGGGATTTGTTTGGTAAACTAAATACCTCACAAGGTGGGTGTTTACACAATTTAAGCTCACAAGAAAGAGTGAAAGATTTACAATTTAAGCACTCTCTTAAACTATATACAAGAGAAATGAAGAAATGTGATTTAGACTCAAATTCTCTTGATCATCTTGCTTGGATATTTTCTCTAACAATCTTCAAGTGTTCCAGCCTTTATAATATAGTTAGGAATGAGCATGTGGCCGTTGGTGACCGCTGGGATGATTTGGAGCCGTTGGGGCTGATTCTCATACATATTTACCCAATCTGGTGCAAGGTGCATTGATACACGGGTACCTGTATTGATATGGTTCCTTTGGGAAAGAGCCGCTGTGCATCCCTCTGCTGATGCGTATAGATATGCTTCTAAGTGTGTCGATATGGTATGCACTTTAAAAATTCGTTAGGAGGTAGCCGTTGGGTGGTTGGAAATAGTCGTTGTAATTAATACATAAGGTATATGTACGTTGCATAGCGTATCGATACGATCCTACTCCGTATCGATATGGACAAGCTGTATCACTACGGGTTTTGGCTACTGGAATTTTCCTGTCGTTAAAAGTCTAAAGTGTATCAATATGTTGTATACCGTATCGGTACGATGGCTTGAAAAACAAATGTTAGGTTACTTAAAAGACATTTTAAATCATTCCAAAGCCTTGTAAAATTCATCAGACATATTTTCAAGTTGTTTGGACTTATTAACATTTTGAAACCTTTTCAATTTAGTCTAAAACAATTTTTCTATGATTATATCAAAACAAACATCTCAACAATCTCTCCCTTTTTGATATAGTAAAACCAACTTGAAAATTTGTTTGTGATTCTCTCACTTGGTATTTAAAAATTTGAATAAGAGTTTTTAAAATTTAGAGTAGTTAAAGCTCCCCCTTATTTACTTGAAAAATCAATTTTTTAAACCATTTCTTCCCCTTTTTGTTATATCAAAAAGAAATTTTTGAAAACATTAAGTTCAAAATAACAAAGGAGGTAAGATAAAATTTTGACAAAACTAAAAAATATTGGTTTGAAAATGGCTACCCCTTACTCAAGCATCAATTTGAGGCTTAAAATTATCCAAGAGTTTAAAACAAAAATTAGATAACCAAAGAAAAAAAATAAAAGCTTTAAGCTAAGAGGTTACCCAATTTCTTCACTTATGTGACTAGAGCATTTCCATGTCTTTGCATTTCTTCCCATTGCTCTAACACATCTACAAAAGACATTTACTTGATAGGACAAGTATGCAATGAATGACCATGGTAATGGTAATGTGAGCATTTTGCCAGTATGTGACAAGATGAATTATTAAAAAAGATTTCTTTTTCTTTTGTTAAGCGTTCAAGCTTAACTTTCAAATCAAGATTTTTTTTTCTAAAACCCCATTGCTTGTTTTTGAAAACTCTAAATCAGTTCTTAAACTTTCATTTTGGATTTCAAAATTAAATTTTGTTTTCAAAAGAAAATCATTTTCAAATTCAAGTTTTGAAATCATTTTCTTAAATTCGGAATTCTTGGTCTCAAATTCCAAAAACAATTCATCGAAAGCATCTTGTAACTCGTCAAATGTATATGAATTTAATTCACTTGAGTTAGAAGATACCTCAGGCTCATCGAGAGCCAAAATACCATCCCCCTTAGGTGTTGAGATGTGGTTTGCACAAGATGAAGCGCCACCTTTCTTTTTCACTTCTTGTTTCCATAAAGCTTCTCAAGTTTCTCCCAATTATCTTTTGACTTTTGCATGTGAAGACTTTCTTGGAAACATCTTCATTGAGGCCACAAAGAAGAGTGTGCATCGCCTTTGCGTTTAGCTTGACCTTCGTGTCATTTGCACTCCTTTGCTTCTTCTTCTTCTTCTTCTTAGGAGCTTCCATGTAACCATTTTCGATGATATCTCAAATCTCAAAATTAAGAGATTTGATGAAATACTTCATTACATTGGTCTATTTGAAGTATGTTTCTCCTTTGAAGAGCGAAGGACACGAGATAAAGCGACCGTCTTAAAATCTTGCCATTTTCTTGAATGGTAGAGTTCGAGCAAATGATCTTTACTCTCAGATGTTAGTCCTTCGATGCAGACGAGTCTCTGCACTAATTGTTAGAGTTGTAGCACGCTCGAACCGATCACTGAAATCCCTTCAAGAGGGTTGTTTTTTTATCCTTGGTTGAATTGGCTAAACCGATATAAAGATGGACAATTTGCATGATGATTTTAGAGTGGTTCGACTATCCAAATGAGTCTACATCCACTACCTTAGCACACCACTTAGGATTTCCCAATTCACTATGAATTCTTCCTCTTTTCTAGGCTAAGGAGGTAACCCTTACAACCCTATCTTTTAATGGCTAAGATAGAACCACTCTAGTTTTTCACTAAGGCTAAACTAGAACCTCTCCTTTTACAATGGATTTGTTTGGTAAACTAAATACCTCACAAGGTGGGTGTTTACACAATTTAAGCTCACGAGAAAGAGTGAAAGATTTACAATTTAAGCACTCTCTTAAACTATATACAAGAGAAATGAAATTTTTTGATTTAGACTCAAATTCTATTAACCATCTTGTTTGGATATATTCTCTAACCATTTTCAAGTGTTCCAACCTTTATAATACAGTTAGGAATGAGCTTGTTGTTGTTGGTGACCGTTGGGGATGATTTGGAGCCGTTTGGGCTTATTCCCACACATATTTTCCAAATCTAGTGTACGGTGTATCTATACACGGGGTACCCTTATTGATACGGTTCCTTTGGGAAAGAGTCGTTGTGCATCCCTCAGCTGATGCGTATCGATATGCTTCTGAGCGTGTCGGTACGGCCTGCACTTTAAAAATCCGTTGGGAGGTAGCCGTTGGGGTGGTTGGAATTAGTCGTTGTAATTAAAACACGATGTGTTTGTACGCTTCATAGCGTATCGATACAATCCTACTCCTTACCAATACGGAAAAGCCGTATCGGTACGAGTTTTGGCTACTGGAATTTTCCTGTAGCTGAAACCCTAAAGCTTATTGATATAGTGTATACCGTATCGGTACGGTGGCTTGAAAAACAAAGGTTTAGCTACTTTACAGACATTTTAAATCATTCCAAAGCCTTGTAAAATTCATCAAACATATTTTTCAAGTTGATTGGGCTTATTACATTTTGAAACCTTTTCAATTTAGTCCAAAACAAATTTTCTATTATTATATCAAAACAAACATCTCAAAAAGGTCATATTGTCAAAGACACACTTATTTGGGATGGTAACAAAAATGGTGATTATTTAGTTAAATCATGATACTTCCTTCTTTCTAAGCATCTTGTCCTGGATGAAGCGCCAAGAAGTAGTGATGACATTTCTCATAATCATTTTTTACGGTGGGAATGCTGGAAACTAAAAGTACCGCCTAAGATCCACACCTTATTATGGAAACTCTGTCTCAATATTCTTCCAACAAAAGGCAATATTCTTGCTCGTTTCCATAGGTCCATTCTCTTCCATGCAAAATGCCCAAGGCGTGGTTGTGAAATTGAAAGTGTCGAGCACCTCATTTTTTTCTATCATTTTGCCCAAGCTGTTTGGAGAGCCTCTTGTTTTAGCTACACTCATGATATCAAAGGCTTCCTTGGTATTGGTAAATGGTAGGAAAAATCCTCAACCTACGTAGCTCTGGAAAAGGCTTCGAAGAGTGTGAGATGATTGCCATTCTGTGTTGGACCCATTGGAAGTCTAGGAATAATTTTGTTTTCTCTGGTTATGTTGATTCTCCAGTAGAGGTGTGGAAACTTGCTGAATGCTTTTTCCTTAAATTTGTGGAAGCCAGTCGTGTTGTCTGCATTGAGCCTTCCTATTCTGGTAATAGAGAGGACGTTCAATCGTCCCCACCAGAAAACAGTTTTGTAAAGGTGAACTGTGATGCCTCCTTCTTAAAAGGGTATGGACATGCATGAATTGCTGCTATTGCTCGTGATCCGACAGGTTCCATTTGTTGAGGTACATCCTCTTTGTTCCACCAGCCTATATTGATGTTGCCGAACTCCAAGCTTTGGGAATTGTAATCAACCTGGCAGCAAAGATAGGCTTTCCTATGGTCACCCTTGAATCGAATAATATGGGCATTATTAACCACTTAAAGACTGGGTCCTTCTCAGTTTGGGAGACGACGACTATTTAGAAGGATATTCTTTGGTTGTCCTCTTCTTTTTCTGTTTGTCTTTTCACTTATGTCCCTTAGCATTGTAATAAGGTTGCCGATTGGATTGCCAAGAGAACTCGACTGAACTCTGGCTCTTTTGAATGGCCCTTTTCTGTACCTCGTGGCCCGAGGGAACTTTTGTAACCTTTTCCTTTAATGATGATCTTTTTATTGTAAAAATGTAACTTAACAAGGCACACGTTTGGTATTAAAACAAGATCAAAGGCACATGTCTTCTCTCCTTTTCTAGGCACATATTTGGTATTAAAACAAGATCAAAGCACATATCTTCTCTCTTTTTCTAGTGAAAGATTAAAAATTAGTGGTTGTTGATTTCTAGGAGAGGTATCATTTTATATTTATCTGCCAACTCAATTGTTATATTTTTTTATAAATCTACTTAATTATTAAAATTTGATTTCATTCTATTAAAAAATTTGATTGAAAAATGGGAGACTTACCTAGTGCCTCATTAAAAACCTCCCTAAATCTAAATGGAGAAAAAGAGTACAGCCGATAGTCTTAAAAAGTCTCTAATATCTGAAACAACAACCTAAAATAGGGGAACAAAACTGAACAACAAGAGTACATTTAAGCAATAAAAACCAAACAATACTACTTAACACATCCACTCCGATCAAGCCAATCACTTTGCATCACACTGAGATAGATCAAGATCATCTTGGTTGCACAAGCGTGACAACAACCACTGGTGGATGCACAAACCGAGTGACATCAAAACAATTCGAGTTCACAACCTTGGTCATACCATCCACCACACGATTCCCATCACGTTTCACATGCACAAATTGTAGCGACCATGAAAGTTTACTCCAATCTACAATGTGCACTAGGATCGACAGAAATACCCTATCACCCTGAAAAATAAGACATATAGCATCCATGCAGTCTGATTCTATAATGATGCGGTGATACCCACTCTCCCACGCACATTGCAATCCAAGAAATATACCCCACAGCTCTGTTTCAATTATCGAGCAGGCTCCCAAGCCTTTGTTGTACCCAAGTAACCAATGGCCAATATGATCCCTAATTACTCCCCACACACGCATGCGCGTCATCAGATCCCCATTGTGCCCCGTCCAAATTAACCTTTACTCGGCCCTATGGAGGAGGCATCCATGATACTGAGATGACATGCCCTATAGCGATAGGTCTCAGCTGCGCATCACCCTGACAGAAACCAGCTCGAGTTAAATGAACCAGGCACACACTCGCTAGGATAGATTCTTGAAACTCGGTGGGTGAATCAAAAGCGATTGCATTTCGGTTCAACCATAAATTCCATACAATCGGGCCAAACATAAGATCCTAATCGCTACCACCAAATGGAATGATATCTTGTTGCACCAAATTCATTGCAATCCAATCCTTAATGTCCATACTCAAGAATTGGTTCAATTTGTCTGGCTTAACCAAAGCACACTACGTCGAAAATGTATGAGAGCAAGTACACAACACGTAAGCAATATCCTCACAAACACCATCACAGACTGGACACTGAGCAGTAATCGAGAGATGTCTACGTGCCCTTTCCCCATTAGTCATCAACCTCCCTACGCTAGCAAGCCATAAGAAAATCTTCACCCTTTGAGCACCCCTAAATCTTTGAATTAGTGCCATACAGGGTGTTCCATTCAAACTTGTGACGTTGTACGCAAGTTGAAGGCCGACTTTACACTAAATCTTCAATCCCTTATTGGCTTCCAACCCATAATCACATCACCAAGCTAAGGATTCAGACATTTGATAGCGTACATGCGTAATAACACATTGAGCGGCAGCAACGGTTCCAATATCTCCCAATTCCACTCACCATTATTGGTTACAAATTGTGCAACAGTCTCATCCCCAAGTATGAGAGCACGATCGGCAGCTACAAAATTGATTAGCGGACCATGATCCAGAACCCAAGGATCACACCTGAAGTGTAAATCCCTCCCATGACCATCAGACCACACAATATTCTCTCTAACATAATCCCAAACAACCCTCATACCTTTCCATAGACGCGAACAACTAGCAACAGACGATACATGTCCGCGTAAACCCTAAGGTACTTCATCTACTCGACAGGATTTTCTAATGAACTCCTGACTCTCTCGATGTCTAGAAATTAATAACTTTGTAATTAAGGTTATGCATGTCTGCATAAACCCTAATTACTCTATTATTTGTTTAAGAATTCCCTTTAGTCGTTGAAACTTGTTACCTCTCTAAAAGTATTATTTTTAATGACAATTTTACAACACTCTTGCTTGTTTTCAGGTGCATTTAGTTGCATTAGGTTGTTAGGATCATGCATTTGCATACGAAATTAAGTTTTCTGTCTATGCTAGGGTGAAGGGTTATTTTGTGGTTATTTTGCAAGTTTGGCATAGGATTTGGCGCAGGAAAGCAACACAGTTAAGATTTCTAGTTAGGATTGCCAAGAAGAATGCCAAGTGTGTTGGCACAGAAGGACTAGATGGTGCCAAGCACTTGTTGGCAGAGAAGTGCACTTGATGACATGCCAAGAGATTGTTGAACCTAAAAAAAAATAGGAAATGATCATGTGTCTAAAAGATCGTGAATGGATCAACTTCCAAAAAAAATAGTGGATAAGGTGGTGCAAGGTGATGTTCGCAAAGTTGTGCCAAGCTTGGATGCCAAGGCCACATCGGCATGATGACGTCAGCCCTACCCTGATAAGCTATCACACTGAGCTGATAAGATATTAAAATGATTGGATAGAGCTCTATCTCTTATCCCTTGATCATTTCAAATTCAAATGCAAAGGCTTATCTCATCCTTTCTCATACACACCTATATAAAGACCAACCGATTAAGCAATTGGGGGGAGCGAAGTGAAGACTTAGAGTGAGGTGTTGGAGAGCTCGGCGAGTGACGACCGACTGCACCGAGGAAGGGTGGTTCAACCTCTTGGCCGAGAGCCTAGCGTGGAGGGCTGCATCGAGAGACCCCTCTGCCTATTCCCTTGGCCCAAGTTGTTTATCTTCAGTTTTTTTATGGTGATGTTTTTGAAAACGATTATGGTTGTGTTGGTTAATCTCCTCACCATTAACTAATTTTCATAGTTGGTGGGGGTGTTTTGGATTGAGTATTGGCTTTATGTCTTAGTTCTTTTATAGTAATTTTGTTTTTGGAAAAAAATTCTATTTGGCATACTCTAATTTTTCCTACACACTCTGCCAAGCGAGAGCTGACATAGTACACCTATTGCCTCCCAATATCTTAACAGACTTGGGTTGCCGACGATTAAATTGGTTTTACTTCATTTTACTTCATTTTCTTTAGTTTCTAAAACAACTCCAAAATAAATCATCTTTTTCCCAAGACAAGTAAACCATCAAAGCAATCAACTTCAAAGTCAATCTCCGTGGGATTGATAACTCAGCTCACCAAGTTGTATTACTTGCAGACCGTGTATACCTGCACACAAAAGACTCTTGGCATAACTTGCCCAAAACTATATAATTTACACCTTTTGCCAGCATTACTTTACACATCTCCCTAAAGAGTTTACAAGTTTTTGGCGTCGTTGCTGGGGATTGCAACGGAGTTTATTGTTTTGATTTTTACTTGTCTTTGTTTTAGTTAATGATTATTTTCCTTTTATTATTTATTTTTCTAACATTATTTTTAGTTTCATTTATTTTAGGTACTCTTAGGAACATAGAAGATCGGAGAATAAGCACTAGAGACCATATTAGAGCTTACAACCGATGGCATAACCAGCAAACTTTTCCATGGTATGATCAAGGAGCTAAAATTTTTGCTTACGATAATGACAATGCTGCTGCAACACATATGTCATGGCAAAACAATCTTCAACATCAGTTGAGCTACTCGTATGATGATCGAATAGACTTTTATGATGATTACAACTTTGCTGATACAACGCACATATCTTGGCAAGAGAACTAACGCTCCATGGAGGCTATGACAGCTAGGATGGATGCTCATCATCAAGAGATTGAAGAAACATGCAGAAAAGTTGAAAATCATAAAAAATGATTTTGAACATCCTAAACAGCGTGCCAAGTGATACAGAGGATACTTGGAAAAAAAAGGGAAAGAAAAATGCCAATTTGTTTCTCCCTAGAGTGGCAAACAAGTCGAGAACAAAACACATGCCAAGCAGCCAATTATTTGCCAGGAAGAGAAATCAACGCCAGCGGGTGAACCCATAGAAGTAGAGAAAGAAGAGGCAGATGTTGATGATGCCAGACCACTATCTGATGCCGGACCACTATCCGATGTCAGACAGCAGTCAGATGCCAACACCATTGCGACAAAACTAGTGGAGCCACCATTTGCCAACCCTACGTCGGTAAGACAAGAAGGTATTAATGTTGACATTTTTAACGCTCTTTAATGTATAGATGAGATTGAATGCCATGTGGTTGAGCCAATGGAGTCCATTTTGGATGAGAACCTGACATTGAATTTCCAAGGAATGAAAGTTGATGCTATAAAATAAAAGTGCGATGGCAAAGCATTGAATTTCCAAGGAATGAAAGCTGATGCAAGAAGTTGACGAATAACCCCAAACTGATCAAGAGAGTTATCTGTAAATAAAATCATGTCATCGGTGAAGAAAGGGTATAAAATACTCAAACTACGCAAAGAAGTACGAAATGGTCGCCAATGTTTAACATTCACCTCCGATTGGATGGTTTGTGCTAATCTTTCCATACATTGTACGAAAACATAAGGAGAGAGCAGATCCTGTAACCCCCTCGACCCGGCTTAGACGCCTGACTGAATCAAGTGAGCCACATTAGGTTTGTCGAAGCAAACTGGAAAGAATTAACTCGAAACACGTCCATTTTCCCCTTTATCTTGTCTAGATGAAAATTATTAACCTATCATGAACATGCTGGTAGCAGTTCAAATCTCACTCAAATCAAACATCAATAGGGGATTCAATTGCAATCACGAACATTAAGGGACCAAATTGCAAATCTGGAAAATTATAAAGACTTAGCCCAATTTTAAGTTACAAATCCTCAATTAATCAAGTTACACGCTTCCATTCCAAATTGCAGCTCTAAACGACCATCTGAACTCATTTAATTGCATGCATAACAATCAGGGACCAAAACAGAAGAATCTAAAACCATTTTTTATCCAAAATAACAAACATAACTACCAGACGTATAGGTACAGCTCCAAAGTGTATAGGTACACAGGAGAGTATCGATACATTCCCTGGGCTTATCGATACGTGGGTTAAAAACCATTTTTCCAAAATTCTAGTAGCTCAAATTTGTATAGATGCACCTCTACTCGTATCGATACACCTGGCCAAAATACACTTACCCATATCGATACACCTTTACCCGTATCGATACACCTGGCCAAAATACACTTACCCGTATCGATACACATGGGCCTGAAATTACCCAATTTGCTGGTTTTTCATGCTTTCAAGGTTTCAAACTCATACCAACTTTCCTTAAACATAATTACGTACATATTAGAGACCAAACCATGCCAATCCAACACAAAATTATCACCAAGAAACAACATCATGCTTCAAAGGAAATCTAGAGGCATGCTTCCTGGAAAATAAACCAACCAACATCTAAAACATTAGTCCCAAGCAAAATCAACTTGTTAAGGCCATTTACAATCTCAAAACAACAACATAGACTTGCTCAATATGGAGTTTAACATAAAAACCTCCCAAATTAACGGTGAACCACATTGCCTTTATTACTACTAATCTAGTTTGGAAACCATACTTTCAAATATCAAGTCATTGGATTTCGCCCTTGCTTGCTGCCTCCGACCTTTAAATTCACTGCATTGATGGAAAAAGATAGTGTAAGCAAGCTAGGCTTAGGGAGGAGTGCTAAAAAAACAAACGCCATCAATGCAATTTAAAACCAATTTCTCAAACCCATTGAAACCACCATTTAAAACCACTTGTAAAACATTATGACTTGAAAATCATGCACTTAAAACTTTCCAAAACCAGCATATTAAACCATATGCATCATGTATCATGGATAAACAACAAATCTCATCGCTAAACCTCAATTTAAGCTTTCCCATGCATAACACCCATATGCAAGGCTTAAAGAGAAAACATGTATAAATCAACATTATACAACAACATTATCAACATGATACATTAACAATTATATTGGCTTACAAGTGATCACAAACCAAGTTCCAATTCCAAAACACTAACATCGGATACACAGATTAAACAAGTGTTCTCCCAAAACTTCATACATTCTCATCGGCATCTCAAGGTTCACACACATGAGTTTCCCCTCAACCGTTGTGACACCTGTGGTGGAGTATTTGGTACCTCACAATCCCTTGACACCACTCATCGGTAGATGTATAACCCACTAACGGGAGTATTCGGTACCTCACAACCCTACGACCGCTAGGGTACTTGGATGGAGTATTCGGTACAATCTCAACCCCTCAACATTCAATGCGCCTTATTTATAGTGCACTATCAATCCTATGGCCGACCAACTATATCTGATAACATTTTAAACCACAACCCTTGTCAATATAATTCATTTCATATGCATCAACACACATCCATTTTCTCAAAGCAATAATCATACTTCAAACACAAGTATAAAACACATACTTACATGGATCACTTACCACGTGCATTCATCGTCATTTCATAATTAAAAACAATATATTTCATACTTTAAATCATGCATAAACAGTAGGTATCACGAAATCAAGGCCAAGTGCATAAATCACCTCATAAAAGCACGACCGAGAGAGAAAATCCACTTATACTTACTTCCGAACTTAGACTAGCGTTTCAAGCTCAATCTAAGTTCCCAAAATCACCTTCAAACCTTTTTAAAGCTGTAGGTTTCATTCTCACTCACCGACAATGCAAAGCACCATTCATTGATGCGAATTCAAGCGTCCGAAGCCTTCAAAGCTTCACTGATAGCTACGGAATCAACCTTCCTTGTTTTAACCATACAAAAACAGAGAGTACAATGCATCATAATGAATTCCTAAACCCAGCAATAACAATCCTTAGCAAACCTCAACAAACACAAGCCGAAACTCTTCCACAATAACCGAAATCAACCTCAAACTCAAGGTAATCAAAGCCCAGCCACAAACTCTCAAATCTAACATCTAATAAACAACAAATAACATCAAAAATTCATATAATAACAACCTTATACCTCCAGCATACATAAAACCACCACAACTCCTTAAAAACTCATCACTAGAAATATAGATAATTAGAGATTCACCTAGTTTCGGGATTCTAATGTTAAAACCAAATTATTAACATTATAAAAAAATCATAATCGTGTTCTAATCTGATCAAGAACCCGACAAAACAGATCCAAAACTAACCTCAAACAATTTCACCAATTAAATCTCAATTAAACCAAATTTCCATAATTAAATCATCAAAACTCATCAGAAAACATATATAAAGGATCAAGAACTTGAGAATTTTAGTAAAGAACCATTCATTAAAGGAGAATAACGAGCCTCATCCTCAATGATTGAAATCCCTCTCAATTCGATGATTTACTTCTTGAGAAACAAAGGAAATTAATGAGATTTTGTAGAAACAAGTTAGGAAATCTATTAGGAATCATTAGTTTAAGAAAACAAGATCATTACCTCAAATCTTTGCTGGAAAATAAGTGTTTGGCTGAAAAGATTTTGAAAGAAAAGTTTGGAGAATAGAAAATCATGTCAAATTGTTTTTTTCATGTGAAAATAACTACCTTTCATTAATTAATTCCTTTTAAGCATTTAATTAAAACACTTTAAAAACTAACCCAATTGAGAGAAAAATCGGATAAAACACTTAGGTATATTAGCTCCTAAAAGATTCAAAGTTTTGACACTTTTACAAAACAGCCACTAAAATAGTTTTACACTTTTACATTTTGGTCACTAGCCCCAAAATGTCAAATTTCCAAACTCATTTTCCAAAATTGATTTCACCAAATTCATTAACATATTAAATAAGCATTTTAGAACATTTTCCCATATTTTTATCATTTCCAAAAATATTTATTCCAATTTAAATCCCGAAACTAACTCGAATCACTAACCCAGTTCTCCCAAACCGTCTAATCTTTTCTGGTTGACGTCTATGCCCAAAATTGAGGCATTACATATCCCCTTGATGTATCCATCGGGGTGGTTTAAAACTGTCAGATACAGAACCATTCCACATAATTTGCATAGACACCGAAAACACACAACGCATTATGAAGCTCATGAGACCTTTAGGCACCCTATATCAGTCAATGTATCTTTAATAAATGATCACTCAAGACGACCATAAGCTTTCTCAAGATCAAGCTTGATCGCCATCCAACCTTTACGTCCCTTTTTCTTACGCATAGAATGGATAATGTCATGAATCATAACAATGTTATCAACAATAAACCGACATAGAACGAAACTAGTTTGATTTTGTGATGCCCAAGATGGAAGAAAAGGCTTCACACGATTAAAAATCACTTTTGTCGGAATTTTATACACCATGGTACAAAAGGTTGATAGGTCAAAATTGTGTGATTAGCTCCGGTAACGGGACCTTGGGCAATAAACCCAACAGAGTGTGAGTCCAAGTTGTTGGCACCGGTTCCCCGCAAAGATCGAACATATCACCTTGCATACTTCAGGACCAATAATGGACCAATTCTTTTGGAAGAATAATGCAGGTAAACCATCAGCACCCGCTGCTTTTAGAGGTCTCATATCTCGTAGAGCTTGAGCAATATCCTCATCCGTAACAGCATACGACATGGAATCCATCTCTTGCATCGAGACCGGTGGAAATAGCCCCCAGATTTCATACGTCATAGAAGGGCACCCAGAGCTAGTAAGGAGCGACGCAAAGAACCCGGTTGCATGATCATATAGCTCCTCCCCATCTAAAATCCAATTACCATTCGAGTCCTTCAGGGCTGAAATGAAATTATGTCACCGACGAGCAAGGGTAGAGGCATGAAAATATTTCGTGTTTCGATCCCCACTAACAATCCAGTTCGAACAAGCCTTCTGTCTCCAAAGGCTTTCCTCTTGATTTAACATTATCTCCAATTCCAATTGAAGTTCCTGACCCAAACGAACAAGAGAATCAGAATGACAATTCTGCAAAGCTCTATCAATCCCTCTAAGTCGCGCTAGAAGTTGACGTTTTTGCTGCCCAATCTGACCAAAAACAGCTCTATTCCAACTTTTCACTGTGGCCTGAAACTCGACGATATTAGAATCAACCCCAGCCCCATCAGTCCATACCGAACGGAGAAAATCCTAAAAGTGAGGGTGCTCTTGTCACGCACCAATAAATCAAAGCGGTCTATTATGACTCTCCTATTGAATACCATCCGCACAAAGAATGAGTGGCCTATGATTCGACCCCAGTTTATCCAGTTGCAAAACCACAGACTTCAGAAATAGTGATTCCCATTTGCTATTAACCAAGCGTCGATCTAATCTCTGATATAGCGACCCTTGAGACCAAGTAAAAGGAGGACCTTGAAACTTTCCATCGATCACGCCAGAGTTAAAAAGAAAGTCTACAAATAGATTGCTACCATTAACACCGCGATCCGAGCCTCCATGCCTCTCATCTGGTGCAAAATTACATTAAAATCACCGCAGACCACCCATGAAACATCATCCTCGGGATGTAAATCCAAAAGTTGGTTCTAGATCCTCTTACGAACAAGTTCTAGAGGACTGGCATACATTACTGTGAAGAAACACCACTCCTAGACAACCTCATCCTGAAATTTACCATGTATAAACTGATTAGAAACCTGAATAATCTCCATCTCTACCGATTCCTCCCAAAGAAGCCAAACACCCCCACTAAAACCATAAGGCACAACATGAAATGAATACGGAAAACCTAGTCTTGCTATAACCCCATAACCCTTGCCTAATTTTTGTCCATTCTTACTCTTTCTCAACGGATTGGATTCCAAAAAAGCATCGTTATGCTTGAACAAACTACCTGCCCCATGTGCAACACTAGTCACTTTCACTATCGTACCATGTTCTACCCCTCTTTCTTGCTCTAACACTACGATCGGTCCCTCAACATCCATAGAGAATGCATTTTCCTCTACCGGCGCATGATCCTCTAGAACAACAAATCTCGATCCCACATGACTAGCCTGGGAGGTACCCTTCATCGAACCAGCCCTCACATCATGGGACTGTCGCTTACGCCTATTATCAACTGTCATCCATGGTCCATAAAGGTCCGTACCAGTCGTATTCAAGGCAGGGCAATACCCAGGACTGCTCTTCCTAACCGATTCAGTAATACCCTCATCCATCTTGTCCCTATGTGTTGTACAAGAATCTTGTGAGTGCCCATAAACCCCACACAAGAAACAAACTTTTTGGAGACCCTTATACTCCAATTTTTCAATGAAATTATCAATTTCGATGCATGAGAGGAGCAGCTTATTCAAATCTACGATTATGGCCATTCGAGAAAATTTACCACGTTCACCAACCTTAGTATTGTAATCAATACGAACGACTTTCCCAATGACCCTTGTAATTTCCCGAAAAAATTTCTTAGAATAATACTGATACGGTAAACCTGGTAGCTTAACCCACACTATCACCTTAGACGGGTATTTTTCCGTAGTGAAAAATGATTGACTCTATGGTTTCACCATGAGATAAATCCCGTAGATAGTCCATGGCCCCTTGGTTAAAACTTGCGCATAGTCCCTAATGTATGCAAACCAGACCATGTAATCGATGAATGCGGGGCCGTGTACCGATACCTCTTCGGTACCGATACACTCCCAAACGTACCGGTACACTTTTTGGCTACTAGAATTCTGATGAAACAAGGGTACCAATACCCACCTTAGGCGTACTGATACGCCCTTCAAGGATTGTTTGTGTTCATCGTTTAAAACACGGGGTACCGATACTAGTTGAACGTGTATCGGTACAAGAACCTATAATTCATTTCTAGAGTTCGTAAATCACTTCCCATGCCTCTAAAACCCAAAGGCAAGACCCCAAAATGAACCTACAAGTTATGGAAGGTAGTTTAAGTGGTTACCTAACATTTTTAAGCCATTCTAACACCAATTTTAGAATTATCCATTTGAGAGGTCTCAAGCATTCCAACAACCAAAACATCAACCAAGAAACAAGGCAATCAAATTTATGATTTTCAGGAATAAAAGGAGGTAGTAGTGTACTAACCTTGATTCTAAGGCTGGCAAAGTAGCCTCCTAACAAGCCCCTCAAGCTTTCTTCTTCCCAAGCTCATTGGAAGATTTTCAACCTTTTTCACTACACAAGAAAGTTGTAAATGAGTTACAACTTGTAGAAGATAAAGAATCAAACTATACTTGCTATTAGGGATGGAAAAATGAGATTGAGACTCCTCTTAGAACACTTCCACAAAACCCCCCACAAAACCCACCATATCCAACCTCTACCAAACTTGATGAATCTTACCTCAAAATGTAGATCCTTAGCAGCTGATTACAAATCCCTTAACTAAAATTTTGAAATCCACACTTCTAAACTCAAAGATTGAACCTTTTATCTTTGGTGCTTGGAAGGAAGATGTGAATGGATGAAGAGAGAAGACAAGGAACAAGGTGATATCACCATGCCATTTTTTTACAGACCAAGACTAATGAGCTCCCTCCTTTATCTCTTTAAAAGAGGAAATTACCTTTTTACCCTCCTATCCACCTCCCAACTCATAGCTAAACCCAAATATTCAAGCCCAATAAGACCCTAAGGGCCAAAACTCACGACCCAAACATGAAGTCAACGTTTCGGTTTAAACCAACCCTCAAATTCTAAAATCCTATGCTTATATAGTTTAATGTACACAATTTATTTATCAAACTTTTTCCTATGGCTAAATACATGTCATTACTACGATTTTATAGAATAAACAACAAAATTTTACGTAAATTAAATTTTACGTGTGGCCTAATTGGGTGAAAAATTAACTAAATGAGAACACTAGGCAACAAACTTGCAAACCTCGAGGTTGAAATGCAGCACCTCTACCGCTAGGCCAATTCCTTCAATTGGCTAAGATTTTCTAACTTTCTATATTTAAATATGTTTTTTGTTCTTTTTTTCATTTAAAATTCCCCCAATCTTTCTCCACACCAATCCACGAACCTTTCGGGAATAACATGAAATGTTGCCCCTTGAAATCAATTACACTATCCACGAACCTTTTGAGAATGAACTCATCAGGGTTGTCCCAGATATCAGGATCTCACCCTATTGTCCAAACGTTCACTGCAATTCTAGTTTTGGGGAAGATATCATAATCTCCAATCTTTATATGGGATGTAGTTTCCCTTGGAATAAGAAGTGGATATGAAGGATGTAATCTGAGAGTTTATTTGATAATCATCTTTAAGTATTTAAGCTAACTAACATCATTTTCTATTATTTTCCTTTCTTCCCAACGAAAATTCTAATATCATTTTGTGCTTTATTTACCGATGTTGGTCCTTTCTAGTTCTACCATTGCCAGATCATGGTAATTGCACCAGTGTCTATTCCATCCAGCTAGGAATATATCATGACAAACATATATATATATATATACTCCATAAACAAACAAAATTAAAGGCATACAAAAGATGATTTAGCTAAAATGAAACAAGGAGAAGTTTGGTTATTTACTATAAGGATTGCCTTGATATGATCTTTAGTAAGATGAATGGAACTATTCTCTTTTTGATCTTTCTACATTCTCAGAAGTACATCGATTATGTTTTCTTTGTGCATGGTCGTTCCTGATTTGAGGTTATTATCAGAAACCCGCTGAAAAATCGCATCAAGTTCGTGAAAGGCGTTCTTAAGCCTTCTATGAAAACCAGTAAACTGATTTCCATGAATGGGTGGATTGGTGTGGAGAAAGATTAGGGGAATTTTGAATGAAAGAAAAGAACAAACAAAACCAGATTTAAATAAACAAAGTTAGCTAATCTAAACTAATTGAAGAGCTTGACTTAGTGGTAAGGTGTTGTAAATTAGCCTATAGGTTGCATGTTTGAAGCCCAGCATTATCATCTATTTATTTTTTCACCCAATCAGGTGACATGTGTCGCCATCTAATTGAGTGAAAAAATATTAAATAAAATAATTTAAAAATAGAGTAAATTTATCTAATCAGGTTGTGACATGTGTCATCAATTGATTGGTTGATTAATTTTATTTATTAAATTGAAATTAAGACCAAATTGATATAATAAGTAACTAACAAGGACCAAAAGTATAATTATATAAATTTTCTGTAACTGGCACGTCACCACTCCGTTAGATTTTAACGGTCGATGATCAGAATATGTAACCCCCTTAACCCGGCCTAGACGGTTGACCCGAATTAAGAAAGTCACACGGGGAAAACCAAAGTCAACCCGAAAGTCAACCTTGATTAACGACCCTTTTTTTTCTTTTTAATCTTGTCTAGATGCACATTAGCCCTAATTGTGATCACACAAACATCATACTCAAAGATCACAAACATCAGAGATCAAACAGGGACCCAATTGAACAAATTACAACTTTAGGGACCAAATTGTAATTTCTGAAAAAATATGAGGGTTTAATCCAAATTAAAGTTACCAACTTGAAATTAATCAGGTTTCATGCTTCACTGCCAAATTTCAGCTCAAACGGACATTCCAAACTCATACAATTGCACAAACAAGATTCAGGACCAAAATGCAAACAGTTCAAAACATTTAACTGCCAATGTCAGCCCCCAACGGTCACCCGTTCCGAAACAGGCAGAGCCCGTTTCGAAACACGGGGCCGTTCCGCAACGCGTATCGAAACACGGGTTGGCAGTAGCCAAACCGTTTCGGAACGATCTCTCCCGTTTCGGACGCCTGGGCTTGTTTAAGGCACCCGTTCCGAAACGGCAGGCACTGTTCCGAAACACCCTGCACAGATTGCCCCAAAATGCATACTTAAACATGCAATTAAACATCCAAACATGCTCCAATTACCACCAAACTTTACCGACATGCAATTCAACATATATGGGACATACTTGCATCAACAATTCAACAAAATATCAACATATAAGAAAAGCCCCAAATCTATAGGCATGCTTCCTACACAAGCAACCATTCAAGCATAAACTTCCAAATCAATCTCATAAAAGCCAAATACATGTTCCAACAACATCAACAACATAAAACCATTCTTGTCCGAACATATTCGAACACATAAACATCAACCCAAGAGATTCTACCCCCATTGCCTTTATTAACTATAGCTATTCACCGAGACATACATCTCAAATGGAGTCCTCCTTGAATCCCTTGCTTCTCGTTGTCCAAACTTCAAGAATCTGCATTGATGGACAAAAAAGAGCGTAAGCACATAATGCTTAGTGAGGAATGCTCAAAACCAAAACACCATCAATGCAGCGGGTTATAAAATCACTTTTAAAACAAACCCGATTGATAACCAAGCAAAGTTTGAAAACCCTTTTTCAACATCATGCTTAAATCTATGCATTGCTCATTCATGAAAACCAACCCTTAGCTTAGCAAGCTAAGAAAACCTTTTCAAAGCACAACTTGCAAAATCATCCATTTAACCATTCCATGCATAAACACCATATGCAAAGTTAAATTCAAAACCTTGGAAAACACTTCCATTCACATCATACCTTTCCCATGCTTGAATGTCATACCAAGCAAGAACCATTTAAAAACCATTTATCCAATCAATCCATCACATGCATTAAAAAAAGGCAACATATGAACCACAACATCATCATCACATGCCTTTTTAAACAAGTCTTAACAAGACTCCAATGCATTAAAGAGGTTTCATGCACTCATGCATCATTTACCAAATGATAATCAACACTTGTTCAACTTAACAAGCAAACATGCATTCACAAGCATTAACCACTTTTCATGCAACCATGCATCTTTTCAAGCATCTCATGCTTCATTATAACAAGAACATTATATTGGCTTCCAAGTGATCAACCACATCCACTTTTCAACTCAACACCCAATCGGATACGCGGATCACAAGCGTTGTCCCCCACGCTTCATACACACTACCAATCCAAGGTCTCCAAATGGACTTTTAAACACCATTTGACCTCACCATCCTAAGGTTCCCATGTATGGACTTTTAAACACCATACAACCTTAGCTTTTCCCGAGGTTCCCATGTATGGACTTTTAAACACCATACAACTTCAACTTTTCCCGAGGTTCCCATGTATGGACTTTCAAACACCATACAACCTCAACTTTTCCCAAGGTTCCCATGTATGGACTTTTAAACACCATACAACCTTGACATGCACAAGGTTCCCATGTATGGACTTTCAAACACCATACAACCTTTGCATCACCGATTGGTAGTTGTATAACATCACTAACGAGATCCGGGACACCCTATACAAGATCCACACATGGACTTTACACCACCATTGTGATCTTAACAAGCACAAGGTTCCCATATATGGACTTTTAACCACCATATAACCTTTGCTTAACCAAGGTCCTCGAATGGGCATTCCACCTCCATTATGACCTTAACCATCTCGTTAGGATACTTGAAGGGAGTTTACCGGTTCACACTTAACCACTCCACCTCCAAGGCGACTTTATTCACGGTGCACCCAATCCTATAGCCGGCTAACTATATCCGATCAAAGAACCAAGAACCACTTACATCACTTGCCAATATAACCATCTTACCACATTAGACCATTGATTCACATGCATAATCATAATGCAAAAACCATCATTTACCATCATCAATCCACTGTTTTAAAGCATTACACAAAGCCTTTGAACAACATGCAACACCATGCATCAAAACCACAATTTCCATGTACAAAACCAAGGATCTCTTACCTTGAGCATCTTTCACATATGGCTTTCAAAACCAGCATTAAACCATGCTAAAAATATGCTTTCAAAACAGAATATAAACCATGCAAATCACATGCATTGCAACCATCAAACACAATTGCTTTTAAAGCCAATTCTCAACACAAACCAAGAGCGAAAACCATTTACTTACTCTTGAGCTTAGCAAAGTTGTTTAGACTTAAACTAAGCTCCCAAAACCTCCAAACCTTGGTTTTAAAGCTGAAAACCCAACTTCACTCACCGATACACAAAACAAGGCTAGCCAACAAGCCTTTCAAGCATCCGAAACCTTCCGCAACACCTCTAAAGCTCACGGATCAAACTCCCCTGTTTCAAGCACACAAAAACAGAGCATTAATGCATCTTTATGCATTAAAAACACCAGCAACACAACACAACTCGCTGCTCATCACAAATCCAACATTTCGGCTACCAAACACCACTGAAATCACCTCCAAACACTTCCAAAACTTAACCCAGCCAAGATCCATCACTTCTAACCATTTTTAAACATCAATTAACATCCAAAATGATCACAAACACGTCCTTATACCTCCAGGTATAACAGATCATCAAAAACACTCCAAAAACAACCAAAAACTCAAGCAAAACTTAGGAAATTCAACCTATCCGGGATTGCATTAATTAAACCTCAACTTCTAATCAATTTAGCATTCATTTAACATCAATTTGACACCTCAAAACACTGCCCAAACAGATCACACGAAAATTCCACCAAAATCAAGCAAATCTTGCATTTTAAGCCAAAATCAAGATTTCAATTGAAAAGCCTTTAACAAATCACAAATCAAGGATTGAGAACTTAGGAATTTCAGTAAAGAACTGATAGTTTAGAGGAGAAGGACGTTCTTACCTCCAAACTTGAATTTCTCCTTTTTAGAACCAAAAAGCTTGATGAAACCACTTGCAAATGGTGAGGTTTTGTTGTAGAGATGATTAGAAATCCAAAGAGAATTGAAAAGGAAGATTTGAGTGACAAAATCAGATGTAAATCTCTGGAGAGAAAGTGTTTGGGTTGAGAGAAAATGAGAGAAAATGAAAATTGGGAGAAAATGAAAAGTTAGTTGCAAATAGCCAAAATGGCTTTCCCTCCTCTTTCTTTATGTTTTAAAAATCAGAATAAAGCCTTAAAATATCTTAGAAAAATCTGGAGAAACTCTTTTTGGAATAATAGCTCCTTAAAGATTCAAAGTTTCAATCCTTTATAAAACAGTCACGCAACTTTCAAAAATTACATTTTGGTCACTAGCCAAAATGTCAACCTTTCGAACCTCATTTTTCAAAATTGATTTCACAGTTCACTTATATATATTAAAAGATGATTTTAGAACATTTTTCCATATTTTTAATGCAACCCGAACTAGGCTTTCCTAATTTCTCCTTTATATATTCGATCAGCACTTTGACCGAACCGGTCAACGCCCAAGACTTCTAAGCCCAAAACCGGGGCGTTACAACTCTCCCCCCTTAGGAAATTTCATCCTCGAAATTTCAACTGGCAACAAGAGAACCACAACCTTCTCAAATCAACACACAAGGCAACACAACAGCCTCAACCATCACTGAACACATTCCACACAAAAACTCCACCAAACTCAACACCACCACACGCTGTTCGCAAAATCCAGAACACACAAAGATAGCCACAACTTAACCTTTCACATATCCGGACTGTACACAGCCCCAACATCAACCTGAAGAACTTCAACTTTTACAGCACACATCACTGTAACACATAACTCCCAAGACTCGTTTACACAGTGACACCAACCAAACCAATTCAACCACTATGCAAACTTCTCTGCTTCTAAAACTCTTGCAAACTCCCAAACCTCTTCCAAGAATTTTCCCAACAAGCAAAAATTCTTAAGCATCAACTGCTTACCCAAACTCCTCAAGAAATGCTAACAATCCTTCACATCCGCCACCATCATTACCATAACAACTCACAAGGACTACTCACCCGGATTCCAAAATTTACATCACAACTCCAACTCAACTCCGCCAACTGTATCACACACCACCAACTGACTACAAAAGAAATTCACATACTCACAACCAACCAACCACTTCTCACAAGAATCCTTTCAAACAACAATGGCCTTCGATCTTTCATTGCCTATCCACCGTAAGCTTTGACCACAATACTTGCCTTACTAGAACATCGCCCAGCTTAAACATACAGATCATCTTCTCAACTCTTCGAAGGTTACTAAGAACCAACACTTACAAACACAACCCTTCCACAACAACTTAAATGCTAAGCTGCTTCAGCACTTGGAAACACAACCACTAAACTGCAACATCCTTTAGCACCAAGGAACTACCCCTTCCACTTAGCCATTCAAACCACTTGACCGATTCTAACTTCAACCGGTACTCTCCACCACCAAACCACTAAACTCTTTAAGCAACAAACACTATCCTTCTACCACAGGCTACACCATTCTCACTATCTCTAGCAACTAGCTTAATATTCTCCATTGCTTCTAACTCTCACCCAGCACCAAAACAACCTCTAAAAACCCATCATCCAACCTAACCCAACCACCACACTAACAGATTCGATTAGTTATTAGCGAGTGTGAACATCGTATGCATGATCACCTACATGCCCTATCAATGCCTGATGTACATGTATGCAAAACCTCTAATGTCATGCCACATGTATGCATGGACCAGCACATATATAATATAGCATATAACAATGATTTTAACTGTGCATGAATGCCAGTTCACACCCTCCAATAACATCCTCAACATCCGTCTAAGAACAACCTCCTACCTCACTTCTAACTTATCTAACTCCATCATTCCAACAACCATTAACCACAAGATACTCACTAAAGCCTTCTTCACACCAAAAATGTTTCCAAACTACAACTATCACCCCAAACATGCTAGCAACAAGACTAGACTTACCACGCAAGGAAAACCAACAGAAACCAAACCAGGGTAACTAGAGCAAAGATTACTTAACAAGGTTACCTGAAAACACAACACCACCCTGAAGCTTCATCAGACGAGCTCTCTTCCTCGCGGAACCATCATCCTCCTGCCGCACCACTGCAGCACCAGCTAACACACTAGGGTCACCATCGACCTCTTGCGGTAAGGAACTTTGGCTGTTCCGAGCCAACATCAAACAATCACGTCTCATATGTCCAGCAGACCCACATTTCCAGCAATTCTCATTTCCCAAACTCTTCACAACCTTCTGCTCTTTCTGCCACCTCTAAACCTTGCCTCGGTCGTGCCCACGACCTTTCAGTGACCCTTTGGCTATCACCAAAGCTGACTTCACCCCAAGGGGACAATCACGCTTCACATGCTCTTTAGAACCACAGTTCCAACAAGCACCTGCGCCCCAACAACCTCCAACATGGTGCCTTTCACAACGGTCACATACCGGTGGCTGAGCTTCCACTCCTTGCTCAAGCAACACTTGCTCAACAACAGCACTACCTTCACATTGCTTAACCCTTGGAAACTTCTCTCCAAGATACCTTTCATAAAAGGCAGATACAAAGAAATCCCAGTCAATATCATGGATATGTGACGCCACCGCCACAGATGTCCACCAGGCACATGCATCCTCCAACATCAAAGAAACAACACTTCCCAGCTTACAAGCATAATCACAACCTTCCTGATCCAAAATCAGAATCACACTGGCCAACCAGGCCTCAAATGTCTCAGATGACGATCCATGATATTCCACAGCACCCAGATCCAACAAACGCTGCTTCGGCAAACCCACACATCCCACAGCCAACATATCCACTGACTTTACCTTTACCACAGCCTGAGATGTTCCCAACACCTCTTGAGCAACTGGTGATGAACTCTTCACCACAGAACCAGCTTCTTCCTCCTGCCTTACCACCTCAACCCAAGGCACAGAAGACTGAGACAAAACACCTTTACAGAATGGTGAATTCCATGCCCTAACAACCTGCCCTAAGGCAGCAACCATCTCACCCAACTGCCATTCCATCATCAACTTCGCCATACTACTAACAACAACAAACATTCACAACAAAACAAACAAACCAGTTAGACCAGCTTTAAGCAAGGATTCAAACTCCAACTCCAAAATAACACAATAGCTATATTAATAAGGCAATGGGTATCCCGAATCCTCCCCTTTTACATGACATAACAGTCAACACAAACATGGATATCACAACATCAAGCATATCAAACAACATACTTTGATCATGCTTACACCAAACAACATCCACTTGCAACAGCATACTAGCAACATAACATACTCATTACATGTTCATCATGCATATCACCAGCTCACAACATTAGCACAAATCCACATAAGCTCAACCAATATTCATAACCACAAAACATGCTTGAAAACATCAGCAACTTGCTCAGAAACACGTGTTTCAACCAACTTTCAACCACACACCAAGGTAAACATCAAACACACATCACAACAACTTACTGTTTTCCCCAAGCATTCGCAACCTGGCTCTGATACCACCAAATGTAAGCCCCTTAACCCGGCCTAGACGGTTGACCCGAATTAAGAAAGTCACACGGGGAAAACCAAAGTCAACCCGAAAGTCAACCTTGATTAACGACCCTTTTTTTCTTTTTAATCTTGTCTAGATGCACATTAGCCCTAATTGTGATCACACAAACATCATACTCAAAGATCACAAACATCAGAGATCAAACAGGGACCCAATTGAACAAATTACAACTTTAGGGACCAAATTGTAATTTCTGAAAAAATATGAGGGTTTAATCCAAATTAAAGTTACCAACTTGAAATTAATCAGGTTTCATGCTTCACTGCCAAATTTCAGCTCAAACGGACATTCCAAACTCATACAATTGCACAAACAAGATTCAGGACCAAAATGCAAACAGTTCAAAACATTTAACTGCCAATGTCAGCCCCCAACGGTCACCCGTTCTGAAACAGGCAGAGCCCGTTTCGAAACACGGGGCCGTTCCGCAACGCGTACCGAAACACGGGCTGGCAGTAGCCAAACCGTTTCGGAACGGTCTCTCCCGTTTCGGACGCCTGGGCTTGTTTAAGGCACCCGTTCCGAAACGGCAGGCACTGTTCCGAAACACCCTACACAGATTGCCCCAAAATGCATACTTAAACATGCAATTAAACATCCAAACATGCTCCAATTACCACCAAACTTTACCGACATGCAATTCAACATATATGGGACATACTTGCATCAACAATTCAACAAAATATCAACATATAAGAAAAGCCCCAAATCTATAGGCATGCTTCCTACACAAGCAACCATTCAAGCATAAACTTCCAAATCAATCTCATAAAAGCCAAATACATGTTCCAACAACATCAACAACATAAAACCATTCTTGTCCGAACATATTCGAACACATAAACATCAACCCAAGAGATTCTACCCCCATTGCCTTTATTAACTATAGCTATTCACCGAGACATACATCTCAAATGGAGTCCTCCTTGAATCCCTTGCTTCTCGTTGTCCAAACTTCAAGAATCTGCATTGATGGACAAAAAAGAGCGTAAGCACATAATGCTTAGTGAGGAATGCTCAAAACCAAAACACCATCAATGCAGCGGGTCATAAAATCACTTTTAGAACAAACCCGATTGATAACCAAGCAAAGTTTGAAAACCCCTTTTCAACATCATGCTTAAATCTATGCATTGCTCATTCATGAAAACCAACCCTTAGCTTAGCAAGCTAAGAAAACCTTTTCAAAGCACAACTTGCAAAATCATCCATTTAACCGTTCCATGCATAAACACCATATGCAAAGTTAAATTCAAAACCTTGGAAAACACTTCCATTCACATCATACCTTTCCCATGCTTGAATATCATACCAAGCAAGAACCATTTAAAAACCATTTATCCAATCAATCCATCACATGCATTAAACAAAGGCAACATATGAACCACAACATCATCATCACATGCCTTTTTAAACAAGTCTTAACAAGACTCCAATGCATTAAAGAGGTTTCATGCACTCATGCATCATTTACCAAATGATAATCAACACTTGTTCAACTTAACAAGTAAACATACATTCACAAGCATTAACCACTTTTCATGCAACCATGCATCTTTTCAAGCATCTCATGCTTCATTATAACAAGAACATTATATTGGCTTCCAAGTGATCAACCACATCCACTTTTCAACTCAACACCCAATCGGATACGCGGATCACAAGCGTTGTCCCCCACGCTTCATACACACTACCAATCCAAGGTCTCCAAATGGACTTTTAAACACCATTTGACCTCACCATCCTAAGGTTCCCATGTATGGACTTTTAAACACCATACAACCTTATCTTTTCCCGAGGTTCCCATGTATGGACTTTTAAACACCATACAACCTCAACTTTTCCCGAGGTTCCCATGTATGGACTTTCAAACACCATACAACCTCAACTTTTCCCAAGGTTCCCATGTATGGACTTTTAAACACCATACAACCTTAACATGCACAAGGTTCCCATGTATGGACTTTCAAACACCATACAACCTTTGCATCACCGATTGGTAGTTGTATAACATCACTAACGAGATCCGGGACACCCTATACAAGATCCACACATGGACTTTACACCACCATTGTGATCTTAACAAGCACAAGGTTCCCATATATGGACTTTTAACCACCATATAACCTTTGCTTAACCAAGGTCCTCGAATGGGCATTCCACCTCCATTATGACCTTAACCATCTCGTTAGGATACTTGAAGGGAGTTTACCGGTTCACACTTAACCACTCCACCTCCAAGGCGACTTTATTCACGGTGCATCCAATCCTATAGCCGGCTAACTATATCCGATCAAAGAACCAAGAACCACTTACATCACTTGCCAATATAACCATCTTACCACATTAGACCATTGATTCACATGCATAATCATAATGCAAAAACCATCATTTACCATCATCAATCCACTGTTTTAAAGCATTACACAAAGCCTTTGAACAACATGCAACACCATGCATCAAAACCACAATTTCCATGTACAAAACCAAGGATCTCTTACCTTGAGCATCCTTCACATATGGCTTTCAAAACCAGCATTAAACCATGCTAAAAATATGCTTTCAAAACAGAATATAAACCATGCAAATCACATGCATTGCAACCATCAAACACGATTGCTTTTAAAGCCAATTCTCAACACAAACCAAGAGCGAAAAACCATTTACTTACTCTTGAGCTTAGCAAAGTTGTTTAGACTTAAACTAAGCTCCCAAAACCTCCAAACCTTGGTTTTAAAGCTGAAAACCCAACTTCACTCACCGATACACAAAACAAGGCTAGCCAACAAGCCTTCCAAGCATCCGAAACCTTCCGCAACACCTCTAAAGCTCACGGATCAAACTCCCCTGTTTCAAGCACACAAAAACAGAGCATTAATGCATCTTTATGCATTAAAAACACCAGCAACACAACACAACTCGCTGCTCATCACAAATCCAACATTTCGGCTACCAAACACCACCGAAATCACCTCCAAACACTTCCAAAACTTAACCCAGCCAAGATCCATCACTTCTAACCATTTTTAAACATCAATTAACATCCAAAATGATCACAAACACGTCCTTATACCTCCAGGTATAACAGATCATCAAAAACACTCCAAAAACAACCAAAAACTCAAGCAAAACTTAGGAAATTCAACCTATCCGGGATTGCATTAATTAAACCTCAACTTCTAATCAATTTAGCATTCATTTAACATCAATTTGACACCTCAAAACACTGCCCAAACAGATCACACGAAAATTCCACCAAAATCAAGCAAATCTTGCATTTTAAGCCAAAATCAAGATTTCAATTGAAAAGCCTTTAACAAATCACAAATCAAGGATTGAGAACTTAGGAATTTCAGTAAAGAACTGATAGTTTATAGGAGAAGGACGTTCTTACCTCCAAACTTGAATTTCTCCTTTTTAGAACCAAAAAGCTTGATGAAACCACTTGCAAATGGTGAGGTTTTGTTGTAGAGATGATTAGAAATCCAAAGAGAATTGAAAAGGAAGATTTGAGTGACAAAATCAGATGTAAATCTCTGGAGAGAAAGTGTTTGGGTTGAGAGAAAATGAGAGAAAATGAAAATTGGGAGAAAATGAAAAGTTAGTTGCAAATAGCCAAAATGGCTTTCCCTCCTCTTTCTTTATGTTTTAAAAATCAGAATAAAGCCTTAAAATATCTTAGAAAAATCTGGAGAAACTCTTTTTGGAATAATAGCTCCTTAAAGATTCAAAGTTTCAATCCTTTATAAAACAGTCACGCAACTTTCAAAAATTACATTTTGGTCACTAGCCAAAATGTCAACCTTCCGAACCTCATTTTTCAAAATTGATTTCACAGTTCACTTATATATATTAAAAGATGATTTTAGAACATTTTTCCATATTTTTAATGCAACCCGAACTAGGCTTTCCTAATTTCTCCTTTATATATTCGATCAGCACTTTGACCGAACCGGTCAACGCCCAAGACTTCTAAGCCCAAAACCGGGGCGTTACAGAATAGGTCCATTTAAATAGTTGGATGGTCGAATTTTAAATTTTTGTAGTTTAGTGGTCAAAATAGGCCAGACCTAATAGTTGGGTAGTCACCCAGATAGTTTATTCTTAAATCAATTAAACTCTTTGACCAATTTTGACCATTAAATCTTCACAAATTTTTTCTTTAAATATTACCGGCGCATGATACATTACAATTTTATCATGTTGCATTTATAGTTTTAAAAAAACTATTTTATAAATATTATAAGTGTTTTTAGAATTTTTAGAATTTATTATTTTATCTAGGTACTTTGACGTGATGTACTGCATCAACAAATAAAAAAACTTTCAAAATTTAATGATCTAAATTGAAAGATTAATCATTAATTTTTTTCAAAGTTCAAAGAGTTTTTATACTTTAACAAAATATCAATTTCTTTATTTCTTTTTGCTGTGGATAGTGATAAACGAAAATTTGAATCTGGCAAACTTCACCCTTCTCTATCTGCTTCTACTCTCACTTGATCTCAGGTCAACCCTATCCTCTTGTCTTCTCAGATGATGTGGGTATTGGCTGGTCCAAGAGCTGGGTAGATCCATAGGCAAGATTTCTTGGTTCAAGTCACTGCCATTTTCTTTTCTGGTTCTTGCTGCTTCACAGTTCTTTCCTCCCTCTCGTCGGTTTCTCCAGTCTCGTTTTGGTTGCTCACCAAGCAAACTGTTTACTTCCTTATTCTTTTCAGGAAACCTGCCTCGCGGTGCATTTACTTCTTATGGATCTGTCCCCCTCTTCCTGCAAACTCAGCTTTAATGCCTTAGATATTCCCCCTCCAGATCCCTATGTTTCGGGCAACTTACCTAAGGAAGAAACTGTTGAGCTTGATCTCAACGAGGATAGTGATGTACACTTTAACATCAAGAATCACACCTTGGTAGGTAAGATTCTTTCTGCCTCTCATCTTAAACCACACACAGTTAATGCCATTGTTAAAATAGCCTAGATGTGCCCGACATTGAATGCCATGATTTGGGCAAGAATATGTTTCTGTTTGTTTTTTCAAGTCCGGAAGAGAGGCTGAAAGTACTGAGACAACGCCCTTGGTCGATCCAAGATCGACTTCTCATCCTCAAAGAGTGGTTACCGGATAAGACTTTTGAGGAAATGGACTTTGAACTCGAGGAATTTTGGGTCCAAGTTCATAACTTTCCCGTTGCTCTTATCACACAGGAAAATGTGAAGAAGATTGGCAATATTTTTCCGACGTTCTACGGCTCAACGTTAAATGAAGATAGGAAAGTTCAGTGGAATAGAGAGGTTAGCATCCGAGTGGCATTACGGGTTGAGGATCCGCTGAAGCATGGCTTCATCCTCAATCGAAAGAAGGCCAGTCCGCTCGAAATCAACTTCAAATACGAGAGATGTAACATCCCGTATTAGGGTCTAGGAGATCCGATGAGTTTCCGAAGTCCGAAAGACCGGTGTTGGATGTTTTGAGTAAGTTCAGGGAATGAGGTCTTCGAGGGTTGGGAAAAATATGGAATAAACCTTTAAAATCCCTTTTAAATATGTGAAAGGTTTTGTAAAAACAATTTTGGAAAATTCTTTCCGAACTGTGACATTTTGGTTGGTGACCAAATTGTAAAGTTTGTAAAATCTGTTTTAGTGATCATTTTGTAAAAGAGTCAAAACATTGAATCTTTAAGGAGCTATCTTGGCTGGGCCAAAGAGGTTATTATCCCCTTTCATTTTGACTATTCAAATATTTTAAAATAGCTTTTATGATTTAATTAAAACAAGGGTTCATTCAAAATCTTATTTCACGTCAAAATCCATTTTCAAGCTTCCTCATCTCCTCTTTTCAACAAAACAACAATTGAGCTTGATTTCCTCAAGGTAAAAGTGTTTTCTTATTAATCTTTTATTGCTAAATAGTTTTCCTACCTTGATTTCCTAAAACCCAAGTCCATTCCATTGTTTTCTTCAAGGATTTTTGCCAAACAAGGGGTAATAGCTAGCATTGGGGGTGAGCAACGTGATTCTCCTATAATGTAAGGTTCTTTAATGAAATTCTCATGCTTTGATTCTTTTAAATACCAATGTTTTAATCTCTTGTCTTAATCTTAATGTAAATTGGCTAAAATTGATGAAAATGAGCTTTTGGTAAGATTTTTGGGTAAGATCTCTTAATTCTGGGTTTGTTGATGTTGTTACCTTAGTTTTGATGTGATTATTGTGTTGAGATGATGGGAGAATGGCAAGAATCCCGAAATGGGGTTGAGTGTTGATTTTTGAAGTATGAAAAAGTGGGTTTTGGGTGGAATTTGAAGTGAATCAATAGCTGGTGTTGATCTGATGATTGGATGATGTTTTTAGATGTTTATCTATGTGTTTTGATGTTATTTAATGTTGGGCTTTGCGGGAGACTATCCGAATTGGGTCTTTCTGTTGGTTACGGCTTGTATCAGATTTATTCGATAGGTGTTTTGGTTGAGTTGTTGAAATCTCTGCTTTCTAGCAAATTTGTGTGTTGTAAATATCACTAAATCCTCTGTTTTGGGTTGGTTAGAGGCAAGGATTGAAAATCCGGATTTGTCGAACGCATTTGTGGGTGGACCAGAAAGCTAGAAAAGGGGTTTCGGCTTGTTGTGGTAATCGCTGGTGAGTGGAAATGATTTTACTATTTTATCAAGGTTGAAGAGATGTTTTAAGGGTTTGGATTGATCCATTAGGCCAATCCAAGCTCAAGGGTAAGTTTTGGTTTTGTTTTGGCTTTTCGCCTTCTTATTTTGATCATGTTTTGGATCATGTGCATATCATTTTTAAATGATGTTTCCTCTATTGTTGTTATGCATTAAATGCATGTTGTTGTTGTCCCATATGAATGCCATGTTGTGTTTTGGATGTTGATTGAGCTCATGCTATCCTTGAGCTTGTGATCATGGTTTTTGGGATGTGTTTTTGGGAGATGGTTATCCTTGATGAAAATCAACGGTTTTATGATGTTGCGATGAGTATATTGACACATGGGTTATATCAGATAGATTGATCGATCAATAGGATGTGAAGTGCACTATAATTATAAAATCCACGCGTGAGAAATCCTTCGGTTTCACAATAGGGGTGGTGCTATTGTGATGCGAGTGGTAGGGGTTATGCTATCACCAACGGGCAATACGGGTTGTGGCATCCCGGCCGAAGTGTGTTTGTGGTGAGGGTTGTTTCACCATGTGACTTGATGGGGGTTGTGCCATCAAGGTGTCCGCTTATCCAAGCAACGTGTCAATGATGTTGATATACTCAACCGCTTATGATTCCATTATGAGCTTGGTAAACTCATATGGTTATGCTTATGTTTGAAGCATGTGCATGGTAAAAGAGCCGGTGGGCTTGGTTTGCATATATGGTTCATATAAAGCTTATGCATGGTTGATGCACGTTCTTTACCTATGACATGTATGGTTGCTTTGCTTAATCTTGTTTCAAGATAGCATGTTGAAAAGGAATTGGTTTTAGAAATGGTTTGTGAAAAGGGATTTCAAGAAACGATTTTGATTTCCTAAATGATGGTTGTTTTCAAAACTGCATTGTTGTAGTTAGTTTTGAGCTCCGCTCACTAAGCTTTATAGCTTACGCTCTCTTTTTCCAGCAATGCAGATCCGTAGACCCTTTGGAAAGCAACGGTGCAAGGGAGGTGATCCAAGTGTCCGCTCTTAGCTCAAGTATGCCTTTGCTTAGATAATAGTGTGTGTGGCAATGAGGGTGAACCTTGTTTATGTCCTTGGAGTGTTTGTAAACTCTTTGTTTGAGGACATGTTGATAGTTTTGGATGGTTTGTTCTTGTCTTTTGTCTTGTGATCTTGGTCTTGGACCTTGTTCCTCTTATGTTGGATCTTGAAGCCTTCTTTATATATGTATGTAAAGCATGTTTGTGTTCCTCTTGATCTTAAGCATGTTTAATTGTTGATGTTAGTGTGTATATGTTGGTCTCGCTGTTTATCTGTTGTATGTGATTATTAGAACCAAGTAAAATACCTTAAAGATGCTTAAAACTGTTGTTTTGCTGTTTCTGCAGCAGGGTGTTTCGGAATGGGCTCGATCGTTCCGAAACAGCCCTCAATTACCTTTAAATTTTACCTTGGCGTTTCGGAACGGGTACCGAAACGAGCTAAGCAGGGCCGGAATGGTCTCAATCCGTTTCGGAAGAAGCACCGTTCCAACACCAGTTTCGAAATGGGGGTCGTTGGAGTTAGTTAAAGGCATCTTTGAAGTTATTTTTCTTGCGTTTTGGTCCTAGTTTATGCAGTTATAAATTGTGGTTGATTGTGTGCATGTTTAATGTTGTTTTCATCTTGTAAGCATGAAATGAACTAAATTTCTCATAGGTCACCTTAATTGCATTTTAGGTCCTCATATTATGTTAGTTTTGCATTTTGGTCCCTAGTTGCCTTTTTGGTTCGAATTGATGCTTGTATGTTGTTCTGTCTTCCGCTGTAGGTTCGATAACTTAAGTTTAACTTTGAGCATCTAGAAAAGATATTAAGCAACGCGTCTTGGGTTGCTAATCGGAGGGAAATCTTCGGGTCTTTCTTTGATTAGTTCTGTGTAATCCACTCGATACGGTCTGGTGGCTAGGCCAGGTCGAGGGGGTTACAAGAGACTTCCTTTATTCTGTTTTAAGAGTGGAAGAATTGGCCACAACGAAAAGGATTGCTGGTTCGACGTGTCCTTATTCAAGACTACTGGACGTTATGGTCCATGGTTGGGGGCCAACATCGGCAGATACATCAAACCCGGATCGTCTAAGATTCCGGCAAGCACTAAACCTAAGCACAAGGCTTGCATTGACAAAGGAAACGACAAACTAGCTATCAGCCCAAGGAAGGTTTCTGCGGACGCTGGGGATGTCACCTCGGAGCTGACACCAAAATCTGGAGTCTGAGGTTTAGTCTTTTCAAGATCTCCAAAAGTCAAAGCCACCGTTTCCACAAAAGGTAAGGGCAAGTACGAGGTTTCTCAATGCTTGCTGATTGTGGAAAACAACCATGGTGACAACTATACACAAAATCCAGTTGAGATTTTGCCCCCAGTCAAGGACAAGCCTGCAACCCTATTCAACGGATCAGAACCATCACCTTTGCTTCACGACGATCTGTGGGGTGAGTTCATCGCTGGGGGCCTCAAAGCAGTTGCGGTGTCTAACCGAAACAAACGTAAAAAGGAAAATGAACCAGTGGAATCCTTCTATGCTTCCAAAAAAAGAGAGATCTGGAACAAGGTTCAAGAGGAGATTGTTCAAGTTGGTCTAGGTAATTGGTGTGTCGGGGAGAGAGGGATGGCAGCGGATGAAGAACTCCTCAAACTTTCCAAGTTCCCCAATCCATTTCTCTATACTTCAACCACCTTCTATAAAATCGAACGTGAAAAAAAGGGGGAAATTTTAGGGAGTTAAACGCCTAACCCTAATCAAACAAGCAACACGTCAGAAGCAAGCAATGGAGCAAACTCGAGTTATGGTGGATGAAGTGGGGCTCATAGAACTGGGTATCGATCCATTTGGAAAGAAAATAACGATAACTCCTTCCTTTATAATGGATGAATGCATGAATCTCAATGAGGAAACGATAATCATTGATGAGAAGGACTCTTCGAAATCTATCGGTTCTACGGATGTTATCAGAGGTTACTCAAGCCCAACGGATAGCTCCGGTGAGAGCTATCTGCAGTCACCATAATGACCCTAGGGCTTATCACCCCCGTCTGGAAGGAGCGATGGGTGGTGATTATGCTCCATCCTTCTCTGTGGATCACCAGGTACCATCGTTTTACGGGTGATCCAAGGTACTCGTGTTTCAAGTCCGTTCTTAGGTTTTCTAGTGGTGCTTATGAGTTTACAGGATCAAACCTTTCGGTCGTGGACGCGTAAGACACTATTTCCACCTTGAAAAGACCCTACACCGACGGTGAGGGAGCCTACCTCCGAAAGGAGCTCTCAGGTGATCAGAGTTTTGCAATTTTACCCCCCAAACCTCCGGAAGGTGTTTCCTTTGCTCTAGTGCAGTTCTTAGTTTGCTTGGCTTTATCTCTGGCCGCCCATGTTTGGCCTTACGAACCAGGGAGGCCTTTCAGTTTTCTCTTGTTATTATCGTGGTTAGGTTGTACCTTGTTTGCTCTGTTTCCTATCGTCCAAGACCTCTTTGCCTGGGTCGAAGGGGTTTGGAGTTTGTTTAGGTCAGTTGCACCGCTTGCCCTTTCGGGTGCTGTGTTTGTTTGTTCCAAGCATGCAAGGACGTTGCATAGCTTTTGGATTGTTTATGTTTTCTGTTGTGTACGGAAGTGTTTAATTTAAATGGAAGTTATTTTGAACAAAAAAAAGAGTATTTATACTTTTAAACCCATATTTTATTTGAACGGAGTATTATTAAAAGGGTAAACTACACAGATGACCACTGAACTATGAGTTTGGTGTCAAAATGACCACTATATTATTTTTTGCCGCAAATGCACCACACAACTATTTAAATGTTTCCATTTTAGCCACACACCGTTAAAAAAATGAAAAAGTTGATGGAACTGTTAAAAAATGGTATAATTACACATTTGGTCCTCTATATTTATACAATATATCAATTTAGTCCTAATTTTAATCTAATAAAATAAATTAATTATTCAATAAGACGGTGACACGTGTCTTTTTATTTAATTTATTTAATTAATTTTCCAAATCTAATAAGGTGGTGACATGTGTCACACCCAATTGTAGGTGAAAAATTGATAACATGAAGATTGCTTGAGGAAATGAACCTGGGACCTTGGATTGCAAGGGGCAGGTGCTTGCCACTAAGCCAAGCACTTTTTTGTGCTATGAAATACAATCTTTAATATATATTTAAATGATAAATCCTTTAGTTTTAATCTCATGGCCTTGAAGTTTCCCGTGCTGTAGACAAGGTAAAGGCCTGAGTTTGTTTCAACAGTGTTATTACGACGATGACGACGACCACGACGACAGACTATTAACATCTTCATCCATGGATAGTGCATAGAAACAAAAGGAAAATGATTCAAAACAAGACCAAATATCATTTCTTTCTACGCATTGAAAAAAAAGACAAGACTCACTTAGAGGAGCTCTTATCTCGTCCCTGGATTCTTCCATGGCTCGGTTCCGAATTCCAATCCTTTTCGACTTCAGCAAATACTAGAGAACAAATGGATTATTTATAACTTAACAATTATGGTATTTTAGCATAAGGGAATACTAGATTAGTTGTAAAAAAGATATACTTGGGAAGAAGCTGATATTAATTGACTAAATATAGTTTGCCCATAAATTTTAATTAATGTTTAGCCGATTAGCCTTAAAATACAGATGCTGATCCACGAGACAAATTATTAATTATTATATCATGTTCAATGGTTAATAATACAATCTGGTTTTCAACCGAAGGAGAGAGTTTTGGAATTCCAGATATTTACACGTGTAACTATCTTATTAAATAATTAATTTTATTTTATTAGATTAAAATTAGGACTAAATTGATATATTATATAAATATAGAGGACCAAATATGTAATTATACCAATTTTTTAAACAGTTTCGTTTTTTTAACGTCGTGTGGCTAAAATGGAACCATTTAAATAGTTGTGTGGTGCATTTGCGGCAAAATATAATATAATGGTTATTTTGACCCCAAACCCATAGTTCACAGTGGACATATGTGTAATTTACCCTATTAAAAAATAAAATAAAATCAATTTAAGTGGATATCGGTAGAATTGGAAGGAAGATCAACAGACTTTGAATGTATAGTAATAGAAAATTGAAAATACTGAATTATTTGGAACCGTTTTAGTATCAAAGCTATGTCAATCTCCGCTGCTCAAACTCCACTCTTGGATGACACTGTTGATGGCTACCTTGACTTCAAAGGCCGACCTGTCCGCCGCTCCACCTCCGGCTGTTGGAGATCCGCCTCTTTCATCATAGCCGTCGAAATTACTGAGAGGTTTGCTTATTACGGGATCTCTTCTAATCTCATCACTTACTTGACGGGGCCTCTGGCCGAGTCCACCGCTACCGCCGCCGCACAAGTCAACGCCTGGTACGGGACGGCCTCGCTTCTGCCTCTCCTGGGTGCATTCATTGCTGATTCTTTTCTCGGTCGATACCGCACTATCATTCTTGCTTCCCTTGTTTACATTTTGGTATAACATTTCTCCTTTCCTCTATTTTTTTACCTCAATTGAATGGATAGAATAAAAGGAACTGATGTTTCATCATAATTTCTTCCTGGAATTTCAATAAAATATAATTTAGCATATTAAATTTGAAAATTTTCTATCCATTTTCCTCCATCAAGTACTGGCGTAGAGAATGGAGGGTCTACTTTCTTTTGGACTAATGATTGACATGATTTTTAGCCTACGTTGTCAGGTTTGAGGATTGAATTTCCACATTAGTTATAGTGACTAAAGTTAGACGAAATTGAGAGTTGTTTTAGAGAGAGAGAGACGGTAGAGTAGAAAACTTTGTTGTTGATTCAACCATTATCATTGTTATATGCTAAGTAGCTTACTGCTAGTCTGCAAACTGTTTCATAATTCACATGTTTAAATGTTTTTGTCATTTTGGATGCGGTCTGGAGTAGATAAAGCCTAGGTTCCCTGGTTTAAATTTGTTTGGTATGCTTCCTTTATGTGAAAACTGTAATATTTGTGCTATGGCTTCATGGCTATCAAGAATAGAGTTACTATAATGAAGAGAATGTCAAGCCTGGGAACATACTGAAAATTGGCCTTTTGTTCCTTGTGAGAGAAAAAAAGATTCATTTTTGTTGGGTTGTCATCTGCCCTAGAGAGATTGAGCTAGGGTACCCGAGTAACCATTCCAGATGAAAAAGTATATGCAATTTAGAGTTGATAAAAGAACCTACAAATTCGTCTCTCTTAGAGCGATGAAAGTTGCATTTTTTCTTAAGATTGTGGCTGCTTTACAGGTTCATGTTAATTTTTTTACTGTTGACCGTGTTTATTGATATAGTTTATACTAATCCAGTTTCTAGTTTGAATATTTATATTTGTATTTTGATCAAGGTTCACTTAGTAAATTCCAGCTGCTTGTGCTTTGTTATAATCTATTTGCAGAATGACGTTGAATGGGAAATAGAAAGAGCTAATTGCAGTTTAAAGTAAGAAATTAGGGAGAAATGAGGAATTCATTGAGGAGAAAAATCAGGGAGAGTCAGTAAGGGGGATAAATCTAAAACTCAATAATTTGTTATCTAAAAATATGAACATTTTATAGTCCAGGCCTAGTAGATATTAAAAAAAAATTGGTATGTATATCTGAATGAAACTGTTGGATATTAGGAATGTGTTCGACACGAATATGCTCTTCTTTTTGAAGTTTTCCATATATTTGGAGCATCATACCTCATATTCATGTCTTAATGTGTCGAAAATAGGTACTTTAGAAAAAAAATGAAAATTCCAGTTAACATGGTTCCTAAAATTGTAGTACTTGAAAATAAGGTAAGCTACCTAATGTAAAATAGCCTAATATCATAAATATAAGAAAATATTATAATTATTCTCATAAACTAGAAAATTATTGAACAAGCTCTTTAAGCAAATACTTACCTTGTGTGTAAGTCAACTTGCTTTGTATGTATTAAATTTTGTTAAATCATCCAATGAAACAAAGAGTTAGAATTTAGACTTGATTTCAAAAGCCTTGACTCAATCTCTCTTAACACATGTAATCATTATGAATGAGCACAATAATTCTAAAATTAGTAAAGTTGCTTGTCATGCTCAAACAAAAACTTTGAAGCAATTCAAGATTTGAGAAAACCTGCTTTAATATCAATCGTACTTGATGAATCTGTTATTTGGCTTAGCTTTTCTCTTTGGGAGCTATAAGGTAGTCATGGGATTATTGTAATTGTTTTACCAATTGATTGGAGTACTTGACTACTTGCTAGCGTTTCCTGTAATTACTTGTTTTGGAATGATTTACAGGGGCTAGGTTTGTTGACTCTGGCTGCCACACTTAGTTCTGTCAGCAGTTCCAGTGGCCAAAATGCAGATAATGTTGCATTAAACTCATCACTTCAGTTTCAAGTGATACTATTCTTCTTCTCACTGTATCTAGTAGCATTTGCACAAGGTGGGCACAAACCATGTGTTCAAGCTTTTGGTGCAGATCAATTTGATACACAAGACCCAGAGGAGTGTAAAGCCAAGAGTTCGTTCTTTAATTGGTGGTACTTTTGTATGTATGCCGGTACCTTAACAACCCTTTGGATTTTAAATTACATCCAAGACAATCTTAGTTGGGTTCTTGGATTTGCAATACCTGGTATTGTGATGGTTGTTGGACTGGTTATTTTTGTACTTGGAACAATGACTTACCGGTATAGTGTGAAGGGGGATGAAGAAAGCCCATTCGTAACTTTCGGTCGAGTATTCATTTTGGCAGTTAGAAACCGGAAAACATCATATTCAGCAATTGCGGAAGATGAAGAAGCCCAAGGAACTCTTCCAAGTGAAAGTTCCAAGCAATTCAAGTAAGTGAGATATTTTTGCACTAAGGGAATTAGGACTATAAAAAGTGATAAATAGAGCTTCAACGAAGGTCAATATCTAAAGCTTCATGCACAATTTCCTTAAATGCCACCTAAACTTCTCCATTTAACATAATGTGTATGAACTCATAATAATACATTTCATGACATGTTTCTTTTGTCAATCTGTAAATGCCTTCATTGAGGCATCACATTACGGGATGTGATTGACATTTAGCTCTTGTTTGTTACCTTTCTTCTCCCTGTTATTAAAGCTTTTAGAGCTTGAACTTTATAGAATCATTTGAGTTTTTCCTGCTCTCTTTTCTATTACATTTTCTATAGCAAATGTCTCTAACATGGCAATATGGATTTTTTATGTGGTAGATTCCTCAACAAAGCCTTGCTTGCTCCTGATGGTTCAAAGGAACAAGGAGTTGTGTGTAGTGTCAGGGACGTTGAAGAAGCAAAGGCTATTATACGGCTTGCACCAGTATGGGCTACATGCTTGATTTATGCAATTGTCTTTGCACAATCGTCGACCTTCTTTACCAAGCAAGGAGCTACTATGGACAGATCAATTACAACAAGCTTTGAAATACCTGCTGCTTCACTTCAGTCATTCGTTAGCCTTTCAATTGTTGTTTTCATTCCTGTATATGACCGCATTTTTGTCCCTTTAGCAAGAGCCCTCACAGGGAAACCAGCCGGTATCACAATGCTTCAAAGAATTGGAACCGGAATGGTAATATCTGCTATATCAATGGTATTTGCTGCTTTAGTAGAGATGCAGAGGCTTAAAATTGCTGAAGAACATGGATTGGTAGACAAGCCAAATGTCATAGTTCCAATGAGTGTATGGTGGCTGGTCCCTCAATATGTATTATTTGGATTAGCTGATGTTTTCACCATGGTTGGTCTTCAGGAATTTTTTTATGATCAGGTGCCAAACGAATTGAGGAGTGTGGGTCTAGCGCTCTACCTTAGCATCTTCGGTGTTGGGAGCTTCTTAAGTAGCTTTCTCATCTCCACCATCGAGAATGTGACCGGTGGGGATGGCCGAGATAGCTTGTTTGCAAATAATCTGAATAGAGCACATCTCGATTACTTTTATTGGCTGCTTGCTGCACTTAGTGCCATGGGATTGGCTCTCTATATATGTTGTACAACATCTTACATTTATGCTAGAAGGGGAAGGACATTCTAAATTCATTGAGACGGGAAGGTGGTGTTCTACATTGACTGTTGTAAGTTTGTAACTGTAATATATTTTGTTCTGACACGACATCTCGCTAAATGGTTGGTTAAAGTGGAAGAATGTAAATCAAGAGTTGTAGGAAGGATTTAAAATTATTGTACTAGTCTTTGTTACTAATTCTCAGCAAGACCAATTGTCACCTGGATCAGAAATTTGTTGGAGCACCTTAGATTTGTAATTAGCTGTTTTTGTTTATTTGAATTTCTGTTGCGTTTCATTAAGTTTGTGGTGAAAACCGAACGTTGTCGTTTTGCCCGGTCCTTTGTGGCCTTAGGGTTAAAAGAGAGCAGCTATCTTCAAGCCTCTCTTATCGATGAAATGAAATGAGTCTTTTATCTCTCTCCCAATTCTCTGATTTCTTTCTCTACCTTTGCTCTTCTATTGTCCTTACCCTTTAAAAATTATGTTTTCTTGTTTGAGTATGTTACAAGGGCATCTCTCTCCCAGTTCTCTGATTTTTTTCTCTACCTCTGCTCTTCTATTTTCCTTACCCTTTAAAAATTATATTTTCTTGTTTGAGTATGTTACAAGGGTATTAGAGCTATTGTTGATCCGTTGAAACAATGGTGGACGATGTCCTAACTCGCAGTCAATCAACTTGGTTAGCATTGGAGGTGCAAGCAGCGGCGGCTCAGGACCAAATCCAAGCTTCTAAGTGGCAATCCGAAGCAGCTAGGTTACAGGACGAAATCTCATAAGTGAGATTCGACATCGCCAAGCTTGACACTAAGATGAAGGACAAAATGAGTGAGATACGCACCTCCATCTTGTCAGAGTTATAGAAATTGATAGGCACCGCGTTGGGTAAAGCAACCAGTTTTGAGGAAACAGTGACACCAACGCCTACTGTGGTTTCGACCCAAGTTCCCCAAGGTCTAGTGGGTGTTTCAATTCCGACACAAGGAATTTTGGGTTCTCCCCCAAATCTCCCATTGGATACTCAGGCCACCAGTAGTCAGTTGAACACGAACCTGGGAACGGTGATTCTCGGTGATGATACTCCAGTTCGAGTAGTTCAGACACAATTGAATGAAGCTCCGATCCAAAATATTAACTTCTCCTACAAGTTGTTGTGTCCAAAATTTGAGGGTACCGACTTCAAGGGATGGTTATCAAAACTGTAGCAGTACTTTGAAGCAGAAAGAGTTCCTGAAGAGGCAAAAATTAAACTGGTAATGTTACATTTGAAGGGGAAGACACTTCAATGGCACCAATTTGTAACCAAGAGCCATGGGAATTTGACTCAGCTCACATAGAATCAGTACTTGAAGCTTCTGAGAGATCGGTTCGCACCAAAAGGATTTGATGATCCGTTTGTGGAATTAGAGGCACTCAAGCAAACTGACTTAGTGGAACAATTCTATGAGGATTTTGTGCAGTTGCTGAACCAAGTGCAGTTGCTAGATGAATACGTGCTTAGCATCTTCAAAAACCACTTAAGGTTAGAAATTTTTCAGTTCCTAAAATTATTGCAACTTAATACATTAGTTAGTGCTTTTAATATAGCAAAGCATTTAGAGTCCATATTTTTCCTTGCATCAAAGAGAACTTACTCTCCTTCAGTGAGAACTACACCACCTTCCACCCTTTCCATTCTAGCTCGAATGCCAAACAATTCCTTGAAGAGTGTTTTCACTGGACCTAGCACTACCTATAATTCCATGAGTGTATCCCCTAATCAACAGAGTTCGAATAGGCCTCAAAATGTCTGTGGTGCTAGAGGAACATGAAAAGTTCTCACTTCTATTGAGATTGAAGAAAGAAGGAAAAAGGGGCTATGCTTTTGGTGCGCAGCGAAATACACCTCTGGTCATAAATGCACCTACTGAAAATGAAATATTTCTGGATTGTGAAGAGGAGAATGTGGAGATGTTAGAGAACAACAAAAGGGACAATCCAGTTCTTTCTCTGCAAGCCATGTGGGGAGTGTCTGGTTATGAGACAATGAGGCTAAGGATACATATAAGAGGTACTGAACTAGTGACATTAGTTGACTCTAGGAGTACTCACAACTTCTTGATCATCACTATAGCTAGGAGATTGGGCCTACAGTGGGAACAAAGTTGCAACTTGAAAGTGACTGTGGCTGATGGGGGCTTGTTGCAGACTTTGTGATATTGTAAGGAAGTGGAATGGGTCATAGGGAACTACAAATTTGTTATTGACTTTCTGGTCTTGCCTCTAAAGAATTGTGATGTAGTGTTGGGAAGGCTCAATACTTTTCAAAATTATACCTCAGATTAGGATACCATCAAATCAAGATGTTTGAATCAAGATTGAATCAACTCACTGTGAAGGATACGTTCCCAATGCCAGTGATTGAAGAATTGCTAGATGAACTAGGGAAGGCTCAATACTTCTCAAAATTATACCTCAGATTAGGATACCATCAAATCAAGATGTTTGAATCAGACATACCTAAGATTGCTTTTCGAACTCATGTGGTCCACTATGAGTTTTTAGTCATGCCAATGGGGTTGACTAATGCTCCTGCCACTTTTCAAGGTTAATGAATAGAGAATTCAAGGGACAATTGAGGAAAATTGTTTTGGTGTTCCTAGATGACATATTGGTCTATTCTGAGAAATAAAAGGATCATCTCCAACATTTGAGGAAAGATCTGGAGTTGCTGAGGACTCACCAACTGTTTGTCGAGCAAAGCAAGTGTAGTTTTGGGCCAAAAGAAGTGAATTACCTTGGATATGTCATCTATGGAGGGTCTATAGCCATGCATGAGTCTAAAGTGAAATGCATATATGTTTGGCCAAGCCTTGGTTCAGTAAAGGAGTTGAGAGGGTTCTTGGGGCTCTCAGGTTACTATAGGAGATTTATAAAGGGATATGGCAGCATTGCAAAGCCATTGACTAATCTTTTAAGAAAGAGAGGATGGAAATGGTCAGTGGAGGAAGAGGAAACATTTCTTAAGAAAAAGGATGTTGTAAAAACTACTCTAGTTTTGGCATTTGCAGACTTCAATGAAAAATTTGTGGTGGAGATAGATGCCTCAACTATTGGGGCGTGAGCATTGGTAGTGCAAAAAGGGAGGCCTTTAGCCTTTTTTAGCATGATTTTGGGATTCAGGCATCAAAATTTATCAATCTATGACAAGGAGATGATGGTTGTTCTGATGGCAATAAAAAAATAGGCTGCATTATTGGTTAAGAGGCATTTTAAAATCAGGACTGATCATAAAAGCCTGAAATTTTTAACCAGTCAACAAGCAATCACCCCTCCCAGCAAAAGTTGGCAGTGAAGATGATGGGATATGACTATGAGGTTTGCTACAGGATCAATATACACAATAAGGTTGCTGATTTATTGTCAAGAAATCCCTTATTTGATGAGTGTCAAACTATATCTGTTAGTAATGTGAGCACAGAATTGATGGCCAAGGTTACTGAGTCTTGGGAACTAGATAGCAAACTGAAGAAGATTGTGTCTGATCTGAAAGGAAGAAGTACTTCACACTCAAAATACAGTTGGGATAGGAGGATTTTGAGGAGGAAGGGCGAAAATTATTGTGTGAGACAACAAGGCTTTAAGGCAAAAACTACTGAATTTCTTTTATGGAAGTCCTTTTGAAAGGCATTTTAAGGCTCATTCAACCATTAAGAGGATTACTATAGTGTTATATTGGAAGTATTTAAGGAAGGATATTAAAAGATTGATGAGGGAATGCATCACTTGTCAGAAGAACAAAAGTGATTTGCAGCACCCTAGTGTACTATTACAACCCCTCCCTATACCATAAGGGACTTGGAGATCTATTAGCATGGATTTTATTCAAGGCTTACCCCTATCCAGGGGAAAAGAAGTAATTCAGGTGGTGGTGGACATATTATCTAAATATGGCCACTTCATTTTAGTAACTCACCCTTACACAACAGGGGATATTGCCCAATTATTTATGGAACACATATTCAAGCTTCATGGATTGCTAGAGATTATAGTATGTGACATGGACAAGGTGTTTATGAGCACCTTCTGAAGAGAACTTTTTAAAAGGCTAGGGGTGGCAATTACCCCATCTGCAGCTTATCATCCTGAGATCGATGGTCAAACTGAAAGGGTGAACAAGTGTTTGGAGACTTACCTCAGATGTATGATAGGGGAAAAACCAAGAGAGTGGAGTTGTTGGTAGCATTTGGCAGAGTGGTGGTACAACACTTCTTACCACTCTTCCATTAAGACCACCCCTCTTTTTGCACTCTATGAACAAAGCCCATGTTCATCTACCATATTTGGTTGGTGAATCAATGATGGCTGCTGTTGATAAAACTTTGCAGGGAAGCTACTATAAAAATGATCAGGTTTTACTTATAGAGAGCTCAGGAAAGAATGAAGCAACATGCAGATAAGTGAAGGTCAGACTGTGAACCACAACCTAAAAATTTGGTCTATTTGAAATTGCAGCCATATATGCAACAAACAGTTCAAAGAAGGATTTGTCAAAATATGGCCTCAAAGTGGTTTGGACCATATAAAGTGATAGATCAAGTGGGAAAGGTTGCTTATAGGTTGGACTTACCTGTGGGATCCAAAGTTCATCTTGTCTTCTATGTCTCTCAACTTAAGAAGCATGTTGGTGCTGATATTTGCCAGACAAAATTACCTGTGATTAGTTCAGATGGGACTATTGCAAAGGAGGCTGTGAAAATTCTGGATAGAAGAATAACCAAGAAAGGGAACAAGGGTGTGACTAAGGTTCTGGTGGAATGGACAAATGCTTTTCCTGAATATGCCACGTAGGAGGTTTTTCATCATCTTAAGCAGCAATTTCCAAATTTTCATCCAGGAGGACAAGGATGTATTGAAGAAGGAAGTATTGTAATTAGCTATTTTTGTTTATTTAAATTTTTGTTAATAATTAGTCATCGAAACTATTTTAGTGATACACTGCGTTCCATTAAGTTTGTGGTGAAATCGAACATTTACGTTTTGCCTGGTCCTTTGTAGCCTTAGGGTTAAAAGAGAGCAGATGAGTCTTATTTCTCCCCTAATTCTCTAAGTTCTTCTATACCTTTGCTCTTCTATTTTCCTTACCCCTTAAAAAATATGTTTTCTTATTTGGGTGTGTTACAAGATCATTTGAAAATAAATCACATAAGTCGCTAAATTTTATATATTTTTCAATTATAAGTACTAGGTTTATGTTGTAAAATCACAATTTTCAAGCTTCTAATAACTATATCGACACTGCCATTGAACTTGGGGATGAATTGACTTGGTTTGCTACATTCATATATGGGAGGCAATCCATTTGATCTTCACCAAGCTATACTTTTCAATGACTTCATGGATAATTGTGGTCTTTTTGATATGCCACTAAAGGGGGGTGGTTTCACTTGGTCATACATGCGGGTTGATGACAATGCCATTCTCAAAAAGGTTGATCACATTTTATATTGTTTTAGGTCAGTTTTTGGCATTGTAGAAGCGACTATTGAATCAGACCAATACTCTAGTTATCATTTTGCTTGTTGGAGAATCAAATAAGAGAAGAAGGAGCTTTAAATCGGAATCAAAATGGCTTCTAGAAGAGGATTGTTGACCCACGGTGGGAAATGCTTGGAAAGAATTGACTACAAGATATCATATGCTCTAAATGCATCGAAAGCGCAAGCTAACAAAAATCAATCTTCAGAAATGGAGCCATGAAAAGTTTGATAAAGACAAAGAGCCGACATAGGAGATTACAACCATATAAAGCTTGCCTTTGACAAAAGACATTGAACTGTTACATTGTCTAGCCTTATGTATTTGTCACAGGCTGCGAGTTCATGTCCGAGTCACATGCACAACCAAATGGCCAAGAGATTTTGAGAAAATTTTAGGTTTAAAGAGATCGTGAACATATGAGATACTTTCCTTAGATAAAGATAGTAATCTAGGAAATATTTTGATTTTGTATAAATTGTGGTTGATAGGTTGCAATCTTGACTATCAATGTAAATCAGTAGTAACTGTCAGATGTAAGGGGACTCAACTATAAATAGATATTTTCGACCTCATTTGTAATCATCCATGTCTTGAGTAAAATGTAATTTTTGAAAAGTTCATGACTGTTTTGTAAGGATTGAAACTTTGAATCTTTAAGGAGCTAATTTACCCAAGGAAGGATTTCTCCATATTTTTCTTAATTTTAATGGCTCATTTAAGGTTCAATTCATTAAAATAAAAGAGGGAAAAACCATATTTTAGTTTTCATAACCAACTTTTGCTAAAACTTTCTCATCTCATTTTCTCTCAAAATTCCCTCAGCCAAACACATTTCCACAGCAGCTTTTCTTTTGATTTTCACACTAAAAGATGAGATTTCAATCCTCAAATGATTCCTAATCATTTCTACATCAAATCCTCTTCATTTGTTTATTAAATTTTAAGGATTTTGGCTCTAATCAAGGAGAAATCTACATTTAGAGGTATGAACGTTCTTCTCCTCTAAATACTCAGTTCTTTACTGAAATTCACAAGTTCTCAATCCTTAAATTAAGTTTTATTAAATGTTTTAATGTGGTGATCTTGATTTTGGCTTAAAACTTGAGATTTTGATTAAATCTTGAAGAATTTCGTGGTGATTGTTTGGGCTCTGTTTTGAGATGCCTTTTTAATGTATTTTGGATGTTTAATGATGTGTAATTGAGGTTTAATCAATGCAATCCCGAATAGGTTGATTTTCCTAAGTTTTTATTGGTGAAAATGGTGGTTTTTGGGGTGATCTTGGTGTTCTGTTATAGCTGGAGGTATAAGGATGAGTTTAGATCCTTTTTGGATGTTAATTGATGTTTAAGAATGTTTAGAAGTGATGGATCTTGGCTGGGTAATGTTGTGGAGGTGTTTGGATGTGTTTTCGGCTGTGTTTGGTAGCAGAAATGTGAGTTTTGGTGAGAGCATCGAGTTTAGGTGTAATGGCTGAAGATTTTAATGCATGATGATGCATTAATCCTCTGCTTTGATGTGTTTAAAACAGGGGAGACATCTTCGGATCCTTGTGGTGTTGATCCGGAGGCTTAAACGGCGTTTCGACAAGCTTGCGAAACAGAATTGGTGAGTGGAGTTGGATCTTCAGCTTTGTATTGAATGTTTGAAGGTTTGGGAGCTTAGTTTAAGTCTAATCAACTTAACTAAGCTCAAGTGTAAGTTTTCGGAGAAACTCTCTCTTTGATGAACCATGAATTGGTTGGATGCAATGTGTTTAATTTGCATGTTTAAATTCTATTTTGAAATCATGTTTTAGCATGATTAATGCTGGTTTTGAAAGCCATGTGTTGAAGGATGCTCAAGGTAAGAGAACCTTGGTTTGATATTGATAATTGTGGTTTGATGCATAGTGATGCATGATGGTTTAATGGCTTTGAGTAATGCTTTAAAACAGTGGATTATTGATGATAATTAATGTATATTGGCAAGTGATGTGTTGGTTTTAAAGTACTTGAATCGGATATAGTTAGCCGGCTATAGGATTGGGTGCACTGTGAATTAAGTCGCCTTGGATGTTGAGGGGTTGGAATTGTACCGTAAACTCCATCCAAGTACACTAACGAGATGCTTAAGATCACAATGGTGGTTAAAAGTCCATGTGTGGATCTTGTGTTGAGTGTCTCGTGTTCTCGTTAGTGATGTTATACAACTACCAATGAGTGATGTGGAGGGGTTGTGATTGTACCATTAAACTCCATCACGGGTGTTGAGGGGTTGTGATTGTACCGGTAAACTCCACCTTGTGTGTTTGGTAGTGTGTATGAAGCGTATGGGACAACGCTTGTAATCCGCGTATCCGATTGTGTTTTAAGTTGAAAACGGTTATGGCTATCACTTGGAAGCCAATATGACATGTTGATGTTATTTAAGCATGAGATGCTTGTTGTATATGCATTGTTGCATGAGTATTGATGTTATGTGTTGAAAAGGCCTTGTGAAAGGTGTTTTATAAAATGCATTATTGTGTTGTTTTTGTTGGAGCATGCCTCACTAAGCATTTGTGCTTACGCTCTCCTTCTTGAACCAATAATGCAGAGAATTGAAGTGCTTTAAGGGCAGCAAGGAGGCTAAGAATCCAAGAGGAAGTCAAAGCTCATGTATGGTGACTATTTTTACAACATTACTAGTTTTTGGTATTTGGCAATGGGAACCTAGGTTGTGTTTTTGGGAGATGTTTTTGGACTCCCTAAGTTGGCATGATGCCTATGTTGTTTTGGATATGTAATTGGCCATTTTGGTGTGTGCTTGATGACTTGATGCTTGGTTGGTTTTGAGTATTAGGTTGCATGCATAAATGTTGAGGTTTTTCCTAATTAATGCCATGTATGTGTTTTGATGATGCAAATATGTTCATTAAATGTATGATGACTTGTTGGCATGATTAGGAGGTCATAGGGTTGTCTTTGATTGGTCAATTGTATGATAAACCAGAAAAATCTGCACTTTCTGGGCAGTCTGTATCGGAACGGGCACTACCGTTTCGAAACGGGGGCATGTAATGGCCTTCGTGTATCGGAACGGCTAGAGGGCGTTTTGAAACGGATTTGCCATTGCCAAGCCCTGTTTCGAAACTGGTCTCGAAACGAACCCACGTTTCGGAACGGTCAACCCCCGTTCCGAAACACTAGACCGTTGGGCACTGATTTGAATGGTTTTATGATTTGCAAGCTTTACGTTTTAGTCCTGAATATTGTTTATGCAATTGCTTGAGTTTGAGATGTCCGTTTGAGGTGAAATTTGACAGAGAAGCATGTAATATGACTAATTTCATAATGGTATCTTAAAAATTAGTTAAGTCCTCTTAATTTCCAGAATTTACATTTTGGTCCCTAAATTCGTATGTTGTGCAATTGAGTCTCTTATTGCTTTCCGATTGCTGTGAATTTTGAGTATGCTTTTATCAAGAGTACGCTTAGGGTTAATGAGCATCTAGATAAGTTTAAAAAGAAAAAAAGGGTCGTTAATCAAGGTTGACTTTCGGGTTGACTTTGGTTTTCCTCGTGTAATCTTCGTAGTTCGGGTCAACCGTCTAGGCCGGGCTAAGGGGGTTACATAAAAAACTTTTACTCTAATTTTCTCATGTTATTGCATGATCTTGAGTGTTCTTTATTTTTTCTTCGTCTATCAATTTAGTTTACTCCTGCTTAATTCTTTTTGCGTTCCAGTGCTTAAGAAGAGTTTGATCTTTCGAAAAGAGTTTTCAAGCTGATTTAGGCCTTATTGGGTCACGTCGGTACCATGGCGCATCGAAAAAATTATCCGATGATCACCTTTAGAGATCCATGTTTGAGGAACGAATATGAGTGAATAAGGGTGAAGAATTACCTATTTAAAATTAGGAATTCTGAAATTGGAGAAGACAAAGATCTAACCACAAATCTACGACGTGGATTCCTAAGCCGTAATGATAAATGTAACGAATCAAAAATTTAATCAACTAAATTTTAAACTTGTCTTGGAAGAATAAAGATATTGGTGGAAAATTCTAGGGCATTAAATGAAATTCTGGAACTCTACAAAATAATCTCGAACATTTTGGAATGTTCTAGAATACCATGGAAGGCACTAAAAAGTTCTACAAGATTCTAGAAGGTTCTTGAACATTTTAGAAGGATTTGGAACATGTTGTAAGGATCTAAAACATTCTAGAATAATGAGGAAGACTTTGGAATATTCTACAAGGTTTTGCAGTATGATGGAAGATTATGAAATATTCTAGAAGGTTATTCAGAATTCTCCAAGATTAGACCATTCTTGGATTGTCTAGAAAGTTCTAGGTTGAATATATTTCTCTAGAAGCAAAATATTAATCGTAGGATTAGATTGATCTCCATCGTCCATTGAATAGGTGAAAGACTATAAATAGGTGACCTTGGTCATTTGGCAATGTAACCAAGAAAACGCAAGAACGCTAAGAATACTAACATCTTGTAAAACATTCTCCAACCAATAAAATTCTCTTTTCAAGTATTCAATACTGGAGTTCTTTTATTTCTTACTTGAAGTATATTTGCCTTATTCTTTTTCCATAACTCTTAGCGTGCATCTTTAAAGAGTTTGGGCTGACTTAGTCACTAAAGCGCGTCTAAATACCGCACGTGCGATAAGAAAAGAATACGTCTATGATAGTTGGTATCAGAGCGAACGTTTCGAGGACCGAAATTTAGCACCAAGCAATTATGCCAAACAACGAGATCACTCTTGCTGGTTGTAACGCCCCAGTTTTGGGCCTAGGGGTTTTTGGGATGGTTATAGGGTCCGTTGGACCGAGATTAGATATTCAGGTAAGTTTCAGGATGAGTTCAGGAAAAACATATTTTGGAGAGTGATAACAATATGGAAAAATTATCTAAAATCGTTTTTAAATACATAAAAGGTTTTGGTGAAATCAATTTTGAGAAACTGGATTTGGAAATGTGACATTTTGGATTAGTGACCAAAGTATAAAGTTTGAAAACTGGTTTAGAGACTGTTTTGTAAAAGGGTTAAAACTCTAAATCTTTAAGGAGCTATCATACCATTTGGTCTAATCTGAATTTTCCCTTAATTAGTATTATTTCAAACGTGCTTTAATTAAAGGAATTAAAAAAGGATTTAATTAAAGAATGTGGTTATTTTCTAAAATCTTGATTTCTTAACTCTTTGATTTCCTAAATGATTCTTCAATTTGTTTTCCAAAAATCTTATTGAATCTCTTTGATTTTCAAGAGGAAAACATCCAATTAAGGGGAAACTCATACGTTGGAGGTAAGGTTCGTTCTTCTCCTCTAATGTAAGGTTCTTTACTTAAATTCCCAAGTTCTTGATCCTTTATATGTGTTTTCTAATGTGGTTTTATGATTTAATTGGGTAATATGATTAAATCAAGGTTTTATTGATTGGTTTATATGATTTTAGGATTGGATCTGTTTTTTGGGTTTATGATTGATTTTAGTCATGATTTTGAAGTTTAATAATGTTAAGATAAAGGTTTTATCATTATAATCTCGAAACTATGTGAATCTCTAGTTGTTTAGGTTGCTAGATTTGGGTTTTTGTGGAGTTGTTGTAGTTTTATGAATGCTGAAGGTATAATGATGATAATATGATGATTTTGGATGTTAATCAATGATGATTGGTGGTTTGAAACGTTAGTTTGTGGTTGGGTTAAGTTTAGAAGTGTTTTGGTGATGATTTTGGTTGTTTCGGATAGGCGGTCGATAGTTTTTTGTAAGGCAATGTTGTGGAAATGCTTGCTGAGATTTTGAATGCGTTGAGATGCATTAATCCTCTGTTATTATGTGGTTAGAACAAGGGAGAACGATCCGCTAGCAACCGGTGAAGCTTTGGAGGATTTGAACCCTTAGTTTCGCGTCAGTGAATCGAGGTTTCGCGTGTCTGTGAGTGAGAGCGTGGATTTCAGCCTTGAAATGTTTTAAAGGTGGTTTTGAGAACTTAGATTTAAGCTTGAAATGCTTGTCTAAGTTTGAAAGTAAGTATAAGTGGGTTTCTCTCTCGGTCGTGCTTTTACGAAATGGTTTATGCACTTGTTTTTGATTACATGGATTTTCTTGATGTTTATGCATGTTTTAAGTATGTGATATACAATTTTTAATCATGGAATGATGATGGATGCACGTGGTAAGTGATCCATGTAAGTATGTGTTTCATACTTGTGTTTAAAGCATGGTTTAATGCTTTGGAAAATGGTTTTATGTTGATGCATATGAAAACAGTGAGGTATGTGGTTATAATGAATTATATTGGCAAGTGATGTGGTTTTAAAAATGCTATCCCATACAGTTAGCCGGCTATAGGATTGATTATACTATAAACAAGTCGCCTTGGATGTTGAGAGATTTATGTGATGTACCGAATACTCTATCCAAGTACCCTAACGATCGAGGAAGTGTAGTGTCCCATCTCTCGTTAGTGAGGTTATACATCCACCGATGAGTCGTGTTGAGAGGTTTATACGGTGTACCGAATACTCCACCACGAGTGTCATAATGGTTGAGGGGTTTAGATTGTGTACCGAATACTCCCGTGTGTGAACCTTGAGATGCCGATGAGAATGTATGAAGTGTTGGGACAACACTTGTGAATCCGTGTATCCGATGTTGTGTTTTGGGAATGGAACTTGGTTAATGATCACTTGTAAGCCAATATAATTCTTGATGCATCATGAAAAGGTTTATGTTGTATAATGTGAATTATACATGTTTACTCTTTAAGCTTTGCATATGGTTGTTATGCATGAGAAGGCTTAAATTGAGGTTTAGCAATGGTATTTTGAAGAACTAAGTGTTTTGATATAATAATTGAAAAATGTTTTGGACTAATTTGAAAAGAATTTAAAACATGTCTTTAAGTCCAAATAACTTGAAAATATGTTTGAGGTATTTAAAAAGGTTTTTGGAAAAGTTTAGAATGCTTTAAAGTAGTCAAACTTGGCTTTTCAACACTACCGTACCGATACGGTATACCCCGTATCGATACCTTTTTACTCCATATTAATTATGCCAAAAACCGTACCGATATAGGCTTTCCCGTATCGATACGGAGAGGGGTTGTACTGATACGCCTTTAAAGCGTATCGATCCCTGCTTTAACAACCCCCAACGACTATTTCCCAACGGTCTTTTAAAGTACAGACCGTACCGATACGCTCCCTAGCGTATCGATACACATAGGCTGGCAAGAGCCCAACGGCTAGTTCTGAAGAAGGGCGTACCGATACGGGTACCCGTGTACCGATACGGTAGACACCAGAACTGCAATTAATGTGGGAAATAAAGACCCCAACCGCTCCAAAACATCCCTAACGGCTAGTAACGACTACAAACTCAATTGGGACTATAAATTGAAGGCTGGAACACTTGAAGAATGTTAGAGACTACATCCAAGCAACATGATCAAGAGAAATAGAGTCTAAACCTTTATTTTACCTTTCTCTTGTACATAGTCTAAGAAGAGTGCTTTATTGTAAATTCTTTGTACACTCTTGTGAGCTTAAGTTGTGTAAACACCCACCTTGTGAGGTATTAAGTTTACCCAAATTAATACCTTGTAAAAGGAGAGGTTCTAGTTTAGCCTCGAGAGAAAAACTAGAGTTGATTCTATCTTGGCCAAGTCCAAAAGATAGGGTTGTAACGGTTTCCTCCTAAACCGGGAAAAAAGGGATGAATTCATTGTTGAGTGAATTGGGAAAACCTTAGTGGTGTGCTAAGGTAGTGGATGTAGGTGCTTAGTTAATAGCCTGAACCACTCTAAAATCATTGTGTCACTTGTCTACCTTTATTTCGATATTAGCCAATTCAACCACCAAACATTTACAACCCTCCTTGACAGTTTCGGTGATCGATTCGAGCGTGCCACAAACCCAACATATTTGCTGTTGGTTAATGATACTTGATGCATATGATTTAATATGCTGGTTTTAGAAAGGTTTAAGTGCATGGTTTTTCAAGGCATGATGTTCAAATGATGTTTTGCAAAGGGATTGAAATGATGTTTTCAATGGTCTTGAGAAATTTGTTTTAAATTGCATTGATGGTGTTTGGTTTTGAGCACTCCTCACGCTCTCTTTGTCCATCAATGCAGAGAATTAAAGGAGTGGAGGCAGAAAGTAAGATAGGAGGATCCAAGTACTTCATTCTTTGAACGTATGGTTTCAAACTAGACTTTTAGTAATAAAGGCAATGAGGTTCATTGTTGTTTTGGGAGTGTGTTTTGTTAAACTCCATGTTCAGAGAAAGTTTATATTGTTGTTGTGAAGTTGTAAATGGCCTTTATATGTTGGTTTTGCTTGGGATTAATGTTTTGGTTGTTGGATGGTTTATTTTCTAGGAAGCGTGTCTCTAGATTTCCTTTGAAGCATAATGGTTGATTCTTGATGATGTTTATGTGTTGGTTTGGCATGGTTTAGTCTCTAATATGCATAGGATTATGTTTAAGGCATGTTGGTGTGGGTGTGAATCCTTAAAAAGCATGAAAAATGAGCAAATTGGGACATTTCAGGCCCAGGCGTATCGATACGCCTAAGGCCATATCTAAACGGTGAGGTTGAAATGGGTATGGTGTTTCGGTACGGTTCGAGGTGTATTGAAACATGCCTTGGTTTATTTGGATACTGGAATTCTGCGTACCGAAACACTTAAGACTGTATCGGTATGGGTCCGTGTATCGAAACATTTAGAACTGTTCCGGTACAGGCCCTATATCGAAACATTTGGAACTATTTCGGTACAGGGCGTATCGATATAGGGTTGATCGTTCCGATATGACTGGCAGGTAAGTTAGTTATTTTGAATGTTGAATGTTTTTGATTTCTTTCGTTTTGGTCCCTGAATGTTATGCATCAATTGAATGAGTTGGGATAATCGAATTGAGCTGAAATTTGACACCGTGGCGTGCAATATAACTAATTAAAGGATGGTAACTTTAATTTGGTTGAAGTCTCTGTAATTTGTTAAAATTAATAATTGGTCCCTAATTCATGTTCATAAACAATTGAATGTCAAAGCGATGTCTGCTTGAGTTGAGGTTTCTTCCGCTCCGAGTTCAAATCACATAGGATGATAATGTGCATCTAGATAAGATAAAAAAAATATGGACATTTATTGAGGTAAACTTTCTTGGTTTACTTCAATATTCCCCGTGTGACTCGTTCGGTTCGGTCTCGCGTCTAGGCTGGGTCGAGGGGGTTACACTGGTGGTGTTGTTGGCGATGAGCAAAGGAAGGGGAGGTCAAAGTCTCTTGGACCTTCCAAAGGAGGGAAGGAAATAGGGGATGTGGACACTAGGCTTATGAAGGTAGAGCTTTCAGTAGCCAATAGGGAGGACAAGTTCTGGGAAGTGGACTCCCATCTAGAAGAGCTTGATGGAAAGGTCAATGAGCTCCTAGAGGAAATGTTGGGAACCCTAAACGAGACTACCAGTAAGTGTTCAAAACAACGTGAGACTTCTTCAAATTCTCTTTCTAGTGAAATCCTTGTCCTTAAAAAAGAGAACAAAACCCTAAGGGATAAGCTTAAAGTGGTACATGGGGAATTGGGAAACATGAGGGAGTAGATAGTGCTTCTTAGGAAGGTACTAGATCATGGTGGGGGAGCTACCTCATCCGTCCCAATTCCAACTCCTGCGAGGGTGGAGGTTCCTAAACCTAAGGATTGTAAAGGTTCTAAGAACACGAAGGAGGTAGATAACTTCTTGTGGAGTTTGGAACAATATTTTCAAGCTGCAAATGTCATGGAGGATGCTTGGAAGACCGACCATGCCTCACTTTACTTGGAAGATACTACGATGCTATGGTGGCGTCATAGGCATGGTGAGACCGAGAGGGGAGTTTGCACCATTTCCACTTGGGAGGAATTCAAGAAGGAGCTAAAATGTCAATTCTATCCCGTGAATATAGAGAAAGAGTCATGAGCAAAACTGAGGTGACTTATCCAAAAAGGGAGTATCCGAGAGTATGTTAAAGAATTCTTTGAAGTGCTCTTGGAGATTCCCGACAATGAGGCTTTCTACACTTTTTGCGATGGGTTGCTAAATTGGAGATCGAGAGAAGAAGAGCACAAGAACTCGCTTATACCATTGATATTGCTGAATTCCTTACTGAATTCAAGAAAAGTGAGAGCTCCACGTCAAAAGGGAACAAATGTTATGGTTGGGGATGAAGCAAACCACACAAAGACGGAAGGTCGAAATCAACCCATAAGGAAAGAGCTTTTAAGGGGAAAAAGGAAGACAAATGAGGTAAGCGTTCACCTTTAAAATGTTTCTTTTGCGAGGGTCCACACCTGGCCCGAGAGTCTACAAAAAGAAGCTAACTCTCAGCCATAATTGAAGAAAGAGAGCAAGCTACTAAACAATAAATAGAGGAGAGTATGAGATATCTCTATATCCTCAACTCCATCAAGAACAACGTTGGAGTGCCTAAATTTGAACAGAAGGGATTGTTGTTTGTGCTAGTGAAGATTGGAGGACAACTAGTACGCGCCTTAGTCGACATTGGAGCAACGAACAACTTCATCAAGGAAGAAGAAGCAAGACACTTGGGCATCACCTATGTTGGATAAAAAGGATGGCTAAAGGCAGTGAACTCTCAACCAAAGCCCATCATTGGCACTGATCGCAACGTCAAAATAAACCTTGGTGAGTGGTCTGGCCTTATCAACTTTTCTGTTGTTCCTATGGATGATTATTAAATTGTACTTGACATAGAGTTCTTAGACAAGGTAATGGCCATACCAATGCCCTTCGCCAACACCATGCGCATTTTGGAGGAAGGAAATTCGTGGATGGTACCTCTATCTCGAGGAAAAGGGAAGCCAAGTACCAGCACTATCGACCATGCAACTCTCCAAGGGGCTTAAGAAAGGTGAGCCTACTTTCTTGATGACCATCAAGGAGGAAACATATGAGAGAAAGATTGAGGTGCCGAGGGAGATTGATGAGGTCTTAGAAGAGTGCCAAGACATCATGCCTAAGGAGTTTCTGAAAAAGCTCCCACCTAAGAGGGAGGTGGATCACGTTATTTGAGCTTGAGCCTGGTGCAAGACCCCCTGCCGCGGTACCTTACCGCATGGTGCCTCCTAAGATTGAAGAATTAAGGAGAAAACTAAACGAGTTGTTGAATGCGCAGGGTACATCCGGCCATTGAAGGCTCCATTAGATGCGCCATTATTATTCCAAAAGAAGCATGATGGGTCACTTCGACTGTGTGTTGACTACCGCGCACTAAACAATATTACTGTGAAAAAAGTATCTGATCCCACTTATTGTTGATTTATTTGATCAACTCAGAGAAGAAAGATTGTAACAACCTGATCCCAATCTAGATCTGAAGCGCTACATTCATGTCACCCAAAGTTTAACCCAAAAATTTCCATTTTAAAACCATAAGTTTAACCTTAATTTAAAAACATTAAGCGTCCATGATATATCATAGTTAAATCAACAATATAAATCAGTTTACAAAATAGGAGCTCCAATTTAAATACATCGTAAATCATAATAATATTTCAAAAAGAGTTTACAGACTCAATATTTGTAAGGTCCTATGAATACATAAGCCTAAAACTAAATACTAAGCGTTGCACTATGAAGCGATGCAGCATTGGGAAATCCCTCCACGATGCACTCCTCAATCACGAACAACCTACTAACCTGGGAACAGAAACAACGATTCCGAACGCTGAGCTTACAAAGCTCAGTGGTACATTTCTACTCTACCATAATTCGTGATTATCATAAAATAAGCATGTGAGATAAATATAGTCTAGGGAGCATAGATAAGGCTTCACTATCTATGAGTCATCACCTAGCCTACACAAGCTAAAGTTCTTATATAACCTATCCCAAGGCATCATTAAAGTTATACGAAGTATTACGTGTTCCACAATGCTTCACCATACTCGAGGTCACTCAACCTATCAAATTTATTACCATTGCAAGTGTCGACTATGCTAACGCTTGACAAAAGAGTGGAAAATGTTATGGAAATATATGAAAACAATGCCAAGATTGAGTCTTTTGCATGCAAGTATACACGACCATCAAGTAATACAACAATAAGCTGAGTATCGAATCAACATGGATTGACCAAGAGTTAACTGCTTTGATTGTTTACTTGTCAAGGGAAAAATGTTGAATGATTTGAAGTTTGTTTTAGAGAATGACTTAAAGAAGTGCAATGAAAATAAAATAGCATTGGCAAGAAAAATTTTCAAATGAGTGATGAGCGTTGGCAAGGGATGCTTGGTTTTCACGCTATTCATGCTAGCCTTTAATAATGTCCTGCCTTGGTATTATTGCCGAGTAGATTCAGAGATGGCATTGCCTCTATCGATTGCAATTCCTAAAATTAACCATGTTAAACCCCTATATGTCTATAGTGAAGTTTTTCATTAAATAATTTGATTAAGTTCCAATCTATACTCCTAAGGGGTAGATTCACTTTAGAAGTAAGCTCATCTACTTGAACATCTTCTTTCGAAGCTTCTCTCCTTAGTATCTGGCAACTAATTGTCACCCCTCAAGACTGTTAAGATATTAAGGTGCAATAAGCAAACAATGCCAACGATCGCATGACAAAGAATTTAGAAAACCGAAGTTCATGCCAGATAGAGAAAACAATGTCAAGGCAATTGAATTATTAAAAACCAAACATAAAACCAGCGTTAAACGAAAACATCACTCAACCAACTATAAAAGCTTAGTTCATGGTTAGGGGTCCATCCATAAAACATCATCATATCTTAACATCACCATTGAATAAAAATAAATAAAACAAATAGAATGGGCACGAAAGAGGTCCGTCGATGCAACCCTTCAATGGCTCCAAGCCCTTGGTCTTTAGCTGATCGAATCACGTCGATCTCGGTTCACCACCGTGTAGTCTCTTCTCACTCAAGCTCACCTCATATGCTTGCTTGATCTTCTTTAAATAGGTTTGCATGGAAAACCCTAGGATAGATCATTTGAGTTTGAATTTTGAATGTGCAAGGGATAAGACGCATGATCCTCTTATCCAAATTTAAATCCTAGGGCTGACGTGTACAAGGTCCAACGGCTACATGACCGTGCATCAGACTTCACTTCTATGCCAGCCGAGATTGGCAATCTCTGATCCAACTTTGCCAACTACAACTCAATATTCTCTTCAGTATTCCCTTCTTCTGCTCCCGTGCTGCTCTACCAAGCCTGTCCTGATCTGCCAAGCCTGTAATAATGCCAACAAAGCAACCTTCACACTGGCATAAACTCCACTCCCTAACTCCTTATGCAAATGTATGAATTTAACAACTAAATGCAACTAAATGTAATCAAAGTAAAGCAAAGGCATTGTGAAATAAGCATAAAAATCAGTACTTTTGAGGAGATAACACTACCCTAAACCTAGCTCATTACTTGTCCTCAAGTAATGCAAGTGAACTTAAAAACAAAAATATGAAAATAGTACCTCGGAAAAAAATTGGTCGAAATGCCAATCAAGTGCTTGCAAGCATAATCTGGTCCTAGTTCTATCCTCAGATATCCCAATGCAGTAATGCCAAGTAGATAAACAATTTCAAGTGTAACAATATAACTCTAGTCTAAGGTCATGAAGAGTGCATGCAATAAGCATCAAGTATCCGTTTACTCCCTTAGTCAAATTTACTACCTAAACTCAGAATTTTATTTTTTTTATTCATGCCAAGGGTTTTAGCTGGCAATATTTTAAGCTTGCTTCGTAACACAGTTTGGCGTGAGAAATAAGAGGTAACATACCATGGACCCCCACATTAATCTAGACATTACTAGGCTTTAATTTTCAACTCATTCCTTAAAGTTTTTGACTTGAGATCTAAGAGGGAGCAAACCATGAAGCCCCAAGTTACCTATTATCCCTAAGGTAGAGGAGAGTTCAACATTTTTTATTGCCTTGGCAAAATAATGTTGCCTTATTAATTTCTTTTACCCTGGCATCAAAAGATCCTAATGTTTTCTGAGCTTAGTTTCAAAAATTTAATTTTCTTTAGGAACTAGATGCATACTACGTATTAAGTGAAAGTTCAATTCTCTTAAACTAGAGATCAATTGCCAAGTAGCCCTGGCATTACAATTTTGCTGGCATAGAAAGACTAAGGATTTTAAAATTCATCATTGGACAGAATATTCTAGAACAAATTAAACTAAACTAGCAACATGTTAGAATTTTTCAAAATTTGACAGAGGCAAATTTTTTTTAGTGGTTTGGTATGCATGGCTAATCTACATGGAATGGAAATAAAATGAAATCAGAAATATAAACATGAATGTATGGCATGTTAATAGACCCAAGATGTGCACTGTCCTCATTGCATGTAGACATATATAAACACATGAAATAAAAAATAAAATGCATGAAAATATGAAATAAAAATGAATGCAAGGAGTTTTAAGAGGAGGAGGACTCCCCTTCGGAGGGTTCTTCACGTGTGATGCGGGTCTTTCTCTTGACAAAGCTCCCACGATCGGGAGCCATGCGTTTCCTTCCTTTCATGCTTGGCTTTGAGGTGGCAGTGGAAGCTCTAAGGTCGCGGAGGACTTCCTTGACAATCTGCATCGGCACCGAGGTGGTCGGAGTGGAAACAGATGAAGTAGGGACAACAAGTGTTGCGACATGTTTTTCTAGAATTTCTTCTTCTGATTCTGGAGGTATTTCAATCTTGGTAGACTCAACATGTCTTGGCGAGACTAGGACGGTGGCACCAAAGTGTGTCGAGGTATGAACTGAATGAGGATTGGCTGGCATATCATAATTGGAAAAGATATCAGTGGGGAACTCAGGGAAGGCTGGCAAAACACTTGGGGACATTCCTTCAAGAGTCTTCCTGATAGCATTGTCCCTGGCATGAGTATAATGCCAGAGCTTGATATTTTGCTCCTCAACTTTCTCTAACTTTTAGAGAATGATCTGTAACACCCTAAAAACGGGGCTAGTCAGAATTGGATTCTAATGATCGGAGTATTGATATTAAAATTTTCAAATATTGTATATTTATTGCCTAAATTATAGATTATATTGTTAAGAGACCCTAATTGAACTTATTCTTAGTTAAGAACCTCCTATGAAATGCCCAAAATGACATTTTTAAGCTAGGCGTTTCAATACAGTAGGATCCATACTGAAACGACCTAGGTAAGGTGTTTCGAAACGATTATAGGGCGTTTTGATACAGTTCCAACGATATTAACTAACTTTTAGACTTTTGCTTAGCCGTTTCGATATAGCTTCACACGTTTCAAAATGGATCCCCTGATTGGAATATGTTTGAAGGATAAATTGAAAGGAAATGAGGTGGTGATGACTCATTTGCTTATTGCTGTCCTTCCCCACGTGGAAGAAATCCAAAGGGATGACTTATAATCATCTTCATGATTAGTATTGATAGGATATAGAAAAAAAAATAAGAATTATTATTATTATTATTATTAGCTTTCTCTTTGCTAAGGGAAATCTTTTCATTGGCTACAAGGGAGGGGGAAATGATTGAGCTTAGAAAATGAATAAAAAGAAAAGTTCATTTCCCTTGTTTTGAGTTCCACCGAGACCAAACTCATCTCTTGCTAAATAAAATAAGCTCACACCTCCATTGTCATCCTCTCCACCAAGCTCAAGCATACACCTCTCAATTCGTGATCCTTAAGCTTAGGCTTTCTTTGATTTAAGAACATCAATTCGTATCTACCGATTGGGTAAGTGAAAACCCTCAATCTATTGTTAGTTTCATCGACTAATGAATGCCTAATTTTGAGTTACAAGTTCTAAGTTAAGCCTTTGTTCTCCAAATTTTAATCTATTGTGTAGCCAATGACTACAAATGTTGTTATATTGATTATAGCAATTCTCTATTGATCTTCCTAGTTCAAGGTTTGGAGGAAGTTAACCCATCGTCTCCAAAACAAGCTAGGAATAAAGGAATCATCATCCGAGAGCCTTAGGAGCTTCGGATTATCGAGGTGAGTGTAGTCGGAGTCTCGGGATTAGGCGAGAAGCCTTTCCGATTTTATCGTTTTGATTTCGTTTGATTTACTAACCATTGAATTAAAGGGATTTGCATAAAGCATTATTGAAAGCCATATTGGTAAGTTTTGGTAAGTATTGCATCGAATCATCATCCGTAGCATTGTTATTATTGTCACCGAAATCATTGAAGTAAATAGAATCATTGACCATTGGATATTGCATTGGATTCTTACTATTATATATTTACATGGAAAATATGATTGTTGATCTATTGATATGACACTATTGCCATCGAATTATTGTTATTGAACTTTGGATTCGAAGTGTTGAATACAATTGGCATGCCATAGAATTCATGAGCTCAGTGTACTGGTGGTCTACGGTCCTAGGGCTACGACTTATATTGATTTGGCGAGGCAGAGGGATATATTGTGTATTGGTCTTATTGGCGATGTCGGCGGGTTGACCACTCATTGTTTGGCGAGGTGTAGGAATTCGTGTATCTATTACCGTGAATCGATCCAAGGGAAATATTGGTTATTGATATTGCTTTGCTATGAAATTATGATATTGTCATTGATGAGTAATACTATGCTTTTAATATGAATGAGAAGCATGCCATGTTTATTCATATAATTGATATTATGATTGTCATCAAAGCATGATAAATGGCATACCATGTTCCTTCATTGTTATTGTCTACCTCACTTAAGCTACGTAAGTCTAATGCATTCATCTTCATAACATTTCAGGTTAAGAGTTTATCGTTTCAAGATCAAAGCTAGTTGGTAAAACGACAAGTCACCTCGAGCCTAAAGTAAAGTATTTTGTCTCTGTGAACTCCTAGAATGGTGGCAAAGTAGTTAAACTAGTTGATCTTGATGTTTTGTCTATATGTATAAAGGTTATGTGTTGTATGTGGTTTAAGTGTCTTAAATGACTTGTTAATGTTTACTTGAAATTAGCCTAATATGCATATTTGGCTTAAAAAGGTATTCGTATTCGTATGATTGTGAATTTTGGCATTCCCGTAGTCTATAGTATTGAAATATTGGATGTAAAGTTTCATTGCATTTGAACATTGTTTGGTAGGTCAAATCGATTAAAAACCAGCAAACATCTGTCATTACAGGTCATACCGTATCGGTACGGGGTAATGGCGTATCGATACGGATAGGCATAATTGAACCTAAGAAGCAGGGTGTATCGAAACGGTCTAGAGCCGTACCGGAACGTTTTGCTACTGGAATCCTTTGTTTCGATATGGGTCTAACTTGTATCGAAATAGGTCAAAGGTCAAAGCCAATAAGATTCAACTCGTACCAATACAGGGCTTGCCCGTACCGATACGAGTAGTGGGAAAAGTCAATCAAGGTTGACCATCGTGTACCCGTATCAAAACAGCAGCAAAGTGTTTCAATACAGGGTTAGTTAAGTTGGTTAGAAGGCATGGATTTGGCAGTTTACATTGTTCTCTAAATGGTCACTGAATTTAGGATGGTTAAATTAGATTAGTTAATGAATTCAAAATTGCATAAGAATTTACATGCTTATTAGTATTATATTGAATTTCATTGTAGTATGATCAATTTCATCGAAGGACCTTTAATTTAGTAGATTTAGAGTTTAGTCCCTAAAACTTGTAAAAGTTATATATTGGTCCTAAGTGATTGGTTAATTCTTCATAATGGACTAAATGGACTAAAATGCATCTCGGTAATGTTTTATTTGTATAATATTGATCATATGATGCTCATCGATTGAAATTTTATCGCACCGATCACCACACCATTCACCGGTAGCACACTCTGACCCGTTTCTCGACTAGGCCGGGAAGGGGGTGTTATATGATCTCCTGGCGTTGGTAGACCTGGGAAAGAATTGCCACTGAACTAGCTGGTATAGGAGCGTCAGGCTCTGCCTTTGACACCTTGATCTTGGGCATTGGCTCGGTTGCCTTCCCCTTGCCTTTGTCCTTTGACTTAGTTGCAGTGAGTTGCCTCCATAGGGCAGGCATGATTGTTGTTCCCTTGTTTTCTTGGACCTTGTCCGAATCGATCTTTGGCACACCATGCTTCATACAAGGGAAAAAACAAACTTCCATTACTCTTATCAGCACACTTATAGGTTTCCTCGATGATGAGTCGACCGACATTGATCTTGCGGCCCATAACAATGGAGTGCAATAGTGCCAGCCTTTCTTCCGAGATGGTTTCATTGTGGGTAGTTGGCATCAAGTTCGCCTTTAAAAAGTGATTCCACCCCCTTTGGCTGTGATTTTAATGCCAGCCACTTGACTTTCCGGTGTCCCTTCGATGACACAGTCCACTTGGTGCCAGGTTCACACAAATCTTTCAGAAGTTTTTTCCTAATGACAGCTTCGATTGAATCAACAAACTCAAGATGTTCATCCTATGCACAATCCAACTCAAACATGGCATTAATATACCCTTCATAAAATCACACAAACGTACCTCCTATCATCAAAAAGGGTGAATCTTTGGTTCTCAGATGGGCATAGAATTCTCAGAAAATGTTGGAGTAAACTTCTCCTGTTTGTTGGCAAAATAGCTCCCACTTGTGCTTGGTTACTACCGCCATGAAATCCGATGAATAACCCAAGTTGGGTTCATCCTTGAGATTGAATTTCTTTTCGTAGTAAAAGGTTCTCGAGGCAAAGTTTTCCTCATGTTTCTTGCGGATCTCTTCATTGAAGAAGATATTGAATGGTGTCGATGAGAATGCCATGGAAACAAGTTGAAGATTTGAGCAATTTTGAAAAGAAGAAGAGGGAAGAGTGATTCTTGGCATTCATGCTTGATAAAGAGAATAGAGAGAAAAAAAGAAAGGTTTTTGGCTTTGGATAGGTTAGGGTTTAAGTAGATGGAAGGGTGAAAGGTTGAGTGTTTAAGTGGAGTGATTAATGTTCCTGGTTAAGTGAGGATAATGATGAGTTTTGCGTGTTTGGGGAAAGAAAAAGGGATGATGTGATAAGGGTTATTATGATAGGACGTCACGGGAAGTGATATGGTGATTAGGTTGAAATTTTGAATTTTAACTTATCACTTTGGGCGGCTAGGGTAAGATTTAATACTTAGCAATAACTTTCAATCTTTCATGGGCCGAGGTCTATCAAGTCTTGGGCGGTTAGGGTAAATTTATTTCTTCACATATCCAATCGCCCCATGCCAAGCCTCTGCATTGACATTCTGCCTAGCACACAAAACCTACACTTAAAGAAAAACCGTTCAACACAGTAAGGGAAAATAAAAAAGGAAAATAAATAAATAAAAATACTGAAAAAAAAAATCTAACCTACTATTTACAAAAATCAAACAATGATGATGATGATCACAGAACCTCTACTAGGAGGATAACCTCCTTGACATTCTTCTGAGTGCTTTCCAAATAATGTTTCAATCTTTGGTGGTTTACCTTGAAAATTGCTCCCGTCTTCAAATCTTTGATATCCACTACTCTATGAACATATGGCTTCACAACTTCAAAGGGGCCCGACCATCTAGACTTGAGCTTTCCTGGATACAATTTAACCTCAAGTTAAATAACAAAACATGTTGGCTTAGCTCAAATTGCCTTGGCAATATCCTGCTATCATGTCATCGTTTCATCATTTCCTTGTAGAGTCTAACATTCTCATAGGCACGTGTTCTGAATTCCTCTGACTCATTTAGGTCTAATAACCTCTTTTCTCCAGCAACTCTCCATGCCATATCAAGCATTTTAATTGCCCAATAGGCTCGGTGTTCCATCTCTACGGGTAGGTGGCATTCCTTTCCAAAAACAAGTTTGAATGGCAAAATTCCCAAAGGAGTTTTAAAAGTAGTCCTATATGCCCACAAGGAGTCATCTAGTATCAAGGACCAGTCCTTTCTTGTTGGATTTACAACCTTCACCAAAATGTTCTTAATCTCCTTATTTTAAATCTCTGGTTGGCGATTTGTTTGAGGATGGTATGTCGTGGCAATCCTCTACTGAATTCCATGCCTGCACAAAGCCTTAGACATAAGATTGCATTTAAAATACGTACCCTCATCATGGATAATAACTTTAAGGGCACCAAATAGAGTAAAAATATGCTTGTGCAAGAATTTGGCAATGGCCTTGGCATCGTTAGTTGGCAAAGCAACAACTTCAACCCATTTTGACACGTAATCAACGTCCAAAAGGATATATAGGTTACCAAATGATGTAGGAAAGGGACCCATAAAGTCTATTCCCCATACATCAAATAAATCTACTGGCATAATGTTTTAGAGTGGCAATTGGTGTCTGCCGGAGATGTTTCTTGTCCGCTGGCATCAATCAGATGTCTTGGCGAAGTTATGAGCATCCTTCTATAGTGGTGTTGCATGGCATAGTTGAAAATTTTTGTGCTACTCGTCCTCTAACACACACCATCTTGTCACTTGATCAAGACACTACTTAAACAACATTGTCTAGTCCCGTAATATTGCCGAACATTTCGCAGGAAACGTTTCCTGGCATTATATGCTAGATCCGGTGGCAGAATATTGCTTACTAAGTAGTTGACTATGTCAGCGTACCATGGCATGGCATTGAATGCAAGCAAATACTCATCTGGGAATTCATCTCTTATGGCAACAATGTGAAACCGACATTTTAATTTTGATATAACTAAAGAACCTAAGGACTAAATTGAAAATGTCAAAACGAATTTTTAAATCCTCAAACATCCCCATATGATTTTAAGAATATGCCAAAGTTAAAAACTAAGATTTCCAAATATTTTCTAAGTGTTCTTAAAGCCGAAATAGTGTTTTTCAAGTCACTGTTTCGAAACGGCCTAAGGCGTTTCGAAACGATTTCACCACTGCCAACCCCTGTTCCAAAACGGCTTTAGAACATAAGAACCCGTATCGAAACGACTTCAAGTGTTTCGAAACGGTTCTTCATTTTGATTTGAAAAATATGACCGTTGCAAAGTTTTTAACTGATTTTTTAGAAACCGTTAGGGTGTTTCGAAACAGGCTCAAGCTGTTTCGAAACGACCCTTGACAGTGGAAAAAGTGTTTCGAAACGAGTTCAATTCGTTTCGAAACAGGCTCTTAAATGCACCCCAACGACTCTTTCTATTTTGGTCCGTTTCGAAACAGGTTCCCGCATTCCGAAACGGGTGGTTGTAGACTGCATTTATGGAGGTGAGATAACACCACCAACAGCTCTATTCAAGTTCCCAACCATCCAAACAGCTAGAATTAATAGAGGAGATATAAATTGAAGTCCTTTGAAGGTCAGCAACAACTATTCAACCTACAAGCATCATCAAAGCAAAAATCCAAACCCTTGTGCTCTTCAAAGTCAAATTCTTGTACCCAACTCTAGTGTTTTCAATTGTCATTTTGTATTGTGAGTTTGGGGTGATTGAAATTGTAATTGGGTAGACATTTATCCTTTGTGAGGAATTATTTGAGTTTACCAAAACTTCTCTTTGTAAATTGAATGGATTAAGCTTTGGGTAGAAAGCTTAATCGAATTTGTAAGGTTGCCTCCTCATCCAAGAAAAGGGGAAGAATTCAAGTAGTGAATTGGTTGAAAATCCTTAGTGGGAACTAAGGTAGTGGATGTAGAGTTCATTTGGAGAACTTGAACCACTCTAACCACTTGTGTCAATTTTTATTTTTCACTCATTCTTCCCACCAAAATTTTTATTGCCAATTCACCCCCCTCTTGGCCATTTGCAATTGTTTGATCAACTCAACAATTGGTATCAGAGATACACTCATTGGAAGGATTACAACCGTCTTGAGTTGATTCTAGGAGAGTTTGATCAACAACTAGTCAAGCAATGGCATCCACCTCCAACTATGAGTCCCAATCCACCACCAAGCCACCATTATTCAATGGGGATAACTACCCATATTGGAAGAATAGGATGAGGCTTTTCATCAAGTCTACCGACTACATGGTGTGAAGGTCCATACATTCCCATGAAGAGAGATGGAGAAAGACTTGTCCCAAAGGTAAAAGCCGAGATGACGAATGATGAGAGAAGAGGGATGCAAGTGAATGACAAAGCTCTCCATGTAATATTTTGTGCACTTGGTCTGGATATCTACTCCAAGGTGTCTTCAATCGAAAATGCCAAGGAGGTTTTGGACACCCTCGAGACAACATATGAGGGAACTAGTGATGTCAAGGAGACAAATATTGGGCTACTCAATCTAAGCTATGAAAACTTCAAGATGGATCCCGATGAAAGTGTCTCCAAGATGTTTGATCAATTCTCGATCATTGTCAACGGATTGAAGGGGTTCGGCGAGATCATCCCCGAAGACAAACTAGTAAGGAAATTGTTGTACTCTCTTCCGGAGTCATGGGATGTCAAGAGAACGGCTATTATTGAAGCTAGAGATTTGAAGACTCTCAAGCTTGATGCTCTTGTTGGATCTCTACTCACCCATGAGATTATGAGGAAGGGAAGAGAAGAAGAGAAGAAAATAGTTGAGAAGAAGGATGTTGAGAAGAAGAAAGTGGGAATCGCTCTTAAAGATTCACATCAAGAAAGTGATTCAAGTGAAGATGAAGATGAGGAGATGACCATGTTGGCCAAACAGTTTACTCGGTTCATGAAGTCAAATCGTGGAAGAAAGTTTATTAGAAAGGGAGACTTCAAGAGTAAGAGTAAGGAAGAGGAGAAGGCCAAATCACTTGCTATGAATGCAAGAAGTCGGGTCACATCCGTTCCGAATGTCCTCAATTGAAGAGGAAGAGCTTTGGGAAGAAGAACAAGCTCAAAGCTCAAATAGCAACTTGGAGTGACGATGAGTCATCCGAGGAAGAGGAGGAAGTGGCCAATCTATGTCTCATGGCCATTGAACCAAAGGTAAATTCTAACTTATCCAATTTTGATTTTACTTTTGATGAACTTCAAGATGCTTATGATGAATTGCAAGAGGTTTACGACGAGTTAGTAGGAAAATATAAAGAATCCATTTTGAAAAACAATAAAACCATTTCCGATTTGAAAAATTAAAATGAGACATTTTCAAAAGCTAACTCCGAATTGGAAAAGAAGGTTTTGTTTTTAGTAAATCTTTCAAATGATCTTAAAACAAAAAATATTGAACTTGTAAAACTTCTTTCCGACTTTCAAGATTATCACACAAAGGAAGTGGATAATCTTAAAACATCCATTGCTATTGGGAAAAACAATTTTGAAAAAAGGAAATCATTCTAAATCCCAATATGTAAAAGGAAACCTTTTATTCCTAAACAAAGAAATTTTAATAAGCAATCTAGAGGTCAAAGAGTTAGGAGTGTTTGGGTTCCTAAGGAACTCATTATTTCTAATAATATGAATGCTATTGCTTCTTGGATTCCTAAGGGAACCAAAATTTTGAAGGCTAACACTCATGGACCCAAAATGCTTTGGGTACCAAAAATCAAGGCCTAATTTCTTTGTTTGTAGGGGGAGCATTGCTACAAGGCTAAAGCTTCAAGCAAAAATTCTTGGTACCTTGATAGTGGATGCTCAAGACACATGACCAGTGACAAGAGTAGATTTGTGGAACTAAAGCCAAAGAGTGGTGGAGTGGTAACTTTCGGTGACAACTCCAAAGGCCACATTGAAGGAATATGCTCCATTGGTAATCACTCTTCTATTTTCATTGAAAATGTTTTGTATGTCAACGGTCCTAAGCATAAATTATTGAGTATTAGTCAATTATGTGACAAGGGTTTTAATGTTTTATTTGATAAAAGTGGTTGCAAAATTGTAAACATTAAAACAAATCAACTAATGCTCATTGGTCATCGCAAAGGGAACATATACATGGTGCATCTAGATGACATTCATTCATCTCATACATGCTTAGTTGCACATGATGAACATGACTCATGGCTTTGGCATAGAAAATTAGGACATGCTAGCATGAGTGTCTTAGAGAAATTAATTTCCCTTAATCTAGTTAGAGGTTTACCCAAACTTAAATTTTCTAATGATAAAATTTGTGATGCATGTTCAAAGGGTAAACAACATAGAACTTCATTTAAATCCATTATTGATGGCTCTACTAGTAGATGTTTACAATTGATTCATATGGATCTTTTTTGGCCTATTAAAACAATGAGCTTGGGTGGAAAATCATATGCTTTTGTGCTTGTAGATGACTATTCTAGGTATACTTGGGTTCCATTCTTAAGTAAAAAAGATGAGGCTTTAGAAAAATTCATCACATTTTCTAAAATAACTCAAAATGATCTTGAACTTAATATTTCTCACATTAGAAGTGATCATGGAACCGAATTTCAAAATCTAGGTTTCGATGAGTTTTTAAATGAAAATGGGATTAGCCACAATTTTCCGCACCTCGCACTCCTCAACAAAATGGGGTAGTAGAGAGGAAAAATCGAACTTTAGAAGAAATGGCTAGAACCATGCTTTGCGAAAATAATTTACCTAAATATTTTTGGGCAGAGGCCACAAATACCGCTTGCTATATTATAAATCGAGTAATGATTAGGCCGATTTTGAAGAAAACACCTTATGAGATTTTAAAATCTAAGAAGCCTAACATTAGCTATTTTCTTCCTTTTGGTTTCAAGTGTTTTGTTTTAAATAATGGTAAAGAAAACTTAGGTAAATTTGATGCTAAAAGTGATGAAGCTATTTTCTTAGGGTACTCTTTAAACTCTAAAGCCTATCGTGTATTTAATAAAAGAACTCTAGTAGTTGAAGAGTCTATACACGTTGTTTTCGATGATAACCTCCTTCCGAGGAAGGAATCTTGTGATAATGATGATGTATGAATCCTTGATGCCATTGATGAAGGACAAACGTCAAAGGTGGATGAGGTTCCAACTAAAGATGAGGATGCACAAGATCCACCTCTTGAAGCCTTGAAGGACTTGGCTCTTGAGGAAAGGGAGGTGTCTTACCCAAGGGAGTTAAACTATGTCAATGGTGGTGAAATCTTGGGTGATCCATCCAAGGGGGTAACTACTAGATCCTCTCTCAAATTAATGAATCATGTTGCATTTCTTTCATGCATTGAGCCTAAAAATATTAAAGAAGCTTTAAAAGATGATTTTTGGATTTTGGCCATGCAAGAGGAATTAAATCAATTTGAGAGAAGTAAAGTTTGGACATTAGTTGAAAGGCCTAATAATCAATCTACTATAGGAACTAAATGGGTTTTTAGGAATAAATTAGATGAAAGTGGTAATATAGTGAGAAACAAGGCTAGGCTTGTTGCTCAAGGCTATACCCAAGAAGATGGAATTGATTTTTATGAGACATATGCACCCGTAGCTAGAATGGAAGCCATTAGGATGTTGCTTGCATTTGCATGTTATCATAATTTCAAGCTTTTTCAAATGGATGTGAAAAGTGCCTTTTTAAATGGTTTTATAAATGAAGAAGTGTATGTTGAACAACCACCGGGTTTTGAGGATTCAAAATTTCCAAATCATGTGTTTAAACTTACAAAAGCTCTCTATGGTTTAAAACAAGCTCCTAGAGCTTGGTATGAGAGACTTTCAAATTTCTTAATTGAAAAGGGTTTTGAAAAAGGAAAGGTGGATACTACACTTTTCATAAAAAGATATAACAATGACATCTTAGTAGTACAAATCTATGTGGATGATATCATTTTTGGTTCTACTAATGAGTGTTATTGTAAAGAATTTTCTAAGCGAATGCAAGGTGAGTTCGAGATGAGCATGATGGGGGAGCTCTCATTCTTTTTGGGACTCCAAATTAAACAAAGGAAAGATGACACCTTCATAAATCAAGCTAAGTACGTGAATGATATGCTCAAAAAGTTTGGCTTGGAGAATGCAAAACCTCAAGCCACACCTATGAGTTATTCCATAATGCTTGACAAAGATGAAGGAGGTAAGTGTGTTGATTCTAAGCTTTATAGATCCATGATAGGTTCTTTGCTTTACCTTACCGCAAGTAGACCGGATATCATGTTTAGTGTTTGCTTGTGTGCTAGGTTTCAAGCTAGTCCTAGAGAATCACACTTAGTTGCCATTAAGAGTATTTTTAGATACCTTAGAGACACACCTACCTTAGGCCTTTGGTATCCTAAAGATTCTTCCTTTAGCCTTCATGCTTATTCGGATGCGGATTATGGGGGGTGTAAGATAGATAGGAAAAGTACTTCCGGGACATGCCAATTCTTAGGTAGTATGCTCGTATCTTGGTTCTCTAAGAAACAAAATAGCGTAGCCTTATCTACCACCGAAGTAGAGTACATATCCTTAGGGAGTTGTTGTGCTCAAGTCCTTTGGATGAAGCAACAACTCTTAGATTATGGTGTTGAAATAGAAACCATACCCCTTAAGTGTGACAACACTAGTGCCATTTGTCTCACTAAGAATCCCATCCAACACTCTAGAACTAAACACATAGAAATTCGACATCATTTCATTAGAGATCATGTTTTGAAAAATGATGTTTTTAAAGAATATGTTAACACCTTGAACCAATTAGCGAATATATTTACAAAACCTTTAGATAAAGAGCGTTTTTGGTCCCTTAGGAGAGAGTTAGGTCTAGCTAGCCTATCTTGACCTTTTAGGACCTCTTTTGTGCTTAAAATTGCTTGATCTTGTAAAATGCCATGTTTATGCGTTTTTACTCCTAATTTCATTCATGCCTATAGCTAGGGGGAGTATGTTTATGTTTGCATTTGTTTTGCCTGCTCATTCATGTCATTCATGCATGTTAGGCCTTAGGAAAATTCAATTTTCTGCACTTTTAGAGCCTCATATGCACTTCCAGGCCCATGTGTATCGAAATGGGTCAACCTGTTTCGATACGGATGCTTTAAAATCATGTCTGAGAGAAGGGCGTTTCGAAACGCTTTAAAAGGGTTTCTAAACGTTTTGGCTACTACCAAGGGGTGTATCGAAACTTGTTTCGATACGAGTCAACGGGGCTTCGATGCGGTCAACCCCGTATCGAAACAGTCAGCTGAAATTCTAAAAACGGTCAAACTCTCGTGCTCACGTTTCGGAACGGTCAGGACCGTTCCGAAACGGTTTCACAGACAGCTTTAAGTAGGGCTTTTAATGATAAAGTTCACTTTAAATTAAAACTCTTCCAAACCCTAAAAATCCTAACCCAAATTTTTCCCTATAAAAACCCTCTAAACCTCTTTGTTTTTCACCAAATCTTGAGGGGTTTTTCTCTAAAACACTAGTCTAAGCAAGATTCAGCAATATTGTGCAAGGATTTTCATCCATTCATCCAAAATCCCAATCTAAGGTATTTTTCCTCTTTTTCTTTTTCCTTCAATTTATGTTCGAATCTTAGGTTAGAAAATTTTATTTTTGTATAGTTTATATGTTTTTATGCTTGGGTTTTTCATATATTGTAAATTTTTTTCAAAATCTTAAAATTTCTGATTCGAATATAAAATTTTTTACTCGTATTTTCTTTTACTGTTTTTTTTAATTTTTTCTGTTTTTGTTTTTAAAATTTTTTTAACCTAAGTGGGATTTATCATTGGATTGAATTTAGAAATCTATGCATACACTTAATTATTTTAAAACTTGCTTAATGTTTTTAGGATGGCTTCGAAAAATGTTAGCAAAAAACGCAAGTCCGTTCAATCCGGTGAATCGAGTATGCGTCCGAATCTCGCTCAGCTCTTTCAGAAATCTCTTCGAACTCCAGAGATGTGAGCTCGTTTCAAATATGTCAAAGATTACTAAGTTCGTTAGGAGCGTGTGATTGATCTCGTGTTCCTTAACTCCGAGCGATTTCTTTTCCGATACCTCGAGCGTTTGAGCGAATGGGATCTTCTTCCTTTGTTGAGCATCCCGGACATTTGCTACAAACACATCGTACTCATCTTTTACTCCAATGCTCGCCTTATTAATGATGAAACAAATACCGAGGTTGTTGGGATTGAATCCTATATTTTAGGGAAAAAGTTTGTTGTTAATGTTGCTCTCTTGGAGTCTACATTTTCCCTTAAGGATGAAGGTCTTGAGAATGAGCGTCACTTTGGTGCTAACACCGGTCAAGTGCTTACCTTGGATGCGCACGACCGTTTTCTTCAATTGATGGTTTCATTCCTTCGCCCCTCCGGAGGTAAATACTCTCATATCCGTCAAGTTGACTACTTTTGGCTTGAGTGCTTCCGTCGTGGTGAGCGCCCTAATGTTGCTAAGATCATATTTGCCGAGATGGTTAATAATGTTAAGCTTATTGACACTGATGCTTTGAAGTCCTTTACTTATGGCACAATCTTAAGTCACATCTTCAACACGATTGGTCTCGATTGCACCTACGACTCTCCGGAACCTTGCAAGTCCAAAATTGGTGAGTCTTCTCTTTGCAAGTCCGGTTTTCACTATGTGAACAATGTTTGGGAACGTGTTGATAGAGCCGCAAGCTCAAGTTGGAAACAATGAAGCTCTTACGACTCTCATTATCGAGCGGTTCAATGCCATGGATACTAACATGGCTTTGGGTTTTGGTGCCATCAACACTCGCTTGCAAAGTGTAGAGGATCGCCTCCTATCCCTTGAGAACTCACACTCCACCATGGGCATGTCCTTCTCTACCTTCTATGGCCAATGGATGAAGTTTCGTCGTTCTCAAGTCAAGAGCGATGATGAGACTTCGGATGATGATGGTGATGACGAGGCTTAGGATTTTCATTATGAACCTATGCTTTTAGTTTTATTTTCGATTATGCTTTGAACTTAATGTTGATTTATGCTTTGGATATTTTAATTTTATGAATTAATATTATTGTTGCTTATTGCTTATTGGTACTAATCTTTTCTCTTCTCTATGAGCCTTATTTATTATTTTTGATCTAACAAAAAGGGGGAGAAGAAATTTAAGAGCCAAAAATTCGTTTTTAAATGTTTAAAGTGTTTTTAAGTTTTAAAACTTGAATTTCAAAGTTAAAACCTTTTTAAAAACTTTAAAAACCTATATTAAATTATGGGGGAGTTAGAATGTGTTTAAAATTTTCAAAACTCTTAAAAATTCTAACTTAGGTTTTGTTATATCAAAAAGGGGGAGATTGTGAAACCGATATTTTAATTTTGATATAACTATAGAACCTAAGGACTAAATTGAAAATGTCAAAACGAATTTTTATGTCCTCAAACATCCCCATATGATTTTAAGAATATGCCAAAGTTAAAAACTAAGATTTCCAAATATTTTCTAAGTGTTCTTAAAGCCGAAACAGTGTTTTTCAAGTCCCTGTTTCGAAACGGCCTAAGGCGTTTCGAAACGATTTCACCACTGCCAACCCCTGTTTCGAAACGGCTTTAGAACATCAGAACCCGTATCGAAACGACTTCAAGTGTTTCAAAACAGTTCTTCATTTTGATTTGAAAAATATGACCGTTGCAAAGTTTTTAACTGATTTTTCAGAAACCGTTAGGGTGTTTTGAAACGGGCTCAAGCTGTTTCGAAACGACCCTTGACAGTGGCAAAAGTGTTTCGAAACGAGTTCAATCTGTTTCGAAACAGGCTCTTAAATGCACCCCAACGTCTCTTTCTAATTTGGTCCGTTTCGAAACAGGTTCTCGCGTTCCGAAACGGGTGGTTGCAGACTGCATTTATGGAGGTGAGATAACACCACCAACGGCTCTATTCAAGTTCCCAGCCACCCAAACGGCTAGAATTAATAGAGGAGATATAAATTGAAGTCCTTTGAAGGTCAGCAACAACTATTCAACCTACAAGCATCATCAAAGCAAAAATCCAAACCCTTGTGCTCTTCAAAGTCAAATTCTTGTACCCAAATCTAGTGTTTTCAATTGTCATTTTGTATTGTGAGTTTGGGGTGATTGAAATTGTAATTGGGTAGACATTTATCCTTTGTGAGGAATTATTTGAGTTTACCAAAACTTATCTTTGTAAATTGAGTGGATTAAGCTTTGGGTAGAAAGCTTAATCGAATTTGTAAGGTTACCTCCTCATCCAAGAAAAGGGGAAGAATTCAAGTAGTGAATTGGTTGAAAATCCTTAGTGGGAACTAAGGTAGTGGATGTAGAGTTCATTTGGAGAACTTGAACCACTTTGACCAATTGTGTCAATTTTTATTTTTCACTCATTCTTTCCACCAAAATTTTTATTGCCAATTTACCTCCCTCTTGGCCATTTGCAATTGTTTGATCAACTCAACAAACAGTCTTACCATCTTCAAGGTGATGCTCTAGCCGCGATATGTGATCAACTACTAAGTTCTCACTGCCCTTCTTGTCGTGAACCTCGAGATAATATTCTTGTAGCAAAAGCATCCATCGAATTAGTCTGGGCTTGGCATCCTTCTTTTCCAAGAGATACTTCAATGCCAAATGATCTATATACACCACAACTTTGTTACCAACTAAATAAAATCTGAAATTGTCAAAGGCAAAAACTGTCGCTAGAAATTCTTTCTCGATTGTGGAATAATTCAACTGAGCTCCATTTAGCGTCCGACTGACATAGTATATCGTATGAAAAACTTTTCCACTCCATTGTCCCAACACTACTGCGACAACATAGTCGTTGGCATCACACATGAGATGAAATGGCTCATTCCAATCCAGTGCCACGACTATAGGGGCATTAATTAATCTTTCTTTGAGTTCCTGAAACGCTCTTAAACAAGAATCATCAAATGCAAAAGTGACATTTTGTTCCAACAACAAGCATAAAGGTTTATAAATTTTAGAAAAATCTTTAATGAAACATTGGTAAAAACCTGCATGTCCCAAAAAACTTCTTATACCTTTTACGCTTTTTGAGAGTGGAAATTTCTAGATTACCTTAACTTTTTCTTGGTCCACCTCTGATCCTCTCTTGGCTACCTTGTGCCCGAGAACAATGCCCTCCTTCACCATGAAGTGGCATTTTCCCAGTTCAAGACTAGGTTTGTCTTAATGCATCTCTTTAAAACTTTCTCCAAACTTTGAAGACATTCGTCAAATGTTTTTCCAAACACTGAGAAGTCGTCCATGAACACTTCCAAGTTATGTTCAATCATGTCGGAAAAAATAGACATCATGCAACATTGAAGCGTTGTCGGTGCATTACATAATCCGAATGGTATTCTTCTAAAGGCAAATGTCAGATATGGACATGTGAACATGGTTTTCTCTTATCATCAAGGGTGATGGAAATCTGATTGTATCTTAAATAGCCATCCAAAAAGCAATAGAATGTTTTACCGTCCAGTCTATCTAACATTTGATCGATGAAAGGAAATGGGAAGTGGTCCTTCCAAGTGGCATTGTTCAACCTCTTGTAGTCCATGCACACTCTCCATCCTATGACAATCCTGGAGGGAATCAATTCATCCTTGTTGTTTTGTACCACAGTCGTGCCACACTTCTTTGGCACACATTATATCGGGTTGACCCATGAGCTATCAGAAATAGGATAGATTATCCTGACATCCAACCATTTTATGATCTTTTTTTAACTACCTCTTTCATGATTGGGTTCAGTCTTCTCTGTCCTTTAATGGTTTTGCCATGGTACTCCTCCAAGATAACTTGTGCATGCAAATAGTTGGGCTTATACCTTGGATATTACCCAAGGTCCAACCCAAAGCTTGCTTATATTTGCTTAAGATTTCCAATAATCTTTCCCCGTGATCATTAGTGAGATCAACAACAATAATCATTGGAAAAGTTGATTTTTTTACCTAAATAAGCATACTTGAGGTGATTTGGAAATGGTTTCAGTTCTAATTCTGGTGGCTCCTCAGTTGATGGTTTGGGTGCCTTGATCTCTCTGCCAGCCAACTCTAGTGGCTCTGGTTGTCCAAAATAACTCACACCTTCAGTCTCCAAGGTTTCTTCAGATCCTTCACTCCTTTCATCTTTGTCATCTAGTTCTCTAGCATCACAATCTAGGTCTTGGCAAAACTATGCCACGTCTATAGTGAAAATGGACTCTATCATCTCATTAGCTTGGTATTCCTCAGGTTCATCTGCGCATTTAAGAGTTTGAAACACATTAAATGTAACATGTTGATCATTCATGCGCATTATTAGTTCACCTTTATGAACATCAATCAAGGCCTTGCCTGTGACTAGGAATGGTCTATCCAATATAATTGGGACATTGATATCCGCCTCATAATCTAAAATGATGAAATTAGTCGGAAATATAAATTTATCTACCTTTACCAACACATCATTAATCTTACCCTTGGGTTGTGCAAAGGATCGGTCTGCCAGCTGGAGTGTTACCATGGTTGGTCTTGCTTCTATGCCAAGTTTCTTGAAAGCTGACATTGGCATCAAAATGATGCTGGCCCCTAAGTCACACAATGCCTTGCCTATGAATCTGTTGCCAATGGTGCATGAAATAGTGAAACTTCCCAGATCTTTTAGCTACGATGGAAATCGATTGAGGATCATGTCACTGCATCCCTCGGTAAGAGCTACAGTCTCAAAATCTCCTAATTTCCTCTTTTTGGACAAAATGTCCTTCATGAATTTGAAATAGTTTGGCATTTGCTCAAAAGCCTCTATCAATGGTATGTTGGTTTGCAATTGTTTAAGAACTTCCAAGAAGCACTTAAATTCCTGATCTTGCTTATGCTTTTAGAGCCTTGCTAGAAAAGGTGGTGGTGGATAAGCAAATGTTGGCTCCATTGGCTTTGCCAAGGTGGAGCTTGCATCTGGCTTCTGTCTAGCATCACATTGTTGTTTGGCATCAGATAGCGGTCTTGCATCAGATTGCTGTCTGGCATCATCAACTTTCATTTTTTCATTCTCCTTGGGGTCATCAACTGGAATTAGCTTTTCAGCTTGGAAATCAATTGAGTGCTTGGCAGTTATCTTTGTCCCGCATTGTTTGCTACTCCAAAGAGTTACATCTTTGCATTGTCCATTGCCCTTATGTCGAGCATCTTCTGTATCACTTAGAAAAACTCCCTCGGGTCGATTGCTGAGTGTATAGGCAACCTGCCCAAGGTGAACTTCCAAGTTTCTCATTGACGCTTCCAAACTCTAGACGGTTGCATCATTTCTCTTTATGTAACCAGTCAAAGTGTTCCCATGGTTAGATCTCTGCCCTTGTTGGAAATTGTTCTGGGCTTTCTGTGGCATGTCATTCTGGTTGAATCCTGGCATGGCATTGTTATTCTGCCTCTGGATATTGATGTTCTGACGTTGGGCATTGTATTGGTTACCTCATTGATTTCCCCAAGCCAAATTTGGGTGCTGCCTTCAACCTGCATTGTAAGTATTTTAAATGTGGATTATAGTTACGATTGAAATTGCCAACAAAATTTACCGAATCAGGGCTGGCAGGGCAATCATCCACATTGTTGTCCTCTTCACATATCGTGCAGAATGGTTCCAATTCTTTGACTTCTTGTGAATCATTATTCTTTTGCAAAGTTTTCACAATGCTAGTGAGATTGGAAATTTAAGTGTTGATGGATGTTAGTGCATCAAGCTCCAATTTTCTGGTCGTCTTTGTTCCTCTCCGTAGTTTGGCATTAGGATACTGAAAATCATTGGAAGCAATCCTTTCAAGGATGCCAACTGCCTCCGTATAGTTCTTGTCTAATAGTGAACCATTTTCTGAAGAATCTACAACTGTCCTGGCATGGCCATTAAGTCAGTTGTAAAATTTTTCTATCTGGGTCCAATTAGGGAATCCATGCATAGGGCACCTACTCAAAAGATCCTTGAATCTCTCTTAGGCATCATATAATGTCTCGTCATCAGCCTGCCTAAATGCCATGATCTCGTTCCTTAGTCTGCATTAAGCTTAGGTGGCTTGAATAACAATAAAAACGTTTTCGCATGGATCTGCCCATATAGTGACTGATCCAGGTGGCAAAGAACTTAGCCACAATTTTGCTCTATCTCTTAGGGAAAATGTGAATAATTTCAGCTTCACTGTATCCTCATGAACTCTAGGTTGTTGAAATAGTTGGCAAACTTCCATGAATTGCTTCAAGTGTTGCCTTGGATGTCCAGTAGGTGATCCATCGAACTGGCCTACATTCAGAAGAGTTTGAATCATTATCAGTTTAATATCAAAATTAGTTGTGTTTACCTCTGGACCAACTAGGCCTGGCATTAGATTGTCTACGTTTGGTGCCAAGTGCTCTTTAATAGGTCTTTCATGTTCCACAGTGACGGTAGCAGGGACGACAGGGTTAGCTGGCATCGCGTTGTTAACTGGTGGAACCTAATTGTTTTGGATACCTTCCACTCCTCCGTTACCCTGATGAGTCATCTCTCAAACTTTGTTTTTCAATCTACGTAAGGTTCACTCAATTTTAGGGTTGTATAGCCAATCTTCCATCTCAGGGCAGTTCCTGGTCATACACCAAACAAAACAAATTAATAAAATAAAACAAAACAAGTAAATCAAAACAATAAACTCCGTTGCAATCCCGGCAACAGCGTCAAAAACTTGTCGATTATGCTAACACTTGGCAAAAGAGTGGAAAATGTTATGGAAATATATGAAAACAGTGGCAAGATTGAGTCTTTTACATGCAAGTATACACGATCAGCAAGTAATACAACAGTAAGATGAGTATTGAATCCACATGGATTAACCAAGAGTTAACTGCTTTGATTGTTTACTTGTCAAGGGAAAAATGTTGACTGATTTGAAGTTTGTTTTAGAAAAATGACTTCAAGAAGTGCAATGAAAATAAAACAACGTTGAAAGGAAAAGTTTTCAAATGAGTGATGAGAGTTGGCAAAGGATGCATGGTTTTCACGCTATTCATGCTAGCCTTTAATAACGTCATGCCTTGGTATTATTGTAGAGTAGATTCAAAGATGGCATTTCCTCTATCGATGGCATTGCCCAAAATTAACCATGTTAAAGCCCTATATGTCTATAGTAAAGTTTTTGTCGATGCAACCCTTCTATGGCTCCAAGCCCTTGGTCTTTAGCTGGTCGAACCACATCGATCTCGGTTCACCACCGTGCAGTCTCTTCTCACTCAAGCTCACCTCAAATACTTTCTTGATCTTCTTTAAATAGGTTTGCATAGAAAACCCTAGGATAGACCGTTTGAGTTTGAATTTTGAATGCACAAGGGATAAGACACATGATCCTCTTATCCAAATTTGAATCTTATGGTTGACATGCACAAGGTCCAACGTCTACATGACCGAGCATCAGACTTCACTTTTATACCAGCCGAGCTTGTAAATCTCTGGTCCAACATTGCCAACTACAACTCGTCATTCCCTACTTCTGCTCATTCGCTGCTCTGCCAAGCCTGTAATAATGCCAACAAAGCAACCCTTCACACTAGCATAAATACTACTCCCTAACTCCTTATGCAAATGCATGAATTTAATAATTAAATACAACTAAATGTAATCAAAGGATAGCAAAGAAATTGTGAAATAAACATAAAAATCAGTACTTTTGAGGAGTTAACAACAAGCTACCAATCATAGGATACATAACAACACACATAATTCAAAATCATACATTATCTACATAATGGCTAAGGAAGCCCTACTTTACCCGTGCTCACACAACTACCGGGTTACTCGTGCTCACACAACCATCAGGATACTCGAGCTCACATAGTCATCGAGTTAATTACCATATCTGGATCACCATACCCACAAATAGGTTTCTAATTGAACCATGATCACTCAACCTTTGGGTACGTCAGATGTACTTGATCACACAACCTTGCGTACACATCCCCTTATATAAGTATCATAGTACTGACTTTAGGACATCCATATTCCTTTACAACAACCATAATATAAGACATGCTCCTCGTGCATTCATAAACCTCACCGAGAGGTAAGTGGCACCATGCCAAGCTATCAAGCAAATACCCCCAACGCATGATACTAACCCACATGGTTTATCTCACGGTTTATCATTACCATGCCTATGATATATTGTGGAATATATTAATCATTACATCAACTCATTTGAGTTTCTCTAGGAAAATCAAGTAAGCATCTATGTCATCATGCTCGCACGTAGTAGCGAAATCTTTGTTTCTTAGTTTTATAGTTAATTTCATCCTATTAGAAGCCTATTGGGCCATAGCCCACAATTTTCCAGCCCCTCAGGCTCAAGTCAACATTTTTGGGCAGATTTTCCAGTCAGTACTAGTATTGTGCTACGCGTACCGGTATGAAACCCTAGGGTATCGGTACTCACCCACGTACCAATACCAAAATTGTTCACTGGGATTCCTCAAAGACTATTGGTACTAATACTGGCATCCCCCGCCGAGGCAGCAAAGTCTGGCAGCACAAAACAACTTATCATATTCAACGCAGTTTCACACTACTCAGCAGCATAACCTGACCCATTCCATCAATCTGATCTCTTCTCTATTATTTACTTGTGTTTATTTACTTTTCTTCTTAAACAATCCAAACTTATTTGAGCATTTAATTTCCTTGTGCAGGAATCACAATTCGAGTTAAGCTGTCCAATCCCTGTGGGAGACGATATCTTTTATACTATAACTTGACAGGAGTGTGCACTTGCGCTCATATTTAGAGAACACCTAAACACTCTACAAGTTTTTGGCGTTGTTGGTGGGGATTGTCAACAGTAAAATTCTTTTTTAATTTCTGCACTTTTATTTTTATTTGCATTTATTTTTTTAGTTCTTATTAATTTTACCCGATTTTTTACAGTTTTCTTTGCTAGTGCATGACCAGAGGAAATCCAAAGGGCGAAATCGTTTACATAAACGAGATCAAAAGAAAAGCAAGAGAACTTAAGAAAGAACTCAAAGCAGCCCTCGGGAAAGAAAAGGAAGAAGGGAAAGCAGAGGCAATCATGAACAGCATAGACGATGACCCTTCGAACGATACTCGAAATAGCAGGGATGGGCAGCAAGACCCGCCGCCCAGAGAACAGCAGCAAGTTCCACCCAGGCAACAACCCCCAATTCTGCCCAAGCAGCCACAATATGTTCGAACCACCAGAGACTACTTGGAGCATGACTTCAGAGGGTTTGATCCTACCGTGACATAGCTTGAAATCGAAGCGGATCACTTTGAATTAAAGCCCGTGATGTTCAATATGATCAACAACTTGGGGCAATTCGGAGGGACTGCCACAGAAGATGCTCGACAACACTTGAGAGTATTCCTGGACATATGCAGAGCCTTCAAAATACACGGAGTACTCCAAGATGTGCGAAGGCTGAGGCTATTCCCCTATTCATTGAGGGATAGGGCAAAGCAATGCTTGGACAACCAGCCAACAGGGTCATTCAATACATGGACGGAGCTGTGCAAAGACTTCTTGGATCGTTTCAGCCCATCTAACGCCACAGACAGATTGAGAAACGAAATCACAACCTTCCGACAAGGGGATGGCAAGCCAATGTATGAGGCGTGGGAGAGGTACCAACAGATGCTCAATAACTGCCCGATTCATGGTTTTCCAGCTTGGACACATGTGTCAATGTTCTACAACGGGGTGAACTACCCAACTCGAATGATGCTCGACGCGTTAGCCAACGGAATCATCCTCGACAGACCACTAAAGGAGGCACTGCGGATCCTGAACCAAGCTACCAAAAATGACTATAAGTTTCCAACAGCCCGCCAAGGCGACATTAGGCGGCCAGCCACTGTGAACAAGGTAGAAGCCTCAGAATCTGTCAATGCCTGCCTCGACAAACAGACAGAGCTGGTTATGAACATGGCAAAACCCACTGGAAAAGTCTATGAAGCCAAGGCTGTAGACCCATTCTGCAATGAGTGTGGGGGCAACTACGATTCCTCCGAATATACTACATCTTCCAACTTCATGGGAGGATACGAGAGGAACAACAGGCTCGCCATGAACACGTATAACCCTGGATGGAGGAATCACCCAAACTTCTCCTGGAGCAATCCTAAAACTACAGCCAATCCACAACAACAACAGGGAGGCTACCGGCAGAACCAGTCCAGACAGCAAGCTCAACAACCACAGAACAATAATTCACTAGAAGCAACTCTCCATACTTTTATGTCTAGAACTAATGATTTTATTATTCGTACTAATAAGGATGAACAACCAGGACGCTGCGATAAAGAACCTGGAGACCCAGTTTGGGCAATTCACGGAGATCTTTAGCAGCAGGACAATGGGTGCAACATCCATAAGTATAGAGGCAACATCTAAACCCACATATGAGCAGTGCAAAGCCATATCAACTAGAAACGAGAAACATTTGGATGAACCCAGAGTGGAAAGGCTAGCTTGAAAAGGATCAAAATCCAGCTGTTGATGCCCATAGGAGATTAAACGATGCCATGAGAGAAGTATTCAAAAAGGAGATCATCAAATGGTTAGATGATGGTATCATATATCCTATCTTTGACAACGAATGAGTAAGCCCGATACAATGTGTACCAAAGAAAGGTGGCATAACTGTGGTAAGCACTGACAATAATGAGTTAATTCCAACTAGAACAATAAGTGGTTGGAGAATATGCATGGATTATCGCAAGTTAAATAAAGACACTAAAAAGGATCATTTCCCTTTACCTTTTATTGATCAAATGCTTGACCGCCTTGCTGGCAAACCTTTCTATTGTTTTTTGGATGGATATTCATGTTATAACCAGATTGCCATTGCACCGGAAGACCAAGCCAAAACAACATTCACATGCCCATATGGCATCTACGCTTTCCGAAGAATGCCATTCGAATTATGCAACGCCCCTACCACATTCCAGCGCTGCATGATGGCCATTTTCTCCAACATGATAGAAGACTTCATGGGTATATTTATGGATGACTTCTCTGTCTTCGGCAGCAGCTTTGACAGCTGCCTCGACAACCTTGAGAAAGTACTCACCGAATGTTAGGAAACAGACCTAGTACTCAATTGGGAAAAATGCCACTTTATGGTCGATGAAGGCATAGTCCTGGGGCATAAAATCTATGCATATGGAATAGAAGTAGACAAGTCTAAGATCGAAGTAATCGCCAACTTACCGCCGCCGACCTCTGTCAAGGGCATCCGGAGTTTCCTAGGATATACAGGTTTTTATCGTTGATTTTTTGAAAATTTTTCTAAAATTTCTAAACCACTGTGTACCTTGCTGGAACAGGATAAACCATTCAACTTCGACGAGGCACACCTAGAAACATTCAAAGCCCTGAAAGAGAAGCTCGTGACAGCACATGTGGTAGTTCCCCCTGATTGGAGCCAACTCTTTGAGCTAATGTGTGACGGTAGTGATACAGCCGTCGGAGCCGCCCTCGGACAACGCAGGGATAAAATCTTCCATGTCATCTACTACGCAAGCAAAACACTGAATCCTACCCAGACCAACTACAGCACCACCGAAAAAGAACTATTGGCAGTAGTTTTCGCCTTCAATAAGTTTCGGCCCTATCTAATTGGAACAAAAGTAATCGTCCACACAAATCATTCTGCCTTGAGGTACCTGTTCGCAAAGAAGGATGCAAAACCTCGCCTGATCCGTTGGATCCTGCTGCTGCAAGAGTTCTATCTGGAAATCTGAGACAGAAAGGGCACAGAAAATCAAGTGGCAGACCATTTATCTCGGCTTGAGAATGGACAAGTAAAGACATCCACCAACGAAATCCAAGATGCATTCCTTGATGAACAGCTATTACTAGCCTCCGCTCTGGTAACTGCCATGGAAGTTGAAGGTATCTCACTGACTGCCCATGAAGAGGCCGCGGCAGCAACATCAATAGCCACACCCTGGTACGCATACATCGTAAATTACTTGGTAATTGGTGTTTTACCCTATGAACTTAACTTCCAAGGAAAGAAACGATTCCAATATGATGCTAAGCATTATTTTTGGGACGAGCCTTTCTTGTTTAAAAACTGTTCAGATCAGGTCATTAGACGGTGTGTCCCGTAGGATGAAAAACAAGCCATACTATCTCAGTGCCACGCAGCAGCTTATGGAGGTCATTTCAGAGGGCAACGCACAACAACAAAAGTACTCCAATCATTTTTTTTCTGGCCAACATTGCATAAAGATGCCCAAGCCTTCTACAAACAATGCGACAAATGTCAAAGAACAGGAAACATATCAAGAAGGAACGAAATGCCTTTACAAACCATCATGGAGGTTGAATTATTCAATGTTTGGGGGATTGATTTTATGGGACCGTTCCCATCTTCTTGTTGCAACATGAATATATTCACGAGGTTTGGGATTCCAAGAGCCATCATTAGTGACGAGGGCACCCATTTTGACAACTAGCTAATTGCCAAGGCACTACAAAAAGTTGGTGTCACGCACAAGATTGCCGCGACATACCATCCACAAACAAATGAGGAGGCAAAAATTTCAAACAGAGAGGTTAAAACCATCTTAGAAAAAGTGGTCAATCCAAGTAGGAAGGATTGGTCACTGAAATTAGACGATGCTCTTTCGGCATACCGGACAACATACAAAACACCACTAAGAATGTCCCTGTATCGATTAGTATACGGCAAGGCCTACCACCTCCCAGTCGAAATAGAATACAAGGCATATTGGGTAGTCAAGGCAGTGAACATGGATTGGAAACATGCCGGCAAAAAGAGATTACTCGGTCTAACCGAGATGGAGGAATTCCAGTGGGAGGCATACGAGAACACCAAGATGTACAAGGAAAAGTCAAAAGATGGCATGACAGCAAGATCCAACCAAGGCAGTTCCTGCCCGGGCAGTAAGTGGTACTGTTCAACTCCCGCCTCAAGTTGTTTCTCGGGAAATTAAAATTCAGATGATTAGGACCGTTTGAAGTGGTCCAAGCTTTCCCACATGGTGCCGTGACAATAAAACTAGTGAATGGAGGGACGAAATTCAAAGTTAATGGGCATCAATTGAAGCATTATGCAGTAAATTCTGTCCCGAGAGAACAGGAAGTATTCACATTGGGGGATGCCCACCCCACTGTGACATGATTTTTATCTTTCCACATATGTATTACTTTATATAATTAGGAGTATATTTTTAGGACTAGATTTTATTTTTAATGCGTTACTACTATTTATTCCCGTCTCACAACTAATTCTACAGATTCATACCCTAAAGAATCATGTCGCCGCACAAGACTAAGGGCAGCACTGCTCAGCCAGCTGCCAACATCTACCATTGACAGAAGAGCGAATACACTCCTCCGAAATAATCTCTACCATTTGACAGCAGCTAAGACCAAGTTTCCTTTCCCTGTTTCATGTTTATTTTCCAATTTTTATTTCTGTTTTTCTTTTGTATTTTGTGCATTGAGGGCAATGGTCGTCTCAAGTTTGGGGGGTTAGCAATCATTTTGTGTAGGCATAACTAGTGCATATTAGGTTGCATAATGTACTTGCCTAAAAGAATTAATCGAAAAGAATTTTTTTGTTAGAACTTGTGCCTATGATAGGATAGCCGACTTTAAATTCTCCGCACCAATTAAAAATGAACTTAATCTTGGGGACAATATGAAGTAAATTTAGGATTTTTCTATAAATGCCAAAAAAAATTAAAAACACTACTGTTACTTGCTTAATTTTTTTGAGTTTCTGATAAACATTGTCTGCTTGAACTATTTGAAAAATTCTAACATGGTTGTAAGAAGATGTCGCGGCAGGCAACAAACACGAAAAAGAAAAAGCACTACCACGGAAGGAGAGAAATTTTTATGTTGTCTACCCCTAGAGGTGCACGAAACCAGCTCTAGGAAGAATCATGTGCAAGGACACTCCGCTGCTATCAAAGTCCATGAATCTGAAAACCTATGAAGTGACAGACAAATTAGCATGAGTGAATGAAAGTCTTCACGTGATGACTCTACTCAATGGGTTCGTGGTTTTGTAGTTTACTCCCATCTTAATTTCAGACCTAGAAGAGTAGTTGTGATGAGCTGAAGCCTTTATCGCCATGATTATTAATTGTGCTTAACTATGCTGCCTCGAGAGCAACCTTATATATCATGACAACATCTTTGTTTACTTAGAATTCTTCAGATGTACACAGTTTATGCACACACTTCACTAGCATTATAGTTTAATTCTGAGGTAATTCATGCTATTCCCCTCTCACTAATCTAGTGACAGGTGCCACGGCCTTGAGGTGTTAAATCAAGTTTAAAACAGGTTTTTCTTTCAGATTAGTTTAAAGGGCAAGTATGTTTAGGTTTGCGTTACTTGAGGACAACCAATAATTCGAGTTTGGGGGTGTGTAAAGTGTCCATAAGTTCTATATTTTGTGCACATTTCATCTCATATTATTGCCATTCTTAAGTACATTCTAGGCATAATTTGTTTCATGCATTGCATTTTACAGTATTCTTTACTTTGCCATGCTTTTATTAATTATCTTTTATTTGGTAAGGAAAAGATGTTGTTTTAGTTTAGTTTTAGTTTCAGGTACTAGAAGCTGGTAGAAGGAGAGAGGAGTTGAGGACATGATGCGGAGGCAGCAGATCAGGGAGCTGTACTGATGCAGTTCCAGACAGAGACAACCGCTGCCGAGTAACTGCCGCCGCCATACCTGCCGCCCAAGGCAGCAAGCTGAGGAATTGGAGAACTGGAGTGCTATCTGTAGAGCAGAAAATCCTGATTCTATCGATGCCATCCACTCAATTTTTTGATGCCTGTAGTAGCGGACAGAGCCGCCGAAGGAAGAGAATAAGATTACTTGCGGTGCAAGGCAACGAGAAGGAGTCCACATTCAACTCAAAGAAGTTAGAATTAAAGGTTGCATTCAATGCAAAAAGCTACTTTGAAGACTTCTACTCCAAGGAGGACTTGACCTAGCTAATGCCTATATATACTCGATGTATTTTGTACTTCAAAACAACTTAGGTTTTCCCTTAGGCATAGTTAGGTTTTCTTGCCGCCAATTATGTTCTAAATTCTCTTTGGGTTTAGGTTATGTTGTAAACTAGTTTGAGAACGGTTGTTTAGGAATTAAGTTTTTTTTTTGCAATAAAACTTCAAGGTTTGCTTATTCCATGCTCTTCATAGTTTTCAATTAAGTTCGAGAGATTAGTTGTTAACTATCCATTTGTTCGGTATTGAGAGAGTCAAACTCACGAAAGGAGTGAGTACGGTCTTCACTCTAATCAAGTGTTGATCAATCCAGCCTAGACATAGGTTAGGGTTTAAGGCGGCTAAAAGAGAACGAACCAACATTGCTGTGTTTGCAAGATTCACGCTGCGACGGGTATTATCTACAGTGGGCATCAATAACATTCTAACTTAGACATAAGCGGGATCACCGTCGAAGCATTTTTTCGAGCCTTGAAGGACTGCCGAGTTTTTCGCCGAGACAAATGTCCGTTCCACTGCCGAGGCAGCCAAAGTGTCATAGCATCCAATCGTCCATCCCCCGCTGAGGCAGCAAAGTCTGGAAGCACAGAACAAGTTATCCTATTCAATGCAGTTTCATACTACTCAGCAGCGTAACCTGACCCATTCCATCAATCCGATCTCTTCTCTATTATTTACTTGTGTTTATTTACTCTTCTTCTTAAACAATCCAAACTTATTTTTGCATTTAATTTTCCTTGTGTAGTAATCACAATTCGATTTAAGCTGTCCAATCCATGTGGGAGACGATATCTTTTATACTATAACTTGACAGGAGTGTACACCTATGCTCATATTTAGAGAACACCTAAACGCTCTAAATGGAGTGATACAAAAACAACTTACTAGAATTTTTACAAGACTTCGTGTACCGGACTGGTACACGCTAGACTTCGTATCGGTACTCTTCTCTTAGTTGATTCTTGTTTTTCATTCGAACAAGGAGTACTGATACAAGATCCTCGTATACAAGTAATGAAGCCCATAAATGGCTTTCAAAGGCTCAAGAATCACCCTTAATTTGTCTCTAATCATCCCAAATCCACCCAAGTGGTTACTAAAATATACTAGATTAATTATAAGCCTAATAGAGTCATCTATATCATCAATTTCGTTACTATGATTACCTAGGGCAAGCTTCCCCCATACAACACCCACCATACTATACAATCAAGCAATGCAATCACTTTATGATCTTCAAGAAGAATGGAGTCAAAGATGTACTGACCTTTAAGCAAGAATCTCTAAATCAACTCACCCACTTACTTTTCTCAAGCTTTCTCCTTACTTCGAGCTTGGAAAAGCCCTCAAATCACATCCTCTAGCCACATAACCATGGAAAAAGAATTAGAACTAGAACCAAAAGATTTAGGAAGATTTCTCTACGAATTTTCAACCATAAAAATCAAAAGACACACACCCTCAAGCTTTAAACCAAAAAAATCCATTAATGAAACCCTTTATCCATTTTGTTCTTGAGTGAGCTTTTCTTGAAGCTTGAGAGATATGGATTACTATACTTGAATCTTGAGTCTTGAAGGAAAGAAATGAGTAGAAAAGATGGCTTCTTTAATTCAAAATGGTTATAGGGTTTTAAAGAGAAAAAGGTATGAAAAAAGATGAAGAAGATGAGAAGGGGAAATAGTGACCTCACTAAAGGCACCTTGTCCCCCATATACCCTACTTAAAAAAACCAATTTAAGAGAATTCAACCACTCATTTCAAAAAGGGTAAAATGACAGTATAAAACCTTCCATTCTTCACCCTTATTATAGAACGATAACTACCCAAGCCCATATAATCAATTTCTCATCCAATAAGGCCCAAACTTGGCTCAATGGGTCCAATTACCCAAACCAACATGAAGGTCCACAACCCGGGTGAATGCCCATATGTTGACTCAGAAATTCGAGTCGTTACAAAGAATTTTTTCCAAATTGGACTTAAGGTCAGGATACTATCAAGTGAGTGATAGACATACTAGGTTCGCAAGAAGATTGAAGAAATGGGCCGACACAAAAAGGAGGCATGTGGAGTATGAAGAAGGAGATTTAGTCATGGTAAAGCTACTTCCGCATACCATCTGAAATTATGGTAAATCACATAAAAGATTACTTAGAAGGTACAAAGGACCATTTACTATGAAGAAAAAGATCGGTAAGCTCGCTTACCGCACCACTTTACCATCTCACCTCGAGGTTCATCTCATGTTTCATGTAAGTTTCTTAAAACCTTATCAAGTTGATGAAGATGATCCAAGTAGGGTTACATCAAAGAGGGCTCCTACCTCCATCACTACTACTCATGACTGTGATATAGATGAGATTATCGTGCATCGAATACTTCCAAGACGAGAGAGTCATCCAAGCTACATTGAATACTTGGTGTGTTGGAAAGGTTTGTCTGAGGCCGATTAAAATTGGGAACATGCGTTATAATGGAACTATGAAGACAAGATTTGGTCACATTGGGAGAAGCGACCAGGACGTCACCCAATTACTTGGGGGGAAATGTCACAGACTAAAAATTTAATCAACTAAATTTTAGACTTTTCTTGAAATAATAAAGATATTAGTGGAAAATTCTAGGATATTAAATGAAGTTCTGGAACTCTACAAAATAATCTAGAACACTTTGGAATGTTCTAGAATACCATGGAAGACACTAGGAGGTTCTAGAAGGCTCTTGAAGATTCTAGAAGGTTTCGGAACATTTTAGAAGGATCTTCAACATGTTGGAAGGATCCAAAACATTCTAGAAGGATCTAGAATATTGAGGAAGACTCTGGATCATTTTAAAAGGTCTTGGAGTATGATGGAAGAATATAGAATGTTCTAGAAGGTTATGGAGAACTCTCTAAGATTAGATCATTCTAGGAATTGTAGGATATTTCTAGGTTGAATAGATTTCTCTAGAAGCAAAATAATAATTGTAGGACTATATTTATCTCCACCGTCCATTGAGGAGGTGGAAGGCTATAAATAAGCAGCCTTGGTCATTTGGCAATGTAATCAAGAAAACCCAAGAAAGCTAAGAATCCTGACATCTTATAAAGCATTCTCCAAGCTAATAAAATTCTCTTTTCAAGTATTTAATACATGAGTTCTCTTCTTTCTTAATTAAAGCATACTTGTCGTATTCTTTTTCCACTACGCTTAGCTTACATCTTTAAGGAGTTTAGGTTGACTTAGTCACTAAAGCCTATCTAAGTGTCGCACGGACGAGAAGAAAATAGTAAGCCCATGACATAACGCTTCGACCTCTACTTAGTTCAACCAGTTGAAACGAGCAAATAAAACTCTCTAAACTATTTTGAGGGTTTTTTGAAAAAGTATTAATGACTGCTAGATCTCACATGCCTTTATATAGTTTTTTTAATCCTAATTCAACTCATATTAAGATTTCAATATATTTATTAATATATGATGTACGCACCAATTTTGGGCTCTAGCCACATATCAAGCTCGGGCCTACAATAAATAATAATAATAATAATAATAATAATAATAAATACAAAAAACAAAAGAAAAAAATAAAAAACCTAAACCTATCCACAAACCCTAGTCGCCGCACCTCTTATACTATATTTAGGGACCTTCTAGAACCCTTTCCAAGCACCCCAACGACTCGGGGTTTTCAGTGTATGCAACGAGTCCTGGAGTCTTCGAGCTCTTAACGATTTTGAAGACCTTGTGTCGTCCCTATAAATAGGGTACGAACTCGGTTTCCCAAGAGGGGAGCATGAAAAGAAAATAAGCAAAAAAACATTAGGAAGTGACTGAATCAGAGGAATAAAAGAAGAAATTGAAGAGTTCTTACCTCGATTCACGGTGGCCAGAGCTTTAACAACAAAACCCAAACGATGGATGAGCCTGTGGTGACCGTAAGAACGATATACTCAAATACAAACGCCATCCAACGATAGATTTACAAAATTGGAAGGTGAAAACTTTTGAAGTTTTGAATATATTTTGTTAGATATACTCAAATCAGTTCATTATCTGAGAAAACTCACATCAGATTTGCACTTAGGAGAGTTAGACGAGTGAAAAATTATTATCTTTTCAGTTTACACCAGCACCAGATCTAGGTCGGCAACGATGATGTCTAAGAGTGCAGAGAGAGGGGATGAGAGAAGATAGTTTATGTTTTTCTTAAATTGAAAGAATAAAATGAAATAAAAAAGAATTGAAAATTCCTTTCAAATTGTAACCCCCTTAGCCCGGCCTAGACGCCCGACCCGAACTAAGAAGATTATACGAGGAAAATCAAAGTCAACTTTTAAAGTCAACCTCGATTAACGACCCTTTTTTTTTCTCTTTTTATCTTCTCTAGATGCACATTATTATCCTATATGTTCAGCAAAGCGATTAGGTGAAAACGACACAACGATCGGAGTTCGATTAGGGGTTCAGTTGCTTAAAATACAACTTTAGGGACTAAACTGTAATTTCTTAGAATTACAGGGGCTTTTCGGACTTTAAAGTTGCCAATCCTTAATTAGTCTTGTAACATGCCAATAGGTCAAATTTCATCTCAAACGGATCATCCAAACTCAATCAATTGAACATACAACATTTAGGGACCAAAATGCAACACTTCAAAATTTAGAAAGATTCTTTTAACTGAAAATAATGAACCCATATCGATACGCCCAAGCCCGTATCGGTACGGCCTTCAAATTTTTTCCTAGGCGTATCGATACGCGGGCAAATCGTATAAGTACACCTAAGCTGAGATGCCTGAAAATGGCCTTAGCGTATCGATACTCAACCCCGTGTATCGATACGCATAGCAGAGATGCACTTTCAACAACCATTTAAACACATATAGCATCATCTAAACATGTCCTAATCAATCATACATGCTATGATCAACTTACCAAACATATAATCAACAACAAACAACATAACATAAGCATCAAGCATATCAAATCATGGTGAAACATTAGCTACTCAAGCATGCTTTAGAATATAAGCCATAGCATAGCCAAAACACTATAAGCATGACCAAAAATCAATTAGAGACCTTTTACAAGTCCAAAAACATAAACCAAACATGCTCAAGGTGTTTAACATCACAAAACAAACCAAGAGTAGAAATCCATCCCATTGCCTCTTATTACACTAAAGTAAAACCACATACATTGCTTAGCCAAATACTTGGATTTTCCCTTGCTTTCTTGTTGCCTCAATTGCTCAATTCTCTACATTGATGAAATAAATGAGCGTAAGCATAAAGCTTAGTGAGGACCACTAAAAACCAAACATTCATCAGTGCATTTTGTAAAACCAAAACATCATCATTTGACAACATATGCCTTCCTTTAAAACATGCTCTTTAAAGTATCAATGCACTTTTAAAACCACATGCTAATAGCATCATTAAAATAACAGCAAAATCCTTTTCTCATGCTTAAACCAAGCATCACATGCATTCTAGCATAATTCTCAAGCATCACATGCTTAATTCATTTCTCGACATCATTATATTGGCTCGCAAGTGATCATTATCAAACCATATCAAAACAAACGAGATTGACACAATCGGATACGCGAATTACAAGCGTTGTCCCACACGCTTCATACACACTACCGGACTACACAAGGTGGAGACAAATGACACAATCACAACCCCTCAACACCAGTGATGGAGATTAATGGCACAATCAACCCCTCAATATCACTCATCGATAGTTGTATAATTCCACTAACGAGAGTACGTAACACAAACCACAAGACTCACACACGGGATTAAAACATCCACCGTTGTGATCTTAGCCTCAATCGTTAGGGTACTTGGATTGAGTTTACGGCACAATCACAACCCCTCGACATCCAAGGCGACTTTATTCACGGTGCACTCAATCCTATAGCCGGCTAACTATATCCGATTAAAGTAACCAAAAACCATTTCCATCACTTGCCAATATAATCATTTAACATCATTATTCCACTGTTTTACAAGCATAAATCACAATGCCATTTTCACAAGCATAAACATGCTTAAACCAAGTGCATTAATCACATAAATCCAAGGATCACTTACCATGTGCATCCTTAACAAAATGGCATTAAAAACCAGCATCATCAATGCTCAAAACATGCTTTAAAACAATAATTAATCCATATTTAATTCAAGTCCATTTCAAACCAAAACATAGCACATTCCGAGAGAGACATTTGAATCACTTACTCTTGAGCTTAGCTAAGTGTTTCAAACTTACACTAAGCTCCTAAAACCACGCTCAAAGCATTACAAAGCTGGAAATTCCATTTCCACTCACTGATACGCAAAACCTCGCTCGCCGACGCGGACATCACCCTTCCGAAGCCTCCAATAATGCTTCACTTGCTTACGGATCAAGATCCCCATTTTTTAGAGCATCAAAATAGAGATCCAAATGCATTAAAATGCATTTCAACACCAGCAACTAAACACAAACTCGTTTCTCACCAAAACTACACCAATTTATTCATCCGAAACAACCGAAAACTCAATCGATTGCTTCCTAAATCAAGCCCAGCCAACATACATCACTTCCAACCATTATTAAACATCAAAACACATATAAAGACAACATAAACCCATCCTTATACCTTAAGCAAGCATAACACCATCAAAACACCTCAAAAACCCAACTAAAACGATTAAGAAACTCAAAGATCTCAAGGATTTCGGGATCTATATTATCAAAACTCTTTTTCAACATAATAATCAACTCAAAACTCAATTAAAATCAATTCAAAACAGAGCTCATCAACAACACTTCGAAAATCAAGATTTAAATCATGATTTAGCAAGATTTTGATCTTAAATCAAAATTATAATCAAAACCCAGCCAAAAACAACAATTAGAAGCCAAGGATCTTGGGAATTTCAATAAAGAACCTAGATTGAAGGTTGAGAACGAGATTTACCTCCAATCCTTGCCTTCCTTAAGGTTTGACAAGTTTTTGCTTCACAAAACTTGAAAATCGTGAAGAGAACTCTTGGAAATGATTTAGAAACCAGAGAGAGGGTGTTTGGGAGAAACGAAATCTGGAGAAAGAGTTGAGAAAATGGTTTTGCTGAAATGAAAGTTAGTTACGTAAAATGAAATCCCAAATAACCATTTAATTAATTAAGTTAAATTCCCTTATTAAATCAATTATATTAAAACCCTTTTAAAACACATGTCAAATTAAGGAAGGTGTAATTGCACCATAGCTCCCTAATGATTCTAAGATTTTTGACTCCTCTTTGAAATTTGCAATTTTCCATAGTTTAAAACTTTACATTTTGGTCACTACCCAAAATGTACCACTTCCAAAACTTATTTTGAAAAATTGATTTGACCAACCTCTTAAACATGATTTTAGAGGATTTTAGAATTTTTTGTCATATTTTTATCCTTTCCCGATCCTTGATTTCCCTAAACCACCTAATACGATTCGAACTGTTTCCGACCGATGTGATCCGATGTCTAAAACATATATGCCCAAAACCAGGGCATTACAACTCTCCCCCACTTAGGAAATTTCGTCCTTGAAATTTTACCTGAAGGAAAATGGTGCAGAAACTACTTCAACATGTCTGCCTTGCTTTCCTAAGTGGCCTCCTCAACTCCCCGGTGTCGCCACAACACCTTCACAAGCTCTATCGTCTTGCCACGAAGAACTTTGCTGCTCGAATACAAAATCTTCACCGGTTCCTCGTCATAAGATAAATTCAGATTCAACTCTATCTCCTCAACAGGCATCACATGCGAAGGATTCGATCTGTACCTCCGCAACATCGAGACATGAAACACATCATGAATCTTTTCCAACTCGGGAGGCAACCTCAACCGATAAGCCATAGGACCAATACGCTCCACAACCTCATGTGGTCCAATAAACCTCGGGCTAAGCTTACCCTTACGCCCAAATCTCATCACCTTCTTCCAAGGCGATACTTTCAAGAACACGCGTTCGCCAACCGCGAACTCAATTTCCTTACACTTCAGATCCGCGTAAGACTTTTGCTGATCTGATGCTGCCTTCAAAAGCTCACAAATGAACTTCACCTTCTCGGTGGTACCTTTCAACATAGCCGACATCGAAATCAACTTTTCCCTAGCTTCTGTCCATCAAAGAGGTGTTCTACACTTTCTCCCATACAAAGCCTCGTATGGAGCCATTTGGGTACATGCCTGGAAACTATTATTGTAAGCAAACTCAACCAACGACAAGTGCTTCTCCCAAGAACCCTAAAAATATATAACACAACATCTCAACATGTCCTCAAGCACTTGGATAACACGCTCTGACTATCCATCCGTCTAAGGATGATAAGAAGTATTGAAATTCAACCGTGTACCCAAGTCCTGATGCAAACATTCCCAAAACATTGATGTAAACCTCGGATCTCTATCCGACACTATAGACTTCTACACACCGTGCAACCGCACAATCTCATCAATATACAGCTCTGCCAGCTTATCCAAGGTATATGAAGTATGCACAGGCAAGAAATGTGCACACTTCGTAATGCGATCCACAATCACCCACACAAAATTCTTCTTCGATGGTGATAAAGGCAAACCAGACACGAAATCCATAGTAATCCTTTCCCACTTCCATTCTGGAATTATCAAAGGTTGCAACAACCCAGAAGGAACCTGATGTTCAGCCTTCACTCGCTGACACACCATGCACTTGCTAACGAACTCGGCAGCATCCTTTTTCAACCCCACCTAATAGTACTAATCTTTCAAATCACGATACATCTTCGTACTACCAGGGCGCATAGCAAAAGGACTACTATGAGCTTCAATCAGAATAGTGCGCCTCAACTCAGCATCACTCGACACCACTATCCGACTCCCAAAACACATAACACCATCATCATTAAAACTGAAATTCGAAGGCTTACCATCCGCAATATCCTGAACGTAAGGAACAAGAGAATCATCAAGCAACTACTTATCCTTAATCAATTGGATCAGGGATGGTTTCACTTGCAATTCAGCAACAAGACCGCCATCATGCGATATGCTCAAGCGAGCAAACATCACCCTCAACTCCACAATCACTTTCCTGCTCAAAGAATCAACCACAACATTGGCCTTTCCTGGATGATACTCAATCGACAAATCATAATCCTTAAGCAACTCAACCCAACAACGTTGCCTAAGATTCAACTCCTTCTGAGACATAAGATACTTCAAGCTCTTATGATCCGTGAACACCACACACTTTTCACCATACAGACAACGCCTCCAAATCTTCAGGGCAAACACAACAGCCGCAAGCTCAAGATCGTGAGTAGGGTAATTACGCTCATGCACCTTCAACTGCCTAGATGCATATGCCACTACCTTACCCTCCTGCATCAACACACAACCCAAACCAACAACGGACACATCACTATAGTCAAAAAACTCCTTACCAGACTCAGGTTGAATCAGGACAGGAGCTTGCGTCAAAGCTTCCTTCAGCTTCTCAAAAGCTTGCTGCCTCGCATCTGTCCACCCAAAGCGAACATTCTTCTGCAACAACTTGGTCAAAGGTGCAGCAATCTTCGAGAAACCCTCGACAAACCTATGGTAATATCCAGCCAAGCCAAGAAAACTTCGCACCTTCCAACTCATCACGACCTCTACTTTATGCGGATCAACACGAATACCCTCGGCTGACACAACATGTCCAAGGAAGACCACCTCCCTAAGCCAAAACTCACACTTGCTCAGCTTAGCATACAACTGGTTCTCCGACAACACTTGTAAAACTATCCTTAAGTGTTTATCATGATCCTCCTTAGTACGAGAGCACACAAGGATGTCATCGATGAACACTACCACAAACTGATCCAAGAACTCATGGAACACACGATTCAACATGTCCATGAAAGCAGCAAGTGCGTTGCTCAAACCAAACGACATCACTAAGAACTCATAATGCTCGTAGCTTGTTCGAAACGTCGTCTTGGGTACGTTCACTTCTTTCACCTTTAACTGGTAATACCATGACCTCAAGTCTATCTTAGAAAACACCGAGGCTCCACAAAACTGATCAAAAAGATCATCAATCCTTGGCAAGGGATACTTGTTCAGTTGTCGATAATCTATACACATCCGCATTGTCCCATCTTTCTTCTTTACAAACAGCATCGGCGCACCCCAAGGTGATACACTCGGTCAGATGAACCCTCGATCCAGCAACTCCTAAAGTTGCGTCCTCAACTCTTTTAGCTCTTTAGGTGCCATGTGATAAGGAGCAATGGACACCGGAGTCGTATTCTCATACAACTCGATACCAAACTCAACTTCCCTGTTTGGCAGCAACCCGAGCAATTCATTTAGAAAGACACCCGGAAAATTGCAAACGGTTCTGATGTCATGCACACGTACATCTTTTGTACCAGGATTCATCACATATGCAAGATAAGCCTTACAACCCATCCCTAGCATACGACTTGCTTCTAAAGCCGAAACAACATTAGACAAGAAATTCACATTCTCGCCTACGATCACAACCTCATAATCATCAGCAAGCTTTAAAGTGACTCGCTTAACATCAAAGTCTACCACTGCCCTATGCTCAGACAACCAATCCATACCAAGGATCACATCAAATCCATAAAAGGGTAACTCCAAATCCACAAGAAAAATATAACCCTGAACAGATAAGGGACACCTCTGATACAACGTCCTAGTGACTACAGTCTCACCAAAGGAACTAGTCACTTGCACTCCTATTTCAAGCAACTCAACAGGTATATCAAGCAAATGAGCATGCTCACTCAAGATATAAGAATGCGTGGATCCCGAATCAATCAAAGCCAACAATGATAAAGATTGTAGAACAAAGGTACCTGCGATAACATCAGTGTCGTTGCGCTCCTCGCGCTGAGCATAGACTCTCGTAGGATTGCCTCCCTCAGGTCGAACTGCTACAACATGGGCGATACCACACTAACCCTCTTCCCTCCTCTAGAAGTTACCTCGGCCGCGCCACGACCTCTCTGAGGTGCAGCCACAGCAGGTGCATGTCCCTGGCCTCCACCGGCCAACAGAGGACACTCACGCCTCTTATGATCTGCTGAACCACAGTTCTAGCAAGAATTCCCTGTCACCATAACAGGAGCATGTGCCTCTCTAGCCGCACGTGGACAATCTCGCCTCAGATGGTCCCTCGATCCACATGTCCAGCACGTGTGCTGCTCAGACCTCACTCGGCCTCCTTGAGCCTGACACCCCATCCTGGATCACCTTGCCTCGCATCAGGATGATGTCTCCTATCACGACCTCTTTTGTTCCATCCACCTCCAGAACTATACAGAGCTGCTCTCTTTCTAGAGCTAGAACCACCGCCACGAGATGCCAAACCCAAGTTCTGCTCGATGTCCTTAGCTCGACATACAAGCACATCAAAATATGTGTAGTCCGTAGCCAGCATATAGGTCTTTACTTCCTGCACCAGCCCATATCGGAAGCGATCACAACGATGCCTCTCACTCGACACCAACTCAGGTGCATACTGGCTCAGACGTGCGAACTGGACCTCGTACTCAGCCACAGAAAGATCCCTTGAACAAGCGACATAAACTCATGTTTATTTTCATCCAAGTATCTTACACCAAGATACTTCCTCTTAAAAGCACTTCTAAAGAACTCCCAATCTACCTCATTGGATCCCATACCAGCGGTGATAGTCGTCCACCAACTATAATCGTCACCCTGAAGCAAAGAAACTACGCATCCAAGCTTGCGCACATCGTTAGATCCCATATGATCCATAATACGAATCGTACTAGCTAACCAGGCTTCCGACGCCTCAGGAGACATTCCATAGAACTCAATAGCTCCAAGACTCCTCAGCCTTTCCAAAGGCAAACCCACCTGCCCAGCTGCAGATGCCTGGACATGCGCTCTGGCTACCACAGCCTGAAACGCTCTGGTGATCGCCTCAACTAGCGGCGCTAGATCACCAAATACTGGACCAGCCCGTCTTTGTTGCTTCGGCTCTCAACCTCTAGGTGGTGGTGGCGGAGGAGGTAAGTTTCCACCAGGAGGAACCTTAGCCCCTTGGTTACCCTAATTGCCTTGCTCAACCGCAGGCACAATCGTATTCGACCTAAGCTCTCTCCCCGGACCCATTGTGATATTTTTAACAAGGCATAACAACAAAAACAAATCAAACCATGATTTAGGCCAGTCTCAAGCAAGGATCCAAGTTCACAAAAAAAACATTTAACTAGAGTAATAATGCAATGGGCACCCCAATTTACCTCAAGCACAACATAGCATACAATAGCATAGCATATACATCATGCTTTACATAATCCTCAATCAACAAAAAACCTCACCACATCATTAACATATAATCATATCTAACTCACATATGATTCATAACAACCAAGCATGGCATAAACACAAATATTCAACCAAAAACATGTTTTTTCAAACAACATGCCATTTAACACTGAATCAAACATCAAAACATACCAATTTCACTTACCATCATGCCTAATTCTTTCAAAACCTGGCTCTCATACCAAAAAATGTAACACCCTTAGCCCGGCCTAGACGCCCGACACGAACTAAGAAGATTACACGGGGAAAACCAAAGTCAACTTGTTAAAGTCAACCTCGATTAACAACATTTTTCTCTTTTTATCTTCTCTAGATGCACATTATTATATTATATGATCAGCAAAGCGATTAGGTGAAAATGGCACAGCGATCTGAGTTCGATTAGGGGTTTAGTTTCTTAAAATACAACTTTAGGGACTAAACTACAATTTCTAAGAATTACAGAGACTTTTTAGACTTTAAAGTTACCAATCCTTAATTAGTCATGTAACATGCCAATAGGTCAAATTTCATCTCAAACGGATCAACCAAACTCAATCAATTGAACATACAACATTCAGGGACCAAAATGCAACACTTCAGAATTTAGAAAGATTCTTTTAACTGAAAATAATGAACACGTATCGGTACGCCTCAGCCTGTACCGATACGCAAATTGACAGTAGCCAAAGTTTGTAAAAAGGTATCGATACGCCCAAGACCGTATCGGTACGGGCTTCAAACTTTTGCCTAGGCGTATCGATACGCGGGCAAATCGTATCGGTACACCTATGCTGAGATGCCTGAAAATGGCCTTAGCGTATCGATACTCAACCCCATGTATCGATACACATACCAGAGATGCACTTTCAACAGCCATTTAAACACATATAGCATAATCTAAACATGTCCTAATCAATCATACATGCTATGATCAACTTACCAAACATATAATCAATAACAAACAACATAACATAAGCATCAAGCATATCAAATCGTGGTGAAACATTAGCTACTCAAGCATGCTTTAGAATATAAGCCATAGTATAGCCAAAACACTATAAGCAAGACCATAAACCAATTAGAGACCTTTTACAAGTCCAAAAATATAAACCAAACATGGTCAAGATGTTTAACATCACCAAACAAACCAAGAGTAGAAATCTCTCCCATTGCCTCTTATTACATTAAAGTAAAACCGCATACATTACTTAGCCAAATATTTGGATTTTCCCTTGCTTTCTTACTGCCTCGATTGCTCAATTCTCTACGTCGATGAAACAAATGAGCGTAAGCATAAAGCTTAGTGAGGACCGCTAAAAACTAAACATTCATCAGCGCATTTTGTAAAACCAAAACATCATCATTTGACAACATATGCCTTCCTTTAAAACATGCTCTTTCAAGCATCAATGCAGTTTTAAAACCACATGATCATAGCATCAATAAAATAACAGCAAAATCCTTTGCTCATGCTTAAACCAAGCATCACATGCATTCTAGCATAATTCTCAAGCATCACATGCTTAATTCATTTCTCAACATCATTATATTGGCTCGCAAGTAATCATTATCAAACCATATCAAAACCAACACAATTGACATAATCGGATAAGCAGATTACAAGCGTTGTCCCACATGCTTCATACACACTACCAGACTACACAAGGTGGAGATTAATGGCACAATCACAACCCCTCAACACCCGTGATGGAGATTAATGGCACAATCACAACCCCTCAACATCACTCATCAGTAGTTGTATAATTCCACTAACGAGAGTACGAAACACAAACCACAAGACTCGCACACGGGATTAAATCATCCACGATTGTGATCTTAGCCTCAATCGTTAGGGTACTTGGATGTAGTTTACGCCACAATCACAACCCCTCGAAATCCAAGGTGACTTTATTCACGGTGCACCCAATCCTATAGCTGACTAACTATATCTGATTAAAGTAACCAAAAACCATTTGCATCACTTGCCAATATAATCATTTAACATCATTATTCCACTGTGTTACAAGCATAAATCACAATGCCATTTTCACAAGCATAAACATGCTTAAACCAAGTGCATTAATCACATAAATCCCAGGATCACTTACCATGGGCATCCTTAACAAAATGGCATTAAAAACCAGCATCATCAATGTTCAAAACACGCTTTAAAACAGTAAACAATCCACATTTAGTTCAAGTGCATTTCAAACCAAAACATAGCACATTCCGAGAGAGACTTTTGAATCACTTACTCTTGAGCTTAGATAAGTGTTTCAAACTTACACTAAGCTCCCAAAACCAAGCTCAAAGCATTACAAAGGTGGAAATTCCATTTCCACTCACCGATACGCAAAACCTCGCTCGCCGACGTGGAGATCACCCTTCCAAAGCCTCAAAAAATGCTTCACTTGCTTTCAGATAAAAATCCCATGTTTTTAGAGCATCAAAATAGAGATCCAAATGCATTAAAATGCATTTCAACACCAGCAACTAGACACAAACTCGTTGCTCACCAAAACTACACCAATTTACCCATCCGAAACAACCGAAAACTCAAACGATTGCTTCCTAAACCAAGCCCAGCCACCATACATCACTTCCAACCATTATTAAACATCAAAACACATATAAAAACAACATAAACCCATCCTTATACCTCCAGCAAGCATAACACCATCAAAACACCTCAAAACCCAACTAAAACCATCAAGAAACTCATAAATCTCAAGGATTTTGGGATCTATATTATCAAAACTCTTTTTCAACATAATAATCAACTCAAAACTCAATTAAAGTCAATCTGAAACATATCTCATCAACAACACTTCGTAAATCAAGATTTAAATCATGATTTAGCAAGATTTTGATCTTAAATCAAAACTATAATCAAAACTCAGCCAAAAACAACAATTAGAAGCCAAAGATCTTAGGAATTTTCAATAAAGAACCTAGATTGAAGGTTGAGAACAAGATTTACCTCCAATCCTTGCCTTCCTTAAGGTTTGACAAGTTTTTGCTTCACAAAACTTGAAAATCTTGAAGAGAACTCTTGGAAATGATTTAAAAATCAAAGAGAGAGTATTTGGGAGAAAAGAAATCTGGAGAAAGAGTTGAGAAAATGGTTTTGCTGAAATGAGAGTTATTTACGTAAAATGAAATCCCAAATAACCATTTAATTAATTAAGTTAAATTCCCTTATTAAATCAGTTATATTAAAACCCTTTTAAAAACACATGTCAAGTTAAGGAAGGTGTAATTGCACCATAGTTCCCTAAAGATTCTAAGATTTTTGACTCCTGTTTGAAATTTGCAATTTTCCACAGTTTAAAACTTTACATTTTGGTCACTACCCAAAGTGTACAACTTCCAAAACTTATTTTGTAAAATTGATTTGACCAACCTCTTAAACATGATTTTAGAGGATTTTAAAAATTTTTGTCATATTTTTATCCTTTCCGGATCTTGATTTTCCTAAACCACCAATTACGATTCGAACCGTTTCCGACCAGCCTTAAGTCCAAAACATCTAGGCCTAAAACCAGGGCGTTACAATTGCCAAACGACATTGCTTGCTTTTAAAAGTAAAAATGAACAGAGAATAAAATAGGAAATGTGAAGTAAGTTTGAGAAAAGGACATTAAAAATTTCCTTCAATGAAAGACAAACAACATTTTAAGGAAAGTTAAAATCTCCTTTACTGAACATAGAAAATGGTGCAGTGGAGGTGTGTGAACCGAGTGAACCAACTTTCCGACACATATTTTTAGGTTAGGGGTAATTCACATTTTAAGTTTTCTAGGTTTAGGTACTTCACAATTAGGTCCTTAATTAGTTAGTTAGTTAATTAACCCCTGGAGTTTTCATGTATGTTTAATTTATTTCTTTTAATACAACTTAGAAATTGGTTTAGGTTTTTAATATTTTTTATTTTTTAATGGAATTTTAATTTGTTTAATTGATCATTAAATTTGGGTTAAAAATAACTTGATTGAAATTTTAATTTTTGATGTGTGTATATATTTGCCTTTTTATCTTTATTTATTTCATTCTTTTGCATAATTTGGTTTTATATAATAGTGCTATTAACTCTATCTTTGAAGCTTTTTAGACAACACAATCCCTTTTAGGTACCAATTTTGGGCATTGTAGGGGTGCTATAACCTTCCCCACACGTAACCGACTCTTGAGCCCGACCATGACTCTGGTTCAAACGCAAACCGATTTTATAGGTTTTCGATCGTACCCAATCTAAAACGACTGATGGCGACTCTAAGCCATGACAAGCCTTTGAAGGCCCAACCAATTTCAGCCTTGACAAAAACGACGTCGACATATGTAATCCTCTTTTAACTTAATTATGATTTTAATATATATATATATACACACACTAATATATGTAATCTCAATTTAACTTTAATTAGAATTTTAATATATACTTGTTTCAACCGTGGGTGTGACCCTATAGGTTCTTGTAACATTAATAGTAAATATTAGAACAATTATAACATTACAAATAATGAGTGACATCTAACAATATGTAATTATCTCCTAAGTTATAAGAAGACATGACTCGATATAACAACTTTGTGATTAACTCTTTTCATATATTACATCCTTTTGTTCTTTATATCTAGATTGGACACAAGTCATGAAATAGTCACACTAGTATAGTCCATCTAATATTTCTTTATATCTTGAGTAGACTATTGTAAACGAATAATTTATGATAACTCATATCAACTTATTCGAGCATGGTCATGCATTTCTAGTCTCACTCAATCAAGTGGCCTTAGACATTGTGAAGAAATATAGAATGAAGAAAAACAGAATGTGTTTCTGTTTCTTTCGATTGAAAAATGAATAAACTTATAAAGGTTTATAGAATTTTATAGACTAGGACTTTTAGTTACATTAGGAGTCCTACTAATTATTAACTTCTAACTTTAGTCTTAGGAGTTTGACTTTAACTAAACTTATACAACATAGTTCGATTACAATAACTATTCTAGTTCGACTAGACTTACAATTCTAGCTTGACTAAAATTACACTCCCCCTCAAGTTGGAGGATATAGATTGTATAATCCCAACTTGAATAAAAAATTGTCGAATAAGGCTTTTGGCAGTGCTTTTGTTAGTATTTCTACCACTTACTCCTCGGTTGGAACATACTCTAATGAAGCCATTCCACTTGTCAACTTCTCTGCGATAAATTGCCTATCTATTTCAACATGCTTTGTTTTGTCCTGTTGATTATGGTTCTTGGCAATTTGAATGGGCGATTGATTATCACAAAAGATTTGGAAATTTTCATCTTCGGTCATTCTCAGTTCTTTAAGCAACTTTATTAACCATATTCCTTCACACATTCCCAAGGCCAATGCTCTGTATTCCGCTTCTCCATTTCTTTTGGAAATAACTATATGCTTTTTTCTTTTCCAAGTCATCAAATTACCTCATACATAAGAGCAGTATCCACTCGTTGACATTCTGTCAGTTAGTTCACTGGCCCAACTTGCATCTGTGAATACTCTAACAGTTTTATCAGAACTTTTCTTGAATATTAAACCATGTCCAAGTGTACCTTTCAAGTATCTCATAATCCTCATTGTTGCTTCCATGTGTTCCTGCCTCGGATCTGTCATGTGCTGACTCACAATATCCACTAAAAAAGAGATATCTGATCTTGTTAGTGACAGGTAGATCAATTTCCCTACTAGCCTCTGGTAGAGTCCTTTATCTTCCTTTGGACTTGGATCGACTTTGTTGAACTTTAAGTTTGCATCCATGGGTGTATCTGCTGGTTTACAACCCAACATTCATGTTTCGTCAACAAATCCAGAACACACTTCCTCTGATTGATCACCAAACCTTTCCTAGACCATGCTATGTCCATACCTAGGAAATATCTGAGTTTTCCTAGATCCTTGATTTTGAATTCCCTGCTCAATAGGGTCTTTAATCAACTCAATTCCATTTCATCATCTTCGGTCAATATTATATCATCCACATAAATAATAAGAATAACCATTTTATTCAATGAGGTTACCTTAGAGAACAAGGTATGGTCTGCCAGTGATTGTTTGTATCCATTCTCCAAAATAACCCTTGTGAATTTGTCGAACCATGCTCTTGGAGACTACTCAAGGCCACAAAGAGATTTTTCAAGCTTGCACACCTTCTGATTTTGTCGAGCACCTTCTAGTCTAGGTGGAATTTGTATGTATACTTATTCCTCAAGGTTAACATTAAGAAAAACATTTTTAATGTCAAGTCGATGCAGTTGCCAATCACAGTTTACAACTAGGCTTAACAAAAACTCTAACTGAATTTAATTTAGCAACAGGGAAAATGTTTCCTTATAATCGACTCCATAGGTCTGTGTGAACCCCTTGGCAACCAATCTGGCTTTATATCTCTGTATACTGCCATCTGAATTGTACTTAATGGCAAACACACATTTGCATCCAACAAGTTTTTTACCTTGGGGAAGATCTGTAATGGCCCATGTACCATTCTTTTCAAGTGTCTCAATTTCTTCATCAACTGCTCCTTTCCGCTTTGAATTATGCAAAGCTTCTTCAATAGTCTTAGGAATCAATTCTTCATCTAGCTTTGTTGTAAATGCTTTAAAAGATGGCATCAAATTCCCATAAGCAACATACCCTTGAATAGGATGCTTAGTACACTGCCTCACCCCTTTTCTTTTAGCAATAGGTAAGTGTTCAAATTCAAGAAGATAAGAAGGAATACTAGCAGAATTATTACCTCCACTTTCTTCACAAGTAGTTGGACTAAAATCAAATTCTTGACAAGTACCAGATTGTAGAATGGTTTCTGTAACGGTTCTCCTCTTTCTGGTGTAAACATGTAGTCGTTTTGGGGGCTGTGAAGAAGGATCGATTGAATTTCGGGTTCATGCAGGTGTGAGAGTAGGTGAAGTATGTGGTGTAGATTAGGTGAGGAAATATGTAAGATATTAGGTGGAGAAAGAGAAGTCTGTGGCTCAAGTGATGAGGGATAAGTAGGATATGGTAAAGGAAAAGAAGGAACCTATTTTGGAGAGGGCTGGAAATCATCAAAACTCTCCCCCTGAATTCTAGTGGTGGGAATATATGGTTTGTAACCCCCTCGATCCGGCCTAGGCGATAGACCGAACCGAACGGGTCACACGACGAATATTGAAGTAAAACGGGAAGTTTACTCCAATAAATGAACCAATTTTTCGTTTTATCTTGTCTAGATGCTCGTTATGATCCTGAGTGTTCAACATTGCAACAGAATAAACAACAACTCGATCAGACAACGATTTGGAACTCAATTGCACACAAGCACCATTTAGTGACCATATTGTAAATTTGCTAATTTACAAGGGCTCTTTCAAATTTTAGATTACCGACCTTTAATTAATTACATTACATGCCACTCTGTCAAAAATCAAATCTATACAAGCATCCAAACTCATTAATTTGCATTCACAAACATTAGAGACTAAAATCTAAAGATTCAGAACAATCAAAGATGCTTTTAACTATCTTAACAGTCAACCGTATCGATACCTTAGAGACAGTATCAATATACACACGACAATCATGTTCCTAGATAAAAATTCAACAAGACCGTATTGATACCCTCTAAGCCCGTAGCGATGCCCCCAAAACCAGTGGCATAAAACCGTATCGATACGCCCATGTGTATCGATACGCCCCTTCTATTTTGCTTGACCATATCGGTACTCTTTCTACCGTACCGATACCCACAGACTTGTAATGTCATATTTTGCTGGTTTTTCACACTTTAATCCACTCTAAAGCATTCTAACAAACTTCAAACATGCATGCATCATACTTTAATAACAAACCTCAATCATACATGGCAATTTCATCATCAACACATGAAAGTAAACAATAATCAAATATATAGGCATGCTTCCTGAACAAAATGACCACTCAAGACCCAAAATCCAAACCAAAGCATAACCCATCAAGTAATGGCCATTTACAAGCCATTAAGGGCATTTTAAACTTGCTACAAAACAAGGAGTTTCAAAAACACAAATCTCAAAACAACAAGGTATCCTCCCATTTCAAATTATTATTACTAATAAGAAAATGTAAAATCATACTTGAGCTTAACCACGCTTCTTGGAATCCGTCTTGCCTCTTTGCTGCCCAAATATGCTAATTCTCTGCATTGTTGGAAAAAGAGAACGTAAGCACAATTGCTTAGTGAGGGATGCTCAAAACAACCAACCACAACAATGCATTTTAAAACCACTTCTCATTTAGAAATCTCTATCTCATCTTGCTCTTTCTATGTCATTCCTGAAATCATTTTCAAAGCAAAACCACATGTACTATATATCTCATGCATTCATCACAATGCAAAATCTTAAGGCATAGCCTTACATGCTTAAATCTAAAAAACCATTTCTCAAATCATATTCTCATATGAAAAACACAATGCATTAATCATTTATAATCAAGGTACATGTGAATCTCATATATTGGCATTTAGCAACATTACTCGGATATGCGGATAGCTTTACTAAATGTCAAGTCCTACTGTAAAGTGTCCATAAGTCCTATATTTCATGCACATTTTGACTCTTATTATTATTGTTTTAAGAACATTTTAGGCATAAGTAGGTGCATGCATGGCATTTTACAATATTTCTTTGTTTTACCTCGCTTTTATAGATTATCGTTTATTTGGTAAACAAGAGTTATTGTTTTAGTGTATTTTTGTATTTAGGTACTAGAAGCCGAAAGAGGGAACTGAGGAGCTGAGGAAACAAACCTAGGAGATGTACTGAAGCAGTTCCAGCTGAAGACAAGTTGCTGCCAAGTTGCTGCCGAGTACCTACCGAGCAGAATTGCTGCCGACCTTGCTGCCCACGGAAGCTGACTATGGAAGTTGGAGAACTGGAGCACGATCTGAAGAGCTAAAACTCCTGAATCTATCACCGGCGTCCATGTGATTTTCTGACGTCTGTAGCAGCGGTCAGGGCTGCCGAAGTAAAAATCTCAAGGTTACTTACGGGCTAAGGCAAACGAGATAGAGTCTATATTCCACACAAAGAAGTCGACATTTAAAGTCATATTAAAGATGGAAAGCTACTTTCAAGGACTTCTACTTTAAGAAGGACTTAACCTAGTCTTTAGTCTATAAATACCCATTGTACTCATAGTTCAAATCATCTTAGGTTTTCGACTCTTCTAGTGTTCTCTGCCGCCACCATGTTCTAAACTCCACTTGGGTTAGGGTTATGTTGTAAACTAGTGTAAAATGGTTGTTTAGGGTTTTGACTTATTTTTCAATAAAATATTCCAAGTTTACTTAATCTATTGTGCTTCATTCTTTCAATTATTCAACACCAGTCAGTTGAGAGAACCCATTTGTCGGGCACGAAAGTGCAAGGCTCACGAAAGGGTTAAGTACGGTCACAACGTGCTGAGGTGTGACTAACTTGGTTCCACACCAGTCCACAAGTTTTAGCGGCTAAAAGGGATTACCAACCGAGTTGACTAGCCTGTGTTAGGTTTACGCTGAGATTGATAGGTATTGCCTACATCACGTTAGCTCTCGAGCATCCTACCCTAGAAATAGGAGGGATCACTGTCGACTATCCTGCCGGACTTGGAGTATCTGCTAGACTTGCCGCCAGGACTTCTTTCCATTCCACCTACCGAGACAGTACACTCCTATAGTGGCAGTGACCCGCTGCGGCCACGTGACAGGGTCGTAGCCTGCCGCCTGCCATACCCACCGAGGCATCATGTCGTGGCAGCACACTATAACTCAGTTCTTTTACAACGCAGTTTTCACACTAAGTGGCAGCATAACCCTGCCTGCTCTATCAACCTGATCACCTTCTCTATTACTTGTGTTTTTATTTACTTTTCTATCTCAACCTCGTCATGTTCAACATGATAAACACTCTAGGGCACTTTGGAGGGACTACCATAGAAGATGCTCGACAACATTTATGAGCATTCATGGACATTTGCCGAGCATTCAAGATACATGGAGTTCACCAGGATGTACTACGGCTGAGGCTATTTCCGTATTCACCGAGTGATAGGGCGAAACAATGGTTAAATAACCAGCCGGCCGGATCTTTTAATACATGGACGGAGTTCTGCAAAGACTTTCTAGACCGTTTCAGCCCGTCCAATGTCACTAATAGGCTGCGTAATGAGATCACATCCTTTAGACAAGAGGGTGACGAGCCAATGTCTGAGGCATGAGAGCGATACCTCTGAAAGTTGTTGCCTTTTTGTATTGATATCTCTAGAAATTCCCTAATGTTTCCTGAGGTTTACATTGTTTATTCGGGCATTTATAGCTGAAAATTACATGATTTAGAAAATGGAAAAAAGAAAATCTCTAATTACCTATTGGTTGCTTCTGAAAATTCCGGCATCCTCTAAATTTTGTGCATTTTCTGTGATGTCGGAACGTTTCAGAATATGCTGGCTTGCCCCCTAATTTTCTGTAATTTGATACGGCTTCTGACATTTCTGTTGATTTGTTTGCATGTGTTGTGGCTACCGAGAGGGGACCAGAGAGAGTTTCGAATATCCGTACACCGACGTGGCCAACGGTGATCCCTCCGATCGATGTGGTGAAGATCTGGGCGGTCACAAGGAATTCGAGGAGGCGTGCATGAACTCCATGCGTTCATGGGGCAAACGAAACGTCTGGAGCGTGTCTTCGTCGCGCGCGTGAGGAGATGGATGGTCATCCTTGCTTGAATCTGAACCATCAGATCTAAGCTAGATCTGACGGCTGAGATGCTACAGCGCAACAAACAAAACCAATTAGGGTTTTGTGTTATCAGATTAGGGTATTAGTCAAGTGGGCCAGAAATGGGCCATGAAATATCATATGTAATTTTTGGGCCTTCAAACGCTATGTAAATGGCTTCTTTTATTAAATAAACCTGGACTTATTTATTTAGTTATGTGTTTATATTAGTTAGTTTTTTTTTTGTATTTTTAGACTCGTTTCTAAACAATAATATTAACAACAAGAACAAGAACAACAACAACAACAACAACAACAACAACAACAGCAACAACAACAACAACAACAACAACAACAACAGCAACAACAACAACAACAATAATAATAATAATAATAATAATAATAATAATAATAATAATAATAATAATGTTAATAATAACAAATAACGATATGTAAATCCTAATGTTCAATAATAATGTAAATGACAATAAAAATAATGCTAGCAAAATAAGATAAAATGTTTATGGATTTTGTAACTCATTAATAACATAAATAATAATAATAATAATAATAATAATAATAATAATAATAATAATAATAATAATAATAATAATAATAATAATAATAATAATAATAATACTAGTATACTATACTAATAATGTTTTTTGTTTTCTGTTTAATCAAATAAAATATAGATACATAAATACTTAATCTAAATAATACTAATAAATAATAATTTTTTTGTTTTTAAAATAATAACAATAATATAAAGTCCACGTTATTAAGCCCAACATTAACATAAACTAAAGTGGGTTTAAAGCCTGGACAAAATTAATGATTACAGTTGCCCCTCTTTGCTTATCCTTGTGGAACAAGAATAAAGCAAAGACCATAAGCACTAATTTTGTCCGCTTCCCTGTTTGAAGATTCTGGGCTGCGAGTTCCTCCTATATAGAACTATTCACCCTTCTTCTTCCTCGATAGTCAGAGCTATGAGCATTTACCCCTTGTGCCTAGAAGTCCTCGAGCTTTGAGTATCTGTCTCCTTTGTTCTGAAAACCTGACATGGCGAATTTGAAATCTTTGCCTTGAGCTATGAGTATTTGTCTCTTTTTCTCGGAAGTCCTGATTATGGTGAGTCTGAAATTCTTCACCTTGAGCTATGACTATCTGCCTCAATTGGTCGAAAAGTCAGATATGGCGAATCCGAAACCTTCGCCTGAAATCTTGAGCTACAAGTATCTGTCTCTTTTACTCGAAAATCCTTGACATGGCGAATTTGAAACCCTACGCCTGCAATCTTTGAGCTTTGAGTATCTGCCTCCTTTGCTCTGAAATTATGACGTGGCGAGTCTGAAATCCTTCGCCTGAAATCTTTGAGCTTTGAGTATATGCCTCCTTCACTCTGAAATTCTTTTTTAAGTTTTTTGCTTTGTCATTTACTCCCCATCTTAGAAAGGTCCCAATTTATCTTTCAGATATACTTTCTTCTTTTGGTCCCTTGATCTTGATTTCTCCTTGCTATACTTTCTCCTTTTCGCTATGAAATCCCTCTTTTCTTGAGTTCCTTAACCTCTTGCTCTAAAGCGTCTATACAGGTTTAGATATTCTGCGTGTCTTTTTCTTTTATCTTTTCTCTTCTTCTCTTCTTCTCTCTTTCTTTTCCTTTTTTGTCTCTCTTTTTCCTTCTTTTTCCTTCCCTTTTTATTCTCTCTCTTTTACATTCCTTCTCTTTCTCTCTCTTCCCTTTTTCTTTTTCCTTTCCCCTTCTTGTTTCCTCTCGTTCTTTTTCTTTTCTCTCATTCTTTTCCTTTTCTTTCTTTTTCTTTTTCTCTTTCTCTTCTTATTTCCTCTCATTCTTTTTCTCATTTTTTCATTCTTTTTTAATTTAAAAACCAGGAAACCCGAATTAAAAAAACAATTCTAAAGGGGATAAAATTGAGAAATTTGAATTTTGAGGAAAACGTCCTTTTGGAAAGGACAAAATTGAGGAATTTGAATTTTGAGAATGACTTCCTTTTGGAAGGAATAAAATTGAGAAATTGAGTTTTGAGAAAAACATCTTTTTGGAAGGAATAAAATTAAGGAATTTGAATTTTTGAGAAAATATCCTTTTGGAAGGACTAAAATTAAGGAATTTGTGTTTTGAGAAAAAAATGTCCTTTTGGAAGGAATAAAATTGAGAAATTGAGTTTTGAGAAAAACATCCTTTTGGAAGGAATTTGAATTTTGAGAAAAATATCCTTTAGGAAGGACTAAAATTGAGGAATTTGAATTTTGAGAAAAATGCCTTTTTGGAAGGAATAAAATTGAGAAATTGAGTTTCGAGGAAAACATCCTTTTGGAAGGATTGGATCGAGAAATTTGAGTTTTAAGAAGAATGTCATTCGAGGGGATTAAAATCAGGGATTAAAAATCTTAATACCATTCAAAGGACTTTTGGTTCTTATTGGGTCTATTTCTCCTTCCGTAGAGCCGTAGATCCACTTTTTTTTATCAATCTTTAAATACCTCTTCAAAATAAACAAAATGCTATGATGGTATGAGTTAGCATGCTCCTAACATAGGGGTGTCTAGCTATCAATGATGCATGAGCATATTTCATGGTGCAAAGATGCGTGTGGTCATGAGAATGCAAAGATGCATGAATTTAGCTCGTCTCCGCTCTCTAGGGTTGGTGGTCATCATATTGGGACTACAACCACTCATCAGTCACATGTCCTGGCAAAATTTGCCCTAAACTTGTGTTGCTTCATTCCCCGAGTCCAATGACCTCAGTCGTACTCAGAATCATTAACCAAGTACTTTCAAGCCGTATGACATCTCCCCTCTACTCTCATTCGAAATCTTATGTGCCAAAGCGCCTGTTGTCCCACGGACAATGATGCCCCTTAACTTCAATGGTCCTTCATCATCCTACATCAAGTAGTGCCCCTCAACTTTGGGCCTCACTGACAGCGATGCATTTATCTCTAGAGTAATACAAGGAAATTTCTTGGATTAAAATTCTAATTAAAAGAAAAATAAAATAGGATGCTCCGGATATCAAATGTAAGAGCGTCTTAGATTCAACTTTCTGATGATCACTTCAAGCATAGCTTGTGTCTATGAAGACTTTGAATGTTGTGGCGATATGTGAAGTTGTAAAACTCCTCCCAAATTGCTCGGTTCATCCTCATGATTATGGTACTTGCTTGTCCTAAGGAAGTAAGACAAAATTTAGAAGATGAAGGTTTAGAATATCCTGTACTATGAAGAACATATAAACCATTATGCAAGCGAGCATTGCTAATCCTCTTTTTGATGTCTAGTATCTATAAAAAATACTCAGAATCAGTGAACTGGAAAACATAATTTAAATCCTTGCAGAGCTTGCGAACTGACAACAAATTGCAGTTCAGACTAGGCACAAAAAACACGTCGCGAAGGACTAAGTCATCAGTAAGAAATACAGAACCACTACCTTAAATTGGTGAGAAAGAACCATATGCTAATTTGATAGAATTCTGATAGGAGGAATTTTTAAATTGAAAAAAAAAAACAATTCCTTGCTACCAGACATGTGGTCAGAAGCACCAGAGTCTGCAATCCATGCTGATGTATTCGTAGTAGAAAGAAGTGCAATGGAAGAAGATTTGGTCTGTGTACCATCATTGTCTGCAAAAGCCATATTTCATGCACTGCTCCTAGTGAGTCTGCCGAACAGTTGTTGCAGTTGTACCATCTGTTGTTTGGTGAAGCCTCTAGATGAAGTCGGATTATCCATTGAAGAGGAAAAGAGAAAAAAAATTTGATAGGATCGAATTTAGACTGATACCATGAAGAAAAACAGAATTGAAGAAAAACATAATGTGTTTCTGTTTCTTTCGATTGAATAATGAATAAAATTACAAAGTTCTACAGACTTTTATAGACTAGGACTTTTAGTTACATTAGGAGTCCTGCGAATTATTAACTTCTAACTGTAGTCTTAGGAGTTTGACTTTAACTAAACTTAAACAACATAGTTCGATTACAATAACTATTCTAATTCGACTAGACTTACAATTCTGGTTCGACTAAACTTACACATTGCTCCAATTGTGTAAGAAGGGAAAATCCTATCTTGATCAACTATATCCCACTACATAGATTGTGACACATCCAATATCAGTCTTTATAGTGTAGTTAATTATGATACACATTTGACCGTATCAAAATATGTGACTCACGGTGTTGAAATAATGAAGATCTCAAGTGAGGATTGTAACACCCCGAATTTGGGCCTAGGAGTTAGCTAGATAGATTAGATGGTTCGAGTGAACAAGTTTAGTTGGTTCGAATTAGTTTCGGGAAATAAATTCGAATAAATGGTTTTTGGCTAAAGTAAAACATGGAAAAGTATCCTAAAATGTTTAATTAATGTATTAAACATATTTGAGGTGTTAATTTGATAAAAAAAATAAATTCAGATTAAATGAAATTTTAAGTTTGGTGACTAAAATGTAAAGATTTGAAAATTATTTTGGTGACTTAATCGTAAAAGGGTCAAAACATATAATCTTTAAGGAGCTATTAAACCCCTTGGTTTTATCAGAATTTTTCCTTAATTTTGGTTATTTTAAAATAGTTTTAAAAATGTTTAATAAAATAAAATAAAAAAGGTTTTAATTAGTTTTGTTTTAATTAGTCAAAATATTTTCTTACGTAACTTCTTTTCTCCAAATATTTTATGTAACCCCCTCGTCCCGGTCTGGACGACTGACCGGTCCGAGTAGGTTACACGGGGAAAACCGAAGTGAAACCCGTTAAGGCTACACTTCGATTAGCAACCGTAGAAAATTTCTTTTAATATTATCTTGTCTAAATGCTTTAATTTATCCTATGTGAAAGGACATGCAGTGGAAAAGACACGCGGATTCAAAACACACAAACATACAATCAAACAAACCCTTTTAAGCCTTTTCAACAGGCCGTATCGATACGCATGAAGACCGTATCGATACGCCTGGACTTGGTCAACAACCCAAAGTCAACCCAGGGAGACCGTATCGATACACCCTCAGCGGTCAACTTCTCACGGTCAAACTACGAAGATCATACCGATACGCCTAAGACCCGTACCGATACCCCAAAATCTCGTCAATTTCTCAGATTTCCAGAGAGCTTTTAGCGTATGATACACCCCCGTGTACCGGTACGCTAAGCTTAAAATGAAGTTGAAAGCATAGGACCCTATCGATACAGCCCTTGGGTGTATCGATACACCCTGCAATGCAAACTTCATTTTAGCTGCGAAACGCACAAGAACTCAACTCTAAAAGCATTCTACGACTCGATGAACAACATACAAACACTCAAACATCACTAGGAAACCAAAGCTAAGCATACAATTCTATTTAACCATTCAACAAGGCAACCAACAACAAAATACAAAACCATTTAGCCAAAGAAAACATACATTCACTTAAGCAAGCATAACAAGGTTTACATGCTTTCTAGCAACACATAAGCATTCATACGACATGGTTAAAAGCCTTCAAATACAAAACACTTAGGCATCAACATAAACATGGTTTATAAATGCACATCAAAAGCATTAACAACAAAAGCCAACACATAGGAGTCTAGATATACGCTCCTGCAACACGTAGCATTTGTCATTGCTAAACTACTACATTATTTACTAAACCATACTTGAGCAACTACCACACGCTTGGACGCCATTTCCTTGCTCCTTGCTAACTCCACGCTAATGATCTGCATTGTCGAAAAATGAGAGCGTAAGCATAAAGCTTAGTGAGCGGAGCTCGAAAACATAACAGCGACAATGCAGGGTTCAAAGCTTTCTTTAAAACAAAAGCCAACACTTACAATTCATCCGACGACATAATCCTCTTACTAACTCACAAGATCAACCATAAGCCAACAGCATAGACATTTATCATGGCATCACACTTCATGGTATGCATAAAGGCATAATCAATCATAACATATCATGTCCCTCCAATAACATCATAGCAACTTACGATAACTCAATCACAACAACATATAACATGGCATCATACTTCATGTTATGCTCAACATAAATATGTTAACATACATCTCACAACATCAACCACATAAATGTGAATCATATTGGCAACTAGTAAGTGTATTCGGATACGCGGATAACTTCCGTTGGAACTTTCATCCAACGTACTCAACATCGACAACATTACCTTACGGTGGGATTACACTCATCATTGTTACCTTGCGGATGGGATTCCACTCATCATCACGCACCGTTGATGGGATTCCACTCATCACCGACTAATATAAATAAGGTTTCCGGTGCGTACACCGTACTCCACCTTGGTGACTTTCATCACCAAGACCACGCGCGCATTTTACTCAACTGTGTGCACACTCTCATCCTAATGATCGATCATTTGTACCCCAAGACATACTAGTGCCAATAGCTAACCAAAACATCAATATCAATAGCTCAAAATTTATCTCTTATCGCATCTGTGCCTAGCAGGTACTCACCACAACATTCCATGTGTTGCATGTACTCACCATGATTCCACCAATTATGCAAAATGATATACAAATCACCATCATGCAACATGGATACACTATATCATGCATGACCAAAAACACCTTGCAACAAAATCCACAATTATGCACAATCTTACTTCTTACGATCTTACCAACCACAAATGGTCTTACTTACCATTTCCGTGCACAACCTGCACCAACTTACTTATACTTTACAAGGCATATCAACAACACCATTGATTTCCTCATGCATGATCAACAACATAATAACAAACAACATGCTTCCTTCCAAAGTATTGAAATTTCATGCATAACAAGTTATCACCTCATGTAATGAAAAAAAAATGGTAAAAGGGGAGTTTAAAGAGGCGATACACATCAACTTACTCTTGAGTTTAGATTGGCCTTTCAAGCTCAATCTAAACTCTCTCAAAACCATCTTTGAACCAAAATGTTTCTTAAAAACATTTCCACTCACCATTCACACACCAATGCAAACCACAAAGTTGTTTCAAGCTTCCGAACTTCCCGTGACCGCGTCCGAACCACCCAAGGCCAAATCCGATGTTTCTAACCAATCAAAAACAATGTATTAACCTCTTAATCAACCACAAATTTTCTGTTATACATCATCTCACAATTCCACAATATTTTCTCAACAATTCAAAGCCGAATTCCTCCCAAATATTCTCATTTTCGTACTCCAGCAAAATTCAGCCATTACCCCTCAATTTAAACACTTAAAACACTTCAAAACATGTCCAAAACATCATCCGAAGGCTGTACAACCATCCGCCTTCATTTCCCCACATAAACACCTTAAAAACTCTTATTTTCCACTTCTAAAAATCACCTACAACAGTGGTTTCGGAATCCAATCAAACCAGCACTATCACCACTCAAAAATCATCAAATAACATCTAAAACACCTATCCAAGGTCCACATACCTCCAGGCCTCTTTTTACCACAAAATCAAGCCAAAAACTCACATATTTCACTTCTAAAATCCACCCCTAAGACTAGTTTCGGGTATATTATAATTAAGCAACCTTTTTAACATGTTATGACTTCAAAATAAACTTTAAAAATACCCCAAAACAGTTCCCTAAAAGACCCATACGTGATTTCACCCAAAATCCCCACATTTCATAAATCTTGAAATTTCAAGGTTGAGAATTAATGGGCCTTGCAAAACCAACTTTAATTTAAGTTAAATTTAAGTAAAACAAGGAATAGAAAAAGAGGATTTACATTCAAAGGTCTTCAATGGAGGAAAAGAGATGAAAATGAGAGAAAAGGTTTTTGGAAGAAGATGAGTGGTTTTGATTTTCAAAACCCTCTTAAAATTTCATTAATGGTGTTATCGTAAATAATGAGAACTTTTATAAAAACCAGCTCTTTAATTTAAATTTAACCTGAAACTAATCCTAGATCAAAACTGATAACTCCCGGGCCTAAAACCGAGGTGTTACATTTTCTCTCAAATTCTCAGCAGTCAAACTACTATTTTCTCACTAAGAATCCCATGGATTCATCTTCTAATATTGCTTTTGATTTCAACAATTGATTACCTTGATTCTACATCACATTACCTTGGAGATTTCATCAAAATCAAGCAAATTAAGGAGGAAGTCCATAATTAGAGGTGATTTCCGTTTCACTACTCTAATCAAAGGTGTTCTTTACTGAAATTCTCAAGTTCTTGATCCTTTACAATCAATTTTTAACGTGTATTGGTTATTAAATTAGGATTTAAAGGTTTGATGTTAGTTTAATTAAGAAATTGATGGATCTTTGTTGTGAATCTGAATAATTGTGATATTGATTGTTTTAGGTTACTTCTAAAGAGTATTTTAATGTTGAAATATAAGATTTGCAAAGGAAATCCTGAAACTAATTGAATTGCTAATTTTCTATGTTGTGAATAGTTGGATTATGAGGTGTTTATGGTGTTATTAGGTTGTTAGATGTATAAGGTGATGATGTAGGGGTTTTTGGATGTTAATTTATGATGTTAGGTGATTCAAACCGTTAGTATATAGTTGGACTTTGTTTAGGATGAAATTGGAGGTGTTTTCGGTTGCCTTTGAAAGGTGGTTGATGGTTTTTAGCGAAGTTTTATTTGGGATTAATGTTAATTGGGTTATGAATGCATAATGACGCATTAATCTTCTGTTATTATGTGAATAAAACAGGGGAGATTAATCCTATAGTGTTTGAATAGATTTGGAGGCGTCGAAAGCTTGAGTTTGCATCAACGAAGAAGGCCTTGCATTGTCGGTGAGTGGAAAAGTGTTTTCGAAGCTCTTAAAGGTTTGGAAGGTTACTTTGAGGGTTTAATCTAAGCCTAGCAAGCTTGATTAGACTCAAAAGTAAGTAAAAAGCGAATTTCTCTCGATTTATTGGTTTTTGGCCCATGTTTTTTTAATCATATGATTTGATGTCAAGTATGTTTTGTTATCTACTGTTTATACATGATTTTTCCATGGGATATGCATTGCAAATGATGTTATATATGAATGCATTTGAGACTTGGATAATGGTTTCCGAAAGCTGAATACATGTTGATTTATGAACATGGTTTTTGCAAAGGTAAATGGTTTGATTAATGCATATGGAAAAATAGTAAGGTAACATGGTTTGAAAGTATATATTGGCTAACTGATAATGAAATAAAAGTTATCGGATATAGTTTGCTAGCCATAGGGTTTAAAGTGCACTATAATAAGTCACCTCATGGTTCATCGAGAAGTAGGATGCCACTGTATTTTTTTCCGACCATTGAGAGCCGCAACCGTCGAGTTTCTTCGGTTTGTGGATATAAAGGTGTGTTTTAAGGAAACACCACCGAAATCTGAGTATCCGATGTGTTTTCTTAAATGAGATAATATGGTTTTAGTCACTCTAATGCTAATTAGTGAGTGATTTAAATAGTTATATTCTTGTTGTTAATTACTCCTTATTTGTCGGTTTAGGTAGCTAATTTGGGTGTTTTCCCTTATTTTCTATGCAGGACATTGGATTCTAGAAACTGTGCTAAAAGTGGCTGGATTCTGCAATTTTTTGGATTCATGGCTGGATTAGTGGGCATGAATTGGGGCATGAAAGTGTTGTCTGGGCGACACGTTAGCATCTTCTAGAAGATGATGTCAACAACGCTTGATAGCTTATCAGCCGCCTTCCGGATAACTTATCAGCCGAGATTCGGATTAAAACTTGGAGATTATCTTTTGTTAATAAATTTAAGGGTAAATTACACAGATGGTCACTGAACTTTGGTAAAAAAAAACAAAATGGTAACCAAACTTTCAAAAATCACAAATAACAATTAAACTTTATGTTTTATAACAAAATGATAACTAGACGTTAAATCTCGTTAAGTGGCTGTTATAAAATTTGGTATAATAACACATTTAGTCCTTTATATTTATACATTCAATCAATTTAGTCCTAATTCGAAACAATTCACTAAATTTATCCCTCGTTGTTTACGCATTCTTTCAATTTGGTCCTTAAAGCAAAATCCAAAGTATGGTAACATGATAAATAATTACAATTAAATTTTTATAGGAACTCAAAAACTCGACACAACTCGAATTGAAAAAATTTCAAATAAAGTTTGAGTTGTAAAATATGACGCGTCAACACGAATAACTCGAAATTTTTTGACTCGACTCGATCGAACGCTCACCTCTATCTTAAGATATGGCGCGTCAACTCGAATAACTCGAAATATTCGAATATTTTAAATCATTTTTTCTTTTAAATTGAATATTTTTTAAAATAGAATATTTAATATTTTCATATTTAAATCACATCGAATATTTAATAACTACTTTAAATATTCGATTTAATTTAAAAATATTTGATTTAAAAGAAAAAAATGATTTAAAATATTCGAATATTTAATTAAATTTTTATAGGAACTCGAAAACTCGACTCGAATCGAAAAAATTTCAAATAAAGTTTGAGTTGTAAAATATGACGCGTCAACACGAATAACTCGAAATTTTTTGACTCGACTCGATCGAACGCTCACCTCTATCTTAAGATATGGCGCGTCAACTCGAATAACTCGAAATATTCGAATATTTTAAATCATTTTTTCTTTTAAATCGAATATTTTTTAAAATAGAATATTTAATATTTTCATATTTAAATCACATCGAATATTTAATAACTACTTTAAATATTCGATTTAATTTAAAAATATTTGATTTAAAAGAAAAAATGATTTAAAATATTCGAATATTTAATTAAATTTTTATAGGAACTCGAAAACTCGACTCGAATCGAAAAAATTTCAAATAAAGTTTGAGTTGTAAAATATGACATGTCAACTCGAATAACTTAAAATATTTTGATTCGACTCAATCGAACACTCACATTTATCTTAAGATGTAACCCCCTCATCCCGGTCCGGACGCTTGACCGATCCGAGTGAGCTACACGGGGATAACCAAGGCGAAACCCGTTAAGGTTCCACTTCGGTTACCGATCCAAGGAAAACATTTTCATTAATTATCTTCTTTAGATGCTTTATTTTATATCCTATGTGAATAAACGACAGCGGAAGCAACAAGTAAGGCGAACAAACGAACATACGACATAAAACAACCCATTTTACCTTTTAAAGCAGGCCGTTTCGATACACTAGAAGTGGGTATCGATACGCCTTGACTAGGTCAACAGCCCAAGGTCAACTCAGGGAGACCGTATCGGTACACCGGTCGACCGTACCAATACGCCCTAACTGGTCAACTTCTCACGGTCAACGATACAAGACTGTATCGATACACCCCAGGCCCGTACCGATACGCAAAAATCTCGTCAAAAACTCAGATTTCCAAAGAAGATTTGGCGTAGCGATACGCCCTCGTGTATCGGTATGCTAGGCCAAACTTGAGTCCCAAAGTGTAGGACCGTATCGATACGGCCCTTGGACGTACCGATACGCCCTGCACTGCAATACTCAAATTTGCAGCCTAAGACTCTAAAACACAACTCTAGATGCGATTTAAGACTTCCCTAGCAAAATACAAACATTCATACAACACTTAACAACCAAGATCTCAGCATACGAGGCAACCAACACGATCAAGGAACATTCATTCAAGGATTCATGCATTTACTCAAAGGGAGACATACATAGCATATATAAGGTTTCATGCCTTAAACATCCATACCTAAAGCATTCATGGTAAGCAACTTAAACATGTTTTACAATCCAAACATGGCATCAATATATTAAGGAGTCTAAACATGCTCCTAAACAACCAACAACATCCATCAAAAGCACACATCCCATTGCTTGACTATTACATGTTCATAACTTAAAAATCCATACTTGATAAACTCAAAAGCCAACTAGCACACTTGGAGGCCCTCCTCTTGCACTAGCAACCCACGAACTACGTATCTGCATTGTCGAACAAAAGAGAGCGTAAGCATAAAGCTTAGTGAGGGTAAGCTCATAAAACAAACCTCGAAAATGCAGGGTCCAAGCAAGAGCACAACCAAGGTAGAATGCATGATCTTACCTTCGATCCACATGAGCCAAAATATACATGATGCATGAACATATATTCGATATTATGCCATGCTCATCAAGTCCATACCCACATCATATGTAAGCACGTATATCAATCCATATAGGAATCACATATCATATCATATTGGCACCTAGCTATGACTCGAATACGCGGATAAACGTTGGAACTCACATCCAACAACAACCATTACCTTACGGTGGGATTACACTCATCACCGTTCACGCGGAGGGGATTCCACTCATCCTCACGCCCCGTCGATGGGATTACACTCATCACCGACTATCATATACATATAAGAAGATTTTCCGGGCGAACCCGTACTCCATCTTGATGACTACCATCACCAAGACCACGCGCGCATTTACTCACGTGTGCACACTAAACATCCTAATGATCGATCATTTGTACCCAAGCATACTAGTGCCAATATTAAACACAATCCACAACCTTTCACAACATCATTTCATATCCACTTCCGTGCTTAGCACGTACTCACCATGATTAACATCATGCACAATCCACGATCCAAACCACATGCATATATCAATGCATCAAAACCATGCCTCAACATACATGTATAACACCATATACATATCCACATTAACCACAAATAAACATGAGGCAAAAACACCAATTAGAGTTCAACCAAAGTCTCTAACTAAAGCTTGAGATTAGACTACCAACCTAATCCCAACTCTAGGTGGGTCTACCAAGCCCGACCTAGTCCACATGCTTGAACCAATACTCGAAAACCATTTAAAAACATTTAACCACTCACCGACTATTCCAAGCTCAACAAACTAGCCGATCAAGCTTCCAACGATTCTGGATTTGTTCTCGAGGCCTCACCAACACATTTTCTTGCTTCTAATCAACTCAACACAATCAAAACAACTTCAAATCAGTTCACACATTAAAGTAGCAAACCCGGAACACTAATCAAGCATAAAACACAAGATTTTCAAGCTAGGAACAACCCCAAAACCTCAATCCCGAGAAGCCATCATACACAGTCCAAAACTCATGATTTAAATCTTTTTAACACACTTAAATGCCTCCAAAACAACCCCTAACTATCACCCTAACCTCAGACCTCAATTTCCAACATCAAACACACCCAAAACCAACCTTTTAAACCTTCCAAAAAACCCTCAATACCCAAATTCGGGAATCTTTATAAAACTCATTAAAATTCACATATGTTGGACCTTTTAGGTTGTAAACAACTTATCTAACCTTAAATAATCCAAAGCTTAGGTTAAAGACAATAAAGTTCTCATTTTTAAACTCAAAACCTCAAAATCCAAAAACCATGAGCTTTTTGAAAAATAAAGATACTAGCTTGAAGATGGAAAGGAGGACAAGTCAAAAACGAAGTTACCTTTCAAAAAGCACCAAAGATGAAGATGCAAGGTGATGGAATAATGGAATGGAGAGAATAGCTCTCTTTGGTCGTGGAAAATGGAAATGTGAAGAGAGAAGAAGATGACAAGGAAAACTATTTTAAATAAAAAGGGTTTTAATTGAAAGTATACATATTTACAATCTTGCCATTAATGAGATGGAAATCTCATTAACTATAAAATTCATGGGATTTGATTTCCAAATCAATTTAAGTCCAACATCAAAAGTTTGTTTTGAAATCATAAAGTCCAAATAATATTTTATTGTTTTAATTATAAAACCGAAACCCAAAATATTATTTTAATATTATTTTCACCCGACCCCCAAACCTGGGTGTTACAACTCTCCCTCACTTAAGGAATTTCGTCCCTGAAATTACCTAACGGAAACTGCTCAAGCATATCAGCTTTCCTCTCCCACATGGCCTCTTCCACACCTTTATGCCTCCACAACACCTTGACCAACTCTATGGTCTTGCCACGCAACACCTTGCTATCAGAAGCAAGTATCTCAACTGGTTCTTCATTGTAAGACAAATCCGGATTCAACACTATCTCTTCAATGGGCATAACATGAGATGGATCTGATATATATCTCCTAAGCATCGACACATCAAAAACATCATGGATCTTCTCTAACTCTTAAGGTAATCTCAAACGGTAAGCTACTGGCCCAATCCGCTCAACTATCTCATACGGACCAATAAATCTCGGACTCAACTTGCCTTTCCTGCCAAATCTCATTACCTTCTTCCACGGAGATACTTTCAGAAACACTTTCTCACCCACTGAGAATTCAATCTCTTTTCTTTTCAAATCTGCGTAAGATTTTGATGATCAGAAGCTGCTTTCAAACAGTCGCAAATCAACTTCACTTTCTCAGTAGTCCCCTTAAGCAATTCTGGCATAGGTAACAATTTCTGACCTGTTTCAGCCCAATAGATCGGAGTCCTACATCGTCTACCATACAAAGCCTCATAAGGAGCCATCTGTATACTAGCCTGGTAACTGTTGTTCTAAGCAAACTCAACTAAGGGCAATTGCTTCTCCCAAGAACCCTGGAAGTCAATCACACAACAATGAAGCATATCCTCTAAAATCTGTATCACTCGCTCTGACTATCCATCTGACTGTGGATGATAAGAAGTACTGAAATGAAAATAGCTACCTAGGGCACTATGCAAACAACTCCAGAACCTCGAAGTGAACCTCAGATCTCTATCTGACAAAATAAACTTCAGAACTCCATGAAGTCTCACAATCTCGCGAATGTACAAATTCGCCAACTTGTCTAAAGAATCTGTGGTGTTCACTGCTAAGAAGTGAGCACACTTAGTGAATCTATCAACAATCACCCAAACAAAATTCTTATTCGAAGAAGACAACGGTAACCCCGACACAAAATCCATAGTGATCCTCTCTCATTTCCATTATGGAATCTTCAAAGGCTGTAACAAACCTAAAGGAACCTGATGTTCTGCTTTTACTCTCTGACAAACCATACAACGGCTCACATACTCGGCTACATCCTTCTTCAAACCAACCCAGGAATAATCATTCTTCAACTCACGGTACATCTTAGTACTACCCGGATGCATAGAAAAAGGACTCGAATGTGCTTCACTCAGAATCAGACGTCTCAACTCAACATCTTCAGGTACTACAACCTCGTCCCTAAAACACAACACATTCTCACCACTGAAACTATACTCGGTCGGTTTACCTTCGGCTATGTCCTGAACATAAGGAACTAAAGACACATCTTGCAACTACTTCTCTCTAATCAACTGAATCAAAGAAGGCTTCACTTGCAACTCTGTGATCAAACCACCATCATCAGATACACTCAATCTAGCAAACATAGCTCGCAACTCAACCGCAACTTTTCTGCTCAATGCATCAGCTACTACATTTGCCTTACCCAGATGGTACTATATAGTCAAATCATAGTCTTTTAACAGCTCAAGCCATCTTCTCTGTCTCAAGTTCAACTCTCTCTGACTCATCAAATACTTCAAGCTCTTATGTTCGGTGTAAACTATACACTTCTCACCATACAAGTAATGATGCCAAATCTTCGACGCAAACACAACAACTGCTAACTCAATTTCATGCGTAGGGTAGTTCTTCTCATGCACTTTCAATTGTCTCGAAGCATAGGCAACAACTCTTTTTTCTTGCATTAGAACACAACTTAAACCTATGTAGGAGGCATCACTATAGATCACGAATTCTTTACCTGATACTGGTTGCACTAACACTGGAGCATTTGTCAAAGCTTCTTTCAATTTCTCAAAAGCCTTCTATCTCGTATCTGACCACTCAAACTTCACTCATTTTTGCAACAATTTAGTCAACGGAGCAACTACTCTAGAGAAACCATCAACAAATCTCCTATAGTAACCGGCTAATCCTAGGAAACTTCTGATCTCAGTCACAGACTTAGGTTGTTTCCACTCAGCAATAGCCTCAATCTTCGTCGGATCAACACAGATACCTTCAGCTGACACCACATGGCCAAGAAATACAACCTCTCGAATCCAGAACTCACATTTACTAAGCTTCGCATACAACTGGTTACTCAACAATCTCTGTAAAAACAAGTCTCAAATGCTCATCATGCTCTTCTTCTGATCTCGAGTATACAAGGATGACATCTATGAAAACAACTACAAAACGGTCTAGATAATCTCTGAAAATTTTGTTCATCATATCCATGAATGCTACGGGTGCATTTGTGAGCCCAAACGACATCACAAGGAACTCATGGTGACCATATCTAGTCATAAAAGCTGCCTTCGGAACATCACACTCTTTTACTTTCAACTGATAGTACCCTGATCTCAAGTCTATCTTCGAGAACACTGAAGCACCACTCAACTGATCAAACAAATCATCTATGCGAGGCAACGAATACTTGTTCTTCACGGTTAACTGATTCAACTGCCTGTAGTCAATACACATTCGCATGCTGCCATCTTTCTTCTTTACAAACAACACAAGAGCACCCCAAGGAGAACTACTAGGCCTAATAAAACCACGGTCTAACAACTCCTGAAGTGACTCTTCAACTCTTTCAATTCTTTTGGAGCCATACGATACGGAGCAATAGAAACTGGAGCAGACCCTAAAACATTCTCAATCACAAACTCTACATCTCTGTTAGGAGGCAAACCTGGTAACTCTTCTGGAAACACATCCGGAAAATCACAAACTGTTCTGATGTCCTTCGGTCTAGCCTCACTCATATTCGGATTCATCACATACGCTAAGTAAGCCCCACAATCGGAATCCATCAACCTATGGGCCTCTAAAGCTAACACAACATTAGACAAGAACTTAACGTTCTCGCCTACTACTACTACCTCGTAGTCATCGGAAAGCTTCAAAGAAATTCTCTTTGTCTCAAAATCTACACTAGCTCCGTGCTCAACCAACCAATCCATACCCAGAATAATATCAAAACCATAGAACGAAAGTTTCATCATATCAACGGGAAACACATGACCCTGAATCTTCAGCGGACACCTCCTATACATCTGTCTAACTACAATTGTCTCACCAAAGGAACTAGTCACATGTATACCTACATCTAAGATCTCAACAGGTATGTCTAACTTCTTTGCATGCTCACTCAAAATGTAGGAATGCGTAGAACCCGAATCAACCAAGGAAAGCAAAGACATAGACTGTAACTCAAAATTACCTGCTATCACATCAGTGTCGTTCCCGGCCTCTCTCTAAGCGTAAACTCTAGCCGGTCCACCGGCCTCTAGCTATACGGCTACAACATGAGCAAGGTTCCTATGTGCCTCCATCCTAGGAGCATCAGCCCTTGGCTGGAAGTAACCACGACCGCGCCCGCGACCTCTCTGATGGTCAATCGCTCTCGCAGGATCTTGAGCAAGGCTCAGTGCTTGTGCCGCCTGATGCAGACACTCCCTCCTGAAGTGGTCCCTCAAACCACAGTTCCAACAAGCATGGAAGTTACCCCAACACTCTCAAGAATGCTGTCTCCCACAACATGTACACTCGGGCAAACGCTTTCCGGCTTTATGGCCCTGGTGGCCACCACCACACCTATGGTCAAACTAATGTCTGCCGCCTCGATGCCTCTTGGCATCACCATGGTCAAAGTTGTTATTCCTCTTTCTAGAACTAGATCCCCCAGAACGCTTGGTCAGGCCCAAGCTATGCTCAATGTCCTTGGCCCTAGCAACCAAGACATCAAAATCTGAATAATCTGAAGCTAAGGTGTACCTCTTGACTTCCTCATGAAGCCTATATCTGAAACGGTTACAACGGTCCCTCTCAATAGGAACCAACTCTGGAGCATACTGACTCAAACGGACAAAACAGATCTCATAGTCAGTCACTGAAGCATCTCCCTGAACAAGATCCATGAACTCTCGCTTCTTCTCATCAAGATATCTCGGCCCGAAGTATCTCTTCCGGAAAGCAGACTCAAAGAAATCCCAACCAATCTCAGCCTCAGGAACCCAGTAGTAATGGTGACCCACCAGGTGTAGGCCTCACCCTGAAGTAAAGAAATCACACAACCCAATTTGCGAGCACCCACACAACCCATCTGTGCTAAGATGCGGACTGTCTACTCCAACCACAACTCGAATCTCTCAGGTGTAGACCCTCTGAACTCTTCTACCCCTAGGCTACAGAGCCTCTCTAACGGTAAACTAGCATCATCACCTCTAGGCTGAGCTGCAGCCTGAGCTCCGGCAACTGCGGCCTGAAATGCTCCTGCTATAGCATGAACTAGTGGAGCCATATCTATTGTCGCAGGAACTTGCCCCCTGACCAACCTAAGGTATTGCTCCTTCAACTCCAGCCTCGCCTCCCACTTCAGGCTGAGGAGGTGGTGGTGGAGGAGCTCCAACAGCAGGCTCTTCCACATGAGCCTCTACTCCAGCCACTGGCTCATTAACAGGAGCCGTAACCCAAGGTTCTGACGAACCAACCTCGGTCTACCCCTAGGCCTCGACATCGCGCTCACAAACAACAACTACAACAACAACAAAGCACGAAAAGATAGGGTTAGCAAGGCAAGGGTTCCAAGTGGCTCAAGTATGTTCCCTCACTTAAACATCCTTTTTCCGATGTAATAGCAGCAATGGGACTCTACACAAAATGCTTCAGACAACACACATATACAATCAAATAAGCATACAACAAGGCATGCTTAATAAACAAGCAAACATACTTCCATGGCAAGCAAACACCGTGCAATTTCAATACAAGAACTTAACTTACCTCACTTACCTACCCAAGGTCTCGGAAACCTTAGGCTTTGATACCAACAAGTGTAACCCCCTCGTCCTGGTCCGGATGCTTGACCGATCTGAGTGAGCTACACTGGGATAACCGAGGCGAAACCCTTTAAGGCTCCACTCGGTTACCGACCCAAGGAAAACATTTTCATTAATTATCTTCTCTAGATGCTTTATTATATATCCTATGTGAATAAACGAAAGCGGAAGCAACAAGTAAGGCGAACAAACGAACATACGACATAAAATAGCCCATTTTACCTTTTAAAGCATGTCGTATCGATACACTAGAAGTGGGTATCGATACACCTTGACTAGGTCAATAGCCCAAGGTCAACTCAGGGAGGCCGTATCGGTACACAGGTTGACCGTACCGATATGCCCTGACTGGTCAACTTCTCACGGTCAATGATACATGACCGTATCGATGCACCCTAGACCCGTACCGATACGCCAAAATCTCGTCAAGAAGTTCAGATTTCCAGAGAATATTTGGTGTATCGATACGCCCTCGTGTATCGGTACGCTAGGCCAAACTTGAGTCCCAAAGTGTAGAACCGTATCGATACGGCCCTTGGGCGTACCGATACGCCCTGCACCGCAATATTGAAATTTGTAGCCTAAGACTCTAAAACACAACTCTAGATGCGAATTAAGACTTCCCTAGCCACATACAAACATTCATACAACACTTAACAACCAAGATCTCAGCATACGATGCAACCAACACGATCAAGGAACATTCATTCAAGGATTCATGCATTTACTCAAAGGGAGACATACATAGCATATATAAGGTTTCATGCCTTAAACATCCATACCTAAAGCATTCATGGTAAGCAACTTAAACATGTTTTACAATCCAAACATGGCATCAATATATTAAGGAGTCTAAACATGCTCCTAAACAACCAACAACATCCATCAAAAGCACACATCCCATTGCTTGACTATTACATGTTCATAACTTAAAAATTCATACTTGATAAACTCAAAAGCCAACTAGCACACTTGGAGGCCCTCCTCTTGCACTAGCAACCCACGAACTACGGATCTACATTGCCGAACAAAAGAGAGTGTAAGCATAAAGCTTAGTGAGGGTAAGCTCATAAAAGAAACCTCGACAATGCAGGGTCCAAGCACGAGCACAACCAAGGTAGAATGCATGATCTTACCTTCGATCCACATGAGCCAAAATATACATGATGCATGAACATATATTCGATATTATGCCATGCTCATCAAGTCCATAACCACATCATATGTAAGCACGTATATCAATCCATATATGAATCACATATCATATCATATTGGCACCTAGCTATGACTCGAATACGCGAATAAACGTTGGAACTCACATCCAACAACAACCATTACCTTACGGTGGGATTACACTCATCACCATTCACGCGGAGGGGATTCCACTCATCCTCACGCCCCGTCGATGGCATTACACTCATCACCGACTATTATATAAATATTAGAAGAATTTCCGGGCGAACCCGTACTCCATCTTGATGACTACCATCACCAAGTCCACACGCGCATTTGACTCACGTGTGCACACTAAACATCCTAATGATCGATCATTTGTACCCAAGCATACAAGTGCCAATATTAAACACAATCCACAACCTTTCATAACATCATTTCATATCCACTTTCGTGCTTAGCACGTACTCACCATGATTAACATCATGCACAATCCACGATCCAAACCACATGCATATATCAATGCATCAAACCCATGCCTCAACATACATGTATAACACCATATACATATCCACATTAACCACAAATAAACATGAGGCAAAAACACCAATTAGAGTTCAACCAAAGTCTCTAACTAAAGCTTGGGATTAGACTACCAACCTAATCCCAACTCTAGATGGGTCTACCAAGCCCGACCTAGTCCACATGCTTGAACCAATACCTGAAAACCATTTAAAAACATTTAACCACTCACCGACTGTTCCAAGCTCAACACACTAGCCGACAAGCTTCCAACGATTCTGGATTTGTTCCCGAGGCTTCACCAACACAATTTCTTGCTTCTAATCAACTCAACACAATCGAAACAACCTCAAATCAGTTCACACATCAAAGTAGCAAATCTGGAACACTAATCAAGCATAAAACACAAGATTTTCAAGCTAGGAACAACCCCAAAACCTCAATCTCGAGCAGCCATCATACACAGTCCAAAACTCATGATTTCAACCTTTTTAGCACACTTAAATTCCACCAAAACAACCCCTAACTATCACCCTAACCTCAGCCCTCAATTTCCAACATCAAACACACCCAAAACCAACCTTTAAACCCTTCCAAAAACCCCTCAAAACCCAAATCCGAGAATCTTTATAAAACTAATTAAAATTCACATATGTTGGACCTTTTAGGTTGTAAACAAGTTATCTTACCTTAAATAATCCAAAGCTTAGGTTAAAGACAATAAAGTTCTCATTTTTAATCTCAAAACTCAAAACCTCAAAATCCAAAAAACATGAGCTTTTTGAAAAATAAAGATACTAGCTTGAAGAGGGAAAGGAGGACAAGTCAAAAACGAAGTTACCTTTCAAAAAGCACCAAAGATGAAGATGCAAGGTGATGGAATAGTGAAATGGAGAGAAGAGCTCTCTTTGGTCGTGGAAAATGGAAATGTGAAGAAAGAAGAAGATGACAAGGAAAACTATTTTAAACAAAAAGGGTTTTAATTGAAAGTCTACTTATTTACAATCTTGCCATTAATGAGATGGCAATCTCATTAACTATAAAATTCATGGGATTTGATTTCCAAATCAATTTAGGTCCAACATCAAAAGTTTGTTTTGGAAATACAAAACCTAAATATTATTTTATTATTGTAATTATGAAACCGAGACCCGAAACATTATTTTAATATTTTTTCACCCGACCCCCAAACCCAGGTGTTACATAAGATATGATGTGTCAACTCGAATAACCCAAAATATTTGAATATTTTAAATCATTTTTTCTTTTAAATCAAATCGAATATTTAATAACTACTTTAAACGTTCGATTTAATTTAAAAATATTTGATTTAAAAGAAAAAAAAATTAATTTAAAATATTCGAATATTTAATCAAATTTTTATAGGAACTCGAAAATTCGACTCGGCTCGAAAAAATTTTCAAATAAAGTTTGATTTGTAAAATATGACGCGACAACTCGAATAACTCAAAATATTTTGAATCGACTCGATCAAAAACTCACCTCTATCTTAAGATGTGACGCGTCAACTCGAATAACTCGAAATATTTGAATATTTTAAATCATTTTTTCTTTTAAGTTATATCAAATATTTAATAACTACTTTAAATATTCGATTTAATTTGAAAATATTGGATTTACAAGAAAAAATTGATTTAAAATATTTGAATATTTAAAGTAGTTATTAAATATTCGAATATTTTAAATCAATTTTTTTTCTTTTAAATCGAATATTTTTAAATTAAATTGAATATTTAAAGTAGCTTTTAAATATTCGATGTGATTTAAATATGAAAATATTAAATATTCTATTTTAAAAATATTCAATTTAAAAGAAAAAATGATTTAAAATATTCGAATATTTCGAGTTATTCGAGTTGGCACGTCATATCTTAAGATAGAGATGAGCGTTCGATCGAGTCGAGTCAAAAAAATTCGAGTTATTCGAGTTGAGGCGTCATATTTTACAACTCAAACTTTATTTGAAATTTTTTCGATTCGAGTGGAGTCGAGTTTTCGAGCTCCTATAAAAATTTAATTGTAATTATTTATCATGTTACCATACTTTGGAATTTTTCTTTAAGGACCAAATTGAAAGAATGTGTAAATAACGAGGGCTAAATTTAGTGAATTGTTTAGAATTAGGACTAAATTGATTGAATGTATAAATATAAAAGACTAAATATGTTATTATATCAAACTTTATAACAGCTACTTATCCCTTCTAGTTCTCATCATGTTTCTCCACTCATATGTTTAAACTTTCAACTTTTGTTTAGCACATGGAACATGTGTGCTTATGATTGTGATAAGGTTTTTTTTTTTCGGGAAAAGAAAGGACAAACCTTGAAGTGTCCCACATTTTTAGAAAATTCAATTTAAAAAGGGAACTTCTTTTTGAAAATTTCAAGTTTCGGAAAAAACTTAAAAATCATTTGGAGTCGCCACCAGTCACTGAGGTAGGCCGGACACCATAAAAACTAAAACCAGAGATTCGTTTGAAAGGGTTTGGGAGTTGGTTACTTGTGGGGAAGGGTTTAGCACCCCCATCATGCTCGAAAATCGGTACCAAAACAATTGTTGCTTTTAAATCGATGGAAATTATCTGAAATTTAAAATGAATTTAATTAGGGGTTCTTAATCAAAAATCAAACTTTAATTATACGAGCCTATCCAAATTGGCGGTTTCAAATTAATTAGACATTTAACTAAAAAGGATGACAGTACACCGGACCAAATACTAAACTGACATCATATAAGTCTGACTGTCGTGTTAGTTTAGGGTTCAGATCTCGGACGTCACCTTTATGCATGATGCAAGCAGATAAGGTATGATGTCGTGGTCTTGTTCGTTTTAATTATGAATTTTACCTTTAGACGATTCAAATTAATCCGAATATTCGGGGTATATCCAATAAGCTAGGATATTTCGACCCGAATACACGAATTAATAAGTACATCCTTTTTATAATTAAAATTAATTATCACATATTTAAAGAACATCTAAGATCACGTGAACGACATTTAAAGATGCATGCCAAAAATACATATTCGAGCACTAAAAGTAACTAAGCCATGTACACATTAAAACCATGTATATAACATACAATAAAACTATATCAAACATGTAAAACTATGTATTATAAAACACTAAAAAAATACATAATCATATACTATAAAATAAATAAATAACATACACCGCAACAACCACAGATCATATATTCACATTAAACAAATATAAACAATATGGCAAAATCATGAATAACGAACTATAATATAAAAAAAATAAAATGCAGAGCAAATGATTAAAATGCATACTGACAGAGACCAAAATCATAATAAAACCATAAAAAACTAATTAAAAAACCACAACGGGACCAAATTTAAAAGGTGCGGAAACCTAAAAGGACTAAAAAGGTAATTCGACCACTGGAAAACAGATTACAACAAAATCAAGGACGAGATTAAAGGTTTTCGAAAACATAGAGGGACCTGGGACGGGGTTTAAAAACACGGAAGCCCCTGCATGTGTAATAACAAAACACAGAGGGACTTATAAAGGGATTAAACCCATTTTAAAACCCTAAAACTCTATAAAAACCGACCCAAAACATTTGAGACCCATTTTTAGTCATTTTAAGAAAACTCAACCAAAACCCTACGCCTCTCTCTCATTTCTCTCAACGTCGTCGCTCCGGTCGCCGCTAGCCGACGTCGAAACCCTAAAAAACCTTTTTTTCGACCTTTCAAAACCCCAAAAACTAGAAAAACACATTCCTTCCTCTGTGTAAAACAGAAACCAAAAGACCTATATTTTATTTTGAAAATCGAAACGAAAACCGTTTAAAAAAAACCCTGACTTCCTCACCGATTCACCATGCATGGTCTCGGGAGAGACCATGAAGCTTATCACCAACGAGGAAGGTGATCGGATGCGGAGAAGGTGAACTGAAATTTTGGCCGGCTTCATCTCTGAAATATGTTGGTTTTTTGCCTCTGAAATCTGTCATTTTTTCTCTAGAATTTGTTACATGTTTTCGTTTCTGACACTTTTGTCTCTGTGTGCATGTGACGACTGTGAGGAGGGGACCATGGACGAGTGTTCTACGGTCGATGTGGACGGTCGTGCGCGAACTGGAACGGATCTGGACGACCTGAGGACTCGAAGAGGCAGGCGTGCAATGTACGCGCGAGTGAGGAAGACGGGCAGACACGACTTGGGAGTTGAAGAATCGTGCGCGTGGGTGACGCCTGGGATCGCGCGTGGGCGCGTAATGGCCTAGAAGCTTCACGCTTTGATCCTGGATCGTTAGATTTATCCCAAATCTAACGCCCGGGAGCCGGCTGAGCAAGACACAAAGGTCATATTAGGGTTTTTTAATTAAGTTGGGCCCGAATCGGGCAATGTGATATACATGTGTAATATTTTTTGGGGCTTTTTATCTGGACATTATTAATTAACTGAGCTTGTATTATTTAATTGGGCATACTTTATATATATATATATATATTATTTTTTTAGTTTTCTAGGCTTGTTTCAATATAATAATAATAATAATAATAATAATAATAATAATAATAATAATAACAATAATGATGATGATAATAATGATGGTAATAGTATAACAATAATGATAGTAGCAGATAATGTTAATAATAACAATATATGATAATAATATAAATGATGATAATATAGTAATAATAATATTAACATAATAATAAAAATAAATAAAAATACTAATACTAATAATAATAATAATAATAATAATAATAATAATAATAATAATAATAATAATAAGGATAATAATAGTATGAAATAATACTAATAATTGTAGATAATAATAATAAGTTGAAATAATACTAATAATTGTAGATAATAATAGTAATAAGAGATAATAATGTATTAATAATATAGTAATATCATTAATGACATTAATAATAATAATAATATTGATATCACTAATAGTAATAATAATAGATAGTATAAGATAATAATACTGGTAGTAATAATAAATAGTAATAATAGTAATAATAAATACAACATTAATAATATATATATATATATTGTTTGTTTTTTTAGTTCTTATTTTTAATCAGTCGATATATATATAATTAAGAAAAGTAATAAATCTCGTTATTTTAAAAAAAGAAAACGGGTTAACACCCCGGACAAAATAGGTGATTACAATGATTACCCTTGATTTTCTATCAGTGTCCTCAAGGATTCCTCCCTAGGACTTATTCAATTTGTTCATTGATTTTCTCCTCTCTTTTTTTCTTTTTAGGGGAATTCAACTCGTCACATTCCTTTAGCTCGAGGAAAAAGATGGAGCATGCAACAATTCCCCGAGTTACTCGGCATGGTCACAACTTTGAAAATATTACCATCACTCATGAAGCGAAGAGTTTCGGGCTTCAGCGGAGTGCCCTCAAAATTCAACACTCGTATCCGAAAATTCATATTACCAGGTTTCAAACATTGGAGTGCTTTTTGATCGATGCCTATTACTAGGCTTTGAAGGTTAAAAACATTTTATTTTGAAATAGTCTATTTTTTCTTTTTTTCTTTTTTTTTCTTCTCAGGCACATTCAAGCAACTCTATTTGGGTTTTCCTAGGAGATTTTCTTATCATCGAACATCGTCAAAGGAATAGTAATCTTGCTTCTCTCGTTTTACCGACCAGAGCGGACGAAGCGGGAAATCACACTTCATCATTATCACAATATTTGATCGATCTCTTTCATTAGAATCAATGCCACACCATGCATGTGATATCCGAGGACCTACGGAGGTAAGGAGAGATATATACATACATACATATATATATATGATTTCAAGGTCATTGTATGTTAAGCAAAATGCATTTTCATTAGAAAGAAAGTCCGCAAACATAACCAGTGCCCTTAAAAAGATCATTGCTATCTTTGGGAAAATGATAGCAATGTTTGTTATATGCATTACTTCAAGAGAAAATGCAACATGAAAGAAAACTTAGACACATGAGCTCTTAAAAAACCGAGAAACACCACCTCCCAAAAGCCACGCTCATCATTCTTGTTTTTCAAAACTTCAACAGATCGTTCTCGTTCAGTCCATGAACCTTGTTTTGCAGTGCCCCACAATTCTCTGTGGTGTGGCTCGTGCTTCGTACATGGTAGTCACATATGGCACTAACATCATAACCCTCAGAATAGGGAGGATCCTTTGGTTTGGACTGAACTGGGGTCAGAAGCTTCTTCTCTATAAGCACTGGAGTAGATCGGTGTACGACATAGGAACCGGGCGAAGAACCCTTGGAGGCTCTGCAGACCAGGATGCTTGATTATGGTAGTGGCCATGAGATTGGTTGTTTGGGCGAGAGCCCACCATTTGAACTTGGGACCCATGCCCTTTGTGGGTGGTTGCGCTATAAGGATCCACTATCTTCTTTTTCTTGATAGCATCCTCAATATATTCTCCCATCATGACCATGTCCATAATGCTATTGGCGGGATTGCTGATCAAGCGATCATACAAGACTCCTTTTAGAGTGTCCACAAACATAGGAATGATTTCACCTTCTGAAAGTGGGGGCTGCACCTTAGCTGCCACGTCTCGCCAACGCTGGGCATACACACGGAAACTCCCATTGTACTTTTGTTCCAAACCTTGTAGCATGAGCTGGTTTGGAATCATATCAGTTACATGCCTGTACTGACATATGAATGCTTTTGAAAGATCTCTCCACGACTTAATGTCGACTCGACTAAGTTGAGTATACCAACGAGTTGCGGAACCAGTCAAACTGTCTTGAAAATAATGAATAAGCGGCTTCTCATTTTTTATAAAAGCTGCCATCCTCCGGTAATACATAGTAATGTGCGCTAAGGGGCAAGTAGTTCCGTCATACTTCTCAAAATTGGGAACTTTGAATTTCGGCGGAAGAACTAAATCTGTTACAAGGCTCAAATCACTAGCATCATTCCCTTGCTCATCCGTCCCTTGTAAGGTCTTAAATCTTTCTTCAAAGAAGCGGAACCTCTCCTCATGCTTCTCTTCCATCTCGGTCTTAATCCTCTCATATCCTGCCCCTAAGTCAACGAGCTGATTTGTTGAGGTTCCCCCGTGGCGGCTAACAGGTGTTCCAATAGCGGGATTAGCATAAAATCCCGCATAGACTCTTTTTTCAGGATTTCGCACTTCTGGTTGATCCTTCACATGGGATGCAGTACCCTTGTGCCCTTCAATGTTCGAGCTATCCATAGAAACTCTTTCCTCGCTTTTCATCTTCAATAACAGGTCAGTCATCTGAGCAATAATAGAAGCCTGCGACTGTGCGATCTGATCGTTGATATTCTTGTTGACCCCATCCAAACGAGTTTCGAGGTCCTTCTGCCCCTTCTCTACCTTGGCCAATCGCTCTTCCATTGCTCGGGTTTGCAAACGGGTAACATATAAATGAGGAATGATTTCAGATTAAACTTTCACTTTCTGTCATGATATTTCTCGCAATTAATGTATACAATGTATCATCATATGAAAATGAGATAATTTAAAAACAAGTATGCAAGGAATAATGCATGTAATGTGTTGTATGTACAACAATGATAGATGATTAAAGGTAATCAAACAGACATGTACAATTGAATGCAAAGATACATTGATTTGATGGACATTAATTTTATTTGTTTTATGAATGAATGAATGCGTCGTATGTACCACGAAAACATATGATTAAAGGTAATCAATCAAAAGGTATAATTGAAATGCAAAGAGCATTGATTCGATGAACATTCTCATTAAGCGACTTTTCAGAACGAATATCAAGTCATGTCACAACGAGTATAGAGTAAGAGCTTCCATGTAGGGAATGACTGAAGCTTAAGTTCCTTCTCCGCCAATAACTGGGTTGGCCCTGTTCATCTTTTGATCAATCTTGAACTTCGAGATTACTTAACTCATCATTAAATTTTAAACTTCGAGTATAGACTCTTTCTCCCGTTATAGAAGTCTTATATTTTGAATTGTTCTCGAATCAACACTTCATGCAAAAAGTGCTATGAATATGCACAAAGAGAAATGAGTAAGGAAACAAAAATAAATTTGTCACAAAATAATGCTATTATGAATGCAAAGAGCAACACTGAGTTTGGCAAATATCCTCGTTAAACGACTTGCATTAATGGGAACATTGGTTTGTTAGAATGATCAAAGGAAACCCACTACATTTGTGGTCCCTAAGGCAGCATCCAAACAATCCCCTCTTCTTTCTTGGAAGCTTGGCATCATCTTTCGTTAGAAATTGTAACCTCAGACGATCCTTTGTATCTAAGTTATCAAATGTGCCCCCTCTTGGCCTTCCCCCCAAGTGGTATAGGCGGCGAATTGTAATTACTCCAATGGCGCCATTTGGTACACCTGACTTGCTCTTCGGAAAAGGTCCCATCGGACTAGATCTTTGAAGTATGCTGAAGCTAAAATCAGAATTCCTTCCCATTCAAAACATTCTTTCTTGTTCTGAATTGTCAACCCAAGATGACGAAGTCCCCGGAAAACTTTCAATCTTTCCTTGGAAGGCTTTGTTCTTGTTTGACACGGTTCTGTTGATCTTCTTGCAAGACTCGGTATTTCCCAACTGTTGTAGTCAAAACCAAATTACCAATTGTGAAACGACTGTAGGTTGAACTCCAAGGCCCTACCAAGGCTTGAAGTAGTGATCGCTTGATATCTAACAAATATGAGAGGTCGTCATTCTTTCCTTTGAAAGCATTTCTTGCCTTGGGATCCCAACCATACTAACTTTGATTTGGACACATCATTAAATTTTGCGTTCTGAAAGTCTCGGCTGACATTGCTGACCTAATCTCGGCTGAAACACTGTCCTTATCATGTTGTTGCTCCCCTTCGGACCATACTTGCACATCAAAATTCTTCTCACCGTTACCTCGGACCATGTCCCCCATTGATTTTGCCTTTAATTTTAGACTATTTCCAAATCAATGTGCTCTTTATGCCATGATAAAATACGCAAAACAAAGGGGAAAGAACAAAAAAGAAAATGTGTTAGTTACAAGTTAGAAAGCAAGGAAAGTTAAACACAAACAAAATAAAGAAGGCAAGCAATTAACAAGACGACCCTAGCCATTCTAAACTCTATGGTTATGTGCATGGCTCTAATGGGGTGGGCTTCTTAAGTTCTCACACATGAGTTTGGTTCTAACAAGGGTACCCGAACCTATCTCATCACCTACTAAGGCAACAAGAACCCCAATTCTGGCCCATTACAAGCTTGTGAATTGGTTTCGGTTCGAGGGAAAGCATGACCTAATGACATGGAGGGCTGCTCATGTGTCAAAGGCGTGGATTCCAGAAGTGAATTACCAACCCGTGGAGGGATACTCACGTGGGTATGGGCGTTTCACTCCCACTTAAGGGGTATAGCTCGGGTATAGAGCTTGATAATCATGATGCAACACATATCGGTGACTCCTTAGAAATTAAATAAAGAATTAATTCGAATGCCGCAAATTTTCAAAGCCCGTACAATTTAAGTCACATTTTCAAGGAAGAACAAACTTATTATCTTCACTTTAAACTTTGAATAGTTACTATCGATTAAAGGCAACAAGTGTTTTATTGGCTTAACTCTCTTTTTTTTTGTTTTGTAAAAACAAAAATTTGTCCCCAGCGGAGTCGCCAAACTGTAATAACCTTTTTTCAAAAACAAAACTTTTATGTGTTTCGCTTTTAGAAAAAGATTTGTGGAAAAGGGGGTTTTCTTTTAAAAATTCGAGTTTTGGAAAATAGTAAAAAATTTGGAATCGCCACTGGCCACTAAGGTAGGCCGGGCACCATAAAACTAGATATTCGACTTAGAAAGGGTTCAGGAGTTGGTTACGTGTGGGGAAGGGTTAGCACCCCCATCACGCCCAGAAATCGGTACCAAAATACTTGTTGTCTTTAATCGATAGAAATTATTTAAAATTTAAAGTGAATTTAACTAGATGTTCCTAAGTGAAAATTTGACTTAAATGACATGGGCTTCATCAAATCATGGCTTTGGAATTAATTGAGCATTTAATTAAAAAGGATGATGGTACATCGGACCATAGACTAAACCAACATCATATAAGACTGACTGTCATGTTAGTTTAGGGTTCGGATCTCGTACGTCACCTTTATGCATGATGCAAGCAAATAAGGAACGATGACATGATATTTCCGTTTTTAATTATTGCTTGCCTAGAGACGGTGAGAATTAACCTAAATATTTTGTCGACATCCATTAAGCTTGGACTATTTTGACACAAATATCGGGGTTAATAAATACCTCTCTTTTGTATGTTTAAAATTAATTAATTAACACAACAAATTATTAAAGGTTTCATGAGTGACAAGTATAAGATGCATGTCATGGAAAAGCTTGAAAGTAAGCATACAAAAGCCCACCTGAGGCCCTATCTTAAAGGCTCAAATTATGGGAGACCGATTAGTGATCTAGTTAGATTATGTGATTCTAATATAATCCTAAATTATTTAAATCCTAAAAACTAGAAGACCCTAATAAATTATGAATTATCTTGGTTTTACTCATCTAAAATTGATGTTAATTTTATCTTAAAAAATTAAGGATGGCTTAACCGACTTAACGGTCTTAATATCCATCCTAATAAGGCAAGGATGAATTCAAGCTAATTAAACCGGTTAAAGCCCTAAACTTAATTTAGGCTCTAAACCTAAACCGATCTAATTGTATGAACCGTGCCCCTATGAGGCGGGCACACGATTTGAAACAAATAAATTGACTAAACTAATCACTAAAAAGGACCAAACACTAGCCCAAGCCCACCTAAGCTAAGCAAGACCAAGAACCTAACTCTAGCCACCTAAAACCGTAAGGCCCAAAGCCCAAACTAAAAGGATACTAAGGCAAACCATATTAACAAAGTCAAATTAATATATCATTTATTTACCAACACGTTTTAAGAAAAAGCCCATGGCATATGCATATACATTTTACAGAAAACATATTGTTGTTTTGTTTCCTTTCTCATAAAAACGGGTCCTTATAGGAAACCATGTATTATGCTAAAAACGTTCCATTAAAACATTAAGTTGCACATTTTTAAACTGAACGTTACCATATATGTCATGCCACGTTTTATATCAAAGAACCCTAAACTACACATTTTAAGTTATACAAATTTTACATTATATATAAAAACTTATAAAACTTATTCTGCATACATGATAACATACAATCATCATCATCAAACAAAACCATAATCACCCATAACATACATTTCACATGCATAATATAAGAGCAAGAACATGACTAAAATTAAAGAAATCAAAAAAGAGGGACCGAAATGAAAACATTTTAAAAGTTTCAGGGACGAGGGGAGTGATTACAAAGTGCGGAAGGGCTAACGGTGCAATTATGAAAACACGGAGGGATTTAAAGGGAATTAAAATATTTTTAAAATCTTTAAAACAATATAAAAAGTCATTTAAATTATTTAAACCTTTTTTTGCTAACCCAAAGGCCTCAAACTCTCTCCCCCTCCTGACATCGACACTCTAAACGCCAGTCGTCGCTAATCGACGGCCAACGAAACCCTAAACACCTAAAAATAGAAACCCATTCCGACCTAAATACCGATCTGACCTTTGATTTTCAAAAACGATCCCCTTCCTTTTAAAACCCAAAAAAAAGATTCGAAACCTTATATTTTTTAAACCCCTATTTGTAAACGATTCCAATCATCGTCAGTTCACCTGTGCGATCTAGAAGACAAGGGGATTATCACCAGCGAACGAAGCGGAAACGGCTGTGAGAAGAACCGACGACCGCGAAGGTAGAAAAAGGAAACCCTAATTCCCCTTTTATTTATATGCTTTGAAACAAAAAAATAGGAGAGGATACCTCTTAAAGTTGTTGCCTTTTTGTATTGATATCTCTAGAAATTCCCCAATGTTTCCTGAGGTTTACACTGTTGATTCAGGATTTTATAGCCGAAAATTACATGATTTAGAAAATGGAAAAAAGAAAATCTCTAATTCCTATTGGTTGCTTCTGAAAATTCCGGCATCCTCTGTATTTTTGTACATTCTCTGTGATGTTGGTACGTTTTAGAATATGCTGGCTTGCCCCCTAATTTTCTATAATTCGTTTCGGCTTCTGACATTTCTGTTGATTTGTTTGCATGCGACGTGGCTGCCGAGAGGGGACTAGAGAGAGCTTTGAATGGACGTACATCAACGTGGCTGACGGTGATCCCTCCGATCGATGTGGTGAAGATATGGACAGTCAAAAGGAATTCGAGGAGGTGTGCATGAACACCACGCGTTCGTGGGGCATCCGAAACGTTTGGAGCGTGTCTTCGTCGCGCGCGTGAGGAGATGGATGGTCGTCCTTGCTTGAATCTGGATCGCCATATCTAAGCTAGATCTGATGGCTGAGATGTTGTGGCGCAACAAACAAAACCAATTAGGGTTTTTTGTGTTATCAGATTAGGGTATTAGTCAATTGGGCCTGAAATGGGCCATGAAATATCATATGTAATTTTTGGGCCTTCAATTGTTCTGTAAATGGACTCTTTTATTAAATAAACATAGACTTATTTATTTAGTTATGTGTTTATATTAGTTAATTTTTTTGTATTTTCAAACTCGTTTCTAAACAATAACAATAACAATAACAACAACAACAACAACAACAACAACAACAACAACAACAACAACAACAACAACAACAACAACAACAACAACAACAATAATAATAATAATAATAATATAATAACAACAAATAATGATATGTAAATCATAATGTTCAATAATAATGTAAATGATATAAAAATAATGCTAGCAGTATAAGATAAAATGTTTATGGATTTTGTAACTCACTAATAATAATAATAATAATAATAATAATAATAATAATAATAATAATAATAATAATAATAATAATAATAATAATAATAATAATAATAATAATAATAATAATAATAATAATAATAATAATAATAATAATATAATAATAGTATATTATACTAATAATATTTTTTGTTTTCTTTTTAATCAAATAAAATATAGATACATAAATACTTAATCTAAATAATACTAATAAATAATAAATTTTTGGTTTTAAAATAATAACAATAATATAAAGTCCACGTTATTAAGCTCAACATTAACATAAACTAAAATGGGTTTAAAGTCCAGACAAAATTAGTGATTATAAATTGAAAACAAGTTTTAGGGATAGTGAGGTTTAAATAACCAATTTGATGGCTAAATTGCACTATAAGCCATCCCACTATTTAGGGGTTTGCATAATAGCACCCAAGCTTTACTTAATTTATATAATGGCCCCTAAAATTTTAAATTAACTCAATTTAATCCTTTAACAATAAGGATCCCAAATTCAAAATCCTAAAATTAATTTAGGGTTTTTAACCTAAATTCCCAAAATTTAGAGTTTTAAAATTGGGAAATTTTGGGGTGTTACAATTCTCCCACCCTTAAAAGAAATTTCATCCAAGAAATTTTTAGACTTAACGATAGGTCCTTAAAAATTAACTGACACAACTTAAAATTTTTCGTTCTGATTTCCTCATCCTTCAACATAAAAGTAAAAATTGAGAACATTAGAAATGTACCTGCTATGTCCTCTGGCTCATCATCATAACCCTCTGAGCTTTAGTTGCATAAACTAACCCTGGTCGTCTAGCATCTGATCTATTACTTTGTGTAGGTCTAGATCTACTAGCATTACCCGAAGCATCATGCCTATTCGGGACACTAACTCTAGATGGTACTTGTACTGATCTTTGAGATTGTGTCAGGGCTTGATTGCTACTTATGAGGGAGGGGACACTCTCCACGAAAGTGCTCTGAAGAACCACATAAGAAACATGCTCCTAATTTTTTTGACACTCACCAGCATGTCGTTTGTTACAGTAAGAACATATAGGAAAAGAACGGGAACTTGTTGATCCACCTACACTTGCGGTCGAAAAAGTAGAAGTCACTGGTCTAGCTCTAGAATAACCTTGATGATCGAACTCCTCTAAAGCCCTCTTCCTAGACTGATTCTCCTGACTATGTTGAACCGATGTGGTCGGTTGCTTACTAGCTTGATTGGTACCCTGAGATTCAAGTTGCTTCATCTTTGCCTCATTCCACTCAGCAGTCCTAGCTCGTTTGGTAATCTACTTGTACTCCTTATCCATATGCAAGGCGACTCCCGCCTTAATCGTTGGACGTAGCCATTTTAGAAACCAGACACATTTTTCTTTCTCTGTGGTCACTAACCCCGAAACATATTGTATCAGCCTAATGAACTCTATCTCATAATCATTCACAGACATGTCGTTTTACTTCAAATTCATGAAATCATCTTGGCACTTTGCTAAGTACTCTGCCCCAACATAACGGTCATGAAATGCATGTAGGAAATGATCTCAAGAGATTTGACTGGTCGGAATAACATGTTCCTCAGCCTCTCACCAATTCTGAGCTTCACCCTGGAACAGTGATACCGCGGCCCTAAGCTTCAAGTCGGTAGGATAATCCATTTCTACAAACAACCTCTGAAGCTTCTTCATCCAATACTCAACATCTGCCGGATTTGTACCCGTCTTCCCATTAAACATAGTCATCCATGCAGCCAAAAACTCGGTAGATATGGGTTTCCTCACCCCCTCTAACTGACGGATGTAACGAAGTAACTCTCGATGTATGGTAGCATTATCCAAGCAATCAGTCTCACTATCTCTATAATCATGTGGACCATCATTCTGATTCTGTTGAACAGGTTGATTCTTACCACCAGTCTGCTGAGCTCTAGTTTGATCCCCAAGTTGCTCATCCCCACCATCATTATGAATCTCATTCTCATTCTCATTCTGCGTCTGGTCAATAGGGGGCAATTGATCACTCTCTAAAGCAGCGGTACGACTTCGACCATGGCCATGACCATCTGTTAAATTAGAGCTCCTACGAAGTGACATAGTAGTCTATCTACAAAAGGAATTAATCCTAAAGTTAGAGTTGGTACTTGGAGTCTCTATTCAAAACACATCTTTAATTCTTTCAAATAATAAAATTATCAGAAAATCTCATTTTTTCCCCAAAACATTTAATATGCATGCAAAAATCATTTTTGGTGTAAAATTTTAAGTGAGTACACAAAGTACTAAATCATAGTTGCTCTAGACTCTAAGACATGTCGTTCTACATACGACCAACTAGTCAACCAATGGCTTATAGTGTCTTTTAGATTAAGCAAACACAAATCATGTATTTAGCAATCAAACTTTGCAAGTTACATAGCTTGTTACATGTCACTAGCATATAAGCAAAAAATAAACATAATTAAGCATCATATATCACCCAAAATCAGTAGCATAACATTCTTAACATGCTTATATTCATCATTCTTATATCCATCAAGGCAAAGCAAACCATGTTAAGTGGCAAACCAAGGTATTAAGCTAGCAATGTAGATTATATTAACATCTTTCCTTTTTAACCTTCTTCCCTTAGAACATGTTACCAATTAAGGATTAGATTCATTTCATGCTTTCATTTATAACTTAATTTAAATGTAAAACAAAGGTTAGGACACTAGTCTCAACCCTAAGGTTAACTACACTCACTATACTCCAAGCTTATAGGTTATTCTTGCTCCTTGATGAATATGCCTTTGCTCTTCCTATTTAGATGGGAAGCCCTTACTTCTTCCAAGTTCTCTTCAATTTCTTGGTCTAATTATTCACATATAAACATACACAAAGTGTATTAGCATCCAAAATAAGCATATAAACTTATTCAAACAAGCACAAACATAACACACTCAAAATTGTTTTCCAATTCTAGCAGCTTGCACACCTGTTACTATTCTGACCATAACTTTTAATCTACACGTTGGAATTTCGATCAATTTACCTTGTTAGAAAGCTTATTCAACTAGTGTTTTATCCATGTATGGCTCATATTTTCCCCATTTCTGAATCAATTTTTGCAATTTAAGACAGGGCATTTTTCAGGGACTAAACTACCCGATTTCATTTTAACTCACTTTAATGCATTTTTTAACCTAGGTCCCTTATTAGTCCAATTTATCCCTTATAACCAAAGTTTACCATGTTATTCCCTAGTCTATTCAAGCCCAGTATGGTCCCTAAATGAACCAATTCAGTCCCTTAATTAACTAAGTTTCTAGATTAGTCCCAATTCGCCTATTAAGCACTTTAACCACTTTATACATTCAAGTAAAGCTGCCTATCATCCAATTCAAGTTACAGTTCATTCATAAATTAAGTCCCCTATTTTTAAACATTATTTTAGAAGCTATTACAGAGCAATTTGATCCCTAACACTTTCAATTTTACCAAAACAATCCCCTAAGGGCATTTGATTACTATTTTGCATCATCCAATGATCTAATTTCAATTCCTATCATATAACCCATGATAGATATATTAATTTAATCAACATATAACATATTTCCAGCCACAATTTCATCTTAACCAGCAAGTAAACATGTTAAAATAGAACATACAACAATTAAATAAAACAATAACATAAATTCGGTTAATTCAATAGTGTAGGATCACTTACTTAGCTTCTAGCTTTAATTTCTATGGTTGAATCATCAACATGAAAGATGACTTTCCATTATGTCTCTTTGTTTTTCTCCAGCAAAACTCTCTCTCTCTCTCTCTAATTTCTCTTAGGCTCGACTAACGAGGAGAATGAATGGAGAAAGACAACTATTCTAAGTTAGCGGAATTTTGAAATTACTAGTTTGTCCTTGGTTTAATTCTTTTATTAATAATCAGCAAATGGCACTCTTAGGAATTAGGAAATTTAGCATGCAATTCTTTTATTTATCATTTAATTCAGCTTAGTCCTCTTAATTTGGTTCTTTAATTTGTTCATTCTTTCTAATTAAATCCTAACTAGTCAAATTAGAGGTTAATAGGTTTAATTTGAATCAATTGTTTAGCCAATTGATGTAATTAATTCTAGGGTAAGATTGAGGGTGTTATAATTCTCCCCTCCTTAAAAGAAAGAATTCATCCTCGAATTCTTACCTGAACTGAATAGGTGAGGATATTGCTTTCGCATCGTATCTTCGGGTTCCCACGTTGCTTATTCGATCTTATGATTCCTCCACGGAACTTTCACAAGAGATATGTTCTTGTTTCGAAGTCGTTTGATTTCTCTATCGAGGATTTGGACTGGTTCTTCCTCATAGGATAGATCGAGAATGTGGGATGGATCATGTGACACCTCCCTCCCGGTTTAGTAGTAAACCGATCGAGAGGCGTCGCAAAAACGCGAAAAATTTAAAAATTTTCGCAACTAATTCCTAAAGAATGAGTTGCTTGGCTAGTAAGCAACGATCAACCATAACATTTAGCAGCAACTCCAACATGTTCATATACATGACATTCAATCACAAACAACCAAATTAGGGAAGACATTAACTTAACTTCCAAGTTAGGTGAGATTAAAGTTCATTCATTCATATGACTTAACTACCATATTAGAATTTATTAACATTACCATCTTACTCAACCTATATATATAATTTTGATCATATACAATTTGAGACTTAACTATTTAAACCATACACGTAAACGATGTATGCAAATCTTTAGTGACTTATTCGAACATCAATCTCATACATAGAAACAAAGAAATAATTCCATTCGATTGATTACAAGGAAAGCATTTATTTGAATGAAATGCTAAGAACAATTGGTCAAACATACTCATATAACATTTCAATCAAACATATATTTAATTCAAGATTTCAAAACAAGACCATACTATCATTCATAAAACCATGCTAACATATTTACGAGCAAGGTCTCAAAACATTACATGCCAAGCTTGTATTTACAAACAAGTCTTCAATTCATTACAAGCCAAGATCAAACTAGCAAATACATCATTAACCATATCATCTAGATACCATATGCATGACATAGACAACACAAAAATTAACTCTATGCCACCATCCAGAAGTCGAACAAGAAGGGATCAAGTTATACATGATTACTATGCTTGTAGACATTGCTCTCGATCAAGGAAGTATTAGCTATCGAACCAGGATCAGTCTGCTAAGTTGGGAAGAAGGGAACAAGAGGTGATAAGTACAAAGTTGTACTTAGTGAGGTAGCATTTACAATATACAATTTTAAAATCAAGTTGGATCTTATTCAAGGTTGCACCAAGATTTCCTACATAGGCTTTTACTAAGAAGACCTAGCTAGTCTCATAGCATATTCAATCTCATACATTCATCGAAATAGTCATATAACAATATTAATTACATGCAAAACAAGTCACAATAACAATTATCATAAGAACTAACCATGCAAGACAAGTTATGTTATGTTTATTCTTGTAATTAAGATGCCTTGGTTATTAGATTGGTTTAGGTAATCGAGTCACAAGTTGGTACATTTGTACCTAATCAAAAAGATACTAGATAGTATCACAAGTAGGTGCTAAGACACCAATTCCACTAGTACATATAGTACCATTTCACAAGGCACACAATGTGCTAATCAAGAAGGTGTATAATCACCAATACGAGAAGGTATGTCAATACCCGAATCAAGAGAGCTCTAGACCTTAAGGCATGCCCTTCTACCTAAGCCATCTAGTAAACCAAGGTCTTGTAACTTTTTTAAAATTAACATATCCAGTATTTTTCATGTCATAGAATATAAATCATGATACAACAAGAGGTTATTCAATCAAACCATGGCATGATAATTTCCAGCAAGCTTTCACATGGATTTTCATATCATTCAATCATCTAAATCAAGAGCAATCAGATTCAATTCTTACATATAACAATCAGCCATGGTAAACAAACATGTATCAACTTTTAAGTAGCATCCAAATTCAGAAGCATACAAGAAACATCATGCCTCATTCAATCATTCATAACATCACACAAAGTAGTCTAATAATACACATAATTCACAATATCAAACAATCCATTCGAGCATACTTTCATGTTTAATTATTTAGCCTCCTTCCCTTACCAAATTACCAGCTTTAATTTAAGTCATTTTCATGCATGTAACATAGCTAAAATTAAATTAAAAATGGTGGTTAGTGTTGAGTGTGTAAAAGTTCTATATTTTACCCCCTATTTAACCCGTATTTCTGATGCATTCAAGCATAACTCATTGCATTTAGGATAAATTTCATTTATACATCACAATTATATCAAGTGGCACGGTTTCTACTGAAATTTGTTGCTTTTGCAGGTAGCTGCTGTAGCAGATGGAAGGCAGTGGAGAAGTAGACGCTGGGCAGTGAAGAAGCAGAGCTGGAACTGGATTGCAGACGAGAAGGACGATGCTGCCATGGCCGCTTCCGTGGCAGCCAAGGACGACAGTAATGGTGAAGGGAAGAAGTGAAGTGGACCTCGACAGAAAGAGGAAATTAAGCCGGTCTATCGTGGAGTACCCTTATATTTTTCTGAGCCCTAGATCATAATGAAGGCCAAGCTCAAAGTTCAAGGAAGAAACTCCAAGCAAGAAGGAAGGACGAATTAAAAGATATATGCTCTGAAGATTTAGTCTTTAATAGAGTTGTATTTTAGTTTAAACTTGTATTCTTGCCATATTAGAAAACTTGAACCCAAGGCCTATGTAAAGGCATGTAATTCGACCTAAGGAAGGATATCTATCTCTATAGCCGTCTTCCTCAAAACCCTAGTCGTTTTCCCCTTCTCATCATGTTCTAAACTTCCCCTAAGGCTAAGGGTTGATTCTGTAAAGTAGTTGCAAGGATTGCATTTGTTTTAGGAATTTTTTCTATTCAATAAAAAAGACTTCAAGTTTGCTTATTCTGGTTTTCAACATCTTGCAAGAGTATCGGGAGAGCATTGAGAGATTACACATTTACTTAATATCGGGAGAGTTAAGTATACGAAAGAAATAAGTACGGGTTCTCCAGTTTATGGTTGAACTATCTCGGACCTAGGGATAGGATGAGGTTAAGTGGCTAAGGAAGAATTCAACAACATCGGTGTTCATCCTTCGCTTCACGCCGGGAGGTATCATCAAAGACGTGTTCATCGACAGACTTGGACCTAGGGATAGGCCAAGGCACAGCAGGGATTCTTGCCAAGCTTGAAGTACAGAGTTGTGTGATCGCTGCCGCGACAAACAACAGACCGCTGCCGCGACAGGTGCTGCCGCAACAGGCGCAACGACGGAACATAGATTCCTAGACTTTGCAACACCTACACTACTGCGCAAATCAATACCGGCCCATTCTCTCTATCCTGATTTCTTTACTTATTTATTTTTAGTATTCTTTATTATCTCGTGACAAACATTTAAACTATTTCTTTTCCCTCTCGTGCAGTAATTCCAGGTTAAAGCTATTAGCCCAGTCCCTCTGGAGACGATATCTGATACTTATATATCACTTTACTACTTGCGTCGTGTACACTTGCACTACATTGCAGTAGACACTTTTACACGTAACAAGTTTTTGGCGCCGTTGCCGGGGACTGGCAACATATCTTTACCCTACCTTTTACTGCACTTCTTTTATTTTTCTGTTTTTACTTGGATTGTTCACCATGTGCTTTTCACAAGGTCTTTTGTTCGCTTATGCGCAGATCTCAACGAGGAAAAGAACCTGAGCACCAATTAGATCCTGAAATCGAACGAACGTGCAACCTCAGGAAACGAGTCCGCCTCCTAGTAGAACGAAACGAATACTTGGAGGAACAGCTAGAAGCAATGGTGAATGAAAGACGCGAAGACAGGAGGAACGGCCAAGAGAATCCCTGAGGTCCTAACGATCATATCGGAGATAGAGGAAACGGACGACCTGTCGATCCTCCTGCTGCTGTCGCACGCTGGTCATGCCGAGACTACATGACCAACGATCATGTGGATCTAGAAACCACTCTGCCAGACGTGGAAGCTAAAAATTTCGAGCTGAAACCTGTTATGTTCAGCATGATTAATAACGATGGCCAATTTAGTGGTGCTGCTACAGAGGATGCTAGGGAATATCTGAAAACGTTCCAGGAAATCTGTGGTTCGCTTAGACTACCAGGAGTAAACTCGGAGATACTGCGGCTTCGGTTATTTCCTCATTCATTGAGGGACAGGGCGAAAACTTGGTGGAATAAACTAACGCCAGGTTCAATACGAACTTGGGCAGATTTAACTCGTGAATTTTTGTCTCGTTTTAATCCTTCACATTTATCTGAGCGATTACGTAACGAAATTGCTACTTTTTAACAGGAAGATGGCGAGCTAATGCACGAGGCCTAGGACAGATTTACCACTCTTTTGAGGAACTGCCCGATGCATGGATTCCCCGTTTGGAACCAAGAAATAAAGTTTTATAATACTGCCAATTTACAGACCCGTATGAGAATTGATTCAGCAGCAAATGGATTGTTGTTGGACAAAGATCCAGATGAAGCGATGGTAGTATTGAAAAACCTGGCAAAAAACGAGGAACGGCTTCCTACAGCAAGAAGAGGGGGTAAACGAGTACTAGCTGTGAAAGATTATGAGGCCAATGACTCCCTAAAATTACAGGTGGTATATCTCACAAAGGCAATGGAAAAGTTATTGAAAAAAGACTCAAAACTTGTCTACTCTGCTGAAGAGGTATGTGAAACTTGTGATGGGAATCACAGTTCGGAAGATTGTCCACCACAGTTAGAAGAAGGGATGTATGTTGGGGACTACAACAAACAGAACTACAATTCCAACAACTACAATCCCAACTGGAGAAAGGATCCCAAGTTCTCTTGGAGCAACCCTAACAATGCCCTGAATCCTCAAGCACAAAACACTCATAATCAAGGGGGACCTAGGTTACTGACTCGGCAGCAACCACAGCAGCAGCAGCAACAGCCACCAGCTGCCACGACTAGTATACTAGAGCAGACCTTGGCTACGTTTATGTCTCAAACATGAACTTACATTGAGAACATGAATCACTTTGTCAAGAAAACTGAGTCATTCATGGATAAAACGGAGATGCGGATGACTAATCATGAAGCTACTCTGAAATCACTAGAGACACAGATGGGTCAGGTTTCCCATCATATTAAACCAAGGCAAAATAGAGGATTTCCTAGCGATACTGAAAATGCTAGACAACCCACACATGAGCAGTGTAAAGCTATCACTACTAGGAGTGGGAAGAAATTACCAGGGCCAGAGAAGGAAGTTGAATTAGTTAAGGAACCAGCCCTGGAGTCAACTGCCTAAAACGCTGCCCCGGAAGATGACAAACAACCTGCTGCCGAAGATCATGTCACGACAGCAGAAGGGACAGAGTAGAAAGATGAAGAACTTAAGCCTCCTCAGATCCGAATGCAGTGGGAAGGATGCATTGCAGATTATCGTCCTCCACCTCATTTTCCTCAGCAGTTACAGAAATTGAAACAGGAATCCCAGCTTAAAAAGATCTATGATATTTTTAAGTAGGTCCGCATCAACATTCTGTTGTTAGATGCTATAAAGGAGATGCCTGGTTATGCCAAATTTCTCAAGGATGCCATGTCAAAAAATCTAGACTTGGGGAATTTGAAACGGTTAAAATGACAGAGGGATGCATGAGTATTCTGCACAAGCCTCCACCCCAGAAGAAGAAGGATCCTGGGAGCTTCATCATACCGTGCATAATCGGAGATAAATTTGTGGGTAAGTCACTTTGTGATCTTAGTGCTAGTATAAATTTAATGCCCAAATCTGTTTTTAAGAAGTTAGGTATTGGAAAAGCTCGGCCCACAACAGTAGTACTGCAGCTGGCAGACCGCTCTTACGTACATCCAGAAGGGAAGATAGAAGATATTCTGGTAAGAGTGGACAAATTTATTTTTCCTGCTGACTTTCTTGTCTTAGATTGTGAAGCAGATGAGAATGCACCAATCATCCAGGGGCGACCCTTCTTAGCCACAGGAAGATCACTGATTGATGTGGAACAAGGAGAACTCACTATGAGAGTGAACGATCAAGAGATCAAGCTGAATGTTCTCCAGGCAATAAAACATGCTGATGCAGAAGAAGAATGCAAGGCTATCACTGAAGTTATCCTTGACCAACCCTGCATCAAGTCGGGCTACCATGACATAAAAATTGGCCACTGCCCCAGCAGCCATTTAGAAGACTGTCACGGCAGCGACGACGACAAAAGCTCCTTAGAATCTGACATATCTGATACTGAAGATCTAGAGGAGGTAAACTGGATAGACAATCATCCAGGTAAGTTATTCGAGCCCTTAAACTATACCTCGAATGAACATATAGCCCCAAAGCCATCAACTGTAGAGCCACCTGTTCTAGATCTTAAGCCCCTGCCAGGGCAACTCAAATATGTTTTTCTTGGATTAAATGATACGTTTCCCGTAATCATCTCTTCCAAGTTGATGCAGGAACAGGAACAAAAGCTGATAGGGATGCTGCAGCAGCACAAAAAGGTTATTGGATGGACGATAGCTGATATCCAAGGCATCAGTCTGGCACTATGCATGCATAAAATCCTCTTAGAGGATAATCACAAGCCGACCATTGATGCACAGAGACGTCTAAACGATGCTATGCGAGAGGTGGTTCGTAAGGAGATCATAAAATGGCTAGATGCTGGAATAATCTATGCCATCTCGGATAGCAAGTGGGTGAGCCCGGTGCAGTGCGTTCCTAAGAAAAAAAGGAATAACCGTGGTAACCAACGAAGAAAACGAGTTAATCCCAACCAGGACCGTGACTGGTTGGAGGGTTTGTATGGACTACCGGAAGCTTAACAAAGCTACCCGGAAGGACCACTTTCCCTTGCCCTTTATTGATCAAATGCTTGATAGATTAGCGAGAAAGCCTTACTATTGTTTTCTTGATGGATACTCAGGTTATAATCAAATAGCCATTGCACTGGAAGATCAAGACAAAACGACGTTCACTTGCCCATACGGTACTTACGCTTTTCGGAGGATGCCATTAGGACTTTGTAATGCACCGGAACCCTTTCAAAGGTGTATGATGGAAATATTCTCCGATATGGTGGAGGATTTCCTGGGAGATATTCATGGATGATTTCTCTGTCTTTGGAGATAATTTTGAAAGCTGCCTAGGCAACCTACAAAAAGTGCTCGAAAGATGTGAGGAAACAAACTTGGTATTGAACTGGGAGAAATGTCACTTCATGGTGGATGAAGGGATAGTCCTAGGCCATAAAGTAAGCTGCCGCGGCATAGAAGTCGACAGAGCTAAGATCAAGGTAAGTGAAAAGCTGCCGCCACCCACCACAGTCAAGGGAATCAGGAGTTTTTTAGGGCATGCTGGTTTTTATCGGAGGTTTATCGCAAACTTTTCGAAGATCACCAAACCCTTGTGCCATCTTCTGGAGCAGAACCGTCCCTTCGACTTCAACATTGAATGTACTGAGGCATTCAAGATTCTGAAAGAAAAGCTGGTAACAGCCCCAATAGTACAGCCAGCAGATTGGAAACTACCATTTGAGATTATGTGTGATGCTAGTGACTATGCTGTCGGGGCAGCACTTGGGCAGAGGAAAGACAAGCTCTTTCATGTTATATACTATGCCGGCAAAACACTGAACGACGCCCAAGTAAACTACATCACAACAGAGAAGGAACGGTTAGCTGTGGTGTTCTCGATTGACAAGTATCGTTCATACATACTTGGAACGGAGGTCATAGTCCACACAGACCACTCTGCATTGAAATATCTATTCGCCAAGAAGGATGCGAAGCCTCGATTGATACGTTGGATTCTGCTACTGCAAGAGTTCGACCTTGAAATCAAGAACAAAAGGGAACAGAAAATCAAGTTGTAGACCACTTGTCAAGACTAGAGAAGGGAAAGAGTCTCCCAATAGATGGGACACACATATTAGAGACCTTCCCTGACGAGCAGTTGTTCGCTGCCACAAGCACTGCCGCGACAGCCATGGAGGCAAGTAAGTTTTCTGAACTCCCCTGATATGCTGATTTCGTTAATTATTTAGTTAGCGGAATAACTCCTCACGACCTTAACTATCAAGCTAGGAAGAGGTTCCAAAATGATGTTAAACATTATTATTGGGACGAACCTCTTCTTTTCAAATATTGTGCAGATCAAGTTATCGGGAGATGCATGCCACAGGATGAGCATGAAGTTGTGCTTCATCACTGCCATGCTTAACAATATGGAGGACACTTAGGTGGTAACAAAACTGCTGTCAAGGTTCTGCAGTCGGGATTTTATTGGTCGTCACTGTTCAAGGATGCCCAAACATTCTACAAAAACTATGACAAATGTCAACGGACTAGAAACATCTCAAGGAGACATGAGATGCCGCTGCAAAACATTCTTGAAGTCGAAATCTTCGACGTTTGGGGATTGATTTTATGGGACCATTCCCAGCATCATGTGGGAACTTATATATCCTCTTGGAAGTGGACTATGTGTCCAAATGGGTTGAAGCGATCACTACTCAGAAAAATGATGCCAAGACAGTTTAGAGGTTTTTGCATAAAAACATATTTTCCAGATTTGGCATCCCCAAGGCGATCATCAGTGATGAAAGGAGACATTTCGATAATAGGGTTATAGCTACTGCCTTAAAAAAGTATGGTGTCAAACATCGGATTGCAACAGCATACCACCCTCAGACCAATGGACAGGCTGAAATATCCAACATAGAGGTTAAGAACATTCTTGAAAAGATGGTTAAGCCAACTTGGAAAGACTGGTCTCTACACCTCAATGATGCATTATGGGCTTATAGAACATCATTTAAAACTGCATTGAGAATGTCACCCTATCGGATGATTTATGGAAAAACATGCCATCTACCTATCGAGATTGAGCACAGAGTATACTGGGCCATCAAGGCAGTGAATATGGACTTGGAGAAGGCAAGACAGAAAAGGCTACTTGATTTGAATGAGATAGATGAAATTCGAGCAATGGCCTATGACAACGCAAGGATTTACAAAGACAAGACAAAGAAGTGGCATGACAAAAAGTTGTTGCCACGACAGTTCTGCCCAGGGTAGCTTGTGTTGTTGTTCAATTCTAGGTTGAAAATCTTCCCAGGGAAGCTGAAATCTAAGTGGTCCGACCCATTCCAAGTGGTGCAAGTTTTTCCGCATGGTGCCATTACAATCAGATCTTTAAAAGATGGGCACCAATTTAAAGTCAATGGACAAATACTGAAGCATTATCAGGGGACTGAAGCCCCAAGAATGCAGGAAGTGGTTACTTTAGGAGATGCCCCTCCTGGCACCCCTAATTTAACCTAATTTTATTTTTATTTTTATACTTATTTATATTAGGTAATTAGAATTATTTTATTTTTAGGAACTAAGTTTTTTTTTCTATTATTTTTATGAAATAAAGGAGACAAGGAGAAGAGGAGAAGTGAATTCAGCCCACCATCTTTCCATTAGCCCAAAAAGCCCAAAAAAGGAGCCTACCGTTACAGCTGCCGCGACAGACGCGGAAAATCCAGCCTGTCAACACGCTGTCGCGGCAGACACGCAAACGCGTAAGAGACGCGCAATAGACACGGAAACGTGTGACAGACACGTCAGAAACCGCGTAACAACTGACCTCGTTATTCGTGCTTATCGTTACAGCTCCAACGGGCAGCAAAATCCTCATCTATGTAAACCATGTTTTACTATTCATTTTTCACTCACTTTCACTCTCTCTACTTGTTTCCTCTAGAATTTCATTTGCTTCATTTTCTTTTCTACAGTCCTTGCAACATGAGTACCAGAAATACCCGCCGAAGCGCTGCCTCAAGATCTGCCCCTGCAGCATCCACTCCGAGCTCCTTCCAAGTCAGAGACATGTGGGAGGAGAAAGGTTTCATTTACACCACCAGAACGAAGAACCTTGGGCTACAACCGTTCATAGCCCGCAAAATCAGAGCCTTGTAGTGGCAGATGTTTGCCGAGCAGCCGGAGGAAATGAACGTAACTCTCGTCCGAGAATTTTATGCTGCCATCGACAACAGGGAGGCGACCGCAGTAACAGTTCGAGGAAAAGAGGTACCTTTGGAGCCCGAATACATCAACACACTATATGGGTTCTATGTTTGGAGAAAGGAAGACAGCCACCAGAGATTCGTGGAGAGCTTGGAGCCGGCAGATTACGATGTTGTGATGGCAGAACTCACAGACGAGGGTACCGAGTGGAATACCGATCCTAAACATCCAAGGACGGTAAAACAAGTTCAACTCACTCTGGAGGACAAGCTTTGGAATGCATTCATCAAGAAGCGGATTATGTCCTCCTCGCACAACACAACGGTAGACCAACCAAGGTTAGCCCTCATCCATTCAATTTTAAATGAAAGGCCAATTAACGTTGGTAGATACGTTCGGGAGGGAATATTGGATTGTGCATACCGGCCGTCAGGACCACTCTTCTACCCATACCTCATTACTGCCCTCTGCCGTGGCCACAACGTACTGGAAGCTGCCGAGGATTTAAGAGTTCGAGGAAAAGGTTGGACAGAAAGGAACATCCTCAGCCTGATGGAACTCAAAGCTACCACACCCCTGTCGTCCGTCGACCCCACTGCCGCAGTAGGTGTGCTGATAGAGCCCACCGAAACTGAACCTGCCGCCATCGAACCCAGGCAGCCCACCGTAGCAGCTCCCCCAGCAGACTCCTCCTCGCTGCCCTACAGAAAATGGAGGAACGGCAGCTAGGCCTGATGAGTTTCATCCGAGACTTTACCACCGCAACGGTACATTTCATCCACACCTCTCTTAATTTTCCTGATGTACTGTTCCCTGCTTTCCGCATCCATTATTTTGTTGCCCCCACACATGCCCATACCCCTACCCCTGCTGCCACACCAAGAACGCCATCTGCCACGTCGACCCCGGCCACAACAGCTACAGGCGGCAGCCGCACAGCCAAAACATCTGCCCAGGGAGCCAAGAGAAAAGAGCCTATGTCTGACTTTGACAGGTATATAGCTGGCTTCTCCTCCTATGAAATTTGGGCGGCATCTGATGACGAGCCCTCTATCAAGAGGAACTTGTCCAAGGAGTTCACCCCGGAGAAACGATAGAAAACAGGCCCCAGAGTCGATCCATCCGACCAGGAAAAATCTGGCAGCAGCAGCAGTAGCAGCTCCGAGGAGGTTCAGGTATTGGAGAAACCACCTCATATCTCCCCTACCCGCATCCAACCTCCACGGGAAGCCAAAAACAAGAACACTTCTGCCTCTCCCATCCATCTGCCAGCACCAACAAGGAAAGTCACTGCCCGTCGGCAGATTCGACTCAGCAGCAGCAGTAGCGGCGACGACAGCGCTTGAAAATTTAAGTTTCTTATCTTATATTGTTGTCTGCCATTTTGTTATATTTTGTGATGTTGTCTTAATTTTTTTTTCATCTCTGTCATTTGCATTGAGGGCAATGCAACCCTCGAGTTTGGGGGTGGCATCCCTCCATTAATGAAGTCTCTTTAAGTTTAAAAATTGTGTCTTTTAATTAGTTTATTTTTGCTTAAAAATGATGAAAATTTGGCTTAAGTCTTTGAACTGAACTTACCTACCGTGACAGCCTCTGTCGTGGCAGTGCCTTTAGGATAATTTTAGGAACAGTTTAGAGCCTTACTATAATTCTGAATCTTAAACACCATTTGTGACTTTTATACTGTCTAGAACTCTACTAGTAAACTAGAATAGAAAGCTTAACACTTGAGTTGCCCCTAGAGGTGTCTAACATTGGCTCTAGGAAAAGAAGTTAAGAAAAATAGACTCAATACACCTAGAGGTGCCCGAAACCGGCTCTAGTCAAACTTAAGCTTGAGAAAATAAAATCGAGTCTACATAAAAAAGCCTAAGAATTGCCTCCAAAAAGATGAAAGTTGGCATAAAAATTCAAGTTAGAAGCTTAGCTATTCTAGTAAACTAAGGGAATCTTGGCATATAATTGTTCACAAGCATGCACACACTACACGAGAATTATAGCAAGGTTCCTAATGAATTCTGAATTATCCAATAGGGTGTTACTAATAATAGGGAATGAATGGTAGGTAAGGAAAAGTTCAATGTTTTAAGCCAAACGAAAAAATATTTCTTTTTTAGGTCTGAATTGCTTGAGGGCAAGCAAAAACTTGAGTTTGGGGTGTGTTGAGTGTGTAAAAGTTCTATATTTTACGCCCTATTTAACCCATATTTCTGCTGCATTCAAGCATAACTCATTGCATTTAGGATAGATTTCATGTATACATAACAATTATATCAAATGGCACAGTTTCTACTGAAATTGGTTGCTTTTGTAGGTAGCTGTTGTAGCAGATGGAAGGCAGTGAAGAAGCATACGCTGGGCAGTGAAGAAGCAGAGCTGGAACTGGATTGCAGACGAGAAGGACGATGTTGTCATGGCCACTTTCGTGGCAGCCAAGAACGACAGCAATGGTGAAGGGAAGAAGTGAAGTGGACCTCGACAGAAAGAGGAAATTAAGCCGGTCTATCGTGGAGTACCCTTATATTTTTCTGAGCCCTAGATCAGAATGAAAGCCAAGTCCAAAGTTTAAGGAAGAAACTCCAAGCAAGAAGGAAGGACGAATTAAAAGATATATGCTCTGAAGATTTAGTCTTTAATAGAGTTGTATTTTAGTTTAAACTTGTATTCTTGCCATATTAGAAAACTTGAACCCAAGGCCTATATAAAGGCATGTAATTCGACCTAGGGAAGGATATCTATCTATATAGCCGTCTTCCCCAAAATCCTAGTCGTTTTCCCCTTCTCATCATGTTCTAAACTTCCCCTAGGGCTAAGGGTTGATTCTGTAAAGTAGTTGCAAGGATTGCATTTGTTTTAGGAATTTTTCTGTTCAATAAAATAGACTTCAAGTTTTCTTATTCTGGTTTTCAACATCTTGCAAGAGTATCGGGAGAGCATTGTGAGATTACACATTCACTTAATATCGGGAGAGTTAAGTATACGAAAGGAATAAGTACGGGTTCTCCAGTTTATGGTCGAACTATCTCGGACCTAGGGATAGGACGAGGTTAAGTGGCTAAGGAAGAATTCAACAACATCGGTGTTCATCCTTCGATTCACGCTGGGAGGTATCATCAAAGACGTGTTCATCGACAGACTTGGACCTAGGGATAGGCCAAGACACAACAGGGATTCTTGCCAAGCTTGAAGTACAGAGTTGTGTGATCGTTGTCGCGACAAACAACAGACCGCTGCCGCGACAGGTGCTGCCGCGACAGACGCAACGACATAACAGAGATTCCTAGACTTTGCAACACCTACACTACTGAGCAAATCAATACCGGCTCATTCTCTCTATCCTGTTTCCTTTACTCTTTTATTTTCATTATTCTTTATTATCTCGTGACAAACATTTAAACTATTTCTTTTCCCTCTCGTGCAATAATTTTAGGTTAAAGCTATTAGCCCAATCCCTGTGGAGACGATATCTGATACTTATGTATCACTTTACTACTTGTGTCGTGTACACTTGCACTACATTGCGATAGACACTTTTACACGCAACAGTTAGGACACTAGTCCAAACCCTAGGGTAACTACACTCACAAACTCCCCAGCTACTCTTGTTCCTTGATAGTAATCCCATTGCTCTTCCTTTGGGATGACCCAATCTTGGCTTCCTCCTTCAAGTTCTCAATCCCTTAGTCTTGATGATCATACATATACATATAAAAGATATATTAGCATCTAAATCATGCATTAGACAACCAATATGCAAATGCTAATTTCACATTCTCAAGGCTGTCCTAATCTGCCAAACTTGAGCACCACTAAACTGGTCATAACTTTTTTATACAATTCCATAAATCAATTATTATACATGCTTAGAAAGGTAATTCAATATTCTATTTAACCAAATTGGTGTCACATTTTTTCCATTTCTAGATTAATACAATTTATTACTTCTTTACAGGTATAGATTTTAGCGCATAGCTCCAAATTGAGCTCTTTTTTCTCTCAACTAAAATAGACATATGAAAGTTTAATCCATCAAAATTTCAGCTTAAAATTCCTTTTATACAATTTATAGTGAATTTTTAAAGTTGACGTCCGGAACAGGACTGTCTTGGACAGATTTCACCAATTTGCTTGATTTATCAAATTGAGCCATTTTAAGTTAATTCAAGTTACTAAAAATTTTCTAACATAATCCCCTGATTTTTAAATAAATCTCCATAATCATAATTTAACCAATTTTAATCCTAGCTTTTTCTAATTATTACAAAATAGTCCCAAAATTCAGTTTTCATAATTTACTGAACCGATTTGATAATTCCTTCAATCTAACTTCATTTTAATCTCAATTTAGCCAATCCAAAGCCTAAAATTTATAGTTAAGACTCTAATCTCCAATTCATTCCTAATGGAAATTTTCCAATTCAAACCCTAATTCTTTCAATTTTACAGATTAGTCCAGGGCCTTAAACATTATCTTCAAATATGTCCTAATTCATTCGGTTCACTAATTCAAGCTTAAAAATTCAATTTCCAGTATAGACCTCAATTCAAATTTATTCCTAAGCTAATAAACATTACATGCATGCATAAATCAAGAATTTCCAGCCATGAAACACAATAAAAATCAATTCAAATCATCCTAGCATCAATCGGCTATCTAGCATAATTAAGATTTAGTTTACTTACATGTGATAGCTTTAATCCCTCTTGAAAATAAGCTTAAATCAAGCTTCTAAACACTCAATAATGGCTGAAGAACCAGCAAAGTTTCCCTCTCTAAGCTCTCTAACTTTCACGGAAAGAAGAAGAAAGGAAGAAGGAGAAGAGAGAGTTGTGTTTGATAGTGGGATATGTCCAATCCCACTCTCTCTCAAGTGGCCGGTCAAGGTGATGATTGGGGCTGGAAAAACCCAATTCTTACCCTCAACTCTCTTCTAAAATTATCTATTTACAAGGGGTAGGCTTGGTCTATTTGAAACTTTTGCATGCAACTTTTTTATTTAAGCTTAATCTTAGTTAAGTCATCTTAATTTTGCTCTCGTATTTTCAATTTCATCCAATTAGCCACTAAATCATATAATTATATTTAATTTGTGATCAATTAATTCAATTAATTAATCAACTTAATTTATTTTACTTCTAAGGTATATTGAGGATGTTACATATCGGATCGGTATCGTCGGAGCTTTGAGACGTGCAAGACGTTATGTATCTTATCGAACTTGCTTAGGAGTGCAAGTCGATAAGCTACCAGACCGGTTCTTTCAGACACTTCGAAAGGTCTTATAAAACGAGGGTTGATTTTCCCTCTTTTACTGAACTGTAACACTTTCTTTCACGAGGATACTTTGAGAAAAACCTTATCACCGATCTCGTATTGTATATCTCTACGTTTCTGATCAGCGTAGAATGTTAAATTGATAAGGAATTGAGTTTTAATTAATGCAATCCCGGATAGGTTGAATTTCCTAAGTTTAGCTTGTGATTCTTGGTTGTTTTTGGAGTGATCTTGTGGATCTGATGTTGCTGGAGGTATAAGGATGTTGTTAGGTCCTTTTTAGATGTTAGATGATGTTAAAGGATGTTTAGTTTTGATGGATCTTGGCTGGGCTATGTTGAGCAGTTGTTTTGATACATTTTCGGTTGTGTTTGGTAGCCGAAAATGGAGTGTGGATGAGAGCAGCGAGTTTAGGTGCTTTCATTGAAGTTATTAATGCATGATGATGCATTAATCCTCTACTTTGATGTGTTAAAAACAGGGGAGTCATCTTTGGATCCAAGTGGTGGTGATCCGGAAGCTTGATTTGTGTTTCGGCTAGAGGCGAAACGGAATTGGTGAGTGGATTTTGGGTTTCCAGCTTTGAAACCAATGTTTTGAAGGTTTGGGAGCTTAGTTTAAGTCTAGCAACTTAGCTAAGCTCAAGAGTAAGTTTTCGGGAAAACTCTCTTCGTGATGAACCATGGTTTTGGTTGTATGCAATGTGGTTGTTTGCATGTTTTAAATTCTGTTTTGAAAGCATGATTAAGCATGTTAGTTGCTGAGATTATAAGCCATGTGTTGAAGGATGCTCAAGGTAAGAGGTCCTTGTTTTTTAACATTGTTATAATGTGGTTAAATGCTTAAAGATGCATGATGTTATGGCTTGTGTAAATGCTTTAAAACAGTGGAATGTTGTTGATTAATGATGCATATTGGCAAGTGATGTTAAGGTCACAAAGGTGGTTAAAAGTCCTTGTGTGAGCCTTGTATATTTAAGAACATCAAGGTGGTTAAAAGTCCTTGGATGGTTCTTGGTTAAAATCTCAAAGGTGGTTAAAAGTCCTTGTGAGAATCTTGTGAATTTTAAGAACAACATGGTGTTTAAAAGTCCATGGTTGGTTATTGGTTAAGGCTTAAGGTGGTTAAAATTCCTTGGAAAGCCTTGTTTACTTAAGAACATCAAGGTGTTTAAAAGTCCTTGGATGATTCTTGTTAAGGACACAAAGGTGGTTAAAAGTCCTTGTGTGGTCCTTGCCATGGTGTTTAAAAGTCCATGGGCCATGGTGTTTAAAAGTCCATGGGATAAGATCACAATGGTGTTTAAAAGTCCATGTGTGGATCTTATGTGAAATGTATCACTTGTTGCCAATATGACTTGTTATGAACTTGAAGCATGAGATGCTTGTTTTGAATGTTTAAGAGCATGTTTAAAGTTGCTTGAAGTATGGTTTAAAAATGAGTTATATAAATGCATTATTGTATGGTTTTAAATGAGCATTCCTCACTAAGCTTTTGCTTACGCTCTCTCTCTTTTTCTTAAACCAATAATGCAGAGCATTAAGGTGTTTTGAGGGCAGCAAGGAAGGCAAGCAACCAAGTGGAAGTTAAGCTCAAGTATGGGAAGGTTTTCTTAAACACTTTTAGCTTTTGGCATTTGGCAATGGGGGACCTATGTGGATGATTTGGGAGATGTTTTGAACTCCCTAAGTTTGTTTAATGTTGTCAATAATGTTGGTTTTTGTAATTGGCCTTTATGTGGTTTGATTGGAGATTTGATGCTTGAATGGTTTGCTAAGTAGGAAGCATGCCTATAGAATTGGGGCTTTTCATAATTGATGCCATGTTGATGTTTGGTTGATGCAATTATGTTCCATGTACGTTGTGTGACTTGCTGGTAAAATTTGGTGGCTTTTGGTGCATGTTTGATAGGCCAATTGCATGATTATCTAGCTGTTTTGCTGCAATCTGGGCAACTTGTTTCGGAACAGGTGCTACCGTATCGGAACAGGGGCCTGAAATGGCCTAGGCGTTCCGAAACGGGAGGCACTGTTTCGGAACAGTTTGGCTACTGCCAGGCCATGTTTCGGAACCCGTTGCGGAACGGTCCCGCGTTTCGAAACAGGTCTTCCCTGTTTCGGAACACTCGACCGTTGGGCTCTGAATTTGATGGTTAAATGTTTTGCTATGTTTGCATTTTGGTCCTGAAACTTGTTTATGCAATTGTATGAGTTTGGGATGCCGTTTGAGCTGAAATTTGACAGAGAAGCATGAAAGATGATTAATTTCAAGTTGGTAACTTTAAATTGGATTAAGTCCTTATAATTTTCAGAATTTACAAGTTGGTCCCTAAAGTTGTAACTTGTGCAATTGAGTCCCTGAATGATCTCTGATGGTTATGATTTTTGAATATGATGATCTTATGAATACACCTAGGGATAATCTGCATCTAGACAAGATTTAAAAGAAAAAAAAGGGTCGTTAATCAAGGTTGACTTTCGGGTTGACTTTGGTTTTCCCCGTGTAATCTTCTTAATTTGGGTCAACCGTCTAGGCTGGGTTAAGGGGGTTACAGCAAGACACAATTGGATACGCGGATTACAAGCGTTGTCCCCACGCTTCATACACACTACCAATCTCAAGGTCCCCAAATGGAATTTAAACCACCATTATGACCTTACCATACACAAGGTCCACATATGGACTCTTAACCACCATATGACCTTAACATTCACAAGGTCCTCAAATGAAATTTTAACCACCATTATGACCTTACCATCACTCATTGGTAGTTGTATAACATCACTAACGAGATCACGGGACATACAACACAAGATTTACACATGGACTTTACACCACCATTGTGATCTTACCAAACACAAGGCCCTCAAATGGAATTTTAACCACCATATGACCTTAACATACACAAGGTCCTCAAATGGAATTTCAACCACCATTATGACCTTAACACAAGACCCACCCATGGAATTTTAACCACCATGGTGTTCTTAACCATCTCGTTAGTGTACTTGGATGGAGTTACCGGTACAATCACAACCACTCCACATCCAAGGCGACTTTATTCACGGTGCACCCAATCCTATAGTCGGCTAACTATATCCGATTAAAGTAACCAAGAACCACTTACATCACTTGCCAATATAACCATCTTACCACATTAATCCATTGTTTTACAAGCATAACCAAAATGCCAAAACCACCAATTACCATCATCAATCCACTGTTTTTGAAGCATTACACAAAGCCATTAAACAACATGCAACACTATGCATCAATTCCACAATTCCAATGTACAAAACCAAGGATCTCTTACCTTGAGCATCCTTCACACATGGCTTTCAAAACCAGCATTAAACCATGCTAAAATATGCTTTCAAAACAGAATTTAAAACATGCAAATCACATGCATTGCATCCAACAATCACAAGTGCTTTAAAAACCAATTCATAACACAACCAAGAGAGAAATTCCATTTACTTACTCTTGAGCTTAGCTAAGTTGTTTAGACTTAAACTAAGCTCCCAAAACCTTCAAACCTTGATTTTAAAGCTGAAAACCCAACTTCACTCACCGATACACAAAACAAGGCTAGCCAACAAGCCTTCCAAGCATCCAAAACCTTCCACGCCACCTCTATTGCTCACGGATCATTCTCCCCTGTTTCAAGCACATTCCAACAGAGGATTAATGCATCATTATGCATTAAAAACACCAGCAACACACCTAAACTCGCTGCTCTTTGCAAATCCAACATTTCGGCTACCAAACACAACCGAAATCACCTCCCAACACTTCCAAGACTTAACCCAGCCAAGATCCATCACTTCTAACCATTTTTAAACATCAATTAACATCCAAAATGATCCCAAACACGTCCTTATACCTCCAGCATTAACAAAACACCAAGATCACCCCAAAAACCACCATTTTCACAAGTAAAAACTTAGGAAAATCAACCTGTAATCACTAATTTTGTCCGGACCTTGAACCCCTTTTATTTGTGTTGTTAATGGGCTTATATGGGGCTGTTATGAAATATAAAAAAGGAAAAAGAGGAAAAAAAGAATATATATATATATATATATATATATATATATCATACATATTATTATCTTACTATTATGAGTGTTATTTATTGTATATAAGTGCATGTGACATATTAGATATATGTGTAATTAAGTAATAATGTGAGTGTGAACATGTATAATTATGATTATTATTAGTAGCATTATTATTTTATAATATTATTCATTTAAAAAAAACCCTAAACATTACAAATATGTTTTAATATTATATTATTATGTGTTAGTATTATCATTGCTATTATTATTATTTACTATTGTTAATTATTATTGCTATTATGATTAGTGTGCTTTTGTTTTACTATTATTAATCGTTATTATGATTATTACTTATTAATATTATTTGTGTTATTATTATTATTATCATTATTATTATAAAAATAAAACATAATAAATAAAAGCCCAAAAGATTGGTTAAAAGTAAATAATGAGAGTCCAAAAAATAATAAACAGTCCATTTACAAATCTAAAATAAATAGTAGACCCAAAAACAGCCCAAATACAAAGCCCTTAACCCTAATAAAAAACCCTAACATCAACCCCTTTTTTTATGCAGCCGCCACGATCTGAACCGTTAGATCTGGCTCACGATCTAACGGTCCAGATCAGCCAGAAGCCAAAACCCTAGTGAAGCTCTCCTTCAGCCCCGCGCCGCACCATCTGGAGCCGTTGGATCTGGGTACACTCAACGGCCCAGATCATTCCCGAGACGAAACCCTAGCAAGCCCTTTCTCATACTCACGCCGGGCACATGCCGTCTGACCCTTCGCCTGCCTCCACCACGCCTCTGATCGATGTCCCTCCCGTTTCGGCAAAGAACGACATGCAATAGGGGAAAAGCAAAAAAAAACAGTCGTCAGAACCCAAAAACAACAACAAAAAAAACAATAAAGCGAAGGCATTTAATCAAAGCAAAAAGGAGGACATCAGAGATCAGAGAGAAATGGATTTTTTTTAAAGCATTGCTTTTTACCGTTCGGTTATATAGAGAAAACCGAAGCAAAAGCAAAGAAGGGAGATCAATAGCAAAAAAACAGAGAGATAAAAAAACCCATTGTAATCGAAAAATTTTCAGAGAAATAATACAAAAAAAAACCTTCTAAGGTATCCGTGTTCCCCTTTTTTATTTGCATGCAAACCGAAAAAATCCCAAAAAAATAAAGGAGTTTTCTTTTTACCTTTCGGGAACATGTTCCCCCTTATGCTTCGACTCCCACCAGCGATAATCCTCGTTGGGGTGAGCCATCGGAGTTTCACGGAGATTTTCTTAGGGGTTTCGAACCAAGTTTTTTCGAAAAGGGGAGGGTTTCGGTTTAACGAGGTTTCCGATTGGGTCTCGAAAAGAGAAAAGGTTTTTTGGGGTTTTTTTCGTTTCAAAAGAAAAAAAAAAGAGGGTTTTTTTAAAAGACTCCGACGCCGGCAACGGCGACCGGAGTGGGTTGCGGCGCCAGAGAGAAACCAGAGGGTGGAAAGGCTTTTTTTTAGGGTTTCAAAAAACAAAATGGCAAAAGGGTTTTAAGTTTTTTTAGGGCCTTTTTATAGAGTTTTATTTTTTAAAACTGGTTTATTTCCCTAATGAGTCCCCCCGCGTTTTTGAGTTTTTTTTAAGGGCTTTCGCGTTTTAAAATCGCGCCCGCAGTCCCCGCATGTTTCCAAGTCTTTTTAATTTCGTCCTTGTCTTATTTTAATCATTTTTCGGATGGTAAAATTCCCTTTTTAGTCCCCATGGGTTTCCGCCCCGTTTTAATTGAGTCCAATTTCGCATTTTAATCAGCTTTTCTTAAATGGTTTTATTTCTGATTTGGTCCATGTCCTTTCGCCTATGTTGTAATTTGGTCCCTGCCAGTTTCTATTTATTTATTTAATCATTTATTTTTTGGCATATCATTCTTGGTCATATTGTTGTCATGTATGCATTTTCGTCACTCATGCATCTTGCTTTTTATGTTTACATCGAATATATATATATTGCATGCTTGTTTTTTAATGTCATTCGAGTATATGTTTTGCCATGTTATTTTTCTTTATATGTGGTATGTGATCATATGTTTTATGTTTAGCATTTAATTTTATGCATTTAATATAGCTTTGCCATATGTTGTGCATATATGTTCTTTAATGTGGCATGCCTAATTGCTTTAATGTTGTTTGAATATATTTATGTGGCATGCATCCTAATATGTCATGATAGGTTGCATCTCGAATTATAAAATGCAATGCGAGCGTCTTTTTATTCGGGAACGAACGAGGCCAGTACCAGTCGTAGTGGTGGTGGTTCGGACGTTCCTTCTCGAATATTAAGACCTTTAAAATTCACTAGCTCGTATAACAAAATTTTGATACGATCCATCACTTTAATTCGCAAAATTTAATATTAATTAAGCGGTAATGTTTTTGGTACCGATTTTCGGGCACGACGGGGGTGCTCATCCTTACGCGCGTGTAACCGACTCCCGAACCCATTTTCAAAAGAAAAATCTCTGGTTTTATTTCGGTGTCCGGTCTACCATTTTAAATGGCCGGTGGTGACTCCTCCTTTTTTACAAATTCGACTAAAATTTTTCAAAAACCATTAAAACTCGGTTCTTCTAAGTGACACCGAGGTATTTTCTAAAAATTAGTCGCAACAGATGGCGACTCCACTGGGACAATTTTTTGTTTTCAAAAACAAAAAAGAGAGTCAAGCCAAAAAAAACTTTACCGCTCAATTAATATTAGAAGTTGCGAATTAAAGTGATTGAATCGATCGATATTTGTTTATAAGTGCGAGTTTATTTTAAACGCATTTAAAATTGGCATTTAAACCCGTTCGTTTAAGTGGGGGGAAAACGCTAGTGCTTTCGTGTGGATATTGTTCCTCCGTGTGGGCCTAGCAAGTACCTTCGGGGCTCGAGTACCCTATATCTTCGTGAGAATATCGTTTCTCCGTGCGGATATAGCGAAAGGGTCCCCTCGAATTGAACTCGGTTGAGAGGAGCCTATAATGGGTGATGACCGGGGGCCTTGCTACCCTTAGAAGGGGACAGCGAGGACAGTTCGAGTACCTCCTAGAACCAAAACTGCATTTAGAGAACTAGAAAGCCCACCCCTTTTAGAGCCATGCGGACAGCCTAGGTTCATTAGACGGGATAAATAGGGTTGCTTGCTTTCATGCTTGCCTCATTTCTTTTATCATGTTAATTGTATTTATCCGACACTAACGATCTTTTGTGATCTCTTGCATTTATTCTCGCATGCATTTCATGGCATAAAGGTGTTGAGTCAAGGTGGTTTTACCCGATCAAGGGCTATCATTATAGACGGGAGGTTGATAGGAAAGATGTCGTCAATTAGCAAGTCCAACATCGGTCAAAGGTGAATTAGAAAGGTTAAGGGAGCAGCTTACCGAGCGTACACACAGTGTCAGATCTGGTGCCCACCATCGAAGAAGGCACAACCTTACTCCACCCCGAGGAAGTCAAGCAAGACCGGATCTACTCCGAACAACTAAAGTCACGAAACTACCCGACCAAGTGCAAAGAGGCAACCGAAAAGAGCGTGGCAACCGGAAAGAGCGTGACAACCGGAAAGGGCATGGATTAGGTCAAGAGATGGATTCAGCTTCGAGGAAATAGCTTGTTTTCCGGAACCTGATACCGACAGTTTTAGAGGGTCTTGAATTGCTAGAGAAGAAAGCAAGTCTGGCCCCAACATTTTTAGCCGAAGTTTCCATTTCCTTAAGCATGATTAGGGGCAAGAAGAGTAACCATAGGACTTTTGCTATGACTATCTTGTAAGAAGGAGCCTCTTTTACGTTCAAATGAAAGTTGACCTAAGGGGAATCACCTATATGACCAACACCTTTGACTTGCATACATTTGTAGCATTTGTTTCATCTATCATTTCAAAGCAGCATTAAAATTGTCAACCATGCACCCATCTCATGAGCATGCATCTGTTGATTCGAGTCCATAATACATCCATCATTAAAACTTTCTTAAGGCCTTTCATCGCATCATTGCTAATTTGAGGAAAATGTTCACGTCAGAGAAAAGGAGAGAGAAAAGAGAGAAAAAATGGACAAAAGAACAGTTTCTAGCCAGTACAGCTTCAGAAGCATGAATGACCTAGTGGTTAGGAGGGATAAGCTCAAACAGCTTCAAGAACATTTGTTTCAGAAACAAAAGGAGATAATATTGTATACGAGGAAAATAGATCATTTACAAAAATCCAATTTCCATGATTGGTGAAAACTGATTGTACCCAGGGGAATGGTACAACTAGCCCGGGGCAAACGGCTACCGGTAAAGGCAATTCAAACCCATTGATCCCTGTACATTTGGGGAAAATGCAAGTCTCGATTCAAGAGAAGTGAATTGAAGACATTACATCACTTCATGAAAGAAGAAGCGATGTTTGGGCAAGTCCGAAAGAAATGTTGGCACAACGTGCTTAAATACGGTGAAGTTTAAGACAATGGATAATTCAAATGTCCATCGAAAATCCATTTTCACGAAGGGTCGAAGGGAGATAAACCCTTTGCAAAAATCCAATCCTCATTATTGGTGAAAACTGATTGTACCCAGGGGAATGGTACAACTAGCCCGGAGCAAACGGCTACCGGTAAAGGCAAGTCAAATCCGTTGATCCCTGTGCATTTGGGAAAAATGCAAAAGGAATAAGCTAAGCTGTAGTTTTTTTATCATAACGAAAGTTTCATTTTGTTATTTAGAAAAAATTTGGTATTCCTTAATTCTTTAAACATTTCATAAGTACTCTTGTTTTCCAATTACACACGTATATACTTTTTGAGATTAACTTTAATTCAATTTGAAAGAAAAAAGATTTTTTTCTAAAAGACCGAATGTTGTGAGGACGCTATAAAAATGAAAACCCTATGCTCTACTTAGGCCAAGGGAGGAATGACAATGAGTGTTCAGGAAATAATGGGCCACTCCCATTGAGTGAATTTTGCCTCTCGGGCATTGTTGTCTAAGGTTCTTGAATGAAGTGATAACTCTAAAACTTCTACCACCTTAAGACCAATATTGATATCCGTGTATGGGAGGACATTTGGCATTCCTTCAATTCCGTTCACTTAAACAGAAAATAAAAAATGTACCCATTGTTGTCCCCGTTTGAGCCTTTTGAACTTTTTCCTCAAAATGAACCCAAACCAAGGATCACCCCTACACCGGGGGCAAAGAAAAGATAGAAGTCTATGGACAAATAATTGACATTGGATTCTGATTAGGCTATGAAGATGAGGCCTTGAGGGGAAATAAAAGAGAATAGATACATTGAATACATTTTCAGTTTGAGCAGCAAAAACGTCAAAAGGAAATAGCGAAAGAAAAGTCGGTTCTCAAAGAGCTACCCAAATCAAGTCGAAAGAGTACCGACATAAAAGTTGAAGAAATCAAAAGCAAATCACTAAAGTGAAAAGTGCAATTTTGAAAAGAGAGAGAAGCGGATAAAGAAAAGGGACAAGAGGATTCCCTATCCAAATGAATCTCTGCTTAGATGAGCCTCGAAAGATTGTTCACCTTTGAGCAAAAGCTTGCACTAATACAATGCGAAGGTGCAATTTGATCCGAAACTACGATTGATAAGAGGAAATGAACTCTAGGGTGAAAACCCCAACAAAAGAGGGGCAGTCTAGAGCGATCCAAAGAAGTAAGAGAGGAAATAGCATTTCATCGAAGCATAATTGAGACTTCAGATTGGAAGAAATGATCCTTGGTTTCACCACCTTTAAACACTTGTTTGGGCCTATTTACCCTTTCTTTCATAGCCGTGAGCCTTAACCTACATTACAAGCCATAAAAGACCATTTGGACCATACGCGGAAGGATGAATTTGTCTTCAGATCACATTCCGCCTATCGGGGTTAACCTTTCTTCAAGGATTGCCACACTTCTAATGCCTGATTGAGATCAGAAAAGAGGGAAGGATGGGGCATTGTGAGTTAGTGAGGTAAAGAGAGCCACCTTTAAATTGGGTAGAAACTAAGTATGGGAGTCGCTCCTCTTGGAAGCCTAATAGCCCAGAAAAGATTTCATATGTGCATCCCTGCAACATTCAGAAAATTTCACTCGGGTCAACCTTTTTTTCAAAGACCCCAAACTTGATTTTCACTTGACATGATTCTTTAAAATGTATACTTATACATAATAAAATTATTTTTACCATATCACTTGCATAAGTCTTCTACATGGGAATGAACAAGTGGATTGACCGTGGCTCGAGGTAAAGCCATCAGTACCCAGAGGGGCACCATCGGAGGTTCAAACATTGCTACTAGACGATGAATACCACCAGTTGAAATGTCAAGACCGTCTTGAGCTACGAAGTCGACCTTCGCTCGGAAGTGTTGGAATAGAACATGAGGGTAGAAATTTTGACGTTAACAGAAGTTACCCTCGGAGCCTAAGCATCTTGCCAAAGAGGATGTCTTGAGAACGAAAACGCGCGCCGCGTTAAGGGCACGCACTGAGATGAGACAATAATCAACTCGATAAAAGGCAACGGAGATATGCCCAAGAAAAGAAGGAATTTAGAGGAGAAAAAGAAGAGAAGCCGAGACGAGGACCCTAAAGGCACTTTGGGGCAAATGAGCGAAATTCAGAAGAGATGCTCTTGACCACGAATTTAGAGGAACAAGGGACAAAAATTGGTGGCGTCTTTGGACAGAAGACACCGTTTAAAGCAGTCGACAATAACCAGAGGTCAGTTAAAAGGTACATAAGCCTAAAGCAAGTGGGGCAATGGGATTCTAATTAGTGTAAGTCCTCCCTTCAAGAAGAGGCGAAAAAGAAAGAAGTTGACTTCAAGATGAAAACTCAAAGGAGCGCCCAAGGAGAGAAAAAAAAAGAAGAAAGAGGACAAAGAAAAGAGAAGACACAGTGAAAACCCAAAAGACACTTTGGGGATTGAGACGAAATTCGAGAGGAACGCTTCAGATCACAAACTCATGGCGAAGGAGACAGAAACTCAAAGCCCAAGAACTTTAGAGCAAAGGAGACAAATACTCAAAGCTCGAGACAAAGATATATGACATCTGCTCCTCTATTCGGGCATTTGGGGAATAGAACCGCCTATCCGTTCAGGCACTTGGAGAATGGAAATCTGCTCATCTATTCGGGCATTAGGAGAATAGAACCCGCCTATCCGTTCAGGCACTTGGAGAATGGAAATCTGTCTATCTAATCAGGCAATCAAAAGTCAGTAAAAAAGGAAAAAAGAAAAAAAGAAAAAAAGAAAAAATAGAAAGAAAGGAAAAAGGAAAAAAGAAAAAAGAAAAGAAAGAAAAAAAACAGAAGAAAGAAAGAAAAACAAGAAAAACAAGAAAAAAAAGAACAAAAAAAGAAGGGTTCAAAGTGAAAACCCGAGTGGCACTTTGAGGCAAACAATTCCAAAAGTGGATGAGAAGAAGAAGAACAAGGGTCTAGTAGTACTCGAGAGGGGCATCATTGTCCGTTGGGTAACAAGGGTTTGTACATAAGAGTTTGAATCAGAATTGATGAAAGATAACACAAGGCTAGAAAAAGTGTAGATGAAGTTTCTAAATACGACGAAAGTCACTCGACTCGAATATTTGAACGAAGAACGAGCGGCAGAAGTTTGGGGGCCAGTTTTGCCGAGACATGAGATTGATGAGTGTTTGTAGTCCCAAGATAACGACCACCGACCCTAGAAAATGAAGACAAACTAAATCCATGCATCTTTTGCATTCTCGTAAACACATGCATCTTTTCATTCTCGTAAACACATGCATCATTGCATCCTGAAATATGCTCATGCATCATCGATAGCTAGATGTCACCCATGCTAGGGGCATACTAAATCATATCATAGCATTTTTTTTCTTTCTCTAAACAGACGTTTGAAGATTGGTAAAAGAACATATTCTTCAGCTTCACGAGAGGAGGAGCAGATCTCACAAGAGTCAAGAGTCCCTCGACTTGCATAATTTGGATTTCCAAAATCCTTCCAACCCCAGTTGTAATCTTCCTTTGAGATGTTTTTCTTAAAACTCAAGTTTCTCAATTTCAATCCTTCCAAAAGGATATTTTCCTCAAAACTTAATTTCTCAATTTTTATCCTTCAAAAAAGGTGTTTTCCTCAAAACTATGTCCTTCCTAAAGGATATTTTTCCTAAAGAAAAAAAGAGATCAAAATTCCTTAATTTTATCCCTTTACACGGATTTTTGAAAGACAACTTGAATACCTAGCGGGACGAAGAGAAAATGATAAAGCGAGAACTAAAAGGATTTCAGGCGAAGCCTTTCAAGCCGCCGCTCCAGAATGTCAGGTGAAGCTTTCATGTTTTTCAGATTAAAGCTTTCAAGCTTGCCGAAAGATTTCAAGATGAAGGATCCTACAGAGAAAGGGTCCAAACAAGCTCTATATAGGAGGAACTTGCAACTACAGGATCTCGAATGTGGAAGGTCCTGTGGAGAGGGGACTTGTAGATCCTTGATTTCAGAGGGGAGTTCGATAGAGAAAGAACTACTACTCGAAGAGTACGCTAAGGAAGAGGAGTTTAGTGGAGAAAAACTCAGAATCCTCAGGCTTCAAGATCTCGAAAGCGAAGGGTCCTATAGGGAGAGGACTTGGAGATCTTAAATTTCAGAAAATACGAGGACGAAAGTTCTATATAGAGAGAACTGCCACTCGAAGAACACGCCAAAGAAATGAGTTCTATAGAGAGAGAACTCACATTCTTAAGGCTCCAAAGAGGAAATTACTCGGTGTAGCGCGTTGCAGCTCCAGGAGAATAAATCATCCAATAAGGAAGTTGGACAGATATAGTTATGACCAGTTTGCTTTACGGCCGTGAAGGGAAAGCAAATCCACTTGGACGCCCAAGTTTGCCTTTAGACCGCGAAGGGAAGGCAAAGTTGTTTGGATGACTAGCTTGTTCTTACGAAAAAGAGAAGCCAAAGATATTTGAAATCTGCTCATCTATTCGGGCACTTGGAGAATAGAACCCGCCTATCCGTTCGGGCACTTGGAGAATGGAAATCTGCACACACAAAAAAACAAAAAAAACAAAAAAAAAACTCTTTGTCTATCTGTTCGGGGCATCTAGGGGAGAATCCACGATCGAAAGGCTTTGGGAAGAAGAATCACTGGAGATCGAGTGACTGCGTCGAGAATAAACCGTCCAACAGGGAAGTAGGACAAAATTAGTGTTCATGGTCTTTGCTTTATTCTTGTTCCACAAGTATAAGCAAAGAGGGGCAGCTGTAATCACTAATTTTGTCCGGACCTTGAACCCCTTTTATTTGTGTTGTTAATGGGCTTATATGGGGCTGTTATGAAATATAAAAAAGGAAAAAGAGGAAAAAAAGAATATATATATATATATATCTATATATCATACATATTATTATCTTACTATTATGAGTGTTATTTATTGTATATAAGTGCATGTGACATATTAGATATATGTGTAATTAAGTAATAATGTGAGTGTGAACATGTATAATTATGATTATTATTAGTAGCATTATTATTTTATAATATTATTCATTTAAAAAAAACCCTAAACATTACAAATATGTTTTAATATTATATTATTATGTGTTAGTATTATCATTGCTATTATTATTATTTACTATTGTTAATTATTATTGCTATTATGATTAGTGTGCTTTTGTTTTACTATTATTAATCGTTATTATGATTATTACTTATTAATATTATTTGTGTTATTATTATTATTATCATTATTATTATAAAAATAAAACATAATAAATAAAAGCCCAAAAGATTGGTTAAAAGTAAATAATGAGAGTCCAAAAAATAATAAACAGTCCATTTACAAATCTAAAATAAATAGTAGACCCAAAAACAGCCCAAATACAAAGCCCTTAACCCTAATAAAAAACCCTAACACCAACCCCTTTTTTTATGCAGCCGCCACGATCTGAACCGTTAGATCTGGCTCACGATCTAACGGTCCAGATCAGCCAGAAGCCAAAACCCTAGCGAAGCTCTCCTTCAGCCCCGCGCCACACCGTCTGGAGCCGTTGGATCTGGGTACACTCAACGGCCCAGATCATTCCCGAGACGAAACCCTAGCAAGCCCTTTCTCAGACTCACGCCGGGCACATGCCGTCTGACCCTTCGCCTGCCTCCACCACGCCTCTGATCGATGTCCCTCCCGTTTCGGCAAAGAACGACATGCAATAGGGGAAAAGCAAAAAAAAAAACAGTCGTCAGAACCCAAAAACAGCAACAAAAAAAACAATAAAGCAAAGGCATTTAATCAAAGCAAAAAGGAGGACATCAGAGATCAGAGAGAAATGGATTTTTTTTAAAGCATTGCTTTTTACCGTTCGGTTATATAGAGAAAACCGAAGCAAAAGCAAAGAAGGGAGATCAATAGCAAAAAAACAGAGATATAAAAAAACCCATTGTAATCGAAAAATTTTCAGAGAAATAATACAAAAAAAAACCTTCTAAGGTATCCGTGTTCCCCTTTTTTATTTGCATGCAAACTGAAAAAATCCCAAAAAATAAAGGAGTTTTCTTTTTACCTTTCGCGAACATGTTTCCCCTTATGCTTCGACTCCCACCGGCGATAATCCTCGTTGGGGTGAGCCATCGGAGTTTCACGGAGATTTTCTTAGGGGTTTCGAACCAAGTTTTTTCGAAAAGGGGAGGGTTTCGGTTTAACGAGGTTTCCGATTGGGTCTCGAAAAGAGAAAAGGTTTTTTGCGGTTTTGTTCGTTTCAAAAGAAAAAAAGAGGGTTTTTTTAAAAGACTCCGGCGCCGGCAACGGCGACCGGAGTGGGTTGCGGCGCTAGAGAGAAACCAGAGGGTGGAAAGGCTTTTTTTTAGGGTTTCAAAAAACAAAATGGCAAAAGGGTTTTAAGTTTTTTTAGGGCCTTTTTATAGAGTTTTATTTTTTAAAACTGGTTTATTTCCCTAATGAGTCCCCCTGCGTTTTTGAGTTTTTTTTGAGGGCTTTCGCGTTTTAAAATCGCGCCCGCAGTCCCCGCATGTTTCCAAGTCTTTTTAATTTCGTCCTTGTCTTATTTTAATCATTTTTCGGATGGTAAAATTCCCTTTTTAGTCCCCATGGGTTTCCGCCCCGTTTTAATTGAGTCCAATTTCGCATTTTAATCAGCTTTTCTTAAATGGTTTTATTTCTGATTTGGTCCCTGTCCTTTCGCCTATGTTGTAATTTGGTCCCTGCCAGTTTCTATTTATTTATTTAATCATTTATTTTTTGGCATATCATTCTTGGTCATATTGTTGTCATGTATGCATTTTCGTCACTCATGCATCTTGCTTTTTATGTTTACATCGAATATATATATATTGCATGCTTATTTTTTAATGTCATTCGAGTATATGTTTTGCCATGTTATTTTTCTTTATATGTGGTATGTGATCATATGTTTTATGTTTAGCATTTAATTTTATGCATTTAATATAGCTTTGCCATATGTTGTGCATATATGTTCTTTAATGTGGCATGCCTAATTGCTTTAATGTTGTTTGAATATATTTATGTGGCATGCATCCTAATATGTCATGATAGGTTGCATCTCGAATTATAAAATGCAATGCGAGCGTCTTTTTATTCGGGAACGAACGAGGCCAGTACCAGTCGTAGTGGTGGTGGTTCGGACGTTCCTTCTCGAATATTAAGACCTTTAAAATTCACTAGCTCGTATAACCAAATTTTGATACGATCCATCACTTTAATTCGCAAAATTTAATATTAATTAAGCGGTAATGTTTTTGGTACCGATTTTCGGGCACGACGGGGGTGCTCATCCTTCCGCGCGTGTAACCGACTCCCGAACCCATTTTCAAAAGAAAAATCTCTGGTTTTATTTCGGTGTCCGGTCTACCATTTTAAATGGCCGGTGGCGACTCCTCCTTTTTTACAAATTCGACTAAAATTTTTCAAAAACCATTAAAACTCGGTTCTTCTAAGTGACACCGAGGTATTTTCTAAAAATTAGTCGCAACAGATGGCGACTCCACTGGGACAATTTTTTGTTTTCAAAAACAAAAAAGAGAGTCAAGCCAAAAAAAACTTTACCGCTCAATTAATATTAGAAGTTGCGAATTAAAGTGATTGAATCGATCGATATTTGTTTATAAGTGCGAGTTTATTTTAAACGCATTTAAAATTGGCATTTAAACCCGTTCGTTTAAGTGGGGGGAAAACGCTAGTGCTTTCGTGTGGATATTGTTCCTCCGTGTGGGCCTAGCAAGTACCTTCGGGGCTCGAGTACCCTATATCTTCGTGAGAATATCGTTTCTCCGTGCGGATATAGCGAAAGGGTCCCCTCGAATTGAACTCGGTTGAGAGGAGCCTATAATGGGTGATGACCGGGGGCCTTGCTACCCTTAGAAGGGGACAGCGAGGACAGTTCGAGTACCTCCTAGAACCAAAACTGCATTTAGAGAACTAGAAAGCCCACCCCTTTTAGAGCCATGCGGACAGCCTAGGTTCATTAGACGGGATAAATAGGGTTGCTTGCTTTCATGCTTGCCTCATTTCTTTTATCATGTTAATTGTATTTATCCGACACTAACGATCTTTTGTGATCTCTTGCATTTATTCTCGCATGCATTTCATGGCATAAAGGTGTTGAGTCAAGGTGGTTTTACCCGATCAAGGGCTATCATTATAGACGGGAGATTGATAGGAAAGATGTCGTCAATTAGCAAGTCCAACATCGGTCAAAGGTGAATTAGAAAGGTTAAGGGAGCAGCTTACCGAGCGTACACACAGTGTCAGATCTGGTGCCCACCATCGAAGAAGGCACAACCTTACTCCACCCCGAGGAAGTCAAGCAAGATCGGATCTACTCCGAACAACTAAAGTCACGAAACTACCCGACCAAGTGCAAAGAGGCAACCGAAAAGAGCGTGGCAACGGGAAAGAGCGTGACAACCGGAAAGGGCATGGATTAGGTCAAGAGATGGATTCAGCTTTGAGGAAATAGCTTGTTTTCCGGAACCTGATACCCACAGTTTTAGAGGGTCTTGAATTGCTAGAGAAGAAAGCAAGTCTGGCCCCAACATTTTTAGCCGAAGTTTCCATTTCCTTAAGCATGATTAGGGGCAAGAAGAGTAACCATAGGACTTTTGCTATGACTATCTTGTAAGAAGGAGCCTCTTTTACGTTCAAATGAAAGTTGACCTAAGGGGAATCACCTATATGACCAACACCTTTGACTTGCATACATTTGTAGCATTTGTTTCATCTATCATTTCAAAGCAGCATTAAAATTGTCAGCCATGCACCCATCTCATGAGCATGCATCTGTTGATTCGAGTCCATAATACATCCATCATTAAAACTTTCTTAAGGCCTTTCATCGCATCATTGCTAATTTGAGGAAAATGTTCACGTTAGAGAAAAGGAGAGAGAAAAAATGGACAAAAGAACAGTTTCTAGCCAGTACAGCTTCAGAAGCATGAATGACCTAGTGGTTAGGATGGATAAGCTCAAACAGCTTCAAGAACATTTGTTTCAGAAACAAAAGGAGATAATATTGTATACGAGGAAAATAGATCATTTACAAAAATCCAATTTCCATGATTGGTGAAAACTGATTGTACCCAGGGGAATGGTACAACTAGCCCGGGGCAAACGGCTACCGGTAAAGGCAATTCAAACCCATTGATCCCTGTACATTTGGGGAAAATGCAAGTCTCGATTCAAGAAAAGTGAATTGAAGACATTACATCACTTCATGAAAGAAGAAGCGATGTTTGGGCAAGTCCGAAAGAAATGTTGGCACAACGTGCTTAAATACGGTGAAGTTTAAGACAATGGATAATTCAAATGTCCATCGAAAATCCATTTTCACGAAGGGTCGAAGGGAGATAAACCCTTTGCAAAAATCCAATCCTCATTATTGGTGAAAACTGATTGTACCCAGGGGAATGGTACAACTAGCCCGGAGCAAACGGCTACCGGTAAAGGCAAGTCAAATCCGTTGATCCCTGTGCATTTGGGAAAAATGCAAAAGGAATAAGCTAAGCTGTAGTTTTTTTATCATAACGAAAGTTTCATTTTGTTATTTAGAAAAAATTTGGTATTCCTTAATTCTTTAAACATTTCATAAGTACTCTTGTTTTCCAATTACACATGTATATACTTTTTGAGATTAACTTTAATTCAATTTGAAAGAAAAAAGATTTTTTTCTAAAAGACCGAATGTTGTGAGGACGCTATAAAAATGAAAACCCTATGCTCTACTTAGGCCAAGGGAGGAATGACAATGAGTGTTCAGGAAATAATGGGCCACTCCCATTGAGTGAATTTTGCCTCTCGGGCATTGTTGTCTAAGGTTCTTGAATGAAGTGATAACTCTAAAACTTCTACCACCTGAAGACCAATATTGATATCCGTGTATGGGAGGACATTTGGCATTCCTTCAATTCCGTTCACTTAAACAGAAAATAAAAAATGTACCCATTGTTGTCCCCGTTTGAGCCTTTTGAACTTTTTCCTCAAAATGAACCCAAACCAAGGATCACCCCTACACCGGGGGCAAAGAAAAGATAGAAGTCTATGGACAAATAATTGACATTGGATTCTGATTAGGCTATGAAGATGAGGCCTTGAGGGGAAATAAAAGAGAATAGATACATTGAATACATTTTCAGTTTGAGCAGCAAAAACGTCAAAAGGAAATAGCGAAAGAAAAGTCGGTTCTCAAAGAGCTACCCAAATCAAGTCGAAAGAGTACCGACATAAAAGTTGAAGAAATCAAAAGCAAATCACTAAAGTGAAAAGTGCAATTTTGAAAAGAGAGAGAAGCGGATAAAGAAAAGGGACAAGAGGATTCCCTATCCAAATGAATCTCTGCTTAGATGAGCCTCGAAAGATTGTTCACCTTTGAGCAAAAGCTTCTAAGCCCAAAATTGGGGTGTTACACCACTACTGCTAACTCAATATCATGCGTGGAATAGTTACGCTCATGCACCTTCAACTGTCGCGATGCATAAGCTACTACCCTACCCTCTTGCATCAGCACACACCCCAAACCAACATAGGATGCGTCACTATACACCATAAACTCCTTTCTAGATTCAGGTTGAACCAAGATGGGAGCTTGCGTCAAAGCTTCCTTTAACTTCTCAAAAGCTTGTTGTCTCACTTCCGTCCACTCAAACTTAACATCCTTCTGCAACAACTTCGTCAAAGGAGCAGCAATCTTGGACAATCCATCTATAAACCTCCGGTAGTAACCCGCCAAACCAAGGAAACTACGAACTTCATGCACAGACCTAGGAGGCTTCCAATTCACCACAACCTCGATCTTTTATGGATCAACCCAAATTCCCTCGTCCGAAACCACATGACCAAGGAAAACAACCTCCTTCAACCAGAACTCACATTTACTCAGCTTAGCATAAAGCTGATTCTCTAGCAACACTTGAAAAACAATCATCAAATGTTCCTCGTGCTCCTCCTCTATACGAGAGTACACAAGGATGTCATCGATGAACACCACAAAAAACTTATCCAGGAACTCGTGAAACACCATGTTCATCATATCCATGAATGCAGCATGAGCATTCGTCAAACCAAAAGGCATCACCAGGAATTCATAATGCCCATACCTAGTCCGAAAAGTAGTTTTTGGCACATCCACATCTTTAACCTTCAATTGATAGTACCCAGACCTTAAATCAATCTTCGAGAACATAGTCGTTCCACGAAACTGATCGAAAAGATCATCAATCCTTGGCATGGGGTACTTATTCTTAATAGTCAACTTGTTTAGATGACGATGCACATTCTCATCGTGCCATCTTTTTTCTTTACAAACAGAACCGGTGCACCCCAAGGTGACACACTAGGCCGAATAAAGCCTCGGTCAAGCAACTCCTGAAGTTGCGTCTTCAGCTCCTTCAACTCTTTAGGTGTCATTCGATAGGGAGCGAGGGACACTGGAGTTGTGTTCTCATACAACTCAATTCCAAACTCAACCTCCCGACTAGGCGGCAAACCAGGTAGCTCCTCCGGAAACACCCCAGGGAATTCGCACACAGTCCTTGTATCCTGTACCCGGACATCCTTTGTACTAGGATTCATTACAAAAGCTAAATAAGCTTCGTATCCTTGACGCAACAACTGGCTCGCTTCAAGCGTCAAAACCACAATAGATAGGAACTTTACATTCTCTCCCACCACCACAACTTCATAATCATCAGCAAGTTTCAGCTCCATACCAAGGATTACATCAAATTCATAAAAGGGCAATTCTATAAGATCAACCAAAAACACATGTTCTTACACCATTAAGGGACATCTCCTATACAACTTCCTCGTTACAACTGTTTCACCAAAGGAACTAGTCACACGCACACCAACATCCAAAGACTCAACATGCAAACCAAGCATTTGAGCATGTCCGCGCAATATGTATGAATGTGTACACCCAAAATCAATCAGAGAAAGTAATGACAAAGACTGCAAAGTAAAGGTACCTGCGATCACGTTAGTGTCATTCCTCCCTTCGCGATGGGCATACACTATGGCCAGACCACCACCTTCGGGCTAACAGCTATCACATGTTCTACATTCCTCGCACCATCATCTTTACGTTGAAAATTGCCTCGGCCGTGCCCACGGCCCCTCTGTGGCTCAGCTGCTCTCACCAGAGCATGTCTCTCTCTCATCAGCTGAGGAAAATCCCGTTTCATGTGCCCACAAGAACCACAATTCCAGCATGTACCAATGTTACCCCAACACTCTCACGTGTGCCTCCTATCGCACCGATTACACTCAGGTGTACGAATAAAAGCATTAGGTCCCTGGGTTGAATACTCCACGTCTAGAATCCACATGAGACCTTCGATCCTTAGGCCTCTTAAAATGATCCCTTCGAGCATCCTTATCCGCAGCTCGCTTCCCTGAGCTAGATCCTCCTGCTCGACTCGCCGGACCAAGGTTCAACTCAATGTCCTTAGCTCGAGTGACCAGAACATCAAAATCAGTGTAATCTGATGCAAGCATGTATGTCTTCACATCAGCCACCAGACCATATCTGAAATGCTCACATCTCTCCCGATCATTGGGGATCAAATCAGGTGTATATTGACTAACGCGTACAAACTGAACCTCATATTCAGCCACCGACATGCCCCCTTGAACTAGGGACATAAATTCCCTCTTTTTCTCGTCCAGATAACGGACACCAGATACTTCTTCTTGAACGCGTTCAGAAAGAACGTCCAAGTCACCTCAGCATCTTCCAATCCAGCTATAGTGGTTGTCCACCACGTATAGGCATCACCATGCAACAGGGATACAATGCACCCTAACTTCTGGACATCAGTACAGTTCATTTGCCCAAGGATCCTCTTGGTGCTCTCCAACCAAGACTCGGAACTCTTTGCGGTCAGCCCTCTAAACTCAGTCCCACCCAGACTACGAAGTCGCTCCAACGACGAACTCACACCAGCACCAGTCTGAGGTGCAGCCACATGAGCACCAGCTACTGCTGCCTGAAAGGCTCTGGCAATAGCCTAAATCAACACTGTCATATCAGGAGCAACTTGCCCACTTGCTCCCTCGAGTTCAGCAACCCCTACTCCAGCCCCAGCAGCACCAACACCCGCTCCACCACCACCGGGTGGTCCACCAGAAGAAGGAGGCGGTAGATTCTCAACACGCTCTTCCATCTCATTCTCAGTATTAATTCTAAGCTCTCTACGTGGCCCCATTCAAAACAATGCAACTAGCAAAATGCAATAAAACTCAGTTAGTCAATATAAGACAAGAAAATCTAAGGTGCTCAAGTTCATTTTTCAAAACAATTTCTTCCAATAGTAATGATATGGCAATGAGTTCCCCATCTATACCCCAAACATAGCATAACAACACAATTCCATCTCAAACAATCAACTTGCATGCATTTCATCTCAATAAAACTCAAACATTGCACAATTACAGAACATGCTTTCACATAATTCATAACTACTCGCATTTACACTTACCAACCACTAACCAATGCCCCAATTATTCGTAAACATGGCTCTGATACCAACAAATGTAACCCACTTAGCCCGGTCTAGACAGTTGACCCGAACCGAGGTGATTACACGGGGAAAACCAAAGCCAACTCGTTAAAGCCGACTCTGATTGACGACCCTTTTTATCTTTTCTAGATGTAAATTAAATCCTATGTGATCACCAAAGAGCATAGGAAGAAACGGCACAACGATCGGAATTCGATTAAGGGTTTAATTACACAAATTGGACATTTAAGGACCAAAATGTAATTTCTGCAAATTACAAGGACTTCTCTGATTTTTAAGTTACCATTACTCAATTAGTCACATTTCATGCTTCTCTGTAAATTTTCATCCCAATCTGACCAACCAAACACATCCATTTGCACGCATAAAAATAAGGGACTAAAATGCAACATTTCAAAGCTTTAAAAGATGCCATTAACTGAAATTAACGATCGTGTATCGGTACGCCTAGGGACCGTATCGATACGTGGGAAGGTGGTGACTAAACTTGCAGAAAAGGTATCGGTACGCACTCCCGCGTATCGATACGCCCTTCAAACTTGGCCTACCCGTATCGAAACACTTCTCATCCGTACTAATACCCCTGTGCAAAAAGGCACAAGTTTGGCTAATGTGTATCGATATGCAAGCCCGAGTATCGATACGCATACTAGAAATGTCCCACAAACAGCCCCAAATTCAAGTCAAACATCAACAAATCATCACCAAATCATATGGATATGATTATGGCAACTACTCCAACATATAAGCATGCAATTCTAAGCACATGGTAAACATTGGATAAATTATCACAAGCATAACAAGGCATACAATAGAGCATGCTTAGACCACAAACCATTAGCATACTAAAAAGCGAGATAAAGCATCAAAACCAATATAAAGGCCTTCTACAAACCAAATAAACCACATAAAACTTGCATCAACATCAGGTAGTCCAAAACACATCTCCCAAAACAAACCATTGAATCCCATTGTCGTATATCATTACTAAAGTGAAAGTATAACATCATACTCGAGCTTAACAATCCTTGAATTCCTCAAAGTCTCCTTGCTGCCCAAAATGTATCAATTATCTACAATGTTGGTAAAAGAGAGCGTAAGCACAATAGCTTAGTGAGACATGCTCTAGAAACACCAACACAACAATGAAAGCATTAAAACTCTATCTTGAAACCCATTTCTAAAACCAAGCTATTTCTATCTCATGCTTGAAAACCATTTCAAAGCAAAGCACCATTTGAAAATCACATGTACCATCTATCTATCTATCTCATGCATTCAACCAATGCAAAACTCATGGAAAAGCCACACATGCTTGATATTCAAAAGCATTTCATAATCTCAAAATCTCATATGCATTTCTCATAGCATAAAATCATTTCAACATTGGTACATGTGAATTGAAGTTCATTCTCATATATTGGCATTTCATATTCTATCTTTACTCGGATATGCGGATAGCTTGACTCGATGCCAAGTCCTACCCAGGTGGGATCTCGCCACCGGACTCTCATGGCAGTATCTATCTTCGCCACAAAGCTTGGGTGTTTCACCAAGACCTACTACCCCCATTGCCCGACTCCAGAGAGCACGTATGAATTTTAATTTATAGTGCACTTTACATCCTATTGGTAGACCAATTATATCCGGTAATCATCTCATCATTTATGCCAATATGTTTCATTAAAATCATCATCTCACCTACTATTTTGATGCAACATTTCTAAACCAATCTCATCCTATTTCAAAACCACAATTCATGCATAGCATTTGATAAAAATATCAAAACTCTTTGCAATGTTATTCTATCACATGGGATCAATATGAAACATCATTTCATGTCATAAATCATGCATAAAATAGTAGGATTTTGTCCATCTCAAATCAAGAACATGTCAAAAGCATTTAGGGGCATCGTCCACATTTCGAGAGAAAATCTAAACATACTTACTTCCGGACTTAGGATGGTGTTTCAAACCAATCCTAAATCCCCAAAACTTGTTTCATTGTCCCTCAAGGACTTCTAAAACCATTTGCACTCACCGATAATGTTTCGCTTGCTTGCCGAAACAATTTCTAGGCTTTTGGCACTTCCGGATCAACACCAAACGCGTCCGATGAAGTTTCCCATGTTCATTACACATAAGAGCAGATGATTAATGCATCATCATGATTTAAAATCGCCAGCCACTCATTCTAACTCGCTGCTCTACTCAAAACTAGCATTTTGGCTATCTGAAATAACCGAAATCACTTCCAAACTTTCTCAAATCGAAGCCCATCCAAGATCTATCAATTCTAACCTTTTTCTAAACCTCAATCAACATCAAAAATCAACATAAACATGACCTTATACCTCTAGCAACAACAGACCATCAAGAACACCTCAAAATCACAAATCTAGCATCTAAAACTTAGGAACACAAACCTATTCGGGATTCATTTTTTAAAACCTCATTCTCAACATCAAATAACATCCAAAATATGTTAGAAATCAACCTCAAATCAGAGCTTATCATTGAAATACGAAAATCACCAAGATCTCATCAAGAATCTTGAATTTAACAACTATTTCATGTTTATAACATTAAAACAACTCAAAAACCATTAACAAAGGATCGATAACTTGGGAATTTTAGTAAAGAACTGATCATTAGAGGAGAAGAACGAAGCTTACCTCTAATGGTTGATCTCTCCTTAATTTGGGAAAGTTTCCTTGAAAATCCAAAGCAAAATCAAAAGGATTTGATGAAACAAAGATAAGAAATCTTTTGAAAGATGAAATCTCAGCAAACAAGATGAAAATCAGAGGTTCTTTGATGAGAGAAAAGTGGTTGGCTGATTGGAAGTTGAGAGAAAATGAAAAGAGAAAATCTATCGTAATGTTGGTTATGAAAAGTCAACCTTTGATTTACTTTTTAATTTCCTTTTATTCCTTTATTAAAATCATTATTAAAAGCTCCCAAATTAAAGAGAAATTTGATGAAAAACAAATGGTAAAATTAGCTCATTAAAGATTCAAAGTTCCAATCCTTTACAAAACAGTCACTAGTCAACTTTTGCAAAAACTGCATTTTGGTCATTATATCAAAATGAAATATTTCTAAAGCCCATTTTGTAAAATTGTTTTTACCATAATTATTTATATAATAAATTAGGATTTTTAGATATTTTTCCATATTTTTGAAACATCCCAAACTAGGTTTTCCCTAAACCAACTTCAAGGGTTCGAACCGTTCCCGATCGGCCCGATTCAACATCTAAAACATCTAGGCCCAAAACCATGGCGTTTCATCTGTTATCAAGACCTTCAACTTATAGTCACTTTGAGTTTCAGCAAATTTATTGAATTCTTTGAATGTTGACAACACACTCAGCTTAGACTTCAAGAAATACACCCAGCACATCCTTGTCAAATCATCAATAAACAACTGGAAATACTTGTTTCCATTCATAGAAGAAGTCTTTATGGGACCTCAAAAATCAGAGTGAATCGGCTCTAATTTGATATTAGCTCTCTTCACACCATCAAGTGAAAATGGAAACCTAGATGACTTTCCAAGTTGACAACTATCACATTTATCATCAGAAATATTCAGCTTAGGCATATCTGTCACAAAATCATTTGACTGCATATACTTCAAAGTTCTACGGTTAAAATGACCCATTTTCTTTTGCCAAAGAGAACTAACATCGTCCTTTGCAAAGTACACATGTTCACAAACAACATCAAGCTTCAAATATAAGCTATTGTTTTTCATTTTCAGCTCGACAAACTTAGAACCACAAACATTAAACATGCAGCAAACATCACCCTTAAACTGAACACTAAAGCCATTTTTAACCATTTGAAGAATACTCACTAGACTTTGATCTAAATCAGGAATAAAAAGAACATTGTAGACAGTCCTTTTACCTTGTAGAGTATTCACTGAAATCAAGCCCTTTTCCTTGAACCTGGATTGTAACACCATTTCCCACCTTCACACTTGTTTTAAAGGACTCATCAAGTGAGTTGAAGTATGCAATCAACAATGTCATATGACTGGTACACCCACTATCAACAAGCCAAGCAGAGTTATGAGATGGTTCATCAACATGAGGAACCATGAACAAATGCTCATCCTGCTCTTGGTTCTCTTCACTTGCATTCGCTTGTTGTTGAGGTTGCTTCTTTGCTTGCTTCTTTTTAGTCTAGCAAAACTTATCAATATGTCCAGGCTTACAACAAAAGGTACACTAAAATTTGGACATGCCTTTGTCCTTGAATCGACAATCTTTTTCAACATGATTTGTCTTCTTACAAATAAGACATGGCGGAAACTTTCCATTCGGACCACTAGCAGAAGAAAGAAAAGCTATGCTCTTGTTTTAGCTTTCAGCTTTCTTTACGGAGTTGTTGAACTTTACTCCTTTATGAGAAGCAAGAAAGGCACCTTTACTTGCCTCAAGAGCTCTCATAGAAACCCTTTGTTCTTGTTCTTCTAACTTGCTAACAAAATTACCAATGATTAGGCTCGTCATATCACAAGATTTCTCAATAGCTAAAATTTTTGCTTTAAATCTTTGAGGAACACTAATCATGACTTTTTCAACCACATTTCCATTTGGTAAGTCTTCACCATAAAGTCGAATTTGATTCACAATAGCCATCATCATGTTTGAGAAATCTTTAATCAACTCATCCCCCTTCATTTGCAGCATAGCAAACTCTCTTTTAAGAGTTAAAAGCTTTATTTTCTTCACTCTATCACCTCCCTCGTGTATTTCTTTGAGTTTATCCCAAACACCCAGAGTGAATGCTAGTAAAAATGTCATCTACTAACCGGAGTGAATGCATGTTAAAGCTTTATCCTTCTTCAACATTTCTTCATCGTAAGCTTTGAGCTGAGCAAGAGTGGGATTCGCTCTCAATGCTGGTGGTTCTTCCTCAATTTCAACAACCTTCCATAAGCCAAGAGATCTCAAATAGACTTTCATCTTTACTTCCCAAACATGATAATGAGTTTCTATGAAAATAGGAACACATGTTGAAGGAACATTTGAAGAAGCCATTTAAAAAACACTCCAAGAAACTCTCAAGCTCTCAGACTCACAGTGTTTAACTCACACAAGAAATAGAAATGGAACCTCACAACCCTCAAGAAGAAGCTCTGATACCACTGTTGGTGTATGTGGAAAAACAAGAAAAACAGTGTTAACCAGAAAACCAGTTTCGACCAAAAAACTGGTTACAGTTATGAGAAAACCAATTACAGTTATGCAGAAAACCAGTTTTTGAATATGAGCTGCAAAAAATAATGATTTTAGAGAAAAGATAAAATATGAAAAGGTTGCAGCAAGCTCACACACCTTTTTGCTTCATTACATTTCACTTAAAAGGATTACAAAAAGCAAAATTGACAGTTGTCTACTTACTAAAGTAAATAGACAAATAAAAGCCTAGACAGTAGCTATTAATTATCAAAACTACTGACACACACAAAGTAAATACCAGTTTCCAATATCAGACTCAATACATCAACAACACCATGGTGAGGAGCGTTCGACAAAAAATCATAAGAACCAAGAAATTGGTGAAATTTTGTTCAATGCCATTTAACCAATGGTTTATGATGAATCTGGTGGGCAAGGACAGCTACGCTATTGAAGGAAGATGTTGGTCGACTTGGTTTGTAGTTATATGTTGGCAATTTTGGAAACGTTGATGTTGTCTCTTATTGGATAAGGCCTTTGTAGAGCGAGGTGATTTTCTGTAACCCCCTCGTCCCGGTCTGGGCGACTAACCGATCCGAGTGGGCTACACGGGGATAACCGAGGCGAAACTCGTTAAGGCTCCACTTTAGTTAACAACCCGGGAAAAACTTTTCATTTATTATTATCTTGTCTAGATGCATTAATATGTCCTATGTGAAACAACAACAGCGGAAGCAACGAACGAGGTAAACAACCAAACAGCCAACCAAAAACAGCACATTTTAACTTAAACTGCAGGCCGTATCGAAAAGCCCAGAGGGTGTATCGATACGCCTTGACTAGGTCAACTGGCCGAAGTCAACACAAGGAGACCGTATCAAAACACTGGTGGACCGTATCGATACGCCCTCAGCGGTCAACTTCTCGTGGTCAATGCTACGAAGACCGTTCTGAAACGCCTAGGACCGTTTCGATACCCTCAATTTCTCACCAAAATCTCAGATTTCAAGTAGCAAAATTGTATCGAAACACCCATCCCGCGTATCGAAACGCCTGGCCTGAAACAAGGGGACCGTGTCGAAACGGGACCAACCGTTTCGATAGGCCTGCTGCGAGCAGACAGGTTTTAGCTAGTTTATGGCACAAGGCTGCCTCAAACACCAACTAAGACCTCCAACAACCAACATGCATAACTCTAGATGCAAGGCACCCTATAACAACCATTCTTAACACACAACATACTTAAAAGGCCATACATTAAAAGGATCATCAAATTCAACAAAAGATTCATACACTTAAGCATTCATGAAAAAGGCACAAGGCCAACATACAAGGCATAACCAAGCCTTAAACAAAACATCCACATATCAAGGAGTCAAAACATGATCCTAACACATAACAACAACATAAATCCAAAACTCAAATCTCATTGCTTGTCTATTACATCCAAAACTTAAATAGTTCATACTTGAGGATAGCAAAAGCTCAACTAGCACACTTGGAAGCCCTCTCCTTGCACAAGCAACCCACGAACTACGGATCTGCATTGTCGAACAAAAGAGAGCGTAAGCATAAATCTTAGTGAGGGTAAGCTCATAAAACAAACCTAGACAAGGCAGGGTCCAAGCAGGAGCACACAACCAAGGTAGAATGCATGATCTTACCTTCGAACCACATGAGTCAAATAAGAATGATGCATGAACACAATATCAATATCATGTCATGATCAACAAGTCCATAAACACAACATATGGAAACACATACATCAATGTATTAACAAACACATTCCACAATCCGTATTGGCACCTAGCTATGACCCGAATACACGGATAACCGTTGGAACTCACATCCAACAATATAACCATTACCTTACGGTGGGATTACACTCATCAACATTTCACGCGGAGGGGATTCCACTCATTCTCACGCCCTGTCGATGGGATTCCACTCGTCACTGACTAACATGTATATAAGAAGATTTCCGAGTGAACCCGTACTCCATCTTGATTACTACCATCACCAAGACCACGCGCGCATTTTGACTCTCGTGTGCACACTAAACATCCTAATGATCGATCATTGTACCCAAGCATACTAGTGCCAATACTAACACAATTCATAACCTTTCACAACACCATTCCATATCAACTTTCGTGCTTAGCACGTACTCACCATAATTTACAATCATGCACAAACCACATTTCTTCAACTACGTGCATATAACAATGTATCAACACCATGCCTCAACACACATACATAACACAATATACATAACCACCATAATCACAATTAAACATGAGGCATACTCAACATTTAAAGTTCAACCAAAGTCTCTAACTAAAGCTTGGGATTAGACTACCAATCTAATCCCAACTCTAGGTGGGTCTACCAAGCCCAACCTAGTCCACATGCTTGAACCAACCTTTGAAAATCAATTTTAAACCATGTTGAAATCATTAACCACTCACCAACTATTCCAAGCTCAACCACTCTAGTCGATCAAGCTCTCAAAGGTTCCGGATTTGATCCCGAGGCTTCACCAACACAAATCCTTGCTTCTAAACATCTCAACGCAATTAAAACAACTACAAATCAGTCCACAAATCACTATAGCAAACCCTGAACATAAACCAAGCACAAATTGTATGTTTTCAGCTAAAGACAACCCCAAAATCTTTATTCCCGAGCAGCCCTAAAGCACAGCCAAAAACCATTGATTTCAACTCTTATAGCACTCCCAAAAGCTTCCAAAACAACCCTTAAACATAGCCTAACCATCAGCCAACAAATTCCCACATCAAACACCCCCAAAACTCAACCTTTGAACTCTCTAAAACCTCCCTAAAACCCAATTTCGGGAATCAACATAAAACCAAGTAAAAATCGAGTATGTTGGACCTTTTAAATAGCAAATAACTTGTATAACATCAATAAATCAAAAATTTAAGTTAAAGTTGATAAAGATGACATTTTTAATCTAAAACCCTAAAACCTCAAAATGTAAAAACCATGAGCTTTTATGAAAGTAAAGGTATGAGCTTGTAGAGGAAAGAGAGGACAAGTCAAAAATGGGTTTACCTTTGAAAAATCTCCAACAACAAGCAAGAAGGGTGATGGAACAGTGAACACAATGGGGAAGGGGTTTTTTTCGTGGAAGTGAAAGAGAAGGGGGAAGAAGATGAGTTAAATGGGTATTTTTATTGTTTGTTTAAAATTAAAAGGCCAAAGACCATTATACCCTTAATGAAATAAAACATCTACAAAAGAGGGATATCCATGGCTATTTGGGCTTGTTATGAAGTAAGTCCAACATAATTTATTTGTTTTGAAACTCGAGGCCCAAAATATTATTTTATTATTAAATTCAACTGACCCCCAAACCCGAGTGTTACAACTCTCCCCCACTTAAGGAATTTCGTCCCCGAAATTACCTGACGGAAACAAGTACGGAAACTGCTCAAGCATATCTGCTTTCCTCTCCCACGTGGCCTCTTCCACACCTCTATGTCGCCACAACACCTTGACCAACTCTATGGTCTTGCCACGCAATACCTTACTATCAGAAGCAAGTATCTCAATTGGTTCTTCATTGTAAGACAAATCCGGATTCAACTCTATCTCATCAACTGGCATAACATGAGACGGATCTGATCTATATCTCCTAAGCATCGACACATGAAAAACATCATGGATCTTCTCTAAATCTGAAGGCAATCTCAAACGGTAAGCTACTGGCCCAATCCGCTCAACTATCTCATACAGACCAATAAACCTCGGACTCAACTTGCCTTTCCGGCCAAATCGCATTACCTTCTTCCATGGAGGTACTTTCAGAAACACTTTCTCACCCACTGAAAATTCAATCTCTTCTCTCTTCAAATCTGCGTAAGATTTCTGACGATCGGAAGCTGCTTTCAAACGGTCAGAAATCAACTTCACTTTTTCAGTAGTCCCCTTAAGCAAATCTGGCATAGGTAACAATTTCTGACTCGTTTCGTCCCAACAGATCGGAGTCCTACATCGCCTACCATACAATGCCTCATAAGGAGCCATCTGTATACTAGCCTGGTAATTGTTGTTGTAAGCAAACTCGACCAAGGGTAAATGCTTCTCCCAACAACCCTGGAAGTCAATCACACAACAACGGAGCATATCCTCTAAAATATGTATCACTCGCTCTGACTGTCCATCTGACTGTGGATGATAAGAAGTACTGAAATGCAAACGGCTACCTAGGGCACTATGCAAACAACTCCAGAACTTCACTGTGAATCTCGGATCCATGTCTGATACGATAGACTTCGGAACTCCATGAAGTCTCACAATCTCGCGAATATACAAGTTCGCCAACTTGTCTAAAGAATCTGTAGTGTTCAATGCTAAAAAGTGGGCACACTTAGTGAATCTCTCAACTATCACCCAAACAGAATTCTTCTTCGAATGAGACAACGGCAACCTTGACACAAAGTCTATAGTGATTCTCTCCCATTTCCATTCCGGAATCTTCAATGGCTGTAACAAACCTGAAGGAACCTGATGTTCTGCCTTCACTCTCTGACAAACCATGCAACGGCTCACATACTCGGATACATCCTTCTTCAAACCAACCCAGAAATAATCATTCTTCAAATCTCGGTACATCTTAGTACTTCCCGGATGCATAGAAAAAGGACTCGAATGTGCTTCGCTCAGAATCAGACGTCTCAACTCAACATCTTCAGGTACTACAACTCTGTCTCTGAAACACAACACATTCTCACCACTGAAACTGTACTCGGTCGGTCTACCTTCGGCAATGTCCTGAACATGAGAAACTAAAGATACATCTTGCAATTGTTTCTCTCTGATCATATGAATCAAAGAAGGCTTCACTTGCAACTCGGCAATCAAACCACCATCATCTAACACACTCAGTCTAGCAAACATAGCTCGCAACTCAACTGCAACTTTTCTGCTCAACGCATCAGCTACTACATTTGCCTTACCCGGATGGTACTCAATGGTCAAATCATAGTCTTTCAAACGTTCAAGCCATCTTCTTTGTCTCAAGTTCAACTCTCTCTGAGTCATCAAATACTTCAAGCTCATGTGGTCAGTGTAAACTGTGCACTTCTCACCATACAAGTAATGACGCCAAATCTTCAACACAAACACAACAGCGACTAACTTAATGTCATGCGTAGGGTAGTTCTTCTCGTGCACCTTCAACTGTCTCGAAGCATAAGCAACAACTCTCCTTTCTTGCATCAAAACACAACCTAAACCTACGTAGGAAGCATCACTATAGATCACGAACTCTTTCCTTGAAACTGGCTGTACTAACACTAGAGCATTCGTCAAAGCTTCTTTCAACTTCTCAAAGGCCTTCTGTCTCGCAACTGACCACTCAAACTTAACTCCTTTTTGCAACAATTTAGTCAACGGAGCAGCTACTCTAGAGAAACCATCAACGAACCTCCTATAATAACCAGCTAATCCTAGGAAACTCCTAATCTCTGTCACAGACTTAGGTTGTTTCCACTCAACAATAGCTTCAATCTTCGTCAGATCAACATGGATACCTTCAGCTGATACCACATGGCCAAGAAACACAACCTCTCGAATCCAGAACTCACATTTGCTCAACTTAGCATACAACTGATTGCTCATCAACCTCTACAAAACAAGTCTCAAGTGCTCATCATGCTCTTCTTCTGATTTCGAGTACACAAGGATGTCATCTATGAAAACAACTACAAATCGGTCTAGATAGTCTCGAAAAACTATGTTCATCATATCCATGAAAGTTGCTGGTGCATTCTTGAGCCCAAACGGCGTCACAAGGAACTCATAATGACCATATCTAGTCCTAAAAGCTGTCTTCGGAACATCACATTCTTTTACCTTCAACTGATAGTACCCTGATCTCAAATCTATCTTCGAAAACACTGAGGCACCCCTCAACTGATCAAACAAGTCATCTATACGAGGCAACGGATACTTGTTCTTCACTGTCAACTGGTTCAACTGCCTATAGTCAATACACATTCTCATACTGCCATCTTTCTTCTTCACAAACAACACGGGAGCACCCCAAGCCGAACTACTAGGCCTAATAAAACCACGGTCTAACAACTCCTGAAGCTGACTTTTCAAATCTTTCAACTCTTTCGGAGCCATACGATACGGAGCAATATAAACTGGAGTAGAACCTGAAACAGTCTCAATCACAAACTCTACATCTCTGTCAGGAGACAAACCCGATAACTCTTCTGGAAACACATCCGGAAAATCACAAACTGTTCTGATATCTTTCGGTCTAACCTCACTCATATTCAGATTCATCACATATGCTAAGTAAGCCCTACAACCGGAATCCATCAACCTATGAGCCTCTAAAGCTGACACAACATTTGACAAGAACTTAACGTTCTCGCCTACTACCACTACCTCGTAGTCATTGGAAAGCTTCAACGAAATTCTTTTCGTCTCAAAATCTACACTAGCTTTGTGCTCAACCAACCAATCCATACCCAAGATAATATCAAAACAATAGAACGGAAGCTCCATCATATCAACCGGAAACACATGACCCTGAATCTTCAGCGGACACCTCCTATACATCCGTCTAACTACAACTGTCTCACCAAAGGAACTAGTCACATGCATCCCTACATCTAGAATCTCAACAGGTATGTCTAACCTCTTTGCATGCTCACTCAAAATGTAAGAATGCGTAGAACTTGAATCAACTAAGGAAAGCAAAGACATGGGCTATAACTCAAAATTACCTGCTATCACATCTGTGTCATTCCCTGTCTCTCTATGTGCGTAGACTCTAGCTGGTCCACCGGCCTCTGGCTGAACTGCCACAACATGAGCAAGATTCCTCGGTGCCTCTATCCTAGGTGCATCAGCCCTCGACTGGAAGTAACCACGACCGCGCCCATGGCCTCTATGATAGTCAATCGCTCTCGCAAGAGCCTGTGCCTGAACCGGTGCATGTGCCGCCTGATGCAAACACTCTCTCCTGAAGTGGTCTCTCGATCCATAGTTCCAGCAAGCATGATAGTTCCCCCAGCACTCTCCTGAATGTTGTCTCCCACAACGGGCACACTCGGGCAAACGCCCTCCAGCTCTATGGCCCTGATGGCCTCTACCGTGGTGGCCACCGCCACGCCTATGGTCAAACTGATGTCAACCGCCCCGATGCCTCTTGGCATCACCACGGTCAAAGTTGTTGTGTCTCTTCCCTGAACTGGATCCTCCCGAACGCTTGGTCATCCCCAAGCTATGCTCGATGTCCTTAGCCCTAGCGACCAAGACATCAAAATCAGAATAATCAGTAGCCAAGGTGTACCTCTTGACTTCCTCATGAAGTCCATACCTGAACCGATCACAATGGTCCCTCTTAGTAGGAACCAACTCCGGAGCATACTGACTCAAACGGACAAAGCGGATCTCATAATCTGTCACTGATGCATCTCCCTGAACAAGAACCATGAACTCTCGCTTCTTCTCATCCAGATATCTTGGGCCCAAATACCTCTTTCTAAAAGCAGTCTCAAAGAAATTCCAACTGATCTCAGCCTCAGGCACGCCGGTAGTAATGGTGACCTACCAGCTGTAGGCATCACCCTAAAGCAATGGAACTACACAGCCCAACTTACGAGCCCCAACACATACCATCTGAGCTAAAATACGGATTGTCTTCTCTAGCCACAACTCTGACCTCTCAGGCGTAGATCCTCTGAACTCATCAGCTCCTAGGCTACGGAGCCTCTCTAACGGTAAGCTAGCATCATCACCTCTTGGCTGAGCTGCAGCCTGAGCTCCGGCAACTGCAGCCTGAAACGCTCCCGCTATAGCTTGAACTAGCGGAGCCATATCTATCCCCGCAGGACCTTGGCCACCCTGGCCAACCTGAGGTCCCGCTCCCTCAGCTCCAGCCTCGCCTCCCACTTCAGACTGAGGAGGTGGTGGTGGAGGAGGAGCTTCGACTCCAACAACAAGCTCTCCCACAAGAGCCTCTACTCCAGCCACCGACTCATTAACAGGAGCCGCAACACGAGGTTCCTGACAAACCAACCTCGGTCTACATCTAGGCCTCAACATACGCGCTCACAGATAACAACTACAACAACAACACACGAAACTTGGGTTAGCAAGGGCAAGGGTCCAAGTGGCTCAAGTATGTTCCCTCACTTAAAAATCCTTTTTCCGATGTAATAGAAGCAATGGGACTCTACTCAACATGCTTCAAACAACATACATACACAATCAAACAAGCAAACATCAAGGCATACTTGATAGACAAGCAAACATACTTACATGGCAAGCAAACATCATGCAATTGCAATACAAGAATTTAACTTACCTCACTTACCTGCCCGAGGTCTCGGAAACCTCAGGCTCTGATACCAACAAGTGTAACCCCCTCGTCCCGGTCCGAGCGACTGACCGGTCCGAGTGGGCTACACAGAGATAACCGAGGTGAAACCCGTTAAGGCTCCACTTCGGTTAACAACCCAGGAAAAACTTTTCATTTATTATTATCTTTTCTAGATACATTAGTATGTCCTATGTGAAACAACAATAGCGGAAGCAATGAACGAGGCGAACAACCAAACAGCCAACCAAAAACAGCCCATTTTAACTTAAACTGCAGGCCGTATCGAAACGCCTAGAGGGTGTATCGATACGCCTTGACTAGGTCAACTGGTCGAAGTCAACACGAGGAGACCGTATCGAAACGCTGGTGGACCGTATCGATACGCCCTCAATGGTCAACTTCACGTGGTCAACGCTACGAAGACCGTTCTGAAATGCCTATGACCGTTTCGATACCCTCAATTTCTCGTCAAAATCTCAGATTTCCAGTAGCAAAATTGTATCGAAACGCCCCTCCCGCGTATCGAAACGCCTGTCCTAAAACAAGGGGACCGTATCGAAACAGGACCAACCGTTTCGATACGCCTTCTGCGAGCAGACAGGTTTTAGCTGGTTAATGGCACAAGGCTGCCTCAAAACACCAACTAAGACCTCTCACAACCAACATGCATAACTCTTGATGCAAGGCAGCCTATAACAAGCATGCTTAACACACAACATACTTAAAAGGCCATACATTAAAAGGATCATCAAATTCAACAAAAGATTCATACATAGCATTTAAAGGATTTCAAGCTTTAGACAAAAACATACACTTAAGCATTCATGAAAAGGGCATAAGGCCAACATACAAGGCATAAGCAAGCCTTAAACAAAACATCCACATATCAAGGAGTCTAAACATGCTCCTAACACATAACAACAACTTAAATCCAAAACTCAAATCTCATTGCTTGTCTATTACATCCATAACTTAAATAGTTCATACTTGAGGATAGCAAAAGCTCAACTAGCACACTTGGAGGCCCTCTCCTTGCACAAGCAACCCACGAACTACGGATCTGCATTGTCGAACAAAAGAGAGCGTAAGCATAAAGCTTAGTGAGGGTAAGCTCATAAAATAAACCTCGACAATGCAGGGTCCAAGCAGGAGCACACAACCAAGGTAGAATGCATGATCTTACCTTCGAACCACATGAGTCAAATAAGAATGATGCATGAACACAATATCAATATCATGCCATGCTCAACAAGTCCATAAACACAACATATGGAAACACATACAGTAATGTATTAACAAACACATTCCACATTCCACAATCCGTATTGGCACCTAGCTATGACCTGAATACACAGATAACTGTTGGAACTCACATCCAACAACATAACCATTACCTTACGATGGGATTACACTCATCACCGTTTCACGCGGGGGGGGATTCCACTCATCCTCACGCCCCGTCGATGGGATTCCAGTCATCACCGACTAACATGTATATAAGAAGATTTTCGGGCGAACCCGTACTCCATCTTGATGACTACCATCACCAAGACCACGCGCGCATTTTGACTCTCGTGTGCACACTAAACATCCTAATGATCGATCATTTACCCAAGCATACTAGTGTCAATACTAACACAATTCATAACCTTTCACAACACCATTCCATATCAACTTCCGTGCTTAGCACGTACTCACCATGATTTACCATCATGCACAAACCACATTTCCACAAGTACATGCATATAACAATGCATCAACACCATGCCTCAACACACATGCATAACACAATATACATAACCACCATAATCACAATTAAACATGAGGCATACTCAACATTTAAAGTTCAACCAAAGTTTCTAACTAAAGCTTGGGATTAGACTACCAATCTAATCCCAACTCTAGGTGGGTCTACCAAGCCCAATAGTCCACATGCTTGAACCAACCTTTGAAAATCAATTTTAAACCATGTTGAAATCATTAACCATTCACCAATTATTCCAAGCTCAACCACTCTAGCCGATCAAGCTCCCAACGATTTCGGATTTGATCCCGAGGCTTCACCAACACAAATCCTTGCTTCTAAACATCTCAACACAATCAAAACAACTACAAATCAGTCCACAAATCACTGTAGCAAACCCGGAACATAAACCAAGCACAAATCATATAATTTCAAGTTAAAGACAACTCCAAAATCCTCATTCCCGAGCAGCCCTAAAGCACAGCCAAAAATCATTGATTTCAACTCTTATAACACTCCCAAAGCTTCCAAAACAAACTTTAAACATAGTCTAACCATCAGCCAACAAATTCCCACATCAAACACCCCCAAAACTCAACCTTTGAACTCTCTAAAACCTCCCTAAAACCCAATTCCAGGAATCAACATAAATCCAAGTAAAAATCGAGTATGTTGGACCTTTTAGATATCAAATAACTTGTATAACATCAATAAATCAAAATCTTAAGTTAAAGTTGATAAAGATGACATTTTTAATCTAAAACCCCAAAACCTCAAAATGTAAAAACCATGAGCTTTTATGAAAATAAAGGTATGAGCTTGTAGAGGAAAGAGAGGACAAGTCAAAAATGGGTTTACCTTTGAAAATCTCCAACAACAAGCAAGAAGGACGATGGAACAGTGAACACAATGGGGAAGGGGTTTTGTCGTTAAAGTGAAAGAGAAGGGGGGGAAGAAGATGAGTTAAATGGGTATTTTTAATGTTTGTTTAAAATTAAAAGGCCAAAGACCATTATACCCTTAATGAAATAAGGCATCTACAAAAGAGGGATATCCATGGCTATTTGGGCTTGTTTTGAAATAAGTCCAACATATTTTATTTGTTTTGAAAACTCGAGGCCCAAAATATTATTTTATTATTAATTTCACCCGACCCCCAAACCCGGGTGTTACATTTTCTGCAACAATGCCTTAGGTTGGCGACTAATTTTAAGGCTTTCCATTCGGTTCGACTGGGAGCTAGTGCTTTGTCTAGATCGACAGCTCGATGAACACGCCCAAGAGAGGGTTGGGTGAGGGCCAACGCAGATGGTGCGGTAGATGGCCCAGAGAATGTTGCAGCCACGAAAGGTGTGACCCAAGGACATCAAGGTAGGTGGATTTTTGGTTCTGCGCTTCGACTTGGGAGCTGCTCAGATTTATTGGCGGAATTATGGGCAGTGCATGATAACCTTGTTCATTCTTGGCGATTAGTTTGCCGTCATATTGAGTTAGAAACGAATAACCTTGAGGTGGTACGAATTTTGCGCAGAGATTCCGATGCTCTGAAGGGGTCGGTAATTGTGGACATTGTTGTTGTACTAATGGAGAGAACTTAGGAGGTGTAGATCTGGCATATTCGTCGGGAGGGCAATGTTGTAACTAATGGTCTTGTAAAGATGGCTTGTTCATGCTTGGGGATTAGTTTGCCGTCATATTGAGTTGGGAACGGATAACCTTGAGGCGGCACGAATTTTACGCAGAGATTCCGGTAATCTAAAGGGGTCGACAATTATAGATATGGTTGATGTACTAATGGATAGGACTTCAGAGGTGCAGATCCGACATATTCGTCGGGAGGGCAATGCTATGACTAATGGTCTTGTAGAAATGGCTCGTGAAATTTTCACATGGGAATTGTTTGAAGGTGCACCACCAGCACTAGATGAGTTAGTAAGGAGGGGCAGGGAATTAATTAAACTCTGGATTCTGTATTAGTAACAAAAAAATGTGTACTCTAAGAAAAATTCTACTAAACGTTTATTTTGATGATTTTAAGGTGTCTTTAATGGTCATCAGTGGGTGTTATAAATGTGTTATTTGTGGATGTCTATTATCATTAAAGTTCAAAGCTTCGGGTTTTGAGATCAATTGAATTTAGATTTTATATGATATCTATTCCTTGTACTTATAAATATAGAGTTGGGACAATAGCTACTGTCTAACTTGAGCAACTAATCCTCTAGGCCGCTTACTCCCAAAAACCATGGCCCTTTTTCATTTTCTTTCGAACACAACCACTTTTTTTTTAATCGGTGGCGACACTAATTTTTGTACTGGTTGTCGACCACTAATAATTAATATTTTATTTATTTGTTTTGTTTTGTTTTTTTTTTCACATTTCGTTGCACTTTTCTATACTTGTATAGCACGTTTTTATGGTTACTTTTGCAGGTATGTGGTGTTCATACAATGACCTTATAGCGCTTGTTTCTAATTCGTGTTTGTTGGTGATCACGTAGAGCTTGATATAATCTAGAGCAAATCGTCAATTTTTTTAAAATAGGCGTGAAAGGTAATTTTCAAATTTGAGAATTTCATCTAATTCGTGTTGAGGAGTTACAGTAGAGATTTTTTTAGTGTAAAAAAAGTGTCTAACTGACTGGTACAACGTTTATCTTTTCATTTTAGTTTTACTATTTTTTTGTTATTTTTTTATGTTCTAAAACCTCTTATGTTTTGATTTTATTTTATATATCAATAAGGTGTCTGGTTAACATGTCAAAAAAATAGAGTTGGGACAAAAGAGAAAATAATACTGACTCCCTTTATTCAAGGCAAAGTCTTGATGCAGCAATAGAATATAGTTTTTTTTTATTACAATCCATATAAACAATAGCCTTTCACTACAAACCATATAAACATACCGAGTGAGATATCTCAAGTATCAATGTTTGGTTCTATACAAGCAGAGTATTTGAAAAAGCACTTTCAACCATTATGAATTGGCTAAATTTTCAACATTTTAGGTTTCACCTTTTATAACAGCTGTTTAACCAAAGCAAATAAATGTATGTATTTTCCATCAGAAACTGAATTCATTTGACATGGAATGAATTCACACCTTTTGCAGTTTGTCCTCACCGATGATCCATCGTGTCAACCGACTTGCATCTTCAGTAAATGATTTGCACGAAACAGGGAAAATACCAAGATCAGCTCCAATTAGGTTGTAATCCTGTAGTGCTTCAGCCATCTCGGCTTCAACAGATGTGCCATCTACAACATCAATTGTGTTCATTTGTAGAAGATCAGCATAATGATTCTCTCTTTCCAGATCATGTTGAAAAGGCTGCAAGGCTGGTCCCTGGTATTCCAAACATTTTAAGAAAAATAGTTAGCAGCAAATGGAATGTCTGTTAACTGCTCCTGTTTTCATTTCCATTATGTTAATTAAATATCCATATAGAACATGTAAAATGGAAATAAGAACCCAGCTTCAATTAATAAAAATAATGGAGCAGATGTCAACTTTAAATCCCCGCATTGTCTAAACTTACCGGACAAAAAAAAAAACAAAATCCTTGAATCAAATACATTTACTTCAAATTGTTAAGTAGTATTACCTGACATAGTTCAGCATAATGCCTATATATCTCACTGCTTTCATCTTGATCGCCAAGAAGTGTTCCACCGTACCAACCATTGGCTTCATCAACAGAGGTCAATGAGAGGTACCTTGAATATCAGAAAATACGTTTTCAATGTATCAATAAACTCAGTATTAGCAATAAAAAGACTTGAATCCAGCTACAATGTAAATTATAAATATTTATCCTAAATAACTAGAGAAATCAAAATTCAGAAAGAACAGGATAACAAGAAGCATAAACGATTGGCACTAAAAAGACTAGAATCCAACTACAATGTAAAATAATAAATATTTATCCTAAATAACTAGAGAAATCAAAAGTCAGAAAGATCAGGATACCAATAAACACACAATTGCATATAGATTTTACTTTCTTAAATGCTGAATCATTACAGCCTAAGAATACAAGTCCCCTCCAACCTATGCTTTCATAACTTCCTAAGTACTTCACACTGCATAAACAAATGTCATAAATTCCAAGAACCTCACTATGCTGTAAGGAAAAATATATTTCTCCCCATATTAAGGCTTTGCTTGGTATGATGGAAAAATTGTTAATCTAATAGTTAAGCTACTAAATAGAAAAGTGGTTATGAACGGAAATTTCATCAAACAAGTGGTTAAGATAACCAGGGATGGACGGGGGCTAGAGAGGGCAGTCGCCCCCATGAAAATCTGAAATTCATATATGATTTAGAATTTTTTAGAAATTTTCTATTGAATATATATTTTTGCCCCCTCCCCCCCCCCCCCCCAAATTTTAAAAGTTCACCCCCTTAGAATTTTATAGGTTCTCCCCCCATAACATAAAGTCCTGCATTCGTCCCTGTTCATAGCCATTTTTTGTGTTATGGCAATAAGTTGTCACCTGCATGCAATTACATTGTGTTTTTCAAGACAATGGTACCTCATGCATGCATGGACATTGATGTCACCACTCACCAGTGCATGCAAGTGCATATGGATCTCAAATAGTAAACAATCTATCAATCCCACCATTACTCAATTTTCATGTCATGTTCATGCAGGCCAACGTTATTGGCCACAGTTAGCAACAATCTGAATCAATATGAATCCTTCATGCCGTGAACACAAAGATAATGTATTTTTCCTGAGGTAAACAAGGATGAATTTTAAGAAAATACCTCTGGAAAGTATCTTGTTCGTCGTCATCATCATCATCATCACCATCATAGGAAGAAAGCCAATTTAAGTCATAGAAATCGTCAAATTTCATTTCACCATTCGGCCCTCCATTTTTAGTTTCATGCACAGGGACTTTGGGAGCTGAACCAACTTCTTCAAACTTTCTTTGGCCAAATAGCCAATTTGGACTTTTAAGCTGTATTTCACTGCACCAAAATTCCAAAGTTTGAATCAAATAAAATAATTTGTCAATCTTGCCCTACATATCAGTTGTGACACAAGCATTTTAGTGCAGAACAATGTTTCTGACCTAAAATTTAGGCTAAAACAAGTACATAAATTCACTTTATCCACAAAAATTTAAGAATTTCAACAGATTTAAGATAAGTTTGAAAGTTCTTAAGATTGAAAAGAAAAGTCAGACCACTTGAAATTGACATTCTTGGGTTAATATTGTATTTCAGAGCAAACAAACCCATTCCGCCTCCCGAAAATTGTAACGAAGAAAATATATTGTATTTCAGAACAGGTACCATAGATAGTGAAGTCAAAATGAAAACTGACTCAAACAAGGTTTAAACTTCTCAGCAAGGACACAGTTGCCTCAAAAATTATTTAAACAGCAGAACCTAGATGCAACTAAGATAAGCTTCAAATTAACCAAGGTAAGAGACAAAGCATATCCTGGCAACAAATCAGGACACTCAAATAGTCACAAATGGTTCAATTTTGGGAAAAATCATGACTGCAGATGAAATATATATATCTTATTACCTGGAAGAGGAAAGAGTGACACTATTTAACAAAAGATAAGAGGAACAGACAAGCTCAAAGTAAAAGAAGCTACAAACAGAACATATATATATAGCAGATAAAATGATATTTACGCTGCATCAGGTGCCACGCCAGAATTTGCTGTAGGACCACCAGGTCTTTGATCTGGTTCACTACACAGTCTCACATTCTTTATTGAACTACAAGTTCGTTCTATCAATTTATCAAATGACGTCAACTTCATCCGTGAAAAGTCTTCTCTACAAGCAGGAATGGGGGCAAGGATCTTTCCTACTACTCCTAAAGGCTTAATATTTTCCTCCACACTGCATATGGAAATTGAAACAATGAGAAAACTGTTAATAAAAGGTCAGCAATTTGATGATAATGCAGGTTGGGATGGGTATTATCGAAACAATAGCTGGTTTAGGGTTGGGGTCAGGTTCAGGGAACACTGGCCTCACCTAAGGATGAATACAAAACTTTTTTTCTAGAGTTTACTTTTTTAGACTTTATTCATTGTTCTTGCTGCCTCTCATTATCTTTACCAGTTCCATCTTGCTGCAACCATTTCTTTTAATTCTGAAGTCTGAAGCTATTTTATTTCATTTTTGTATTTTCCCTAATCTTTTATTATATTTTAACTTTTTCCATTTTATTGCCGCCTCTCATTACCATTGTTAGGAGCAACTTACTGCAACTTTCAAGTAAGGTTTGAAGATAATTTTTTTCTCTTTTATTTTATTTTCTATTTTCGCCTATCCTTTTATTTTTCCTAACTTTCAAGTAAGATCTAAATCTAAGCTCTGAAGCAATGTTTATTGTGTTTAATGTTCTTTTGATTTGGAAGCAAACTTGGAATTAAATGTTCTTTTGATATAAAAAAATCTGAAGATTTTATGACAATTCGGGGTAGGGAGGGGTCGGGTATGTATAGTATTTATTTTTGGGGTTGAGTTTGGAGGTTTTAAGGGGTTTTTTAAGTTGGGGTCAGGTCAGTTTTTTGGCATACTCCTACAGTGTTGGAGTCAGGGTCGGAGCCATGTGACGGTGATAATCCTAAACCATTCAACTAGGGTTAAAATTGGTCACAAGGCTTAAATTGATGTAATTTTTTAGTTCGAGGGATTAATTGGATGCAAAAACAAGTTTAGGGGCAGAATTAGTTTTTTTTTTTTAATTGAAGGCATCTGGAACCATTAAACCTAATAATTATCCCTGCAGCAGAGTTAAGAAACAGCTAAATGTCCTTAGTTGAGAATTAGAATAAGTATATAAATGAGACATGTCGCAGTGTTTTAACCCCACTGTCTGTGTCTTCAATGAGGATGAAGATGATATCATGATGGCTACAAGATGAAGAGAGTAGTTTTTCTGGTTAAAATAGAGATGGAAACATTACCACTTATCAGGGAATAGGTCATCTCCTGTCCCAGAAACATGAAGATAGTAATCCGAATCCAACTCCCAAAGAGCAGGTTTTCCTTCCTTTGGTTGGAAGTAGCCCAAAAATCTGATATAAATACCAATGGCAGGTAATTAGAAGAACAAAAACTGTACAGACTTATAAAGGCTATAGCCTATACAAAATAATCTCTAAAGCCTGGTATTCCCCTACTTTCAAAAGGCACAGTTATAATGAAGATAAAAGCCTTCAAGATATCATCCATTAGTATAAAGAATTTTTTTAAAATGATGGATGGAAAAGAATTACAAGTTTATTGCATCTTGTTTTTCACCATCAGTGTAAGCATTACTATAGTATCGCTTGATGGACTTGAGAAACTCTCTAGACTGGGTCGTAGCTTTCCACTTTCCCTGCCTCTCCGGAAAAACCTGAAGTTCGTAACAAATTCAATATTCTGAGGATAATTCCATGACATATGAAAACTTAAATGTAGGATATCTTATGTTTTAGCTTTTTCATTTTTTTTCCTAACAGAATGGTTAAGAAGATAATCCTACAGTGTTATGAGCAGCAGAACCTCCATACTGCTGGGCAAGAGCATCTCCCATACTCTGGTACATGTCCATGAGGGCAGCAGCAATGCTACTATCAGGGTCCACTTTAGGCTTGTCTGTCAATCCCATTGCATGGAGTTGGCGGCCTAAAGCTGCCAACCCATAAGCATACTGTGCAACATTTGTACGATCCAAACAGTCAATGCAGTTAGTTCGCAGTACTCCACTCTGAAATCTTGGAGGTTCACCATCATAATTATCGGTTTTAATTTGTTGAGTTAAGTCACCCTCTCTTTCTCTACCGGTTAGTGAATTTGAATTCTCATTGCTGCTTCCAATCTTAACAAGATCACCAGATTTACCTCTCAGATCTCTAAGAGATGCATCCCTGTAATAATTGAAATAAGCTAGAAATATAACGTCAACAAACCATTAGCAAATTTCATATTAGTTACAAACAACTCCCAACTTTCAGGGAGGGGGGGGGGAATCCTCGATATCTTGTCCACCATTGGAAAATCATAATAGCTCTCTCTAGGAAATCTTTTCAAAGATATATTAAAATGGCATAATAATGTCAGCAATTCTTAAAATTGTAACTTAACACTCCCTACTTAAACTTCTTTTACTCATATGTGCTTTGTATCAAGTGAGAATCATGTTTCCTGAAAATAAATTAGACAAACCTAAGTTCCAACATCTATATCTACGTAAACAAGTTACTTCTCAAAAGAAAAGACGATCATAAAATATTAAAATGTAAAAGACGGAAACCAACATAAAGATTAGAATTTACAAACACAAATGAAAAATTGGCAGTAAACAAATCAATTTATATAAGAAGAATGAATATGGTACCTCCCGGTGCTTGTTCTACTAAGTTGGTTGGATCTCCTCTTAACAGTGTTGGGTTTACCGCTATAGTAAAAACCGGTCAAATCAAGAGCTTCACTAGCCACAGCACCCAAAACAGCCAAAACATTGGCAGACTTGCTTGAGATCAGCAAAGAACACACAAGAACATCTATATAAGCTCAAATTCAAAAAAGGGTGAAGGGAGAAAGCCAAAGGTTGTCTGTTTCATGAGAAAAATGAACTTACCTCTTGGCAAACTTGTGAAAATCCCAATGGATAAATTTCAGTTGATTCTCTTCCGAGAGAATTGCATTCAAATACCCAACTGCATGTGCAAATTCACGCCTCAACATCATCTCTCTAGGTCTTTTCTCAACAGTCTGCATTTCAATATTTAATTTAATTAAAAGATAAAAATTATAACAAAACTCAAAACGGCATGTAGTTAAACGATCGAAAGGAGATAAATTATAAGATGTACATAGGCTTACATTACAAAAAAACAGATACATATTGCCACTAACTACTTTCCATCTTTTTATGCAACTAACATGTACATATACACCATGACATCTTTCCATATACATTCATATACAAATACAATTACAAATCGAAATTATATGCAGGGACAAGAAAAAATCTAGATGGAGGTTGTCAACAGCTTGAGATCCCTACAAAAGCAACAACCTTACACATGCACATATGTTGAAAAGGGTGCCGAGGTGAGGAGTTGTCAACAAGTGTGTGTGCCTACTTCAAAGAAATTAAAAATATTCTATCTGAAACTTATAAAGAGAATTAATGGCCTCACTTTCTACAGAATGCTAAAGCAGAAATTAACAAGCTTTCTGCAATATAATTACTGGTAATATATTTTTGCAAGTCATTGTTCTTTAACAAATTATATAAATATCTCAGCTGTATTAATCAATTGAAAGTTTTCAACTCGAATACAAAACAAATCCAACCATGCAGCTATAGCAGTTAATTGCACTAAACAGTACATGGATCCCCAAAAGGACTAGTGGTCAAGGGATGATGGTAAAATCAACCACCCTATCCTACTGGGTGCACCAACTATTTATCTTGGTGCAAAGTTAACCCTGAGATATGATTTAGGTGCATTTTAATCATTTTTTGATGGAAAAAGTCACATGACTGCATCTATACAGTTAATAGAGTTACAAGACAATTAAATAAAAGATCTGAGTGCTTGCAGAGTCAGATTACATATACAAAAATATATATTCAGTCTTTCTTCTTCTTTTTCTCTGTTTACCCTCTCAAGGGTTGCTGGAACTGCAGCCAAAAAGCAACACCTGAGGTCTTGGAAAGTTATGCTACTCAGACTCGGGTGTAAGTGTCGGACACGGGTATGGCTAGATTTTACCTAGTTTTCCTATATATTTAGAGGATCCTTGGAGGTCATATCCCCACATCCAAGTGTCAGACATAGGTAATTCATGAAAAATGAAGAGTCCGAACAAAATAGTCGGAAAAGCCCAATTGCTGCCATTCAGTCTCCTAAGACAGGGCTCCGATGACAGAATAATTCCCTGCATTAAGTCGGTATGTCTATGTACAAATTTTACAAGTAAAATGTTGTATTACATCACCCTAAAGAATACTTAGTACTAAGGGAATCTAGGTAGCACCTCCTTTATTGTAACCTACAAAGAACTAGCAGCCTTAGTACTCCATAGAGGTGTAATATTTGTTTTGGAGTTGGTTTTAAGAAGGAAAAAAATTCTTTTTTCAGAATTTTAAGAGTTCCTAATTGTTCTCAAAGTGTTCTAACTATTATTCTCGGTTTAGATAACTAATTTGTTACATTAAGAAGCCACAAGTAGTAAAAAGAATAAGGATTAAGGGTGCCTGAAGTCCTCGAACTTTTGGAGAGAAAAATTACGTCCCTAAACTTTTTCTGCACCCAATTGAACCCTCAAACTAAGAAATTAATCAAATAAACCCTTTGACTAATTTTGACAGTTAAGTCTTAACAGTTTTTTTCTAAGATATTACTATGACGTGGCATTTGAAAACTCCTGGAAGGAAAATTCTAAAATATTATTAAAAAATTAATATTTTTGGAAATGCCATGTGAAAATGCCATGCCCCGACATGTGGCACCAACTGATCCAAGACTTAACGGTCAAAATTGGTCAAAGGATGAATTGATGATCTTTCGGAGTATATGGGCTTAATTGGCTGCAAAAAAGTTCAGGGTCCTAATTGATTATTGTTCAAAAGTCCAGCTGCTTAATTAATTTTTTCAAAAGTTCAAGGGCTTCTAGCACCCTTAACCCAAAAAATAACAATCAATGCACTAAAGAAGAAAAATGAATATGAAATATTGAATAAAATGTAACTAGAAAGAGGATATTGCAAATAACCTTGATTAGATTAAGTACAATTATTGGATTGCCGTATCTGTTTGCCAAGTCCTCAAAATGCAATTTGGTTGCCTGGTATGTAGGATCATACCTCTGTACTGAAGAAAAACAAAAACAATAAAGATTTTGTTTACCTGAAGTTAGGTATACGAAGAAGCAAAGGGTGACAACCGGAAAACGAAAAGAAAAGAAAAGAAAAAATCAAGCTGATTTTTACAGATTATATCAGGTTTAGGACTAAATCTTGAAGCTTCTTGGGACCAGAAAAGAGGAATTGAACCACGCATCTGCACAACAGAACTCATCTTTCCCTTGCAAGAGCCCGCTTCTTCATCAAGTATAATTTGCTCTGTTTCAACATCATTTGCAACCCTTCCTCGATCATTCACTCCCCTTTTCAAGTACCTGAGATTAATGAAAAAAGACACATAGGATTTTGGAAAAAGAAAACTATAAACTAGCAATTTTATAATGAGTCCACCTCAACCCCCCCCCCCCCCCCAACGCACAGACACACTTTTTTTCTTTGTATACCCTGGACCAAAAATGTAGAAGCCAACAACAAGAAATTATTTGCATCTTCCAGACAATCCTTGAAATAATATTCAGTATATATTACTCTTTTTTTCTCCAAATGACATCTTAAACAATTATAACAGGAAATAAGGAGGCAAATCATGGAAACTTGATCAGGAAGACCATCATAGCATGCTTCTAAGAAGCCACTTTGAAAGAGTTCACCTATTCTGGCCCTCATATAATCACAAAGGAAATAGAAACCAAAAAGAGAAGGAACAATAGAAGGCATAAAACCCAAACAAAACCAAATAATAATTGTAATATTTAAGAATTATATCAAATTCTGGTATTTGAACAGATCAAGGATATTCTGCTCTTGTAACCATTAGAAATAATGAATAACACAAAGGTAACATACTAAATTTTCTACCCATTAATCCAACTGCCATCTTTCTTATGGATCATCATTCATCGCAGCTCAATGCTGAAAACAAGTACTCTTAGGAACTGCTGGCTATCACATTCAACTCTTGTCTTCATTTCTTGTTATAACACCAGGCTACCATAAACCTACTCTCTTTTGATTCCGTTTTGGCCCTAATTAATCAATCTTTAGATTCTGAGCATTGTGCAATTAACTTCCTCTTGTCAATTAAGAGTTAAGACTATATCTCCACAAATAGTTCAACAGGAATATAATCTTTTGCATGCCAGTTCAGTTCAGATTATCAGGCACCAACTAGAAAGGGTGAGCAATTCCATACTTTGACTAAAAAAGTGACATCAACATGCCTAAAATTCTAAAGGGAACAAACCAAGCAAAAAGAAGGGATTTTATTTCTAACATTTTTTCAACAAAAATGTATGCATAGTATTTAATCGACCAAGGTATTTTAGTTAGTAATAAGCAAACCAAGTAAAGAACACAAATTCCAAATGAAATGGCAGACTTTCAAGTTGAAAACATATGCTATTCCAATTTCGAATGCCACTTCAGTGGTCTGTAAAATAAAAGGATGAAGGATGCATGCAAAGCAGTTACCGTGTTCCAGCAAAATGTCGAGATCGTCTAGAAACTAAGGTAACACTAAAGTCCCTCCCAAAGATTGATAGCCGAGTCTGCATTAAGGATGCACAAAACCAAAATATCAAGAGAATTGGTTGAATATGCAACAGGTAGTAAATCAAACTTAAATAAAATATTCATATATATGAGCAACATATTGTTTTAAACAAAGACATAAAGAATCAATAAAATAAACCATTAAATGTCAGCTTCCTTTAAAAAACTGAAAAAGAAATCAAAGTTGCATAACTGTATCATGTATTATAACATTTGGAGCAAATTATGTCAGAATTGAACCCCTGGCTGAATTTTTCTTGTCCATGTATTGAGCCAAACGGATTCTAATATGTAGGAATATATGTCAGAATTGAGCCTCTGACTGAATTTTTCTAGTCCATGTATTGAGCCAAACGGAATACAAATATAAATATAGACTGATAGAGCAGGAAAAAGTAACCAGAAACTTTTGGCACTACACATAAGTAAGACAAGACGAACCTTAAAGAACATTAATAATGACTTATTACAACTAGCAGCAAAAAATCAGTAGTTACAAGAAATGACAGAGGATGCTGAAGTAAAACTAATTCTACAAAATAAAAATGAATAAAATGTGTCCAATGCAGCAAAAATATTCTGCCAATATTTTAATTACCTGTTTAAAATGCCCATGAACTAATGCTATTGTCCAAATGGTGTTACTGCATCTTGAACGTATGGCTTGAGTTAAATAGGCATTCCAAACAAATATGTTATCGTATGGCATCCTTTCTTCGCCCACAGATAAAACATTTTTTTGCAAACTTTGCATTATAGGATATGTATAGCTGTAGAAAAAATCTTTCGTCAAATCCACACTGGAAAGCAGCTTCTTGTACCTGAAGTCCAAAAACAAAACAATAAGAATAGTTAGAAAGCTACTAAAATTAGACCCTGAAATGCCAGTAGAAAGCGAGAAAGAAAGAAAAAATATAGTAAACTACAAAACAAAGGAATAAGGTCATAATATATGTACAAGATTATTTAGTTTCACGTTATTTTTCTGTGGTAGTGACTGAGAAAAACCGCAGATCAAATTGGTGACTATTATTGGTGATAAAGATACAAGAATAGATTCCATGGAAGCATTTACAATTACTTAAAGGTATTAAACGAGAGCAAAATCTATTTAAAATATATAAATATCAAAACAGATCTCTCCACACACACAGCACTAATTGGAGTTCAAGATTGGAAATTACTGATCTTTAAACTTGGGAGACTGTTGTTCCCTTAACAAATCACTCTATGTTCTTCTAAATAGGGCTTTGAACCAAACATTCAGCGAACCGTTTGTGAACGGATTGGCGGGAAGTTCGCTTATTTATTAAACGAACGAACATGAACAAGATTTTATGTTCGTTTAATTAAATGAACGAACTGAAGATAAACAGAAAACTCTTCTGTTTTATTAGATGATCAAAAAATCTGATTCAATACAAAGATACTTACAGCCTTATATAGGCTAGGACTTTAAGTTAGATAAGGAGTCCTACTAGGTTTAGTCTTCCTACTCTATCTAAAAGACTTAGAGTACTACTACAGCAATTAAACTAATAAATTAACTCCTATACGGATTAGGATTACTAAACTAATAAATTAACTCCTATACGGATTAGGATTACTATGCGTATTCTTACACGAACACAAACAAAGGACTCGTTCGTTCATTTACGTTCGGTAATCTGTCCATTTAAATTTATTCACATATATCCATTTATATGCATTATTTTTCATAACAAAAGTTATATTTTAAAAAAATTAAATTTATTCACATATGTTCGTTTAAATTTATTCACATATGTCATTTTATGTTTGTTCGTTTGTGTTCGTTTATATTTTAAAAACAAACATGAACAAGCTACATTCCTTAACAAACGAACACGAACAAGAAATTATGTCCGTTTAGTTGTTCGTGTTCGTTCATTTGTTCGGTTAAAATTAAACGAACGAACATGAACATACACTTGTTCGGTTCGTTTATAGGCCTACTTCTAAAGCAAAGAAAAAAAAGGCCTGAGGGAAATTTTGCCTATTGGAGAAGATAATGTCACTGATCTCCGTTCAAATTAAAGTAGATTAGTAGAAACCAAAAATAGCAAGTGGATTCAATGCATTTCCCTATTTCTAATGTCTCATTGCTTACTAGTTACAACATAATAGCTACAAATTATTTAGTTTTCACATGTTTCCGTTGTAGTTACTAAGAGAAAAAGGTGACTATCATTGTTGATATAGAAACAAGGATAGATTTCCACGATAGCACCAAATGGACTCCACACGAACAACACGAACATAATATCAAAGGGTAAATATCAAAGCAGGACTCCACACACATAGCACCAAATGGAGTTTAAGATTTGAATATTACTAATCTTTCAAAACTGGGAAACTAAGTTCATTTTAATAAATATCTCTAACCTCTGAATTCTTATAAAGAAAAGAAAACAAGGCCTGAGTGCTGATTGAAGAAGATAGCGTAACTGATCTCCATTTTAATTAAAGTATATTGCAATAACATCTCAAGTGTGAGAAGATTGTGGATTTCACTGTTTCTACTGTCTCACAGCTTCTCCATTGATCCCCTTAGGGTAACAAAAACAATTCATTATTTCCATAAAGAAATTACTACAAAGACAAGAAACTATAAATGCCACCTAGCAACGTACTAAGAGTAGAAAAATCACTTCTAAGGAAATGGTTTGGTGTTACCACATAGTTTGGTTTTGCAATTGCATCCATAAATGAATGCGGGTAAAGTCAAAGTGAATATGCAAAGTCAATTCCACTTTCAAACTGATAAAAAAAATTAAAAAAAAGGAACAAAAATGATCCACAGGTTTTCAACCAAACCTAAAAACTAACTAGGAAGCAATTAAAATAGAGATACCTTAGCTCTGTTTTAGAATGTGCTATGTCGGATTGAACAGAAACATGAGGAATCGTGATCAACTGGCTCTCATCAATGCTATATATTGCATGACCACATATACTACCAATTTGTTGTCGCTTTGTAACCAGAATCAAGTAGTATGACTCCAAAAACTTGATGCAACCTAAAAAGCCGGATACATGGTAGAGATTTTAATAGAAACCATTCCTTAAACGCCTTAAAAAAAGAGTAAATTGCCACTAACCTACAATCCCAAAAACCTTTGCCACAAAGTTTAAGCCCCCAGTGGCACGATTTCCTTCAGCAATCCGCTGAAGCAAGTTTTTGATCTCTTGCGGTGAATAAATCACTGGGTCTTCACTGATATTAAGATCAGATGGTTCAGATCGATCGATTTTCAACACCCGAAAGAATTTCTTGTTCCTATCACTCCCAATTAAATAAAACCTCTGTTTAAAGAAACCAGAAATAAAATAAATTAATACCCTTACAAGACAAAAGCCTCAATCCTGAACAAAAGGAGATGGAAATCATGCATACAAGTAATCTAATTACCAATTAGCAACCAATCAGCAGTTTCAAAATTCTTTATTAATAAATTCTTCATTTCCTAGTTTTTAATATGGCAATTTTAGTTGCTTCTGCTCGAAACTTCTCCCTTTTTCCGCGAAGCATAAAACTTGAGAATCGAATAGGAAAACCCTAATTTCTATTTTCAATTCCATCTTTTATCTTAAAAAGATATCATTTCATGAACTATTCGACAGAAAGTAACCTTATGCAAAAATGAACCAAAAAGAAAAATAAATCAGAGAAATGTATTTCATGTTGCTAAAATTAAGAGAACTCTATGATTTTTCCATGAAATCCAAAACAGAAAAAGAAAGGATCATTACTGCTCGAGTTTCATAAAGCTTGAACTTCTCAAGGGAATATGAATTGGGATCGGCCTCCGGGTCCATGGAAGGATGGATCTTTGCGTATGGAAGAGACGAATTGGTTTTCGAATTCTCCAATTTTGTCATTTTGGTGGTAAAATTTTGGGACTCAATTCAATTTCAACGCAGTGTTTTGGGCATTTTGGTTTGGGTCAAGTCAGTTTCATTTGGCAATCAAAACTGCATTGGATCTCTGCAACTTTAACTGAGTTGGCTATATAGTCTTCGGCTCTTCGATTCTCTTAACTCACTGAGTTGGCTTCTGCTTCGGAACTGGGCCACGTGGTGCCATTGAAGTAATCTAGAAAAAGATCAGATTTGTTATAAGGGTGGGCTTAATTAAGGGCTGACCTTGTTGGACAATTTTGTTATGGCGTAAACGAAATGAAAAAAAAAAACTCAACATTTATTATTTTCTAATTATACTTTCAAGGGTATTTTAATCGTTTATATTTTAAAGTTTTAATTTTTCAAATAATTTTTTTAGATGGTCAACAGCCGGTCAATAATTTTACTGGCATAACATGAAAACATTATGAACGCAATTGAAAAAACAAGCAAACATTAACGATTTTTTTTGTTATTATTCCATTTTAATCTTTGTTTATAATTTGGGAAAACTACACTGGTGAGCATTGAACTAATTAGAGATATCTATTTTGACCACGAACTAACGAACTCGTTAATCAGACCACCAAACTTATAAAATCAACCTATTTTGACCATTGTCGTTAAAAACCTAACGGTGGGGTGACAGAACTGCCACGTGGCAGTTAACAGAAAATTTTTAAAATTACACATTTAGTTTCTGCTATTTACACATTCTTTCAATTTAGTCCTAATTTTAAATTAATAAAATAAATAAATTATTTAATTAGGTGATGACACGTGTCAACACGTGGCAGTGGCTTAAATCACTAATTAAATAATTTATTTATTTTATTATTATAAAATTAGGACTAAATTGAAAGAATATGTAAATAGCATAGACTAAATTTGTAATTTTAAAAATTTACCGTTAACTGTCACGTGGCAGTTCCGTCACCCCACCGTTAGGTTTTTAACATTGATGGTCAAAATAGGTTGATTTTATAAGTTTGATGGTCTGATTGACGAGTTCGTTAGTTCGGTGGTCAAAATAGGTATCCCTAATTTTGATCCAAAAAAATAAGTATCCCTAATTAATTCGATGGTCACTGGTGTAGTTTTTGTAAGTTTACTCAAACTAGAATTGTAAGTCTAGTCGAACTAGATTAGTTATTGTAATCTAATTGTATTGTATAAGTTTAGTTAAAGTCAAACTCCTAAAACTAGAGTTAGAAGTTAATAATTAGTAGGACTGTTAATGTAACTAAAAGTCCTAGTCTATAAAAGTCCGCAAACCTTTGTAAGTTTATTAATAAATTTAATCGAAAGAAACATAAATACATTTTGTTTTTCTTCAATTATGTTTTTCTTCATGGTATCAGTCTAAATTCGATCCTATCGAATTTTTTTTCTCTTTTCCTCTTCAATGGATAATCCGACTTCATCTAGAGGCTTCACCAACCAACAAATGGTACAACTGCAGCAGTTGTTCGGTAGATTCATTAAGAGCAGTGCAGGAAATCTGGCTTTTGCAGACAATGATGGTACACAGACCAACTCTTCTTCCGCTGCCCTTCTTTCTACTACGAATACATCAGCATGGATTGTGGACTCCGGTGCTTCTGAGCACATGACTGGTAACATGGAATTGTTTTTTCAATTTAAAAATTCCTCCTCTCAGAATTCTATCAAATTAGCAGATGGTTCTTTCTCAGCAATTCAAGGCAGTGGTTCTGTATTTCTTACTGATGACTTAGTTCTTCGAGACGTGTTTTTTGTGCCTAGCCTAAACTGCAATTTGTGGTCAGTTTGCAAGCTCTGCAAGGATTTAAATTGTGTTTTTCAGTTCACTGATTCTGAGTGTTTTTTACAGGCACTGGACTTCAAAAAGAGGATTGGCAATGGTCGCTTGCAGAATGGTTTATATGTTCTTCACAGTACAGGAAATTCTAAACCTTTATCTTCTAAATTTTGTCTTACTTCCTTAGAACAGTCTGATGTTATGTTATGGCATTTTAGGTTAGGCCACCCAAATTTCACCTATCTTGCAAAAAAAATTCCTCAATTATTTGTTAATCGCATGCCTAGTAGAGTTTTAAATTTTGTCTTTCTTCCTTATTAACTTCTACATATCTTATTAATCGCATGCCTAGTAGAGTTTTAAATTTTGTCTTTCTTCCTTATTAACTTCTACATATCTTATTAATCGCATGCCTAGTAGAGTTTTAAATTTCCAAACACCTAGAGATGTTCTTTTATCTTGTTTTCCTCACTTTAAGCCTTTGTCCTCTACACTTCCTTTGAAAACTTTTGGGTGTATCGTGTTTGTTACATACCATGGTCCTTCTAGGTCTAAACTTGATCCTAAATATCTAAAATGTGTGTTCGTAGGATATTCTTCACTAAAGAAGGGCTACAAATGTTACCATCCACCTTCTCGTAAATTTCTTGTTTCTTTGGATCTTAACTTTTTTGAACAGGAACCATATTTTCCCACAGCTGAAATTCAGGGGGAGAGCTTTGATGATTTACAGCCCTCTCCAAAACAGGTTCCTTCTTTTCCTTTACCACCTCCTACCTATTCCTCATCACTTGAGCCTCAGACTTCTCTTTCTCCACCTAATATTTTACTTATTCCATCACCTAATACCTTATCTACACCACATACTTCACCTATTGTCACGCCTGCAGGAACCCAAAATTTAATCGAACCTTCTTCATAGCCCCCTAAACAACTGTAGGTTTACACCAGGAAGAGGAGAACCATTCCAGAAACAATTCTGCAATCTAGTACTTGCCAAGAATTAGATTTTAGTCCAGTTGCTTGTAAAGAAAGTGGAGGTAATGATTTTGCTAGTATTCCTTCTAATCTTCTTGAATTTGAACACTTACCTATTGCTAAAAGAAAAGGGGTGAGACAATGTACTAAGCATCCTATTCAAAGGTATGTTGCTTATGGGAATTTGATGCCATCTTTTAAAGCATTTACAGCAAAGCTAGATGAAGAACGTATTCTTAAGACTATTGAAGAAGCTTTGCAGAATCCAAAGTGGAAGGAAGCAGTTGATGAAGAAATTGAGGCACTTGGAAAGAATGGTACATGGACCATTACAAATCTTCCCCCAGGTAAAAAAACTAGTTGGATGCAAATGGGTGTTTGCCATTAAGTGCAATTCAGATGGCAGTATACAGAGATATAAAGCCAGATTGGTTGCCAAGGGGTTCACACAGACCTATGAAGTGGATTATAAGGAAACATTTGCCCCTATTGCTAAATTAAATTCAATTAGAGTTTTGTTAAGCCTAGTTGTAAACTGTGATTGGCAACTGCATCAACTTGACATTAAAAATGCTTTTCTTAATGGTAACCTTGAGGAAGAAGTATACATGCAGATTCCACCTGGACTAGAAGGTGCTGGACAAAATCAGAAGGTGTGCAAGCTTGAAAAATCTCTCTATGGCCTTAAGCAGTCTCCAAGAGCATGGTTCGACAGATTTACCAAGGTTATTTTGGAGAATGGATACAAACAGTCACTGGCAGACCATACCTTGTTCTCTAAGGTAACCTCATTGAATAAAAGGGTTATTCTTATTGTTTATGTGGATGATATACTATTGACAGGAGATGATGAAGTGGAATTGAGTCGATTAAAGACCTTGTTGAGTAAGGAATTTGAAATCAAGGATCTAGGAAAACTCAGATATTTCCTAGGTATGGAGATAGCAAGGTCTAGCAAAGGTTTGGTGATCAATCAGAGGAAGTATGTTCTGGATTTGTTGACAGAAACAGGAATGTTGGGTTGCAAACCAGCAGATACACCCATGGATGCAAATTTAAAGTTCAACAAAGTCGATCCAAGTCCAAAGGCAGATAAAGGACTCTACCAGAGGCTAGTAGGGAAATTGATCTATCTATCACTAACAAGACCAGATATCTCTTTTCCAGTGAATATTGTGAGTCAGCACATGACAGATCCGAGGCAAGAACACATGGAAGCAGCAAAGAGAATTCTGAGATACTTGAAAGGTACACCTGGACATGGTTTAATATTCAAGAAAAGTTCTGATAAAACTATTAGAGTATTCACATATGCAAGTTGGGCCAGTGAACTAACAGATAGGAGGTCAACCAGTGGATATTGCTCTTATATATGTGGTAATTTGGTGACTTGGAAAAGCAAAAAGTAGACAGTTGTTGCCAGAAGCAGTGCAGAAACGGAATACAGAGCATTGGCCTTGGGAATGTGTGAAGGAATCTGGTTAATAAAGTTGCTTAAAGAGCTAGGAATGACCAAAGATGAAAATTTCCAGATCTTTTGTGATAATCAATCAACCATTCAAATTGCCAAGAACCCTATTCAACACAACAGAACAAAGCATGTTGAAATAGATAGGCAATTTATCACAGAGAAGTTGACAAGTGGAATGACTTCATTAGAGTATGTTCCAACCGAGGAGCAAGTAGTAGATGTACTAACAAAAGCACTGCCAAAAGCCTTATTCGACAAATTTTTATTCAAGTTGGGATTATACAATGTATATTCTCCAACTTGAGGGGGAGTGTAAGTTTACTCAAACTAGAATTGTAAGTCTAGTCGAACTAGATTAGTTATTGTAATCTAATTATATTGTATAAGTTTAGTTAAAGTCAAACTCCTAAAACTAGAGTTAGAAGTTAATAATTAGTAGGACTGTTAATGTAACTAAAAGTCCTAGTATATATGTAACACCTGGGTTTAGGGGTCGGGTGAAAATAATATTTTAATATTATTTGGGCTCAGGTTTATAATTAAAATAATCCTTTACGGTTCGGGTTTCAAAAATAAATATTTGAAATGGGACCAAATTGATTTAAATTACAAGTTGAAGAGCTTTTTAAAGAACAAGGGAATAGCCATTCATTAATGGCATTTTGGTAATTAACCCATCTCCTAATTTAAATCCCTCTTTATACAAATAAAACACCCTTTCACTATTCATCCTCTTCTTCTTCAACGGGTTTGAAGAGCTCTTCCTCCTCTATCACTATTCTATCTCATCTCTCATCCATTTCAACTTCATTTTGAAAGGTAATAACGTTTTTTTACTTCCCCTCAACTCCCTCTCTTTAAAAGTACCATTTATTTTGATTTTCATGGAAGTCTTGGAAAATAGAATTTTGGAAGATTTTGATTAAAAATGGAAACTTTATGTTGTTAAGTTAAATGTTTTGATTTAATATGGTTAGTTATGATGTATATATGTCAAATGGTATAACATATGTGAATTTTGAATGATTTTGAGCAATTTTCGGATTTGGGTAAACATAGGGTTTTTGGAGGGTTTTGGGTGAGTTTTGTGGGTTGTTTTAGGTAGGAATTGATAGCCCAATGATAGTACTATGGTTAGGGGTTGATTTGGGATCAATTGTGGGTGCAATGGATGTTGGAAACATGGTTTTTGGACATGGTTTTGGGGTTGCCCGAGTTTGCTAAAAATGGGATTTGTTCATAGCTTGCAACATTGAAATTGTGATTGAATTGTGTTCCGGGTTGGTCTTTTGATGTTGGGCTGATTTGGAATTGTTTGAAATGTGTTTGAGGTTGTTTAGAAGCGGGAATTTGTGTTGGAGAAGCTTCGAGAAGAAATTCGAGATTTGTGAGAGTGGTTGCTTGCTTGGCTTGGAGCTTGGAAGCTTAGGTGAGTGGTTAAAAATGTTTTAAATGGCTTTGATCAATTGGTTCAAGCATATGAATGTGGAAATGTTTTCAAGAATCGTTTTGGTTCAAAGTTGGTTTTGAAAGAGTTTAGTTGGGCTTGAAAAGTCAATTTTAAATTCAAGAGTAAGTTGATGAGAATCGCCTCTTTAATTTCCCATTTTTCTGTTTGTTTTCATTACTTGTGATGATGGTTTGTTAAGCATGAAATTTAAATACTTTGAGTAGAAGCATGTTGCTTATTACTATATCGTTAATGATGTATGATGGTAATAATGGTGACGTTGTTATACCTTGTAAGATGTGTGTAAGTTGGTGCAGGTTGTGCACGAAAATGGTGAGTAAGACCATTTGTGATTGGTAAGATTGTAAGTAGTAAGTGATGCCTAATTGTGGATATTGTTACATCTTGTTTTGGTTGTGCATGATATAGTGAGTACATGTCGCATGATAGTGATTGTATATCGTGTTGCATGGTTAGTGTCGAACCTCACGTGATGGTTGTCGTTGCTTCGGTGATGTGTAGTCCCGCCGGTAGCGAGTGGTATAAGACTTCAGTGATGTGTAGTCCCGCCGGTAGTGACTAGTAGAAGAGTACTTTGATGTGTAGTCCCATTGGAAAACTACTAGTCGAAACGGTGATGTGTAGTCCCATCGTGTGTGTTTTGGTTATGCTTGTGCATACCATGTATTGTTCATGTTGTGTCTCACTATATCATTCTCTTTTATTGGTTTTGCTTTAGTATAGGATTATGTCTTTATGCATACCATGAAGTGTGGTGCCATGATAAATATCTATATTGTTGACTTGTGGTTGAACTTGTACGTGTTGGCCTTTACTTTTAAATAAAGCTTTGAACCCTGCATTGTCGTTGTTATGTTTTAGAGCTCTGCTCACTAAGCTTTATGCTTACGCTCTCTTTTTTCCGATAATGCATATCATTAGCTTGGAGTTAGCAAGGAGCAAGAAAAGGGTGTCCAAGCGTGTGGTAATTGCTCAAGTATTGTTTATTAAATAATGTAGTAGTTTAGCAATGGGAAATGATACGTGTTCTAGGAGCGTGCATCTAGACTCCTTTGTGTTGTCTTTATGTTGTTCATGCCTTATGTTGATGGATTTGTAAACCATGTTTATGTTGATGCCTAAGTGTTCGTTTGGGAGGCTTATAGCCATGTCTTTGGATGCTTGTGTTGCTTTGGTATTTGGATGTCATGCTTGGCTTGTAAAATCATGTTTAGATTGCCTTATATGAATGTTTTATGTTTGTTTGCTAAGGCATGAAACTCATGTATGCTATGTATGTCTTCTTTGAATGATTACGTGAATTCCTTGGTTGAATGATGTTCGTCCATGTTGGGTGCTTGTATGACTAGATCTTGGTTTGTAAAAGTTGTATGTATGTTCGTATGTGGCTAGGGAGGTCTTATTATGAATCTAGAGTGTAAATCTTGTGTGTTTGTGCTGAAAATGGAGACTTGCAGTGCAGGGCGTATCGATACGCTTGAGGGCCGTATCGATACGATCTTTGCCTGTAGGACACAATTTTGGCTGGGCGTATCAATACACAGGGGTGTATCGATACGGCTTTTGCTCTCTGTAATTCTGATATTTTGGCGAGTTTTTGGTGTATCGATACGGTGTTGTGGCGTATCGATACGGGTTCATCTCGTTGACCACAAGATGTTGACTGGGAAGGGCGTATCGATACGCTTATGGGCTGTATCGATACGGTCTTCCTATGTTGATTGTTGTCGGTTGACTTTGGTCAAGGCGTATCGATACCCTCTGTAGGTGTATCGATACGACCTGCTTAATAAGGGAAATTAGACTGTTTAAATTGCATGTTTTGTGGGTTTTGTATCCGTGTTTGTTCGCTGCGTGTCCCATCACATAGGATTTAATAAAGGCATCTAGAGAAGATAAAGAAAAAAATAGGGTTGCTAACCGAACGGGTTTCACTTCGGTTTTCCCCGTGTAGCCTACTCGGACCGGTCAGCCGTCCAGACCGGGACGAGGGGGTTACACTATAAAATTCTGCAAACCTTTGTAAGTTTATTAATAAATTTAATCGAAAGAAACAGAAATACATTCTGTTTTTCTTCAATTATGTTTTTCTTCAGTTTTGCCTTATAATTTTATCTCATCTTTAAATAAAATAATTAGAAATTATTACTTAATGATTCTTTATTAAATAAAGAGGAGCTCGAAAAGTAATAACAACAAATAAGAGTAAAACAAATAAGGGTAAATTACGTAAATCATAACTGAATTTTACTCTCAAGCCTATTTTCGTCACTGAAATTTTAAAATGTTCAATTTATTCACTGAAGTTTAGACATTAAACGTTTTTTGTCACTCTCCCGTTAACTTTTTGATGACGGCCATTTATCGGTGAACAAAGGAATTTCTCCAAGATCCGAACAGAGGAAAAGTTCACGACACAAGAGAAACAACATACTGAGAAACAAGTTTCATCCGGCGGTGGAGGAGGCAGATCGACGAGAGAGAAACCAGAAGGTTTTTGGATGATTCGTGAGCACCGGAGTACTTTCTGAAAAAAATGGAGGTTGAATTCAGACTCAGGAGGCCAAGATGAAGTGACTGGTGAAATTTGGGATCGAACGACCACCATCTCTAACCATTTGGGGTTTAAGAGTGACAAAAAATCATTTAGCGTCTAAAATTTAGTGACAAAAAACGTTCAATGTCTAAACTTTAGTGAATAAATTGAAATTTTAAAACTTTAATGATCAAAATAAGTTTAAAAAGTAAAATTCAAAAATAATTTACCTAATTTACCCAAACAAATAAAGCCCACAACAAACGGCTGTCTAACCTAAAAGAAAACACCAAAAGCCAGTCGATCGATTTTTTTCCACTGCAATCAAAAAAGACTTTAGTGAAGTCATGGTAAAAGAGAGAAAAAATTAGGGGTTAAAGGTGATGTTAATAATTTTCCAAGTACTCGAAAGTAAAATGATGCTGGTTGCCACTTGCCAATTGGCATTGGAAAAGAGGATGAATGAAAGGTGTATCGGATGCCGCTAGTTCCAACACTTTTATCGACTTGTCTTCTACCTAAAATGGATCTTCAGGACCTTCCTGATTCATTGCAATTTTTGGATTGAGGAACGAAATTGAAGCTGCAATCAGAAAAAGAAAAAGAATTAGAGATGGTCTTTAAACCCCATGCAACTTAATAAGATGAATGGATTTATATATAAATATTTTATCGTCATTCATTAAATCATTTTTATATAATTTATCACCCATGTTGTAAGTGCAATAAATTCTAACAGTTTCTGCTAGGGAACCTTATCCCTCTTGTCAAAGCTAAAAGATGAGCCAAACAACCTTTGGATGCACGCAGCCTTTTCCCTCAAACAGCAACCTTGGAACCAGATAAATCAAATAAGCTTGATTCCATCTCCTTATATCCTTGAGCCCCAGCCTTTCCTTTAGATTTTAGGGAGTAGACTATTGATTAACTAACCCGAGTTTCCTGAACAGGCAAAAGAACACATTCCAAAAGAATTTAGAACACATTCGATTCATCTTTTTAATGACTGTAGCAGGCAAAGAGAGTTGCACACTTCAATACTGTTGGATACTGCCAATTACAGATTGTATCAACTGCAGTCTTCCAGCATATGAAAGCAAAGCAATTTTACCTGCCAACTCTACGGCCTCTTAGTAATCTTCTCACAATATATGACGCTTAATTTCTTAATAATCAAAGGAAGAGAGCCCAACTTCATACTAGTAGCATCTTGAATTTGATAAACAATGTTGTTAGCTACACCAGAGCAAAAAAATTCAAATATTTATAGTCCAGGAATTTGATAAAAGACATCCTAGAACCAACTCAGTAGTGCCCTTAGTGAAGATCATCCGCAACGCACAAGTTGGTAATTGGATGTTTGTGGCACTTAGGGTGATAGAAGAAAACTCCATGGGCAGCAGCAGCATTGAGGAGTCCCGAAACAACATTTATAGTCAAGACAAAGAGGTAAGGAGAGAGGGGATCTCATTGCCTTACACCCTTTGTTTCCCTAAAACAGCCCCATTTAAAGCAATAGAAATTTTGGGTGAAGTGATAACTCTCGTATCCAAGTAATTTTTTGCTTGAGACATCTAATGAGTGTATAAAGAACATATATTTTAGACTATTTTACTTAGCATATTGCATGTGTTCGAAAGCATATTGTTACATTTAGGAGTAGTTTGCATTTAATTATGGAGTTATGGTGCTTGAGTTTAATGTTTATCTATATTGATGCTATTAATGGGAAAGGTAATGACTTTTAGTGGTGCTTGCGTAGGAAGTAACAGAGCAGTAGAGTGCCAAAGCATTAATGCAGTATTCTCTCGTGATGGACTGGATGCCACATCATTGTTGTGATGCTAGAAACAAATCTTGAATCCTTTAAAGTGATTTAATGTGTGGTCATCGCTCCTTTATTGAGCCATTAATGACGTGGAAATTAAAAATCCTCTTTAATTAATCACATGACACTTTATTAAAAGTATGTGACAAGATATTCTTTTATTGGCATTTAATGAACCAAAAAGTAGAAAACCATAGGGTTTTTACTTATTATAAAAGGCAAGGGAATATCACAAGAAAAGAGGAGGCTGCACTTAATGCACAAACACATAGATAATTTTTTATTCGAGGAAACATCCCTTTTGTCTTCTACATCAGAGAACCACCACTGTCGAAGGTCAAGAGAAGTGTCCAAGTGCCGAAAGCTATCGAGAGAGGCTTGAGGAGATTGAAGCGTTGTTGTAACACCCCCTTCCCGGTCTAGTAGAGAACCGGTTTGGAAAGTATTATCGAAAAACATATTCATATATCAGGAATAGAATTGGAGTTCGAAACTTATTTGGAATATCTTATTAGTCGCTTTAAGACTTATCAAGCCTATTCGTTACTAACCTTATTCAAATTGGGGTCAATTTTAAACTTTTTTTAACTTAGGGAATAAAAAAGAAATAGTTCAAATTAACGGTCCTAATTAGAATTTCTTATTATCAACTTGTAATTAAACTTTTCGACTATTTTCCTGTGAAATTTCGTTACTATCGGAGGTCGTTTACCTATCTAATGTTGCCATATAACTTATTAGTGACCAATCTTTAAATTATGTAAAACTGAAATCTAAGTCTTTTAACCGAATAAACTAACACCGTATTGATACCCTTAGGACCGTATCGATACGCTAAGCCTAATTTCCAGATTCCAGATTCAAGGGTAGCAAGCTTGTACCGATACAGCTAGGCCCGTATCGATACTAATTGACTTCGTTGACCGCGTATCGATACGCTCTAAGACTGTATCGATACATTTTTCCCAAACAGATTCCAGTGACCAAATTTTGTACCGATACGTCCAAATCGTATCGATATTGTAACCCCTCGACCCGGCCTAGCCACCAAACCGTATCGAGTGGATCATACGGGACTAACCGAATTTAAATCCGGAGATTTCCCTCCGATTAGCAACCCTAAACGCGTTGATTAAAATCTTTTCTAGATGCTCAAATTAAACCCTATATTTCAAGAACACACAACGAAAGAAAACACGACAAGACGAGCACCGAACGATCAACCGAGAAACCAGGGACCAAAATGAAAAACTAGCATAAATAAGGACCTATGAAGAAATTAAGGTGATCACTTTGAAATTAGTCTCATTTCATACTTCCATGCTGAAATGCAACTCAAAACAAGTCCTCAATCAAACTCAAATGATAACACATCAAGCTTAGACCCAAACGCAAGGAAAACAACTTCAAAGAGACCCTTAACTAACTTCCAACGACCCCCGTTTCGAAACACTCATGATGGTATCGATACGAGTCTAACGTTTAAAGTTCCAGGGAGCTTTCGTTTCGAAACGGTTAGACCCGCTTTGGCCCTGTAAATCTCGTTTCGATACCCGTTCTGAAACACAAAGGCCAAATTAAGGGTCGTTTTGAAACGTTCAAGCCTATTTCGAAACACCCTCCAGCAGAACAGAAAAATCTACAAACTAGGCATCTTCAAGGCTATTCCCCTTGGTTCCAATCAACACATGCAACAAGATATCAACAAGATAAGCATACAAACACTAAGAAAAGACAAACAAACACACATCCAAGCAAGAGAACAAACCCACGATTAACAAACGACAAGATAAGAAACATCAAAATCCATGAACTAAGCAAAACAAGATAAAAAGCCAAAACCATTATGCTCAAGGTATAAACAAGTCAACCAAGGCATAACAAACATGTTCGCATCACAAGGAGTATACAAAACACTCACAAAACATAAACAAGGTCTATCCCTATTTCCACAAGCACTACTATCTAAACAAAACCATACTTGAGCTTTTAGCGAACACTTGGATCACTTCCCTTGCATCGTTGCCTTCCGAAATAGTCTACGGATCTGCATTGTTGGAAAAGAGAGCGTAAGCTACGAAGCTTAGTGAGCGGGCTCAAAACCAAGCTACAACAATGTAGTTTTGAAAACCAAAACAATTTCTTAAAACCACTTTCGCAAATCATTTCCTTTCAAACATATCATACTTAAATCAAGTATGAGAAATTGCAACAACACATGCCATAGGCACATCACATGTATCAACCATGCATAAACATATGTTAACCACATATGCAAACCGAGCCTATCGGCGCCATTTCAACTCACATGCTTCAAGCATATAAACATAACCATATGAGTTTACCAAGCTCATATTAAAACCATAAGCGAATAAGTATACCGACATCATTGACACATTGCTCGGATAAGCGGATACCTTTATGGCACAAACCCCATCAAGCTACATAGTGAAACAACCCTCACTACAATCTCACTTCGGCCGGGATGCCACAACCCGCATTGCTCATTGGTGATAGCACAATCCCTATCACTCGCATCACAATAACACAACCCCTATTATGAAACCGAAGAATTTATCTCACGCGTGAATTTTATATTTATAGTGCACTTCACATCCTATTGATCAATCAATCTATCTGATATAAAGATCCACATGTGTCAATATACTCATCACAACATTTCATTCCATTGTTTTACATCGGGGTTAAACACCTCCCCAAGCATATCCCAAATACCATAAACACAAGCCCATGCATAGCATGAACTCAAGCAACATTTTCATAAATCACATGGTATTCTCATGGGACAAAATCAACATGCATTTATGCACAAAAACAATGGAAAAACATCATTAAAATTTATATGCTCATGATCAAAACATGATCAACATGTAAAATGGCGAAAATACCAAAATAACTCAAAACTTACTCTTGAGCTTGGATTGACCTAACGACACAACCCAAACTCCCAAAATGCTTCTTTAACCTTTTTAAGGTGTTTTAAAACATTTCCACTCACCAGCGATTACCAAAACCAAGCCGAAACACTTTTCTAGCTTCCCAGTTTCCCCACAAATGTATCTAACAATTCCGGATCTTCAACCCCTGCTTCTAACCAACCCAAAACAGAGGATTAGAGATATTTTCAACACTCTAACTTCCTAGAAAATAGAGATTCAACAACTCATTCAAATCGCCTATCAAAACATTGTCGAAACAAACCGAAAACATCGAAAAACTCAATTCGGACAACCTCCAGCAAAACCCAGCATTATACATCATCAAATCACATGAATAAACATCTAAAAACATCAACCCATCATCAATATACCATCAGCTATTGATAGATCACAAAACTCACCCAAAAACTCACTTTTACACCCATCAAACTTCAACACAAAACCCAAATTCGGGATTTCTATCATTTACCCATCATCTCAACATTATTCCACATCAAAAACTAAGATATAACCACCATCAAACTCAGCATTGAAAGATCTAAACCAAGATTCCACCTAAAAGCTCATTTTACCATATTTTACCCAATTTTCATTACAAACCTTTTAGAAAATCTTAACCTTAATAAATAAACGAATAAAAAACATGGGAATATCAATAAAGAAACTTACATCAGAGGAGAATTTCGTCGCTCACCTCCAATGATAGTATTTTCCCCTTGATTAGCAAAGAACACTTGAGAAAACTAAGAATAAAACATGGGTTTTAGAGATAGAAGATAGAAAAACCTTTTGGAAACATTAAATAAAAAAGAAACGCCATTTACCTTTGAGAAATTAAGCCTAGATGGTCATTTGGATGAAAAGAAAATGAGAAGAGCTTCAAAATGTGCTTTTAACGTAAAATGGGAAAAGATGTTCAACCCTTTTTAGCTTTAATTATAAAACCCTTCTTAAAATATTTGAATAGTCAAAAATAAAGGGGAAAATAACTATATTGGCCCAGCCAATTTAGATCCTTAAAGATTCTATGTTTTGACTCTTTTACAAAATGGTCACTAAAAACAGATTTTGCAATCTTTACATTTTGGTCACAAAACTGAAATGTCATGGTTCGGAAAACGTTTTTCCAAAATTGTTTTCACCAAAGCCTTATATATAATATTTAAGGATTTTAAAATTTTATTTCATATTTTTCCGACCATCCGAAGACCACTTTCCCTGAACTCACCTACAACTCCCAACATCGGTCTTTCGAACACCGAAACCTTACCGAATCTTCTAGACCCAAAACCAGGGTGTTATAAATACGCCATGTTTGGCCAATGTTGACCTGACCAAAAATTACAAGAATCCTGTCAAAACGCCATCACCCATATCGATACTCCCTGACCTAAAATGACAGATTTTTACTGTTTTTTATTCAAATTACCCTAGCAAACGTTGTCCAAATTTTACCAACAACCTTAAAAACAATATATTTATAGCATGCAAATTTTTAGGCCATTCCGAATCCATTTACCAAGGTTTTACCATTTAGTACCTTTAAAGCCCATTTTAGCTAGTTTGTCTATTCAAAACATACCAACTACCACATACATCACCTAGGTACTATTAAGCTTATACAATCACGTCAAAATAGTCACATACAACTTATCTAACCTCTATGACACCTTACTAGGAGTTCAAAACAAAAGTAAGCTTACATGAGTTCGTGGGGAGGTGACTTGCAACTTCGATTACACGATCGAGCTCAGAATACCTTCAAGATCTCGAAATGCATGAGACACACAAGTGTTAGGCTTATATAGCCTAGTGAGGTAGTTATAAAAAATGTAAAACAAGGTAATAATGACATGAATGGCACATCAATATCATGAATAACATATTAACATACTTGGATGACACAATTACATTGCTAATCATATATGTCTCATGCTTAAGGTCAAGTATCATAATTCCATATTTTCATTGCAAAGCTTAAACACATAACAATTCCTTGGACATAGTAACAAATGGATACGTGGATTCCTCTTTACACCAACACATATCAAATAGGTCGTAAGCCTTAAGCTGTAGCTCTAAATGTCCCTTACACAAACTAACCTTATCTTACCACATATAGGCCATAGCGGATTCTCTTACTTAACGAGCTCAAATAACCCTAAGATATGCCAATTGTATCCAAAACTCACACATGACCAATGTTACACATTTTACCACAAATCTTACCTTTTGCCCATAGGCCATAACATAATCGAGCCTTGGCTCCAAATATCATACCATAGCAAAATCATATCAATTTTCATATCATATCATATTGTGTTCACGTCGATTTTCACATATAACATGTTTAAATTGTCACATATAAGCTTATAGCATATCAATCATATCAAAGACTCACCATACTCACCTTTAGCAACCAGACATTCTTGCTGCACTTGAGCCTTAAACAAAATACACATCAAAAACCACAAATCAAATGCAACGGGGTGGCGCCTAGCCTATCCATTGACACAACTACACTCACCTTGATTACAAGGCTCTCAGATTACCACTATGTTGTGCATAGATTCCTTCGGAGGCGACATGGGTCCTTCTCCATCATTTGAGCTTGCACAAGATTAGAGATTGCATTAGAATTCAATCTAAGGATTCGAAAACACCTTTCAAGCTTGCCTAAGCTTGTAGACAATATTGAATTAACAAAACTACCTCCTTAATCCATGGGTTTCTATTTGAACATTGAAAACCTAGTCATGGAATTAAACCTTAACGATTGAGAGAATCATCAAATTCTCATAGAGGTTTTACTCACCAAGTTTTAGGGTTTTACAAGTACCAACACCCTTCTAACATGCTGAAATCTGCACCTCTCAAATAGGAAGAAACCAGTCACTTTACCACAACTTTGAGTGTCACTCGCACATTCACTAACTACACAATATAACCACCACTCACACCGGTTGATGGTTAGAAACACTATTATCGTCAACAACCATGTTGATGTCTCAAGGAAAAGAACTCCAGTCGACATGTAACACCCCAATTTTGGGCTTAGAAGTTTTGGGTTTGAACCGGACCGGTCGGATTTTCGATTCGAATATAAAAGGTGGTTTTAGGGAAAGCCTAGTTCGGGATGCATTAAAAATATGGAAAAATATCTAAAAATCCTCTTTTATTATATATAAGAGAGTGGTGAAATCAATTTTACAAAATGAGGTTTGGAAGTGTGACATTTTGGGTTAGTGACCAAAATGTAATTTTTGAAAACTGTGTGACTGTTTTAAAAAGGATTGAAACTTTGAATCTTTAAGGAGCTATTTACCCAAAAGAGTTTCTCCAGATTTTTCTTAATATTAATCAATTTAATTAATGGTTTTAATTAAGTGTAAAAAGGAGGGAAAAGATATTTTGGCATTTGTAACTAACTTTTCTCTAAATTTCCATTTTCTTTTCTCTCAACTTTTCTCTCAACCCAAACATATTTCTCCAGCAAAATTCTCTCTGATTTTGACAACTAAAGATGAGATTTCAATCCTCATTTGATCTCTAATCAATTCTACAACAAAACCTTGGCATTAGCTTATTGAATTTTCAAGAATCTTGGTTCCAAAAAGGGAGAAACTCAAGTTTAGAGGTATGAACGTCCTTCTCCTCTAAATTCTCAGTTCTTTACTGAAATTCCCAAGTTCTCAATCCTTGATTTGAGTTTTATTAAAGGTTTTGATGTTGTGATCTTGATTTTGGCTTAAAATGCAAGATTTGGATTTAATTTTGAAGAAATTCGTAATAATTGATTGGGCTCTGTTTTGAGATGTCTTTTTGATGTAATTTGGATGTCTAAATGATGTATAATTGAGGTTTGATCAATGCAATCCCGAATAGGTTGATTTTCCTAAGTTTTTACTTGTGAATGGTAAGATCACAATGGTGGTTTAAAGTCCATGTGTGGATCTTGTGTGTATGTCCCGTGATCTCGTTAGTGATGTTATACAACTACTAATGAGTGAAGGTAAGGTCATAATGGTGGTTAAAATTCCATTTGAGGACCTTGTGAATGTTAAGGTCATATGGTGGTTAAAATTCCATATGAGGACCTTGTGAATGGTAAGGTTATAATGGTGGTTTAAATTCCATTTGGGGACCTTGAGATTGGTAGTGTGTATGAAGCGTGGGGACAACGCTTGTGATCCGCGTATCCGATTGTGTCTTGTGTTATGATGGTTTGTGAATTATCACTTGGATGCCAATATAATGTTCTTGAATGTAATGAAGCATGAGATGCTTGAAGTGATGCAAGGTTGCATGGAAAGTGTGTAATGTACCTAGAATGCATGTATTACTTGTTAGCTTGAACAAATGTTTATTTTCCACTAAGAATGGTGCATGTGTGCATGAAATCTCTTTAGTGCATTGAAGTCTTGCGAAGACTTGTTTTTAAAGGCATGTAATGCAAATATTGATTTTGTGGTTCATATGTTGCATTTGTTTAATGCATGAGATAGATTGAATGAGTAAGTGGTTTTTAAAGGTTTCTTGCTTTGAAATGATTTTCAATGTATGAGAAAAGTATGATGTGAAGTGGAAGTGTTTTCCAAGGATCTTGTATTTAACTTTGCATATGATGTTCATGCATGGAATGGTTAAATTGATGGTTTTGCAAGGTTGTGCTTGAAGTGAATTACTTAGCTTTTCTAAGCTAAGGGTTGGTTTTCATGTTTGAGCAATGCATGATTTAAAGCATGTTGTTTAAAAAGGGGTTTTCAAACATTGCTTTGGTTTATCGAAATGTGTTTCCTTTTTAAAAGAGGTTTTATGACTCGCTGCATTGATGGTGTTTTGGTTTTGAGCATTCCTCACTAAGCATTATGTGCTTACACTCCTTTTTGTCCATCAATGCAGATATTGAAGTTGGGACAGCGAGAAGCAAGGGATTCAAGGAGAGCTCCACTTGAGATGTATGTCTCGGTTAATAGCTATAGATAATAAAGGCAATGGGGGGAGAATCTCTTATGTTGATGTTTAATGAGATTGTGTATGTTGGACAAGTTTGGTTTATGATTTTGAACTATGTGGTTTAACGCTTGCAACGTTTGAATCTTCTTATTCTTAAATCGTTACGCTATGCTTCTTGTTTTAAAAGCATGATTGAGTGTTGGATGTGTTGAATGAGTGGGTGCACCTAGGGGTGGTTTTGTATCTAGATTTTGATGCAAATTGGTAGGTATGATGCTTGGAATGTTGTTGATTTAATTTGGAATGGTTTGGAGCATGTTTGATGGGGTTTAAAGGTGTTTAAACAGGCCTATCTGCTGTTTTTGGGCAGGGTGTTTCGAAACACCCTTGCCTGTTTCGAAACAGGCCCTTGTTTTGGCTTGGGTGTTCCTGAACGGCCTAGCCTGTTTCTGAACACTTTGGCTACTGCCAAGGGGTGTTCCTGAATGGTCTAGACCCGTTTTGGAACACCTGACTGTTGGGCATAAAATTTGAATGGTTTTGAGGTTTGCAAGCTTTACGATTTAGTCATGATTCTTGTATGTGCAATTGCTTGAGTTTGAGATGTCCGTTTGAGATGAAATTTGACAGAGAGGCATGAAACATGACTAATTTCATAATGGTAACTTAAAAATTGGCAAAGTCCTCTTAATTTTCAGAATTTACAAATTGGTCCCTAAATTCGTATTTTGTGCAATTGGGTCCCTTATCGTTTTCCGATTGCTGTGATTTTTGAGTATGCTTATCTCAAGAGTATGCCTAGGTTTAATGTGCATCTAGACAAGTTTAAAAAGAAAAAAAGGGTCGTTAATCAAGGTTGACTTTCGGGTTGACTTTGGTTTTCCCCGTGTAATCTTCGTAGTTCGGGTCAACCGTCTAGGCCAGGCTACGGGGGTTACATTTGGTGGTATCAGAGCTGAGTTGCAAATGCTTGGGGAAATGGTAAATTGTTGTAATATGTGTTTGATGTTTATTCTGATGTGTGGTTGAAAGTCGGTTGAAATGCGTGTTTTTGATCGAATTGTTGATGTTTTTAGCATGCTTTTTGATTGTGATTTTTCATTGAGCTAATGTGGATTTGTGCTGATGTTATGCTGGTGATGTGAGCTGATTTTATGAATAATGAAAGTGTAATGGGTATGATATGTTGATATTATGCTGTTATGAGTGAATGTTGTTGATGAGAGCATGATCGAAGTATGTGGATTGATATGCTTGATGTTGTGATATCCATGTTTTTATTGACTGTTATGTCATGTAAAAGGGGAGAATTTGGGATACCCATTGCCTTATTATTATAGCTATTGTGTTATGTTGGAATTGGAGTCTTGAATCCTTGCTTGAAGCTGGCCTGATCGTTTTGTTTGTTTTGTTATGATAGCTTGTTGTTATAGCATGGTGAAATCGATGAAAGAATGGCAGTTAGGTGAGATGGTTGCTGCTTTAGAGCAGGTTGTTAAGGCGTGGAATTCACCTTTTAGTGGAGGTGTTTCGTCTCAGTCTTCTGTGCCTGGAGTTGAGGTAGTGAGGCAGGAGGAAGAAGCTGGTTCTGTGATGAAGAGTTCATCACCTAAAGTTCAAGAGGTGTTGGGAACATCTCAGGCTGTGGCAAAAGTAAGGCCTGTAGACGTGCCGGCTGTGGGATGTGCGGGTTTGTCGAAACAACGTTTACATGATTTGGGAGCTGTGGAGTATCATGGTTCGACACCTGAGACGTTCGAGGCCTGGTTGGCCAGTGTAATTCTGATTTTGGATCAGGAAGGTTGTGACTATGCCTGTAAGCTGGGAAGTGTTGTCTCATTGATGTTGGAGGACGCTTGTGCCTGGTGGACATCTGTGGCGGTGGAATCGCACATCCACGATATAGATTGGGACTTTTTTGTGTCTGCCTTTTATGAAAGGTATCTTGGAGAGGAATTTCCAAGGGTTAAGCAACGTGAGGGTGTGGTTTCAGTTTATGAAGGTGAGAAAAGTTTAGGCAAGAGAGCTGTGGGTACTGACCTCCGGAGCGGTCAGCGTAAGAGGCTACGTGATAGAAGGTTTTGCTTGAATCGAAGTCAGGGTGGTAGTGTAAATGTAGGGCAAGTGCTACATGATCAAGGAGTGGTAGCTCAGTTACCGGTGTGTGACCGTTGTGGAAGGCGCCATGTTGGAGGTTGTTGGGGCGCAGGAGTTTGTTGGAACTGTGGTTCTAAAGAGCATGTGAAGCGAAATTGTCCTCAAGTGGTGAGATCAGCTTCAGTGGTAGCAAAAGGGTCTCTGAAGGGTCGTGGGTACGGCCGAGACAAGGTTCGAAGGTGGCAGGAAGGGCAGAAAGGTGTGAGGAGCTTGAAGAATGAACCCTGTTGGAATTGTGGGTCTGTTGGACATTTGAGACGTAATTGTTTGAAGTTGGTTCGGGGTAGTCCGGGTCCCTTACCGCAGGGAGAAGGTGATGACCTTAATGTGTTAGTTGGTGCTGCAGCGGTGCGGCTGGAGAATGATGGTTCTGCGAGGAAGAGAGCTTGTCTGTTGAAGCTCCAGGGCAGTGAGGTGTTTACAGGTAACCTTGTTGAGTAATCTTTGCCCTAGTTATCTTAGTTTGGTTTTGGTTGGTTTTTCCTTGTGTAGTGGGTATAGTTTCGTTGCTAGCATGTTTGGGGTAGTAGTTGGTGTTGTTTTGAAAACAACTTTAGTGTGAGGAGGGCATTAGTGAGTATCTTGTGGATAATGGGTTGTTAGAATGATGGAGTTGGACAAGTTGGAAGTGCGATATGAGGTTGTTTTTAGGCGGATTCTGAGGATGTTATTGGTGGGTGTGAACCGACATACATGCACAGTTAAAATCATTTGTTATATGCTATATTATATATGTACTGGTCCATGCATACATGTGACATGACATTAGAGGTTTTGCATGCATGTACATCAGGCATTGATAGGGCATATTGGTGACCATGCATACGAACGTTCACACTCGCTGATAGTTAATCGGGTCCGTTAGTGTTGTGATAGGGTTAGATTGGATGGGGGGTTTTAAAAGTTGTTTTAGTGATGGGTGAATGTTAGAAGTAATGGAGGGTATTAAGCGAGTTGTCAGTAATAGTGAGTGCGGTATAGCATGTTGGTAGAAGGAAGGTGTTTGGCGCTTAATGAGTTTAGCGGTATGGTGGTGAGGAGATTACCGTTTGAGTTAGAATCAGTCAAAGTGGTTGTGAATAGCTAGTAGAAGTGGTAGTTCCTTGGTGTTAAATGGTGTTGCAGTTTAGTGGATGTGTTTCCAGAGTGCTGAGGTAACTTGGCATTGATGTTGTAATAGGAGGGTTGTTTATGTAGGTGGTGGCTCGTAGCAACCTTCGAAGAGTTGAGAAGAGGTTGTGTTGTGGGTTGGAGAAAAAGGTTGGCCTGGGGTGAATAGAAGTTTCGTAATCTAAATATGTATGTATAGAATGGGAGGTGTCCTGGTAAGGCTAGTGTTGTAGTCAAGGTTTGAAGTGGAAAGGCAATGTAAGATCAAAGGCCATTGTTGGTTGGACGGGTTCTTGTGAGAAGTGGTTGGTTGGTTGTGATTAAGTAAATTCCGTCTGAAGACAGTTGGTGGTGTGTGGAACGGTTGGCGGAGTCAAGGTTGGGGCTTTGTGATGTGATTTTCAGATGTTAGGTGAGTAGTTCTGGTGAATCGTTATGGTAATGATAGCGGCGGATGTGAAGGAATGTCAGCAATACGTTGAGAAGTTTGGGTAAGCAATTGATGCTTAAAAATTCTTGCTTGATGTAGTAACCTTTGGAAGAGGTTGAGTAGTTTTGCAAGGAGTTTTAGAAGCAGTGAAGGTTGTGGGTCACGTGGTGGCTGAACTGGATTGGTTGGTGTCACTGTGTGAACAAGTTTGGGAGTTATGAGTTAAGGTGGTGTATGCTGTAAAAGTTGGAGGTTCTTCAGGTTGTTGTTGGGGCTATGTGCAGTCCAGAAGTGTGAGGGTTAAGTTGTGGTTAACATTTGAGTGTTCGGGAATTCGTGAACAATATGTGGTGGTGTTGAGTTTGGGTGGAGTTTTGTGAGGAGAGTGTTCAGTGGTGGTTAAGTCTCCTGTGTTGCCTTGTGTGTTGCTTTGAGAAGTTTGGTTGTTCTCTTTTCGCCAGTTGAAATTTCGAGGACGAAATTTCTTAAGGGGGGGAGAGTTGTAACACCCCAATTTTGGGCTTAGAAGTTTTGGGTTTGAACCAGGCCGGTCGGATTTTCGGTTCGAATATAAAAGGTGGTTTTAGGGAAAGCCTAGTTCGGGATGCATTAAAAATATGGAAAAATATCTAAAAATCCTCTTTTATTATATATAAGAGAGTGGTGAAATCAATTTTACAAAATGAGGTTTGGAAGTGTGACATTTTGGGTTAGTGGCCAAAATGTAATTTTTGAAAACTGTGTGACTGTTTTAAAAAGGATTGAAACTTTGAATCTTTAAGGAGCTATTTACCCAAAAGAGTTTCTCCAGATTTTTCATAATATTAATCAATTTAATTAATGGTTTTAATTAAGTGTAAAAAGGAGGGAAAAGATATTTTGGCATTTGTAACTAACTTTTCTCTAAATTTCCATTTTCTTTTCTCTCAACTTTTCTCTCAACCCAAACATATTTCTCCAGCAAAATTCTCTCTGATTTTGACAACTAAAGATGAGATTTCAATCCTCATTTGATCTCTAATCAATTCTACAACAATACCTTGGCATTAGCTTATTGAATTTTCAAGAATCTTGGTTCCAAAAAGGGAGAAACTCAAGTTTAGAGGTATGAACGTCCTTCTCCTCTAAATTCTCAGTTCTTTACTAAAATTCCCAAGTTCTCAATCCTTGATTTGAGTTTTATTAAAGGTTTTGATGTTGTGATCTTGATTTTGGCTTAAAATGCAAGATTTGGATTTAATTTTGAAGAAATTCGTAATAATTGATTGGGCTCTGTTTTGAGATGTCTTTTTGATGTAATTTGGATGTCTAAATGATGTATAATTGAGGTTTGATCAATGCAATCCCGAATAGGTTGATTTTCCTAAGTTTTTACTTGTGAATGGTAAGATCACAATGGTGGTTTAAAGTCCATGTGTGGATCTTGTGTGTATGTCCCGTGATCTCGTTAGTGATGTTATACAACAACCAATGAGTGAAGGTAAGGTCATAATGGTGGTTAAAATTCCATTTGAGGACCTTGTGAATGTTAAGGTCATATGGTGGTTAAAATTCCATATGAGGACCTTGTGAATGGTAAGGTCATAATGGTGGTTTAAATTCCATTTGGGGACCTTGAGATTGGTAGTGTGTATGAAGCGTGGGGACAACGCTTGTGATCCGCGTATCCGATTGTGTCTTGTGTTATGATGGTTTGTGAATTATCACTTGGATGCCAATATAATGTTCTTGAATGTAATGAAGCATGAGATGCTTGAAGTGATGCAAGGTTGCATGGAAAGTGTGTAATGTACCTAGAATGCATGTATTACTTGTTAGCTTGAACAAGTGTTTATTTTCTACTAAGAATGGTGCATGTGTGCATGAAATCTCTTTAGTGCATTGAAGTCTTGCGAAGACTTGTTTTTAAAGGCATGTAATGCAAATATTGATTTTGTGGTTCATATGTTGCATTTGTTTAATGCATGAGATAGATTGAATAAGTAAGTGATTTTTAAAGGTTTCTTGCTTTGAAATGATTTTCAATGTATGAGAAAAGTATGATGTGAAGTGGAAGTGTTTTCCAAGGATCTTGTATTTAACTTTGCATATGATGTTCATGCATAGAATGGTTAAATTGATGGTTTTGCAAGGTTGTGCTTGAAGTGAATTACTTAGCTTTTCTAAGCTAAGGGTTGGTTTTCATGTTTGAGCAATGCATGATTTAAAGCATGTTGTTTAAAAAGGGGTTTTCAAACGTTGCTTTGGTTTATCGAAATGTGTTTCCTTTTTAAAAGAGGTTTTATGACTCGCTGCATTGATGGTGTTTTGGTTTTGAGCATTCCTCACTAAGCATTATGTGCTTACGCTCCTTTTTGTCCATCAATGCAGATATTGAAGTTGGGACAGCGAGAAGCAAGGGATTCAAGGAGAGCTCCACTTGAGATGTATGTCTCGGTTAATAACTATAGATAATAAAGGCAATGGGGGGAGAATCTCTTATGTTGATGTTTAATGAGATTGTGTATGTTGGACAAGTTTGGTTTATGATTTTGAACTATGTGGTTTAACGCTTGCAACGTTTGAATCTTCTTATTCTTAAATCGTTACGCTATGCTTCTTGTTTTAAAAGCATTATTGAGTGTTGGATGTGTTGAATGAGTGGGTGCACCTAGGGGTGGTTTTGTATATAGATTTTGATGCAAATTGGTAGGTATGATGCTTGGCATGTTGTTGATTTAATGTGGAATGGTTTGGAGCATGTTTGATGGGGTTTAAAGGTGTTTAAACAGGCCTATCTGCTGTTTCTGGGCAGGGTGTTTCGAAACACCCTTGCCTGTTTCGAAACAGGCCCTTGTTTTTGGCTTGGGTGTTCCTGAACGGACTAGCCCGTTTCTGAACACTTTGGCTACTGCCAAGGGGTGTTCCTGAACGGTCTAGACCCGTTTCGGAACACTTGACCGTTGGGCATAAAATTTGAATGGTTTTGAGGTTTGCAAGCTTTACGATTTAGTCATGATTCTTGTATGTGCAATTGCTTGAGTTTGAGATGTCCGTTTGAGATGAAATTTGGCAGAGAGGCATGAAACATGACTAATTTCATAATGGTAACTTAAAAGTTGGCAAAGTCCTCTTAATTTTCAGAATTTACAAATTGGTCCCTAAATTCGTATTTTGTGCAATTGGGTCCCTTATCGTTTTCCGATTGCTGTGATTTTTGAGTATGCTTATCTCAAGAGTATGCCTAGGTTTAATGTGCATCTAGACAAGTTTAAAAAGAAAAAAAGGGTCGTTAATCAAGGTTGACTTTCGGGTTGACTTTGGTTTTCCCCGTGTAATCTTTGTAGTTCGGGTCAACCGTCTAGGCCGAGCTACGGGGGTTACACGACATACCCGTAGATTGACCACTATCGCAGTCACCCTATCAACTCTTAATGTTCCCTAATGCTCATCAAAACAACACAAAAAGAATTCAGAAGCTACTCCAATATGCGACCTGCTACTAAACTTAGCTTCGCAACCCAAGGCTACCTAGAGAACTCCTTCAGAAACTCTTCAAAAAGAAGATTCCTGAACAACTCAAACATTCAGAACCTGAACGTCCTTAATCTTTGGATTACCTCTCGAGCCAAAATCTCAACAACATAACCCGGTCCGCTCTTGGCCAATCTCCACTGCAAAACTAATCTTCAAAACCCCGGTACACTTGAAAAACTTTCTCCCATTAATAATCACAATTGTATGAATCCATACTACATCAGACGATGCAACATGAAAAAGGAAAAGAAGATTATGCGACCTCTTCTTTGAACAACGTACTCATTTCACAATATCGCTGCGCACTCTGACTTTTGTAGACAAAACTTAACATGATGCCTTACACATTCATTCCTTGATCGTCCCCATGTAGATGATGTTAAAAACACTCTCTGGCCCTCCTTAACAATCAACATCACTAGTTAGGTTTCGATCCTGAACATTAACATTCCTGCAGGGCCCATATGTTAGTACCCTATCAACTTAAACACCTCAAAAATTCTTATCAAAATTTCAATTTTAGCTCCACCGAGCAAAACTCGAGCGTACTCTAAAAACTTTGATGCTAGCATCAAGCGTATGACACTTTACGGTGTCCACACTTTCGCTCACGACACAAAACAAAATCCATGCATTCAAAACGCACATTACCGACATCGATGGTAAGTACTACTCTTAACAATCAAAATTGTGGACCAACGCCACCCACCACCTCATGAACGAGGACAACATCTGTCAAATTCATAGCCCACTACCACAACTCTCAGTCGAGGACCAACTCAACTCAAGACCGTAGATCACTTACATTATACTATCAAAATCCTAATCACGCTTACTAAGTCTAGAAGTAATTATTGATTAAATCATTCTTACTCAAAATCGATTTCATTAATGGTGTTTAAACCTGACAGTTCAGGCATAAGCTCGGCAAGTGATACAAGACTAACTGCCAAAATCATTTAAAAACCATGGTAATAGGCAATGTGTTCCCATTATACCCCACCACAACAATTATCATCATTAACATTCACAAACATATATACAACCAATCCACATATTGATTCAACAATCAACAACAACAACCAACAATCACAAACCTGTCTCTGATACCACCAAATGTAACCCTCTTGATGTAACCCCCTTAGCCCAACCTAGACGGTTGACCCGAACTACGAAGATTACACGGGGAAAACCAAAGTCAACCCGAAAGTCAACCTTGATTAACGACCTTTTTTTTCTTTTTAATCTTGTCTAGATGCACATTAACCCTAAGCGTACTCTTGAAAAACACATACGTGAAAAGCACAACGATCAAAATGATAAGGGACTCAATTGCACAAATCAAAAATATTATGAACAAAAATGTAAATTCTGGAAAGATGGAGGACTTAACTGATTTTAAGGTTACCAATACTTAATTAGTCATATTACATGCTTCCCTGTCAAATTTCACCTTAAACAGACATCTCGAACTCAAGCAATTGCAAAAACAATTTTCGGGACTAAAACGTAAAGCTTACAAACCTCAAAACCATTCAAATCAGTGCCCAACGGTCACCTGTTTCGAAACGGGGTTGACCGTTCCGAAACTCGGGTTCGTTTCGAGACTTGTATCGAAACAGGGTCTTCTAGTGGCCAAACCGTTTCGATACGGTCACCAGCCGTTTCGAAACACCAAGGCCATTACAGGCCCCCGTTTCGAAACGCATGTGAGTGTATCGATACGGGTTGCCCAAAAACTACAGAAATTGCTGGTTTAACATGCATTTAACCACTTAAACACATCCTAATGACTTCCTAATCGTGCCAACAAGTCATCATGCATATAAGGTACGTATTTGCAACATCACAACACATTCATGACATCAATCAAGGAAATCCACAAGTCTATAGGCATGCATCCTAGTATCCAAAAGCATTCAACCAACAATACACCAAACAAGCATCAAAATGGCCATTTACAAATCCAAATCAACAAAGGCATCATGCCACAATTAGGGAGTCCAAAACATCTCCCAAAACACAACCTAGGTTCCCATTGCCAAATATCAAAAGCTAATAGTGTTGTGAAAACATCACCATACATGAGCTTAGCTTTCCCTTGGATTCTTATCCTCCTTGTTGCCCTCAAATGCTTCAATTATCTACATTATTGGTTCAAGAGAGAGAGCGTAAGCACAATTTCTTAGTGAGGCATGCTCTAAAGGAACAACACAATAATGCATTTTATAAAACACTTTTCACAAAGCTTTCCATCACATAGTCATCATTATTCATGCAGCCTTGCATACATATCAAGCATCTCATGCTTCAATAAAATCAACATGTCATATTGGCTTTCAAGTGATAATTCATAACCATTTACAACATAAAACACAATCGGATACGCGGATTACAAGCGTTGTCCCATACGCTTCATACACACTACCGAACAAACAAGGTGGAGTTTACTAGTACAATCACAACCCCTCAACACCCGTGATAGAGTTTAACGATACAATCACAACCCCTCAACATCACTCATCGGTAGTTGTATAACATCACTAACAAGAACACGGGACACACAACACAAGATCCACACATGGACTTTTAACCACCATTGTGATCTTAACTTTCTCGTTAGTGTACTTGGATGGAGTTTACGGTACAATTACAACCCCTCAACATCCAAGGCGACTTAATTCATGGTGCACCCAATCCTATAGCCGGCTAACTATATCCAATTCAAGTACTTTTAAACCAACACATCACTTGCCAATATACACCATTTATCATTAACAATCCACTGTTTTAAAGCATTTAATCAAGCCATTTAACAACATGCACCACAATGCATCAAACCCACATTTACAACATATAAAAGCAAGGATCTCTTACCTTGAGCATCCTTCAACATATGGCTTTCAAAACCAGCATTAACCATGCTAAAACATGCTTTCAAAACAGAATTTAATCATGCAATTTATCAACAAATGCATCGAACCACTCCATGGCTCATACAAGAGAGTTTTCCCGAAAACTTACTCTTGAGCTTAGTTAAGTTGCTTAGACTTAAACTAAGCTCCCAAACCTTCAAACATTCGTTACAAAGCTGGAAATCCAACTTCACTCACCAATTCCGTTTCGCAAGCTTGCTGAAATGTCGTTCAAGCCTCCGGATCAACACCACAAGTATCCGAAGATGTCTCCCATGTTTTAAACACATCAAAGCAGAGGATTAATGCATCATCATGCATTAAAATCTTCAGCCATCACACCTAAACTCGATGCTCTAACCAATTCTAACATTTCGGCTACCAAACACAACCGAAATCAACTCCAAACACCTCCAAAACATAACCCAGCCAAGATCCATCACTTCTAACCATTTCTAAACATCAATTAACATCCAAAATGAACATAAACTCGTCCTTATACCTCCAGCTATAACAGAACACCAAGATCACCCCAAAAACCACCATTCTCTTAAGCAAAAACTCAGAAAATTCAACCTATTCGGGATTGCATTGATCAAACCTCAATTACACATCATTTAACATCCAAAATACATTTAATGATCATCTCAAAACAGAGCCCAAACAATCACCACGAATTTCATCAAGATTTCTTCCAAATCTTGAGTTTTAAGCCAAAATCAAGTTCATATCATTAAAACCATTTATAAAACTTAAATTAAGGATTGATAACTTGGGAATTTCAGTAAAGAACTGAGTATTTAGAGGAGAAGAACAACCTTACCTCTAAATGTAGATTTCTCCTTGGTTAGAGCCAATTGTCTTGAAAATTCAATAAGCAAATCAATAGGATTTGATGTAGAAAGGATTATGAATTAATTGTTAATTGAATTCTCATCAATTGAATTGAAAACCAATGGAAAAGATGCTGGAGAAAAGTGTTTTGATGAGGGAATTTTGAGAGAAAAAGAGATGAGAAAGTTTTAAGAAAAGTTAGTTATGAAAATCTAAAAATTGGTTTTCCACTTTTCATTTAATTAATTAAACATTAATTAAATCATTAAAATCTAAGAAAAAACTGGAGAAATCATTCTTGGGTAAATTAGCTCCTTAAAGATTCAAAGTTTCAATCCTTACAAAACAATCACCACTAAACTTTTCAAAAATCGCATTTTAGTCACTATTTCAAAATGTCGCACTTCCAAACCTTATTTTGTAAAATTGATTTCACCACTCTTTTATATATATATATTAAAAGAGTATTTTTAGATATTTTTCTATATTTTTAAAGCATCCCGAACTAGGCTTTCCCTAAAAGCACCTTTTATATTCGAACCGAAAATCAGACCGGTCCGGTTCAGACCCTAAACTTCTAAACCCAAAATTGGGGTGTTACATTGTAAAACAAGTTACAACTTGTAGGAGATAAAGAATCCAACTAAACTTACTCTTAGGGCTAGAAAAACAAGATTAACTCCACCTTTAACCCAACTCTCACAAAACCCCCCACTAAACCCAAGAACACATTCCTTCACCATTTCTAATGATTCTTACCTTGTTTTGTAGTTCCTTGGAAGATGATAAACCTTCTCTCAATAACAATTCTGAGATTCACACATCTAAACTCAATATTCAACCTTTGCTTGGGTGTGAGAGTGGAGAAAATGGAATGGTTTGGGGGGGATAGACAAGGGAGACAAAAGATGATATCATCCACCCCCTTTTCTACATAAAACATAAAGACCATCAACCTTCTCTTTCAAAAACAAGGTGAAATTACCCCTTTATCCTTCATTCTCTATCCCAACTCATACCCAAGCCCAAAACCCAAGCTCTTAAACCATATATGAGCCCACTAAGAATCTTAAGGCCTAAACTCTAAGCCTGAACGCGAAGCCCATGCTTCGGGTCAACCCGACCCTTGGATTCTGAAATCCGGGTCGTTACAACTCTCCCCTCCTATAAGAAACCTATTCATCTAGTTTCGAAACTTACGTGCAGATTTGCAGAAAATGCGTATTCGTGACACTTTAGAACCCCATTAAACATCTTTAAATTAGCCTCAAATACTCAATATCATAAACTAGAGGCATTCTTCCTAATTTCATCCAACTCAACATTCAAATATAGATTCAAGGCATAATTCAACATTTCCATATCATCTATGGTCTATTAACATCATTTCAAGCATGCTTGGACCATTTAAACATATGCATAAACATTCATGTCTCTTATGTAGAACCATATAACCTTTCAAGCATCAAACACATTTAAGCACATTATCATCAACCATGCTTCAATCCAACAACAAAATAAACCATCAAACCACAACAAATGAATCTCCAAAATACAATAAAATCCAGGTTACAAAACCCTCAAAACATGGTAAGACATTGCCTTATTATCCGAACTAAAAACCAAGTTCCATGCTCATATGTTAGTTGTATCCTTTGACCTTCCTTTCCAAGAATAAGATGCCCCAACTCTACTACTCTGCATCAATGGAAAAAGAAAGCATAAACACATAATGCTTAGTGAGGGAGCTCTTAAGGAAAAATATTGATGCATTACAAAACATCTTTAAAAACCATATTTCGTACGGTATGGAAAACATGCTTAAACAAATCAAGTCTTTTTCCATTTGTTCCAAAATATAACGTGCATAACAACTTTATGCCTCAAAGCCCATTTCATATATTCCACTAAACATCTCACGCATAATAACCGTATGCAAAATCATGTATCATGGATTACATGCATAGTCTCATATGCAAAACCTCAAGTTAAGCTTTCATATGCATAATCATTTCAATAGCATAGCTTAAAGAGCACCATAACTTTTATCACCAAGAACAAGCCTTTTAAATCTCATCATGATACATTATTTCATATATTGGCATTAGAGTGACCAAAACCATAACATGGAATTTTAGAGAAAACACATTGGATACACGGATTTCACAAGTGGTTCCCAAGACCACTTCACATACATCCCTAACTAGAGCAGTCAGCACAATTAACCCTTTAACGATTATGATGTATAATATCCACCAGCGGGAGAATACGATACAATTAACCCCTTAATCGCTGCAATTCCCTTGATGAAGAAACGGTACACTCACAACCCCTCGACACACATGAGGCGACTTATTATAGTGCACTTTAAATCTTATGGCATGCCAACTATATTCGATAACATTTAACCTTTACCACTTGCCAATATATTCCATTTTAAACATGCTACCTCACTATTTTACAAATGCATCAATCAAACCAATTTCTAACACAATAAGCCATGTAATTTAGCATTCTCAAAATCCTTTTGCAAATCATTTGCCTTAGTCATAAGTCATCAAAATATGATCATTTACAACACCTTTCATGGCTAAAACATGCATATAACAGTACGTAACAAAATCTTAAACATGTACATAAGAATATATTTTACCAAACCAAAACGAGAGCGAAAACGTCCAATGCTTACTTCCGAGCTTAGACAAGAATTTCAAGCTTAATCTAAACCCCCGAAATCACTTTCAAACCTTTATTAAGCTGAAAATTTCATTTCCACTCACCAACGACACAAAGCTCCACTTGCCGATATGAAATCAAGTGCCCGAAGTGTCCGAAACTTGATCAATTTCTATCAGATCAACCTCCTCTATTTTACCCACACTAAAGCAGAGGATCATGCATCATTATGCCTCCATAACCTCAGAAACAACAATTCCCAACTTCGCCTCACTAAAAGCCATCAAGAGCCTTCTGAAAATAACATAAACACTTCCAAACACAACCTAACGATTTAGACATCTTAACAACATTAATTAACATCTAAAAATGCGTACAACTTCATCTTATACCTCCAGCAATCTCTTAACACCATAAGCACCTCAAAATCTAACTATTCACAACCTAGAAAATTAGCAACTCAATTAGTTTCAGGATTTCTTTTGTAAATCTCTTCTCATGACATTAAAACATATCTTAGATGTGATCTAAATCAATCAAGACCACCACAAATCAGATTTATAACAAAGATCTAGCAATTTTTATTAAACTCACCTCAAACCTTTTAACCTTGATTTAATCATCAATACATATCAAAATCAATTGTAAAGGGTCAAGAACTTGAGAATTTCAGTAAAAAAATCTTTGATTAGAGGAGATAGACGAAAATCATCTGTAATGGTTGGCTTCTCCCTTAATCGGCATGGCTTGATTGAAATCTCCAAGAAAATGAACAAAGTTTGATGTAGAAATCAAAGAAAGCAATTAAGGAATCAAAATGGAATAAAAAAGAGTTGATTCTTGGACATTTTAGAATAAGAAAGATAGTTTGTTTGTTATGAAAATTGAGAGAAAAGTGGTTAGTGGTTACATGAGAAAAGTGAATTGGCTATTAAAACCAAATTAATTAAATCTATTTTGTTTTTAATCAATAATCATTTTAAAATAGCTTAAATTAAGGGAAAAGTATGATTAAAAATATTGGTAGATTTGATTCCTAAAGATTCTAAGTTTTGACCCTTTTACGATTTAGTCACCAAAACAATTTTAAAAACTTTACATTTTAATCACCAAGCCAAAATGTTATTTAATCTGAATTTATTTTATCAAATTACCAACTCAATTATGTTTAATATATTAATTAAACATTTTAGACCATTTTTTCATATTTAATTTTAGCCAAAACGATTTATTTAAATTATTTCATGAAATTAGTTCAAACAGTCTAATCCAGTTCACCTGAACCGTCTAACGTATCTAACTAACTTCTAAGCCCAAATTCAGGGCGTTACAGCTATTTTGCTTGATAGCAACCTTAAAGTGAAAGGAACGATAACTTTGGTCTCCTTCCTACACCCACAACACCCTGGATTTCTGTCGAAACAAACTCTCCAAATTTTCTAGTGAATGATCTCCAAACTCCAACTTTGTTATTTTTATCTGCATGCTTCATTTAGTTTAATTTTAATTATATTTGCTATATTTTATAATCGTCCAAATGATATTGTTTATATAAATATTTAATACTACAAAACGAGCTTACACGTTCAGAATAAATTTACTATTCAAGAGTGAAAAAAGTACAATAGCAAAAAAGTACTCATCATTTGATGGTGTTTAGCGGTTAGCCCTGTTATTTAGTGGCAGAATATAGGGAGGGTTTTGGAGGCGTGGCCCTTGTTAACCTTTTTTTTACAATGGTAATAAAATAGTTTTTTAGGGAAAAAAATATAAAATTAGTTTTATAATCCCTTCAATCTTTTTTAAATTTTATTATCCCCTCAAAATTTTAATTTTATAATACTCCACCTTTATAAATTTTTAATTCCGTCCATGTTGTTATTTTAGAATAATCAAATTGATAAGCCATCCACTATTTCTTATTTAACTTATAAAATAATATTTTATAGATTATTTAAATAATAAAATGATTATTCAAAGATAAGCGGTTTAATCTCTCCTATAATTTTATCTTAGTTTCACCCATGAGAACAACAAAGCCTAAAATACACCGTAAACAAAAGCGAGCACTCCCTTGCACAAAAAAATCCTCCAGATGAATGATCAACAATTGATTAAACTCAAAATATAACTCATTTACATAAATAATAAAGCCACGTAAGACTTTCATATACATATATTCTCAATAATCTTAAGAACTATTTTTAGATACACAAATTGTGTAAAAAGAAACTCAATCTCAATCCTTACTAAATAAACAATAAAATCTTAATTTTAGTCTTTAAATTTTAAACCCTAAATATTAAGTCTTAAACCCTAATCTGGCCCTATAAACTAAACCATTAAACCCTAAAATAGATAGTTTGTGTAAATTTTAGATTAATAGTCAATGAATAGATTGATAAGTTTTAATAACGTTAGTGATTATGTAGGAGCAATTCTATGTTTTGTGTTCAAAATAGAAGTGGGTGATCATTGGAGTAGTTTATCCTTAATTATTTCATGATCTATGATTACTTTTTTATTTTGATTAATAATGTATAATGGGTAAATTAATTTTTAGTCCTTATGGTTACACACAGATAATGTATTCTTTGTATGTAATGATTTAAGAGCAGGCATTGATCAACCATCAAATACACCCAAAGTGACCCTCATATATCATACTAACATCAGCCCCCAAAAACCAACATTAAACCATCCATAAAACCACTTTAAACCCTCCAAAAACCCCCTAGGAATCCAAATCCGAAAATTGCTCAAAATCATTTGAAATTCACATATGATATACTATTTGACCTCTATACATCATAACTAAACACATTAAATCAAAACACTTCACTTAACAACATAAAGATCTCATTTTTAATCAAAATATTCAAAACTTCCATTTTCTAAAACCTTCATGAGAATGAAAATAAAAGGTACTCTCATGGAGAGGGAGATGAGGGGAAGTAAAAAAACGTCATTACCTTTCAAAACGGAGTTGAAATGGATGAGGGATGAGATGGAATAGTGGAGAGGGTGAGGAGCTTTTATTTCACGTTGAAGATGAGAGGAGGAAGAGAGTGAATAGTGATATTTGTGAAAAAGGGGGGATTTAAATTGAAGGATGGGTAAATTACAAAAAGGCCATTAATGAATGACTATTCCCTTGTTTTTAAAATAGCTCTTCAATTTTGAAATTAAAACAATTTGGTCCCATTTCAAATGTTTATTTTGAAACCCGGAATTTTAAAGAATCATTTTGATTATAAAACCGATCCCAAATAATATTAAAATATTATTTTCACCTAACCCCTAAACCTGAGTGTTACAACTCTCCCCCACTTAAGGAATTTCGTCCCCGAAATTACCTAGTGGAAACAAATACGGAAACTGCTCAACCATATCTGCTTTCCTCTCCCACGTGGCCTCTTCCACACCTCTATGTCTCCACAACTCTATGGTCTTGCCACGCAACACCTTGCTGTCAGAAGCAAGTATCTCAGCGAGCTCTTCATTATAGGACAAATCCGGATTTAACTCTATCTCCTCAACGGGCATCACATGCGAAGGATCCGATCTATATCTTCTAAGTATAGACACATGAAAGATATCATGGATCTTCTCTAACTCAGAAGGTAACCTCAATCGGTAAGCTACAGGCCCAATCCGCTCAACTATCTCATACGGACCAATGAACCTTGGACTCAACTTGCCCTTTCGGCCAAATCTCATTACTTTCTTCCACGGAGATACTTTCAAAAACACTTTCTCACCCACTGAGTACTCAATCTCTTTCATCTTCAAATCTGCATAAGACTTCTGACGATCGGAAGCTACTTTCAAACAGTCACAAATCAACTTCACCTTTTCGGTAGTCCCTTTAAGCAAGTTTGGCATAGGTAACAATCTCTGACCTGTCTCGGCCCAACAAATCAGAGTCCTACATCGTCTACCATACAAAGCCTCATACGGAGCCATCTGAATACTAGACTGATAACTGTTGTTGTAAGCAAACTCAACTAACGGTAAGTGCTTCTCCCAAGATCCTTAGAAGTCAATCACACAACTCAACTAACGGTTTCATTTCAATCACTTGCTCTGATTGCCCGTCGGACTGCGGATGATAAGATGTGCTGAAATGAAACCGGCTACCAAGAGCACTATGCAAGCAACCCCAGAATCTCGAAGTAAATCTAGGATCCTTATCTGAAACAATAGACTTCGGAACTCCATGAAGTCTCAATTTCTCACGGATGTACAAGTTTGCCAACTTGTCTAAGGAATTCGTAGTGTTCACTGTTAAGAAGTGAGCACACTTAGTGAACCTATCAACAATCACCCAAATGGAGTTCTTCTTCGAAGGAGACAAGGGCAACCCCGACAAAAAATCCATGGTGATCCTCTCTCATTTCCATTCCGGAATCTTCAAAGGTTGTAACAAACCTGAAGGAACCTGATGTTCTGCCTTCACTCTTTGACAAACCATACAACGACTCACATACTCGGCTACATCTCTCTTCAAACCAACCCAGAAGTAATCATTCTTCAAATCTCGGTACATTTTGGTACTACCCGGATGCATAGAAAAGGGACTCGAATGTGCTTCACTCAGAATCTAACGTCTCAGCTCAACATCTTCTGGTACAACAATTCTATCTTTAAAGCACAACAAGTTCTCACCACTGAAACTATACTCGGTTGGTCTTCCTTCGGCTATGTCCTGAACATGAGGAACTAAACTCACATCTTGAACTGCTTCTCTCTAATCAACTAAATCAAAGAAGGCTTCACTTGCAACTCGGTGATCAGACCACCATCACAGGACACACTCAATCTAGCAAACATAGCTCTCAACTCAACGACCACTTTTCTACTCAAAGCATCGACTACTACATTTGCTTTACCCGGATGGTACTCAATGGTCAAATCATAATCTTTTAACAACTCTAGCCATCCTCTCTGCCTCAAGTTCAACTCTTTCTGTGACATCAAGTACTTCAAGCTCTTGTGATCGGTGTAAACTACACACTTCTCACCATACAAATAATGACGCCAAATCTTCAATACAAACACAACTGCGGCTAGTTCTATATCATGAGTAGGATAGTTCTTCTCATGAACCTTCAACTATCTAGAGGCATAAGCAACAACTTTTCTCTCTTGCATCAAAACACATCCTAAGCCTATGTAGGAAGCATCACTGTAAATCACAAACTCCTTACCTGAAACAGGTTGCACTAACACTGGAGCATTTGTCAAAGCTTTTTTCAATTTCTCAAAGGCCTTCTGTCTTGTATCTGACCATTCAAACTTGACTCCTTTTTGCAACAATTTAGTCAAAGGAGCAGCTACTCTCGAGAAACCATCAACAAATCTCCTATAGTAACTGGCTAATCCTAGGAAACTCCTAATCTCGGTAATGGACCTAGGCTGTTTCCACTCAGCAATAGCCTTAATCTTCGATGGATCAACTCAGATACCTTCGGCCGAAACAACATGGCCAAGAAATACAACCTCTCGAATCCAGAATCACATTTACTAAGCTTCGCATATAACTGATTGCTCAACAATCTCTGTAAAACAAATCTCAAGTGCTCATCATGTTCTTCCTCTGTCTTCGAGTACACAAGTATGTCATCAATGAAGACAACTACAAAACGGTCTAGATAGTCTCTAAAAATTCTGTTCATCATGTCCATGAATGTTGCATGTGCATTCGTGAGCCCAAATGGCATCACAATAAACTCATAGTGGCCATATCTAGTCCTAAAAGCTATCTTCGGAACATCACACTCTTTCACCTTCAACTGGTAGTACCCGGATCTCAAATCTATCTTTGAGAACACTGAAGCACCTCTCAACTGATCAAACAAATCATCTATACGAGGCAACAGATACTTGTTCTTCACAGTCAAATGATTCAACTGTCTATAGTCAATACACATGCGCATACTACCATCCTTCTTTTTCACAAACAACACGGGAGCACCCCAAGGAGAACTACTGGGCCTAATGAAACCACGGTCTAATAATTCTTGCAACTGACTCTTCAATTCTTTCAACTCTTTCGGAGCCATGCGATACGGAGCTATCGAAACTGGATTAGATCCTGAAACTGTCTCAATCAAAAACTCAACATCTCTGTCAGGAGACAAACCCGTCATCTCTTCAGGAAACACATCCGGAAAGTCACACACTGTTCTGATATCTTTCGGTCTAGCTTCACTCATATCCGGATTCATCACATAAGCCAAATAAGCCCCACATCCAGAGTCCATCAACCTATGAGCCTCTAAAGCTGACACCACATTAGACAAGAACTTAATGTTCTCACCTACTACTACTACCTCGTAGTCATCCGAAAGCTTCAAAGAAATTCTCTTTGTTTCAAAATCCACACTAGCACGGTGCTCAACCAACCAGTCCATACCCAAAATTATGTCGAAACCATAGAAAGGAAGTTCCATAATATCAACCGAGAACACATGACCCTGAATCTTCAGTGGACACCTCCTATACATACGTCTAACCACAACTGTCTCACCAAAAGAACTAGTAACATGCATACCTACATCTAAGATCTCAACAGGGATACTAACTTATGTGCATGCTCACTCAAAATCTAGGAATGCGTAGAACCCGAATCAACCAAAGAAAGCAAAGACATAGACTGTAACTCGAAATTACCTGCTATCACATCAGTGTCGTTCCCGACCTCTCTCTGAGCATAAACTCTCGATGGTCCTCCCGCCTCTGGCTGCACAGCCACAACATGAGCAAGGTTCCTCTGAGCATCTACCCTAGGTGCATCAGCCCTAGGCTGGAAGTAGCCACAACCGCGCCCACGACCTCTCTGAAAATCATTCGCTCTCGCAGGAGCCTGAGCAGTGTTCGGTGCCTGAGCCGCCTGATGCGGACAGTCCCTCCTAAAGTGGTCCCTCGAACCATAGTTCCAACAAGCATGGAAGTTGCCCCAACACTCACCAGCGTGTTGTCTCCCACATCGGGTACACTCGGGCAAACGCCCTCCTCCTCTATGGCCCTGATGGCCCCTACCATGGTGGCCACCGCCACGTTTATGGTCAAACTGATGTCCACCACCTCTGTGCCTCTTGGCATCTCTACCATTAAAGTGGTTATGCCTCTTACCAGAACTGGAACCACCAGATCGTTTGGCCGAACCCAAACTATGCTCTAAATCCTTGGCCCTCGCGACCAGTACATCAAAGTCTGAGTAGTCAGAAGCCAATGTGTACCTCTTGACTTCTTCATTCAATCCATAACGGAATCGGTTACAGCGTTCCACTTCAGTAGGAACCAACTCTGGAGCATACTGATTCAAGCGAACAAAGCGGATCTCATAATTAGTCACAGAAGCCTCTCCCTAAATAAGGGCCATAAACTCTCGCTTCTTCTCGTCTAGGTACCTCAGTCCGAAGTACCTCTTCCTGAAAGCGGACTCAAAGAATTCCCAATCAATCTCTGTCTCTGGAACCCCGGTAGTAATGGTGACCCACCAGGTGTAGGCGTCACCCTGAAGCAACGAGATCACACAACCCAATCTACGTGCGCCCGCACAACCCATCTGAGCCAAGATACGGACTGTCTTCTCCAACCATAACTCCAACCTCTCCGGGGTAGATCCTCTAAACTCCTCGGCCCCCAAGCTACGGAGCCTCTCCAAAGGTAGACTGGCATCGTCACAACTAGGCTGAGCTGCAGCCTGAGCTCCCGCAACTGTGGCCTGAAATGCTCCCGCTATTGCTTGTACTAGCGGATTCATATCAATTCTAGCTGGACCTTGGCCACCTTGAGGTCCATCTTCTCCGGCTCCATCCTCGCCCCCAACTCCAGGTGGAAGAGGTGGTGGTGGTGGAGGTGGTGGAGGAGCGCCAACTCCCGCGGCCACCGGCCCTTCTATGTGAGCCTCCACACCAACTGCCGGGTCAACAGGAGCCGCAACCCGTGGTTCCTGACGAACCACCCTCGGCCTACCTCTCGGTCTAGACATCGCTCTCACAGATATCAACTACAACCACAACAACAAAACATACAAGCTGGGTTAGCAAGGCAAGTCTTCCAAGTGTTCAAGTACGTTCCCTCACTTAAAAATCATTTTTTCCCAATGTAATAGTAGCAATGGGACTCTTACACACATGCTTCGAAATAAAACAATTCAATATACTTGCCACACAAGCAATCATTCTTTCAAAGCAAGCAAACACCGTGCAAATCAATCAAAAACTTGAACTTACCTCACTTACCTGCCCAAGGTCTCGGTAACCTTAGGCTCTGATACCAACAAGTGTAACCCCCTCTTCCCGGTCTGGCCGGATGACCGGTCCGAAAAGGGCCACACGGGGAAAACCGAAGTGAAACCCGATAAGGTTCCCCCTCGGTTAACAACCCAGAAAATTTCCTTTTAACTTTATCTTGTCTATAGGCATAAATAAATCCTATGTGAAGCACAACAGCAGAAAATATAAACAATTTAACATCGACCAATCAAACGATACAATAAACAGCTCCCTTTTGCCCTTTACAGCAGGCCGTATCGAAACGCCCTTAGGGTGTTCCGATACGCCTTGACTTAGTCAACAGGCCAGGGTCAACCATAGGGACACCGTTTCGAAACAGGGGTGACCCGTATCGAAACGACCCTAACGGTCAACTTCTCGTGGTCAACGAGATTTGACCGTTTCGAAACACCAAGGAACCGTTTCGGTACGCCAATATCTCGTCAATTTCTCAAAATTCCAGTAGCAAAAACATACCGAAACAACCCCTATCTGTTTCGAAACGGCTGGCCAAATGCAAAGGGACCGTATCGAAACAGGGTGACCCGTTTCGATACGCCCCTGTCTGCAGACTCCCTTTTGGCTGTTTTGAGGCACAAGGGTGCCCCAAAACACCCTTCAACACTATAACAAATAAACATAAGGAAACCCAACTATATTAGCATTCTTTAACATTATTAAGACGAGTCTAAACACTAAGGCAAGACATCACAAGTCATGCATTCATACAACAACAATCAAACATAAAGACAACCTCTAAGGCATAAAGCCAACATTCATACTAAGCAATTTAGGCATGAAATACAATTCAAACAGGGCATCACAAGCCATACAAGAGCAAGATAATATGGAGTCTAAGCAAGCTCCTAAACAACCAACAATCATCCATCAAAATAACACGTGTCCCATTGCTTAACTAATACATGTTCAACATTAAAAACTCATACTTGAAGTACTCAAGGCTAACAACCACACTTGGAGGCCCTCCACTTGCTCGAGCAACCCGCGAACTAAGGATCTGCAATGTTGAACAAAGAGAGCATAAGCAATGATGCTTAGTGAGGGTAAGCTCTTAAAAACAAACCTCAACATTACAGGGTCCGAGCACGATCTAGCCAAGGTAAAACACATATTTACCAAGGATCCACAAAAGCCACAAGATAAAGATGCATGAGCACTATTCAATATATATGCCATGATCATGAGCTCAATTCCACAATACATGTATTCGCATTTAACATCCAATTAAAGATCATATATCTCAACACAATGATACACTTGTCACTCAACATTGGCACCTAGCTATGACCGGAATACGCGGATAGACGCGTTGGAACTCACATCCAACAACCACATTACCTCACGGTGGGATTATACTCATCACCGGTCTCGTGGAGGGGATTCCAATCATCCCCACGCCCCGTCGATAGGATTCCACTCATCACCGACTATATATAATTACAATTTCCGGGCGAACCCGTACTCCTCCTTGGTGACTCAACGCCACCAAGGCCACGCGCGACTTTTGACTCATGTGTATACACTAACATCCTAATGATCGATCATTTGTACTCAAGCATACTAGTGCCAACATTTTACTCATTTCAGTCAATTACGTGCTTAGCACGTACTCACCAACAACCATCATCATGCATGTCTCAAGCATCACAAATCATGCCTCAACTCACATGTATAACACAATATACACAAGTATTCATATCATATTTCAATACGAGACATACACGTCCACATATATGAGTTCATCCAAAGGCTCTAGATCAAGTTTAGGATTAGGCTACCACCCTAATCCTAACTCTAGGTGGGTCTACCAAGCCCGACCTAGTCTATATACTCGAACCAATCATTTTAAAACCAAGTAAAACAATTAACCACTCACCTAAGCTTCCAAGCTCAAAGACCAAGCAAGCGACCGTCTTCAAATTCCCGAATTCACTTTCGATGCTTCACCGATGCCCAAACTCGATTCTAATCAATCTCAAACACAAACAAAACATTCACGATCAATATCTCTTCATCGGAACTAACCCGGATCAACATTTTCAAGCATCCAACACTCAAAAACAAGCCCAAAACAGAATTCCCAAGCAGCCCCTAAAACCCACTTGAAATCTTCCATTTCAAGCATCCAAACAACCATCAAATACACCCAAAGTGACCCTCATATATCATACTAACATCAGCCTCCAAAAACCAACATTAAACCATCCCTAAAACCACTTTAAAACCCTCCAAAACCCCCCTAGGAACCCAAATCCGAAAATTGCTCAAAATCATTTGAAATTCACATATGATATACTATTTGACCTCTATACATCATAACTAAACACATTAAATCAAAACACTTCACTTAACAACATAAAGATCTCATTTTAATCAAAATATTCAAAACTTCCATTTTCTAAAACCTTCATGAGAATGAAAATAAAAGGTACTTTCATGGAGAGGGAGATGAGGGGAAGTCAAAAACGTCATTACCTTTCAAAACGGAGTTGAAATGGATGAGGGATGAGATGGAATAGTGGAGAGGGTGAGGAGCTTCTATTTCACGTTGGAGATGAGAGGAGGAAGAGAGTGAATAGTGATATTTGTGAAAAAAAGAGGATTTAAATTGAAGGATGGGTAAATTACAAAAAGGCCATTAATGAATGGCTATTCCCTTGTTTTTAAAATAGCTCTTCAATTTTGAAATTAAAACAATTTGGTCCCATTTCAAATGTTTATTTTGAAACCTAGAATTTTAAAGAATCATTTTGATTATAAAACCGAGCCCAAATAATATTAAAATATTATTTTCACCTAACCCTTAAACCCTGGTGTTACAGCTTGCTGGAGGTTTCATTATTTCTGGGATGCTGCTTGTTGTTTCTGGAATGCTGCTTGCTGGAGGTTTCATTGTTTCTGGGATGCTGCTTGCTGGAGGTTTCATTGTTTCTGGGATGCTGCTTGCTGGAGGTTTCATTGTTTCTGGGATGCTGCATGTTGTTTCTGAAATACTGGTTGCTGGAGGTTTCATTGTTTCTGGAATGTTGCTTGCTGGAGGTTTCATTGTTTCTGAAATGCTGTTTGTTGGAGGTTTCATTGTTTCTGAGATGCTGATTGCTGGAGGTTTTATTGTTTTTGGGATGCTGCTTGCTGGAAGTTTCATTGTTTCTGGAATGCTTCCAGTTAAGTTGATTTGGGCCCACACAGAGTTGGTGTTAGCTACCCTTTGTACTGGCTATGTTGTTGTACCCTTATGTTGTTTTTGGTGTTCGTCTCATGTACTTCCGTATATTGGTATGTGTACTTTTTTCTTTCGACTAAGTTTATGGGGGATTTTTAACGAAGCATATGTTAATATCTCTGTTTGATTTCTTTGCAATAAAATCATACTCATCGAGCAAAAAAAAAGATAATGATATGGACGCAACTGAAAAACAAACAAACACTAAGGGGGCATTTGGCTCACGGAATGTAACATTACCTTTGAAGATGGGATTTCTGGAATTTAATATTACTTAACATATTACCAAGAATATTAAATTACCTTGTTTGACTTGTTTGGTAGGAATATAAGATTATAATGTTTGGCTGAGAGAATGTAAGATCACCAAAATGTGTATTTTGCCAAATTATCCATTTTGATGCACTTTTTTTAACAAGTTGAACTTCCAATTTCGAATTAAAAAATATTTTTATGAAAATTCATAGAAAATATTTTATTTTTTCTATTATTTTTATGACATAAATAATTTAATATATTTGATATTGTTATAATATTATATTATATATTTTATCTATATATGATAATAATTACTCATAACTGTAAATTTAAAATTTCAAAATAAACAAAATCAACATATAGAAACTTTGATCGTATTGCTTAGAACAAAAAGGAACTATATAATATTTTTAATCATGAATAATAAGAAAGAACTATAGTGTTTATGATTTTGGATTTGCACATGAAAAAGACTACCGAAATCTATGTTATTCGTGTCTTATATTGTCATTTGTTTGACATGAGTATATTTATTTTTAAAAAATCATACACCAAAGGTCATATTTGCACACACATTTTCAAATATATGGGATTTCTATAAAAAAAAATAAATGATCAATGCATTGACAAACATTATTTTCTCTATGTTTCTTACATATAAGAACTGCTTTTATCACTCTCACTTGCAGCCTAGTTCTTAACAAGGACCATGACATTCGATGCTTCTTAGACTGCTTTTGTCTAACAAAAACTCAAAGATTGTAGCATGTCTACTATTGTTATTGATTAAACACGCTCTTCTTATAAAGTAAAAAGTGCCAAATTTTCTTTCACTCGCCACAACTTCCCATTAGAAAAAAGACTGCAAAAACATCTATAACAACATAAAATATCATATCAAACAATCAAGATGCAATATTGCCTTGATTTCTTTAGTGAAATTAACAACTATTAGTGTTACAATGTTACCACTTGACATTTCCAAGTTTTTTTAATTTTATATAAAAATTCTTTAAAAGTTTTAAAATTTATAAAAAATAGTTTTCTAAAAAATTTGGTAAATGTTACATGACAGAACTGTAGTGTATCGCACGATAGTAATATTTCAAGAAAAAATTATAAAACATTGATGGTTAAAATTGGTCAAATGACTTAATTAATTTAATTTAGGGTAAACTACATAAATGACCACCATATTATTGGAAAAGACACGATTTGACCTCCTTTCTTTTTTCTAAGCAATTAAACCATCATACTATTAAATTAGATGCAATTTTACCACCAGCCATTAGAGGTTAACGACGGGATTATGTGGCAGTTAAAAAATAGGGGTATAATTACACATTTGGTCCTCGTTACTTATACACTCTAACAATTTGGTCCTAATTTTAATTTAATAAAATAATTTAATTTAATTTAATTTAATTGATTTATTAAATTAATATTAATTTAATTTAATTTAATTTATTTTATTAAATTAAAATTAGGACCAAATTGATAGAGTGTATAAGTAACGAGGACCAAATGTGTAATTATACCCCTATTTCTTTAACTTCCACGTCACCCTACCGTTAACCTCTAACAGCTGGTGGTCAAATTGAATCCAATTTAATAGTACGGTGGTTCAATTGCTTAGAAAAAAGTAAGGTGGTCAAATCGCGACTTTTCTAATAATATGGTGATCGTTTATATAGTTTACCCTTAATTTATTGGTTGGATGACTTAATTGATTTTTTTTCAAAAGTTTAAGGGCTTCAAGCACCTTTAAGTCTATATAAATCTTTTATCGCGTTATTTTTTATCATTCATTAAATGATTTTTTATATAATTCATCAGCAACAAAATCTAATATTTTTTTTTTAGTTTTAAAATTGTACACAAAATATTTCATGCTATACAATTATAAATTTGATAATATAAATAAAAATTTGTTATCAAGTTAAATAAAATTCGAACAAATATTGAAATATGACTCATAATTTTTTATTATTTATAATCGCACACTTCTTTCAGTTTAATTTTAATTACATTTTTTTTTCTTCAGGTGATACAGGTTCGAGCATTATATGTGCACGGTGTGTGCGTTATTAAAGGGCTAAAAAATTAAACATATACTACCTTATAAACACACCAACATATTCAAAAAAATTAACTACATTTCTCATATTTTACAATCATTCAAATGAGATTATTTATATAAATAAATAATGTAACACCTGGGTTTGGTGGTCGGGTGAAAATAATATTTAAATAATATTTTGAGCTTCGGTTTTATAATTAAAATAATAATATATTATTTTGGGCTTCATATTTCCAAAACAAACATTTTGTGTTGGACCAAAATTGAATTGTTTCTCCTTTTCCATAAAATTTGCAGACAAATGAAATTGCCATCTCATTAATGGCAAAACCGTAAATAAATGAACTTTTAAAATTAAAACCCATTTTGTTAAAATAGACATGTGCTCATCTTCTTCATTCTCCATATTTTCATTCCAACGACAAGGGAGAGCTTTTCTCTCCATTTCACTATTCCATCTCCTTTCACCTTCATCTTTGGGTAATGACATTTTTGAGTTGGCATTGTCTTCCTCTACATTTTGGTACCATTAGTTTCCATTAAAGCTATGTATTTTATATTTTTGGGTTTTTAAATTTTTTATCAAAGGTTGAAGCTTTATGATTCTTTATCAAAGCTTTTGATTTATTATGGTTAGATAAGTTGTTTATGAACCATAAGGTCCAACATATGTGAATTTTAAAGTATTTTACCATGAATTTCGGATTTGGGTTTTAATGGGGTTTTTGAAGGGGTTTAAGTTGAGTTTTAGGTGAGTTTGATGTTGGAAATTGAGGGCTATTGGTTGTATGTTGGTTGAGGGTTGTTTTGGAAGCTTTTAGAGGTGTTAAAAGTGTTTGAAACAAGAGTTTTGGATTGGGTTTGAGGGCTGCTCGGGTTTGGAGTTTTTGGGGTTGTTCTTAGCTTGAAATCTTGTGTTTGATGCTTGAATAGTGTTCTGGGTTTGCTACATTGTTTTGTGAACTGATTTGAGGTTGTTTGAATGTGTTGAAATGATTAGAGGCAAGAAATTGTGTTGGTGAGACATCGGGAGTGAATCCAGAAGCTTGAAGGTCTTGGTTGCTTGGTTGTTGAGCTTGGAAGTGAAGGCGAGTGGTTAAATGTTTTTAAATGGTTTTGAGTATTTGGTTCGAGCATGTGGACTAGGTTGGGCTTGGTAGACCCACCTAGAGCTGGGATTAGAGTGGTAGCCTAATCCCAAGCTTTAGTTAGAGACTTTGGTTGCACTCTCTAATGGTTGTTTATGCCTCATGATTTATTTGTGATTATGATGTTATGTATAATGTGTTATACATGTTGTTGAGGCTTGGATTGATGCATTGTTATATGCATGTGGATTGTGCATGATGTTAATCATGGTGAGTACGTGCTAAGCACGGAAATGGTTATGAAATGATATTGTGGATTGTGTTTAATATTGGCACTAGTATGCTTGGGTACAAATGATCGATCATTAGGATGTTAGTGTGCACACGTGAGTCAAATGCGTGCGTGGTCTTGGTGATGGTAGTCATCAAGATGGAGTACGAGTTTGCCCGAAAAACCTTCTTATATATATATATTAGTCGATGATGAGTGTAATCCCATCGACAGGGCGTGAGGATGAGTGGAATTCCCTCCGCGTGAATGGTGATGAGTGTAATCCCACCATAAGGTAATGGTTGTGTTAGATGTGAGTTTGTAACACCCGGGTTCTGGGGTCGGGTGAAAATAATGTTTTAATAATATCCGGGTTCGGTTTTACAATTTAAATAAATTAAATAATGGTTCAGGTTTTGTTTACAAATAAAACAAAGGTGTTGGACCCAATTTCTAAACTAAGCCCAATAACCATTCATTAATGGCATTTGTGTAAATATCAAATAAAACCCATTTTTATTACCTTATATTTCAAATAAACCCCAAAACCCCATCATCTTCTTCTTCTTCATTTTTCCAACGACAAAAACATCCCCTCCATGGGAGCTTCTATTTCATCTCCTCCATCCTTCATCCTTGATGATTTTTAAAAGGTAATGGTACTTTTGAGATGTCCCCACCGTCCTCTTTCTCTCCATGTATTTAGTTTTTCATAAAACCCATTGTTTCATGTTTTGAGTTTTTGAATTTTTAAGTTAAAAATCCTAACTTTGTTGTCCAATGTTGAAGCTTTTGAATTCTTATTATTGTAAGTGTTATTCGTAGCCCGAATGGTCCAACATATATGATTTTTACTTGGTTTTGTTAAGAAATTCGTATTTGGGTTTTGGAGGGGTTTTAGGAGGGTTTAGAAGTGAGTTTTAGGGCTGCTTTATGTTGGAAAATGAGGGCTGATGGTTGTATGATAGTTGAGGGCTGTTTTGGAAGCTATTAGGTGTGTTAAAAGAGTTGGAAACATCGATTTTGGACTGTGCAAAGGGGCTGCTCGGGAATGGCTTTTTGGGGGTTGTTCTTGGTTCGAAAAACAAGTGTTTGATGTTTGAATTTCATTCCGGGTTGCTACATTGTGTTGTGGACTGATTTGAGGTTAATTTACTTGTGTTGAGGCGATTAGAAGCAAGGATTTACGTTGGTAAAGCTTTGGGATCGAATCCGGAAGTGAGGAGGCTTGAGTCGGCTTTGCTTGTTTTGCTTAAGGAAATGAGGTGAGTGGTTAATGCTTTAATTTGATTTTCTAAGGTTGGTTCGAGTACGTGGATGTGGAAATGGTTTTCAAGAATCGTTTTGGTCCAAAGGTGATTTTGAAAGTGGTTTAGATTTGGCCTTGAAAATGATTTTAACTCAAAGAGTAAGTTGAGGTGAATGCCCCTTTAATTTCCCTTTTTATCATTGTTTTCATTTCTTGAGATGATGGTTTGTTAGGCATGAAATTTAAATACTTGAGTAGAAGCATGTTGCCTATTTCTATATCGTTAATGATGTATGATGGTAATAATGGTGACATTGTTATACCTTGTGAGATGTCTGTAAGTTGATGCAGGTTGTGCACAAAAATGGTGAGTAAGACCATTTGTGTTTGGTAAGGTTGTAAGTAGTAAATGATGCCTAATTGTGGATATTGTTTGCAACTTGTTTTGGTTGTGCATGGTATAGTGAGTATATGTCGCATGATAGTGAGTGTATATTGTGTTGCATGGTTGGTGTCGAACCTCACGTGATGGTTGTCGTTGCTCCGGTGATATGTAGTCCCACCGGTAGCGAATGGTATAAGATTCCGGTGATGTGTAGTCCCACCGGTAGTGACTAGTAGAAGAGTACTTTGATGTGTAGTCCCATTGGAAAACTACTAGTCGAAACGGTGATGTGTAGTCTCACCGTGTGTGTTTTGGTTATGCTTGTGCATGTCATGTAATGTTCATGTTGTATCTCACTATATCATCCTCTTTTATGGTCTTGCTTTAATCTAGGATTATGTCCTCATGCATACCATGAAGTGTAATGACATGTTAAATGCCTATATTGTTGAATTTTGGTTGAACTTGTATGTTGGTAGAAGGATTAGGTCGTTGGATGATTTGTATGCGTTGACCTTTACTTTAAAGAAAGCTTTGAACCCTGCATTATCGTAGTTATGTTTTAGAGCTCCGCTCACTAAGCTTTATGCTTACGCTCTCCTTTTTCCGACAATGCAGATCTTTATCTTGGAGTTAGCAAGGAGCAAGATAAGGGCGTCCAAGCGTGTGGTAGTTTGCTCAAGTATGGTTTAATTAAATAATGTAGTAGTCTAGCAATGGGAAGTGCTACGTGTTTTAGGAGCTTGTATCTAGACTCCTTTGTATTGGCCACATGTTGTTAATGCCTTATGTTGATGTTTTGGTTTGATTATGGTTTGTAATGCATGATATGCTATGATGGATGTTGTGAGTGTTGGCATGTCTATTGGTGTTTAGGTTGCCTTGTTAGAGAGGGCCAAACCTCATATGCTTTCCTTGTGCCTTTTTAGGCCTTTGAGTTCCATGTATGACTTGTATGCCTACTTGCCTTTGTTGGAATGTCAAGTATGCATGCCTTGTTCCATGTTTATATGCCAAGTTGCTTGTATGATTGAAGCATCACCTTGTGTTGAAATGTGTCTTTAGTTTCAAGTTTAAGCATGCCTATACTCTTGGTTTGACATAGGATACATGTTAGTGTGTTGGTTGAGATTTGAGAGGGATTTAAGGGCCTCCTTGTGCCTTAAATCAGCTCAAACATGTGTTTTCGTAGCAGGGGTATCGATACGGTTGGTCCCGTATCGATACGGCCTTCATAGTTCAGGCCCCGTGTTTCGATATGCGAGGGGGCGTACCGATACTATTTTTGCTACTGGAGCTATTGTCCAGTTCCGTATCGGTACGGGCCTCCATGAGTATCGATACGGTCCCCTTAGCGTTGACCGTGGGAAGTCAACAAATGGGGAGGGTATCGATACACTCCTAGGTGTATCGATACGGTCTCCACGGGTTGACTTTGACCAGTTGACCTGGTCAAGGGGTATCGATACACCCCTTAGGTGTATCGATACCACCTGCAGTAAGGTCTAAAATTTGGCCGTAACATGATTGGTTGAGTTCGTTGGATTTTGTTTCGCATATGTTATTCCGCTGTATGATCACATAGGATTAATTACTCATCTAGACAAGATAAAAAAAAATAGGGTTGCTAACCGAGGGGGAATCCTTAAGGGGTTTTCACTCGGTTTTCCCCGTGTAGCCTACTCGGACCGGTCATCCGGCCAGGCCGGGACGAGGGGGTTACATTTATTGGTATCAGAGCCTGAGGTTTCCGAGACCTCAGGTAGGTAAGTGAGGTAAGTTTGATGTGTTATGTTGTTGTTATGTCTCGGTGAATGTTTTGCCATGTATGCTTAATGTTTGCTTGTTAGTACGGTGTTTGAGAGCATGTGTTAGCATGATGCTTGTGTTAAAGCGTAGTGCCGAGTTCCCATTGCTACTATTACTTATTTAAAAAGATTTTTGTAAAGGAATATACTTGAGCACCTTGGACCCTTGCTCTTGCTAACCCTAAATATTCTTACTTGTATGTTTTGTTTCTTGGTGTATTGTTGTCTTGGTAAGTTGAGGCCGAGAAGTGGGCCTAGGGCTGGTAATCGTGAATCTGAGGTTTTAGAGGATGTGAACGATGATAGAGTTCATCGCTTTAGTTCAGGGCAGTATGACCGCACCAGAGTTGGAGTGCAATTTGTTTGTTTGGGTCAACATGCATATGAGCTGGTTTCTGTTGAGAGAGAACAATGTGACTGATCTTGATATGAGTTGGTAATAGAAGTGAAGACCTAAGAGTTGGCTTCGGAATGATGTCGATGTTATAGCAAGTAATTCCTCGATACAGTCATTGAGCATGTTTCTTTTCCGATTGATTCTGGATCTACGTGTCTGTGTATTTGGAGTGAGCATGCGAAGTTGTTGAATCTACCTTGTGGGGTACTAGAGGTAGGTGTTGGTGTTGCTAGCTCTTTCGGGGATACAGTCGTGGACAGAAAGATGTACAAGGGATGTCCGTTGATGGTTTAGTGGCACGTGTTTTCAGTTGATGCGATGGAATTGCCTTTTTACGGTTTGATGTGAAACTATGCATGGAATAGCTTGTAGAACATAGAGTTAGGGTAGACTTTGAGACAATGAGAGTTTTCTTAAAGCTTACGGATGACTATGAGATTGAAATGGTAGGTGAGAATGTGAATTTTGTATCGAGTGTTGATCCAGCTTTAGAGGTCAAAGACTGATTGATTTTAGTTGACAGACTTGCCTAGCCAATGTGATGGATTTGATTTTGAATGAGGATTAGACCGCAGAATGTTAGAATAGTTTGTGTTTTCCTAAAAGTGTTTGGAAGAATTTTCCGGTTTGTCTCCTGATAGAGAAGAAGAGTTTGTTTATGATATCGTCTTCGAGTTCGCTCCTGTTTTGATTGCTCTATATCTTGTGATTTCCGAAGGAATTGAGAATGTTGAAGAACCAACTTTGAGATTTGTTAGACCTTAGACTCGTTAAGCCTAGTACGTCATCTTAGAGTATGACAGTACAAATTGTGAAGAAGAGAGAGTGACAGTACGAGAATGTGTTTAGATTTCAGACAGTTGAAACATTTGACAGTGAATAGTTAGTATCTGTTTCTCAGCATCCGTGATTTGTTGATTAGTTAGGGTATGCTTCAGTCTTTTCGAAGATTAGTTTGAGATCCGTTTACTACCAGTTGGAAGTGAGAGAAGTTGAAGTATTGAAGACAGCTTTCGGGGCAGATGTGGACACCTTGAGTTTTAGGTTATGCCATTTTGTTCGACTAGTGTGTTAGCTACTTTTATAGAGAGGTTGAGCAGAATGTTTTTCTAAGTCCTTAATCAGTTTGTAGTAGTTCACATAGATGACACATGAGTATATTCACGTACCGAAGAAGACCATGACAAGCTTTGAAGTTAGTGTTGTAGGTCCTTTTGGAGAATCAGTTGTATGCCAAGTTGAGCAAGTGTGGACTCCGAGTCGAGGAAGATGTCCTCCTAAGACATGTAGATTAGCCGGGTGTATTAGAGTAAATCCCAAGTAGTTAGAAGAAGATGTGAGTCGGAAGAAATTTGAAGACTGTGACATGTATCTATAGTTCCTAGGTCTAGCATTGTTACTCTCAGAGAATTATAAATAGTCTTTTGAAGTTATCTGCTCTTTTGATAAGTTGCTACAGAAGAATGTTCAGTTGTGTTGTCAGATGCAAGACAATGAGCCCTTGGGAAACCGAAAGAAACTTAGAAGAGAGTTTCGACCTTGATTTAGCTTACATCAGAGAAAAAGTTTGTGAACCATGGTGATGCGTACACGTAGAGTTAGGTTGTGTGCTTACGCGAGATAGAAGATTGTGACCTATTCACTGAGATAGTTGAAAGACCTTGAAAAGAATTATCCGACACTAGACTTAGAGTTAATTACATTTGTATTTGCTTCGAAGGCGTAGAGACAAAGCAGTATAGTAAGAAATGCACAGTGTATATGTACATATCATCAGAACTTGAAATATTTGACGACTTAGGAAGGGTTGAAACTTAAACATCATGAGTTGTTAGAATTGCTTGAAGATCGTAAAATCAAGATTGAGTACCATCTGAAGATGATCAACGTAATAACCAATGCTTCGAGTTGTATTTGTTGTTAGATTAATAGTTGAGTTGTGGGATGTAATTACCGGATTCAATTTACCAAATGATAGTAATCTTGTGGCCGAGTTACATGTTAAACCTACATTAAGTCAGAATGCTTGAAGAGAAACAGTTGCAAGACAGGTTCTTGGCACCTCACGTGCAAGCCTATCAGAAAGAAAACCTTCAGAGTACAGTTCAGAGATGATAGAATTTGTATCGTTAGAGATAAAATTGATGTATCGATCGACATAGTGTTTCGAGACATATTGTGTGGGCCGAAGCATACGGCAGTTCATTTGCAGTGCATCTGAGTTGATGAATGACGTGGTTTAGTATGCGAGTAAGTGTATAGTTTGCCAGTGTGTCAAGATCGAGCATCAGTTTCTTCTAGTTTGTTACATCCGTGGAAGATTCTTAATGAAAGTGGGAAATAGATTTGAGGGACTTTGTGTCCGGTTCGCCTTTGATTTCTTACGAGAGGGTTTAGCCGAGTAAGCAATGATAGTTACGTAGAGTGTGCTCATCTTATACATGTTCAAGTTACTTGTACCGTAAGTAAGATGGCGGAGTTGTGCCTTAGCAAGAGTGTGAGTTGTACAGTGTCTTGAGATTAATAGCGGTCGATAGAGATTCGAGTTTTCGACAAGATTTTTGAAGACGTCGATATAGTGTTTGGTTACCTGTTGAAGTCAGATGGTCAGCTAGAGAAGGTTATGGGTCAAGAATTCAAGCGGTGTCATATGAGATTGTGAATCGGGCTAGTCTTGTTGTTTATTTGTTGCAGTTACCACCAGAGTCAGAGAGGGAATCTGTGAGGTGTTCTGTGTATCTGTGATTCAGAAGTGTGAGTCAGTTTTGTCCCGTGTTGTGTTGTTAAAGAGATTTGAGTTGAGTTTGAAATAGTCATGCATTGAAGGACCCGTTGAGATCTTGGCATCAGATAGCTAATGTTGTGTGGTGAGTCTACTGAGTTGGTGGGTATGTTGTGGGAGAGAAAGTGTGGAGGAGCTTGTGCCAGCGACTCTTCCTGTTCGATAAATTTCGGGGACGAAATTTCCTTAAGTAGGGGAGAGTTGTAACACCCGGGTTCTGGGGTCGGGTGAAAATAATGTTTAATAATATCCGGGTTCGGTTTTACAATTTAAATAAATTAAATAATGGTTCGGGTTTTGTTTACAAATAAAACAAAGGTGTTGGACCCAATTTCTAAACTAAGCCCAATAGCCATTCATTAATGGCATTTGTGTAAATATCAAATAAAACCCATTTTTATTACCTTATATTTCAAATAAACCCCAAAACCCCATCATCTTCTTCTTCTTCATTTTTCCAACGACAAAAACATCCCCTCCATGGGAGCTTCTATTTCATCTCCTCCATCCTTCATCCTTGATGATTTTTAAAAGGTAATGGTACTTTTGAGCTGTCCCCACCGTCCTCTTTCTCTCCATGTATTTAGTTTTTCATAAAACCCATTGTTTCATGTTTTGAGTTTTTGAACTTTTAAGTTAAAAATCCTAACTTTGTTGTCCAATGTTGAAGCTTTTGAATTCTTATTATTGTAAGTGTTATTCGTAGCCCGAATGGTCCAACATATATGATTTTTACTTGGTTTTGTTAAGAAATTCGTATTTGGGTTTTGGAGGAGTTTTAGGAGGGTTTAGAAGTGAGTTTTAGGGCTGTTTATGTTGGAAAATGAGGGCTGATGGTTGTATGATAGTTGAGGGCTGTTTTGGAAGCTATTAGGTGTGTTAAAAGAGTTGGAAACATCGATTTTGGACTGAGCAAAGGGGCTGCTCGGGAATGGCTTTTTGGGGGTTGTTCTTGGTTCGAAAAACAAGTGTTTGATGTTTGAATTTCATTCCGGGTTGCTACATTGTGTTGTGGACTGATTTGAGGTTAATTTACTTGTGTTGAGGCGATTAGAAGCAAGGATTTGCGTTGGTAAAGCTTTGGGATCGAATCCGGAAGTGAGGAGGCTTGAGTCGGCTTTGCTTGTTTTGCTTAAGGAAATGAGGTGAGTGGTTAATGCTTTAATTTGATTTTCTAAGGTTGGTTCGAGTACGTGGATGTGGAAATGGTTTTCAAGAATCGTTTTGGTCCAAAGGTGATTTTGAAAGTGGTTTAGATTTGGCCTTGAAAATGATTTTAACTCAAAGAGTAAGTTGAGGTGAATGCCCCTTTAATTTCCCTTTTTATCATTGTTTTCATTTCTTGAGATGATGGTTTGTTAGGCATGAAATTTAAATACTTGAGTAGAAGCATGTTGCCTATTTCTATATCGTTAATGATGTATGATGGTAATAATGGTGACATTGTTATACCTTGTGAGATGTCTGTAAGTTGATGCAGGTTGTGCACAAAAATGGTGAGTAAGACCATTTGTGTTTGGTAAGGTTGTAAGTAGTAAATGATGCCTAATTGTGGATATTGTTTGCAACTTGTTTTGGTTGTGCATGGTATAGTGAGTATATGTCGCATGATAGTGAGTGTATATTGTGTTGCATGGTTGGTGTCGAACCTCACGTGATGGTTGTCGTTGCTCCGGTGATGTGTAGTCCCGCCGGTAGCGAATGGTATAAGATTCCGGTGATGTGTAGTCCCACCGGTAGTGACTAGTAGAAGAGTACTTTGATGTGTAGTCCCATTGGAAAACTACTAGTCGAAACGGTGATGTGTAGTCTCACCGTGTGTGTTTTGGTTATGCTTGTGCATGTCATGTAATGTTCATGTTGTATCTCACTATATCATCCTCTTTTATGGTCTTGCTTTAATCTAGGATTATGTCCTCATGCATACCATGAAGTGTAATGACATGTTAAATGCCTATATTGTTGAATTTTGGTTGAACTTGTATGTTGGTAGAAGGATTAGGTCGTTGGATGATTTGTATGCGTTGACCTTTACTTTAAAGAAAGCTTTGAACCCTGCATTGTCGTAGTTATGTTTTAGAGCTCCGCTCACTAAGCTTTATGCTTACGCTCTCCTTTTTCCGACAATGCAGATCTTTATCTTGGAGTTAGCAAGGAGCAAGATAAGGGCGTCCAAGCGTGTGGTAGTTTGCTCAAGTATGGTTTAATTAAATAATGTAGTAGTCTAGAAATGGGAAGTGCTACGTGTTTTAGGAGCTTGTATCTAGACTCCTTTGTATTGGCCACATGTTGTTAATGCCTTATGTTGATGTTTTGGTTTGATTATGGTTTGTAATGCATGATATGCTATGATGGATGTTGTGAGTGTTGGCATGTCTATTGGTGTTTAGGTTGCCTTGTTAGAGAGGGCCAAACCTCATATGCTTTCCTTGTGCCTTTTTAGGCCTTTGAGTTCCATGTATGACTTGTATGCCTACTTGCCTTTGTTGGAATGTCAAGTATGCATGCCTTGTTCCATGTTTATATGCCAAGTTGCTTGTATGATTGAAGCATCACCTTGTGTTGAAATGTGTCTTTAGTTTCAAGTTTAAGCATGCCTATACTCTTGGTTTGACATAGGATACATGTTAGTGTGTTGGTTGAGATTTGAGAGGGATTTAAGGGCCTCCTTGTGCCTTAAATCAGCTCAAACATGTGTTTTCGTAGCAGGGGTATCGATACGGTTGGTCCCGTATCGATACGGCCTTCATAGTTCAGGCCCCGTGTTTCGATACGCGAGGGGGCGTACCGATACTATTTTTGCTACTGGAGCTACTGTCCAGTTCCGTATCGGTACGGGCCTCCATGCGTATCGATACGGTCCCCTTAGCGTTGACCGTGGGAAGTCAACAAATGGGGAGGGTATCGATACACTCCTAGGTGTATCGATACGGTCTCCACGGGTTGACTTTGACCAGTTGACCTGGTCAAGGGGTATCGATACACCCCTTAGGTGTATCGATACCACCTGCAGTAAGGTCTAAAATTTGGCCGTAACATGATTGGTTGAGTTCGTTGGATTTTGTTTCGCATATGTTATTCCGTTGTATGATCACATAGGATTAATTACTCATCTAGACAAGATAAAAAAAATAATAGGGTTGCTAACCGAGGGGGAATCCTTAAGGGGTTTTCACTCGGTTTTCCCCGTGTAGCCTACTCGGACCGGTCATCCGGCCAGGCCGGGACGAGGGGGTTACAGAGTTCCAACGTGTTATCCGTGTATTCGAGTCATAACTAGGTGCCAATATGAGTTGATATGTGTACCAATATGTTTTGAGAGGTATTGCCAATATGATATGAAATGTGATTCCTATATGGATTATTATGTGTGTTTACATATGATGTGGTTGGACTTGTTGAGCATGGCATATTATGAGTATATGTTCATGCATCATGTGTATTTTGGTTCATGTGGATCGAAGGTAAGATCATGCATTTACCTTGGTTGTGCTCGTGCTTGGACCCTGCATTGTCGAGGTTTGTTTTTAATGAGCTTACCTTCACTAAGCTTTACGCTTACGCTCTCTTTTGTTCGACAATGCATATTCATAGTTCGTGGGTTGCTAGTGCAAGAAAGGGGGCCTCCAAGTGTGCTAGTTGGGCCTTTGAATCTATCAAGTATGGTTTTTATGTTAATGATGTAATGGTCAAGCAATGAGGACTTATGTGGTTGTTGTTGGTTGTTTAGGAGCGTGTTAGACTCCTCTATATTTTATGTTGGTTTGGCTTTTGGTTGCCTTGTCTTTCTTGTAAACCATGTTTAAGCTTGCCTATCTTAAATGCTTAAGTGTATGTTTTTGTGAAGCATGAACCTTAAGTTTTATGCATGAAGCATGTGTTGGATGTTGTTGATTCTTTAATGGATGGTTCTTATATGCTTGTGGTGTGTTGAGCATGTTGGTAGATGTTTGGTTTTGCCTTAGGGTTTATGTTAGTGTGTTGTGTGGGGTCATAGTAGTGTTTTTGGGACAGCCTTGTACCAAAAACTAGCTAAAACCAATCTGCAAACAGAGGGCGTTTCGAAACTGTTGGCCCCGTTTCGATACGGTCCCTTTGTTTCGGGCAAGGCGTTTCGGTACGCTAGGGAGCCGTTTCGATACGATTTTGCTACTGGAAATCTGAGATTTTGACGAGAAATTAACTTATCGAAATGAGCTCTAGTGTTTCGGAACGGTCTTCGTATCGTTGACCACAAGAAGTTGACTATTGAGGTCATTTCGATACGGGTCACCCTTGTTTCGAAACGGTCTCTCCGGGTTGACTTTGGCCAGTTGACCTAGTCAAGGCGTATCGAAACACCCTATGGGCGTTCCGATACGGCCTGTTGTTTAAGATAAAAATGGGTTGTTTAACGTGGGTTGTTGTTTGTTTACCTCAATGTTTCTTCCGTTGTTGCTTTCCTCACATAGGGTTTAATGTCTCATCTAGAAAAGATAATATAAAATGAAAAGTTTTTCCTTGGGTCGGTAACCGAAGTGGAGTCCTAACGAGTTTCGCCTCGGTTATCCCTGTGTAGCCCACTCGGTACGGTCTAGCGTCCGGACCGGGACGAGGGGGTTACAAATAATACTCACTCTCTCCTATGATGTCCCTTATTGTTTTTTATCAATTTTTTTCAACTTTGATTCATAATTATTTAAAATTTATTATTAATAAAAATATGAAAAAATATATTTTAAAAATTTCTAATCAAGTAATTTTTAAATATATATTTTATAAAAATTAATTATTTAAAATATTTAATATAATTATAATCAAAATTTATAATTTTAACTTTTAAAATATTAATAAAGGACAATTTCGGTGGGATGGAGGGGATTACTTTCAGACTAAATTTACAATTCAAGAGTGAAAAAATGTACAATAACAAAAAAAGTACTCATTATACGATTATGGTTAGAGGTTAGCCCTGTTATTTTAGAATAATCAAATTATAAATCATTCATCCTTTCTTGTTGAATTTAAGGTCAATTTGGGGAGTTCTAGGGAACAACCTTTAAATACAGGCTAAAAAACAACAAATTTGTTTACCGGGTAAAAAGCGGTACACAAATTGTTACAACAAATATACACAAATTGGTACAAATTTGTAAGAGAAAACGGTATATACCTTTTTTATTATAAAGTTTCATGAAGGTTCAAATAGCTCTTGTACTTGTACAGAAATGTGTACATACATAATTTCTTACGCAAAAACATATTTTGGTACAAATTTTATAAAGATTTGTGTATATACACATATTAGTAGCAAATCTACACAAATTAGTACAAATTTGTAAGAGAAAATGGTATATACCTTTTTTATTACACAGTTTCACGAAGGTTCAAAATGGCTCTTGCACTTGTACAGAAATGTGTACACACATAATTTCTTACGCAAAAACATATTTTGGTACAAGTTTTATAAGGATTTGTGTATATACACGTATTAGTAGCAAATCTACACAAATTTGTATAAATTTGTAAGAAAAAACGGTATATACCTTTTTTATTACATAATTTCACGAAGGTTCAAAATGGCTTTTGTACTTGTAAGGAAATGTGTACATACACAATTTCGTACTCAAAAGCATACTTTGGTACAAGTTTCATTAGGATTTGTGTATATACACTTATTAGTAGCAAATATAAACAAAATGATACAACTTTTTAAGAGAAAATGATATATACCTTTTTTATTACACAATTTCTCCAAGGTTCAAAATGGCTCATGTACTTGTAAGGAAATGTGTATATATACAAATGAGTACAAAATGTACACAATTATAACAATTTTGCAAGAGAAAAAATATATTTTTTTAATATGCTATTTCATAGGGGTGGGAAAAAATACCCGACATGATTGACCCGACCCGATTGACCCGACGACTCGAACCTAAAATGTCAGGTAATTTCAAGAAAAAAAATTACCCGGTCGGGCCGGGTACCCGACCCGATAAAAATTAATATATATATTTTTATTTAAAATTATATTTTTATTTTATATTTCTTTATATTTTCACTCTAAAATTAAGTTTAAATCTCTATATTTTTTCTATGTTTTGATTATATTCTTTTAAGTTTAATTTTTTTAAAAGATTTTTGTGTTTAACATGTGATTTTTTTAATTTTAGAATTAAAAAAAAAACCGGAATAAATCGGGTACCCGACAATTCCCACCCCTACTATTTCACCAAGGGGGCATCCATACCACCTTTAGGTGGTATCGATGCTGGTTTGGCATACATGAAAAAAAAAACTATTTTACTTATGGATGCTGGTTTGGCAGACATGAAAAAAAAATATTTCACCAAGGGGGCATCGATACCACCTTTAAGTGGTATCGATGCTGGTATGGCAAACATGAAAAAATTAGTATATTTGTTATACAAAATGTGTATGTACACAAAATATTATGAAATGTGCACCAAGGGGCATCGATACACAAATTAGTACAAAATGTTACAACTTTGTAAGAGAAAACGATATATACTTTTTTTACTACGAATTTTTATCAAGGGGGCATCGATACCACCTTTAGGTGGTATCGATGCTGATTTGGCATACATGAAAAAATTAGTACATTTGTTATACAAAATGTGTATATACACAAAATATTACACAATGTGCATATACACAAATGAGTACAAAATGTACACAAATTGTAACAATTTTGTAAGAGAAAAAAGTATATACCTTTTTTAATATGCTATTTCACCAAGGGGGCATCCATACCACCTTTAGGTGGTATTGATGCTGGTTTGGCTGACATGAAAAATATGTTATTTCACTAAGGGGGTATCGATACCACCTTTAGGTGGTATCGATGCTAGTATGACAAACATGAAAAAATAAGTACATTTCTGTTCTTTGATTTTCCTTTCATCTACGGATCATTTTTTTTCGAGGATTTTTCTTGGGCTATTTATGTTCTTCTACAGACTTCCAATGATGGGTTCTTTTTTCTTAATTAACTTAAAAAAATCTCTGCAATTTTTTTAGGTCGTGCTCAAGAAAAATGAACAGACGCGTCAATGGCGGGAGGGGTTTTTTGTTTTCTTTAGCAGCGCAATCTGCTCGTCCAGGTTCCCATGCGAGTTAGAATTCACCGAAGACCCCATCGTTTCTTCTCTTATAACTTTAGATTCCAATTTTTTTTCCTCAAAATGAACTTTATTCAAGAGATTTCTGGGAAGAGAAGTAGAAAAGGGTAAAGGAAAAAGAAATGAAGCGTTCGTGAAGAAGAACCAGTGCTTTGTGAAAGATGGAGATGAAAACATAAAGGTTACCGGTTTACCGGGTAACTTTTTATTTATTTATTTTTAATCTAACGGCCACTATAAAAGTGGCTTTATCCAATGGCCTAAATTAAAGGTTGGTATTTAGTTGGTATTTAAGCCGCATGTTTTTAGAAAAGCCCGTCAATTTGACACAACTTTTAAAAAATATTTTTAAAAGTGTTGTTAGAAAGTGATTTAAAAAGTATTTTTGAAAAGTTAATTTTAAGATTTTAGTGTTTGACTTTACTGTTAAAAAATGCTTTTGAAAAGATAAAATGTCTATTAAAAATAAATCTTTATCATAAAATAAATATAAAAACTATGACAATTCATTAGTAATTTTTTATATATAATATAAAGTTTAAATATTTCTAAATAATTAATATAAAATTTATAATTAAATATAAAAATTTTATAAAATAATAACTTGTTGATTATTCGAATTAACAAAATGATTATAAAAAGATAAGCAGCTTAATCTCTCATATAATTTTATCCTAGTTTTGCCCCCTAATAACAACAAAGTTTGAAAGTTTAGTATAAAAATAAGTGCCTAAATTATACTTCTTGTAAACTTTAGGTGTCTAAACTATTTTTTTTGGTTAAAATAGGTATTTAACATTTCATTTCATTAATTTTAGGTGTCTTGTAGTTAATTGTTGTTAAAAAATTCGTTAACCAATCAAAACATGACATGTGGCATGTTTATTTTATTTTTTACAAAATTAAAAACTTTAAAAAATTTGCCCAAAATTTTCAATTTTTAAAAAAACATGAAATTCTCCAAAATTTACAAAACTATCCCCAAATCCCTAAAATTTCCCAAACTCAACCCCCAAATCGCCACTGTTTCCGTCGTCAATCGCCACCCTTGAGCACGCCCCTTCAATCGCCGAACCTAGTCAATCATTCCCACCAACATGGCTTCGTAAAAAATGATGAACGGCGTGCCAACCGAACGTCAAACGTTGAACGTGTAACCCCCTCGTCCCGGTCTGGCTGGATGACCGGTCCGAGTGGGCCACACGGGGAAAACCAAAGCGAAACCCGGTAAGTTTCCCCCTCGGTTAGCAACCCTATTTTTTTTCTTTAACTTAATCTCTTATAAATGCTCATTTATATCTTATGTGATCAAACAGCGGAAATAAATACATGAGATAAACATTCGAACCCAAAACAACATTCGAACAGCCCAATTTTAATCTTTTAGACAGGCCGTTTCGAAACACCCTTGAGGCGTATCGAAACGCCTTGACCAGGTCAACTGCCCCAGAGCCTATACAATGGGCCGTATCGAAACGGTGGTCAACCGTTCCGAAACGCCCTCAACGGTCAATTTCTCGTTGTCAACGAGAAATTGACCGTTTCGAAACCCTCAGACCCGTTTCGAAACGCCTTCATCTCGTCAATTTCTCATAATTCCAGTAGCCAAAACGTTCCGAAACCCGTATCGGAACAGGGGCTCTCAGAGGCCAAACCGTATCGAAACGCGTTCCGATACGGGGTCCCTGAAGCCTACCCGTTCCGAAACGACCCAGCCCATTTCGAAACGCGGGTTGTCTGCAACCTTTGAAAATCAGACTTAGGTGAATTTTGACAAGTCTAAAGGTCCCACAGAACCCCTAAAAGCACACAACACAAACAAACAAAGTCTAGAGGCATACAACTTATGTCAAGCATACTCAAACACACTCAAGGCATAAATATAAACAATCATACATACATGGCAAATTACACATTAGTAGCCTTTCATACAAGTCATGCTTGGAGACATTAAAACCAATAGGCACCATACATCATCAAATAAGTTTACATGCCATCAAAACAAACTTAAGCATTCATAGGGCATTCATCATACTAGCATTTGGCAAGATATAACATGCTTACAAACCAAGTCCAAATATAAGCATCAACCACACACAAGAGTCATACAAAGCTCATACAAACACACTCTCTTGCCACATTGCTAAGCTACTATATAATTAATAACCGTACTTGAGCAACAAAACTTGGAAGCCCTTCTTGCCTTGCCCCGAGCTAACACCACGCTAATGATCTGCATTGTTGAAAATGAGAGCGTAAGCTATAAGCTTAGTGAGGATGCTCTAAAACTGAAAGCATCAACAATGCAGGGTTCAAGCATCTACTCCCTAATTCTCATTTCTATCAAGCATAGGTAAAATGACAAGTAGACCTAGCTAGTCTTTCAAGAGGCATAATATGGCATCTTACATCATACTAAGTTCAAACATCACATATCATTGTCATGCATCACAAGTATAAGAAAAAGTTCAATTGGCCACTATTAGATTACCCGGATGTGCGGATTTAATCTCAACATTCACATTACCTCGGTGGGATTACACTCATCACCGGACCTTGCATGGGAGGGATTCCACTCATCACCACATGCCCTACGAATGGGATTCCACTCATCATCCCGTAGAATATATATAAGCTTCCAGTGGAATATTACATCATCGTACTCCTCCTTGATGACACAACGCCAATAATGCCACGTACGTTTTAACTCAATTTGTGTGCACACTAATCCTAATGATCGATCATTTACACTCGATAAGTTAATTAGTGCCAATTTACATTTACCATATCACATATCCATCAACCATATCTCATGCTCATCACATACACATATCATGGTATACATGTGCAAATCAACCACATATCACAAGAGCATAAATAGGCAAACACAAATAGCATTTAATGGAAATCAAAAGCTAAGTTAACAATTTAAATCTACATGGAAATGGTCTACCAAGCACATTTCAACTCATACTCTACACACACTCGAACCGAACTTTAAAACACATTTAAAGTCACTCACCGCCCTTCCTTAGCAACCAAAGAAAGCCTCCTACAAGCCTGGATTCGATCCCAATGCTCCTCCAACGCCCCCTTGCTTCTAGCCAATAAAAAACACACCCATTATTCCCAATCAATGCTAACATTCAGTCAACACTCAACTCTTGAGCTCAAACTAACTTCAACAAATTTTCCAAATCAAATTAATCCCTCCAAATATGCCCATTTTCGTGCTCCCTCAAACCCTAGCTGAAAATTCCATTTTCAATCATCCAAATGACCCCCAAATGGTCCCAAAACATCCTCCTAACATACATAAACCATCAGCCCTCTAATTTCAACCTAAAACCCACCGAAAACCAAGTTTTAGACCCCTTAAAAATTGTCTCAAGAACCCATTTCGGGGTTTTACCCAAACCCAACCATTTTAACATATGTTAAGCATTTTAAGGTGGTTAAACCAAAACCCAACATTGTATTTCAAAACAACTTGAAAATCTCCATAAAAACTCAAACTTTTATCAAGCCCTAATATTTAAAAGTTCATGGTTTTAAATTCTATGACTATGTAGAGATAGAGGATGAAAATGAGAGTTAGGAAATGTCATTACCTTTGAAAATGGCCTTGGAATGGAGTTGGAGATCAATGGAATAGTAACTTTTGAGTTGGGAGAGATTGAAAGGGGTTTTGGGGTCTTTCACGTTGAAAAGGGGAGTGGGAGAGAAGATGATGGCTTTTTTTAAAAAGTTGTCTTCGTTTTTAAATTCTTTTGGGTCAAATTACCAAAGTGGTCTCTCCCCTTTATTTTAAATTTCACTTGACTCATGACATGGCCAAAAAGATTTAATTTAATTTTACCGACTCAAACTACTAACCCGACTAACTCCTAACCCTAAAACACGGGTGTTACAACTCTCTCCCACTTAAGGAATTTCGTCCCCGAAATTACCTGACTGAAAGAGATACGGAAACTTCCTTTCCATATCCTCTTTCCTCTCCCAAGTGGCCTCGTCCGCACCTTTACTAACTCAATTGATCTACCCCGCAACACCTTACTGTCAGAAGCTAAGATCTCAACTGGCTCTTCCTCATAAGTCAAATCCGGATTCAATTAAATCTCCTCTACGGGCATAACATGTGATGGATCGGACCTATACTTACGGAGCATCGAAACATGGAACACATCGTGTATCTTCTCTAGCTCGAATGGCAAATGCAACTAATAAGCAACCGGACCAACCCTCTTCACAATCTCATACGGTCCTATGTACCTCGGACTCAACTTCCCCTTTCGGTCAAATCTCATTACTTTCTTCCACGGAGACACTTTCAAGAATACCTTCTCACCCACTGAGAACTCAACTTCCTTCCTCTTCAAATCGGCATAGGACTTCTGTCTATTCGAAGCAGCCTTCAAACGATCACAAATCAATTTTACCTTGTCAGTTGTCCCCTTTAGCAAATCCGACATAGGCAACAACTTTTGTCCCACTTCGGCCCAACAAACTGGAGTCCTACACTTTCGTCCATACAAGGCCTCATACGGAGCCATCTGAATGCTCGACTGAAAGCTGTTGTTGTAAGAAAACTCAACTAGAGGCAAGTGCTTCTCCCACGTACCCTGAAAATCTATGATGCAACAACGCAACATATCCTCTAAGATCTGAATAACTCTCTCTAACTAACCATCTGACTGAGGATGATAAGACGTGCTGAAGTTCAAACGGATACCCAGAGCTGTATGCAGACACTCCCAAAATCGAGATGTAAATCGCGGATCTCTATCTGACACAATAGACTTCGGCACACCATGCAGTCTAACAATCTCGCCAATGTACAAATCGGCCAATCTATCTAGAGTGTAAGTAGTATTGACTGCCAAGAAGTGAGCACACTTCGTAAAACGGTCCACAATAACCCACACTGAGTACTTCTTCGTAGGAGTCAAAGGCAAACCCAAAACAAAATCCATGGTGATGTTCTCCCATTTCCATTCCGGAATTCTCAACGGTTGCAACAAACCTGAGGGAACCTGATGTTCCGCCTTCACTCGCTGACACACTAAGCACTTACTCACAAAGTCGGCTACATCTCTCTTCAAGCCAACCCAAAAGTACTCATTCTTCAAATCACGGTACATCTTCGTACTTCCAGAATGCATAGCAAATGGACTACTGTGGGCTTCAGTCAAGATCGTACGTCTCAAGTCACTGTCCTCTGGCACTACTATTCTATCTTTGAAACACAAAACCCCATCGGTACTGAAACTGTAGTCTGAAGATCTACCTTCGGCTATATCTTGCACGTGAGGTGCCAAAGATCTATCTAAGAGTTGTTTTTCTCTAATCAACTGACCTAGAGAAGGTCTAACCTGAAGCTCGGCTACCAAGCCACCATCTCCGGACAAACTTAATCTAGCAAACATGGCTCTCAAGTCTACGACCATCTTCCTACTCAATGCATCGGCCACTACATTGGCCTTACCCGGATGGTACTCAATGGTAAGATCATAGTCCTTTAGCAACTCTAACCACCTACGATGTCTGAGATTCAAATCTCGCTGAGTCATAATGTATTTCAAACTCTTGTGATCGGTGTACACTGTGCATTTCTCACCGTACAAATAGTGCCTCCAAATCTTCAGAGCAAACACAACTGCAGCTAATTCTATATCATGGGTCAGATAATTGCGCTCGTGGGTTTTCAACTGTCTTGAGGCATAAGCCACTACTCTATTGTCTTGCATAAGGACACACCCTAGTCCTACATACGAGGCATCACTGTAAACTGCATAGTCATTCCCGAACTCAGGCTGAATCAATATCGGTGCTTGGGTCAAAGCTTCTTTCAATTTCTCAAAGGCTCTCTGTCTTGCATCTGTCCACTCAAACTGAACACTCTTCTGTAGCAACTGTGTCAAAGGAGCGGCTAACTTAGAGAAACCTTCTACAAATCTCTTATAGTATTCAGCTAAGCCTAGGAAGCTACGTACCTTTGTTACAGACTTCGGTTGCTTCCATTCAACAATGGCCTCAATCTTCTTCGGATCAACTCTAATCCCATCGGCTGACACCACATATCCTAAGAAGACTACCTCTCGAATCCAGAATTCACACTTGCTTAGCTTCACATATAACTGATGATCTAGCAAAGTCTTCAAAACTAGTCTCAAGTGTCGGTCATGGTCTTCTTCAGTTCGCGAGTACACCAAGATGTCGTCTATAAAAACAACTACAAACTGATCTAGGTACTGATGAAAAATCCTATTCATCATATCCATAAAACCAGCTGGTGCATTAGTCAACCCAAAAGGCATGACTAAAAACTCATAGTGACCATACCTAGTCCTAAAGGTCGTCTTCGGTACATCAACCTCTCTTACCTTTAGCTGGTAGTAACCCAATCTCAAGTCAATCTTCGAAAAGACTGATGCTCCTCTCAACTGGTTAAACAAGTCATCAATTCTAGGCAACAGATATTTATTCTTCACTGTCAACTGATTCAACTGTCTGTAATCTATACACATTCTCATACTTCCATCTTTCTTCTTCACGAACAAAACTAGTGCACCCCAAGGTGAAGAACTAGGCCGAATAAAACCTCTATCTGTCAATTCTTGCAACTGAGTCTTCAACTCTTTCAATTCTTTTGGTGCCATGCGATACAGAGCAATCGAAACAGGTGCCGGATTAGAATACGTCTCAATGGTGAACTCTACCTCTCTGTCCGGTGGTAACCCTGGCAACTCTTCCGAAAACACACTAGGAAAGTCACATACGGTCCGGATGTCTTGAGGTCTAACCTCACTCATGTTAGGGTTCATCACATACGCCAAGTATGCTTCACACCCCAACTTAACTAACCTCTTAGCCTCTAGAGCCGAAACTACATTGGACAAGAACTTCACGTTCTCACCCACTACTACAATCTCATAGTCATCTGTGAGCCTCAAAGAAATCCTCTTAGTTTCAAAAATCTATCCTAGCTCTATGCTCTGTGAGCCAGTCCATACCCAGAATCACATTAAAACCATAGAAAGGTAGCTCCATCATGTCCACTGGAAACACATGTCCTTGAACCATCAACGGACACCTTCGGTACATCTTTCTAACTACTACCGTGTTCCCAAGGAACTAGTAACACTGACTCCTACCTCTAACATTTCACAAGGCAAATTCAAAGACTGTGCATGCTCACTCAATATGTAGGAATGTGTAGACCCAGAGCCAATCAAAGAAAGAAAACCCAAAGACTATATCGAGAAGTTACCTGCGATCACATCGGTGTCATGCTGATCCCCGCGCTGAGCGTAAACTCTGGCCTGTCCTCTGCCCTCCGGCTGGACTGTAACTACATGGGCTATGTTCCTCTGGCCATCATTCCTCGGCTGGAAATTACCTCTACCGCGCCCGCGGCCTCTCTGAAAGCCATTGGCTCTAGCAGGAGCCTGAGTTTGTGCATGTCCCACCTGATGTGGACAGTCACGTCTAATGTGGTCTCTAGCTCCACAACTCCAACACGAATGGAAGTTTCCCCAACACTCATTGGTGTGGTTCCTCCCGCAAGTAGCACATGTGGGCAACTTCCCACCAGCTCCCTGGCCCTGTTGGCCCTTACCGTGGTTACCGCCACCACGTCTATGATCATAATGATGCCGATTGTCCCGATGCCTCTTGGCATCACCTCTATCAAAGTTGCTGGACCTCTTACCCGAACTAGAACCACCAGACCGCTTGGTCAAGCTCAAACTGTGCTCTAAGTCCTTGGCCCTCGCGACCAAGACATCAAAATCAGTGTAGTCTGAAGCTAGAGTATACGTCTTGATCTCTTCACTCAGCCCATAACGAAAACGGTTACAATGTTCCACTTCAGTAAGAACAAGCTCAGGTGCATACTGACTCAATCTGACAAATCGAATCTCATAATCGGTCACGATCATACTCCCCTGAAGCAAAGCCATAAACTCCCCCTTCCTCTCGTCGAGGTATCGCGGACCCAGATACTTCTTACGGAATGCTGACTCAAAGAACTCCCAAGTAATCTGGGCCTCATCCATACCTGTAGTAATGGTGACCCACCAAGTGTAGGCATCACCCTGAAGCAAGGACTCAACACATCCTAACTTGCGCTCACCAGTACACCCCATCTGAGCAAGAATACGGACAGTCTTCTCAAACCACAACTATGACCTCTCTGGAGTAGACCCTCTGAACTCTTCGGCCTCTAGGCCCCGAAATCTCTCTAAAGGCAAACCAGTGCCCTCTACCTGATGATGTGCTGCTGCCTGACCCCCAGCTACTGCAGCCTGAAATGCCCCGGATATCGCCTGAACCAAGGGAGCTAAATCTATTACGACCGGTCCTTGGCCACTTTGGCCACCTTGGCCTCCCTGAGGTCCCTCTCCTTCGGCCCCGGCCTCACCTCCTACTCCAGGTGGAGGAGGTGGTGGTGGAGGTGGTGGAGGAGCTTCAACTCCAACCACAGGCTCTCCCACTTGAGCCTTAACCCTAACTGCTGGCTCAACTCCTGGAGTCACTGCCCGTGGTTCCGGTCGAACCATCCTAGGCCTCCCACGTGGTCTCATGATACAGCTAGCAAGGTAGTAACTACAACAACAAACAAATAGGGATTACGTAAGGGTCCAACAGTGCTCAAGTACTCCTTTTTCAATAAAATCTTTTTAAATTAAGTAATAGTAGCAATGGGCACACACTCTACACCGAACACGACAACTCATGCTTCAAAACATCATGCGAACAGTCAAACATCAAGATTTCATGGCAAGCATACATCGGGCAATACAATTACTTAGCACATCAAGCTTACCTCACTTACCTGCCTGAGGTCTCAGTAACCTCAGGCTCTGATACCAACAAATGTAACCCCCTCGTCCCGGTCTGGCCGGATGATCGGTCTGAGTGGGCCACACAGGGAAAACCGAAGCGAAACTCGGTAAGTTTCCCCCTCGGTTAGCAACCCTATTTTTTTCTTTAACTTAATCTCTTATAAATGCTCATTTATATCTTATTTGATCAAACAGCGGAAATAAATACATGAGATAAACATTCGAACCCAAAACAACTTTCGAACAACCCAATTTTAATCTTTTAGACAGGCCGTTTCGAAACACCCTTGAGGCGTATCGAAACGCCTTGACCAGGTCAACTGCTCCAGAGCCTATACAAGGGGCCGTATCGAAACGGTGGTCAACCGTTCCGAAACGCCCTCAATGGTCAACTTCTCGTGGTCAACGAGATTTTGACCATTTCGAAACCCTCAGACCCGTTTTGAAACACCTTCATCTCGTAAATTTCTCAGAATTCCAGTAGCCAAAACGTTCCGAAACCTGTATCGGAACAGGGGCTCTCAGAGGCCAAACCGTATCGAAACGCGTTTCGATATGGGGTCCTTGAAGCCTACCCGTTCCGAAACGACCCAGCCCATTTTGAAACGCGGGCTGTCTGCAACCTTTGAAAATCAGACTTAGGTGAATTTTGACAAGTCTAAAGGTCCCATAGAACCTCTAAAGGCACACAACACAAACAAACAAAGTCTAGAGGCATACAACTTATGTCAAGCATACTCAAACACACTCAAGGCATAAATATAAACAATCATACATACATGGCAAATTACACATTAGTAGCCTTTCATACAAGTCATGCTTGGAGACATTAAAATCAATAGGCACCATACATCATCAAATAAGTTTACATGCCATCAAAACAAACTTAAGCATTCATAGGGCATTCATCATACTAGCATTTGACAAGATATAACATGCTTACAAACCAAGTCCAAATATAAGCATCAACCACACACAAGAGTCATACAAAGCTCATACAAACACACTCTCTTGCCACATTGCTAAGCTACTACATAATTAATAACCGTACTTGAGCAACAAAACTTGGAAGCCCTTCTTGCCTTGCCCCGAGCTAACACCACGCTAATGATCTACTTTGTTGAAAATGAGATCGTAAGCTATAAGCTTAGTGAGGATGCTCTAAAACTGAAAGCATCAACAATGCAGGGTTCAAGCATGTACTCCTTAATTCTCATTTCTATCAAGCATAGGTAAAATGACAAGTAGACCTAGCTAGTCTTTCAAGAGGCATAATATGGCATCTTACATCATACTAAGCTCAAACATCACATATCATTGTCATGCATCACAAGTATAAGAACAAGTTCAATTGGCCACTATTAGATTACCCGGATGTGCAGATTTAATCTCAACATTCACATTACCTCTGTGGGATTACACTCATCACTGGACCTTGCATGGGCGGGATTCCACTCATCACCACATGCCCTACGTATGGGATTCTACTCATCATCCCGTAGAATATATATAAGCTTCCGGTGGAATATTACATCACCGTACTCCTCCTTGATGACTCAATGCCATCAAGGCCACATACGTTTTGACTCAATTTGTGTGCACATTAATCCTAATGATCGATCATTTACACCTGGTAAGTTAATTAGTGTCAATTTACATTTACCACATCACATATCCATCAATCATATCTCATGTTCATCGCATACACATATCATGGTATACATGTGCAAATCAACCACATATCACAAAAGCATAAATAGACAAACACAAATAGCATTTAATGAAAATCAAGAGCTAAGTTAACAATTTAAATCTACATGGAAATGGCCTACCAAGCACATTTCAACTCATACTCTACACACACTCGAACCGAACTTTAAAACACATTTAAAGTCACTCACCACCCTTCCTTAGCAACCAAAGCAAGCCTTCTACAAGCCCGGATTCGATCCCAATGCTCCTCCAACGCCTCCCCTTGGTTCTAGCCAATCAAAAACACACCCATTTTTCCCAATCAATGCTAACATTCAGTCAATACTCAACTCTTGAGCTCAAACTAACTTCAACAAATTTTCCAAATCAAATTAATCCCCCAAATATGCCCATTTTCGTGCTCCCTCAAACCCTAGCTGAAAATTCCATTTTCAATCATCTAAATGACCCCCAAATGGTCCCAAAACATCCTTCTAACATACATAAACCATCAGCCCTCTAATATCAACCTAAAACCCACCAAAAACCATGTTTTAGACCCCTTAAAAATTGCCTCAAGAACCCATTTCGGGTTTTTACCCAAACCCAACCATTTTAACACATGTTAAGCATTTTAAGGTGGTTAAACCAAAACCCAACATTGTATTTCAAAACAACTTGAAAATCTCCATAAAAACTCAAACTTTTATCAAGTCCTAATATTTAAAAGTTCATGGTTTTAAATTCTATGACTATGTAGAGATAGAGGATGAAAAGGAAAGTTAGGAAATGTCATTACCTTTGAAAATGGTCTTGGAATGGAGTTGGAAATCAATGGAATAGTGACTTTTGAGTTAGGAGAGTTTGAAAGGGGTTTTGAGGTATTTCACGTTGGAAAGGGGAGTGGGGAGAGAAGATGATGCTTTTTTTTTAAGTTGTCTTCCTTTTTAAATTCTTTTGGGTCAAATTACCAAACTGGTCCCTCCCCTTTATTTTAAATTTCACTTGACTCATGACATGGCCAAAAAGATTTAATTTAATTTTACCTACTCGGACTACTAACCCGACTAACTCCTAACCCCAAAACATGGGTGTTACAGAACGCGAAATCGACGTTTAGCTGACACGTTGTCGTTTCTAACAACAACATGTTGGAAGAATGATCAGCTAGGTTTGATGAACGAAGGAGTGTGCTCAGGGGTGGTGATCGACGATGATTTGGGGACCGTTTTGTAAAATTTGGAGAATTTTAAGATTTTCTGAAAATTGAAAATGGGGGGGGGGGGGGGGTTAAAAACAAATCAATTTATTGCCACGTGTCAATCATTATTGGTTAATATATTTTTTTAAACACTCCTTAATGACCATATACCTAAAGTTGTAACGATATAAATGTTAGGCACATATTTTTACCAAAAAAATAGTTTAGGCACCTAAAGTTCACAAGGGGTATAAACTAAACACTTATTTATATATTTTGAGTTCAGTCGATTGTCGATGATTCATTTGGAGGATTCATTTGTGTCGGGAGTGCTCGCTTTTGTTCATGGTGTAATATACATACATTCTCTATAATCTTTATAATTATTTTTAGATATACAAGTTGTGTAAAAAGAAACTCAATCCTTATTAAATAAACAATAAAATTTAAATCTTAACTTTTAAATTTTAAACCATAAATCTTAAATTATAAACTCTAACCCTATAAACTAAATCACTTGACCTTAAATAGACAGTTTATGTAAATTTTAGTTTAATGATCAATGAATAGATTAATAAATTTTAATAACGTTAGTGATTAGATAGGAACATTATTTTTGTTCTGTGACCAAAATAGAAGTGGAGTGATATTGGAGTAGTTTGTCCTTGATAATTTCATGATGTATGGTTACTTTTTTATTTTGATTAATAATGTATAATGGGTAAATTGATTTTTAGTTCTTATGGTTAGACACAGATAATTAAATAGAATGTATACAAGTATGTTTTTTTTTCTAAAAAAATCTAATTTGACTAGTAAAATAAACCAAAACTAATCCCGTTAACTACGGAAAGTGAGAGTCAAAAGCATGAAATCCCTACCAGATTTGGAAGTATTTAAGAGGAAAATGAGATGAGGATTTGATTCTTTCTTCTATTATCTATTCAGGTATGATATATGTAGCTCTTCATATTATGAACAGAAAATAACATGAATGAAAACTGTGTTGAGGATTTGAATCAAATTCTAATTCTTTAGGTTTCGGTTGTGTTTTTTAATCTTTTTTGAGTTTTATTGGTTTTCTCTTCACCAGTTGTAGATATTGTTCACAATCACAGCCATGGATTCATTTAAAGGGCAAGGAGGCATTCAGATGTTGCTGACTGCGGAACAAGAGGCTCAGCACATAGTCTCAAGTGCTAGAAACAGTAAGCAAACTAATTTTGTTATTTCCTTTCAGATTTCGTATGTTTTCCGAATCCCAACATTTACTTTGAGAATGTAATGAAATGTTATGTGATTGCTCAGTGAAGATAGGTAGGCTAAAGCAAGCCAAAGATGAAGCCGAGAGGGAGGTGGCCCTTTACCGCACCCAAATGGAAGCCGAATACCAAAACAAAATCTCCGAAGTACGTAAACTGAAAAATTAGGTGTTGAAAAATTACGTGTTTAATTATAATAATCTTTGCAGTCAACTGGAAGCTCTGGGAGTACAGTGAAGAAACTTGAAGACGAAACTGACAGGAAGATTAAGGCCTTGACCAAATCAACCTCCATGGTATCAAAAGAAGTGGTTGACATGCTCATCAAACACGTTACGAGTATAAAGATTTGATGTATCAGGTATGTTAATCTAAAGCAACTCGAAATTGAATCATTATAAATTTATCCCCACTTTTCAACATTTATGTTTTGCTCTCGACTCCTAATCACATACGCAGATAGAAACTTCATTATTCTTATATTTCAGCATGCGATATGAAGTTGGAGACGCGACATTTGTGAGGAATGAAGGGCAGAATCTGGTGATCTAATAAGCATATGATGTTTTGAATTCTAATAATGGTGTAAAGGCTCCCAACTTCTTCATTCATGTCTTTGATTTATCCTTCTTTACTTGGAAATTTTAATGTTCTTATTTGAAACTACAAAACTAGCAATCTGCTTTCAAAAAAAAAAAAACAATCCGACAATCTTTACCATTGAGAGGTTTGAAAGAACTGGAACAATAAATAGTTACAATCAAATTCGAACAGAAATTCGATTAATACATATTACAAAAAAATTTATAATCAAAACTACAATAGTTAAACTGTGGTATAAAATTATCCTCATGTTACAAAATAAAATGATCAATACATACGCTAAAAAGTGACAAGTTTAGAGTTAAGATCGAACCATTATGATAATCAAGAAAGTATTGGATGATTGACACTACATAAAAAAAGAACATTATTGAAAATTACATGAATATATATAATTGTGTCAAAATCAATAAATTATTATTAATTCATAGAAATTTATATATACACGTGTCATGAATATAATTTATCGTATCTATCGAAGGCATACAATATTGATCGATATGTGTTTTAAAATGCTATTTATTTCTTATATTTCAATAAAATTCTGATGAAACATTACTTGACCAAATGGTTTATTTAAGTATAATTTCATTTAATTCTAAAATTTGAATTAAACTTGAATGATTTTAACAGTAAAGCACTCAAGCTTGAATCACATAAATATTATCATATGAATCCATGTAGGACCCCGAAACCTCAATTAACAAAAATTCCAAACCTTTTATTAGTACAAGGCCTTTAAAACGTAGGAAGAAGATAATTATAACCCCAAAAGGTGAATTGTTCAAAAACATTCGGTAAGAGAAATTGACTATCTTTTGCTTTATTTGTGGTAGACTCGGTCAAGGAGAATCATTTTATTCTATATAGATCGCCCATGGAAAACAGGAAATGAGCATGAGTTGGGTTGGGACATCAGCCTTAAGGTGGCGTCAAGGAGAGCACATCCGGCCGTCGATGAGCAATAGGAGTTATGAATATGTACGAGGTGAGTGACCGCACAGAACTCAAGAAAAGAGGGGCTTCAAATAAATTGAATTAAATATTCAGAAGAAAAAACAAAAAATTTTGATTTAACAAATTATAAAAAAAATAACTTTAAAGAGGACCTCATAATATATTTTTTACTAATATAAAAATATCTTTTAAAATAAAGTTATATATCATTGGTAATATAAATTAAAAGACATCGTTTTAATAAATCTGTAAATCTTTGGACAGTTTGGCTATGTGAAAATGGGGATTTGGAATCTCTTAGCTTTCAGTACATTTCCAAAGATAAGGAGATAAAAGAGAATATTGATCCCAACTACAATCTTGTGGATATCGTCTTCAATTTCTTTCTTCGGATCATGTACAAGAACTTCGAAGTCATCCATGAGAAAAATTCAAACAACATGGAAATAATAATAATAAAACAAACCCTAACAGACAAATGGAATGAAACAAAAAAAGAGAGTAAAAAAGCTCAAAACATAAACCACTCTAACTGAAAAAGTAGAAATTGAACATCAATGGTCGGTCGTCTGAACCTTCACTAAACAGCGGTTAGAATCTTCAAACAGGGACGAATCAATGTGTACCTTGGGAGGGGCTCCCCCCCCCCCCCCCCCCCCCCACGCACCAAATTTTTTTTTATCTTTTATTTATATAATTTTCTTTAAAAAGTTTGAATTAATTTTAAATTTGCTCCTTTCACTTTTCAACAAAAACCAAACCGACGATTATTTGTTTATATTTCCTTCATTTACATAATAAAAATTTGATAATTTAACACTATATTGACATGGATACAATTTAATAGGAATCGCCTATATCAAAGAGTTGAATAGGCTTAATTTATCTCCATTTTACATTTGACACATGCCGTTAACCTTTCCTTCCCTACAATCACCTATTTGTGTATAATAAATTCTAAATTATTAACTCTATACTAATTCAGTTGAAGTTGAAAAATTACCAAATTATTTTTATTTTTATTTTTATTTTAAAGTACAATAAATATTATTATAATGATATTTTTATCTTTCATACTTTTATATAATCTAAAAATAAAATAACTTAAAACTATTACCTGAGACTCAAACACAATACTAAGCTTTGAACACTTCTATAATCATTTGTTAATTTAATTTTCTTTTCAAATATCTTTTTTAGTTCCGGCGAATTTGGTATTAATCAAGGAGAGAGAGCTACATACCGGAAGCCTTAACGTACTACGTTCCTGTACCAAACATGCTTTTTGTTCAACCCTGCAACCAACAGAAGGATCTAGTGAGAGATTTTGCGAATTAACCGAGACGGAATTGAGAGAAACAAAAATCTACTAAGTGTTTAAACCTAAAAATCGAAAGGGACAAGATTTATTTGACTAAGAATTAAACAAAAATATCATTATATTAAACCGTCCCAGCCAGTACATAGCTTCGTCCGTGGATGCAACCATTAACAATCTCCTTCTCCAGCTATTAACTGGAATCATATGATCTACAAACTTCCTAATAAAGACCTAGTGCCGGCAGGCAGAATAATTCACTCAAAACTGTGCAAATATATTTCATCCTAATTGCGTCCAACTTATTTTATTATTTTGCCTAATGAGGATCCCATGAATGCTGAGTCATTGGAATATTGAAGTTGAGACCATGGATAACTTATGACAGACGGTTCTATACCAAGTGTTGAGTGCCGTGGGTCCATGTTCAAACTTTGAAGACGGCATTGTTGAAAGAAATAGTCCCGAACCATATCAAAACCCATGTTGTCAAGGTATGGTATCTTCTCAACAGATGCGTTGAATAAAAATTTCCAGTGGCTGCAGTTCAAGATGGCAGACATCAGCTAAACAAATGTTGCCAAGGCCTGCGTCTAGAGGCACACCTAATCGATGCACCTTAGTGTTAGACAATGAAAGCCAAATAACAGGCGCATTTGATTAAGCACATACTTGAAACACATATCTTCTTGTATGAAGCTAAAAAAAAAAAATACCCACCAATTGAAGTTTTCTTTAACTTTTTTGCCCCATTAGATATATCAAACTCTCTACAACTACAACAAACATGGGATCATAAGGAAATCATATTGGCCAACAAAATTTTAATGTTATGCAAAAAAAAAAGATTGAACCAATCTTTAAATTATCATAATCATACATCTTAAGCTTATTAAATGTATATATACAAAAAAATACACATGAATTTTGCATTTTACTAACTCAAATAAGGGCATCATTTATGCAACTTGTGCCTTTGGTGACGAGGTTCTAGTGCATAATGTGCCTTGAAAAGGGCTGGGCCAAAGAGGTAAACAAATGGCAGATTTGATAATGCATGTTTGTACAAATACTTTATATTCCAAAAATGTCAAGCGGTAAGAAAACAATAAAACTGATTACAGATTCTAAGAGAAGGAACTCATCTGCAAGTGTTATATACAACAACGATGAACACGGATAAGTAATTCGTCTTCCAGATGTAGGCAAAACCCCTTCATGTGAAAAAGTCTTCATCACATCATCGGCTTCTATCTCAGAAAACTTTGCCAACCTGAAACGTCCATCCACGTCCACAATTCATGGCAAATATTAGTCATTGTTTTATTGACCACTGCAATTTCATATTAAAGATGCAACAGGTTCGGCAGTTCCCCAAGGCTCTTAAAAAGGGCTCTGCAATTGAGATGACTCATTCTAAGGGAGACTCCAAGTTCATTTAGATATTTAATTAGAGACAGTTATATCCGTCTCATAAAGATGCATATATGAAATCTTTACCATAGGAACCTAATCAAGGATGAAACTAATTGTATTCAAGAAGGTATGGTTTTTTTTCATTTTTAACAAAGATAGCCTAGATACCCAGGATACAATCAAAGATGTCAAATCTGAAGCTTTTGATCACATAAAATTCTCAACCTCAAACCACAGGCCAAAGAATGGCGTATTTGATTCTATAAATTAAAATATAAAAATTACCGTCAAACATATCCTAGTTCAGTAAATAGTTCAATAATTAGATAAACAATTGCCAATATACCCTTTCAAGTGCTCTGCCAAAACTCAAATTGGTGAATTCACTACCAAAACTTCTGGTATCACAATCCAGGGAGGCATTGAGAATGTTAAGAGAATCCACTCCGAGCTTCTCTACCACTGAGCACGTTCAAGCTACATTTAATCACAAATTAAGGACACAAAGAACTTGTAAGTTGAAATAACAAGTATAGCAAATTAGTACAACCTTATCAAAACATCATTAAGAATAAATAAATTGAAAAAAAATGCATGTATTCCTTCCCATCATACTATTTTACATCGGCCACAAAACCAGGTGGCAATGTTCATATAACTTTCCATACTTATTGAGAACATGTCTTACAAGCATAATTGTTGACATAGAAAAACAGTTGAAGATGCAAAACATATACAAACACAGCAATTAATAAATTAATAAAAACACTTTCCTTTATTTTTAGATTTTTTTCTCTTTTTCCTTCTTTCATAATTAACATGGCCAAGTCTTATACCTGACTCCTCTGTCTCTCTCAACCCACCCCCAAGATTTCACTCTAGGCAGCCTTGCAAGGCCAGCAACATGTCTCCTCTGAGCAAGAGATTCACAAGGTTTTCTTATTACTAATGTTGGCAAACTGTTACTTTGCCTTGTCCCAGATATCTTGCTTCATATACCTTTTTTTTTCTTCTCTCTTTGCAGCAAGGCAAAACCATGGGCTTCAAACATAGAGAAGCTGTGGACACTTGGTAGTTATTAGGTAGGACTCTTAGGAGAAGTTGTTAGATAGGACTCGCAAAATAAAGTTGTTTTAAAACTCTTAAAAATAGAAGTTGATTGTGGTAGGAATTTGTTTAATTTCTTTAATTATTGTAATCTCTATTCAAAAAGACTCGTGGAATAAAAAAAAGGCAGAATTTCTATCAAAACCATAAAATATTTGGGTCTCTCTTTAACAAGTCCTACTCCTAAGGTTTCAGTCTTCAATCAACAAGCTGAGAGATTTCAGTTTCTCAGCAACAAGCTGAATCATCAGTTCCCAACCACACTATCATAACAATCAAATTGGAACCTATAAGAATATGGCTTGAAGCACCTTATCAGATGGAAACCCTATAGAGCCCAAATTTGGCAACAGCCATAAGCTTAGTGAAGAACCTTGCAACATAAATAGGACTGTTTCCCCCATAATTCTACTTCTGTTTTTGGTCTATTAACCTTTGTTACTATTTCCTGAATGCTTTCTGTTGGTTCTTGTATTATTTAGCGATTGAGTAGATGTGGAACAGGAGCTTCCATGTTTCTTTGGATTAATAAAATCATACTAAAAAATTATTGACATATAAATATAGTCATAACAAATAACACAATTACATACCCTGTGCGGTAAAATTGTTGCTGACTTCTCAAATGAGTAACAAATCAAGGGGATGGCCTACACAATACATACAGTAGATAAGAAAACAGAAATCCAAATCAATTAGTCCTGTATAAATCATTAACAAAAGGAACAATCTTCATCACGTACATATCATATGTATGCATGCTAGTTTAAAGATCCACGACACCTGAACAAGAGCAAGAATGGTTAGACAAAAAGTGAGCAGAGAATAGCAGGTAGCATGCCTAATTTATTTTCATATGGTGATAAGGCTTTTCTCAGAAAGCAAGAAATTCAATGCAAACAAGATTAGAGTTAAAAAACGGAACAGCCATAAATCCAATTGCATCTTACTTCTTTGAACCACAGTTGCAAGGAATTTTTTTCTCCTCCAAAGGAAACTTGTAGTTATAAGAAATTTCTTCACCAGCAGCTATGTGTCGTTTTGAATAAATGAATATCTTCTTTTGGCCTTCTACGCTAATAACTTTTGTGTAACAATTAGGCTGCAATTCAAGTATTCCAAATTAGCAGCACCAATCAATCATGAGTAGCAAATATGAACAGAGCTACATCTTCACATACCTCACAAGAATGGTTTATAAATCTAGCAATCCCACCACGCTTAGTAGCATCAACCTATACATCGATGTAGTATACCTGAAGTCAAATGACTGGCCCAAAAACAAGAAAGGATGCCCCAACCATAATGCAGCTTAAATCAAGACCCATAAGTTGAAATTTTGATTTACTTACTACATATCCGTCATCAAGTCTAAACAGATAACTGCTACCAATTCCCATCTTCTCATAATATTGTTCCCGTATATCAGAAATCTATAACATTTGAAAGCATATTCAATGGTCATTCGTGAAAAGAAGAGAAAATACAAGAAATTAGACTTAACAGGACAACATACAAGACAAACCTACCCTTGGACGAATTAACTCTCCAACATATTCAATGACAAAGTCCTCCGCCTCAATTGGCTCAAGTGCAACGAGACCCCAATCATGTATCTTGCTTCGCTGAAAACGTAGACGCTTTTTCCTTGCCTAATAAATGCAGTTAATTTAAAACAGTCACATCATGACATTTCAAAACCATGATATTCAAAAAAACATCATGTTAAAATCACCTTCAACTGTGTAGCTTTCAAGAGATCAGCGCCCTCTGCAGCAGCTAGAAGATTGCGCATCTTCACTCTGTTAGTTCTTGCAGAAAGAACTTTACTGTTTGACAAGTGTGCAATACTATTAACCTCAGGACCTGAATACTTCATGTGAATACACTGAATTCCTCTAACACGAGCTCTTTCAGCGGGACTTGCATTGAGTGACCATTTACGCCACTTCCAGCCATTAATTGAGGTTCGCGCACATCCATCAGATCTAGGACAGGGATTTGCAGTCCTGGATCTAATTTTGTGGGTCTTTCGATCTGCAACCCCTCTAGATGAGGAACACTTGCTACCACCACTAACTACTTTCTGTACCTTGATTGAAGGTGATGGATGCTCATCATTATTTAATTGCTTTCTTTTTACCCCTGATACCTTCGTTGCTGAGGATAATAAAAGAAATCGAGAAAATTTAAGATATGCAATTTTTTGACATAAAACAACAAAAGAATAAAAAAAGGGGGGGGGGGGGGGGGGGGGGACCTTTCAGTGTTTTCTTGGAGGAATCATTAGTAAGCTCTCCTTCACTTCCAACAGTATGGTTACTCCTGCCTACAATCTTCTCATCAATATTCTGATGCTCATCATTATTTAATTGCTTTCTTTTTACCGCTGATACCTTTGTTGCTGAAGATAATAACAGAACTCAAGAAAAATTAAGATATGCAATTATTTGACATAAAACAACAAAAGAATAAAAGGGGGGACAAACCTTTCAGTGTTTTCTTGGAGGAATCATTAGTAAGCTCTCCTTCACTTCCAACAGTATGGTTACTCCTGCCTACAATCTTCTCATCAATATTCTGATGCTCATCGTTATTTAATTGCTTTCTTTTTACCGCTGATACCTTTGTTGCTGAAGATAATAACAGAACTCAAGAAAAATTAAGATATGCAATTATTTGACATAAAACAACAAAAGAATAAAAGGGGGGACAAACCTTTCAGTGTTTTCTTGGAGGAATCATTAGTAAGCTCTCCTTCACTTCCAACAGTATGGTTACTCCTGCCTACAATCTTCTCATCAATATTCTGATGCTCATCGTTATTTAATTGCTTTCTTTTTACCGCTGATACCTTTGTTGCTGAAGATAATAACAGAACTCAAGAAAAATTAAGATATGCAATTATTTGACATAAAACAACAAAAGAATAAAAGGGGGGACAAACCTTTCAGTGTTTTCTTGGGGGAATCATTAGTAAGCTCTCCTTCACTTCCAACTGTATGGTTACTCCTGCCTACAATCTTCTCATCAATATTCTGAAAGGTTGATGCTCCTTCCCGGAAGACTTTATCAGCACTTTCTCCAATCAAATTTTCTGCATAACATAGTTAAAAATCATTACCATCTCTAAGTTCATTATATCTTCTGCATAATCAAGAACTTATCAGAAGAAACAACAACATACTTTGAACAGCAGAAGCATCCTTTGATGTTTTCTGACCACTTGCACTCTTGGGTAATGAGTTGTCATTGAGAAAACTCTTCTTAGCTTCTGAATAACATAGTTAATAACCATTATCATTTCTAAGTTCATTATCATCTTCTACAATATCAAGAACTTATCAGAAGAAAAAACAACATACTTCGAACAGCAGAAGCACCCTTTGATGTTTTCTGACCACCTGCACTCTTGGGTGATGACTGATCATTGTGCACACTCTTCTTAGCTGTGATTTTCGATGACTTAGAAACATTAGATGATTGAGACATACTTGTATCTGTCCCAACCTTTTTAGAAGGGGCAGCAGTTAGTTTTGGCTCTGCATGATCCAACAAATTCTTGGAAGCCTCTTTCTTCCGAGGCCTTTCAACAGGTTGATCCTGTGACCCGTTGATAATCATGGACTGAGAAGATCCTACCTTCTTATGAACCAACTTTTTCTTTCGATAATATGTACATGTACCAGTTGCTAAAGATACCTCTGAGGAGCCTGAACCGATAGACTTCCTTGACCCCTCCCTGGGCTTATCTCGTGGGGCGGAAAAACCAGCAAGATTTTTCTTATCTTCACTAAACTTCTTTTCCTGAAGCAAATGAAAAGTTTCAACAAAATATTCAACCCAATATCAAAATCTACGGGGTTAGTTGTTAGAATAGAAGGTACAAAGTAGCGATCAATACCTCTTTTCCATCAGCATCGCTCTGTTTCTTCAAACTACGCCATGATGTAATCAACTGATAAAGACTAGCATCACTAGCAAATGATGATTTCCACTCTCTTAGTACATCATCATGGAGCTTCTGCCGACACATTGCCATGGCAACGTATTCTACAATCTTAGGGCTACGCTCGCCTGTAGTTGAAGGTCGAAATTTACAAATGTGTGATGGAACAAGAATCCCAGAATTAACCTCAAGTCCAGGAGGTGATGGCTCATCAGCTTCTTGTTCATTACTTACATCCACAACCTTTCTAAACAATCTCTTAAATGCCCCAGCCATTAAAGTTCCATCCCTTGTAGTATAATCATTTTCAGACATAGACTGACAATCAGGCTTCTGTGATTCTGATGAGTTCTCTAGATTGGCAGATAAATCTAACATTTTGTTTGAAACATCATTTTTGTCTTCAGAGCCGTCTGAAGTATCATGACCAGAAGAAATATGGCACTGACCAGAAGATCCAACCGTGTCTTGAAGCTGTAAAAGAAAAATATTTGTTTTAAATTCTGGAAAGATGTGCTCCTTGTGTATTACAAGGGCACATATTGGACTGTAAATGGAAAGGGAGAACCTGGTCTCACTAGAACAACTTTAAAATTATATTGAACTATAATGAAGAACTAACAGGAAATACCTTTTGTAACTCTTTCAACTCCTCATCTATCGTCAAATTGATGGATTTCTCTGCTTCCTCTTTATCAGGATTTTCATTCAATTTTTCATCATTTTCCAGATCAATCACTATTTTGGCTTCACTTTTAACAAGATTGTCAAAATAGTTGGCCATAAACACCATTGCAGAAAAATGGAGCTCATTTTCAACACCTTCCAGGATACATTGTATGCCACCATAAAGGCCATTATTGTGCAATAGACCATTCTGTTTGGATATAGTTTCCTGCACTCCAGATGAAGATATATGCATCTCTTCTGCATGGTTATCTACAGAAGCTGTTGCCGGTTCATAACCAGGTGGACAATCAATATCATGAGTTGTCAATTCCATCCCAGAGGAGAGCTGTAAAACCCTAAAGCATTAGATTCAAGGTCATTACATACTATTTACACACAGGAGTCAAGTATAGACTTTGCTTACAGTTGTAGCTTTTACATTTTCAGTCTCCTTGCTATGATCAATGGAGCCACTAGCAGATGCCATAATATTAGGCTGACCAAACCAAAGTTTTCCCCTTCTCCAGGAAGACAAATATTCAACAATACTATCATAAAAGACAGCATTCCATGTAACTTCCATGCAATATTCAAAAAGCATCTTACAAACAACTGAATAAGAACCCCAAAAATTTTCAATGCTTCCAACGGATTTTAGACATGCACTAGAATCTGTAGATTCTTGAATTGAAGGACTAGATACATCATGGGAGCCTGCTGTGCCAACCTTGGGAGTACAACATATACTTCTTTCAGGGGTATTTTTAATCTGTATACCAAAGGAACTTCAGGTTTTAAGACAAATAAACATCAGATTTTTTATTGAGTGATTGCATACATTACCAGTTTTCCATCAGAACTTTTGACATCTTGGTTGCATGATTCAACCATTAGATGTCTCTCAGATTTTTTTGCAGCAACAAACTCTGAGATCACAGTGGTGATTATTTCATCTAGCATAACTCTACGAGCTGCTTTCATAATTCGAGAATGCAGATCAGAAGAAACTTCTTCAGAAATTGACGATATGAAGTTGACAGATGACTCCGGTTCATTTTCAACAACAAACTGACCACCTTTCCAAGCATTTAAAACAGACAACAAGTTGGTTGGTTGAAACCTATCGTTAGCATGATAAATCTGCAAAATAATAAATTAGAACAAAAGGAGATAAGAAGAAAGAAACCGAGTAAAGCTTTGATGCATCATGCCAGCCTACCACAATAGATAAACTAGGTTTGCTAGAGTTCATGGGACCCAATAGTTAAAACAAATGAACAGCTCCTGCAGTGATGAATCATGACTCAAGAGTTTCAAGGCTTACCATAATAGAATCTCCAAGATAACCACTGGAATGCCAAGAAAACAATTGCATAAGGGAATGAGGCCCATGTTTCCTACTCTCACCATCTTCAAACAACCAACATACATCTTCAGCTGACTGAAATAAAAAAGTGAATCATTCAAAGTATGTCCTATGAAAAACAAATAAACTAGCAACACAATGCTAAGTGCTCAGGAGCTTACATTGCAGTTGAATTGAGAGGGGAGAGGGGAAGGAGTGTGCTGGGCACTAGTAAGGGAAGAACTTAAATAACTAGAAGCTGTGGTTGAAGTGAGATACACAAATCCAGTAGCAACATGATCAGGGAACTGTCTAAAGTACTTTAAGGGAACAGGATTCATCAAAGTCCCATTGATTATAGGATAAACGGGGAGCTCCTCCGGCAAGAAACCAGTCGACAACCCTTCATACAACTGCTGCTGGATATAAGGACCACACATCTGCCCCTGCTCATTGACATACATCCATCCACTCACATAAGAACAAGAAGAAGATGGTCCATTGCTTAAGTAACTGTTGCCTAGGCATGAAGATCCACCGCCATTACAAGACTGTGGAATCCCACTGTTATTGCCATTAGACTGGAAACTCATATCCGTTGCAAATTGTTCATCACTGCCAAATCATGAAAACAATTATAAAAAAAAATTATAAAAGGGGCGCCAGCTGAATCAACAATAAAAAGAGTACATTTATAAAATACCCCCGAATTGAAGATGCCAAGTTGGTGGAGGGATCTGAAACTTTAAGGCGCTTTCTGGAAAATTTTGGGTTATCAAATTCGTCAATGGGGGATGTTGAGGACACCATTGGTTGACCTGAATCAATCCAAATCTAAGTCAGTTGTTCATAAATGCATTATTACTAGCTAATACAGAAAAAAAGAAAGCTTTATGCTGAATCTGCCAATAGGAGCACCCAAATTTCCAAGAAGATTTAAAAAGAAGAAGAAGAAGAAAAGCAAATCATAATAATCCCATATCCATACACATACCACTTCCTAAAGTATGAACCATTCAACTCTACTTCATACCCATCCAATTCAATCGTCGCCGCAATCTGTACAACTCCGATAAGGGTAGCAGGGGTTTCGATAGAAAGAAATTTGCGGCCGGGACTAGGGAGAAACCATTACAAGCCACCGGCGACTAATTTGGGCTGTTCCTATTGTTCTTTTCTTTCCTGAAAGAAAATTTGTGTTTTATTTATTTATTTTTCTTCGTATTCCAACCGGAACTGGGAAATTCGATTGAGATTTCAGCTGCTGTGGGTTTTTTTTTTCCTCGACTTCGATCTCAAGCCCTATTTTTTTTCTGGGTTTGCTTCAGGCCCCTCTCTCTCTTATGATTATCCACTCATTTCTTGGGCTTGCTTTTGGGCTAATGAATTGATAGATGAATTTAAAAGCAACTACCCATGTTGTATGCATAACTTCCCGTAAAGGTCACCTACTTTTAGTAAGTGTATATTTTTGTTCACTAATTTTAATAAATTAAGGTTGTGATCACTTATATTTTCATTTTTTAAATATTTGATCATTTGTATGTTAATTGTCGTTAGAAAACTGACGGTGTGCTGACTTGGCATAGTAAAAAGAATGGTAAATTACATAAATAATCAATAAATTATTACTTCACTCCTATTTTGATAATCAAACTAAAATTACTTTGTATATTTAGTCCTTCATATGTACACATATAATTATTTTAGTTCTAATTTTAATATAAAAACCTTTAACTTGAAAGAAGAATTTAATGAAAAACAACCACGGGTGTACTCCTTAGCTCTTACGGATTCAACGATGGTTATATGCTCAACCAAAGTAAAACCTTTAACTAAAAAGAAAAATAATTGTTCAATAAAACCAAACCGCTCTAAAATAAAATACATCAAATTTACTACTTACAAAATAAATAAAAAAAATTGTACGAAAATCATCTCCATCCCTCCAACAATGAGTCTCTTCGGTCTAGGCAGGTGAAATTTAGTTGCCACTGTTATTCTCTTCTTTTCGTTACTCCCTTCTTATTTGCTTATTTCCAATTGTTGCTAATAAATTGTATGTCATATCTTTATAATTATGTAGCCATTTTCTGATTCAAGATCAACGAAAGTTTTCTACTCTTTTTTGCCCTTCATTGAATTTGTTTTGGTTCTTCTCGTGGTTTTCAGAGCTTCACCTCGACTAATTCAGACTGAATCGCGTCGCACACTTAATTTTGGTGGGTGAGTCTTTCAGCGGAGATTTTTTACATATATAACACCTCAAACTTGAAACATACTCAAACAATATCAAGCTACTTACCACTTATACCAACTTCGTTGATTCCCTTCATTGAATTTTTAATTCGTATTTAGAAAATGTTTCATCTATCACCATAATTTTCCTCCTTGATTCCTTTGACTCCTTTTTAACTGTAACAATGGTAATCCAATTGTCTTGTTGGAGCCACTATTAGCTGTGCTTTTGTTAACTAGATCAGTGATTATGTTGATTGAGTTGATAGTGACTCGTAATGCATGTTGAACTTCTCTTAACGGTCTGTTGTCAAGCACCGAATGGTTTGGTCTGAATTTTTATGATTATTTGGGTTCTAAGTTAACACTTTTCAAGTACTTAACTATTATTTAATAACTAAAAATAGAGAATTTATAATTTTGATTCATGCCGTAATATCGTTTTAAATGCAGTCAATTTGAATTAGTATGTTCCTATCATCATTATCATCATAATGTTCTCGTGAATGATAGTCTTAGAAAGGTAAAAAGATAATTAAGGAGCAATTTATATTTTAAATTATTAAACTTAACATTCACTTTTATTTACATTACAAACTTTTTGCATAATTTAACTTTATTGTTTATAAATTAAGTAATTTATAAATCCTAATAAGAAAAATATTTTTTGAATAGTCTAAAGGTGATTGTTAAATACAAGTGCCAATTTTAATTTTTTGTATTAAAATTATTTAACGTTGTCAATATAAGTAACATAACTTATAAATAATAAAAATTGAATGAAGTAATTTTATTAAATTAAAGGTTTGTGATGTAAATAAAAATAGATGTTAAGTCTGATAATCTAAAACGTAAATTACTCTTAATTAATATATGCTCTTCCTTTTTTTAACCTTAAAAATTGAATGAAGATGAATCTATTCAGTAAGTGGAATGAAGTTGAGAAAGTTGAATAAAATGGAAGAGAAGTAATTGGAATATACAAGTGTAGTATAATTGGGGAGTTAAAACCAATTATATGACCAATTTCAAAGGATGCAGAAGATCTTCCATAGATTTCAAGAAGATAATAGTTCGGTCCCACTGAGCAATTTTTCCTCTTTCCAGTTAAAGGTTTTGCTTTGGTTTAGCAGAAAACCATCATTCATTCTCTAAGCGCTAGGGAGTAGGGGTGCTCAAATCCGGGTACCCGGGTTTTCGAGTACCCGAAAAAACGGGTACCCGGATCTTCGGGTATTAGGTTTGTCGGCCCGTGTCCCGACCCGTAAATACTGGGTACCCGATAATCGGGTACCCGTTAAATCCGGGTACCCGTAAAATCGGGTACCGGGTACCAGGTTTTTATTTTTTTATTTTTTATTTATTTTAAAATTAAAAAAAACCTTAAAAGTTTATAACACATGATCCAAACAAAATAATAATAATGATTTGAAGTTTATAATCATAAGAAAGACATTAAAAATATTAATCTCGATCGTGATTTTTTTAATCTCATATTTTTTAAAGAAACCTACTAATGCATAAATGCAATAGAGAAACCTTGTTGTTTGTTTCATATCGAATCTTACATATTCACAAATTAATTTTTTTTTTTGTTGAAATTTTAAAACATGAAAGCATATAATACAAATATAGAATAAATTTAGAGATTTAAATATAGTTATAAAGTAAAAATATTAAGTAATCTAATAAAATAAAAATAAAAAAATAGGAACCGGGTACCCGAAAGTAACCGGGTACCCGAAAAAATCATATTTTTTGACCCGGGCCCGACCCGGGAAATGACGGGCCGGGTACCCAACCCGAGTAAAAAAAAATTCCGGGTAAATACCCGATTATTTGTGTTCGGGTAGTTGGGTAGTCGGGTCGGGTAGTTCGAGTCGGGTAATTTTGAACACCCCTACTAGGGAGTACGTCAGTTGATTGTTTTTCATTAATTTTTTTCTTTAAATTTTATATTAAAATTAAGATTAAATTGATTGTATGTATAAATATGGATGATTGTATTTTTATTCATATTGTTTTTAGTTTAGTGGTCAAAATAAGAGTGAAGTAATAGTTTAGTGATTATCTAGGTAATTTATCATTTTTTATTGTGTCAAGTCAGCACCCCGTCAGTTGTCCAGCGACAATTAACACCCGTGTAACACCCTCGACCCGAATGTCACATTTGAGCCTCAAGTCTAACCCATCACCATAAAATTTTGCAACTAGATTTAGCCCAAATCACATTTATTCATTCATAAAATCTATTAGTTTGAATATTTGAAAGTAGATAAATCCATTAAAATGTTACATGGGAGCTTCATTTAAAATACATAATTAAAAACATTCGACTCACAAGTTAAAATCTCAAAATAAGAGTTACAATACAACATAGGGTCCTACGAATACATAGCCCAAATAATCTAAGTATTGTACTCAGACAACAAGTCGATGCTGAGGTTCTACTCCGATGGTGCTCCAACGATGCACGTCAACCTACTAACTTGCGAACGGAAACAACAGTTCCGAACGCTGAGCTAACGAAGCTCAGTGGATACACTTCCACTCAATCATGCTTCATGCAAATCATAAATAAGAGCATGCAACTAGAGATGATATCATGGCAACATGACTACATTGACGCTACCTCTAGCCGCCTAAACACATAGCAAATAGAATGGGATGCATTAACCTCACACAACACATATACATCATACCAACAAAGCTAGAGTGAGGCCCGGTTTCACACAGCCTCGGTAACGTACACTCGAAGTGAGGCCCAATGTCGCACAGCCTCCGGAACGTACACTCGTACTCGGAATCTCTCGTCGAGTATCATCGAATGAGGCCTGATGTCACACATCCTCGGGAACGTACATCCGGAATCTCTTCTCATGGTGTTGCAACACTCTCACTGGGTATCCGGATCTCATCAACCAAAGGTGACTCAATCAAACAAGTGCCCTTACTTGGCACGCGACAACACACGATCCACCAAGGATCTCTATGGTTACTATTGCAACAAGTCACGCAACATTTACCAAGTGATTATTCATTAAGCTCGTATATGAGGTTTGAATCTCATTTTCTCAGTTTTACTACTCATTTTACCCAATTAGGAACCCATTGGGTCGTAATCCTCGAATTATAGGCCCCTCGAATTCAAAACGTATTTTTCGGACAGATTGTCCAATGGGTATCGATACCCACATGTGTGTACCAATACGCCTCTCTAGGTACCGATACCCATACCAAGCGTACTGATACCCAACTTAACACTCGAAAGGGTTTAACCAGCAACCTCGTATCGGTACACGCGACCGTGTATCGTTACCTCTATGGTACCGATACATCCAAACACGTACCAGTACACATTTTTGCCACTAGAATTTTGATAAAACATGGGGTATCGATAGCCCCATTAGGCATATCGATACACCCTTTAAGAATAGATTGATTTTAGCTATTAAAACATAGGGTACCGATACGAGTTCAACCCGTATCGGTACTCAAACCCAGAATTTGTTTTCTAGAGTTCGCAAAGCACTACTCATGCCTCCAAAACTGAAAGTTAAGACCCAAAAACGAACCTACAAGTTATAGGAAGTGGTTTAAGTGGTTTCCTACCATTTTAAGCCATTTTAACACCAATCTCGTGATTTTCCATTAAAGAAGTCTTAAGCATTCAAGAAACCAAAATATCAACCAAGCAACAAGGCAATCAAATTTATGATTTTCAGGGACACAAAGGAGTTAGTAGTGTACTATCCTTGATTATAAGCTGCAAACGAAGCTCCTAGACAACACCTTAAGCCCTCATCTTCTCTTGAGCCTTAGAAGCTTATCCAACCTCTTTCACTACAAAGAGATGTTGTAAAACAAGTTACAACTTGTAGGAGATAAAGAATCCAACTAAACTTACTCTTAGGGCTAGAAAAATGAGATTAACTCCACATTTAACCCAACTCTCACAAACCCCCACCCCACTAAACCCAAGAACACATTCCTCCACCATTTCTAATGATTCTTACCTTGTTTCGTAGTTCCCTGGAAGATGATCATCCTTCTCTCAATAACAATTCTGAGATTCACACATCTAAACTCAATATTCAACCTTTGCTTGGGTGTGAGAGTGGAGAAAATGGAATGGTTTGAGGGGGATAGACAAGGGAGACAAAGAAAGATATCATCCACCCTATTTTCTACATAAAACATAAAGACCATCAACCCTCTCTTTCAAAAACAAGGTGAAATTACCTCTTTGTCCTTCATTCTCTATCCCAACTCATATCCAAGCCCAAAACTCAAGCTCTTAAACCATATATGAGCCCACTAAGAATCTTAAGGCCCAAACTCTAAGCCCGAACGCTAAGCCCATGCTTTGGGTAAACCCGACCCTCGAATTCTGAAATCCGGGTCGTTACAACTCTCCTCTCCTAAAAGAAAATTTCTTCATCGAAATTTACCTAATGGAAAGAGATGAGGATACAACAACTTCATATCATCCTCGACCTCCCACATGGCTTCCTCGACTCTGTGGTTCCTCCACAACATCTTTACAAGAGGTATACGCTTATTGGGCAACTCTTTAACTCCTTTGTCTAAAACTATTATTGGTTCCTCTTCATAGGTCAAGTCGATATTGATCTCAATCTCCTCAAATGGAATAACATGTGAAGGATCGGAACGGTAACGTCTTAACATAGACACATGAAAACATATTGTTCATGCGTGCCATCTCTGGAGGCGGCTAACCAGTAAGCTACGGGTCCAACCCTCTCAAGAATCTCATATGGCCCTATAAACCTCGGGCTCAACTTGCCCTTTGACCCAAAGCAGATTACTCTTTTCCACGGTGACACCTTGAGGAATACTTTGTCACCGACTTTATACTCATAAGCTTTCTTGCAATTAAAGGCTGCTTGCAATCTTTCCTTAATAATTTGAACCTTCTCATCGGTTTTGTTGAGTTGGTCACACAATTGCAAATGACTAATAGGGGGTGAATTGGCAATTAAAAATTTAAAGGGAGGAAAGAGGAAAGTGAAAATTATGAGACAAGACAATTTAGAGTGGTTCAAGCTTCTAACAAGCTCTACATCCACTACCTTAGCTCCCACTAAGGATTTTCAACCAATCCACTAATTGATTCTTCCTCTTTTCTCGGATTAGAAGGAAACCTTACAAACCGATTAAGCTTTCTACCCAAGCTTAATCAAATTCACTCACAATTACAAAGAAAGAAATGCAATCTGAAATGTATCTCTCAATAGACTAATCAATTGCCCAATTACAAACAAACACTCTCCAAACTTGAAAGAAAGATAAACAATGAAGAATTTTACAAGTTGGGTACACAAATTTGACTCTATAAGCTCAAGGGTTTGGAATAATTGCTTGGATGTTGCTTGAAGGTTCAATAGTTGTTGATGGTGCTTTTTATGCTTGCTTTTATACCTTCTCATTGATTTCTAGCTGTTTGGGTGGTTGAGATCACCAATAGAGCCGTTGGGGCTCTCTCTTCTCTCCATAAATGTTGTTCTGCAACTACCTGTATCGAAATTGACACCAAAAAAAAGAAATAGCCATTGTGTGTAAAAAGGGCCCACATCGAAACAGCTATAGGCTGTATCGAAACATTTTGAAACTGTAAAGTGTAAAAAGAGGGTCGTATCGAAACGACTATAGGTTGTATCGAAACATTTTGAAACTGTAAATTAGTGTTTCGAAATAGCGTAGGGGTGTATTGAAACACTTAACCAAATTTTCAAAAGTTCATTTTTGACAAGTAAAGGCTAGTTCATTTAATGCTCGATTTTGAAAATACTTAACCCCTGTATCGAAACGAGTATGAGCCATTTCGAAACAACACTTAAAAATCAAAAGCTCAGATGAAGGTTGTACCGAAATGGGCAATTTGTAGGTGTTTCGAAACAACACATTGGGGTGTTTCGAAACGGCTGGGCAATTTTGTGTATTTTGGCTTTGAAACACTTAGAAAAATTTATGGGGTTTAAGTTTTAACTTCAAAACATTTTAAGTATAAATTTTACTTGTCAAATGTAAGTATTTTGAGTACTTAAAATTTTATTTATTTTGCAATTTAGTTCTTAGATTATTTGTTATATCAAAATCAAACATTGGTTTTACAATCTTCCCCTTTTTTATATAACAAAACCAAAATAAATTTTTAAGTAAACTCCCCCTAAATTGAAGCTAGGTTTTGAAAAAGATTTTGAAAAATTTAGCTTAACCCTTCTCCCCCCTTTTTGTTAGATCAACATAATTTCATTAAGCATAATAAACCAAAGCAAAATAATTCAATAATATCCAAACTTAATACTTAAAACATAATATCCAAACATAAATCAAAGCATAGGTCTTAAATAAAAAACATAGATATGTGCATAAATAGGGAAATCCTAAACTAGATGATATGCAATAGAATGCAAAGATCTAAGGCTCATCGTCATCTTCATCTTCATCATTGGCGGTGCTCCTTCGAAATTGTCTCCACTCACCATAGAAGCCGATAAAATACATATCCATTGAGGCTTGTTGAGATTCAACCGAAGTGATTCGATTCTCAACACTTTGGATACATCCCTCCACGGAAGTGAGGTGAGTGTCAAGAGTGATAAAACCGGAGTCCATGTGGGTTCGCAAGCCATTGAATTGCTCGGTAAGGAAAGTCATAAGGGCTTCATTGTTTGGTGGAGCAACTTTAGGTTGAGGTTCAGGGGCGCAACTTGAGGAAGATGCTCGACACGAATCCACTCTCCATCAATGAAATGAAATTTGCAACGGAGAAGTATGCGCTCATCGATAGGATCCTTGAGAGGTTCCGGAAAGTCAAGAGAGCAATCGATCCCTAACTTTGAGAACATGTAACTTAAGGATGCGAGTTGCGGTTTTGAATAAAATGTACCATCTCGACAAACATGATTTGAAAAAGATTTGGTCGATGTCCCTCACGAAAGCAACGAATCCAAAAATTGTCCACTTGCCGAATATGGGAGAATTTTCCTCCGAAAGGACGAAACCACCACGAGACCATGAGATGAAGGATGCGATCATGAGCATCAAGGACCATGACGGAGCCACCAAGAGTATGTCCAAACGAGTTCTCATCCGAAATACCCTCATCTTCAAACCCGAAAACATTGACCAAGGTTTCCAAATCAACTCGAAACTTCTTCCTCATTAGGTAGGACTCAATGGCAATCACTTGAGAATGATCAGCAATGGAGATACATCGGGCATTGGCATAGAAGAGAAGAACCATGTTACAATACAAGATGTCGGGTAAGCTCAAAAAGGGTAAGAAATTCCAACACATTAATACGTCAAGATAGCGAAATTGAAATTGTTCGGAATCCAAAAATGGTATAGAGACAATATGCTCACGACGGATAACATGATCTTAAAAGAGCTTGAAGTTGGTATGTGTGTCTTTGTTTCGAAGACTCTTTTGGTTGAGTAGAGTGAGGTTGGGACAAGTGGAATCTTCATCGATGTTAGAGCTTCCACCAGCCTCATTGGTTCGTACTCTCTTCCTAGAACCCATATTCGAAATCTGAAAATAAATCAAGACAGAAAAACACATGTATGCGTAAATCAACCAAATTCAATCCAATAGGCAATCCAATAATCAAGGTGTTGATAAAAATTTATACAATATAGTTTAAAAACATATATAAATAAAAAAACAAATTTTTGGTAAAAAGAATTTTGAAAAATAGTAAAAAAAATATACGATATAGTTTTTATATTAGAACCAAAAGTTTTCGAGTTTTAAAGAATTTTTGCAAAAACTTCAAAACCCATACTATAAGTATACATTCTATACATAAGCATGATCCCTAATGAATTGTTGTCTTATTTCTATGTGTTTGGTTCTAGAATGTTGGATGGGATTCTTAGTGAGACATATTGCACTAGTGTTGTCACACTTAAGGGGTATGGTACCTACATCAACTTCATAATCTAAGATTTGTTGCTTCATCCAAAGGACTTGAGCACAACAACTCTTGGTTGATATGTATTCCGGTTCGGTGGTAGATAAGGCTACACTATTTTGTTTCTTAGAGAACCAAGATATGATCATACTACCTAGGAATTGACATGTCTCAGAGGTACTTTTTCTATCTACTTTACATCCCTCATAATCTGCATCAGAGAAGGCATGAAGGTTAAAGGAAGAGTCTCTAGGATATCAAAGACCTAAACAAGGTGTATCTCTAACGTATCTAAATATTCTCTTAATGGCTATAAGGTGAGATTCTCTAGGACTAGCTTGAAACCTAGCACACAAGCAAACACTAAACATGATATCGGGTCTACTTGCGGTAAGGTAAAACAAAGATTCAATCATGGAATGATAAAGCTTAGAATCAACACACTTACCTCCTTCATCCTTGTCAAGCTTAATTGATGAGCTCATAGGAGTGGCTTAAGGCTTCACATTCTCCAAGCCAAACCTCTTGAGCATATCCTTGATGTATTTAGCTTGATTGATGAAGATGACATCCTTTCTTTGCTTGATTTGGAGTCCCAAGAAGAATGAGAGCTCCCGCATCATACTCATCTCAAATTCACCTTGTATTACCTTAGAAAATTCTTGGCAATAAAACTCATTAGTATAACCAAATATAATGTCATCAACGTAAATTTGAACTACTAATATGTCATTGCCATTTCTTTTAATAAAAAGTGTAGTGTCCACCTTCCCTTTTTCAAAACCTTTTTCAACTAAAAAGTTTGAAAGTCTTTTATACCAAGCTCTAGGAGCTTGTTTCAAACCATATAAAGCTTTTTTTAGTTTAAAAACATGGTTTGGAAAGTTTGGATCTTCAAAACCGGGTGGTTGTTCTACATACACTTCTTCATTTATAAAACCATTCAAAAAGGCACTCTTGACATCCATTTGAAAAAGCTTGAATTCATTAAAGCATGCAAATGCAAGAAGCATCCTAATTGCTCCCATCCTAGCTACGGGTGGATAGGTCTCATCAAAATCAATTTCCTCTTCTTGAGTGTAACCTTAAGCAACAAGCCTAGCCTTATTTCTCACTATGCTACCACTCTCATCTAGTTTTTTTTTTCTAAAAATCCATTTAGTTCCTATAGTAGACTTATTACTAGGCCTATCAACTAATGTCCAAACATTACTCCTCTCAAATTGATTCAATTCTTCTTGCATAGCCAATATCCAAAATTCATCATTTAATGCTTCTTTGATATTTTTAGGCTCTATGCATGAGATGAATGCAATATTGTTCATAAGTTTAAGAGAGGTTCTAGTGGTTACCCCTTGGATGGATCACCCAAGATTTCACCATCTTTGACATAGTTGAGTTCCCTTGGGTAGCTCACTTCCTTTTCGCCAAGGTTCATGTCCTTCAAGGCTTTTATGGGAGGATCTTGTGCTTCTTCCTCTTTGGTTGGAACCTCATCCACCTTTGATGATTGTCCACCATCATTAGCTTCAATGATTCCTACATCATCATCATCACAAGAATCCTTCCTCGAAAGGAGGTTATCATCGTAAACCACATGAATTGACTCTTCTACAACTAAGTTTCTTTTGTTAAAGACTCGATAAGCTTTAAAATTTGAAGAATATCCTAAGAAAATAACTTTATCACTTTTTGCATCAAATTTACCCAAATTATCTTTTTCATTGTTTAAAACAAAACACTTACATCCAAAAGGATGAAAATAACTAATATTAGGCTTTTTAGATTTTAAAATCTCACATGAGGTTTTCTTTAAAAGTGACCTAATCATTACTCTATTTATAATATAGCAAGAAGTGTTTGTGACTTCCGCCCAAAAATACTTAGGTAAATTGTTTTCACAAAGCATGGTTCTAGCCATTTCTTCTAAAGTTCTATTTTTCCTCTCAACTACCCCATTTTGTTGAGTAGTGCGAGGTGCGGAAAAATTATGGCTTATACCATTTTCATTACAAAAATCATCAATACCTAGATTTTGATATTCGGTTCCATGGTCACTTCTAACATGGGAAATATTTTGACCAAGGTCATTTTGAGTGATTTTTGAAAATGTGATGAATTTTTCTAAAGCCTCATCTTTAGTACTTAAAAAGAGAACCCAAGTGTATCTAGAGAAATCATCAGCAAGCACAAAAGTATATGATTTTCCACCCAAGATAATTGTCCTAATTGGCCCAAATAGATCCATATGGATCAATTGTAATACCCCACTAGTTGAAACATCATTAATAGGTTTAAATGATGTTCTTTTATGTTTACCTTTAGCACATGCATCACAAATTTTATCTAATGAGAACTTTATCTTGGGTAAACCTCTAACTTGATTTTGGGAAGACAATTTCTCTAAGACACTCATGCTAGCATGTCCTAGTTTCCTATGCCATAACCATACATCATGTTCATCTTTAGCTACAAAACATGCATTTGAAATGTTTATGTCATCTAAATGCACCATATATATATTACCTATGCGATGACCTATGAGCATAGTCTTATTAGTTTCAATGTTCATTACCTTGCAACCATTAACATAAAAAAGAACATTAAAACCTTTATCACAAAATTGACTAATGATCAACAAGTTATGTTTTAGACCGTCGACATAAAGAACATTTTCAATTAAGATTGAAGAGTGATTACCAATGGAGCCTATTCCTTCAATATGGCCTTTGGAGTTGTCACCGAAAGTCACCACTCCACCACTTTTAGGCTCTAGATCCAAGAATCTACTCTTGTCACCAGTCATGTGTCTTGAGCATCCACTATCAAGGTACCATGTGTTTTGACTTGAAGCTTTGGTCTTGTAGCAATGCCCCCTACAAACAAAGATTAGTTCTTGAGTTTTAGTACCCAAATCATTTTGGGTCCATGTGAGTTAGCTCCCAAATACTTGGTTCCTTTAGGAATCCAAGAAGAAATAACATCAACATTGTTAGAAATTACAAGTTCCTTAGGAACCAACACACTCCTAACTCTTTTACCTCTAGGATGCCTATGAGAGCTTCTTTGTTTGTAGTTATTAAAATTTCTCTTTACATATTGGGTTTTTGAAGAATCCCCTTTTTCAAAACTATTTTTCCCAGTAGTGTTAAGAGAAGCTTTTAGTTTATCCATCTCCCCATGGTGATAAACATGGTATTTTTCAAGAAGGTTATTCAAATCAATGGATTTCTTTTCAAATTCATTTTGAGGAATTTTGTAAAAGCAAAACCTCCGAGTTGGTCTTGGAAAGTGAATCGTTTTGAGCTCTTAAAACCAAAATTGTTTGTTTATTTTTCAAAACCGATTTTTTGTATTTCTCAACCAACTCATCATTCACTTCTTGTAACTCATTATATGCATCATGAAGTTCATCAAAAGTGAAATCTAAAGTAGATGAGCTAGAGGTTACCTTTGGATCATCCTCAAACGCCATGAGACAAGGTTGTCAACTTCTTGCTCCTCTTCGGGTGACTCCTCATCACTCCAAGTAGCAATGTTTGCCTTGAGCTTCTTCTTCTTCCCGAAGCTCTTTCTTTTGAGTTGAGGACAATCGGATCGAATATGCCCCAGCTTCTTGCACTCATAGCATATGAGTTGGTCCTTTTCTTCCTCTTTGTTCTTGTTCTTGAAGTCTCCTCTTCTATGGAACTTTCTTCCTCTATTTGACTTCATGAACCGAACGAATTTCTTGGCTATCAAAACTAATTCTTCTTCCTCCTCATCTAAGCTAGAATCACTCTCTTTATGTAAAGCTTTGAGAGCAATTCCTTACTTCTTCTCCTCTACCTTCTTTTTCTCCACTCTTCTTTCTTCTCTTTTCTTTTCTTCTTCTCTTCCTTTCTTCATGATCTCATGAGTGAGAAGAGATCCTACCAACTCATTGAGCTTTAAGGTCTTCAAGTTCTTGGCCTTGATGATTGCGGTTCTTTTTCCTTCCCATGAATTCGAGAGAGAATAGAGGAACTTCTGGACTAGCTTGTCTTTGGGAATAGTCTCACCGAAGCCCTTGAGACCATTGACGATGACCGAGAAGCGATTGAACATTTGAGTGACGGTTTCCTCGGGCTCCACCTTGAAACTCTCATAGCTATAGTTAAGGATCCCAATCTTGGTCTCCTTGACGTCGTTGGTTCCTTCATATGTGGTCTCTAGCTTGTCTCACACCTCTTTAGCACTTGTACATGAAGACATCTTCGAGTACATATCCGGTCCAAGAGCACAAAAGATCATGTGTAGAGTTTTGTCATTGATTTGAAGCTTCTTTCGTTCTTCATCGATCATTTCGTGCTTCGACTTTGGAACGAGTATTCCTTCATCGGTTCTCTTCAAGGGAATGGTTGGGCAATCTTCCCAACATCCCATATGAGGTAATCATTGGATTTGATGAAGAGCTTCATCCTATTCTTCCAATAAGGATAGTTATCTTTATTGAAGTAAGGAGTCTTAGTGATGGATTGTGACTTGTAGTTGTTGTCGGAGGTAGATGACATTGCTTCTAGTTTTTGTTGATCGAACTCTCCAAGAATCGACTCAAGAGGGTTGTAATCCTTCCAATGTGTGTAGCTCTGATACCAATCGTTGAGTTGATCACACAATTGCAAATGGCCAAGAGGGGGTGAATTGGCAATTAAAAATTTGAAGGGAGGAAAGGGAAAAGTGAAAATTATAAGACAAGACAATTTAGAGTGGTTCAAGCTTCTAACAAGCTCTACACCAACTACCTTAGCTCCCGCTAAGGATTTTCAACCAATCCACTAATTGATTCTTCCCCTTTTCTCGGATTAGGAGGAAACCTTACAAACCGATTAAGCTTTCTGCCCAAAGGTTAATCAAATTCACTCACAATTACAAAGAAAGAAAGGCAATCTGAAATGTATCTCTCAATAGACTAATCAATTTCTCAATTACAAACAAACACTCCTCAAATTTGAAAGAAAGATAAACAATGAAGAATTTTACAAGTTGGGTACACAAATTTGACTCTATAAGCTCAAGGGTTTGGAATAATTGCTTGGATGTTGCTTGAAGGTTCAAGAGTTGTTGTTGGTGCTTTTTAGGCTTGCTTTTATACCTTCTCATTGATTTCTAGCCGTTTGGGTGGTTGAGATCATCAATAGAGCCGTTGGGGCTCTCTCTTTCCTCCATAAATGTTGTTCTGCAACTACCCGTATCGAAACACGAGGCCTTGTATCGAAACGGACACCAAAAAAAGAAAGAGCTGTTGTGTGTAAAAAGGGCCCGTATCAAAACAATTATAGGTCGTATCGAAATAGATTGAAATTGTAAAGTGTAAAAAGAGGGTCGTATCGAAACGGCTATAGGCTGTATCGAAACGTTTTGAAACTGTAAATTGGTGTTTGGAAACATCGTAGGAGTGTATCGAAACACTTAACCAAATTTGCAAAAGTTTGTTTCTGACAAGTAACAGCTAGTTCATTTAATGCTCGATTTTGAAAAACTTAACCCCTGTATCGAAACGGGTATGAGCCATTTCAAAACAACACTTAAAAATCAAAAGCCTAGATGAAGGTTGTATCGAAACGAGCAATTTTGTGGGTGTTTCGAAATAACACTTTGGGGGTGTTTCGAAACGCCTGGGCAATTTTGTGTATTTTGGCTTTGAAACACTTAGAAAAATTTATGTGGTTTAAGTTTTGACTTCAAAACATTTTAAGTATAAATTTTACTTGTCAAATGTAAGTATTTTGACTACTTAAAAATTTATTTACTTTGCAATTTAGTCCTTAGATTATTTGTTATATCAAAATCAAACATTGGTTTTACAGGTTTGTCTGATCAAATCTGACCCCACAATCCTTCTCTCATTAAGCTCGGTCCAACATAAGGGTGTCCTACATTTACGTCCATACAAGACCTCAAAAGGAGCCATCTTGATGCTTGATTGGAAGCTGTATTTGTAGGCAAACTCAAGAAGCGGTAACTGCTCCTCCCAACTATACTCAAAGTTAATGATACAACACCAGAGCATATCCTTCAAAATCTGGTAACTTACTCTGATTAACCATCGGCCTGAGGATGAAAAGCCGTACTGAAATGCAACTTGGTATCCAAAGCCTCATGTATCTTCTTCCACAACATTGTTTCTAATCGTGGATCTCTATCTAATATGATTGATGATGGCACTCTATGCAACCACACAATCTCTTGGATGTAAAATCGTACCAACCTGTCAATCCTATTATCCATACGCATAGGCAAGAAATGAGCGGACTTGGTCAACTGATCCACTATTACCCAAATAACATCATGTTTCCTTTGGGTCAACGGAAAACCCGTCACAAAATCCATGGTCACACGATCCCACTTCCATTGTGGAATCTGGATGGGCTAAAGCAAGTTCAAAGAAACTTGGTGCTCGGCCTTAACTTGCTGACAAGTTAAGCATCTTGTCACAAACTCGGATACATCTCTTTTCATGCAAGGCCACCAATTAAAAGGACAAAGGTCTTGATACATCTTATTACTCCCCGAATGCATAACAAACGGACTACGGTACGCCTCTCTCAAGATACGATCTCGTAAATCTTCCAAAGTTGGAACACACAACTGATCTTTGAAGTACATGATCCCACCATCTCGTACTTCAAAGTTGAATATCCCGACTCTCTGAACCGTCTCTATCTTTGCCATCAACTCTTCGTCTAACACTTGCGTCCTCTTGATCTCTTGCACTAAGGTAGGCTCTACATGAAGCTTGGCTAATAACCCAGCTTCCCTGGTCATCCTCAAACGAGCAAACATCACCCTCAAATCTGACATAGACTTCCTACTCAAGGCATCGACCACAACATTAGCTTTATCGGGATGATACTCTATGATGCAATCATAGTCATTTAACAACTCGATCCACCGTCGTTGCCTTAAATTCATCTCCTTCTATGTGGGCAAATACTTTAAACTTTTGTGGTCGGTGTAGATATAGCAATTCTCCCTATATAGATAATGCCTCCAAATCTTCAATGTGAAGATAACTGCGGCAAGCTCCAAATCATGCGTATGGTAATTCCGTTCATGAGGCTTAAGTTGTATTGAGGCATAAGCAACCACCTTACCCTCTAGCATGAGAATTCAACTAAGCTCATTCAATGAAGCATCACTAAACACAACATAATCCTTTCCTGGTTCGAGTTGCGTTAAAACCATAGCCTCCATAAGATAAGCCTTCAACTGCTCGAAGCTTTGTTGTCTTCGCTTATTCCACTCAAACGGAACCCCTTCCTGCAACAACTTGGTCATGGGTGCCACTATGATAAAAAAGACCTTGACAAAATGACGGTAATATTCGGTAAGCCTCAGGAAACTACAGACTTCCGCGATCTTCCTAGGTGATTTCCACTTTACCACAGCCTGAATCTTTTGCGGATTGACACGGATCCCATTCGCTGCAACAATGTGGCCCAAAAATGCAACCTCGGAGAGTCAAAATTCACAGTTACTAAACTTGGCAAAAAGTTGTATTTCCCTCAAGCTTTGAAGGACAACACAAAGGTGATAATTGTGTTCATCCTCCGATCTCAAATAAACCAAGATGTCATCAATGAATACCACCAGAAACTGATCTAGGTAGGGCTGAAAAATTCAGATCATCAAGTCCATAAAAGTCGTAGGTGCATTGGTAAGCCCAAATGGCATTACCAAGAACTCATAATGTCCATACCGTGTCCTAAAAGAGATATTCTAAACATCCTCCTCTACTACCTTCAACTGGTAGTAACCCGACCTCAAGTCTATCTTTGAGAACATACGAGCACCTCTCAAATGGTCAAACAGGTCATCCTTCATAGGGAATAACGGTTCTTCACTGTTACCTTGTTGAGTTGACAGTAGTCAATGTACATCCTCATTGACCCATCCTTTTTCTTGACAAACAAGACCGGTACGCCCCAAGGTGAGATGCTCGGTCAGATAAAACCAATTTCCATCAACTCTTGAATCTGATTCTTTAGCTCTCTCAATTATGTTGGTGTCATGTGATACAGTGCAATAGATATTGGTGTCGTACCAGCCATCACATATATCCAAAACTTTAGCTCACGATCTAGAGGTAGTTCGAGCAACTCTTCTAGAAACACATCAGCAAACTCTCTAACAGATCAAAGGTTTTCAAGTGTCGGACTCTCAACCCTTGTGTCAACCACACGAGCCAAGAAGGCATCGCAACCTTGCTGGATCATCCTTTGAGCCACTAAGGCCGACACTGTATTGGAAAGGTAGGGATTTCTCTCACCCTTCACCACCAAATTGGCCCCATCTAAACCACGAAGCTTAAGGCTCTTCGCTCTACAACCCAGCCGCACATCACGCTCAAACAACCAATTCATTCTTGAGAACCTTGAACCTCCGATACACCTTATCCACCAAAACATCAAACCCCAAAAAACTAGTCACACGGACTACAATCTCAAGATCCTTAGCAAGAATACCTCACCATTGGGATATTCCACTACGGATGTAGGAATGGGTAGACCTCGAATCCACAAGAGCAACTATAAGAACTAAAGACAAGGTAAACGTAGTTGAGATAACATCTGTAGCCTCACAGTTCTCCTGAGCCTTGACTGCATATTGCCTCGCTGGTGCCCTCGTAGTGGACTGGATCGTAGCCCCACTTTGATGTTCAGACATGTGGCTTGCTCATCCTCTAGAAAATCCCCGACCCCTTTGAGTTGGATAAGAGGTCCTCTGAGTCTGGACTGCAGTGGTGTTAGCAGTTACCGGAAAATCCCTCACATAAAGATCTAGTGATCCATACTCAATGTAAACTTTGGATGTCCCTTAACACTCGCCTCTATGCTTATGCCCACACTAATCACAAACCGGTGTGCCCACACTCCTTTGTAAGCCCTCGGAACTCATCAAGGATGAAGATGATAAAGGTGTCCTATGGCCAGTAGACTATGACCTACGATCTGATCTCGAATTCCGATTCTAAGCTCCTCTACCTTGGTTCCAATAGTTTTTATTCCTCCCGAAATAAGACTACGAGTTGTTGGAGAAGTTTTATGTTCTCCCACTCGAACTCCCTTGCCCTCCAACCAGGACATAGGTCAAACCTTGCACTTGCTCAAGCGACTTGACACTAGCAGTCAATTTTGAAAACACTTTCGGTGGGGCAGTAGTCAAGTAGGTTTGAATTTCCTTCCTTGAACACTTTAGGAACCTCTTGCATCTCATCTTCTCGGTAGTGTACTCGGACAACAAATCGATGCTGAGGTTCTACTCTGATGGTGCTTCAACAATGCATGTCAACCCATCGAAAACGTATCGATACACAACTTAACTATAACCCCCTCGTCCCGGTCTGGCCGGATGACCGGTCCGAGTAGGCCACACAGGGAAAACCGAAGCGAAACCCGTTAAGGTTCCCCCTCGGTTAGCAACCCTAAAAATTTCTTTTAATTTTATCTTCTCTAAAGGCACATTTAAATCCTATGTGATCACAACAGCGGAATAATTTGAGAAAGACACGCAACAGGACACAAACCGACAAATAAACAGTCCATTTTTAAGTTATTAGGCAGGCCGTATAGAAACACCTTTAAGGCGTATTGAAACGCCTTGACTTGGTCAACTGCCCCAAGTCAACACGAGAAGGCCGTATCGGAACGGAGGTAAACCGTTCCGAAACGCCCCCAACGGTCAACTTCTCGTGGTCAACGAGATATTGACCGTTCCGAAACCTCTAAACCCGTTTCAAAACCCCTTAATATCGGCAATTTCTCAGATTTCCAATAGCCAAAGTGTTCCGAAACTCGTTTTGGAACAGGGGTTCACAGTGGCCAAACCGTATCGAAACGAGTTCCGATACGGGGTCCCTGAAGCCTTACCCGTTCCGAAACGGCTCAGCCCATTTCAAAACACTGGCTGTCTGCAACTTTCGAAAATCAGATTTAGGCAACTCTAGATGATCCCAAAAGCCCTCAGCAACTCCAAGAAGCATACATCACAAGCGAATACACTCTAGAGGCATGCTCCCTATTGCAAACATTCGTAATTATTACAAGATTTAAGATACGACAATCATTCCAAGAGTCATCCAAAGCATGCTTAAGCATTAAAAGGCCCTTAAGGCTCAATTCACCACACATAGAGTTACATGCCACAACAACACATGTACTCATATGAAAGCATAGCATCACAATCAAGCATTCATCATGGCTTAACACAGTTTACAAATTCGACAAAAGCATAAACACCAACAACCCTCATGAGTCATACAATGCTCAAACAAAACACACACTTGCTACATTGCTAAACTACCACCTTAATTGCTAAATCGTACTTGAGCAACAAAAACTTGGAAAGCCCCTTCGCCTTGCTAACACCACGCTAATGATCTGCATTGTTGAAAATGAGAGCGTAAGCTAGAAGCTTAGCGAGGATGCTCTAAAATCGAAAACATCAACAATGCAGGGTCCAAGCATGCAAATCCTTAACCTCACATGCAACATACATAGGTATCAACAAGTCAACCTAGCTAGTCTTTCAAGAGTCATAATATGGCATCTCACATCATACTAAGCTCAACAACAAATATCTCAATTATCAAAACATCATAAACATGAGAGCAATATCATTGGCCACTATTAGTTTACCCGGATGTGCGGATTTACTCTCAACAACAACATTACCTCGGTGGGATTACACTCATCACCGGACCTTGCATGGGCGGGATTCCACTCATCACCACATGCCCTACGGATGGGAATTCTACTCATCATCACGTAGAATATAAATAAATTCCCGGTGGAATATTACATCACCATACTCCTCCTTGATGACTAAATGCCATCAAGGCCACGTACGTTTTGACTCAATTGTGTGCACACTAATCCTAATGATCAATCATTTACACCCGGTAAGTTAATTAGTGCCAATTTCTTTAACCACATCACATATCCATCTTTTATATCACATACTCATCACATACACATATCAAGGTACATATATACAAATCATTCCACATTTCACAAGAACAAATAGGCAATGGCATAATAATCATCAATAGGAAATCAAGGAGTTAAACTACCAATTTAACTCCCACCTAGGAATGGCCTACCAAGCTCATTCCCACACATCCACTACACACACTTGAACCAACTTTAGAACAAATTTAAAGTTTTTACTCACCACCCTTCCTTAGCAACTCAAGCAAGCAAGCAAGCCTCCTAAATGCCCGGATTCGGTCCCGATGCTTCTCCAATGTCTCCTCTTGTTTCTAGCCAATCAAAACACAACCATTACTCACAAATCAATGCTAAATTTCAGTCACCAACTCCAACCCATAAGTATAAGCCAAACTTCAACAATTTCCAACCCAAACAATCACCAAATTTCCCCATTTTCGTGCTCCCTCATTACCCAGCAGTAAACCATGTTTTCAAGCACCCCAAGTGACATCTAAATGGTCCCAAAACACTTTACTAACATCCCTAAACCATCAACCTTTCAACCCAACCGTAAAACTCACCAAAACTTCAATTTTAGACACCCCAAAAATGGCCACAAGGACCCACTTCGGGTTTTCACCCAAAATCACTCATTTTTACATATTATGTGAGTTTAAGTGAGATTAAAACAAAACCCAACTCAAAAATTTGAAAACAATTGAAGAACCCCTTAAAAATCCAAACTTTTCCCTAAACTTGAAAATCACAAAAATGGGTAGTTTTGAAATATTAAACTATGTAAATGTAGAGGATGAAGAGGAGAGTGTGAATATGTAATTACCTTTAAAAATGCCATTGAGTGGAGGAAGAAATCAAATGGAATAGTGGTTAGGGGTTTGGGAGGGTTTTTTTTCACGTTGGGGAAGAAAAGGGGAGGAAAGATGGTGTCTTTTTTTTGTTCTTTTGAATCTCAAAAAGGTTGTCTACCTTTTAAATTGTTTTGGGATAAATTACCAAAATGATCCCTCCTTTTTTTTAAAACTCAATTAGCTCAAGCCAAGGTCAAATTAAATTAAATGGGTTTTGATGACTCGAACCAACTCACACGACTAACTCCTAACCCAAAAACACGGGTGTTACAACTCTCTCCCACTTAAGGAATTTCGTCCCCGAAATTACCTGACTGAAAGAGATACGGAAACTGCCTTTCCATATCCTCCTTCCTCTCCCATGTGGTCTCGTCCACACCTCGACGTTGCCACCGCACTTTTACTAACTCAATTAATCTACCCCGCAACACCTTACTGTCAAAAGCTAGGATCTCCACTGGTTCTTCCTCATAAGTCAAATCCGGATTCAATTCAATCTCCTCTACAGGCATAACATGTGATGGGTCGAACCTATACTTACGGAGTATCGAAACATGAAATACATCGTGTATCTTCTCTAGCTCGGACGGTAACCGCAACTGATAAGCAACTGGGCCAACCCTCTTCACAATCTCATACAGTCTTATGTACCTCGGACTCAACTTCCCCTTTCGGCCAAATCTCATTACTTTCTTCCACTGAGACACTTTCAAGAATACTTTCTCACCCACTAAGAACTCAACTTCCTTTCTCTTCAAGTCGGCATAGGACTTCTGCCTATCCGAAGCAGCCCTCAATCGATCGCAAATCAATTTTACCTTGTCAGTTGTCCCCTTGAGCAAATCCGGCATAGGTAACAACTTCTGTCCCACTTCGGCCCAACAAACTGGAGTTCTACACTTCCGGCCATACAAGGCCTCATACGGAGCCATCGGAATACTCGACTGGAAGCTATTATTGTAAGCAAACTCGACTAGAGGCAAGTGCTTCTCCCATGTACCCTGAAAATAAATGATGCAACAACGCAACATATCCTCTAGAATCTGTATAACTCTCTCTGACTGAGGATGATAGGACGTGCTGAAATTCAAACGTGTACCCAAAGCTATATGCAGACACTCCCAAAATCGAGATGTAAACCTCGGATCTCTATCGGACACAATAGACTTCGGCCCACCATGCAGTCTAACAATCTCACCAATGTACAGATCGGTCAACCTATCTAAAGTATAAGTGGTATTGATTGCCAGGAAGTGAGCACACTTCGTAAAACGATCTACTATCACCCAAACTGAGTTCTTCTTCGTAGAAGTGAAAGGCAAGCCCGAAAAAAATCCATGGTAATATTCTCCCATTTCCATTCCGGAATTCTCAACGGTTGAAACAGCCCTGAGGGAACCTGATGTTCCGCCTTCACTCTCTGACACACCAAACACTTACTCACGAAGTCGGCCACATCTCTCTTCAAACCAACCCAAAAGTACTCATTCTTCAAATTGCGGTACATCTTCATACTTCCAGGATGCATAGCAAACGGACTACTGTGTGCTTTAGTCAGAACCGTACGTCTCAAGTCACTGTCTTCTGGCACAACTATCCTATCTTTGAAACACAAAACCCCATCGGTACTGAAACTGTGGTCTGAAGATCTACCTTCGGCTATATCTTGCACGTGAGGTGCCAAAGATCTATCCAAGAGTTGCTTCTCTCTAATCAACTGACCTAGTAGGTCTAACCTAAAGCTCGGCTACCAAGCCACCATCTCCGAACAAGCTCAATCTAGCAAACATGGCTCTCAAGTCTACGGCTATCTTTCTACTCAATGCATCGGCCACTACATTGGCCTTACCCGGATGGTACTCGATGGTAAGATCATAGTCTTTTAGCAACTCTAACCACCTACGCTGTCTGAGATTCAAATCTCGCTGATTCATGATGTACTTCAAACTCTTGTGATTTGTGTACACTGTGCACTTCTCACCGTACAAATAATGCCTCCAAATCTTCAGAGCAAACACAATTGCAGCTAACTCTATGTCGTGGGTTGGATAGTTGCGCTCGTGAGTCTTCAATTGTCTTGAGGCATAAGCCACCACTCTCTTGTCTTGCATGAGAACACAACCTAGGCCTACATAAGAAGCATCACTGTAAACTACATAGTCTTTCCCAGACTCTGGCTGAATCAAAATCGGTGCTTTGGTCAAAGCTTCTTTCAATTTCACAAAGGCTCTCTGTCTTGTATCTGTCCACTCAAACAAAACACTCTTCTGAAGTAACTGTGTCAATGGAGCGGCTAACATAGAGAAACCTTCTACGAATCTCCTATAGTATCCAGCTAAGCCTAGGAAGCTACGTACCTCTGTTACAGACTTCGGTTGCTTTCATTCAACAATGGCCTCTATCTTTTCCGGATCAACTCTAATCCCATCGGCTGACACTACATGTCCTAAGAAGACTACCTCTCGGATCCAGAATTCACACCTGCTCAACTTCGCATACAACTGATGATCTAGCAAAGTCTTCAAAACTAATCTCAAGTGTCGATCATGGTCTTCTTCAGTTCGCGAATACACCAAGATGTCATCTATAAAAACAACTACAAACTAATCTAAGTACTGATGAAAAATCCTATTCATCATATCCATGAAAGCAGCCGGTGCATTAGTCAACCCAAAAGGCATGACTAAAAACTCATAGTGACCATACCTAGTTCTAAAGGCCGTCTTCGGTACATCAACCTCTCTTACCTTTAGCTGGTAGTAGCCCGATCTCAAGTCAATCTTCGAAAAGACTGATGCCCCTCTCAACTGGTCAAACAAATCATCAATTCTAGGCAATGGATACTTATTCTTCACTGTTAACTGATTCAACTGTCTGTAATCTATACACATTCTCATGCTTCCATCCTTCTTCTTCACAAACAAAACTGGTGCACCCCAAGGTGAAGAACTAGGTCGGATAAAGCCTCTATCTGTCAACTCTTGCAACTGAGTCTTCAACTCTTTCAGTTCTTTCGGCGCCATGCGATACGGAGCAATCGAAACAGGAGCCGAATCAGAACAAGTCTCAATAGTGAACTCTACCTCTCTATCCGGTGGTAACCCTGGCAACTCTTCTGGAAGCACACTAGGAAAGTCACACACTGTCCGGATGTCTTGAGGTCTAACCTCACTCATGTTTGGATTCATCACATAGGCTAAGTATGCTTCGCAACCCAACTCAACTAACCTCTTAGCCTCCAGAACTGAAACTACATTGGACAAGAACTTCACGTTCTCACCCACCACTACAATCTCATAATCATCTGTGAGCCTCAAAGAAATCCTTTTAGTTTCAAAGTCTATCCTAGCTCTATGCTCCGTGAGCCAGTCCATACCCAGAATCACATCAAAACCATAGAAAGGTAGCTCCATCATATCCACTGGGAACACATGTCCCTGAACTATTAATGGACACCTTCTGTACATTTTTCTAACTACTACCGTCTCCCCAAAGGAACTAGTAACACTAACTCCTACCTCTAACATTTCACAAGGAAAATTCAACGACTGTGCATGCTCACTCAATATGTAGGAATGTGTGGACCCAGAGTCAATCAAAGAAAGTAAACCCAAAGACTGTATCGAGAAGTTACCTGCGATCACATCTGTGTCATGCTGATCCCTACGCTGAGCGTAAACTCTGGCCTGACCTCCGCCCTCCGGCTGGACTGCAACTACATGTGCTATGTTCTTCTGACCATCATTTCTCGGCTGGAAGTTACCTCTACTGCGCCCGCGGCCTCTCTGAAAGTCATTGGCTCTAACTGGAGCTTGAGCTGGCGCCTGCCCCACTTGATGTGGACAATCACGTCTAATATGGTCCCTAGCTCCACAACTCCAACACGAGTGGAAATTCCCCCAACACTCACCGGTGTGGTTCCTCCCGCAAGTAGCACATGTGGACAACTTCCCACCAGCCCTCTGGCCCTGTTGGCCCCTACCGTGGTTACCGTCACCATGCCTATGGTCATAGTGATGCCTGTTGTCCCGATGCCTCTTGGCATCACCTCTATCAAAGTCACTGGACCTCTTGCCCGAACTAGAACCACCAGACTGTTTGGTCAAGCCCAAACTGTGCTCTAAGTCCTTGGCCATCGCGACCAAGACATCAAAATCAGTGTAGTCTAAAGCTAGAGTATACCTCTTGATTTCTTCATTCATCCCATAATTGAAACGGTTACAACGTTCCACCTCAGTAGGAACAAGCTCAGATGCATACTGACTCAGCCTGACGAATCGACTCTCATAGTCGGTCATAGTCATACTCCCCTGAAGCAAAGCCATAAACTCTCTCTTCTTCTCATCGAGATATCGCGGACCCAGATACTTCTTAAGGAATACTGACTCAAAGAACTCCCAAGTAATCTCGGCCTCATCCATACCCGTAGTGATGGTGACCCACCAAGTGTAGGCATCACCCTGAAGCAAGGACTCAACACACCCTAACTTGCGCTCTCCGGTACATCCCATCTGTGCGAGGATACGGACGGTCTTCTCAAACCACAACTCCGATCTCTCCAGAGTAGACCCTCTGAACTCTTCGGCCCCTAGACCACGGAGCCTCTCTAAGGGCAATCCAGTGCCCTCTCCCTGATGATGTGCTGCTGCTTGACCCCCAACCACTGCAGCCTGAAAAGCCCCGGCTATCGCCTGAACTAAAGAAGCTAAATCTATTCCGACTGGACCTTGGCCACCTTGGCCTCCATGAGGTCCCTCTCCTTCGGCCCCGGCCTCGCCTCCTACTCCTGGTGGAGGAGGTGGTGGTGGTGGAGGAGCTCCAACTCCAACCACAGGCTCTCCCACTTGAGCCTCAACTCTAACTACTGGCTCAACTCCCGGAGCCGCTGCCCATGGTTCCGGTCGAACCATCCTAGGCCTCCCTCGTGGTCTCATGGTATAGCTAGCAAGATAATAACTACAACAAACAACAACAAACAGATAGGGATTACGTTAGCAAAAGCAATGGTCCAATAGTGCTCAAGTACTTCCTTTACAAAAACCTTTTTAAATTAAGTAATAGTAGCAATGGGCACTCGACTCAACACCAAACGCAACAATTCATGCTTCAAATCATCATACGAACAGTCAAACAATAAGGTTTCATGGCAAAGTACACACCAAGCAATACAATTACTTAACACATCAAGCTTACCTCACTTACCTGCCCGAGGTCTCGGTAACCTCAGGCTCTGATACCAACAAATGTAACCCCCTCGTCCCGGTCTGGCCAGATGACCGGTCCGAGTAGGCCACACGGGGAAAACCGAAGCGAAACCCGTTAAGGTTCCCCATCGGTTAGCAACCCTAAAAATTTCTTTTAATTTTATCTTCTCTAAAGGCACATTTAAATCCTATGTGATCACAACAGCGGAATAATTTGAGAAAGACACGCAACAGGACACAAACCGACAAATAAACAGTCCATTTTTAAGTTATTAGGCAGGCCGTATCGAAACGCCTTGACTTAGTCAATTGCCCCAAGTCCACACGAGAAGGCCGTATCGGAACGAAGGTCAACCGTTCCGAAACACCCCCAACGGTCAACTTCACGTGGTCAACAAGATATTGACCGTTCCGAAACCTCGAGACCCATTTCGAAACCCCTTCATATCGGCAATTTCTCAGATTTCCAATAGCCAAAGTGTTCCGAAACTCGTTTCGGAACAGGGGTTCACAGTGGCCAAACTGTATCGAAACGAGTTCCAATACGGGGTCCCTGAAGCCTTACCTGTTCCGAAACGGCTCAGCCCGTTTCGAAACACTGGCTGTCTGCAACTTTCGAAAATCAGATTTAGGCAACTCTAGATGATCCCAAAAGCCCTCAACAACTACAAGAAGCATACATCACAAGCGAATACACTCTAGAGGCATGCTCCCTATTGCAAACATTCGTAATTATTACAAGATTTAAGATACGACAATCATTCCAAGAGTCATCCAAAGCATGCTTAAGCATTAAAAGGCCCTTAAGGCTCAATTCACCATACATATAGTTACATGCCACAACAACACATGTACTCATACGAAAGCATAGCATCACAATCAAGCATTCATCAGGGCTTAACACAGTTTACAAATTCGACAAAAGCATAAACACCAACAACCCTCATGAGTCATACAATGCTCAAACAAAACACACACTTGCCACATTGCTAAACTACCACATTAATTGCTAAATCGTACTTGAGCAACAAAAACTTGGAAAGCCCCTTCGCCTTGCTCCTTGCTAACACCACGCTATGATCTACATTGTTGAAAATGAGAGCGTAAGCTAGAAGCTTAGTGAGGATGCTCTAAAATCGAAAACATCAACAATGCAGGGTCCAAGCATGCAAATCCTTAACCTCACATGCAACATACATAGGTATCAACAAGTCAACCTAGCTAGTCTTTCAAGAGTCATAATATGGCATCTCACATCATACTAAGCTCAACAACAAATATCTCAATTATCAAAACATCATAAACATGAAAGCAATATCATTGGCCACTATTAGTTTACCCGGATGTGCGGATTTACTCTCAACAACAATATTACCTCGGTGGGATTACACTCATCACCGGACCTTACATGGGCGGGATTCCACTCATCACCACATGCCCTACGGATGGGATTCCACTCATCATCACGTAGAATATAAATAAATTTTCAGTGGAATATTACATCACCGTACTCCTCCTTGATGACTCAACGCCATCAAGGCCACGTACGTTTTGACTCAATTGTGTGCACACTAATCCTAATGATCGATCATTTACACCCGGTAAGTTAATTAGTGCCAATTTCTTTAACCACATCACATATCCACCTTTTATATCACATACTCATCACATACACATATCAAGGTACACATATACAAATCAATCCACATTTCACAAGAACAAATAGGCAATGACATAACAATCATCAATAGGAAATCAAGGAGTTAAACTACCAATTTAACTCCCACCTAGGAATGGCCTACCAAGCTCATTCCCACACATCCACTACACACACTTGAACCAACTTTAGAACAAATTTAAAGTTTTTACTCACCACCCTTCCTTAGCAACTCAAGCAAGCAAGCAAGCCTCCTAAATGACCGTATTCGGTCCCGATGCTTCTCCAATGTCTCCTCTTGTTTCTAGCCAATCAAAACACAACCATTACTCACAAATCAATGCTAAATTTCAGTCACCAACTCCAACCCATAAGTACAAGCCAAACTTCCACAATTTCCAACCCAAACAATCACCAAATTTCCCCATTTTCGTGCTCCCTCATTACCCAGCAGTAAACCATGTTTTCAAGCACCCAAATGACATCTAAATGGTCCCAAAACACTTTCCTAACATCCCTAAACCATCAGCCCTTCAACCCAACCCTAAAACTCACAAAAACTTCAATTTTAGACACCCCAAAAATGGCCACAAGGACCCACTTCGGGTTTTCACCCAAAATCACTCATTTTAACATATTATGTGAGCTTAAGTGAGATTAAAACAAAGCCCAACTCAAAAATTTGAAAACAATTGAAGAACCCCTTAAAAATCCAAACTTTTCCCTAAACTTGAAAATCACAAAAATGGGTAGTTTTGAAATATTAAACTATGTAAATGTAGAGGATGAAGAGGAGAGTGTGAATATGTAATTACCTTTAAAAATGCCCTTGAGTAGAGGAAGAAATCAAATGGAATAGTGGTTAGGGGTTTGGGAGGGTTTTGTTCTTTTTTTCACGTTGGGGAAGAAAAGGGGAGAAAAGATGGTGTCTTTTTTTTGTTCTTTTGTATCTCAAAAAGGTTGTCTACCTTTTAAATTGTTTTGGGCTAAATTACCAAAATGATCCCTCCTTTTTGTTTAAAACTCAATTAGCTCAAGCCAAGGTCAAATTAAATTAAATGGGTTTTGATGACTCGAACCAACTCACACGACTAACTCCTAACCCCTAAACACGGGTGTTACATTAACACTCAAATAGGGTTAACCAGTAACCCGTACCAGCACACGCGACTGTATACTGATACCCATATGGTATCGATACGCTCAAATGTGTGCTGGTACATGTTTTCGCCACTGGAATTTTTATAGCACAGGGGGTACCGATACCCCCATTAGGCGTTCTGATACACACTTTAAGAATGTCTTGATTTTAGCCATTAAAACACATGGTATCGATATGCGTTCAACCCGTATCGATCCTCGAACCCAGAATTCATTTTCAAGAGTTCGCAAATCACTACTCATGCCTCCAAAACCCAAATTTAAGACCTCCAAAATGAACCTACAAGTTATGGGAAGTGGTTTAAGTGGTTTCCTACCATTTTAAGCCATTTTAAAACCAATCTCAGGATTTACCATTAAAGAAGTCCTAAGCATTCAAGAAACCAAAATATCAAACAAGAAATAAGGTAATCAAATTTATTATTTCTGGGAACACAAAGAAGTTAGTAATGTACTAACCTTGATTATAAAACAAGTTACAACTTGTAGAAGATAAAGAATCCAACTAAACTTACTTTTAGGGCTGGAAAAACGAGATTAATTCCACCTTTAACCCAACTCTCAAAAGCCCCCTACTAAACCCATGAATACCTTCCTTTGCCACTTCTAATGATTTTTACCTTGTTTTGTAAATCCTTGGAAGATGATCAACCTTTTCTCAATAACAATTCCGAGATTCACACATCTAAATTCAAGATTCAACCTTTGATTGGGTGTGAGAGTGGAGAAAATGGAATGGTTTGAGAGGGAGAGACAATGGAGACAAAGGATGATATCATCCACCCCCTTCTCTACAGAAAACATAAAGACCATCAATCAACTCTTTCAAAAACAAGGTGAAATTACCCTTTTGTCCCTTATTCTCCATCCCAAATCATATCCAAGCCCAAAACTCAAGCCCTTCATTCATATACGAGCCCACTAAGACTCTCAAGGCCTAACTCTAAGCCTGAACGTGAAGCCCACGCTTCGGGTCAACCCGACCCTTAAATTCCGAAATTCGGGTCATTACAACTCGAGTGACCAAATGTTTCAGAAACAAAAATGTAAGAGACCACAACGTTAGTTTTTTGAAATTGATGAGAAAAAATGCGCACTTACTAAAGGTAAGTGACCATTTCGATAGTTTACCTTAACTTCAAGTATATTTAATTATTTTTATATTAAAATTTAATTTTTCTATTATTAAATAATTAAATTGTAAATGTATCTTTTTAAACCCAATAAGAAATTTAAAAAATACGGATTTATAAAATAAAACTAAAAGTAATTAATGACTCTAAAGATTATATATATTTTAAAAAATGTTTCTACAAAATTTTGAATTCAAATATTAAGTAATTATTTAGTATTTTTACTTCCTTTTATGTTTGTGTCTCAATTAAATAGGATAATTAGGAATGGTCATGGGTAGTCAAATTTTCAACCTACCTGGCTCTGACCTGAGAAGTATTGATAGCCATCCATCTCGGATTCTATAAGGTTTGTAATGACCCAGATTTCAGAATTCGATGGTCAGTTCAATCCGAACCATGAACCTTGCGTTTTTAGCCGAGTTTTGGGGCTCATTATATGCTTAAAAGAGCCTTGGTGGGCTTTCATTTTGATGTTGGGCTGAAAGTCTTAGTTGGGTGGGTGAATAGGAGGATGATGGAAGAGTAGATGGGTAAATTCCCTCATGCGTGAAGGGGAAAGGGGTTGGTTTCTTTATAGTTTCTGCAGAAAAGCAAGAGGGTGGTATCACCCTTGTCTCTACTCTTTCCTCATCTCCTTATACTTCATCTTTCCTCAAAGACCCAAAGACAAAGATCCAACCTTTGTCATTTTGAGTGGGAATCTTAGATTTTGGATTGAGGGTATTGTAATTAGCAGTCAAGGATCTACAAATCAAGGTAAGGATTGTTGATAATAGTGGAGGAAGGTGTTTTTGGGTTTTGGTGGGGGTTCTTGAAGAAGAACTCTTAGAAGGGATTCAATCTCGTTTTCAGTCTTAGATTTATGTTTTTTTATCCATTCTTCACCAGCAAGTTATAATCCGAAATACAACTTTATTTGTGTAGTGAATGAAGTGAGTGAGAACTCTGAAGCTCAAGGCAATGGGAAAGCTGGAGGTCTTGGAGCAAGGAGTTTCCTTTCCAGATGTTGGAAGAAGGTCAGTACACTTCCAACTCCTTTTGTTTCATGCACATCCTTAGGATGATGCCTTGTATGCTTGATTGGGCGATTTTGGAGTTTAAATGCTTGAAAATGCTTTTTAATGGTAAATTATGGAGTTGATGTTAATAACATGTAAAAATGATGGTAAACCTGTAACGGCCTGAAGTTTCAAGTCAATGATGGGGTGTTGACTCGAGTTATGGATGATGCCTTGTATGCTTGATTTGGTGATTTTTGGTGTTTAAATGCTTGAAAATGCTTGTTAATGGTAAATTATGGAGTTGATGTTAATAACATGTAAAAATGATAGTAAACCTATAACGGCCCGAAGTTTCAAGTCAATGATGGGGTGTTGACCCAAGTTATGGACCTTTGTGTTGGATTGGGTAATTGAACTCTTTGGGCCATTTTTGGGTCTTGTTCGATGAGAATTTGACTATATGGGCTTGAGAGGTGACCATTTTGTGATAAGGGAGATTGTTGGGGTTTTATTGTTGAGCTGATCACACAATTGCAAATGGCCAAGATGGGGTGAATTGGTAATTAAAAATTTAAAGGGAGGAAAGGAATAAGTGAAAAAGATGAGACAAGACAATTTAGAGTGGTTCAAGCTTCTAACAAGCTCTACATCCACTACCTTAGCTCCCACTAAGGATTTTCAACCAATCCACTACTTGATTCTTCCTCTTTTCTTGGATTAGAAGGAAACCTTACAAACCGATTAAGCTTTCTACCCAAAGCTTAACCAAATTCACTCACAATTACAAAGAAAGAAAGGCAATCTGAAATGTATCTCTTAATAGACTAATTAATTGCCCAATTACAAACAAACACTCCCCAAACTTGAAAGAAAGATAAACAATGAAGAATTTTACAAGTTGGGTACACAAATTTGACTTTATAGGCTCAAAGGTTTGGAATAATTGCTTGGATGTTGCTTGAAGGTTTAATAGTTATTGTTGGTGCTTTTGAGGCTTGCTTTTATACCTTCTCATTGATTTCTAGTCGTTTGGGTGGTTGAGATCATCAATAGAGCCATTGGGGGCTCTCTCTTCCCTCCATAAATGCTGTTCTGCAACTACTCGTATCGAAACACGAGGCCATGTAACGAAACGGACACAAAAAAAGAGTCATTGCTTGTAAAAAGGGACTCGTATCGAAACGGCTATAGGTCGTATTGAAATAGATTGAAAATGTAAAATGCCTTTAAGTGTAAAAAGAGGGTCGTATCGAAACGGCTATAGGCTATATCGAAATGTTTTGAAATTATAAATTTGTGTTTCAAAACAGCAAAGGGGCGTATCGAAACACTTAACCAATTTTTCAAAAGTTCATTTCTGACAAATAATGGCTAGTTCATTTAATGCTCGATTTTGAAAATACTTAACCCCTGTACCGAAACGGGTATGAGTCATTTCGAAACGACACTTAAAAACCAAAAGCCAAGATGAAGCCTTGCCCGTTTTGAAACCCTTGTCTCGAAACAGATTAGTCCGTATCGAAACGGACGTTTCGAGTGGCAAAACGTATCGAAACACTTTGGGGTGTTTCGAAAGGCCTGGGCAATTTTGAGTATTTTAGCTTTGAAACACTTAGAAAAATTTATGGGTTTAGGTTTTGACTTCAAAACATTTTAAGTCTAAAATTTACTTGTCAAATTTGAGTCTTTTGATTACTTAAAATTTATTTACTTTTCAACTTAGTCCTTAGATTATTTGTTATATCAAAAATCAAACATTGATTTTACATTTTTGATGTAATTATACCGTTTTTTAAATAAAAGGACTGACCACCCTTTATTTCTTGTCTTTCACGTGGGGGATTTGAGAGACATTGTGATATCACCCTTCACCTTCATCTTTTCCATCTTCCCCAACACTTTATCTTCTTCCCTATTTAAAACCTATTTTCTCCACACTAAAAATCCCATCTTTATACAACAATTGGTTTCCTCAAGATTTGAGATAAAAATATATTAATCTTCATCTCTCAAGCTTCAAGAAAAATGTATTCTTGTAGGAAAAGGGTAAGATTTTCATAAATGGGTTTTTAGGAAGTTTAAGGCTTTAGGAAGATTTCTCTTGATCTTAAGGTTGTAGGTTGTAGCAAATTCCTACATGGGCGCTAATCCAAGTTTTGTTTCGGATTTCATGTTTGTGTCATTGTATGGCAAGTGGAAGAGGTTGGAGGAGTTTTGCAGGCTTAAGGTTTGGAGAAAGTGTGAGAAAGCTTGGGTTCAAGATTCTTGCTTAAGGTTAGTACCCTACTAACTCCTTTGGTTCATGCACATCCTAAAGATGATGCCTTGTTTGCTTAAATTTGATGTTATTGGTTGTTTTTGGGGGTTTGAGTGCTAAAGGCCTTCTTAAATGGTAAAATATGATATTAATGTTGATAACATGTAAAAATGGTAGCAAACCGCCCTAAACAACTCCCATAAGATGTAGGATCGAGATATGAGGTTATGGTTATGATTTGAGGGCTTTTGGGATGATTAGTCGATTACCCGAGCCTAGGAAGCCATTTCTAGGCTTTGGTACTGATACACGGGAAGTCGTACCAGTACCCTATGTGTTCTAGGTTGAAGAACACTATTTGATTAAGTTAAGTTGAGAGAAGGGTACCAGTACACCACATGAAACCGTATCGGTATGCCACATGAAACTGTATCGATACAGGTCGGCCTGTACTGGTATGCAAAAGCCTAGAGAAATTCTAGTGAGTTATTTTGGTATCGGTACGATGTGAGTATCGGTACCAAGAAGTATTGTACCGATACGCGAGGGCCAGTATCGGTACCCACTGGGTATTCTACCCAAAAATGTTGAAATGGAGCCCAAGAGGTTGAAAATTGTAGAATAGGGCCCAATGGGTCTCTAAGGAGATAATAAGTGTTTGAGACTAGTTGAGATATCCTCCGTTTCAAAAATCTTGTGCCAGACAAGCAAGCATATTGATAAAGGTTATTCTCAGAGATATAGTCTCCTTTAGGGAGTCGCCACGAGGGATCATTACGTTTTGGATGTAACGACTGTTTAATCTCTTGTTCTTTTAAACCGTAAAAAGTCGTAGAAAGATTTTGTTGTACATCAACCTTTTGGGTCTTACCGCATAAGTTAGATTTCTTTGATAACGTATTTGTGTGAAGAATATGATGAGGTATCGTTGTGTTATTATATGCCTTTAGCAATCACCGAGTGAGGATGGATCCCCTAAAGGAAAGAATCAGTTGAGACGGTGTTTGTACTGTTAGAAGACAAGGGTTATATAGTTATGTTGTGAAAGACAGAGTAGCACAGTGGGAAATTTTGGAGGTCTTAAAAGAATTATAAAGGTTTCATCATCTTTATTGATTTAGTGGGTACATATTTTGAGGATAAAATTTTCTTTAAGGATGGGAGAGTTGTAACGACCCAAATTTCAGGTTAGTTAATTGGGTTTTAGATCCGGGTATTGGATCCTTAACTTGGTAAATAAATTAAAGAGAATTAAGAAATTTGAAGCTCGATTTAAGGAAATTAAGGACTAAAATTATGAGGGTTAAAGTTTGGAGCTTAAAGTGGAAACAAGGGGGAAGTTAAATGCTCAATTAATTGGTTTACCCATTTTGTTGGGGGATAGTGTATTTGTATTGAAGTGGGCTAAATAGTGGATGAGAAAAGGGGGAGAATATATTTTAGGAGAGAGAAAAATGGTGAAAGAGAAAAATGTAAGGGGAGAGGAGTTTTGAACCACATTTGGTCGCCATCTAGGTCATCGTGCACAACACCGTCGACACTGTTAGAAAGAGCTTGCCGAGATGAGTCAGCCGGTGGTTGTTGTGTCGCCGTCTCAACCGCCGTTCGTTAGGGTGGAAGAAGAGAAGATTCAGGATGTGGAATGAAGGTATTTCTGGTGGCTAAAACTAAAATCTGAGACCACCAGCGTCAGAACAACGAGACTAGAGCTCGTTGCCGCCATTCGACCACCAGAGGCACCCTGCGCACCGTCGTCGACAGTGGGCATGCGTCTTCCCAGGCGGGTGTACCGCGCCACACTGGATCCGGCTGCCCATGTGTGCATACTCCTTGCTGCACTAGATCATCTCTTGCAGGTGCACCCTAGCTGCCATGCACCGCTCTACAGTGGATCATCTAGGTTGCTGACTAGCCATTGATCACATTGACCGACCGTTGACTTTTTTGGGACCTTATTTGAGAGGTTATCGACGTTCTAAGTCTATTGGCGCGGTCTGTTTCACCAAATTTGAACCCGATAAGCTGTTTTTGTACATTTGACCTTACAAATTAATTAAAGTATGTGATTAATTAATATATATAGTATTAATTGTTATACGAGGAATATTCAAGAACGAATATCGGAACAAGTGGAATAATCGTAAAGCTCGAATGAGGATTTATCGCTAGTGCTCGAGGTTAGTGTACCTTGAACTCCTAATGGTTCATGAGCATCATAAATGTGATTGTTTTGCGTGTTAGTGTCTGCAAAATAGGTAAATGATAAATAAGCATGTTTAGAGATCGATAGTTCAAGAGTTGATATCTATGAGATACATGATGATATTACGAATATGATGAGACTCGTAGAAAATTTAGAGAACATGTAGGGTCGTTTGAAATACTCATAAATTATTTGATGATTGGTCGATAAATTGTGATGCCTTGTATGTTAGTTCGAACGAGTTGACGTGATTTGATGAAAATTATGCTTAAAGGATAATACTGATAAATATTCGATTAAATGCTCATATAGATGATAATTATTATTAAATAATTAAATGTGCTAGCAAACAAATCCTAATGACTTTCATAAGCTTTATGGATTTTATTTAAGCCTCATAAATATTATAATTCTCTAATGTGATAGGAATCATGGATGGGTATCAGTACGAGTTTCGGCTATACTGGTACATTATTCGTTGGCAACTTGTATCGATACTTGGGGAACTTGAGGTTTCCAATAAGCAATTTTTGTATCGGTATGCGTGGGAGTACCGATACTCAAGGGTACCATATCGGTACTTGTGTTTGAGTATTGGTACCCATTAAATTAAATGATCAATAATGCTAGCTAAAGAATGGGAATCGATGCGTAAAATTAATAATTGATTAATGCCTTAATTAATGAGATAACGTGGACTAATGGAGATAATTAATGAGAATAATTATGCACTCCTCCATAATGAATTAACAAGTCTATAATGTAAAATAAACGATGTGTTAACGATTAGAAACAATAGGGAGATCCTTGGGATCATGTTGATTGTATGTCGTGTAGGCATTTGATTGGTTGAGTAAATGATTGTTGGGATCCGGATACGCAAAGAAAGAGTGTCGCAACACCATGGTTAGAGATACCGAATGAACATTATCGATGTTGTGTTACCCGGGCCTCATTCGAAGATACTCGATGGGGGATTGTGAGTATAGGTGTACTTTCCGATGCCGTATAACTCGGTCTCACCCAGGGTGTATGTTCTGATGTTGTGTGACCCAGTCTCACCTAGAGAGAGAGTGTGTTCCCGAGGCTGTGTGACATCGAGCCTCACTCAAAGTATACATTCTCGGGGATGTGTGACACTGAGCCTCACTCCAGGTTTGTGGTTATGACTTTTTGTGCTTTCATTCAGGTTTGTCTGGAGAGATCCTGGGCATGGTTGGGTCTTGTGTGCCATATATGATGATTGCTATGATGTTAGCATGTTTTTTGCGACTAGCGGTAGCTCCACGTGTTCATTTATATCTCCTTATTGCTCATACTAGTTTGCATGCTTATGTTTATGATTAGCATGAAGTATAGTAGAGTAGATATGTACCACTAAGCTTTGTAATCTCAACACTCATAATCGATGTTTTTGTGCGTAAGTTGATTGTTGGATCGTGGGATTAATGAGCACTATTAGAAGAGGATTCCAACAAGTGGTGATTATCTTAGTACGACACTTGTATTTAGTGGGATGTTTATTCATATGACCTTACGTGGTTGAGTCTGTAACTCTTGATTTTAGAATTGTATTGATCAAGTCAAATGTTAAAATATTTTAAATTAAATTGTAGCTCGTTTGTAACAATTTAATTATTTATCTATATTTTCAACCATTGGATTTAAATGTTTTTTTAGAAATATTTTGTTTGGGCTAAACCGAGTTGAGAAATTTTATGGTAACGGGTTGGGTCTAAGACTCAAATATAACATCCGGGTTTAGGGTGTTACATTCATAGGACCTTGATTTATGTTTGTAACTCTTATTTTGGATTATTTTAAACATGTCGAATGATTTAATTATTTGTTTTAAACTTGAGCTCTCTTTGTAAACGATTTAACTATTGTTTATCGTTTTATTTTGAAACATTTATGGATTTATGAAGTTTTAATGTGGTTTGGGCTAAACCAGGTCAAAAAATTTATGCTTGAGGCCTAAGTGTGACGTCGAGTTTATAGCGTTTCAATGTTCCACCTGACCAGATACTCGACCCAAAATTTAGAACAAAAACCCGACTCTACATAATTAATTTCATCAATTATCTCTTTTTCTCACTGACCAAACAAGCAAACTATGTAAGTAAATCAACCAAAGCAATAAACAGAAAGCTTAAGCTAAATCATGAAAAACAATCATTAAATCGAATAAAAAAATAAAATGTATGAGATAAACAAACAAAAGAAACGTGTAAACATTAAAAATCTAATTTTTTTAAAAAAAATAACCCCAAAAAACTAGGAGAAATTTAATCCATAAATAATATACAATATTTCAATCGATATTATAAATTTTAAAAAAATCATTTTGTTCATCGGGTTTTGAAACCCTTACAAAATCCATAGAAAATCTGTTACAAAAATGGGGTGGGGGCGACGACCGTTAAGGGTGGCGACGGTGAATGCATCAACAAAGGAAATAATTATTCGAGGGCCTCTTTTATTACCAACAAACTAAGAAGAGATTAGATTAAAGCGGGTATCTAAGGCGGTTATAATAAATCTATTCGAGATATATTTAGATTATAATATGTTAAAGTCAATGATCAAGTCAAGAATTAAAACTTTATGACTTATTTTAGCTAGAAATCTAACAGTGGCGGAGCCACATGTATATAAGTGGGTCAATTGACCCCACTTGATTTGTTGGGTGTGAGATTTTCAAAGAGAAGAATGAGATTTTCAAGGAGTTAATATAAAACTTTCATAGGAAATAATAGAAATGACCTCACTTGATTTGTTGGGGTATGAGGTCAACAATGCTTATTATAGTGGTAAGGAAATCCTCGTACCTCACACTCTACTCTTACTAAGGGTGTAAACAAGCCGAGTCGAGATCGAGTGGTGCTGAGCTCGACTCAGCTCGTTAAGATTTTGACTCGAGTAATTTTTAACGAGCCTGAGAAATCTGAGCTCGACTCGGCTCGTTAAGAACTCGAGTCAAGTTTGAGCTTGGTTCGAGCCCAATTGAGTCAAGTGTTGACTGATCTTTGACTGTATCAAACACGAGTAGCTCACGATTTGTCATGTCTCATTTAAAGCCCTATTAGGAAAAAAATTGATGCACAAGTTGTGTAAACTAAAGTTTGTTAATTTTAGGGCTTAGTGTTGGGAAACGTCGGTACTCCCCATGGCGCAGCGAAAAAATTATCTGGCGATTACCTCTAGAGATCTAGTACGAGGAGCGAATTTGGGGTGAAAAGTATGAAACGTTACCTTAATAAATCTGGAAATCCACTTGGAGTATAAGAGAATCCAAATCGAATTCGAGTTGTCACAATCGCGTTCCAACCTCTACACAGTCCACCCGAACGAAACGAACAATATTTTCTCTTCTCTAACTGTTAGAGAGGTTTTCCGAAAAAGCATATCTTGGCTGCTAAACCTTATGCCTTTATATAGCATTCAAAAACCTAATTCTACTTAAATTTGGATTCATTAAATATACATTATATTTAACCAAATATAATTAAATATGTAGAATCTGATTCTACTTTAATTCGGATTCATTAAATATACAATATATTTAACCGAATATAATTAAAAATATGTAGAATTTGATTCTACTTTAATTAGGTTTCTTTAGATATATATATATTAATAGTATTTGATAATTACAATAATTATCTAGTATTAAAATATATAAATACTTTTCAAAAATCTCAAAATATGCAGAGAAATTTAACTTAAATTCTCTAGAGACATTTTTTCTAGATTGTACCAATGGACAGCGCGACAAGGGGAGTTTCAAGTCAGAACAACGGAGGGGCATAGGGAGTTTCAAGGCAGCACAGCGGTGTGGCAAGAAAAGTCTCAAGCCATCCTTGTGACGGCATTGAATGGACGGCTTTCGTGGATAACCCTAGTAGGAGAGTTACAAGAGGGGCGCTTTGGGAGCTTTTTAACTATCACGGTAAAGTTATCCGAGTTTTCATCCCTTCAGTCAATAGGAAACCCAGGTATAAGTTTTTCCACTTTCGCCTTCATCCATTTCGCATCACTGGGCGATCTTGAAAGAGCTATTGAGAAGACGAACAATACGTGGATAAATGGAAAAAAAAATTCTAAGTCTTTAAAGCTAGGTTCCCTAAAACTGCTCAAAGGGAACTCGCTAGCTTCAAACATGCATATTCAGGTGATGGTCCTCTTCAAAATAACAAGGCCTCGACGGGTATTAGAAAGGCGGCAAAGACAATGTCAGCAACAAAAGATTCTATGACATATATAGAAGTGCTGCTGGGATGTTCCAAACCCATAATAGCAGAGGAAAATCCCACAACAGCTAACAAACCGACGAATTATCATACAAGAATTTTGATAGCCCGTTAGAATTCTATATCCCCAAAGAAGATATTGATTGGATTAGGCTATCCTTGGCCGGTATGGCGAAGAAAATGTATTATTTGAATTTCATCCAGAAAGTATTCTCTAGTGACGAGATTGAAGTAAAAGTGGCCAAATAGGGTAATGCTTCGAATGCATGTCTCATCACTTTCAAATCTTTAGAGGATAAGGAAGAAGCCTGGGCAAACAAAAAAGCTCTTTCCTTTTGGTTTGACCATCTTGCTTCAATTGCTGGAGAAAACAGAACTACTTTGTCCTACAATCGGGTCCTTCTTATCGGAGTGCCCTTGTACTGTTGGCATGAGAGGTTTTTCTCAGCCTTAGGTAACAAGTGGGGAACTTTCATTAAACTAGAGGATACGTCGAGGAGGAGAGAAGACTTGTCGGTTGCGAGAATGATAATCAGAGCTGCAAGTCCTTTTGATATCCCTAAGTCCATTATGATTAAATCTTTGGGGCATTCATTTTTTTATCAAGATTAATACATAAGATATATTTGTTGAGAAGGAATCCATTGGTAATGCTAGTGACTTAGGAGAGGATGCGGGAGGCGGGAAATTCGCCGATGTTTGGTTAGACGAGGATATTCTCAATGCAAAAAGGAATTGTGGGGTTGTTCCATCGGTGAAGATTTCCCCTCACAGAAACCAGTGCCCACCTCCGGAGCCAGACCTGCTGGTAGAGCTGGATTGTCGTTTGGACGCCTCGATCTTGGTGAGAGCTCAAGTTCCTAAGCATTCTAACGTGTTTCTAAGAACCTCGCCCAAGCTGGACATGCATGGTATTTTCGATGAAAATTATTGCGCAGCCGAAATCTCTCACAACTCTCAAAAAAGTGGGTGTCCAAGTCATAAACTGGGTCAATCCGCCCAGGTCAACCACTCTCCATCTGGGTCAGGGGTATGTGGGCCTAAGAGTAACAATGAGGAAGATGAGCCACTAAATGGGTTTCATGTAGATCTTTCAAACCAATCTAAAAAGGATCTTGAAAATGTGATTATCGACGATTCCATGAACGTGGGACCCTATTCTACAACCTTCACTTCCTATGTGGATTTTGTACTTGATAGTTTAGAGATGGAGACAAGAAAATACACATAACCCAATGCCTTCGAGGTTAATTTTGGAAATGCACTAGATGGGATTAGTCTTAACTTTGATATTGTTCCAATCCCTAGTAACCCTTCTCAGTTTCCTTCTGGGTTTGGCATTTTAAGTTCTTCATAGAGACAATCTACGAGGATGAAGATTTGGCAGACTCTTGAGGAAGATGGCCATTACAGTCACCTACCATCCAACTGTTTAGACGATCCAAAAAATTTAGAATAGGCTTTAGCAGTTTGGGAGGTAAGTCGTTTGCTGGAAATCTCGTTCAAAGGGGGTAAAAGGGATGTACTAAAAAATGTGAGGTTGAAGAGGAGCTTCAAAAGCGGAAGTAAGTGAGGGAGTTCTTTTCTTATTGGGATATACTTACTATCCATGTCAAATTGGTTAATAATTTCATGGAATTTTAGGGATCTTGGCAAGGCTGAGAAGATCAGGGCTGCTAGAAGGATGATTAATCGTCACAAACCTAAGTTGTTATTTTTTTGTACAAGAGACGAAGTTGACTGAGTTTCACCCAGCAACTCTTCGTAAGTTGTGGAACGCCCCTTTCGTTGATTTTATCTTCTCACCCTCCAATGGCTCTGCATGGGGACTGTTAAGTATGTGGGATGAGAATTTATTTGTTGTCAGGGATAAATTTGTGTACCAAAGGTTTATCGCTATTATAGGCCATATAACTCAGGGGAATTTCCATTGTCGTTTTCTTAATGTTTACGGTCCATCAGTCGATTTGGAGAAGGACAAATTCTTCAGGGAATTAAGCACCTTCTTGGATAATCACAGATTACCATGGTGTTTGGGCAGAGATTTCAATGCTTTCCTTTCTATAGAAGAGAAGATGGGTTTCTCATTTAACCTTTCCACAATAGAGATTTTTAGGAATTTCGTCAGAGACTCACAACTCTCAAGACTACCCCTTTAAGGCGATAATTTCACTTGGTGCAATCTAAGGGGGGCCCTACTATGGTAAGATTGGATCGATTCCTTATTTGTACTCATTTCCTTACGGCTTTTCCAAATCTTGCGTAGAGATTATTAGTGAAATCTATCTCAGACCACAACGACACACTTATAATCAACGAGGAATACAACTAGGGCCCTAAACCGTTCAAATTCTTTAGTTACTTAATGGAAGAATAAGGTTTTTCATACATGGTTTGCTCCACTATCCATGGGCTGAAGCAGGGTAACAATAGAAGGGGTATGATGAGTATTCTCAAAGGAACCAAAGCGGCTATTAAGGAATGGTCTGGGAATCGCTTTATCGACATTCGAAAGTCTATTGTTTATTTAGAAGAGAAGATTCAGTCAATTAAAGAAGAGATCCAACATGGCCGGATTGATTCAAACTTATTACAAGAACTGACAAAACTCAGGCTTGGAATTTGGAAAGAGTTGAGAATGGGGGAACGGGCCTGGTTACAAAAAACTAGAATAAAATGGTTCAATGAAGGCGATCGGAATACACACTTCTTTCATCTATCTGCTTCCAACAGGCGTATGGTCAATTCGCTAAATTGTATTCAATATGAAGGATCCATCATCACAAAGCCTGCTGAGATTATGACGTGTGCACAGAAATTCTTTTTCAATGCGTACAATAAGAAGTCCGTAATAGAGATTGAAGAGATAAAGTTGGACTTTCTTAATCTATCACAATCTCAACAGACTCAATTGGAAACGAGACTCTCGGATGAGGAAATTTAGAATGCTATTAACTTCTCAGATAACAACAAGGTTCCAGGCCCTGATGGGTTCAATATGGCTTTTTTCAAAAAGTTCTGGCCTTAACTCAAAGATTCGATCCTGGAATTTTTCGATGATTTCTTCAACGGAAAAAAGTGGGAGGAAAGTGTCAATCACTCATTCATCACTCTCATTCCCAAGAAACTCAATCCTTAAACTCTTGAAGACTTTAGGCCAATTAGCCTAGTTGGAGGGCTCTACAAGATCATTTCAAAAGTATTGGTAGGGAGGTTTCGACTCTGTGCAAAATCGCTGATTAGCCATTCTCAATTTTCCTTCGTTCTAGGTCAACAAATTCTGGATTGCTCCTTTATAGCAAACGAATGCATCAATGACATGGCAAAAAAGGGCTTAAAAGATATCATGATGAAAATTGATTTTCAACGCGTCTATGACACTGTGGATTGGAAATTTCTCATTCGGGTCATGAAAGAGATGCATTTTGGTGACAAATGGTGTGACTGGTTGTTCTAATGCATTTTCACTGCTTCAATCTCTGTTTTGGTAAATGGGGTTCCGACCAATGTCTTCCCGTTCGCCAGGGGACTTAGGCAAGGTTGTTCTCTATCTCCCATGCTATTCAATTTGGTAAGAGAAGTTCTCAATCTGATGCTTTCCAAAGCTACTCAAATGGGATTATTTTCTGGATTTGTCATTGGCCAATGGACAAGCTCGATGAAGGTAACCCATTTACAATATATTGACGATCTGATGATTTTCTGTGAGGCTTCCATTATGCAAGTGTTGAATATAAAGAGGGTTCTTAGGGTGGTTGAATTAGCATCTGGTCTTCAGCTATATCTCAAAAAAAGTAGAATTTTTGGTGTCAATGTTCCAAACTCAAACCTTAATTTCTGGGCTAACTCTGTGGGCTGTGAAGTTGGCCACTTCCCCTCTGAGTATTTGGGACTTCCGTTAGGTACAAAAAGGAATTCAGTGACCCTATGGGGTCTGTTTGTTGACAAATTCTCAAGTCGACTGGCCAGTTGGAAACTTGATTCCCTTTCTTTTGGTGGTCGGTTAGTCTTATTGAACTCAATTATGAGCGCACTGCCCATTCATTACATGTCTCTCCTTAAATTACCTGCATCAGTTTACCACAAACTCAATAGTTTGATAGCTAATTTTCTTTGGGGGAGGCTTTTTGGAAAAGAAGAAAATACACTAGGTGAAGTGGTCGGGTGTTTGTGTTCCTAGAGAGATGGGGGATTGGAAATTATTGACTTAAATTTGTAGAATATAGCCCTATTAGAGAAGTAGATTTGGAAGTTCGCCAATGACAAGGAAGGTTTATGGCAAAAAGTTATCAGATGCAAATACAACTACGCACAATCCAGCATTCTTCCTGTTGCAACTGTTCCATCTCGTAGATCTTGGATTTGGAACAATGTTGTGAAATCATTTTACCAAGAGGACGGTGTCGGATCATGTTTAATGAACAACTTTATTATTCAAGTTGGAGAAGGTAATTCCATAGTTTTTTGGTCTGATCCTTGGCTCGATAAGCAACCATTATACCTCAGGTTCCCCCGTATATTTGCTCTCTCGATCAATAAAACTAGGTTTATTGATGAATTTGGATCTAAAAAATTATGGGAATGGTCTTGGAATATTAGTCTTAGGAGACAACTCTTCGATTGGAAAGTGGAGCTATGGAATACTTTAATCTCACTACTGCAAAGCTTTCGGCCTCCAAATAATGTTCGAGATTGCATTTTCTAGTTTGGGTCTGGAGAAGGTAATTTTTCTGTTGGCTCTTTTAATAAATTGTATTTTTGGGCTTGTACATCGAATCCGAAGTGGAATAAAGTTGTTTGGATGGGACTGGCTCCTCCAAAAAAGTAAATGTTTACCTGGCTTGTTCTTCAAAACCGTATACCTGTTAAAATGGAGCTAGTGAGAAGGGGTATGTCTTCAATAACAGACATCTCATGTCCTTTCTGCCTTTCCAGAATCAGTTCATCACCTTATGTTTACTTCTGACGTTTCCTGAAATATTTGGATGAGCTTTGCTAGGTGCTGGAATATGTCAACGGTACTAAATTCGAACCCGTCATCCTTTATGTTATCTTGGCATGAGAACTATCCTTCGAGATCTGTGTATTCTATTTGGCATTTCATTCCTTTTGTGGTGATCTGGTCATTATGGTTATTTAGAAATGAGTTAAAATTTGAGAAGTGTTGAGCTCGATGGTCACAACCGATGTACTTGCCAAGTGGTGGAGAAGGTTGATTTTTGGGTGTTTATGTGGAAACTAAAAGATAAGAATTGAACACAAGGATTTAGAGTGGTTCAGCTTTCTAACACAATGCCTACATCCACTACCTTAGCTTCCTACTAAGGATTTCAACAAATTCACTATTAAATTTCGTCTCCTTTTCTCAGATTAGGAGGAAACCGTTACAACGATCAAGCTTTCTACCCAAAGCTTGATCAAGCACTCTCTCACAAGAAAAATTCTAAGCAAACTTGAAATCCCTCTATTAGGTGTATGTTTGCAATTCTAAGCACTCACCCAAAACCTATACACTTGAGCAAATTAGACAATTTAGCTCACAAGTGTTGTCTATACAAGAAATATGCAAATTTAGCTCTAAAGACAATTTGTCATCATAATGTTGTAACAATTGAAGCATTAGTCTTCCCGTGATGCTTGGAGGTCCCTTTTATACTCCCAATTGAGTTTGTAGCCATTGAGGACCGTTGGGATTGAATTGGAGCCATTTGAGACTTTATTTCCCTCCTTAATTACAGTTCTGGTGTTGTCCGTTTCGGAACAGACAAGCCCGTATCGGAACGACCTTCTTTAGAACTAGCCGTTGAAGCCTGATGCAGCAAGCCGTATCGAAATGCCTCTAGTAGTATCGAAACGGTTACAAACCGTTTCGATACGAGTGATCGTTGAGCTGCATTTAAAAAGTCATTGGGAAATTTTGATCGTTGGGGAGGTTTTGACCGTTGGGCGTATCGAAACACCAAATGGGTGTTTCAAAATTGAAACCCTTTGTATCGAAACGGGAAAGCCCTATTTCGGTACGTGTTTTGGCAAATTCAAACTGTTTTGAAACATGTTAGCCTGTATTGAAACGGGTACCTTGAAAACCCTAGTTTGGCTACTTAGAAACATTTCAAAATTTGCCAAAAACATTTAAAACATCCACAAACATATTTTCAAGTTGTTTGGACTTAAAGACATTTTTGAAATCTTTTCAATTTAGTCCAAAACTATTTTTCAATTATTATATCAAAACATTAGTTCTACAATCTCCCCCTTTTTAATATAATAAAACCACCTTGAAAAATTGTTTAGGATTCTCCCCCTTTGTATTTTAGAAATTTAAATAAGAGATTTCAAAAATTAAAAGAAGTTAAAGCTCCCCTTTATTCTCTTGAAAAATCAATTTTTCAAATCATTTCTCCCCATTTTTGTTATATCAAAAAGAATTTAAATAACTTTAAGTTCAAAATAACTTAGGAGGTTAAAAAATTGACACAAATAAGAATTTTGGTTTTAAAATGGCTCCCTCTCACTCAAAGCATCATAAAAAAATGTTAGTCCAACACATGATAATCTAGTTGAATTAAAAATGAATCAAATTAAACAAATGAAAACAACTAGATTTTACCAACACTTGAACTTCAATGGAGGATGTGAAGCATTCCTTCTTCAAGTGTTATTCCTTGTGTGCATGGAGTTCCCCCTCAAATTTGGACTTGTTGGTCAATCTCCATCACACCTAAACAAGACAATCAAGTAGTTTTTGGTATCCAAATTGCTTTGGATCCATAGAAGTTAGTTGCACAAAATTTAGTCCCCTTAGGAATCCATTTTTCAATTTCATCCTTTTTAGTTGAAGTACTTAGTCCTTTTGGGACCCAAATACTTCTAAAAACTTTACCATTCAAAAATCTAGTGGCACTAGATTGTCTATCATAAAAGTTTGATTTTCTAAAACTATTTTTCTTTTCAAGCTCTTTGAAAATCAAATATTTTTCCTCTTGAACTTTATGAAGCAAATTTTGTAAATCAACACATTTTTGCTCAAACTCGTTGAGTTTTGCTTCAAGTTCAATTTTGGTTTTAGAAATCAAATCATTTTGAATTTTCAAATTTGAAACAACTTTTTTATTTTTCAAAATGTGACTTTTAAACTCTAAAACAAAATCATCATAGGCATCTTGTAATTCATCAAAAGAATATGAACATGAAGTAGATGAATTAGAAGTTACCTTTGAATCTTCTTCGATGGCCATAAGGCAAAGGTTGGCTTGTTCATTGTCGGTAGAGTCTTCATCACTCCAAGTAGCCACATATGTCTTCTTCTTATGGCTTGAAGAGATTGCCTTCTCTTTCTTCCTCGATTCATACTTGGATTTTCTTTCTCCTTCTTCATGAACCGAACAAATTTGTTAAAGAGAATGGCCATCTCTTCATCTTCACTATCCTCTTCGCTCAAATAAGCATGTTGGCATGTAGAGGATGGAAGGGCAATGGCATTTACATCGATGCCTTGCCTCTTGATCTTCTTCTCCCCCATCTTCCTTATCTTTTCCTTCTTTTTCTCCTCTTCTTTCCCTTTCTTCATGATTTCGTGTGTGAGCAGAGACTCCATGAGTTCATCGAGCTTCAAGGATTTGAGGTTTTTGGCTTCGATGATAGTCTTCTTCTTCAAGTCCCAAGACTCGGGAAGAGAGTAGATGAGTTTACGGACAAGTTTGTCTTCCGGAATGATTTCTCCATAGTCTTTGAGTCCATTAGTGATGGTGGAGAAACGATTGAACATCTTCGTGATGTCTTCATCCGGTTCCACCTTGAAGTTCTCATACTCGAGGTTGAGGAGTCCGATCTTGGTCTCCTTTACTTCACGTGTTCCCTCGTATGTGACTTCAAGCTTGTCCCATACTTCCTTGGCACTCTCACAAGAAAACATCTTCTCATAGATGTTGAGGCTAAGTGCAAAGCCTTGCAATTTAGTTCCATCTTCTTGCGGTCGTCGACATTCTAATCCGTCTTGCTTCTTTGTGGTACGAACAGGCCATCCTCAATAATGTCCCAAAGCTTGTAGTCTTTGGATTTGACAAAGAACATCATTCTTGTCTTCCAATAAGCATAGTTGGTCTCGTCGAAGAATGGTGACTTGTCGATGGATTACGCCATTAAACCAGTTGTTTGAAATGTTGTTCGAGCTTGCCGGATCACCTCAATAGGATGTTAATCCTCTTCAATTGAGCCAAGCTCTGATACCAATTGTTGAGCTCGTTGGTCACAACCGATGTGCTTGCCAAGTGGTGGAGAAGGTTGATTTTTGGGTGTTTATGTAGAAGCTAAAAGATAAGAATTGAACACAAGGATTTAGAGTGGTTCGACTTTCTAACTCAAAGCCTACATTCACTACTTTATCTTCCTACTAAGGATTTCAACAAATTCACTATTGAATTTTGTCCCCTTTTCTCGGATTATGAGGAAACCGTTACAATGATCAAGCTTTCTACCCAAAGCTTGATCAAGCACTCTCTCACAAGAAAAATTCTAAGCAAACTTGAAATCCCTCTAATAGGTGTATGTTTGCAATTCTAAACACTCACCCAAAACATATACACTTGAGCAAATTTGACAATTAAGCTCACAAGCGTTGTCTATACAAGAAATATGCAAATTTATCTCTAAAGACAAATTTTCATCATAATGTTGTAACAATTGAAGCGTTAGTCTTCCCTTGATGCTTGGATACCCCTTTTATACTCTCAATTGAGTTTGTAGCCGTTGAGGACCGTTGGGATTGAATTAGAGCCGTTAGAGACTTTATTTCTCTCATTAATTGTAGTTCTGGTGTTGTCCGTTTCGGAATAGGCGATCCCGTATCGGAACAACCTTCTTTAGAACTAGCCGTTGAAGCCTGATGCAGCAAGCCGTATCGAAATTCCTCTGGCTGTATCGAAACGGTATTGAGCTGTATCGAAACGGTTACAAACTGTTTCGGTACGAGTGACCGTTGAGCTACATTTAAAAAGTCATTGGGAAATTTTGATCGTTGGAGAGGTTTTGACCGTTGGGCATATCGAAACACCAAAGGTGTGTTTCGAAATGAAACCCTCCGTATCGAAACGAGCAAGCCCTGTTTCGGTACGTGTTTTGGCAGTTTCAAACTGTTTCGAAACAGGTTAGCCTGTATCAAAACGGGTACCTTGAAAACCCTAGTTTATCTACTTAGGAACGTTTCAAACCTTGCCAAAAACATTTAAAACATCCACAAACTTATTTTCAAGTTGTTTAGACTTAAAGGCATTTTTAAAATCTTTTCAATTTAGTCCAAAATTATTTTTTAATTATTATATCAAAATATTAGTTTTACGGGAAGCATAAGTTAGACAGAATTCAATTACTGTATATGGCGAAGTCAAGACTAGTTTAGTGTTTCAAGGCAAAGTTTTCACGGATCAGTGCTTCCTCTGAGGATCTCTTTTGTAATCACTCTCTTGCTGGTTCATTTACCTCTCCAGAGAGATCTCTTTTTGTTTCGATCCCATGGAAAACTTTCCCTTGTGGCTTTTTAAAACTTAATGTGGACGGTGTAGTGGTTAAAATGGTTTAATGGGAGGCTTACTCAGAAATGAGAATGGTAAAATAAATCAATTTCTCTGAAGTTATGGGACCGGGTCCTACCATATTAGCTGAACTTATGGCTGTAAAAGTGGCATTAATTATTGCATTCAAAGCACATGGTATCGTAGCGCGCGAGTGATAATCAAGTCAGATAGTAAAGTTGTAGTAGACTGGATCACTACACCTGAGATCTGCAATCCCATGTTTGCTTCTTTAGTTAGTGAAATTGCATCAGTGATATGCTCCAAAGGTTGGCCCATTCGTAAGATCCCAAGGACTTGTAATATAGATGCAGACATTTTAGCCAAGAAGTGTATTGGCTAAGAGCTTTAGTGGCAGGTCTGTTGTTCTTTTTATTGGAGCTTTTATTGTTCTTATAGTAGTTTTACTATTTAGTTTGAGTGCTGGATCTCCCAAGATGAAACGCCTTGGGTGACATGTTAGTCAACTTCTATTGTAATTTTTTCTTATATATAAAAGTTTAGCATTCTTTTCTTTTATTGTATCGAATTTTTTGATATATATGGTTTTTAACGAGGTTCTCCCTTCTTATAAAAAAATATTAAAAATATATAAATGAGATTATCTATAATTACAATAATTATAATAATTTTGTTTTAATAATTATTACGTGTACAACAAGTTTGTACACATGCTATTTAGTCGATATTTGTTCCTTTCAATCATAGGGTGCGATCATTGTAGGTTCTTGCAATGTAGGCAGTAATATTTAGAACGATTCTAATATTACAAGCAATGAGTGGCATCTAGCAATACATCATTGCTACCTAAGTTACATGAAGTCGTGATTCGACTTTACCTTTTTTTGTGATTAACTTCTTTTATGTATTATATTTTTTTTTGTCCTCATATCTAGATCAGACACAAGTCATGAATTAGTCACACTTTTATTCGAGTATGACCATGCATTTTTTAGTCTCACTCAATCAAGTGGTCTGAGATATTACTCCTATTATGTAGGAGGGACAAATCTTATCTTGATCAACCATATTTCGCTACATAGATTGTGACATATCCAATGTTAGTTTTTATAGTGTAGTCAGTTACGACACACGTTTGACCGTATCAAAATATGTCACTCATATGTTGAAATAATGATGATCTCAAGTCTAAGGATCATACATGTAGTTATTACCATGAGCAATGTCGTGACTGTCACATAATAATTCAAGAAACATGCTCATAGCGGGTCAGTCCAGTATGTCGTTCTCTAACACATTCTTATGTATTGGTTTTGACATCTCCATGTCAATGACAATGCTTTGTCATCAATCAACTACATATTAGTCTTAATATATTATTGTTGTCCATGCCCACAATAATACTCGAGTAAGGACATTCAAGAATAACTATATTAATCTAAGGACTTTATTAAAATTCAGTTTATTTATAAATGCACATAATATGACTGAAATAATAATAATAATAACTTTATATTAATAAACAAGATAAAATAAGTATGTCTTTCACAACCATCTCACAAGTTGTGCAAACTCAAGTTTGTTAATTTTAGAGTTTAAGGTGTTAGTTTAGGGTTTAGATATTTAAGTTGTTAGGTTTAAAATTTAGTATTTAGATTTTAGGGTTTAAGACTTATGTTTAGGGTTTATGTTTTAGGTTTAGGAATTTAGATTTTAAATTCTAAGAAAATAAAAAAATCAGTATATTATATTTTCGAGTAACTCGCGAATTTTTCAAGTCAAATATCAAGTAGCTCGGCTCGTCTCGTTAAGAATTTAAGCCGAGTTCGAGCTCGAGTCGAGCTTTGACCGAGTCGAACTCGAGTAGCTCACGATCTGTCTCGTCGTATTTACAACCCTAACTCTGATCCCACTATATGATATTCCTAGCTCCGCCACTGATATCTAATCATTATTAAATTATCTTTAATTTCAATCATTTTATTTTACTTTAGTCTTTTAATTTCATAATACAACTTCCCTTTATTTATTTTAATAAAATTAATCTAATATCATTTTTATGTGGATTCGAGCCTGATTATCATTACATCGAAACTTAATTTTAAGCATGAAATAATTTTAAAGACTAAGATAACCGTTTAACTGCAGATAACAGTGGTTAGTTATATTAATGCAGAGACATGAGACTTTGTCAAAACCATTTGCTTCTACCCACTGCATTGAAACAACCAATATATATATATAAAGAATAAAGAATAAAGAGCCGTTAGTAAATGGATATTTAACATGCCCATCTTATTATAGTTGATAAGAACAAGTAAAATGGTGAGTCAAGTGACGTCTGATTGGCGCTGGTAGACAAGCAATGAAAAACAGAGGGCAAAATAACAGATAAAGATGAAACAAAATGGGATTATTCTCAAGAAATCTAATATCGATGAAAAGGGGTTAGTTTGCAATGAGCTAGAGCTAAGTGTCAAGGGTCATTATCCACTCTCTTAGCCTGAAATTAGACAGTTAAAAAGTCATTTTAATACTTATATGTCATGAAATTGTTATTTTCTTTATAAAAGATATGTTTGATAAAATATAGAATGTCACTGTATTTATATTTCAAGATTTTTTTTTTCAATGTAAGATCAATGTCTCTCACCCCTTTAGGATGCGAGATAAGCATCCGCTAATTAATTGAGAAAGAATTGTATAACATCAAATTGAATACTAGAACAAACACATTTGATCGGTCGGTCAAATTGTCCATTGTTATTCTCTCATGTTCTCTTAGATTATCAGTTTTATACTTACTAGAAGCACCTTTTTCTTCTCTTGAAATCCCCCCTTCCCAAACTCTCTAAGATTAGATTTAAAATTAAAATTTGTTAAAAAAAACGAATACTAAATTTAAAGAGTCAATTTTTAGCATAAGTATTTACCTGACTAATAAAAACTCAAATCTGCCCTTCTAAAGAATTGTCTTAAACCAAAGTGGAATTGGAACAGGGGCAGTAGTTTCCCCGTTTGGTGAATGATAAACGAACCAGCGTGCTATGTGTGGATTTACGTGAATGCCCTTGTTATTTCTTTTCTTTGGGGAGGGGGGAGGAGTTAAAACTTAAAAAGTATATACCGTGGTGCTGGTATAGCATATTCTAATTTCCAAGCTAATAAAGAGTTCGAACCTAACCAGTAGTGGTCTCAAAAAAAAAAATAATATTCATTTTAAAATATTCAAATTCAAAAAATTTATCTATAAGGTAATGTATGTACTTTATTAAAGAGCTATAAAAAGCATAAACAGATATTACACAATTACATTGTAGTCACGGAAAGGTTATTCAATTTTCTTTTCAAACCAATCAATTAATTGATTAATTTTGGGATGATGTCTTGCTTCGTAAATATAACTTCTGTTTCTTTTAAAATATAATTTTAATACTAAATTTATACTATCCTCTTCATTTATAAATAAAGGATAACTCTATAGTAGATGATATGTACCGCAATGTACTATTAACTGTTTTAATTAGTTTTGAAATCGTAAAGACCAAAAGTGTTATTATTTCATTTTAGAATAAAATCTTAAAAAATAATTTTATATTATTTTTTAAATTTTCTTTTATTTTTCAATTCAAAAAATAATTAAACTTTTATTACTATAATAATTTCTACATTTACTTTAATTTAAGGGTAAAGTTCACAAATGGTCACTAAACTTTGATCAATTATTCATTTTGGTAATCAAAGTTCCAATTGCTTCAACGTTATCATTAAATTTTTAACAGCTACATCACCCTTTTAACAGTTGTTAACGAGTCAATGGTCAAATTGAAACAAAGCTAAAAACTTAATGGTAACATTGAAGCAATTGAAACTTTGGTTACCAAATTGAATAATTGATCAAAGTTTAGTGATCATTTGTGAACTTTACCCTTAAATTAAAGTAAATGTAAAAATTGTTATAGTAATAAAACTTTAATTATTTTTGAATTAAAAAAAAGAAAATTTGAAAAAATAATATAAAAATTATTTTTTAAAATTTTATTCTAAAAGGGGATAATAACACTTTCGGTCCTTAAGATTTTAAAACTAATTAAAACGGTTTATGGTACATTGCGGTACATATAAATAGTAGTACATTGCGGTACATATAAATAGTAATACATTGCGGTAAATGTCATTTACTGTAGAATAATTCATAAATTAAATAGATATTAAGTGTTCAAAAATATTTGATTTTATACTTTTTATGTACTATATTAATATAATTTTAATCTAATTAAATTTAATTAACGATTATACTATTTATTTCTACTTCTTTTTTCTTTTTAGATTCCGTTACTCAAAAGTCTAAATTGCATAATAATAATAACTAGATTTTATATTCTACTACATGCAAAAATAAATAATGAGTATTTAAAGTAATGGGTAATATTTTCATGCAAAATGGCGTTTCATATGATAAATTTAATATAATTTGACTTTGGTAATTTATTAGTAAAAATTCTTTATGAAAAATAAAATAAAAACCTTGAAAGTGTGCAATTGAATCTTTATGAATTAAAAAATCAATTGCGAAAATCATCATTAGGCGATTTAACAAAAATCTATCACCAAATATCATAACAAATTCAGATTGTTTATAATCGTTACTATCCATAGTTGTTATAATTTTCATTCTAACTTGATATTTTATGTTATTTTATCTTATTGTAATTAGGGGTGGATATTCGATCAAATCAAGTTGAGTCAAGTCATGTAAAAAACTTTGAATTAGTCGAGTTTGAGGAGTCATAAATTATAATTATTTGAAAATTTGTGAGTTGAGTCGAATTGTTTGAATTTTTGTTCAAATTTAATCGTAACACATTTATAATATTATGGTACTAATTAGTTTCAGTTTAAACAAATTTCTATAACTATATATGATATACATATATATTTTTTCATATGAGGTATACATATAGTAAACAAAGTTGAGGGACTCGATTCAAACTTAAAATTTGATCCACTAATTACTAAAAAATTTAAATTATTAAAATTTTTATTTTATAACTCAAATTTTGTTTAATTTTTTTTAAAACAAAACAAAATAATTTAATTTTTTCAAATTAAACCGAATTTTTTGTTGTAATTGGGCAAAGAGTAATAATAGAACAAGTGGAAAAAGAAAAAGGTAAATAAGTTGGGTTAGGTTGTATCGCCCACAGGCACAGCTGCAATCTTACGACTCTGGATTCTAATTTCTAAGTGACTCAGTGACTCGGTTGCTATCTATAAAAGGAAAACCATCACTTCCGCACTCCACCTAAAACCAAACACACTCCGCCGCAGCAAACTTCAATTACTGTTGTACCAAATTTAGACTTAAGATAGTATTAAATAACCCCCAAAGCAGAGATGGACTCCGATTACGGCATTCCCAGAGAACTTTCCGATCTCCAGAAACTCCGATCTCTGTATCAGCCACACCTCCCCCCTTGCCTTGAGGTCTCTCCTCTCTTTCTCTTCACTTTCTCTTCTAGCTAGCTTTTGTTAGATCTGGCTTTTTTGTTTCTTTCTAATTTTTGCTTTTGCATGTAGACTAATTAGATTTGACCACTGTGGACTGTTTTTAGCTATATAAGTTTTGTTACTAACCAACGATTCGTTTAATGCTTCAGGGAACTACTGTGAGGGTTGAGTTTGGCGATACCACCACATCTCTAGACCCAACCGATGCTCATACCATTTCCCGTGCTTTTCCGCACACTTTTGGCAAGCCTTTGGCTCACTTCTTTAGGCCCACTGCCAAAGTACCTGATGCTCAGATTATAACTGAGCATCCAGCTATTAGGTCTGCTGCTTCTTCTTGTTGTTGTATTATACTTCATGGTTTTCCCCTCCCTTTTAGGGTCATTTTTTAATGCAATAGTTGCTTTAAATTGCGGTCGCAGTCGGGTTGCCGGCTTGATTTTTCTCTTAAAAAAACTATGATTTTAAATGCTGTTAGCGGTACGGCCGTTACTGGCTGCAATCAAATACTATGACTTATTGCATCCTTTCACCTTTCTGTGGAATTGTTTGCATTAATTCATGGTCGTATGCTGCATGGATGTATTTATGTGTTCAGATATCTTTTTATTTGTCTAATTATCAGATCTTCTTGCATAACAGGGTGGGACTTGTCTTTTGTGGGAGACAATCCCCTGGTGGGCATAATGTCATATGGGGTCTCCACAAAGCTCTCAAAATTCACAACCCCAATAGCACTTTGCTGGGCTTTCTGGGTAACCTGCGCTCTCAGTTTAATTGATACACATACTTATATGTTGCAGATGTTGTGATTTGCTTAGTTTAATTTTTTAAAAAAAATATAGTATTCCGTTGCAATACAACTGTATGTTTTTGCTGGCTATTCTCTACAGTCTATGCAACGGGTGATGATTCTTCTATTCCTCCTGCTAACAGGTGGTACTCAAGGTTTATTTGCACAAAAAACTCTAGAGATCACCGATGATGTTCTTTCGACCTACAAAAATCAAGGTAGGTTCTTTCATGAGGCAATCTTATGTAAAGAAACAGCTTTGATTTCATATGGTTATAATCTAACACACTTCTACATGTTTTTCTTGTTTGCTTGAGAAGGTGGTTATGATCTGTTGGGACGAACTCAAGATCAAATTAGAACAACTGAGCAAGTTCAGGCTGCACTAACTGCCTGCAATGATTTGAAGTTGGATGGCCTTGTAATTATTGGAGGTAAATTATTTGACAAGGTTTACTACATGTTATGATAAGTGCATAGAAATTACTAAGAGTTATTTTTGGCTTGTAGGTGTAACATCAAACACAGATGCTGCTCAACTTGCTGAAACATTTGCTGAAGCCAAATGTCCAACAAAGGTAACTTCCATGACAAGATCTCTATACTGTAACAAGATTTTTGGTTCTTCTATCTCTTATTTCAATTGGTTGTTTTCCTTAATATCTTGAAATGTGTCTCGCCTTTCCAGGTGGTTGGTGTTCCTGTTACACTGAATGGAGACCTTAAGAATCAATTTGTTGAAGCTAATGTTGGTTTTGATACAATATGCAAGGTATCAATCAATCAATCTTACACATTTAGGAATTTACATTGTAGTAGTAGTTAAAAGCAAATTCAGGAGAAAAGACATCAAGCAGATTCAGTAATTATTTACTTGCTGATGGATTTGGTCTCATGGTCAAACAAAAACAATTAAAAAGTTGATTCTGCAGAAAGTAAAGCATACTGGCAGAAAGTAAAGCATAATGTATCATACTTGGCAAACTTTTAAATTTGATGTTCAATTCTCTTTTCATCGTACAGGTCAATTCCCAACTTATCAGTAATGTCTGCACTGATGCTCTCTCTGCCGAGAAGGTAATTTTTTCCATCCTAAGATAGTATCTCCATGGTGAGCGGTCATATCAATCTATTTTGGCGTGAGTGATGCTTATTAAAGTTACGAAAGAAGCCAGTAAGAGTAGTTGATGTGTGTGGTTATAGCTTTCTGTTTTCTTACTCTAGCTTCTTTTCTTTTCTTTTCTTTTTTTAGTATTATTATTTTATCCGTCTTATGGGAAGGAAGGCATCACATGTTGCCCTGGAATGCACCCTCCAATCTCACCCAAATATGGTTTGTTTTTGCTTGCTAATTATATTTTTTAGTTACATCTGCTACAGAAAATTTCTATTTTTCACTTAACATTTGATATGTTTTAACAGGTAATTCTTGGTGAAGAGGTGGCTGCATCAAAACTTACTCTTTTTGACATAACAAAGCAAGTTTGTGATGCAGTTCAAGCTAGGGCTGAGCAAGGTAAGATATTTCAAGTTGCTTTATTTCATCTTAGAAAGAGCTCAGTTGTCATTGTTGTTTCCTGACCTTGTGTGTTCGAACCAGACAAGAACCATGGGGTCATCCTTCTGCCTGAAGGGCTTATTGAGAGCATTCCTGAAGTGTATGCACTATTGAAGGTAACTAATGTTAAACAGTGACTAGTTTCTAATTCCCTTCACAACCCTGCTCCCTAGGAAATAGGTTTTTCATTTGAAGCTTCAACATGACATTAACCTGTGTGTTGATGATATTTACTTCAGGAAATTCACAGTTTGCTCAGGCAAAATGTTTCTGCTGATACTATTTCTTCCCAACTGTCACCTTGGGCATTTGCTTTGTTTGAATTTTTGCCACCTTTTATAAGGAAACAGGTGCTGGTTCTATTTCCTATAATTCTTAATGATTAAAGATATGTGCACATGGTGGACAAATTAATGAGCTTAATGAGTGTCATGTTCAATGTCTCAGCTTCTCCTCCGTCCTGAATCAGATGATTCTGCACAGTTGTCACAGGTAACTAGCTTGAGATATAATTACTTCCTTTTTAGGTGAATACTCCATCAAATCTTCTAATTGCTGATATCTTTTCTGCCTTCTCTTCCAGATTGAGACAGAGAAACTACTGGCGCATCTTGTAGAGAATGAAATAAATAAGCGCCTGGTAGGGCAATATTCCCCTTTAATTATCTGCTTTTCTCTCAACATTTACTGGGATGTTGTAGTAGTATCCCTTTAAATCATGTCTAGTTTAACTGTTAACCTTAGTGGGTTTCTGACTATGATTCTTTACTCACTCTTTTCTCTGTTGTGTGCAGAAAGCCGGTACTTACAAGGGTAAAAAATTTAATGCCATCTGCCATTTCTTTGGCTACCAGGCCCGTGGATCCTTACCATCAAAGTTTGACTGTGACTACGCCTACGTAAGTTATCATTAAAGTGTGGTTATGTCTCCTTAGCCTTGTTTTAATATTCTACCTTTGTTAATAATGATGCATTTTTACAGGTTCTTGGACATGTCTGTTATCATATACTTGCAGCTGGTTTAAATGGTTACATGGCAACTATAACTAACCTAAAGAATCCAGTAAACAAGTGGCGATGTGGCGCTGCACCTATTACAGTTGAGTTTTTATTTTGTTTAGTATAATGAATGATATTGGTTGACCATTTTATTTCACTTGCTGGGAGAACCCTTCCTCTGATATACTCTTTTTTAATGCTTTCTTATATGCTCCCTGCCATTTTCTTTCATTGCATATTTTCTGTACAAGGCTTGACTTTGTTTGCATTTGCTAAATCATCTTAGGCAATGATGACTGTGAAGCGGTGGTCCCCAAATCCCAATTTTCTGGCAATTGGAAAACCTGCTATTCATCCAGCTACTGTGGATTTGAAAGGCAAAGCATACGAGTAAGTGTTGTACCTTGTAAGTGAAGGCATAGATTTATAAGCACTCTGTTCTAATTTGTGTAAGCCTGTAATTGCAGGCTGCTGAGACAAAATGCAACAAGGTTTTTGCTGGATGATATCTACAGAAATCCAGGACCCCTTCAGTTTGATGGTCCAGGTGCTGATGCTAAGGCGGTAACACTATGTGTTGAAGACCAGGATTACATGGGCCGTATGAAGAAACTACATGAATATCTTGACAAGGTACATGTGCATGGATTTTGCTTTCCATTCAACTGGAATTGCTTTTGTAGCAAACTTTCTAATACAGTGGCACTGTATATTTCAGGTCCGTACCATTGTGAAGCCAGGGTGTTCCCAGGAAGTTCTGAAAGCGGCTTTAAGTGTAATGGCATCTGTGACAGAGGTACTCTCGGTGATGTCTTCATCTTCAACCGGTGCACAAACCCTGTGATGGAACAACCTGGGAACCAAACCAGTTATTGTACTTGCGCTCAACTTTAGGGCTGAACATTTCTTCCTTTTGCGAGATTTCTGGTTTTCGGGATGATGTTTTATTGCCTTTTTTATTTTTGAATAGAGAGAATAATATATTAGTAATTCTGGTGAAAGAAGTTTTGCACTTTCCGGCCTGAATCCAAAGAATCAACCATCTGGCCAAGATTAACAATGAAACAATGCAGTACTAGTCTAGTACTACAATACAAAGAGGGAAGAAGGTACTAACCAAGTTTGTTAAATTCTTCACTTCACAGGTCATAAAGGTAATAACCAAGTTTGTTAAATTCTTCACTACACAGGTCATCAATCTGTTTTTGCTACAAAACCTTTACTTGTAATAGGACCTGAATCCAACTAGATTCGAATGAAATGGGTTTCACTACTTTCATTTCAATAATTTAGTGAACACTTTGATCTTGAATGTGTGTAAACATTCCGATCCCAGCATTACAAATCACAACCTCATTCCAGTTGGAGCTCAGCCTACTTTAGCACTTACTATCATATTCCATCAATGAACTCAAGAAGATCGTCAACTTCTTGTCTGAGTGCTGCAAAGCCACCCGGTTCTCAATATCACGGGCGTCCACCAGTGTAGAGTGCTTCGCCATCACCTTTTCTTGTAATTCTCTCTCCTTACCCACCTACACAGATAAAAATATACATCAGCCCGTGGTGACATCCGGTGCAAACAGAATCTTCCTGTCAAATTACAATAAGAACACTGCCGCATATCAAAGGTTACCAAAACAAGATGTTGCACCAAATGACAATTCGAAAACATTAAACGGAAAAAAAATTCCATAACAAATTGATCTAGAAAAGTTGAGCAAAACACCAAATAGGGGTAATACTTGAGCAGCTGATGGAGAAGATTGCAAGGTGGTCAACAAGGGTTTCAATTCTCTGGACAGCTCTTTTAGCAAACCATCAGCAGCTTTACAAGCTTGAATGTCCCCGGTCCTATAAAGATCACGTAGTGATGCTTCCAGCTTATCATGTGTTGCCAAACATCTACTTATGATATTCTGAACCTGAAATTACAGATAGCAAAATCTTAAACCAATTCACTTGTACATGGTGATCCGGGATGAGCAAAGTAAATGGCATAATAACATCATACTAACCTCTTCCCACTGTTGTTTAGCCAAATAAGAAGCAGAAGACTTGGAGATTGATATGTCTGCACGCATGTAAACAATGCAAGCAACAAAGAAGAAGAAAAATCCTGAAATTAACATTAGTGGCTCCCTAAGCATTGATAGTTTGCTGAACCTATAATAGACCTGAAAGATAAAACAAACAATAAACTATTAAATATAGGGCTACAAAAACCTAATGTCCAACATTCTGTGTTTGGATGTGCCATATTGGAGTGGGGGATACTAGAAGTGTAGACAGAATAGAAAACATAAAGCTTTTTTCTGTTATTTCACTTTGAAAAAGATACAACATAAGACTCTTTTTGTAGAGTCTTTTTTAGGAGTTAAACTAGGATAAGGGCTCCTAGTACTACAAAACTTCTTACTCTTACAAGACTTAGGACTCTTTAAGAGTTTTAATCCTAATCTCTTTACATAATATAATAAGTATAGTTAACTACCAACTCTTAGGAATTTAATCCTAAATTATTTACAATCGACAATATCCTACACTCTCCCTCAAGCTGGTGAGTATACATTGTATAGTCCCAGCTTGAATAGAAAATCATCAAAAACTGTTTTGGATAAGGCTTTTGTGAGAACATCTGCTAGTTGACCTTCTGTAGGAATATATGACAAAATAGCTACCGCATTGGTAATTTTTTTTTTCTGAAATAAAATGTTTGTCTATCTCAACATGTTTTGTTCTATCATGTTGGACTGGATTCTTTGCAATCTGAATTGCTGATTGATTATCGCACAAGACCCCAAACTTGTCTTCTTGGTCAGTATGTAATTCTTTAAGCAACTTGAGTAGCCAAATTCCTTCACACATTCCTAGTGCTAAAGCTCAAAATTCTGCTTCAGCACTGCTTCTGGATACCACAAATTGCTTCTTGCTTCTCCAAGTCACAAGATTGCCCCAAACAAATGTGCAGTACCCACTTGTCGGTCTCTTCTTCGTTAGTTCTCCTGCCCAACTTGAGTCTGTAAAGATTTTCACACTTCTATCCTTTGTCTTTTTGAAGAGCAAGCCGTGTCCAGGGGTTTTCTTCAAGTACCTGAGAATTCTGTTAGCTGCTGCCATGTGTTCTTCATTAGGTTTTGTCATATGCTGACTAATCACATTTACTGGAAAAACAATGTCTGGCCTAGATAGATAAATTAATTTTCCCACCATTCTTTGGAACCTTTCTTTGTCAACTGGAGTACTTGTTTCTTTAGTGAACTTCAGGCCAACTTCCAATGGTGTATCCGCTGGTTTACACCCGAGCATCCCCGCTTCAGAGAGCAAATCAAGGACATATTTCCTTTGATTAATCACCAGTCCTTTACTTGACCTAGCAACCTCCATACCAAGAAAGTATCGAAGCTACCCCAAATCCTTTATTTCAAATTCTCTATGTAGAAGATTTTTTAAACATCTGATTTCCTCCTCATCATCTCCTGTTAAAGTTATACCATCTACATAAACAATTAAGATAACTCTTTTGTTTTTAGAGGTTACCTTAATGAAGAGAGTATGATCCGCCAAAGATTGCTTGTATCCATCTATCAAAATAGCTTTGGTGAATCTATCAAACCAAGCTCGAGGGGACTGTTTCAGACCATACAGTGACATGTTGAGCTTGCAAACTTTCTGATCTCCTTTGATTGGTCTCAAACCAGATGGAATCTTCATATAAACCTCTTCTTCTAACTTTCCATTAAGGAATGCATTCTTCACATCAAGTTGATGCAGCTTCCAATCAGAATTGACAGCTAGACTGAGTAATACCCGAACAATGTTGAGTTTTGCTACTTGAGCAAAAGTTTCTGTGTAGTCGATCCCATAAGTTTGTGTATAGCCTTTAGCCACAAGCCTTGCTTTATATCTGTGGACACTACCATCAAAGTTATATTTTACAACAAAAACCCACTTACAACCAACATGTTTTATACCTTAGAGAAGATCTGTTACTGTCCAGGTTTCATTTTTCTCAAGGGCACTGATTTCTTCTTCAACAACTCTTCTCCACTTAGGATGCTTTAGTGTCTCATCAACAGTTGAAGAGATATGTTCTTCATTTAGACTTGTTGTAAAGGCTTTGAAAGATGGCCTCAAAGAATTGTAACCAGCAAACTTCTGAATGAGATGTTTAGTACACTTTCTAACCCCCTTTTTAATTGCAATAAGAAAATCATCAAGGTTAGGAATAGTGGACTCTTTGATTGTATTACCTTCATCCTCCATGTCGACAAATGGACTCAATTCTAACTCATGGCGAGTGTCGGATTGCAAAATAGCCTCTGGTATAGTTTTCTTTTTTCTTACATAGGTTAAAATTTGTTTAGGAGGAGGTGTAGGTGTTTTTGAAGAGTTTTGAGGAGTTTTGGAAGGGGTGGATGCGTCTTGAATAGGTGTAGGTGTTGATGTAGGTTCGAATAATGGTGAATTAGTGGGTTCAGGATCTGATAGTATATATATATTTGGAGAGATTACCTGGGGTTGAGGGGGATACTGAAAAAAAAGAAGATTGAAAAGGTGAAGGCTGAAAATCATCCCACGTCTCCCCCTGAATTGCAGCCTGAGGAAAGTAAGGGTCCTGCTCAAAGAATGTAAGATCCATAGTAACAAAAAATCAGTCAGAAGGAGGATGATAGCATTTATAGCCCTTCTTGAGTGAAGAATAAACAATTAGTACACACTTCAAAGACCTAGGATCTAACTTGGACTTATTAGGGGCTGAATTATGAATGAAGACAGTACAACCAAATATTTTAAGAGGTAAAACAGTCGAAATAGGCTTAAAACGTGGATAACTCTCCAAGAAAACAAATTAAGGTGTTTGAAAGTTCAAGACCTTACTGGGCATGCAGTTGATTAAATATGTGGCAGTTAACAAGGCCTCGCCCCACAAGTACTTAGGGACATTACTAGTAAACAAGAGAGAGCGAGTAACTTCAAGTAGGTGTCTGTTTTTTCTTTCGGAAATTTCATTATGTTGTGGAGTGTCTACACAAGAACTAAGTTGGATTATTCCTTGCTTTTGAAAGAAAGCACTCAAGGATTTAGCAAAAAATTCACTCCCATTATCAGATTTAAACAGTTGAATTTTAGTGTGGAATTGAGTAAGAACCATGTTATAAAACCTTTCAAAGATTCTCTCAGTTTCATATTTGTCTTTCATTAAATAAGTCCAAGTAATCCTACTATGATCATCAATAAAGGTAATGAACCACTTACTACCATTAGCATTCTTCACCCGAGAAGGACCCCAAATATCACTGTGGATCAAAGAAAAAGGGTGACATGGTTTATAAGTAGATGGAAGATAAGATGCTTTAGTTTGTTTAGCAAGCGAAAAAATACGGCATTTAAATTAACTGGGCTTTTTACTGATAAACAAAGAAGGATTGCGTTTTGACATATATTGAAAACTAGGATGCCTAACCTAAAATGCCATAATAAAACATCATCTAATTGTCCTAAAGCAGTAAAAGAGTAAGAAGAGGAATTTGTAGAAGATGGTGAAGAGAGAAGGAGGACATAGAGGCCATTGTGCAAGCTAGCATTGCCAATTGTCTTCTTCGAGTCCATTGCCTGTAAAACACAACCAGAGTTATCAAAACTTGTAGAACACTTCAAGGCTGTCGAAAGTTTACTAACAGAGATAAGATTGGAGGCTAGATTTGGAACAAATAAAACATCTTCTAGCACGATATCTCTATTGATATGAATGGAACCAAAGCCCTTAATTTGAGAAAGAGAACCATCAGCAGTTCGAATTGATCTACCAGAAGAGGATGCGGAAAAATTGAGGAACAAGTATTTGTTACCAGTCATGTGATTAGAGGCCCCAGAGTCGATTATCCAAGGTTGATTAAGGTGTGTAGATAAGAGGGCTGTAGAAAAGGGATTACCTTCAGGTTCTTTTACGGCCAGAGTTGCTGCACTAGGACTCACCATCTTTCCAAACAGTTTCTGAAGGTTTGCAATCTATTCTGGAGTAAAACTAGTGAAACTGGAGGTAGCAGAAACAAATCCTGGTGGAGAGGTGATATCGGTGGTTGAAGAAGAAGAAGCAGCCATCAAGAGAAAAGATTTTGGGAGTTAGGAATCGACTAGGGTTGAGGAATCGAAACCCAAGTTGATACCATGTAGAAAAAATAGAAAACATAAAGCTTTTTCTGTTATTTCACGTTGAAAAAGATACAACATAAGACTCCTTTTTATAGAGTCTTTTTTAGGAGTTAAACTAGGATAAGGACTCCTAGTACTACAAAACTTCTTACTCTTACAAGACTTAGGACTATTTAGGTGTTTTAATCCTAATCTATTTACATAATATAATAAGTGTAGTTAACTACTAACTCTTAGGAATTTAATCCTAAATTATTTACAATCGACAATATCTTACAAGAAGCAGTGTGCATGACATTCAAACTGAAAATTGACAAAGAAAGAATACCTGAAAATACTGATTGTGCTCAGGCACAACATTAATCTTTTTAACCACAACTACTGGTCTACCATCAATATCCAAGTGGGAGATCTTGGTTTGCATACAACCATAAACGCGTTATATATAAAAGATTAAAGATCACAACCTTTAAACTCAAAGTTCAACACAAATACGACCCTTTGTCATACAACAAATGATCAAATAAAAACAGAAACCTTAAGCTAGCTAATACCTCTAGCCACAGCTCCACAGGAAATGGCGCAGCTACAGATATGTCACTAGAACCCTCAGGCAAAACAACTTGTAATCAAAGTACAAGATCAAGGTAAGAGAACAACTTTCTTATTATTCACAACTGCAATTATATCACAAAAGCATGTATCTTAGTCCTAAGTTCATAAGAATACAACAACATTGGTGCCAATTTTAGTACTCGTTGTCATGTCATATTCATAATAAGTAAAAGTGATGTTATTATATTCTACTTGAGTAAGAGTTTAAAAAAGTACTTAAATACAAGTTTTAGGCAAAGTTGGGAAGGAAGTGATAAAAACCTTCACAATGAGAGTATCAATAACCATCTCGACCATTGGGCTATTATAAGTGATGTTAAGAAAGTGCTTCCCCTCTGACTCATATAAAAAGTCCTGAAGCGACAAGCCATATCCAATGGTAAAAGCAGTTCTTCAGCCACCGAACATTGGGTACCTTTGTTCAATCAACAGTTCCGTCTGCAAAGACAAATGGTAAATCAATAAGAATAAAATACCAAATGATCGATACTCTTTAAATCCTACTAAGCAGTATAACCTTTTTAGAGTCACCCCGCAGATGAGATGTTGATATATTGCCAATTTCATCCCTGTAATAAACAGAATGTGCCCTTGGTGGCAAATTTACAACAAGATACCTAAAGGCTGATGCACCTCGAACATTGGGCCTGGCCTGAAAATCAAGCCTGTAGTATCAAGGTAATAATTTAGAAACAAACTTCCAACCTGGTGTGGTGCTCACTATAACCCACAGAAAGGACAAAGTACGATTTAACCTGAAAAATTCACCCTTGCTTTGAGCACCACCATGGATAAGCTTGTAATGCTCAGTGACCTGTACATTACCCCAATGGGAAATTTCTATCTCTCTCACTAATTCTTGAGCAATAGCAGATGGTTGATTGCTTTCAAAATGAACTACTATGGGCGAGTAGGAGAAGGCATAGAGATTCTCATAAGGACCATATTTGATTTCTGAACCATGAATCTTTGTATTTTCTAGTTTTGTATAGGATTCAAATATAGAATCAGGCAATTTAACAATTAGAGACTGAGCCTTAACAACATAAGGAGATAGATAGTGTGCACTATCCTGGTATACAACAAGCTGAATATCAGCCTGAGTGATTTGCTCAGGAATGTGTCACAAGGCATGCGTAAATACAACCAAAACATCAAAAGTAAAGCTATCACCCTCAGCTAATCCCTTAGGCAAGGGTACCAAATAAAATGTTAAAGCAGAAGGCATGCCTTTGGGGTTGGCAACCTCAACAAGGTTTTTGACTTTCTCCTTTCCCTTGGTGCGGGGTAGCCATCAAATATGCCATGTTTTTGGCTTGCTGCTCAGGAAAAGCCAGCAAAACCTCAGACACAATCTCAGGACCTGCATTCTCAACCTACAAGACAATATAAAAGTAGATGTGAGAATACACACGAAAAGAGATAATAAAGTTGAAAGCATTAGCAACTTGAGAGTGAAAAGAAAAAGTTAAGCGTTACGGAAGCACCTTTAAAGTTGAAGAAACCCGAACAATGTGTGATGTCAAATATATTTGCAACACAAATAAGAACGCCTTTAACATAAATATTTACAGCTTGCAACAATCAAAGATATACAACTATAGATTAGTAGCAGTTCAGATCAAAGGTGGATAAAATCTTCAGAAGCAGTGAACCAATCATAGAAACGAACTCGCATGGAATACTAGTAGTGATATTAAAACCTAGAAAGCTTGGGAAAATAGAGGGGGGAATGTTGATTATCGAGAAATGGCTTAGGGTTTTGTTTTCTTGATTTGGGAATTTCGGTAAAGAGAAGACGATAGGTTCGATAAAGGAAATGAATATTCACACGTGAGTAAAACTAAATAGAAGCAATCAATTTTATTAAAGGGTAAATTGTATCATTGGTACAAACAAATTGTTTATTTATATACAAGCCACAAAACCAATTAACTAACTCAAAACAACCATCAAGAAAATACAACTCAGCTAAACAATCCTCCAGCTCAGCAACCTTTATTATCTTGATAGCCCCCCCTCAAGTTGGAGCATACAAGTTTTGGAGGCCCAACTTGACAATTGAACCCTGAAAAGAACCAGTTGACAAAGCTTTAGTAAAACAATCAGCAAGCTGATTTTGTGATGAAACATGTAAAAGCTTAATAACTCCATGTTGAATCTTTTCTCTGATTAAATGGCAGTCGATTTCAATATGTTTTGTGCGTTCATGATGCACATGATCCTCAGCAATCTTTATGGCAGATAAATTGTCACAGTAGAGATTAGCCGAAGGAAGAGTAATTTGTAGGTCAGAAAGAAGATAGAAGAACCATTGGATTTCACAAGTGACATCAGCAATAGCTCTGTATTCTGCTTCACTAGAAGAACGAGATACAATTTGTTGTTTCATGGATTTTCAAGAAACTAAAGACTTTCCTAAGAAAACACAGAACCCAGTAGTTGACCGACGAGAATCTGGGCAAGAGGCCCAATCAGAATCAGAAAAAGCATGAATTTTTAAAGGATTATTAGCAGGGAAAAACAAACCTTGTCCTGGTGTGCCTTTCAAATACCTAAGAACTCTATGTGCAACAGTTAAATGCACATTAGTAGGGGCAGACAGAAACTGGGATAGCTGTTGAACATCAAAAGAAATATCTGGCCTAGTGTTGGTAAGATACAAAAGTTTACAAATGAGCTGTCTATAAGAAGTTATATCTTGTAAAGCATCACCATCAGACTTAGACAAATGATTTGTAGCAGCAATAGGAGTAGAGACAAGTTTGCATCCAATAAAGTCAGTGTCCTTTAAAAGCTCTAGGGTATATTTCCTTTGACACAAGTTTATACCCTTAGTTGACCTAGCAATTTCAAATCCTAGAAAATACTTTAATTTTCCTAAACCCTTGATTTTAAAAGCATTATGAAGGAAACTTTTAATGCAAGAAATTTGTTGGGATGAAGGACTAGCTACAATAATGTCATCTATATAGACAACTAAGGCAATAAACTGAGAACCCTCACCCTTTATGAATAGACTAGAATCAGAAACAAATTTTTTAAAACCTTGATTTCCTAAAGCTAGAGTTAATCTTTCATTCCACTGCCTACTTGCTTGTTTTAATCCGTATAGACTCTTGTTTAATTTGCAAACAAGACCAGGGTTATCTTTGGAAAAACCAGGAGGTAATTCCATATATACATCTTCTTGTAAGAAACCATGCAAAAAGGCATTATTGATGTCTAATTGCTGTAGATCCCAGTTCTGGGCTGCAGCAACAGCCATCAAGGTTCTTATAGTGGTAATTTTGGCCACTAGACTAAAAGTATGAATGAAGTCAACCCCAGGCTGTTGTGTATACCCCTTAGCAACTAACCTAGCTTTATACCTATCAAGAGTACCATCTGATTTTAATTTAGTCTTAAAAACCCACTTACACCCTATATTGGTCTTTCCAGGGGGTAAAGGAACTAAATCCCATGTTTTATTATTCTCTAAAGCATTGATTTCTTCTTGCATTGCAGTTTTCCAACAATCATGCATAAGGGCCAGTTTATAAGTTTTAAGCTCACTTAAAAGATCAACATTATTAATAAAGGATTTATAATTAGTAGAAATATTAGCATAAGACAGAACCTGATCAACAGTATGTGGAGTAGTCCTAGTCTTAGGCATAGTTACTTGAAAATCCTTAAACTTCTGTGGAATTTTAACATATCTAGCAGGTCTAGAAATCCTAGAAGAATGCTGATCATGAGGTCTAGAAGAAACACTATCAGTCTTATCAAAATTTTCAAAAGGTAAAGAATTATCAATACTATTAATAGCAACAACACCATCATCAATATCAGCAGTACAATTATCAGATTTATCAATAGCAACAACAGTATTGTCAGATTTATCAAAATTACTAGAATTGAAATCAGAATTGAGAGAAACAACTTCAATGCAAGTTTTATTAGTGTCAGCACAAAAAACATCCTCTAATTCAAAATTATCACAGTTAGGTAAAACAAAACTGCCAAGCTTACTAATATCATGTTGCTTAAAAGGAAAAATATTTTCATAAAAGATTACATCCCTAGAAACAAATACAATTTTAGTTTCTAAGTTATATAATCTATATCCTTTCACATTTCTAGGAAAGCCTAAGAAAACACATTAAGTGGCCCTAGAATGTATTTTTGTTTCAGCCTTTGGTAAAAGAGAAGCATAGGCAAGACAACCAATAACCTTAAGATGATCATATCTAGGTTTAGACTGAAAAAGAACTTCAAAAGGAGTTCTATTATCAAGAACATGTGTAGGAGTAATGTTAATTAATAGAGCAACATGCAGAATGCGGTCTATCCAAAAAGGTAAAGGAAGATTAGGAAGGATTCTTAAAGCCCTGGCAACATTTAAAAGATGTTGATGCTTCCTCTCAACAATGCTATTTTGTTGAGGAGTATGTGGGCATGAAGTTTGATGGACTATCCCTTTTGTTTTAAAAAACTCAACCATATCAAATTCTTTACCATTATCAGACCTTATACATTTTATTTTAATAGAAAATTGAGTTTCTATCAAAGTACAAAATTCAGTTATTATTCCTCTTGACTTAGATTTAAATTTCATAGGATAAACCCACATGAACCTACTTTTGTCATCTACAATAGTAAGGAAATAACAATGGCCATATATACTAGGAACAAGAAAAGGACCCCAAATGTCCATATGAACCAAATTAAAAACACTAACAGACTTGGAAACACTAACAGGGAAAGGCGACCTCTTGTGTTTAGCTAAAATACAAGTATCACGGTGTTTCAAACAACTAGATGGGATAATTGAATTTAGGTTTGCAAAAATTTTCATCCTATGACTAGAAGGATGGCCTAGTCTAGCATGCCAAACATCAAAAGAAACAGAAGAATTAATGAGATTACCAGCAATAGCATGTTTGTCACTTTGAATTTCAAGCTGTTAGAGCCCATTAAGCCTTCTAGCTAAACCAACCATCTTCCATTGTGTTACATCCTGTATGCAACAGAAACCATGTGAAAAAAATAAAAAATAAATTGGAATCATTTGTTAATTGTGAAATGGAAACCATATTAAAGCCAAAGAAAGGAATATGGAAAACATTATTAAGAACCAAATCATCAGATAACCTTACAGTTCCAATATGCAACACTTTTACTAACTGACCATTAGGCAATTTAACAAACTTATCAGTAACAACAGAATATTTAACAAAGTATTCTAAAGAATTAGCAATGTGATCAGTGGCCCCTAAATCAAGAATCCAAGACCTTTCATTTAAAACATTACTATTATGAAAATTTCCGGTTTTAGAATATTCACAACAAATTACACTAATATCTAAATGATTATTAAAACCTAAAAAATTATCATCAGAATTAATAAAGGATGAATGCAAACCTTGTGCCTCAGCAAAATCATGACTGGAACATAAAGCATTGACTTGGGAAGGTGAAGCAGAATTCTGATGTGGCTTGTCTCGTTCACTTATTAAAGACAATAAACTAGCATATTGTTCTTTGGTGAAAGAAACAAGACCTTCTTCACTTGTATTAACAGAAGCATTTTGCACATAATTTTCAGAAGCAGATTGCACATTATTCCCAGTTTGATTAGCTCTACTAACTGACCCTTTTGACCTAAACCCAGGAGGATACCCATGTTTTATGAAGTATTTTTCCACAGAGTGCCCATACATATAACAAAAAACACAGAGAGATCTACAATTAAAAGAATTTCCAAAATTGTCAGAGAACTTTTTAACAGGATTTCTAGTGCTAGACTCATCCCTTCTGAAATTACCCCTATCAACCAACAAGATGTTGGAATCAGTACTAACAACAGGACTAATAGTTCGTTCATGCTGAACAAGAATTGAAAAAATTTCATTTATACTAGGGAATGGTTTCATCATTAAAATTTGGGATTTGGGAACAGAGAAGGTGTCATTTAATCCCCTAAGAAACTTAAGAGCAAAATCTTGCTTACGGAATTCAACAGCTTTGCAATCACAACTAGACAAAGACCTAAGATTGCAAAGTTCGTCCCAAAGAACCTTTAACTGAGTATGGAACGTGGTTACCGAAAGATTACCTTGACGCAGGGAATAGAACTCTTGTTGTAAGTCAGAAACCCGAATCAAATCCCCTTGCTTGAACCGGTCATGGAGATCTGCCCAAAGCTCATACGCAGTATCCACCCAAATTACACCTTGGGCAATCTCTGGAGTTATCGCTCGTAGAAGCTAAGACAGGACCAAATTATTACACTTCTCCCATGCTTGAAAGCGAGAACTCTCCTTACGCACTTGCTTGATCGACCCATCCACAAATCGAAACTTATTTTTGGAAATAAGAGCCATCTTCATCGATCTTGCCCAGCTATGGTAATTCGAACCGTTCAGCAAGGCAGAGGTGAGGACGAGACCAGGGTTTTCGTTCGGATGAATATAATATTCATCCGAGGGATCATCGTTTTTGAAGGTTTGAGAGTGGACTCGATCGGAAGAATCGTCATCTGATACCATGTTGATTATCGAGAAATGTCTTAGGGTTTTGTTTTCTTGATTTGGGAGTTTCGACAAAGAGAAGACGATAGGTTCGATAAAGGAAATGAATATTCACACGTGAGTAAAACTGAATAAAAGCAATCAATTTTATTAAAGGGTAAATTGTATCACTGGTACAAACAAATTGTTTATTTATATACAAACCACAAAACTAACTAACTAACTAACTCAAAACAGCCATCAAGAAAATACAAATCAGCTAAACAATCTTCCAGCTCATCAACCTTTATTATCTTGATAGGGAAAAAGTAAAAACTTACGTGTTGATCTACTTTGGAAAGGACCAGATTGGAAAGTGCTGGAGATGCCAAAATGGCGATAGTAAACATAAGGAAGTAAAATCTGAAACTCTCCATTGCCAGATAAATTTCCACTGCGATTTACGCGAGATTCACTCTCGTCTTGAGTTAGGAGATCGGAACTGTTATAAGATAGTTGTGGATTGGGTCAGGTACCATCGATAGAAGTTTCAAATTAGGCACTCAGTGAGTCACTGAGTTGAGGTTGAATCATGAATACAGGCCATTGCATGGCTTAGCTGGGCTAACCCAAAAACTACATAATTTCTTTGAGGGAGTATTTGATTCACGAAAAAGATTACTATTGTCGTTTTGGCATCTCCATTTTAGGACCAAATTGATTGAAATAGAAAAATAAATTTATTAAATAAAATAAATAATTAAATTCTTTTAATAAGGTGATGACATATGTCGACGCCTAATTGAGTGATTAATTTATTTAATTAAATAAAATTAAGATTAAATTAATATAATAGGTAACTAACATGGACCAAATGTGTAATTATACAAATTTTTATTAACTGCCATGTCACCCTCCGTTAGATTTTAACGTCAGTTGGTTTCATTAGGACCAATTAAATAGTTTGGTGGCCAGATTTTCAATTTTTTTAGTTGGGTGGTCAAAATAAGACGGACTCAATAGTTGAGTGGTCACCTAGGTAGTTTACCTTAATTTATTTTGAAGTATATTCTCACATTTAGTTTAGTATGATTCTCCTTGGTGGTAATAGTTTGGGTTGTGTAAAATATTCGATAAAATGAAATTGAACTTGAAATTTGAAAAAAATTATCCAAAAAATTTGATTATTTCAATGAAAAAAAAATGGTTTTGGTACAAAATTTTTAAACAAAATATTTCTTTTCGGTTATAGATTATAATTTTGGACAAAAGTGGGTAACCAATCTAACCGGTTGTCTACAATGTTTATAAATTGTATGTATTAGAATACCCTATAACCAAGTGGTTATAATGTCTCTTTCACTCTGAACATTTTTTTTCTAAGATCGACTACTAGGGACTAGCAAGTGTGAACTATAGATTTTTTTTTACCGTTAAGTTGCTTTTAAATTATGCCGCAATTGAATTATTATTAAAATATTATATTATCAAATTTAATATTTTAGTAAGCGAAGTAAAAATTCATTATCTAAACCGAATAGGATATTTTGATTAACCGTTTAATCTGTTATATGAATTGATTGATACGATCTAAGATTAAAAAAATTTGAATTTATCGAAATAATTTGTAAACGTTTAACTGAATCCGATTTTATACACCTCTAATATTAGCTCCTTTTAGTAGTATATTTTTCTCCCAACAATGTATGAATATCATTCCCACCCTATTCTTAGGGATCACATAATTCTTATCACTTTGGACTAAAATATCTCTGAAATAATGTATTTTATTCATGTAATTACCCAAAAACATTTTTTTTGTTTTGTATAATATTTATAATTTTTTATTAGTATTTAATAGAGAAATATTACAATAAATTATAAATAGTTTATACTTTGTGTATGCATATATATTCAAACATATAAATGTACCATAATATTATAGATATATATTAAATTATTTATATAAGAACTTTATAAAAAAAATAGATAAATTTTTTGAATAAAAAAATAGATAAATTGAAATAATAGGAAAAAAAGTGTCTTCTATGAATTTTGATGCAAATATTCACTTTAAGTTTTGACTTGTTAAAAAATATATTATAAAGACAATTTAGTAAAATATGCATTTTGATAATTTTATATTCTTCAACCACACATTGTAATTTTACATTCATGTCAAACAAAAATATAACATTCTAGTAATGTGTCAAGTGATGTTACATTCCAAGAATCATATTCTAAAATCCAAAGGTCATGTTATATTATGTGAACCAAGCACCCCTTTAAGGTAAGTTTGAAATACATATGAAAAGTGTGAAAAAAAATTATATTGAAAATACTTTTAGATTGTTTAGTTTAAAATTAAATTGTTTGACATTGTTGTCAAAAATTATTTTTAAATAGATAAAATTTTAAAAATAAAAATGGTAAATTATAAATTTCGTCACTCAAGTTTACTCTCATTCCTATTTTGGTCATTAACTTCAAAAAAAAATTAATTAATCACTCAACTTTAGACATTGATTTTTTTAGTCACCTTACCGTTATATTAGTAACTCAGTGATGATATGACTTCATGTATATATATTTAAGCCACGTAAGTTTTCAAGGTAAAATTTAAAGAGAAAAAATAAAATCTTTTTTTTTTGAATTTTAAATCCCTAATCCTAACCTCCTCCACAACTCTATTTTTGCATCTAATTTGAGGTCTGATGGTCAAGTTTTGAACGATAATTTTTACAATGAAAGTTTTAAAGGTTGATGAAGAGGGAGAACAGAAAAAGAAAGAGGATATAATTTTAAACCGCAAGAAATCGTCAGTACCTTTCTGTACATCTCTAACAATGATAACACAATATAAAAGAAAATAAAGCTTAAAATGAAAATGAGGAGGTTGAAGAAGATGTCAGATCTCCTGAAGTGGTAGAAATTGTAAATAAAAATTGGAAACATATAAAAAAATTAGTAGAAAAACTTCAAACTCTGTCAAAAAAAGTTACCAAATGGAGAAAAGTTCAAAGAAGTTATTTTAGGCAACACAGAAAAACCTTAGAGAGATAATAATTAAAGAAAGGGTAAATTATATAAATGACCACTATACTATGGTTTTAGATTCAATTTGACCACTATACTTCTAATTGAAGCAATTGGACCACCATACTATTAAAATGGACTCAATTTGACCACCTACCGTTAAAGCCTAACAGAATGAGTGATGTGACAGTTAGTAAAAATTTGTATAATTACACAATTGGTCCTCATTATTTATACACTCTGTTAATTTGGTCCTAATTTTAATTTAATAAAATAAAATAATTATTTAATTATGATGTGTCGCACGACCTTATTGGAGAACTTTAATTATTTTTATTAAATTAATTTCCCCCTCCAATCAGGTGATGACACGTGTCACTCGATTGGAGATGGAAAAATAGAAGCAACAAGATTACCACCAAGTGGATTTGAACCTGAGAGCTTGAAAAGCATGTGATGAGTGCTTCCCACTAGACCAAGCACATTTTTATGATATGAGGTACAACTTTTGATATATGTCTTAAATGGTTGTTAATGCCCCAAAAGATGAAAGCAAAGAAAATGACCTTAGGCGGATTCAAACCAAAGACCTTATAGTACAAGTAGTGTGTGCTTACCACTGGGGCAAGTATATTTTTACAATATAAAGTACAATATTTAATATATATCTAATAATTTGTTGAGTTGTAAGGTGCTCGATTCGTTCAACCGATGTTGCTCACCAAGTGGTGGAGAGGTGGAATTTTGGGTGGATGTAGTAAGGAAGCTAAAAAGATAATTGACACAATAATTTTAGAATGGTTCAACCTTCTAACCAAGGTCTACATCCACTACCTTAGCTTCCCACTAAGGATTTCTAATCAATCTTATAACACCCACATTCCGTCCTAAAATTTAAGGTCGTTAAAATTAAATTATTTATTTATTTTTAGAAGCACTTGAGTTTGCAATTTAGTGAATTATGCAATTTGGTCCTTTAATTCTTATTTGGGCAACTAGTGCACCAATTCGAATTAAAGAGTAATTAAGCCTTGAATTAAGAAATTTAGCCAAGTGGTAAATTAGTGAATTAGAATTAGTGATAACAAGATACAAAGTGTGAAATTAAAAGAATGAAAAGAAATTATGTAATGTTGCATTTCCTTGAGGAAATCAGATCAAATTGAGAAAATTCAAGAAAACATGGAACAAGGGAATTTGATGACCAATTTAAAATGTTTACAAGGATTGAAATTTGCATGATAAAAATAAAATGTCCTTAGGGTCGTCCTTAGTAAAATAAAGATAAAAGATATAGACAAAGGGACTCTAAGGTAATTTCTAAGGCCATCAAATCACTTAGATTATGGAAGCTTGTCTCTCTTCATCATTTTCTTCTCCTTTACCGTGAAGTAGAGAGAAAAATGGGAGGAAAGAGAAGCTCAAAAGTCTGAAAATTTGAGAGCTAAAATGGTGAGATTTTTGCTTGCATGGTATAAGAATTAAGGTAGGAATTGGAAGAGATAGCTAGTGTTGTCAAGGAGATCAAAAAGTAAGTTTCCTACTCCTTGTAACTATTCGGTTGAGTTTAAAACCATGCATGCAAACCTAAAACTTGTATGAACATGAAACCATGAGAGTCTTGATGAAAATAACAAGATGAACTAATGAAATCCTTGAAAATTTCTGGAGAAAATATGAATAGAGTCATAAGGGGGCCGTTTTGAAAGAAAATGTAAAATCTTGGATATTTGGAAAATTTCTATACTTGGATATTAAAATCAGAAAATTCTCACTAGGAGAAAGTTGTTAAGAAATAAGGATTTTATTATAAATGACTATTGGTTGCTGGAAAAATGAATTAAAAAGGTGAAATTTCGATTAGAACTAAAAGGAGACACATATTCGAAATTTATGGAGATTAGGGACTGAACTGGAAAATCGGTAAAATTAAGTACTTAATTGTTGAAATTGAAAGTTAATATGGACTGTAAAATGTCATGGAAAAATAGTATAAGTCATGCTATAGATAAATTTTTATATTTAAGAATGTGATTAGGTGAATTTTAAGCTTAAGGTGAAAACAAGTAAGCTGCCCAGTGATGTAAACTCTTAAGTTGGAAATTCACCAAACATTGGATATAAGGTATTTTGAATTGAAATTTTTAATGTATAAACTTTGGTATTTCTAGAATCATTGAGAGAAAACGGAACTCAATTTCAGTATGTAAATTAGGAGATATGAATTTTTAAAGTTGGACAGTACAGGCTGCCCAGATTTACCGAAAGGGGTGTAATTAAGCAATAAACTGTATTTATTAGAATAAGATAAAAATATGAGGTTCACATGAGTATAAAATTTAGTTTAATACCTTTCTAACGGTATATGATAAGTTAATTTTGGGTTAGTAAATAAAAAGATATGATTAAAACACTAACTAGTCCTCCAACTAGTTTAATAGAAAGTCAGAATTGAAAATATGAGTTCATGCTTGAAATTGAGGAATAATTATGATTGAATTGCTTCCTAATATAGTGTATGTTCGTTTTATGTTGAGAATTAAGATCGGAAATGTGAAGAAACTTTGGAGGAAGCTAGGATCGATCACTCGAAGGGGAGAAACAAGGACATCTCAATTCGAGATCAAGCTTAAGGAGTTGTGAGTGTAATTTTGTATTAGGGTTGGGACTAGTGTCCGAACCACCTTATTATTTGAAATTTATGATTTCTATGCATGATATTGGACTAATTGATATTCGGTAATGTGTTTAGTAAGGGAAGGAGATCAAAGGAAAATGTGATGCATGATTTGTGATTTTGGCTAATGTATGAATATGTTAAAATGTGGGCTGCTTTATATGATTTTAAATGCCATGATCTATATGCTTAAACTGGATTTTGATAATGTTTGAATATGTGCAAATGTGGACTGCCCATGTGATTATTTGTATGTTGATCATGTGTGAATTTAGATTCTTGATGATACTTGATAAAATGAGTATGTGGACTGCCCTATGGTATATTTATGCTATGCTTAAAATGCATGTGATTATGTATGTATGAAGTTGCTTCCATGTATGATGATATGATCGAATGAGCATGCAAAATGAATTATGAAAAATGTATATGCTAAATGAAATAAAGAATTAATTAATTAATAAGAATATGCCCTCGGTCGATTAGAAGTTTTAGATAAGTACGGCGTGCCTAGAGTCTGAGCTCACCGTTTGTTGTTGCTTTGTGCAACTCTTGCTTGTTGCCTTGGGCAACCTTTGATAGTACTTTGTGTACTCTTCGATTATAAGATATGTGTTCTTGATTGCTATTCGAGACACATGATGCTATGGGCATCCTTTGTTCGTTGCTTTGTGCAACTCTTGATGTTGCTTCGTGCAACTATATGCGGCACTTGTTACCCTTTTGATGGCTTGAATATCTGATACGTCTACTCTACCTTGGGCAATGAAATTAAATAAAGTGCAATGCAATAAATTATAATACAATATGATCTACATGAATTAAATGGAATTTGCTAAGTTAAATATAGCTTATGAAGTGGATAAATGATTGTGTGACTTAGCATGTTATGATGTGATATGAAATGATATGTTATGTGGACATTGGTCCTTCCGATTATGATATGAAGCATATGAATTGCTTATAAGCTCGATTATGTGAAATTGGGTAATGACCCTATTCGAATACATGAAATTATGAAATGATAAGTTCTGATTTTTGGATGATGGTTGAGATCATTCGAATGATATGCTTATGATGAAATTATGATTTGGGTTTTGATAAGTTAATAATGCTATGTATGGATTATCATGAAATTTTGGTTAATTCAATTGTTAAGCATGAGATTGAGTATGCTGAAATTGAATTGAATTATGATATTGAATGAATTATATGCAAGCATGGAACAAATTATTATATTATGTTATGTATTCGAGCATGTACTATTAATGTTGTTATGATATGTATGATGCTATGTGTAAGAGTTTTACATGAGCTTAGTTGGGTGCAATTCGATTGTTAATAAACCTAGCTAAGTAAACTCAATGCTTGATCACACTAAAGCTCAAGAATAAATTAGATTTAGCATTACCTCGCTAAGTAGTATTTGTACTTATCGCTCCGTTGTTTTCTTCTTCCCAACCTTAGCAGGATCGCTTGGACCTTAAAGCTAGCATTCGACTGGATCAAGTTTACGAGTTCGGAATTATGTATGATCTTAGTCTTATCTTTAGACTCCTAGATGGTGGCTTCGAAGTCTGTTTAAGGATTCGTTTTGTTTTGTTCGGTCGTAACTTAAGTCTGAAATGGTGTTTGAAGTTATATGCTCCGTGATGCTTGGTTAGGAGGCTAGAATCATGTTTTGTATTTAAGTAGGTAGCCTCATTATTTTGTTGTATAAAAATGTAAGTCGAGCTAGTGGTTGTGTCGATTCTTTTTGTTGTTCATAGTCGATAGCTTGACATGGTTTTGGGGCATATAAATCATAATATGTTGTAAGGTTCTAAGTAAATGAAATCGAATGCCATGGAATTGAAATCTATTATGTCTTGTATGAAAATTGAATTAGTTAATTATTGGTAATTTGGATTAATTCGAAAATCACCTAGACTATTAAATCAAAGTTTCGAATGACATTAATTTGAATAGTTTTAAGTATTCGACTTTTCGATTTAATTGTAATAGTAATTTGATAATGATAATAAAGATTTAAATTGGCTTGTAATTTGGTAACAAGATTAAAAGAAATTGTGTCTAAGTTTATGTATGATCATAAGAAGTTAAGAAAATTTTTGTTAGCCCATCTCCCGCGTGCGCATTAATATGAATATCTCATTAAAAATGATATCTTGTTTTCTGAAATGCTTCCGCTATTGTCCGATATGTTTCGTTTGTCCGTTTTTCGTGTTCCGGTAACGCTCCCGACTCCCGGCCCGGGTTGGGGGTGTTACAAATCCACTATTGATTCGTCCCCTTTTCTAGGCTTAGGAGGAAACCCTTATACACAATCAAGCTTTCTACCCAAAGCCTTGATCAAAACCCTCTTTTACAAAGAGAAACAATAAGCAAACTTAAATCCCTCTAATAGGTATTTGTTTGCACAATTTAGCTCTCACCCAAAACCTAAAACACTTGAGCAAATTTGAAAATTTTGGCTCACTAGTGTTTGTCTATACAAGAATTGACAATTTAAGTACAAAGACACTTTTTGATCATTTGTTGATTGACAATTGAAGCATTAACCATATCTTGATGCTTGGAGGTCCCTTTTATACTCCTTGATGAGTTTATAGACGTTACTAGCCGTTGAAGACTTTATTTCCCTTCATTAATGCTGTTCTGCAGCCTTCCGTATCGATACGCTTGGATCTGTATCGGTACAGCCTTCATCAGAAACTAGTCGTTGGGCTCTTGCCAGCCTAGGCGTATCGATACGCTTGAGGGCGTATCGGTACGGTATGACGTTTAAAAGACCGTTGAGAAATAGCCGTTGGGGTTGTTGGAAAGGGGATCGTACGCTTACCAGGCGTATCGAAACGATCCCGATCCGTATCAAAACGGCAAAGCCTGTTTCGATACGGGGTTTGGCAGTGACCAAACTGGGCCAAAAAGGTATCGATATGGATTGTACCGTATCGGTACGGGCACCTTGAAAGTTCAAGTTTGGCTATTTAAAATCATGAAAAACTTTGCCAAAAACCTTTTAAAATCCCTTAAATATAAATTCAAGTTGTTTGGACTTAAAACCAAGTTTTAAATTCTTTTCAAATTAGTCCAAAATATTTTTCAAAATATTATATCAAAACATTAGTTCTACAATCTCCCCCTTTTTGATATAATAAAACTAACTTGAAAAAATGTTTGGGATTCTCCCCCTTTAAGTTTAAAAATGTGAATAAGAGATTAAAGATGTGAAATCAAATAAAGCTCCCCCTTATTCATTTGAAAATCCAAATTTTCAAACCATTTATCCCCTTTTTGTTATATCAAAAAAAATTTAAAACATTAGGTTCAGAATAACTATAGAGGAAAAATTTAACAAAAATAAGATTGCCTTACATAGAAATTTGATTTTCCAAAATTATTTTTCTTTTCTAGCTCTTTGGAAATCAAATCCTTTTCTTCTTGAACTTTTTGAAGCAATTTTTGTAAATCAAAACATTTTATTTCAAACTCCTTGAGTTTTGCTTCAAGTTCAAGTTTGGTTTTAGAAATCAAATCATTTTGAATTTTCAACTTTGAAATCAATTTATTGTTTTTCAAAATGTGATTTTTAAAGTCTAAAACCAAATCATCGTAGGCATCTTGTAATTCATCAAAAGAGTAAGAACATAAAGTAGATGAATTAGAAGTTACCCTTGAATCTTCTTCGATGGCCATAAGGCAAAGGTTGGCTTGTTCATCGTCTGTGGAGTCCTCATCACTCCAAGTAGCCACATGTGCCTTCTTCTTATGGCTTGAAGTGCTTGCCCTCTCCTTTTTCTTGGATTCTCGTTCAAGCTCTCTTAAGGCTTTCTTCATGAACGGGGCACACTTCTTGAAGAGATGAACTATCTCTTCTTCTTCATCCTCATCTTCACTTGAGTAGACATCATGGCAAGTGGAGGATTTGAGAGCTACGACACTTGCATTGATGCCTAGCCCTTTGATTTTCTTCTCTCACATAGCTCTAATTTCTTCCTCTTCTTCTCACCTTCTTTGTTCTTCTTCATAATTTGATGAGTAAGGAGTAACCCCATGAGTTCATCAAGCTTCAAGGTCTTCAAATTCTTTGCTTCGATGATGGCGGTCCTCTTTGAGTCCCAAGACTCGGGAAGTGAGTAGATGAGCTTTCGGACATGTTTCTCCTCCGGAATGACTTCTCCATATCCCTTGAGACCATTGGTGATTGTGGAGAACCTATCAAACATCTTCTCGATGTTCTCTTCCGGATCCATTTTGAAGTTCTCATACTCTAAGGTGAGGAGCCCAATCTTGGTCTCCTTAACTTCATTAGTTCCCTCGTACGTGACTTCAAGCTTGTCTCATACCTCCTTGGCACTCTCACAAGAATACATCTTCTCATAGATGGTTGGGCCAAATGCACAAAAGAGTATGTGCAAGGCTTTGCAATTAAGCTCCATCTTCTTGCGATCGTCGGCACTCCACTCTGCTTTGCTTCGTTGAGGCACGGACGAGCCATCTTCAACTATGTCCCATAGCTTGTAATCTCTAGATTTGATGAAGAACTTCATCTTTATCTTCCAATGGGCATAGTGGGTTCCGTCAAAGAATGGCGGTTTGTCGATGGATTGCGCCATTGAGCCGGTTGTGTGAAATGATGATCGAGCTTGCCGGATCTTCTCAATAGGATGTGAATCCTCTTCAATTGAGCCAAGCTCTGATACCAATTGTTGAGTTGTAAGGTGCTCGATTCGTTCAACCGATGTTGCTCACAAAGTGGTGGAGAGGTGGAATTTTGGGTGGGTGTGGTAAGGAAGCTAAAAAGATAATTGACACAATAATTTTAGAGTGGTTCAACCTTCTAACCAAGGTCTACATCCACTACCTTAGCTTCTCACTAAGGATTTCCAATCAATTCACTATTGATTCGTCCCCTTTTCTAGGCTTAGGAGGAAAGCCTTATACACGATCAAGCTTTCTACCCAAAGCCTTGATCAAAACCCTCTTTTACAAAGAGAAACAATAAGCAAACTTAAATCCTTCTAATAGGTATTTGTTTGCACAATTTAGCTCTAACCCAAAACCTAAAACACTTGAGCAAATTTGACAATTTTGGCTCACTAGTGTTTGTCTATACAAGAATTGACAATTTAAGTACAAAGACACTTTTTGATCATTTGTTGATTGACAATTGAAGCATTAACCATATCTTGATACTTGGAGGTCCCTTTTATACTCCTTGATGAGTTTATAGTCGTTACTAGCCGTTGGGGATGATTTGGAGCCGTTGAGGACTTTATTTCCCTTCATTAATGCTGTTCTGCAGCCTTCCGTATCGATACGTGTTGGGTTTTTAGGGGCTCGATTCGTTCAACCGATTATGCTCACTAAGTGGTGGAGAGGTGGATAATTGGGTGGAAGGGTTTAGGAAGCTAGAAAGAATAAAGACACAATGATTTATAGTGGTTCGGCCTTCTAACAAGCACCTACATCCACTACCTTAGCTCCCCACTAAGGATTTCACAATCAATCCACTAATTGATTCGTCCCCTTTTCTAGGATTAGGAGGAAACCCTTACAACCGATCAAGCTTCTACCCAAGCCTTGATCAAAATCCTCTTTTACAAAGAGACAAATGAAAGCAAACTTAAACCCTCTAATAGGTGTTTGTTTGCACAATGAAGCACTCACCCAAAACCTAAAACACTTGAGCAAATTTGACAATTTTGGCTCACTAGTGTTTGTCTATACAAGAAATGACAAATTAAGCACTAAGACAATTTCTTGATCATTTGTTGATTGACAATTGAAGCATTAGTCTTCTCTTGATGCTTGGAGGTCCCTTTTATACTCCCAATTGAGTTTGTAGCCGTTACTAGCCGTTGGGATCAAATTGGAGCCGTTAAGGACTTTATTTCCCTTCATAAATGCACTTCTGCAGCTACCAGTATCGATACACGTGAAACGGTATCGATACGGCCTTCATAGGAACTAGCCGTTGAGCTCTTGCCAGCTGAGGTGTATCGATACGCTTGAGTGCGTATCGGTACGGGTGCACATTTTAAATGGTCGTTGGGAAATAGCCGTTGGGGTAGTTGAAATGGGATCGGTACGCTTACCTGGCGTATCGAAACGATCCCGACCGTATCGATACGGCAAAGGCCTGTATCGGTACGGGGTTTGACAGTAGCCAAGTTGGGGCAAAATGGTATCGGTACGGGTACAACCGTATCGATACTGGGACGTTGAAAATACAAGTTTGGCTGTTTAAAACATGAAAAATCTTTGCAAAAACCTTTTAAAATATCTCAAACATAATTTCAAGTTGTTTGGACTTAACACAAGTTTTAAATTCTTTTCAAATTAGTCCAAAACATTTTTCAATTATTATATCAAAACATTAGTTCTACAATCTCCCCCTTTTTGATATAATAAAACTAACTTGAAAAATTGTTTGGGATTCTCCCCCTTAAACTTTAAAAATGTGAATAAGAGATTAAATGTATGAAATCAATTAAAGCTCCCCCTTATTCATTTGAAAATTCAATTTTTCAAACCATACCATTTCTCCCCCTTTTTGTTATATCAAAAAGAATTTAAGACATTTAAGTTCAAAATAACAATATAGGTAAAAAGTTTTGACACAAATAAGAGTTTGGTTTAAAAATGGCTCCCCATTACTCAAAGCATCATCCAAAATGTTAGTCCAACATATATGATCATCTAGTTGAATAAACTAAAATTAAAACAAATAAAAGCAAAACAACTAGAATTTTTACCCACACTTGAATCCAAGGGAGGATGTGAAGCCTTTCTTCTTCAAGTGTTCTTCCTTGTGTGTGTGGAGCTCCCCCTCAAAGTTTGACTTGTTTAACATCTCCATCACACCTACAATAGACAATCAAGTAACTTTTGGTATCCAAATTGCTTTGGATCCATAAACGTTAGTTGCACAAAATTTAGTCCCCTTAGGAATCCATTTTTCAATTTCATCCTTTTTAATTGAAGTATTAAGTCCTTTTGGGACCCAAACACTTCTAAGACATTTACCATTTATAAATCTAGGGGCACTAGATTGTCTAACATAAAAATTTGATTTTCCAAAATTGTTTTTCTTTTCAAGCTCTTTGGAAATCAAATCTTTTTCTACTTGAACATTTTGAAGCAATTTTTGTAAATCAAGACATTTTAACTCAAACTCTTCAAGTTTTGCTTCAAGTTCAAGTTTGGTTTTAGAAAGCAAATCATTTTGAATTTTTAACTTTGAAATCAATTTATTGTTTTTCAAAATGTGGCTTTTAAAATCTAAAACCAAATCATCATAGGCATCTTGTAATTCATCAAAAGTGTAAGAACATGAAGTAGATGAATTAGAAGTTACCCTTGAATCTTCTTCGATGGCCATAAGGCAAAGGTTGGCTTGTTCATCGTCGGTGGAGTCCTCATCGCTCCAAGTAGCCAATTGTGCCTTCTTCTTATGGCTTGAAGTGCTTGCCCTCTTCTTTCTTTTAGGTTCTCGTTCAAGCTCTCTCAAGGCTTTCTTCATGAATGGGGCACACTTCTTGAAGAGATGAACTATCTCTTCATCTTCCTCCTCCTCTTCACTTGAGTAGACATGATGGCAAGTGGAGGATTTGAGAGCCATGACACTAGCATTGATGCCAAGCCCTTTGATTTTCTTCTCTCCCATAGCTCTTATTTCTTCCCTCTTCTTCTCATCCTCTTTGTTCTTCTTCATGATTTGATGAGTAAGGAGAGACCCCATGAGTTCATCAAGCTTCAAAGTCTTCAAATTTTTGGCTTCGATGATGGCGGTCCTCTTTGAGTCCCAAGACTCGGGAAGTGAGTAGATGAGCTTTCGAACAAGCTTTTCTTCCGGGATGGCTTCTCCAAAACCTTTAAGACCGTTGGTGATGGTGGAGAACCTATCAAACATCTTCTCGATGTTCTCTTCCGGATCCATTTTGAAGTTCTCATACTCCAAGGTTAGGAGCCCAATCTTGGTCTCCTTGACTTCATTTGTCCCCTCGTATGTGACTTCAAGCTTGTCCCATACCTCCTTGGCACTCTCACAAGAAGACATCTTCTCATAGATGGATGGACCAAATGCACAAAATAGAATGTGCAAGGCTTTGCAATTTAGCTCCATCTTCTTGCGATCGTCGGCACTCCACTCCGCTTTACTTCTTTTAGGCACGAACGGACCATCTTCAACTACATCCCATAGCTTGTAATCTCTTGATTTGATGAAGAACTTCATCTTTGTTTTCCAATGGGCATAGTGGGTTCCGTCGAAGAAGGGCGGTTTGTCTATGGATTGCGCCATTTGAGCCGGTTGATGAAAAAGTGATCGAGCTTGCCGGATCTTCTCAATAGGATGTTAATCCTCACCGATTGAGCCAAGCTCTGATACCAATTGTTGGGTTTTTAGGGGCTCGATTCGTTTAACCGATTATGCTCACCAAGTGGTGGAGAGGTGGATAATTGGGTGGAAGGGTTTAGGAAACTAGAAAGAATAAAGACACAATGATTTATAGTGGTTCGGCCTTCTAACAAGCACCTACATCCACTACCTTAGCTCCCCACTAAGGATTTCACAATCAATCCACTAATTGATTCGTCCCCTTTTCTAGGATTAGGAGGAAACCCTTACAACCGATCAAGCTTCTACCCAAGCCTTGATCAAAACCCTCTTTTACAAAGAGACAAATGAAAGCAAACTTAAACCCTCTAATAGGTGTTTGTTTGCACAATGAAGCACTCACCCAAAACCTAAAATACTTGAGCAAATTTGACAATTTTGGCTCACTAGTGTTTGTCTATACAAGAAATGACAAATTAAGCACTAAGACAATTTCTTGATCATTTGTTGATTGACAATTGAAGCATTAGTCTTCTCTTGATGCTTGGAGGTCCCTTTTATACTCCCAATTGAGTTTGTAGCCGTTACTAGCCGTTGGGATCAAATTGGAGCCGTTGAGGACTTTATTTCCCTTCATAAATGCACTTCTGCAGCTACCAGTATCGATACACGTGAAACGGTATCGATACGGCCTTCATAGGAACTAGCCGTTGAGCTCTTGCCAGCTGAGGTGTATCGATACGCTTGAGTGCGTATCGGTACGGGTGCACATTTTAAATGGTCGTTGGGAAATAGCCGTTGGGGTAGTTGAAATGGGATCGGTACGCTTACCTGGCGTATCGAAACGATCCCGACCGTATCGATACGGCAAAGGCTTGTATCGGTACGGGGTTTGACAGTAGCCAAGTTGGGGCAAAATGGTATCGGTACGGGTACAACCGTATCGATACTGGGACGTTGAAAATACAAGTTTGGCTGTTTAAAACATGAAAAATCTTTGCCAAAAACCTTTTAAAATATCTCAAACATAATTTCAAGTTGTTTGGACTTAACACAAGTTTTAAATTGTTTTCAAATTAGTCCAAAACAATTTTCAATTATTATATCAAAACATTAGTTCTACAATCTCCCCCTTTTTAATATAATAAAACTAACTTGAAAAATTGTTTGGGATTCTCCCCCTTAAACTTTAAAAATGTGAATAAGAGATTAAATGTATGAAATCAATTAAAGCTCCCCCTTATTCATTTGAAAATTCAATTTTTCAAACCATACCATTTCTCCCCCTTTTTGTTATATCAAAAAGAATTTAAGACATTTAAGTTCAAAATAACAATAGAGGTAAAAAGTTTTGACACAAATAAGAGTTTGGTTTAAAAATGGCTCCCCCTTACTCAAAGCATCATCCAAAATGTTAGTCCAACATATATGATCATCTAGTTGAATAAACTAAAATTAAAACAAATAAAAGCAAAACAACTAGAATTTTTACCCACACTTGAATCCAAGGGAGGATGTGAAGCCTTTCTTCTTCAAGTGTTCTTCCTTGTGTGTATGGAGCTCCCCCTCAAAGTTTGACTTGTTGAACATCTCCATCACACCTACAATAGACAATCAAGTAACTTTTGGTATCCAAATTGCTTTGGATCCATAAACGTTAGTTGCAAAAAATTTAGTCCCATTAGGAATCCATTTTTCAATTTCATCCTTTTTAATTGAAGTATTAAGTCCTTTTGGGACCCAAACACTTCTAAGACATTTACCATTTATAAATCTAGGGGCACTAGATTGTCTAACATAAAAATTTGATTTTCCAAAATTGTTTTTCTTTTCAAGCTCTTTGGAAATCAAATCTTTTTCTACTTGAACATTTTGAAGCAATTTTTGTAAATCAAGACATTTTAACTCAAACTCTTCAAGTTTTGCTTCAAGTTCAAGTTTGGTTTTAGAAAGCAAATCATTTTGAATTTTTAACTTTGAAATCAATTTATTGTTTTTCAAAATGTGGCTTTTAAAATCTAAAACCAAATCATCTTAGGCATCTTGTAATTCATCAAAAGTGTAAGAACATGAAGTAGATGAATTAGAAGTTACCCTTGAATCTTTTTCGATGGCCATAAGGCAAAGGTTGGCTTGTTCATCGTCGGTGGAGTCCTCATCGCTCCAAGTAGCCAATTGTGCCTTCTTCTTATGGCTTGAAGTGCTTGCCCTCTCCTTTCTTTTAGGTTCTCGTTCAAGCTCTCTCAAGGCTTTCTTCATGAATGGGGCACACTTCTTGAAGAGATGAACTATCTCTTCATCTTCCTCCTCCTCTTCACTTGAGTAGACATGATGGCAAGTGGAGGATTTGAGAGCCATGACACTAGCATTGATGCCAAGCCCTTTGATTTTCTTCTCTCCCATAGCTCTTATTTCTTCCCTCTTCTTCTCATCCTCTTTGTTCTTCTTCATGATTTGATGAGTAAGGAGAGACCCCATGAGTTCATCAAGCTTCAAAGTCTTCAAATTTTTGGCTTCGATGATGGCGGTCCTCTTTGAGTCCCAAGACTCGGGAAGTGAGTAGATGAGCTTTCGAACAAGCTTTTCTTCCGGGATGGCTTCTCCAAAACCTTTAAGATCGTTGGTGATGGTGGAGAACCTATCAAACATCTTCTCGATGTTCTCTTCCGGATCCATTTTGAAGTTCTCATACTCCAAGGTTAGGAGCCCAATCTTGGTCTCCTTGACTTCATTTGTCCCCTCGTATGTGACTTCAAGCTTGTCCCATACCTCCTTGGCACTCTCACAAGAAGACATCTTCTCATAGATGGATGGACCAAATGCACAAAATAGAATGTGCAAGGCTTTGCAATTTAGCTCCATCTTCTTGCGATCATCGGCACTCCACTCCGCTTTACTTCTTTTAGGCACGAACGGACCATCTTCAACTACATCCCATAGCTTGTAATCTCTTGATTTGATGAAGAACTTCATCTTTGTTTTCCAATGGGCATAGTGGGTTCCGTCGAAGAAGGGCAGTTTGTCTATGGATTGCGCCATTTGAGCCGGTTGATGAAAAAGTGATCGAGCTTGCCGGATCTTCTCAATAGGATGTTAATCCTCACCGATTGAGCCAGGCTCTGATACCAATTGTTGGGTTTTTAGGGGCTCGATTCGTTCAACCGATTATGCTCACCAAGTGGTGGAGAGGTGGATAATTGGGTGGAAGGGTTTAGGAAGCTAGAAAGAATAAAGACACAATGATTTATAGTGGTTCGGCCTTCTAACAAGCACCTACATCCACTACCTTAGCTTCTCACTAAGGATTTCACAATCAATCCACTAATTGATTCGTCCCCTTTTCTAGGATTAGGAGGAAACCCTTACAACCGATCAAGCTTCTACCCAAGCCTTGATCAAAACCCTCTTTTACAAAGAGACAAATGAAAGCAAACTTAAACCCTCTAATAGGTGTTTGTTTGCACAATGAAGCACTCACCCAAAACCTAAAACACTTGAGCAAATTTGACAATTTTGGCTCACTAGTGCTTGTCTATACAAGAAATGACAAATTAAGCACTAAGACAATTTCTTGATCATTTGTTGATTGACAATTGAAGCATTAGTCTTCTCTTGATGCTTGGAGGTCCCTTTTATACTCCCAATTGAGTTTGTAGCCGTTACTAGCCGTTGGGATCAAATTGGAGCCGTTGAGGACTTTATTTCCCTTCATAAATGCACTTCTGCAGCTACCAGTATCAATACACGTGAAACGGTATCGATACGGCCTTCATAGGAACTAGCCGTTAAGCTCTTGCCAGCTGAGGTGTATTGATACGCTTGAGTGCGTATCGGTACGGGTGCATATTTTAAATGGTTGTTGGGAAATAGCCGTTGGGGTAGTTGAAATGGGATCGGTACGCTTACCTGGCGTATCGAAACGATCCCGACCGTATCGATACGGCAAAGGCCTGTATCGGTACGGGGTTTGGCAGTAGCCAAGTTGGGGCAAAATGGTATCGGTACGGGTACAACCGTATCGATACTGGGACGTTGAAAATACAAGTTTGGCTGTTTAAAACATGAAAAATCTTTGCCAAAATCCTTTTAAAATATCTCAAACATAATTTTAAGTTGTTTGGACTTAACACAAGTTTTAAATTCTTTTCAAATTAGTCCAAAACATTTTTCAATTATTATATCAAAACATTAGTTCTACAATCTCCCCCTTTTTGATATAATAAAACTAACTTGAAAAATTGTTTGGGATTCTCCCCCTTAAACTTTAAAAATGTGAATAAGAGATTAAATGTATGAAATCAATTAAAGCTCCCCCTTATTCATTTGAAAATTCAATTTTTCAAACCATACCATTTCTCCCCCTTTTTGTTATATCAAAAAGAATTTAAGACATTTAAGTTCAAAATAACAATAGAGGTAAAAAGTTTTGACACAAATAAGAGTTTGGTTTAAAAATGGCTCCCCTTACTCAAAGCATCATCCAAAATGTTAGTCCAACATATATGATCATCTAGTTGAATAAACTAAAATTAAAACAAATAAAAGCAAAACAACTAGAATTTTTACCCACACTTGAATCCAATGGAGGATGTGAAGCCTTTCTTCTTCAAGTGTTCTTCCTTGTGTGTATGGAGCTCCCCCTCAAAGTTTGACTTGTTGAACATCTCCATCACACCTACAATAGACAATCAAGTAACTTTTGGTATCCAAATTGCTTTGGATCCATAAACGTTAGTTGCACAAAATTTAGTCCCCTTAGGAATCCATTTTTCAATTTCATCCTTTTTAATTGAAGTATTAAGTCCTTTTGGGACCCAAACACTTCTAAGACATTTACCATTTATAAATCTAGGGGCACTAGATTGTCTAACATAAAAATTTGATTTTCCAAAATTGTTTTTCTTTTCAAGCTCTTTGGAAATCAAATCTTTTTCTACTTGAACATTTTGAAGCAATTTTTGTAAATCAAGACATTTTAACTCAAACTCTTCAAGTTTTGCTTCAAGTTCAAGTTTGGTTTTAGAAAGCAAATCATTTTGAATTTTTAACTTTGAAATCAATTTATTGTTTTTCAAAATGTGGCTTTTAAAATCTAAAACCAAATCATCATAGGCATCTTGTAATTCATCAAAAGTGTAAGAACATGAAGTAGATGAAATAGAAGTTACCCTTGAATCTTCTTCGATGGCCATAAGGCAAAGGTTGGCTTGTTCATCGTCGTTGGAGTCCTCATCGCTCCAAGTAGCCAATTGTGCCTTCTTCTTATGGCTTGAAGTGCTTGCCCTCTCCTTTCTTTTAGGTTCTCGTTCAAGCTCTCTCAAGGCTTTCTTCATGAATGGGGCACACTTCTTGAAGAGATGAACTATCTCTTCATCTTCCTCCTCCTCTTCACTTGAGTAGACATGATGGCAAGTGGAGGATTTGAGAGCCATGACACTAGCATTGATGCCAAGCCCTTTGATTTTCTTCTCTCCTATAGCTCTTATTTCTTCCCTCTTCTTCTCATCCTCTTTGTTCTTCTTCATGATTTGATGAGTAAGGAGAGACCCCATGAGTTCATCAAGCTTCAAAGTCTTCAAATTTTTGGCTTCGATGATGACGGTCCTCTTTGAGTCCCAAGACTCGGGAAGTGAGTAGATGAGCTTTTGAACAAGCTTTTCTTCCGGGATGGCTTCTCCAAAACCTTTAAGACCGTTGGTGATGGTGGAGAACCTATCAAACATCTTCTCGATGTTCTCTTCCGGATCCATTTTGAAGTTCTCATACTCCAAGGTTAGGAGCCCAATCTTGGTCTCCTTGACTTCATTTGTCCCCTCGTATGTGACTTCAAGCTTGTCCCATACCTCCTTGGCACTCTCACAAGAAGACATCTTCTCATAGATGGATGGACCAAATGCACAAAATAGAATGTGCAAGGCTTTGCAATTTAGCTCCATCTTCTTGCGATCGTCGGCACTCCACTCCGCTTTACTTCTTTTAGGCACGAACGGACCATCTTCAACTACATCCCATAGCTTGTAATCTCTTGATTTGATGAAGAACTTCATCTTTGTTTTCCAATGGGCATAGTGGGTTCCGTCGAAGAAGGGCGGTTTGTCTATGGATTGCGCCATTTGAGCCGGTTGATGAAAAAGTGATCGAGCTTGCCGGATCTTCTCAATAGGATGTTAATCCTCACCGATTGAGCCAATCTCTGATACCAATTGTTGGGTTTTTAGGGGCTCGATTCGTTCAACCGATTATGCTCACCAAGTGGTGGAGAGGTGGATAATTGGGTGGAAGGGTTTAGGAAGCTAGAAAGAATAAAGACACAATGATTTATAGTGGTTCGGCCTTCTAACAAGCACCTACATCCACTACCTTAGCTCCCCACTAAGAATTTCACAATCAATCCACTAATTGATTCGTCCCCTTTTCTAGGATTAGGAGGAAACCCTTACAACCGATCAAGCTTCTACCCAAGCCTTGATCAAAACCCTCTTTTACAAAGAGACAAATGAAAGCAAACTTAAACCCTCTAATAGGTGTTTGTTTGCACAATGAAGCACTCACCCAAAACCTAAAACACTTGAGCAAATTTGACAATTTTGGCTCACTAGTGTTTGTCTATACAAGAAATGACAAATTAAGCACTAAGACAATTTCTTGATCATTTGTTGATTGACAATTGAAGCATTAGTCTTCTCTTGATGCTTGAAGGTCCCTTTTATACTCCCAATTGAGTTTGTATCCGTTACTAGCCGTTGAGATCAAATTGGAGCCGTTGAGGACTTTATTTCCCTTCATAAATGCACTTCTGCAGCTACCAGTATCGATACACGTGAAACGGTATCGATACGGCCTTCATAGGAACTAGCCGTTGAGCTCTTGCCAGCTGAGGTGTATCGATACGCTTGAGTGCGTATCGGTACGGGTGCACATTTTAAATGGTCGTTGGGAAATAGTCGTTGGGGTAGTTGAAATGGGATCGGTACGCTTACCTGGCGTATCGAAACGATCCCGACCGTATCGATACGGCAAAGGCCTGTATCGGTACGGGGTTTGACAGTAGCCAAGTTGGGGCAAAATGGTATCGGTACGGGTACAACCGTATCGATACTGGGACGTTGAAAATACAAGTTTGGCTGTTTAAAACATGAAAAATCTTTGCCAAAAACCTTTTAAAATATCTCAAACATAATTTCAAGTTGTTTGGACTTAACACAAGTTTTAAATTCTTTTCAAATTAGTCCAAAACAATTTTCAATTATTATATCAAAACATTAGTTCTACAATACGCTTGGATCCGTATCGGTACGGCCTTCATCAGAAACTAGCCGTTGGGCTCTTGCCAGCCTAGGCGTATCGGTACGGTATGACGTTTAAAAGACCGTTGGGAAATAGCCGTTGGGATTGTTGGAAAGGGGATCGATACGCTTACCAGGCGTATCGAAGCGATCCCGATCCGTATCGAAATGACAAAGCCTGTTTCGATACGGGGTTTGGTAATGACCAAACTGGGCCAAAACGGTATCGATACGGATTGTACCGTACCGGTACGGACACCTTGAAAGTGCAAGTTTGGCTATTTAAAATCATGAAAAACTTTGCCAAAAACCTTTTAAGAACCCTTAAACATAAATTCAAGTTGTTAGGACTTAAAACCAAGTTTTAAATTCTTTTCAAATTAGTCCAAAATATTTTTCAAAATATTATATCAAAACATTAGTTCTACATAATTCAATCAAAGTTAACAATATTTTGGATATATTTTAAATTATAGTTAGTGCACGGGTTAAAATAAAAAATTTAAAATTATATTAAATTCATTTAAACCGTGCATTATTTTAAATCATAGTTAGTGCACTAACTATAATTTAATATATATCCAAATTATAACTAGTGCACAGTTTAAAAAAAATTTAAAATTATAGTTTGGTTTGGCTAAATGAATTTAATATAATTTTTTATTTTTTATTTTAAACCGTGCACGAACTATAATTTGAAATATATCCAAAATATTGTTAACTTCAATTGAATTATTAGATTTATTTAATTGAGTTAGATGTTTTTATGCATCATAAGTATGTCATGTTCGAGTTTCCTAAAACAACATTTCCTTTCATTTTCCAAGCATTAACAACTATATACGATATATATCAAATGATGTACTATATATCATAAAAATATACTTGGCTCAATGGTAAGCACACATTTCTTGCATTACAAGGTCCTTGGATCAAATTCGCCTAAGGTCATTTTCTCTACTTTCAATTTTTTGGGCATTAACAGCCATTTAAGACATATATTAAAAGTTGTACCTCATATCACAAAAATGTGCTTGGTCCAGTGGGAAGCACTCATCATATGCATTCCAAGCTCCCAAGTTTGAATCCACTTGGTGGTAATCTTGTTGCTTCTATTTTTCCATCTCCAATCGGGTGACACATGTCATCACTTAATTAAATAAAAATAATTAAAGTCATCTAATATGTCACCACCTAATTAAATAATTATTTTATTAAATTAAAATTATGACCAAATTAATAGAGTGTATAAATAACAAGGACCAAATGTGTAATTATACAAATTTTTACTAACTGCCATGTCACTCATTCTGTTAGGCTTTAACGGCAGGTGGTCAAATTGAGTCCATTTTAATAGTATGGTGGTCTAATTGCTTCAATTAAAAGTGTAGTGGTCAAATCGAATATAAAACCATAGTATAGTGGTATTTATATAGTTTACCCTTAAAGAAATGTGGTGGCTGCCTCCCTACCTCTCCCGTTGGTTATTTTGGAGGACGGAAAATGGCAGGAATTATTGGGCAAATGGAAAGTGGTAGAAATTAGTTTGAAGAAAGATTAAACAGCGAAGAAAAATGGAAAGTATTGATTTTTAATAAGAAAAAGAAAAATGCAAATGAAATTATAGTGAAAAGGAAAAGAAAGTAAATGAAGATGTCACTAGATTATTGATAGAAAATCAGTAAAGCAAAAACGTGTATCCAACAAAGAAGATGAAGACGCGGATTATGAGCCGGATGAGAAAAAGAAAAAAGAAAATGTGGGAAATAAAAGGAATTTTATTTTTTGGTAAAGTTTACAAAATGGTCACTAACCTTTCGTTAATTATTTAATTTGACAATCAAACTTTTAATTACTTCAATATTATTATTAAACTTTGTGATTTGCTTCAATTTGGCCACTAAGCTCTTAACAGACGTTAAGAAAGTGGCGTGGCATTTAACAAATTTTGTATAATAACACATTTAATCCTCCACAGTTGCACATTTAAACAACTTAATCATAATTCAAATAATAATAATAAATTTAACCCTCAATATTTACACATTATTTTAATTTGGCCTTATTTTTAATTAAAAATAATTTAACCCTAAACCCACATTTGAAAATTAAAAAAATGTAAACGTCAAACATAAGTAACTCATAGTTTGCTCGATAAGATCCCAAGGCAGCCTTTTTCTCTTTTAATGGCAAGAGGTTTGATTTTCCAACAAAAGAGAGCAAATAAAGGAAATCAAGAAGAACAAAGGTTGTAAAAAAACTGTCTGAAGAGTTCATTTTCTCTAGATCTGTACATTTTACAGTACCTTGTACAGTTGTACTTGCTTCTCTATATTGAAACAATTGTTGCATGGGCCAAATATGGTTCTATTGAAGAACCTTCACGTCTTCCAGGAGCAAATAGCCAAATATTCCATTCACTGCAGTTTAGAGGGGTTCATTTATAATGATTCAATTCTTTGCTCTATCACCCAACTATATTCTACAATTGAAATGTACAATGCAAGAAAGTTGTCCCTATGCAAGCTATTATTTACAGCTCCAAAGGCGAGACCAAACTGGGTAATCTTAATTTGAATAACAGTAGCCAACGGTAACCTGCACTACATTTTTATCGAGGGTTTAGGGTTTATAGTCTAGGATTTATGGTTCAATTATTTTTAATCAAAAATAGGGCCAAATTGAAATAATGTGTAAATATTGAGGGTTAAATTTATTATTATTATTTGAATTAGAACTAAGTTGTTTGACTGTGCAAATGTGGATGACTAAATGTGTTATTATACAAAATTTGTTAGATTCCACGCCACTTTCTTGACGTCTGTTAAGAGCTCAGTGGCCAAATTGAAGCAATTCACAAAGTTTTATGGTAACATTGAAGCAATTGAAAGTTTAGTTACCAAATTGAATAATTAACCAAGATTTAGTGACCATTTGTAAACTTTACCCTTATTTTTAGACTTTTATACGGATTTAAAACGGCATCGTTTTAGTGTTTTTTGTAGGGACTCAAAACGACGTCATTTTGGTGTGTCATCATATCATTTGCCATGACATCACACCGTTTATGATTTAACGGTCGAGGGACAAAAAAGGAGGCAATGTCAAAGTTGAGTGATCAAATTACATTTTATTTTAAAATTTAGTGGCCAAAATAGGAGTGATGAAATTTTTAATTTACCCAAATATAAAAGAAGAGGAAAACTTTGATACACAAGGAGGTGAGATCCACTAATTGGCCGAGTGGTCAAGGATGCTTATCTTGTCCTATCTTGTATGGGTTCGAGTTTCGACATGGGAATGCAATATTTCTACTTAATCAAAAAAATGTTCACACATGCTTGTCAAATTAGGGGTTTAATTTAGGGTTTAGAGACTTATGATGTAAGATTTAGAATGTAGAGTATTAGGTAAGGATTTAGGTTTTAGATCTTAAATAATGATCATGTAATTTTATTTACACAAGTACACAACCACTGGCGAAGCCTGCCTGTGAAATGGGGTGTCAGTTAACATAATTTTTTAAGATATTTCTAAATACATATATTTTACATGAAAATATATAAAAGTGGATATTGACAGAAATTAAAAAAGAGTAAACTACATAAACGGTTCCCTGACTATGTTTTAATTATTTTTTGCGGTCTTTAACTATCACAAATTACAAATTGGTCCCTCGACTTAAAAAAGTAACAAATTAGTCCAGCACCGTTAAAAACTTAACGGCTGATGATGTTGCAGTTAATATAAATTGATATAATTACATAATTAGCCCTCAAATTCTACACTTATTTTAATTTGACCCTAATTCTAAAAAAATTAACCCACTTAATTTTAATAATCTATCAATTTAATCCATTTTTTTTCTATTTCTCCTCTCCTTTAATTCTTCAATTCAAACCTGGTAACTCTTCGTCGATATGCATTTAGAGTAGCAATAATTTGCTCGGGTGAAGACTAAAACTTCTTCCATTGATGGAGGACTAATGAACTCAAACCTACATCCAGCATCGCGTTCAAGAGATTTGACAGTTCTTTGGCTGTTAGTATACATTAAAATTGCAAAACCTTCCTTCCCTGCACGTCCAGTTCGTCCAGAGCGATGCAAGAAAGTCTCCGCATCATTAGGAAGCTCATAGTGGATAATCTGAAGAAAAGAGTAGTGGGTGCAATAGTCTTCCTCATATGCAATTTAGAAAGCACAGTCCATGTTTTGAAACTAAAAAAAGGCAAAAAAAAAAATTGTGATAACTTTCCACATATGATAATATTCCAAAATTTGGAGCATGGAAATTGAAGGGAAAAAGATGGGAAAAAACAACAAACAAACTTATGATAATCAACATAATTAATAACTTATATGTCCATTTTTGTATACTTAAAATGTCACATTTTTCACGGTAGTTTCATAATAACAAATATAACTCATCTTCTTTTAAGCTTAAGAAACTAATTTTGCAAGTAGAATCAAAGACAAAAAAACAAAGTGGGAAACACAACAATCAAATGGAACATAAAGTACCAATGAAAGGCCCAAAATGAATACTAGAGTTGCCAACATACCATATCAACATTTGGGATATCAAGTCCACGAGCCGCAACATCAGTGGCAACAAGCACCGTAAATTTTCCTTGGCGAAAACCATTTAATGTTCTCTCCCTATGATGTTGAGATATATTGCCATGTAATGCCTCAGAAGCTATGCTACTTGTTAAAGCCATTGATTCATCATCAGCATCTCGTTTTGTTTGTGTAAAAACAATGGTTTTTCACCCTTCGCATAAACCTGAAGATAAGGTAAAGATTTAGTTTTCCAGTATATCGATTCTAAACAATGCTTATTTAAATGGTAAGAATTACTAGGTTTGTATTGAAAAATTAAAGGAGAGGATAAATAGAAAAGAAGATGGACAAAACTGATAGATTATTAAAATTATGTGAGTTAATTTTTTAGAATTAGGATCAAATTAAAATAAATGTAGAACTTGAGGGTTAATTATGTAATTATATCAATTTAACGACGCCTGACCAATTTGTTACTTTTTTAAAGTCGATGGACTAGTTTGTAACTTCTGATAGTTAAGGGACGCAAAAGATAATTGAAGCATAGTCGGGGGACCATTTATGTAGTTTACCCTTATAAAATTAACACTTGTTTAAAAAATAATTAAGATCTTTTAAAGAAAATTGACACACATCATTTGACTCAATTCGTTTTTAATAAAATATGAGTTAATACAAAAAAATGATACTATAATCTAAAATTTTTAGCTACGCCCTTTTACACAGCTTGTGTATCAAAATATTACTCATAAGAGAATTGTTGATATAAAAGAAGACAAATGAATAGTTTTTTATTTTTTATTTTATTCACTAACAAGATGACTTGTTGTGGTTCGCCGATGATAGACGAGACTAATACACTAACAATACATCAAATATTGTTCTTGTATAAAATATGATTAAATGATATGATTAGATGTCTTCTAAGTAGAATTGTTCATGATCATGTAAACATTCGACCCGGTCAACCTAACTTGATCGAGCCGAAATTTGTGTTTAGAACTTTTTGCTCGTAAGTTGATTCAACCAGTCCAACTCGACCCATAACACCTCTATTTAGGGGCGAATCTATTCATATACCTCCTAGGTCAAGTGACCTACCAATAAAAAATATAAAAAAATTATGAAGAAATCTGCCATGAAAAGAAGAAGAAGAGTCCTTGAGTTGAAGAAAAACTTAGGTGAGTTGAAGAAGAAACCAAGTAAAGAAGAAAAATCTTTTTTTTTTTAATTATTTTTCGTTAATTGTGGCTGATTTTTGTGGGGCTGCCCAATGACTTTTTTAAAGTCCCGCTCAATAGCTTGATTTATTGAACCAATTTTTGTTATTAGCATTTAGCTCCATATTAAAATTTATAAGATTTTTTTTTACTTTTAACATTTTATTAGTATTTTATTATTATTATTTATTTTTACGAAAATAAACATATATTAACTTAATTTTATGACTCAAACACTTAATCTAGACCTAGATATTTATTTTTAATGTAAATTAATATAAACAAGAAGATTTCTTTTTAAATATTTACTAATTTAAATAAAATATTAAAATTATAAATTAAAATAATATAAATTTATTAAAATTTTGTTTTTAATAGTTTTGAAATTTATATATAATTGGAATATTTTAACCTTTAAGTATTTATATTTTAATTATCAAATTGTTTTAAGTACAAACTATTCTTTAAGGTTGATTTATAAATTTTTAGCACAAAAATATGTCTGGTCACGACACCGCTTTATTAAATTGGTAGCAGGTGACCTCTTGTAACCCCCTAAACCCGGCCTAAAAGAAAAGACTAAATTTAGAAAGTAACTGTTGAAAATTTTTCCCTCAAGTAATAAATTTTAGGTTTAAATAATTTATAAAAAATAATTATTAATTAAAAATAAGTATTGTAAAATACCATAATTTTTTTCAAAACCCAAAAATTATAAAAAAATATTTTGATCATTTAATAAAATATCTAAAATAAATTCTGTAAATATATGTTAAAACATAATCCCAAAATATAAAGTTTCACGATCTGAAATACGTAAATATCCCAAAACATAGAATAATAATGATAATCTGATAGTTTAAATTTAGTTCATACTGAATAATAAAATAATTAGATAAAATTGAGATCCTCCCAAGTACCATGTCGCCTAAAGTCCAAAGATATATGTAAGAGGAAACTATGGGGAGTAAGCTAAAGAGCTTAGTGTGTCTCTAAAGTGTAAGAAAAATCGTAATCGTAAAACATAGTTTTATTTTCTTGAAATTCTTTAAAACATAAAAAACGGTACAATATCACAAGCGTAGTGCAATTCACCCAACTACGTCTGCCATAAATGAGGAAGGTTCCCATAACCTCCTCCTTACGTCCGCCAATCCAAAGTGGAATTCAGCCCGAAGGGTGAAACCACTGAACTTACTCCTTACAAATCCCAGCTCATGCTCATACATATATGATGTTTAAAATTCAAGTTCTATAAAAAACAATTCCATAAATCCGATATTCCATAAACATAATTCGTAAATCATAGTCCATAAATCCATAAATTCATAAATCATGGTTCGGTAAATCCGATGTTTCATAAATCATACTTAAAACACATTCTGAAATCATATGCATGTGATGTCAACCATACAAACCATAATGCATCAACACAGAGAAAACATGTAGCACAATAAGAAAACACACCTCAAGCAGCAATAGCTCTAACGTCGGGAGAAACGTCTCTCACGTTTGGATCTAGCTAAATCGGAACCTATGATATAAAATTCGACATCAAAATATAACACTATGCCACCAATTTAACACTAATTCTAAATTAAAAGAATACTCACGTGTAGTCCTTGTGGTACGTGCACAATTAGATCGAACATGCGAAGAAGGTGGTAGTTCGTCTTCTTCAAAGTTGATGTCGTCTAAAACACTTTTAAACTGCATCAGATCTCATATCTAAATCCTTTAAAAATTAAGGTTGTGCGATGCTAAAGACTCACTAACATTCGATCGAAATAAAAAAAAATAAATGCATTTAATCGAGGAAAAAACGAACGGGAGCGGGGGAGAGAGACCTATTGCGGCTACTGAAACAAGAAAAAAAAATAACGTGCAAGTGTTTTAGGGCTGATAATTTGGTTAAAATACCCTACACAATGGGTAAATCACACTATAGGCCATCTAACTATTTAGGAATTTGTAGAGAAACACCTAAACTTTACCCAATTTAGAAAATGACCCTTAAAATTTTAAATTAAGCTATACAGTTTTGAATTAACTCAATTTAACCAATAGTGAAAATTACGCTCCCAAAATCAAATTCCCAAAATTAATTTAGGATTTTTAACCTAAATTCCCAAAATATAAGGTTTTAGAATTATGGATTTTGCGAATCTAGGGTTTATAATTTTGGTACAATTTTTGGGGTGTTACAACTCTCTCACCCTTAAAAGAAATTCCGTCCTCGAAATTTTCAGACTTAACGATAGATCCTTAAAAAATTAACCAACACAACTTAAACTTTTTTGTTTTGAATTCCTCATCCTTCAATATAAAAGTAAAAATTGAGAACATTAGAAATGTACCTGCTATGTCCTCTAGCTCATCATAACCCTCATGAGCTTTAGTTGCATAAACCAACCCTAGTCGTCTAGCATCTGATCTATTAGTGTAGGTCTAGCTGTACTAGCATTACCCGAAGCAACATGCATATTCTGGCCACTAACTCTAGATGGTGCTTGTACTGATCTTTGAGACTTTGTCGGAGCCTGGTTAGCACCATGGGCGAGGGGACAATCACTCCGAAAATGCTCTAAAGAACCACATAAGAAACATGCTCCCAACGTCTTTTGACACTCACCATTATGTTGTTTGTTATAGTAAGAACCTATAGGAGAACCTGTCGAACCACCTACACTCGCGACCAAAATAGTAGAAGTCACTGGTCTAGCTCTAGAATAACCCTGATGGTTGAACTTCTCTATAGCCCTTTTCTTAGACTGATTCCATTGAATATGCTGAATTGATGCGGTCGATTACTTACTAGCTTGATCAGTACCCTGAGATTCAAGTTGCTTCATCTCTGCCTCATTCTGCTCAGTAGTCCTAGCTCGTTTGGTAATCTCCTTGTACTTCTTATCCATATGCAAGGCGACTCCCGCCTTAATCGCTGGACACAACCCTTTTAAAAAAAGTCATATTTTTCTTTCTTTGTGGTCATTAACCCCGGAACATATTGTATCATCCTCATGAACTCAATCTCGTAATTATTCACAGACATGTCGTTCTGCTTCAGATTCATGAAATTATCGCGACACTTTGCTAAGTACTTTGCCCCAACATAACGGTCACAAAATGCCTGTCGGAAGTGATCCCAAGAGATTTGACTGGCTGAAATAATATGTTCCTCAGCCTCTCACTAATTCTGGGCTTTACCTTGCAACAGTGATACCGCAACCCTAAGCTTCTGGTCGGTAGAATAATCCATGTCATCAAACAATCTTTGAAGCTTCTTCAGCCAATACTCAGCATCTGCCGGATTTGTACCCGTCTTCCCATCAAACATAATCATCTCTGCAGCCAAAAACTCGGTAGATATAGGTTTTCTCACCCCCTCTGACCGACGGAGGTAACGAAGTGTCACATCCCGAAAATCGGACTAGTCGGAATTAGGCTCCGATGACCGAATATTTTATATCGATTGAATAATTTATTTAATTTTATCTGAACCAATAAATATTTTTCGAGTTATTTTATGATAGTTTATTATTATTATTATTATTATTATTATTATTATTATTAAAAATAAAAAAAGAGGTAAAGGAATTGCCATAGCAATTCCTTCAAATGAAGGAATTGCTAGGCAATTCCCACGTAACAAGGCCACATGGCCAAAGGAAATTATAAGGTGGCAATTTACCACTAACGTGGCTTGCACCCAAGGGGTGTGAACCCCAAACAAAGCCACGTGTCACGCCCCATCCTTAAGCACCGAGGCCAACCGAAGAGTTTTGGGCGTGCTCAATGCACCCATGGGCATTTTAAGGCAAGGCTTGAACCAAGGAAGGTTCTAGAACGCCCCAGAGAGGCCTACAACTCTCTTTCAACGTCTCCAAAAGGTTCTAGGAGGTTCTAGGACGCTCCACAACCATCTAGGCCCACCCGAAAGGACCTAGAAAGCTCGGGAAGCTCGGAGAAGCATCAAGACAACTCCGGAAGGCTCATGACTAGTCTGGACACCTCCGGAATGTTCTAGAAGACTATACACAAGTATAGATCTATAGGGACAGCTCTAGAATATTCTAGAATACCTTAGAATATGGTAGAGCTTTTAGACCATTTAGGATATAACTAGATATGTATAGAACTATCTAGAGATATCTAGGTTTAGAAGATATTTTGGGAGGCAAACTCTCAACCGTCGGATTAAATAAATCCTAGCCGTCCGTTGAGGAGGTTGGTGCCTATAAATAGGGCCACCCCTCTCATTTGTAAATCACCTAAGTAGTCATTCACTCAAACACTTGTAAAGCTTCCGTTGTGTAATACAAGGTTCTTTCCTTGTAAACTCGTTTGCTCCTTGTGTTTGCCATAGCGTTGCGACATTAAGGCTGACTAGCATCGTGCCGAGAGTGCTAGTGCCGCACGGATTTGAGCTTGAAGAAATAAGTCCGTGACAGTTGGTATCAGAGCAAGTTCCGATCGCTCGGGAGCATGGCCAAGACCGCCAAGAACCAAGTTGCTAGCCCGTTCGAGACCGAGGTCCCGCATGACCAAGGTGGGTAAGAAGTAAAGGCCGACCTTGTAGAAGGGAGGCCTCGTGCCAAGTCTAAGGACATACTCTCTAGCTTGGAGTCGTGCCTGACTCGCGTGGAGGAAGGCATATCGGGCATGGGTGCCCACGTGGACGACCTTCAAGAGCGGATTGAAGGCCTCGAGGCAGAGGATGCCGAGATCCACACAGCCGTGAGAGCAATGAAGATCAAGCTAGAGGAGTCCCTACGCGCGGAAATGGGTGAAGTACGCGACGCACTCTTGGGAGAGCTCACAAAGGTACGTGAGTCTTTCCAACATGAACTTTCCAAGGTGTATGCTCAGCTAGAAGCATTGCAAGGCGACCTTGCCTTGTGCAAACGTGCTTTGGCAGCCGGGCCAAGCACCACCGTGGAGGCTAGAAGGGTCGAGGTGCCCAAGCCTCAAACCTTTTCAGGGACACGCAACGCCAAAGAAGTCGACAACTTCTTGTATGGCTTGAAGCAATACCTAGAAGTCGTTGGCATCAGAAAGGATGCCTCTAGGATCCAAACCGCGACCCTATACCTCACCGACACCGCCATGCTTTGGTGGAGGAGAAGACGTCTCGATGTCGAGAGAGGTACGTGCACCATCTCTACCTTCAATGTTTTCAAAAGGGAGCTCAAAAGGCAATTCTATCTGGAGAATGCCGAGGATGAGGCAAGAGCTCGCCTACGAAGGTTGAAGCAGTCGGGGAACATCCAAGACTACGTGAGGGAGTTTACTAGCTTGGTGCTCGAGATCCTCGATCTGTCCGAGAAAGACTCGCTCTTCTACTTCTTAGATGGTCTCCAAAGTTGGGCCAAAACCGAGCTAAGGCGAAGCGGAGTCCAAACCCTTGCCGATGCAATAGCCGTGGCCGAGAGCCTTATCGACTATTCGAGCCACAAGGAGACCACCCCTAAGCCGAGGGATGAGAAGAGCAGTCATGCCAAAGGTGGGGGAGACAAGGGCTATCCCAAGGAGAGCCATCAGGAAGGCCACTCACCAAGGTACCGAGACTCGTCCCCTTGGAAGAGCAAGGACAAGGGTAAGTCCAAGGAATTCCAAGGTGCGAGGAAGTCACCACCGAGCAATTGCTTCATTTGTGATGGTGACCATTGGACGCGTGAATGCCCACAACGCTAAGCCCTTAACTCACTCCTAGCCAAGCACCGAGAAGGTAGTGACACCGACAATGGCGACGAGGGTGCACAAATGGGATCCTTGCAACTGATTTCATCACTCTGATCGATTGACAACACCGAGAGGAACGAGGGAAGTTCCACTCATAAGAGGCATTGCGACGAAGGACTTAAGCCAGGGTCAGGGCTCGACGTGGAGCACAAGGGCGACCCATCAAGGCCGAGGGTAAGGCCGAGTCACAGACCAAGCTTGCACGGGGTAAGCGAGGTGGCGTCACTAAGGCTAAGTCCGCACCAAAGGCCAGCACGAGGGTGAAGTGCTACCTATGTGAAGGACCTCATGTGATGAGGTCATGTCCAATACGAAAGCGACTTGTTGCCTACATCAAGGGGGTTGATGGCAAGGCACAATCAGACAAGATTGCCCAGGATCGAGCTGCCAAGCCGAGGGTGAAGACGAGGGAAGCTAGGAGCCAAGGGAGGCACACCAGCAACACCCCAACAGCTCAACCGAGACGCGACGAAGGCGTCGCGAGATCGGGTGGGGGAGGATGTCACGCCCCATCCTTAGGCACCGAGGCCAACCGAGGCCAAATGAAGAGTTTTGGGCGTGCTCAATGCACCCATGGGCGTTTTAAGGCAAGGCATGAACCAATGAAGGTTCTAGAACGCCCCAGAGAGGCCTACAACTCTCTTTCAACGTCTCCAAAAGGTTCTAGGAGGTTCCAGGACGCTCCACAACCATCTAGGCCCACCCGAAAGGACCTAGAAAGCTCGGGAAGCTCGAGGAAGCATCAAGACAACTCTGAAAGGCTCAGGACTAGTCTGGACACCTCCGGAACGTTCTAGAAGACTATACACAAGTATAGATCTATAGGGACATCTCTAGAATATTCTAGAATACCTTAGAATATGGTAGAGCCTTTAGACCATTTAGGATATAACTAGATCTGTATAGAACTATCTAGAGATATCTAGGTTTAGAAGATATTTTGGGAGGAAAACTCTCAACCGTCGGATTAAATAAATCCTAGCCGTCCGTTGAGGAGGTTGGTGCCTATAAATAGGGCCACCCCTCTCATTTGTAAATCACGTAAGTAGTCATTCACTCAAACACTTGTAAAGCTTCCGTTGTGTAATACAATGTTCTTTCCTTGTAAACTCGTTTGCTCCTTGTGTTTGCCATAGCGTTGCGACATTAAGGCTGACTAGCATCGTGCCGAGAGTGCTAGTGCCGCACGGATTTGAGCTTGAAGAAATAAGTCTGTGACACATGGCTCCCATTGCCGTGGAGCCTAAAGGCCGGTCAACTAAAGGTATAAATAGGGGGAGGGGGAGAACAAACAAAGCAAAAAAATGGGGATGTTCGAATAGTGGAAAAAAACTAAGAATATATATATATATATATATATATATATATAGGGGAAGACTATGCGCAAATGAGCAAATGAGAAAGAAAAATAAGGAACGATTTAGAGATAGGGTTGGTAAGCCTGAATTTTCGATTTAGCGATATCGAGTTTATATCGACGCCGGGGTAAGCTCAAATCCTTGGTTAGCCTAAGTTTTAGTATCGAATTGATTAATATTTTCGTATTAATTCGATACTGTCTTATTGATTCTAACTGATTCTTATTAATTAACCTAGTTCAAAAGGTCAATAAAGAACAACCGCTGAAAATCAAAGATAATGACGTTATTATTCGAGATCCTTAAAGGCGTCGAATTGTCGAGGTGAGTGTAGTTGTGTCAAGGGATAGGCTCGGTGCCGTCTCGTTGCATTATTTATGATTATGTTTGCATTTGTTAAGGGCTCACGTAGAGCAACTATGTTCGAATGGCAAATTTGGTAAGTTTCTTGCATTACTTTGATATGTTCGAATATGACTATGATATGCTACATGTATGAAAATAATATGAAATGCTACCTGATATGGAGCTACGACTCATCTTGTTATTTGATATGATATGATTCGAAAATCAAGGACTATGTGAATTTGTGTGTATTTATGGACATTGGATACAATTGGCATGATATAGGATTATTTGAGCTCACCATGTAAGGGAGGACTACGGTCCAGGGCTACGGCCTATATGTGGGAGATAAAAGGATGGATGTGTAAGGGATATATGGAGCTACGATTCATTTTCCGATTTATGATATGATGTACAGGGAATTCGCGTATCCAATGGTACCTAATATGATATGTGCTTATGAATTTTGTTATGACAATATGATTATGTGAAATGTATATGTGAATATGAAAGCATGTGAATTGTGGAATAAGCATGATGATATGTCTATTGAATTATATCTATGTTATGTATTTGTTCATCATGCCATTCATAATTATGTATATTCATTACATTTGTTGAAACTACCTCACTAGGCTATGCAAGCCTAACATGTGTGTCTCATGCATTTTCAGGACCATAATGAATTTCGACCTTCGATCGTGTTTTTGCCGTTGCAAGCCACTTTCACAAATTACATGCATGTTATTTTTCGCATTGAACTCCTAGTATGGTGGCATATGGTCTAGACATGTCATATATGTTCTTTCTGATAGTCTAATGTCGTGCAAGAGTTAAATATAGTTTTTATCATGTTGGAGAGTGGTTAAAACTAGTAAAATAAGCTTATACGTGCTAAAAGGTGAAAACTAGGTAAATTGATTCGAAATATCTTAATACTTGACATGCTATTAGAAATATAGATTTTATACTTGAAATATAGATTTTATACTTACTGATAAAATTTTGTGAGATTCGGAATTCATTTGATAGGTTAATTCGAATGGAAACTATTTTGAACAGTTTATAAAATAGTCACTAAATATTGTATCGTCTAATCGGATAAGTAAATGATCTCTGTTAGTAATGAAATTTCACATAATAATAATTAGTAAGTTTAATTTCAGTATGATAACACAAATTTCATATAAGTACCCCTAATTTATAAAATTTATGTTTTAGTCTCTAAAACTTGTAAGATCCAATTAGATTGGTAAATGATATTGGAATAGTATGAAAATGTACGAGTATGCTGTTTATAAGTTGAACATTGTGGTAGTAAGATTGATTTAAAAAAAGGACCCCTAAAATACTGAAATCATAGTTTAGTCCTTAAATTTTGTAAAATTCCCCAAATGACCCTCAATGTTAATTCCACGTTTTAATTCGAGTAAATTGGTTAAATAATAATATCAGGTAATGTTTAAGAAGGGATATTTTTATTAAAGCCTTAGTAAAGAGTTAAAATTTAGGCAATAAGTCTAAAATTTCATACCTCCGATTTCTGTTCTATTTCCGATAACACTCTCTGATCCGGTTCTCGACCAGGCCGTGTAGGGGGTGTTACAATTATGGTATCAGAGCCAGGTTTAGTCGATTCTAGGACTAACCAGGTATCCGTTATGTGTCTGTGTCTGCATATGCCACCTAGGAGTTTATTTGTATATGTTATCCGTGACTTGCAACCAACACGATTTAACCCTTTTTGTTTGATTAAGTTTAGGAATATTTGCGCCCAACGATAGACATGTCACAATAAAACCACATCTCAGTTCTACCCAAGGATTAGTGAACCATTTATTGGGAAGAATACCTTAGTATTCAAACCTGTCGCTTTTGAGATAGTCGTCTCTAACCCACTAGGAGGTAGTGTGATTATACGTTTGATTTATAAAGCTTGTTTTCTGAGGACCCAAAGGATCTTATTTCCGACCGATTTGATGGCCTTGCCTTTTCGTGAGTCTGATCTTATCGTAGGTCTTGATTGGTTAGCTGAACATCAAACCTAGGTAAATCGTTTGAAAAAGAAGCTATATCTTCGTGGGCTCGATAAAGAAGGCATAACCTTGATGAAAAATCAAACTCAAGCCTAACAAGATTATTAAGTATGCAATAGAGTCTAAAGAAAATCCCAAAACTCAAAAATGTGTAAATGGTGAAAGAATTCGCTGACGTACTTCTGGGATTCCCTCCCACCCGTAAAATAGAACTCGGAATAGAAGTACAACCTGAAACTACTATGGTTTCCATTTTGAATGACTCCGGTAGAGTTAAAGGAAATTCAAGACCTTCAAGATAAGAGATTCACTCGACCGAGTTCCTCACCCTGGGAAGCACCAGTTTTGTTTGTAAAAAAGAGAGAAGATGAATCGATGCGTCTGTGCATTGACTACCGTCAGTTAAATAAAATAACGATTAAGAATAAGTATTTGTTACCCAGGATCGAAGATATCTTCGATTAATTGAAAGATGTTTATGCCTTTTCTAAGTTAGAACTGCGATCCGGGTATTATAAAATATTAGTAAAGGACTTTGATGTTCCAAGGACTGTCTTCCAAACTAGACATGGTCACTACGAATTCCTAGTGATGCCTTTTGGGCTCACAAACGCACTTACAACCTCATAGATTTGATGAACCGCGTATTTCGGCTCTATCTTTGTGGCCATGTTCATAAAAAAAACATTCTGATCTATTCTAAAGATTATACTGCTCATGAAGGACATCTTCGGACTGTACTTCAGACTCTCAGAGAGAAACAACTATACGCTAAATTCAGTAAATGTAAATTCTAGCTAACTAAAATATCATTTTTGGGGACATGTGATCTCTTTTGCGAGAATATAAGTTGATCCAAAGAAGATCCGTGAAATCCTTAATTGGATCTCTTTTTAGCTGAACTAAGAGTTCAGTCAACCATTGTATCCCGAATCAAGGCACTCCAATAATCCAACGAGGAATTGCGAACCCTTATCGCTAAGGACAAATCAAATCTTGACCTTGATATGAATTCTGAAGGGTTATTGTGCTTTCAAAACCGTATATGTGTTTCCGATAATGATGATCTTTGGAATCAAATTTTAAGTGAAGCCACTCTAGTCCATTTTCAGTTCATCCTGAAACTATCAAGATGTATAAGGATCTAAAGAAGTTATTCTGGTGGTCTAATATGAAAGGTGAAAACATAGACTTTATGGCTAGGTGTTTGACCTGCCAACGGGTTAAAGCCGAGCACAAGGTGCCCAATGGTCTCTCGCAACCCATAGAGCTTTCAAAGTGGAAGTGGGAACGTATTACGATGGATTTTGTAAGCGGTCTACCAATAACACCAGAGAAGAATAATGCTATTTGGGTCATTGTGGACCGATTCACCAAACTTGCTCATTTCCTTCCAGTAAGAATGGATTTTATCTTTCCTAACTGGTTGAGTTCTATATTCGTGAAGTTGTTTGTTTGCACGGACTTCTTGTGTTCATTATTTCCGAACGCGAGTCATGTTTCGTGTCTCGATTTTGGAAGGCCTTACATGAGGCTTTGGGAACCCAAGTGCATCTAAGCACTGCTATCCATCCTTAAACCGATGGCTAATCTGAATGGGCTATTCAGTCAACCCTATGATTTCCTTCAATTCGTATGTATAAGTATCACGTACCAATTCCAAACATTCTTTGAAGATTCTAGAAAATGCGAGCATGTGTTATCAATTTTAGAAATACGTGAGAGAAATACCTACCCTTAGAAGAGTTTGCATAAAATATTAGTTACCATCAACATCCCTGTACAAAACCCTTTATGAAAGAAAATGTAGAACCCCTCTTTAGACCAAGCTTGGTGAAGGCAAAATAATAGTCTTTGACTTATTTTAGGAAACCGAAGAAAGGGTAACCATCATTCGTTATCGATTCGGTGCTATATTTGATCGACAGAAAGCCTACGCATAGTTGAAAAGAACAAACATTCAGTATGACGTTGGTGAGAAAGTCTTCCTTAAAGTGTCTCTATGGAAGAAAATCCTTCGTTTTGATAAAAAGGGGAAACTAAGTCCTCGTTTCATAGACCCATTTGAAGTGATCGAAAAAGTAGGACTTGTTGCCTACCGACTAGCTCTCCCCGAGAAGTTAAGTCAAATTCATAATGTTTTTCATGTGTCTATGCTACGGAAGTACCGATCAGACCCTTCACACGTGATCGAGTCGGAGTCTGTAAAAATTCAATTCGATCTGACTTATGAGTAAGAACCTGTTCAAATCCTCGCACGAAAAGTAAAGAGGATTCAAAATAAATCTGTACCCTTTGCGAAAGCTTTGCGGCGAAGTCATTCGGTTGAAAAGGCAACATGAGAACCCGAGGAGACTATGCAGAAACAACATCCTCATCTAATCGCCTTAAGTGAAAATTCGAGAACGAATTTTCTTAAGGGGGGAGAGTTGTCACATCCCGAAAATCGGTCTAGTCGAAATTAGGCTCCGATGACCGAATATTTTATATCGATTGAATAATTTATTTAATTTTATCTGAACCAATAAATATTTTTCGGGTTATTTTATGATAGTTTATTATTATTATTATTATTATTATTATTATTATTATTATTATTATTATTATTATTATTATTATTATTATTATTATTATTATTATTATTATTATTATTATTATTATTGTTGTTATTATTATTAAAAATAAAAAAAAGAGGTAAAGGAATTGCATGACAATTCCTTCAAAATGAAGGAATTGCTAGGCAATTCCCATGTAACAAGGCCACATGGCCAAAGGAAATTATAAGGTGGCAATTTGCCACTAATGTGGCTTGCACCCAAGGGGCGTGAACCCCAAACAAAGCCACGGCTCCCATTACCGTGGAGCCTAAAGGCCGGTCAACTAAAGGTATAAATAGGGGGAGGGGGAGAACAAACAAAGTAAAAAAAATGGTGATGTTCGAATAGTGGAAAAAAACTAAGAATATATATAGGGCAAGACTATGCGCAAATGAGCAAATGAGAAGGAAAAATAAGGAACGATTTAGAGATTGGGTTGGTAAGCCTGAACTTTCGGTTTAGCGATATCGAGTTTTTATCGACGTTGGGGTAAGCTCAAATCCTTGGTTAGTCTAAGTTTTAGTATCGAATTGATTAATATTTTCGTATTAATTCGATATTGTCTTATCGATTCTAACTGATTCTTATTAATAACCTAGTTCAAAAGGTCAATAAAGAACAACCGTTGAAAATCAAAGATAATGACGTTATTATTCGAGATCCTTAAAGGCGTCGAATTGTCGAGGTGAGTGTAGTTGTGTCAAGGGATAGGCTCGGTGCCGTCCCGTTGCATTATTTATGATTATGTTTGCATTTGTTAAGGGCTCACGTAGAGCAACTATGTTCGAATGGCAAATTTGGTAAGTTTCTTGCATTACTTTGATATGTTCGAATATGACTATGATGCTACATGTATGTGAAAATAATATGAAATGCTACCTGATATGGAGCTACGGCTCATCTTGTTATTTGATATGATATGATCCGAAAATCAAGGACTATGTGAATTTGTGTGTATTTATAGACATTGGATATAATTGACATGCCATAGGATTATTTGAGCTCACCATGTAAGGAGGACTACGATCCAGGGTTACGACCTATATGTGGGAGATAAAAGGATGGATGTGTAAGGGCGTAAGCTAAAGAGCTTAGTTCATACTGAATAATAAAATAATCAGATAAAATTGAGATCCTCTAAGTACCACGTCTTCTAAAGTCCAATGATATCTGTAATAAGAAACTATGAGGGCGTAAGCTAAAGAGCTTAGTGTGTCTCTAAAGTGCAAGAAAAATCATAATCGTAAAACGTAGTATTATTTTCTTGAAATTCTTTAAAACATAAAAAATGGTACAATATCACAATTGTAGTGCAATGCACCCAACTACATCCGCCATAAATGAGGAAGGTTCCCATAACCTCCTCCCTACGTCCGCCAATCCGAAGTAGAATTCAGCCCGAAGGGTGAAACCACAGAACTTTCTCCTTACAAATCCCAACCCATGCTCATACATATGTGATGTTTAAAATTCAAGTTCCAAAAAAAAACAATTCCATAAACATAATTCGTAAATCATAGTCCATAAATCTATAAATCCATAAATCATAGTTTCGTAAATCCGATGTTTCATAAATCATACTTAAAACACATTTTGAAATCATATGCATGTGATGTCAACCATACAAACCATAATGCATCAACATAGAGAAAACATGTAGCACAGTAAGAAAACACACCTCAAGCAGCAATAGCTCTAACGTCGGGAGAAACGTCTCTCACGTCCGAATCTAGCTAAATCGGAACCTATGATATAAATTCTACATCAAAATCTAACACTATGCCACCAATTTAACACTAATACTAAACTAAAAGAATACTCACGTGTAGTCCTTGTGGTACGTGCACGGTTGGATCTAATATGCGAAGGAGGTGGTAGTTCGTCTTCTTCAAAGTCGATGTCGTCTAAAACACATTTAAACTGCATCAGATCTCATATCTAAATCCTTCAAAAATTAAGGTTGTGCATGCTAGAGACTCACCAACGTTCGATCGAAATAAAAAGGATAAATAAATGCGTTTAATCGAGAGAGGGAGAAAGCAAACGGGAGGGGGGGAGAAAGACCTATTGCGGTCACACTATAGGCCATCTAACTATTTAGGAATTTGTAGAGAAACACCTAAACTTTACCCAATTTACAAAATGACCCTTAAAATTCTAAATTAAGCTATACAATTTTGAATTAACTCAATTTAACCAATAGTGAAAATTAGGCTCCCAAAATCAAATTTCCAAAATGAATTTAGGGTTTTTAACCTAAATTCCCAAAATATAAAGTTTTTGAATTAAGAATTTTGTTAATATAAGGTTTATAATTTAGGTACAATTTTTAGGGTGTTACAACTCTTGTGAGCTTATTAAAGAGCACATGACCAATAAATTGGTTTATTTATTTTAATTCAATTTTTGTTTGGTTCCTCTAACTTTTTACCATTAAAATACATTATATATAAAATTCTCACCTTGGTCTTGTTTGATATATAAAATTGTCGCATTTTGTTATTAATTTATTTATTTTAATTCAATTATTGTTAATGACGAGGAATTGGAAATGGTGTCTTCAACACCATCAGATTTATATTATTAGAAATCATTTCATCTTAATTATAAGTAGGGATGGCAAAAATACCCGGCCCCGACCCGACCCGAGGTGCCCCGACCCGACCCGACCGGGTATTTTTTTTAAAATTTCGGGTATCGGGGCGGGGCGGGGCGGGGCGGGGCGGGAAAGGCATGAAGTCGGGTCGGGGCGGGTTCGGGTATTTGCTAGATATTCCCCGCCCCGCCCCGCCCCGATATATTTTTATATTTTTATATATATTTTTATTATATTTATAAAAAATACCATTATATTTAAACACTTTTATGTGTTTTAAGCTATTTTTTGTTTTTGTTTTGGTTCGTACATTTTGTAAAATTTTGTTAGATGTTGTTCGAGTTTTAATATATTCGATTCTAACGGTCAATGATTCAAGTTTATTCTTTTAAATATGTAGTTTAACACGTGGATAATTTAAAATTAGTTTTATTTTATTTTTTTATATAAGTTTGAAACCATAATTTGTGATTATGGTGGAAGATTGGTCGAATCTAACATTTACCGTCGACGAAGATTAATTTTTTTTTTATTTTTCGGGGCGGGTCGGGGCGGGTCGGGTTTAAGAGTTATTTTATCGGGGCGGATCGGGGCGGGTAAATTAATATTTTAATTCGGGGCGGGGCGGGGTCGAGTATAGTATTTTATAGGTCGGGGCGGGTTCGGGGCGGCCAAAAAAACAATTGATATAAATACTTCAAATCCAATTCTATTAGACTTATATTAGAAACCAATCCATTTTAATTACAAGTACAACAATACCAAACCTAATAGGTGGCCATTATGAAAAAGAAAATGATGTTCATTCTAGATGACGCAAATTTAAAATCACTTTGTTAATATTTACAAGGTATAAATTGGTTCTTCAATAACAATATTTTTTTTGACTATATCTCTTGTTTGTTTGTACAATAACTACCCTTTATGAAATACATTATTACACCTGTGTAAATTGATTATATATTATTATATCGATCAGTGAACTATTAAATTCAAATTTTTAGATCCACCCCTACCTCTATTTATGGTTAATAAATTAATGATTGGATCGTGTCAAGGATGGAAAAACTCTAATAACTAATAAGTGAGATCAAGTTTATCTTATTTTTTGAATAATATTTGAGAGGAGTTAATTATTCATAAAGAGATGTCATTTTATTTATAAAAGGATGTCATTTTATTTATAATAGGGTGTTAATTATATATATATTTTTTAATTTTTTATATACAAATTATATAAAAAAATACAGTTTTCAAAAAATTTTGGGTGTCTAATTCACCAAGTGGCTCCGCCCATAATGGTGGCGGCTTTGGCCGTCTACCGGCGGTATTTCTTTTATTTGTTTCTTGTTTTTGTTCATTTGTTTCTTTTTTTTTATTTTTTTATTTTTCGTCGAATGTTTTGGCATGTTCTTCATCTGCCGTTATGACACGTTCTTTGCCTGCCTCTATGACACGCTGATATTGAAGACGTTTGCAACATGGTGCATGTTACAATTGAATCTTGCCGCACAACATTGCGTGGGTTGGTTGTTCGTGGAGTTAACCAAGACATTTCCTCTCTTTTTGTTGGTTGGGTTAATTCAATGATCTGTGTTTTTCCAGTGAGCACTCCAAGATTTGACTATATTTATGAAGAATTTAGGAGAAGATTTGAGTTTGTTATTCATGTTTGGATACTCTTTTTTTTACATTTATTTTTATATTTAAGGGTATGCTTATATGTGTATTTTTTGTCATTATTTTAATAAAATATGGTGCTTGATTAAAAAAAATCATTGCGCTAATTTTGTAAATGTTGTATTGAAATATATTTCACAATCGAAGAACCATGTGGCTAATAACAAAATTCATCTGCTTCTTTTTTTATATACTTTTTGATTCTTGTATTGATATATTGATCGTATAATTTTACATTGAAGATTGAAGAAGATGAATGTACATCAATTTTGTCAATGTTATACATTTAGTAGAAAGACCATTCTTCATTTAATGAATGACCGAATATTTATTTATTTTAGATTCTAAACTGGCAAAACAATATTTTAGTCTGATTTTATATTTAAATAGAATTTAATATAGGGTAAAGTACACAGACGGTCACTGACCTTTGGTAAAAATAACAAAATGGTTACCAAACTTTTAAAAATCACAAAATGACAATTAAACTTTATGTTTTATAACAAAATGGTAACTAGACGTTAAATGTCGTTAAGTGGCTGTTATAAAATTTGATATAATAACACATTTAGTCCTTCATATTTATACATTTAATCAATTTAACCCTAATTCGAACCAATTCACTAAATTTAACCCTCGTAATTTATACATTCCAAAGTAAGATAACATAATAAATAATTACAATTAAATTTGGGTAAAGTACACCGACGGTCACTGAACTTTGATGCAAAAAACAAAATGGTAACCAACCTTTCAAAAATCACGAAGTAGCAATTAAACTTTAGATTTTGAAACAAAATGGTAACTAGGGCGTTAAACCCGTTAACCCTTAACGGAAATCTGACGTGTATGCCACATCCCACCCAGTTTTCCACGTCATATATAAAAGATAATAAAACAATATTACACGTCATAATTAATATAAATAATTTTTAATCCCTTTTTTCATTTCCTTCCCTATATTCACGCCACCGTCACCAGGCACTAAGGAACCTGGCAATCGAGCCACTTCACCTTATTATCGTATTCTCCGAAATCGGAACTGAAAAACTTCATCGCAGTTCCATTCTAATGGCATCTTCTTCCTTACCTTTTACTTCTCTTCCTCACCATTTTGTTTCACCAAACAAATCAACATCAAAGTCGGCGACGACTTTGTCGCATCGGATTGTCGGTCGTCGGATTAGAGCCTCTGTGTCGGAGAAACCATATGTGCCAGCGCCGGCGGTTTCGAATAATGGAGAAGCCAAGCTTCCGGTGAAGAAAATTCCCGGTAGTTATGGGGTTCCTTTTGTTGGTCCACTCAAAGATCGACTTGATTATTTCTACAACCAAGGATGAGACGAGTTTTTTGTAACCCCCGTAGCCCGGCCTAGACGGTTGACCCGAACTACGAAGATTACACGGGGAAAACCAAAGTCAACCCGAAAGTCAACCTTGATTAACGACCCTTTTTTTCTTTTTAATCTTGTCTAGATGCACATTAACCTTAGATGTGATCACACAAACACCATGCTCAAAGATCACAACCATCAGAGATCAAACAGGGACCCAATTGAACAAATTACAACTTTAGGGACCAAATTGTAATTTCTGAAAACTTTAAGGACTTAATCAGAATTTAAGTTACCAACTTAAAATTAATCATGTTTCATGCTTCTCTGCCAAATTTCAGCTCAAACGGACATCCCGAACTCATACAATTGCACAAACAAGATTCAGGACCAAAATGCAAACATTTTGAAACATTTAACCGCCCATGTCAGCCCCCAACGGTCACCCGTTCCGAAACAGGCCAAGCCCGTTCCGAAACACGGGGCCGTTCCCCAACGCGTTCCGCAACGGGGGTCTGGCAGAATGCTTTCCGTTTCGGAACGGTGGCACCCGTTTCGGACGCCTGGGTTCATGCAGGGCACCCGTTCCGAAACGGTGTCATTAGTTCCGAAACGCCTAGCCCAGAACGCTGCATTTTGCTCACTCAAACACACAATTGATCATCCAAACATGCTCCAAAAGCCACCAAACTTTACCAACATGCAATTCAACATAAATGAGACATACTTGCATCAACAATTCAACAGAAACACAACATAAAAGAAAAGCCCCAAATCTATAGGCATGCTTCCTACACAAGCAACCATTTAGGCACAAACCTCCAAAACGATCTCATTTAAGCCAATTCATGTTCCAACAACATTAGCAACAACATTAAAACATTCTTGATCAAACATATACGATCACATACACATCAACCCGAGAGATTCTACCCCATTGCCCTTATTAACTATAGCTATTCACCGAGACATACATCTCCATTGGAGTCCACCTTGAATCCCTTGCTCCTTGCTGTCCAAACTTCAAGAATCTGCATTGATGGACAAAAAGGAGCGTAAGCACATAATGCTTAGTGAGGAATGCTCAAACCAAAACACCATCAATGCAGCGGGTCGTTAAAACACTTTTAAAACAAACCCGATTTGATTACCAAAGCCATGTTTGTAAACCCTTTTCAACATCAAGCTCAAATCATGCACAAACACCATATGCCAAGCTTAAACAAAACCATGGAAAACACTCCCATTTCACAACATACCTTTCTTAAACTTGGAAGCCATTTCAAACAAGAAACCTTTTAAAACCATAGCTCAAATATTCTATCACATGCATTTGACCAAGGCAACATAAGAACCATAACATCATCTTCACATGCCTTTAAAATACAAGTCTTACAAGACTCCAATGCAATAAAGATATTGCATGCTCACATGCATCATTTACCATATGATAACCAACACTTGTTCAACTTAACAAGTAACATGCATTCACTAGCATCATACACTTTTCATGCAACAATGCATCTTTTCAAGCATCCCATGCTTCACATGCAATCATACATCATTTCAAGCATCTCATGCTTCACATGCAACCATGCATCATTTCAAGCATCTCATGCTTCACATGCAACCATGCATCATTTCAAGCATCTCATGCTTCTCTATGATCAAGAACATTACATTGGCTTCCAAGTGATCAACCACATTCACTTTTCAACTCAACAACCCGGTCGGATACGCGAATTCCGAGCGTTGTCCCTACGCTCCATACACCCTACAAATCCAAGGTCTCCCAAATGGACTTTTAAACACCATTTGACCTTACAAGCCTAAGGTTCCCATGTATGGACTTTTAAACACCATACAACCTTAGCTTTTACCGAGGTTCCCATGCATGGACTTTTAAACACCATACAACCTCAACATGCACAAGGTTTCCACGTATGGACTTTTAACCACCATACAACCTTTGCATAACCGATTGGTAGTTGTATAAATCACTAACGAGATCCGGGACACCCCACACAAGATCCACACATGGACTTAACACTGCCATTGTGATCTTAACAAGCACAAGGTTCTCACATATGGACTTTTAACCACCATATAACCTTTGCTTAACCAAGGTCCTCGAATGGGCAACAACCTCCATTATGACCTCATCTCGTTAGGATACTTGAAGGGAGTTTATCCGGTCCACTCTTGACCACTCCACCTCCAAGGCGACTTAATTCACAGTGCACCCAATCCTATAGCCGGCTAACTATATCCGATCAACAAACCAAGAACCATTTACATCACTTGCCAATATAACCATCTTACCATATTAATCCAATGTTCCACATGCATAAACATAATGCAAATCCATCACAACATTAGCCCAATGATTCACATGCATAACCAATATGCAAAACCATTACCTCATTAATCCAATGATTCACATGCATAACCAATATGCAAAAGGTAACATTTACCATCATCAATTTACTGTTTTAAAGCATCATACAAAGCCATTGATCAACATGCAACACTATGCATCAAACCACAATTACCATGCGCAAAACCAAGGATCTCTTACCTTGAGCATCCTTCACAAATGGCTTTCAAAACCAGCATTAAACCATGCTAAAAACATGCTTACAAAACAGAATTAAACCATGCAAAACACATGCATTTCAATCATCAACCACATTTGCTTTTAAAACCAAATCACAACACAATTCAAGAGCAAAAATCCTTTTACTTACTCTTGAGCTTAGCAAAGTTGTTTAGACTTACACTAAGCTCCCAAAAACCTTCAAACCTTGTTTTAAAAGCTGAAATCCCAACTTCACTCACCGATAACCAAAACAAGACTAGCCAACAAGCCTTCCAAGCTTCCGAAACCTTCCGCAACACCTCTAAAGCTCACGGATAAAACTCCCCTGTTTCAAGCACACAAAAACAGAACATTAATGCATCCTTATGCATTAAAACACCAGCAACAACAACACAACTCGCTGCTCATCACAAATCTAACAATTTGGCTACCAAACACAACCGAAATCATCTCCAAACACTTCCAAAACTTAACCCAGCCAAGATCCATCACTTCTAACCATTTTTATACATCAATTAACATCCAAAATGATCACAAACACATCCTTATACCTCCAGGTATAACAGATCACCAAAAACACTCCAAAAACAACCAAAAACTCAAGCCAAACTTAGGAAATTCAACCTATCCGGGATTGCATTAATTAAACCTCAACTTCTAATCAATTTAGCATTCATTTAACATCATTTTGACACTCCAAAACACTGCTCAAGCAGATCACACGAAAATTTCACCAAAAACACCAAATCTTGCATTTTAGCCAAAAATCAAGATCTCCATTGAAAAGCCATTAAAAAAACATAAATCAAGGATTGAGAACTTAGGAATTTCAGTAAAGAACTGATAGTTTAGAGGAGAAGGACGTTCTTACCTCCAAACTTGAATTTCTCTTTTTTAGAGCCAAAAAGCTTGATGAAACAACTTGCAAATTGAGAGGTTTTGTTGATGAGATGATTAGGAATCAAATGAGAGTTGAAATGAGAGATTTAGATGTCAAAATCAGAGAAAGAAATCTGGAGAATTGTGTTTGGGTTGAGAGAAAATGAGAGAAAAGGAAAATTGAGAGAAAATGGAAAGTTAGTTAAGAAATTGGTTAAAATGATTTCCCTCCCTTTCTTAATCTTTAAAAATCAGAATAAAGCCTTAAAATATCTTAGAAAAATCTGGAGAAATCCTTTTTGGAATAATAGCTCCTTAAAGATTCAAAGTTTCAATCCTTTATAAAAACTGTCCCGCAACTTTCAAAAATTACATTTTGGTCACCAGCCAAAATGTCAACCTTCCGAACCTCATTTTCCAAAATTGATTTCACAGTTCACTTATATATATTAAAAGATGATTTTAGAACATTTTTCCATATTTTTAATGCAACCCGAACTAGGCTTTCCTAAATTCACTCTTATATATTCGATCAGCACTTTGACCGAACCGGTCAACGCCCAAAACTTCTGAGCCCAAAACCGGGGCGTTACATTTTTTAAATCGAAAATACAGAAATATAACTCAACGGTGTTCCGAACCAACATGCCACCCGGTCCTTTCATCTCTCAAGACCCAAAGGTTGTCGCTTTACTCGACGGTAAGAGCTTCCCGGTTCTTTTCGATGTTACCAAGGTTGAAAAGAAGGACCTTTCCACCGGCACTTACATGCCTTCAACTGACCTCACCGGCAGCTATCGAATCCTCTCGTATCTCGACCCTTCCTAGCCCAAACACGCTAAGCTCAAACAACTTATGTTTTTTCTCTTGAAATCTAGGAGAGATCATGTAATCCCTGAGTTCCAAGCCTCTTACGCTGAGTTATTTGAAACGTTAGAGAAAGAACTCGGCAAGAAAGGGAAGAGCAGTTTTCCGGTTGGTAACGACCAAGCTGGGTTTAACTTCTTGTGTGGGGCTTTCTTTGGTACGAACCCAAGGGATACTGAACTTGGAACCGACGGTCCAAGTTTGATTAGTAAATGGGTACTGTTTCAACTCGGTCCTGTTCTTTCTCTTGGTCTCCCAAAATGTGTTGAAGAACCCTTAATCCATACTTTCCCACTCCCGCCGGCTTTGGTTAAAAAGGATTACCAGAGACTCTACGATTTCTTCTACGAATCGTCTGGTTTCGTTCAAGATGAAGCCGAGAAAATGGGTATTTCTCGAGAAGAAGCTTGTCATAATTTGCTATTCGCCACGTGTTTTAATTCATTCGGTGGCATGAAAATCTTCTTCCCCAACATGCTTAAATGGATCGGCAGAGCTGGAGTTAAGCTACACACCGATTTATCCACGGAGATCGGGTCAGCCATCAGATCCAACGACGGGAAACTCACAATGGCCGCCATGGAACAGATGTCGTTGATGAAATCCGTCGTGTACGAGGCGTTACGGATCGAACCACCCGTCCCGTTACAATTCGGGAGAGCAAAGAAGGATTTCTTGATCGAGAGCCACGACGCCGCGTTCGAGGTGAAAGAAGGGGAGATGCTATTCGGGTTCCAACCATTTGCAACGAAAGACGCGAAGATATTCGAGAGAGCGCAGGAGTTCGTCCCCGACAGGTTCATCGGAGACGACGGAGAGAAGCTGTTGAAGCACGTGCTCTGGTCGAATGGACCGGAGAATCAGGAACCGACGGTGGGGAACAAACAGTGCGCAGGCAAGGATTTCGTGGTGCTGATGTCGAGGCTTTTGGTGGTGGAATTGTTTAGACGTTATAGTTCGTTCGAAATCGAAGTCGGCAAGTCGGCATTGGGGGTATATTAATTATGACGTGTAATATTGTTTTATTATTTTTTATACATGACGTGGAAAACTGGGTGGGATGTGGCATACACGTCAGATTTCCGTTAAGGGTTAACGGGGTTTAACGCCCTAGTTACCATTTTGTTTCAAAATCTAAAGTTTAATTGCTACTTCGTGATTTTTGAAAGGTTGGTTACCATTTTGTTTTTTGCATCAAAGTTCAGTGATCGTCGGTGTACTTTACCCATTAAATTTTTATTCTAGAGCTTATCTCCGCCGAACGAATGCTACCCCCATAATTAATGGTTCGCAAGGATTGCTTACTATTACTTCCTGTAAACCGATCATTTTTATTCTTCTTTCTTTATTTTATTCATATCAATCATTTATGCTTTCGTTAAAATCATTCAACATTACTACTTGCCTTTGCCAAATTCATGGGGGATTCCTTGCTACCTGAATTCCGTTTGAAATTATACTGATTTCGCTTAATTGAAATTATACGATTGAATTTAAGCTTAACTGAAGTAAAATAATTTTGATTAAAATGATTGTTTTGAGATTTAATTGTAATATATAGTTTCACGTCTAAAAGTTTACTTATTATTATTATTTTTTAAATCCAGGCTACTGCTGTTATTTTCATCTAGACTGAATTCTGAACATGATCGTGGTCGTTGGAAACATCCTCCTTGTTGGTTTAAGTGCAATGTAAAAAAAGAAGAAAAAATGTTTATTAATGTCTTCGTTTAATCTTTCAAAGAGTGTGGCGATAAAAGGTATCAGAATTAGATATCAAATTTGTTTGATAACAAAATAACAGTAGAGAAGTCATAATTCGGACAATAGCGTATCACCCATGACAAACAGTTGTAAAACACCCATGTTTGGCCATATTTTACAATGCTTGCAGTAAGAAACACAAACTCGAGCCTTCTGCTGACAAATTAAACAGAGAAAGGGGTTAGTGGATGATATACAAAATCAGCATCGAATTCGAAGCCTCTCAAAACCAAAAAGCAGAGAATAACTGCGGAAAAAGCGGTGGCGGTGGCGGAAGTTTGATTTCCACGAGGCGGCGGCGTGGCATGCAGCAGCAACGCTTATGCATGTGCAAAACGATTTTAATCGATCAACCCTAGTAATTATTTATTATGTTATCATACTTTGAAATTTTGCTTTAAGAACCAAATTGAAAGAATGCGTAAATAAAGTGGGCTAAATTTAGTAAATTGTTTCGAATTAGGACTAAATTGATTTAATGTATAAATATGAATAACTTAATGTGTTATTATACCAAATTTAATAACAATCACTTAACGGCATTTAACGTCTAGTTACCGTTTTGTTATAAAACATAAAATTTAATTGTCATTTTGTGATTTTTGAAAGTTTAATTACCATTTTGTTTTTTCTACCAAAATTCAGTGACCATCTGTGTACTTTATCCTTTAATATATTTGTTCGAACTAAAAAAAACATCACATCCACATCTCTTTTTCATTAAAAAGAAATTATTCAACACAAATGCACACTATGTACGATTTCAAGCAATGGAATTCATTTAAAACACACATAAAATATTGGTATTGGACTATTGGTAACTATGTATGGTATAAAAATTCATCTTCATTAATTTCATTGTCCTCAAGGGACCTTCCCATGGTTTCCCGTGTAAAGAAAAAAGTAAGCAGCGATCCAACAAGACACACCACACCCAGTATTACTAAAGCCACCGTCATTCTCACGGGGTTCGGCTTCCCGCTCTCCTTTTCATTCATCGAAGCCCAAAGAAAGCCGACGGTCCCGATGATCGCGCCAATCTTCCCCACCGCCCCTGCAATCCCATGACATGTCGATCTAAATCTCGCCGGAAACGACTCCGCCGGGACTATAAAAGTGGTGGTGTTGGGTCCGAAATTGGCAAAGAAGAAACTGAGGGCGTAGAGAGCCATAAACCCCTCGTCTATGTGATCACTCCAGTGGTCTTTGTAGGGTATACCGATGGCGAAATAAACCATTGCCATGACCAAGAACCCTAACATCTGGATTTTGACTCTTCCGATTCGGTCGATGAAATAGACGGTGACCCAATAACCAGGAATGGTGGAGCAAATTGCAAGGATTGCCTGGAAACGTGCGATTTTAAAAGCGAGCTGGTAGCCATTCACATGATCGTTGTCCTTTACAAAGCGATGATAGATCTGAGATTGAAGGAGGTTGCTGCTGTAGAAGACAATGTCGAGAAGAAACCAGGATGCGGCACAGGAGAAGAGATCGAGGCCGTGGCGGCGGAGGAAGCGTGTTGAGAGAAGAGGATAGGGTGGATGAGCTGCAGGCTGATCATAAGGGGAATCCTCCGCAATTTGACTCATCGGAATGTCTAATACTTTCTCCATGTCCTTGGCTGCTTGTACCACATTTTGTTCCACCAGAGCCGTGTATCTACAAGTTAATTAAACCATTTACGTAAACAACATGACCATCAATTCCAACATCAAAACTCTAGTGGCTTAACTGCTGCTTGGGTAGAGCTTAGCAGTGATTTTAGTGGCCCTTCAACAAATTTAAAACTTATGACTCTTATTAATAAGTATTAAAAAATATTTAAAAGTAAAATTTTAATAACAAGTATTAGTTAATAAATAATCTTAAGAATATGTCCCTAATAATAAATATTAGAAAAATTAAGCTCTAATAACAAGTATTAAAAAAATAATTTGACCCCGAATAACTCATATTTTAAAAAATGAATTTTAGGAGCATACCCCTAATAACAAATGCTGTGTAAAACTCGACCCATAATATTAAATTTTAAGAGTATGTTCCTAATAACATGTATTAGAAAATAATTGTGTCTCTAATAACAAATATTAAAAAATAAATAAATTTTAAGAGTATGTCCCTAAAAACAAATGTTAGGAAAAAAATTAGGTCCCCTAAAATCAAGTATTGAGAAAAAAATTAGACCCCTAAAATAAATATTTAGAAAATAAATAAATTTCAATAGTAGAGCCCTAATAACAAATATTGGAAAAAAATTAAACGCCTAACAACAAGTATTAAAAAATAGGGCCTTAATAACAAGTATTTTTAGTATTAGGAGTATCAAATAAGGTGTATTTTTAAGGTTTATGGTTTAGAATTTAGGACTTAAAATTTAATTTTTTAGTATTAGAACGTAGAAATGAGCACAAAAAAGAACAAGAGATTTTTATCCGAATTATTATTGTTATTTTATATATCGATGGCGTCACAAATTATAATCTTATATAACGTAATGTTTTTATCCCATTTGACATTTGGCAATAACTTCTATCCTAATGTTCCAAACTTTTATTAGTTTTTTTAAAGAAAATAATAGCCACCCATTTTTAAATTTAAATTAGTGATGCCATAGTAATTAAATAAAAATTAAACAATTAATACAGTATGAAGTAAATTACCTGGCTGTCTCGGGCATCATCATACGCCAATAATACGTCACGGCAGCGGGGATTGCACCCATCATCAGAATGAGCCGCCACGCGATATCGGCCTCCTCCGGGGTTTCACCCTTCCCCACATTCGACGAAACCTCAAATATCTTACAAACCACCATCGTCACGACGGAGCTCGCCAATATCCCGAACCCCTGCATCGAGAACACCGCCGCTATAAAGGCGCCGCGTGTCTTTTTATTCGCGAACTCCGCCATGATGGTTGCCGACAACGGGTAGTCTCCCCCGATCCCTACTCCCAGCAAGAACCTGAAGAACCCCAGACTCACCAGCACGCAGTTCCTCGTCTTGCATATAGAGAAACCGCTCGCTATGGAGCCGAGCACCATCATGCCTAATGACAGCCCGTACACGCTGCGCCTTCCCCTCCGATCGCCGAGCCTCCCTAACGTGAGTTGTCCGACGGCGGTGCCTAGAAGAGCTATGGACACGAGGGTGGAGACGACGGCGGTGGGTGTGGTTTCGTGTTGTTTCACCTGGGACACGGAGCGGTTGGCCGAGGTGTGATCGTAGTATATTCGTCCTATTAGCTTGACGATGGGAGGGATGCAGAAGAGATCGTAGGCGTCGGTGAAGAGACCCATGCCGGCGATTATGATTGCTTTGAAGTGGTAGCACTGGATCTTTGCTGCATCGAGGGCGAACAGGACTTTCAACGCCATATCCCTCTTTGTTTGGTAGACGATGATGAAGCAAGCAGGCCGGGATATAAAGTGTGATTTCGGTGGTAATTTCTTGGAAAAAGGAAGCAGAAATGGTGAGATACAAACCAATCATCTGAGGACTTTGACTTGATTCCTCCTGAGATTCGAACAAGTTAAAAGCCATTGGATTTTTCGCCTTACTTTAACCATTCTTTTCAACAGGATTACACCCCTTATACAGTCAAGCCACGTTGCTCTCTTATTTTTTAAAGTCTTTTTATATCTTCACGTTACGTTACACATGAAGAAGAATTATCATCAAATTGATCAATCTCATGTGCAAATTTACTAAAGTTTCAAAACTTTAGGTACCTAATTGTAAATTTCTAAAAGTTTCAAGGACCAAATGAATGATCATTTATTAATAGGTGTTATTCTTAATCTCATGTTCTTCCCAAAACATATTTTTTTTTAAATGGCGACTGAATCGGATTTTAATTGAAGAAGTTACGAAATAATACCAAAATGTGAGATCCGCTAATTGGCCTAGTGGCTAAGGATGCTCAGATTTTCCAATCTTGTGTGGGTATGAATCTCGTTATGGGAATGTAATACTTCTCTCTTTAATCAGAAATAATAACCAAAATTTAAAAATTCAAACTTTTAGAGGTGGTTTCGAAACCTTTGTCACATATTCAAAAATTTGTCATTCTGGACTGAAGTTTTCGATACCCTTAAGTATGGTTCCAAAAACTTTGCCTTGTTTTACCAAAATATGAAATTTTAGGCCATTTTTAACCCCTAAAGGTCACCATTATCAATAAGCAACATCAATACATCTTTTTAAGCATCAAGGACACCATACCATAACTCATCATCCATATGCTTAAAAAGTTTCAAATTCTTATACCCTTAGTATGGTTATGTTTATATTATGGCTATAACATATACCCTTTTACTTGAATTTTCAAATTCACTTAAGCATAACATACTTAACAACTATCACACAAGTCAAGCATAATATATACTTTGCACCATAATATAAACATAACCATTTCATAACATGATGCTTAATCTTAGTCTCTTTCCTTTTAAAGCTCATTAATATACCTTGTTTAGCATAATATTATAGCCAAGTAATTAATGTCATAACATAACATCAATTTTATCACAAATCATTAAACCAAAACATAACATCAATCCAAAGTCACACACTTCAAGATTCAAAACTTATATTCTTAGTTCATATGCCACCAACTAAGAGTTTGACAAAGGAAATTACTTAATACCTTAAGAGTGACTTGCAACCCCTAAATAAAATCCCGAGCATTTATGGGGACTTAATACCTGAAATATATGCAAGAAAACATGATAAGCTTATATGGCTTAGTGAGGTAGTGACACTAAAGACATATTGCATATACATATTTTGATGATAAAGGATGATATGAATCACTGTAAATAAGGCATATGATGTTATTCAATGCATATAAGTTAAGGATGTTGTAGTTCAATCTTATTCTTCCAAGTCATATCTTATATTAGCTTTGTTTTATGAAAGCTTTATCAGATTTCAAGATTTATTAAAGCTTGCATAGGACATATTTTTGCATTTTATTTCATGTTTTATCCTTATAAAATCTTATTGAGATTTTGTCGGAGCTCTTATTAGAGTTCTCATTAGAGTACATATCTGAGTTTATGCATTTTAACAATATTTGCCTTGGATAACATTGGACATGGGTATAATTGGTCCAATTTTGACCGTATTGGTATGTGTTACACATAACACATAACACAAAGCACAAAGCAATGGCTAGTGTTCAAGCATATCAAACAATCTTTCATTCTCTTTCATCACCTTTCCCTTTACCTCATACGGTCTCCAATATATCACATATATGAGATCGTCATCCTTGAGCCGTAGCCCATAGACCGTAGTTTGAATATACCATTATACAATACCAAAATGTCCAATGACTTCCATTGTTTAAGCAACTTATAGCATTTTAAGCTTTGTTATTAGGAGATGAGTCTTATGGAAAGAATGAGCTTTAATCTCCGAAGTAGAGAAGTTCTTGGTATCTTATGGCATTAAAGGCACTACAACAAGTATGACTTTTACTGACGACTTGATTGTGATGATGAAGATTTTCGTCACAAAAATAGGTTATTTGTGACGTAAGTTGTTTGTGACACTAATGAAATTAGTAATTGTGACGTATTACTCTTTGGTCATTGTTTTAGTAATACTTGTGACAATTGTAAATTACGTCACAAGTAAAACGTCACTATTGACATCTTATTGTGACCAAATTAAGTTGTCATTATCAATTCGTAACTAATAACATACTCAAATTGACGCCAACTTATTTTTGGTGGGGAAAGATGTAATAGTAACAATATTTGAAGGAGTCACTATTATTATTCATAATTGTGACAATACAAATTTGTCACTATTAAATTTAGCTTTCTATAATAATATAATTGTGACATTCTTAACGTGTGTTAAAAGTGTATAACCACTATAACTATATATTGCGATGACATCTATTTGTCGTTATCATTTCGACACTAATCAAATTCTCAAATTTGCACCAACTTTTTTTTATCATGGTGTAATGTACTAGTAGTGTGTCAAATAGTCACTATTGTTAATAATAATTGTGACGATAAATTTTTTTTCACGATTATATTTACCTTATATAATGATATTAACAATAGTAAAAGTATGACATAAGTAGTCCAGGAAAGAGGGTGTGACCCTGTTTGTCTTCAACCTTCCTGAGAAGTTGCACTAGAAGGGATTGTGGTGTCTGTTTAGCTATCATGGAGATATGGTTGATGCCTATATTTCAAATAAAAAGAGTAAAGGAGGACAAATATTTGGTTTTGTTCAGTATGCATCCATTGAAGATGGAATTCAAGCCCTAGAAAGGTTAGATGGTTTCTCGATATATAGTTATCGAGTTAAAGTTCATTTGGTGTAGGTTAATATGTGTAGAATAGGAATATATTATGTATTAAAGATTGTATCTTTTAATTATAGATAATTACATATTAGTAGGCTGTTTTTAGGAATGTTTTTAAGATTGAATATTCTGTGTTTATTATAGAATATTTAGTTGCCTAGATTACAAGGATTGGTAGTGTATATATATATTCCTAGAGTGTTTATCAATAAAGTATGTAATAATTTTTTACCTTTCTACATAGTATCAGATTAGGTCGATCCTCTTATACATTCATTCACCTTTTCTTTTTTCCTTTCCTATCGATCGATTCTATACCCCTTCTTGGCTACTGTGGATGAAACTACTTCAGAATTTAGTTCCCAAATCAGCCCTCGTTCATTTAATTTTCAGTTATAAAAAATATTACTTTCTCCAATTATAACCTATAAATTCAATGGCAATAATTACCTTCCTTGGTCTCAATCAGTGCAACTATATATTACAGAAAGAAGGAAGGCTTCCTATCTCTCAGACTCCATGTTGATTCCAGATGAGTCTGATCCAGCCTACTCTAACTGGTTGAGTGATAACACCATGATCATGTCATGGTTAATCAATTCCATGATTCCTGAGATTGGATAAAACTTCATGCTCTACAAGATTGCGACAAAAATCTAGAGTGTAGCCAGGGATACATACACCAGTGTTGGCAACATATCTGAACTCTTTGGAGTTGAAAATCAGATCAAAGATCTTAGACAAGGTGATATGATTGTGGTACAGTATTTTGGCGTTCTCACTAAGTGCTGGCAATAGATCGACCTGTTTGAGGAAAATGAATGGAAGTGTGTTGATGATATTAGCTTTTACAACAAGCTTAAGAATCAGAGGAGAATTTTTCATTTTTTTCGAGACTGAATGGAGAGTTTGATGTTGCTCGAAGCAAGATTTTAGCCACTAAACCCATTCCCCTTGTTCGAGAAGCATTTTGGTGCCAACAATTCAGCAAACTGATGCTTCTGCTCTTCTTACACACTCTACCTCTGGGCACAAACAATAGAGGGGAAGGCCTTGGTGTGAACACTGCAAAAAGGTTGGGCATATAATAGACCACTATTGGAAGCTGCACGGGAAACCACCAGATTGGAGGCCTCCTAAGTCCAGATTTCATAAAGAAGCTCATCTTGCCTCTCCTGAAAGTTCTTGCAGTAGCTTTAGCAAACAACAAATCGAGGAACTCCAAAAATATTTCGGTCCCCTCTGATCTAAATCATCCCCTAATGCCTTAACAGCTACCGAAGGTAGTATTTCTTGCTTGGCATTGGTTAGTTCCTTAATTTGGATAGTGGGTTCTGGTGATTCTTATCATATAACAGGAAACTCTAGCCTTTTCAAGTTGTATAAGACTAACAATTCTCCTTTCTTCATAAAGATAACCGACGGTTCCCTCTCCACAATGAAATGATGTGGTTCTATTAAATTAAGTAAAAAAAATAATGCTATATGATCTCCTATATGTTCCTACACTTGCATGCAATATGTTGTCTTTCAGTAAATTGGTAAAGGATGTTAAATTTGTGATGTTAATTTTGGGCTTGCTGGTTGTGTTTTTCAGGCACAAGGCTCGAGGTCAGTGATTGGCAGTGCTAAACTAAGTAATGGCTTATATATCTTTGATGGACTTCTCTCTCTGTATCATATTGTCTCCAGTTGCCTTACGACTTCTAGTTTGCTTTCTAATGATGTAATGCTATGACATTTTCGATTAGGACATCCAAATTTTTCTTACCTTGCAAAATTATTTCTCAGGATTTTTCTTAATTAGAGTCCCTATTCTTTTAACTGTGACGTGTGTCAAATGGCAAAACATGCATGAAAACCATACGTTTCTTCCCTGTTTAAACCTACTTCACTATTTTCTATTATCGACAGTGACATTTTGGGCCCAAGGTAAAAAGTATCTATGGGTCTAGATAGTTTATGTCTTTTATTGATGATTACTCTAGGACAACTTGGACATTCTTGTTGCGCAAAAATATGAAGTTGACACTATTTTTAAAAAACTCTGCCAAATGGTTGAAATTCATTTTGCCACACAAATTAAAATAGTGAGGAGTGATAATGGGGGTGAATATATTAGTAAGTCTCTAGGGTATTTTTTCAAAGAAAAAAGAATTTTTCATCTCACCTCTTGTGTCAACACTCCTCAATAAAATGGAGTGGTGTTACCTCTCAAAAAGTATTGTTTTCAATGCCCATTTTACAATGTTTTTGCTTGTTTTAGGCACATTTAGTTGCATTAGGATATTAAAATTATGCATTTACATAGGGAGTTAGGAATTCTGTCTATACCAGTATGAAAGGTTGTTTTGTTGGCAATTTTGCAAGTTTGGCATAATATTGGAACAAAAAAGCAAAATAGTTAGGTTTGCAAAGGAGATGCCAAGTGTTGTTGGTATAGAAAGTCCAGACAATGCCAAGCACTTGTTGGCAGAGAAGTGAACTTGATGCCATTCTAAGAGGCTGTTGAACACCGAAAAAATAGGATAAGATCAAGCTCCTAAAAGATCGCGATTGGATCAACCTCCGAAAAAATAACGGATAACGTGGTGCCAAGTTATGTTGGCAAAGACATGCCAAGTGTAACCCCCTCGTCCCGGTCCGGGCGACTGACCGGTCCGAGTGGGTTACACGGGGATAACCGAGGTGAAACCCGTTAAGGCTCCACTTTGGTTAACAACACGAGAAAACTTTTTCATTTATTATTATCTTATCTAGATGCATTATTATGTCATATGTGAAAGAGGCAACAACGGAAGCAACAAGCGAGGCGAACAACCAAACAGCCCAACAAAACAACCCATTTTAAACTTAAACTGCAGGCCGTATCGAAACGCCCAGAGGGTGTATCGATACACCTTGACTAGGTCAACTGGCCAAAGTCAACCCGAGGAGACCGTAATGAAACGGGTATTGACCGTATCGAAACGCCCTCATCGGTCAACTTCTCGTGGTCAACCCTACGAAGACCGTTCCGAAACGCCTAGGACCGTTTCGATACTCTCAATTTCCCGTCAAAATCTCAGATTTCCAGTAGCAAAAACGTATCGAAACGCCCCCTTTACGTATTGAAACACCTGGCCTGAAACAAGAGGTCGTATCGAAACGGGACCAACCGTTTCGATACACCTGCTGCGAACAGACATGTTTTAGCTGGTTTATGGCCCAAGGCTGCCTCAAACACCAACTAAAACCTCCCACAACCTAACATACATCACTCTCGATGCAAGGCACCCTATAACAAGCATACTTAGCATCCAACATACATATAAAAGCCATTCCTTAAAAGGATCAACAATTCAACAAAAGATTCATACATAGCATTCAAGATCACATGCTTAGACAAGAACATACACTTAAGCATTCATAAAGGGCACAAGGCCAACATACTAGGCATAAGAAAACCTTAAACATAACATCCACATAACAAGGAGTCTAAACATACTCTTAACACATAACATCAACATACATCAAAAGCTAAAATCCCATTGCTTGACTATTACATTCTCATAACTTAAAATCCATACTTGATAAAACCAAAAGCTCAACTAGCGCACTTGGAGGCCCTCTTCTTGCACTAGCAACCCACGAACTATGGATCTGCATTATCGAACAAAAGAGAGCGTAAGCATAAAGCTTAGTGAGGGTAAGCTCGTAAAACAAACCTCGATAATGCAGGGTCCAAGCACGAGCATACAACCAAGGTAGAATGCATGATCTTACCTTCGAACCACATGAGTCAAAATAATAATGATGTATGAACACAATTATCAACATCATGCCATGCTCAACAACTCATAAGCTCAACCCATGGAAATACATAAACCCAACATATTAGCAACACAATCCACAATCTGTATTGGCACCTAGCCATGACTCGAATACGCGGATAACCATTGGAACTCACATCCAACAACACAACAATTACCTTACGGTGAGATTACACTCATCACCGTTTCACGCGGAGGGGATTCTACTCATCCTCACGCCCCGTCGATGGGATTCCACTCATCACCGACTAACATATATAAGAAGATTTCAGGGCAAACCCGTACTCCATCTTGATGACTACCATCACCAAGACCACTCGCGCATTTAGACTCTCGTGTGCACACTAAAACATCCTAATGATCGATCATTGTACCCAAGCATACTAGTGCCAATACTCACACAATTTATAACCTTTCACAACACCATTTCATATCAACTTCCGTGCTTAGCACGTACTCACCATGACTTACCGTCATGCACAAGCCACATGCATATAACAATGCATCGATACCATGCCTCAACATACATGTATAACACAATATACATAACCACCATAATCACAATTAACATGAGGCATACACAACATTTAAAGTTCAACCAAAGTCTCTAACTAAAGCTTGGGATTAGACTACCAATCTAATCCCAACTCTAGGTGGGTCTACCTAGCCCAACCAAGTCCACATGCTTGAACCAACACTTGAGAACCATTTAAATCGAGTTGAAAACATTAACCACTCACCGACTATTCCAAGCTTAACAACATTAACCGATCAAGCTCCCAACGATTCCGGATTCGTTCCCGAGGCTTCACCAACACAAATCCTTGCTTCTAAATATCCCAACACAATCAAAACAACTACAAATTAGTCCACAAATCAATGTAGCAACCCGGAACACAAACCAAGCACAAAACACATGATTTTAAGCTAAAGACAACCCCAAAATCCTCATTTCCGAGCAGCCCTAAAGCACAGCCAAAAACCAATGATTCCAACACTTATATTACTCTCAAAAGCCTCCAAAACAACCCTCAAACATAGTCTAACCATCAGCCAACAAATTCCCACATCAAACACCCCCAAAACTCAACATTTGAACTCTCTAAAACCTCCCTAAAACCCAATTTCGGGAAACTTTATAAAACCATGTAAAAATCAAGTATGTTGGACCTTTTAGGTAGCAAACAACTTATATAACATTAATAAATCAAAAGCTTGAGTTAAAGCTAACAAAGTTAGCATTTTTAATCTAAAACTTCAAAACACAAAAATACAAAAAACATGAGCTTTATGAAAAATAATGGTACGAGTTTGTAGAGGGAAGAGAGGACAAGTCAAAAATGAGTTTACCTTTGAAATATCTCCAACAACAAGCAAGAAGGATGATGGAATAGCGATTCCAATGGTGAAGAGGTTTTTCACGTTAGGAAGGCTTGAAGGTAGAAGATGATGAATAGTTTGGGTGTTTTGAAATAAGAGTGTTTTTATTTTACAAGTCTCAATAGTTACAAGATTACCATTAATGAGATGGCAATCTCCCAATTTCTAAAATCCATGGTTTTTGGGTTTGAAATCAAAACAAGCCCAACATAAATTTTATTTGCTTTGAAAACACGAGGCCCAAAATAATATTTTATTATTTTAATTCACCCGACCCCTAAACCCGGGTGTTACACCAAGCTTGGTTGCCAAGGCACCGTTGGCACGATAATTCAACCCTAATCTGATCAGCTTATCACACATCTTGATCTTATTATCAAGAATAAGATAACCACATCCTTATCCCTTGGACGTTCAAATTCAAATTAAATACTTATCCTACTCATCCTTGCACACCTATTTAAAAAGCCCAATCATCCACCCGATCAACAAGCCTTGCTTCATCACAATCGTGGTGGGCGATGAAGAGTGATCCATCGTCAACTGGCTACACCGAGTGAGAGTGGTTCAACCTGCTTGACCGAGAGCTTGGACTGTGAAGGGCTACATCGAGAGACCTCCTTCTCGCCTATTCTCTTTCATTTAGTTGTTTTATTTTTATTTTAAATGATGATGTTCTTGCAAAACGATGAGTGTTTTATTGTTGATACCCCCACAATGAACTAATTTAATAGTTTGTGAGGGATGTTTGCGTTGAACGCTATTTTTAATGTTTAGTTTATAATAAGTCAGAACTACATTGACACTATTTTTTTATCTGGCATGTTTATTGTTTTCTAACTGTATGCCAAGCGAGAGCTAATATTACTGTTTTCTAAATACGTTGCCAAGAAAGAGCTTGCATTGTTTCCCTATTGCTCCTCAATATCTTAACAGATTTGGGTGGCAACGATCAGTTGCTGGATACTAAGGCGAGATACTTCGAGAGAATATGTTCAAGTAGATAAACTTACATCGGAAGTGAGATCTACCCCTTAGGAGTATAGATTGATACTTATTCAAATGTTTTTGAAAAAAAATTCACTATAGAGATATAAGGGTTTTTACATGATCGATTTAGGGCAATGACCATCGAGAGAGGCTTTGCTAATTTGAATCTGCTCGGCAAACGATGCCAATACAGGATTTATTAAAGGCTGGCATGGCACAGATAGCGTGAAAACCAAGCATCCCTTGCCAACATTCATCATTCATTTAAACACTCTCATTGCCAACGTTTTTACTTTGTTTTACTTCTTTTCTTTTAGTTACTCCCAAAACTACTTTCAAATCAAAACATATTTTTCCTCAACATGTAAACATTCAAAGCAATCAGATTCCAAGTCAATCTTTGTGGGATCGATACTCAGCTTACTGCTATATTACTTGTCGACCGTGTATATTGTAACACCCCAATTTTGGGCTTGGAAGTTTAGGGTCTGAACCGGACCAGTCTAATTTTCGGTTCGAATATAAAAGGTGGTTTTAGGGAAAGCCTAGTTTGGGATGCATTAAAAATATGGAAAAATATCTAAAAATCCTCTTTTAATATATATATAAGAGAGTGGGGAAATCAATTTTACAAAATAAGGCTTGGAAATATGACATTTCGAATTAGTGACTAAAATGTAAATTTTGAAAAGTTCGTGACTGTTTTGAAAGGATTGAAACTTTGAATCTTTAAGGAGCTAATTTACCCAAGGAAGGATTTCTCCAGATTTTTCTTAATTTTAATGACTCATTTAATGTTTAATTAATAAAAAGAAAAGAGGGAAAAACCATATTTTAGTTTCATAACTAACTTTTGCTAAAATTTTCCCATTTCATTTTCTCTCAAAATTCCCTCAGCCAAACACGTTTCCACAACAACTTTTCTTTTGATTTTCACACAAAATGATGAGATTTCTATCCTCAAATGAGTCCTAATCATTTCTAAATCAAATTCTCTTCATTTGCTTATTGAATTTTCAAGGGTTTTGGCTCTAAACAAGGAGAAATCCACATTTAGAGGTATGAACGTTCTTCTCCTCTAAATAATCAGTTCTTTACTGAAATTCCCAAGTTCTCAATCCTTAAATTGAGTTTTATAAAAGGCTTTGATGTTGTGATCTTGATTTTGGCTTAAAACTTGAGATTTTGATTAAATCTTGAAGAAATTCGTGATGAATGTTTGGGCTCTGTTTTGAGATGTCTTTTTAATGTATTTTGGATGTTTAATGATGTGTAATTGAGGTTTAATCAATGCAATCCCGAATAGGTTGATTTTCCTAAGTTTTTATTGGTGAAAATGGTGGTTTTTGGGGTGATCTTGGTGTTCTGCTATAGCTGGAGGTATAAGGACGTGATTAGGTTCTTTTTGGATGTTAATTGATGTCTAAGAATGTTTAGAAGTGATGGATCTTGGCTGGATAATGTTGTGGAAGTGTTTGGATGTGATTTCGGTTGTGTTTGGTAGCCGAAATATGAGTTTTGGTGAGAGCAGCGAGTTTAGGTGTAATGGTTGAAGATTTTAATGCATGATGATGCATTAATCCTCTGCTTTGATGTGTTTAAAACATGGGAGACATTTTTGGATCCTTGTGGTGTTGATCCGGAGGCTTGAACGGCGTTTCGGCAAGCTTGCGAAACGAAATTGGTGAGTGAAGTTTGGTTTTCGGCTTTGAAACCATGGTTTGAAGGTTTGGGAGCTTAGTTTAAGTCTAAGCAACTTAACTAAGCTCAAGAGTAAGCTTTCGGATAAACTCTCTCTTTGATGAACCATGAAATGGTTGGATGCATTGTGTTTAATTTGCATGTTTAAATTCTGTTTTGAAAGCATATTTTAGCATGTTTAATGCTGGTTTTGAAAGCCATGTGTTGAAGGATGCTCAAGGTAAGAGATCCTTGGTTTGACATTGATAAATGTGGTTTTGATGCATAGTGATGCATGATGGCTTAATGGCTTTGTTTAATGCTTTAAAACAGTGGATTAATGATGGTAAATGATGTATATTGGCAAGTGATGTGTTGGTTTAAAAGTACTTGAATCGGATATAGTTAACCGGCTATAGGATTGGGTGCACCGTGAATAAAGTCGCCTTGGATGTTGAGGGGTTGTAATGGTACCGTAAACTCCATCCAAGTACACTAACGAGATGTCTAAGATCATAATGGTGGTTAAAATGCCATGTGAGGATCTTGTGTTGTGTGTCCCGTGTTCTCGTTAGTGATGTTATACAACTACCAATGAGTGATGTGGAGGGGTTGTGATTGTACCGTAGACTCCATCACGGGTGTTGAGGGGTTGTGATTGTACCGGTAAACTCCACCTTGTGTGTTTGGTAGTGTGTATGAAGCGTATGGGACAACGCTTGTAATCCGCGTATCCGATTGTGTTTTATGTTGAAAATTGTTATGGTTATCACTTGGAAGCCAATATGACATGTTAATGTTATTTAAGCATGAGATGCTTGTTGTATATGCATTGTTGCATGAGAATTGATGTTATATGTTGAAAAGGCCTTGTGAAAGGTGTTTTATAAAATGCATTATTGAGTTGTTTCTTTAGAGCATGCCTCACTAAGCATTTGTGCTTACGCTCTCTTTCTTGAACCAATAATGCAGAGAATTGAAGTGCTTTAAGGGCAGCAAGGAGGCTAAGAATCCAAGATAAGGCTAAGCTCATGTATGGTGACTATTTTTACAACATTATTAGCTTTTGGTATTTGGCAATGGGAACCTAGGTTGTGTTTTGGGAGATGTTTTGGACTCCCTAAGTTTGGCATGAAGCCAATGATGTTTTGGATATGTAATTGGCCATTTTGGAGTTTGCTTTGATGATTTGATGCTTGGTTGGTTTTGAGTAATAGGTTGCATGCCTATAGACTTGTGGTTTTTCCTAATTGATGCCATGAATGAGTTTTGATGATGCAAATATGTTCCTTTAATGTATGATGACTTGTTGGCATGATTAGGAGGTCATAGGGATGTGTTTGGTTGGTCGAATGTATGTTAAACCAGAAAATTCTGCACATTCTGGGTAGTCTGTATCGGAACGGGCACTACCGTTTCGAAACAGGGGCCTGTAATGGCCCTTGTGTATCGAAATGGGTGGAGGCCGTTCCGAAACACTTTTGCTACTGCCAAGCCCTATTTCGGAACGTGTTTCGAAACGAAACCGCGTTTCAGAACGGTCAACCCCCGTTCCGAAACACTTGACCGTTGGGCACTGATTTGTATGGTTTATGTTTTGCAAGCTTTACGTTTTAGTCCTGAATTTTGTATATGCAATTGATTGAGTTTGGAATGTCCGTTTAAGGTGAAATTTGACAGGGAAGCTTGTAATACTTTTAATTTGATATTGGTAACCTTGAAATTAGTTAAGTTCTCTTAATTTCCAGAATTTACAATTTGGTCCCTAAATTTGTATGTTGTGCAATTGAGTCCCTTATTACTTTCCGATTGCTGTGGTTTTTGAGTATGCTTATCTCAAGAGTACGCCTAGGGTTAATGTGCATCTAGACAAGTTTTAAAAGAAAAAAAAGGGTTGTTAATCAAGGTTAACTTTCGGGTTGACTTTGGTTTTCCCCGTGTAGTCTTCGTAGTTCGGGTCAACCGTCTAGGCCGGGCTAAGGGGGTTACATTTGGTGGTATCAGAGCTGAGTTCTCGAGTAATTGGGAATGGTTATGTGGGTGATATGTGTATGATTGCTTTGTATGCTTTTTGAGTGAAAGTATGATGTGTGAATTGTAAGTATGTTGCAATTGTGATGTATGCTGTGGTGAAGCATGTTAGAGGGACCCATTGCCATATCCAAACTAATGAAATGATTTGTTTTTAATTGGAAGTGAGCTTGAGTACTTGGATTTCTTACCTTGCTGAGCCTGATTATGTTTATTGCATTTGTGTTAGTGCATTGTTTAGTGAATGGGACCTCGTAGAGAGACGAGGATTAATACGCGAGCTATGGCTCAAAACGAGAATGAAGAGAATGCTGAGAATGTAGTGGATTTACCTCCTCCGCCCGGTGGTGGTGGTGCTGGAGGTGATGGAGCTGGTGTTGGTGCTGGTGCTGGGGTCACCGGACCAGAAGCTGGGCAGGGACAAGCTGCTCCTGATATGGCGGTTTTGATTCAAGCTATTGCTGGAGCCTTTCAGGCGGCAGTAGCTGGAGCTGGGCATCAGGGAGATGCTAACGCTAGACTACCTTTGGAACGTTTGCGCAGTCTGGGAGGGACTGATTTTAGAGGGTTGTCTGCAGAAGGTTTCGAATCTTGGTTGGAAAGTACCAAGAGGATTTTGGGACAAATGAACTGCAATGATGTGCAGAAGCTAGGTTGTGTGGTGTCGTTGTTGCATGATGATGCGTATACCTGGTGGACGACCACTATCTCCAGAATGGAGGATGCTGATGTGACTTGGACGTTCTTTCTGAATGAGTTCAAGCGTAGGTATCTAGGTGTGCGATACCTGGATGAAAAGAAAAGGGAGTTCATGTCTCTGACACAAGGAAGTATGACAGTAGCTGAGTATGAGATCCAGTTTGTCCGTCTCAGTCAGTACGCACCTGAGCTTATTCCTGATGAGCGAGAGAGGTGTAAACGTTTCCGTTATGGTTTGGTGACGGATGTAAAGACCTATATGCTGGCCGCTGAGTACACTAATTTTGATGTGCTGGTTAGTAGGGCGAAGGATATTGAGCAGAACCTGGGCTTATCTTCTAGAGGTGTTGGTTCTAGCTCGGGCAAGCGAGCTGCTGAGTATAGTTCCGGTGGTGGACGAAACAAGAGAGGACGTGATCGGAGGTATCAGTCTTCTGCTAGGCGTGGTGGTGGAGGGCATGGTGCGCCTGTTCAGGGGGATAGGGCGAGAGCTGATCAGAACACATGCTGGGCGTGTGGATCGCGTGGCCACCTGAGGCGTGATTGTCCTCGGGCAGCGAGAGAGGTGCAGGCTCCTGTTGTGGTGACCGGTAATTCGTGCTGGAACTGTGGTTCGGCGGACCACATGAGGAGGGAGTGTCCTCTGTTGGCCGGTGGTGGTCAGGGACGTGCTCCTGGAGTTGTTGCACCACTGAGAGGTCGTGGGCGCGGCCGTGGTAACTTCCAGCGCAGAGAGGATGGTGGAAGGAATGTGGCTCATGTGGTGGCTGTCCAACCTGAGGGTGGAGGCCAGGCTCGAGTGTATGCGCAGCGGGAGGGAAGGAATGACACGGATGTGATCACATGTACCTTCACTTTGCAACCCTTGTCATTACTTTCCTTGATTGATTCTGGATCTATACACTCATACATATTGCGTGAGCATGCTCAATTGCTTGGTTTGCCTGTTGAGTCTTTGGATGTTGGTATGCGTGTAACTAGTTCTTTTGGTGAGACCGTTGTGACATGAAAGCTTTATAGAAGAAGTCCCTTGGTTGTGCAAAACCATGTTTTTCATGTTGACCTTATGGAATTGCCTTTCTATGGTTTTGATGTCATCCTTGGTATGGATTGGCTTGTTGAACATCGAGCTGTGGTGGATTTTGAGAACAAGCGAGTTTCGTTGAAGCTTGCGGATGATTATGAGGTAGTGGTGGTTGGTGAGAATGTGAAGTTTCTTGCCAATGTTGTGTCTACTTTGGAAGCAAGCCGAATGCTGAGGCAAGGTTGTGAAGCCTATCTAGCCTTTGTAATGAATCTTAGCTCTAAGGAGTTGCAAGTTCAAGATATCAGGATTGTGCGAGACTTTCCTGGTGTGTTTCCGAAGGAGTTACCTGTATTGCCTCCTAATCGTGAAGTGGAGTTTGGAATTTAGCTGTATGAAAACACAACTCCAGTGTCCATTACTCCTTATCGAATGGCACCTAAAGAGTTGAAGGAGCTGAAGACGCAACTTCAGGAGTTGCTTGATCGTGGTCTCATTCGGCCGAGTGTGTCACCTTGGGGTGCACCGGTCTTGTTTGTGAAGAAAAAGGATGGCACTATGAGAATGTGCATCGATTACCGTCAGCTTAACAAGTTGACTATCAAGAATCGGTATCCATTGCTGAGGATTGATGATCTTTTTGATCAATTTCGGGGAGCGGCTGTGTTCTCTAAAATTGACTTAAGGTCATGGTATTACCAGTTGAAGGTGAAGGATGTGGATGTGCCTAAGACATCCTTCAGAACGAGGTATGGGCATTATGAGTTCCTTGTGATGCCGTTTGGGTTGACGAATGCTCCTGCAGCTTTCATGGACATGATGAATAGAGTGTTCCATGAATACTTGGATAAATTTGTTGTGGTGTTCATTGATGATATTCTCGTGTACTCTCGTACTGAGGAGGAGCATGAGGGGCATTTGAGGATTGTGTTGCAGGCTTTGTTGGAGAATCAGCTTTATGCCAAGCTGAGCAAGTGTGAGTTTTGGCTCAGAGAAGTTGTGTTCCTTGGTCATGTGGTTTCTGCTGAGGGGATTCGTGTTGATCCTCAGAAGGTTGAGGCAGTGATGAATTGGAAGCCTCCTAAGTCTGTTCATGAGGTCCGTAGTTTCCTTGGCTTGGTGGGATACCACCGGAGGTTCGTGGATGGATTTTCAAAGATTGCTGCACCTTTGACGAAGTTGTTGCAGAAGGATCTTAAGTTTGAGTGGACGGAAGCGAGACAACATGCTTTTGAGAAGCTGAAGGCAGCTTTGACGCAAGCTCCTATCTTGGTTAATTTGATAATGATTCAAATGCTAATAGATGTTGGTTAATTCGATAGATTACCTAATGGAGACCCAATGAAGCATTTGAAGCAATTCATGGAGGTTTGCCAACTATTCTGCCAGCCTAATGTGACTGAAGAAACAATAAAGATGAATCTATTCTCATTTTCTTTGCAAGATAGAGCTAAATTGTGGCTAAATTCCTTGCCATTAGGATCAGTTACTTCATGGGCAGAATTATGCTAGAAGTTCCTTGTGAGATTCGAGTCACCTAAACTTAATGCCAAGATGCGAAGTGAAATCGTTACCTTTAGGCAAGCTGATGACGAGACTTTCTATTATACTTGGGAGCAATTCAAAGACCTTTTGAGAAGATGTCCCATGCATGATTCCCTGCTTGGACCCATATAGAGATTTTTTACATCGGACTCAATGATCATGCCAGGACCTTTCTACATACTTTGGTAAACGATTCATTGCTAGACAAGAAATACACTGAGGCGTATGACATCCTTGAGAGGATTGCTGCCAATGATTTTCAGTATCCTACTGCCAGACCAGGGATGAGGACAAAAACAACCGAAAAATTGGAGCTTGAGGCATTAACATCCATCAATGCCCATATTTCCAATCTCACTAGCAGTGTGAAAACTTTGTAAAAGAGTAATGAATCCCAAGAAGTCAAGGCATTGGAACCATTTTGTACGATATGTGGAGAAGATCATCATGTGGATGATTGCCATGCCAACCTTGAATCGGAAAATTTTGTTGGTAATTTTAATCAAAATTTTAACCCATATTCCTATAGTTATAAAGTAGGTTAGGAGCAATTTAATGCCAAGCGTCAGAACGACAATACACTGCCAGGATTCAAGCTGAATGTCATGCCACAAAGAGCCCAAAATAATCTACCGCCAGTGCAAAGATCTTCTGATGAGAACACCCTGATGGAATATATGGAGCATAACGATGCCACCGTCCAGAGTCTGGCAGCATCAATGAAAAGTTTAGAAGTTCAGATAGGACATATTGCCAGCGCACTTAATACCAGACCTCCAGGAACTTTGCCAAGCGATACGAAATATGCTCGGCATAAGGGCAATGAACAATTCAAGGTAGCAACTCTTCAGAGTGGCAAACAATGCGAGACTGAGACATCTGTCAAACAGTTAATCAATTGTCAAGAAGAGAAGTTGTTGCCAATAGATGATCTTAATGAAGCAGAGAAAGAAGAGGCAAAAACGGTCGATGCTTGATCGCTATCTGATACCAGACAACAGTCGTATGCCAACACCACCTTAGCAAAACCAGTGGAGCCAACATTTGCCAACCCTACCTTGGTAAAACAAGCAGGTACTACTGTTGACGTTTCAAAGCTTTCGAGTGTGCAGATAAACCTGGGGAATGTCAAGTTGTCGAAATCATGAAACCTATCTTCAATGAGGACATGGCACAACTTTTCCAGGGCACTGATAATGATGCCAGAGAACTGGATGACGAGGATACGACAAGTGAGGAATCTGAAAATCCGACCTTGCTTGATGATGATATAAGTTATTTTGATATATCTAAGCCACTTGAGTTGGCTAGCAAAGAGATCGGAGCATCGAAGCTATCTAGTGAGGAGCCGATGTACTTGGAACTAAAACAATTTCCAAGACCCCTTAAACATTCTTGGCATCAAAGAATAAAGAAGCAACAGAGCCTAAGCATTACTAGAGTGCTGAATTCGATCAAAGGTTCTCGAGACCTACAACAAAGAGATACTTCAATTTTCTAAGGTGGTTGTTCAAAGCCACCATAGGAAAATATTTTCTTTCATTGTGCAATCTAGACTTCGGCATACTTAAAGGTAAGAAATTCTTTGGTTTTCTAAGTTGGTTATTCAAGCAACAAATTGCCACAGCCTACCATTCACAAATAAATGGCCAGCGCCTAAAGCACTATTTGGAAGGTAGTCAGAATAATGCCAAGGAGGCTATCCTCTTGGCAGAGGTACCGTAACATCGCCAACATGTTTGAATCTTTGTAAATATTAGGCTAGTTGTTTTTCTTCATTTTTAGGTTTCAGGATTTTTAGTAGTTTTCCTTTCTTTTAATTTTCATTTTTTATTCCTTTGCTATGTTGAAAGATTTTCTTTAAGAATGTGTAGATTTCGTATGCTAGGGAAAATGCCAAGGAAGGACTTGGCATGAGATGACTGTGGTCCAGACATGAGCAGATTTGTGCTAGACGCCATGCCAAAGTATCCATTGGCATAAACGATTAGCAAGTTAAGCAACTCGGTCATGCCAGAGACTATGCTAGCACAGAGGCTTGGCATGTGGCAGATTGATAAATTGGAAGAAGAGATTAACCCTAGCATGATCGGCCCATTGAAAAGAGAGGTTATTTATCTTTAAATTTAAACCCTAGCCGCCCAAAAATTAGGTTGGAATTTAAATTCAACCTAATCACTCCAATCTTTACTCAATCCCATCACTAACAACCTTATCACTTCACCAGTATCACTTTACCCCTTTTTAAATCAAATCCTTTTATTTTTCATCATTATCTCAATTTATTCGGCTACTATTTTTACACCCATTAAACACTCAACCTTTTCACTTTCTTACCTTAGCCGATTTAAAAAAAACAAATCTCTCTCACTTCTTTTTATCAAGTAAGAACCAAACACCTATTCGTCTCTCATTCTTCATTCTTTGTTCTAAACCGTTCAAAATTATTGTCACTACCATGGCGTCTTCATATACTCCCTTCAACAGATTCTTCAACGAAGAGATTCGGAAAAAGTTTGAAGCAAACTTTGCTCAAAAAGGGGAGATATATGCCACCATTATCCAAGAATTCTAAGCTCATCTTGTGACCAAAGATTCACCCTTCTTGATGATTCAAGGTATGTGTGTGTGTTTTGATGAAGGGTATATTAACACTATGTTTGAGTTGAACGGTGTAGGGGATGATCATTTTGAGTATGCCAAGTCGATGAATGTTGCCAAGTGAAAGAAGCTGTTGGTAGGCTTGTGCGAGCGTGACACGAAATAGACAATGTAATCAAAGGGACATCGAACGGTGAAACGGTTGGCATTGAAGCCTCGACCAAGAGGATGAAATCACTTTTTAAAGGCGAATCTAATGCCTACATCACACAAGCCAAAGGTGCCAAAGGAAGAGCTAGACACTATGCCAGCCAATTCGTTGGCAATGCTATCTTAAATCTACCATCGCCAGGAGATCATTCTCCGTAAACTAGAGAAAGCTGAGGAGCTCAATGTCAAGCTACGACATTACACAAAGGCCAGGGATGTTGGGATGTTCTTGAAAAAAATGTCCCCTAATTTTGTGCCAAAATTTCTAGAATCCTCTACCAAGCACTCTACCAGTGATGATGTCATGCCAGCTAGTCCGACCAGTACCCCATCCGATGCCATAGTCTCGCTGTCTCTAGTTAATCTTCTAGTACCAATTCCTCAGTTGAACCAAAGGTAACCAAAGCCTATTCCACCAAAGCAAATCCATCTACACGCCTGTTAAAACTGCTCAATCTGATGCCACCCTTATCATGTCTGTAACACCCCAATTTTGGGCTTAGAAGTTTAGGGTCTAAATCGGACTGGTCTGATAAACGGTTCGAATATAAAAGGAGGTTTTAAGGAAAGCCTAGTTCGGGATGCTTTAAAAATATAGAAAAAATATTTAAAAATCCTCATTTAATATATATATGAGAGTGGTGAAATCAATTTTACAAAAAAAGGTTTGGAAATACTATATTTCGGTGTAGTGACAAAAATGCGATTTTTGCAAAGTTTAGTAGTGACTGTTTTGTAAAGGATTGAAATTTTGAATCCTTAAGGAGCTAATTTACCCAAAATGTTTTCTCCAGATTTTTCCTTAATTTGGGTGATTCAGTTAACGTTTTAATTAAATAAAAGAAAAGGAAAACTACTTTTTGGATTTTCATAACTAACTTTTCCTAATTTTCTCTCATTCCTTTTTCTCTCAAAATCCCATCATCCAAACACTTTTTCTCCAGCAAAATTTACATTGATCTTCACTTCAATTGATGAGTTTTCTATCATCTATTGGTTCCTAATCAATCTTGCATCAAATCCTTTTGATTTCCACATTGAATTTTCATGGAATTTGGCCCAAATTAAGAAGAAATCATAATTTAGAGGTAAGAATGTTCTCCTCCTCTAATTACTCAGTTCTTTACTGAAATTACCAAGTTGTCAATCCTTTATTAAAGTTTTATAAATGGTTTTATTGTTAGAAACAAGATTTTGGTTTAAAACTCAAGATTTTGGAAGAGATCTTGAAGATTTTCGTTGTAATTGATTGGGCTCTGTTTTGAGATAGTTCTCTAATGTATTTTGGATGTTAAATGATGTTAGGAATGAGGTTTTATCAATCCAATCCCGAATAGGTTGTATTTCCTAAGTTTTTGCTTATGAAAATGGTGGTTTTTGGGGTGATTTTGGTGTTCTGCTATAGCTGGAGGTATAAGGTTGAGGTTAGGGTTGTTTTTGATGTTGATTGATGTTTAGAAATGGTTAGAAGTGATGGATCTTGGCTGGGTTATGTTTTGGAAGAGTTCAGAGGTGATTTTAGTTGTGTTTGGTAGCCGAAATGTTGGGTTTAGGTAGAGCAGCGAGTTTTAGAGTGTTGGCTGAAGATTTCAATGCATGATGATGCATTAATCCTCTGCTTTGATGTGTCTAAAATAAGGGAGACATCTTCGGACACTTTTGGAGTTGATCCGGAAGCTTAATTGGCGTTTCGGCAAGCAAGCGAAACAAAATTGGTGAGTGAAGATGGTTCTCCAGCATTTAAACAATTATTTGGAGGTTTTGGGAGCTTAGTTTAAGTCTAAACAACTTAGCTAAGCTCAAGAGTAAGTTTTCGGAAAAACTCCCTCGGATGTGCCAAGTTATGGTTTGATGCATTAGTTATGAAATGCATGTTTAATTACTGTTTTAGAAGCATGTTTAGCATGATTAATGCTGGTTTTGAAAGCCATGTATTGAAGGATACTTGAGGTAAGTGATCCTTGGTTTGACATGTTAATAAAATGGTTATGATGCATGGAGATGCATGTTGAAAAGTGGCTTTGAATAATGCTTAAAACAGTGAATTGATGATGATAATTGATGTATATTTGCAAGTGATAAAATGGTTTTTATGTACTTGAATCGGATATAGTTAGCCGGCTATAGGATTGGGTGCACCGTAAGTAAAGTCGCCTTGGATGTTGAGGGGTTGTGATTGTACCGTAAACTCCATCCAAGTACCCTAACGATTGAGGTAAGATCACAACGGTGGTTGTAAATTCCGTGTGTGGATCTTGTATTGTGTGTCCCTTACTCTCGTTAGTGGAATTATACAACTACCGATGAGTGGTGTTGGGGGGTTGTGATTGTACCGTTATACTCCACCACGGGTGTCACATCAATGGAGGGATCACTCTTGAGTGTGAACCTTGTGTAGTCCGGTAGTGTGTATGAGGCGTGTGGGACAACGCTTGTAATCCGCGTATCCGATTGTGTTTTGTGTCGAAATGGTTATGAACTATCACTTGAAAGCCAATATAATGTATTTGAATGTAACGAAGCATGAGATGCTTGAAAAGGATGCAAGGTAGCATGAGAAAGAAATGTGCATGTGGTTTAAAAGCTTTGATGAAAGTGTTTTCTAAAAATGCATTGTTGTATTGGTTCTACTTAGAGCATGCCTCACTAAGCATTTGTGCTTACGCTCTCTTTTACCAACAATGCAGATAATTGAGGTACTTTGGGCATCAAGGAAGCTAAGTTCATCCAAGGAAATCCAAGCTCACGTATGGTGAAGTTTTCATACACTATTAGTTTTGATAAATTGGCAATGGGAACCTTAGTTTTGTTTTGGGAGATGTGTTGAACTCCATAAGGTTGTGGCATGTTTGCTTTTGTTGGTTTGAATTGTAAATGGTCTTTAAATACTCGATTTGAAGTTTGTTGCTTATTTGGCTTTGAAAATAGGAAGCATGCCTCTAGACTCGTGAGATTTCATGATTGATGTTGTGAATGTGTTTGGGAGTTCCAAATAGGTACCATTTATGTATGATGACTTGTTGACATGATTAGGGAGTCATTAGATGGTGTTTGAATGGGTTTATGCATGAAAAACCAGATTTTACTGCACTTTCTGGGAAAACCGTATCGAAATACCCACTGGCGTTTCGAAACGGGGGCCTGTAATGGCCTTCGTGTTTCGAAACGATTGGGGCCGTTCCGATACGTTTTGGCTACTAGAGAGCCGTGTTTCGGAACAAGTATCGAAACAGAGGTGTGATGCCCCGCGTTTAGAAACAGATGGTATGTGTTTCGACGCAGGTGACCGTTGGGCACTGATTTGAATGGTGTTGAAGTTTGCAAGCTTTACATTTTAGTCCTGAATGTTGTAGTTGCAATTGTATGAGTTTGAGATGTCAATTTAAGGTGAAATTTTGCAGGGAAGCATGTAACAGGACTAAATTCATATTGGTAACATAAAAATCAGTAAAGACCCTCAAATTTACAGAATTTACATTTTGGTCCTTAAACTTGTAATAAGTGCAATTGAGTCCCTGTTTGTTATCCGATCATTGTGCCATTCTCAATTAAGTTTTATGGGAACTCACTTAGAGTTAATGTGCATCTAAACAAGAATAAACAGAAAAAAGGGGTTGCGAATCAAGGTTGACTTTTGTTTTCCCCGTGTAATCTTCGTAGTTCGGGTCAACCGTCTTGGCCGGGCTAAGGGGGTTACATTTGGTGGTATCAGACTTAGGTTCTCGTGTAATTGGGAATTGTTAAGTGGGTGATGTATGTGTTTTTGCATGATGTACCTTTTGGGTGTAAGAATGTTGTGTGAATAGTGATGCATGGTTGCATTTGTGATGTTATGCTATGTTGAAGCGTGTTAGGGGAACCCATTGCCATATCAAAATTAAAGAAAGGAATTTTTTTTGGAAAATGAGCTTGAGTACTTGGATTACTTACCTTGTTGTGCCTAATTGTGTTTATTGCATTTGTGTCAGTGCATTGTTTTCTTTGTAAATGGGGCCACGTAGAGAAACGAGGATTAATACAAGAGCTATGGCTCAGAATGAGAATGAGGAGAATGCTGAGAATGTTGTGGATTTACCTCCTCCTCCTCCTGGTGGTGGACCACCCGGTGGTGAGGGTGCCGAAGCTGGTAATGCTGGTGCTGGTGCTGGGGTCGCCGGACCTGAAGGTGTGCAGGGGCAAGCTGCTCCTGACATGACTGTGTTGATTCAGGCTATTGCTGGAGCCTTTCAGGCAACAGTAGCTGGAGCTCATAGAGCTGCGCATCAGGATGATGCGAATGTGAGATTACCATTGGAACATATTCGCAGTCTGGGAGGGACTGAGTTCAACGGTTTGTCTTCGGAGGGATCTGAGTCTTGGTTGGAAAGCACCAAGAGGGTTTTGGGGCAAATGAAATGCAATAATGTGCAGAAGTTGGGTTGTGTGGTGTCACCACTGCACGGTGATGCTTATACGTGGTGGACGACCACTATCTCTGGAATGGAGAACAATGATGTAACTTGGACGTTTTTCCTGAATGCATTTAAGCGGAAGTATCTGGGTGTGCGATACCTAGATGAGAAGAAAAGAGATTTTATGTCTCTTGTGCAAGGCAACATGACGGTAGCTGCGTATGAGATTCAGTTTGTTCGCCTTAGTCAGTATGCACCTGAGCTGATCCCTAATGAGCGAGAGAGGTGTGAACGATTCCGTTATGGGTTAGTGACGGACGTGAAGACATATATTCTTGCGACTGATTATACAGATTTTGATGTGCTTGTGTGTCGAGCGAAGGACATCGAGCAGAACTTGGGTTTGTCTTCCAGAAGCGTTAGTTCTAGCTCGGGAAAAAGAGCTGCTGATCATAGTTCTGGTGGTGGGTGGAACAAGAGAGGACGAGATATGAGGTATCAGTCTACTGCTAGGCGTGGTAATGGAGGACATGGTGTGCCTGTTCAGGGAGATAGGACGAGGGCTGATCAGAACACGTGCTGGACGTGTGGATCTCGTGGTCATTTGAGGCGAGATTGTCCTCGAGCAGCGAGGGAGGTTCATGCTCTTGTTGCAGCGACATGTAACTCATGTTGGAATTGTGGTTCGGCAGACCACATGAGGAGGGAGTGTCCTTTGTTGGCCGGTGGTGGTCAGGGACGTGCTTCTGGGGTAGTTGCACCTCAGAGAGGCCGTGGGCGCGGCCGTGGTAACTTTCAGCACAGAGATGATGGTGGGAGGAATGTAGCGCATGTTGTGGCCGTTCAACCTGAGGGTGGTGGCCAGGCTCGAGTGTATGCTCAGCGTGAGGGAAGGAATGATACGGATGTGATCGCAGGCACCTTTACTTTGCAATCCTTATCATTACTTTCTTTGATTGATTCTAGATCTACACATTCATACATTTTGCGTGAACATGCTCAAATGATTGGTTTACCTGTTGAGTCTTTGGATATTGGTATGCGTGTGACTAGTTCCTTTGGTGAAACGGTTGTGACGCGAAAGTTGTATAGGAGATGCCCTTTGAAAGTGCAAAACCATGTCTTTCTTGTTGATCTCATGGAATTGCCATTCTATGGCTTTGATGTAATCCTTGGTATGGGTTGGCTTGTTGAGCATCGAGCTGTAGTGGATTTTGAGAACAAGCGAGTTTCGTTGAAACTTGCGGATGATTACGAAGTAGTGGTGGTTGGTGAGAATGTGAAGTTTCTTGCCAATGTGGTGTCTACATTGGAAGCAAGCCGAATGCTGAGACAGGGTTGCGAGGCTTACCTGGCCTTTGTGATGAATCCTAGTTCTAAGGAGTTGCGCGTTCAAGAATATCAGAACCGTGCGGGAGTTTCCTGGAGTGTTTCCGGAGGAGTTACCTAGATTGCCTCCTAGTCGAGAGGTGGAGTTTGGAATTGAGCTGTATGAAAACACAACTCCAGTGTCTATTGCTCCCTATCGCATGGCACCTAAGGAGTTGAAGGAATTGAAGACGCAGCTTCAGGAGTTGCTTGACCGTGGTTTTATTCGACCTAGTGTGTCACCGTGGGGTGCACCGGTCTTATTTGTAAAGAAGAAAGATGGCACTATGAGAATGTGCATTGATTATCGTCAGCTAAACAAGTTGACTATCAAAAATCGGTATCCTTTGCCAAGGATTGATGATCTTTTTGATCAATTTCAGATAGCGGCTGTGTTCTCCAAGATTGACTTAAGGTCAGGGTACTATCGGCTTAAGGTGAAGGATGTGGATGTGCCAAAGACAGCTTTTAGAACGAGGTATGGGCATTATGAATTCCTTGTAATGTCGTTTGGTTTGACGAATGCTCCTACAGCCTTTATGGACATGATGAATAGAGTGTTCCATGAATACTTGGATAAGTTTGTTGTGGTGTTCATTGACGATATCCTTGTGTACTCTCGTACTGAGGAGGAGCATGAGGGTCATTTGAGAATTGTGTTGCAGGCGCTTCTGGAGAATCAGCTTTACGCTAAGTTGAGCAAGTGCGAATTCTGGCTTAAGGAAGTTGTTTTCCTTGGTTATGTGGTTTCTGCTGAGGGGATTCGTGTTGATCCTCAGAAGGTTGAGGCGGTGATGAATTGGAAGCCTCCTAAGTCTGTTCATGAAGTCCGTAGTTTCCTTGGGTTGGCAGGATATTACCGGAGGTTTGTGGATGGATTCTCAAAGATTGCTGCCCCTCTAACGAAGTTGTTGCAAAAGGATGTTAAATATGAGTGGACGGAAGCGAGACAACAAGCTTTTGAGAAGCTTAAGGCAGCATTAACACAAGCTCCTATCTTGGTTCAACCTGAATCAGGAAAAGAGTTTGTGGTGTATAGCGACGCATCCTATGTTGGTTTGGGGTGTGTGCTAATGCAGGAGGGTAAGGTGGCGGCTTATGCATCGCGACAGTTGAAGGTGCATGAGCGCAATTATCCTACACATGATATTGAGTTAGCTGCGGTGGTTTTTGCTTTGAAGATCTGGAGACATTATCTGTATGGTGAGAAGTGTACTGTGTACACGGATCATAAAAGTTTGAAGTATCTGATGTCTTAGAAGGAATTGAATCTTAGGCAACGACGTTGGGTAGAGTTGCTTAAGGATTACGATCTGACGATCGAGTACCATCCGGGAAAAGCTAATGTTGTAGCGGATGCTTTGAGTAGGAAGGTGGCGGTAGAGCTAAGGGCTATGTTTGCTAGCTTGAGAATTTTGCAAGATGGGGGTCTTGTGGCTGAATTGCAAGTGAAACCATCTCTAGTTCAGTTGATAAAAGATAAGCAGTTGTTGGATGATTCTTTGGTGCCACATGTTCAGGATATTGCAGAGGATAGACCATTAGATTTTTGTTTTAATGATGATGGAGTTTTGTGTTTCGGAAGGCGGATAGTAGTGCCAAATGATGCGGAGTTGAGGCGTACTATTCTGACTGAAGCTCATAGTAGTCCTTTTGCTATGCACCCTGGTAGTACAAAGATGTATCATGATCTGAAGGATGAGTACTATTGGGTGGGTTTGAAGAAAGATGTTGCGGAGTTTGTTAGTAAGTGTATGGTTTGCCAGCGGGTTAAAGCTGAGCATCAATTTCCTTCAGGGTTGTTGCAACCGTTGAGGATCCCTGAATGGAAGTGGGAAAGAATTACCATGGACTTTGTGTCTGGGTTGCCTTTGTCGCCATCGAAGAAGAATTCGGTGTGGGTGATTGTGGATCGCCTTACGAAGTGTGCGCATTTCTTACCTGTGCATACTACGTATACTTTGGATAAGCTTGCAGAGATGTACATTGCTGAGATTGTGCGACTGCATGGTGTGCCAAAGTCTATAGTGTCGGATAGAGATCCGAGGTTCACATCGCGTTTTTGGGAGTGTTTGCATCAAGCTTTGGGTACACGGCTGAATTTCAGTACTTCTTATCATCCACAGTCGGATGGACAGTCTGAGCGTGTTATCCAAGTGCTCGAGGATATGTTGAGGTGTTGCATGATTGAGTTTCAAGGCTCTTGGAAGAAGCATTTGCCTTTGGTGGAGTTTGCTTATAATAATAGCTACCATGCGAGTATTCAAATGGCACCTTATGAAGCCTTGTATGGGAGGAAGTGCAGAACTCCTCTTTGCTGGGCTGAAACAGGGCAGAAGTTGGTCTCAATGTCGGCTTTGTTGAAAGGAACCACCGAGAAGGTGAAGCTCATTTGTGAGCGGTTGAAGGCTGTAACACCCCGGTTTTGGGCTTGGAAGTCTTGGGCGTTGACCGGTTGGTCAAAGTGCTGTTCGAATCGTAAGAGGTTAAATTAGGAAAGCCTAGTTCGGATTGCGTTAAAAATATGGAAAAATGTTCTAAAATCATCTTTTAATATAATTAAGTGAACTGTGAAATCAATTTTAGAAAATGAGTTTCGGAAATGTGACATTTTGGCTAGTGACCAAAATGTAATTTTTGAAAGTTTGGTGGCTATTTTATAAAGGGTTGAAACTTTGAATCTTTAAGGAGCTATTTACCCAAAGGGAGTTTCTCCAGATTTTTCTAAGATATTTTGACTCATAATTCTGATTTTTAAAGAAAACAAAAAGGAGGGAAAATTCATTTTAAGCATTTTCTCATCTAACTTCCCATTTTCTTTCTCTCTTTTTTCTCTCAACCCAAACACTCCATTTCCAGAGTTTCAATTCTGATTTTCTCACCTAAAATCCTTCTTTCAACTCTCAATTGATTGCAAATCATTGTATCTTCAAAACCTCTTCAATTGCTTCAAGTTTCATCAAGGTTTTCTATTCCAAAAAGAGGAGAAACTCAAGTTTGGAGGTAAGAACGTCCTTCTCCTCTGAACTTCAAGTTCTTTAATGAAATTCCTAAAGTTTTCAATCCTAATTTGATGTTTAATTAAAGGCTTTTAAGTTGATTTATGGATCTTGGCTAATTATGCAAGATTTTGATGATTTCACATGATTTTCGTTTGATCTGTTAAATCTGTGTTTTGAGAAGTGTTTTTGATGTTAAATGATCATTAAATTGATGTGGAAATGAGTTTTGATTGATGCAATCCCGGATAGGTTGAGTTTCCTAAGTTTAGCTTGTGTTTTAAGGTAGCTTTTGTGGTGATCTTGTGGATCTGGTGTTGCTGGAGGTATAAGGATGGTTGTAGGTTGTTTTTAGATGTTAGATGATGTTAATGGAAGTGAGGTTTTGCTGGTTTATGGCTGGGCTTTGTTTAGAAGTGGTTCGGATGCATTTTCGGTTGTGTTTGGTGGCCGAAAATGGAGGTTTTGTGAGAGCAGCGTGTTTAGATGCTTTCATTGAAGCAATTAATGCATGGTGATGCATTAATCCTCTGCTTTAATGTGTTGAAACAGGGGAGGCATCCTTGGATCCAAGAATTGTTGATCCGGAGGCTTGATTTGGTGCTTTGGCTTGAAGCAAAGTGGAATCGGTGAGTGGATTTGTGAAAATGGTTTTCGGCTTTGAAACCAAGGTTTTGGGGGCTTAGTTTAAGTCTAAACAACTTTGCTAAGCTCAAGTGTAAGTTCTCGGATTACTCTCTAAGTGGTGGCCATGTCTTGGTGTAATGTAAAATGATGATTTTGCATGATGTGATTACTGTTTTGGAAAGCATGTTTTAGCATGATAATTGCTGATGTTTTAGCATGATATATGCTGATGTTTAAAGCCATGTGTTGTGGGTAACTCTAGGTAAGAGTACCTTGATTTTATGCATTGTTTAAATGATGATTTAATGCTTTGAGATGCATGATGAAATGGCTTGGTTTAATGCTTTAAAACAGTGGATTATATGATGTATAAAGTGTATATTGGCAAGTGATGGTTTGTAAAAGTGAAGGTCACTAAGGTGGTTAAAAGTCCTTAAGTGAGCCTTGTTACCTAAGATCATCAAGGTGTTTCAAAGTCCTTGGATGAATCTTGTTGCGGACACTAAGGTGGTTAAAAGTCCTTAGGTGCTCCTTTCCATGGTGTTTAAAAGTCCATGGGGCCAAGGTGTTTAAAAGTCCTTGGGGTAATTCAAGCTACGGACACAAAGGTGGTTAAAAGTCCTTGTGTGGTCCTTTCATGGTGTTTAAAAGTCCATGGCCAAGGTGTTTAAAAGTCCTTGGGGCCAAGGTGTTTAAAAGTCCTTGGGGAAAGTTATTGAACTTGATTTCATAAATGAAATGTATCACTTGAGCCAATATGACATGTATAGTACATTGAGATGCATGAGGTGCATGATTTAATGTTTATGTTGAAGCATGAGATGCTTGTTTAAATGAAATGTGGAAGCATGGGAATTGCTTGATTTAAAGTATGCTTTGAGCATGTGTAAAGGTTGTCTATAAGCATGTTTTACAAATGGTTTTAATTGCATTATTGAATGGTTTTTAAAGAGCACTCCTCACTAAGCTTTGGCTTACGCTCTCTCGTTTTCTTGATTCAATAATGCAGAGCATTAGAGTACATTGAGGGGCAGCAAGAGAAGGCAAGCAAACAAGTACAAGTAAAGCTCAATGTATGAAGGTTTTATAAGTTCTTTTAGCTTTTGGTTGATTTGGCAATGGGGGACCAATGTGTATGTTTTGGGAGGTGTTTGAGACTCCCTTTGGATGTTAAATGTTGTTGAATTGCTGGTTTTTGGTTTGGATTCCTATTGCTTGCTTATGAAGGTTTATTGCTTGAATGGTAGCTTAAATAGGAAGCATGCTTTACAAATTGGGGTTTTTCATATGTGTTGTTTAAATGTTGAATTGTTGGTGCAATTGAGGTCCTTGCATGTTGTATGATTAAGTGATATGGTTTGGTGATGTTAATTTGGTGCTTAATGCATGTTTGCTGCTGTTTTCTAATCGTTTCCAGGCAGGGGTATCGGTACTCGGGCTTGCGTATCGATACGCCTGAGCCAAATATGCACTTTTCAGCCCAGGAGTATCGATACCGTTGAACAGGTATCGATACCATATGAGTGAAGTATCGATACTGGGGGAAAGGTATCGATACCGTTGCTAGAGTTTGGTTTCTGCCTTCCCCGAGTATCGATACGACATGTGGCGTATCGATACCAGACCGTTAAAAACAGTTAAAAGTATCTTTGGATGTTTCGTTTTGTTTACGTTTTGGTCCTGAATCATGTTTGTTCAATTGTATGAGTTTGGAACGTCCGTTTGAGCTGAAATTTCACAGAGAAGCATGAAACCTGACTAATTTCAAGATGGTAACTTTAATTTGGGTTAAGTCCCTTAATTTACCAGAATTTACATTTTGGTCCCTAAAGTTGTAATTTGTTCAATTGGGTCCCTGTTTGATCTCTGATGTTTGTGATCTTTTGGTATGTTGTTTGTGTGATCACAACTAAGGTTAATGTGCATCTAGACAAGATTAAAAAGAAAAAAAAGGGTCGTTAATCAAGGTTGACTTTCGGGTTGACTTTGGTTTTCCCCGTGTGACTTTCTTAATTCGGGTCAACCGTCTAGACCGGGTTAAGGGGGTTACATTTGGTGGTATCAGAGCTGAGTTCTCGAGTAATTGGGAATGTTTGTATGCATGATTGAAGCATGGTTGGTATGTATGCTTGTGTTGTGTGAAAGCATGTTCAGTGATTTGCGATGATGATGTGTATGTGATGCATGTTGTGATGATGCATGATGAGGGTACCCATTGCCAAACAAAAGCTAAAGAGATGATGTTGTTTTGAAAGAAATTGAGCTTGAATACTTGGGAATTTGCTTACCTTGCTGGTCCTGACTTGTTTTACTTTGTATTGTATGCATGGTAAAAGTATGGCACCACGTAAGGAGTTAAGGAGTAGCGCGAGAGCTACGACCCCAGAGGGGAATGTGAATGAGGAGCATACGGGTAGTGCTGTGTTACCTCCTCCTCCACCTGGTGGTGGTGGTGCGGAGAGGGAAAGAGCTGGGGCTGAGGCAGCTGGTGCTAGAGCTGCAGGACCTGAGGTTGGTCAGGGGCAAGCGATGCCTGACATGTCTGTGCTGGTGCAAGCTATTGCGGGTGCTTTTCGAGCAGCAGTAGCTGGAGCTCAAGGAGCTGGGCATCAGGGAGATGCTGGAGCTAGATTACCCTTGGAGCGTTTGCGCAGTCTTGGTGGGACTGAGTTTAGGGGTATGTCGGCTGAGAGGTCAGAAGCATGGCTGGAGAGTACCAAGCGTGTCTTGGGACAGATGAGTTGCACTGATGTGCAAAAGCTGGGATGTGTGGTGTCTCTGCTGCAAGGTGATGCTTATACCTGGTGGACGACCACAATCTCTGGAATGGCTGATGCTGATGTTACTTGGACGTTCTTTCAGCATGCGTTCAAGAGGAGATATCTGGGAGTTAGATATCTGGATGAGAAGAAGCGTGAATTCATGTCTCTGACCCAAGGGAGCATGAGTGTGGCTGAGTATGAGGTACAGTTCGTACGTCTTAGCCAGTATGCACCGGAGCTGATACCTGATGAGCGCGAGAGGTGCGAAAGGTTCCGTTATGGCTTGGTGACGGAAGTTAAGACCTATATGTTGGCTGCTGAGTACAATGATTTCGATGTGTTGGTTAGTCGATTCAAGGACATTGAGATGAACCTGAGTTTGTCTGCTAAAGGTGCTGGAGCTAGTTCTGGGAAGAGAACTGCTGAGTATAGTTCCGGTGGACGGAACAAGAGGGGGCGTGATCAGAGGTTTCAGTCCTCATCAAAGAGAGGTGGAGGTGCACCTGCTAGGGGTGGCAATGCTAGAGCTGACCCTAGTGCTTGTTGGATTTGTGGTTCCCGTGGTCACTTGAAGCGTGACTGTCCTCGTGCTGGGAGGGAGGTGCAAGCTCCTGTGGTGGCAGCTGGTTATGAGTGCTGGAACTGTGGTTCAGCTGATCATTTGAGGCGTGATTGTCCGAGGATGGCTGGTGGTCAAGAGCGTGCTCCTGTTGTTGCAGCACCGCAGAGAGGTCGTGGGCGCGGCCGTGGTAATTTTCAGAGGCGAGAGGAAGGTGGTCGTGGAGTAGCTCATGTGGTAGCTATTCAACCTGAGGGTGGAGGCCAAGCGAGGGTGTATGCTCAGCGCGAGGGAAGGAATGATGCTGATGTGATTGCAGGTACCTTTACTTTGCAATCCTTGTCATTGCTTTCTTTGATTGATTCTGGATCTACGCATTCATACATTCTTCGTGAGCATGCTGAGTTGCTTGGTTTGCCTGTTGAGTCCTTGGATGTTGGTGTTAGAGTCACTAGTTCTTTTGGTGAAACTGTTGTGACTCGTAAGCTTTATAGAAGGTGTCCTTTGGTTGTTCAAGAGCATGTCTTTCATGTTGATCTTATGGAGTTGCCCTTTTATGGTTTTGATGTGATCCTTGGTATGGATTGGCTTGCTGAGCATCGTGCTGTTGTGGATTGTGAGAATAAGCGGGTTTCGCTTAAGCTTGCGGATGATTATGAAGTGGTGGTGGTTGGTGAGAATGTGAAGTTTCTGGCCAATGTTGTTTCTACCTTGGAGGCGAGCAGGATGTTGAGGCAAGGTTGTGAAGCTTTTCTGGCCTTCGTGATGAATCCTTGTTCTAAGGAGTTGAGGGTGCAGGATATCAGGGTTGTGAAGGAGTTTCCTGATGTTTTTCCTGAGGAGTTGCCTGGTTTACCTCCTAATCGCGAGGTGGAGTTTGGTATTGAGCTGTATGAGAATACCACTCCTGTGTCCATTACTCCCTATAGAATGGCACCTAAGGAGCTGAAGGAGCTGAAGACGCAGTTGCAAGAGCTGCTTGATCGTGGTTTCATCCGGCCGAGTGTTTCGCCTTGGGGTGCTCCTGTCTTGTTTGTGAAGAAGAAAGATGGCACAATGAGGATGTGCATTGATTACCGTCAGCTGAACAAGTTGACTATCAAGAATCGGTATCCTTTGCCGAGGATTGATGATCTCTTTGATCAATTTCGGGGAGCTGCTGTGTTCTCTGTAACCCCCTTAACCCGGTCTAGACGGTTGACCCGAATTAAGAAAGTCACACGGGGAAAACCAAAGTCAACCCGAAAGTCAACCTTGATTAACGACCCTTTTTTTTTCTTTTTAATCTTGTCTAGATGCTCATTAACCTTAATTGTGGTCATACAAACAGCATATCAAAAGATCACAAACATCAGAGATCAAACAGGGACCCAATTGAACAAATTACAACTTTAGGGACCAAATTGTAAATTCTGATAAATTAAGGGACTTAACCCAAATTAAAGTTACCATCTTGAAATTAGTCAGGTTTCATGCTTCTCTGTGAAATTTCAGCTCAAAAGGACATCCACAGCTCATGCAATTGATCATACATGATTCAGGACCAAAACGTAAACAAAACGAAACATCCAAAGATACTTTTAACTGATTTTAACGGTCGGGTATCGATACGCCACGTGTCGTATTGATACTCGGGGAAGGCAGAAACCAAACTCTAGCAAGGGTATCGATACCTTCCCCCTGGTATCGATACTCCACTCATATGGTATCGATACCTGTTCAGAGGTATCGATACCCCTGGGCAGAAACATGCATATTTGGCTCAGGTGTATCGATACCCAAGCCCGAGTATCGATACCCCTGCCTGGAAACAACTCGAAAACAGCATCAAACATGCATTAAACACCAAATTAACATCACCAAACCATATCATTTAATCATACAACATGCAAGGACCTCAATTGCATCAACAATTCAACATTTAAACATCACATGTGAAAAGCCCCAATTCAATGGTCATGCTTCCAACACAAGCTATCTACTCAAGCATCAACTTGCAAAACAAGCATAAAAGGTTCAAACCAAAAACCAGCAACAACAACCACATTCAACATACTTAGGGAGTCATAAACACCTCCCAAAACAAATACATTGGTCCCCCATTGCCAAAAACATACAAAAGCTAAAACACTTATAAAACCTTCATACATTGAGCTTTACTTGTACTTGTTTGCTTGCCTCCTCTTGCTGCCCTCAATGCACTCTAATGCTCTGCATTATTGAATTAAGAAAACGAGAGAGCGTAAGCCAAAGCTTAGTAAGGAGTGCTCTTTAAAAACCATTCAATAATGCATTTAAAACCATTTGTAAATCATGCTTGTAAACAACCTTTACACATGCTCAAAGCATACTTTAAATCAAGCAATATCATGCTTCCACATTTCATTTAAACAAGCATCTCATGCTTCAACATAAACATTAAATCATGCATCTCATGCATCTCAATGTACTATACATGTCATATTGGCTCAAGTGATACATTTCATTTATGAAATCAAGTTCAACAACTTTCCCCAAGGACTTTTAAACACCTTGGACCCCAAGGACTTTTAAACACCTTGGCCATGGACTTTTAAACACCATGAATGGACCACACAAGGACTTTTAACCACCTTTGTGTCCGTAGCTTGAATTACCCCAAGGACTTTTAAACACCTTGGCCCCAAGGACTTTTAAACACCTTGGCCCCATGGACTTTTAACCACCATGGAAAGGAGCACCTAAGGACTTTTAACCACCTTAGAGTCCGCAACAAGATTCATCCAAGGACTTTTAACCACCTTGATGATCTTAGATAACAAGGCTCACTCAAGGACTTTTAACCACCTTAGTGACCTTCACTTTTACAAACCATCACTTGCCAATACACACTTTATACATCATGTAATCCATTGTTTTAAAGCATTTAAACCAAGCCATTTCATCATGCATTTCAAAGCATTAAATCATCATTTAACAATGCATAAAAACAAGGCTCTCTTACCTAGAGACACCTTCAACACATGGCTTAAATCATCAGCATAAATCATGCTAAAACATCAGCAATTAACATGCTAAAACATGCGTTCCAAAACAGTAGCAAATCATGCAAAATCATCATTTCACATTTCATCAAACATGGCCACCACTTAAAGAGAGTAATCCGAAAGCTTACACTTGAGCTTAGCAAAGTTGTTTAGACTTAAACTAAGCTCCCAAACCTTGGTTTCAAAGCCGAAAACCATTTTCACAAATCCACTCACCGATTTCCACTTTGCTTCAAGCCAAAGCACCAAATCAAGCCTCCGGATCAACAATTCTTGGATCCAAGGATGCCTCCCCTGTTTCAACACATTAAAGCAGAGGATTAATGCATCATCATGCATTAATTGCTTCAATGAAAGCACCTAAACTCGCTGCTCTCACTAAACCTCCATTTTCGGCCACCAAACACAACCAAAAATGCATCCGAAACACTCCTAAACAAAGCCCAGCCACAAACCAGCAAAACCTCACTTCCATTAACATCATTTAACATCTAAAAACAACCTACAACCAACCTTATACCTCCAGCAACACCAGATCCACAAGATCACCACAAAAGCTACCTTAAAACACAAGCTAAAATTAGGAAACCCAACCTATCCGGGATTGCATCAATCAAGACTCATTTCCACATCAATTTAATGATCATTTAACATCAAAAACACTCCTCAAAACACAGATTTAACAGATCAAACGAAAATCAAGTGAAATCATCAAGATCTTGCATAATTAGCCAAGATCCATAAATCAACCTTAAAACCTTTAATCAAATATCAATTTAGGATTGAAAACTTTAGGAATTTCATTAAAGAACTTGAAGTTCAGAGGAGAAGGACGTTCTTACCTCCAAACTTGAGTTTCTCCTCTTTTTGGAATAGAAAAGCTTGATGAAACTTGAAGCAATTGATGAGGTTTTGAAGACACAATGATTTGCAATCAATTGAGAGTTGAAAGAATGATTTTAGGTGAGAAAATCAGAACAAGATCTCTGGAAAATGAGTGTTTGGGTTGAGAGAAAAAGATAGAGAGAAAATAGGTAGTTAAAAGAGAAAATAGCTAAAATTGGATTTTCCCTCCTTTTGATTCTTTTAAAATCAGAATTATGAGTTAAAATATCTTAGAAAAATCTGGAGAAACTCCCTTTGGGTAAATAGCTCCTTAAAGATTCAAAGTTTCAACCCTTTATAAAATAGCCACCAAACTTTCAAAAATTACATTTTGGTCACTAGCCAAAATGTCACACTTCCGAAACTCATTTTCCAAAATTGATTTCACAGTTCACTTAATTATAATAAAAGATGATTTTAGAACATTTTTCCATAATTTTTATGCAACCCGAACTAGGCTTTCCTAATTTAACCTCTTATGATTCGAACAGCACTTTGACCAACCGGTCAACGCCCAAGACTTCCAAGCCCAAAACCGGGGCGTTACATTCTCTAAGATTGACTTGAGGTCAGGGTATTATCAGTTGAAGGTGAAGGATGTGGATGTGCCTAAGACAGCTTTCAGGACAAGGTATGGGCATTATGAGTTCCTTGTGATGCCGTTTGGTTTGACAAATGCTCCTGCTGCTTTCATGGACATGATGAATCGTGTTTTTCATGAATACCTGGACAAGTTCGTTGTGGTGTTCATTGATGATATCCTTGTGTACTCGCGTACTGAGGAAGAGCACGAAGAGCATTTGAGGATTGTGTTGCAAGCTTTGTTGGAGAATCAGCTTTATGCTAAGCTGAGCAAGTGCGAGTTCTGGCTTAGAGAGGTGGTGTTTCTTGGACATGTGGTCTCAGCTGAGGGGATTCGTGTTGATCCTCAGAAGATTGAAGCAGTGATTAATTGGAAAGTTCCTAAGTCTGTTCAGGAGGTTCGTAGTTTCCTTGGTTTGGCAGGATACTACCGAAGGTTTGTGGATGGTTTTTCCAAGATTGCTGCTCCTTTGACGAAGTTGCTGCAGAAAGATGTTAAGTATGAATGGACAGAAGCGAGACAGCAAGCTTTTGAGAAGCTGAAGTTGGCTTTGACTCAAGCTCCTATCTTGATTCAGCCTGAATCAGGGAAAGAGTTTGTAGTCTACAGTGATGCATCCTATGTTGGTTTGGGGTGTGTGCTGATGCAAGAGGGTAAGGTTGTGGCTTATGCGTCGCGGCAGTTGAAGGTGCATGAGCGCAATTATCCTACGCATGATATTGAGCTGGCTGCAGTGGTTTTTGCTCTGAAGATCTGGAGGCATTATCTGTATGGTGAGAAGTGTACTGTGTACACGGATCACAAGAGTTTGAGGTATCTGATGTCTCAGAAGGAGTTGAATCTTAGGCAGCGGCGTTGGTTGGAGTTGCTCAAGGATTATGATCTGACGATAGAGTATCATCCTGGAAAGGCCAATGTTGTTGCGGATGCCTTGAGTAGGAAGGTAGCTGTTGAGCTGAGAGCTATGTTTGCTAGCTTGAGTATATCGCAGGATGGTGGTCTTGTTGCTGAGTTGCAAGTGAAACCATCGTTGGTTCAGTTGATCAAGGATAAGCAGTTGCTGGATGATTCTTTGGTGTCTCATGTTCAAGATATCGCGGAGGGTAGACCTTCGGATTTCTGCTTTAATGAAGATGGGGTGTTGTGTTTTGGTAGTCGAATAGTAGTGCCTGCTGATGCTGAGTTGAGGCGTGCTATTCTGACTGAAGGTCATAGTAGTCCTTTTGCTATGCACCCTGGTAGTACAAAGATGTATCGCGATCTTCGTGATGAGTACTATTGGGTAGGTTTGAAGAAGGATGTTGCAGAGTTCGTGGGCAAGTGTTTGGTGTGTCAGCGGGTTAAGGCTGAACATCAGGTTCCTTCTTGTTTGTTGCAACCGCTGAAAATCCCTGAGTGGATGTGGGAGAGGGTTACCATTGATTTTGTATCTGGTTTGCCTTTGTCTCCGTCGAAGAAGAATTATGTTTGGGTGATTGTGGATCGCCTGACGAAGTGTGCGCATTTCTTGCCTGTGCATACTACGTTTTCTTTGGATAAGCTGGCAGAGCTGTACATTGCTGAGGTTGTGAGGTTGCATGGTGTGCCTAAGTCGATCGTGTCGGATAGGGATCCGAGGTTCACATCGCGTTTTTGGCAGTGTTTGCATCAAGCTCTGGGTACAAGGTTGCATTTCAGTACATCCTATCATCCTCAGTCGGATGGCCAGTCTGAGCGAGTTATTCAGATTTTGGAGGATATGTTGAGATGCTGCGTGATAGAGTTCCAAGGTTCTTGGGAGAAGCATCTGCCTTTGGTTGAGTTCGCTTATAACAACAGTTTTCAGGCGAGTATACAGATGGCACCTTATGAGGCTCTGTATGGGAGGAAGTGTAGGACTCCTCTGTGTTGGGCTGAAACTGGTCAAAAGTTGGTTTCGATGCCTGCTTTGTTGAAGGGAACCACCGAGAAGGTGAAGCTCATTTGTGAGCGGTTGAAGGCTGCTTCTGATCGGCAGAAGTCTTACGCGGATTTGAAGCGTAAGGAGATAGAGTTTGCGGTGGGTGATCGCGTGTTCTTGAAGGTTTCGCCTTGGAAGAAGGTGATGAGGTTTGGTCGGAAGGGTAAGTTGAGCCCTAGATACATTGGACCATATGAGGTTGTTGAGCGTGTGGGTCCTGTTGCGTATCGGTTGAGGTTACCCCAGGAGCTGGAGAAGATTCATGATGTGTTCCATGTTTCTATGCTCCGGAAGTATAGATCTGATCCTTCGCATGTGTTGCCTGTGGAGGAAGTGGAATTGAATCTGGATTTGACCTATGATGAGGAACCGGTGAAGGTTCTGGATGCGGATAGCAAAGTTCTTCGTGGCAAGACCATTGAGTTGGTGAAGGTGCTGTGGAAGCATCGCGGTGTTGAGGAAGCCACGTGGGAGCGGAAGGAAGATATGCTGAAGCAGTTTCCTTATCTCTTTCCTTCAGGTAAATTTCGAGGACGAAATTTCTTAAGGGGGGGAGAGTTGTAACACCCCGGTTTTGGGCTTGGAAGTCTTGGGCGTTGACTGGTTGGTCAAAGTGCTGTTCGAATCGTAAGAGGTTAAATTAGGAAAGCCTAGTTCGGGTTGCGTTAAAAATATGGAAAAATGTTCTAAAATCATCTTTTAATATAATTAAGTGAACTGTGAAATCAATTTTGGAAAATGAGTTTCGGAAATGTGACATTTTGGCTAGTGACCAAAATGTAATTTTTGAAAGTTTGGTGGCTATTTTATAAAGGGTTGAAACTTTGAATCTTTAAGGAGCTATTTACCCAAAGGGAGTTTCTCCAGATTTTTCTAAGATATTTTGACTCATAATTCTGATTTTTAAAGAAAACAAAAAGGAGGGAAAATTCATTTTAAGCATTTTCTCTTCTAACTTCCCATTTTCTTTCTCTCTTTTTTCTCTCAACCCAAACACTCCATTTCCAGAGTTTCAATTCTGATTTTCTCACCTAAAATCCTCCTTTCAACTCTCAATTGATTGCAAATCATTGTATCTTCAAAACCTCTTCAATTGCTTCAAGTTTCATCAAGGTTTTCTATTCCAAAAAGAGGAGAAACTCAAGTTTGGAGGTAAGAACGTCCTTCTCCTCTGAACTTCAAGTTCTTTAATGAAATTCCTAAAGTTTTCAATCCTAATTTGATGTTTAATTAAAGGCTTTTAAGTTGATTTATGGATCTTGGCTAATTATGCAAGATTTTGATGATTTCACATGATTTTCGTTTGATCTGTTAAATATGTGTTTTGAGAAGTGTTTTTGATGTTAAATGATCATTAAATTGATGTGGAAATGAGTTTTGATTGATGCAATCCCGGATAGGTTGAGTTTCCTAAGTTTAGCTTGTGTTTTAAGGTAGCTTTTGTGGTGATCTTGTGGATCTGGTGTTGCTGGAGGTATAAGGATGGTTGTAGGTTGTTTTTAGATGTTAGATGATGTTAATGGAAGTGAGGTTTTGCTGGTTTATGGCTGGGCTTTGTTTAGAAGTGGTTCGGATGCATTTTCGGTTGTGTTTGGTGGCCGAAAATGGAGGTTTTGTGAGAGCAGCGTGTTTAGATGCTTTCATTGAAGCAATTAATGCATGGTGATGCATTAATCCTCTGCTTTAATGTGTTGAAACAGGGGAGGCATCCTTGGATCCAAGAATTGTTGATCCGGAGGCTTGATTTGGTGCTTTGGCTTGAAGCAAAGTGGAATCGGTGAGTGGATTTGTGAAAATGGTTTTCGGCTTTGAAACCAAGGTTTTGGGGGCTTAGTTTAAGTCTAAACAACTTTGCTAAGCTCAAGTGTAAGTTCTCGGATTACTCTCTAAGTGGTGGCCATGTCTTGGTGTAATGTAAAATGATGATTTTGCATGATGTGATTACTGTTTTGGAAAGCATGTTTTAGCATGATAATTGCTGATGTTTTAGCATGATATATGCTGATGTTTAAAGCCATGTGTTGTGGGTAACTCTAGGTAAGAGTACCTTGATTTTATGCATTGTTTAAATGATGATTTAATGCTTTGAGATGCATGATGAAATGGCTTGGTTTAATGCTTTAAAACAGTGGATTATATGATGTATAAAGTGTATATTGGCAAGTGATGGTTTGTAAAAGTGAAGGTCACTAAGGTGGTTAAAAGTCCTTAAGTGAGCCTTGTTACCTAAGATCATCAAGGTGTTTAAAAGTCCTTGGATGAATCTTGTTGCGGACACTAAGGTGGTTAAAAGTCCTTAGGTGCTCCTTTCCATGGTGTTTAAAAGTCCATGGGGCCAAGGTGTTTAAAAGTCCTTGGGGTAATTCAAGCTACGGACACAAAGGTGGTTAAAAGTCCTTGTGTGGTCCTTTCATGGTGTTTAAAAGTCCATGGCCAAGGTTTTTAAAAGTCCTTGGGGCCAAGGTGTTTAAAAGTCCTTGGGGAAAGTTATTGAACTTGATTTCATAAATGAAATGTATCACTTGAGCCAATATGACATGTATACTACATTGAGATGCATGAGGTGCATGATTTAATGTTTATGTTGAAGCATGAGATGCTTGTTTAAATGAAATGTGGAAGCATGGGAATTGCTTGATTTAAAGTATGCTTTGAGCATGTGTAAAGGTTGTCTATAAGCATGTTTTACAAATGGTTTTAATTGCATTATTGAATGGTTTTTAAAGAGCACTCCTCACTAAGCTTTGGCTTACGCTCTCTCGTTTTCTTGATTCAATAATGCAGAGCATTAGAGTACATTGAGGGGCAGCAAGAGAAGGCAAGCAAACAAGTACAAGTAAAGCTCAATGTATGAAGGTTTTATAAGTTCTTTTAGCTTTTGGTTGATTTGGCAATGGGGGACCAATGTGTATGTTTTGGGAGGTGTTTGAGACTCCCTTTGGATGTTAAATGTTGTTGAATTGCTGGTTTTTGGTTTGGATTCCTATTGCTTGCTTATGAAGGTTTATTGCTTGAATGGTAGCTTAAATAGGAAGCATGCTTTACAAATTGGGGTTTTTCATATGTGTTGTTTAAATGTTGAATTGCTGGTGCAATTGAGGTCCTTGCATGTTGTATGATTAAGTGATATGGTTTGGTGATGTTAATTTGGTGCTTAATGCATGTTTGCTGCTGTTTTCTAATCGTTTCCAGGCAGGGGTATCGGTACTCGGGCTTGCGTATCGATACGCCTGAGCCAAATATGCACTTTTCAGCCCAGGAGTATCGATACCGTTGAACAGGTATCGATACCATATGAGTGAAGTATCGATACTGGGGGAAAGGTATCGATACCGTTGCTAGAGTTTGGTTTCTGCCTTCCCCGAGTATCGATACGACACGTGGCGTATCGATACCAGACCGTTAAAAACAGTTAAAAGTATCTTTGGATGTTTCGTTTTGTTTACGTTTTGGTCCTGAATCATGTTTGTTCAATTGTATGAGTTTGGAACGTCCGTTTGAGCTGAAATTTCACAGAGAAGCATGAAACCTGACTAATTTCAAGATGGTAACTTTAATTTGGGTTAAGTCCCTTAATTTACCAGAATTTACATTTTGGTCCCTAAAATTGTAATTTGTTCAATTGGGTCCCTGTTTGATCTCTGATGTTTGTGATCTTTTGGTATGTTGTTTGTGTGATCACAACTAAGGTTAATGTGCATCTAGACAAGATTAAAAAGAAAAAAAAAGGGTCGTTAATCAAGGTTGACTTTCGGGTTGACTTTGGTTTTCCCCGTGTGACTTTCTTAATTCGGGTCAACCGTCTAGACCGGGTTAAGGGGGTTACAAAGGCAGCTTCTGATCGACAGAAGTCTTACGCGAATTTAAAGCGTAAGGAGATTGAGTTTGCAGTGGGTGACCGTGTGTTATTGAAGGTTTCACCCTGGAAGAAGGTGATGAGGTTTGGTCGGAAGGGTAAGTTGAGCCCGAGGTATATTGGACCATACGAGGTGATTGAATGTGTGGGTCTTGTTGCGTATAAGCTGAGGTTACCGCAAGAGTTGGAAAAGATACATGATGTGTTTCATGTCTCTATGCTTCGGAGGTATAGATCGGATCCTTCGCATGTTATGCCTGTGGAAGAAGTAGAGTTGAATCCAGATTTGACCTATGATGAGGAGCCAGTTGAGATTCTGGATTTGGACAGTAACGTTCTTCATGGTAAGACCATTGAGTTGGTTAAAGTGTTGTGGAAGCATCGTGGTGTTGAGGAAGCCACTTGGGAAAGAAAGGATGACATGAAGAAGCAGTTTCCTTACCTTTTTCCTCCAGGTAAATTTCGAGGACGAAATTTCTTAAGAGGGGGAGAGTTGTAACACCCCAATTTTGGGCATAGAAGTTTAGGGTCTGAACTGGACCGGTCTGATAAACGGTTCGAATATAAAAAGATGTTTTAGGGAAAGCCTAGTTCGAGATGCTTTAAAAATATAGAAAAAATATTTAAAAATCCTCATTTAATATATATATAAGAGTGGTGAAATCAATTTTACAAAATAAGATTTGGAAATACTACATTTCGGTGTAGTGACCAAAATGCGATTTTTGCAAAGTTTAGTAGTGACTGTTTTGTAAAGGATTGAAACTTTGAATATTTACGGAGCTAATTTACCCAAAATGTTTTCTCCAGATATTTCCTTAATTTGGGTGATTTAATTAATGTTTTAATTAAATAAAAGAAAAGGAAAACCACTTTTTGAATTTTCATAACTACCTTTTCCTAATTTTCTCTCATTCCTTTTTCTCTCAAAATCTCATCATCCAAACACTTTTTCTCCAGCAAAATTTACATTGATCTTCACTTCAATTGATGAGTTTTCTATCATCTATTGGTTCCTAATCAATCTTGCATCAAATCCTTTTGATTTCCACATGAATTTTCATGAAATTTGGCCCAAATCAAGGAGAAATCATCATTTAGAGGTAAGAATGTTCTTCTCCTCTAAATAATCAGTTCTTTACTGAAATTTCCAAGTTGTCAATCCTTTATTAAAGTTTTATAAATGGTTTTATTGTTAGAAACAAGATTTTGGTTTAAAACTCAAGATTTTGGAAGAGATCTTGAAGATTTTCGTTGTAATTGATTGGGCTCTGTTTTGAGATAGTTCTCTAATGTATTTTGGATGTTAAATGACGTTAGGAATGAGGTTTTATCAATCCAATCCCGAATAGGTTGTATTTCCTAAGTTTTTGCTTATGAAAATGGTGGTTTTTGGGGTGACTTTGGTGTTCTGCTATAGCTGGAGGTATAAGGTTGAGGTTAGGGTTGTTTTTGATGTTGATTGATGTTTAGAAATGGTTAGAAGTGATGGATCTTGGCTGGGTTATGTTTTGGAAGAGTTTGGAGGTGATTTCGGTTGTGTTTGGTAGCCGAAATGTTGGGTTTAGGTAGAGCAGCGAGTTTTAGAGTGTTGGCTGAAGATTTCAATGCATGATGATGCATTAATCCTCTGCTTTGATGTGTCTAAAACAGGGGAGACATCTTCGGACACTTTTAGAGTTGATCCGGAAGCTTAATTGGCGTTTCGGCAAGCAAGCGAAACGAAATTGGTGAGTGGAGATGGTTCTCCAGCTTTGAAACAATTATTTGGAGGTTTTGGGAGCTTAGTTTAAGTCTAAACAACTTAGCTAAGCTCAAGAGTAAGTTTTCAGAAAAACTCCCTCGGGTGTGCCAAGTTATGGTTTGATGCATTAGTTATGAAATGCATGTTTAATTACTGTTTTGGAAGCATGTTTTAGCATGATTAATGCTGGTTTTGAAAGCCATGTATTGAAGGATACTTGAGGTAAGTGATCCTTGGTTTGACATGTTAATAAAATGGTTATGATGCATGGAGATGCATGTTGATAAGTGGCTTTGAATAATGCTTAAAACAATGAATTGATGTTGGCAAGTGATAAAATGGTTTTTATGTACTTGAATTAGATATAGTTAGACGGCTATAGTATTGGGTGCACCGTAAGTAAAGTCGCCTTGGATGTTGAGGGGTTGTGATTGTACCGTAAACTCCATCCAAGTACCCTAATGATTGAGGTAAGATCACAACGGTGGTTGTAAATTTCGTGTGTGGATCTTGTATTGTGTGTCCCTTACTCTCGTTAGTGGAATTATACAACTACCGATGAGTGGTGTTGAGGGGTTGTGATTGTACCGTTATACTCCACCACGGGTGTCACATCAATGGAGGGATTACTCTTGAGTGTGAACCTTGTGTAGTCTGGTAGTGTGTATGAGGCGTGTGGGACAACGCTTGTAATCCGCGTATCCGATTGTGTTTTGTGTCGAAATGGTTATGAACTATCACTTGAAAGCCAATATAATGTATTTGAATGTAACGAAGCATGAGATGCTTGAAAAGGATGCAAGGTAGCATGAGAAAGAAATGTGCATGTGGTTTAAAAGCTTTGATGAAAGTGTTTTCTAAAAATGCATTGTTGTATTGGTTCTTCTTAGAGCATGCCTCACTAAGCATTTGTGCTTACGCTCTCTTTTACCAACAATGCAGATAATTGAGGTACTTTGGGCATCAAGGAAGCTAAGTTCATCCAAGGAAATCCAAGCTCACGTATGGTGAAGTTTTTATACACTATTAGTTTTGATAAATTGGCAATGGGAACCTAAGTTTTGTTTTGGGAGATGTGTTGAACTCCCTAAGGTTGTGGCATGTTTTCTTTTGTTGGTTTGAATTTTAAATGGCCTTTAAATACTTGATTTGAAGTTTGTTGCTTATTTGGCTTTGAAAATAGGAAGCATGCCTCTAGACTCGTGAGATTTCATGATTGATGTTGTGAATGTGTTTGGGAGTTCCAAATAGGTACCATTTATGCATGATGACTTGTTAACATGATTAGGGAGTCATTAGATGGTGTTTGAATGGGTTTATGCATGAAAAACCAGATTTTGCTGCACTTTCTGGGCAAACCGTATCGAAACACCCACTGGCGTTTCGAAACGGTGGGCTGTAATGGCCTTCGTGTTTCGAAACGATTGGGGTCGTTCCGATACATTTTGGCTACTGGAGAGCCGTGTTTCGGAACAAGTATCGAAACGGAGGTGTGATGCCCCGCGTTTCGAAATGGATGGTATGTGTTTCGAAACAGGTGACCGTTGGGCACTGATTTGAATGGTGTTGAAGTTTGCAAGCTTTACATTTTAGTCCCGAATGTTGTAGTTGCAATTGTATGAGTTTGAGATGTCAATTTAAGGTGAAATTTGGCAGGGAAGCATATAACAGGACTAATTTCATATTGGTAACATAAAAATCAGTAAAGACCCTCAAATTTACAGAATTTACATTTTGGTCCCTAAACTTGTAATAAGTGCAATTGAGTCCATGTTTGTTATTCGATCGCTGTGCCTTTCTCAATTAAATTTTATGGGAACTCACTTAGGGTTAATGTGCCTCTAAACAAGAATAAAAAGAAAAAAATAAGGGTTGCGAATCAAGGTTGACTTTCGGGTTGACTTTGGTTTTCCCCGTGTAATCTTCGTAGTTCGGGTCAACCGTCTAGGCCGGGCTAAGGGGGTTACAATGTCGGGACCTTCCAATAGAGTAGAGGAAGTTGGAGCTTCCACTGTCGCAAAACCAGCCATGAAAAGAGTTAAACGCAAAGCCCCCAATCGTAAAAGCTTTGTCAAGAGAAAGACCCACGTCACATGAGAAGTCTCCGAAGGGGAGTCCTCCTCTTCCTAAACTCCTTTGCATTACATTTCATTTCATTTCATTTACATGATCATGCATTTTACTTTTTCTGTTTTAATTTTATATATGCATTGTTTTCATGCATTGAGGACAATGCACATCTTGGGTTTGAGGGTGTGCGTTTCCTCATGTTTATGTCATGCTATGCATTTCATGTTTAATTTTTGTTTTCATGTCATCTAGGTCATATAGATTATATGCATACCGAACCATAAAAAAGAAAAATAAAATTTTACCTCGGATTAATTTAGAAGAATGTAAACACTTGTTACACAAGTTTAATTTGATCTAGGTGTTTTTTCAATGAAAAAATTTTAATCTTTAGTTGCAATGCCATGCCAGCAGAATAGTACGCCAGATTTGCTTGGCAATTGAACTCTAGTTTAGAGGATTTTGGTTGCACTTTGCACGAGATATGCATCTAGTTTACTTAATGAACTTAGGCTATATTGAAACTGAACTTAGAAAGAGAAAAAAGAAAAGACATCATTACCAAAGAAAAAAGGGATTAAGGCAACAATTTGTGCCAAATGTTGAAGGACTTTAGAACACTCATCTGCCTTAGGAAAAATTATTAACTTGAGTCTTCGTTATTTGCTCCCTCTTAGTTCTCAAGCCAACATGACTTAGGGTATGAGTGTAATAGGTTAGTAAGTGATGTAATCTGGACTAACGTGGGTATTCGTGGTATGATCCCTCTTATATCTCACGCCAAAAAGTGAATGATGCTACCCTAATCTAATGCCAGCAATAAGAAGAAAATACGTATACCTTTGGCAGAATAACAAAAATGAAGAAAAAAATCTGAGTTTGGGTAGTAAAACTGTCTAAGTAAGTTTAATGCATATCGCCTGCACATTTGCACACTTAATGACCTTAGACTAGATTTATATTGTTGCACTTGAATTATTAACTGCTTGACATTATTGCACTAAGATACCAGAGGATAGAAATAGAGCTAAATTCTGCTTGTCAGCACTTGTTGGCATTCCAACCAAAACTTTGTCGAGGTAAAATTTTCACAGTTTGTTTTTATTTTGTTTGCATTACTTAAGGACAAGGAATGAGTTAGGTTTGGGGGGGGTGTGCGTTTCCTCATGTTTATGCCATGCCCTACATTTCATGTTTAATTTATGTTGTCATGCCATCTAGGTCATATAGATTAGATGCATACCGAACCATAAAAAAAGAAAAAGAAAATTTTCCCTCAGATTAATTTTGAAGAATATAAACACTTGTTAGGCAAGTTTAATTTGATCTAGGTGTTTGTTCAATGAAGAAATTTTAATCTTTAGTTGTAATGCCATGCTAGCAGAATATTAAGTTGGATTTTCTTGGAAATTGAACTCTAGTTTATGGAATTTTAGTTGCACTTTGCACGAGATATGCATCTAGTATGCTTAATGAACTTAGACTCTATTGAAACTGAACTTAGAAAGAAAAAAAAGAAAATACAACATTGCCAAAGAAAAAAAGGATTAAGGCAACAATGTGTGCCAAATGCTGACGGGCTTTAGAACAATCCTCTGCCTTAGGAAAAATTATTAACTTGGGTCTTCGTGGTTTTCTCCCTATTAGTTCTCAAGCCAGCATGACTTAGGGTATGAGTGTAATAGGTTAGTAAGTGATGTAATCTAGACTAACGTGGTTATTCGTGGTATGCTCCCTGTTATATCCCACGCCAAACAATGCATGACGCTACCCTAATCTAATGCCAGCAATAAGAAGAAAACACGTATACCTTTGGCAGAATAACAAAAATGAAGAAAAAATGTGAGTTTGGGTAGTAAAATTGTCTAAGTAAGTTAAGTAAGTTTGTTTCATATCACCTACACATTTGCACACTTAATGACCTTAGACTAGTTTTATATTGAATCACTTGAATTATTATATGCTTGGCATTATTGCACTAAGATACCCGAGGACATAAATAGAGCCAAATTCTGTTTGCCAACACTTGTTGGCATTCCAACCAAAATTTTGTCGAGGTAACATTTTTATAGTTTGTTTTTATTTTGTTTGCATTACTTGAGGACAAGCAATGAGTTAGGTTTGGGGGTGTGTTACCTCTCTAAAAGTACTACTTTAATGCCCATCTTACAATGTTTTTGCTTGTTTTTAGGTATATTTAGTTGCATTAGGATGTTAAAAGCATGCATTTAATAAGGAGTTAGGAATTCTGTCTATATCAGTATGAAAGGTTGTTTTGTTCCCAATTTTGCAGGTTTTACATAGTATTGGCACGAAGAAGATACACAATTAGGGTTTGCAAGGAGAACGCCAAGTGTTGTTGGCATAGAAGGACCAGACAGTGACAAGCACTTGTTGGCATATAAGAGAACTTGATGTCATGCCAATAGGCTGTTGAACGCCGGAAATAGGATAAGATCAGGCTCCTAAAAGATCTCAATTGGATCAACCTCCGAAAAAATAGCAGATAAGGTAGTGCCAAGTTATGTTGGCAAAGACATGCCAAGCTTGGTTGCCAAGGCACCGTTGGCACGATGACATCAGTCCTAATCCGACCAACTTATCACTCGTCTTGATTTGCTTATCAAGAATAAGATGACTGTATCCTTATCCCTTGGACGTTCCAATTCAAATCAAAGACTTATCCTACTCATCTTTGCACTCCAATTTAAAGATCCCAATCATCCACCAGATCAATTAGCCTTGTTTCATCACAATCATGGTGGGCGGTGGAGAGTGATCCATTGTCAACCAACTGCACCGAGGAAGAGTGGTTCGACCAGCTTGACCGAGAGCTTGGATTGTGAAGGGCTACATCGAGAGACCTCCTTCTAGGGGTGTTCAAAAATACCCAGCCCGGACTACCCGACCCGCTGACCCGTCTACCCGATTAAAATTTACCGGGTATTTATATTAAAATACCCGAATTTTTCGGGCCGGGTAGTTGGGCCGGGTCAGGGCCGAATTTTTTTTATAACCGGGTACCCGACCCGACCCGCTAATTTTAATATTTATATATTTTATATTTTAAATTGTATTTTCATTTTATGTTTCTTATTATTTTTCCTCAAAATTAATTTTAAATCCCTAACTTCTTTTTATACTTGTATTATATACTTTTAAGTTTACAATTTTTTAAAAATATTTACATTAATTTGTCAATATGAGAGTCGAAAAAAATCATGCATGATCGAGATTAACATTTTTAATACCTTCTTTTGTCGATAAACTTTAATATATATATATATATATATATATCCATTATTATATACATGACATTCCAGCAACATATGCATCTTTGTATATACTAATATATTTAGTAGATTTTCTTTTTAACTCGTATTTTCCATCTTCCACTTTTAATTACTACAGTTTACTAATGGCGATCATTGATTCATTGTCTTCCCCTCCTCAATGTCAAGCTTATGTTGTAAATAAACAAGTAGCGGAAAGACATTGTAAATCAAAAATAATTTTTGTGTTTGAAATATATATAATGAAATTTTATGTGTTTTCTATATATTTTTTTAAAAAAATAAATTTTAAAAAATATATATAAAAAATAAACTGGGTACCCGGTTCTTATGGGCCGGGTCACGGGCCGACTTTTAGGTACCCGAAATTTAGGGTACCCGAAAATCCGGGTACCCGGTTATGAACACCCCTACCTCCTTCTAGCCTATTCTCTTTGGTTTAGTTGTTTTATTTTTATTTTAACTAATGATATTCTTGAAAAACGATGAAGGATTTATGGTTGATACCCTCACCATGAACTAATTTAATAGTTGGTGAGGGATGTTTGTGTTGAACACTATTTTTAATATTTAGTTTTTAATAAATCAGAACTGCCTCGGCTTTGTTTTTTATCTTGCATGTTTGCTGTTTTCTAACTGTATGCCAAGCGAGAGCTGGCATTAATACATTTCCAAGCAAGAGTTAGCATTGTTGGATTCCAAGTCAATCTCTATGGGATCGATACTCAGCTTATTGCTATATTACCTGTCGACCGTGTATACTTGCACGTAAAAGATGTATTCTTGGCATTGTTTTTACTTGCTTATTTACATTGAACACTTAATCTTTTTTCATGCAATATTGCGTCAACAAGTGGTTGAACGAAAGAACAAACACCTATTGGAAGTTACTGGGCCCCTTTTGTTTTCTGCTCATGTACCTACCTATCTTTGGGGGAAAGCTCTTCTTACTGCAACATATCTCATCAATAGGATGCCTAGCAAGACTCTAGGATTCAAGGTTCCTACTGAAACTCTCTTGCACCATTTTCCGCACTTTAAACCCTTGCCATCGGTTCTTCCTCTTCGTGTTTTTGGCTGCAAAACTTTTGTTCATGTGCACGGCAACAATAGAAGTAAACTTGATCCTAGTTCATTGCGATGTGTGTTTATAGGGTACTCCTCGAGTCATAAGGGTTAGAAATGTTACTGCCCAACTACAAAAAAGACTTATGTTTCTTCTGATGTTACTTTCTTTGAACATCAACCTTATTTTGCAGGGACTGAAATTCAAGGGGAGAGATAAAAGGAATTTTTGTCCTATGATTTACACCCCCATCATTATTTTGCCTATTGTTGATGAAACCATTGCTGCTCCACAACTTGTTTCATTACAGCCCACTTCGGATGCAACAATCATTGATGCCTCTAATAACTCTACAGACATACCTTCTCCTCAGTCCAAAACCCCCATCCCTTATACAACACCTCCTCCAACTCTTAAAGCCATATCACATACATCTCCAAATTCTATACCTCCACAACTTGCAGATAAACAACTCAATGTTTATACAAGAAAGAAAAGAACTTTACTTGAAGCAGTTACTCAGCCTAAAACTTGCCAAGAACTAGTTTTGAGTCCTCCTGCTGAAGAGACATGAGGTAATATTATCCCACAAGACTCTACTACTGTTAATTTAGATGATTTTTCTATTGCTATTAGAAATGGGGTAAGGAAATGTATTAATCATCCTATTAACAGATTTGTTGCCTATAGAAAATTATTGTCTACTTTTAAGACTTTTACAGTTAGAATTGACAGTGTGAAGATTCCCAAGATAGTGGAAGAAGCCTTTGAAAGTCCTGAGTGGAAGAAGGTTGTTGAAGAAGAAATCAAAACACTGCAAAAGAACAACACCTGGAGTTTGACTAATCTACCAAAAGGAGAAAGAGCTGTTAGGTGCAAATGGGTCTTCACAATTAAATACCTCTCAGATGGGAGTGTTGAAAGATACAAGGCGAGGCTAGTAGCTAAAGGGTTTACTGAGTCATATGGAGTGGACTATCAAGAAACCTTTGCTCCACTAGCTAAGTTAAATACCATCAGAGTGTTACTTTAAGTGGTGGTCAACAAGGACTGAAAGTTGCACCAATTAGACATAAAAAATGCATTTCTAAATGGAAGCCTTAAGGAGGAAGTGTACATGGAAGTACCACTAGGTTTAGAAGGAAACACAACAAAAACGACAATATGCAAATTAAATAAATCACTGTATGGATTGAAGCAATCCCCTAGGGCATGGTTTGACAGATTTGCTAGAGCTATGGTTCAGAATAGTTTCAAGCAAAGTCAAGTAGACCACACCTTGTTTCGAAAGGTTACATCTAATGGTAAGATGACTCTCCTAATTCTTTATGTTGATGATATGATTATCACTGGTGATGATGTAGAAGAAATAGAAAGGCTGAAGACTGCCCAAGCCAAGGAGTTCGAAACTAAGGACTTGGGAGCCTTAGGTACTTCTTGGGAATGGAACTTGTGAGATCAAATGAAGGTTTAGTCATCAACCAAAGGAAATACATCCTAGATATACTTACAGAAACTGGAATGCCTGGGAGCAAATGAGCCGATACTCCTATGAATTCAGGTTTGAAGTTTAATAAAGATGAGCTGAGAATCCTGTGAATAAAGAATCCTACCAAAGGCAGGTCAGAAAACTGATCTATCTCTCACTCACTAGGCATGATATTGCCTACTCAGTGAGTATAGTTAGCCAACACATGAGTGATCCCCGAGAAGAGCACATGGAAGCAATCAATACAATTCTAAGGTACTTGAAATTTACACAAGGATCGGGGTTGATTTTCAGAAAAAAAACCATGACAGATTAGTAAGGATCTACACATACTCGAGCTGGGCAGGTGGACTAATAGATAGAAGATATGTTAGTGGCTATTTTACATTTGTATAGGGAAATATGGTCACTTGGAGAAGTAAAAAATAGGTTGTGGTATGTAGAAGCAACACAAAAGAAGAGTTTAGAGCAATGTCCCTTGGAATATTTGAAGGGATGTGGATTAAAAAGCTTATCACTAAACTAAAGTTAGATGGAAAACCAGAATTTGAGGTCTACAGTGACATCCAATCAACAATGAGTATTGCTAAGAATCCAGTACATCATGACAGGACCAAACATATTGAAATAGATAGACATTTTATCTATGAGAAGGTTAATAATAGGGTTGTAAAGCTTCATTATATTCCTACCAGGAATCAACTTGCTGACATCTTCACAAAGGCACTTCCAAGAGTGACTTTTGATGAACTTTCATCCAAACTTGGTGCATACAAATTGTACAAGCCATTTTGAGGGGGAATGTAGGTTAATACATGTAGGATATGAATATTTTATGTTTTAAAGATTGTATCTTTTAATTATAGATAGTTACATATTAGTAGAATGTTTTTAGGAATGTTTCTAGAACTGAATATTCTGTGTTTATTATAGAATATTTAGTTGCCTAGATTACAAGGATTGGCAGTGTATATATATTCCTAGAGTGTTTATCAATAAAGTATGTAAGAATTTCTTACCTTTCTACATTTGGCTAGATTTGTTCTTGGCCGTGAACACATGAGAAGAAGTGAGTCTCAAAGGCACCAGAGTATAGAGTCGGCGAACGAACGGGGGATGGAAAAATTCAAGAGTGCTAAAGAGTGTGGTAGGGGTAATTTATTGTGCAAAAAGCGACATTCTAAAAAATTGTTTGGTTAGATGGTGTATCATATTTTAGGGAGCCAAGATTTTGGCTATAAAGCTTCACGAGGAGGGATTAAAAGATGTACATATTATGAGGTTACAAGGGTCAATGGTAAGTGTGTAAAAGTACTATATTTTCTACCCTTTTTACTCATATTATTGTTAGACTTGGGCTCATTTTAGTTACATTTTTAGTCATTCATGCATAGTTTCATAGTTTCCTCGTCTATTGAGCTTGGTGTTGCGTTTTGATGGTTTTTTGGAGAAATCGTTGATGGTTTGCCTTATTTTGTGCGAGACGACTTCCCGAACCACTTGCCGAGAGATGTCGTGGTAAGTTGGGATAAGGATGAAGGACTTGCCGAAGGATGAAGCGACAAGTTGTGATAATCTACAAATTTAGTTCAAATGCAAAGGATAATTATCCCGGATTCAAAATTCAAATCTCCAATCATTTAGGGATCTTATTACACAGATTCTACACGCATTTGGACTCTCTTTCCTCACCTATTTAAGGAGATCACAACACACAAATAAAGGGAGTCGATCTAGAGAGAGATTAGATATAAGAGGGGGATTTGCGCACAAAATTCAACATAGATTGGAGAGGTTTATCTTCTCTATTTCTTTTATCTTGTATCGTGAAATCCAACCATGTTCGGGTTTTAATCATTTGTATTTATTTTACTCAGACGTGAACTAGTTTAATTTGGCTTGGGTTATCGAGTTTTGTTGGTGTAAAACTAGCTCTAGCGGTGCCTAAACTGGCTCTAGCGGAATTAATTGCCCCAGAAAGATTAATAATAAAACCTAAGGTTTGTATGGAATCCTATTGATTGACTTGTACACAACTCCTCACACACATTTTCACTAGCATTGTAGTTTAATTTTGAGTAATTTTCTGTGCTTTCCAATGATCGAAAGGTAATCAATTCCTTGTGCCACGGTTCTGAGGATTGAAGTCAGGTAAGGAGCACATTTTTGGTGGTGAATGCCTTGGCAGGTAATCGTTAGTGTTTGCATTGCTTGAGGCTAAGTAATAGTTCGAGTTTGGGGTGTGTTAAGTGTGTAAAAGTACTATATTTTCTACCATTTTAAATCATATTATTGCTAGACTTAAGCTCATTTTAGTTGCATACTTAGTCATTCATGCATAGTTTCGTAGTTTCCTCATCTATTGAGCTTGGCTTTATGTTGTGATCATTTTTTATGGAGAAATTGCTACTGCTTTGCTTTATTTTGTGCATGACGAATTGTCAGGTCACTTGCTGAAGGATGTCGTGGCAAGTTAAGATAAAGATGAGGAGCTGCTGAGGGACGCCACGACAAGTCGCGATAAGAAACCATTGTCTGCAGATCTATTCAAAAAAGACAAGGATAATTATCCCAAATTCAAATTCAAATCTCCAATCAGTTAGAGATCTATTTACACAGATTCTACACGTATTTGGAATCTCTTTCCTCACCTATTTAAGGAGAACGCAACAACAAACAAGTGGAGTCGATTTGGGGAGATCGGGTCACAAGAGAATTCACGCACAATCTCTTCTTTTTCATCTTGTATCATGTGATCCCATGTTTGGGTTTTATTCTTTTGTATTTTCTTTCTACCCAACCATGAACTAGTTTAATTTGGCTTGGGTTATAAGGTTTTGTTGGTGTGTTGAGACGAATGAATAGTTTTGGTTTTAAATTCAATAATTTTCATTATTTTTTTTATTCTTGGTTCTTGATTTTTATTTCGAGTGAATTGGGAAAGCAACTCAAATGTATCCCTTTATCTAGGCTCAGGAGAGCTAGATTCATGAAACGTGTGAACACAGTTTCCCTTTGAAAGATCGTTGGCGGGAACTAATCCGCCTTAAGAATAGGGATCGAATTTCAGCGGCTAAGAAGAGTGCATGATCGATGTTGCTCACCCAAGGTTAACGTAGGGATGTATCATCAAGGCATGTGCATACATAAGTTCTTCGGTTAGAGATAACACAAAGGCATTGAAGAACACTCTGTCGAACATTGAATGAGGAAATCCAATTGCTATGGCATTTATCTAAACCCATTTGCCACGACATTTATCTAAACCCATTTACCACGATGTTCATCTAATCCCAATTGCCACAATAGTTGACTTGCCTCAGCAATTATAAGCCACGACAATTCATTCAGCAAATTCACAACTATTCACGATAACCCGACCTAATCTCACATATTGATTACTTCATTTTATTTACCTAGTTTATTTTACTTGATATTTATCACCATTTATCACTATCAATTTATTTCTTTTACAATGTAGTAACTTAAGCAAAGTGGCCCAAACCAATCCCTATGGAGACGATACTTGATACATATCACTTTATTACTTGCGACGTGTATACTTACGCTGTTTGCGTTGCACTTAAATCACGCAACAAGTTTTTGGTGCCATTGCCGGAGATTGGCAATTGGTGTTAGTTGTTTTTGTTACTGCATTTTACTTATTATTTATACTGACTTTTCTTTTTTTGTCTTATAAAAAACAAAAATTTCAGGTGCGCTATAAAGTTAAGGGACATCAACATGTGGGGAAATAAAAGTCGATCTATTCGAGAGTTGATGTGGGAAGATAGGAATCAATCAACTCAAGAATTTCTTACACCTGTCGATGATTACCTATACCAACCAAGAAAAGCCCAAAGAGCCCATACCGTGGAAAATTCTTGCACTTGATGTGGAGAACATCATGTGTTTGAGAATTGCCCTTACAATCCAGATGCATATGACTACATAGAGGACCTAAGATGGAACCATCAACAAAATCCTTCATGGTAAGATCAAAAGGCTCAATTTTTTTTACCATGACAGTTCTGCTGTAGCAACAGGCATGCCTTGTGTTGAGTTGTGTGGGGCTCGATTCGTTCAACCGATTATGCTCACCAAGTGGTGGAGAGGTGGATATTTGGGTGGAAGGGTTTAGGAAGCTAGAAAGAATAAAGACACAATGATTTATAGTGGTTCGGCCTTCTAACAAGCACCTACATCCACTACCTTAGCTCCCCACTAAGGATTTCACAATTAATCCACTAATTGATTCGTCCCCTTTTCTAGGATTAGGAGGAAACCCTTACAACCGATCAAGCTTCTACCCAAGCCTTGATCAAAACCCTCTTTTACAAAGAGACAAATGAAAGCAAACTTAAACCCTCTAATAGGTGTTTGTTTGCACAATGAAGCACTCACCCAAAACCTAAAACACTTGAGCAAATTTGACAATTTTGGCTCAATAGTGTTTGTCTATACAAGAAATGACAAATTAAGCACTAAGACAATTTCTTAATCATTTGTTGATTGACAATTGAAGCATTAGTCTTCTCTTGATGCTTGGAGGTCCCTTTTATACTCCCAAATGATTTTGTAGCCGTTACTAGCCGTTGGGGGTGAATTGGAGCCGTTGAGGACTTTATTTCCCTTCATAAATGCACTTCTGCAGCTACCAGTATCGATACACGTGGAACGGTATCGATACAACCTTCTTGAGGAAATAGTCGTTGGGCTCTTGCCAGCTGAGGCGTATCGGTACGGGTCCATATTTGAATTGCCGTTGGGAAATAGCCGTTGGGGTAGTTGAAATGGGATCGGTACGCTTACCTGGCGTATCGAAACGATCCCGACCGTATCGATACGGCAAAGGCCTGTATCGGTACGGGGTTTGACAGTGGCCGAACAGAGGCAAAATGGTATCGGTACGGGTACAACCGTATCGATACTGGTGACGTGAAAACACAAGTTTGGCTGTTTAAAACATGAAAAATCTTTGCCAAAAACCTCTTAAAATACCTCAAACATAAATTCAAGTTGTTTGGACTTAAAACCAAGTTTTAAATTCTTTTCAAATTAGTCCAAAACATTTTTCAATTATTATATCAAAACATAAATTCTACAATCTCCCCCTTTTTGATATAATAAAACTCACTTGAAAAATTGTTTGGGTTTCTCCCCCTTTAACTTTAAAAAAGTGAATAAGAGATTAAATGTATGAAATCAAATAAAGCTCCCCCTTATTCATTTGAAAATTCAATTTTTCAAACCATACCATTTCTCCCCCTTTTTGTTATATCAAAAAGAATTTAAGACATTTAAGTTCAAAATAACAATAGAGGTAAAAAGTTTTGACACAAATAAGAATTTGGTTTAAAAATGGCTCCCCCTTACTTAAAGCATCATCAAAAATGTTAGTCCAACATATGTGATCATCTAGTTGAATAAACTAAAATTAAAACAAATAAAAGCAAAACAACTAGAATTTTTTACCCACACTTGAATCCAAGGGAGGATGTGAAGCCTTCCTTCTTCAAGTGTTCTTCCTTGTGTGTATGGAGCTCCCCCTCAATGTTTGACTTGTTGAACATCTCCATCACACCTACAATAGACAATCAAGTAACTTTTGGTATCCAAATTGCTTTGGATCCATCAACGTTAGTTGCACAAATTTTAGTCCCCTTAGGAATCCATTTTTCAATGTCATCCTTTTTAGTTGAAGTATTAAGTCCTTTTGGGACCCAAACACTTCTAAAACATTTTCCATTCACAAATCTAGGGGCACTAGATTGTCTAACATAAAAATTTGATTTTCCAAAGTTGTTTTTCTTTTCAAGCTCTTTGGAAATCAAATCTTTTTCTACTTGAACATTTTGAAGCAATTTTTGTAAATCAAAACATTTTAATTCAAACTCTTCAAGTTTTGCTTCAAGTTCAAGTCTGGTTTTAGAAAGCAAATCATTTTGAATTTTTAACTTTGAAATCAATTTATTGTTTTTCAAAATGTGGCTTTTAAAATCTAAAACCAAATCATCATAGGCATCTTGTAATTCATCAAAAGTGTAAGAACATGAAGTAGATGAATTAGAAGTTACCCTTGAATCTTCTTCGATGGCCATAAGGCAAAGGTTGGCTTGTTCATCGTCGATGGAGTCCTCATCACTCCAAGTAGCCACATGTGCCTTCTTCTTATGGCTTGAAGTGCTAGCCCTCTCCTTTCTTTTAGGTTCTCGTTCAAGCTCTCTCAAGGCTTTCTTCATAAATGGGGCACACTTCTTGAAGAGAGGAACTATCTCTTCATCTTCCTCCTCCTCTTCACTTGAGTAGACATGATGGCAAGTGGAGGATTTGAGAGCCATGGCACTTGCATTGATGCCAAGCCCTTTGATTTTCTTCTCTCCCATAGCTCGGATTTCTTCCCTCTTCTTCTCATCCTCTTTGTTCTTCTTCATGATTTGATGAGTAAGGAGAGACCCCATGAGTTCATCAAGCTTCAAAGTCTTCAAATTTTTAGCTTCGATGATGGCGGTCCTCTTTGAGTCCCAAGACTCGGGAAGTGAGTAGATGAGCTTTCGAACAAGCTTTTCTTCCGGGATGGCTTCTCCATAGCCTTTGAGACCATTGGTGATGGTGGAGAACCTATCAAACATCTTCTCGATGTTCTCTTCCGGATCCATTTTGAAGTTCTCATACTCCAAAGTTAGGAGCCCAATCTTGGTCTCCATGACTTCGTTTGTCCCCTCGTATGTGACTTCAAGCTTGTCCCATACCTCCTTGGCACTCTCACAAGAAGACATCTTCTCATAGATGGATGGACCAAATGCACAAAATAGAATGTGCAAGGCTTTGCAATTTAGCTCCATCTTCTTGCGATCGTCGGCACTCCACTCCGCTTTACTTCTTTGAGGCATGAACGGGCCATCTTCAACTACATCTCATAGCTTGTAATCTCTTGATTTGATGAAGAATTTCATCTTTGTCTTCCAATGGGCGTAGTGGTCTCCGTCAAAGAAAGGCGGTTTGTCGATTGATTGTGCCATTTGAGCCGGTTGATGAACTAGTGATCGAGCTTGCCGGATCTTCTCAATAGGATGTTAATCCTCACCGATTGAGCCAAGCTCTGATACCAATTGTTGAGTTGTGTGGGGCTCGATTCGTTCAACCGATTATGCTCACCAAGTGGTGGAGAGGTGGATATTTGGGTGGAAGGGTTTAGGAAGCTAGAAAGAATAAAGACACAATGATTTATAGTGGTTCGGCCTTCTAACAAGCACCTACATCCACTACCTTAGCTCCCCACTAAGGATTTCACAATCAATCCACTAATTGATTCGTCCCCTTTTCTAGGATTAGGAGGAAACCCTTACAACCGATCAAGCTTCTACCTAAGCCTTGATCAAAACCCTCTTTTACAAAGAGACAAATGAAAGCAAACTTAAACCCTCTAATAGGTGTTTGTTTGCACAATGAAGCACTCACCCAAAACCTAAAACACTTGAGCAAATTTGACAATTTTGGCTCACTAGTGTTTGTCTATACAAGAAATGACAAATTAAGCACTAAGACAATTTCTTGATCATTTGTTGATTGACAATTGAAGCATTAGTCTTCTCTTGATGCTTGGAGGTCCCTTTTATATTCCCAAATGAGTTTGTAGCCGTTACTAGCCGTTGGGGATGAATTGGAGCCGTTGAGGACTTTATTTCCCTTCATAAATGCACTTCTGCAGCTACCAGTATCGATACACGTGGAACTGTATCGATACAACCTTCTTGAGGAAATAGTCGTTGGGCTCTTGCCAGCTGAGGCGTATCGATATGCTTGAGGGCGTATCGGTACGGGTCCATATTTGAATTGTCGTTGGGAAATAGCCGTTGGGGTAGTTGAAATGGGATCAGTACGCTTACCTGGCGTATCGAAACGATCCCGACCGTATCGATACGACAAAGGCATGTATCGGTACGGGGTTTGACAGTGGCCAAACAGAGGCAAAATGGTATCGGTACGGGTACAACCGTATCGATACTGGTGACGTGAAAACACAAGTTTGGCTGTTTAAAACATGAAAAATCTTTGCCAAAAACCTCTTAAAATACCTCAAACATAAATTCAAGTTGTTTGGACTTAAAACCAAGTTTTAAATTCTTTTCAAATTAGTCCAAAACATTTTTCAATTATTATATCAAAACATAAATTCTACACCTTGGCAATATAGTCCTTATCAGCAGCTAAGTTTCTCGGCAACAAATATGCCATGGCAATGTAGTCCTCGTCCAGAGCATTCAAAATCTTTAGAGGAAACGTTTCAAGCTCTCATGGCTAGACCTGATTCTCTCATCGAATTCAATCAATTGCTGCCTCAACATGGTAACTTTCAATAGCTATCAGATTCTATGGATGGGAGGATAGCTAGGATGGATGCACTCATGAGAGATTTGAAAGATCAATTGAAGAGATTCACATATGCCATGGATAACATGCCCCAACAATCAATTCTGAGGGATACTGAAATCCTAAGGCAAGATGAGAAGGTGCAATACAATGAGAGCTCCCCGATGTGTGAGGACCAACTAAAACCTCCAAGTCGAGAGCCTGCCAATGAGAAAGGTTGCCCAACACTTGATGAGCCTATGCAACGAATTGCCACGACAAAGATTGAGCAGTCTGAACAGAGAAATGCCGCGACAACGCTCAATGCGACTAAGAAGAGTAATGCTATAATAAATTCTGAGAAATCTGATGCCCAGAATGTTATAGCAATGATGCTAAAGTAGAAATCTGTAGATTGCTCTTGTCCACCTTTGCCACGCTAAATGCACGACAACATGTAGGATCAACACAATGACGAAACTTTGCTAATGGAATATGAGCAAGTGATGGTTGAACCTTTGAATTCTTTAAAAAAATCACCTCTTCCATTACATGTATTTCTTGAGGAACCAACGTCGGTATATTTGAAGCCATTGAAATCTCTACCGATGGAGATATTTGAAAGGCCTAAAGAAAATGGTGGTTGGATTTATAAAGCTTTTCTGAAAATTGGTCTTCCCTTGACTTACACTGAATTTCGCCAGAAGATTGCCACAGTAATTGGCTAGAGCAGCAATTTCCACGACAACGAAGGCTACACCAAACCATGATGAAGGAGGTAATTAAATGGTTGGATGTTGATATAATTTTTCCTATTAATATATTCATGCCTTCAGAAATAATATCATGGTGGATGGTATGCATGGACTACAAGGGAACACAAAAGAAAGGCACATCCACCATGGTAACACAAAGGGGAGTAGCTGCAAGCACATTGACCCAACTCTTTTTGGGCAATATTATCACCAGATGAAGGGTGCGGATAGAATATAAGAAGTGTCAGAAACGACCCTCCTCGGGCTTTCTTTAGGGAAACCTTATTCCCTTATTTTTTTTCTATTTTCTTTTATGATCATTTTGATTTTATTTGTTGTTTTAATAAGGCCAGGGCACATGATCATGACAAGGCATAAGTACATGCCACGACAACTGCCCCGATCCCAAAAGGACTCTTGATCCCATTGTTGAATTGATTGGAGCAAATTGAAGCAGAGCGGCAGCTTTTGTTGCACTACATCCACACCCATTGAGCACGATAATAAGTGAATTTAGAAGATGCATGAAAATGCAACTTCTAGTCATTTTTAATTTTCTGTTTTATTTTATTTTATTTTTGTTTTATTCTTTTATTTTTAGTTTTTCATTTAAATGTGTTTTTATCTTTATTTTATCTCTTTATTTGATATTTATCTTTTTTATTTTTGATTTTTTTAGGATAAGAGTTCAAGAAAATTTGAAGACTGGGCTTTAAGAGATAAAGGGTAAAGTTTACAAATGGTCACTGAACTTTGTTATAAAAAAATAAAATGGTAACTAAACTTTCAAATGTTACAAAATTACAATTAAACTTTATGTTTTGTAACAGAATGGTAACTCGGTCGTTAAGTACTTAACGTGGTTGTTATAAAACTTTGTATAATAGAACATTTAATCCTCTATATTTACCCATTAAATTAATTTAGTCCTAATCTTAAAAAATCACTAAATTTAACCATCGTTATTTACACATTCTTTCAATTTAATCCTCAAAACAAAATTCTAAAGTTGTTCCACTACACTCCCAGCCACGCAACTTGCATACAATGCAGAAATAGAATTCAAATTCGGATAGAGTTGTGTTGGTTGAGTTCCTTGCTCCATGGTGTGGTAATTGTCAAGCTTTAACATCTACATGATATTATTAATTGAAAGTTCTGCAATACAGTGGGTACATTGAGAAGAAACAGTGTGTAACAACCACTTCCGCCGCCAACTCCATTACAGACTTATATTTCTCAATTCTACGTTCCTGCTTCAATATAACCACCATGTCTATAGATAATTTGATTTGATTCTTCTCGAGTTCAACATGGGTAGATTTTAATGCAAATCAAGAAAAATGCGTGGGTTATGTTCACATGACACAATACAACAATACTAGAGTTCAAGTTTAATATATATTTTAAATATTTTTTTAAGACTGTTTTTTATATTTAATATATTTGACCGTTTGGCCATGCTGCTCACTTTTGTTCTTATATATTCTCTAAGGTCATGGGTTTTAAACCCGGTAGAAGCACTCCCTTATTTCTTTTAGAGTTTTCCCTTCCCTCCCCTTTAGGTAAGATTAGGATTAAAATTTGTCTATATATATGTCTAGACTTTCCAAATGTCAAAGAGATTACCTAAGCATGCGACTGAAGGGAAGACAAAATGATAAGCGCAGGATAAGGTGATTTCCAACAAAAAGCAAGAAAGCTGTAGAGATCTGGTCCTGTCTTGATGGCTATGTCTTAGCCTTTTATGTTGGTCGTGAGCCACGTTGGCCTTCACCCGGAAAGTACTATTGGTTCTGTTGGTTCAAAAAATCTCCATTGGACACATAGTAATTAGAGAGGTAAAAACAGGTAATCGAATAGATTTCAGGTCGGGTCCTGTCAAGACAGGTTAGGTGCGTGTTAGTTTCAGGTCGGGTTCATTTCAAGTCGAGTTCATTTCGGGCTGGGTTTATTTCAAGTCGGGTTTATTTCAGGTCGGGTCAAAATGGTTTGTGTCTGAATCAGTTAATTGACGGTTTAATTTGAACTCGAATGGACTTCAGGTCGGTTCATTTCAGGTCGGGTAAATTTCAAGTCAGTTTCATTTCAGGTTGAGTTAATTCAGATTTTGAATTCGTATTAAGTTTGAGTTTGGTACAAATAGTCGATAGACTTTCGGTAGGGTCATTTCGAGTGAATTATTTAACGTCTTTCGACTTTTACGAACACGAATCACATTAAAAATAAATATTAGCTACTAGAATGAACAAAAATATTATCATATGATTCATATTTAAAATATTGGAGTAGATTACAAAAATTAGAAATTAATAAAGGTCAATTTCGGTGAAATTTTTTTAGGGACTAACATGAACAAAAAGATTATCATATTAAAAATATTGGACTAAATTAAAAAAATGAATATGGATAAATTTGAAATAAAAATAAAGTTTTAGGAACTATAATGAACAAAAATATTAAATTAAAATTAAAAACAATAGACTAAATTACCAAAACAAATAAATAAGGTCAATTTAGACTATAAATAAAGTTTTAAGGACTACAATGAACAAAAATATCATCATTTTAAAAATATTGGACTAGATTAAAAAAAATTAAAATAAATAGCGGTGAATTCGAACCCTAAACCCCAAACCTCAACCCTTATTACGATCACTAATAATTAAGTGCAAGTCGAATCCCTAAACTAATCTCATAACCCCAACCAAACACTCAACTTAACACATTTACCCATAAACCTTAAATCTCAACCCCTAAATCTTACCGTCACTAATAATTAAAGTGAAAACCTAATCCTCGAATCCCCTAATTCCTAAAGTATTCCTATAACCCCAAACACTCAACTTGAAGCATATATTATACCCATAAATTTCAAACCTCATCCCCTAAATCTTAAAATCACTAATAATTAGAGTACAAGCATAATCCCCTAATCCATAAACTAATCCCATTACCTCAAACATCCAACTTGACACATTTACCCTTAAACCCCAAACCTCAACACCTAAATCATACAATCACTAATAATTAAAGTGTAAGCATAATCACCTAATCCTTAAACTAATCTCATAACCCCGAACACTCAACTTAACACATTTACCCTTAAACTTCAAACCTCAACACTTAAATCTTATAATCACTAATAATTAAAGTGCAAATATAATCTCCTAATCACTAAACTAACATCATAACCCAAACACTCAACTTCACACAATTATCATTAAACCCAAAATCTCAACCCCTAATTTTTTTCGAGCCGAAATAAATTAGACCTTCAAAAGTCCATCAAACGTTTAGAATCGTCGTCGGTCGTTTTGAGATGAGTACTATAATCACTAATTTTTGTCTAGGTTATTATTATTATTATTATTATTTTTAAAAAAAAAAATCAATGCATTCAATGCATTGGATCCTCTGCCGGCACAATCAATGCCTCTACCGGACACCCATGCCCTTGTAGCTGCTCACCCTAAGCCTCTAAATACCGACACCCATCATTCACTCTTCATCATTCACTCACTCACCTTCACCTCTAATACGTACATATATGTATATATTGCAGTTCTCTATTGTTTATATATATATATCATGCTTTTATTTATGCCCCTAGCTTCGTATATTTACCATGCTTATTTGTTATATTATATTGCAATCGGATATCAACGGTTAATGTGGCGTATTTTTTATTCGAGAGTAAACTTGGCTAGTACCGGGCGTAGTGTTGGTGGACTATAATGAACAAAAATATCATCATATTTAAAAGCATTGGACTAAAATAGAAAAAAATGAAATAATTTGGGGTCAATTCGGTGAAAAATTAAGGACTGTTATGAACAAAAATAAAACCCAAATCCCTAAACTAATATCATAACCCCAAACACTAAACTTGATACATTTACCCCTAAACCCCAAACCTCAACCCCTAAATCTTGCAATCACTAATAATTAAACTACAAGCCTAATCCCTAAATCCCTAAACTAATCTCAAAACCCTAAATCCAAACACTTAACTTAAAACATGTATTGTTTATACCCCTAAACCTCTAACCTCAACCCTTAAATACCTACATTAATCCTATTACTCCAAACATTTCACTTAAATATTTATCCCTAAGCCCCAAACATAAACCCCTAAATCTTAGAAGCACTATTCACTAATAATTAGAGTGTCAAATGAATATCTAAATCCAATCTTTCTTTTTTTATATATTTTAATTGATTATATATTTATATATAACAAAAGATTATTTAACACTTTAAATTGATTAAAAAAATTAATAGTTTACATTTATCAACACTTTAAATTCATCAAATCATCAAATTATAGACTTCCTTAATTACATGGCAGGTAAATATCAAGTCAGGTCAATAACAGGTCAGGTTCAAAACAAGTCGGGTCAATTAACAGGTCGGGTAAAATCGGATCTCGGGTCGATTCAGTTAGGTAATATCGGTTATCTGCCAAGTCAGTCTCGGGTTCGGGTTTGTTTCAGTCATGTGTAGGTCGGGTTTTGGGTCCACAGTAACAGGTATCCCGATCTTTAGCTATAGTAATAAGGCAACGGGTATCCCGACTTTCTCCAATCATAGAATGCAACAATTGTAGCACATATAACACACATCGTGCATAACAATCAACAAATTTCGTTTCTCAACATTACTATACCAACTTACCAACATCCCGATCTTTCAAAGACTTACTCCACATAGCATATGTCAACCAACATACATATAGCAATCACCATGCATATCAATCAACATGATTGAATCCACCACATCACATATATAACAATTAGCACCTACATCACAACCATCATGCATGACATCAATATCGTTTATTCATCAAAAACATAATTATAACAATCACCGTGCAAAGCAAATATCATCATTCACTTGGAATCACATCACATCAACTTACCATTAACTTACCATTATCCCAATCATTCGTAAGCTGGCTCTGATACCACCAAATGTAACCGCCTCGAAACAACCTAGATGATAGACTGAACCGAACAGGTCACACAGGAAATATTGAAGTAAATCTGGAAGGTTTACCTCAATAAAAAAAACCCTATTTTTTATTTTATCTTGTCTAGACGCTCATTAGGATCATAAGTGTTTAACATCAAAAAGGAACAATTTGCAACTTGATCAGACAACTAATTGAAACTTGATTACATTCAAATACATTTTGGGGACCATTTTGTAATTTTACCTATTTATAGGGGCTTATATCATTTTTATGTTACCAACCTTTAATTAGTCACATTACATGCATCCCTGTCAAAAATCAGCTCCAAACAATCATCCAAACTCATTTAATTGCATCCACAACATTCAGGGACCAAAACACAAAGAATTAGACAATCAGCTCCATCAACTAACTTACCAGCCTGCCGTTTCAGTACTGGCTAGCCCCGTATCAAAATAGGCGTACTAAAACAGGTTCACAGAGCTCGAAACATGGGCCCGTATCGAAACACCCTTTAAGGTGTTTCGGAACAGAGGTTTCTAGTGACAAAACGTACCGGAATAGACCATCACTGTTTCGAAACCCTTAGGCCATTTAAGGCTCACTGTTTCGGTACAAGCTCGAGTGTACCGAAACACTTGGGGTCTATAATGACACTTTTTGCTGGTATTTCACACTTTAATCCATACAAAACTATTCCAACATGCTTCTAATATGCATACAACATATTTAAACATCAATCCCCAATCATTCATGGCATATTCAACATTAAATCATGGAACTTTGCATCAAAGGTAAACTATAGGCATGCAACCAAGTAAGATACCAAAATGCATAACGAGGCACAAACCAATAACCAAATGCCATTTACGAGTCTAAAACAACAATGAACACTTGCTCAAACAGGGAGTTAACACAAATCTCCAAAAAACACAACAGATCCCCCTATTGCCCTTATTACTTTAGTCTAAACCGAAACATACATTTTCAAGCGAAGTCTCTTGGGATCCCTTGCCTCTTGCTGCCTCCTAAGCTTCAATTATCTGCACTGATGGACAAATGAGGGCGTAAGCATATAAGGCTTAGTGAGGATAGGTCAAAACCAAAACACTATCAATGCATTAAAACTATTTTCATGTCCACATTGAAATCTCATTTCAATTTGCTAAACACCATTTGAAAACCATCATGCCCTTGTTTTAAAACCATGCACTTTCTTTTAACATATTAGCATGTTGAACATCATGCAACATGTGTTATAAACCCAACAACAAATCCATTGCTAACACTCATCTTAAGCCTTCTCATGCATAGTTACCATATGCAAAGCTTAAAGAGTAAAACATGCATTTTCATTTTTATGCATCGTAAACCATATCATAGCACATCATCAATTATATTGGCTTACAAGTGATTATCAACATGTTTGTTTCTCAAAACCACATTGGATACATGGATTCACAAGTGTTGTTCCAACACTTCATACATTCTCATCGGCATCTCAAGGTTCAAACACGGGAGCTACCCTCTACCGTTGTAACACTCGTGGTAGAGTATTCGGTACACCGTATAAACCCCTCAACACCACTCATAGGTAGATGTATAACCCCACTAACGAGAGACGGGGCACCATACACTTTCCTCAATCGTTAGGGTACTTGGATGGAGTATTCAGTACACCGTATAAACCCCTCAGCATCCAAGGCAACTTGTTTATAGTGCACTCAATCCTATAGCCGGCTAAATATATCTGATTTCATTTATAAACCAATTTCATAACATCACTTACCAATATAATTCGTATTTAGAATAAACCTCGTTGTTTTCAAAGCATTACCAATATACCACATTTCCAAGCATCAAACCATGCTTCATAATACAAGTATAAGCATATACTTACAAGGATCACCTACCATGTGCATCCTTCATCAATATAACATCAAAAACAGCAAATCGCTTACTTCAAATCATGCTTTAAACAGTAGGTAACATGCATTTAAAATCAAGTGCATCAACAACTCATAATAGCACAATCCGAGGGAGAAAATCCTTTTACTTACTTCCAAACTTAGTAAAGCGTTTCAAGCTTACACTAAGTTCCCAAAACCACCTTTTAAGTGTTTCAAAGCTGGAAATCACGTTCTCACTCACCGGCTCGAGAAACCAAGATTCGCCAACGCAAAATTAAGCGTCTAAAGTCCCTGACACTTTACTGATTGCTTCCGATGTGTTCTCCCCTGTTTATATCACACAAGAACATAGGATTAATGCATCATAATGCATTAAATTTACCAGCAACTTTAATAATCTCGTTGCTCTGCCCAAAACACCCATCCAAAAACAACCGAAATCACCTTCGATCACTCTCTAAACCCAGCTCGGTCATAATCCAACACTTCCATCCAATATTAAACATCAACTAACATCCAAAATCAACAAATATACATCCTTATACCTCCAGCAACTCAGATTTCACACTAACACCTCAAAAACCCAAAATCTAACAATATAACAATTAGAGATCCAACTCATTTCGGGATTACCATTATAAAACCTTTATTTCCACATCATTTAACATTCAAATCATGATTAAAATTATCCTCAAATCAATCAAAACAATACCATAACGAAAATCTTGAAAAATCATCTTACAAAGCTTAATTTAGCAGTTTTCATCAATTAAATTACAAAAACCTTGTTATTAAACAAAATTAGAGAGCCAAAGAATTGGGAATTTCAATAAAGAACCTTTATTAGAGGAGGTAAAAGAAATATCACCTCTAACACAAACTTTCCCCTTGATTTGCAGTGATTTTGAAGAAATCCTTTAAGAAAACTTTAGCTAGTTGTTGTAGAAATCTATGAGCATCATTTATGAATCAAAAGTAGATGAAATGAGATAAATCTCTGGAGATTTTTGTGATGAAAATATAGTTTGGCTGCTGAGAAAGTTGAGAGAAAAGTTTAGGAGAAAAGTAGTTACGCAAGAAAATGTTTAGCCTTTTAAAATATCTTTTTAATAAAACTCTCTTATTAAATCAATTAATTAAATCATTTAAAACACAAAATCAAGGCAATAGCTGATAACACCCTGGTGTAATAGCTCCCTAAGGATTCTTTGTTTTGGCTCTCTTCAATTTAGCCTTTAAAACGAAACTTGCAATTTTTACATTTTAGTCACCAAACCGAAATATCAACTTTCCAAAAATCATTTTCCAAAATTGGCTTCATTTTTCCTCAATATATATTTAAAGAGGATTTTAGAAAATTTTCACATAATTTTATCACATCTCGAACCAAGTTTTCTCTAAACCAACTCTAAACTGACCCAGATCTCTAATCTACGTTCATCGGACCCTAAACCGCCTTTAAAACCTCTTGGGCCAAAATCGGGGCGTTACACTTCTTCTTCTTCTTAGACTCATGCTTTATTCTTCTTTCTCACACTTCATGAATCTTTTTAACTTCTTGAAGAGTTTGACCATCTCTTCATCTTCACTTTCACTCTCATCTTCGCTTGATTCTTCTTGAAGATTAGATAAGGATTTTAGAGCAACACCAACATTCTTTTCTTTCTTTCTTCTCTTCTTTCGCGTCTTATCAACTCATTAGTGAGCAAAGATTCAATGAGCTCATCAAGCTTGAAAGTCTTGAGGTTCTTTGCTTCAATAATATCAGTCTTCTTTGAATCTCATGTGTCAGGAAGAGAATAGATGAATGTTAAGTTTGCAAAAGGCCTATATTTATGCCCTAGTTTAGCTCAATTATTATTCTTAAGTATACTTTAGTTGCATTTATTAGGAAAACATGCACAAAACTGCATAGATTAGATATTCTACCTTATTTGATGAACCTAATTGTTTTTATATAAAAGATACTGCTCAGGCGTGTTTTCTCTCTGTGCGCAGGTACCTGCCCAGGCAGATGCCGCCGAGGCAGCATAGAGGGCGGAAGAGGAGAAGCTGGAAACTGATGAAGGAAGCTGTTGGATCATCTAGAAAGCTGTTCGAGAGCTGATCAAGGAGAAGAGTCCCAGAATGAAGAGCTGTTCCAACCTATTCGTTTAAGTTTTCAGTTTTTACAATAAAATTCAAGGTTTATTTACTCTTGGTTCTTCATTGTTGCAATCTTTATCGGGAGAGAAGAGAGCATCAATCTATTTGTTCAATATCGAGAGAGTTGGACTCACGAAACGAGTAAACATGATTTTATCCAACCATAGGTAAAGCTACTTCGGCTTAGGGATAAGTTAGAAGTTCAGCGACTAAGAGAGGCTTCATAATCGGTTGGTGTTCATCCTTAGATTCACGCCGGGAGGTATCATCCAAGACGTGTTCGCCAATAGTGTTTCAAGCTTAGGGATAAGAGGAAGTCATTGAAGGAAGCCTTGTCGAACCTTGAATCATCTCTTAACTGCCCAAGCAGTCACATTGGTCTCTGCCGAGGTGGGCTTTTGTCGAGGCATACTCGTGGGCTGCTACCGAAAGTTGTTAAGTTGATCTGCAAAACTGTGTCGAGACAGTGCATTCAATCTCCGCACTACGAAGCATTCCAATACCGGCCCATTCTCTCACTTTGATTTCACAATTTATTTTATTTGCTTTAATCTTAGTTTTAATCAAACCAACTCTTAATATTTGTGTTTTTACTTTTATCTTGTGCAGAAAGGTGAATTCCTAAGGTTGTCACAATCCCTGTAGAGACAATATATTAAATACTATAACTTGGCACCGTGTATACTTGCATGCAATTTGTGCATCAAATTATTTCCCTATTCACTGAGGGATAGGGCAAAAACTTGGTTCAATAGCCTATCACCAGAGTCCATTGAATCATGGATAGAACTATGCCGAGATTTCTTAGCTCGATTTAATCATGTCAATTTGACTAATAAATTGCGGAATGACATCACTACTTTTCGACAAGCAGATGATGAACCGATGTATGAGGCATGGGAGAGATATTGCAAGATGCTGAACAAATGCACCTCACATGGATTTCCAGAGTGGACACTAGTATCCATATTCTACAATGGTGTAAACGCACCAACAAGGATGATGCTAGATTCCTCTGCCAATGGTACATTACTCGATAAGGAGCCTGCCGAAGCAATTCAAATCTTGAACAGGATGGCCAAAAATGACTACAAGTTCCCTAATCCCCGCTGTGGCGGCATAAGAAGGCATGCCACAGCAAACGAGCTATGGACATCGGATGCAATTGTAGCACAAATTGCTCGGTTGACAAAGATGGTAGAAGCTATGCAAGGGCAGAACAATACCCAACAGGTTAAAGCCATTGATGCCTTTTGCAACCAATGTGGGGGAGACCATGACTCGTCTGAGTGCCAACAGGGAACCTAAACCAACTGTTTCGTGGGGAACTACAATAGGAACAACCCTACATCGAACAACTACAATCCTCGCTGGAAGTGGCACCCTAATTTTTCATGGGGTAACCCCAACAACGCTTTGAATCCAACTAATCAGACGAACCAATCGCAAGGATTTCAGCAAACCATGGCACGGCAGTAGCCACTGCAGCAGCAACAGGCAGCACCCAGTGCTTTAGAGAGAACTCTAAATGCCTTTATGACTCAGACAGGTACCTATATGTCCAATATGGATTTATTTGTTAAGAAAACTGAAGCTTTCATAGACAGGACCGAGATGAGAATGCAAAATCACGAGGCAACTTTAAAGTCACTAGAAACTCAAGTGGGACAATTTGCACAAGTCTTGAATACCAGACCTATAGGAGGATTTCCCATCGACACTGAAGTCGCGAGGAAACCCACTTATGAGTAGTGCAAGGCCGTCAATACCACAAGCGGTAAGCATCCAATCCAATCAGTTGCCCAGAAAGAAGCAGGCAAGCCCGCCTCGGCAGATCTAGGACCCTTTGCCACGACAGACCCTATTAAGGCTTCTGAAAAACGTGAGGTACGTACACACCCACTTGTTCCCCAGCAGCTGAAATACTAGAAGCATGACCATCAGTTCAACAAGTTTCTGGATATTCTCAAGCAAGTGCATATCAACATACCCCTGGTGGAAGCTATACAACAAATGCCTAACTATGCCAAATTTCTGAAAGACATGGTTTCTAAATGGAAAAGAATCAAGGAATTTGAAACGATCACCATGACAGAAGAATGCATGGCCATGATGCACAATAAAATTCCGCCCAAGCTGAGAGACCTAGGCAGCTTCCTCATTTCTTGCGCCATTGAGAACCAGTACGAAGGGAAAGCCTTATGTGACCTTGGGGCAAGCATCAATGTAATGCCCAAGTCGGTGTTTGAAAAACTAGGAATTGGGAAAGCTAGACCCACTACCGTCATGCTCCAGTTAGCTGACCACACTTACGTGCAACCGGAGGGGAAAATTGAAGATATTCTAATAAGAGTAGATAATCTTATTTTTCCAGCTGATTTCTTAATTTTGAACTATGAGACAGACGATAAAGCACTCATCATCCTGGGAAGACCATTCCTAGCCACGAGCATAACTCTGATAGACGTGGAGAATGGAGAGCTCATTATGATGATGGAAGGCTAGAAAATTAAGCTGAATGTCTTGCAACCTTTGAAAAAAGCTGACGATAAAGAAGAACGTCAAGGTATTCATGCATGGGCTGACACCAAACCTAGCACAATAATAGAGCACTCCAGCCACAGCCGCTAGGGCGGGCAACCTGGCAATGACGCTGACCCACAGAAAAATAAGGACTCGCCCTGGCAGAGGGTGAAGCAGATGTTGCAGCAACCCAGGAAGTGGTTGTGTTAAGAAATGCATCTAAATGCATTCCCAACATAATTTAAACTATTTTTCTTTTATTTTTATGTTTTAGGACTTAGATTTTCATTTCTTGCATTTTTATTCAATTCTTAGGAAGTGGATTTAATTTCAGCATTTATTTACTAATAATTTTTATTTTAGTTTTATTTTATTTTAGGAGGAACAATAGCCCAAGAGAAGAGAGAAGAAGCAAGCCCAAATCCATCACCCATTCCAGCCCGCCCGCCAAATCTGCCGCGACAGACAAACGTTGCTTCCCGCCAAAACTAGCCGTTGCAGACTAGCCGTTCCCAAACGCCCGTTCCGTTCCAACAGCTCTCTGCTTGGGCAACGGCTGCCTTGGCAGATGAAACGGTAGACCCTTTCACTCCTATTTAAACCCCCTCATTTATTTACTATTCACTCTTCTTTACTCTCTCTTGCATATTGTTTCAAAAATTTCCCTTGCTTTTAGATTTCTTTCCTTTTCTACAGATTCTCAACTCTCACAACCCTCTTCACATCAAAAACCCTAAATCCCAAAATCAAGAATGGCAAGAACCCCACGCCGCCGCACTGCCCATGCAAAATCCGAAGAATCTCTCAATCGCTTTGCTATACCAGAAATCAAAGCTCGGCACAACAAAAAATTCTTCGATGTAGGAAGAGCAAGGATTTTATTACGAGATGGGGAAGAGGAATTTCGAGCTCGAGCACTTCATCTACTCAAAGATCACACAAAAAATGGCAGATCTTTGCCCAGCAACCAAAGCCGACGAATTAGACGATGGTGCGTGAATATTATGCCTATGGGCTGATAGAGGAAGTGCCGACGGTGAATGTCTGCGGGCGGCCAGTGTTGATCGACGAAGACAAGATCAACCTCTACTATGGCTTACACATTCAAGAGGATCAAACACAGAGTTCCTCGCCTCCCTCACAGCAGACAAATATGAGGCAATGAAGGAAGAGCTTTGCATTCCAGGGACAATCTGGAATGAGGGCAAAAATAGAGGCACCGTCAATCGGTAGAACTTGCTGCCTGAGGAAAAATTATGGAACACGTTCGTAAAGAGACGACTGCTGCCCACAACTCCACCGTCGACAAGCCGCGCTTGGCACTCATCCACTCCATTATCAACAAAAGGTATATGAATGTGGGTGCAATTATTGCTAATGAAATTTATGAATATGGGCAGAAAACGAAAGGGCGACTCTACTTCCCCAGCACATCACGATGTTGTGCGAGAAGACACACGTTGCGGCCGCACCAACCGATTCCATGATGTCAGACAAAACTGGGTGGACGAGGGACATCATCATCTAAAAAATAGAAATAACAGCAGCCACTCTGGGAAATTATGCCGAGGTATCGGAGATGGGCAGCCAGCAACAATTCCAACAGCCCGCCCCGGAAACCACCATATGCGACTTGGTAGTATAGCTGGACAGAATGGAACGACGACAGCTGACCTTCATGGCCTACATCCAGGACTTCAACAATGCCACCGTTACCACCATCAAGGAGAAGTTCCCAGTGGCCCAATTTCCAAAGTTTCCTACCGAGATCTTTGCCCCAGCATCGCCAGAACCGTCTGCCGCACCCTCTACCTCAGCAACCCAACTAGCCACCTTCGCAACTCCAACCGCCCCTATGTCAACAAAGCCTCAAGCCTCTCTAGCAGCCACAGCCACCGAAGTCCTCTCCATCTCTGACAACCATGGTGACACAGCGGTCGTCCCTATCAGAGAATAAGGGCAGACATCACGGGCGGCAGCCGACGCACCAGGACCATCCGACTCAGCCTACCTCAACTCCTTATCATCAGACTCAGTATGGCAAGACTCGATCCAGTCCATCACCAGGAAACTTGAGTCGTCCTTCTCCCTGGGCACAAAAAGAAAGCACTCTACCACCGAAAAAGTCTGCCCAGACAGCAAAGACGGTGGCGAACGAGAAGTCGTGCAAAAAGCAGTACCAAGTCCACCTTCCCACCAGCAGGCGCTGAGGGCGGCAAAACGCTTAAAAATGGCAGCTCAAAAGAGGGTGATCATAGCCGACGAAAACGACGAAACCTCCTTTGAGACACCAATAATCTAAGCTTCTCTCTCCTTCTTCTATTTTATTTTTGTCTAATCTATGCTAATTTTTGTGTATGTCAGCATGCATTGAGGACAATGCTCCTCTCGAGTTTGGGGGGGAATTAGTCCTATAATTTTTTCTTTTATTTTCTATTTTTTATGTTTTCTTTAGTTGCATTTAGGTTCTAATGTAACATGCCTTTATTTAAAATCTAATGAATTCTTAGTTTGAGGAAAATTCTTGAGTACCTTTTACCCGCCGCGGCAGATGGCCCGCCTGGGCGACAATTTTAGCATGACTCTAGATTGACTTAGAATCTTATTATGATCTGAAGTTAAAGAAAACACTCTTTGTGACTAGTTTGATTTTAGGACTTCTAGGAAACTTAGGTATTTCACCTAGTAAACTTGGGTAGAACTCGAAGTTAAAAAAACGCCCTATAGGTTCCCGAAACTGGATCTATGATAAGCTAGAGGTGCCCGAAACCGACTCTAGCCAAATGAAAAAAAAATGAAATCATTAGAAGTGCCTAACACTGGCTCTAGTGGTTTAATTGTAAAAGAAACTAGAGGGAAACCCAAGGGAATTAAGGTGTTTATCGGAGTTTACTTAGAAGCGGAAGAATCATTCTTATCACAAGGACCGCACACACTCACAAGATACATAGTTTGGTTTAGGGTAAGTCCATTGTCATTCGAAAGGTTGCTAATTATGCGTAAATCTACACGGTATGTAAAGGTTGCTCAAGGTGCTCTCTCGACTAAGTTTACATATGATTTTATGTTTTGGCATGTTATCGTTAGATTGCATTGCTTGAGAACAAGCAATAGTTCGAGTTTGGGGGTGTGTTAAGTGTGAAAAAGTCTTATATTTATGCCCTAGTTTAGCACAATTATTGTTGTTCTTAAGTATAGTTTAGTTGCATTTATTAGGAAAACATGCACAAAACTGCATAGATTAGATATTCTACCTTATTTGATGAACCTAATTATTTTTATATAAAAGATACTGCTCAGGCGTGTTTTCTCGCTGTGCGCAGATGCCCGCCCAATCAGATACCGCTGAGGCAGCAGAGAGGGCAGAAGATGAAAGCTGGAAACTGATGGAGGAAGTTGTTGGATCATCTAGAAAGTTGTTCGAGAGCTGATCAAGGAGGAGAGTCCCAGAATGAAGAGTTGTGCCCACTGTAGGGCGTGTAGGTGTTCCCTTTTTGTGAGAGCGCAAGTGCACACTCCTGTCAAGTTATAGTATATAAAATGTCGAATCCCACGAGGACTGGACAACTTGTCTCGTTTCGTAGTTCCCGCACAATGGTAAAGTAAAAACACAAGTGAATGATTGGTTGAAATCAAGGAGTAAATAAAACACGAGTAATGGACAAGAGAAGAATCAGGTTGATAGAACGGGCAGGGTTATGCTGCCACTTAGTCTGTAAACTGTATTGTAATAGGTATGAGTTATTTCGTGCTGCCACGATATGCTGCCTCGGCGAGAATGGCGGGCGGCAAACTACGACCATGTCACGCGGCCGTAGTAGGTCACTGCCACTGCAGGGGTGTGTACTGTCTCGGCAGGTGGAATAGAAAGATGTCTTGGCGGCAAGTCTGGCAGATACTCCAAGTCCGGCAAGATAGTCGATAGTGATCCCTCCTATTTCTAGGTTAGGATGCTCGAGATTGCTAACTTGAGGACTAGTGTGGAACCAAGTCAGTCAACTCGGTTAGTGATCCCTTTTAGCCGTTGAAACTTATGGACTACTGTGGAACCAAGTTAGTCACTCCTCAACGCGTTGTGACCGTACTTAACCCTTTCGTGAGCCTTGCACTTTCGTGCCTGACAAATGGATTCTCTTAAACGACTGGTGTAGAAAGATTGAAAGAATGAAGAACAATGGATTAAGTAAAATTGGAATATTTTATTGAAGAAATAACTCAAAAACCTAAAACAATCGTTTCACTCTAGTTACATCATAACCCTAACCCAAATAGAATTTAAAACTTGGCGGCAGTGAAGAACACAAGAAAACTCTATAGAAAACCTAGGATGATTTAAACTAGAAGTACATTGGGTATTTATAGACTGAAAACTAGGTTAAGTCCTCAAAAGCAGCTTTTTATCTTTAATATGGCTTTAAATGACGACTTCTTTGCTTGGAATATGGACTCTTCCTCGTTTGCCTTAGCCCGCAAGTAAACTTGGGAATTTTTCCTTCGGCAGCCCTAGCCGCTCCTACAAATGTCAGAAAATCATATGAACTTGGGAGTTTTTGCTCTACAAATCGCGCTCTAGTTCTCCCAACTTCCATAGTCAATTGTCGAGGGCAGCAAGGTCGGCGGCAACTCTACTCGACAGGTGCTCGGTAGCAACTTGTCTCCAGCTAGAATTGCTTCAATACAGCTCCTGTGTTTGCTCCTCAGCATTGTGCCCTCCGTTCCTCATTTCCCTCGTTCAGTTGTTAGTACCAACATACAAGAATACACTAAAACAATATCTCTTGTTCACCTAAATAAATGATAAGTTATAGAGTAAGGCAGAACAATGAAATACTGTAAAATGCTATGCATGTCCCTACTTATGCCTAAAATATGCTTAAAAACAGTCATAATAAGAGTTGGAAAGTGTATGAAATATAGGACTTTTGGACACTTTACACACCCCCAAACTCGAACGATTTCTTGTCCTCAAGCAATGCAATCTAAAGTACTTGCTCTAATAATAGTCAGAAAGAAAAACTTGTTTTTAACCTGATTTTCTACCTCAAGGCCGTGGCACCTATATATAAAACTTAGTGAAGGGAAATAAGTGAGAAAATAACTCAGAATTAAATTTCTCATGCCTATGTGATGTTTGCATATATGTAAAAAAGCCGAATAAGCAGAATAAGTAATTAAACAAAGATACTTCTTTAATTTAAAGGTTGATGACGGGGCAGCACAGTTTCAGCATATTATTATTTTTAATCAAGGCGGTGAGGGCTTCAGCTTATCACAACTACTCTTCCAGGTCTGACGTTTAGATAGGAGCAAACTACAGAACCCCGAACCCTTGGAGTAGAGTCATCTCGTGAAGGCTTTCATTCACTCATGCTAATTTGTCCGTCACTTTTATGCTTTCAGATTCATTGACTTTGATAGCAGCAGAGTGTCCTCGCACATGATTCTTCGTAGAGCCTGCTGCGGGCACCTCTAGGGTAACACAACATTTTTCTTTTTTTTTTGCTGCCTTGGCAGTTCTGCATTTTTTTGTGTCTTTTGCCTGCCTCGGCGGCTACATGCAATTATCGTTAGAATTTTTCAAAGAAAACAAGCAAGCAGTGTTCATCTAATATTCTAACACATTCAGCAAGTAACAGAGATGTTTAATATTTTTAGGCAAAAAGAAAAAAAATCCAAGTCATATTTCATGCTTTTTCCCAAGATTAAGTTCAATTTTTAATTAGGTGCTAAAATAAATTAATCGACTATCCTATCATAGGCACAAGTCATAACAAACTTTCCTTTTTCGATTATTACTAAGGCAAGTACAATACAACCTATATGCAATTAAGAATGCCTACAAATGATGCGAGAGCTATCCCCCCCCCCCCAACTCGAGATGGGCATTGCCCTCAATGCGCAAGACAGAAAAGAAAACTGGACTAGAGTGAGTTGAAGGAGTAACGCCTGAAGTTGCTGCCAATGGCTGGTGCCAGCAGCGGGCTTGATATTGCTGCCATGTGTTCCGCTTTTCTTGGGTTTGGATCTGCAAAACTGATTGTGAGACGGGGAATAAAGAAAACATAAACCAAATGAAACATAATCCTAAAACTACTCCTAAAAAAATAGTAAATAAAGGCTTATATAAGGTTATGTCATAGTGGGGTGGCCTTCTCCCAATGTGAATACTTCCTGTTCTTTGACGACAGAGTCCCCTGTATAGTGCTTTAGTCACTACCTGTTGACCTTGAACTTCGTCCCTCCTCTTGTTGATTTTATTGTTACGGCACCATGTGGAAATGCTTCGACTACTTTGTAAGGTCCTAACCATCTGGATTTTAGTTTTCCAGGAAACAGTCTGAGACGGGAATTGAATAGCAGTACTTGCTACCCTAGTAGGAACTGCCGCCGCTAGATCTTGGTGTCGTGCCATTTTTTGATTTTCTCCTTGTACAGCTTGGAGTTCTCGTATGCCTCCCGCCGAAATTCTTCCATTTCCGTCGGATTGAGCAGTCTCTTTTCCCCAGCCTGTTTCTAGTCTATGTTAACTGTCTTGACTACCCAGTAAGCCTTGTGTTCTATTTCGACACGGAGATGGCAAACTTTTCCGTATACTAGACGATATGGGGACATTCGTAGCGGTTTTTTATATGTTGTTCGATATGCCCAAAGCGCATCATCTAGTTTCAATGACCAGTCTTTTCTATTAGGGTTTACAACCTTCTCCAGAATGGTCTTGACTTCCCTGTTCGAATTTTCTGCCTGCCCATTCATTTGTGGATGGTAGGCTGCAACAATCTTGTGCTTGACTCATACTTTCTGGAGTACCTTTGCAATTAATCTGTTGTCAAAATGGGTGCCTTCATCGCTTATGATTGCTCTTGGTACTTCCAAACCTCGTGAAGATGTTCTTTTGTAAGAATCGATGAACAGTCTTTGCATCATTGTGATGGGTGGCAATGTCTTCTACCCACTTAGAAACATAATCAACTACTAGAAGGATGTATAAGTTTTTACACGAAGATGGGAATGGTCCCATGAAATCTATCCCCCAAATATCGAATAGCTCGACTTCCATAATTGTTTGCAAGGGCATTTCATTCCTTCTTGATATATTTCTCGTTCCTTGGCAGCTGTCACACTGTTTGTAGAATGTCTGAGCGTCTTTATGCAGTGTTGGTCAAAAGAACCCTGATTGTAGCACCTTTGCTGATGTGCGCTGTCCACCGAAATGGTCTCCATATGGTGCTGAGTTGCATTGTGAGAGTATGGCATGTTGTTCATCCTCTAGTACACATCGCCTGATTACCTGGTCTGCACAGTTTTTAAACAAGAAAGGCTCGTCCCAAAAATAATGCTTAGCATCATGTTGGAATCGTTTCTTTCCTTGATAGTTTAGTCCATAAGGCAAAACACCAGATACTAAGTAATTTACAATATTCGCATACCAGGGTGTGTCTATTGAGGTTGTTGGCGCTGCTTCTGCGTGGGCGGCAGGTAGTAGTCCTTTAGCTGCTAGGGCGGCTACCAGGGCAGAGACTAGTAGCAATTGTTCGTTAGGGAATTTATCCCGAATTTCGTTGTGGGAGGTGTTCTCTTGTATGTACTCAAGTCGAGAGAGATGATCTGCCACTTGGTTTTCTGTGCCCTTTCTATCTCGGATTTCTACATCAAAATCTTGTAGCAGTAGGATCCACCGAATTAGGCGGGGCTTTGCGTCTTTCTTTGCAAACAGGTACCTTAGGACAGAGTGGTCTGTGTGAACTATAACCTTTGTGCCAATCAGGTAGGGATGAAACTTATCGAAAGCAATTACTACTACTAGCAATTCTTTTTCTATGGTGGTGTAGTTGGTCTGTGCGGTATTTAGTGAACTATCACCTTTGTGCCAATCAGGTAGGGCAGAGTAGTATATGACGTGAAAGATCTTATCTCTGCATTGTCCTATGGCGGCACCAACGCCAGTGTCACTAGCATCACACATGAGTTCGAAGGGTTGGCTCCAGTCAGGGGGAACTACCACAGGTGCTGTGACGAGCTTCTCCTTTAATGTTTTAAACGCCTCCTGACATGCCTCGCTAAAAATGAATGGCTTGTCATATTCCAGCAAAGTACACAGCGGTTTAGAAATCTTAGAAAAGTTTTCAATGATTCTACGATAAAAACCTGCGTGTCCCAGAAAACTTCGTACGCCCTTGACAATGGTTGGCAGCGGCAAGTTGGCTATGACGTCTATCTTCTCCTTGTCTACCTCTATTCCCTGTGCGGAAATTTTATGCCCCAAGACTATGCCTTCGTCAACCATAAAGTGGCATTTTTCCCAATTAAGCACTAGGTTTGTTTCCTCACATCTGATCAGCACTTTCTTAAGGTTTCCGAGGCAGCTGTCGACACTGCTGCCAAAGACAGAGAAGTCATCCATGAAGATTTCCATAAAGTCTTCTATCATGTTGAAGAAGATAGCCATCATGCATCGCTGGAATGTGGTTGGGGCATTGCACAAACCGAATGGAATTCTTCGAAAGGCATAGATGTCATATGGGCAAGTGAAGGTCGTTTTGGCCTGGTCCTCCGGTGCAATGGCGATTTGGTTATACCCTGAATATCCATCTAAAAAGCAATATAAGGGTTTGTCAGCAAGGTGGTCAAACATTTGATCAATAAAAGGTAATGGAAAGTGATCTTTTCATGTTGCTTTATTTAACTTGCGGTAATCCATGCATATTCGCCAACTAGTTACTGTTCGATTTGGGATTAAATCATTATTATCATTGCTTACCACAGTTATTCCACCTTTCTTTGGCACACATTGTACCGGGCTTACCCATTCGCTGTCTGCAATTGGATATATGATTCCAGTATCTAGCCATTTGATGATTTCCTTTTTGGCAACTTCTCTCATGGCTTCATTTAATCTTATTTGGGCGTCCACGGTTGGTTTTTGGTCCTGATCCAGCTGGATTTTATGCACGCAAATGGCAGGGCTGATTCCCTTTATGTCTGCAATGGTCCAACCTATCGCCTTCTTATGTTGCTGCAGCAGTGCAATTAATTGGCGTTCCTGTTCAAGCTGCAACTTGGATGAAATTATAACTGGCAGTGTATCATTAGGTCCCAGAAAAACATATTTAAGTTGTGCAGATAAGGTTTTTAACTCGAGGGTAGGAGGTTGTTCAATGGATGGTTTGAACATCTTACCCCCCTTTTTGTGTAATTTAAAGGTTCAAAGTACTTACCTGGTATGTTTGTTATCCAGTGGGCTTCTTCATGTTCCTCTATTTCCTGCTCCGTTCACTCATGGTATTGTTTGTCTTCCGGGTAGCTCTCTAAATGGCTGTCGTGGCAGCTGCTAAATTTACTGCCTGGGCAGTCTTGCTGTATGCAGGGTCTATTTTTTTCCAGGTTGAATTCTGAGACAGCATCCAGTAGCCGGCATTCTTCCGGATCTACAGCATGTCTCATGGACTGATAAACGTTCAGTTTTACTTGTTGATCGTCTATTCACCGCGAGAGTTCTCCCTTTTCCATATTGATCAGTGCTCTACTCGTAGAAAGGAAAGGTCGCCCCAGTATTATTGGTGCTTTTTCATCTGCTTTACAATCCAACACCAAGAAATCGGCAGGAAAAATAAATTCATCCACTTGTACTAGGATGCCCTCAATTTTTCCTTCCGGTTGGATATAAGTTCTGTCAGCCAATTGAAGCATCACCGTTGTTGGGCGGGCATCTCTTATTCCTTGTTTCTGGAAGACTGATTTGGGCATTAAATTTATGCTCGCCCCTAGGTCACACAATGCTCGTACAGAGTGGTTGCGCCTATTTTGCAAGGGATTATAAAGCTGTCTGGATCTTTCTGTTTGGCCGGTGCTTTATTGTGCAGCATAGCCATACATCCTTCCATTACTGCCACCGTTTCAAATTCCCCGATCCTCATTCTCTTGGATACCTTATCTTTCAGAAACTTGGCATGGTTGGGCATTTGTTCAATCAACTCTATTAGTGGAAGGTTGATTTTTACTTGCTTTAGCACATCTAGGAACCTTTTATACTACATCTCTTGATTTTGTTTCTTTAATCTCTGGGAAATGGATGTGGTGGTACAGGGTTGGCAGTTCTTTCTTTGCTAGGCATCCTATTCTGAGCAACTGTTTCAGGTTCTGTTTGTTCATTCCTAGTGTTGTCTGCTGATTCTTTCTTTGGTGCTGCCGCGACAGAATGTTCGGAAAACAGGATTGGTTCAGCAGCCGCTGTTTCTCTTATAGCAAGCATGAATGGATCCTGTAGTGTTATCCCGCTTTGGGTTGTTACAGCCTTACACTGTTCAAGAGCTTTTCCTTTTGTTGACTCGGTGTCACTAGGTAATCCACCCATTGGCCTAGTGCTGATGATCTGGGCAAATTTCCCGAACTGCGTTTCCAGATTCTTTAAAACCGCTTCTCGGTTGTTCATTCTATTTTCAGTCCTGTACATGAAAGATTCAGTTCCATCCATGAATTTATTTGTGTTAAAAATAAAATCTTTGGTATAGGACATGAAACTATGCAGAGTAGATTCTAAGGAGGAAGTGTTTGTATCATGTTGTAGGGACAGTTGTTGTGGTAGGTTCTGTTGATGGTCCCCTCGTTGCTGTGATGGGATCGCAGCAGTTCTGGGGTTGCTCCACAAGTATTCAGGGTGGTTCTTCAATCCTAGGTTGTAGCTATTTTGAGTAGGTCTGTTATTCCTCTCATATCTTTCCATATAATTAGCAGATTCGGCACAGTCAGTGGAATCATGGTTGCCACCACATTCTTCACAGAATGGCTCAACAGCTTTTGCTTCATGGACCTTCCGAAGGGGTTGCACGATCTTCATCACCAGCTCTGTTAATTGATCGAGGCAGGCGTTTATGGATTCTGAGGCTTCTACCTCATTTACAGTAGTTGGCCGCCTTGTGCCACCTCGGCGGGCTGTTGGGTATTTATAATCATTTTTGGCGGCTATGTTCAGCAGTCGCAGTGCTTCCTCTAGAGGTCTGTCTAGGATGATCCCGTTAACCGAGGCATCTATCATCATCCGAGTTGGGTAGCTAACCCCGTTGTAGAATATAAATACCTGAGCCCAAGCCGATAGACCATGTAGCGGGCAATTAATCAGCATTTGTTGGTACCGCTCCTATGCCTCGTAAATCGGCTTGTCATCCCCTTGTCTAAAGGCTGTGATCTCATTCCACAACCTATTAGTGACATTGGACGGGCTGAATCGGTCTAGAAAGTCCTTGCAGTGCTCCGCCCATGAATTGAAAGATCCGCTTGACTAGTTATTCAACCACTGTTTCGCCCTATCCCTCAGTGAATAGGGAAATAGCCTCAGCCGTAGTACATCCTGGTGAACCCCATGTATCTTGAATGCTCAACAAATGTCCAAGAATCCTCATAAATGCTGTCGAGCATCTTCTGTGAGAGTCCCTCCGAAGTGCCCTGGTGTGTTTATCATGTTGAACATGACGGACTTCAGATCAAAATGGTCTACCCCTATCTCTGGTTCTGTCACTATTGGCTCGAACCTTTGGAAGTCATGTTCAAGGTAGTCCCTAGTTGTTCGCACTTGGGGTGGATCAGGGGGATCCTGCCTTTGTTGTTCTTGTGGTCCTCTGGGCGGCAAGTCATGCTGCCCGCCCCTGCTATTGATGGCATCAATTGGGGGTCCTCGTTTACCATGGTCTCTTCCTTTGCCTTGCCTTTGTCTTTATTCTTTAAGGCTTCCCTGAGCTCCCTCTTAATTCTTCTAGTTTCATGCTCGAGATCGTCGTAAACAATGAAATTTCTTTTAGGGTTAGCCCTGGTCATACACTTGCAAAGGACACGGTAAATTTTTTTTATAAAAAAATAAAATAAGGAGTAAAAATGTGCAAAAATTGAAAAACGAAATTCGTTGTTACCAATCCCTGGCAACAACGCCAAAAACTTATAGGGTGTGTAGGTGTTCCCTTTTTGTGAGAGCGCAAGTGCACACTTCTGTCAAGTTATAGTATATAAAATGTCGAATCCCACGAGGACTGGATAGCTTGTCTAGTTTCGTAGTTCCTGCACAATGGTAAAATAAAAACACAAGTGAATGATTGGTTGAAATCGAGGAGTAAATAAAACATAAGTAATGGAGAAGAGGAGAATCAGGTTGATAGAACGGGCAGGGTTATGCTGCCACTTAGTGTGAAACTGCATTGTAATAGGTATGAGTTATTCTGTGCTGCCATGATATGCTGCCTCGGCGGGAATGGCGGGCGGCAAACTACGACCCTGTCTCGTGGCCACAGCAGGTCACTGCCACTGCAGGGGTGTATACTATCTCGGCAGGTGGAATGGAAAGACGTCCTGGCGGCAAGTCTGGCAGATACTCCAAGTTCGGCAGGATAGTCGACAGTGATCCCTCCTATTTCTAGGTTAGGATGCTCGAGATTGCTAACTTGAGGACTAGTGTGGAACCAAGTCAGTCAACTTGGTTAGTGATCTCTTTTAGCCGTTGAAACTTGTGGAGTACTGTGGAACCAAGTTAATCACGCCTCAACACGTTGTGACCGTACTTAACCCTTTCGTGAGCCTTTCACTTTTGTGCCCGACAAATGGATTCTCTCAAACGACTGGTGTAGAAAGATTGAAAGAATGAAGAAGAATGGATTAAGTAAACTTGGAATATTTTATTGAAGAAATAACTCAAAAACCTAAAACAACCGTTTCACTCTAGTTACAGCATAACACTAACCCAAATAGAATTTAGAACATGGCGGCAGTGAAGAACACAAGAAAAGTCTATAGAAAACCTAGGATGATTTAAACTAGAAGTACATTGGGTATTTATAGAATGAAAACTAGGTTAAGTCCTCCTTAAAGTAGAAGTCCTCAAAAGTAGCTTTCCATCTTTAATATGGCTTTAAATGTTGACTTCTTTTCTTGGAATATAGACTCTTCCTCGTTTGCCTTAGCCCGCAAGTAAGCTTGGGAATTTTTCCTTCGGCAGCCCTAGCCGCTCCTATAGATGTCGGAAAATCATATGAACGCCGGCGATAGATTAAGGAGTTTTTGCTCTACAAATCGTGCTCCAGTTCTCCCAACTTCCATAGTCAGCTGCCGAGGGCAGCAAGGTCGGCGGCAACTCTACTCGGCAGCAACTTGTCTTCAGCTGGAACTGTTTTAGTAGTCAGTACAGCTCCTGGGTTTTCTCCTCAGTATTGTGTCCTCCGTTCCTCAGTTCCCTCATTCAGCTGTTAGTACCTACATACAAGAATACACTAAAACAATATCTTTTGTTCACCTAAATAAATGATAAGTTATAGAGTAAGGCAGAACAATGAAATACTATAAAATGCTATGCATGTCCCTACTTATGCCTAAAATGTGCTTAAAACAGTCATAATAAGAGTTGGAAAGTGTATGATATATAGGACTTTTGGACACTTTACACCAACCTCTGCACACCAACCCAGACCTCTACCGAGGCAAACAATAGTATACTGCTGAGGCAGACAATAGTATGTCGCTGAGGCAGCAACTTCTAGGAAGGCCGAAATATGCAAAGTGGTATGCGACTGAAAGATCTCATCAAGTCCGATTTTTAGAGACCACTTGCACGTGCATTGGAGCCCAGCAGACAAAGAAAAGCCATGGTCAAAGTCAAGATGGAAAAAGTCAAACGGGAATCTAGGAAGATTTAATGTTAGATTTGTTCTTTTAATGAGTTGTAATTAGATTCTAACTAGGATTCTTGCCCTAAACCGACTTAGACCTTGGCTCCTCCCCTATATATGTAATCGACTTGAAGGAAAAAAAGACAATTGAGATTAGAGAGAAAACTCCTTCTTGTCAAAAAAACCCTAGTGTCGCCATCCTCCATTATGTTCTAAATCTTTCCTAGGGGTAAGGGTTGGTTGTGGAGTAGTTGTGAGAGTTTTGTTTGTATTCGTTTAGGTTTTCAGTTTTTGCAATAAAATTCAAGGTTTTTTTACTCTTGATTCTTCATTGTTGCAATATTCATCGGGAGAGAAGAGAGCATCAGTCTATTTGTTCAATATCGGGAGAGTGAGACTCACGAAATGAGTAAACACAACTTTATCCAACCATAGGGTAAAGCTACTTCGGCTTAGGGATAAGTTAGAAGTTCAGCGGCTAAGAGAGGCTTCATAATCGGTTGGTGTTCATCCTTATATTCATGCCGGGAGGTATCATCCAAGACGTGTTCGCCAATAGTACTTCAAGCTTAGGGATAAGAGGAAATCATTGAAGGGAGCCTTGTCGAACCTTGAATCATCACTTAACTGCCCAGGCAGTCTCATTGGTCTCTACCGAGGTATACTCGTGGGCGGCTACCAAAAGTTGTTAAGTTGATCTACAAAACTGTGCCGAGACAGTGCATTCAATCTCCACACTACGAAGCATTCCAATACCGGCCCATTCTCTCACTCTGATTTCTTAATTTATTTTATTTGCTTTAATCTTAGTTTTAATCAAACCAACTCTTAATATTTGTGTTTTTACTTTTATCTTGTGCAGAAAGGTGAATTCCTAAGGTTGTCACAATCCCTGTGGAGACGATATCTTAAATACTATAACTTGGCACCGTGTATACTTGCATGCAATTCGCGCATCACTTTTGCACGCAACAATGAACTTTCTTACAAGCTTATCCTCCGAATAGATTTCTCCATATCCTTTAAGCCCATTAACAATGACAGAGAATCGATTGAATATTGTCTTGATATCTTCTTCCGGGTTCATCTTGAAGTTTTCATAGCTAAGATTTAGAAAACCAATATTGGTCTCCTTTAACTGATTTGTTCTGTTGGGAGGCTCGTACGATCAATCGAGATAGCCAAGAGGGGTGAATTAGATTTTGAGTGTTTATGGTTTAAGCAATGGGGATTAAAAATTGACACAAGGATTTATAGTGGTTCAAGCGTCTAACCAAGCTCTTCATCCACTATCTTAGCTTCCCACTAAGTATTTTCCCAAATTCACTATGAATTTCTTCCCTTTTTTTAGGTTCAAGAGGAAACCTTTACAACCTCAAAGCTTACACCCCAAAGCTTTGAGAAAACCCTCTCTTACAAGAGAAAAACAAATAGAAAACAAGAAAATCCCCACAAGGTACAATGTTTGCACAATTAAGCTCTCACCCAAAAACCTAACACTTGAGCATATATGAAATTTGAGTTCACAAGTATGTTTTACAAACAAATATGAAAAAATTTAGCTCAAATACAATTTCTCTATCATTGAATGTTGATAATATGTTTCTTGTTGTTCCATGGATGCTTGGAGAGGTCTTTTAAACCCTCTAATAACTTCATGGATGTTACTAGCCCTTGGGGTTGTTAAGAGCCGTTGGAGACTTTAATTCCATCCTTTAATAGACTTTTGGAGCATGGCGTATCGGTACAAGGTTGATGGTATCGGTACGCTACCTAAAAAAGAAAGAGACGTTGAGCAATAAATGCACTGGATACCAGTACACGATACTTGGTATTGGTACGGTCCTACTCGTATCGATATGGGTAGGCTTGTATTGGTACGAAAATTGGCTACTGGAATTTGGAAAATATGGGGACAAAGGATCGTATTGGTACTCTCAAAACTGTACTGGTACGGGGTCCTCTAGGTATTGGTACGGGTCAAACCGTATCGGTACTCATGACTAATTTTTGACACTTTGTCTATTTAAAAACATTTAAAACATGTCAAAAACCCTTTGAAAACATTTCGAACATATTTTTTAAGTTTATGGACTTTTTAAATATTTTTGCAAATTAGTTTAAGTCCAAAAACATTTTTCTTTAAAGTTATATCAAAATCAAATAGGTTTATCATGTTCCTTCATGAATAACTTCAAGTTTGACCCAACTTTCTTTGGCATTGGAACAAAAAGAGACCTTTTCATACTCATCGGGGTCAAGTGCACAAAAGAGAATGTGCATGGCCTTTGCATTTAGTTGCATGTTCTTCTTGTCTTCATCGTTCCATTCCTTCTTGCTTTTGAGCACAAATATTTCTCCTTCCTTCTTTTAAGGAATGGTTGGTCCATCAATGAAAACATCCCAAATTGAATAATCGATAGCTTGGAGGAATAGCCTCATTCTATTTTTCCAATAAGAATAGTTTGCTCCATTGAAGTAAAGAGGGCCTTGAGATAGATTGAGAATCTTCAACATAGTAAGAACCGAAAGTGGAAGCCATTGTAGTCGGTTGATTGAAGAAATGAATCGAGCACTCCAAGGATCTTCTCAAAGGTTGTTAGACCGTCGATTGTGTCTCGCTCTGATACTAATTTTTGAGCTCGAATACCTCAACTGAAATGCCAAGATGGGGTGAATTGGCTTATAAAAATTTTGTAAAAGCAGCCGAAAAGGTAGACAATTTTGCACAACAATTTTAGAGTGGTTCGACTTCTAAACCAAATCTATATCCACTACCTTAGCTATCCATACTAAATATTTCTCAAATCCACTAGATCTGCTTACCTTTAAGGACAATGTGTAACCTTACAATCTTCACAAGGTTTATACCCCCAAAACCTTGTATACACACTCTCCCAAAGAATAAATACAAATTTAGCAAACAAAAAAAACTCACAATGCAAGTGTTTGTACAAATTAAAGCTCTCACCCAAACAACATTTAAGCAAAAATAACAATGATAGCTCACAACTGTTTTACAATGAAAAGTACAACAATTAAGCACACTAAGACTCTTTGATGTTGATATTTTCTTTCCAATATGATTCTTGTTGTTGCTGAGATGCTTTGACCTTGTTTTTATATCATCTCTATGAATACTAGTCGTTTTGAGCCGTTGGGATGAAATAAAGTTGTTACCTACAAAATAAAATACAACATTTATAACTCGAGTAATCGATCCTTTTAAGAAAGGGATCAATCCTTTTTTATATAAAATATGATCGTTACAGTAAAAGGATCGATCCCTTAACCTGGAGGATCGATCCTTTTGCACTTGGAGACTGGAAAGCAAAATAAAATTGATTCTTCTCATAAAGGGGTCGATCCCTTGCTTTAAGAGATCGATCTTGTTTGCCTTGAAGTCTGGAAAACAGATTTTGTAGTGCAAAAGCGAATCATATTTGTTTTGAAAAAGATCAGCTAAGTTGAAAATCATTCGAAACAAATTTTTCAAGTTTTTTTGGACTTTAAATTATTTTTGAGAAATTTAATATATTCGATTAAGTCCAAAAACATTTTTCTTTTAATTTGTTATATCAAAATATTAGTTCAACAAATCGGATACTCGAGCACAAAATTATACCTTTTCAAGTTTTGGACTCAACTTACAGTTAAAAAATCAACTAATTTAATTTGAATGCCTCTTTCAAACCCAATATTTTATGTCAACTTTTCTAAAATTACTTTTTAGTCCTATAATTTCATATTTTTACACTTTAATCCAAAACTCATCCATGCAAGTCAACAACAGCTGGTGAGGACTCCCATTGGTACGGTAAAAAAAATGACCATTTCCTTAAATATTTTTTCAAATGCACTATTTTCCAATTTTTAAAGAAAATACCATATTTTCTAATTTAACCTCGGTTATAATTAATAAAAAAACAATGTCAATAGAAACTATAAACTATTATATGATATCATCATGTAATTCAATTATATAATATTTATTTTTAAAATGCAATTTGAATCTAATTATATAAAAAGATTAAAATTAAAGATTATTATTTGAAATAAAAATAAATAGTTTTTTTTTCACTAACAACCTTATTCCATCGTGATGTGTCATATTCGTTTAAAATATTAATTAAAACATATGACAATATATTAAAGTCATTTGCGGAGAAAAACTCATGTATCAAATAATTATTTAAAAATTAACATAGACAATGAAAATATAATAATAAATAAAAGAAAACAAACGTAACCTTCTTGTGCTTGATAAGAAACAAATGCAAATATTTTTTTTGTAAAGTGATAAAAAAAGAAAAAGAAACCAATTACATCCTAACAAATTGAGAAGCTCGCAATCTCTATTTATCTTCATCATGCAACTTAGTATTCTCATTGGAGGATCCATAAAATTAGTATTTAGTACTCCCGACAAGCTCAGTGGGTGGGAGCAATGGCTACTAAAATTTTAAAATTTATTATTGAATATTTAATATTTAAAAAAATAATCTGACCTCTTTAAAAATTTAAAATATTTTTATTATATTTTAATATTTTAAAAAATTTAAATCAAACCCATCAAATCTTTAAACATCTTAATTTAAACGTCTAAATATTTTAAAATTTTTAAATAGGCTACTTAAACTCTGTTACTAAGATTTGCTTTGTTGACCTTCAAGGCCAACACCAAACTGTATGTTTTTTTTACAACATAGTAATCATAGTTACCAATATAATCGGGAACTTGCTCGAGGGGCAATTCATCGGGATAAAAATTATTTGTTCTTTTTTAGTACTTTTTTCTATGTCTCAACACTAAAAATTTAAATTTTAAGTCTTAACCCTAAATTTTAAATCCTAGATCATAAACCATAAACCCTAAAAATATAACATACCTCTAATTATCTAAACCATAATCTTAAACCTTAATCTTAAATCATAAATCTAATTTTTTTAGTGTGAGGACATACCTATAAATACAAATTTTTTGATACAGTTACACCGAGAGATATCCCTATCAATAATTATCTAGGAGGAGACGATATCCTAGATGCTATTGGAAAATTTCGCATAAAAAATATTTTTATTAGCAAATTCTTCATTTTTGTCTTAGAAATAAGGTCGACATTGAGTCATGGGTCGATACCAGTACCAAGGGTAGGAAAATATTAAGATTGTGGTTAATAATTATCAAATAATTGATAAAATAGACTTTAATATTTTACAATTTATCAAGATCAAGAAAGCAACACATCCAATCAAAAGAGCTTCTTTTTTGAATGGATGGAATGAATGAAGAAATACTAAGTCATTCTATATCGAATCTGGAACTTTGGTTCTTCCCAAAATTTATGGGCACCGAAAAGAAACAGAAAATTTTTATCCAATTCATCAACCTACAAGAAGTTAAATTCGGGTTTAATTTCCACATTTCCCTTACCCTTTTTCGTTTTCCCTCTCGAAAAAAAACTCCAGCACTCTTGATCTTTAACGGTAGTCGGCGTCGTATCTTCGGCAGTCGGCTTTCACCCCTTGCTTTTTTTTCTTCTCTTTTAGATTTAGCCTCTCTTTCCTTCCCTGTCTTTTGTTTTATTTTTTTTAATTTTTGGTGCTTCAATGGTTCTCATCGGTCTGTTTGTTGGGACTTCTTTCTCCGGCACCTATGAATGCATTCGGGTTCTTTACGAGACTAGATTGTAATAGTGGATGGGAAAGAGAGCTTCGGCTCTATCCCTCCTCTTCTCTTTCTCCCCTCGGTTGGGTTTGTCTCGGTTCTCAGGCTTTCGATTCCATCAGAGGTTGGTCAGGTCTCTCGCCTTTCACCGGTGGAATTTTGCTTGACTCAAACTCTCCGGCCATCTGACATCGATGATGACCTTGCTTGCTGTGATGTGCTCCGAAGGTGTTTTCTCTGCATTACTACAGTGTGGTGATATGCTTCTATAGGGGTATGCATTATTCGGTTTTAACCGAATGAACCTGTTGAGTGGATCGAATGATCGAAATGAACCAAGAGGGGGTGAATTGGATTTTTAAAGGTTTAGGTGGTGGAGATTGCAAATTAAAAGGATAGACAATGAATTTTAGAGTGGTTCAAGTTCCAAATGAACTCTACATCCACTACCTTAGCTTCACTAAGGATTTGCAACAATTCCACTAATTGCTCTTCCCCTTTTCTAGGCTAAGGAGGTAACTCTTACAATTTTCGGTTAAATTTTCTACCCAAAATTTAACCCAATCCTCACACAAATAGAACAAAGATTTTGTTGGCTAAGAAAGTATCTCTTAATACAAATTGTAGCCCAATTACAAGCACTCAACCCAATTGAAAATGATAAGAATGAAAATTACAATTGGGGTTTCTAGACAATATTGGGATTTAGGCACAAATGCTTGGATTTGATGTTTGGATGTTTGCTTTTGGATCAATAGTTGTTGCTGGAGCTTTTAAAGGTCCCTTTTATATCTTCTCATTGATTTCTAGCCGTTGTGGTTGTTGCATTCATCAATAGAGTCGTTGGGGGTGTTATCTCACCTCCATAAATGCAGTCTGCAACCAACCGTTTCGAAACGCCCGACCCTGTTTCGAAACAGACCAAAATAGAAAGAGTCGTTGGGGTGCATTTAAGAGCCCGAATCGAAACGGTATTTCCCGTTTCGAAACACTTTTGCCACTATCAAGGGTCGTATCGAAACGGCTTGAAACCGTTTCGAAACGCCTTAACGGTTTCTTAAAATTCAGTTAAAAACTTGCAACGGTAATATTTTTCAAATCAAATGAAGAACCGTTTCGAAACACTGGGTGTCATTTTGATACGGTGTCTCTATGTTCTAAAGTCGTTTCAAAACTTGTTTCGAAACACAGGTTGGCAGTGTTGAAAACGTTTCGATACCCATTTTGAAACATGGGTTGACAGTTTCAAAACCGTTTCGAAACGCCTTAGGCCGTTTCGAAACAGGGACTCGAAAATCACTGTTTCGGCTTTAAGTACACTTAGAAAATATTTGGAAAACATAGTTTTTAACTTAGGCATATTCATTAAATCATATAGGGATGTTTGAGGACTTAAAAATTCGTTTTCACATTTTCAATTTAGTCCTTAGGTTCTTTAGTTATATCAAAATTAAAATATCGGTTTCACAATCTCCCCCTTTTTGATATAACAAAACCAAAGTTAGAATTTTTAAGAGTTTTGAAAATTTTGATTACATTCTAACTCCCCCTCAATTTAAGATTGGTTTTTAAAGTTTTAAAAAGATTTAACTTTTGGCTCTTAATTTTCTTCAACCCCTTTATGTTAGATCAAAAATAATAAACAAGGCTCATAGAGAAGAGATAAGGGTTAGTAGCAATAGGCATTAAGCAATAAGCAACAATAATATTAATTCATAAAATTAAAATATCCAAAACATAAATCTTCAACAATAAGTTCAAAGCATAATCCCAAATAAAACGAAAAGCATAGGTTCATAAAACATAATGGAAATAAAGATACAAACTTAATCCTAAAATGTATAGCTAATATGATATGTCATGAAAGACCTAGGCCTCGTCGTCACCATCATCATCCGAAGTCTCATCATCGCTCTTGACTTGAGAATGGCGAAACTTCATCCATTGGCCATAGAAGGTGGAGAAGGACATGTCCATGGCCGAGTGTGAATTCTCAAGGGATTGGAGTCGATCCTCTACATTTTGCAAATGTGTATTGATAGCACCAAAGCCCGAAGCCATGTTAGTGTCCATGGCGTTGAACCGCTCGGTAATCAAGGCCGTGAGAGCTTCATTGTTCGCAACTTGAGCTTGCGGTTGAGGTTCAACGGGAGGAGGAGGAGGAGGAGGTGCTTCCCTATCAACACGTGCCCAATTTCCATCGTTTACATAGCGAAAACCGGACTTACGGAGAAAGGACTCACCAATTTTTGACTTGCGAGGTTCCGGAGAGTCGTAGGTGCAATCAAGATTAAGCATGCTAAAGAGGTGACTTAAAATCGTTCCATAAGTAAAGGATTTCAAAGCATCGGTGTCAATAAGCTTAACATTGTTAACCATTTTGGCAAACATGATCTTAACTAGATTAGGGCGCTCGCCACGACGGAAACACTCAAGCCAAAAATAGTCAACTTGACGGATGTGAGAATATTTACCTCCAGATGAGCGAAGGAACCATGAGACCATCAAATGGAGGAAACGATCGTGCGCATCCAAAGTAAGCACTTGACCGGTGTGAGAGCCAAAGTGACTCTCATTCTCAATTCCTACATTCTTAAGAGAAAACGTAGACTCTAAGAGAGGTATATTGACAATAATATTTTTCCCCAAAATAAAAGATTTAATCCCAACAACTTCGGAATTTTCCTCATCATTGATAAGTTGAGCATTGGAGTAAAAGAGAAGTACCATGTGTTTGTAGCAAATGTCCGGGATGCTCAATAAGACAAGGAAATCACATTCTCTTAAACGCTCGAGGTAACGAAAAAGAAAGCGCTCGAAGTCAAGGAAGTTGATATCAATCACACGCTCACGACGAACTTCGTACTCCTTGACATATTTGAAACGATCTCTCATTTTTGGAGTTCGAAGAGATTTTTGAAAGAGCAAGGCGAGATTTGGACGAATACTTGAGTCTCTAGCTTGACCGGTCTTACGCTTTTTGCTAACATTCTCCGAAGCCATCCTAAAAACATTAAGCAAGCAAGTTTTTTTTAAAAAGAATTAAGTGTATGCATAGATTTCTTAATTCAATCCAATGATAAATCTCACTTAGGTTTAAAAACAAGTTTTTTTAAAAATCAAATAAACAATTTAAAACAAAACAAAAAAAATTTAAGAGAAAAAACAGTAAAAAACAAATACGAGTGAAAATTTTTATATTCGAATCAGGAAATTGAAGATTTTGAAAAAATTTACAAGATATGAAAAACCCAAGCATAAAAACATATAAACTATACAAAAATAAAATTTTCTAACCTAATATTCGAATACAAATTGAAGGAAAAAGAAAAAGAGGGAAAATACCTTGATTTGGGATTTTGGATGAATGGATAAAAATTCTTGCACAATATTGTTGAAGCTTGCTTAGACTTGTGATTTAGAGAAAAACCCCTCAAGATTTGGTGAAAAACAAAGAGGTTTAGAGGGTTTTATAGAAAAAATTTGAGTCTAGGGTTTTTAGGGTTTGGAGGTGTTTCAATTTGTGTTGAACTTTATCATTAAAAGCCCTTATTAAAGCAGTTTGCGAATCCGTTTCGGAACGGTCTTGACCGTTTCGAAATGCGGGCATGAAGGTTTGACCATCTTTTGGACTTCATTCGACTGTTTCGATACAGGTTTGACCGTATCGAAGCCCCGTTGACTCGTATCGAAACTTGTTTCGATACACCCCTTGGCAGTAGCCAAAACGTTTCGAAACCCTGTTAAGGCGTTCCGAAACGCCCTTCTCTCAGATAAGAATTTAAAGCATCCGTATCGGAACAGGTTGACCCGTTTCGATACACCTGGGCCTGGAAGTGCAGATGAGGCTCTAAAAGTGCAGAAAAATGAATTTTTTTAGGCCTAACTTGCATGAATGACATGAATGAGCAGGAGAAACATATGCAAACATAAACATACTCCCCCTAGCTATAGGCATGGATGAAATTAGGAGTAAAAACACATAAACATGGCATTTCACAAGATCAAGCAATTTTAAGCACAAAAGAGGTCCTAAAAGGTCAAGATAGGCTAGCTAGACCTAACTCTCTCCTAAGGGACCAAAAACGCTCTTTGTCTAAAGGTTTTGTAAATATGTCCGCTAATTGATTTAAGGTGTCTACATACTCTATAACCACATCTTCTTTAAGGACATGATCTCTAATGAAATGATGCCTTATTTCTATGTGTTTGGTTCTAGAGTGTTGGATGTGATTTTTTGTTAAACAAATAGCACTAGTGTTGTCACATTTTAGGGGTATGGTTTCAACTTTAATACCATAATCTAAGAGTTGTTGCTTCATCCAAAGGACTTGAGCACAACAACTCTCTAAGGATATGTACTCGGCTTCGGTGGTAGATAAGGCTACACTATTTTGTTTCTTAGAGAACCAAGATATGAGCATACTACCTAGGAATTGACAAGTTCCCGAAGTACTTTTCCTATCGATTTTGCAACCCCCATAATCCGCATCCGAATAAGCATGAAGGTTGAAGGTGGAGTCTCTAGGGTACCAAAGACCTAAACAAGGAGTATCTCTAAGGTACCTAAAGATTCTCTTAACAGCTATAAGGTGAGACTCTCTAGGACTAGCTTGAAACCTAGCACACAAGCAAACACTAAACAAAATATCTGGTCTACTTGCGGTAAGGTAAAGCAATGATCCAATCATAGAACGGTAAAGCTTAGAGTCAACACACTTACCTCCTTCATCTTTGTCAAGCTTTGTAGATGAGCTCATAGGTGTGGCTTGAGGCTTTGCATTCTCTGAGCCAAACTTCTTGAGCATATCCTTTATGTACTTTGCTTGATTGATGAAGGTGTCATCCTTCTTTTGCTTGATTTGGAGTCCCAAAAAGAATGAGAGCTCCCCCATCATGCTCATCTCGAATTCACCTTGCATTAGCTTAGCAAACTCTTGGCAATGACATTCGTTAGTAGAACCAAAAATAATATCATCAACATAAATTTGAACTACTAATATGTCATTTTTAGACATTTTTATAAAGAGTGTATTGTCCACCTTACCTTTTTCAAAACCCTTTTCAATTAAAAAGTTTGAAAGTCTTTCATACCAAGCTCTAGGAGCTTGTTTTAAACCATAAAGAGCTTTAGTGAGTTTGAAAATATGATTTGGAAATTTTGAATCTTCAAAACCCCGTGGTTGTTCCACATACACTTCCTCATTTATAAAACCATTTAAAAACGCGCTTTTAACATACATTTGAAAAAGCTTGAAATCATGATAACATGCATATGCAAGCAACATCCTAATGGCCTCCATTCTAGCTACGGGTGAATAGGTTTCATCAAAATCTATTCCTTCTTCTTGAGTGTAACCTTGTGCTACTAGTCTAACTTTATTTCTCACAATGTTACCACTCTCATCTAGCTTGTTCCTAAAGACCCATTTAGTTCCTATGGTAGATTGATTACTAGGCCTGTCAACTAATGTCCAAACGTTACTTCTCTCAAATTGATTTAACTCTTCTTGCATAGCCATAATCCAAAAATCATCTTTCAATGCTTCTTTTATATTCTTAGGCTCTATGCATGAGATAAATACAACATGATTCATTAATCTAAGAGAAGATCGAGTGGTTACCCCCTTGGATGGATCACCCAAGATTTCACCATCTTTGACATAGTTGAACTCCCTTGGGTAGCTCACTTCCTTTTCCTCAAGAGCCAAGTCCTTCAAGGCTTCAAGAGGTGGATCCTGTGTGTCCTCTTCTTTTGTTGTTGGAATCTCATCCTCCTTTGAAGTTTGTCCTCCATCAAAGGCATTTATGATTCCTACATCATCATCATCACAAGAATCCTTCCTTGGAAGGAGGTTATCATCGAATACAACATGAATAGATTCTTCTACTACTAAAGTTCTCTTGTTAAATACTCGATAGGCTTTAGAGGTTAAAGAGTATCCTATGAAAATAGCTTCATCACTTTTTGCATCAAATTTACCTAAGTTGTCTTTTCCATTATTTAAAACAAAACACTTGCAACCAAAAGGGTGAAAATAGCTAATGTTAGGCTTTTTAGATTTTAAAATCTCATAAGGTGTTTTCTTTAAAATTGGCCTAATCATTACTCGATCAACAATGTAGCAAGCGGTGTTTGTGGCTTCCGCCCAAAAATATTTAGGTAAATTATTTTCACAAAGCATGGTTCTAGCCATTTTTTTGCAAAGTTCTATTTTTCCTCTCAACTACCCCATTTTGTTGAGGAGTTCGAGGAGCCGAAAAATTGTGGCTAATACCATTTTCATTTAAGAAATATTCAAACCCTAAATTTTGAAACTCGGTTCCATGATCACTTCTAATATGTGAAATTCTAAGTTTAAGATCATTTTGGGTTAGTTTTGAAAATGTGATGAATTTTTCTAAAGCCTCATCTTTAGTACTTAAAAATAGAACCCAAGTAAATCTAGGAAAATCATCAACAAGTACAAATGCATAAGATTTACCACCCAAGCTCATAGTCCTAATTGGCCCAAATAAATCCATATGGATTAGTTGTAAACATCTACTTGTAGAAACATCATTAATGGATTTAAAGGAAGACTTATGTTGTTTACTCTTAGAGCATGCATCACAAATTTTATCGTTTGAGAATTTAATCTTGGGTAAACCTCTAACTAGATCAAGGGAAACTAGTTTTTCTAAAACACTAATGCTAGCATGTCTTAGTTTCCTATGCCACAACCATGCATCATTTTCATTTTGTGCTACTAAGCATGCATGGGATGTATGTATGTCATCTAGATGCACCATATATATGTTCCATATGCGATGACCTATGAGCATAATATTATTAGATTTAATGTCAACAATTTTGCATCCATTTTTATCAAATAAAACATTAAATCCTTTATCACACAATTGACTTATGCTCAATAAGTTATGTTTAAGACCATCGACATACAAGACATTTTCAATGAGAATGGTAGAGTGATTACCTATGGAGCCAATACCTTTAATGTGGCCTTTGGAGTTGTCACCACTCCTCCACTTTTTGGCTTTAGATCCATGAATCTACTCTTGTCTCCGGTCATATGCATTGAGCATCCACTATCAAGGTACCATGAGTTTTGACTTTGTGCTTTGGCCTTGTAGCAATGCTCCCCCTACAAACAAAGATATTAAGCTTTTGTTTTTGGTACCCAAATCATTTTGGGTCCATGAGTGTTAGCTTCCAAAACCTTGGTTCCCTTAGGAATCTAAGATGACATAGCAATAATGTTATTAGATTTTACAAGTTCCTTAGGAACCCATACACTTCTAATTCTTTTAGTTCTACTATGTCTAGGAAAGTTACCTTATTTGTAGTAGTTAGTCTTTTTCTTAGGTTGGTTTGATTTTGAAGATTCACCTATTTCATGCTTGACACTACCAAAATTTTTAAAAGACTCTTTGAGCTTATTTAGCTCATCCAACACCTTTTGGTGTTCACTATTACATTGAGATAAAATATTATTAAGGTCAACATTTTCATCTTGAAAAAAATTTAGTTCATCTTTCAACCCTAATATCTTTTTCTCAAATTTTGAATTAGCTTGAGAGAGTGAGTCATTTTTCTCATTTAGTTCCAAAATGATTTTCTTATTTCTAATGACCGACTCCTTGTATTTCTCAACTAATTCATCATAGACCTCTTGTAACTCATCATATGCATCATTTAATTCATCATATGTAAAATCTAAAGATGATGAGTTAGAGGTTACCATGGAGGAATCTTCCTCAAATGCCATGAGGCAAAGGTTGGCCACATCTTGTTCGTCATCCTCCGATGACTCCTCATCACTCCAAGTAGCAAGCTTGGCTTTGAGCTTCTTCTTCTTCTCAAAGCCCTTCTTCTTGAGTTGAGGGCACTCCGAACGTATGTGGTCGGGTTTATTGCACTCGAATCAAATGATTTGATCCCTTGCTTCTTCTTTGTTCTTACCTTTGAAGTCCATCTTCCTTTGAATTTTTCTTCCCCGGTTGGACCTCATAAAACGTGAGAATCGTTTGGCTATCATAGCCAATTCTTCTAGCTCATTCTCCTCACTAGAAGAGCTCTCCTCAAGTAATGAACCTTTGAGAGCTATTCTCATCTTCTTCTTCTTTTCTACCTCTAGCTTTTCTACTCTCTTCTCTTCTTTCTTCTTCTCTTCTTCCCTTCCTTGCTTCATAATCTCATGAGTGAGAAGAGAACCCACTAGCTCATCAAGCTTTAAAGTCTTCAAATTTTTAGCTTTTATGATGGCGGTTCTCTTCCCATCCCAAGATTCGGGAAGTGAATAGAGTAGCTTCCGGAAAAGCTTGTCTTCCGGTATTGTCTCTCCAAATCCTTTGAGCCCGTTGACTATCATGGAGAAATGATCAAACATCTTGGACACCGTCTCATCGGGCTCCATCTTGAAATTTTCATAACTAAGATTGAAAATTTCAATCTTAGTTTCCTTGACATCATTGGTTCCCTCATATGTAGTCTCAAGAGTGTCCACACTTCTTTGGCACTCTCAATGGATGACACTTTGGAATATATGTCCGGACCGAATGAACTAAAGAGCATGTGGAGAGCTTTGTCATTTATTTGGATCTTTCTCCTTTCTTCTTCACTCATTTCCACCTTTTTCTTCAAAACCATCTTCCCTTCACTATCTTATTTCAATGGAATGTAAGGGTCATCTTCAATGACATCCCAAACTAAGTAGTCAATGGACTTGATGAAGAGATGCATTATATTCTTCCAAAACGGATAGTTGTCACCATTGAAGAAGGGAGGCTTTATAGTGTATTGAGACTCATACATGCCCGAACCGGAGGTAGAAATCATCTCTTGATTTTTGGATGATCACACTCTTCTTAGGAACTCCTCTTGTGGTTGTTAACCCTCAAAGAGGTAGGCTCTGATACCAATTGTTGAGTGGATCGAATGATTGAAATGAACCAAGAGGGGGTGAATTGGATTTTTAAAGGTTTAGGTGGTGGAAATTGCAAATTAAAAGGATAGACAAGGAATTTTAGAGTGGTTCAAGTTCCAAATGAACTCTACATCCACTACCTTAGCTTCACTAAGGATTTGCAACAATTCCACTAATTGCTCTTCCCCTTTTCTAGGCTAAGGAGGTAACCCTTACAATTTTCGGTTAAATTTTCTACCCAAAATTTAACCCAATCCTCACACAAATAGAACAAAGATTTTGTTGGCTAAGAATGTATCTCTTAATACAAATTGTAGCCCAATTACAAGCACTCAACCCAATTGAAAATGATAAGTCGTAAAGGCAACATCTATCGCAAACCTTAAACTCGTGATTGAACTAAAGAAATGAGGCCATGAATAAGGTTTTTCTCACTACACGAGTAAGAATTGACTAGCCGCCTACTCTATATCTATAAAGATAGACGGATTTCGCCTGCCACTCTACCGAGCTAACCAGGGCGGATGAGCATCTATTTCAAGAAAGGATTGAACAAGGTGTACTTTGTGAAGCGGCTATCGGCTTTAAGAGCACCACGTTAACGCCTAAAAATTACAATTGGGGTTTCTAGAAAATATTGGGATTTAGGCACAAATGGAAAATCTTGATGCTTTGGATTATTTTATTTATTTTTAAATATAATTTTAAAAATTTTAAAAATGACATGTTTCAGATAACGATAAAAATTAATGCCCGTCATGAAAAAAAATGTTAGGCATTTATTTTGTCTAAAATATAATTTAGGCACTTATCTATAAAAATATGATTTATGCACTTATTTAACGGTTAAGTCTAATTTTTATCAAGAGTGGTATTTTGTGTGTGGAAATTCAAAGAAGATGACAACCAAAAGTGAGGAAATATCTTATATTGGAGAATCATAAGCAAACAACGGTTACCATAGAAGTTAGGCCTGGCCCAACAACAAGAGAAACAGGCAGGATTTATGAGAGTCAAAACCAACTCTCCCCCAATCTGATTCTCACCTATTTCTCTCTCACTATGAATATCCTCCCGAATTCTTTGGTTTCACCCGCAAATCTCCCAATCCAGCTATCTTCTTCTGGTAATTCAATTCCTTTTATTCATATCTGTTTCCTTCCTTTTTTCTGTTAATTCATCGTAATTACTCTAAGCTAAAGATGAAAGAGAGATGCCGATTGAGTGTTACTGTTGCAACAATTTGGAGCGCGTATGGATTTTGGGTAGTTTAATTATGGAAGAAGAAAAATAGAGAACGATAGGTTTTGGTAAAGTAGTACTTTGATTGAAGAATTAACTGTTAACTTGATGCTCACGATTGTTCATTTTAGTTCAGCAGTTGAGATCTTTTACAATAAGAATTCTGGGTTTGATTTTGATTCAAATTTCAGGTTTTATATCATAGTCTCATCATTTTCATTCCTTTCTTTGAATTCAGAAGACTGTTTATCTTTGCTCCTTGTTGTATACAAATGCAAAAATAAACTAATATTAACTCTAATTTCTATTACATGTCTAGTCTACACCAAAGCTGTAGTACTATCTTGTTCATTACTTTCTCTGCCTTTTTCGGTTTTTGGCTAGGCTCACATCTAAAGACAGCAGATCAAAGCTTTGGGTGTGCTATTCCCACAAACTTGTCTTTCAATTCTAATAGGTTGGGAAAATTGTATCTTTCTACCTCCAGAAAGCCAGTAACAGTTCGAGCTTCCTACAGGTATTGTTTTTTATCATGTTTGGAGCACAAAGCTGCATAATGGTTTGTACCAGGGATTTAAATAGTGGTCCACAACCACAATAGCGGTTCCGAAACCGCAATATCTACAACCGTTTTGTCTGTTATAGCATCTGTTATTCCGTGGTGAAAACGCGGCCACAACCGCAATTTAAATTACTGGTTTGTACACACAGTTATAAAAGCACTATCAACTAAATACTCCAAGGATTGGAGTATTTGGGATTGGATATGGATACATGACACTCCAAGGACCCTCCAAATACATGGAAAAACTTGGAAAATTTTGAATATACCCGCGTCATACAAGTTCTTAATTCTTATAACCGACGTTCTTATCTAAATCTGAGTAACTTAACTCGAGTTATTTTCAAAAAAGAAAAAACGTAATGGAAGTTTGTATGCTTGTGTGTATTCCCTTTCCCTCGTCTGTTGTGTTTTTTAATGTAATGTTGCAAACATTAAATTTACCGAAATACTCAGTGGGAGTCCTCTGCATCTTGTCTTAGTGATGGTGAAAGGCCAAGCAGTGCGAGCATCTTTGTCGGAGGTTTTATTTTGGGAGGAATTGTGGTTGGTGCACTTGGATGTGTGTTTGCTCCTCAGGTGATATTAGCATTCCGAATGATGCAAACTTGCACTAAACTATCTCCTTGTTTTTTTTTTTTAATGGTTTAAAGGTGATTATAAGGTAATATCTGTTCATATATATTCTTAACCCTTTGACAATGTGCATACACCTTATTCCTCAATTATTAATATGTATGTTTTTTCTGCTGAAGTAAAATGCTGCTATTTATTTATCAATCGCTTATGCTCCACATCTATAGTTCTGGTCTTCAGAAACTTTATCGTTCCTGATTTTTCTGTTTTAGATTGCTATAATCCACTGTCCGGAACTATTGTTTTTTGTACATCTGTAGTATTAATTTTCATGACTTGTTTGATAGTCAATTTGGGTTTTCTTGTTTTCCTTCAATAGATCAGCAAGGCACTAGCTGGAGCTGATAGAAAGGATCTAATGAAGAGACTGCCTAAATTCATATATGATGAAGAAAAAGCTTTGGAGGTAACCCCCCCCCCCCCCCAACCCCTTTTTTATTTGTCTAAAATTTTTGGCTTCCAAGGATTAGGGAATGGCCTGAATATCGTGTGCTTCGAAAAACTAAAGCGCCAGTGATGACGTACTAAACTTGTTAGTTGTCCCCCGAAAGGTTATAGATTTTAGTTTAAAGCATAATGGTAGCAAATAGTAATCGGAATTTGTTGTGCAGAAAACACGGAAGATACTGACTGAGAAGATTGAACAGCTTAACTCTGCCATTGATGATGTTTCTGCTCAGCTTCGATCGGAAGATGCCCCGAACGGAGTTGCTGTGAACTCTGATGAAATTGAATCTGCCATATGAACAGATACCGGTTTAACACTTTAAACTGGTATAGTTATCCTTGGTATAAAATAATGTGAATCTATTGTAATTTTCATGTTTTCCGGTAAACAGTAACTCTGTCTCTCCAATTTGTTATATACTACCCTTCTTGCTTCTTCCTTCAAATTTCAAACGTCAAAATGTGGTTTGATATTCAATTCCCTAATCTGAATCTTCAGTTGTTCACCTCCATAAAAAGATGTTATCTCAAAGCCATTTTTTATTCACAACAATTTGTTTGTGGTCATTTTGAAAAAAGTGAAAATAGTGCAAGGGAACGGATGTAGGAGCTGCGGCGCAAATCAATTCATGAGCCGAGTTAGATGAATCTAAAACACATTATTATCACGTATATCTGTTACACGATATCCCTTTCATTTACTGCCAGTATAAGTGGCGGAGCCAGAATTACTGTATAGTGGGGTTAGGGTTGTAAATGAGATGAGACAGATCGCGAGCTATTTGAGTCCGACTCGATCAAAGCTCGATTCGATTTGGATTTGGATTGAATTCTTAATGAGCGAGTTACTTGATACTCGATTCGAAAAGCTCGTGAGCTATTCGAAAATATAATATACTAAATTTTTTTATTTTTTAAAATCTAAATTCTTAAACCTTAAACATAAATCAAAAACCCTAAAATTTAAATACTAAATTCTAAACCTAAACTACTAAACCTTAAACTAACACCATAAGCCCTAAAATTATCAAGCTTGAGTTTACACAATGTGTGCATCATATTTTTCCTAATAGGCTTTAAATAAGACGTGACATATCGTGAGCTACTCGTGTCCGACACGGTCAAAGATCGGTCAACACTTGACTCGATTGGGCTCGAATCAAGCTCGAAATCGACTCGAGTTCTTAACGAGTGTAGTCGAGCTCATATTTCTCAGGCTCGTTAAAAATTACTCGAGCTCGAACTCGACTCGAAATCTTAACGAGCTGAGTCGAGCTCAACACTACTCGAGCTCGACTCGGCTCGTTTACACCCCTAGTCAGAGTAGAGTGTGATGTATGGGGATTTTCTTACCACTACAATAAGTATTGTTGACCTCATACCCCCAACAAATTAAGTGAGGTCAATTCTATTATATCTTATGAAAAATTCTTTATTAACTCCTTAAAAGTTTCATTTTCCTCTTTGAAAATTTCACACCCCAACAAATCAAGTGGGATCAATTAACCCCACTTACATATATATGTGACTCCGTCACGGGCCGGTATCACCAAAATTTATTTACTAATAATATTTAAGAAATAAATTTACCCATCAATAGTTATTATCAATTTGATCTTATTCTTTTAGAGAATCCTTTATATTTTTTAGAAAAAAAATAATTAAAACATTAAAAATATTAAGTAAAAAAGTCAAACAAAAGAAGCTGTGATGTTGCAATTAGCTGGATCCTTATGCACTATTGTAATTAAGGGTGAGCATACGATCGAGTGAAGTAGCTTTTTTTCTGAGTTAGTCGAGTTGATGGGTCTTAATTTATTACTCAATTTTTTTTTGAAAATTTTTCGATTCTAGTCGAGTTTATGAAATTCGAGTCGAGTTGTCGAGTTTATGTACAAGTTTAACTATAATTATTTATGATGTTATAGTACAAGTTGTTTACAATTTAAACGAGTTTCTCTAATCATATAAGATATATATATATATATATATATATATATATATATTCATATTTATTTTCACACGTGTAAATAGCATCTAATGTTATTTAATAAAACAAATATCATCTAAAATTATAAAATATATTTTATAATGTTATTTTTAAAGAGGGAATTTTTTAGGATAAAGTATTGTTGGGAGTATAAATGAGTCAAGGAATTGAGGAGAAGAAAGAATTTGTAAAAAAAAAATACAGTTCAATAACCAAAATGAATAAAATGCAAAGTTAAAGGACTAAATTGAAAAAAAAATATTTTTGTTAAAAATATAAATTTAAGTTACATAGATATTATATAGTGGTAATGGAACTCATGGTTTAAATTTGGTCAAAATGGACTTAAAACGAATGAAAAGTTAAAGAAATAAGAAAATCGTATAAAGTTGAGGGACTAAATTGTAAGAAAAATAAAATTTATTTTAAAAATATAAATTGAACCTAAATAGGCATTTTATAGTGGTTATGAGCATATGATTCAAACCAGGTAAAAAAATAGAAGAGGAGTTAAAGAAAAAGAAATCATGGACTAACCGCAAAACTATAAAAATTCAATTTTTGAGTTGAAAAAATCAAACTCGACTCGAACTTGAAATTCACTCAAGCTATTCGAGTCATGATTCGAAATTGAAAAAGAAAAATTTAAGTCGAGACAAATTTTGCAGAACCTTAATTACAACAGCACAAAGAGGTGGGTCGCAAACTCACGAAAACCCAAAGTTCTTTTTTTATTATTATATAACATTTTTAATGATCAAGTTGAACAAAAATAAAACATGAGAGACCTAACAAACAATTTACTCCTTTCTATTAAAGTTAGTTACATTTTGTAGGGCTTAACTATAAAAAAGATGCCTAAACTTTGTCATTTTTTGTAATAGGTGCCTAAAGTATTTTTTGGTTGAAATTGGTGTTCAACGTTTTATTTTTGCCAGTTTTAAAGTTAATCTGTAAAAAAAAAATTATCACCCAATTATAGCTTGACACGTGAATTTTATTTTTTTTAATTTTTTAAAAAACAAACTAAAAATAAATATAAATTAAAAATATCCTAAATTTTTAAGAATTTACAAAACAGTCCCAAATCCCTAAAACCCCAAACCCAAAATTGACATTATTATCGCCGCTGATAGCCTCGTCGGACTCCACCATCGCCGCCGCCGGAGTTCTCCACCCACTTACCCCAATCACCCATCGCCGATAACCAGTGGAAGGGGCTTCTATCAGACGACAAATTCGAAAGACTCCAAATTGTTCGATGTCCGATTGGCACACCTCTCGCCGGTTACCAGCGAAGGGTGGTTGGGAAAATGGGAGGGGGACTCTGACGACGACAGTAGTGGAGTCCGACGAGACTATCGGTGGTGATATTGACGTCAATTTTAAAATTTTGGGGCTGGGGTTTTAAGGATTTGATATTGTTTTGGAGATTTTGGAAAGTTTTAGAGATTTTAAAGGCTTAAATGCCCCATTGGCTCCTACAGTATACACAAAATATCGAACTGCCCCTTAAAATTTTTTTTGGACGTTTTGCCTCCTGAAGTATACACCGTGACCACCGTTAGCCCCTAAACTAAAAAGCGTGACCTCATATGCCCCTTCCATTAAAAAAATTCTCACAGATCAATCAGAATGTGCCACATGTCACTAATAAACAAAAAAATCAACTAACTTATTTTAAAGGGGTAAATTGCACCCTAAGTCTATAATTTTTTTTATTTTTGTTCAATTTAGTCCTAAAAATCTTTATTTAACCCGAATTGACCTAAATTGCTTTCTAATTTTTATAAATCAGTCCATTATTTTTAATATGCTGATGTTTTTGTTTAATTTAGTCCTCAAAAAATTTATCTAACCCACAACTAACCCTAATACTTTATAATTTTTATAAATTAATCCAATATTTTTAATATGCTGATATTTTTGTTCAATTTTGTCATCAAAATCTTTATTTAACTCATAATTGACCCCTACTACTTTATATTTTTTATAATTTAGTCTAATATTTTAAATATAATTATATTTTTGTTGTTTAATTTAGTCCTAAAATCTCTATTTAACCCAAAATTGACCCATTTTCTTTATAATTTTTATAATTTAGTCTAATATTTTAAATATAATCATATTTTTGTTCAATTTGGTCAAAAAATAATTTTTAACCTAAAATTAACCCCAATTTCTTTCTAATTTTTATAATTTAGTCCAATATTTTAAATATAATTATATTTTTGTTCAATTGAAAAAAATACGATTATATTTAAAATATATATTTAACCCGAAATTGACCCTTATTGGACTAAATTGAACAAAATACGATAATATTTAAAATTTTGGAATAAATTATAAAAATTATAAAGAAACATGAGTCAATTTCGAGTTAAATAAAGATTTTGAGGACTAAATTGAACAAAAATATTAGCATATTAAAAATATTGGACTAATTTATAAAAAGTACAAAGAAGTTGAGGTTAATGTCGGGTTAAATAAAGATATTTTGGACTGAATTGAACAAAAATATAATTATATTTAAAATATTAGACTAAATTATAAAATTTAGAAAGAAATTGGGGTTAATTTGAAGTTAAAATGATTTTTTTGACAAAATTGAACAAAAATATGATTATATTTAAAATATTGGACTAAATTATAAAAATTATAAAGAAATATGGGTCAATAAAATTGAACAAAAAATATAATTATATTTAAAATATTGGACTAAATTATAAAGTAGTAAGGGTCATTGTGAGTTAAATAAAGATTTTGATGACAAAATTGAACAAAAACATCAGCATATTAAAAATAATGGACTAATTTATAAAAATTAGAAAGCAATTTGGGTCAGTTTGGGTTAAATAAAGATTTTTAGGACTAAATTGAAAAAAATAAAAAATTTTATGGACTTAGCGTGCAATTTACCCGTTTAAAATAAGTCAGCTGATTTTTTGTTTATTAGTGATACGTGGCACGTTTTTATTGGCCCATGAGAATTTTTTAACAGAAGGGGCATATGAGGTCACAAATTTAAGTTCAGGGGCCAACGGAGGTCACGATGTATACTTCAGGGGGAAAACATCCAAAAAAAATCTTTAGGGGGCAGTTTGATATTTTGTGTATTCTTTAGGGGCTAATGGGCCATTTAAGCCTTTTTTAAAATTATTTATTTTTCTTCAATTCTTTTTGAAAAAAAAAAGTAAAAAAAAACATACGTGTCAAAATTCTGATTGGGTGATGAATTTTTTTTAACATCGTTACCTTACAACTGTAAAAGAATGAAACTTTAGGCACTTATTTCAGCCAAAAAAATATTTTAGGCACCTATTGCAAAAACAGATGTATAGTTTGGGCACCTATTTTGTAGTTAAACCATTTTTTACTTAGAAATATTCATGTGACACACTTTACTTAGTATAAATTTACGTTATAAATTTGAGACAACCGAAATAACGATTTAAATTTAATGAGACAGAACGTCCCAAAAATAATTTAAGGAACAATTCGATAAAATACATTATAAGCCAATAAAACATTTAAACCAAAATTAGCCATATATAAAATGATACAAATTCAAACAATAAATATTAAAAAGTATTAATCAAAGAGGCATTTACATTCACAAAGTCAAATGTCAAAATTTGAATATATACAAGATAAGACAATATGAACATTATTAGTCACATGATCAATTAGTGAATCTCATAAATATTCAAAATTTAATATATACTTCCACTTCTATTTTATTAATAGTCTCAAGATGATTACATGGTAATATCTATTCATATTTTTCTTAACCATTTAATACACATTTTAGAGAAAAAAACTGCTCAAATTCAGATTTCTTAAAGTGTATATTATTTTTTTGGGTAAAATACTTAAATGACCACCTAACTATGGGGTGGTCTCGATATGACCACTATTGTTGCGTTGTGTGGTGTACTATAAATGATACGCAAAAAGTGCAAGTATACACATCGAACAAGTAATACAGTGATGAGTGAGTATCGTCTCCACAGGGATTAGAGGTATTTCAAGTGAAGTTCAAGCACACAAAACACAAACTGAATATAAATGCAATAGCAAGTAGGAACATGTGAAGAAATGTCGTAGCAACAACTATAATAAAAACTGGAGCAGAATAATAAGACTTCAAATATCCTCACACGTGTGGAAACTCTTAAATAGGATGGCAGGCTTGGTTTATCAATGATTCCTATGCCTAGTTCTCATGAATGCCTAACACTTTCCAGCATACACTATGCTCGACAGAGTTTACTAAGGTGCTCCTAAACTATCTCTAGCAAGGAACCTGATAGCCAGAATGTTAAGGCAATACCTCTCAGCGTGAACCCTAGCAAGCTACTTATCGATGAAGTCCTACTCCTTTTAGTCGTTGAAATTCTATCCTTATCTCTAAGGTGAGTTAGGGTTTTGCCTCTCAGCATCAAACTCCATTTTCCACGTAGATCTAAGCTTAAATCTCTCCAATATTAAGCTATCAAACACCTAAGTAAAGGCTAACTCTTGAAAGCTCTTACAAACTTAATGCAATAAAACAGTGAACAAAGCATATAAAGAATTGGAAAATGTTAAAACACCCATTAACACTAAAATATAATCATCCAAAATAAACCCAAGCCACTTAAAGTTAGTTCATGGCTGGGAAAATAACATCCAAAATCATTCTTTTAAAACAACCCATTCCAGAAAAAATATGTAAAAGTAAAAAGCAACTAAGAGTAAAGAAAACTCCCAAGTCGCCGTGAACTGCCGTGAACCACCCTAAGCTTGCTGCTTCTCTCAAAGGCCAGCAAGTGTAACACCCTCTTTCCGGCCTGGTAGAGAACCGGGTCGGAGCGTATTACCGGAGGACAATACGATGATCGATGCTATAAAATTTCATCTTAACCACATTCTTAATCAATATTAGTCATACAAAACGTTACCAATATGTTTATTAGTCCAATTCAATCATAAGAAATCCACAAATAACCATTTAGGATCATTTTATAACTTTTATAGGTTTAGGGACTAATCTATAAAAAGTGACAATAACAGGTCTTTTTAAAGCAACAGGCAGTAAAACAGTGTAATTCAATGCATGGATACCTAGCTTATAGACTTTCGTACTATTTGGAGCTCACTAACATAACTAATTTATCTTTAAGAAATTCAGTGGCTAAATTGTAACATTAGCAATCTGTTCAATAAGCCTTTAACCAATTTACCTAACCTCGTATCGAAACACCCTAGGTTGTAACAAAACAGGTGCACGAGAGTCAACTCATGTTGACCTTTCGTTTTAGACTGTTTCGATACAGACTTGACCAATATTGGAACGGATTGACCACCTTTGACTTTGACTCGTTTTGGTACGCTATGAACCCGTACCGAAACATTAGTCTCCAGTGACAAAATGTTCTGAAACGACACTATTCTCTTTCGGTACACCCATTGATACATGTACCACAAGGCAATTCCAAGGACAAGATGGACTTACTTTTCCACTTGGCCCAATAACTCGAGCCAAGTCCAAGATGATCAAGAGTGAGCTGAATTCAACCGTTCAAGGATTTGTGAGCAAAGGATTGTAAGCTGCCATGAAGAAAGAAGAATTTATTGAAGGAAGCCCACACTTAAAATCCTTCGAGAATAATTGGGTAACAAAAACCCAACTTGCTGCACCTTTGGAGATAGATATCCATGAGCCTTTAGATGTCCATTAATTATCTCTTTTATTGTATTTAGACCCAATACTCCTTATTATGAAAGGATTGGGTCAGACTTTTATTTTTAGCCCAAGTTAGGATATACACGTGTTATTTAGGCCTAGTTTGCATTAAAACATCCCATACATGCTTCCTACCCAAAACCAAAGTACTTGCCATCCAAATAAGCCCAAATCCCTTCAAATTTTCGTCCAAAAAGAAGCCCTAACAACCCATTACTTGCTGCCCAAACAACCAGCCCCTAACAAGCCATTACTTACCGCCCAAGCAACCAAGCTTATTTGCATCCCAAGAAATCAGCACATATCAGCTTATCACTTGCCTTATCACCTTATTCCTTGCTGGCCAAGTACAAGGAGTTTGTAGGCTGTTTTTCTTTTATTTTTTAATTAAATTAGGGTTTCCTTCTTTTAGTAGAAGTTAGATTACTTTGGCTATCCTTCACCTATAAAAGGATGAAGCCTCCACCATTGTAATACACATTTATTCAGATTTTCTTTGGTTAATAAAATACTTAGTGAGTTTGTTTTTGCAAGTGCTGATTACTTGTGCCTTAGAAGTCTTCTTCAACATAAGTTCGACGAGTTCTTGTGAGGGAGATCATCTTCACACTCATGCTTGCCTAGGTAATCACGTCTAGGAGGGTGGGTTAGAGCCGCTTGAGGTTGCTTGCTTAGGTAATTGCGTCTAAGAGGGTGTCGAGGACAAAACCATCACAAATCCATCAAGCCATCTCCATCTTCAACTTCATGCCATCTCCATAGCCATAAACAAAGTTGAATTTTCAGATTTGTTTTATCTATCTCTCTTTCAATCTTTTTTGTTTTAATTCTTATTATTTAATCCTTAATCTCCTTTCTTATCTTCGTTTCTTTAATTTTCCAGCCTTGAATATGAATTTTTCAAGAAAATCCCTTCTCTTTTCTCTTGAATTTTCAGATTTGCTCCTAATCTTCTTGATTGAGTCTAGAGCCCCTAGTTCTTGCAAAAACTTGATTGAAGGCTTCCAAATCCAAGTTTTCACTACTCTATCATTACCCATACTCTTAGGTTCAATATTGTGCACCCGTACCGAAATGTCATCACCCGTTTCGATAAGGCTTGGCCTATAATGACAGATTTTTGCTAGTTTTTATTCGATTTACCCTGTCGAACGATGTCCAAATGCATCGAAACTTTACACACAATATTTCAATGGTATAAACTACTAGCATGCCAAATTTCATGACCATATAAATACGTTTACCATGTTTTTACCTTTTTGAGCTATGTATGCATTTTCCAACCATTTTCAACTTTACCAAAAGAGGCATTTTAAGCTATATAACTTATTACAATCTTAGCAATGCACCAACACAAAAAAATAGGCACCAATGACTAGTTCAACTACTTTTTAATCTTCCTAGGAGTTTATAAGACAAAAACACATTACTTGGGGCTGGTAGTGACTTGTCTTGCTTGCCGATCCGATCTTCCGACACACAAACCTTCTTAACCTGAAAATGCATGAGATGGGACACGTTAGGCATACTTTGCCTAGTGAGGTAGTCACAAACAATGTAAGTAACAATAATGTCATGGTTATACTTATACATAATCTCATGCCAACAATGTCGATGCTATGTAACAATACACAATGTATAAACATGTTTTATTTTCATTCTTAGTCCTTGGATTGAATCAAGATCGTGGATACGCGAATTCCTACGCCTCACCAAATCAATAAATGGTCTAGTCCCTCTGCCTCCCCAATATGACCAATAACAATACACATCCCTCCGTCTCGCCAAATAGATATAGGCCATAGCCTTAGGACCGTAGTTCACCCGTACACTGAGCTCATGAATTCTATGGCATGCCAATTGTATCCAAAGTCCATTCCAATCCAAGGTTACAATATTCATATTCAATTCAATAATCAATGATATACCAATGTCCGGTGAATTCAATATTATCGATGACCAATATACATATGGCTCATCATCAATAACTCATAGTTTGGAATCAATATCAATGTCCGGTAATCCAATGAATATGCCTATATCAATGACAATAACTAATGTTCAATGGCAACTTACTGACACTTACAAAGGTGTCCGATTAACCATCCAACACAATTTCTTCAATAACAATGTTAGCGATGAAATCCAAAATATCAAATAATGATCCGGGAAGGCCTTTCGCCTAAACCCGAGACTCCGACTACACTCACCTTAACAATCCAAAGCTTCAAGGCTCTCGGATAGTAATCCCTTTGTTCCTAGCTTGTGATAGAGATGGTGAAACCTCTTTCTCCACTTCTTGAGCTAGAAAAATTAATAGAAAACTATTAAGATCGATATTTTGATATCAAAATCAATATAACGATATCAAAATCGATATCCGACTTCAATAGAGATGACAACGATGAGATATCCATGGATAGTCAAAACCCTAGCTTAGATTACACTCAATATATCCATGGAATCCAATAACCGATTGAGGAATATAGCTTACCCGATCGATAGCAACAATTCGATATTGATAAAACAAAGAAATAACAACGCTTGAAATTCCTTCAATGGAGGTGTGTGCTTAGTTGAAGAAGATGATGAAAGTGAGAGGTGCTAGCTTAAGGGTTTTCTCGGGTAAGCTATCCATCTTGCTTTTGTTTCAATAATTTAACACCAAACTTTCCTTCAATTGAAGAAAAGTCATCAGATAACTCCACGTAAGTGGAGATTTTAATTAAAGAGGGCTAATCGCAAGGTTAGTCTCTCACTTTTCATTCAACTATTATTTTGCCCTCCAACTTACACTTTCTTAAATTTAGTCACAAAATAGGTTCACTAATATTCAATAAGGTCCGGTGACGATATTTTAAGTTCAAATGAGGTTCGATATCAATAATTAACTAGTCGATACAATATCTTGGCTTCATCAATGTAGGGTTTCCGATTATCGAAACTTAATTCCGACTAGACCAGATTTCGGGGTGTTACAACTCCCCCCCTAAAGAAAAATTTGTCATTGATTTTTTTCCTGAACTGAAGAGATGTGGATATTGTTGTCTCATAGTCTCTTCAAGCTCCCAAGTGGCTTCCTCAACAGTGTGGCTCTTCCAGAGCACTTTAACTAACAGTAAAGTTTTGTTGCGAAGCCTCTTGACTTCCCTAGAAAGAATCTGAACCGATTCTTCCTCGTAGGATAGATTTGGTCGAAGTTCTACAGATTCGGGTTCCACAATGTGTGAGGGGTCAAATTGATACTTCCGAAGCATTGATACATGAAAGACATCGTGGATTTTACTCAATTCTGGGGGTAGCAATAGCTGATATGCCACTGAGCCAATCCTTTCAATGATTTCAAAGGGTCCAATGAACCGGGGACTCAACTTCCCCTTCTTGCCAAATCTCAAGACTTTCTTCCACGATGACACTTTAAGAAAGGCTTTTTCACCAACATCATATTTGATGTCTCTCCTTTTAAGATCATCATAAGATTTTTGGCGATCAAAGGTAGCCTTTAAACGATCATGAATAATGGTAACCCGTTCTTCAGTTTCACGAAACAAGTCAGGGCTTAACATCTTGCCCTCACCAAGCTCCGACCAACACAATGGAGTTCTGCATCGCCTACCATATAATGCTTCATACGGGGCCATTTGGATAGATGCTTCGTAACTATTGTTATAGGCAAACTCGACAAGAGGTAGGGATCTCTCCCAAGTTTCGCCGAAATCGATAATACATGCCCGAAGCATGTCTTCCAATATCTGCATAGGAAGATTCAATAACAATGCAAATTTCTAGGATTTTAATAGACAGATTGTTTGATGATTTACCTGAATTACCCTTTCTGACTGACCATCAAATTGAGGGTGAAAAGTTGTGCTAAGATTAAAGTTGGTGCCCAGAGCTCCTTGTAAGGTTCTCCAAAATTGGGATGCAAACTGAGGATCTCGATCGGAGATGATAGACTTAGGTACTCCGTGGAGTCAGATTACTTCCTTGATTAATAAGTCAGCTAGCTTAGGAAGACCGTAGTTCATTCTAACTTGTATAAAATGAGCTGACTTCGTGAAACGATCTACAATGGCCCATATAGCATCATGCTTCGTAGGGGTCAACGGTAGACCGCTAACAAAGTCCATAGTTATCTTTTCCCATTTCCATTTCGGTGGATCAAAAGGTCGCAATAGTCTAGAAGGGGTACAATGTTCTGCCTTAACACGTTGACACGTGAGACACTTGGAAATGTAATCAACTATGGCATGTTTCATGCATGGCCACCAATAGAGCTCACGTAGGTCTTTATACATTTTCACAGACCCGGGGTGAACAGAAAAAGAACTTGAATGAGCTTCGAAAAGGATGTCAGTGTGAAGAGTTTCATCCTTAGGTACACAAATTCAATCATGGAAACATAAGAGTCCTTCAAAATTAATTCTGAAGTTAGGGTTATCCGCTAGTTTAGAGACAATGGCTTGGAGCTCAGGATATTGGTCATGCAAATCCTTGATTCGCGTAATGATGGTAGAATGAACTTGAAGTTCAGCTACAAGACAATGATGTTTCCGAAATCGGAAGTGAGCGTTAATTGCTCGAGGGGCTACAATATAGCAATATTACGATGAGTTAACGTACTTCGCAATACATATAACTTCAAGTCTATTATCGATGCTTACCAGGCAAAGGTTTGCGGCTGAGCGCATCAGCTACAACATTGGCCTTGCCCGGATGGTAATCAATAACCAGATCATAATCTTTAAGGAGTTCCATCCACCTTCGTTGCCGAAGATTCAACTCCTTTTGAGTCAATAAATATTTGAGGCTTTTATGGTCGGTGAAAAGATAACATTTATCCCCGTAGAGATAATGCCTCCATATTTTCAATGCAAAGACAACTGTAGCCAATTCAAGGTCGTGGGTGGGATAATTCATCTCGTGTGGCTTAAGTTGCTTTGAAGCATAAGCAATAACCTTGTCTTCTTGCATCAATACGCATCCTAACCCAAGATGTGATGCATCACTGTAAATTGTATAGTCTTTTCAAGACTCGGACTGGGTTAAGACAAGTGCATGGGTCAGAACTTGTTTTAACTAATCAAAGCTTCGTTGTTGAGCCTCGGTCTAATCAAAAGGGGCTTACTTCCTCAATAATTTGGTTAAAGGAGCGGATAACATAGAAAATCCCTTCACGAATCTACGGTAATATCCAGCAAGCCCAAGGAAGCTTCTGACTTCACCAATATTCTTCGGTGGATGCCAATCTACAATAGCTTGGATTTTCTTCGGGTACACCTGAATTCCCGAAGCCGATACGATATGCCCTAAAAAGGAAACTTCGGTGAGCCAGAACTCACACTTGGAAAACTTTGCATACAATTGTTTCTCTCTCAGAGTTTGAAGTACAATACGAAGATGATCTCAATGCTCTATTTCATTCTTGGAATAGATTAAGATATCATCTAAAAACACCACTACGAATTTATCAAGATTGGGTCTAAATAATCGATTCATTAAATCCATAAAAGTTGTTGGTGCATTAGTTAGCCTAAAAGGCATCACCAAGAATTTGTAGTGTCCATATCTTGTACGGAAGGCAGTCTTAGGCACATCATACTCCTTGACTCTCATTTGATAATAGCCTGACCTTAAATCGATCTTGGAAAACACAAAGGCACATTTTAATTGGTCAAACATGTCGTCTATCCTAGGCAATAGATATTTATTCTTGATGGTTACTTTATTCAATTGTCTATAGTCAATGCACAATCGCATAGAACCATCCTTCTTCTTGACAAAAAGAATCGGTGCTCCCCAAGGTGAAGAGCTCGGTTGAATAAAACCCTTATTCATAAGGTCCTGAATTTGAGCTTTTAATTCTTTCAATTCCAAAGCTGCCATCCGATATGATGCAATGGAAACTGGAGCAGTCCCTGGTTGCACCTCGATGCCAAATTCCACTTCACGGGTTGGAGGCAATCCTGGAAGTTCGTCAGGAAAAACATATGTGAATTCACTTATTGTGCCAGTATCATGGATCTGAGGTTCATTCCTGGATTATGTGGACAACGCACACAACATGGAGTTCCGAGATTCCATCAGCATTATTCATGCCAAGGCCTTGGAGATACAATTTTCGCTTACTGCTGTCTACCCACGCTTGATGTTTACTAAGCCAATCCATGCCTAGAATTGCATCAAACTCGTAGATTGGTAAAACTAGGAGATCTGCGGGGAACGGAATTCCTTGAATCAAGACCGGACAATTCTTGCATACAAGGCTTAGAGTAACCCAATCACCTAACGGATTTGTCACAGAGATTTTTGTTGCCATAGGTTCGCTAGACATCCTATGTCTTTTAACCAGTCTCAGGCTTATAAAAGAATGTGTAAATCCAGGATCAATCAATACATATAATGAGTGTGCATATAACATAACGGTACCTGCTATAACATCAGGCTCGTCATCCTCCTCGCAGCCTCTCACATGATACATCTGGGCAGAGGCCTCTGATTCCTACTTGTTACCTTGCTTCCTGGATCCGCCTGGTCTACCTGAGGTTTCTGATGGTGCTTGTCTTGGCCCTTTTCCTCGAAAGGATTGGGCGAGTGAGGTGGTGTTTCCATGCACAACCACTGACTGAGAGGGATTCTGATGATAGTCCCTAATAAAATGTCCTTGTTCCCTACAAAAGAAACATGCTCCCGTCTGCTTACGACACTAGCCTGCAGGGTGCCGTTTCGGACAAAAATTACAAACTGGATGCTGAACACTCTGGTTCGAACCTCCAGTACTCTCAACTGAAGCCGCCTTAGACCAGGATTGGGTGATAGTTTGTGGTCTCTCAATGTTCCAGGTACAGGAAGGATGTGAATATGAAGCTTGCCTCGAGCCTTGATACTTGCCCTTCTTGTTCTATTTGGGAGGTCGAGAATCGCCTCATGCCCTTTTCTCATATTTACCAGACATATTTCCTCTCTAAGCTCTTTGTGCAGCCTTTGTTGCTTTAACTCGGTTCACCAAATCCTGGAAGTTGGTGATTCCAAGGGTTGTAAACATAGGTCGTAGTTCGTCGCTAAGGCTAGCTATGAACATTATACACTTATCTTCTTCCTTCTTTATAAACTCTGCTCCATGTCGGCAATATTTACAGAAATCATGAATATACTGCTCGATAGGTTGTCCTTCTTGCCTCAGGTGAAGGAAGGTATTCCGTCTCTCTGCGAGATAATACTCATTGATATATTTATTCCAAAATTCTCGGAGAAATAACTCCCAGGTGACCGATTCTTCGGAAGCTGTGAGAATAGTAGTTTCCCACCACATAAGAGCTTCGTCCATCAGCAATGCAACGACACATTCCAACTTATGCTCATCTGAACACTGCAGTTGTTTATTCAAGATACGAAGTGTGTTGTCCGGCCAATATTCAGCAATTTCAGGATTTTCATCATCCTTTCCGGTGAAAGAATAGGCTCGGAGCGAAGCCAGCTTGTCCACAAGGGCTCGGACATACTGGGCAACAGGAGGGGTAGGCTGAACTGGTTGTGTTGCTTGCATCGCAGTCATAAACTGCTTAAACATGTTAGCCATGTTCTGATAGCATTCAGCCTGAGCAGTAGGTGCTGCAGGCTCAGTACCCTAAACATGAGGGTCCTGTGGTTGCGGTGGATTCTGAGGATTTCCTCCTCTAATCTCCTCGCCATGTGTCGAGGAGCCGATAGCAAGCTCCTCAATGTGAGCTTCATTTGTCTCAGACATATCTATATGAAAGATCGGATTAGTCGACAAGTCACAATATACACAATATAAAACTCCTAGGTGGCAAAGTAACACAATAACAACGCAATAGACTTCGGTTTAGTCCTAGAATCGACTAAACTTTAGATCTAATACCACAAATGTAACACCCCTACTAGGCCTGGTAGAGAACCGGGTCGGAGCGTATTACCAGAGGACAATACGATGATCGGTGCTATAAAATTTCATCTTAACCACATTCTTAAACAATATTAGTCATACAGAATGTTACCAATATGTTTATTAGTCCAATTGAATCATAAGAAATCCACAAATAACCATTTAGGATCATTTTATAACTTTTATAGGTTTAGGGATTAATCTGTAAAAAGTGACAATAACAAGTCTTTTTAAAGCAATAGACAGTAAAACAGTGTAATTCAATGCATGGATAGCTAGCCTATAGACTTTCGTACTATTTGGAGCTCACTAACATAATCAATTTATCTTTAAGAAATTCAGTGGCTAAATTGTAACATTAGCAATCTGTCCAATTTACCTAACCCCGTATCGAAACACCCTAGGTTGTTTCAAAACAGGTGCACGAGAGTCAACTCTTGCTGACCTTTCCTTTTACACCATTTCGATACATGCTTGACCAGTATCGGAACGGATTGACCACCTTTGACATTGACTTTGACTCGTTTTGGTACGCTATGAACCCATACCGAAACATTGGTCTCCAGTGACAAAATGTTCCAAAACGGCACAATTTCGTTTCGGTAAACCCATACTCTTAGGTTCAATATTGTGCACCCGTACCGAAACGTCATCACCCGTTTCGATACGGCTTGGCCTGTAATGACAGATTTTTGCTAGTTTTTATTAGATTTACCCTGCCGAACGATGTCCAAATGCAACGAAACTTTACACGCAATATTGCAATGGTATAAACTACTAGCATGCCAAATTTCATGACCATATGAATATGTTTACCATGTTTTTACCTTTTTGAGCTATGTATGCGTTTTCCATCCATTTTCAACTTTACCAAAAGAGGCATTTTAAGATATATAACTTATGACAATCTTAGCAATGCACCAACACAACAAAATAGGCACCAATGACTAGTTCAACTACATTGCCATCTTCCTAGGAGTTTATAAGACAAAAACACATTACTTGGGGCTGGTAGTGACTTGTCTTGCTTGCCGATCCGATCTTCCGACACGCAAACCTTCTTAAGCTAAAAATACATGAGATGAGACACGCTAGGCATACTTTGCCTAGTTAGGTAGCCACAAACAATGTAAGTAACAATAATGCCATGATTATACTTAAACATAATCTTATGCCAACAATGTCGATGCTATGCAACAATACACAATGTATAAACATGTTTCATCTTCATTCTTAGTCCTTGGATTGAATCAAGATCGTGGATACGACAATTCCTACGCCTCCCCAAATCAATAAATGGTTTAGTCCCTCTGCCTCGCCAATATGACCAATAACAATACACATCCCTCCGTCTCGCCAAATCAATATAGGTCATAGCCTTAGGACCGTAGTCCACTCGTACATTGAGCTCATAAATTCTATGGCATGCCAATTGTATCCAAAGTCCATTCCAATCTAAGGTTACAATATTCATATTCAATTCAATAATCAATGATAAACCAATGTCCGGTGATTTCAATATTGTCGATGACCAATATACATATGACTCATCATCAATAACTCATAGTTTGGAATCAATATTAATGTCTGATGGTCTCATGCAATAATCCAATGACCATGCCTATATCAATGACAATACACAATGACAATATCAATGACAATAACCAATGTTCAATGGCAACTCACCGACACTTACCAAGGTGTTCGATTGACCATCCAATGCAATTTCTTCAATAACAATGTTAGCGATGAAATCTAAAATATCAAATAATGATCCAGAAAGGTCTTTCGCCTAAACCCGAGACTCTGACTACACTCACCTTAACAATCCAAAGCTTCAAGGCTCTCGGATAGTAATCCATTTGTTCCTAGCTTGTGATGGAGATGGTGAAACCTCTTTCTCCATTTCTTGAGCTAGTAAATTTAATAGAAAACTATTAAGATCGATATTTCGATATCAAAATCAATATAACAATATCAAAATCGATATCCGACTTCAATAGAGATGACAACGATGAGATATCCATGGATATTCAAAACCCTAGCTTAGATTACACTTAATATATCCATAGAATTCAATAACCGATTGAGGAATATAGCTTACCCGATCGATAGCAATGATTCATTATCGATAAAACGAAGAAATATCAAAGCTTGAAATTCCTTCAATGGAGGTGTGTGCTTAGTTGAAGAAGATGATGAAAGTGAGAGGTGCTAGCTTAAGGGTTTTCTCGGGTAAGCTATCCCTCTTGCTTTTGTTTCTATAATTTAACACCAAACTTTCTTTCAATTGAAAGAAAGTCATCAGATAACTCCACATAAATGGAGATTTTAATTAAAGAGGGCTAATCCCAAGGTTAGTCGCTCACTTTTCATTCAACTATTATTTTGCCCTCCCACTTACACTTTCTTCAATTTAGTCACAAAATAGGTTCACTAATATTCAATAGAGTCCGATGATGATATTTTAAGTTCAAATGAGGTTCAATATCAACAATTAACTAGTCGATACAATATCTAGGCTTCATCAATGTAGGGTTTTCGATCATCGGAACTTAATTCCGACTAGACCGAATTTCGGGGTGTTACAGCAAGATTGTCTCTTTGGAGCTCCAACAATAGAGGACACAATGAAGAAGAAGAAGAAGAAGAGTTGCCGCCTCTTCCTTTCTCTATTTTCTATCTCCTAAACGCATTTTTTTAGCTCCCTTTTTAATGTAGGTGTCTTTGTCCTTTATATAGTGGGGGCTCCTAGGGTTTGTGCCCTAAATTCCTTGTGTGCCTTAGGGAATATTCCCTTCACATGTATAATTTTTACAAGGTTATCACACACCCTAACTTAAGCTATTACTTATCCTCAAGCAATGAGTAGATATGAATAAAGAAAATGCTATTGCTTGTCACCAAATGCAATTATATGAGCTAAATACAGCTATATGCAATGAAATGGGCTTGAAACTAAACAATAACCTAATTAAAAAGGCACAAAATGTATACTTTTTTACAAAGTTATCACACACCCTAACTTAAACTATTGCTTGTTCTCAAGCAAATAGTAGATATGAATAAAGAAAATGCTATGGTAGAGTTCATATCAAGACATCGCTATGGCAAAATTTTAGCCCTCAGAAAATACGGGCTTCGACATGCTAGACAACATTATGATTTTAAGAACTTTTCCTTAAGACTAGATCATTTGCTTTGTGTGTGCGTAATTGCATCCAAACTATTCTTAACAAAGTTAGAAAATTTCTAGCTAAGTTCTTTATTATACCCTAGCATGCATTGGTTAATTTAAGCACTTTTTTACTCCCATAGTTCTAACTTTTTTTTTCTTTTTTTTGTACTGATACGAGGGGAGTCAATTCATCACAACTACCGTCCTCAACTCTAGATGAATATGAAGCAAACATTTCATCCCCGAGTTATTAAGTAGAGTAATCATGTGACTACTTTCATTCACTCATTTACTGTTGTTGCCATTTATTTAAACGCAGTATCCAGGCAAATAATGCAAAGAGGAGTGTCCCTCCACAGTTATGCCAAATCATTTATTCAAAATTCAACACATGAAATAAACAAAAAAAATGAGTTCAATAAAGCCTTTCATGCTTTTATTTATCATTCAAACTCATTAATATTATCCACACTAAAGCATGGAAGAGATCTTTACCAAAATTCTCTAATCCTTCTTAAGCATAAAGAGCATGCAAGCGTGTAATAGTCTAATCACAAAGCATCAAGCCCTAAAGTCAGTTCTACCCATCTCAACAGTCATGTACATTCAATTAATTGAAAGCCATAAAAATTAAATGTTCATCACCAGACATCCTCAATTTATCATAATACTATCTTTAAACTAAACAAAATGCCATAGCAAAAATTGTTCATAACTACAAATGCAAATGACTGTGAACACTACCTCCCCCAAACTTGAAGAGGGCATTGTCCTCAATGGATGAAAATTAACTAAAACTAAACTAAATGCAATGCAAGGTACCTTGACTAACCCTACTTTGATGGTGTCGGGGTTGTCTTGTGCGCCATATGTTTGACGCGCCTCTTCTTTAGTGCTGAGGTGTTATAACTTGTTGTAGAATTGTGGTAGGAGGGACATCATCATTCATCTCATCATTCGTACCAGCATCGAATGGTCTTTTTCCTTAGGAGGTTCTGCATTCATGAGGGTTTTACCCTTGCTCACATGTTTGAGGGTCTATTTTGCTAAAGAAAAAAAACTAACAATAAAGAAATAAAGCAAACAAACGAAACAAAAATTGTTATAGCAGAATTTAGAGAGAGTTGAAGGGATGGAAACTCTCAAACATCCTAAATTGATGTGGCGATTTTTTGTCATGTTCGATTGGAGCACCAATATAGACCAAAATGCCCCACACATATAACAGTTCCACCTTCAATATATTTTGCATGGGCATTTCGTGTATATGTTTTCTATCTCTTGGCATCTATCGCAAGATTTATAGAAATGTTAGGTATCCTTGAAGAGTGTAGGCCAATAGAACTCAAATTGTAGGACCTTTGCAGTAGTCTTCTCTCCTCCAAAGTGCTCTCCACATGAAGCTGAATGGCAGTGAAATAGGACATGTCAATCAATCTCTTCCTGTTCAGGCTGCAACTTAGAAGAAATAATTACGGGCAAAGTGTTTTCGGTTCCCAAGTAAGCATATTTTAATTTCCATGTCAATGGGTTCAATTCAAGAATGGGAGGTTGTTCAATAGATGGGTTTTCGAGTTTACCTTCCTTACCTGAGTAGTCCAATGGTTCGAATTATGTACCTAGTCAACTTGTTATCCAGTTTGCCACTTCTTGCTCGTCGTCGATTGGTTCTTCAAATTCTTCATGCTCCTCTAGTTCGACATTAAATTGCCGAGGCAACTCTCTTCCACGTCAAAAGTGAATTTAGTCGTGGCTTGGATGACTTGACATTCCTCTGGATCGTCGGCTTGTTTGAGGGTTTAGAACACATTTAGTTTGACTTGTTGATCATTTACCCTCATCGTGAGTTCTTCTCTTTCGACATCGATCAAGGTCCTTCTCGTTGCTAGGAATGGTCTCCCAAGGATAATGGGTACACTCTCATCTGTTTCACAATCCAAAACAATAATGTCAGCGGGAAAAATGAATTTATCAACTCTTACCAGTATATCCTTAATTTTTCCCTTTGGATGCACATAAGATCTGTTCGCAAGCTGTAGCATCACAGTTGTTGGTCTCGCCTTCCCGATTCCTAGCTTCTGGAAAACTGATTTGGGCATCAAGTTTATGCTTGCTCCAAGAATTCACAACGCCTTCTCGACATAGTGATTTTCGATTGCACATGGTATTTTAAAATTGCCAGGATCTTTTAGCTTAGGCAGCATTCGGTTATGCAACATGGCCATGCATCCTTCCGTCACATCAACCATTTTGAATTCTTCTAGCCTAGTCCTCTTATAAACTATGTCTTTAAGAAACTTGGCAAAATTAGACATTTGCTCAATTGCCTCAACCAATGGTAAGTTGATGTGAACTTGCTTTAAGATGTCGAGGAACTTCTTGAATTGGTACTCTTGCTTTTGTCGCTTCAACCTCTATGGGAATGGTGGTGGAAGTCGAATGTCCTCAATTCTTTCATTGGTTTAGAACTTGATGGATGGCATTGCCGAGGAATCAGATATTGCCGCGACATGAGCAATTGGTGTTGCCGAGGCATCTATACTTGTAGTTGTCGAGGCATCAGGACTTGCCTTGGCAATTTCTGGCTCACCAGTTTTTCCAGGGGTTTAGTTGCTGGACTCATCCTCTTGAATCCATGGTTGCTCCTTTGGTTGAGTGTTCTCCCTTAAATGAGTTTGAGCTTCCATAAATTGTTGGCCACTTCGAGTGGCGATTGCCTTGCAGTACTCATGGCCAATTCCCCTTGCGACCTCAGTATCGCTAGGTAAACATCCTTGTGGTCTTGTATTTAGATTTTGGGCGAACTATCCAAATTGAGTTTCCAGTGACTTCATGGTTGCCTCTTGATTCTGCAATCTCATCTCGGTCATGTTAATAAAAGCATCAGTTCTTTTTATAAAATTACTATTCTTAGCCATATAAGATTCAGTTTTTAACATGAAAGCATTAAGAGAGTTTTCTGAAGAACTAGATAGGGTTGATTGTTGCTGCGGCATTGGTTACTGCAGCATTGATTGCCGAGGCATGTTCTGTTGGAATCTCACTGTTGGAGCATTTTAATTGTTCTGGTTAAGAGAATTGTTGGGATTGCTCCATGAGAAATTTGGATGCTTCTTCTAGGCCGAATTGTTAGTGTTGGACATCACGTTGTTGTTTCGGTTGTAGTTTCCAACATAAAAACTAGACTCTGGCTTCTGTGGACACTCAGAAGAATCATGGTTACCATTACATAAATCACAAAAGGACCCTACTACCTTGACCTCTTGTGTGTTTCTTGGTCATTGCATGTTCTTAAACAAATTGGTTAAGGTAGCCAATTATGTAAGAATCGAAACTGATGACTCAAGCTCATTTATTGTGCCATGGCGTCTAACTCCTCCTTTTCTTGCTGTCAAGAACTGATAATCATTTTTAGCAAGCATGTTCAAAATCTCCATTGCTTCTTCTGGTGGCTAGTCTAGAAGTATGCCATTTGCCAAGGCATCCAGCATCATCATTGTCAGCGTGTTTACTGCATTGTAGAACATTGTCACTTGTGTCCATACATGGAATCTGTGTAGGGGACATATGTGTAACAGTTCTCTATACCGCTCCTAAGCTTCGTACATGGATTCATCATTTGCCTACCGAAAAGAAGTGATTTTGTTACATAACTTATCAGTCGTATTTGTATGATTAAATCGAGCAAGGAAGTCACGACATAAATCAGTCCAAGTTCCTATTGATTCGGATGGAATACTATTCAACCAAGTTTTCGCCCTATCCCTCAGTGAATAGGTGAATATTAGCCTCAAAATATCCTCATGGACTCCTTGTAGCTTGAATGAATTGCAGATCTTCAGGAAAGATTTGAGATGTTGTCTGGCATCTTCAGTTGCCGATCTGCCAAATTGACCAATTGTATTGATCATATTGAACATGATTGGCTTTAATTCGAAGTGGGCAGCTTCAATTTCAAGCGTGACAACTCCTGGGTTTAGTCCGTTGAGATCTTCCTCTAAATAATCTCGAACGGTTAGGTTTCGTGCGATGATTATTCCATCTCCTACTACGGCATTCTGATTGTTGTTGCCATTCACATTGTCGTTTCAGACAGCAGGTGGATCATCCATTGCTGCTCTCAGCCTTTGTCTAAGCCTCTGACAGGTATGTTCAATTTCTAGATCAATGGGGTATAATGGAGTTGTTCGATTTGCCCTGGTCATACACCAATGCAAAACCAAATCTTGTTAACCCTTAGGAAATTGAACAATAAAAAGTAAAAATAAAAGTACAAGAAAATAAAAACAAAGTCGCTATTGCCAATCCCCGGCAACGGCGCCAAAAACTTGTTGCGTGTAATAAGTGCTACGCATTTGTGCAAGTATACATGTCGCAAGTAATAAAGTAATATGAGTATCGAATATCGTCTCCACAAAGATTCGTTTGGGCCACTTTGCTTAAGTCATTGCACTGTAAAAAATAAAAACACAAGTAGGTGATTGTGGGAGTTCTAATTAACAACTAAACTAAGAGAAATAAAAGAAAAGAAAGATGTAATCAAGTAAGAGAGAATAAGTTGGGTTATCGTGAGTTGAGGAGTGATAGTCGAATGGATCGTCTAGGTAAATGAGTGCAGCGGCAACTCAATTGTCGTGACAATTGGGTTGCCAAGGCAATTGGAATAGCAGTTGTCGGGGCAACTAGTATAACGATGCTTGGGCAGTGATTGCCAGGGAAACAGCTTGGGCAATTAAGCGGCAACCTTCTAGGTTTGGCGAAGCGTTCTACAATGGTTCATCCTTATCCCTAAGTTGAAACTCTAGTTACTATGCAAGCCTTGATAATACCTCCCAGCGTGAATCAAAGGTGAACAACAACCAATCTTGAGCTCCTCTTAGCCGTTGAAATTCGTGACTTATTCCTAAGCCAAATTAGCCTTCATCGAATTGGACAAAAACCATGCTCATTCGTTTCTTGAATCTAACTCTCCCGATATTAGATAAATATATGAAATTGCGAGATCCTCTCTCAATTCACTCGCAAGTAAAGTTAAAAAAACAAGAATGAGCAAACCTGGAATAAAAAGTGCAAAATCAACTTACCTAAACAAAATCCAACCATTTCTCACAACCACAAAACACAATAACCCTAGCCAACTAGATTTAGTTCATGGCTAGGTTCCAAAGAAACATAAAATAAAGTTCTCCTAACATAAACCTAATCGAACAAGAAGGAAAAGGTTGAAAAAGATGTCGACAACCCCTCTTGGTCTCTCTCTCTCTCTATCGAACATGTTGGAGGCTTGCGGGTAGGGGTTCTTTATATAAGAGATGGCTAGGTCAAAGTCTTTCTTGAAGAGGAAGTTAAGTTGGATTTAAATTTAATAAAAGAAATATTAAATCTTTTTTAATTTTAATACAACAAAAACCCCTCCTATTTTCTTGGAATTTATCTTTTTTGACCTCTTCATGGACTTCCAACTCTTTTTCTCCACGCCACCTATCCCAATTAAGTCAAATTTTTCTGCTCTTCAATTCGGCTACCACCTCACCTCATTCTTTCTTGTCGACGGTTGCCGCGGCAACTGGTTCGGCATGTACTTCCTGGGTTGCCACAGCAACTTGTTCGACAGGTCCTTTTAGGTTTCCACAGCAACTTCTAGTTTTTCCCAGGCATTAATCCCGCACACACAAAATAGCCTCCAACGGTTTCCACAAAAACTAAGCAAAACATAAATTCAAACACGACCAACAAGGAAACAATGCAAACATGTATGAATGACTAATTATGCAAGTAATATGAGCCTAAGTCTAGCAATTTTATGAATAAAAAGGGTCATAAAAATAGAACTTTTGAACACTTAACACATGTAATGCTTGAGCAATTTGACCCACTTGAGTTTCCAAAGCTCTCAAAGACGAACTATGACTTTTTAGCAGTGCTCCTTGACTCATGATAGACGTAGAGTGGTCTTGAAGTAGAGCCTTTGTAGTTGACATGAAGTCATTTGTAGTTGTCATAAAGTCTTTGAGAGTAGCTTCCAAAGAGTTGTTGTTCGATGAAGAGGTTGAACCCTTGTTTTCATTTTGCTATGGCATATTTTGCTGGAAACCTTGGAGTTCAGTCTAATTTTGTCGTTGATTCGAGCTGTCAGTATTGTGGTTTCCTTGATTCCCCCAAGAAAGATTAGGATGCTAACACCATCCTGGGTTATAGGTGTTTGAGTAGGGGTTGTTGTTTCTATTGTAGTTCCCCACGTAGTTGGTAGACTCGTGGTTTTCTGGGTACTCACTCACATGATGACATCCTTCACAATGATCACAATTAATTGCTACCTTGACTTCATTCACTTTACTAGGACGTTGGAGATTCTTCAATATAGTAGTAATAACTGACAATTGAGTTGAAACAGGCTCATTGTTGTCAGGTTCACGTGTTCCATGAGTTCTCCTTCTCGTACTAAGTCTTGAAGTAGGAAATTGGTAGTCATTATTTGTTATCCTATCAAGGATGTCAAATACTTCTTCGGGCGACTTGTCCAACAAAGTTCCATTTGCTGAAGCATCTAGCATCACCCTTGTGGGAGCATTGACACCATTGTAGAACATCACAACTTGCGTCTAATCGTGAAAACCATGATTTGTACATTTGCGAAGCTGTCCCTTGTATCTATCCCAATACTCGAACATCAACTCGCCATCAGCTTTACAAAATGAAGCAATATCATTCCTTAGTTGGGCGTTCATGTTGGGTGGATTATACCGCAGCAAAAAGCTCTTGCATAAATCTGTCCATGACTTCATCGAGCCGGAAGGTACTCCACTAAGCCATGCCCTTGCTCAATCTCTCAGTGAGTATGGAAATAACTTTAATTTCAGCACATTTTAATGCACACCTTGTTGTCGAAATGAGTCACACACCACTAGAAAAGTACGTATATGCTGCCTTGCGTCCTCATGAGGCGCACCACCAAGCTGTCCAATAGAGTTCAACACGTTGAACATCACCGATTTGAGCTCGAAGTGGGCTGCTTGAAACTCGGGAGCTACAATTGTTAAGTGTGAAAAAGTACTATATTTTAGCCCTAGGATAGCTCAATTATTGTTAGACTTAAGCCCATTTTAGTTACATAATTATGTAAACATACTCACAAACTGCATAGATTAGATATTCTGCCCTACTTGATGAATTTCACTGTTTTTATCTATAAAAGATATTGCTGAGGTATATGTTTCACTATGCGCAGATACCCGCCTAGACAGACGGTGCCACGACAGCAAGGGGAAGAAGGAAGGAGATAAACATTTGATGAACAATGTTGGTGTACCTGCTGGAGATGCTAATCAGACAAAGCTACAAAAGAGAAACCCAGACTACAAAGTCCTGCTGAGCCAGACCTCTGCCGAGGAAGCAGATGGTGTGCCACCAAGGCAGCAACCCGAGGCAGCTGAAAACATACAAAGTGGTATGCGACAAGAAGAACACATCCAGTCTGGTTTTTAGAGACCACTTGCATGCAGATCGGAGTCCAAAAGCCCAAGAAAAGCCACGATCAAAGCTCAAGGAGTTTAAAGTCAACCGATAGTCAAGCTTGGATTAAAAGAGGATTTAATTAGAGTTAAATCTTTTAGTCGACTAGAAGACACATCGAGAGTTCCTAGACCAAAACCCTAGTCTTCCATTCATCCATCATGTTCTAAATGTTTCCTAGGGCTAAGAGTTGGATTTGTTGAGTAGTTATGAGAGATTGTTTGTATTTGTTTAGGTTTTTAAGTGTTGCAATAAAAATTCAAAGTTTGTTTACTCTTGGCATTGTTCTTGTTTGCAATCAAATCGGGAGAGGAGAGAGCAATTATCAATTTGTCTAACATCGAGAGAGTTAGACTCACGAAACGAGTAAACACGATTTTATCCAACTTGTGGTGAAGTTACTTCGGTTTAGGGATAAGTTAGAAGTTCAGTGGCTAAAGGAGGCTTAAGAACTGGTTGGTGTTCATCCTTAGATTCACACCGGGAGGTATTATCAAGACGTGTTCGCCAATATTACTTCGACTTAGGGATAAGAAGGAGTCATTGAAGGAAGCCTTGTCGAACTTTGAAGCATCACTCAGCCACCCGGGCAGCACATCAGTCTTTGCCGCAGCGGGTCGTCTGCCAAGGCATCACCTTAGCAGTGGAGTCAATTTTTGCAGCACTTGAACCAAGACAAAACATTCAAAATCCACACTACAAAGCATTCCAATACCGGCCCATTCTCTAAATATGAATTCTCAATCCTTTAAATTACTTGTTTTTAATTTTAATCAAGTCAATTCAAATCCCAACTCAAATTGTGTTTTCACTTTTCATCGTGCTGGAATTTAATCATTGAAGCAACTTCCAATCCCTGTGGAGACGATATCTTAGTTACTACAACTTGGCAGCAGTGTACACTTGCACTCAATTTAGAGGACACCTTTACGCTCTACAACAATCTCAGGGTTGAGATCATCCAAGATGGGTGTTAAATAATCTCTAATAGTTCTTGGTCGAGCTACAACTCCATCACTGCAAATTGCTTCAACATTTCGATCTGGAGGGTCTTCAACTAGATTTTGAACTCCGTACATGGTTCTTGGAACACGTCTTCTTTGATGAAATAATCTTTCAATCTCAAGTTCAAAAGGGAATAATGGTTCCTCAAGTCTTCCTTAGGTCATGCAACAACACAACACCTAAAAAAGATAAACAAAAACAATAAGTTAGTCTATACAAAAAGAAGAGATAAAATGGTGCAAAAACTAAACTTAAAATAACTAATTGCCAATCCCCGGCAATGGCACCAAAAACTTGTTGCGTTGTGTGGTGTACTAATAAATGATACGCAAATAGTGCAAGTATACACATCGAACAAGTAATACAATGATGAGTGAGTATCATCTCCACAAGGATTGGAGGTATTTCAAGTCAAGTTCAAGCACACAAAACAAAAACTAAATATAAATGCAATAGCAAGGAGGAACATGTGAAGAAATGTCGTAGCAACAACTATAATAAAAACTGGAGCAGAATGATAAGACTTCAAACGTCCTCACATGTGTGGAAACTCTCAAATGGGATGACAGGCTTGGTTTATCAAGGATTCTTATGTCTAGTTCTCATGAATGTCTAACACTTTCCAGCTTACACTATGCTCGACAGAGTTTACTAAGGTGCTCCTAAACTATCTCTAGCAAGGAACCTGACAGCCAGAATGCTACGAAAATACCTCTCAGTGTGAACCCTATCAAGCTACTTATCGATGAAGTTCAACTTCTTTTAGTCGTTAAAACTCTATCCTTATCTCTAAGGTGAGTTAGGGTTTTGCCTCTCAGCACCAAACTCCATTTTCCACGTAGATCTAATCTTAACTCTCTCGAATATTAAGCTATCAAACACCTAAGTAAAGGCTAACTCTCGAAAGCTCTTACAAACTTAAGGTAATAAAATAGTGAACAAAGCATATAAGGAATTGGAAAATGCTAAAACATCCTTTAAAACTAAAACATAGTCATCCATAACAAACCCAAGTCGCTTGAAGTTAGTTCATGACTGAGCAAATAACATACAAAATCATTCTTTTAAAACAACTCATTCCAAAAAAATATGTAAAAGTAAAGAGTAACTAAGACTAAAGAAAACTCCCAAGCCGTCGTGGACTGCCATGAACCACCCTAAGCTTGATGCTTCTCTCAAAGGCCAGCAAGATCGTCCCTTTGGAGCTCCAGCAATGGAGGACGCATTGAAGAAGAAGAAGAAGAAGAAGAAGAAGAGTGGTTGCCTCTTCCTTTCTCTCTTTCTTATCTTCTAAACACCTTTTTTAGCTCCCTTTTTAATGTGGGTGTCTTGTCCTTTATATAGTGGTGGCTCTTAGGGTTTTGTGCCCTATGAATATTCCCTTCACATGTATATCACAGCTGGCTGGTGGAATCACGTGTGGGGTTGCAAAATATCTTCATCTTTTGTCTCCTTATGCGCTCATAAATGCCGTCCAAAATGTAGTAGCATTTTTCCTTTGCCTTGTAATACTTCATAACTATCCTACATATCACCACACCAAAACAAACCTTCCTCACAGCACCGATTTCACAATTAAATAAAAACAACCAATCAAACACTACCAAATGCAATAATATGAGCTGAATACAACTATATGCAATGAAATGGACTTGAAACTAAACAATAACCTAAGTAAAAATGCATGAAATGTATACTTCTACAAGGTTATCAACTATACTTTCAATTGTGACAATTTGACCACTTAACTATTTAAGTGGTATACTAGTATCAATCAAGCCATCGACCATTAAAACCTAATGAAGGGGGGTGACGTGATAATTAATAAAAAAATGTAAAATTACAAATTTGGTCCTTATTAATTGCTCATCATATCAATTTGTTCCTAATTTTAATTTAGTTCAATAAATATAATCCAACCAACTCGATCCCGACATGTGTCATATTAGTCCTAAGGTTATTTATTATTTTTATTTTCTTCCAACCAACCAGATCATAACACGTGTCACATTTTGGTTGAAGAAAAATAAAACTCTCAACAACATGGTGTTGCAAGGATTCAAACCTGGTTGAGATATGAGTTTAACACGCACATCACCATTGAACCAAGGTCATTTTGTGAAACCGATAAATTGATTTTGATATAACTAAAGAATTTAAGAACTAAATTGAAAATGAGAAAACGAATTTTTAAGTCCTCAAACCTCTCTATATGTTTAAAGGGAAATGCCTAAGTTAAAAACTTATATTGTCAAAATTTTCTAAGTGTTCTTGAAGCCAAAACAGTGTTTTTCGAGTCACCGTTTCGGAACAACCTAAGGTGTTTCGAAACACTTTTGAAACTGTGAACTCATGTTTCGGAACGGGTATCGAAACGGTTTTGATACTGTGAACCCTTGTTTCGAAACGAGTTTCAAAACGGCTTAACAACATCGAGACATCATATCGAAATGACATCCAATGTTTCGAAACGGTATTCAAATCAGATTTAAAAAATATGACCGTTGAAAGTTTTTAACTGATTTTACACAAGTTGTTAAGGCGTATCGAAATGATTTCAAGCCGTTTCGGTACAAGCCTTGACATTAGCTAAAATGTTTCGAAACGAGTTTCGAAACGGCTCTTAGCGTATCGAAACAAGCTTAACCATTTCGATACGGGCTTTTTAATGCACCCCAACGGCTCTTTCTATTTTGATCTGTTTCGAAACAGGGTCAGGTGTTTTGAAACGGTCGGTTGCAGACTGCATTTATGGAGGGAAGAAAACATCCCCAACGACTCTATTGATGAATGCAACAACCACAACGGCTAGAATTCAATGAGAATGTATAAAAAGGACATCTAAAAGCTTTAGCAACAACTGTTGATCCAAAAGCAAACATCCAAACATCAAATCCAAGCATTTGTGCCTAAATCCCATTATTGTCTTGTAACCCCAATTGTATTTTTCATTCTTATCATTTCAATTGGGTTGAGTGCTTGTAATTGGGCTACATTGTGTATTGAGAGATACTTGTTTTAGCTAACAACTTCTTTGTTTCTATTGTGTGAGGATTGGGTCAAATTTTGGGTAGAAAATTTGACCGAAATTGTAACGGTTACCTCCTTAGCCTAAAAAAAGGGAAGAGCAATTAGTGGAATTATTGAAAATCCTTAGTGAAGCTAAGGTAGTGGATGTAGAGTTCGATTGGAACTTGAACCACTCTAAAATTCCTTGTCTAACAATTTTTATTTGTCAATTCCACTCCAAAAAGTTTAAAAACCCAATTCACCCCCTCTTAATTTATATCGATCATTCGATCCACTCAACAATTGGTATCAAAGCCTACCTCTTTGAAGAATTAACAACCACAAGAGGAGTTCCTAGGAAGAGTGTGATCATCCGAAAATCAAGATATGGCATCTACCTCCGGATCTAGCATGTACGAGTCTCAATCCACTACAAAATCGCCTTTCTTCAATGGTGACAACTATCCGTTTTGGAAGAATCGGATGCGCCTCTTCATCAAGTCCAACGATTACTTGGTTTGTGATGTCATTGAAGATGGTCCCTACATTCCATTGAAGCAAGATAATGAAGGAAGGATGGTTCTTAAGAAAAATATGGAAATGAGTGAAGAAGAGAGGAAGAAGATCCAAATAAATGACAAAGCTCTTCACATGCTCTTTTGTTCTTTCGGTCCCGACATCTACTCCAAAGTCTCCTCCATTGAGAGTGCCAAGGAAGTGTGGGATACTCTAGAGACCACCTATGAAGGAACCAATGATGTGAAGGAGACCAAGATTGGAATTCTCAATCTTAGTTATGAGAATTTCAAAATGGAGCTCGAAGAAACAGTGTCAAAGATGTTCGATCGCTTCTCAACCATCGTCAACGGGCTTAAAGGCTTTGGAGAGACTATTCCGGAAGACAAGCTTGTCCGGAAGCTACTCTACTCACTTCCCGAATCTTGGGATGGGAAGAGAACCGCCATCATCGAGGCCAAAAACTTGAAGACCTTAAAACTTGATGAGCTAGTGGGTTCTCTCCTTACTCATGAGATTATGAAGCAAGGAAGGGGAGAAGAAAAGAAGAAGGAAGAGAAAAGAGTGGAGAAGCTAAAGGTGGAAAAGAAGAAGAAGATGGGAGTGGCTCTCAAAGCTTCATTACTTGAGGAGAGCACCTCTAGTGAGGAGGATGAGTTAGAAGAATTAGCTATGATAGCCAAAAGATTCTTACGCTTCATGAGGTCCAACCGAGGAAGAAAAATTCAAAGAAAGATGGACTTCAAAGGTAAAAACAAAGAAGAAGTGAGGGATTAAATCATTTGCTTCGAGTGCAATAAGCCCGGTCACATTCGTTCGTAGTGCCCTCAACTCAAGAAGAAGGGCTTTGAGAAGAAGAAGAAGCTCAAAGCCAAGCTTGCTACTTGGAGTGATGAGGAGTCATTCGAGGATGACGAACAAGAAGTGGCCAACCTTTGCCTCATGGCACTTGAGGAGGATTCCGCCATGGTAACCTCTAACTCATCATCTTTTGATTTTACATTTGATGAATTAAATGATGTATATGATGAGTTGCAAGAGGTTTATGATGAGTTAGTTGATAAATATAAGGAGTCGGTCATTAGAAATAAGAAAATTATTTCAGAATTAAATGATAAGAATGACTCACTCTCTCAAGCTAACTTAAAATTTGAGAAAAAGATTTTAGGTTTGAAAGATGAACTTAAATTCTTCCAAGATGAAAATGTTGACCTAAATAATCTTCTTTCTCAATGCAATAGTGAACACCAAAAGGTGTTAGATGAGCTTAACAAGCTTAAAGAGTCTTTTAAATATGTTGGTAGTGTGAAGCATGAAAAAGTGAATCATCTAAAACAAACCAACCTAGGAGAAAGACTAATAACTACAAACAAAGTAGCTCTCCTAGACATAGTAGAACTAAAAAGATTAGAAGTGTATGGGTTCCTAAGGAACTTGTAAAATCTAATAATATTGTTGCTATGTCACATTGGATTCTTAAGGGAACCAAGCTATTGGGAGCTAACACTCGTGGACCCAAAATGATTTGGGTACCAAAAACAAAAGTTTAATATCTTTGTTTGTAGGGGGCATTGCTACAAGGCCAAAGCACAAAGTCAAAATTCTTGGTACCTTGATAGTGGATGCTTGAGGCATATGACCGGAGACAAGAGTAGATTCATGGATTTAAAGCCAAAAAGTGGAGGAGTGGTGACATTTGGTGACAACTCCAAAGGCCACATTAAAGGTATTGGCTCCATAGGTAATCACTCAACCATTCTTATTGAAAATTTCTTGTATGTCGATGGTCTTAAACATAATTTGTTGAGCATAAGCCAATTATGTGATAAAGGATTTAATGTATTATTTGACAAAATGGGTGCAAAATTGTTGACATTAAATCTAATAATATTATGCTCATAGGTCATCGCATAGGTAACATTTACATGGTGCATTTAGATGACATACATACATCCCATGCATGTTTAGTAGCTCAAAATGAAAATGATGCATGGCTATAGCATGGAAACTAGGACATGCTAGCATTAGTGTTTTAGAAAAATTAGTTTCCCTTGATCTAGTTAGAGGTTTACCCAAGATTAAGTTCTCAAAAGATAAAATTTGTGATGCATGCTCTAAGGGTAAACAACATAAGTCATCCTTTAAATCCATTAATGATGTTTCTACAAGTAGGTGTTTACAACTTATCCATATGGATTTATTTGGACCTATTAGGACTATGAGCTTGGGTGGTAAATCTTATGCATTTGTTCTTGTAGATGATTTTTCTAGATTTACTTGGGTTCTATTTTTAAGTACTAAAGATGAGGCTTTAGAAAAATTCATCACATTTTCAAAATTAACCCAAAATGATCTTGAACTTAGAATTTCTCATATTAGAAGTGATCATGGAACCGAATTTCAAAATCTAGGATTTGAAGAATTTTTAAATGAAAATGGTATTAGCCACAATTTTTCGGCTCCTCGAACTCCTCAACAAAAAGGGGTAGTTGAGAGGAAAAATAGAACTTTACAAGAAATGGCTAGAACCATGATTTATGAAAACAATTTACCTAAATATTTTTTGGTGGAAGCCACAAACACCGCTTGCTACATTGTAAATCGAGTAATGATTAGGCCAATTTTAAAGAAAACACCATATGAGATTTTAAAATCTAAAAAGCCTAACATTAGCTATTTTCATCCATTTGGCTGCAAGTGTTTTGTTTTAAATAATGGAAAAAGACAACTTAGGTAAATTTGATGCAAAAAGTGATGGAGCTATTTTCATAGGATATTCTTTAACCTCTAAAGCATATAGTGTATTTAACAAGAGAACTTTAGTAGTAGAATAATCTACACATTTTGTATTCGATGATAACTTTCTTCCAAGGAAGGATTCTTATGATGATGATGATGTAGGAATCATTAATGCCTTTGATGGAGGGCAAACTTCAAAGGAGGATGAGATTCCAACAAAAGAAAAGGATACACAAGATCCACCTCTTGAAGCCTTGAAGGACTTGGCTCTTGAGGAAAAGGAAGTGAGCTACCCAAGGGAGTTCAACTATGTCAAAGATGGTGAAATCTTGGGTGATCCATCCAAGGGGGTAATCACTAGATCTTCTCTTAAACTTATGAACCGTGTTGCATTTATCTCATGCATAGAGCCTAATAATATAAAAGAAGCATTGAAAGATAATTTTTGGATTATGGCTATGCAAGAAGAGTTAAATCAATTTGAGAGAAGTAATGTTTGGACATTAGTTGATAGGCCTAGTAATCAATCTACTATAGGAACTAAATGGGTCTTATAGTAGCACAAGGTTACACTCAAGAAGAGGGAATTGATTTTGATGAAACCTATGCTCCCGTAGCTAGAATGGAAGCCATTAGGATGTTGCTTGTATATGCATGTTATCATGATTTCAAGCTTTTTCAAATGGATGTTAAAAGCGCATTTTTAAATGGTTTTATAAATGAGGAAGTGTATGTGGAACAACCACTGGGTTTTGAAGACTCAAAATTTCCAAATCATTTTTCAAACTTACTAAAGCTCTTTATGGTTTAAAACAAGCTCCTAGAACTTGGTATGAAAGACTTTCAAACTTTTTAATTGAAAAAAGGTTTTGAAAAAGGTAAGGTGGACACTACACTTTTCATAAAAAGGTATAAAAATGACATCTTAGTAGTACAAATTTATGTTGGTGATATTATTTTTGGTTCTACTAATGAATGTCATTGCAAAGAGTTTGTTAAGCTAATGCAAGGTGAATTCGAGATGAGCATGATGGGGGAGCTCTCATTCTTTTTGAGACTCCAAATCAAGCAAAGGAAGGATGGCACCTTCATCAATCAAGCAAAGTACATCAAGGATATGCTCAAGAAGTTTGGCTTGGAGAATGCAAAGCCTCAAGCCACACCTATGAGCTTATCTACAAAGCTTGACAAGGATGAAGGAGGTAAGTGTGTTGACTCTAAGCTTTACCGTTCTATGATTGGATCATTACTTTACCTTACCACAAGTAGACCGGATATCTTGTTTAGTGTTTGCTTGTGTGCTAGGTTTCAAGCTAGTCCTAGAGAGTCTCACCTTATAGCCGTTAAGAGAATCTTTAGGTACCTTAGAGATACCCCTTGTCTAGGTCTTTGGTACCCTAGAGACTCAACCTTCAACCTTCATGCTTATTCGGATGCGGATTATGAGGGGTGTAAAATCGATAGGAAGAGTACTTTGGGAACTTCTCAATTCCTAGGTAGTATGCTCATATCTTGGTTCTCTAAGAAACAAAATAGTGTAGCCTTATCTACCACCGAAGCCGAGTACATATCCTTAGTGAGTTGTTGTACTCAAATCCTTTGGATGAAGCAACAACTCTTAGATTATGGTATTAAAGTTGAAACCATACCCCTTAAGTGTGATAACACTAGTGCCATATGTTTAACAAAAAATCCCATCCAACACTCTAGAACCAAACATATAGAAATAAGGCATCATTTCATTAGAGATCATGTCCTTAAAGAAGATGTTGTTATAGAGTATGTTGACACCTTAAATCAATTAGCGGACATCTTTACAAAACCTATAGATAAAGAGCGTTTTTGGTCCCTTAGGAGAGAGTTAGGTCTAACTAGCCTATCTTGACCTTTTAGGACCTCTTTTGTGCTTAAAATTGCTTGATCTTGTGAAATTGCATGTTTGTGTGTTGTAGCTCTTGAAAATATCCATGCTTATAGTTAGGGGGAGTATGTTTATGTTTGCACATGTTATTCCTGCTCATTCATGTCATTCATGCAAGTTAGGCCTTCAAAATTTTCATTTTTCTGTACTTTTAGAGTCTTATCTGCACTTCCAGGCCCAGGTGTATCGAAACGGGTCCAACTGTTTCGATACGGGTGCCTTAAAATTCTATCTGAGAGAAGGGTGTTCCGAAACGCCTTCAAAGGGTTTCGAAACGTTTTAGCTACTGCCAAGGGGTGTATCGAAACGTGTTTCGATACGAGTCAACGTGGGATTCGATATGGTCAAAGCCGTATCGAAACGGTCAGCTGGACTTGAAAAGTCAGTCAACTCTCGGTGCCCGCATTTCAGAATGGTCGAACCCTGTTCCGAAACGGGTTAGCGGACAGCTTTAAAGAGGGTCTTTAATGATAAAGTTTCACTTTAATTAAAATTCCCTCAAACCCTAAAAACCTTAAATCGATTTCCCCTATAAAAACCCTCTAAACCTCATTGTTTTCACCAAATCTTGAGGGCTTTTACTCTTAAACACAAGTCTAAGCAAGCATCAACAATTTTGTGCAAGGATTTCCATCAATTCAACCAAAATTCCAATTTAAGGTATATTTTCATCTTTTTCCTTTTCCTTAAATTTGTATTCGAATCCTAGGTTAGAAAATTTAAATTTTGTATAGTTTATGTGTTTTGATACTTGGGTTTTTCAAATCTTGTGAAAATTTTTCAAAATCTTAAAATTTTTTATTTGAATATATGATTTTTCATTCGTATTTTTTTACTATTTATTTTAATTGTTTTCTCTTAAAAAAAAATTTTGTTGTTTGTTCGTTCTTAAAATTTGTTTTAAACCTAAGTGGGATTTACCATTGGATTGAATTAAGGACTTTCATGCATACACTTCAATTTTAGTTACAGATTGCTTGCTTTATGTTTTTAGGATTTTTTCAATGGATCCCGCTAACAAGAAACGTAAGGCACCTCAATCGGGTGAAGGTTCAAACCAAGCTGCGATTCGTCCCAACCTTACTCAACTTTTTCTTAAGAGTCTCAAAACTACCGCGATGAGGAAGCGTTTCACATATGTCAAGGAGATTGTCATTCGTCGTGAGCGCGTTGTTGACATGTCGTTTCTTGACTCTGAGCGCTTTCTCTTCTGTTATCTCCACCGTTTACAAGAATGGAGCTTCTTCAGTTTCTTGAGTATCCCGGATATTTGCTACAAGCACATGGTTCTTATCTTCTACTCGAACGCCCAACTCTTCAACAATGAAGACAACTCCAAATTTGTTCGCATTGAGTCTCTTATCTTGGGAAAGAAGATTGTCATTGACATACCTTTCTTAGAGACTACCTTTGGTCTTAAGAACGAAGGAATCGAGAATGAGACTCATTTTGGTCCTCACATCGGTTTAGTGCTTGCCTTGGATGCTCACGATAGGTTCCTCCACTTGATGGTCTCGTGGTTTATTCGCCCCTCCGGAGGTAAATTCTCTCACGTTCGTCAAGTAGGTTATTTTTGGCTTGAATGTTTTCGTCGTGGAGAGTGCCCTAATCTTGTCAAGATCATGTTTGCCGAGATGGTGAATAATGTCAAGCTCCATGAAACTGATGCGCTTAAGTCTTTCACTTATGGGATTGTTTTAAGTTATATCTTTGGAGAGCTTAATCTTGATTGCACCTATGACTCACCGGAACCCCGCAAGCAAAAGCTTGGTGAATCTTCTCTCCACAAGTCCGGATTTCGTTACATTAACAATGGCCAATGGGAACGTGTTGATAGGGAAGCACCTCCACCTCAAGTTGAACCTCAACCACAAGCTCTGGTTGCCAACAATGAAGCTCTCACGGTTTTTCTTACTGAGCGGTTCAACACTATGGAGGCGAGTCTTGGTACCATAAATACTCGATTGCAATCCATGGAGAATCGACTCACATCCCTTGAAAACCAACACCAATCTATGGACATGTCCTTCTCCACCTTTTATGGCCAATAGATGGATTTTCGTCGCTCTCGAGCTAAGGACGATGATGATTCCATGGATGATGATGGTGACGATGACGAGGCTTAGGATTCTCATGTCATCTCATATTAGCTATTCATATTAGGACTAAGATTGCATCTTTATTTCCTTTATATTTATGAACCTATGCTTTGAGTACTTTGTTTGGGATTAAGCTTTGAACTTATTGTTTAAGATTTATGTTTTGGATATTTGAATTCTATGAATTTATATTATGTTGCTTATTGCTTATTGATTATTGCTTTTAACCTAATCTCTTCTCTTTGAGCCTTGTTTATTATTTTTGATCTAACAAAAATGGGGAGAAGTAATCTACGAGCCAAAATTCGTTTTTAAGTGTTTTTAAGTTTTAAAACTTGAATTTAAATCCTTTTAAAACTTTAAAACCCATCTTAAATTGAGGGGGAGTTAAAATGTATTCAAAATTTTCAAAATTCTTAAAATTCTAACTTTGGTTTTGTTATATCAAAAAGGGGGAGATTGTGAAACCGATAAATTGATTTTGATATAACTAAAGAATTTAAGGACTAAATTGAAAATGAGAAAATGAATTTTTAAGTCCTCAAATATCTCTATATGTTTAAAGGAAAATGCCTAAGTTAAAAACTTATATTGTCAAAAATTTTCTAAGTGTTCTTGAAGCCAAAACAGTGTTTTTCGAGTCACCATTTCGGAACGGCCTAAGGCGTTTCGAAATACTTTTGAAACTGTGAACTCATGTTTTGGAACGGGTATCGAAATGGTTTTGATACTGTGAACCCTTGTTTCGAAACGAGATTCGAAACGGCTTAAGAACATCGAGACACCGTATCGAAACGACATCCAACGTTTTGAAACGGTATTCAAATCAGATTTAAAAAATATGACCGTTGAAAGTTTTTAACTGATTTTACACAAGTCGTTAAGGCGTATCGAAACGATTTCAAGCCGTTTCGGTACAAGCCTTGACAGTAGCTAAAATGTTTCGAAACGAGTTTCGAAACGGCTCTTAGCATGTCGAAACAAGCTTAATCGTTTCGATACGGGCTCTTTAATGCACCCCAACGGCTCTTTCTATTTTGGTCTGTTTCGAAACAGTGTCGGGCGTTTCGAAACGGTCGGTTGCAGACTATATTTATGGAGGGAAGATAACATCCCCAGCAGCTCTATTGATGAATGCAATAACCACAACGGCTAGAATTCAATGAGAAGGTATAAAAGGGACCTCTGAAAGCTTCAGCAACAACTATTGATCCAAAAGCAAACATCCAAACATCAAATCCAAGCATTTGTGCCTAAATTCTATTATTGTCTTGTAACCCCAATTGTATTTTTCATTCTTATCATTTCAATTGGGTTGAGTGCTTGTAATTGGGCTACATTGTGTATTGAGAGATACTTGTTTTAGCCAACAACTTCTTTGTTTCTATTGTGTGAGGATTGGGTCAAATTTTTGGTAGAAAATTTGACCGAAATTGTAATAGTTACCTTCTTAGCCTAGAAAAGGGGAAGAGCAATTAGTGGAATTGTTGAAAATCCTTAGTGAAGCTAAGGTAGTGGATGTAGAGTTCGATTGGAACTTGAACCACTCTAAAATTCCTTGTCTACCAATTTTTATTTGTCAATTCCACTCCAAAAAGTTTAAAAACCCAATTCACCCCCTCTTGGTTTATATCGATCATTCGATCCACTCAACACATTTCTTGGTATAATATGGACAACATTTTAATATACACAAACGACTCTTCTATCATCTTCTTCCTTCGTACCACATTTGTGCTCTCAGACCCACACACCCTTGTTTCAATTTTAGACCCCATTTCTAGCATTGACACACATGGACAAACTATGAAGGTTTGGAATTGTTGTGGTTGGAATTGCATGTTTGCAAATAGAGTAAATATAAATAGGGTAATCTTCACCCGTGGTCCCTTTTGTTTAGGGTGTGTTCTATTTCGGTCACCAAAATTTAAAAAAGAGTATTCTGGTCACTTATGTTTCCAAATGTTTCTATTTTGGTCACTCGGCCGTTAGTCTCCGTTACTTAAAAAAGTTTCTAATTTAACCCCCAAACTTTCAAAATTTTATTTTTCACCATCTTTCTCAAAAATTATAAAAATAAAACCACAAAAAATTAAACCAATGACTATAAGCCTATAACCCTAGCCTACAACACATTCCCCCAATATTAAAACTCCTAATATTTCCCCTCATTTTGTACTTATTAATAATCATTGCAGACAATAAAAGTATCAGATTAAACAAACTACGATTAACAACAAATTTGATTTGACTCGACCTCAAAAATTATAAAGAAACGCCAAAGTGCATTTCAAGGTGTTCAAAGAACTCTAAGCAGTAGCAGCTCAAGCCCCACTCCCTCTGAACCAACTACTGTTGTCGGTAGTATCACCACTGCACCGGCCCCATCTATGGGGCTTGTTGTGGATTCATCATTGCCAACAACCTTTATTCAACTAAGATTATCGAATGGTACATGCATGGTCTCACGTTTCAATTACCATCATACAATCAGAAACGTCCATGGATTCATCGATGCATCAAAGCCAGGTGGAGCAAGAAACTACCAATTGCAGACAATGGGTTTCCCCTAAACAACTGATTGATTTGGACCAAATCGTAGAGCATGTGACGTTTCTAGTTCAGTTGTTATCCAAAAATACTAGTCAAGGTTTTATTCTATTTTTTTTTTCATTTTACTCCAATGACTCGTTAACTCCATGAGATATTATGCACATTAAATATTTATCTATTGATTAAAACTGATGGGGATTCACGAATTTGAAATGTTTAGTCAGTATTTACCAAGTTATGGAGATGAATTTTCAAATTCGTGAGATCATGCATGCACCATCTGATATTTAAATTTGATTTTATTTTCTGGTGTTTTAGTTTTACAATTTTTAAGAAAGATGGTGAAAAATAAAGTTGTTGAGTTTTTAGAGGCTCGATTCGATCAACCAATGTTGCTCACCAAGTGGTAGAGAGGTGGATTTTTGGGTGGAAGGGTTGTGGAAGCTAGAATGTAAAAAGACACAATGATTTATAGTGGTTCAACCTTCTAATCAAGGTCTGCATCCACTACCTTAGCTCCCCACTAAGGATTTCTCAATCAATCCACTATTGATTCGTCCCCTTTTCTAGGATTAGGAGGAAACCCTTACAACCAATCAAGCTTTCTACCCAAAGCCTTGATTGAAACCCTCTTTACAAAGAGATGAATAAAGCAAACTTAAAACCCTCTAATAGGTGTTTGTTTGCACAATTAAACACTCCCCCGGAACCTAAAACACTTGAACAAATTTGACAATTTTGGCTCACTAGTGTTTGTCTATACAAGAATTGACAATTTAAGCACTAAGACACTTTTTGATCATTTGATGTTTGACAATATGAGCATTAGCCTTCTCTTGATGCTTGGAGGTCCTTTTTATACTCTCAAATGAGTTTGTAGCCGTTACTAGCCGTTTGGATCATATTGGAGCCGTTGAGGACTTTAATTCCCACCATAAATGCAGTTCTGCAGCTCCCCGTTTCGAAACGCTCGAAGCCGTTTCGAAACACTCTCAATGTAGAAAGAGCCGTTGCAGTCTGTCAGGGTACCCGTTTCGGAACACCCCCTTGCTGTTTCGAAACGCGTATCGAAACGCTAAAGTCCCGTATCGAAACGCCTGCATTTGAAAGTTGGTTGGGAAAGAGCCGTTGGGGTTTATGACCGTTGTGGTCAATGCCACGTAGGCGTATCGAAACGGCCTAGCCCGTTTCGAAATGCTGGGCAAAAATCCTGTCCAAGGAAAGCCTATTTCGATACGAGTATCGAAACGATTTTGCCACTAGAATCCCCTGTTTCGAAACGCCCTAAGGTGTTTCGAAACACCTGGACAGTTTTGTTTAGATTGGCTTTGAAAAACATGAAAAACCCTTTTTAAAAACTCCCTAAACATAATTTCAAGTTGTTTGGACTTTAGAAATGTTTTAAATACTTTTTAAATTAGTCCAAAAACATTTTTCAATTATTATATCAAAACATTAGTTCTACAATCTCCCCATTTTTGATATAATAAACTCACTTGAAAAATTGTTTGGGATTCTCCCCCTTAATCTTTAAAAATGTGAATAAGAGATTATAAATTTTAATTCAAATAAAGCTCCCCCTTATTCATTTGAAAATTCAATTTTTCAAACCATTTCTCCCCCTTTTTGTTATATCAAAAAGAATTTAAAACATTAAGTTCAAAATAACAATAGAGGTAAAAACTTTGACAAAAAAAAAGAATTTTGTTTAAAAATGGCTCCCCCTTACTCAAAGCATCATAAAAATGTTAGTCCAACATATATGATCATCTAGTTGAATAAAATGAAAATAAGACAAATTAATTCAAAACAACTAGAAATTTTACCAACACTTGAACCCAAGGGAGGATGTGAAGCCTTCCTTCTTCAAGTGTTCTTCATTGTGTGCATGGAGCTCCCCCTCAATGTTTGACTTGTTGAACATCTCCATCACACCTAGCAATAGACAATCAAGTAACTTTTGGTATCCAAATTGCTTTGGATCCATAAACGTTAGTTGCACAAATTTTAGTCCCCTTAGGAATCCATTTTTCAATGTCATCCTTTTTAATTGAAGTACTAAGTCCTTTTGGGACCCAAATACTTCTAAAACATTTTCCTTTAATAAATCTAGGGGCACTAGATTGACTAACATAAAAATTTGATTTTCCAAAATTGTTTTTCTTTTCAAGCTCTTTGGAAATCAAATCTTTTTCTTCTTGAACACTTTGAAGCAATTTTTGTAAATCAAAACATTTTAATTCAAACTCTTCAAGTTTTGCTTCAAGTTCAAGTTTGGTTTTAGAAAGCAAATCATTTTGAATTTTTAACTTTGAAATCAATTTATTGTTTTTCAAAATGTTGCTTTTAAAATCTAAAACCAAATCATCGTAGGCATCTTGTAATTCATCAAAAGAGTAAGAACATGAAGTAGATGAATTAGAAGTTACCCTTGAATCTTCTTTGATGGCCATAAGGCAAAGGTTGGCTTGTTCATCGTCGGTGGAGTCCTCATCACTCCAAGTAGCCACATGTGCCTTCTTCTTATGTCTTGAAGTGCTTGCCCTCTCCTTTCTTTTAGGTTCTCGTTCAAGCTCTCTTAAGGCTTTCTTCATGAACGGGGCACACTTTATGAAGAGATGAACTATCTCTTCATCTTCATCCTCCTCTTCACTTGAGTAGACATGATGACAAGTGGAGGATTTGAGAGCCATGGCACTTGCATTGATGCCAAGCCCTTTGATTTTCTTCTCTCCCATAGCTCTAATTTCTTCCCTCTTCTTCTCATCCTCTTTGTTCTTCATGATTTGATGAGTAAGGAGTGACCCCATGAGTTCATCAAGCTTCAAAGTCTTCAAATTTTTGGCTTCGATGATGGCGGTCCTCTTTGAGTCCCAAGACTCGGGAAGTGAGTAGATGAGCTTTCGAACAAGCTTTTCTTCCGGGATGGCTTCTCCATAGCGTTTGAGACCATTGGTGATTGTGGAGAACCTATCAAACATCTTCTCGATGTTCTCTTCCGGATCCATTTTGAAGTTCTCATACTCTAAGGTTAGGAGCCCAATCTTGGTCTCCTTGACTTCATTGGTTCCCTCGTATGTGACTTCAAGCTTGTCCCATACCTCCTTGGCACTCTCACAAGAAAACATCTTCTCATAGATGGATGGACCAAAAGCACAAAATAGAATGTGCAAGGCTTTGCAATTTAGCTCCATCTTCTTGCGATCGTCGGCACTCCACTCCGCTTTACTTCTTTGAGGCACGAACGGACCATCTTCAACTACATCCCATAGCTTGTAATCTTTTGATTTGATGAAGAACTTCATCTTTGTCTTCCAGTGGGCATAGTGAGTTCCGTCAAAGAAAGGCGGTTTGTCAATTGAATGTGACATTGAGCCGGTTGATGAAAAAGTGATCGAGCTTGCTGGATCTTCTCAATAGGATGTGAATCCCCTTCGATTGAGCCAAGCTCTGATACCAATTGTTGAGTTTTTAGGGGCTCGATTCGATCAACCAATGTTGCTCACCAAGTGGTAGAGAGGTGGATTTTTGGGTGGAAGGGTTGTGGAAGCTAGAATGTAAAAAGACACAATGATTTATAGTGGTTCAACCTTCTAATCAAGGTCTACATCCACTACCTTAGCTCCCCACTAACGATTTCTCAATCAATCCACTATTGATTTGTCCCCTTTTCTAGGATTAGGAGGAAACCCTTACAACCAATCAAGCTTTCTACCCAAAGCCTTGATTGAAACCCTCTTTACAAAAAGATGAATAAAGCAAACTTAAAACCCTCTAATAGGTGTTTGTTTGCACAATTAAGCACTCACCCAGAACCTAAAACACTTGAGCAAATTTGACAATTTTGGCTCACTAGTGTTTGTCTATACAAGAATTGACAATTTAAGCACTAAGACAATTTTTGATCATTTGATGTTTGACAATATGAGCATTAGCCTTCTCTTGATGCTTGGAGGTCCTTTCTATACTCCCAAATGAGTTTGTAGTCGTTACTAGCCGTTTGGATCATATTGGAGCCGTTGAGGACTTTAATTCCCACCATAAATGCAGTTCTGCAGCTCCCCGTTTCAAAACACTCTCAATGTAGAAAGAGTCGTTGCAGTCTGTCAGGGTACCCGTTTCGGAACACCCCCTTGCCGTTTCGAAACGCGTATCGAAACGCTAAAGTCCCGTATCGAAATGCCTGCATTTGAAAGTTGGTTGGGAAAGAGTCATTGGGGTTTATGACCGTTGTGGTCAATGCCATGTAGGCGTATCGAAACGGCCTAGCCCGTTTCGAAACGCTGGGCAAAAATCCTGTCCAAGGAAAGCCCATTTCGATACGAGTATCGAAACGATTTTGCCACTGGAATCCCCTGTTTCGAAACGCCCTAAGGTGTTTCGAAACACCTGGACAGTTCTGTTTAGATTGGCTTTGAAAAACATGAAAAACCCTTTTTAAAAACTCCCTAAACATAATTTCAAGTTGTTTGGACTTTAGAAATGTTTTAAATACTTTTTAAATTAGTCCAAAAACATTTTTCAATTATTATATCAAAACATTAGTTCTACAAAAGTTTTGAAAGTTTGGGGGTTAAATTAGAAACTAATTTTTTAAGTAACGGAGACTAATGGCCGGGTGACCAAAATAGAAACATTTGGAAACGTAAGTGACCAGAATACTTTTTTTTAAAATTTTGGCGACCAAAATAAAACACACCATAAACGAAAGGGACCACTGATGAAGATTACCTATATAAATATGAATAGAAATTACTTGGGAGAGACCAACTGTATTGTAACCGTTTCTCAATTCTTTCATTTGTTTAACTTGTTGATATAACACATGAAATTTGTCAAGGGAAGGTAAACTCCAAAACCCAGACCAACAAAGAAAATCAACGAATTACTCCTAATGATTCATCACATTATTAAAAATAACATTTGTGTGCAAAGTGCCACAATTAAAAGTATAGTGGTCATATTAAAATCACTCTCATAGTTAGATGATTATTTAAATAGTTTATTTTTTAACTAAAAGCATTAGTTGAATTCTACTTTTACTTCTAATTTAATACAAATAAAATAATAATATAAAGGGTAAAGTACACAGACGGTCACTGAACTTTGGTAAAAAAAACAAAATGGTAACCAAACTTTCAAAAATCACAAAATGACAATTAAACTTTATGTTTTATAACAAAATGGTAACTAGACGTTAAATGTCGTTAAGTGGTTGTTATAAACTTTGGTATAATAACATATTTAGTCCTTCATATTTATACATTCAATCAATTTAATCCTAATTCGAAATAATTCACTAAATTTAGCCCTCGTTATTTACGCATTCTTTCAATTTGGTCCTTAAAGCAAAATTCCAAAGTATGGTAACATGATAAATAATTACAATTAATTTTTTATAGGAACTCGAAAACTCGACTCAAATCGAAAAAATTTCAAATAAAGTTTGAGTTGTAAAATATGACGCGTCAACTCGAATAACTTAAAATTTTTTGATTCGACTCGATCGAACGCTCATCTCTATCTTAAGATATGACGCGTCAACTCGAATAACTCTATATTCGAATATTTTAAATCATTTTTCTTTTAAATCGAATATTTTTTAAAATAGAATATTTAATATTTTCATATTTAAATCACATTGATTATTTAATAACAACTTTAAATATTCGATTTAAAAAAATGATTTAAAATATTCGAATATTTAATTAAATTTTTATAGGAACTCGAAAACTCAACTCAACTCAACTCGAATCGAAAAAATTTCAAATAAAGTTTGAGTTGTAAAATATGACGCGTAAACTTGAATAACTCGAAATTTTTTACTCGACTCGATCGAACGCTCACCTCTATCTTAAGATATGACGCGTCAACTCGAATAACTCGAAATATTCGAATATTTTAAATGATTTTTTCTTTTAAATCGAATATTTTTTAAAATAGAATATTTAATATTTTCATATTCAAATCACATCGAATATTTAATAACTAATTTAAATATTCAAGTTATTTTAAAAATATTCAATTTAAAAGAAAAAAATTGATTTAAAATATTTGAATATTTAATTAAATTTTTATAGGAAATCGAAAACTCGACTCGAATCGAAAAAATTTCAAATAAAGTTTGAGTTGTAAAATATGATGCGTCAACTCGAATAACTCGAAATTTTTTTGCTCGACTCGATCGAATGCTCACCTCTATCTTAAGATATGACGTGTCAACTCGAAATATTCGAATATTTTAAATCATTTTTTCTTTTAAATCACATCGAATATTTAATAACTACTTTAAATATTCGATTTAATTTAAAAATATTCGATTTAAAATATTCTAATATTTAATAAATATTTAAAGTAGTTATTAAATATTTGAATATTTAAAAGAAAAATATTTAAAATAGTTATTAAATATTCGAATATTTTCAATCATTTTTTCTTTTAAATCGAATATTTTTAAATTAAATTGAATATTTAAAGTAGTTATTAAATATTTAATGTGATTTAAATATTCTATTTTAAAAAATATTCGATTTAAAAGGGAAAAATGATTTAAAATATTCGAATATTTCGAGTTATTCGTGTTGACGCGTTATATCTTAAGATATACATGAGCGTTCGATCGAGTCGAGTCAAAAAATTTCGAGTTATTCGAGTTGTCGCGTCATATTTTACAACTCAAACTTTATTTGAATTTTTTTCGATTCGAGTCGAGTCGAGTTTTTGAGTTCCTATAAAATTTTAATTGTAATTATTTTTCATGTTACCTTACTTTGGAATTTTTCTTTAAGACCAAATTGAAAAAATACGTAAATAACGAGGGCTAAATTTACTGAATTGTTTCGAATTAGGACTAAATTGATTGAATGTATAAATATGAAGGACTAAATATGTTATTATACCAAAGTTTATAACAACCACTTAACGGCATTTAACGTCTAGTCACTATTTTGTTATAAAACATAAAGTTTAATTGTCATTTTGTGATTTTTAAAAAATTAGTTACTATTTTGTTTTTTTACCAAAGTTCAGTGACCGTCTATGTACTTTACCCTAATATAAAATATCCAAATCAAATATTCACATCTAAAAACAATAAAGAAGTTATAAATATTGGTAACATACCCATTGGCATCCCATTCCTAGTTATAAAATTCAAGCAATCTTTTTCCCTTCATAAAAAAAAAAACCACCACCTAAATGGCTAAGATCGTCCATTATTAAATTACCGAATCTTGCTCCAATTTTCACCACATCGTAACCGTACATCAAAATCACAAAAAGAACGGTGACGAGAGACGTGTGCAGTGAAGTAAGAAATTATTAAATGAATTTGGTTCATCACATTACTCATGATCTATCAAATAATATTTTTTATATTAATTTTTTAAAATAATTATTTAAAATTTAAAATAAAATGGATAAACTTTATTAACTGATACCATAATATCGTGTTTATTGGACTTCATCTAATAATTTATCACAGAACAATGATGCATGAATCGTTTCCTTTTTTATATTTAAACTCAAGTGTTCTAATTACTTCTACTACTTCTATGTTCCAACTTTGCTAAAACTTCCTCCCAATCAAAAATCTGCCACATCTGCACCCCCCCCCCCCCACCCCCCCCGAATCCGAGGCTCCGTTAACGAACCTAGCCTGGCCTCCCTTGCACCGTTAAAATCAAAACACAAAGCAAGACAGAGATATCCAACGGCTAGGAAGTTAGGGCTGCAACTAACCGGTAACCAAGAGTTCCCACCAATCCTTGAATGCCACAAACGCCATCTTTGGCCCACGATAGCTTAGAAGATCCACCGGATTACCTGGAATCGCCGGTGACCATCAAAATAATAAGGCTAATCTTCACCTATGATCTCTTTTGTTTAAGGTCTGTTCCATTTTAGTCACCAATTTTAAATTTTTTTATTTAAGTCCGTTACGTTATCATTTCGTTCTATGTTAGTCACTGAACCGTCAATCTCTATTAGTTAGATGAAGTAGTATGTTAGAAAAAAGGGATAATTAGAATATAACCCCTAAACTCTTGAAATTTTATTTTTTTCATCATCTTCAAATAAAAAATCTCAATTTTTCCCAAAAATTTATCCCCCAACCCTAACTTTCATCTTTACTATTTTTGCTGCCAATCGCCACTGTTACCTTTGCCAACCTCCTCCCACAGCAACACCTGCAATGGCACAAATTATTTGATCTCAAAAATGTTGAATTTTCACTTTTGTTTGGGGCATGTGGTTTCCATTCGATTGCTCACCCGATATAACCGGTTGTACACTGTTTAGCACCATGGTTATACCGGTTAGATGAGCCAAACTAGTCACAACCTTTTGCGTCTCGATGCTATTCCTAAAGATGATGGCGAATTTGTTTCGAGTAATCGAGATTAATAGTGCAGAAAACATTCCTATGAGAAGAGAATTGTATGACAATGATTACCACTGAATATTTCACCGCTCTCGAATGTGTTGATCTGAGCTCATTCGACACTCTTTACACTGAAAAACAACAAGAACCGAATTTAACATCGGTTAGGCAGGCTTTAAACATATGAAAATTGTTAGATTTTTTGGTTGCCTTATGCCTGCATTTATTCCTATAAATAATGTGCTTTCCCAGTCGTTGATGTTCATGTTGAACCATTGAGATTAATGAAGCTCGATTAATTTAAATCGGAACATACATTTAGAGTAATGATTGTGATATAAATACCAGATTAAAAGAGAGCCAACTTCGCAGTTGATCGTCCATAAGTTTCCCGACAGGGGATGTATTGCAGCTCATACTGCTTAGTTTCGCAATTTTGGCACACTTTGAATTCACCCCTTTGATTATTTTGGTTTTATTTTATTTTATTCTATTGAAAAAAAATCAACCTCTCGCAATTTTGTGGGAGTATTTGTCAACGCGAGATTCAATTTTTGTGCTTTTATGGAGATATTGTCTGGTTCTTTATATCAATTAGATTTATGAATTTTCATTGTTTCTTTTAAGGTTTACATGCAATAAAGTTGTAATCTTTATTAGAAATTTTATTATTTTCACTTACAAAATATTCATCATTTTGAAATTCATTGCTTACCGCATCTTTTGGCGTTGATCACACTAGATTTAGCTAGATATTTATGGATTTGGCATCTTTCAGTTAGTTTTTTTTGTTTAGAGATTGTAAAAAAAAATTAAAAATTTAAAGGTTAAATTAGAAATTACCTAATTTTACGAATTGAAATTGACGACCCAATGACTAAAATGGAACGAAACAATAACGTAAATGACTTAAATAAAAAAATTCAGCTATCCGTTAACAAAATTATGGAAACTAACGGCCGGGTAATTAAAATAGAAATGTTTGAAAACATAAGTAACTACAATATTTTTTTTAAATTTTGATAATCAAAATAAAATACACCCTGTACGAAACCGCTAGTGAAGATTACCCAAATAACAATTAGCGACAAAGAACTAACAAGTAACAACAAGTTTTTACCTTTGTTGGTTCGTCCCTCATTTCTCTCTCTATTTCCCTTGAAAACAAAAACTAAAAAAAGGCATAAACAAAGCACAGAGAATCATCGTATTTACCCTTTGTGAGGATTTTGCCTATTTTTCTCTCGAGTTATGATTTGGGGTTCTTTTTTTGGAGAAATTCCTGCAACTGCTTTGAGTGATTTGTAAAAATCCAAAATTTAAATGGGCAGTTGGATAGCTTGACCCAAAGGTAATTCAAGACTTAGTTATCGTATAAAGTTTGAATTTTTCTTTCTTTTCATAGTATCTGGGTTAGGTTAGTTTGATCTCGAAGTTGACTCCCGGTTCTTGATTTTCTAGAATTTCTAGATCTTTACCCAACGAATTGGTTTTTCTCAGATTTCTGAATTGTTGCCATGGAACCCTGATGAGCGAAGAATCAGATTACTTTAGGTTGGGATTTTGTCAAGGCATTTGATTTCTTGGGTTATTTTTCTGTGTGGTAAGAAGCATAAGTTTGCTATATTGAATCTCCAAGCTTGATTTGGAAGAGTCCTGAGAAGTTGCTTCAGGATTTGGTTGTGTTTGGAACCTTCTAACACATTGCCCCGAGAATTTTAGAGAAGGGATTGCTATTTAGAACTTGAAACTTGAAAGGGTTTGGTTTGGATCTTTAATTTATGTTCGGGAAAGGAATATGGCAGCGGATTTGGATTTTTCACCTCCATGCGAAATCGTAGAAGATAGTTATAGTAAGGATAATGTATCAGATATGGAGAATGATAATTTGGATAATGTAAAACGGGTCTCCCTTGGTAAACCTCCCCGCCACCTCTCAGTTATGTGCCAATCCATGGGTTCGGCAAAGTTGATTGCCGAGGCTAACTTGGTATGTTTGATCTCTCTTTTGATCATTATCGAATATCATGAGCCTGCCGGATATTTAAGGACTTTTTAAGTGAACATAAAATTTGAACCTTTATCATAAGGCTTATTAATTTGTTTGAAGTTAGAAAGTTTACATATAATTGTAATCCATTTCAATCCTGATGATCTAGGTTTGTTTATGCTCATAAAAACCTGCTGGCTCTTTTGGGAATAAATAAGTGGTGTTCTTAAGTCCTAGCTGACCTGCATTTGTTCTGTGTAAACTTCCATTGCTTTCTCTAATCTGATCGAGATTTTAGGAGTAAGAAAGATTTTATTTTGTTTGGAAAAAATCTGTAACTGTACTTTGTTGAAACATATCAACGTGAGCAAGATTTTAAATTGATTTCATTTGATGTTTTGTTGGATCATCTATTCAGAAGTAGCTGAAGATAAAATCAGATTTAGCAATTTCATTCCACTTATTTAATCTGTGTAGCTACTAGATTCGTTATTCCTGTCCTTTTCTCACAGGCTACTTTTTTCCTTATCCAGGAATTGGATATTGGTATTATAGTCCACAAGTCATCTTCTGATGAAAAGAGCGAGTTTTTGCCTATATTACGATCAGGAAGTTGTGCTGAAATGGGACCCAAACAGTACATGGAGGATGAACACATTTGCATAGATGATCTTATTGGACATTTGGGGACTACTGCTGAGGTTCCTTCTCCTGGAGCTTTCTACGGGGTATGATCATGTTAGAATCTTCCATGTATGATCTGACGAGAGTGTGTAATAAGTAATATTTTACTGAACCTCTTAATTTTCAAGTAGGGAACTTCATTTAATGGTATTTAATTTATGCACTTCTTCGGCTTGTCCATGCGGTATGGTTGTTAGTCGGTTAAAAACATGTTTCCTCATTGATAGAGCTTCTGCCTATATCATTCACTATATTTACCTTTGTGAATTTAATATTGAGGAAGGTTTGACTGCGGTGTTTGGAGCGCATTCCATTCAAAAAGAGAAGGGAATCTAGAGATTTTATCCAGGTCGGAAGAAAAAAAAGAAAAAAAAGGAAAGACATGGGAACCATGTGCATTAGTTTCTTATTTTAACCGGGCTTGAGAGTATCTTATATTATGCGTCGAATGTAGTATACTTATTTTCCCCCTAAGTTTTTCCATATATTTGGAGGACCATATCCCTATAACCATGCCCAAATGTTGTATCAGGCACAGGTTTCAAGGAAAATGAACAGTCTGCATAGTACAGTTATCAGCTCTGACATTGTAAACTGCAGCTAGGCCTTACATTAGCAATACCATAAGTTTTTAAAGTGCACAATTCTTTGTCGCCGTATGGTTATTACTTTATAGTACTTTTCTCCCTTTGATCTTCTGCCTTCTTATACTTTGCTACTTCATGGCTAGGTTTAAGGTGTCTAGACATGTCATTTCTATTTTATCTGGTTTGTTCTATTACATTTTGTGGTTCTCTCCTATACAATTACCTTAAAAGGTGGCATTGGAATCATAGTTCGCCATACTCGTGTACTGATTCTTGCCAATACATGTGGGCAGGTTTTTGATGGTCACGGAGGAACAGATGCAGCCTTATTTGTTAGGAAAAATATCCTTAAATTCATAGTTGAAGACTCGCATTTTCCAATTTGTGTGGAGAAGGCAATCAAGAGTGCTTTTCTAAAAGCTGATTACTCGTTTGCAGATGCTAGTTCTCTTGATGTATCCTCTGGCACCACTGCATTAATTGCACTTATTTTCGGAAGGTTAGTTAACAACCGATCTGCACTAGTAATTTTCCTTTTAGGTATTGTCCATCAAGTCGTGGCATGAGAAAGTCTTCATTGAAACAGGACACGGTGTATTACATTGATTAATTTTGTTCTTCATCGAGTCATGACATGAAAAGGGCTGCATTGAAACAAGCATGGTATCTTACATTTATTAGTTCTATTCAAAAGGTTAGATGTAAGGAATATGTTAAAAAATGAAGACAAGAAGCTAAAATTTGAAGCGTTTTCTTCTTACATTGCAATCAATTCTGTAGAAGACGTTCAAGTTAAAACTTGCATTCAATTTAAACTGAATTGGGATTTCATTCTTCTTAGAAACTTATTATGGTGTTCATCATTTGAGGTTAGGTGAGAAATCCGTTTATAATGAATTTTAATTTCTCAGCAAAATAAATTTAGAGGTAGAGAATAAACAAAATGTCTGCTTCTGTCTCTATTTCAAGCATCAGCAGGATATGTTAATTTACAAGTTGAAGCTGAACTCAAAAGTCGTCTACAAGTCTATAATGATGTGTTGAGAAAGCAAGGATTTAGCTATCTCTAAGAAACTAACATTACACTCTCTTCACAGGACCTTGATTATTGCAAATGCGGGGGATTGTCGAGCTGTGTTGGGAAGGCGAGGTAGAGCGATAGAAATGTCCAAGGACCACAAACCTAATTGCATATCGGAAAGACTAAGAATTGAGAAGCTTGGTGGAGTAATTTATGATGGCTACCTCAATGGTCAATTATCCGTGGCACGAGCCCTCGGAGATTGGCACATGAAGGGCCCAAAAGGATCTGCATGTCCCTTAAGTGCAGAACCGGAGCTGCAAGAGACAGAGTTAAGTGAGGAGGATGAATTCTTGATAATGGGATGCGATGGGCTGTGGGATGTTATGACTAGTCAGTGTGCAGTGACGATGGCAAGGAAGGAGCTGATGCTTCATAATGATCCTGAAAGATGTTCAAGAGAGCTTGTCAGGGAGGCACTGAAACGCAACACTTGTGATAATTTAACAGTCATCGTGGTTTGTTTCTCCCCGGACCCTCCACCTCGAATAGAAATACCCCAATTCCGTGTTCGGAGAAGCATATCGGCAGAAGGGCTGAATTTTCTAAAGGGTGTGCTGGATGGGAACTGATGAAACAGTGGATGGATGAAAAGGACGTTTGAGGGCAAAAATGGTGGTGGCAGTTAATCTCCCAAGGGGCTGCAGGCTAACATCCATCCACGTTGAAGGACATGCGTATCATTAAATCCTGCACATCTGAGAATAGATAACTGATGTTGTATTGGCAGGATTCGATGTTCAACCCTTTTTACTTTCCTTCTTACTTCATCTGCTAACTCCTGTGCTGTGTAAATAGACCGAATCTTGAGAGATATGTTGTAGCAGTTTTTTCAGTGAATCAAATAATTGCTATCAGTGACTATTTGTTTATTATAGATATATATTATTGGTTATTGAATCTCTACAGAAAATGCTAATTATGATAATGTTAAAACAGATGTTATGATTGTAGGCTCTTTTATTGTATTAGTAAAGAGAGAATGCCATTGACACTTCGTTTCCAAAGCACCAAGGATCGTCTGCCTTTCATCATGGTGCTTTTGTAGACATGTTTGTTTTAAGTAGGCTGGTATGTTGTTCCATAAATTAAATGTTATTCAATTTAAATTACAAAATCTGTGTTTTTTTTTAAAAGTAAGGCACTATTTGGATGTGTGGTGGGATTGGCTCTGATAAGAAAGATTAAAAACAATGGTAACACTTGAGTAAATTACCATAAATTAAATGAGAAGTGTGTAGGGACTGAACTGTGCAGATTAGGAACTAAAACACTCGTGCAATTTTCCCATTTTCATCCAAATAGACGTATATGCAGATTAGGAACAACCTGATCATTGAACCAAATACAACTTGTAGTTGTAGACAAAGGCACTATTAGGAGTGTTCATAGATATTTTTAACCTTTTAACAACGAACATACAACTTTTAAACAAAACGATTTGAACTCTTATCTCCTATGATGAACACCATCCGTTTTTCCTAAGCACAAATACTTAACTATTGAATTTCAAAAGCTTAGGAGTCAGGCAACCAATAAAATAAAAGCACGCGGATTGATGACGTGGAATGAAATCCAAATCCCGCCTAATCCCTTCTCATTTCGTATGCAGTTGAATTTCAATTTGCCCCAAACTTAATAATATCTCCACTTGGTTCTTAATTTTTTGTTCGGTTCGGTTCTCTCTCTCACCCTAACCCTAGCAGGTATTTCCCTTCGATTCCTATCGATTTTCAACGATTTTTCACGTTTTGTATCGATTCCACTGCTTTTTTACCCCATAATTTCATAATTTGCGTGTTCAACGGCAGGATTCAACATGAAGGGAGGTAAATCCAAGTCGGTTACCAAGAACGCAAAGTAAGCTTTTCTCCTTTTTCTCTCGTCGTTTTTTCTTTTGCTTCTTCGGATCTTGCGTTCTAAGAGCTCCGATCATGATGCGGATTTACGTTTCCTATTGATTTGACTTTTTTTTCTTATTTATTTTTGTAGGCTCTCCGTGAATGAGAAACCAACCAAAAAGGCTGGAAAGAAATCGGGGAAGGCAGCTAAGGATCCAAACAAGCCAAAGAGGCCTGCTAGCGCCTTCTTCGTTTTCATGTAATCATTCATGAATTTCTGTTTTCTTTAATGTCTTGCTCGGTTTCTTGCGTTTACATTGAAGAGGTGAATTGAATTGTTTTTCTTATGGTCAAAGCAAAGTTGATCTTCGAGCATGATTTTGCAGGTTTACCTTCATATTGTATTTAATTTGGTAATGTTGGTTTCGTGATTTAAGGGAGGAGTTCCGTGTGCAATACAAGAAGGAGCACCCTAAAAACAAATCCGTTGCTGCAGTAAGCGTCAACTTTAATTTTTGTATTTTCTTTCCTTTTGATTTGCTTTTCTTAATTTATCCTTTTGGTTTCAAATTCAGGTTGGCAAAGCTGGTGGAGATAAATGGAAGAGCCTGTCTGAAGCTGTAAGTATTTTGCTTATTATTTTTATTAAATAAAGGAAGAATGCATTCTGATTAATTTGACATAAAATGGTTATAGGAAAAACGGCCTTATGTCAACAAGGCAGAGAAGCGAAAGGCTGAGTACGAAAAGAACATGAAAGCCTACAATAAGAGACAGGTCATTTTTCTTTCATCTTTTGTTAGATACTTGTTTCATGAGTTAAAATTTGATCAACTTTTTTGGATTAATTTCAGGCTGAGGGTCCCAAAGACGATGATGAAGCGGAGTCTGAGAAGTCTCTGTCCGAGGTGAATGATGACGAAGAAGACGATGACGAAGGCAGTGAAGATGTGAGTTTTGCAGTTTGTGTTGTTACTGATCTTCTAGCTTATTTTGGACTCTAATGATTTGGGTTTCTCTCATTTTTTGTTTTTTGAAATTCAGGAAGATGATGATGAGTAGGAAACTCCATGGATGATAAGCTAATCGAAGTAGGTTGTGATAGTGTTTGATCATCTTATGTTAATGCTTTTAAATACACATTTGATTTAAGGTAAAATGTAACTCTGAATCTTGTTGGTTTCTTTTGAACTTTTTAAATTATAAGTTGTAGATGGGGAATTTGCTGCTATATGTTTTGTGTAATCTTTCACTCAAGTTTAGGGTTTGTTCTATTTTGGTCATTAGAATTTAAAAAAGATTATTTTAGTCACTTGCGTTTAGAATTGTGTCTATTTGGTCCCTTGGCCGTTAATACCCGTTATTTAAAAAAATTAGTTTCTGATTTAACCCTTGAACTTTCAAAACTTCATTTTCACCATCTTCCCAAAAATAATAAAACTAAAACCCAAAAAATTAAAGATATTTCTTGTCTGGGTTAAATTAGAAACACATCGCAATAGCATTTCCTTGCCTACCATAGGCTAATCTCTTGTTCTTAATCAAGAGAGGATAGCTAAATTGTACACTTGCTTTCTTGGCTCCTTTTAAATCATCAATCTGTTTTATCAGTATAGTGAAATTAATATATCCATATAACTTTAAGATTAACACAATAAAATGATCCCTTTAAAAATATAGAACACAACCTCTATAAACTCAGGAAGTGGAATTCCATGCCGCGAAAAATAAACTTTCTGCTTGTAAGATCGTAAATCCAGCATCATAATCAATCATGAACAATATTGACCAGCTTAACATCCATTCAAGTACCAATAGGAAATTGATGCAATTTATTAAAAGCATATGCACTGAATTACTTGGATAATTCGAATGGTAGAAGTTCTAGATTTACAGTTCACTCCTTGTTGTTCGAGTTTTTCTAGAGTGGCAACATTGACATGTTCGATTTCGACCCTAAAAATTCCACATCTAACTACCAAGAAACATATTATGAATGTAAATAAAGGCAATCAGTCCAGGATCAAATTTGGACCTTTTAACAAATTCTTGAACAATATCACTGTCATCAAAGCTGCCAACCATGTGATCATAAGCCAGGCCATTAGCGGACCATGACTTTAATGGCCAACTTGAGAGCTGCTTGGCATAACATACGACCCAATTGTCTCCCTCCTAATACACCCACTCCATGAACAGGAGGAGCATCATCCCCCCTACACAAAAGAAAACACTTGAAACGTAAATAATTTATAAAAAAATGACCCAAAATTTATGTTCTTTTGTTTTCATTGGAAACACATAAATACAGGAAAAAAGGCGATAAATTGGATAATAATTTGATGAATAAAAGAAGATCTGCGAGAGAAATCGGCCCGACGAGAAGAGTCAGTCTCGTGTGAGTCACGTGAGGCGCAACAAGCGAGGATGGAAACGGAGAGTTTTGAAAAATAAGAAGAGTGTCGGATGCGACGATTGCGGTGGAGGTTCTTGGCGGCGGCGATGGCCTTGGAGAAGAAACCCAGATAAGAAAAATATTTAACTTTTTGGGTTATAGCTTTATAATTTTTGGGGAAAATGGTGAAAAATGAAGTTTTAAAAGTTTTGGGGGTTAGATTAGAAATTAATTTTTTTAAGTAACGGAGACTAACGGCCAAGGGACCAAAATAGACATGATTCTACACGTAACCAGAATAAAACAAACCCCAAACGAAAGTGACCACAGATGAAGATTACCATACGTATTTTACATTCAAAGTTGAGTGGCTTGAGATAGGTTAATGACTGTAGAAAATATTTTATACTTTTATTATATATATTTTTAAAACATTCTACTGTGATTTTTTTTTTGAATATATTCTACTATTATTTTTTTTATTCATAGCCTTTGAAAATGTACACATAAATTGCACGAATTTATATCTTTTAAGGATAACAATAACAATAACAATAACAATATATATATATATATATATATATATATATATATATATATATATATATTCTTCTAATTAGACCACGGTTTACATTTATTATAATTTTTTAAATATTTTCTTATCATTTTTTTTATTTTATATTCTTGATAACTAAAGTGCACAATTTTTTTTTACTGAGTAATAGTTATAACTCAAATTTTGAAAATTACCCTCCCACCCAAGTCAAATTTGCATGTAAATGCAACAAAAATGTACTCTAGCTGATTTATGTTTAATGTATCTTTGAAAACGAACTTAATGATGTGGCATTTTATAAATTCGTCTATATAAAAAAGATGACATTTTAATACCACCACAAAAGGCCCTTGTGATTAGGGACCTAAAAATAGGTCAACAGTTGGGTTTCAGGTCGGGCTCTGTCAGGTCGGGCTCTGTCAGGTCGGGTCAAATCGATTATAAGTCATTTTAAGTTATTTTTTTGTTTTAACTCGATTTGGTTTGGGTTCGGGTTCATTTCGGGTCAGGTTCATTTCAGGTCGGGTTCATTTCAGGCTGAGTTCATTTTGGGTCGGATTCATTTCAGGTCGGGCCAAAACAATTAATTACCGGGTTAATTTCGGTTCGGGTTGATTTCAGGTCGGTTTCGTTTCAGGTCAGGTTCATTTCAGGTCGGTTTCGTTTTAGGTCGGGTTCATTTTAGTTCGGGTTCATTTCAGGTCGGGTTTAGGGTTTATTGTGTAGGGATTAGGATTTAACATACATAATATTAATACATTATACATACATACATACAAGAATTATGGTTCAGTGTTTTGGAGGTTTGGGGTTTAAGGTTTGGGGGTAGGGATATGGTTTAGGATTTAGGGTTTAGGGTTCATAAATTGATACATACATACTTACATACAGTATATATACATACATATATGGATTAGGGTTTTTATTTTTAGGGCTTGAGGTTTAGGGTTAAGGGTTTAGTGTTTCATGTTCCTACATACATACATATATTATACATACATAACACAAAAAGGAATTAGAGTTAAGGTTTAGGGTTTAAAGTTTAGGGTTTATATATTGATACATACACACTTTCAATCATTATACATATATATAGACATATATAGATTATGGTTTAGGGTTTAGGGTTCATAAATTGATACATACATACTTATATGCATTATATATATACACATATATGGATTAAGGTTTTTATTTTTAGGGTTTATGGTTCATAAATTGATACATACGTCTATACATACATACTTACATGCATTATATATATACATACATATATGGATTAAGGTTTTTATTTTTAGGGTTTAGGGTTTATGGTTTAGAGTTCATAAATTGATACATACATCTATACATACATACTTACATACATTGTATATAGCTAAATATATACATATATGGATTAATATTTTTATTTTTAGGGTTTAGAGTTTAGGGTTCATAAATTGATACATACATCTATACATACATACTTACATGCATTATATATATACATATATGGATTAAGGTTTTTATTTTTAGGGTTTAGGGTTTATGGTTCATAAATTGATACATACATCTATACATACATACTTACATGCATCATATATGCATACATACATACATGCACGCACTCACGCACGCGCGCACGCGCACACACACACGCACATGGATTAGAGTTTTTATTTTTAGGGTATAGGGTTTAGGGTCCATTAATTGATACACACATACTTACATGCATTATATATATACATATATGGATTAGGGTTTTTATTTTTAGAGTTTAGAGTTTATGGTTTAATGCTTAATGTTTAGAGTTTAGGGTTTAATGTTTAATGTTTAGGGTTTATACATACATAAATACATTTTACATACATATATATAATATACTAATATGTTATATTTATTCTAAAATGAAACCCTAATAAAAAATGAAACTTAAATCCATAACCCTAATTTGAAACACTAAACTAAAACAAAATCATAAAACCATAAAAAGAACCCCAAAACACCAGACCCATAAAAACCCCTAAACCCTAAACTCGTAACACGAAAACCCAAAATAAAGTCAATAAAAAGTAAACCCCTAATCCTAAGCACTAAACCCTAAAGGTAAGCTTAGTACACTAATAATGAAACCTAAACCCTAAACCCTAATTCAAAACACTAAAGTAAAACAAAAATCCTAAACCCATAAAAAGAAAACCCAAAGTAAAAGCAATTAAAAGTAAACCCCTAAACCCTATCAATAAACCCTAAACACTAAACCCTAAATGTAAGCTTAATTCACTAATAATGAAACATAAACCCTAAACCCTAATTCAGAACACTAAACTAAAATAAAAACCCTACAATAATAAAAAGAAACCATAAACCCTAAACCCATAAAAAGAAAACCCAAAATAAAAGCAATTAAAAGTAAACCCCCTAAACCCCAACAATAAACCCTAAACCCTAAACCCTAATGGTAAGTTTAGTTCACTAATAATGAAACCTAAACCCTAAACCCTAATTCAAAACACTAAACTAAAACAAAAACCCTAAACTATTAAAAAGAAACCCTAAACCTAAAAATTAAAACAATAAATTAAAACACTAAGCATGTAAACCCTAAACCCTAAACCTAAAATTTAAATACTAAACCCTAAACCATAAACAATTAAAACAAACCCCTAATTTAAAACCATAAACCATAAAACAAAACACTAAATAAAATCCATAAACCCTAAAAACAAAAAAATAACCCTAAATTATAAATCATAAACCCTAGATTAAAACCTTAAACCCTAAAAATGAAACCATAACTCAAAACCTCAAACTTTAAATCTAAAAAATAAATCACTAAATTAATCCCTAAACCCTAAAATTGAAACCCTAATCAAAACAAGAATACTTGAACATAACCCTAAACCCTAAAAATGAAATATTTAAATTTGAACATTAAAAAGCAAAACCCTAAATTATAACCCAAACCCTAAATTAAACCCAAACCCTAAACCTTAAAACTAGAATAATGACCAAATTGAAAATAAAACAAAATTGTCAGCTCAATTTCACAGAAAAAAGTACCAAAATGAAAGAAATTAAACTACGAGTGCTTGCGAAGCAAGACCCGTATTAAAAGGCGTATAATAACGCGCGGATCTTTTGACCTGGAATAATGGTTATACATAGACCCTCACCCCTCAGTTTTCACCATTCATCTCATACCGTTACTCTGCCAAAATATTCTCTCCTTTTCTCTCTCCTCTAAAAACACGAAATTCCCAGAAAATTCTCATCTTTTCGATCAAACTCTTGGTTTTTAACCAAGTTCTTCCTTGTTCATCCACTTTCCACTCTCCAGATCCTATACAAACACCTTAGTCCACCAAAAATTTGTTTGTTCTCGATCAAAACCTCTTTTTTTTCTCAAGAACAGCCTTGTGTTCTTACATTTCCATCTTTTCAATCCTTCAAACCCTAAACCCCAACTCAATTCTATTTTACCTTAAACCTTGAACCATTCCAAACCCTAAACTTATATACCATAAACCATAAACACCAAACCATAAACCATTATCCCTAACCCTAAACCTTTATCTCTAAACCATAATCTCTAATCTATAAACCCTAAAACATAATCCCTAATCCATAAACCCTAAACTATGATATATAAACCATAATCCATAATTCCCAAATCTCTTCGTATTTTCCACTAACCTCTTCAGATCCTCTGACCCTTCTCATTCCACTGTCCAGACTGTTCGTATTCTTCATCTCTCTTTCGGTAAGTTCATCATATCTTTTTCATTTTTCTTTAATCATTTAGTTGTTTAATATGTCTTTTTACTAACTGTGTTCTCTTTTGATCTCAGGATCGTTTTTGGGTTTTTCAATAGTGTTCTTCCACTTCCACTTCCGCGTGTGGGTTTAGGGTATATGTTCTTCCTCTGACCCTTATTTGTATAAATGTTTATGTGTTTTGCATGTTTCTGTGTTTTGTCTGTTTCTGTTTTGTTATTATTTGTATATATCTATTAATATTTCTGTTGCAAGTACGGTTTCAGTTTCTGTGTTTTATATATATGCTTGCATGTTTCTATTTTGTTATTATTTTTATATATCTATTAATATTTCTGTTGCAAGTATGGTTTCTATTTCTGTGTTTTGCATGTTTCTTTTGCAAGTTCTGTTTCTGTTGTATGTATGGTTTCTGTTTGTATGTATGCTTTGTGTTGCATGTGGGTTAATCCGAGTATAAAAGGCTGGAAACCTGTCCTACGATGCTACTGGTGTCAAAGGAGGTTCTTTTTTAAAGGACCTTGAGGCTGGTGTAACAACGCCATGTGCGAGGATTAATCATTTCTCTGTTTTGGTTCTATATATGTTTTTTGTTCTGTTATGTTTCTGTTGTATGTATGGTTTTTGTTTGTATGTATGCTTTGTGTTGCATGTGGGTTAATCCGAGTATAAAAGGCTTGAAACCCGTCATGTGATGCTACTGGTGTCAAAGGAGGTTCTTTTTTTAAAAAACCTTGGGGGCTGGTGTAACAACGCCATGTATGAGGATTAATCATTTCTCTGTTTTGTTGGTATATATGTTTTTTGTTCTGTTGTGTATTCTTTTCTATATATAAGTTGTGTAACAACAAAGCTCAATGTTTTTATTCCAGTATTTAACTTAGCCATGGATTCTGTTTCTTTTGAGATAAACTATCCTGGTGAAACTGGTATGTCCCATTCCTTTTTTTTCTTTAGTCTTTACTATGTTTGTATTTGTTTCAGTAACTAACTCATGGTTTGTTTATTTGAAGGGGAAGCAAATGATCAAGTGTATGAAGTAGCTCTTTCCTCTAAGAGGATGGCTATAGTGGACATTGAGAGAAGAACTTCTCCTGTTTGGGATCACTATACCTTCATTAAGAAGGCTGATGGTGTCATTGAGCAATGTAAGTATTGCAAAACTGCTAGTTATAAAGCTGATTCTTATGTTGATACTTATACACCTAAAAGACATACTGAAAAATGTCAAGCTTATAAAGATTTTCTTGCTAAAAATGCCAGTAGTAGTACTGTAATTTCTTTTGATCAGAAAAATATTGTGAATTGTTTGCTGAAGCTATTCTTTGTCATGGTTATGCTTTAAGTGTTGTTGAGCATGAAACACTTAGAGTTTTGCATCAGTATCTGAATCCTAATGTTAAGCATATTTTTAGGTATACTATTACTAAGCATTACATGTTAAAGCATGACCAACATAAAAAATTCCTTATTGATTCTATGCATTCTATTCCTAGTCGTATCTATTTTACATGCGATGGATGGTCTGCTTGCACTTCATGTTCATATTTTCTTTGACTGCTAATTACGTTGATAATAACTGGAAACTTTAGTCTAGAATACTTAACTTTAGACGTTTTCCCCCTCCTCGTGATGGTGAGTCTATTTATAAGTTTGTGAAAAAAAATGATATGTAAGTGGGGTCTTGAGAAAAAAAACCTTTACCATTACTCTTGATAATGCTTCTGTAAATGAGAGAATGAAGAAGAAGCTTAAGGATGATTTGCATGAAATTTCTCTCCTTCCATGCAATGGTAAGTACTTTCATGTAAGGTGTGTTGCCCATATTTTGAACTTGATTGTTCAAAAAAGTTTAAAGAAAATTGACTATTCTGTAATTAAATTGCGTGAAATAGTTAAGTTTATTGATTCTTCTGATGCTAGACTTTGTAGCTTTGAGTCTGGTGTTAAAGATTGTGGTTCTGTTTTTTTTCTGGTAAATTAATATTAGATGTCCCTACTAGATGGAATTCTACTTACTTAATGCTTTGTATGGCCATTGATGCTAAAGTAGCCATAAACTTGTTTGTTAATAGGGAAAATGATTTAAATTTAATTGGTGATACTGAGTGGAAAACTGCTCAATTAATCTATGATTTCCTTGAGCCTTTTTTGAAATAACTACACTGTTTTCTAGTTCTAAGTATCCAACTTCTAACCTCTATTTGGCTAATGTTGTTGCCATTGATAAGCTGTTGTATGATGCTCACAATAATCATTTTGAGGGAATTTCTGCAATGGCAGGACCTATGCTTGAATTATATGAGAAATATTGGTCTGATAATTCGACCATTTTGTCTTTTGCTGTTTTGCTTGATCCTCGATATAAATTACAACTTCTGAAGGAGTTGTATGTTGTCCTCTATGTTGAAGATGAGGTTGAAAGGAGGGTAAATATTGTTTACAATGAATTTTTCAATATGTATATATATTATTCAAAATTTGTTCTCTCTTCTTCTTCTTCTTCTTCTTCTTTTCTTCTTCTTCTTCTTCTTCTTCTTCTTCTTCTTCTTCTTCTTCTTCTTCTTATGTTCGAAGTAACTCATCTCAAAGTACATTCGAGTCCATCTCTAGTCAGCCTCGAACATTTAAGAAGTCTAATCTTTTTCAGGTTAATGTTTATTTTTTTTAAATTTCAGTTACCTTTTTTCTTATACTTTTATTTTCTTTTTCAATTATAGTTACTACTTTTTTTTAATGCTAAAACTTTGATGCTAATTTAGCTGCTTCAAGTAGTGGGAAATCAGATGTTGACTCTTATATTAATTTGCCCCTTCTCCCTCGTGCTGATGATTCAGACTTTGATATTTTGGAGTACTGGAAAGCACAATCTGTTTTTTCCCTATACTTTCAATCATGGCTAGAGATGTTTTAGCTATTCCCATCACTTCAGTTGCTTCCGAATCCTCATTTAGCACGGGTGGTCGGATTTTAAATAAGTTGAGGGCTAGACTCTTGCTTAAAAATGTTGAGATATTTGTGACAACCCGTAATTGGTTGTATGGGTCTGAGCCTGAGGAAGAGGATGAAGAATATTTTTCTGTTCTGAAAGATTCTGCAGTTGATGAAGATCCAATTCCAGTGTAAGTTTTTAACTTATTTTTTTCCAGATTTGTTTTGAAGTCATGTTCTGATTATTTGTTCTTTTTGTAGGGAACCCTAAAAACAAGGAAACACTTGAATGGTTAGGGATGTTTCTGATTTGTTAAAAGCTAGGGATGTTTTGGTAAATTTTCTAATTAGTTCATATTTGGGTAAGTTCTCTACTCAGTATTCTTTGAGTTATTTTTCTTCACTGATCTTGTATGTTCTTTTTTAACATGTTCTATGTTCGGTACGTATATATTCAATGTATATGTATGGTTTCTGTTTGCATAATCTTATATGTATGTTATGTATGGTTTCTGTTTGCATAATATGGTTTCTGTGTATATATATTTTCTGTTATACATTTAATGATCAGTTCTGGTATAGATTCCATATGCATATGTTCTTGTATGAATTTTGTTCTTGTTTGGTTTTAGTTATATATGCTTATGTTCTTGTATGGTTTCAGTTGTTTGGTTTTTGTTCTATATGTTTTTGTTCTGTTAGTGTTTCTGTATGCTTTTGTTCTTGTATGGTTTTTGTTCTTGTTTGGTTTGCTGTTCTACATGCTTCTATATGTCTTTGTTTGGTTTCTGTTCTATATGCTTCTGTTCTGTCTTTATTTGGTTTCTATTCTATATGCTTCTGTTATGTTAATGTTTCTAATGATGTTTAAATGGTTGTTGCAGTCTGTTGCTGGTTGCCCTTGTTTTAATTATGTTGGTGTCTTAGCTTTGTAAGTTAAGTTGCCCATAATTAAAGCTTGATGGTAGCATTTCATCTCCTTAAGAGCTCGATGACGAATTTCTGGTAGCAAAGTATAGCTTTTATGTTTGTAAAACTTTGTTATAAGATTTGAGAGCTTAAAGTTTAGGGTTCTGTAAGTTTAAAGTTTCAGTTTGTAAAGATTGAAATTTTTAGATTATTAAGTTTGTAAGTTTGTAAGTTTAAACTTCTATATTATTGAATAAAAGTTTATAAGTTTAAACTTCTATATTATTGAATATAAGTTTGCCTTATTCTATCCAAAATTTTTGTACTTTAAATTTGCCTTATTCTGTTTTGACTTCAATAAAAATTTCTAAGTTTAACTTTGTAAATTTGCCTTATTCTATCCAAAATTAAACACAAACATTATTGCTAAGTTAATTAATAGTTTAGATTTGTCTTGTTTTAATTTGCATTAAACACACAAACCTATTAACTTAATTATTCAACATTTTTGATAAAGTTATTTAAGTTTTTATATACTCAACGTGTTAAGTATAAAGATTTAATCAACTTAAGTTAATTAAGTTATTTAAGTTTTTATAAAGTTATTCAATTTAAGTTAATTAAGTGTGTTAAGTTAATAAAATAATTTAACCAACTTAAAGTTAATTAAGTATAAAGATTTTCATTTAATTTATCTTTCAAGTTATCTTCAAATTAAAGTTAAGTTAATTAAAAAGACAATTTAATTTAATAATGTTTATTCATTCAACTTAAAACAAGTTAATTAAAGTTATTTTTAATCTTAAGATAAGTTAATATTATTTAGGGAAAAGTACACCGGTGGTCCCCAAACTATTACCATTTTCCTATTTTGGTCCCTAAACTATGTTTTTCGGCAAAATCGTCCATTCTGCTACATAGTTCTCCTGTTTTGGTCCCCCGACGTTAAATAGCTAACGGTTTTGCTGACATGGCATTTTTAAAATATTTTTAATCATTTCTCTCTCCTCTTAAAAAATGCCACGTCAGCAAAACCGTTAGCTATTTAACGCCGGGAACTAAAACTGGAGAACTATGTAACAGAAGGAACGATTTTGCCGAAAAACATAGTTTGGGGACCAAAATAGGAAAATAGTAATAGTTTGGGGACCACCGGTGTAGTTTTCCCTATTATTTATTATTAACTTAGCATTAATTTATTCATATTATTTATTATTAACTTAAAAGATTATTTTTATTATTTTTAATTAAAGTTATCTTTTAATTAAAGATAATTTATTACCACTTGATATTTATTCATTCAATTTATCTTTTAATAAAGTTAAGTTAGTTAATTTATTAATACTTGGCATTATTACTAAATATAAAAAAATACTTATTATTTTTAATTGATTTTAAAATTTTAAATTTATTAAATATAAATTCTTCAAATGTCAATAATTATCATTATCAGCAAATCAAATAACAATATCAGTTCAGGTCAAGAACAGGTCGGGTTCAAAACAGGTCGGGTCCAAACAAGTCAGGTTAAATCGGTTATTTGGCAGGTCAGTCTCGGGTTCGGGTTCATTTCGGTCGGGTGCAGGTTGGGTTCGGTTACTACAGTAACAAGTCGAATTCAGGTTCGAGTTCGTTTCGGTCGGGTGCAGGTCGGGTTCGGTTACTACAATAATAGGTTGAATTCGAGTTCGGGTTCGTTTCGGTCGGGTGCAGGTCAGGTTTGGGTCATTGAGTTCTCGGGTCAAACCAGGTTCTGACTTGATCAGATTTTAGATATGTTACCAGGTTGGGTCAGTTCTTCACATCCCTACTTGTGATGCACATGTTGTCACTTCTTAAACTTGAATTGAAGGCCTTTGGGCTTTTGCGGGAATCCAATTTCAATGGCTATTGTGCAATTTCCCAAAGCCCCAAACCTTTAGAGGTTTCTTTGGAATACTTCTTCAAGATTAAGTACTCTAAAAAAGTAACACAACTTGTTGCTGTGATAGCAATTAGCAATATAAGCTCAACCGTCAAATAAGTGTTTAAATTATACATTTTTTTCTTTTTATATAGGTATTTAAACTATATTTTGGGCAAAATAAGTGTTTAATGTTTCATTACGTGATCTATTTAAGGTTTCTCTGTTAACGACGTTAAATTTTTTTGTCATCCAATCAAAACATGACATGTGGCTTATTTTTTTTTAATTTTTTTAATTTCTGAATTTCTTTAGAAATCTTATTTTCTTTAAAAATCTCTAAGTTTTAATTTCTTTTCAATCAAACCCCCAAATCACATCTCCCTCATCGTCCGGTATCCCCACGCATTGGTGGTTCACCACCTAAGTGTTGGGTACCTCACTATTCGACATCCCCCCCTCTAGTTGTCGATCGGAACCCATTTGATCTATTTTTTCTTCATTGTTAGGTGTTCGTTGACGGTGAAAATTAACAGTTTATTCATTGATTTTTGACGACGAGATGATGAGGCTTTTGGTAAAGAGGGTCCGATGAAGACAAGAGTGGCTGTTGGTGGTTGAACCGGTGGATGAAGTGGAGGAATTAGGGGATTTAAGGTTAAGGTTTGAGTTTTTTTTTTAGAGAAATTAAGATTGTTGGGTTAATTATTATATTATATTATTTTATTTTTCTATTTTTCAGATTTTAATTTCAAAAATATATTACATGCCACGTGTTCGAATTTTATTGAATAACGAGAAAAAATAACGTTTTTCACAGAAGAAACCTTAAAATGATTCACAGAATAAAACGTTAGGCACATATTTAACCAAAAATATAATTTAGGCACCTATCTGGAAAAAAGAGAGTATAGTTTGAACACTTATTTAACAGTTAAGCATAGCAATATACACTAACATGTTCGTCTTATCAACATTTCTCAAATATTTATCATTTTCTCCTTCATCCTCTTGGCCATTATGTTAACATTTGTGTCCTCACCGGGTGAATATTTTGATCGAGTCGAGTCAAATTTTTTTTAAGGTAGTTGAGTTTACGAGTCTTATTTTATAACTCAAACTTTATTTGAAAAATTTTCAAGTCGAATTAGGGATGGCAAAATAACCCGTTCCTGCCAGGTCCCAACCCGATCCGACCCGATAGGGGCGGGTTTTTTAATTGAAAAATCGAGTTCGGGGCTGGTCGAGTTGGGTTTTGAAAAAAATAAAGTCGGAGCAGGTTGGGTTCGAGTTTAGGGTGAAAATTCCTCGACCCGCCCCAACTCGATATATTTATATATATTTAATATTTTTATTATTTTTCTGGACCGGATCGGGTTTAGTCGGGTTTTTTATTAAAATACCGGGGTCGGGTTATGCTTTTTATTATTTCGGGGCGTGTCAGGGCGGGGATACAATATATTAGAATCAGGGCGGGTCGAGGTCGATGCAGATGTTTTAAAATTTGGGTCGGGGCTGGGGCAGCCAAAAACCCGCCCCGCCCTGTTGCCATCCCTAAGTCGAATCGTGTTTATGAAATTTGAGTTGAGTTGAGTCGAGTTATTTGAGTTTTTGTTCAAATTTAATTGTAGATATTTTATAATGTCACGATAGTATTTGGTTCCAATTTAAACGGCTTTCTATAATCATATACAATGTACAAATATATTTCTTCATATATAATATACATATATCAGAGAAAGTTGTGGATCTCAACTCTAACTTAAAAATTAATTCACTAATTACTAAAAATTTCGAATTATTTGAATTTTCATTTTATAACTGAAACTTTATTAAAAAAAATCGAGTGAACTTGAATTCATGAAATCACGATTCAAGTTAAGTGGAATCTAGTTTTTTTAAGCTATCAAATTATTCAAAGAGAGGACAAAACTTGCTAACAACTTCCAAAGCATGATGCATAAGCACCCCAATCTCTAAATAGGTTTACCTCACAGCTAGTCCTGATTTTCTCCACTTCTTTCACTAAAAACCAAAACATATATTAATAAGATGTCACGGTTTTAATTAAAAAAAATTGATACACAAGTTACGTAAAGTTTATACAAAATTTTTAATTTAGGGTTCAACGATTTAGTTTAGGGTTTAACTTTTAGGGTTTAGAATTTAAGATTAATATATTGAATTTAGAGTTTATAGTGTTTAGAGATAAAAAATTTAAAATTTAAATTTTATAGAATAAATATACATGTATGTTTTTAACAATTTATGTATCAAAATTTTATCCTTTAATTAAATGCTCATAAAAATAAATTTGAACGAAACTATTACCACTTTAAAACTTCAAATTTCTCATAATTTACTCGTGGTCCCCAAAATTCCAACCCACGTACAGCTAGGCAGCATACTAATCACATTACATTGGCTTCAATAAACAACCAAATAGCTAGGAAATTGTACTAGCTCAATAAAAAACTCATTCACCTGCGGGATTTATAGAATTCAATAATGAATATAATTTTTAAAGACAATTTTTTATTATTATCTCGACTTATAATTTTTTAATTTTTAATATTTTGGGCTATACCTAATGGTGCCTTAAACATTCTATCATTGATCTCATTGTTGGACATCGGGACCGAACTACCTTCATATTAGGAGGGATAATCGCCCTCCACCCAAAAATATATTGTACTTTTAAATTTTATAAAAAAAATTAAAATTTTAATAAAATAATTGTAAGTTGTCAACTATTTTTAAAAAAGTATATATTTTATTTCCCCTAATTAGGATCTTATTCCATCCCTGATTTGACTAATATGCATAGAAATGGCAGGGAATTAAAATGGTCAAACACTTTTATTTTGGGAAGGATGGTTGGAAATTTTTAAATTGGAACTTCCTCCTCCTATTATTATTATTATTATTATTATTATTATTATTATTATTATTATTATTATTATTATTATTATTATTATTATTATTATTATTATTATTATTATTATTATTATTATTATTATTATTATTATTATTAGTATTATTATTATTATTATTATTATTATTATTATTAGTATTATTATTATTATTATTATTATTATTATTATTAGTATTATTATTATTATTATTATTATTATTATTATTATTATTATTATTATTATTATTATTATTATTATTATTATTATTATTATTATTATTATTATTATTATTATTATTATTATTATTATTATTATTATTATTATTATTATTATTATTATTATTATTATTATTATTATTATTATTATTATTATTATTATTATTATTATTATTATTATTATTATTATTATTATTATTATTATTATTATTATTATTATTATTATTATTATTATTATTATTATTATTATTATTATTATTATTATTATTATTATTATTATTATTATTATTATTATTATTATTATTATTATTATTATTATTATTATTATTATTATTATTATTATTATTATTATTATTATTATTATTATTATTATTATTATTATTATTATTATTATTATTATTATTATTATTATTATTATTATTATTATTATTATTATTATTATTATTATTATTATTATTATTATTATTATTATTATTATTATTATTATTATTATTATTATTATTATTATTATTATTATTATTATTATTATTATTATTATTATTATTATTATTATTATTATTATTATTATTATTATTATTATTATTATTATTATTATTATTATTATTATTATTATTATTATTATTATTATTATTATTATTATTATTATTATTATTATTATTATTATTATTATTATTATTATTATTATTATTATTATTATTATTATTATTATTATTATTATTATTATTATTATTATTATTATTATTATTATTATTATTATTATTATTATTATTATTATTATTATTATTATTATTATTATTATTATTATTATTATTATTATTATTATTATTATTATTATTATTATTATTATTATTATTATTATTATTATTATTATTATTATTATTATTATTATTATTATTATTATTATTATTATTATTATTATTATTATTATTATTATTATTATTATTATTATTATTATTATTATTATTATTATTATTATTATTATTATTATTATTATTATTATTATTATTATTATTATTATTATTATTATTATTATTATTATTATTATTATTATTATTATTATTATTATTATTATTATTATTATTATTATTATTATTATTATTATTATTATTATTATTATTATTATTATTATTATTATTATTATTATTATTATTATTATTATTATTATTATTATTATTATTATTATTATTATTATTATTATTATTATTATTATTATTATTATTATTATTATTATTATTATTATTATTATTATTATTATTATTATTATTATTATTATTATTATTATTATTATTATTATTATTATTATTATTATTATTATTATTATTATTATTATTATTATTATTATTATTATTATTATTATTATTATTATTATTATTATTATTATTATTATTATTATTATTATTATTATTATTATTATTATTATTATTATTATTATTATTATTATTATTATTATTATTATTATTATTATTATTATTATTATTATTATTATTATTATTATTATTATTATTATTATTATTATTATTATTATTATTATTATTATTATTATTATTATTATTATTATTATTATTATTATTATTATTATTATTATTATTATTATTATTATTATTATTATTATTATTATTATTATTATTATTATTATTATTATTATTATTATTATTATTATTATTATTATTATTATTATTATTATTATTATTATTATTATTATTATTATTATTATTATTATTATTATTATTATTATTATTATTATTATTATTATTATTATTATTATTATTATTATTATTATTATTATTATTATTATTATTGTTATTATTATTATTGTTCTTATTATTGTTGTTCTTATTATTGTTGTTGTTATTATTGTTGTTGTTATTATTGTTGTTGTTATTATTGTTGTTGTTATTATTGTTGTTGTTATTATTGTTGTTGTTATTATTGTTGTTGTTATTATTGTTGTTGTTATTATTGTTGTTGTTATTATTGTTGTTGTTATTATTGTTGTTGTTATTATTATTGTTGTTATTATTATTGTTGTTATTATTATTGTTATTATTATTATTATTATTGTTATTATTATTATTATTATTATTATTGTTATTATTATTATTATTGTTATTATTATTATTATTATTATTATTATTATTATTATTATTATTATTATTATTATTATTATTATTATTATTATTATTATTATTATTATTATTATTATTATAATAGTTGTCCTATCGGTTCTTAAAGTTTTGCTCTGATTAATTTAAATTGGTACGCGTCGCACACCTGACTTTAATAGGAGAGTCTTCTAGTGGAGATTTTCTGCATACGCAAAATCTGAAACTCAAGATAAGCGATGCCAATTGCTTATTACTTGGACCAACTATGTTGGTAATTATTTTTTTAAAAATATACATGTCTTACGGTTTATGTTTGAGGTAGGAGGCTACCTCTCCTAACAATATTATCTCTAAAATTTAAACTCTTATCATCTCTTTAAAAGTACATTGTACTTTACCAATGCACCCAACACTTATATTTGTAAGTGGTAATTATTTTTTATTATTTAATTGAAATGAGATGCGAAGGAGAGGACCACAATCATCGCCCTTTTTTCTACGATTGAGAGAAATGCAACACAGAAAAACACGTCCTTTGGCCATTAATTCTTCATGTTCACATTTATAAAGCCACCCTCAAAATTTTTTTTAACAATATGTGGGCTGAATTTTATTTAAAATTAAAATAGAAAAATATACTTTTTAAAAGAATTGTAGTAAAAAACTAAAATACAATAAATTTAAAATAAAAAAACGAAACATCAGACCAACAAAACACCTTCAGTGGGCGGCAAACAGTGATAAAGATGAAACACCGGAAAAATAAAAGCAGAGAGGAAGACCTCTTGTCTCTGTCCACCTACACGCTTCAGACATGAGGTAGGAGTGAAGTGGTGAGCAAAACCAACAATCTAGGAAGTTGTTTCGTAAAACAGATTTGACTGCATCGACAATAAACCACAAAAGGGGATCAAACTACTGAAGACCACTGACAATCCGCAAATCAGAGCCGAACGTCAAGAAAAATGTATCCACGAACGCAGATCTACCACAATGGTAGACAATAACGTGCCATTAGGGAGAAGCGTACCACAAGGCAAAAGAAAAAAAATGTGCTACAATGCAGATAAAACCTAAAAAAAATCACCAAAATATAAAATAAAATAAAAATTAAATATACAAAATAAGTGAAAAGGGCTACCGACGATGACGACCAGCACTACAACTAACGCCACCGCTAATGAATAAAGCTTTCTCTCAAACGCCATTCATACGATATTAAAATTTTATATCAGCTTAATACCACCTTTGATCCATGTATCTTACCCTAATTTCGGTTTGGTCTAATCAAAACATGTACCTTGTAATAAAAAAGTTACAAATTTTAAAAATATAGAATCTTAAAAAAACTTCATAAAAATGCAAAATAAAAAATATGTGAATTTTTTTTAAAAAATCTCAAAATTTTAGATGTTCTGTTTTGAATTTATATATATTTTTTAATGTAACTTTTTTTAAAAAGAAATTAAAGCTTCATTAAAAACTCTTTTTTAGTCCAATTTGAAACAAGGTTTAAATCTCAATTGAGTGAAAAGGAAAAAAAGCACCCTAATAATATTATTCACGAAAGATAACGTTTACAAATATATGAAAAACACATCAAATACAAGTTTGAATTACTAGATGCTGAACGCAAAGAAACGTGTCTCATAAAAATATCGAACCTTGGTGAGGGAGAAGTCCAACACTCTGTGCATCATGAGAAATTGGCTGAAATAAACACTCCAACCTCTATCAAATTCACTGCCACCATATAGCCTCCATAAAAGACAAGAATCACTGCAAAGGAAACTTAACCTGCCATCCAAAGTAGCTGCCGAACTCGACCAATACCATATTTGGCCAAAGAATTTGCATCATAATTCCTTTCTCTAAAAGAGAATTGAATCCTTCAAGAGTAATGTTTGCAATAATTATAACATTGACTAAATACATCTTTAAAAATCGAGGGAGCCACAACGGGATTGTCAATCCATCCTACCGATAGACTGATGTTGTATTCAATAACAAGAGGATGAGAGTTGACCCATTTAGACATAGAAAATAGTTTGCAAGCTTCTGGAATGGCAGCCGATTCGGCCTCGGTTAGTTTTGAAATACTGATGGATTTTGAGAAACGGATTAGAGGAACACTCAAGTGATTTCTAAGGATGCCCCCAATATTGGTTTCGCCATAGCTACCCTTAATCGCTGTATCAACATTGAATTTAAGAGTTTCTAAAGGAGGCGCTATCCAAGAACCAATCTTAGGCCTTCTTGAGGATGAAAGGTGTGACGCTGCCGAGGAAGGATTGAGCATTGTTGATCACTGATGTGAGCAAACCCTTTAGGCGATGGTTCTTGGATTGTTTAGAAGATAGAGATATGGGGTTCAGGCTGTTTTTTCCCTGAGATCTGGTCTGAATCTCTCTGTCTCTTGGATGTATGGCTCCTTAAGGGGCTGGACGGGGTGAGGAAACATGTTAACCGAGGAGGACAAGTGTGTTAGTGAGATGGGTTCGTTGTGACTTAGATATTGACACGAATCACGTGACTATGCATGTGGTTCGAGTAGCATTCGCATGTCGAGTCTGCGACGAAATTACTTTGGCTCTACTAGTATGTTCGTAGAGGGTTGTAACTGGGTATTCACATGGTTGTAGTTTGCCGATACCAACAATTGCCCCCAAGATGAAGGAAGGTTATAAAGTGACATTTGCGCACATGGGGAATCTTAGAGGCTTGAGGAAGGCAAGAGTTTCTATGGGAATTTTAGAAATACAGGTAAAATAGCTTACTGAATGTGAAACGTCACATAATATATCCTTTTCGTGTACCAGCCAGCTCCTTTCGAGGATGAACCGTTGCATATGAAACATCATAATATTTTAATTTATTAGAGGGGGTTAGGGGTGGGGCATGTTGGGATTGTGCAAAAAGAATCTTCTTGTCGTGATGGCTAATTCATTTGTTGTAACCATCGATGATTATGAGTGTAGTACCGAGTTTGATGAAATGAGTAAGGCTCTAGAATGTAGGGGTTTTCGTGTAGTGGATCATTTTCGCTATCAGTTTGGGTTGCCACAAGGATCGCATCACTTGAGTGGGTGCTCTGATGAAGGCAAATCATGTTTTTTATCCATCTGTTTACTTTCGAAGCTGGGTTCCATTTACCGCTTCATTCATTTTTTTGTAGATTGGTTGAACTAGTTCGATGTGGCCCTAGGTCAACTGATCGAGACGAGTTGGTGAAATTTGATGACATATTTCCTAAACTGCAAAGTTCTTGGTGGTGAGCCTTCTATCGATGTTTTCCATTACTTTTATAATGTAGTGGCCGATGATGATATGAGTGCGAATGGTTTTGTATCAATTAGCACGCGCACTGGGGAGAAGCCAACAATGAGCAATTATGCAAGCGATCTTCGTTTGGACATAAATAAATATATTAAGGTGGAGTGTAAAATTAAGGGGTTTCCTTTTCCCTTTGTTTAGCACCGCCCTGCGAAGGGTAGAACCGAATCGTCTAATTTAAAGAAGTTAACACATGATGGGTTAAATCTTCTTGAGAGGTTGGAAAGAGGACCTTCATTGCGATTTGAAGAAGTAGGGACTCCAAGGAATGTGTGGGTTCATTGCTTGAAGGGTAAAAGTTCGAATGGCTGGGACGAGTTAGATTTCAACGTGTTTCTAGAAGGGTCCTTGGCAAAAGTGCCAATTCATACGGGGGCTTGGCCTTTCGATGGCCATGATTGAGTGGCAAAAATTTTTCTTTGGAACTTCTTTTACCATCATACCAGTGTTCGTATTTGCCCATGGAAATACAAATAGAAATTATGAGTAGTAAGGAGAAAAAATGGATATCTTCGCGTTTGCCCATGCCATCTTCTTCAGACTTAGAGTGTGATGTTGATAACTTGGAATGTAGGACAAAAAGGCGTATGTATGTTGGTGGCGCTTCATCGTGTAATCCCGGAGGTAATATAGGGCAAGCAATATTTGTGTTTGATCTTAATATATGATTGCTTTCTTGTTTAATATGTGGTTATAACTTGGTTAGCTCATGTTTTCATGTTGTCCGTAGGAGTGGTAGAGGCCCCACTGTGTATTGTCGAAAGTGAAGATCTGTTAGATGTATCTTCTTCTTCGCCTGTTGACAATCGAATAGGTTTACAAGCTATAGAAGAGGTAACACATTTGTATGTGATTACTGACGAACAAGTAGGTTCGCCATGCTTGACTACTCTTGTAACTATTGTGGTATCTTCGGGAAACACGACTATTGTTGTTTCCTACGCAAATAACTCTGTTGTTGTTCTTGTTGCGCAGATCGTGAAGGTGTCGAATGTAGTAGCCAGGAGTTCAGTTTCATTAGATATGTTAGAAATGGCGAGGCAAAGTGTGGCTATCTGTCTAAGAACTTATAGTTCGAAGAAGTGTTTGACGACTGGCCAGTATAAGAGCCTTGGTAAAAGGCCAATGTCAAGTGCGGAAGTTGGAATTCTCGCCTTTGTGGATCTATCAACTGCGCTGCCTTCATCCTTGATTCCTTTAGGTAGGTTGTTTAATTGTGCAATTTTGCTTTTGCAAGTTGTTGTTTTAGTTTAGATTGTAAATTTATCGATTATTAATATTTTCATAGAAACCATTGGTGTAGATGCGGCCATTGTGCATTGTACCATGAGGAGTGCCTCGATTGTTGCTACACCTGTTGACACTATTGTGCCTGTAGGCACTACGGCGCCTGTGGGCACTCTACTTCCATTTGTGAGTGCAACAGTTCCTCTGGTGTCCTCACCCTACTGTCCCTCTTCTAATGGAGGGCTTGAGTCTCTCACTCCGTGGAATCTATTCTACTATTGGAGGGGGGCTTGGGGACTCGGTGAGTTGGTTTCATCTTGAGGTCGCTTCTCGAAGATTGTCAGGATTATACGCAAATAGCTTTGCTTTCGTTATGCCTTGCGGTAGTATAAGGGAGATCTATTGAAGGGGTTTGAGGCCTTATTCAAGAGTTGGGTTGCACTCAGTATAACATGGAAATGAATGTGAGGGCGCTCATGAAGGAGAATGAAAGATTGCGCTCGCAAGTGAGGATATATGCTGCCGAGTTAAAAGAGTTAAGGAGAAAACATAAAGCAAAAACGTGGCTACGAGTGTAAGAGCTGAACAAGAAACATTTGGAGTGAGTTTCTTAGATGGAAAAAGACTTTGATTATGTTGCCATGAAGATAGTTCAAATCCATGCTGCTGTGGAGAAGAGTCTAAAGACTGAGATTTGGGAACTTAAAGAAAAACTAGAGTATACGAAAGATACGGCGGATGAGAGTACGACTAAATATTCAAGGGAGTTGACTGAATTGAGAATGAACAATGAGGATCAAGTAATGGTATTGAAGGCTAATCATGAGGTGGAGATGGCTGAAAATGTTAAGGAAACTACGAACGCAAGCTCTGCTTTGATGATCGCAGGCATGAAGAAGGCACAAGATGTTGCTGTTCTCAGCTTCCAAGTGGCGCGCGGTCCTTTTGATGTGTCTAATGTGGATTTCAACGCTCTTTGTTAGGTGGTCGGGGGTTTTAACATAAGGAATCCCTCGAGGGCCCTCATGGGAAAGCTTTGTTGCGGATCATAAAGAAGTTGTGATTCCTCCTGCGATTGAATAAAGTACGCGAGCGTGTTTGAATGACCCTATTAACATTGGTAATGATTATGTGGTGGATGATACTGAAGCAGTGGGCATCTTTGAGAGAACTGTGTAGTGTTTTCATTATTTATTATCTTGCTTGTGGTCTGATTTGTGTTTAAGAATATAATTTGAGAAATGACATTTTTGGGCTAATGTTAATCTATTTTTCTGGGGGGTGAATTGTCTAAAATTATAAATGTCGAATTTATAGAGAATGTAACCCCCTCGTCCCAGTCTGGCCGGATGACCGATCCGAGTGGGCCACACGGGAAAAACCGAGTGAAACCCGTTAAGGTTCCCCTCGGTTAGCAACTCTTTTTTTTTCTTCTTTTTAATTTAATCTTGTCTAGAGGAACATGAAGTCCTAGGTGATTCACAACAGCGGAAAGCATCCAAAGAAAGACCACATTCGAACCCCGGCCAAACACAACAGTCCATTTATAAGCTTACAGGGCAGATCGTATCGGTACCCTAACTAGGGGTATCGATACGCCCTGACCAGGTCAACCCAAGGAGTCAACTCCGGGAAGGCCGTATCGATATAGCCCTTGAGCGTATCGATACGCCCTTCTCGGTCAACCCTCTTTGGTCAACAGAGTAGACCCGTACCGATACGCGTGAACCCCGTATCGGTACGCCCTGCTCTCACCCAATTCTCCAAATTCCAGTAACTTTGGAGGGTATCGATACCCCTAGGGTATCGGTATGCCAGGCAAAAACTGTGACATTTGGGCAAGGCCGTATCGATACGGCCCTCAGGCGTATCAATACGCCATGCTCTGCAATTCCACAATTTCCAACTTAACGACTCCAAACACGACTCTAGATGCACTTTTAGACTCTCCTATGCACATACAAACACTTAAACTATCATACTTAAACCAAAGGTAGCAACCAAACAAAAAGCAAGACATCCATACATAGCATTCATACAAAAGGGCAATTTATGCATATATGGACATACAAGCACTCAAGATTTCATGCCTTAGCAACCAAAACATGTAGACATTCAAGGCATGTAACACAAGCAATATTTACAGATCAAACAAGGCATCCAAGAGCCAAACCAATATCGAAATACATCAAAACTCAAATCAATAATACCTATCCCATTGCTTAACTATTACATTCTATCACTTAAAATTCATACATTGAGCTAACCAATAGTATCACTTGGAGACCTTTCCTTGCCCTTGCCACCCACAAGCTATTAATCTGCATTGTCGAACAAAAGAGAGCGTAAGCATAAAAGCTTAGTGAGGGTAAGCTCATAAAACAAACCTTTGACAATGCAGGGTCCAAGCACGAGCAATTTCCATAATGAAATGCATGTTCTTACCTCTGATCCGCATAAGCCAAAATGATCATGATGCATGAACATATAATCAACATTATGCCATGCTCAACAACCCATAAGCTCAACGTACAAAGATACATAACTCAATGCATTAACCACATCATATATCAATTCATAAAGGGCATCACATTTCGCATCATATAAGCATATATACATAATCTCATATTGGTATACACATACAACCTCATATTGGCACCTAGCTATGACTCGAATACGCGGATAACCCGTTGGAACGCATTTCCAACAACAACATTACCTCGGTGGGATTACACTCATCACCGGTCCTTGCATGGGCGGGATTCCACTCATCACCACATGCCCTACGGATGGGATTCCACTCATCATCACGTAGAATGTATATAAATTTCCAGTGGAATATTACATCATCGTACTCCTCCTTGGTGCCTTAACACCACCAAGGCCACGTACGTTTTGACTCAATTTGTGTGCACACTCATCCTAATTATCGATCATTGTACCCAAGCATACTAGTGCCAATATAAATCAAATTCCACAACATTTCACAATATCAATTTCAATATAAATTCCGTGCTTAGCACGTACTCACCATGATTCTCCAAAATCATGCAACTACCTCATTACCTCATTTCACAAACTAACACCCCATGTATATCATCCAAACAATTATCACATCATATGTCCACATACATGTATCCACATTATATTTGTTACCAACATACGTATAACAACGCATTAAGCCATACCTCAACATAAATGTATATCACATTATACGCAATCATCACAACACAAATCATCACGAGGCATAGCATCGATTAAAGAGTTCATCCAAGGTCTCTAACAAAAGCTTAGGATTAGGCTACCACCCTAATCCTAACTCTAGGTGGGTCTACCAAGCCCAACCTAGTCCACATGCTTGAACCAACCACTTAAAATTCAATTTAAAAACATTAACCACTCACCGCCCTTCCTTAGCAACCGAAGCAAATCTCCTACGAACCCGGATTCGATCCCGATGCCTCTCCAACGCTTCCTCTTGCTTCTAGCCAAGCAAAACACGTTCATTACTTCACAATTCAATGCCAAAACTCAACCATCGACTCACTTTACAAACACAAGCTAATTTCCACAAATTCCCAATCCACATAATCACCTAAAATACCAATTTTCGTGCTCCCCTAAAACCTTGCCGAAATTTCCATTTCCAATCACCCAAATGACCCCCAAAAGGTCCCAAATCACCCTTCTAACATACCTAAACCATCAGCCCTTTGTTTTCAACTTAAAACCCACCAAAAATGGAGTTTTTGACATCTCAAAAATGGCTCTAAGAACCCACTTCGGGTTTTCAACAAAACTCAACCAAATTAACATATGTTGCACCTTTTAACATGAATAAACAAAGACCCAAATCAATTTTGCAAAACAAGATGAAAATCCCCATAAAAACCCAAACTTTAAATCAAACCCTAATTTTCAAAAGTTCATATCTTTGAAATCTAAAACCATAGGTGGATAGAGAATAAAGAGGAGAGTGAGAATATGATTTTACCTTTCAAAAACACCTTGAAATGAAGTTGTAATCGAATGGAATAGTAGCTTGGAAATTTGAGAGAGTTTGAAGATGGTGTTGGTCATCCAACGTTGGAAAAGGTGAGTTGGGGAGAAGATGACAACTTTAAAATTAAAGTTGTCTTGCTTTTAAAAACATTTGGGTAAATTACTCTTTTAGTCCCTCCTCTTTTTACTAAAGCCCAATTAGATCTTTATTTAGGTTGAATTGATTTTTATTTAATTTTATTGACTCGGACTACAAACCTGACTAACTCCTAGCCCCAAAACACGGGTGTTACAACTTTCTCCCACTTAAGGAAATTTCGTCCCCGAAATTCATCGAACATGAAGAGCCACGGAAACTGCTCCTACACACTTTCTTTTCTCTTCTCACTACAACATACTCACCAACTAGTAGACTTACCACACAACAATAGATATCTGATGCTAAGATCTCAACTGATTCTTCGTTGCACGCGATTTCAAACTCAACTCAATCTCTTCAACAAACATAGCACGTAAAAGATCTGACTCACACTCCCGAATCATAGATACACTAATCACATCACCAACCCCTTTCTAACTCTGGTGGTAACCGCAACAAATAAACAACTGAACTAGCCCGATTCACAATCTCATACAACACTGTTTGAACACTTGACTCATAACTTTCTCTAACCGATCCTCTGTCTTCAACAAGTAACCAATCACTATGCTGACGTCTTCAAAAATCTAGTTGAAATTCCGAATCTCTATTACCCATTTTCATTAAGAATATTCCACGGATGTAACAAACTAGAAGAAAACTGATACCCGGTCCTGACACACTGGCAACCCATACACTTACTCTCATATAGAACCACATCATCCATCAACTCAGTCCAGAAGTGCCCATCTTCAACCCATAATACGTCTTCGTACCACTCAAATGCAATATAAATTAAACTGCCGTGTGCTTCGGCCCCAAAACAACACGTCTAAAAACACTATGTCAATCGGTATAACTAATCTGTCTCTAACAATACAAACTCTATCATCTCTGAACTGTATTCTGAAGGTCTTCCTCCTACTGTGTCTTGCACGTGAGGTGCCAAGAACCTGTCTTGCAACTGTTTCTCTTCAAGCATTCTGACTCAATGTAGGTTCAACATGAAACTCGGCCACAAGAATACTATCATTCGGTAAACTGAATTCGGCAATTACATCTCGCAACCCAACTACTAATCTAACAACAGCATAGCTCAGAACATCGGTTTCTACGTTGACTATCTTCGGATGGTACTCAATCTTGATATTACAGTCTTCAAGCATTTCTAACACTTTATGCGGTTCAAGTTTCAACCCTTCCTAAGTCTTCAAATATTTCGAGTTCTGATGATACGTACATATACACTGTGCATTTCTTACTATACAAGCTTTGTCTCTAAGTCTTCGAAGCAGATACAACTGTAATTAACTCTATGTCTCATATCAGATAACTCTTCCCACAGTCTTCCAACTATCTTGATGAACAAGCCGCAATCTTCTGCCTTGCATAAGCACACAACCTAACTCTACATGTAACACATCACTATGGTTCGCAAACTCTTTCTCTGATATAAGCTGATTCATGGTCGAAGCTCTCTTCAAAGTTTCTTTCAGTTTCTCAATGGCTCATTGTCTCGCATCTAACCACACAACTGAACATTCTTCTGTAGCAACTTGTCAAAGGAGCAGCTATCTTCAAAAGACTATTTACAATTTCCCCGAAAGTAACAATGCTAGACCTAGGAACTATAGATACCTCTCACAGTCTTCAATTTCTTCCAATTCATATATTCTTTTGCCTACTTGGGATTTACTCTAACACACTCGGCTGAACTATATGTCCTAGGAGAACATCTTCATTAACTCGAAGTTCACGTTGCACAACTTGGTACACAACTAGTTCTCTAAAAGAATCTACCACACTAACTTCAAAGCTTGCCATGATCTTCCTCGGTACTTGAATATACTCATGTGTCAACTACGAGAACTACTACAACTGATCAAGGAACTCGGGAATTATTCTGTTCAACATTTCTATGAAGGTAACTAATACACTATTCAAACAAAGCGGCATAACTCAGAACTCAAAGCGATCATATCTTGCCCCAAAAGTTGTTTTCAATACTTCAACTTCTCTCATTCCCAACTGGTAGTAATCGGATCTCAAATTAATCTTCAAATAGACTGAAGCACACACTAACTGACCAACAAATCACTGACACTCGGAAACGGATACTAATCATTCACTGTCACTTGTTTCAACTGTCTAAGATCTAAACACATTCTCGCACTGTCACTCTTTCTTCTTCACAAATGGTACTGTCATACTCTAAGATGACGTACTAGGCCTAATGAGTCTAAGGTCCAACTAACCTCGAAGTTATTTCTTCAACATTCTCAATTCTTCCGGGATTCATAAGTTACAGAGCAAACAAAACAGAAGCAACCTCGGAGACGGTCTCAATAACGAACTCTTCTTCTCTATCAAGAGACAAACCAGGTAAATCTTCCAAACACTTCTAGGAAAACACAAACTATTTTAACATTCTGCGGTCTAATCTTCGTTCAAAAATCAAATCCATCACATCTGTTAGGCAAGCCTGTCAACTAAACTCAATCAATCTTTGACCTCCAAAACTGGGTTAACGTTCAACAAGGAGTTCATATCCTCACCTACTACTATAGTCTTACAGGAATCGGCAACTTCAAGGCGACTCTCTCTTAATCTCAACGTATATCCTAGCTTGTGTTCTACAAGCCAAACCATGTTAAAAAGGTACATCGAAACCGTAGGAAGACGATCACTTCACATCTACTAGAAACTAGTAACTCTGAACCACCAACAAACATCTTCTTTACATCTTTCTGATCACTACTATCTCCCAAAGGCTAGTCACATGTGTCCCTACATCTAAGATCTTATCAAGTATGTCTAAATTCTTTGCATGCTCACACAAACAGACGAATCCGCAGAAATTGCAACTTCACAAGTACACAGCTATTAGTCTTCGGTCCTCTTGTTCTCGAACTGGTTCTTCAATAAAATCTGACTCTTCTAGACTGTTCTTAGAGTATTTCGAAACTTCAAAACGCAGTTCTGAGCACACACAGACAACCATGCTGGAAAACAACTCGGACGCATACTGGCCCAATCACACAAATCGATTCCCACTCACGGATACCGACCGGCTATCCTGTACTAAAACCGTAGGCCGAACCCCAACGATCACTAACTAACATTTCCGAGTCTCAGATTTCTCACACCAAACCCTTACCTTGATCTTGCTAAAAGGACCAAGGTACTCACACCTACTTCTAACACTTCACCAGGCATATACAAACTTGCATACTTGCTAACGATATACAAAAGCACGGATTTAGAATCAACTGGAGGAAACAACTTAGTACTGTACCAAAGGCTTATCTGTTAAAACATCGACACCACTCTGACTCCCACTCATAGGCCTTCACTTCTTCTTACCAACTAATGCCAGAGTTGATCACATCGTCCCTCATCCACAGAAATCAACCCACATACACACCGTCTCAAACGAACAAATTGTACCTCAATTTCAGGTACAACCATACCTCCCTAACTAAGGTGATGGACTCCCTCAACATCGTCCACCTTTTCAGAACTACAACTTCTACTTACCGAAAAGCAATTAAATCAACAACAACAACACACAAATTGGGTTAGCAAAGGGAAGGTCCAAGTGGCTCAAGTATGATTTCCCTCACTAAAAAAAATCCTTTTTCCGATGTAATAGGAGCAATGAGACTCTACTAAACATGTTTCAAACGAATCAACACACATACATGCTCAACCAAGCATATAACAAGGTTTACTTGCTAAACAAGCAAACATATGCGTACGATCAAACAACATACATTCTCAATCAAACAATCATACATCACAGCATACGTGGATAACAAGCAAAATGCTTACATGGCAAGCAAACACCGTGCATATCAATCATAAAACACAACTTACCTCACTTACCTGCACAAGGTCTTGGAAACCTTAGGCTCTGATACCAACAAATGTAACCCCCTCATCCCGGTCTGGCCGGATGATCGATCCGAGTGGGCCACACGGGAAAAACCGAGTGAAACCCGTTAAGGTTCCCCTCGGTTAGCAACCCTATTTTTTTCTTCTTTTTAATTTAATCTTGTCTAGAGGAACATTAAGTCCTAGGTGATTCACAACAGCGGAAAGCATCCAAAGAAAGACCACATTCGAACCCCGGCCAAACACAACAGTCCATTTATAAGCTTACAGGGCAGACCGTATCGGTATTCTAACTAGGGGTATCGATACGCCCTGACTAGGTCAACCCAAGGAGTCAACTCCGGGAAGGCCATATCGATATAACCCTTGAGCGTATCGTTACGCCTTTCTCGGTCAACCCTCCTTGGTCAACAGAGTATACCCGTACCGATACACGTGAACCCCATATCGGTACGCCCTGCTCTCACCCAATTCTCCAAATTCAAGTAACTTTGGAGGGCAAAAACTGTGACATTTGGGCAAGGCCGTATCGATACGGCCCTCAGGCGTATCGATACGCCCTGCTCTGCAATTCCACAATTTCCAGCTTAACGACTCCAAACACGACTCTAGATGCACTTTTAGACTCTCCTATGCACATACAAACACTTAAACTATCATACTTAAACCAAAGGTAGCAACCAAACAAAAAGCAAGACATCCATACATAGCATTCATACAAAAGGGCAATTTATACATATATGGACATACAAGCACTCAAGATTTCATGCCTTAGCAACCAAAACATGTAGACATTCAAGGCATGTAACACAAGCAATATTTACAGATCAAACAAGGCATCCAAGAGCCAAACCAATATCGACATACATCAAAACTCAAATCAATAATACCTATCTCATTGCTTAACTATTACATTCTATCACTTAAAATTCATACATTGAGCTAACCAATAGTATCACTTGGAGACCTTTCCTTGCCCTTGCCACCCACAAGCTATTAATCTGCATTGTCGAACAAAAGAGAGCGTAAGCATAAAAGCTTAGTGAGGGTAAGCTCATAAAACAAACCTTTGACAATGCAGGGTCCAAGCACGAGCAATTTCCATAATGAAATGCATGTTCTTACCTCCGATCCGAATAAGCCAAAATGATCATAATGCATGAACATATAATCAACATTATGCCATGCTCAACAATCCATAAGCTCAACGTACAAAGATACATAACTCAATGCATTAACCACATCATATATCAATTTATAAAGGGCATCACATTTCGCATCATATAAGCATATATACACAATCTCATATTGGTATACACATACAACCTCATATTGGCACCTAGCTATGACTCGAATACGCGGATAACCCGTTGGAACGCATTTCCAACAACAACATTACCTCGGTGGGATTACACTCATCACCGGTCCTTGCATGGGCGTGATTCCACTCATCACCACATGCCCTACGGATGGGATTCCACTCATCATCACGTAGAATGTATATAAATTTTCGGTGGAATATTACATCACCGTACTCCTCCTTGGTGCCTTAACGCCACCAAGGCCACGTACGTTTTGACTCAATTTGTGTGCACACTCATCCTAATGATCGATCATTGTACCCAAGCATACTAGTGCCAATATAAATCAAATTCCACAACCTTTCACAATACCAATTTCAATATAAATTCCGTGCTTAGCACGTACTCACCATGATTCTCCAAAATCATGCAACTACCTCATTACCTCATTCCACAAACTAACACCCCATGTATATCATCCAAACAATTATCACATCATATGTCCACATACATGTATCCACATTATATTTGTTACCAACATACGTATAACAACGCATTAAGCCATACCTCAACATAAATGTATATCACATTATACGCAATCATCACAACACAAATCATCACGGGGCATAGCATTGATTAAAGAGTTCATCCAAGGTCTCTAACAAAAGCTTAGGATTAGGCTACCACCCTAATCCTAACTCTAGGTGGGTCTACCAAGCCCAACCTAGTCCACATGCTTGAACCAACCACTTAAAATTCAATTTAAAAACATTAACCACTCACCGCCCTTCCTTAGCAACCGAATCAAATCTCTTACGAACCCGGATTCGATCCCGATGCCTCTCCAACGCTTCCTCTTGCTTCTAGCCAAGTAAAACACATTCATTACTTCACAATTCAATGCCAAAACTCAACCATCATTACAAACACAAGCTAATTTCCACAAATTCCCAATCCACATAATCACCCAAAATACCAATTTTCGTGCTCCCCTAAAACCTTGCTGAAATTTCCATTTCCAATCTCTCAAATGACCCCCAAAAGGTCCCAAATCACCCTCCTAACATACCTAAACCATCAGCCCTTTGTTTTCAACTTAAAACCCACCAAAAATGGAGTTTTTGACATCTCAAAAATGGCTCTAAGAACCCACTTTGGGTTTTCAACAAAACTCAACCAAATTAACATATGTTGCACCTTTTAACATGAATAAACAAAGACCCAACTCAATTTTGCAAAACAAGATGAAAATCCCCATAAAAACCCAAACTTTAAATCAAACCCTAATTTTCAAAAGTTCATATCTTTGAAATCTAAAACCATAGGTGGATAGAGAATAAAGAGGAGCGTGAGAATATGATTTTACCTTTCAAAAACACCTTGAAATGAAGTTGTAATCGAATGGAATAGTAGCTTGGAAATTTGAGAGAGTTTGAAGATGGTGTTGGTCATCCAACGTTGGAAAAGGTGAGTTGGGGAGAAGATGACAACTTTAAAATTAAAGTTGTCTTGCTTTTAAAAACATTTGGGTAAATTACTCTTTTAGTCCCTCCTCTTTTTACTATAGCCCAATTAGATCTTTATTTAGGTTGAATTGATTTTTATTTAATTATATTGACTCGGACTACAAACTCGACTAACTCCTAGCCCCAAAACACGGGTGTTACAGAGAATAAGTATATTCTTTCCAAATGTGGTTTATGATTCGTTCCCATGCATCCGTTTTTGGAAGTGATAAGTAATACTTATTAATGTCCGCTGTGAAGTTTATATGACTGGTTTAACGGTGAGCCATAATATATATATATATATATATATATATATATATATATATATATATATATATATATATATATATATATATATATATATATATATATATATATATATATATATATATATGGCTCTGTGGATGAATAGATGTTTATCAGATTCCTTGCATTTTGTGTTTGTTGGTCTGCTTGGGCGGTTTTGACAGTGTGTAATAGTTTACTTGTCATTGTGATTAGAAAACAAACAGGTCGTATCAGATGATTAACAAGGCTGATTCACTAAACCAAAAAACCAAGAAGGGTTTGCCATTTTCATGTGTTCAACCTTGTATTGTAATGAGAACCATTAGAATGAGAGCGTTTATGCAAAGAGAGATGGGATGTCTGCCAGACGAAATTAACAAGAGCGTTTATGCTTTCTTTAAGGTTTTTAAAGTTGTAGTATCTCAGTGCCTCTAAGTAAGAAAATGGAGTTTGTTGTATACTTATATTTGAAGTAAAATTTTGTATTTTACATCTATTTTTTGTGGGATTTTGAATCGAAATATGATATGTACCAATTTCATGGCTCGTTAAATCTTCTGAAAGTAATAGTTAATTACACAATGTTGTTGTTCATAAAGGGCTTAGTAGATTGCCTCTTTTTTCTGTTTTTGTGTGCGTAGATGTTTGAAGTAATTTTACTTTTTGTATCACAACAACATATTGCCTTTCCTTTGGGGGTGAATTCTTGCCCCTTTATGATGAGAAACTTGTGGAAGACTAGTTGTAAAGCTCGAATCATATTTATATTCTGGTGTTCGGACTATGATTTTCTATTTTAAGATGGCGATGTATAAGTATAAACTTTTAACGTTTGTGAATTTACAAGGTAAATAGATAGCGAACATTCGCCCTCTTTAAAGAATATCTCGTGGGAGAGTATTTTTTATAGAGTGATGTCACCCTCTCTGAGCGGAATATATGTCTATGTAGTTACTTTGAGTTGGGAGGATTTTTACCCCCCGGGTGAAATTATTTTAATCACCATGTACCGATTTGCACATTTACTATTTTTTGGCGGAGCTAGCCTTGGTCTTTCTGGTCGCTTTACTATGCAAATTTTCTGTGGAAGTGGTTGGTGAACCTTTTTATCTTTGCGGTCAATTTTATTATGCACACTTACTGTGAAAGTAGCTAGCGAACCTTTTCATCTTTGTGGTTACTTTACTATGCACACTTACTCTAGAAGTGGCTAGCAAACCTTTTCGTCTTTACGGTTGCTTAACTATGCACACTTACCGTGGAAGTGACTAGCGATTCTTTTCATCTTTGTGGTCATTTTACTATGCACACTTACTGTGGAAGTGGCTAACGAACCTTTTCATCTTTGCGGTCGAGGGAATTGAGGATCGAAAAACATTAGTAGGAAAAGCATTTTATTTAACCAAAACAGTCACATAAAATTTGCAATAGAATGTATATAATGATGAAAGGTTAAAGCGGAATGCATATTGAACAGTGTAAGTTAGGTCACACCTTTGCCCGTTTGGTGCGTCTTTGCTTTGTGACGAGTTGTCGTTCTCTCGCGTCCTTACTACCATGTTTAGCTGCTAAATGTTTTGCAACTTTGCATCGGACACCAACCTTGATCGTTCTTCAAGCAACCAAGGAAGTTACGGGGGAAACGCTTTATTCTCGAAAGTTTACAACTTCGAATTTCATCAACAATGATTACTTCTTCCCTTTTGAACATAAAGACCATGATGGCTCCTTACATCTCTCGTCCGGACTTCCTGCTTCTTATGTCCCTACTCTCCTCCATGTCACTTGTGGCGCTCTTAGTTTTACATCTCTCATCCGTACCTCTATATACTGGTGGGTCTTTTCTTTCTTTCTTTTTTCTTATGTAGTTTTATGTTTTCCTCTCCTGACCGACGAGTTGTGGCTTCATGATTGGTTTTACCATGTGCATGGCCTTCTTTTGGTCGTTCCGGCTGCTTCTCCTGGCGCCTCTATGATTTCCGTCCTACTCTGCATGTTGGCCGGTTGGTTACTTCCGGCTTAAAAGAAGGAGGTTTCCTTTTCTACTTCTTCACTTTTTTTCTATCTCCATCGATTCCTCCATTTATGCTTCTTCCAGGGGTTGCTCCTCGTTTTCTGAGAATCAAACTGAGAAAGTGAAGGGTCCACGTTCACTGCACCAATTGTTGATCACTGACGTGAGCAACCCCTTTGGACGATGGTTCTTGGATTGTTTAGAAGATGGATATATGGGTTTCAGGTTGTTTGTTCCCCGGGATCTGGTGTGAATCTCTCTCTCTCTCTCTCTCTTGGATGCATGACTCCTTATAAGGGGTTGGACAAGATGAGGACACCTGCCAATCGAGGAGGACATGTGTGTTAGTAAGTTGTGTTCACTGTGACTCGGATATTGACACGAATCACATAACTATGCACGTGGTTCGGGTAGTGTTCGCATATCAAGTCCATGACGGAATAACTTTGGCCCTACTAGTATGTTCGCAGAGGATTGTAATTGGGTATTCGTATGTCCATAGTTTGCCTATACCAACAAGCATAATGTTTAGAACTGAATTGAACGAGCTTGGCCATTTATTCTTACACCAGAAGCTAATTCTTAGAAGTGCGATGTCAAAGAGTTGGTTCTCATCCAGATGTTTACCTTTGAATACAATTTCGTTTTTGATTAGCCATATGGAACAAGAGAACCTGAAAAAAGCCATGCTCCAAACCTTTTTCAAAGAAGATTTGATTGAAACATTTTCCCAAGCTAGTAGGAAAGTTCTCACATTTGCAGGCATTACAAAATTAACATTCCATAGGTTACACCAATTTTTGTCGTACTTTCCGAGAATTAAAATATGATTTTTAAAAGAATTTTGGAATCATTTAAAGATTTTTTTAGGTTTTTATGTTTTTTTATAAAAATTATACTTCTAAAGAATTTTCACTGTTTTTATCGCACGTGACAATTGAAAGTTTCTCACTGTGCCACATTATATTTTAAGGGTGAATTATAAATTTCATCCCTCAATTTTACTCTCATTCCTATTTTGGTCACTCAACTTTCAAAATTTTTAATTTGATAACTCAACTTTGGACATTAATTTTTTTTAGTCACTCTACCATTATATTAGTAACTCTATGATGACATGATTTATTTTATGTATATTTAAGGGCTTAATGCAACTTTTTCCTCCTAAAGTATACCCGATTTCTCAACTTGTCCCCTAAACTTTAATTTGCCCACTTTTTCCCCTTAAACAATTCGCAGTTACCCATTTTGCCTCATTCCATTACCCTTTTTCGTTAAAAAAATTTTCGTCCAATAACATCCTGCCACGTCATCAACGGGTTGACTAAGTCAATTCGTCTGGTTTTATTTAAAGGGTAAATGACATGTCAAGTCTGTCAGGTTTGTTTTTTTGTTCAATTTAGTCACTGAAAAGTCTATTTTTACCTTAAATTGACCCCTATTTGTTTTCTAATTTTTATAATTTAGTCCATTATTTGTTATTATTAATAATATTATTTTATTAAAATGTTAATATTCAATAAAAATAAATAAAAACAAATATTTTAATACTAAATTAGTATTTTTTTTAGATTCGAATTCCAATTAAATTCTAATTATCAATTCTAATTTCACTATATTTGAATTATAGTTTTTGAGTAAAATTCAAATTATATTCGAATCATGTTCGTATTATATTTGAATCATATTCAAATTATATTTGAATCATATTCAAATTATATTTGAATCATCTTCTAATTATATTTGAATTATTAATTCGAATTTTACTATATTCGAAATATATTTTTAAGCAAAATTCAAATTATATTAGAATTATATTTGAACCATGTCTATATTATATTCGAATCATATTAAAATTATTTTCGAAATATAATTTGAATATGATATTTCAAATGTAATTTGAATATGATTCGAATATAATTCTAATATAATTACATTTTTTTCAACTATTATATTCGAATCATATTCAAATTATATTCGAATCATGTTTAACAGGTAATTATATTCGTATCATGTTCGTATTATATTCAAATCATGCTCGTATTATATTCGAATCATATTTAGAATATAATTTGAATATGATTCGAATATAATATGAACATGATACGAATATAATTACATGTTAAACATGGTATGAATATAATTACCTGTTAAACATGGTACGAATATAATTACCTGTCAAACATGATTCGAATATAATTACCTGTTAAACATGATTCGAATATAATAGTTCAAAAAACATGTAATTATATTAGAATTATATTCGAATCATGTTCATATTATATTCGAATCTTATTCAAATTACATTCGAAATATCATATTCAAATTATATTTCGAAAATAATTTTAGTATGATTCGAATATAATATGAACATAATACGAATATAATTACCTGTTAAACATGATTCGAATATAATTACATGTTAAACATGATTCGAATATACTATGAACATAATTTGAATATAATAGTTGAAAAAACATGTAATTATATCAGAATTATATTCGAATCATGTTCATATTATATTCGAATCATATTCAAATTAAATTCGAAATATCATATTCAAATTATATTTCGAAAATAATTTTAATATGATTCGAATATAATATGAACATAATACGAATATAATTACCTGTTAAACATGATTCAAATATACTATGAACATAATTCGAATATAATAGTTGAAAAAACATGTAATTATATTAGAATTATATTCGAATCATGTTCATATTATATTCGAATCATATTCAAATTACATTCGAATATCATATTCAAATTATATTTCGAAAATAATTTGAATATGATTCGAATATAATATAGACATAGTTCAAATATAATTCTAATATAATTTGAATTTTGCTCAAAAAATATATTTCGAATATAGCAAAATTCGAATTAATAATTTGAATATAATTAGAAGATGATTCAAATATAATTTGAATATGATTCGAATATAATACGAACATGATTCGAATATAATTTAAATTTTACTCAAAAATTAGAAATCAAATATAGTGAAATTAAAATTAATAATTAGAATTTAATTGGAATTCGAATCTAAAAAATTACTAATTTAGTATTAAAATATTTGTTTTTATTTATTTTTATTAAATATTAACATTTTAATAAAATAATATTATTAATAATAACAAATAATGGACTAAATTATAAAAATTAGAAACAAATAGGGGTCAATTTAAGGTAAAAATAGACTTTTCAGTGACTAAATTGAACAAAAAAACAAACCTGACAGACTTGACATGTCATTTACCCTTTAAATAAAACCAGACGGATTGACTTAATTAATACGTTGATGACATGGCATGATGTTATTGGCCGAATTTTTTTAACGAAAAAAGGTAACGGAATGGGGTAAAATGAGTAACGACGAATTGTTTAAGGAGAAAAAGTGGGAAAAATGAAGTTTAGGGGGCAAGTTGGGAAATCGGGTATACTTTAGGGGGAAAAGTTGTATTAAGCCATTAAACAATGATGGAAAATGAAAAGTATTGATTTTTAATAAAAAAAAATTAGAAAATGCAAGGTAAAATATAGTGAAAAGAGAAGAAAGTAAATGAAGAGGAAGATGAGAATTATGAGCAGGATGGAAAAGTTTTTTTTTTGAATTTTTATATGGATTTAAAATGACGTTATTTTGATGATTTTATTGGGACTTAAAACGATATCGTTTTGGTTTGTCATTAGACCGTCTGCCACATCATCAAACCGTTTTTGATTTAAGAGTTGAGTGACTAAAAATGACACAATGTCAAAATTAAGTGATTAAATTGAAAATTTTTAAAATTCAGTGATAAAATAGGAATGAGAATAAAGTTGAGTGATAAAATTTATAATTTATCTTCATTTTAAGGTGATAGCGATGAAGTAGAACAATAAACAAAATAGTAATATAAGGACTAATTTGGAAAAAAATACAATGAAAAAATATTAAACCCTTTATATTTACGGCATCAAATAGCCTTTTTTTATTTGATCAATTCCCTGTCGTGCCTACTGCCTGTAATAAAAATTAAGTTTAACTTTTCATAGTTAATTTGAGGCCGGCCCCAACACCCAAATGTGGTTATCCAATTCTCATGTGCTATATATTAATTGCACGAAAAAATAAAAAATAAAAAAGAAATCATATTTCATTAAAATAAAAAATTACAACAAAACATAATTAAAATTCAAAACATGAAAGGAACTTGATGATTATGTTCACCATGAAATATTATAAAAAAAAACAAACATGAAAACTTAAAGGGAATGAAAAGAAAAGAAAATTAAAATCTTCCCTTGACTATGTCTCTCACAATCCATAGAAATCCAACAAATAAATTTTATTATTTTTATCTAACTAGACGCTTAAATAGTGATGTAAGAGAGATATTCAACAAAATTATTCTTGCATATTGTTCTTCTAATAGTTCTGAAAAACATCAACGTCACAAAAGGATTTAACCATACAAGATTGCACTATATTTCATAATCAGGACGTGTGTCGTGATAATCGCTACACAAACATCAAACAACCTCAAAGGTAGATAAGAATTTGCCATAAGACATGCGAAAATTGTGCCTTACGATAGAGGAAAATAGTACCACAAAGACAAATGAAACAAAACACAACAAAATGGGTGAAAATGAGAAATATAAAACATAGATGATTCTTATTTGAAACAAAAGTATATAAATAATGATCATTAGTTGTGAGTAACAAACACAAAAGATTAGTGTCATTTCCAACAACGTAAAAGAAGAAAAACTCAAAGAAAACAATGATAGAAAAAAAGAAAAAAAAAGAACGATTAACCTTAATACGTGAAAAAACAAAATTTATAATACATTAATTTACTAGTATCATGTACATATTCATATTGTCACTTTCTTTTATATTTTTAAAAGATATAATTACAATTATAAATAGTAAAATTTATATAATTATAATTAAATTAACCAGTACAATACATAAATGAAACCGTTTAGCAGCCCAACTTTACTAATCGCACGAAAATTGATTTGGAGAGCAAAATTGCCCGTCCATTTATCAGCACGAAAGTTAAATCAATTTTTTCTCTTAATTTGCAATCTTAAATAGGGTTTTTCTTTACTTTAAAGTAAAGGCGTTTATATATATAGTTATGATCAACTTACACAGTGTAAAACTCTCTAAATTTTACACGTTTTTTGGATCGTTGGATGAGTGAAACGGATGGATGAGATAAACAGTAGAATATGTGAAGATTATCACTTGGGAAAAAAAGTAAGGAGTTAATCTCAGCCATTCATTTCCCCCATCCAACGATCCAAAAAACGTGTAAAACTTAAAGAGTTTTACACTGTGTAAGTTGATCCTATATATATATATAGGTGGTAATCGGGTGGGTAATAATCAAAGACTGTGAGGACCTGAAAATATGAGATTGAGAATAATCGAAATCTTCACCCATAGGATCGGGGATGAGGATTACTATATCTGAATCGTGAGATAACCGAACCATACTTGTATAAATCACCGTGGGATCCCTAAAAAATATCCTCGGGGATCCCTGATATTTTTGTAACACCCTGATCCTGCACCTGATTGATGGGTGTCGAGTTCGTCAAAAATAAATACCTACTTGTTCTTTGGATTTGTAGTAGCAACAAGTAAGATCGATTCTACAGAGAGCGGTAAGAAATTAAATTCACAATCGAATGCAATAAAAGTAAAAGAGGGTTTTGGATTTGATTTGGAGAAAGCAAATGTAATAAGAAAGAACTCAATATAAATTGGGAATCTAGTCAAGGTAGAACTCGAAATATTAAATCAAGAACTTAGATCATATATTTCACAAAAGATAAATCAACATCAATCTCAAATAACTTGGTTTCAAGTTAGATGATAACCCACAAATAACTTAAATCTCTTATTTGATAGAAAGTAATTTAATAACCCATAAATTACTAACTCTTATCGTCAATGTTAAAATTCATTAGATAACCCACTAAGAATTATAACGTATCAAATAGCATTAAGAACCATAGAGACCCAAACACATATTCTTACTAAGCATTAACTCGTTAACTTATTAAGAACATGAATTCATACCTTTGGAAATCAAACTCGAATTTCCTTACCACTTGCGTCAATAACCCCTGACTTGGTTGCATGCATACATATAACCCAACATACACATGATGATGAAGCACAAAAGTTATGAAGATACTTGAATAAAGATGAAGATAACTTGGGAACAAGAAATCTCACTAAAAACTAGGAATAATATCCTTGTAACTACACTTGACTAGAGAAAAAGGGGTTTAGCCACTCATGGTGGTCGACGACTACAAGAGAGGGGATAAGGTTTTGACTAACTTCAGGATATTTTTCCTTCACCATTTGATCACTATTTATAGGTGAAAATAAGGGGAAGACTTTACCCACACCATTTGGTCACTCCTTATTCCGCGAACGCTACTAGTTTTACGTGAATAATTTTCCATAAATGCCAAAAAGGTGCTAAAACTCGTCTTTTACGTATAAAACGTCATTAAGGCCCAAAAACACCTGCAAAACCAAAGAAGAACTGGATCAAGGGTTTTAAGATAGATTAATGTGTTAAAATATAAAATTTAATATGTGAAAAACATGAAAAATAATGACTTATCATATACCCCACACTTAGATTATGCTTGTCCTCAAGCATATTGAATTTCAAGATCTAGGGTCCATTTGGTAACGAAGAGAGGATAAGAGAAGTAATAAATCATGATTGCAAATTAGCACAAGCCAATAGTATCTCAATTAATTATCATGAAGTCAAAGATGGAATAAAATCAAACACCCTCTCAAAGGATTCACTCAATATTGCTCAAAGTGTTTAGGGGACAACAACACTCAAGTCAAAGCATAAAAAGATACTTACCATAGGCTTGAAAATATATCACATCTCTACCACATAGCTAGGATGAATCACAAGATCAAAATGTCATTAAATGGGTTGTAACGGGGCTTAGGACAAGGTATGATGAGAAGGACTTTTGGGGTCTTTGAATCGAAGAACTTCACACTGCTTTTTCTTTTTTGTATCAAGCTTTTGCACAATTTAATTTTGGGAGAAACAATGATTCAATCTTTTTCACACTTTTTGTCTTTTCTTTGAATTTTCTTTTTGAACAAACAAGACAATTTTTCTTTGATATTTCTTTTCCTTGTTTTCAAGATTTTCTCCATTCCCTTTCCCTTTTCCTTTTTGCTTGATTTTTCTATTTTTCAAGTAAGGAAAGTGTGTGTTTCTCCAAATTTGGGTGCAAATTGGGGGAAATCAACAGAAAAAGGTATTAGGCTTGTAATGTGGTTAATTTCCAAACAAAAGGTTTATGATCAAAAGTGGTTCTCTAATGGTCATAATTACCAAGGTAGGCTTTTTGGCTCAAGGTTCATACCTAAGTGCCTTAATCATCTCAAGAAATTCAATCCTACAATGTGGTCTTGACATGCATAACATCGCAAGTTCTAGAAGTAATCTAATCATGCTTGACAATCCCTCAATGAAGAAAAATAGAAATCATAGAAGATATATGCTTATTAAGGCTCAAATCTCACAAAGTGGTTTGTTGTGTCTGATTTTATCCATCCAACTATCAAATCAATTAATATGAGAAACGATTTGCAAGTCTAACAAGATCTTATCAATCCTATTTTACTTCACATATCAATCTCTTCTTTACCTAGGGATCCAATTTTCTCAAAAATCTCAACATGTCAAGTTCAAGAATTTTTTTTTCATGTGAAAGTAATATTCAAAGTCATCAATTGGCATGCAATTTCACACAATTAAATCCCATGGTTCTAGCATAAATTCAACACATCAAATTAACCCCTTACACTTAAACCTAACATTGTCCCCGATGTTACCTAACCTACATGCAAAAAATAAAAGAAATCATTAAAAATATGAAGGGAGAAGAGTGCTCTCTTGTACGACATGCGTTGGTTTAAGGGGTGTAGGGGTGTGGTGGGTCAAACTCCGCTTGCTCGAAGAATGCCCTTTAGTTTGCTTCGACTCTTTATATTTGATACTCAAAGTGAGCAAGACGTTGCTCGGTGGTCATGGTTTGCGAAGAGGAGGCTTCCTCCGTGGTTCCATATGGTGACTTCATGACAAGATTCCCGCTTGCATCCTTATCGAGCATCTTCATGGTTTTTAAGCAATTGATGTCGATTGGTTCCATTTGTCTCACAACCTGCAAGTAGGTATTTGCGGCAAGCAAGCCGTCTTTGAAAGCTAAATGAAAAATATAAGAAACAAGGACCAATGGTTTACTCTTCCAATTTTCTACGGCGGCAAGTTGTTGTGCAAACCAATAGCCGAGGTTTACTTTTCTCCCTTTTTCCATGCACCAAAGGAAGAAAAAATTGGCTTTGTTTAATATGCTTGCCAAGTGCACTCTACCGGAGAAAGAGTATACTAGGAATCAATGGATGCATTTTAGCGCCGGATCTTTGAGTTCACGATCTTTAGAGTGGCTCGGGTTATACCTTGAGGTACTCGTCGACCATTCTTTGAAGATTTTTGTGGGCTCAAAATCTTCACTATAGCCACACAAGCTCGATGCATAGTCATTAGATAGTGCATAACCGTTAGTAATAAAGCCCATGGCAAGATTAAACTCTGTAATAGATAAAGAAAATTGTTTGTTCGTCAAACGAAATTTAATAATATTTAGAGCATTGAAATCAACATCTCTTTCATCCTCAAACTCAAATGTAGCATAAAATTCCCATAACAGTTCGACATAAATTAGAGAATTATTTTGCTGTATTTAAAATCCTTGAGAAAAGATAATTAGAAAACCTTGTTCTTGTAGATGAAAAAGTTAATGGGGATTTCTCTTTTAAAAATAATCTCAAATTCTTGGGAAAGAAGAAAGGTAAAATATGAAAAGTTTTGATTGGATTGAAAGATTTAAAGTTGACATGCTTTTAATAAAAGTAAATATTTCCCTCAATAAATCCAAACTTTTCGGTTTACTCCTTGTTAAAGGAGGAGCTAATTTTTTATACCTATTTTAACTTTCCCACCGGTGGTAAATATCACTCAAAAAATTTTCATGAAATTTTCGAAGCGTGAGCATGCCTTATTTTCAGAGTGTTTCTGCATGGAGGTTTTTCTTAAGGCGTGACCACGTATTATTTCCTGAGTGCTACCCTTGTACCTAAAAATAAAAAAAAAACATAAAAACAAAATTATTGATGAAAATAAACCAAGATGAAATAAACTAAAATAAACTAAGAATAAAATCATGGGTTGCCTCCCAAGAAGCACTTTTCTTTAACGTCTTTGGCTAGACGTAACTCCCTCTATTTCTCATATTGTGGCGAGAAGATGTTCGTCAAGAGGTTTATCCTTGATGGACTTGAACACTTTTGCTTTCCATGGTTGGTACGTTAGAGGCTTGTCGAAAGGCTTGGCATGTTGGTGCGTTAGAGGCTTTTCGGGAGGCTTGGCATTGATTGGATTGATTCTTGGATCCCAGTTGATGTTCGCCACTATGGATGGATCAACTCCTATCTTCTGTAGGTTTGGGTCATCCCATAGGTACGGCTTCGCGTCGTATTTGATCTTGTCTTTCTTAACATGCGATGTACATGTTGAAAATGTCTTTGTCACAAAAAAGTATGCGATGTCCGCGTACCATGGTATGATGTCTTTGTACGCAAGGAGTTGTCCTTGGGTTTTATCACAATCAAGCTCTTTGAAGGTTTCCTGCATTGGAGAGTTAGTAACATCTAAAGCAAACAATGAACATGCATCTTCATTGTATTTCATGGCATCATAGATATTGAATTCTATGTTTTGGCCATCAAATTCCATGATAAACACCCCATCATGCATATTAATATTTGTTCTAGATGTTTTCAAGAATGGTCTTCTTAACAAAATCAAATTAGAACTACATGAATCAATTTTCTCCATATTTAAAACATAAAAATTAGCATGAAATGTTAATCCATTGACTTGCACCAAAACATCCTCCAAAACTCCTTTCGGATAGACACTCAATCTGTCGGCAAGCTGTAAGATCACAATACATAGAATACGACATAACAATAATAGATGCTCCTAAATCTAGCATGTCTCTATCAATTTTATTGCTTCCGACTTGACAAGGGATAGTGAACATACCTGGATCTTTGCATTTTTCTGGGAGTTTTCGTTTAACTACGGAAAACACATTCTCACCCATTCTTACATTTTCATTACCATTCAACTTCCTCTTGTTTTGTGCATAATTCTTTGAGAAATTTTGCATAGCGAGTGATTTGTTTTATAGTACCAATCAATGGAATATTTACCTCGACTTTGCAGAATGTCTCAAGAATCTCCTTTTCTTGTTCTTTGAGAACCTTTGAGGAAAATGTGGTTGAACAACAATGGGTGGCACATGACTCTTTGCACCAACTTCGTCCTTGTCTGCATAAGGATCGTTCTCCTTCCCTTCATTTGTTCGTTAGCTGCGTTAGAGAATCTCTCCTTCGCATGTTCATGTTCTGTAGGAAGTTTCCTCGTATCGTTATATTCATCGTTCACAACACCTTCACTCGCATTTTCTTCGTCCGCCTAGGGTATGGGCATGGTGCGTTCGCACCCTTTTCTTCCTCTCTTGTCTTTGTAGTAGGACTATGCAGTTCCTATGTTTTGTGGAAATTTTTTCTCTCTTGTTGGATCTGCTCTAAATTGCTCTCGATTTTATTCATAAGTTCTTCTAAAGAAGACTTCGTTGGTGATTGAGGTTCGTGAAAAACACTTTGTTCGCGGAAGGCATGTTGTGCATACGGTTGAGCTTTTTGGTAGGCTTTTTGTAGATGTACTTGCCCATAATGCAAGTGTGAAGAGTCCTTCCACAAGGAATTGTATGTATGCGCGTATGGAATGTGCGTATTTAGGCCGTAAGGTCCTCCAATGGCATTGGCGTCCTCGGTACTTTCTACTTGGAGTGTGGGGCACATATCAGTTACATGCTCTTGACTTATGCAAATCCCACATGCCTCATTCACACGTCAAGAGACGATGTCATGTGTTGAACTAAATTGTTGAGAGTTCACGACCATAATGTTGATAATTGTTCACCTTTTGGTTTTATCGATATCAAGATCAAACAAAAGATTCTGCAAGAGAAGAGCGAATCATAAAAGTAGAAAAGAAAGAAAAAAAAAACTCAAAAAAATGAAATAAAATCAACTAAATGAAAAGTGAACTTAGCTTCTTGGCATCACTCCTCGGCAATGACGCCAATTTTTGATGGGTGTCAAATCCGTCAAAAATAAATACCTACTTGTTCTTTGGATTTGTAGAGAGTGATAAGAAATTAATTTCACAAGTGAATGCAATAAAATTAAAAGGGGGATTGGATTTGATTTGGAGAAAGTAATTGTAATAAAGAAGAACTCAATATAAATTGGGACTCCAGCCAAGGTAGAACTCGAAATATTAAATCAAGAACTTAGATCATAGATTTCACAAAAGATAAATCAACATCAATCTCAAATAGCTTGGTTTCAAGTTTGATGATAACCCACAAATAACTTAAATCTCTTATTTGATAAAAAAATTATTTAATAACCCATAAATTACAACTCTTATTGTCAAGGTTAAAATTCATTAGATAACCCACTAAGAATTATAACATATCAAATAACATTAAGAACCATAGAGACCCAAACACATATTCTTACTAAGCACTAACCCGTTAACTTATTAAGAACACGGATTCATACCTTTAGAAATCTAACCCAAATTTCCTTACCACTTGCGTCAATAACCCATGACTTGGTTGCATGCATACGTATAACCCAACTTACACATGACGATGAAGCACAAAAGATATGAAGATACTTGAATAAAGATGAAGATAATTTCATAACAAGAAATCGCACTAAAGACTTGAAATAATATCCTTGTAACTACACTTGACTAGAAAAAGAGAGGTTTAGCCACTTATTATGGTCGACGACTACAAGAGAGGGGATAGGGTTTTGACTAACTTCAAGTTATTTTTCCTTCACCCTTTGATCACTATTTATAGGTGAAAATAAGGAGAAGACTTTACATTAAATACAATAACCCTAAACTACTCTAATTATGGTAAAAGTAGAAGTCCATATAGTAGGATTGCTTGTCCTCCAAGTCAAAAATTTTGTGACGCGCCGTGGTCACGCCTTATTCCGTGTACGCTAATGGTTTTTCGTGAAGGATTTTCCTTAAATGCAAAAAAGGTGCTAAAACTCATCTTGTACATATAAAACGTCATCAATGCCCAAAAACACATGCAAAACCAAATAAGAACCGAATCAAGGGTTTTAAGATAGATTAATGTGCTAAAACATAAGATTTAATATGTGAAAAATATGCAAAATAATGACTTATCACGGATCTGAAGTGCTACATTCGAGTTTCCCACTATCCAACCCATCAAATTTCCAATTTAAAACCATAATTTTAGCCTTCATTTAAAAACATTAAGCTTCCATAATTTCACATCATAAAATCAATCCATATAAATTAGTTTACAAAACAAGAGCTTAAAGTTTAAAATAATGTATAACAAAATAGTAAAAAAAATAGAGTTTACAGGCTCAACATTTGTAAGGTCCTATGAATATATAAGCCCAAAGCTAAATACTAACCACTGTACTCTAAAGCGATGCGGTGATGGGAAATTCCTTCTCGATGTGCTCCTCGGCCACAATCAACCTACTAACCTGCGAACAAAAACAACAATTTCGAACGCCGAGCTTAAAATGCTCAACGATATATTTCCACTCTACCATAATTCGTGATTATCATAAAATAAACATGCAAGATAAATATAGTCTAGAGAGCATAGATAATCCTTCACTATCTATGAGTCATTATCTACCCTACACTAGCTAGATTTCTTAGATCACCTATCTTGTAACGCCTCAGCGTTGGGCCTAGCGATTTAAGGGTTAATTAGACGGTCCAGTAGATCGAGTTAGAGATTTGAGTCGGATTCAAAATTGGATATTTTTATACGAGATAAAAATATGGGAAATGGTTTAAAATCCTTATTTCATATGCTAATGGTTTTGGTGAAATCAATTTTGGAAAATGAGTTTTGGAAATTTGACATTTTGGGTCGAGTGACCAAAACGCAAAAGTGAAAAACTATTTTAGTGATTGTTTTGTAAAAGGGTCAAAACTTTGAATCTTTAAGGAGCTAATATACCTAAGTGTTTTATCAGATTTTTCTCTCATTTGGATTAGTTTTAAATGTTTTAATTAAAGGATTAAAAGGAACTAATTAAAGGAAGGTAGTTATTTTCACAAAAACCAATTTGATGTAATTTTCTATTCTCCTTTGGATTTAAGTTTGAAGTTATTTGAACTTATCTTTCTTTGGATTTTAATTTGAAGTTTAATGGTATTATGTTGCTTTAATTATGCTTTACTTTGTGCTTCATTGCTCTATATCTTGTCCATATCCCTTGGTTATATGCATTGATTTTGATCAAACAAAAATGGGGAGAAGTGTAAAATATAAAAATTTACAAATTTTTGAAAAATCAATCTTAAATTAAGAGGGAGTAAACTTTTCAAACTTTTCAAAATACTTAAAAATTTACTTTGGTTTTGTTATATCAAAAAGGGGAGATTGTAAAACCTAATTTGATTTTGATATAACAAATTTATCTAAGGACTTGTTTGTAAAAGTAAATAAATTTTTAAGTATTCTAAAGTTTCACAAATTGACAAGAAAATTTGAACCAAAATTGTTTCTAAGTTGAATAAATCTTTCAAACAATATTTTTCTAAGTGTTCAAAGTCAAATCTTACATATGCACAACAACTCTTTCTGTTTTGAGACATATATCGATACAACTGTTCGAATGCCGATACGGTAGGTTGCAAAAGTGCATTTATTGCGAGGAAAATTGAGCCCAACGACTCTATTGATGATCTCAACCACCAGAACGACTAGAAATCAATGCAAAGGTATATAAGCAAGCCTTTAAAGCTACATCAACAACTATTGAACCTATTTGCATCAATCCAAGCATATATCCAAACCCTTGAGCTTAAAGAGTCAATTTTTTTAACCCAACTTGTGTAATTTTCATTGTATCATTTTTCTTTCAAGTTTGGGGAGTGATTAATTGTAATTGGGTAATATTTCAACCTTGTGAGAGGTATTTTCAGATTGTCAATTCTTCTTTGTATTGAGAGAGTCTTGGTTAATCTTTGGGTAGAAAGATTAATCGGTTTGTAAAGCTTCCTCTTAATCCGAGAAAAGGGGAAGAATTTCTAGTGAAATTGGTTGAAAATCCTTAGTGGGAGCTAAGATAGTGGATGTAGAGCTTGTTCGAGGCTTGAACCACTATAAATTGCCTTGTCTTTAGTTCTTTCAATTTGAATTTGCTCCTTTCAACTTTAAAAAGTCAATTCAACCCCTCTTGGCCAATTTTGACTCGATTGATCCACTCAACACTTGCATTCCATCTTTCTATAGTAACTTGAAGGCAAATTGGTGGGGCATTGTGGTAGGCATGGAAGATTTCAATTTTATACTAAAAAAATTAGAAACATTATTCAAAGTCGGATTGAAAGGAATCCAACTTCAATGGTACCATAACAAATGATCATTTGTTTTTTTTATTAAACAATATTCACCCAACTTTTCTAATTGTAATCATCAAAGGATCATTTGTTTTCTCGTAACTTGTCATTTTAGTGCTTAAATATGCCTTGATCATACTTAATATTATTAACTTGTCGTATAATTTGATTCTTCTCAATGTTTGATCATAATTTCGTCCCCAATCAACAATTAATATTTCTAAAAAATATTTACACGTCGTACTAATTTTTTCTGGAAGAACGTGAAAGCAAGGAAGAAATAATGTTACAAGGAAGGTTTAATATTTTTTTCAATGTGTGTGAACTTGGTTTACATTTTCACATTATGAGTACCCAGAAATCTATCTTCCACGGTCTACTTAAATACTGGCCTCATCCCCTCCCAAGTGATTCTCGTTTATATATTATTCAACGTATGCTACAGACAACACAAGATAGCCTCCTGCATTGTCTATCGTTATTCAAGTTATGTATGATCCCAATGGAAGAAGAAATTATATCATAGGCCTGGCTCACCATGTCATCCATGGTCCTAACCAATAAAAATCATCCATTTCATTAATTTTTTCCAAGATGAGTTTACCACGTGTGTCGCATGCTGTGTGTAAAAGGTGCTCCGCAATTAGTGCAAGTGTACACGTCTCAAGTAATATAATGATGAGTATTAGAGTATCGTCTCCACAAGGATTGGGATGGCTTCCTTCGTTTACCTTCTCGCACTGAAAAAGAAAATTAAAAGTAAAAACACAAGTAGAGGAGTTCTGGGTTTTAATTAAACTAAAAATTAGAAACTAAAGTAAGCAAGTAAAAGTTGAGAAATCAAGATGAGAGAATGGGTCAGATTATGCTGCGTTGTAGTGTGAAATCCAATTGAATTTGTCTTGGCTTTTGTAACGCCCTGGTTTTGGGCCTATATGTTTTAGACATCGGATTGGACCGGTCGAGAATGGTTCGAATCGCATAAGGTGATTTTAGGAAATCAAGGATCTGGATAGGATAAAATTTTGATAAAAATTGCTAAAATCCTCTAAAAATATAATTAAGAGGTTGGTCAAGTCAATTTTACAAAAAGGGTTTTGGAAAATGGACATTTTGAGTAGTGACCAAATTGTAATGTTTTAAAATTGGGAAAATGTGATTTTTAAGGTGGAAGCCAAAATCTTAGAATCTTTAGGGGGCTTTAAGTCAATTTGACCTTTATTCAATATGACATGTGATTTAAATGGGTTTTAATTAAATGATTTTAATTAGAATTTTGTATTAACTGATCGGTAGTTAATGGATTTTCATTTTACGTAACTACCAATTCCCTCTCATTTTAGCCAAACACTATTTTCTCTCATCTTTTCCAGAATTCTTTCTCCCAAAAATCCTCTCAACATTTCTTAAATCATTTTCAAGAGATCTTCCTTAATTCTTCAAGATTTTTGCAAAGAAAACTTGTCTTCTATTGAAGGAAGCTAGGATTGGAGGCAAATCCCGTTCTCAACCTCTAATCTAAGTTCTTTATTGTAATTCCCAAGATATTTGGCTTCTAATAACTATTTTTGATTGAGTTTTAAATATAGTTTTTATTTGAGATCAAAATCTTGTGAAAATGTGGAGGAAATCATGATTTTCGGACTTGATGAGTTGGGCACTGTTTTGTGTTGATTTTAATTGATTTCTAAGTTGGTTTATATGTTAAAATGAGTTGTGGTTAATATAGATCCCGAAATCCTTGAGATCCTTGAGTTTCTTGGTAGTTTTAAATGTTATTTTGGGGTGAAGTGGTGGATCTTGATTGCTGGAGGTATAAGGATGAGTTAGGATGTTTATTAGGTGTGGTTTGAAGTTGATAATTGTTTGGAAGTGATGTATGATGGCTGGGCTTGGTTTAGGAAGCAATCAATTGAGTTTTTGGTTGTTTTGGAAGGGTATTTTGGTGTAGTTTGAGTGGGCAACGAGTTTATGAATTGTTGCTGGTGTTAGAATGGATTTTAATGCATTTAGGTATTTGTTTTGATGATGTGAAAACAGAGGATCTTGATCTGGAAGCTAACGAGGTGATTTTGGAGGCCCCGGAGGTGTAATTTCTGTGTCGGCGAACAAGGCTCCGCGTATCGGTGAGTGAAAATGCAATTTCCTGCTTTGTAACGCTTTGAGCGTGATCTTGGGAGCTTAGTGTAAGCTTGATACACTTAAATAAGCTCAAGTGTAAGTGTTTCGGTAATCCCTCTCTTGGAAATGTGTTATGCTTGATGAAATTGCACTTGGTGTAAGAGTGGATTTGTTTACTATTTTTAAGCATGTTTAAGCATGGTTTAATGCTGGATTTTAATGCCATTATGTTAAGGATGCACTAGGTAAGTGATCCTTGGTTTGCATATGTTGAATGCATATGATATTAAGCATGTGATGCTTGTGAAAATGGCATTGTGGTTATGCTTGTAAAACAGTGGATTTATGTGGTTAAATGATTATATTGGCAAGTGATGAAAATGGTTTTTTGGTTACTTTAATCGGATATAGTTAGCTGGCTATAGGATTGGGTGCACCGTGAATAAAGTCGCCTTGGATGTTGAAGGGTTGTGGTTGTGCCGAAATCTCCATCCAAGTACCCTAACGATTGAGGTTAAGATCACAATGGTGAATGGTTAGTCTCGTGTGTGAGTCTTGTGTATGTGTCTCATACTCTCGTTAGTGGAATTATACAACTACCGATGAGTGATGTTGAGGGGTTGTGATTGTGCCATTAATCTCCATAACGGGTGTGGAGGGGTTGTGATTGTGCCATTTGTCTCCACCTTGTGTAGTCCGGTAGTTTGTATGAAGCGTGAGGGACAACGCTTGTAATCCGCGTATCCGATTGTGTCTTATGTTGAAATGGTTTGTGGATTATCACTTGAAAGCCAATATAATGTAAATGAATAAAGTGAAGCATGAGATGCTTGTATTTGATGAAAGGTTGCATGAGATGCTTGTATTTGATGCAAGAATGCATGAGATGCTTGGTAAAGCATGAGCAATGGTCTAATTGTTGTTTATGATGTTGTATATGTGCATGTGTTCTTAAAAATGCATTGATGCCTTGTGGAGACATGTTTTATAAAAAGGCATGTGATAAGAGTGGTGGTTTTGCAAGTCATGTTAAATGCATGGGTGAATGTTGTTTAGCAATACTCACTAAGCTTTATGCTTACGCTCGTTTGTTTCATCAGCCAGAGAATTGAACATTTGAAGGCAACCTAAAAGCAAGAAGAATCCAAGGTTTTGCTAAAGAGATGTGTGTGGTTCACCCTTAGTGTAATAAGAGGCAATGGGTGGGATTTATACTTTGGAATGTTTGAGAATGTTTCCCCTTTACTTTGAGCATGTTAGTTTGTCTACACTTGTGTTGTAAATGGCCTTTGGTGCTTTGGATTTTGGTTTGTATGAAGTCATAGCTTGTTATGGTTTTGGTAAGCTAGGGAGCATGCCTTTAGTACCTAAGATTGCATAAGTGATGCCATGATCTAGTTCAACCTTCATAAATATGGTCTATGGTATGTGTATGAGATGTATGTATGTTGTGGTATGTTTCGGGTGGGTTTCAAATGAGAAAAAGCATGAAAAACCAGCAAAATCTGTTGTTGCAGGGCAGGGTGTATCGGAACACCCTTATCTGTTTCGAAACAGGGGCCCGAAATGGCCATAGTGTTTCGGAACGGATGGAGGTGTTTTGGAACACTTTGGCTACTAGAAGACCCTGTTTCGATGCGGGTTCCGAAACGAGCCCGAGTACCGAAACGGTCAACTCAGTTTCGATACGACCGTTTCGATACCAGGGTAGGCGTTTCGAAACAGATAACCGTTGGATTTGAATTTTGAGCGAATCTGAATTTCTGATTCTTACATTTTGGCCCTTAATGGTTGGCTTCTTAAATTAGTAAGTTTGAATGATCCATTTGAGTTGATTTTTGACATGACGGCATGATATGTGATTAATTGGGGTTTGGTAATATTGAATTCATGAAAGTCCTTGTAATTTGTGGAATTTATGTTTTAGTCCCTAAAATACGTTTTTGTTCAATTGAGTCCCTATTTGAGGTCCGTTCGCTGTGTCTCTTCCGCTGGAATAATTTGTTAAACATATAGGTTAATATTGAGCATTTAGAAAAGATAAAAAGAAACACAATGGGTCGTTAATAATGGTTGACTTTGGTTTTCCCCGTGTAATCTTCATAGTTCGGGTTAAACGTCTAGACCGGGCTAAGGAGGTTACAGCTTTTGAATGCAACGACACCAATCTGCCTTGTTAATTGCCTTCACTACTGTCACGTTAGAAAGGAAATTCTATGTCTACCTCGGCAACCAGTGGCACTTTTAAGGTTCGATAGAACGTCCTTCTGTGGCTTCTTCTTATCCCTAAGTCGAAACAATGTTGATGTGCAAGTCTTGATAATACCTCCTAGCGTGAATCAAGAGTGAACACCAACCAATCCCACACTCCTTTTAGTCGTTGAAACTCCAACTTATCCCTAAGTCGAGTTAGCTTCCACCGTTGGGATGAAAACCATGCTTATTCGTTTCTTGAGTTTAATTCTTCCGATATTAAACAAACGGATAACCTCACAATATTCTCTCCCAATGAGATTGCAAGAATAGAACCAATGCCAAGAATAAGCAAACCTTAAACTAAATTGCATTAACAAAAACTTAAACAAAGTAAAATTGTTTTCTCACAACTACTCAACAACACAACCTTAATCCTAAAGAGAATTTAGAACATGATGATAAGTAAAAGCTCTCTCTCGAATTCCTAAGGAAGCTAAGGTCCCTTCAAATGATGGCTTGACCTTCTTTATATAGGAGTAGGCTTAGGGCAAAGTCCTTCTTGGATAGGAAGTTAAGTTGGAATTGGAATTGTCTTCATTAAAGAGGTGAATCTCTTTAATTTATTACATTTTATCCTCTTGGTCGAATTCCATCTTTATCCTTCCTCCCATGTTTTCGTCATCTTCTCGTGATCTGATTGCCTCGCAAAGTATGTAGAAAAATCCAGCATTTTATGCTTTTCAAATCGGCTACCACTTTGCATATTTTCTCCACTGGCAACTTTGTTTGTGCACTGCCTCGTCGGCGGTTAACTGCTTCCTCGACAGAGGTCTGTCAACTGATTCTGCTCCATATTGCTTTATCGTCATGCTTTAGCTTCCTTCAGTAGAAACTGTTATCTTTGGCTTGGCTTGATGTGGGCCTTTCTAGAGCTCGTTCTGCACTATCTCCCATTTTCTTCATTGCCCGCTCGACATCGTCTGCCCGGGCAGTGAGTTAATATATGCAAGCACCAAACATGCATTAAAACATCACCTTTTTCATTTGATAAACCAAATATAAGTGTAGGGCGTGTATGTGTTTTCTTTCGTGAGAGCGCAAGTGCACACTCTTGCCAAGTTATAGTATAAAAGATGTCGAATCCCACGAGGATTGGACAACTTGTCTCGTTTCGTAATCCCTGCACAAGGTAAATTAAAAGAACAAGTGAATGTATGGTTGAGATGAAAAGTAAATGAAAACACACGTAATAAAGGAGTGAAGCAGGTTGATAGAGTAGGTAGGGTTATGCTTCCACTTAGTTTGAAATCTGTGTTGTAAATGGATTGAGTTATCTTGTGATGCCATGATATGTTGCCTCGGCGGGTATGGCAGGTGGCTGGCTACGACCCTGTCACACGGCCGTAGCAGGTCACTACCACTGCAGGAGTGTACTGTCTCGACAGGTGGAATGAAAAGAAGACCTGGCGGCAAGTATGGTAAATACTCTAAGTTCGGCAAGATAGTCGATAGTGATCCCTCCTATTTCTAGGTTAGGATGCGTGAGAGCTAACGTGATGTAGGTAATACCTAGCAATCTCAGCGCCAAACTAACACAAGCTAGTCAACTCGGTTGGTAATCCCTTTTAGCCGCTGAAACTTGTGGACTGGTGTAGAACCAAGTTAGTCACGCCTCAGCACGTTGTGACCGTACTTAACCCTTTCGTGAGCCTTGCACTTTTGTGCGCGACAAATGGATTCTCTCAACTGACTGGTGTGGAATAATTGAAAGAATGAAGCACAATAGATTGAGCAAACTTGGAATATTTTATTGAAAAGTAACTCAAAACCTAAAACAACCGTTTCACAACTAGTTTACAACATAACCCTAAACCAATTGGAGTTTAGAACATGGCGGCAGCAGTGAACACTAGAAAAGTCTATAGAAAACCTAGGATGATTTGAACTAGGAGTATAATGGGTATTTATAGACGATTGACTAGGTTAAGTCCTCCTTAAAGTAGAAGTCCTCAAAAGTAGCTTTTCATCTTTAATATGACATTAAACTCTGACTTCTTTGCATAGATTATGGACTTTATCCCGTTTGCCTTAGCCCGCAAGTAATCTTGAGATTTTTGCTTCGGAAGCTCTTGCCGCTGCTACAGACGTCGGAAAATTAAGTGGATGCCGGCGATAGACTCGAGATTTTTAGCTCTTCTGATCGCACTCCAGTTCTCCAACTTCCATAGTCAGCTGCCGTGGGCAGCAAGGTCGGTGGCAACTCTACTCGGCAGCAAGGTCGGTAGCAACTGTCTTCTGCTGGAACTGTATCAGTACAGCTCCTAGGTTTGTTCTTTCAGCCTTGACTTCTCAGCTCTTTGGTTCCCTCTTTCAGCTGTTAGTACCTACAAACAAAAATACACTAAAATAGTATCTCTTGTTTATCAAATAAACGATAATCTATAAAGGCAAGATAAACAAAGAAATACTGTAAAATGCCATGCATGCACCTACTTGTGCCTAGAATATGCTTAAAATAGTAATAATAAGAGTTGGAATGTGCATGAAATATAGGACTTATGGACACTTTACAATAAGGATCAAAGAGAAAAATAGTGTAATTAATGCATGAAAAGTCATAATGCAACTCAATTGGGTGTAGGTTAAGCAATAATTGCCACGTAAAACGGGTAAAAACATAGTACTTTTGGGCACTTATCACACCCCCAAACTCGAACTATTGCTTGTCCTCAAGCAAAGGAAACCATCAATTGCCAAAACATTAATCTTCTTGAAATTACTCATTGGTCTTACTTTTCCTTCTTCTCTCTAAACCGTGGCAATGAATATGCTCGGCCCTAAATTTTTGGATGCTTTAGAAGTTCCCTGGAATCAAGCTATAAGAATTGTGAGTGTGTGCATGATTTGTGAACAAGATGATTATCCGGGTTCTAAGTAAACACTTAAGCATTAACCTACTTAACTTGGGTAAAATGTTTTTTATAAGAAATCTAACCTACTAGAGCCAATTTCGGGCACCTCTAGTGATTAGCCTAGAGTCGGTTTCAAGCTCTTCTAAGGCTTCCTTAAGCTAGAGCCAGTGTTAGGCACCTCTTACTTTTTACCAAAAATTTTATTTCTAAGCAAGTTTGTGTCCTAGAACTCCTTAAATCATACAAGTCACAAAAGTGTATTTGAAGTTCTAATCTTATAGTATATTCTAAGTTATCTTTCTTGTGCATCCTAAAAGTAAAGGCTCTAAACAGTTCAAAGCTATGGTAAGAAGAGAGATATCTATGGCCAAGGTAGAAAATTCAATTAATTAAGACTATGGAAATTGATGAGAACCATTGTCGAGGCATAAGCTTCATTCGGCTAAAGCAATATATGCAGTAAAAAAATTGACAAGTATTAGACAAAACGGAACTGCATTGCAATATATTGATATGTCGCGGCAATGAACTGTCTCGGCAGCAAAACCTACACCCCTAAACTCAAGATTTGCATTGCCCCCAATGCATCAACACAGACAAAAAATAAAGAGCAAAATAACAGCAAGAGAGGAAAATAAAATTCAGATTGATGGGGACTCAAAGGAATCCTTAACGGTGTCGCGGATGATCAATTTCCTTTTCATTGCCATGTGTTTGACCCTTTTGGTGGACCATGGTGGATGTGTAAGCGTCGGAGGAGTGGTCTAGGTTGGGGCGGCTGCCGGCGGAGTTGGTACGCGTTTGTTGGTCATCTCTTCTTCCTCGTCGGTGGTAATGTGCAACTCCTCGTTGGTGGTAGCTTTTCACTTCTTGGACGCGACTTCATTGAACATCTTGCTAAGAGAGCGGACTGTTTCGGTCCAATCAGAAACTTGCCAGGTAATGATCAGCTCATTCGAAAGAGGGGTGGCAAGACCATCACCTGTACGATGCGATGCCACGGCAGAGGGAGTGTCGACTGGGGTTTTGCTTTTCTATATGTTGTCGAGGTAGAAAAGGCGTCACCAGGGGCTTTGCCTTTGCGTTGGGTGGCTGCGGCAGAGGCGGGGTCTGGAACACGCGAGGTAGAGTGTTGATGTGTTGTCGAGGTGGAGTATGTTGGGATTGCTGCGGCAGACGCTGCTGGTGTTGGTGCGACAAGAACATCAGCGGGGAAGGCTGGAAATGGCACGGGTTGATTGGGGAACTTCTCTTGGATGATTTGCATGATGGAGTTGCTGAAGTCCCTCATAAACTCTATGAACAATCTTTGCTGAGTGTCCATGACTTCCAAGTGCTGGGAAATGTGGCGGAGTGTGACTACCTCAACGGCAGTGGGATGGGGATTTGTTGGGTCACTGCCCATAGGTGCTACTGCGGCATGGCCCTGTACTAGCGTGGATTGCGGCTCAGCCTCGGTGATCTGTATCAGCTTGTAATAGGCCTTCTTATCCCATCATGTCCTTTCGGGTGCGTAGATGTCAGCTGGATCGGTGGGAACGCCTTTTCATTGACAAAGTCCAGTGATGAGGATTGGGAAGTAGAGACGGCCTCTATCCTTTTTTCCGCACTCATAAATCTCGTTACAAATAATGGCTCCTACATTAATGATTCGCTTATGCATAATGGATTGGATGAGTGCAAGCCTAGGTTTATCTACTATGCTATTATGAGATGTGGGCAGTAGACAACTCTTGACAAAAGTATTACATAATTTAGCCTCTGGCTGAAGCCTTCGGTGATTTACCGTCCCTCTGTTCTTCCCGACATTCCATGTTGTGGTGGCAACGCACAGTTCGTCTTTAATGGCCTCATAGTCGGAGTTGGTGAGTGCATCCTTGAAGTCCTTGTGGTCGTCTTTGGTCACGTTCATCCGATACTATCAGTTGATGTTGTCGGGATCAATGGGAATGACTTGACCTCGAACATACACGAATGGAATGTGGGTGATCAGATTGTGAGCATAAAACTCCCGTACCCAAGAGACATTGGCTTTCCCCGGTTGTTGGCAAAAGATTTGCCACTGTTAGTGCTTGATCTTCTCGAAGATGAAGTGATCAATGTCGTAGTTGTCGTCGTCGGTGTAGTGAAAGCCTTGCTCCTCCCACACTAGGCGACCAATGAAGTACTTGTTAAATATTTGTTCCACCTCTGGTGGGGCAAATCTCTTGAACGGGGTCGCTTCGACGGCTCTAGAGCTTTCTCTTTTCTGGATTTAGGGACTCATGGTTGTGTGTTGAGTGGGTTGTGAGAAACAAAGAGAGTATAAAATTATTTGGAGGCAAAGATGAGAGGAAAATTGGAGGTGAGGGTGGTGGGGTATAAATAGGTGAAGGTATGACCGTTGGGTAGAGGTTGCGTGTGGGGCAGTGGTTGTCGTGCTGGTAGTGGCTATTTACAGCTGGAGCGGCATTGAATGTGGTGCGGTAACGGCTACGTACAGCTGGACGGAAACTAGTCGTTGGATAACGGTTATCTGTAAGGCAATTAATGCTGCCGCGGCAACGACCGTGGCAGTGGTCATCTTGGGTTGGGTTGGGTTGGGTTGAGCTCCTTCACATCTTTGGGCCCCGTCCTAAAACAAACATTTATTTAAAATTTTGAATCCTAAAAACAAAAATAAATAACAATAAAAAGAAAAAGAAAAAGAAAAAGAGAAAAATTAAGACACTAAAGGAGTGCATGGAGATGCATCTCCTAAAGTGATCACTTCCTTGTCCCTATTGGCATATGTGCCAATGTAGTGCTTCAGCCTCTGTCCATTCACTTTGAATTCAAGCCCATCCTTGGTTGACTTGATTGTCACAGCTTCATGAGGGAATGCTTTAACAACTTCGAACGGTCCAGACCATCGTGATTGTAATTTCCCTGGAAATAACTTTAGTCGAGAATTAAAGAGGAGCACTTTCTGCCCGAGCATGAACTGTCGCGGCAGAAGCTTGCTGTCGTGCCAGCATTTGTTTTTTTCTTTGTATATTCTCGAATTGTCGTATGCCAAGGTTCGACATTCTTCCAGTTCATTGAGGTCTAGGAGTCTTTTTTGTCCAGCACTCTCCCAATCCATGTTTACCGTCTTAATAGCCCAATATGCTCTGTGCTCGATCTCAACTGGTAGGTGACAAGATTTTTTGTACACAATTCTATATGGGGACATTCCCTGTAACACCCCAATTTTGGGCTTAGAAGTTTAAGGTTTGAACCGGACCGGTCTGATTTTTGGTTAGAATATAAAAGGAAGTTTTAAGGGAAAGCCTAGTTCGGGATGCTTTAAAACTATGGAAAAATATCTAAAAATCCTATTTTAATATATATAAGAGAGTGGTGAAATCAATTTTACAAAATAAGGTTTGGAAGTGCGACATTTTGAAATAGTGACTAAAATGCGATTTTTGAAAAGTTTAGTGGTGACTGTTTTGTAAGGATTGAAACTTAGAATCTTTAAGGAGCTAATTTACCCAGAATGATTTCTCCAGATTTTTCTTAGATTTAAATGATTTAATTAATGTTTAATTAATTAAAGGAAAGGTGGAAAACCAATTTTTAGATTTTCATAACTAACTTTTGTTAAAACTTTCTCATCTCATTTTCTCTCAAAATTCCCTCAGCCAAACACATTTCTATTGATTTTCACACCAATTGATGAGGTTTTAATCATCAATTGATTCCTAATCCTTTTTACATTAAATCCTATTGATTTGCTTATTAGATTTTCAAGGAATTTGGCTTTAATCAAGGAGAAATCTACATTTAGAGGTAAGGTTGTTCTTCTCCTCTAAATACTCAGTTCTTTACTGAAATTCCCAAGTTCTCAATCCTTAAATTAAGTCTTATAAAAGGTTTTAATGATATGAACTTGATTTTGGCTTAAAACTCAAGATTTGAAAGAAATCTTGAAGAAATTCGTGGTGATTGTTTGGGCTCTGTTTTGTGATGGATTTTAAATGTATTATGGATGTTTAATGATGTATAATTGAGGTTTGATCAATGCAATCCCGAATAGGTTGAATTTCCTAAGTTTTTGCTTATGAAAATGGTGGTTTTTTGGGTGATCTTGGTGTTCTGTTATAGCTGGAGGTATATGGACGTGTTTAGGTTCATTTTGGATGTTAATTGATGTTTAGAAATGGTTAGAAGTGATTGATCTTGGCTGGGTAATGTTGTGGATGAGTTTTGAGGTGATTCGGTTGTGTTTGGTAGCCGAAATGTTAGAATTGGTTAGAGCAGCGAGTTTAGTTGTGATGGCTGACGATTTTAAAGCATGATGATGCATTAATCCTCTGCTTTGATGTGTTTAAAACATGGGAGACATCTTCGGACACTTGTGGTGTTGATCCAGAGGCTTGATCGGCGTTTCGGCAAGCTTGCGAAACGGAATTGGTGAGTGAAGTTTGGTTTTCAGCTTTGAAACCAATGTTTGAAGGTTTTGGGAGCTTAGTTTAAGTCCAAGCAACTTAACTAAGCTCAAGAGTAAGTTTTCGGGAAAACTCTCTTGGATGAGCCATGGATTGGTTCGATGCATTTGTTGTTAAATTGCATGTTTAAATTCTATTTTGAAAGCATGATTTTAGCATGGTTAATGCTGGTTTATAAGCCATATATTGAAGGATGCTCAAGGTAAGAGATCCTTCGTTTAAAATGTTGAAAATGTGGATTTGATGCATATTGATGCATGTTGTTAAATGGCTTGATTAAATGCTTTAAAACAGTGAATTGTTGATGATGAATGATGTATATTGGCAAGTGATGTGTTGGTTTTAAAGTGCTTGAATCGGATATAGTTAGCCGGCTATAGGATTGAGTGCACCGTGAATAAAGTCGCCTTGGATGTTGAGGGGTTGTAATTGTACCGTAAACTCCATCCAAGTACACTAACGAGATGATTAAGATCACAATGGTGGTTAAAAGTCCATGTGTGGATCTTGTGTTGTGTGTCTCGTGTTCTCGTTAGTGATGTTATACAACTACCGATGAGTGATGTTGAGGGGTTGTGATTGTACCGTTAAACTCCATCACGGGTGTTGAGGGGTTGTGATTCTACCGGTAAACTCCACCTTGAGTGTTCGGTAGTGTGTATGAAGCGTATGGGACAACGCTTGTAATCCGCGTATCCGATTGTGTTTTATGTTGTAAATGGTTATGGTTTTTCGCTTGGAAGCCAATATGACATGTTGTACTAATAAAGCATGAGATGCTTGTTTAAGAATGCAATGTTGCATGAATAATGATGTTTATGTGTTAAGGGCTTTGTGAAAGGTGTTTTATAAAATGCATTATTGTGTTGTTTCTTTAAAGCATGCCTCACTAAGCATTTGTGCTTACGCTCTCTCTCTTGAACCAATAATGCAGATAATTGAGGTGTTTGAGGGCAGCAAGGAGGCTAAGAATCCAAGGGAAAGCTAAGCTCATGTATGGTGATGTTTTTACAACACTATTAGCTTTTGATATATTGGCAATGGGAACCTAGGTTGTGTTTTTGGGAGATGTTTTGGACTCCCCAATTGTGGCATGATGCCTTTGATGTTTTGGATTTGTAATTGGCCATTTGTTGCTTGTTTTGGTGCTTTGATGGTTGGTTGGTTTTGGACATTAGGATGCATGCCTATAGATTTGTGGATTTCCTTAATTGATGCCATGAATGTGTTTTGATGATGCAAACATGTACCTTATATGCATGATGATTTGTTCGCATGATTAGGAAGTCATTAGAATGTGTTTGAGTGGTTTAATGTTTGTAAAACCAGCAATTTATGCAACTTCTGGGCAATCCGTATCGGAACGGGTACTAACGTTTCGAAACGGGGGCCTGTAATGGCCTTCGTGTATCGGAACGGATAGATGTCGTTCCGAAACGAATTGGCCACTGCCAGGCCCTGTTCCGATACAGGTCTCAGAACGAACCCGAGTTTCGGAACGGTCAACATCGTTTCGAAACAGGTGATCGTTGGGCACTGATTTAAATGGTTTTAAGGTTTGTAAGCTTTACGTTTTGGTCTTGAAAATTGTATTTGCAATTACTTGAGTTTGAGATGTCCGATTAAGGTGAAATTTGACAGGGAAGCTCGTAATATGACTAATTAAGTATTGGTAACCTAAAATCAGTTAAGTCCTCCAACTTTCCAGAAATTACAATTTGGTCCCTAATATTTGTGATTGGTGCAATTGAGTCCCTATTCTTATTTTGATCGTTGTGCTTTTCAAGTGTGTGATTCTCAAGAGTACGCTTAGGGTTAATGTGCATTTAGATAAGATTAAAAAGAAAAAAAGGGTCGTTAATCAAGGTTGACTTTCGGGTTGACTTTGGTTTTCCCCGTGTACTCTTCGTAGTTCGGGTCAACCGTCTAGGCTGGGCTAAGGGGGTTACATTTGGTGGTATCAGAGCTAAGTTTTCGTGTAAATAGGAATGGTTATGTGGGTGATGTAAGTGTGTTTGCATGATGTGCCTTTTTGAATGGAAGTATGATGTGTAAATTGTAAAGTATGTTGCAATTGCGACGTGTGCTGTGTTGAAGCATGTTAGAGGAACTCATTGCCATGTCAAAACTAATGAAATGAATTGTTTTCGAAAAAATGAGCTTGAGTGCTTGGATTAATTACCTTGTTGAGCCTAATTATGTTTATTGCATTTGTGTTACTGCATTGTTTAGTGAATGTGACCTCATAGAGAGACGAGAATTAATACGTGAGCTATGGCTCAGAACGAGAATGAGGACAATGCTGAAAATGTTGTAGATATAACTCCTCCCCCTGGTGGTGGACCGCCCGGTGGTGGTGGTGCTGGAGGTGATGGTGCTGGTGTTGAGGCTGGTGCTGGGGTCGCTGGACCTGATGGTGTGCAGGGGCAAGCTGCTCCTGACATGACAGTCTTGATTCAGGCTATTGCTGAAGCCTTTCAGGCAGCAGTAGATGAAGCTCATGGAGCTGGGCATCAGGGAGATGCTAATGCGAGATTACCTTTGGAACGTCTGCGCAGTCTGGGAGGGACTGAGTTCAGAGGTTTATCTGCTGAGGGTTCCGAATCTTGGTTGGAAAGTACCAAAAGGATATTGGGACAAATGAACTGCAATGATGTGCAGAAGTTCGGTTGCGTGGTGTCGCTGTTGCATGATGATGCGTATACTTGGTGGACGACCACTGTCTCCAGAATGGAGGAAGTTGATGTGACTTGGACGTTCTTTCAGAACGCGTTCAAGCGGAAGTATCTAGGTGTACGATACCTGGATGAAAAGAAGAGAGAATTCATGTCTCTTGTGCAATGAAGTATGTCAGTGGCTGAGTATGAGATCTAGTTTGGCTGCCTTAGCCAGTACGCACCTGAGCTTATCCCTGATGAGTGGGAGAGGTGTGAGCGTTTCCGATATGGTTTGGTGACGGACGTAAAGACCTTTATGCTTGCAGTTGAGTACACGGATTTTGATGTGCTGGTGAGTAGGGCGAAGGATATTGAGTAGAACCTGGGTTTTTCTTCCAGGGGTGTTGGTTCTGGCTCGGGCAAAAGAGCTGCTGAGTATAGTTCTGGTGGTGGACGAAACAAGAGAGGACGAGATAAGAGGTATCAGTCTTCGGCTAGGCGTGGTAATAGAGGGCATGATGCGCCTATTCAGGGAGACCGGTTGAGAGCTGATCAGAACACGTGCTAGACGTGTGGATCGCGTGGTCATTTGAGGCGTGATTGTCCTCGAGCAGCGAGGGAGGTTCAGGCTCTTGTTGCAGTGACCGGTAATTCGTGCTGGAATTGTGGTTCGGCAGACCACATGAGGAGGGAGTGTCCTTTGTTGGCCGGTGGTGGTCAGGGACGTGCTCTTGGAGTTGTTGCACCATATAGAGGTCGTGGGCGCGACTATGGTAACTTCCAACGCAGAGATGATGGTGGGATGAATGTGGCACATGTGGTGGTTGTCCAACCTGAGGGTGGAGGCCAAGCTCGAGTATATGCACAGCAAGAGGGGAGAAATGACACGGATGTGATCGCAGGTACCTTCACTTTGCAATCCTTGTCATTACTTTCCTTGATTGATTCTGGATCTACACATTCATACATATTGCGTGAACATGCTCAATTGCTTGGTTTGCCTGTTGAGTCTTTGGATGTTGGTATACGTGTAACTAGTTCTTTTGGTGAGACCGTTGTGACACGAAAGTTGTATAGAAGATGCCCTTTGGTTGTGCAAAATCATGTTTTTCTTGTTGATCTCATGGAATTGCCATTCTATTGTTTTGATGTAATCCTTGGCATGGATTGGCTTGTTGAACATCGAGTTGTGGTGGATTTTGAGAACAAGCGAGTATCGCTGAAGCTTGCGGATGATTATGAAGTAGTGGTGGTTGGTGAGAATGTGAAGTTTCTTGCCAATGTGGTGTCTACATTGGAAGCAAGCCGAATGCTGAGGCAAGGTTGCGAGGCCTACCTAGCCTTTATGATGAATCCTAGCTCTAAGGAGTTGCGGGTTCAAGATATCAGGACTGCGCGAGAGTTTCCTGGTGTGTTTCCGGAGGAATTACCTGGTTTGCCTCCTAATCGAGAGGTGGAGTTTGGAATTGAGCTGTATGAAAACACAACTCCAGTGTCCATTACACCTTATCGAATGGCACCTAAGGAGTTGAAGGAGCTGAAGACGCAACTTCAGGAGTTGCTTGATCGTGGTTTCATTCGGCCGAGTGTGTCACCTTGGGGTGCACCGGTGTTGTTTGTGAAGAAAAAGGATGGCACTATGAGAATGTGCATCGATTATCGTCAGCTGAATAAGTTGACTATCAAGAATCAGTATCCATTGCCGAGGATTGATGATCTTTTTGATCAATTTTGGGGAGCGGCTGTGTTCTCTAAGATTGACTTAAGGTCAAGTTATTATCAGTTGAAGGTGAAGGATGTGGATGTGCCAAAAACAGCTTTCAGAACAAGGTATGGGCATTATGAGTTCCTGGTGGTGCTGTTTGGTTTGACGAATGCTCCTGCAGCTTTTATGGACATGATGAATAGAGTGTTCAATGAGTACTTGGACAAGTTTGTTGTGGTGTTCATTGATGATATCCTTGTGTACTCTCGTACCGAGGAGGAGCATGAGGGGCATTTGAGGATTGTGTTGCAAGCTTTGATGAAAAATCAGATTTATGCTAAGCTGAGCAAGTGTGAATTCTGGCTTAGAGAAGTTATGTTCCTTGGTCATGTGGTTTCTGCTGAGGGGATTCGTGTTGATCCTCAGAAGATTGAGGCATTGATGAATTGGAAGCCTCCTAAGTCTGTTCATGAAGTCCGTAGTTTCCTTGGTTTGGCGGGATACTACCAGAGGTTCGTGGATGGATTTTCAAAGATTGCTGCACCTTTGACGAAGTTGTTGCAGAAGGATGTCAAGTATGAGTGGACAGAGGCGAGACAACAGGCTTTTGAGAAGCTTAAGGCAGCCTTGACACAAGCTCCTATCTTGGTTCAACCTGAATCAGGGAAAGAGTTTGTGGTGTACAGTGACGCATCCTATGTTGGTTTGGGGTGTGTGTTGATGCAAGAGGGTAAGGTGGTGGCTTATGCATCGCGCCAGTTGAAGGTGCATGAGCGCAATTATCCTACGCATGATATTAAGTTAGCTGCGGTGGTCTTTGCTTTGAAAATTTGGAGACACTACTTGTATGGTGAGAAGTGTATTGTGTACACGGATCACAAAAGTTTGAAGTATCTGATGTCTCAGAAAGAGTTTAACCTTAGGCAGCGACGCTGGGTGGAGTTGCTTAAAGATTACGATCTGACGATCGAGTACCATCCGGGAAAAGCTAATGTTGTAGCAGATGCCTTGAGTAGGAAGGTGGCAATGGAGTTGAGGGCTATGTTTGCCAGTTTGAGCATTTCGCGAGATGGAGGTCTTGTGGCTGAATTGCAAGTGAAACCATCCTTGGTTCAGTTGATTAAGGATAAGCAGTTGTTGGATGATTCTTTGGTGCCACATGTTCAGGATATCGCTGAGGATAGACCCTCGGATTTTTGTTTTAATAATGATGGAGTTCTATGTTTTGGGAGTCGGATAGTAGTACCCAATGATGTTGAGTTGAGGCGTGCTATTTTGACTGAAGCTCATAGTAGTCCTTTTGCTATGCACCCTGGTAGTACTAAGATGTATCGTAATCTTAAGAATGAGTACTATTGGGTGGGTTTGAAGAAAGATGTTGCTGAGTATGTGGGTAAGTGCATGGTTTGCCAGCGAGTTAAGGCTGAGCATCAGTTTCCTTCTGGGTTGTTGCAACCGTTGAGGATTCCTGAGTGGAAGTGGGAAAGGATTACCATGGACTTTGTGTCTGGATTGCCTTTGTCGCCATCAAAGAAGAATTCAGTGTGGGTGATTGTGGATCGCCTCACGAAGTGTGCGCATTTCTTACATGTGCATACTACGTATACATTGGATAAGCTTGCGGAGTTGTACATTGCTGAGATTGTGCGGCTGCATGGTGTGCCAAAGTCTATAGTGTCGGATAGAGATCTGAGGTTTACATCGCGTTTCTGGGAGTGTTTGCATCAAGCTTTGGGTACACGGTTGAATTTCAATACTTCTTATCATCCACAGTCGGATGGACAGTCTGAGCGTGTTATTCAAGTGCTGGAGGATATGTTGAGGTGCTGTGTGATTGAGTTTCAAGGCTCTTGGGAGAAGCATTTGCCTTTGGTGGAGTTTGCTTATAACAATAGCTACCAGGCAAGTATTCAAATGGCACCTTATGAAGCCTTGTATGGGAGGAAATGCAGAACTCCTCTTTGTTGGGCTGAAACAGGTCAGAAGTTGGTTTCAATGCCAGATTTGTTGAAAGGAACCACTGAGAAGGTGAAGCTCATTTGAGAGCGATTGAAGGCGGCTTCTGATCGACAGAAGTCTTACGCGGATTTGAAGCGTAAGGAGATTGAGTTTGCGGTTGGTGACTGTGTGTTCTTGAAGGTTTTGCCTTGGAAGAAGGTGATGAGGTTTGGTCGAAAGGGTAAGTTGAGCCCTAGGTACATTGGACCATACGAGGTGATTGAACGTGTGGGTCCTGTTGCGTACAAGCTGAGATTGCCACAAGAGTTGGAAAAGATTCATGATGTGTTTCATGTCTCTATGCTTCGAAGGTATAGATCGGATCCTTCGCATGTTATGCCTGTGGAGGAAGTGGAGTTGAATCCAGATTTGACCTATGATGAGGAGCCGGTGGAAATTCTGGATTCAGACAGAAAAGTTCTTCGAGGCAAAACCATTTATTTGGTAAAGGTGTTGTGGAAGCATTGTGGTGTTGAGGAAGCTACGTGGGAAAGAAAGGATGACATGAAGAAGCAGTTTCCGTACCTCTTTCCTCCAGGTAAATTTCAAGGACGAAATTTCTTAAGGGGGGAGATTTGTAACACCCCAATTTTGGGCTTAGAAGTTTAAGGTTTGAACCGGACCGGTCTGATTTTCGGTTCGAATCTAAAAGGAAGTTTTTAGGGAAAGCCTAGTTCGGGATGCTTTAAAAATATGGAAAATATCTAAAAATCCTCTTTTAATATATAGAAGAGAGTGGTGAAATCAATTTTAAAAAATAAGTTTTGGAAGTGTGACATTTTGAAATAGTGACTAAAATGCGATTTTTGAAAAGTTTAGTGGTGACTATTTTGTAAGGATTGAAACTTAGAATCTTTAAGGAGCTAATTTACCCAAGAATGATTTCTCCATATTTTTCTTAGATTTAAATGATTTAGTTAATGTTTAATTAATTAAAGGAAAGGTGGAAAACCAATTTTTAGATTTTCATAACTAACTTTTGTTAAAACTTTCTCATCTCATTTTCTCTCAAAATTCCCTCAGCCAAACACATTTCTACAACAACATTTCTATTGATTTTCACACCAATTGATGAGGTTTTAATCATCAATTGATTCCTAATCCTTTTTACATTAAATCCTATTGATTTGCTTATTGGATTTTCAAGGAATTTGGCTTTAATCAAGGAGAAATCTACATTTAGAGGTAAGGTTGTTCTTTGCCTCTAAATACTCAGTTCTTTACCGAAATTCCTAAGTTCTCAATCCTTAAATTAAGTTTTATAAAAGGTTTTAATGATATGAACTTGATTTTGGCTTAAAACTCAAGATTTGAAAGAAATCTTGAAGAAATTCGTGGTGATTGTTTGGGCTCTGTTTTGTGATGGATTTTAAATGTATTATGGATGTTTAATGATGTATAATTGAGGTTTGATCAATGGAATCCCGAATAGGTAGAATTTCCTAAGTTTTTGCTTATGAAAATGGTGGTTTTTGGAGTGATCTTGGTGTTCTGTTATAGCTGGAGGTATAAGGACGTGTTTAGGTTCATTTTGGATGTTAATTGATGTTTAGAAATGGTTAGAAGTGATGGATCTTGGCTGGGTAATGTTGTGGATGAGTTTGGAGGTGATTTCGGTTGTGTTTGGTAGCCGAAATGTTAGAATTGGTTAGAGCAGCGAGTTTAGTTGTGATGGCTGAAGATTTTAATGCATGATGATGCATTAATCCTCAGCTTTGATGTGTTTAAAACATGGGAGACATCTTTAGACACTTGTGGTGTTGATCCGGAGGCTTGATCGGCATTTCGGCAAGCTTGCGAAACAGAATTGGTGAGTGAAGTTTGGTTTTCAGCTTTGAAACCAATGTTTGAAGGTTTTGGGAGCTTAGTTTAAGTCTAAGCAACTTAACTAAGCTCAAGAGTAAGTTTTCGGGAAAACTCTCTTGGATGAGCCATGGATTGGTTCGATGCATTTGTTGTTAAATTGCATGTTTAAATTCTGTTTTGAAAGCATGATTTTAGCATGGTTAATGCTGGTTTATAAGCCATATATTGAAGGATGCTCAAGGTAAGAGATCCTTGGTTTAAAATATTGAAAATGTGGATTTGATGCATAGTGATGCATGTTGTTAAATGGCTTGATTAAATGCTTTAAAACATTGAATTGTTGATGATGAATGATGTATATTGGCAAGTGATGTGTTGGTTTTAAAGTGCTTGAATCGGATATAGTTAACCGGTTATAGGATTGGGTGCACCGTGAATAAAATCGCCTTGGATGTTGAGGGGTTGTAATTGTACCGTAAACTCCATCCAAGTACACTAACGAGATGATTAAGATCACAATGGTGGTTAAAAGTCCAAGTGTGGATCTTGTGTTGTGTGTCCCGTGTTCTCGTTAGTGATGTTATACAACTATCGATGAGTGATGTTGAGGGGTTGTGATTGTACCGTTAAACTCCATCACAGGTGTTGAGGGGTTGTGATTGTACCGGTAAACTCCACCTTGAGTGTTCGGTAGTGTGTATGAAGCGTGTGGGACAATGCTTGTAATCCGCGTATCCGATTGTGTTTTATGTTGTAAATGGTTATGGTTTATCACTTGGAAGCCAATATGACATGTTGTACTAATAAAGCATGAGATGCTTGTTTAAGAATGCAAGGTTGCATGAATAATGATGTTTATGTGTTAAGGGCTTTGTGAAAGGTGTTTTATAAAATGCATTATTGTGTTGTTTCTTTAGAGCATGCCTCACTAAGCATTTGTGCTTACGCTCTTTCTCTTGAACCAATAATGCAGATAATTGAGGTGTTTTAGGGTAGCAAGGAGGCTAAGAATCCAAGGGAAAGCTAAGCTCATGTATGGTGATGTTTTTACAACACTATTAGCTTTTGATATATTGGCAATGGGAACCTAGGTTGTGTTTTTGGGAGATGTTTTGGACTCCCCAATTGTGGCATGATGCCTTTGATGTTTTGGATTTGTAATTGGCCATTTGTTGCTTGTTTTGGTGCTTTGATGGTTGGTTGGTTTTGGACATTAGGATGCATGCCTATAGATTTGTGGATTTCCTTAATTGATGCCATGAATGTGTTTTGATGATGCAAACATGTACCTTACATGCATGATGATTTGTTGGCATGATTAGGAAGTCATTAGGATGTGTTTGAGTGGTTTAATGTTTGTAAAACCAGCAATTTATGCAACTTCTGGGCTATTCGTATCGGAACGGGTACTAACGTTTCGAAACGGGGGCCTATAATGGCCTTCGTGTATCGGAACAGATAGAGGTCGTTCTGAAACGAATTGGCCACTGCCAGGCCCTGTTCCGATACAGGTCTCGGAACGAACCCGAGTTTCGGAACGGTCAACACCGTTTCGAAACAGGTGACCGTTGGGCACTAATTTAAATGGTTTTGAGGTTTGTAAGCTTTACGTTTTGGTCCTGAAAATTGTATTTGCAATTACGTGAGTTTGAGATGTCCGATTAAGGTGAAATTTGATAGGGAAGCACGTAATATGACTAATTAAGTATTGGTAACCTGAAATCAGTTAAGTCCTCCAACTTTCCAGAAATTACAATTTGGTCCCTAATATTTGTGATTGGGCAATTGAGTCCCTATTCTTATTTTGATCGTTGCGCTTTTCAAGTGTGTGATTCTCAAGAGTACGCTTAGGGTTAATGTGCATTTAGATAAGATTAAAAAGAAAAAAAGGGTCGTTAATCAAGGTTGAATTTTGGGTTGTCTTTGGTTTTCCCCGTGTAATCTTCGTAGTTCGGGTCAACCGTCTAGGCCGGGCTATGGGGGTTACATTCCCAATGTGGTTTTGAAGGTTGTTTTATATGCCCACAAAGCATCATCGATTTGAAGTGACCAATCCTTTCGAGATGGGTTAACCACCTTTTCGAAGATGTTCTTCAGCTCCCTGTTGGATATCTCAGTCTGCCCATTGCTCTGCGGGTGATATGTCGTGGCATTCTTGTGTGTGACACCGAATTTCTTCAATGTCGCGGCAATGAGCTTGTTGTCGAAGTGTTTTCCCTCGTCACTAATGATGGCTTTAGGTACCCCAAATCGTGTAAATATGTTTTTCTGTAAAAATCATTGCACAGTTTTGGAGTCACAGTTTGGTGTAGCAATGGCTTCGACCCATTTGGACACGTAGTAGACATCAAGAAGTATATAGAAATTTCCACACAAGGATGAAAAGGGCCTCATGAATTCAATTCCCCAAACATCGAATAGCTCGACTTCGAGAATTTTTGCAAGGGCATCTCGTGTCTCCTTGATATGTTGCTCGTCCATTAACATCGTTCACACTGCTTATAGTATTCCTGGGCATCCTTGTAGAGTGTAGGAAATATATTCATTTGGCTCTCACGCTCAATTATTTCTTATTTATTGGGAATTAATTCCCATATCTTTTTTTTTCTAATGGAATGAGCTTACCCTCTCCCTCTCTTCTCTAGTCATATTCCAAAATATCGAAACCGATTACTAATCCAAGACCAGAATATTCGGAGGATTCTTCTGACCAAAATAGAAAATATATCAAAAAACTAAAAAGTATAATAAAGTATAATAAATAAATAATAAATAAAAAATTTACATATAATTTAGAATTTCTAATTGTACTTAGAATTGTATAATGTCTAATTGTAATTTGTCAGCAAAGTTGTTTCTTTTTTTTCTTCAAATTCAAAGAATTCTTATCCCTTTATACATAGGTCATCGATTCAGCATTGGAAAAAGGGGCTCAAATCGTTTTATCGACATGAGTGTTTTATATCGAAAAAACATTTTTGTTTTGAAAATCTTTCTGTATTTAGTAAATAGTAGTAGAAAGAGTACCCTGCTGCATCTGAACTTCAAACGGTTTGGCCTTAACCATGTTAATGGTCCCAGATTATTGGTTAATAGAGAATCAAAGTCGATGTACCAATGAATCACGAAATGCTACGGTTCTTAAATATGATTTTAAAAATTTATTCAGAAGTAATTCGCGGGATGTGACTGTAGCACCTTGGTCGCGGTTCTGGTTCCTCAAAAATGTCCCCCATAGGGTGAAGAATGGTATTGTTGGAGTACTTCATTTTGCTATTCTTATATGAAACATCTCCTTATAACATGATCTACATATTGTCCAAACAAAAGAGGCTCGTCCCAAAAATAATGCTTCGCATCATGTTGGAACCTCTTTTTCCCTTGATGGTTAAGGTTATAAGGTAAAATACCACTAACTAAAAAATTAACAAGATTTGTATACCAAGGTGTTATTGCGGTAGACAGTACTATCAAGGGCAATGCTGAGGCAATGCAGTCTGAAATTTCTGAGGAAATGGTATTCGTCGTTGTCGTGAAAGATATTGTCGCGGCGGCTAAGAGCTGCTCATATAGGAATGCATCTTGTATGTCTGGGCATGTGGTGTCTTCTTCTCCTTGTTCTAGTCTCGATAGGTGATCAGCCACTTGGTTCTTCATTCCTTTTCTGTCCTTGATGTCAACGTCGAATTCTTGTAGTAAAAGAATCCATCGAATCAACCTAGGCTTTGCATCTTTCTTAGAGAACAAATACTTGATCGTCGAGTGGTCCGTGTGAACAGTCACCTTGGTTTCGATTAGGTATGATCGGAACTTGTCAAAGGCAAAGACTACTGCTAGCAACTCATTCTCAGTGGTAGTGTAATTGACTTGGGCCTCGTTGAGTGTTTTGCTAGCATAGTAAATCACATGAAAGATTCTGTCTTTCTTCTGTCCAAGGACTGCCCCGACAGCATAGTCGCTTGCGTCGCACATGAGCTCGAAGGGCAGTGTCTAATCTGGTGGGACTACTATTGGTGCGGTCACAAGATTTTGTTTCAATATCTCAAATGCTTCAGTACATTCGTCATTGAAGTCAAAGGTCCTATCTTGTTCAAGCAAAGAACACAAAGGTTTAGTAATCTTAGAAAAATTTGCAATAAATCTCCTATAAAAACTTGTGCATCCTAAGAAGCTTCGGATTCCTTTGACTGTGGTTGGTGGAGGTAGTTTCTCGATCACATCAAATTTGGCCTTATCCATTTCAATGCCCTTTGATGAGATCTTGTGGCCGAGAACTATTCATTCATCCACCATGAAGTGGCATTTCTCCTAATTTAGGATTAAATTCGATCCTTTGTATCTTTTAAGTGCCCTCTTTAGATTACCGAGGCAATTGTCGAAGTCATCACCAAAAAGTGAGAAATCATCCATGAAGATCTCCAAAAAATCTTCCACCATGTCGGAGAAAATCGCCATCATGAATCATTGGAATGTTGACGGGGCATTGCAAAGCCCGGACGGCATCCTCCTAAATGCATATATGTCGTATAGACATGCGAAGGTGGTTTTTGCATGGTCGTATGGTCCAATGGCAATCTAGTTATAACCTGAGTAACCATCGAGAAATCAATAAAATGGTTTACCAACAAGTCTATCAAGCATTTGATCAATAAAGGGCAAAGGGAAGTGATCCTTTCTAGTTGCTTTATTCAACTTGTGATAATCCATACAAACCCTCCAACCAGTCACAGTCCTGGTTGGGATTAACTCATTGTTCTTGTTGGTTATCACGGTTATTCCACCTTTCTTTGGTACACATTGTACCGGGCTTACCCACATGCTGTTTGAGATGGGATAGATAATTCCAACATCAAGCCATTTAATGATCTCTTTTCTTACCACCTTCTTCATGGCATGGTTAAGCCTTTTTTGAGCCTCAATGGTAGGTTTATGATCATCCTTCAAAAGGATTTTGTGCATACATACCGCTGAGCTTATCCCCTTTAAATTGACAATCGTCCACCCTATTGCCCTCTTGTGCTGCCACAGCATATTGATCAAACTTTGTTCATATTTTGGCTGCAACTTAGAAGAAATAATTGCGGGCAATGTGTCATTGGTTCCCAAATAAACATATTTTAATTTATCAGGCAATTGTTTTAATTCAAGAATCGATGGTTGCTCGATTGAGGATGTTTCAACCTTTCGTCCCTCTCCAGAATAATTGAGGGGTTCGAAATACTTACCTGGACAAGAGGCTGTCTAGTGGGCTTCCTCAATTTTTGTCTCTTCAACTTCTTCAACATCAAGAAGGATGTCCAAAACGATGCCGAGGCAGTCGTCAGAGTGCCTGCCAAGGCAATGACCATACTCATTGTTGAGGCAATAATTGTCGAGGCAGGGTGCATAAATGTCAAGGTTGAATTCAGTTGTTGCTTGCATCATTTGACATTCCTCTTGATCGTCAGCTCGTTTGAGGGTTTGGAACACATTGAGTTTGACTTGTTGGTCATTTACCCTCATCGTTAGCTAACCTTTTCCACATCTATCAACGTCCTCCCAGTGGGCCAAGAATGGTCGCCCAAGTATGATGGGTACATGTTCATCTGCCTCACAATCAAGAACAAGGAAATCATCAAGAAAAATAAACTTATCGACTCTTACCAATATGTCTTCAACTTTTCCCTCTGGTTGTACATATGAACAATCGACCAGTTGGAGCATGACTGTGGTTGGTCTTGCCTTTCCAATTCTTAACTTCTGGAAAACGGATTTGGGCATCAAGTTTATGTTTGCCCCTAAGTTACATAATGTCTTCCCCTCATAATGATTCCCGATTGCACATGGTATCGTGAAGCTCCCAAAATCTTTAAGTTTAGGTGGTGTTCGGTTGTGTAACATGGCCATACACCCTTCTGTTGCGGCAACTGATTCAAACTCCCCTATTCTTGTTCGCCTTGACACCATGTCTTTAAGGAACTTGGCATAATTCGGCATTTACCATATTGTTTCCACAAAGGGTATGTTGACGTGGACCTGCTTTAAGATGTCTAAGAACTTCTTGAACTGGTACTCTAGTTTCTGCCATTTAAGCCTTTGTGGGAATGGTGGTAGGAGTCGAATGTCTTCGATCTGTTCCTTACATAGAAATTTAATTTGGGGCATCGGATCTGGTTTTTCAGCATCCTTCTGATTTTCCTTAGCGTCATTGTCAGGCTTTGCTGAGGTGGCTTGATCAGGTTCTATCGTGGCAGTGGGTTCACGCAATGCCGGGGTGGATTCTTCCGCAGCAGAGGCCTCTTTTTCATTGGCTTGGGGTTCCTTCAGCTGTTTTCCACTCCTAGTGTTGATTGCTTTGCACTGTTCGTGAGTTGCTTCTTTAGCGACTTCAGTATCGCTTGGAAATCCTCCCATCGGTCTGGAGTTTAGGATTTGTGCAAACTGCCCGACTTGTGTTTCCAGGGATTTCAATGTCGCCTCATGATTCTGCATCCACATCTCTGTCATGTCCATAAAAACGTCAGTTTTCTTTATGAACTTACCAGTATTAGCCATATATGCACTAGTTTGAGACATAAAATCACTAAGAGTGTTTTCTAAAGAACTAGTTGGCATAGGCTATTGCGGCGGCAGGGACTGCTACTGCGGCACAATCTGTCGAGGTATGTTTTGTTGAAATCATGCTGCTGGAACATTTTGATTGTTTTGATTAAGTGCGTTGTTGGGGTTGCTCCAAGAGAAATTCGGGTGTTTCTTCCAGGCCTGATTGTACTTTTTGGACATCATGTTATTGTTTTGATTTCAGTTTCCATCGTAACAACTTGATTCTGTATTCTGTGGACATTCAGAAGAAACATGGTTACCCCCACAATTTTCACAAAATAAATCCATTACCTTGACCTCCTGGTAATTATTCTGCGTTTGCATGTTCATGACCAACTTTGTCAAGGTGAGAATTTGGGCTGAAATCGAGTCTGAGGACCCTATTTCGTTTAATATGGGTTGGCGTCTAATTCCATCTCTTCTAGCCATTGGAAATTGATAGTCGTTTTTGACCAGCCTGTTCAGGATCTCAATTACTTCTTCCGGAGGCTTGTCAAAGAGAATATCGTTTGCTGAGGCATAGCATCATCCTTGTTGGCGTGTTGACAACATTTTAGAACATTGTTACATGTGTCCACAATGGGAATCCATGCAGGGGGAATTTATGTAACAGCTCTATGTATCGCTCCCAGTCCTCGTACATGGATTCATCATCAGCCTATTGAAAAGAAGTGATTTCATTACGCAATTTATCTGTTAAATTTGTAGGACTAAAACGTACAAGTAAATCACGACATAATTCACTCCAATATCCTATTGATCCTACTGGAATGCTATTCAACCAGGTTATTACCGTATCCCTCGGTGAATAGAGAAATAGTTTCAACCTCAAAATATCCTTCTGTACTCCCTGTATTTTAAATGAATTGCAAATCTGCATGAAGGATTTGAGGTGTTGTCTGGCATCTTCACTTGCTGAGCCGCCGAATTGCCCCATAGTATTGATCATGTTGAACATTACGGGATTTAGTTCAAAGTAGTCAGCTTCTATCTTAGGTGTGACAACTCCTGGATTCAGTCCGTTCATATCTTCTTCTAGGTAATCCTGGACAGTTGGGTTTCGTACTAGAGCAAATTGTATTTGCGTATTTTCTCCATCTCCTGCCGAGGCATCTTGAGCACCGTCGATAATCTGCTGCCCGTCAGCATTGTTATTGCCAGCATCATGTGTCATCTCTTCTCTTATCCTTTGGTTGAGTCTTTGGCAACTATGATCGATTTCAAGATCAAGGTCGTAGAATGGATGCTTTGGGTTCGCCCTGGTTATACACCAATGCAAAACCAAAGTTGATTAGTGCTAAAAACAACTAAAACTAAAAGTGCAAGAAAATAAAATTGAAAGTTGTTATTGTCAATCCCCGGCAACGGTGCCAAAAACTTGTTGCGTGTAAAAGGTGCTCCGCAATTAGTGCAAGTGTAGACGTCTCAAGTAATATAATGATGAATATTAGAGTATAGTCTCCACAGGGATTGAGATGGCTTCCTTCGTCTACCTTCTCGCACTGAAAAAGAAAATTAGAAGTAAAAACACAAGTAGAGGAGTTTTGAGTTTTAATTAAACTAAAAAACATAAACTAAAGTAAGCAAGTAAAAGTTGAGAAATCAAGATGAGAGAATGAGTCAGATTATGCTGCGTTGTAGTGTGGAATCCAATTGAACTTGTCTTGGATTTTGAATGAAACGACACCAATCTGCCTTGTTAACAGCCTTCGTTGATGCCGTGGCAGAAAGAAAATTCTATGTCTACCTCGGCAATCCCTTGCCTCGGAAAGCAGTGGCACTTTCAAGGTTTGGTAGAACGTCCTTCTATGACCTCTTCTTATCCCTAAGTCGAAACACTGTTGATGTGCAAGTCTTGATAATACCTCCTAGCGTGAATCAAGAGTGAACACCAACCAATCCCACGCTTCTTTTAGCCGTTGAAACTCCAACTTATCCCTAAGCCGAGTTAGCTTCCACCATTGGGATGAAACCATGCTTATTCGTTTCTTGAGTTTAATTCTTCCGATATTAAACAAATGGATAACCTCACAATAATCTCTCCCGATGAGATTGCAAGAATAAAATCAATGCCAAGAATAAGCAAAACTTGAACTAAATTGCATTAACAAAAACTTAAACAAAGTACAATTGTTTTCTCACAACTACTCAACAACGCAACCTTAACCCTAAAGAGAATTTAGAACATAATGATAAGTAAAAGCTCTCTCTTGAATTCCTAAGGAAGCCAAGGTCCCTTCAAATGATGGCTTGACCTTCTTTATATAGGAGTAGGTTTAGGGCAAAGTTCTTCTTGGATAGGAAGTTAAGTTGGAATTGGACTTGTCTTCATTAAAGAGGTGAATCTCTTTAATTTATTACACTTTATCCTCTTGGCCGAATTTCATCTTTACCCTTTCTTCCATGCTTTCATCATCTTCTCGTGTTCCGATTGCCTCGCAAATTATGTTGAAAAATCCAACGTTTTATGCCCTTCAAATCAGTTACCACTTTGCATATTTGCTCCACCGGCAACCTCGTCTGTGCACTGCCTCGGCGGCGGCTAACTGCTACCTCGACAAAGGTATGTCAACTGATTCTGCTCTATAAGGCTTTATCTTCATGCTTCAGCTTCCTTCAGTAGAAACTGTTATCTTTAACTTGGCTTGATCTAGGCCTTTCTAGAGCTCATTCTGCACTATTTTCTCTTTTCTTCATTGCCCGCTCGGCATCGCCTGTCCCGGCAATGAGTAAATCTGCGTAAGCACCAAACATGCATTAATACAACACATTTTTCATTAGATAAACCAAATATAAGGATCAAATATAAAAACAATGTAATTAATGCACGAAAGGCCATAGTGCAGCTCAACTCGGTGTAGGTTAAGCAATAATTGCCACGTAAAAAGGGTAAAACATAGTACTTTTGGGCACTTATCATCGCACACCGTTGAACACTGCTGGATTGATTAATAAAAATTAAAAATATATCTTGAAAAAAATTAATGAGATTAATAGTTTTTATTGGTTGAGATCATAAATGACGCGGTGAACGAGGCCTACAATATAATTTCTCCAACTAATTTGCTGGAAAGAAATTATATAAGTAATAAATATGTTTTTATGTTACAGTTAGAACCAATCAATACAATGTAATAATACAGATAAAAAGTGGAATATATCGGAATCTAGATTAGAATAATTCATACTAAAATCTACGTATTATAGTATTTAATGAAATGGTTTAGCAATAAAATGAGTGGATGATAATCAGTGTGATGAAATGAGTATTGGCGTTGAATGAGCCAATCAGAGGGCCCAGACACAAAGGTCTCAAGGCTTCAGGGGAGATTAACCTTGACTTCCTCCTCGTGCTTTGCTTTTTCTTTTCCATTATTTTTCTTTGCTGCCCCATATCAATTCTTTACTAGGGTTTGTTTAAGATCAGAGAGACAAAGTTAGAATATCACTTTAATGAGATCAATTTATTTTAAAAATAGGAGACTATTTCATAATTATTTTATAAAATTTTATATTTTGTTATACAAATTAAAGATTGAAATGAGATTGGAGGTTAGAGCCCCTCCCATATATAGAGCAACTCTGTTAATGTATATAAGTTTATAAACTGATAATAAATAATTTTTTTTGAATAATTTTTATTTAGAGGAGGAAGAAGAAAAATTTACACCTAATATGTTTCGAAACCACAACCTATGGGAGAGGAGAGGGTGTCAACTGAGAGTTTTAACCACTTGCTCTAAAGATTGTTGACAATAAAAGATTTTTTTTATTAAGTAGAGAGATATTTACATTCTAAGATAAATGACAGATTTTGAATTTATACAAGATAGAACATATGAGCAGGGACTGAGCCAGGATTTGAGGTTGGGGTGCAAAATATAAATGTTTAAAAGTGAGGGAGAATTTATAAATAAATCAATTTTTTAAAAAATTATATTGGAGGACAAATGCAAAATAAAAATAAAAAATAGGTTAATAGCCCTGTCACTGAATCTAAATATCATTGACTACTCAACCAATTAGTGAATCTTGATAATAAATAATATTTTGATATAGAGTAAAATTCTTAAAATTCCATATAAGTAGTTAATTCTTTTAAACTCTGCTAACGTGTATCATTATACAATTTATTAATAATGTATAATATATATTATCAGCACAATAAAATAAGTTTTATATTTAAATACAAATCTTTTTGTGTAGGCAGAATTAAATGTTTAGCTCTCTACGATTATTTTTTTTTGTCGATTTGGCTATTGTTTTTTAGTTAAATTTGACCCTCATTCTTTTTAAAAATCAAATCTAACCTTCAACTTTTCAGAGTAAATCAAAACGCTATTTTTTTACGCTGAAATGTTAAAAGTTTAACGGCTCTAATATGACCGTTCGCACAAGAGTCAACGTGTACTGCAAACTAATTTTTGAAATTTTATAATTTTTATCTTTTGTTTTCAATACAGGGAGACTATTAACAAGAAAGCATCTATGTCAACTCAAAACCACGAAAACTTTAATGATATAGTCGGCCTTTTCAATTAAAAAAAACGGTGAACATTTTTTGAAGGTAAATAGTCGATTTTAGTTTCGAAAAAAGAATAAGGCTCAAATTAGCAAAACGTTTAACGTTGAAGGATACATTGATCATAAAACCTTTTATATCTATAATTTTTTTGAACATGCTGGTGTGATTACAAGATAATATTTGTTCAATTTTCTTAATTACAAGATAATATCTGGTGTGATTACAGCTAAGAGAGATGCTGGACCCTCGCATAAATCGAGTGCTGTAGCTGGAAATGTTCAAGGTTCTCGATTTGCCTCTTTGGACGTTGTGGACGATGATAGCAGGGATGTGGCCCCAGTGAATGGGAATGAGAGTAACATGCATGACAGGCCGGTGAACGTACCGTTGGCTCGTGTGGGACAGGCTGGTAATGGTCATGTGGGTTCTAACAAGCAAGGTGCGCGGGTGAATGTGCGGAAGACCAAGGTGATCGAAGTCGCAGTGGCTACGGATCAAACATCTACTGATCCGGCAGCTCAACCTGCGGACGTACGGGATATGCGAGGGAAGGATGTTGCGGTTGCGTCGTAGGAAAATGTTTTGCCTGCCCCCTCGACATTGGATAATCGGAACCATGGGGTTGTCCACGTGATTGATTCGTCCGCAAGACCAGTGTTGCGTGAAAGAAATGGACGTGTTCTCCCTGCCTCTATCTTGAGTTCCGCTATGAAAGGTAATGAGAGGAATAAGGTTGCTCGGGTGTTGCTCGTACGAAGTTGAAAAAGAAAGCTAATAAACAGCAAGTTCAACCGGCACTTCAGGAATTGGTAACATCGTTATCTTCGGAGCTAGATCATGCCCAAGGAGTGATTGATAGCTCGAAAGTAATGGTGGACTTGTCGAATAAGGAAGGGGGTAATCCGGTTGATGAGCATGCTAATATGCAGGAATAAATGCGGTATTCTACGTCTCCTTTTTGTTTTTTTAATGGTTAAGTTTATTCTATGGAACTCTCAGGGTGCTCTAGACCCTGCTTTTAATCGTTACTTCAGGTTACATGTGCGTAATAAACGCCCAGATGTCTTTGCTATTTTTGAACCTCGAATTGGAGGTGACAAGGCGGATAACTTTACCCGTCGCTCAGGTTTTGAATCCTCCTATTGGGTTGAAGCTGAGGGTTTTTCCGGTGGAATATGGATTATGTGGAATTCGACTGTAGTGGTTGATGTGGTGGTCGTATCTTCGCAGTTTGTTCATGCTTTTTGCACTATTCCGTCGACGAAGAGGAACTTCTTTTTCACCTTTGCTTACGCGAGTCCTTGTGTTTTAAAGCGTCGAGAGCTATGGTGGCAGTTGAGAGCGATTGATCCGGGGGTTGGTAAGGCTTGGGCAGTTGGTGGAGATTTGAATGCTATTGCGAATAATTCTGAACGATGTGGTGGTTCACAACGTCGGTCCGGGGTATGCTCGCATTTTGCTTCATTCCTTTTCGATAGTGGTTTAATTGATATGGGTTTTAGTGGACCTAAGTTTACCTGGAAGCGGGGGGATTTGTCTCAACGGCTAGACCGCTACCTTTGCAACGAGGAATGGTTTGAGACTTTTGCGAACTCGGAAGTGTCACACTTGCAACGACTGGGTTCTGACCATCATCCCATCTTTCTTGATACTAAGGAGCTCTCGGATAGTGTTGGTAGTCGACCTTACCGTTTCATAGCCACGTGGCTTGATCATTCAGATTTTCAGCGGTTGTTGGAATCTTCTTGGTCGGAGACGGAGTCACTTGAAACAAACGTTATGAGATTTCAGGAGGAAAGTAGTGAGTGGAACAACTCCACATTTGGACACATTGGTAAGCGGAAGAAGCATCTTTTAGCTCGTTTGAGAGGCATTGAGAAAGCCTTAGAACAACGTGAATCACCTTTCCTTTTGAATTTGGAAGAGACTCTGAAATCCGAGCTTGACACGGTCCTTATTCAAGAAGAGAAATTGTGGCAACAAAAAATCACATGTTAAGTGGATAAGCGATGGCGATAGGAATACATCCTATTTTCATGCTTGTGCGATGATTCGAAGAAAGAAAAATGCAGTCCGCATGTTGGAGCTCTCGGATGGGACATGGTGCGATGATCCTGTATAGCTGCGACACCATGATTTAAGCTTCTTCCAAGCTTTGTTTACTGCTGAACCAAGACAGCAGCCTACTGCTCAAACACGTAATGAATTTCATCAGTTTGACCAGGCCGATTTGAGAACGATGGTGGCCCCTATTTTGCCGGAAGAGGTTCGTAATATAGTATTCAGCATGGCGCCTTTGAAAGCGCCAGGATGCGACGGGCTTCCAGTGCTTTTTTACCAGCGGAACTGGAGCATGGTGGGACAGACGTTGGTCCACACGGTCAACAAATTTTTGGCAGACAGATGTTTGGATGATTGGTTGAATAGAACATTGCTTGTGCTAATTCCGAAAGTGGAGTGCCCTACACGAATTAACCAGTTCCGCCCCATTAGCCTCTGTAATGTGGCGTATAAGGTTATCTCCAAAGTCATTGTTGATCGAATTAAGTCGTTTTTACCTAAATGGATTGCGCCAACTCAGGCGAGCTTCGTTCCGGGAAGGCAAATAACGGATAATATTATCCTAGCGCAGGAAGTAATTCATTCCATGAGTATTAAGAAAGGCCGAAAAGCATGGATGGCGTTGAAGGTAGATCTCGAAAAGGCCTACGATAGGCTCGAATGGGATTATATTCAGGAAACTCTTGAATTAACCGGTATGCCAAGTAGCCTCATTGATCGTATTATGACTTGCATCCGGTCGGTCTCGATGCAAATTTTATGGAATGGGGAGACATCGGAGAGTTTTAAACCTACGCGAGGGATACGACAAGGAGATCCCCTATCCCCCTATATCTTTTTCCTTTGTATGGATCGGTTGTCTCAATCAATCTCTCAATGTGTTGAGGAGGGAAGTTGGAAGCCGATACGGCTATCTCGCAATGGTCCGGATATATCGCACATTTTCTTTGCGGATGACCTTGTGCTATTCTTGGAAGCATCCCTCGATCAAATGAAGGTGCTACATAGGGTGTTGGATGATTTTTGCCGCGTTTCTGGTCATAGGGTGAGTGCTTCTAAAACGCAAATTTGTTTCTCCAATAACACAACAGCATTGCTGCGGGAAAGGATTGGTTCGGGTCTGGGGTTTGAGGAGGTAAACGATCTTGGTAAGTATCTTGGTGTGCCACTTCTTCATTCGAAAGTAACCAAGAATACATATGCCTATTTGTTAGAAAAAGTGCGGAGCTACCTCACGGGTTGGGCGGCACGTTCCCTTTCGCTTGCAGGGCGTGTTACGCTTGCGAAATCGGTTCTATAAGCAATTCCAACATATGCCATGCAATCTAATTGGATCCCTAAAAGTTTTTGCATGGAATTAGAAAAGTTAATAAGGCATTTTGTTTGGGGTAATGGAGCAAGCAACCGTGGTGTATCTCTTGTAAATTGGGATGATTTGAAGCAGCCGATTGAGGGAGGTGGACTCGGATTCCGTGATATGAACATCCAAAACAAGGCTTTGCTTATGAAGATTGGCTTCCAACTTGTATCGAATGAAGACAAGCTATGGGTGAAGGTTCTTAAGAACAAGTATGGTTGGGGTGCCGTTATCCCACAAGCTTTGAGAAGAAGCAATTGCTCACGCCTTTGGCAAGGCTTGTCCCATGTGTGGGGTGACATTTGCAACAATATATGTTGGAACATTAATGCTGGTGCGATGACAGATTTTTGGTATGACAATTGGCTGAATCTCTCAATGCCGTTGGCTAGCTTTAGCACCCATGCATCCCCCCCGGCACCAATGAAGGTGCGAGATCTAGTTTCTAATAATGGGTAGTGGAATTGGGAGTATCTCTTGCAGGCACTTCCGTACAGCATATTGCCGCATGTAGCTGCTGTATGCCCACCTATTTGCGATGTAGGGGATGACACGGCAGGTTGGAGAGGGGAGAATTCTCGCATCTTCTCGACAAAATCAGCTTACAGGGTGCTGAGTTTGTCCACCACTGCTGGAATGTCTACTAATTGGAGGTTAGTTTGGAAGCTACAGGTTCCCCAACGTATCCGAGTGTTCGTTTGGTTGGCATTGAGGGGTAACTTACTGACAAACATGGAAAGAACCCGACGGCATCTAGCTATCTCAAGTGCATGCAGCATTTGCAGTGGAGCGGAGGAAAGCATTATCCACGTTCTACGTGATTGTCCCAAAGCTCGCACTGTGTGGGCGAGGGTGCTACCGCCCAGTGTGTATCGGCAGTTTATGCAACAGGAACGTCATGCTTGGTTGATTGGCAACATCGCCACTGCCGGCAATGCAACATTTCGCCCTGATTGGCAGGTATGGTTTGTGGTGATATGTTGGCGATTGTGGAAACGCAGATGTAGTATTGTTATGGATGCCACGTTTGTGGAAAGAGGGGATTTTATTGAGCATTGTCACCAACTTGTTGAAGAGATACTGCATGCAAATGTTCTAAGGGCGACATCTCCTTTAAATCGGATTTCGGCGGATGAGGATTGGAGGTTACCGGATGAAGGGCGAGTCAAGGTGAATGTGGATGCCGCTGTCAGCACTACTGATGGATCGGTTGCAACAGGGGTGGTTCTGCGAGGCGATGATGGTCTTTGGCTAGCTGGCTGTGCGCGTAGCATATGGTGTGTGCTCGGTATTAGTGGCTGAGTTGTGGGCGGCCCATGATGGGCTGCATTTAGCATGGTCGAAAGGTTATCGTCGGATAGAGTTGGAAACGGATAATGTGGAGGTGTCGCGAGTAATTCAAGGGAGATCATCGGCGCTCCAAGGGTCAGTGCTGCTGCAGTTAATTCGCAGGTTTTTGGCCTATCGGTGGGATGTAAAGGTTCGGCATATCCGGTGAAGCGCGAACAAGGTTGCAGATGCACTGGCGAGAATGGCCTGTGGGGATCCGATTGGTGCTCGAATGTTTGAGGAACCTCCAGCAGAGGCTGCTGCGTTGGTCCTCCTTGATGCTGAAGGAGGTTCTTAGCAAGCTGTAATTTGTCTTAGTTCTCCTTTATCAAAAAAAAATAATTCACACACATTGTGTACATATGGTGCTCGAACTCAGTCACCTAGATGAAATACATCATCCTTTACCACTGGAATCACTTCACGGGTTCTTTTTTACATCTATAATTAATTTGACATAAATATATCAAAAGAGTTTGTACTATTTCAAAATTTAAATTTTAAATCTCATACTTTAATTTTGTGACATTGAGTTTTATACTATTTTTATTTGAAAATATTAGTCACTCCACCAACTTCTCTCAGTTTTACTATTAATTGTTGGCTTGCAAACTATAAAAGAGTTGTTAATGAAAAGGTAGAATAACTTTTTTATTTCTCTATATTTATATTTTTTTAATCAATTTGACCTTTAAAAAATTATAAATGTAGATGGTTGAAAAAATATATTATTTGTTGTGAATAAAATAACGAAGAACAATGAACAAGAATAAAAGAACAAAGAGATGAGAGAAATGGAGAGATTTGTATTATTCTCAAATATAGATGTTGTGGCCGTTTTTAAAACTCGTTTGTGGAAAAATAACTTGACGATTAGAGTTTTGGAAGTCGGGGTTTTCTATTTTAATTTGATCTTGAAATTAGGGTTTTTTCCATTTTTAATCAATTTTCTTTTATTTTCTTAAAAATCATTTTGGAGTCGTCACTGATCACTTTGGTAGACCGGACACCATAAAAAGTGGACCATAGATTCTTTTAATAAAATTCCACATGGTATTTTGGCATTTCAAACATTAATCTGAATTTAATTAGATCTTTCAATTGTTATATAAATTCCATTTCGAATGAGAATATCATTTTGTAAGAAAATACATTTTGGACGAAATAAGTTTTGAAACGTCCAAATACATTAGGACTCTTCGATTTGTATTCAAAAATGTATCTCAACACAAAAGTTTTGGTGCATGTCAAATTATTGTCTTGTCATTTTTAAGTAAAACTTAATTAAGGCTCCATTTATTTCAATTAATTAAGGGACTATGAATATCATTAAATTTAGGGTTTATGTGATAACACCCAAATAATTAGGTATTATCCACATTAGGCCCTAAATCAATAATATTCCTATTTTTAATGTTACTAACTAGTTATTCCCTATATTAATTTAATTTTACTAAAGAACTAAACCTTGTTCTTCAACTTTTCCCTTTTGATCTATCTTATAACCCAAACCCGATATGTTTCCCAGCCGCTGAAGGCGATGCCGGTCACCGGTCATCATCTTCGGTCATTCCTAACCTTTCTTCGATGATCAGACCTCCGATTATCTTCTTCGGTCGGCCTAAAATTTCTGACTGTCATCTGGTTTATTCGGTCATCTTTTCCGACCTGACATGTAGCTCCAGTCGCCATACTCCGCCATCGAAACGATTTCCGGCCACCGTTCGCCATCGCAACGAAACCCTAAAAACATTATTTTTTCTCCTAAACCCTAATCTAAAGCTCGCTTCGACAGAAACACCCAACTTCCCCTCCTAAACTAACTACCCGAACCAAAAAAAACCTCCTCTCTCTATCATTTTCGACTCCGGCCAAACCTATTTCATCACTCTCTCACTCCGACGATACACACAGTGGCCAGAACTCAAGAAAAGTGCTTTTCCTCGCTTTTAGATTCAATCTTGGTTTCGATTTATTATGTATTTAGGTTTTAAACATAGTTTTTAGGTATTTGAAACTTAGATCTAGGGTTTAGGTCTCTGTTTTCCTAGTTTTCTTAGCTTAGGTTTGACTTGTTTTCGTGATATCAATGTAGGAATATGAAAGAGGAGAGGAGAGGCTACTTGTTCGTAGTGGCGGTCGAGCTCTGGCAATGGTCTTTGGCGAACTTCGCAACTTCCAGACGACAGGGTGAGCAACCTTCAGCCTTCTCTCTCTCTCCAATTAATTTCTCGTAGTAATTACGCAATCATTGCCTTAATCATTTTCTATCTCTCACTTTTTATACCCGATAGTGGAAGATGACCTCACCTTGACGTTGGCAAAGCCAGATGGAGGTCGATATGCGTGAAGGTGTGATGGACCATTCTGGAGACGCCACGCGGTGTTATCGAGCGGGAAAAGAAACACACAGATGATTTGGGGGGGAATTAGGCTTTGGATGTTACATTTTGTGTTTGTTTGGGTTTTAGGCTTAAGGAATGGGCTTTATATTTGTAACTCGGTCTTTAAGGGTTTTTTATTATTGTAATTGGACATTCGTAATATAAATGGACTCTTTGGGCTGTTTTGGATTTATTTATTTATTTATTTTGGATTCAAATTATATATGTATACCCAGACAAAATACGGGTATTACAATAGACTTGCATACAATGCCTTTAATAAATCATCTATTTATAGGCATAAGAAATACATAATACATTAAACTCTAATTAATGTAGATAATATTTCTAATGGTAAAGTAAGTCAAATCCCCTTGATAAAATTCTTATCATGATAGACATCCACATAGATAAATATTCATAACACTCCCTCTTGGATGCCTATGAAGATAATGTGCCTCGTTAAAACCTTACTAAGATAAAAATCAGTGAGAAAAAAATTTCATTAGTGAAAAAGAGTACACACATCTTTGATATGCATAACATGTTGCCTCGTTAAAACCTTACTAAGATAAAAAGCGTATTTACTCCCCCTCATGAAAACACCACAGAAGATCTTTGAATCTTTATAATTCAATCTTGAATACTTTTTCTAATAGATCGCGAGGGATGAAACTTTGGAGTAATATGTTCCACGATGTATCCATCTTTCATTATCTCTACACAAGATAGCATTTGTATCATATCTTGTGAAAGTAAATCACATATCTTTTGGATATGTTGGCTCAATGGTCTTAGTCAAACACATTTTGGCTTTTCTCGTGCATAATAATTATTTCTACAAGATTTGAGGAGGCATCGATGAATGTTTGAAGATCTAAAGGTAATGATCTTTGTATATCTATGAATATTTCGTGACCAACTAATATATGGTGCTTCAAGACCAAGAAAAGATATAGTTATATGTATTCACATCAAACAATCTTACAATTATTGGGGTACTCAATGGATATGCTTTATTCATATTGAATCTCGTTAAGATTCTTTCAGCATGTGTCTATTCATAGACAAAAACGCATATTTAAACGATCGATCTTTAGGTTGAAACAAAACCACATCTCAAGATTCTTTTTCTCAAATATTTTCCTTAAATAACCAAATGCTTTGAAAGCTCTTCAGGAGTTCTAATAATATTTAATTTATCATAATAAATCTTGATCCAAACTCCTTTTATAAAAAGCATAAGGAAATATGATCATTCTTATAGTATTTCTTCAATTAGTACTCACTAAGGCGATTATACCAAATGCGTCAAAATATTCAATGAGACATGTCTAAATAAATTTCCTCAGAAATTTTCAAATGCTTCTAGTGTTTTAAATCCTTCAAGGATAAATAGGGATCAACAAAATAATTAGATGCATATAAAATATTTCATAACTACCAAAGTAATTGCATCCAACATAAAGTAATTAAAACTCTTCATTAATCATAATTCAAGTCGTATTTACGACTACTTAATTGTACCTCACTTGCATCACACATTTAGGTGTTTAGACTGTTGGTCCAAATACTTCTCTTTTGGGAGTTCAAAGCGTATTTCTATATTGACCAATTCAATACCTATACTTATGGATATATTTATATACAAGATCCTCATTTTCTTTCTTTACTTCTATAGAAGTATTCTATGTAAAATTGTTTGCAAATTGTTGTCGACAATCTTTCTATTTTGGTTCCATTCTCGTAGTGGCATAACTTATTGAGATCTCTTTAAGATTTCAATCTTTATTTCAGGTATATGAAACTCTTCAAGAGTTTTATTATTAGTTATGTCTTGGGTCACTTTAGGAGTACTCACCTCCAATATATGACCATCTCGTTGAATTTTGATCATTAGAACCAATTTTCATGCTTCATGCATGATTTACATCCATTCGCTCTAACATGTAATTTAAATTTAGAGCATTTCAGCTGGTATATGAGACTTAGTTACTCTCATTGGGTTAGTAACTCTCATTGAGTTAGTAAATATGTCTGACAATTGACATGTAATAACATGAATTATCTTATGAACTTTTGGTTCATATACGAGGATTTATATAACGATAATTCATTTTTCTTTATCTAGATAATTATTGTCTCCCTTTGATGTTGAGAAAATTATGTCATAAATGATTCTCCAATTAATGTTTATGAATTTAAACATAAAAGGAGACTCATACTCAATATATATTCTCAACCCTTTTTATTTACCCATTTTGTACGTTGTGGTGGAGCAATTCATATCGCACATTCAAAAATTATAAAATGGGAAATGTATGCCTTCTGACTAAAAACCAATCATAACGGGGAGTTTATTATAACTTGTTGTCTCGATGCGTATAAGTGTTGTTATATAGAAATACCATATAAATAATAATTGTTTTGTTCTCATAGCTTAGCAATTAAAGAGGAGGCATCCAATTAAAAGTTTGCTAAACCGTATTTTTTCATAATCAATAGGCTTTGTAACAATTGGTATAGCCTAAAATATAAACCCACTAGCTTTTGCAAGATGAATAGTCTAACTGCATAATCTGAATCTTTTTATAACCAATCTCACAAACTTCTGATTGTAAGTTGATAAAATAATGTATATGTATCTACTAAAATCATATAAAACTTTTCACATTGTGGATAAATGGGCCCATATTATATTTAGATATGCAAGACATGCAATCTCAACTTTAGTACAAGAACATCAAGTTCTTTTGGTATGTGAGATATTAATCATTTTCTTTGAGAACAAGCAGTACAAAAACTTCGTGTTCTTTTAGTAAGTGAAATTTAATCAATTCCTTTGAGAACAAACACTATAAGACTTCGAGTTCTTTTAATAAGTGTGCATATAAATCTCAATAGTTTTTGCATCATTATTGATCAGGATGGTCTAATCGATCATGTCAACTATATATACATGTGTGTGTGTATATATATATATATATATATATATTCTTGAATTTGTAAATTTCTGGTTTATAAAAACATGTGATTCAATATCACTTGTACATTTGTGGTACAAATTTTGAAATACAAGCTTCTTTAAAACTTGATAATACATTGTCCACAAAAAATTGTTCATTTGAATATGAATATATTTAGCTCTTCCGGAGCTTTCAATGGAAATTATCTTTTGGTAGCAATATATAACTCTTCTAGAGCTTACAACTGACTTTTGGCTACCTGAACTTATATCCACATTGGCTTATTTCAAATGTCAATTGATAACATATGTTATCTATAATTCCTAAAGGAATATTTTTGCGGACTCGTATTGCTCTTCTTAAAATTTCCACTTTTAGTGGTGGCGATATCATTACCATTAGCGGTAATTATTATAATATTTGCAATGCTCTACTTTTCATAATGTGCTTCCTCTCAAGAACTTATTACTATTCTGGGGCATCAATACTTTCAGTACTTTGAGATATAGTACTCACATTATTACCCCGTATGCGGCATTGTTAAACCAGTTCACAAGGCCCTTTAGAAATCTTCTTTGAGACCAATAGCCTCGCAGAACGAGATGTTCAGTCAATATATTTGAATTAAACCAACATAACATATAACATATTAACTAATTAAAGAATATACTTTAGGCATTAAATTAATATATAAAGCCTAAATAATTAATGTTTAAAGTAAATAAATATAAAACAAAATAAATAATTCTCTTCAAGGTTACGAGAATAATTAGAAGATGATTTATTCCCTTCAAGGGTTATAAGAAAATCAACAATGTCCAAATGAGTTGGACCAATATCATCTTCGTCATTTTCACAAACAAAATTTAATTTAATTTTTTCTTATCATTCAATGATTGCTTCTTTTTTTTCAGCATACGATAAGTACGAAACCAATGGTTTATAACATCACATTGGTAAAAAAGATTTCACTTCCTTATAATGATCTTTATCACTCTTGTCATCCTTATAACCTCACTTCTGGTGGGTATAAACATTCTTAAAGTAACTATATTGTACATGTCTATGTTCATGGCTTCAATCGCAGCCACAACTATTAATATGACCTTTATTCTTTCCATTATATAATCTCACATTCACTTGAATGAATGAAGTGGAGCCAATGGGCCTTTAAAACTTCTTTTTTTTCATGATATTTTGTCTGAGGACAACATTATTTGCATGAAATCTGGAATATGTTTTTATTAACATATCCTCATCATTGATAATCGCATGGAATAAACATCATGTTTACATTCACTTCAGGGAATGCCTCACACAAAAATTCTTGTCAAGATGAATTTTTGTAATCTGACCTTGGGAGAAGTCTATAGTCGAGTTTTTCAACGTAGAAGAAATATTGCTTTCGAGTAAAATAACCATGATTTATCGCACTTTAAAATCATATTTTAAAGAATGAAAATAAAATTAGAGTTTGCCGATAATGAGTTTCCTCTCAAGGACAATGGAGACATAACAAATGACCAATACAACTTCTCATAATTTCTTTACGTCATGTCTCTTATCACACCATTTAAAGATATCATGTAAAACTCAAAGCACGGTTAAAAATATCAATTTTTATCAATAGAAGAATCATAAGCAAATATTGATCTTGAATTCTAAACTAAATTTTTTAAAGGAATTTAATAACTCCCAATCGATAATGTTCTTCTTCCATAATTTTATTTGGGAACTTATTGGTATGAGGAACGATAAATATATTCAGAAGGATAGCATGATGGACTGAAGTGCATAAAATAGAACTATTTGGGATCAAAATAGAATTAAAGAAAAGTATATGATGACTAAACTGATCAGACCAAAAACTATGGATGAGTTTGCCACTGTTTTTTTTTGAAATCACGTGCACCATTAGACATAATATGTCTGATGCATTATTAAAGAATAATTTTAATTTTATAATTTTTTTTCATTAAAAAACACAAAAAGTAATAAATAGTTTCAAATCGATAAGGGTGGTTTGAATCAAAATCACAGAAGTAATTATAAAGGTAAAGCATCAAGAGAAAAAAAAAACATTGCTAACCTTCGCTTTTCACTTACGATTCTTGACATCTTATATTTTTCAAAAATCGAATTAAGTGGTTGATGTGTTGTAAATGAATATGATCTTTGATGTAATTAATTATTGCTTCGGAGCAAGTCGTGCTGATAACGTGTTATGAATAAAATAACGAAGAACAACGAACAAGAATAAAAGAGCAAAGAGATGAGGAAAATAGGGAGATTTGTATTATTCTCAAATATACTTGCATACAATGCCTTCAATAAATCATCTATTTATAAGCATTAGAAGTACATACTACATTAAACTTTAATTAATGTAAATAATATTTCTAATGATAAAGTAAATCAAATGTCCTTGATAAACTTCAATAAATCATCTATTTATAAGCATAATAAGTACATAATACATTAAACTCTAATTATTGTAAATAATATTTCTAATGATAAAGTAAATCAAATCTCCTTGATAAATTTCAATAAATCATCTATTTATAAGCATAAGAAGTACATAATACATTAAACTCTAATTAATGTAAATAATATTTCTAATGATAAAATAAGTCAAATCTCCTTAATAAAATTTTTATCATGATAAATATTTACATAGATAAATATTTATAACATTATTTGATATATAATAATTTTATTTAAAGATTAAGGATCAAACCACGGGTGAAGCAATACACAAAAAAAAATACTTCATAAATGATCTATATAAATTTTCATTTTTGTCCCTATATATTTTTAAAAATATATATTTTGAAAGACTACTTTACCCTCACTCATTAAAGATATCAAAAGGTCCAAAAACCTTGATTCTTCTATTTTTCTTTAAACATTGTGCAATAAAATTATTTTCTCATATTCTAATATGTTAAGTAATCTACCTTTCAAGAATTTTAAGCGGTTGTCATAATTTGTTAACAATTCTTATTTTCTTTTCCTTTCAATTTTTATGGATTAATCTCTAGAATTCTAGAGTTGCGGTTTTGCTTGTGATATATTAAGATATTTTTATGCAAATATTAAGTTTTTATTGGTCAAATAATTTTGCATATCGATTTGCATGAAATTTCTCACATTTAGATTGAGTAATAAATTTTAGGGTTATTGATATAAATCTAGAACTGGCAAAATTAAACTGAGACTCGAGGCTCGAACCGAGATCCAAAATCTACCCGAATATGATGATCCAAAATTTGATCCGAAATCCGAAATAAACTGAACTGAACTGAATTTTAGCTGAATATAAATAGACTAGAATCAATTTTCAACCGAACCGAATGAACTAGAATCAAATGGACCCAAACTGAAAACAACCCGAGCTGAAGATAACCCAAAATAAATAAAAGATATGAATAGAAATAAAGAAAGATGAGATATGAACAGCCGCACAACCCACTAAAAAGTCAAATATATTGGCTTTATAAATCCATATATGGGGTATAAAAACTGACCGACTTAAAAACTCGATTAAAATCGCCTTATCTCCCATTGACCTGAAATTGACCCGAACCGATATTAATCGACCCGATATGACTGAATCACAACAAACTTGAAATAAAACCGAACCAAAAAGAATTTGAACCGAATGATATTAGGTCCGAAATAACTGAAACCGAAATGACCCTAACCGAACCCGAACCGAATGACCCGTTTACCACCTCTATACAAATCCTAGTATAATTTTGAATTCTTAGATATTGAATAAAAATTTAGCATTTTGTTTACAAATTGTTATTACTAACGTGATTTCTGTTTATTTTGTGTTTGACATATTCGCCCTATTTGGTAAATAACATTTTAAACTAAAATTAGATGTTTGACTAGTTAAATTCGTTATTTTGGATGTTTGGTGTAACCCCCTCGTCCCGGTCTGGCCGGATGACCGGTCCGAGTGGGCCACAAGGGGAAAACTGAGTGAAACCCGTTAAGGTTCCCCCTCGGTTAGCAACCATATTTTTTTCTTTTTATTTTAATCTTGTCTAGAGGAATATTAAGCCCTAAGTGATTCACAACAGCGGAAAACATTCAAAGGAAGTCACATTCGAACCACGGCCATACACAAGCAGTCCATTTTTAAGCATACAGGGCAGACCGTATCGGTACCCTAACTAGGGGTATCGATACGCCCTGACCAGGTCAACCCAAAGAGTCAACTCCGGGAAGACCGTATCGATACAGCCCTTGAGCGTATCGATACGCCCTTCTCGGTCAACCCTTCTTGGTCAACAGAGTATACCCGTATCGATACTCGTGAACCCCGTATCGGTACGCTCTACTCTCACCCAAAACTCCAAATTCCAGTAACTTTGGAGGGTATCGATACCCCCAGGGTATCGGTACGCCAGGCAAAAACTGTGGCATTTGGGCAAGGCCGTATCGATACGGCCCTTAGGCGTATCGATAAGCCCTGCTCTGCAATTCCACCAATTTCAACTTGGTGACCTCAATCAAGACTCTAGATGCATTTTTAGACTCTCCTATGCACATACAAACATTTAAACAATCATACTTGAGCCAAAGGAAGCACTCAAACATGAAACAAGGCTTCTAATCATGGCATTCATACAGAAGGGCAAATTTAGCATAAATAGGCATACATGAAACTCAAAAGGCCTTAAAAGGCACAAGCCAACATATAGGAGGTTTGCACTCACTAACAAGGCAACCTAAACATCTAAAGGCATGCCACCACACACAAACATACATCATAGCATATCGTGCTTTACAAACCATAATCAATCCAAAATATCAACATATAAATGAGTTATACATAGCTCATACAAACACTCTTGCCACATTGCTAACTAATACAAAATTAACCCCCGTACTTGAGCCACAAACTTGGAAAGCCCTTCTTGCCTTGCTCCGAACCAACACCACGCTAATGATCTGCATTGTTGAAAATTGAGAGCGTAAGCTATAAGCTTAGTGAGGGTGCTCTAAAACGAAAAACATCAACAATGCAGGGTTCAAGCATGTAAATCCTAACCTCACATACATCATACATTGGCAAAGTAAGCGAGTGGACCTAGCTAGTCTTTCAAGTGGCATAATATGGTTTCTCATATCCTACCAAGCTCAATCATCATATAACAACACCATATATCACAAACATATGAACAAGTTTAATTGGACACTATTAATTACCCGGATGAGCGAATTTAACCTCAACAATCACTTTACCTCGGTGGGATTACACTCATCACCGGACTTTGCATGTGCGAGATTCCACTCATCGCCACATGCCCTACGGATGGGATTCCACTCATCATCTCGTAGAAATATATAAAAGCTTCCGGTGGAATATTACATCACTGTACTCCTCCTTGATGACTTAGCGCCATCAAGGCCACGTACGTTTTGGCTCAATTTGTGTGCACACTAATCCTAATGATCGATCATTTACAACCGATAATTTATTTAGTGCCAATTTTCATAACCACATCACATATCATCAACCACATCCCATGCTCATCACATATATACCTTTCATGATATACATGCACCAATTTAACCACATTTCACAAGAGCATAGATAGGCAAACATAGTAGCATTTAATGGAATCAATGGCTAAAACTAACAACTTGAAATAAAGAAATGGCCTACCAAGCACATTCCACACACACACTCTACACACACTCAAACCAAACTTTAATACAAGTTTGAAACCACTCACCGCCCTTCCTTAGCAACCAAAGCGAAACTCCCACGAACTCGGATTCGGTCCCAAAGCCTCTCCAACGCTTTCTCTTGCTTCTAACCAAACAAAACACATTCATTACTTCACAATTCAATGCTAAAACTCAACCATCATCTCATTTCACAACCACAAGCCAGCTTCAACCGAATTCCAATCCAAAAATACCCATTTTCGAGCTCCCCTAAAACCTAGCTGAAAATTCCATTTCCAAACATCCAAAAGACTCCCAAAAGATCCCAAAACATCCTCCTAACCTATATAAACCATCAGCCCTTCAATTTTCACTTATACCCCCCAAAAATTGAGTTTTTGACACCTCTAAAATTGCCTCAAAACCCCATTTCGGGTTTTCACCCAAACCCAACCATTTTGACATATAATATACATTTTAGTGTCGAGAATCAAAAACCCAACTCCATATTTCGAAATAAAAAGGAAATCACCATAAAAACCCAAGCTTTTAGCAAAACCCTAACATTTCAAAAGTTCATATTTTTGAAATCTAAAAGCATGGATAGATAAAGGGTGAAGAGGAGAGTGAGAGTGTGATTTTACCTTTCAAAAACACCTTGAAATAATGAAGAGACCCAATGGAATAGTAACCTAAGCTTGGGAGGGTTTTGAAGATTGTGTTTGGGCATCCAACGTTGGAAATGGGTGGGAGAAAGAAGATGATGACTTTTGTTTTAAAGTTGTCTTGCTTTTTAAAAGTTTTGGGTCAAATTACTCTTTTAGTCCCTCCTCTTTTTACTAAAGCCCAATTAGATCCTAATTTAGGTTGAATTGATTTTATTTAATTTTTATTGACCCGGACTACAAACCCGACTAACTCCTAACCCCAAAACACGGGAGTTACAACTCTCTCCCACTTAAGGAATTTCGTCCCCGAAATTACTTGACTGAAAGAGATACGGAAACTGCTTTTCCATATCCTCCTTTCTCTCCCAAGTGGCCTCGTCCACACCTCGACGTTGCCACTGCACCTTCACTAACTCAATCGATCTACCCCGCAACACCTTATTGTCAGAAGCTAAGATCTCAACCGGTTCTTCCTCATAAGTCAAATCCGGATTCAATTCAATCTCTTCTACGGACATAACATGTGATGGATCGGACCTATACTTACGAAGCATCGAAACATGGAACACATCGTGTATCTTCTCTAGCTCGGATGGCAAACGCAACTGATAAGCAACCGGACCAACCCTCTTCACAATCTCATACGGTCCTATGTACCTTAGACTCAACTTCCCTTTTCGGCCAAATCTCATCACTTTCTTCCACGGAGACACTTTTAAGAATACCTTCTCACCCACTGAGAACTCAACTTCCTTCCTCTTCAAATCGGCATAGGACTTCTGCCTATCCGAAGCAGTTTTTAAACGATCACAAATCAATTTGACCTTGTCAGTTGTCCCCTTGAGCAAATCCGGTATAGGTAACAACTTCTGTCCCACTTCGGCCCAACAGACTGGAGTCCTACACTTTCGGCCATACAAGGCCTCATACGGAGCCATCTGAATGCTCGACTGAAAGCTATTATTGTACGCAAACTCTACTAGAGGCAAATGCTTCTCCCAAGTACCCTGAAAGTCAATGATGCAACAACGCAACATATCCTCTAAGATCTGAATAACTCTCTCTGACTGACCATCTGACTGAGGATGATAAGACGTGCTGAAGTTCAAACGGGTACCCAAAGTTGTACGCAGACACTCCCAAAATCTAGAAGTAAACCGCGGATCTCTATCTGATACAATGGACTTCGGCACACCATGCAGTCTAACAATCTCACCAATGTACAAATCGGCCAATCTATCTAGAGTGTAAGTAGTATTGACTGCCAAGAAGTGAGCACACTTCGTAAAACGATCTACTATCACCCAAACTGAGTTCTTCTTCGTAGGAGTCAAAGGCAAACCCGAAACGAAATCCATGGTGATGTTCTCCCATTTCCATTCCGGAATTCTCAACGGCTGTAACAAACCTGAGGGAACCTGATGTTCCGCCTTCACTCTCTGACACACTAAGCACTTACTCACAAAGTCGGCTACATCTCTCTTCAAGCCAACCCAAAAGTACTCATTCTTCAAATCACGGTACATCTTCGTACTTCCAGGATGAATAGCAAACGGACTACTGTGGGCTTCAGTCAAGATCGTACGTCTCAAGTCACTGTCCTCTGGCACAACTATTCTATCTTTGAAACACAAAACCCCATCAGTACTGAAACTGTAGTCTGAAGATCTACCCTCGGCTATATCTTGCACGTGAGGTGCCAAAGATCTATCTAAGAGTTGTTTCTCTCTAATCAACTGACCTAGAGTAGGTCTAACCTGAAGCTCGGCTACCAAGCCGCCATCTCCGGACAAACTCAATCTAGCAAACATGGCTCTCAAGTCCACGGCCATCTTCCTACTCAATGCATCGGCCACTACATTGGCCTTACCCGGATGGTACTCAATGGTAAGATCATAGTCCTTTAGCAACTCTAACCATCTACGCTGTCTGAGATTCAAATCTCGCTGGGTCATAATGTATTTCAAACTCTTGTGATCGGTGTACACTGTGCATTTCTCACCGTACAAATAGTGCCTCCAAATCTTCAGAGCAAACACAACTGCAGCTAACTCTATGTCATGGGTCGGATAGTTGCGTTCATGGGTATTCAGTTGTCTTGAGGCATAAGCCACTACTCTCTTGTCTTGCATCAGAACACATCCTAGCCCTACATAAGAAGCATCACTGTAGACTACATAGTCCTTCTCGGACTCTGGTTGAATCAAGATCGGTGCTTGGGTCAAAGCTTCTTTCAATTTCTCAAAGGCTTTCTGTCTTGCATCTGACCACTCAAACTGAACACTCTTCTGAAGTAACTGTGTCAATGGAGCGGCTAACTTAGAGAAACCCTCTACAAATCTCCTATAGTATCCGGCTAAGCCTAGGAAGCTACGTACCTCTGTTACAGACTTCGGTTGCTTCCACTCAACAATCGCCTCAATCTTCTTCGGATCAACTCTAATCCCATCGGCTGACACTACATGTCCTAGGAAGACTACCTCTCGGATCCAGAATTCACACTTGCTTAGCTTCGCATACAACTGATGATCTAGCAAAGTCTTCAAAACTAGTCTCAAGTGTCGGTCATGGTCTTCTTCAGTTCGTGAGTACACCAAGATGTCATCAATAAACACAACTACAAACTGGTCTAGATACTGATGAAAGATCCTATTTATCATGTCCATAAAAGCAGCCGGTGCATTAGTCAACCCAAATGGCATGACTAAAAACTCATAATGACCATATCTAGTCCTAAAGGCCGTCTTCGGTACATCAACCTCTCTTACCTTTAGCTGGTAGTAACCCGATCTCACATCAATCTTCGAAAAGACCGATGCTCCTCTCAACTGATCAAACAAGTCATCAATTCTAGGCAACGAATATTTATTCTTCACTGTCAACTGATTTAACTGTATGTAATCTACACACATTCTCATGCTTCCATCTTTCTTCTTCACAAACAAAACTGGTGCACCCCAAGGTGAAGAACTAGGCCTAATAAAACCTCTATCTGTCAATTCTTGCAACTGAGTCTTCAACTCTTTCAATTCTTTCGGTGCCATGCGATACGGAGCAATTGAAATAGAAGCTAAATCAGAATAAGTCTCAATGGTGAACTCTACCTCTCTGTCCGGTGGTAACCCTGGCAACTCTTCCGGAAACACACTAGGAAAGTCACATACTGTCCGGATGTCCTGAGGTCTAACCTCACTCATGTTAGGGTTCATCACATACGCCAAGTATGCTTCACACCCCAACTCAACTAATCTCTTAGCCTCTAACACTGAAACTACATTAGACAAGAACTTCACGTTCTCACCCACCACTACAATCTCATAGTCATCTGAGAGCTTCAAAGAAATCCGCTTAGTTTCAAAATCTATCCTAGCTCTATGCTCCGTGAGCCAGTCCATACCCAGAATCACATCAAAACCATAGAAAGGAAGCTCCATCATATCCACTGGGAACACATGCCCCCGAACCATCAACGGACACCTTCGGTACATCTTCCTAACTACTACCGTGTCCCCAAAGGAACTAGTAACACTAACTCCTACCTCTAACATCTCACAAGGCAATTTCAAAGACCGTGCATGCTCACTCAATATGTAGGAATGTGTAGACCCAGAGTCAATCAAAGAAAGCAAACCCAAAGACTGTATCGAGAAGTTACCTGCGATCACATCGGTATCATGTTGATCCCCACGCTGAGCGTAAACTCTGGCCTGACCACCGCCCTCCGGCTGAACTGCAACTACATGTGCTATGTTCCTCTGACCATCGTTCCTCGGCTGGAAGTTACCTCTACTGCGCCTGCGGCCTCTCAGAAAGTCATTGGCTCTAGCAGGAGCCTGAGCTGGTGCCTGTCCCACCTGATGTGGACAGTCACACCTAATATGGTCTCTAGCCCCACAACTCCAACAAGAATGAAAATTTCCCCAACACTCACCGGTGTGGTTCCTCCCGCAAGTAGCACATGTGGGCAACTTCCCACCAGCTCTCTGGCCCTGATGGCCCCTACCGTGGTTATCGCCACCACATCTATTATCATAATGATGTCTGTTGTCCCGATGCCTCTTGGCATCACCTCTATCAAAGTTGCTGGACCTCTTACCCGAACTAGATCCACCAGACCGCCTGGTCAAACTCAAACTGTGCTCTAAGTCCTTGGCCCTCGCGACCAAGACATCAAAATCAGTGTAGTCTGAAGCTAGAGTATACGTCTTGATCTTTTCAATCAGCCCATAACGAAAGCGGTTACAACGCTCCACCTCAGTAAGTACAAGCTCAGGTGCATACTGACTCAGTCTGACAAATCTAATCCCATAATCGGTCACGGACATACTCCCCTGAAGCAATGCCATAAACTCCCTCTTCCTCTCATCGAGGTATCGCGGACCCAAATACTTCTTACGGAAAGCTGTCTCAAAGAACTCCCAAGTAATCTCGGCCTCATCCATACCCGTAGTAATGGTGACCCACCAAGTGTAGGCATCACCCTGAAGCAAAGACTCAACACATCCCAACTTGCGCTCACCAGTACACCCTCATCTGAGCAAGGATACGGACAGTCTTCTCAAACCACAACTCTGATCTCTCTAGAGTAGCCCCTCTAAACTCTTCGGCCCCAAGGCCCCGAAGTCTCTCTAAAGGCAATCCAGTGCCCTCACCCTGATGGTGTGCTGCCTGACCCCCAGCTACTGCAGCCCGAAATGCCCCGACTATCGCCTGAACCAACGGAGCTAAGTCTATCTCGGCCGGTCCTTGGCCACCTTGGCCTCCTTGAGGTCCCTCTCCTTCGGCCCCTGCCTCGCCTCCCACTCCAGGTGGAGGAGGTGGTGGAGGAGCTCCAACTCCAACCACAGGCTCTCCCACTTGAGCCTCAACCCTAACTACTGGCTCAACTCCTAGAGCCGTTGCCCGTGGTTCTGGTCGAACCATCCTAGGCCTCCCACATGGTCTCATGATACAGCTAGCAAGGTATAAACTACAACAAGAAACAGATAAGGATTACGTTAGCCAAAGCAAGGGTCCAATAGCGCTCAAGTACTCCTTTTTCCAAAAATCTTTTTAAATTAGGTAATAGTAGCAATGGGCACACACTCTACACCAGACACAACAACGCATGCTTTAAAACATCAACAAACAGTTAAATATCAAGAGTTCATGGCAAAACATGCATCGGACAACACAATCATGTAACACATCAAGCTTACCTCACTTACCTGCCCGAGGTCTCGATAACCTCAGGCTCTGATACCAACAAATGTAACACCCTCGTCCCGGTCTGGCCAGATGACCGGTCCGAGTGGGCCACACGGGGAAAACCGAGTGAAACCCGATAAGGTTCCCCCTCGGTTAGCAACCCTATTTTTTCTTTTTATTTTAATCTTGTCTAGAGGAATATTAAGTCCTAAGTGATTCACAACACCGGAAAACATTCAAAGGAAGTCACATTCGAACCACAACCATACACAAACAGTCTATTTTTAAGCTTACAGGGCAGACCGTATCGATACCCTAACTAGGGGTATCGATACGCCTTGACCAGGTCAACCCAAAGAGTCAACTCCGGGAAGACCGTATCGATACAACCCTTGAGCGTATTGATATGCCCTTCTCGGTCAACCCTTCTTGGTCAACAGAGTAGACCCGTATCGATACTCGTGAACCCCGTATCGGTACGCTCTACTCTCACCCAAAACTCCAAATTCCAGTAACTTTGGAGGGTATCGATACCCCCAGGGTATCGGTACGCCAGGCAAAAACTGTGGCATTTGGGCAAGGCCGTATCGATACGGCCCTTAGGCGTATCGATACGCCATGCTCTGCAATTCCACCAATTTCAACTTGGTGACCTCAATCAAGACTCTAGATGCATTTTTAGGCTCTCCTATGCACATACAAACATTTAAACAATCATACTTAAGCCAAAGGAAGCATTCAAACATGAAACAAGGCTTCTAATCATGGCATTTATACAAAAGGGAAAATTTAGCATAAATAGGCATACATGAAACTCAAAAGGGCTTAAAAGGCACAAGCCAACATATAGGAGGTTTGCACTCACTAACAAGGCAACCTAAACATCTAAAGGCATGCCACCACACACAAACATACATCATAGCATATCGTGCTTTACAAACCATAATCAATCCAAAATATCAACATATAAATGAGTCATACATAGCTCATACAAACACCCTTGCCACATTGCTAACTAATACAAAATTAACCCCTGTACTTGAGCCACAAACTTGGAAAGCCCTTCTTGCCTTGCTCCGAACCAACACCACGCTAATGATCTGCATTGTTGAAAATTGAGAGCGTAAGCTATAAGCTTAGTGAGGGTGCTCTAAAACGAAAAATATCAACAATGCAGGGTTCAAGCATGTAAATCCTAACCTCACATACATCATACATTGGCAAAGTAAGCGATTGGACCTAGCTAGTCTTTCAAGTGGCATAATATGGTTTCTCATATCCTACCAAGCTCAATCATCATATAACAACACCATATATCAACATCATATATCAGAAACATATGAACAAGTTTAATTGGCCACTATTAATTACCCGGATGAGCGAATTTAACCTCAACAATCACTTTACCTCGGTGGGATTACACTCATCACTGGACTTTGCATGTGCGAGATTCCACTCATCGCCACATGCCCTACGGATGGGATTCCACTCATCATCTCGTAGAAATATATAAAAGCTTCTGGTGGAATATTACATCACTGTACTCCTCCTTGATGACTTAACGCCATCAAGGCCACGTACGTTTTGACTCAATTTGTGTGCACACTAATCCTAATGATCGATCATTTACAACCGGTAATTTATTTAGTGCCAATTTTCATAACCACATCACATATCATCAACCACATCCCATGCTCATCACATATATACCTTTCATGATATACATGCACCAATTTAACCATATTTTACAAGAGCATAGATAGGCAAACATAGTAGCATTTAATGGAATCAATGGCTAAAACTAACAACTTGAAATAAAGAAATGGCCTACCAAGCACATTCCACACACACACTCTACACACACTCGAACCAAACTTTAATACAAGTTTGAAACCACTCACCGCCCTTCCTTAACAACCAAAGCGAAACTCCTACGAACCCGGATTCGGTCCCAAAGCCTCTCCAACGCTTCCTCTTGCTTCTAACCAAACAAAACACATTCATTACTTCACAATTCAATGCTAAAACTCAACCATCATCTCATTCCACAAACACAAGCCAGCTTCAACCGAATTCCAATCCAAAAATACCCATTTTCGAGCTCCCCTAAAACCTAGCTGAAAATTCTATTTCCAAACATCCAAAAGACTCCCAAAAGATCCCAAAAGATCCTCCTAACCTATATAAACCATCAGCCCTTCAATTTTCACTTAAAATCCCCCAAAAATTGAGTTTTTGACACCTCTAAAATTGCCTCAAAACCTCATTTCGGGTTTTCACCCAAACCCAACCATTTTGACATATAATATACATTTTACTGTGGAGAATCAAAAACCCAACTCCATATTTCGAAATAAAAAGGAAATCACCATAAAAACCCAAGCTTTTAGCAAAACCCTAACATTTCAAAAGTTCATATTTTTGAAATCTAAAAGCATGGATAGATAAAGGGTGAAGAGGAGAGTGAGAGTGTGATTTTACCTTTCAAAAACACCTTGAAATAATGAAGAGACCCAATGGAATAGTAACCTAAGCTTGGGAGGGTTTTGAAGATTGTGTTTGGGCATCCAGCGTTGGAAATGGGTGGGAGAAAGAAGATGATGACTTTTATTTTAAAGTTGTCTTGCTTTTTAAAAGTTTTGGGTCAAATTACTCTTTTAGTCCCTCCTCTTTTTATTAAAGCCCAATTAGATCCTAATTTAGGTTGAATTGATTTTATTTAATTTTTATTGACCCGGACTACAAACCCGACTAACTCCTAACCCCAAAACACGGGTGTTACAGTTGGTGAATAACGGATTGTAATAATGGATTGGGTAAAAACTCTAATTTTGAAAAAGCTCATAATAGGAGCTCTTTGAAATGAGAGGATTTGACATAAGAGTTGTAAAGACTATTTTACTCTTAACAATTACAAAAAATCTTCAAATAACCTAAATCTAACATTTTTTATTTTAATTTACATCGTGACATTGTAAGCTATTTTTTGTTTTTTATTCTTTTTATTCTCACACATTTATATTTGTATTTAAATAATTCACATATACTTTTGAAGTAAAACATACTCTCATATATAGTTTAAATAATTATTTTTTCTTCAAATATATGATATTAATACATATGCTTCAAATATCATTTAGATTTAATAATTAATTAAATTGTACGAAAATAATTATATAAATAATAGAACAATATATAAATCTTTCAAATATGTCTGACAATGTTATATTAAAAATATTAATTTTTATAGTATAATTAATATTAATAGATACAAAATATTGATAACTAATAAACTATTCAAAGAAATATTGAATATAATCATGTCTTTATATGTTATTTTACTTGTTTAAATAATCAAACAACTATCAGTTAAATTTACCAAACACTTTTATACAATCAGCTAATGTAATTCCTAGTTAAATTAACTAATACAATCAGCTATCGACTAATATAATCCGCTATCAACTATCAGTTAAGTGCCGAAGCTACTTGAGTGATTATTATTTTCGTCCAAAAGATTGGTTGTATGTTAACTTCAGGAAAATTTTTGCGTGTTTAAGGTTTATGTTTACTTGTTCTAAATGTTAAACATGTTAAACGCGGATAATTGTAAAAAGGGAACGAGTTAATTATTGAAATTTACTCGATGCACTTTGTAGATACAATTTTGGATTTTTTTGATTTTTTTCCTTCAAAATTTGACTCCACAATTAAATTTTTTTTATTCTGTCTATGAGTCAAAATGATAAAAATTATAAATGCAAGGACTAAAAAATTATTTTACCATCTTAATTGTTCTCTGGTCAACAATTAATTGTATAATTAAACATAAATCAAGAGTAGTTAAGATATTTGTTGATACGTTGAAAGGACGGTGGTGGTAGATTTTTGAGCGATTCACCCAGACTGGTTTGAACGGAAACTCGCTGTTAAAGAGGATGATAAAGATGAAGGATGAGGGAAATGAGGCCTGGTTAATCTTTTTATGGGGTTTCTTTCTCACACACATATGGGTTATGATCCACATATACAATATAAAATTTTTTAAATTTTACACCTTTTTAGATCGTTAGATGAGAGAAATGGATGACTAAGATTAACTCCTTACTTTTTTTTCAAGTGATAATCTTTACATATTCTACTATTAATCTCAGCAATTTGTTTCACCCATCTAACGATCAGAAAAACGTGTAAAACTTAAAAAAAATTACACTGTGTAACCGGATCTTATATATATATATGAGAAATCTGACAACGGTGTCAAGTCTAATTTTCATAAGACATGATGGCTGGAATAGTATAGTCACACTTGCTTAGCTGGTGGATCAGTAGACTTATATTTTATCGAAACTAATATAACTTTGGGATGGGATTACTCCAGAGGATTTGGGTACGTCACACTTCGAAGGCCTCCTTAGCTGACGTACGCTGATTATGATCAGATAGTTAATTTCAGATAATCACCTCCAAATAGCTTGGTGAGAAAAAAAGGCCTAATGCGAGCTTATAGTGGAGATTATTATAGGTTTAATAATATTTAAATAAAAAATAATATAAACTTTTAATGCAAAATTAAATTTTAAAATAGTACAAATAACTTTAATATATTTAAACTAATATAATTTTGTGAGGTTCAATGATCTTGAGTATAAATTTAAATAGCGGTCTATTATATGTAACATTATTATTTAAAATTATTATTGTAAAAATTAACGACCTATAATAACCGTTATAACATTAGTTATATATAAAAATTATTAAACACTACAATTAAAAATACATCTTTTACGTGAGAAATGGGAGAGTAGAGTATGAAAAGGGAGGTTGAAATGAGAAATGTGGAGAAGGTGATAGAAGCAAGCAAGGGAGGCAAACAGTAAGAGGTATATTTTATTGGACAGAAAAAGAAAAGGAAAAAGTCCAAAGAAAACACCAAGTCTCCCACATCGATAACAGTTGGTTGCTTCGTCCCTCTTTCTTCTCTTCTTCCTCGAACCTCAAAACACCAATACAAAAAGTCAATCCCCATCTCTCTTCCTATATCTAAATTCTGCCTTTTCAATCCCAAAGAAAATATAACGAAATTTCAAAAATAAACACAAAGGGTTGGTGCATCAGTTATGGGGAACTGCTTCGGAACTCAACAAGTTGATCACCATAGCCAAACCACCGTAAAGCCATCCAGCCCAGGTACCTTTAAATTTCTCTCCACTTTCATTTTGATTTTGCTTATCTTAAGCGATTGATTATACTAATACACCTGTGTTTGCAGAAGAGACGAATAAACTGAAAGACGGCAAACAAAATGGATCACTTCCGCCTGCAACGAACAAAGAGAGCGGCGGCGCTGAAGGAAGGGGCAAGGAGGGTGAAGCGGTGGCTCTGCCGGCGAGTGGAAAGATTCTGATGAGCACCACCTTGAAAATATTCACTTTGGCAGAACTCAAGGCCGCCACCAGAAATTTCAAGCCGGCTACGGTGCTCGGAGAAGGCGGTTTCGGTAGAGTTTTCAAAGGTTGGGTGGATGAGAAAACCTTTGCTCCTTCGAAAGTCGGCGTTGGCATGGCGGTCGCCGTCAAGAAATCAAATCCCGATAGCTCTCAAGGCTTGCAAGAATGGCAGGTACTTTATTTTATTTTATTTTTGCTTCCTACGAGGCAAAGTAATTAAATTTTATTATCACCAGTTCACTACATGTTAACGGATTATTTTTTGTAATTTGTTAAAACATTGTTTTATTATTAAATACCTGAATAATCAAAATATTTTATTTTTATTAATTTGAATATCAATTTTTGTAGTAAAATGAGGTGTTCAAATTCTTAATATTTGAGTTTCAAATATTCACAATATGAATGAAAAAATAAATTAAAAAAATTCATATTATCGATTTACCTATCAGATAATAATAATTATAAAAAAATCCAAATATAAACGCCGGCCAGGAGAATTGAATTATGATCCAAAATATGCGGCGCTGTACTATTCTATTTATACTTTTCAATGTTAATTGTTTTCTGGCTACATTTTGGAAATAGAAAATTACAATTTGGCCTTTTTTTTTTATTTGAGTTGACCTACCCACCATATGGAAGGATAATTATTCTCTTAGCAATAGTCGATATCTTTCTAATTCAAGATTGTTGCAATTTTATTAACTTTATTTTTTGAAAGTTTTAGTCTGACGAAATTGTGGATAACTCCTCTAGAAACTATAAAATTATAAATTAACAAATAATAAAATCATATTTTAATCCTTTAAAAAATTATGATTTTATTTTAAAAAAAATTGTACAATTATAAATTAAGAATAATGTCAAAATATAGTCCTAGCGTTTGACTAAATAGTCAGTTAAGTCTTTATTCTTTTTTTGTAGTAATTTAACCCCCAACATTTCATTTTGAGTTAAAATGATATATTTATAGATGAAAGCTGTTAATCAACTGATGATAAATGGCTTGCAATGACGTGACAAGCCTACATGGCAGTGCACGCCGCGATAGCAGCGTCATATAGAAAAATATGATGTCTTTATATAATGGCACATAAGTCAAAAAATATTTTTAAATTTTTTTATAAAGTATAGAATATTTTTTTTCTTCTGACGTGATATTTTGTCAAGTCATTTCAAGTTGTTTATCATCAGTTGATTAATAATTTTCACCTGTAGAAAAACAATTTTAGCTATAAATTAAACATTGAGAGTTAAATTATTTAAAAAAAAAGAAACCGATATAACAATTCAATCAAATGTTAGAGATTTTTGTTGGCATTATGACTATAAACTAATACTGTAACAAATTTGCAGTTTTATTGCTATAAAATTTATAACCCAAAAAGATTTTATATCTTTGTTCCTATCCGGAGACAAAACTACATTTCCTAGCTTCACCCCCTATTTTTTTTTGTCAAATGACACTTTAGGTCCTTTATAATTTGTATGTTTGTTAACATAAGCCTAGTTCCGTCTATGTCAACTTTGAAGTTAGACAATTTAATCCTCTCCAAGCTCTGACATATTTGAAGGTTGCCTTTTAGAGTAAAAAAATAATTTTGAAGAAGAGTAATTAAATTGTCATTAGAAAATATAAAGGAAATATCTAAACTATAGGAAAATTTGAGACTTTTAAGGGGCGTGATTGTCCTCTCGGACACCTCCCTCTGTCCATCCCTATATATGTGTGTGAATGAATACATGATTTTTGAGCAATGGAAATTAAGTTGAATTTGGGTGTTTGAGGACAGGCAGAGGTGAAATTTTTGGGGAAGTTCAGCCATCCAAACCTGGTTAAGCTGTTGGGATACTGTTGGGAGGAGAATCAGTTCCTCCTTGTCTATGAATACATGCAAAAGGGCAGCTTGGAAAACCACCTATTCAGATGTAAGTAATTTTAAAAACAACAAAACACAACACATCTCCTTATCTGTCTTTATTTTGAGAGATTGGAGAAACTTAAAGCTGTTTTGTACATAAAACTCAATTGCAGCTGGAAGAGCAGAGCCTCTTACATGGGGAACGCGGCTTAAAATAGCCATTGGGGCTGCCCAAGGCCTGGATTTTTTGCATACATCAGAGAAGAGTGTAATCTACAGGGATTTCAAAGCCTCCAACATTTTGCTGGATGGGGTAAATTCAATGCCACCCTCTCTGTTTTAGCTTTCTCCGAGTCTGACACCACTAACGACCTTATTCGACTGTGTTCCAGGACTACAACGCAAAACTGTCGGATTTCGGCTTGGCGAAGCTAGGCCCAATAAACGGCAACTCGCATGTCACCACACGAGTTATGGGCACATATGGTTATGCTGCTCCTGAATATGTTGCCACAGGTAATGTACCAGTCTTTCCTCCCATGCATTTTGGAACAAGACCATAACTGATATCAACATGTACAAAAATTTGTAGGTCATCTATATGTTAAAAGTGATGTGTATGGTTTTGGGGTAGTGTTGTTAGAGATGCTAACGGGTCTGAGGGCCCTCGACACGAACCGACCGAGCGGAGAGCACAATTTGGTGGAATGGGCCAAACATTCATTGACAGAGAAGCGAAAGTTGAAGAAGATAATGGACCCGAGACTGGAAGAACAATACCCCATCAAAGCTGCGTTGCAAGCCGGTGCGCTTATTTTGAAGTGTTTGGAATCCGATCCCAGAAGTCGTCCATCCATGGAAGAGGTATTGGATGCGTTACAAAAGATCAATGCCATCAATGACAATCCTAAAGAGAAGAGTAGTAAAGGTAGCAAATCAAAGTCAAAGGGTAACGATAATCGATCCCCGGTGCATTCGAAGTATGATCGGAATACGAATAATCAACAACAGTCCTCGACGACTACGTCGCATCGGTAGTTATTTGGTTCCGGAGATGTGCATGTTACATATTGTGATAATTGATGTTGTTCTCCTTTAAGCGAGCAGCTCCTAAAGATATGTGAAATGCAATTCCATTACAGGCGTACTTGAGGGCTAGTTTTATGTCAAAATCAAGAGCATGTATTATTCTTATTATTATCACAATGAAAAGTTTCCTGTTAAATTCATCATGTTTTAGTATCACCCCGCATATATTCCGAGGATGAAAATTATCTGCTACTTTGTGGTGTCTCTATATATACTTTAAGACTTAAAATTAGGTTTAGGGTTTAAAGTTAGAGTTCAAAGTATTTAGGGCATGATGTATTTTTTAGGGTGTAGGGTTTAGGATTTAGAATTTAGGGTTAAGGTTTGGAATTTAAATTTTTAGTGTTGGTCATATATAGGGGTACCGAAAAGGGGCAGAGATTTTTTATTCATATTCCGATTCGAGTTATGATGTATATAATCCGGATTTGAGTAACAGTTTCTGTAGGGGTGGGACAAGGATGTTCATTCAGTTAATTTGGTCGGTGATAGAACCAAATGAAATAATTTTTTCTTTAATCGTTGACCGAACTAAAATTTATTTAAAAATTACTAACCAAACCAAACAAATGTCAATTAATTCGGTCGATTTTTGAATTAATAAACTTTAATATAAATTGTAGGGTTTATGTTTTTTCTTTAATTATATTAGATTAATTTGAGTATTTTTTTTATTTAGGTTAAAATTTAGCCGGATCTTGAAATCTTAATCGGTATAGACTTAAAATATATGTAACATATATGTGATTAAATATTTAATATTTTCAATCAATTTAATTAATTAACTGGTTTCAAACCAAATTAATTTAAAAATTTTAACCGTTAATTAATGTACACCTAATTAACCGATCAATTAAATGAAAATTAATCCAAATAGATCGAAAAAGTTGGATTCAATGCTTAATTTAACCGATCTTAACATGGTTGTAACAAAGAGGCTCTTGGTCCCAAAATTTTAAAAAGATATATAATTTTATAGTTAACCCTTAAAATTTAGTGTTAAGATCTACAACTTCTCAAAATCAATAAGGATACTAAGGCTTTGTTTGGTAGAGAAGAAAGAAAATTGAAAGGTTGAAAATTTGAAGTGATGGAAAAATAAAAAGATAGAAAAATATATATATTTTTTCTTTGCATCGATGTGCTTGGTTGAGAGGATGAAAAACTAGAAGAAAAATAAGTTTATTTTCTCTCTATTTCTTGGTACAATGGAAAAGTGAGATGAAATAAAATTAAACCTTGAAAATTGTAGTTTGATTATTTTTATTCAATTTAGTCCCTAATTTTTTATTTAATCTAAAATTGACACACATTTGTTCATAATTTTTATAATTTAATCTAACATTTAAATATAGTTTTATTTTTTTCAATTTAATCCCTACTTTTTTTCTTTAATTCAAAATTGACATATATATATATTTTTTATAATTGAGTCCAATATTTTTAATATAGTTTTATCTTTGTTCAATTTAGTCCATAAAATTTTTATTTAATCTAAAATTAATTTCTATTAATTTCTAATTTTTATAATTTAGTCTAATATTTTTATAATCTAATCTCGAGAGTTTGACTGTCAATGTAACACCTAATACACGGTACAAACGAATGCAACATGAATATCGAATGCTGCAAATGGCCCATTTGTAGTTTATTGAACAAAAAATAAAAAGTGTGTTATTAAAAGGTGAAACGAGAGAGATCAGCTGCCGTTATTGATGGACGATCTTCGTCCGTAATTTATCGAATTACATACATTGGAAAGGCGTGTGGCAAGTTTTTGATCGGCATGGAAGAGTGAGGGAGGTTTTTGTACCTAACAAGCGAGCACAATATGGGTCAAGATTCGGTTTTGTGCGTATGGCGACAAAGATGGACACTCGTAGGGCAATTGAAAGGTTGAATGAAAGATGGATTTATGGATCTAAATTGAAAGTGTCGTTGGCTATTCACGAGAAGTGAGAGTTGAATTGGAATGGACAAGAAGGTATGAGGGGGAAGGAAATGAGAGATTGAGGGAAAGCAAAGGGTAACACGCAGTTAGAAATTTGTAATCGAGCAATTCAAGGGGTGAAAGATGTGAGTAAATTGGAGATTCTTAGATGTTGTCCTATTGCGTGGTGTCGGGAACCTATGAGTATTGCGTACATAGCTAGAGAATTGAAGAAGTAGAATGTAGAGGGTGTGTCGTTAATGTACATTGTGGGGTCGAGAATTCTTTTAGTTTGTGAGAGCATAGAGGCTCGACGAGCAGTTATTAGCAATGTGTCTCTATAGAAATGGTTCTCTAAGGTTCAGAAGTGGTATCCGTCAATCGACAAGGGAAATAGGAGGGTATGGTTGGCGATTAGTGGACTACCAATGCATAAATGGTCTCGAGGGACGTTTTATAATTTGGCTTCTCTTTGGTGGTATGTTGGTTAGATGCGATAACTCAATGATAGATCCAACGTCATTTGAAAGGGGACATATTTTGTTTGAGACTGACCGAATGTCGAAAATTGAAGCGGAGGTAGAGGTGCGAGTGGAGGGTTTGGCGTTCCTAGTTCATGTTTGTGAATTTGAGCCACAATTGGAGGCATAGTTGTGTTTGAATTGTGAGAGAGCATATGGCGTTGAGATAAGTGATTATGAAGAGGAGAGGCAGGACGATCATGAAGGTTTGAAAGATAAGGAGAGTGTGGAGAAATCGAAAGATAGTGATAGTCAAAATGTGGATGTTGAGAATGTGGGGACATCGTTGAACGCTAGCATGTCACCAATGTGGCATTCAAACCAGTTATGGTGTGAGGAGAGACAAGGGATCGATTTTTTATTAGAAACCTCGGTGGAGTCGAGAGAATGGATGGCAGAAGAAGCTGCCGAAATGGTGTCGAGATTAGATGTTCACATCCCATGAAAGGAAATTTGGACTGAAGTCAATGAAGAGATTTTGATCGAATGTCATGTACTTTTTGGTATAACACATATAGAGGACAATAGAGATGGGATGCTTGTGGAGCTAATTCAAAATATTGAATCTAGTAAGGAAAGACAGTTGGTTGCAAGGATAAGTGAGAATGTGGGGGACCATGGACCGTTGGCAGAATTAGAAGAAGTAATTTGTAACCAGGTGGACTCTACATTTAAAGATAAACATCAAATCGATGTTGAGGATATTCCATTATCTCCATAATAGATCGTGACAAATTCTAAGAAGAGAGGGAAAGGTCGACCACGAAAGCACAGTAAGGATCATAAAGATAAAGGAAAACGTGTGAAAATTGGTGGAGATTCTGCATAGCTAAGTAAAGAGATATTGCGTGAGGCAGTGTAAACTGTAAAATTGGGGAAATTCATCGGAGCGAATACTATGGGTAATGAAGAAGCTATTATTAAGGATATAGCTGACATACTCGCAGACAAAGACCATGATGAATAAGGAAGATGAAAGTGTTGTCGTGGAGTGTCAGAGGGCTTAGTTATGCGTCGAAAAAACGGACTGTTCAGAGGCTCTTGCGACAACACAAATGTAAGATGACGTTCATTCTAGAATCAAAGTTGGAGGTGGTGTCCAAATCTGTGATTAGGAAGGCATGGTACTCAGATAATTTTAATTTTGTGTTTTACTTTAGAAGAAACGATAATTGAGTTTAATTTTGTTCTACTCTGATGGCGTTGGATTGTTGATGCATGGTATTGTGGTATGTGTGCAATTTATGCACCGTGTGGCATGGATGATCAAGTAAGGATTTGGGAAACTTTACAAGGGAGGATGGGTCAATCTGCATGGCCATGGTGTTTAGGAGGAGACTTTAACGTTGTTAGAGTGAAAGAGGAGAGACAAGGTTGCTTGAGTGACATAAAAGAAATGGCTGAATTTACAAATTTTATTGAGTGTAATGGTTTGGTGGACTTATCGATCACATGTGAACCATTTATGTAACCCCTTAGACCCGACTATGCGTTACATCTGATTCTAGGAGGTCATTAGGGTCACAAGAGCGACCCACAGTTAAAAATCTACATAAAAATGCTTTTCTTTAAATACATTAAAAATAACGAAACAAACTTATGTTTAAAATATCATTTCAAAAAAATCATTTAAACATATAACAGTAGTTCAGAAAATACATTACAGACACTAACATAAAACAATACACGACATACATGCCCGCTAACTATACCAGTACCATACTCCAAAAGCAACACCGAGAGAACTCCAAACACTAATGTTGGACATTAAACAATGATAGATTTCTTCTAACTTGCGATGGTAAAAACAACGTGAGCTTCAAAAAGCTCAATAATACAGAACTACCAAAAGATGCTATAGGCAACATGTAGGTATAAGGCAAAACATAAATTTGTCATGAAGTTATGGGAAACTACAAACTCTGATTATGATTCGATATTTTAGTGAAGCGTTATATTTGAATATAACAGAATAGTTCTTTATTCAATCACTAAGTACTAGGCGAGAAGCAAATAGACCGTAGAATCAAAAGGGAGATAGATTACAGAAGTTGAACCGGGGAGTTTGATATGCTTTAGTGAGTACGGATAGAAACCATACAGAGAGTTTCAGATATTGATAGTTTATTCAGTAGGGTAGATTAAAAATAAGGAATGGAAGTTTTATTTGAAGCACCTATGATACATGCATGGGAGGGCTAAAGCAATGCATATTGGACAAGAAGCTAAATCTATTTGTGAAGTATGGAAAGTCAGCCAACTTGCAACGACTTTTCGGATGGGATCCGGGCATTTCTGGGAAGAGTTGTCTTCTAACAAATTGGCCGTCATTCAGTTATCTTTCTAACGCATCTTGAAGCGCATCAATCGAACATCGAAAAATCAATACATGTCCATTTTACTAAAGACTGTGCATGCAGAAAACTAGATACAAGATTATTACGAGATTTTGTAATTCAACCCAAAAAGCTACTATATAAAGCTTTTGGACGAATTAGACTTAGCCCAACTTAATTATTAACATTTAAATTATGTTTTTAGGGTTTTATATACTTTAGGAACCAACCACTCTTCTCCCAAGCAGCTCTTATCAGCTTATCGCTTGCACCCCAAGCACAAGGAGTTTAAAGGCTATTTTTCTTTTATTTTTTTTAAATTAAATTAGGATTTCCTTGTTTTAGTAGAAGTTAAATTACTTTGGTTATCCTTCACCTATAAAAGGATGAAGCCTCCACTTTTGTAATTCAGATTTTCTTTGATTAATGAAATATTTAGTGAGTTTGTTTTTGCAAGTGCTGATTACTTGTGCCTTAGAAGTCTTCTTCAACATAAGTCCGACGAGTTCTTGTGAGGAGATAATCTTCGCACTCTTTGTAACACCCGTGTTTTGGGGCTAGGAGTTAGCCGGGTTATAGTTCGAGTCAAATAAAATCTAATTAAAATAAATCAACTATAAATAATGACCAAATTGAGCTTTAATAAGGAGGGAGGGACCAATGTTGTAATTTGCCCAAATTTTTAAATAAAGCAAGACAACTTTTAGCAAAAAGTTGTCATCTTCCTCCCAACACCCATTTCCCATGTCAAACCCCTCTTCCATGTTTTCAAACTCTCCTAAAACCTTAGCTACTATTCCATTTTATTGCCATTCGATTTCAACACCAAATTAAGAGGTAAATATATTTTCTTAACCTCCCCTCTATCCTCTATTTATCTATAGTCTTAGATTTCGAAAATATTGAGTTTTGGGAATTAGGGTTCATATGGAAAATGTGGTTTTTCAATTTGTTTTGATAAATTGTATTGGGGTTTTGTTTAATCATGTCAAAATACACATTATATGTTGATTTGGTTGGATTTTGATGAATTTCCGAAATGGGTCCTTAAACCCATTTTTGAGGTGTCAAAAAGTTGATTTTTGGTGGGTTTTAGGGTGTAATTAGAGGGCTGATGGTATATGTATGCTAAGGGGATGATTTGGGACCATTTAGATGTCATTTGGGTGTTTAAAAACATGATTTTCTGCTGGGTAAAATATTAGTACGAAAATGGTGTTTTGGAGGGTTTTGGGTGAGTTTTGGGGGTTGTTTAAGGTGGGGTTTGATAGCCCAATGGTAGTACTATGGTTAGGGATTGATTTGGGATCATTTGTGGGTGCAATGGATGTTGGAAACAAGGTTTTTGGAAGATGTATTAGGGCTGTCCGAAATTGCTAAGTATGGGGTTTGGTCATGACTTGAAATGTTGGGTTTGATATTTGAATTTGTATTCCGGGTTGATATTTTGATGTTAGGCTGATTTGAGGATTATTTGAATTGTATTGAGGTTGTTTAGAAGCGAGAGTTTGCGTTGGAGGAGCTTCGGGAAGAAATCCGGAAACTTGAAGGTGATGCTTGCTTGGTAGTTGAGCTTGGAGTACAGGTGAGTGGTTATTGTTTTTAAATGGTTTTAAACATTGGTTCAAGCATGTGGACCTAGGTTGGGCTTGGTAAACCCACCTAGAGTTGAGGTTAGGGTGGTAGCCTAATCTCAAGCTTAAGTTTAGGGAACTTTGGTTGAACTTCTAATTGTTTGTTATGCCTCTTAATTATATGTGTTTACGGTAGTTATGTATATTGTGTTATACATGTTGTTGAGGCATGGTTTGATGCATTGCTATGCATGTGGATTGGATTGTGAATTATGCATGATGATGATCATGGTGAGTACATGCTAGGCATGGTATTGGGTTGTGAAATACATGTATATGAGACATGATATTTGATGCTTTGTCATATGCATGTAGCTATGAAAAATGGATTGCGTTTAATGTTGGCACTAGTATGCTTGGGTACAATGATCGATCATTAGGATGAGTGTGCACACAAATTGAGTCAAAACGTACGTGGCCTTGGTGGCGTTAAGGCACCAAGGAGGAGTACGGTGATGTAATATTCCACCGGAAGCTTTTATATTTCTACGTGATGATGAGTGGAATCCCATCCGTAGGGCATGTGGCGATGAGTGGAATCCCGCACATGCAAGGACCGGTGATGAGTGGAATCCCACCGAGGTAATGTTGTTGTTGGAAATGCGTTCCAACGGGTTATCCGCGTATTCGGGTCATAGCTAGGTGCCAATATGAGATTGTATGTATATACCAATGTGGGATTATGCTTATGTGCTTATATGACATGAAATGTGATGTCCTTATGAATTGATATATGATGTGGCTAATGCTTTGGATTATGTATCATGCTAAGTTGAGCTTATGGTTGTTGAGCATGGCATAATGTTGACTATATGTTCATGCATCATGTTCATTTTGGCTTATGCGGATCGGAGGTAAGAACATGCATTTCATTATGGAAATTGCTCGTGCTTGGACCCTGCATTGTCGAAGGTTTGTTTTATGAGCTTACCCTCACTAAGCTTTTATGCTTACGCTCTCTTTTGTTCGACAATGCAGATAAATAGCTTGTGGGTGGCAAGGGCAAGGAAAGGTCTCCAAGTGTTGCTTTTGGTGAGCTCAATGTATGAGTTTTAAGTAATAGATTGTAATAGTTAAGCAATGGGATAGGTGTTATTGATTTGAGCTTTGATGTATATCGTTGTTGGCTTGGTTAGTGGATGCCTTGTCTGATTGTAAATATTGCTTATGTTACATGCCATGAATGTCTACGTGTTTTGGTTGCAAAGGCATGAAATCTTAAATGCTTGTATGTCCATATATGCATGAATTGCTCTTTGTATGAATGCTATGTATGGATGCCTTGTTAATTGCTTGGTTGCTATCTATGGTTCATGTATGGTTGTTTAAATGATAGTAGGTGCAAGTTATATGAGTGTTAATTCATGCCTTTGGTCCTTTTTAAGCTTTTATTTGTGTCTATGCATGATCTTAGTGTTCTTCATAGTTAGGAAGTCATTAGAGTTAAGCAGTAAGTGCTCCCCTGCACCTAGGTTTCGAAACTATGGGTAAAGTTTCGAAACCTCTGCAAATCTTGGGATTTCTGGACATTCTGCCAACCAAAGTTTCGAAACCTTTGGGGAAGGTTTCGAAACTATGGTCAAAGGTTTCGAAACCTTACCCAAGGTTTCGAAACTTTTGGTGAAAATTGAGTTCCAGAGGTCACTGCCAGCCAAAGTTTCGAAACCTTCCCCAAAGGTTTCGAAACCTTGACCCAAAACTGCACTGTTTGACCCTTGTTGGCCTGTTTGAAGAGAAAAACACATAGGTACTAAGATGCCTTTAGTCAATATTAAAATTGGGATGTTTGAATGTGGTTTGAGGGTTTGAATGTTGTCTCGTGTGGTATGTTCCGCTGTTTGATCACTTGGAATTTAATACTCGAATGTGACAAGATTAAAATGGAAAAAAATAGGGTTGCTAACCGAGGGGGAACCTTAACTGGTTTCGCTTCGGTTTTCCCCGTGTGACCCACTCGGACCGGTCATCCGGCTAGACCGGGACGAGGGGGTCTTGCTTGCCTAGGTAATTGCGTCTAGGAGGGTGGGTTAGAGCCGCTTGAGGTTGCTTGCTTAGATAATTGTGTCTAAGAGGGTGCCGAGGACAAAACAACAACAACAACAAATCGCAAGCCATCTTCATCTTCAATCTTCATGCCATCTCCCATAATTCCATAAACATAGATGGAAATTTTATATTTGTTTTACCTATTCTTCTCTTCATCTTTTTTAATCTTTTTCGTTATATTCTTATTATTCATCTTCTAACCTTCCTTATTGTCTTTTTTTTCTTTAAATTTCCAGCATTGAATTTGAAATTTTCAAGAAAAGCCCTTCTCTGTTTTTATTGAATTTTTAGATCTGACATAGCTTTCTTGTTTGAGTCTAGAGCTCTTAGTTCTTACAACAACTTGATTGAAGGCTTCCAAATCCACAATTGCGCTACTCTATCATTTGGTATCAGATTTGGGATGATTCTTGGCAAGAATTTTGGCGTTTTTAGCTGAAAAATTCGAACAAAAGGGGAAAATTCGACAAAACCAAACGAGCGAATTTTGATCTAGAAATTTCTAGATTAGATCTACACCATTGGAGGAGTCACCACATAAAATGTCAGAATTTTTTGACATCGAGAACACCTCGAACAAAGTGGATCAAGTTTCTGCATATTTTAGAGTTTTTTCGGGTTTTATGATCTTCTTTCATTCTTAACTATTTGTTTTCATTTTTTTACCTTTTTATTATCTTTTATACATTATCTAACACTTTCTTTCTTCTTGTGTTAGTAGGAAATTAAAAGTTTCATACCTTTCTTTCTCCTTGCAACTAGAATTCAATTGGTGTCATACCTTTCATTGGACTCCTAGTACAAATAGAACTCATTGTTAAGATTAAACTCCGATTATAACTTGTTGACTTGTGGCAGGAAGGTCTTTAAAGAGTACAAGATCGGCTTACTTGACTTGCTAAGTATTTCTTTCTTGGAGTGTTTAGTGAGATTTATAGTTTTCATTCTTTTGTTTTTCACCTTTGTAAATTTGAGAGTTTCAGGATGTTTCACAGAGACAAGTCTCGTGCAAAACAACATGATACTTTGGGTTCTACTTATCGAGAAAAGCCTTCATTGACAAAATCGAGGAATTCGTTCAATTTTTGTGAAGAATGGCGAACTGAACTAAGGCGAACCGAACACACTTTGGCCATCCCAAAATTTAGAATACCATATTTTCAAGGAAGGTATGATCTCGATGGTTATTGTGATTGGGAAAGCAGGGCTGATTTCTTGTTTGATTGTTACGAATATCCCGAGAAAGATCAAGCTCCATTAGTGGCCCTAAAGTTCGAGGAATATGCATTACTATGGTGGTGTTTATTACAACGAGATAGGCTTATCAAAGGTGAAGCCAAAAATAAGAACATGGGCTGAACTAAAAAAGTCATGAGAGAGCGATTCGTTCCCAAACATTACCAACAACAAGAATCCAAGACTTTTCAGAAGAAATACCCCTCTTTTGATAAAGGTACATCTCAACCTTTATCTTTTCACTGCCCTACTTGTAACCCCCTCGTCCCGGTCTGGCCGGACGACCGGTCCGAGTGGGCCACACGGGGAAAACCGAAGCGAAACCCGTTAAGGTCCCACCTCGGTTAGCAACCCTAGAAAAATTTCTTTTATTTATCTTGTCTAAAAGTCATTTAAGTCCTATGTGATCAAACAACGAAATAAAATACATGAGACAAACATTCGATCCCAAAACAGCAATTAAAAAGCCCACTTTTAATATTTTAAACATGCCATTTCGAAACACCCTTGAGGCGTATCGAAACGCCTTGACCAGGTCAACTGTCCCAGAGCCTCTATAAGGGGCCGTATCGAAACGGTGGTCAACCGTTCCGAAACGCCCTCAACGGTCAATTTCTCGTGGTCAACGAGATTTTGACCGTTTCGAAACCCTTATACCCGTTTCGATACACCTTCATCTCGTGAATTTCTCAGAATTTCAGTAGCCAAAACGTTCTGAAACGCGTATCGGAACAGGGGTTTCAAAGGCCATACCGTATCAAAACGCGTTCCGATACGGGGTCCCTGAAGCCTTACCCGTTCCGAAATGACCCAGCCCGTTTCGAAACGCGGGCTATCTGCAGCCTTTTGAAATTCAGATTTAAGGGTATTTCAACAAGTAGGAAGGTCCCATAGGACCCCTAAAGGCACACAAAACCATCAAACAAAGCCTAGAGGCATACATCCTAGATTTAACATACTCAAACACATACAAGCATGGATTTAGACAATCTTTCGTACATAGCAAAATACACATTAAGAGCCTTTCATACAAGCATGCTTGAAGACATTAAAAGAGAACCAATAAGCATCATACATATCAAATAAGTTTACATGCCATTCAAGCAACTTAAGCATTCATAAGCCATCGATCAAACAAACATTTGGCAAGATATAACATGCTTACAAACCAGGTCAACCATAGACATACATCAAACTCAAATCAACAATACCTATCCCATTGCTTAACTATTACATTCTATTACTTAAATTCATACATTGAGCTCACCAAAAGCAACACTTGGTGACCTTCCCTTGCCTTTGCCACCCACAAGCTATTTATCTGCATTGTCGAACAAAAGAGAGCGTAAGCATAAAAGCTTAGTGAGGGTAAGCTCTTTAAAAACAAACCTCGACAATGCAGGGTCCAAGCACGAGCTACAACCAAGATAAAATGCATGTTCTTACCTCCGGTCCACACGAGCCATAATTCTAAATGATGCATGAACATATAATCAATATCATGTCATGCTCAACATGTTTAAATCCACAACGTATGAAATCACATATATCAAACCATGTTAGCAACACATCCCAAATCACATTGTCTCATAATTAACCACATATGGACAACATAAACTACAATCTGTATTGGCACCTAGCTATGACTCGAATACGCGGATAACCGTTGGAACTCACATCCAACAACTCAACCATTACCTGACGGTGGGATTCCACTCATCACCGTTCACGCGGAGGGGATTCCACTCATCCTCACGCCCCGTCGATGGGATTCCACTCATCACCGACTAATATAAATACAATTTCCGGGCGAACCCGTACTCCTCCTTGGTGACTCAACGCCACCAAGGCCACGCGCGACTTTTGACTCATGTGTACACACTAACATCCTAATGATCGATCATTTGTACCCAAGCATACTAGTGCCAATACTACACATTGCATTACTCTTTCACAATATTAATTCATAACACTTCCGTGCTTAGCACGTACTCACCTTGACTTACCGTTATACACAAACTACATTTCCATGCCTAGCATGTACTCACCATGATCCTCGGATCATGAAACCACCTCATAATATCATTTCACACATCAACACCACATATACATAATTAACACCCACATCACATTATATTTTACACATGTGTATAACCATATCATATCTATCTTCAACATGCATATAACAATGCATCAGACATACCTCAACATACATGTATACAACATATACATAATCAACACCATCACAATTTAATACGAGGCATATACAACCATTAAAAGTGCAACCAAAGTCTCTAATCAAAGCTCGGGATTAGGCTACCACTCTAATCCCCACTCTAGGTGGGTTTACCAAGCCCATCCTAGGTTCACATGCTTGAACCAAATACTCAAAACCATTTTGAAAATATTTAACCACTCACCTCCACCTCCAAGCTCAAAGCCAAGCAAGCAACCCCCCTCAAATTTCCGGATTTTTTCCCGAAGCTTCCCCAACACAAATTCTCGCTTCTTAACAACCTCAAACACATTTCAAACAATTCCAAATCAGCCCAACATCAAAATACCAACCCGGAATACAATTCAAATGCAATTTACCATGTTGCAAACCATGAACAAATCCCATTTTTAGCAAATTCGGGCAGCCCCTAAACCATGTCCAAAAACCATGTTTCCAACATCCATAGCACCCACAAACAATCTCAAATCAACCCCTAACCATAGTACTACCATTGGGCTATCAATTTCCACCTAAAACAACCCCCAAAAATCACCCAAAACCCTTCAAAAAACCCTATTTTACCCCATTTCGGGAATCCATCAAAATCCAACCAAATTAACATATAATGTGTACTTCAACTTCATTAAACAAAACCCCAACTCAATTTAACAAAACAAGATGAAAAACCCATAAAAATCTAAACTTTTAAATCAAACCCTAATTTCCAAAAGTTCATATTTTTGAAATCTAAAACCATAGATAGATAGAGATTAAAGAGGAGAGTTTGAATATGATTTTACCTTTCAAAACCCCTTTGAAATGAAGTTGAAATCAATGGAATTGTAGTCAAGCTTTGAGAGGGTTTTGGAGAGGGTTTGGGGTGTTTAACATTGAAGATGGGAAAAAGGTGAGAAAGATGACAACTTTATTTTAAAATTGTCTTGCTTTTTAAAACTTTTGGGTCCAATTACAACATTGGTCCCTCACTCCTTATTAAAGCTCAATTTGGTCATTATTTATAGTTGGTTTATTTTAATTAAATTTTATTTGACTCGAACTATAACCCGGCTAACTCCTAGCCCCAAAACACGGGTGTTACACTACAAATGCACTATTCGACTCTAGTAGTACGACGCCAAGAAGCTAAATCTGTTTGTGAAGTCTGGAAAGTTAGCCAACTTGCGATGACTTTTCAGATGGGATCCGAGCATTTCTGGGCAAAGTTGTCTTCTAACAAATTGACCGTTATTCAATTATCTTTCCAACACATCTTGAAGAACATCAATCGAACATAGGAAACTCAAGATATGTTCATTTTACTAAAGACTGCACATGTAGAAAACTGGATACGGGGTTATTACAGGATTTTGTAATTCAGCCCAAAAAGCTATTATATAAAGCTTTTGGACGAATTAGACTTAGCCCAACTTAATTATTAACATTTAAATTATGTTTTTAGGGTTTTATATACTTTAGGAACCAGCCACCCTTCTCCCAAGTAGCTCTTATCAGCTTATCACTTGCAGCCCAAGCACAAGGAGTTTAAAGGCTGTTTTTTCTTTTATTTTTTAATTAAATTAGGATTTCCTTGTTTTAGTAGAAGTTAAATTACTTTGTCTATCCTTCACCTATAAAAGGATGAAGCCTCCACCTTTGTAATTCAAATTATTCATATTTTCTTTGATTAATGAAATATTTAGTGAGTTTGTTTTTGCAAGTGCTGATTACTTGTGCCTTAGAAGTCTTCTTCAACATAAGTTCGACGAGTTCTTGTGAGGGGGATCATCTTCACACTCTTGCTTTCCTAGGTAATTGGGTCTAGGAGGGTGGGTTAGAGTCGCTTGAGGTTGCTTGCTTAGATAATTGTGTCTAAGACGGTGCCGAGGACAAAACAACAACAACAACAAATCACAAGCCATCTTCATCTTCAATCTTCACGCCATCTCCCATAATTCCATAAACAAAGCTGGAAATTTCAGATTTGTTTTACCTATTCTTCTCTTCATCCTTTTTAATCTTTTTCGTTATATTCTTATTATTCATCTTCTAATCTTCCTTATTGTCTTATTTTCTTTAAATTTCCAGCATTGAATCTAAAATTTTCAAGAAAAGTCATTCTCTTTTTCTATTGAATTTTCAGATCTGCCCATAGCTTTCTTGATTGAGTCTAGAGCTCTTAGTTCTTGCAACAACTTGATTGAAGGCTTCCAAATCCACAATTGCGCTACTCTATCAACCTAACTACCCTTCAACTGTACACCAATATGCAGTTCCTTAGAACTACATCTATAAGGACTTAACCTAGGCCCATAAGGCGTAGGAGCCAACCTAAAGAGATGCCTTAGGTCTATAAGGAATTTCTTGAGCCGAAGCGTCGGAACCTACCTAAGGGGCAGCCTTGGGTCCATAAGGAATTACCAGTGCTAAATCTGTAGTGACTTCTTACAATATCCTAGATAGTACCCTTTGAAAATCAGTTTAGTGTAGACAACAGTAATGGTGTAAATACAGAAATCAAATTTATGTTTCCAGTATACCAGAACACAAATATCATACTTTCAGATCAGACACAAAGGTATATTTCCAGACGGATATGAGTCATGTTTCAAAATAGATGAACATACTTAATTTTTGAACCATAGAGAATATTCATGGGCACATAGAACACACCATATGGGTCGTTTTATTTTCCGGGGGTGCTTAGCAAACGCAAGAAAGGGGACACATGTCTTCCAACAGTTTCAAACTGATTTCAGAAGTGAGGTCCCTAATGAAAAGGAGTTCATAACTAATGACTCCAACCATGCATTTAGGAATTTATACATTATGATCGTCAGAGATATTCGATATATCAAGAACGGTCTGATTATTTTGGCCAAAAAAGGCATTTTGTTCAATTAACTATTAGGGGCAAACTTGTAATTCAACCTAATAATGATAAAACAGTGATTTGTAATATTCTAGATTTCTATCGACCGTTCAAACTTTTAGGTACATTCCAAATAAACAATTCTCAACAATATGATACTCATAAAGTATCTGAACAGAGACACCTCATGTGTATTCATTTCTTAGAACTGACTATATCGTATAGCTAAACGGTCACCTTCGTGATTGACCACATGACTTGCCACCGAGTACTCGAACATATATATTCAGTGTAGAAATCTTCCAATATTGCATTAATATCGCGAGTGATTGTTGTACATGAATCATGATTCAGAACATATAGGGGCATTACCGTCATTTGTAGTTTATCAATTTTTTTAAAAGATTTTCCAAGCATCCACTTATCTCAAGTCACGTATGTATTTAAATCATTTAAGTAATCAATGATGTTCCATTCATTCAGGTACTTTCGTTATTTCCAAACAATTCATTCATTTTAGAACTCAAGGGTCTATCCATCATTCCAGTTAATTTGGAAATTCGATGCTCGAGTATACTTTAGTCTTTTTAGTCAATACGATCATTCTGATAAATTCAGCCTTATTAATATTTCTAATCCTTTTTGTCGTTTCAATTAATTTAGTATTTTACACCACTATGATTAATTCAGGCATACAAAAATTTTCTACAAATTTATCTTTGGAGATTTATTCAGAATTCAGTAAAAACCGAGTACTATACAATCTCGAAGGTTTAAGTCTTGTTTCCATAACTCTCCAAGTAATTCAAAGTTTTCAGATAAATTAGTTGTTTTACCAAATCTAGAGTAGATTTCTAGACTGCTTTCATTGTCATGGGTATTTTAATTTCTAGACTGCTTTCATTGTCATGGGTATTTTAGTCATTCTTGTACTTCAAGGGTATTTTCATAATTTTATATCTAAATATTTTTGATGTTGAATCTTTTAACACCATTAATTGGGTTTAGAGTTAACTACCTTATTAATCACTTACTAAACTTAGAATCCTTTCAGTCTACTAAACTTAAGCCGAGGTGAAAGTACACTTAATCATAATCATCCGTGCATTAAATGAATACCGACATGTTCATAAAGCATACAAGAGGTTGTAATGTATTACCTCAGCTTCGAGCTACATCGGCCAATCCATGGTACTCCATCTGATCACTCTCAAACATGAATTCGACGTCCCTCAAAATCTTGTATACAAGGAACAGTGAATACCTAAAATTGCGCAAATTCCAATTTCAGTCCTTATTCACATTTGTAATTAGACCTGGCAAACTTGACCCGAGACCCGAAACCCGAACCGAAACCTGATTTTGACCCGAACATGATGATTCGAAGTTGACCCGAAACCCGAACCGAACCGAATCGAACCGAAATTTTTTGTTGAACCGAAATGGACCCAAACCGAAATAGACCCGAACCGAATAGACCCGAACCGAATGGACTCGAACCGAATGCTACCCGAACCGAAAGCTGAACCAAATATCGACCCGATTTTAACCCGATTTGACCCGATTTTAACCCGAATATCTATTGTTAACAATATAATAAATAATAAAATGAAGTATAGAAATTTGAGATCTTGGTGACCAATTTTATAATTTCATCATAAAATATAGCATAAAATTGAAATTGTAGACTAAATTGACAATTTGGAAGTGGAGAAATTTGAGAGTCCAATGATCAATTTTGTAATTATACCATATAAATAAATAAGAGTCAATTTTGGCTAAAAATTAAATCTTTGAAATTAAAATGAACGAAAATATCAATATATTAAATTAATAGACTAAATTACAAAGATTAGTCAATTTCAACTAAAAGTAAATTTTTAGAGACTAAATATCACTACGGGGAGGGGATTTCTATATCCGAAGTCTAAACCGTGGGAATACTTGTGACTAAATTAAATTAAACTAAAACTTAAAGTTGACTAAAATGTAACATTTTAAATGCAACATGACCTAAAAAGTAATTAATCTCTAGCTTAAAAAATTGGTGGCTTATTTCCCTCCAAAATTTTGTCTTTTCTCTCTCTATTTTTTCCAATTGTCCTTTTCTTTTTTTTCAATCTAACTTAAAAAATTGGTGGCTTATTTCCCTCCAAAATTTTGTTTTTTCCCTCTTTATTTTTACCAATTGTCTTTCTATTTTTCTTGATTTAATTGAGTTTCAATTTAGATTAATTTAATTGAAATTTCACATTTAGTTTTAAAATTATTTTATTTATGTCCGTGATTTATGCTTTTAGATTTTAGTTATTTCAATTAGATCCTAAGTTTAATAAATTAATTGATTTCAGACATTATTATTATTATTATTATTATTATTATTATTATTATTATTATTATTATTATTATTATTATTATTATTATTATTATTATTATTATTATTATTATTATTATTACTATTATTATTATTATTATTATTATAAACTTTGATTCAATATAATTATACAAAAATATTATATGGATACATGAAACTTTGATTTAAATATTTAATCAAATTCAAATGCATAGATTGACAAGTTGAATCAGAATTAATCTCACACACCAATAACTCTAAACTAAACCATAAATACTAAACCTCAAACCTTTAACCCAACTCAAATCAAATTGACCCGAAAATTTAAATGTTGACCCGACCCGAAGTTGACTCGATTTTAACCCGAACCGAAAGCGACCCGAACGACCCGATTTTAACCCGAACCAAAAGCGACCGATCCGATATTGACCCGACCCGAAAACAACCGATCCGATTTTGACCCGATCTAATACCCGAACCGAATCCGACTCATCACAGACTCGAATTAGACCCGAACCCGAACCCGAACCCGAACCGAACCGACCCGAACCGAATCTAAACCGATTCTAGATAGACCCAAAATGACCCGAACCGAAACAACCCGAACCGAACTCGAACCGAATGACCCGATTGCCACCTCTATTTGTAATCACTAATTTTGTCCCGATTTTTAAACTTATTTCTTTTATGTTTTCAAGCTTTTAATAGGCTACTTTTTAAAGAAAAATAGACAGAAGAAAAAACAAAAAAAGGAGAAAAAAGAAGAAAAAAAGGCATGTATATATTATTATTATTTAGTATTATTTCTTAGTATTATTATTATTATTATTATTATTATTATTATTATTATTATTATTTCATTGTTTTATTTGTTTGTGTTATTGTCTATTATTGTCATTATTATTACCATTATTTGTTGCTCTTATTTTTACTATGGATACATATTACCATCAATATATTATCATTATTATCCTTCATCATTGTTACCATTTAGTGTTATTATTATTATAGACATTAATTTTGTTATTATTATTATTATTATTATTATTATTATTATTATTATTATTATTATTCAAAACGAATAAATAAAACTAAAGTTAATATTAATAAAAACTAAAATTTTATTATTGGAAGTCAGCCCAATACAAATAATACATGCATAAAGCCCATTTAGGCCCGAATCTGATTAACCATGGAAAACCCTAGAAATCTAAACCTAATTGTTCTCTTTGTTCTGCAGCCACCGCCACACTCTACAGCCCTTGGATATGGTCTCAGATCAAGGGTCCAGATTTTATCATGTGGAAACCCTAGTCGCCCTCTTTGAAGCTATAGCAACCGTCGGATTCAAGCCTCATCCAATGGCCCAGATCAAGTCTGAAACAAAAACACTAGGAAGCCCTATTACCATACCGTGCCACATCTATTCCCAGCCGTTAGATCGAGAGGCGATCTAACGGTCTTAGATCACCAGGAGAACATTCCAGAAGTCGACGCGCCCACGAAAACCACTTCGCCTTCTTCACGCGCGCATGCAACAACAAAGCGTCTGACTCTCCTGCTTCCTCTGACTCTTCCACGTCGACTGCTGCCATGTCCCTCCTGATCGAGCAAATCCGACATGCACATAGAAGAATGTACGATCAATTTTGTGATTGGGCTACATTATGTGTCCAAACCCAAATGGATATCAAAATAATAATAAATGATACAAAAGCCCAAAAAAATAAAAAAAAATAAAAAATAAAAAAGCCAAAGAAACCCTAATCTAATGAAATTCTATTGCACTGCCGCTATCTCTACTTCTTCGGGAATGTTCTTGGCAGCCTTGCACGTCACTCACCCAACGGCCCGCTCTTTGCGTTGCACGCCACGGGACCCCGGATTCGTCGAACTTGTAAACGGCTTGGAGAACTGTTCATATTCCCTTGTAAATACCGAGTACACCAAACAACAATGGGGGGAGAAAAATCGGAGATAAAGATTCGAATCTATCAACATAAAGGAAGCAAAAAGAGTAGTTCGATTGAAATCGGAAAAAGAGATAGAAGTTGAATCGTTACCCTTTGATTTCCGGCGATCGAAGTAACGACTGAGAGATCCGAACGGTGAAGAGATTTGCGGCCAGAAGTAGACCTGCATACTCGAAAATCGACGTGATCCAACGGTGGGATTTCGAAATCAATAGGTAAAACCCTTCAAAGTTTAAAACTTTTTTGTTTAGATCTACCTTAATATACTCGATTTTAAACATGGGGTTGAGCTAAAAAAGGAAAAGAAAAAGCAACATCTTGAAATACAGAGAAAAGATGATGAGACACAGAGAAAAAATTGTTTTTCTTAAGCAAGATGATATATGATTTTGTTTTTAGCAGATAATATATGAATAAAGGAAAAGATAAAACATCTATCGGCATTATTTCTGTAAACACAGTGAATAAAAAAGGCAATAAAAACTTAATTTAATGCGCATGAGAAAGTGGAGTGGTCTTGGGGTGTGTGAGATGTGGAACCGGCTCATTTCCACTAAATTTGCGTGTGGATTTAAAATGGTAAGGGGAAATGTGGAACCAGCCCATTTCCCCCTAATTTGTGCGTGGGTTTAAGATGGTAAAAGGGGAAAATTTATTTGATTATTTCATTTTTAGGGTAAAGTTGCATGTTAGGTCCCTCATTTGTCTTAGATTCTTTTAGACTTTAGGCTTAGTTTGTTTGTTTCTTTTGATATGGGTCTTATTATTTAGATTCTTTTAATTAGGTCCTTAACTCTCATAATTAATTAGATGATTAAATAACGAACAATTCACTTAGGTTGCTCTGGTTAATTTTTCCCTTTTAAAGCGGACGATTAATTATTTAATTGGATTTAAAATTGAGTTTAATTATAAATTAGTCTTAAAATTTTGCGAATAATGTGATTTGGTCCTAAAAAATGTTTGATTAATAATTTGCTTAATTTGAGATAAATTGTGATTTGACTTAAGGTTATGGTCTTTAATTAAAATATTAATTTTCTATTTGTTATTTTATATTTTTAGCATGTTTTTTTAATTTATTCGATTTATTTGTATATTTTTGTCGTGTATAATAGTGCTATTAACCTTATCTTTGAAACCTTTTAGACAACACAACCCCTTTAGGTACCAATCTTGGGCGTCGTGGGGGTGCTATAACCTTCCCCACACGTAACCGACTCCCGAGCCCAACCTGACTCTAGTTCAGACGCAGACTGGTTCTACCGGTTTTCGATCATGCCCAACCCAAAATGACCGATGGCGACTCCAAACAATGGCGAGCCTATTAAGGCCCAATCAATTCCGGCCCGGACCAAAAACGACGTCTACAGTTTGGCGACTCTTCTGGGGACTATTTAAGAGAGTCAAGCCACACAAAAAGGGGTACATGTTGTGTTGCATCATTCCATAAGCTTTCTACCCGAGCTTGGTCCCGTTTAACTGGGGGCAAAACGCTGCTCCTTCGTGAGGTTAACCTCCGTATGAGATAGTAGTCGCCTCCGGGATGCATATGATCTATGGCTTCGTGAGGGTAACCTCCGTATGGTCATTGGGAAGTGCATCCCTTCGAGTTGAACTTGGTCCTGAGAACCTATAATGGGGGAGGACCAGGGACCTTACTAGCCTTAGCAGGCGTCAGTGAGGACAATTCGGGTACCCTATCTAGAACCGTAACCTCATATAACAAACCGTAGACACCCACCCATGTTAGAGCCATGCTGAACTCAAACCTTAAGGTGTCACCTATTGATATATGAACATGTGTTTTGTTTCGTTTTGTTTTTTTACTCTTCATATTATGTTTTTTTGTATTTAATTATTTGTTATATTTGTGCGACACTAATCAAATTTCTTTGGGTTTTTTATTGTTTATGTACACATGCATCATCATCATCATAGAAGGGTGTTGGTTATTAAATTAATTTGATAGAAAAACCTTCGTCATGGCCAAAAGAGTTTAGTGCTTATTAGAGAAAAATGATGATGTTCGAAAATGGTCAGAAAACACCCAGAGAAGGAGAGGCTATAGTATACTAGCAAGACCCGATGAACAATTCTCAGGATACGTTCACCTTCCGCTTAAGCAGAATGACACTCAAGAATTAACGGCGATTTGGGGCCAGTGGAAGACTGATCAGAGGCAGATGTTGTATGACGCATATGTAGACATAGCCTATTTGCTGCAAGTACACGCAGATAAAGGGATGATACGGGCTATGGCGCAATTTTGGAACCCTTTATACAATTGCTTCACATTCAATGGGGAAGACATGACCCCGACGATAGAAGAGTATGCGGCGCTGCTCCATCTAAGGAAAGTGCATGACTTTGAAATTTATGTGAAAGGGGCTCAACCTAAGACATACAAGGAGAAGCTTATGACTTTGACTGGGACTAGCATGTCATGAGTGGAAGCCCAGTTTCAAGGTAAAGGAGGAAGCCAAGCCATCACCTGAGATAGACTTTGGGGATTGATCCATTCTCATCCTGATCCGAGAAAGCATGTTGATATATTTGCCTTAGGGATTTATGGCTTGATCATTTTTCCTAAAGTAGTCGGACACATTGAAGCGTCAGTGATAGATTTATTTGGGGAACTTGAGTCAGGCCTTAATCCAGTTTCGGCTATCTTGGTGGAGACCTTTCGATCCCTTAGTTTCCTCAAAAGGCACGAATGCGTATATTTTATAGGATGTGCACAACTCCTCACCGTATGGATGCACAGTCACTTGGGGGCCAAGAGGATATTGTCTAGACGCGTACATACTCCACAATATTCACCATTACGGGAGTTCTTAACAGAGGAGCCAAAAAAGGAAAACACGTCGGGAGAATGGGAATCAATCTTGCGAGACTTGAGGTTGGAGGACATTACTTGGCGGGTTTATTGGTTGGATTACAATTATATCTTGTACAAGTGTGGTGCCTTTGATTGGGTCCCTCTTCTCGGTATCTAGGGTGCAACTGGATATGCTCCTCTATTGGTATCGATGCAATATGGGTCATTACAGTTTGTCCCAGCCACGAGGGGATTAGGGTTGTGCGAGTTCGTCTTCAAGAGTGAGAAGTCTAAAAAGCAAATTCTTGAGATAGCCAGAGCTTGGGCTCACCCATATCAAGCCAGGTTTGGACCTCTAAGGCTTACTTCGGATTACCAAATTTGGAGGAGAAGGAGGAAAAATTGCAACATCCCACGACCTAGCCAAGGGAATGCTCCAACTTTAGAGGAACAGTTTAGAGAAATGCCTATTGAAGCTGATATTGTTAGACAAGAGTGTGAGGAGGAGCAGAAGGCGCTGAACTAAAGGATTGCTGAGCTAGAAGCCAAAAACGAAGAGCTAGAATACAATGCTACATATTTTAAAAATCAATCAAAGGGGTTTGAGAAGCAGCTGAGCATTGTGAGTGCAGATTTAAAAGACCTACAAGGGGACTATAGGGGACTTCAAGAGAAGATAAGGAATGCCAACTTGCACAAAACTCCACAAGAATGGGAGCAAGAGATTCGTGATCGGGAGAATGATACGAAGCGTTGTATGAAGCTATTGAAAGCCAAAGAAAATCGAGTGGAAGAACTTACAGCTAATTTGCAAGCAGCCCAACGGACAAACACGACAACCCTTAACGATCTCATGGCTAGTCGCGCTCAGAACCAAGAACTGCAAGAACATCTTGCATCTCTGCAAGGGATTCTTCAAACCCACCAACAACAAAACTCGGTGATTGAGCTTGAAAAGGCGCGAGTTGAAAATGAGAATTTGAAGGAGTTGGTAACAACATTAGAGAGTTCAATGCAACAACATAGAGACTTGATAGATGATATGCAAAGGGATTCTAAACTTAGCGAGGAAAGTGGGACCTACGACTTTAGTTTGCAAGGGGTGATATCAAGGTGAGAGAAGACTTGATGAGGGAAGCGCTCATTCAGATCCGGAAGACAGCTGAGCACATCACCGATTTGGCCAAGGAAGCAGGGTTGTTGAAGTTTTGGATCAATTCCTCGACACACTTTGCAAATGAAAGGAAGGAGTTTTTGGGAAAAGTTGAGAAGTTGGGAGATCAAGCTAAGCCACACCGTCGAGTTTGGTATTAATTTTTTTTTGTTATTAAAAACGTTGATCGGAGATTTTTTCTTTATGTTTTTTGGGATATTATATTTTATCTGTAGATGTTAGTGGATGATTTTTCTCTTCTTATTTTGGTGGATGGATTAGATTTTTATTTTCAGTTATTTAATAAAAGTTTTTTTCTCAGTTTGCACGAATATTCTTCTATCCTATTAATTTTCTAACCAACACCTAGTTGCATTCATTCTTGCATTCATCATTATTACATTTATACAATGTGTTTCATATGCATTAGCATTAAATAAAACACTAATCCATGGGAATTCAATATTAGTGATACTGGAAACGAAGGACGATCAAAGCAACGATCCTCACTACACGCGATTCAAGGCTAGAAAAATGGAAGAGAGGCTCTAGAAGCTAGAAAAATTTCAAGAACAAGTCATTCAGGATGTAAAGGGCTTGAGAGACGACATAGGAAAAAGTCAAGAGACTCTTCTAAGTAAGTTAGAGGATAAGCTGTCACAGTTGTTATCCAAAGCAACAAGCGCTGAAAAAGGAAAAACTCACGAAGTTCACGAGGAAGACTCATCATCTTTACCTTTTGGATCAAAAGAAACACATCCTCGGTTTGTGTTCTCTACTGGCGGACTAAAATCAAATGTCCATAACCAAACAAATATTCAAGGCGCTTCTGGTTCAAACATGTGGGCAAGCCCAATCAAACCAGAAATCCCAAATTTTGATGACCCTGATGTGTTGGAAAAATTGAAGAAAGTGCAACCAAACTTTTTGGTGTAAATGATGACAAGTTCAAGTGCTTGGAAGAAAGAATCAAAGCTATGAAAGGTACTGATGCCTTCATTGGGACAAATGTAATGGAGCTGAGCTTGGTCTCTGATCTGATTTACCCCAAAAATTCAAGAAATTTGATGGCACGAGCTGTCCTAATGCCCACCTTACCATGTTTTGCCGTAAAATGACAGGGTACGGGAATGATGATATGTTGTTAATTCATTGCTTTCAGGATAGTTTAGCTGGGTCCGCCATGCGGTGGTATAATCAGTTGAATAGAGCCCAAATAAGCACATGAAGGGACTTAGCATGTGCTTTCAAAGAACAATACAAGCATGTCCTGGACATGGTACCTGATCGTTTGACACTCCAAAACATGGAAAAAAGCACAATGAAACGTTCTGACAATATGCCCAACGTTGGAGGGACATGGCTGCACAAGTCCAACCACCATTACTTGAGAAAGAGACGACGACCCTCTTCATTGATTCTTTGGAGTCAACATACTATGAGAATCTTGTTGGTAGTACCACTAGAGACTTTGCTGATCTAATGACAATAGGTGAAGCAATTGAACGTGCTATTAAAAGCGGGAAACTTAGCAGTTTTGAGACTTCAAAAAAATCGTATACCAAAAAGAAAGAGAATGAAATTAATGTAGTAGGAGATAATGGGCATCTATACCCCAGATATCAATCATCACCACAATTTGTGTATCATACGAGATATTCGAAACCCACTACAACCTCTCCAAATCAAGAAAAACAATCGCAAGGAGGGCCCAAGCCATCAAGGACTAATACAGAAAGACAATCTTTCACGCCTATTCCAATTTCTTACAAAGAGTTGTATGCTAAATTATTGGATGAACGATTGATATCCCCGTCTTTCTCACACCGTTGCAACCACCATGCCCAAAATGGTACGATCCTTCTGCACATTGTGAGTTCCATGCTGGAATCCCTGGTCATACAATCGAAAATTGTCTAGCTCTCAAAAGAAGGGTTCAGAGCTTGATTAATCAAAATATCCTTCAATTCAACACACCAGATGAGCCTAATGTCGCTAATAACCCTCTGCCAACACATGAAGAACCAAAGGTTAACGATGTGATGAGAGGTGGTGAGTTTAAGATTAAGACACGCCTATCTGAAGTGCAATCACCGTTAAAGTGGGTTTGGAAGAAACTAGCAGAAAGAGGATTGGTGAGTTCTAACCGTGGAGTTGTTATGACTAGTAAGGGTGATTTCTGTGAATTTCACGATGATGTCGATCATGAGATTCAACATTGTGATGAGTTCAGAAAGATTGTCCAAAAACTGATGGACAATAAAGAAATAGAGTTCTTCGAAAAGAGTCAAGAAGTTAGGGATGTTTTTACTGTGGATGGACAATCGTCCAAAAAGAGTGATGAGGCCAGACGACCTTTTGTGATTAATTGGCCTAGAATGCACGAAGAGGAATTAGAGAAGCCTCTACCTCGATTGGTGATCGAGACTCATTCTTCTTTCCCATACAAGAGTAATCAACAAGTGCCATGGATTTATGGTTGTAACATGACTGTTACAGGGAAAGAGGATTCTGAAATTGCTGCTGCAGAAATTAGTGGAGTTGGGAACTTCACTCTAAGTGGAAGATGTTACTCCCCTGAAATTGCAGAATCGGTGGAGATAAGAACTTCACTCGAAGTTCATCAAACATAGCGAATACAGTGTGGTTGAACAATTACACAAAGAACCAGGTCGTAGATCTGTGTTATCTTTGTTGCTCAGTTCGGAGCCCCACAGAAATGCTTTGCTAAAAATGTTGAACCAAACATTTGTCCCAAATGATATTTTAGTGGATAAGTTAGATAGATTGGTAAATAATCTGCATGCTGACAGTTTCATCTCTTTTAGTGAGGATGAAATTCCTCTTGAAGGTACAGGGCCCGTCAAAACATTGCACATAACTACCTATTGCAATGGACATATACTACCTCATGTTCTGGTCGACAATGGATCTGCTTTGAATGTCATGCCCATGACCACATTAAATAGGCTTCCAGTGGATAAGGCTCACATGAGACCTTTTCATACAACCGTAAGGGCGTTTGACGGAACCAAGAGAGAAGTCGTGGGGAAGATTGACATCCCACTTCTGATTGGTCCAGCTACGTATAACGTAGAATTTACTATTATGGACATCACACCTGCTTATAATTGTCTATTGGGACGACCCTGGATTCACGCAGCCGGAGCAGTACCTTCAATGCTTCACCAGAAAGTTAAGTTTGCAATTGACGGGCGCCTTGTAAGCGTTAGCGCTGAAGACGATATCATTGCATCTGCATCAACGGAAACTCCATACATTGATGTGGATGAAAATGCAGTCGAGTGTACATTTCGATCACTCAAATTCGTGAATGCTACTTTTGTGGCTAAGGGAAATAAGATCCCCAAACCCAAACTCTCAACGAATACTATGATGAGAATACGACTCACTGTTGGGAAAGGAGCCAAATCAGGAAAAGGACTTGGGAAATATTTGCAAGGGATGCATACGACGATACAACCATTTTTGAAATATGATCGAAGCGGTGTTGGATTCCAACCAAATCCACGTCAAAAGATGAAGCAAATTTTGAAAATAAGAGCAAAGAGAAGGGCCAGACTGATTGGCCAGAATATCGAAGGGGAATTGATGGTATTTCCCCATATTTCGAAAACCTTTGTGTCCGGGGGACACATTCATTCTAAAAAGGAAATCTTAGTGGTACCTCCAGAGAGGTTCGAAGAACTGAGCATAAATGCTATAGGGGAAGAGGAAGAAATCACAGAAAATCGGTCAAAGATTCGCCCGTGTCCTCCGGGCTGTGTCTTGGATAACTGGACCGCTGTTGAACTCCCCATTGTTTTTAAATCTTTATCAGAGTAATGCTCGAAACTTGCCACGCTACTTAAGCTTGAAAGTAGTGGGGATTTATTGTAAGGGCCCCCATTTAGGCATCAGTTTATCAATTCAATAAATGAATGCATTTTCCCTTTCAATCTGGTCTCATTGTTTGTACATTCTTTTCTTTTGTTCACTTGTCCCATTTCATTAAAACATTCTACACTTCCCTTTCTTGTGCCTTGTATATATATATTTCCTCTTACACATTTGCTGGCCTTTAGATATCAATTGCACGAATGACATTGCTTCGAGCTCAAAAGCCAACTTTGAACATACTATATGCTTAGGAGAGTATGAGTCCGACGACAACTATGAGGAACATGAATTGTCTCCTGATCTACTTAGACTAATTGAGCATGAGAATAAACAAATTCTTCCTCACCAAGAACCAATGGACACAGTGAACTTGGGAACTCAGGACGACAAGAGAGAGATAAAGATCAGTACTTTCATATCTTCAGATACAAGAGACAAACTCATCTCCCTACTTCAAGAATTCAAGGATGTGTTTGCTTGGACTTACCAGGATATGCCCTGATTAAATACATATATTGTAACACACGAACTTCCGTTGAAGCCAGAATGGAAGCTTGAACAACAAAAGCTCAGAAGAATAAAGCCAGAGATGTTACTTCAGATACGAGAGGAAGTAAAGAAACAAAATGATGCTGGATTTTTGCAAGTGGCCAAATATCCAGAATGGGTAGCTAACATTGTTCCGGTACCAAAGAAAAATGGAAATGTGTGAATGTGTGTTGACTATCGTGATCTTAATCGTGCTAGTCCTAAGGATAATTTTCCTCTACCACATATAGACACGTTAGAAGACAATACAACAAGACACCACTAGTTCTCATTTATGGATGGTTTCTCCGGCTTTAATCAAATCAAAATGTATCCCGACGACTTGGAGAAAACTATGTTTGTAACAGAATGGGGCACATTTTGCTACAAAGTGATGCCTTTCGGGTTGAAAAATACAGGGGCAACATATCAAAGGGCCATGGTGACATTGTTCCATGACATGATGCATAAAGAAATAGAAGTTAATGTAGATGATATGATCGCCAAGTCTCGAACAGAAGAAGAACACATCACAAATCTCAGAAAACTCTTTGAACGTTTGAGGAAATTTCAATTAAAGCTAAATCCCGCAAAATGCACCTTTGGAGTGGCTTTGGGAAAATTGTTGGGTTTTATCATTAGCAAGCAAGGTATTGAGGTAGATCCTGATAAAATCAAGGCTATCCAAGAGCTTCCACCTCCACGTACTCAAAAGGAAATTTGAGGCTTCTTAAGACGTTTAAATTATATTTCTCGGTTCATCTCTCACTTAAATGATAAATGTGATCCCATTTCCGACTCTTAAGGAAGCATAATACACGCGTATGGGACTCAGCATGTCAGGAGGCCTTTGATAAAATTAATCAATATTTGTCAAATCCTCCCGTATTAGTTCCTCATATATCAAGCAAGCCTTTGATTTTGTATCTAGCTATATTTGAGAACTATATGGGTTGTGTATTAGGCCAACACGATGAAATTGGGAGAAAAGAGCGAGCTATCTACTACCTCAGCAAAAAAATTACCGATTGTGAATCGAGATACTCTTCTATCGAGAAATTATGTTGCGCATTAGTCTGGACGGCTCGCAGGCTTCGTCAATACATGCTATACCACACAACATGGTTAATTGCAAAACCAGATCCAATAAAATACATGATGGAATCGCCAGGCTTATCAGGAAGGATGGCTCGATGGCAAATTTTACTTTCTAAATACGATATTGAATACGTAAATCGGAAAGCCATCAAAGGTAGCGCCATTGCGAACTTTTTAGCTAGTCGTGCTTCTTCTAAGTATGAACCTTTGAGTTTTGAGTTCCCTGACGAAGACCTAATGTGCTTAACTTCTAGTGAAGAGGAACCAATTGGTAGGAAAACTTGGAAAATGAATTTTGACGGAGCTTCAAACACATTTGGGCATGAAATTGGGGCAGTTTTAGTGTCTTCCAAAGGGAATCATTATCCATTTACATGTCGACTGAATTTTGAGTGTACCAATAATATGGCGGAATATGAAGCGTGTATAATGAGACGTCGTGCGGCAATCCGGCGAAAAATAAAGATCCTAAAAGCATACGACGATTCGTCGTTGGTGGTTTATCAACTTCGCGGAGACTGGGAAAATAAAGATGCAAAATTGATTGGGTACCAAAAACTCGTCCTTGATTAATAAAAGAGTTCGAGGAGATATCTTTCCATTACCTTCCCCGAGAAGATAAATGCATTGGCAACTTTGGCTTCTATGTTTAAAGCAAATAAAGAAGATGATATAATGCCCATACAAATGAGTATTTATGATTCACCCGCTAGTTGTTATACCATCGAAGATGAGGTAGATGATCACCCTTGGTGTTACGATATCCTACAATATATCAAGTATCAAAAATATCCTGAGGGGGCAAATGATGTGAATAAAAGAACAATTCGAAGAATGGCTGTCGGGTACGTCCTTGACGGAGAAATTCTATATAAAAAAGGGAGCGACCAAACGCTGCTCAGATGTGTAGAAAATCATGAGACAAAAAAGATTATTGAGGAAGTTCATGAGGGAATTTGCGGAATTCATGCAAATGGCCTTAGTATGTCTAGGCAGATTATGAGGTTGGGTTATTACTGGGTATCTATGGTAGAAGATTGCGCCAAGTTCGCTCAGAGATGCCATAAATGTCAGATTTATAGAGATAAAATTCATGCGGCATCTTCACCTCTTCATGTTATAACGGCTCCGTGGCCATTTGCAGCGTGGGGCATGGATGTGATCGGACCGATTACGCCAAAAGCATCAAATGGGCATCGTTTCATTTTTGTGATGATTGATTATTTTACCAAGTGGGTGGAAGATGCTTCGTATGCCAATGTAACCAGGTCGACAGTATGCAAGTTCCTAAAAAAGGAAATCATTGGTCGATATGGTCTACCAGACAGAATTATCTCTGACAATGCTTTAAATCTGAACAACCAAATGATGAAGGATGTGTGTGAGCAGTTTAAGATAAAGCATCATAAGTCAGCACCTTATCACCCAAAAATGAATAGGGCCGTAGAAGTAGCCAATAAAAATACCAAACGAATTGTGGAGAAAATGGCAATAACATATAAGGATTGGCATGAGAAATTACCTTTTGCCTTGCTAGCGTATCGTACATCAGTGCGAACGTTTACGGGGGCAACTCCATATTCTTTAGTTTACGAAACAGAGGCAGTATTACCGATTGAGGTTGAGATTCCATCTCTTCGGGTCTTAATGGAACTTAAGTTGGACGAAGCTGAATGGATTCGAGTTAGATATGACCAGTTGAATATGATAGAAGAAAAAAGATTGAAAGCAATTTGTCATGGGCAGATGTACCAAAAGCGAATGATTCGAGCTCATGATAAGAAAGTCCAACCAAGAACGTTTCAAAAAAGAGGATTTGGTTCTAAAAAAGAGGTTGCCTACGCAGAGGGATTTTCGAGGAAAATGGATGCCAAATTGGGAAGGGTCGTTTGTTGTGAAAAAAGCTTTTTCTGGTGGGACATTAATCCTAACCAAGATGGATGGGAACGAGTTATCCAATCATGTGAATTATGACTCGGTGAAGAAATATTATGCTTGAATTCATGACATATCAAGAGGTGAAAACCCGAAAGGGCGTCTGAGAATCAATAGAAGATTCAAGGGTCAAAAGCTCAAGAATAGTCCAAGTATGATCAAGGGAAAATCTACATGCCTTCAGATGTTGTTCAAGAACTCAAACTTTACTGGGCAGAGGTCATATTCAAAAAGATCCTTGAGCGAAGTAGCAATGGAGTCCTCGCAATTGATATTTAGGGGCATTTTCTTTTTTCTTTTTTTCCTCCTCTTTATTTTGTTTTTGTTTCCCTTTGACCTTTGTTGTCTTAGACATTTGAGTATCATCTGTCAAGGCTCAGACAATTTTCGTTCAATAATTTTTTTGCTACCTTGCATTTCCTTGTACTTGTCATTTAGACATTTGTGCATTCTTTTGTTAATTGGTAATCTCGTTGCTCTACCTAAGGGGGTTTACAATATATTTTGATGTTCGATGTATTACTCAAAAAGAGATTTTAGAACACAATAAGGCTAGGAAATGCTCACGGACACTATTATTTGATAAATGGAAAGGAATGAATTCAAGAGGCACGATACGAGGCGGGCAGAAAAAGCACAAGGACTTTGATCTCAATGAAATTAAATCCAGGACTTAAAATACATTCAATTTCCATGCATTTAGAATAGTAGAGCATTTTGCATGTAAGATAATAACATTAGAAACATGTGTTTTTTTTTTGTTAGGACAGATTGACTTGAATCGTCTTCAAGATGAAGTGCCACCAATTGCCTTCAAGATGAAGTGCCACCAATTGCCTTCAAGATGAAGTGCCACCAATCGCCTTCAAGATGAAGTGCCACCAATTGCCTTCAAGATGAAGTGCCGCCACATCACCTTCAAGATGAAGTGCCGCCACATTGCCTTCAAGATGAAGTGCCACCAATTGCCTTCAAGATGAAGTGCCACCAATCGCCTTCAAGATGAAGTGCCACCAATCGCCTTCAAGATGAAGAGTCACTATTCGCCTTCAAGATGAAGTTCCACCAATCGCCTTCAAGATGAAGTGCCACCAATCGCCTTCAAGAAGGAATACTCTTAATCGCCTCAAAAAGGGGAGTGCCATGATTTGCCTTCAAGATGAAGAGTCACTATTCGCCTCCAAGATGGAGTGCCACGATTTATTTCCAAGATGGAGTGTCACGATTAGGCTCCAAGCTGGAGTGCTACCAAACCTCAAAGACGGAGCGTCATTACCATACGTTCAAAATTCATAAGACAAAATTGGTGCTTATAGTCTTTACTCTATTTCTCTCGTTCAAGCAATGAGCAAAGAGGGGCAGTTGTACGCATCAATTTTATGATTGGGCTACATTTTGGGTTCAAACCCCAATGGATATCAAAATAATAATAAATGATACAAAAGCCCAAAAAATAAAAAAAATAAAAAATAAAAAAGCTGAAGAAACCCTAATCTAATGAAACTCTACCGCATTACCGCTATCTCTACTTCTTCAGGAATGTTCTTGGCAGCCTTGCACGTCACTCACCCAACGGCCCGCTCTTTGCGTCGCACGCCACGGGACCCTGGATTCACCGGACTTGTAAACGGCTTGGAGAACTGTTCATATTCCCTTGTAAATACCGAGTACACCAAACAACAATGGGGGGAGAAAAATCGGAGATAAAGATTCAAATCTATCAGCAAAAAGGAAGCAAAAAGAGCAGTTCGATTGAAATCGGAAAAAGAGATAAAAGTTGAACCGTTACCCTTGGATTTCCGGCGATCGAAGTAACGACTGAGAGATTCGAACGGTGAAGAAATTCGCGGTCAGAAGTAGACCAGCATACTCAGAAATCGACGTGACCCAACGGTGGGATTTCGAAATCAAGAGGTAAAACCCTTCAAAGTTTGAAACTTTTTTTTTTTAGATCTACCTGAATATACTCGATTTTAAACATGGGGTTGAACTAAAAAAAGGGAAAAGAAAAAGAAACATCTTGAAATACAGAGAAAAGTTGATGAGACGCAGAGAAAAATTTGTTTTTCTTAAGCAAGAGGATATATGATTTTGTTTTTAGCAGATAATATATGAATAAAGGAAAAGATGAAACGTCTATCGACATTATTTCTGTAAACACAATGAATAAAAAAGGCAATAAAAACTTAAAAAAGCAATAAAAACTTAATTTGATGCGCATGGGAAAGTGGAGTGGTCTTGGGGTGTGTGAGATGTGGAACCGACTCATTTCCACTAAATTTGCGCGTGGATTTAAAATGGTAAGGGGAAATATGGAACCAGCCCATTTCCCCCTAATTTGTGCGTGGGTTTAAGATGGTAAAAGGGGAAATTTTGTTTGATTATTTCATTTTTAGGGTAAAATTGCATGTTAGGTCCTTCCTTTGTCTTAGATTCTTTTAGAATTTAGGCTTAGTTTGTTTCTCTTGATATGAGTCTTATTATTTAAATTCTTTTAATTAGGTCCTTAACTCTCATAATTAATTAGATGATTAAATAACGAACAATTCACTTAAGTTGCTCTGGTTAATTTTTTCCCTTTTAAAGCGAACGATTAATTATTTAATTGGATTTAAAATTGAGTTTAATTATAAATTAGTCTTAAAATTTTGCGAATAATGTGATTTGGTCCTAAAAATGTTCGATTAATAATTCGCTTAATTTGAGATAAATTGTAATTTGACTTAAGGTTATGGTCTTCAATTAAAATATTAATTTTCTATTTGTTATTTTATATTTTTTAGCATGTTTTTTAATTTATTCGATTTATTTGTATATTTTTGTCGTGTATAATAGTGCTATTAACCTTATCTTTGAAGCCCTTTAGATAACTCAACCCCTTTAGGTACCAATCTTGGGCGTCGTGGGGTGCTATAACCTTCCCCACATGTAACCGACTCTTGAGCCCAACCTGACTCTGGTTCAGACGCAGACTGGTTCTACAGGTTTTCGGTCATACCCAATCCAAAATGACCGATGACGACTCCAAACAACGACGAGCCTATTAAGACCCAATCAATTTCGGCTCGGACCAAAAACGACGTCTACAAAGAAAATCAGTGGTCAGAGACCCAAAAACAACAAAAAAAAGGAGAATAAAAAAATAAAAGCAATAAATCAATGCAAAGGCAACCACGACAGAACACAAGTCAAACCCTCTTGTCTTTTTTAAGTTGTAATTCGGCAATATAAACCGAAAAGAAATCACATGGAGGGCGGATTCGATTAAAAAAGGGCCCGAAAAAATCGTTGTAACCATTTCAAAAAAAAATCAAAACAAGGAAAAAATTTCAGAGATACTTGGATCTTATTTTTTACTTTCATCTTTATTTCGAATAAAAAACAGAGAAAATTTTTTTATTTACCTTCAGTTCGATGCTCATCGGCGACCGGAGCTCCGTATCGACAATCCCGACGGTGAATGGACGCGCCTTGGAGCGGTGAGCAACATATCTCGGCCGCGGCTCGATCTGATGGTGGGCGACAGCTAGCCAAGGCATCAAAACGTCGGGGTTTTCATCTTCCATTCGCAGCGTTTCATTCATCCCCGATGAGATTTACTCGGATCAAAAGAAAGAGAAGGGCGAGGAGGAAAGGCCAGTAGCGTTGCATGTCAAAAAAGCTCACCGGAGCGGTCGGAACGCCGGCCTAAAGGACGACGACGACTTTAATATTTGAGAGAAAAAAAGATAAAAGTAAAGTGGTTTTATGATCCCTAAACCAAACTTATTTTCAAATCACTTTTTTTTCTTTTTCAACGCGTAAAAATCTTTCCTTTTTATTTAATTACTATTATTTCGCCGTATTCTCCATTAATGCTATTTTTTTATTCTTATTTTCCTTATATATATATATATATATTCTGCTTATATAGTATTTATATATGTAAATGTGTGTGTTACAGTTAGTATGATTATTATATAACATGCAAACTACTACCGAGCCACATGCATATATATATATATATATATATATATATATATATATATATATATATATATATATATATTTATCTTTCGTCATTAATTATTCAGTTTTTTTTAATTCGAGTATATTTGACCTTTGGCCTTACGGTAACCCGAAACGAGGTGAGATCCGTATTATTTGTGGTCCGTTTAATTAACTAATACATAATTTACTAACATTTAGGCCTTGTTTGGCAATTAGCGGATAGCTGATAGTTGATAGCAGATTACATTAGCTGATAGCAGATTACATTAGCTGATAGCTGATAGCTGATTCCATTAGCTGATTTGACTAGCGGATTGTATTAGCTGATTGTATAAAATTGTTTGGTAAAATTAACTGATAGCTGATAGCTGTTTGATTATTTAAACAAGCAAAATGACGTATAAGGACATGATTATATTTAATACTTGTTTGAATAATTTATCAATTATTAATATTTTGTATCTAATAAATATTAATTAGATTTGTAAAAATTATTTTTAATATAAATTTCCTAAACATATTTGAAAGATTTATATATTAATTTATTATTTATATAATTATTAAATTTTTTATATGCACATATAAATATGTGATAATAAAAAAATAGAATTAACTTACAAATGTCATCATATAAATTAGTAGTAGCAACAGATAAGTCCACCAATATTTAATATGTTATTATTTATATTTAAAAATATTTATTATTTAATTTAGGTTATTTAGAGATTTTTGGTAATTGTTAAGGGTAAAAGAGTCATTACAACTCTAATATCAAACCTCTAATCTCAAAAAGCTCCTATTAGTAGCTTTTTCAAAATTAACTTTTTTACCCCAATCCGCTCTTTCAATCCGCTATTTACCAAACATCAATATCAGCTTTTAATTTCTTGCATTTTAATTTTCGTTCAATCCGGTCCTTTCTTGCATTTCTTTAATTCATCGCAATTTTACTTATTTTTGTTAATTTCAATCCCATATCCGTTGCTATTTAATTGCGTGCGTCTTATCATCGTTATTATTTCTTTTATCTTAATTCGGTCTTTTCCAGATTTGTATTTATTTTCAGTCTTTGATCACTGTCATTTAATATACCATGTTCATGTTTTTATTTATTTATTTCATTCCATGCATTTTGTAGACATATTAACATTGGTTCGTGCAATGTTTATTTATTCTTGATATGCCTTTGGTTATATGTCATGCTAAATCATATTTGGAACTTAAAATAAATCATGCGATGTCCTTTTATTCAAAAATGAACGAGGCCAATACCAGTCGTAGTGGTGGTGGTTCGGACGTTTATTCTCGAATATAGGGATTTTCGAAGTTTACTCGCGTGTATAAACAAAATTCAATTTAAAATTGTCACTTTGATTCGTAAAATTCGATATTAATTAAGCGGTAAAGTTTTGGTATCAATTTTGGGCACGTCGAGGGTGCTAACCCTTCCTCGCGTGTAATCGACTCCCGAACCCTTTCGAATCTCTGGTTTCTATTTCCGGTTTCCGGTCTACCATTTCAAAATGACCGGTGGCGACTCCTTCTATTTTTTAAAATCTCTTTCAAACTCCCAATTTTTAAACTCCTATTTTCAAATATATTTCTAAACCCCCTATTTTAAAAAAAACAATCTTCAAAATCCTTTTTCCCTCTAATTTGAATCCTCTAATTTTCTAAATCTATTTTCTCAAAAACCCCTATTACAAATTTCTCAAAATATCTTTTCCACTATACGCTATATCAGTATTTTTCAATAAAAGTGTCGCTATAGATGGCGACTCCGCCGGGGACGAATTTTTGTTTTCAAAAATAAAAAAGAGAGTCGAGCCAAGAAAACTTTACCACTTAATTAATATCAAAGGTTGCGAAACAAAGTGACAAATTTAACCGATATTTGTTTATAAACGTGGGTTTATTTCGGAGGCATTCATTTTTTTGGCATATGCACCCTTTCGTCTAAGTAAGGGGAAAATGCTAGTGCTTTCGTGGGGATATCGTTCCTCCGTATGGGCCTAGTAAGTACCTTCGAGGCTCAACTACCCTATATTTTCATGCGAATATCGTTTCCCCGTACAAATATAGCTAAAGGGTCCCCTCAGATTGAACTCGGTTGAAAGGAGCCTATAATGGGTGATGACCGGGGGCCTTGCTACCCTTAGAAGGGGACAACGAGGATAATTCGAGTACCTTCTAGAGCCAAAATTTCATGTAGCGAATTAGAATACCTACCATTTTAGAGCCATGTAGATAACCTAGGAGAACTAGACGGGATAAATAGGGCTGCTTGTTTATACTTGTCTTATGTTTTATTAATCATGACTATTCGACACTAACTTATTTCTCTATTGCTTTTTTGCATTTGTTTTGCATACATACCATGACATAATGGTGTTGAGTCAAGGTGGTTTTACCCAATTCAAGGGCTTTCATTATGGACGGGAGGTTGTTGAAAAAGATGTCAATTCGCAAGTCTGACATGAGTCAAAGATGAATCAGAAGGGTCAAGGAGGCAATTTACTGAGTGGACACGTAGTGTCCGGCCATACCTACGGGTGATCTAATTCCCACAGTTGAAGAATACACAGTCTTTCTCCGTCATAAGGAGGTCAAGAAAGATCGGGTCTACTCCAAACGTCCGAAGTCACAAAACTACCCAGTCAAGCTCAAGGAAGCGGTCAGGACGAGCAAGGATTGAGCTAAGGGATCGATTCAACTTCGGGGAGGCAGTTTGGCTTTTTCATTCGGGACTTGACACTGACATACCCTGACGAATTCTAGACTGTTGAAGAAGAAAGAAAATCCGGCCTCGACAGTTTTGGAAAAAAAAACCTTCATTTTCTCGGACACAATTTAGAGACACAAGGGGCATCTGTGGGAAATTTCTATGGCTACCTTGCAACAAGGAATCTCTTTTATGTCTAAATGAAAGTTGACCTAAGGGGAGTCACCTATACGACCAACACCGTTATTCATATACACATTTACATACATTTTTTTATTGCATCATCTGTTCATACATCATTTCATAGCATAATCATTCACAACATTAAATCTCTAGTCATACATTAATTACATCATACCCATCGCTAATTAGGCATCAAAGTCTTTGTTTAAATCCATAATGCATTCATCACATCATGCTCATGGCTAATCGGGGAAAATTCTCACCTAAGTGAAAATTGAATGACTTCAAGCCAATACAACTCTAAAGGCATAAACTGATCAAGCTCGAACAGCTTCAAGGACACTTGGTTCAGAATCAAAGGAAGTCAATATTGTATGCAAAAATCCAATTCTCGTGATTGGTGAAAACTGATTGTACCCAGGGGAATGGTACGACTAGCCCGGAGCAAATGACTACCGGTAAAGGCAATTCAAATCCGTTAATCCATGTGCATTTGGAAAAAATGCAATTCTCAATTCATGGATAATTCAAATGTCCATCGGAAAATTCATTTTCATGAATGGTCAAAGGGAAACAAATCCTTTGAAAAAAATCCAACGTCACAGTTGGTGTAAACTGATTGTACCCAGGGGAATGGTATGACTAGCTCGGAGCAAACGACTACTGGTAAAGGCAATTCAAATCCGTTAATCCTTGTGTATTTGGGAAAAATGCAAAAGAAACAAGCTAAGCTGTCGATTTTGGCTATTTTTGATAAAAAATCCATTTTGAAAACATTTGTTGCATTCTTTGATTCTTTAAACATTTCATGAATTCTTTATTGTTTTCCAAATACACATGTATACATTGTTTTGTAGAAATACACTTTAATTCAATTCAAAAAGATTTTTTTTCCAAAAAAAATCAAATGTTGAGGACGTTACAAATAGAAACACTATCTGTTCTACTCAAGCCAAGGGAGGAGTGACAATGAGTGATCAGAAGTAATGGGCCATTCTCATTGAATGAATTCTCCTCGAATGAAGCGATAACCCGAAAGCATCTACCACCCGAAGGCTATTTTGATATCCAATTATGGGAGGACATTTGGACCCAAGCCAAGGATCACTTCTACACTAGGGGGCAAGAGGATGAAAGTGTGTGGACAAGCGAGCAACTTTCAGTCTTAACCATGCTATGAAGAGGAAAAAGTGCAATAAAGAAGACACTTGGCCTAATCTTTACCAAGAAAGACATACAAAGAATGACAAAAGAAAAGTTCGTGCTCAAGGAAGCCGACCCAAGCCAAGATCAAAGTCACCAACACGTGAGCCCAAACCAACAAAAGGGCTAAAAAAACTCTTCATACGAATGCAATGTAAACGACGAAAGGAAAGTTTGTGCTCATGGAGCCAACGTAAACCAAGCTGAAAGTTATGAAAGTTGAAACCAAAAGTGAAGGCGCTAAATCAAAAAGCGCGAGCTATGAGAATTCTTCATCCAATTCGACCTCTACTTAGATTAATCGGAAGTACACACCAACACAATGCAAAGGTGCAAGACGATCCGAAACTACGAAAGGCGAACACCCAAAAATAGGCAGTCTAAAGCAATCCAAGCATATCCACATCAGTCAGTACATGGTGATCCTAAATTCGGGGCATATGTCCCCCTTCTGTCACAACCACAAGTCGTACCCTTCATTTCAGAATCTACAAGAACACTCCGACCATACACGGATGGATGAATTTGTCTTCAGAATACATCCCGCCTATCGGAGTTAGCCTTTCTTCAAGGATTGCCACACTTCTAATGCTTGATCGAGATAAAAAACGAGGGAAGGATGGGGCACGGTGAGTTAGTGAGTTAATGAGAGCCACCATCAATTGGGTATAAACTAGGTATGGGAGTCTCTCCTCTCGGAAGCTTGATAGCCCAGGAAGGTTTTCACGTGTATGCCCTTTACAACATTCATGGTTTTTTCAAACAAAAATGCCATTTGAATCAATGCTTTTTCAAAAACCCGCAACTAAATTTTCATAAATATCACTTGTCGTGATTTTTCAAAATGTATATATGTACATAATACGAATACTTTTCCAATAAGCATCTCATACTTCTTCTCTACATTTCTTCATAAATGGTTTCAAAAGTACAGGGACCAACAGCGAGCTTGCCAGCCAATTACACAAAAAACAATTTTGACTAAATAAAGCATACAAGAATTGACCTCCCCCTAAAGAGGCGATATTTCACAAGAAGATGGTCGAGCCCACGAAAGTTGGGTGCATCATCATACAAGACGACACTAATCATTTGATCAGTTTACAAGATGAAAAAGACTGAGCCGGTATAACTAGAAAATTAGGGGGCATCCCTTTGAAGGTCAACATCAGGATCAATTGCATTACATATCATTCACATCAGCATCAATGCATTCATCATGCATTCACATCAAACATCAACATCATACATCAAGTTAGATGCACCCAAACTAAGCACATACACCTCGTTCATACATGAAGCAAACAGGTCAAAGATGACAACGAAAAATTAGATCAACAAAGAAGTTGAACCCACCAAGAGAGACAACTACAACACCAACTCTAATTTTATCCAGATTTTGTTCTGCCGTTGATGGTAGGAGATCTTTTTCTTCAGATCTTGTTATGCCGATGATGGTGTAGCGGATCTTCTCCCTTCAGATCTCGTCCTTCCGTTGATGGTAGTGGATCTCTTCTATTTGGATCTTGGTGTGTCGTTGATGGTATAACAGATCCCCTTCTCTTCAGGTTTTGACTTACCGTTGATGGTGTAGCGGACCTTTGATCATGCCTCTTCGTCAGAGTCGTAGCTTGATCAACCCTTCCATTTGGATTTCATCTTGCCGTTGATGGTAGCAGATCTCTCCTATTTTGATCTTGGTGTGCCTTTGATGGTATAGCGGATCCCCTCCTCTTCAGGTTTTGTCTCACCGTTGATGGTGTACTGAACCTTTGATCATACCTCTTCATCAAAGTCGTAGCTTGATCAACTCTTCTATTTCGATCTCGTCCTACCGTTGATGGTAGCGAATCTCTTTTATTTGGATCTTGTCTTGTCGTTGATGGCGTAGCAGATCTTCGGTCATGCCTTTTTGTCAGAGTCGTAGCCTTACCACCCATTCTGATTGGATCATGCCTCTTCATCAAACTCGTAGCTTGATCTTCAATATACACCTTCAGATCATGTCTCTTCATCAAAGTCGTAGCTTGATCTTCAATGTACTCCTTCAGATCATGCCTCTTCATCAAATTCATAGCTCGATCTTCAATATACTCATTCAGATCATGCCTCTTCATCAAGTTAGTAGCTTGATCTTCAATATACTTCTTTGGATCATGCCTCTTCATCAAAGTTGTAGCTTGATCTTCAATATAATCCTTCGGATCATGCCTCTTCATCTAAGTCGTAGCTTGATCTCCAATCTATTCCTTCGGATCATGCCTCTTTATCTAAGTCGTAGCTTGATCCCCAATCTATCCTTCATATCATGCCTCTTCGTCAAAGTCGTAGCTTGATCGCATCTAATCTTCAGATTATGCCTCTTCATCAAAGTTGTAGCTTGGTCGCCATCTAATCACCGGATCATGCCTCTTCGCCAGAGTCGTAGCTTGATCCAATCTAGTTTCCTGATCTTGTCTCGTCGTCGGTGGCGTAGCGGATCACCCACATCTAACAGGGAAGTGGGACAAAGTTAGTGCTTATGGTCTTTGCTTTATCCTTGTTCCACAAGTATAAGCGAAAAGGGGCAAATGTAATCACTAATTTTGTCCCGATTTTTAAACTTATTTCTTTTATGTTTTCAGGCTTTAAATGGGCTACATTTTTAAAATAAAAAAGAGAAGAAAAAAGAATAAAGAGAAAAAAGAAGAAATAAAAGCATTAATATATTTATTATTATCATTATTATTATTTCTTAGTATTATTATTATTATTTCCTTGTTTTATTTGTTTGTGTTTTTGTCTATTACTATCATTATTATTACTATTATTTGTTGCTCTTATTTTTACTATGAATACATATTACCATCATTATATTATCATTATTATCATTCATCATTGTTACCATTTAGTGTTATTATTATTATTATTATTATTATTATTATTATTATTATTATTATTATTATTATTATTATTATTATTATTATTATTATTATTATTATTATTATTATTCAAAACGAATAAATAAAACTAAAGTTAATATTAATAAAAACCCAAATTTTATTATTAAAAGTCAACCTAATACAAATAATACATGCATAAAGCCCATTTAGGCCCGAATCTGATTAACCATGGAAAACCCTAAAATCTAAACCTAATTGTTCTCTTTGTTGTGCAGCCGCAGCCACACTCTACAACCCTTGGATCTGGTCTCAGATTCGATCCCGTGGAAACCCTAGTCGCCCTCTTTGAAGCTATCGCGACTATCGGATTCAAGCCGCATCCAATGGCCCAGATCAAGTCTGAAACAAAAACTCTAGGAAGCCCTATTACCATACCGCGACGCATCTATTCTCAGTCGTTAGATCGGGAGGCGATCTAACGGTCCTAGATCACTAGAAGAACATTCCAGAAGCCGACACGCCCACGCGAACCACTTCTCCTTCTTCACGCGCGCGTGCAACAACAAAGCGCCAGACTCTCCTGCTTCCTCTGACTTTTCCACGCTAAAAAAGAGACCCAAAAACAAAAAAAAGAAGAACAAAAAAACAAAAGTAATAAATCAAGGCAAAGGCAACCACGACAGGACACAAGTCAAACCCTCTTGTCTTTTTTCAGTTGTAATTCGGTAATATAAACCGAAAAGAAATCACATGGAGGGTAGATTCGATTAAAAAAAGGCCCCAAAAATCGTTGTAACCATTTCAAAAAAAATCAATACAAGGAAATCACTTGGATCTTATTTTTTACTTTTGTCTTTATTTCGAATAAAAAAGAGAAAAACATTTTATTTACCTTCAGTATGATGCTCGCCGGCGACCAGAGCTCCGTATCGACAATCCCGACGGTGAATGGACGCGCCCTAGAGCGGTGAGCAACATATCTCGGCCGCGACTCAATCTAACGGTGGACGGCGGCTAGCCAAGGCTTCAAAACGTCGGGGTTTTCATCTTCCATTCGCAACATTTCGTTCATCTTCGGTGGGATCCGCTCGGATCAAAAGAAAGAGGAGGGTGAGGAGGTCACGCCGGCAGCGTTGCATGTCGGAAAAGCTCACCGGAGCGGCCGAAACGCCGACATAAAGGACGACGGTGGCTTTAATATTTGAGAGATAAAAAGAATAGGGTAAAAGTAAAGTGGGGTTATGAGGCAATTTTGGGGCAAAAACCCCCTTTTAAAAAATATTAGGGGTTTTGGCTCCCAAAAACTATTATTTGGGAAAATGACCTCCAAACTTGCCACGTCAGTTGACCTCGCATTTTGTAGGACGCAAGGTATGATATCTCGTTCTGCATAACGCGAGTTCAGTCTACGTGGCCTTGTTGTTTGTGTTAACGGTTTTACAGAATATCGCATTATGCAGAACGCGAGGTCCCCGAGAATTTGAAAGGGCGGCTGAATATATCGCACGGACCTCGCGTTCTGCAGGACGCGAGTTCTGTGCAACACTGAGCTGAAGAACTAGGAAAAACAAGCGTGGGTAGGCCTGTTCGAGCCCAATTTCGGGCGTTAAAATCGTATAGTTTTAGCGAACAACGAGTTTGGGGTCGTAGTAATGGAAATTCTCTATCGTATGACACCAACACTCTTAATTTCCGTCCATTCTACACTGGTTTAAAATGGCTTGGAAAACCCTATGTTATCATCCTTTTTTTAATGAAGTTGCCTTTGAACAAATATCGATAGGCATGTTCGAGCATAATTTCATACGTATAAATTGTAAATTTGTAGCTATCATCGAGTTTGGGGTCGTAGTACTGGAAATTCTCTATCGTTTGACACCAACACGGTTAATTTCCGTCCATTCTACACTGGTTTAAAATGGCTTCGAAAACGCTATCATAACATTTTTTTTGAATGATTGAAAATATAAGATGACCTACCGTATAAATCGAATTAGACTGACTTTATTGACTCGATTGTCATGGGCAAACTCGCATATACAAATTACAAATAATTAATTAAGACGAGGGGCTGAGCGATTAGGACACGTAGGCTTTGTGTGTCTAGGATTTAGGCATACAATATAATGCTTCCTTTGTCCGGTTTTTTTCTTGATGTTCGACCATATCCTCGGCACAGTGTATTCTTGTAGACTGTGGACATCCTTTGGCTCTTAGTAGTGCTGGATCTGGGCGTATGGTCGGTTCAGTGTCCACGACATTCGGATCAACCTCAATTCCGATTGGAGGAAACTCTTTTTCGTAAACCTTAAACACCGTTTCGAGTAAGTATATCGGATCAACCAGATGTATGTATTGTATCTATTGGTTTGTGCAAGCAGCAATGGCGTGTGCGCACGGGTATTTGAATGTTTGGAAAATTCCGCACTCGCAAGTTCTTTCCCTCAGATTTACCACATACGCGTTGTGCTGAATGCCTTCCAACCGCCTAGAAAATTCTGAAACACGAAACTTGTGTCCTTCTCGCGAGAAGAGAGTTACAGTCATATGTCTTGATTGGCCCAATTGAGTATGCAGTTTTGTACGGAAATCCATATGGACTTTGTGTCCACCTGTCATGTATGTTGCATGTAAAAGTGTCTATCGCAATGTAGTGCAAGTGTACACGACGCAAGTAGTAAAGTGATACTGAAGTATCGAATATCGTCTCCACAAGGACTGGGCCAATAGCTTCACCTTGAATTACTGCACGAAAGTAAAGATAATGGTTTAAGTTGTTGTCACGAAAATAATAAAGAATACTGGAAAATAGAATTAAAGTAATCAAGATAGAGAGAATGGGCTGGTATTGAATTGCTCAGTAGTGTGGGTATTGCTAAGTCTAGGAAAATCTGCTCTATCGTCGTCCTCGTCGCGGCAGCACCCGTCGCGGCAGCGGTGTGTTGTTAGTCGCAACAGCGATCACACAACTCTGTACTTCAAGCTTGGCAAGAATCCATGCTGTGCCTTGGCCTATCCCTAGGTCCAAGTCTGTCGATGAACACGTCTTTGATGATACCTCCCAGCGTGAATCGAAGGATGAACACTGATGTTGTTGAATTCTTCTTTAGCCACTTAACCTCGTCCTATCCCTATGTCCGAGATAGTTCAACTATAAACTAGAGAACTCGCACTTATTCCTTTCGTATACTTAACTCTCCCAGTATTAAGTAAATAGATAATCTCACAATGCTCTCCCGATACTCTTGCAAGATGTTAATAACCAGAATAAGAGAACTTGAAGTTTATTTTATTGAACATAAAATTCCTAAAACAAAAGCAACCCTTGTAACTACTTTACAAATCAACCCGTGGCCCTAAGGGGAATTTAGAACATGTTGAGAAGGGAAAACGGTTAGGGTTTTGGGAAGAAGGCTAGAGATAGGTTATCCCTTCTCCTAGGTCGAATTACATACCTTTATATAGGCCTTGGGTTCAAGTTTTCTAATATGGCAAGAATACAAGTTTAAATTAAAGTACAACTCTAATAAAGACTAAATCTTCAGAGAATATAGCTTTAATTCGTCCTTCCTTCTTGCTTGGAGTTTCTTCCTTGAACTTTGGGCTTGGCCTTCACTCTGATCTAGGGCTTGGAAAAATATAATGGTATTCCTCAACAGACGGGCTTAATTTTCTCTTTCTGTCGAGGCCCACTTTGCTTCTCCTTAAAGCTGTTGTCGTCCTTTGCTGTCACGTCGGCAGCCATGGCAGCATCGTCCTCCTCGACTGCTCATTTAGTTCCAGCTCTATTGTATCACTGCCCATCGCCTGCTTCTCCATCTGCTACAGCAGCAACCTGCAAAAGCAACCAATTTAAGTAGAAACTGTGCCATTTAATATATTTGTGATGTGTAACTGTAATCTAACCTAAATGCAATGAATTATGCTTGAATGCAGCAGAAATATGGGTTAAATAGGGGGTAAATAATAGAACTTTTACACACTCAACACACCCCCAAACTCAAGTTTTTGCTTGCCCTCAAGCAAATGCAACCTAACTAACATGCATGCATATATACATAAATATATTTATTTATTTATTTATTTTCTTGGCTTAAGTTAATGAACAATCCTTACCCACAACACCATCCCTATTATGTTTAGCACATGTTCAAATATCTAAGGATTTACTTAGAGCAAAAGTATAGTTCTCGTGCATGTGTGTGCATTTATTGTGAACATACATGAATATAGACTTCCCTAGCAACTAGAATATTATACTTAGCTTGTATAGAGTTTTCCTTCAAGACTTAATTTTTTTCTTTACTAGAGCCAGTAACGGGCACCTCTAGTTGTTCTTTTTCTGAAAATTTTAGTTCTAAGTTTTCTAGAGCCAGTATTTCAGGAACCTCTAGTTAACTATCTATAGCCGGTGATAGACACCTCTAGAAGTTTTACTCTGGTTATTTTCCTAGAGCCAGTGATAGGCACCTCTAGGTTTCCTGAGTTTCTAGTCTCTTTCTACTCTAAGTTCTAAGTTTTCTATTCTAAGTATGCTAGAGAAAGTTTGTTATCAAGTAAGTCACAAAGTGTTTCAGTTTTTCAGAACTATACTAAGGCTCTACTTACTTCCTAAAATATTTTTAAGGGGCTGTCACGACAGAGATGGCAGCGGTAGATAATAAAAGTTCAATAAATTAAGCCAATTTTTTTATAGCAAAAATAACTAATTAAAGATGCAACTTTAAAACTAAATAAGACACCCATTAATGGAGGGATGCCACCCCCAAACTCAAGGGTTGCATTGCCCTCAATGCAAATGACACAAAAAGAAAATAAAAAGTACATCACAAAATATCTAAAGGCAGACATCAATAAAAGGTAAGCAACTTAAATTTTATGTGATGTCGTCGCTCCTGCTGCTAAGGCGGATCTGTCGGCGGACATGAGCCTTCTTAACTGGCTGGCGGATGGGGGAGGCGGATGTGTTCTTCGTTTTAGCCTCCCTTGGAGGTTGAATTCGGGTAGGGGAGATGTGAGGGGGTTTCTCCACCACCTGGATTTCCGAGCTGCTGCTGCTGCCGCCGCTGCTTATGTTGCTGCTATCCTTCTTGTTCTTATCTACCATTGTCTTCTGCCGCTTTACCGGTGTGAACTCTTTGGATAGATTCCTCTTAACAGAGGGTTCGTTGTCGCTTTCCTCCCAAATTGAGGAGGAGGAGAAACCCACTATGAATGTATCGAGTTCTTCGGAGGGCATTCTTCTCTTGGTTCCTCGGGCAGAGGTATCAGCTGCGCGGTTGCTGCCTGCAGCTGTCGTGGCAGGGGTCGGTGTGGATGCTGCAGACGGTGTCTTGGGTGTGGCAGCAGGTGTAGAGGTATGGGCAGGGGTGGTTGCAGCAAAATAATGGGGTGGGAAGGCAGGAAATACATCATTAGGGAAATTAAGAGAAGTTTTAATGAATTGTACCGTGGTTGTAGTGAAATCCCTGATGAAGCTCATAAGGTTGAGCTGTCGTTCCTCCATCTTCTGTATGGTAGCAAGAATCTGGAAGGAGGTATCGGCCAGAGCTGCTGCTGCTGTGGGCTGCATGGCTTCCGTGGCAGCATGTTCAGTGTCTATCGGTTCTGTCGTCTCTACTGCCGTGGCAGTAGGGTTGAAAGATGACAGCAGGGTGGCAGCAGTCAGTTCCATCAAGCTGAGTATATTTTTGTCAGTCCATCCCTTCCCTTGGACTCTTAGATCGGTGGCAGCTTCATGTACATGATGGCCGCGACAAAGGGCTGTGATGAGGTAGGGGAGGTAGAGTGGTCCTGTCGGCCGGTGTGCACACTCCAAAATGCTTTCCCGGATGTAGTTGCCCACATTAATAGGCCTCTCATGCAAAATAGAATGAATGAGGGCTAACCTGGGTTGGTCGACAGTGGTATTGTGCGAGGATGGCATGACTCGCTTTTTGATGAAAACGTTCCACAGTTTGGCCTCCGGGAGGAATTGAGTTCTTTTCACCGTCCTCGTGTTCTTAAGATTTGTGTTCTACTGAGTACCTTCATCCGTGAGCTCTGCCATGACAACATCATAGGCAGCATGGTCTAAGGTATCCAGAAATTGCTGGTGGGCATCTTCGTTGCTGCCCACATAAAATCCGTACAGGGTGTTGATGTATTCTGGCTCGAAAGGCACCTCTCTCCCTCTCACGGTGACTGCTGTCGCGGTTCTACTGCTGATGGCAACATAGAAATCTCGGACCAGAGATACATTCATCTCCTCTGTTTGTTCTGCAAAAATCTGCCACTACAGGGCCTTGATTTTTCTAGCAATGAACAATTGCAGTCCCAAATTCCCCTCCTTGGAAGTGTAGATAAATCCCCTCTCTTCCCACATGTCTCGTATCTGGAAAGATCGTGGTTGATGCTGTCGGGGTGGAGCCTGAAGCAGTACTCATGCGGGTGTTTCTGGAAGACATGGTTGCAAGGGTTGTAAGAAAAATTAAAGCAAGTAAATATTTCTAGAGAAAGCAAGTAAGAAGAGTAGAAGTGAGTGAAAATGAATAGTGAAACGGGGTTTACATAGAGAAGAGTTTGCTGCCCGTTGGAGCTGTAATGGCAGGTGCGAATAACGGGGCCAGCTGTTACGCGGTTTCTAACGTGTCTGTCACGCGTTTCCGTGTCTGTTGTGCATCTGTTACGCGTTTGCGTGTCTGTCGCGACAGCATGTCGACAGCCTGTATTTTTCGCGTCTGTCGTGGTAGCTGTAACGACAAGCTCCAAATTTTGGGCTTTTTGGGCTGATGGAAGAATGTTGAGCTGAATTCACTTCTCCTTTTCTTCTTGTCTCCTTTATTACCTAAAAAAACAATAAAAATAAAAACATTATTTTAAAAATAAAGTAAATCTAATTTCCTAATATATAAATAAGAAATAATAAAAATAATTAAAAATAAAATTTAGGTTAAATTAGGGATTCCAGGTGGGGCATCTCCTAAGGTAACCACTTCCTGCATTCTTAGGGCTTCAGTCCCCTGATAATGCTTCAATCGTTGTCCATTGACTTTGAACTGGTGCCCGTCCTTTAAAGATATGATCATGATGGCACCATGGGGAAAAACCTGCACTACTTGGAATAGGCCAGACCACCTAGATTTCAGCTTCCCTGGGAAGAGTTTCAATCTAGAGTTAAAAAGCAACACAAGCTGCCCTGGGCAGAACTGTCGTGGCAGCAACTTCTTGTCATGCCACTTCTTGGTTTTGTCCTTGTAGATTCTTGCGTTGTCATAGGCCATTGTCCGAATTTCTTCAATTTCGTTCAGATCAAGTAGCCTTTTCTGCCCTGCTTTTTTCAAGTCCATGTTAACTGCCTTGATTGCCCAATATGTTCTGTGCTCTATCTCGACAGGTAAATGGCACGTTTTTCCGTAAATCATTCGATACGCAGACATTCCCAATGGAGTTTTGAATGATGTCCTGTAAGCCCATAACGCATCATTGAGGTGTAGAGACCAATCTTTCCGGGTTGGCTTAACCATCTTTTCTAGAATGTTCTTGACCTCCCTGTTGGATATTTCAGCTTGTCCATTGGTCTGAGGGTGGCATGTTGTTGCAATCCGATGTTTGACACCATACTATTTCAAGGCAGCAGCTATAACCCTGTTGTCAAAATGCATCCCTTCATCACTGATGATCGCCTTAGGGATGCCGAATCTGGAAAAAATGTTTTTATGTAAAAACCTTTGAAACGTCTTGGCATCATTCTTTAGGGTGGCGATTGCTTCAACCCACTTAGTCACATAATCTACTGCCAGAAGGATATATAAATTCCCACATGAGGATGGGAATGGTCCTATAAAATTGATCCCCCAAACGTCGAAGATCTCGACTTCAAGAATGTTCTGCAGCGGCATCTCGTGTCTCCTGGAGATGTTTCCCGTCCGTTGACACTTGTCACAGCTCTTGTAGAAGATTTGAGCATCTTTATACAGTGACGACCAATAGAATCCTGACTGCAAAACCTTGGCAGTAGTTTTGTTGCCTCCTAAGTGTCCTCCATACTGTGAAGCATGACAGTGATGAAGTATATCTTCCTGTTCATCCTGTGGTACGCATCTTCTTATAACCTGATCTGCACAAATTTTGAAAAGAAGAGGTTCGTTCCAATAATAATGCTTTACATCATTTTGGAACCTCTTCCTAGCTTGATAATTAAGGTCAGGAGGAGTTATTCCGCTAACTAAATAATTAACGAAATCAGCATACCAGGGGAGTTCAGAAAACTTACCTGCCACCATGGTTGTCGCGGCAGTGATCGTGACAGCAAACAGCTGCTCATCAGGGAAGGTCTCATGTATGTTGGTCTCATCTGCCGGTGGACTCTTCCCCTTCTCCAACCTTGACAAGTGATCTGCCACTTGATTCTCTGTTCCCTTTTTGTCCTTGATTTCAAGGTCGAACTCTTGCAGTAGCAGAATCCAACGTATCAGTCGAGGCTTTGCATCCTTTTTCGTGAACAGATACTTCAATGCAGAGTGGTCTGTATGGACTATGACTTTCATTCCAAGTATATAAGAACGGAACTTGTCAATGGAGAATACCACAGCTAATAATTCCTTCTCTGTGGTGGTGTAGTTCACTTGGGTGTCATTCATTGTTTTGCTGGCATAGTATATGACATGAAAAATTTTGTCTCTCCGCTGCCCAAGTGCTGCCCCGACAACATAGTCACTAGCATCACACATGATCTCAAACGGTAGTGTCCAATCTAGTGGTTGTACTATTGGGGTTGTTACCAGTTTTTCTTTCAGAACCTTGAATGCCTCAGTACATTCAGTGTTAAAGTCAAAGGGTCGGTTCTGTTCCAGAAGATTGCATAGGGGCTTGGTGATCTTTGAAAAGTTCGCTATGAACCTTCGATAAAAACCATCATGTCCTAAGAAACTTCTAATTCCCTTGATTGTGGTGGGCGGCGGCAGCTTTTCAATCACTTCTATTTTAGCTCTGTCGACTTCTATGCCACGACAGCTAATCTTATGGCCAAGGACTATCCCTTCATCCACCATGAAGTGACAATTTCCCAGTTTAATACCAAGTTTGCTTTTTCACATCTCTCGAGCACCTTCTGTAGGTTGCCTATGCAGCTTTCAAAGTTGTCCCCAAAGACTGGAAAGTCATCCATGAATATTTCTACGAAATCCTCCACCATATCGGAGAATATTGCCATCATACACCTCTGAAAGGTGGCTGGTGCATTGCAGAGTCCAAATGGCATCATCCTAAAAGCATAAGTTCCGTAAGGGCATGTGAACGTCGTCTTTTCTTGATCTTTCAGTGCGATGGCTATTTGATTGTAACCTGAGTAACCATCAAGAAAACAATAGTAAGGTTTACCCCCTAATCTATCAAGCATTTGATCAATAAAGGGTAAAGGAGAGTGGTCCTTCCGGGTAGCTTTGTTAAGCTTTCGGTAGTCCATACAAACCCTCTAACCGGTCACAGTCCTGGTTGGGATTAACTCATTGTCTTCATTGGTTACCACGGTCATTCCTTCTTTCTTTGGAATGCACTGCACCGGGCTCACCCATTTGTTGTCCAAGATGGCGTAGATTATTCCAGCATCTAGCCATTTGATTATCTCTTTACGCACTACTTCTTGCATAGCATGGTTCAAACGCCTTTGTGCATCAATGGTCGGCTTATGATCATCCTCTAAAAGAATTTTATGCATACATAATGCTGGACTGATGCCTTGGATATCATCTATCATCCATCCAATAGCCTTTTTGTGCTGCTGCAGCATCCCTATTAACTGTTGTTCCTGCATCATCTTGGAAGAGATGATTATGGGCAACGTATCATTTAAACCAAGGAAAATATATTTTAACTGCCCTGGCAGGGGCTTAAGATCTATAACAGGGGGCTCAACAGTTGATGGCTTTTGAATTAAATGGTTATCTGAGGTATAGTTTAAAGGTTCGAATAACTTACCTGAACGATTGCCTATCCAGTTTACCTCCTCTTGATCTTCAGTATCAGATGTATCAGATTTTGAGGAGTTGCTGTCGTCGGTGCTGTCGTGACAGTCTTCTAAGTGGCTGCCGAGGTAGTGACCAATTTTGATATCGTGGCAGCCCGACCTGATGCAGGGTTGGTCAAGGGTAACTTCAGTGATAGCCTTGCTTTCTTCTTCTGCATCGGCATGCTTCATTGCTTGGAGAACGTTCAACTTTATTTCTTGATCGTTTACTCTCATGGTGAGTTCTCCTTTTTCCACATCAATCAGTGATCTTCCCGTGGCTAAGAAGGGTCGCCCCAGGATGATTGGTGCGTTTTCATCTGCTTCACAATCTAAGACAAGAAAGTCAGCAGGAAAAATAAACTTATCCACCCTTACCATAATATCTTCGATTTTTCCTTCTAGATGAACGTAAGAGCGGTCTTCCAGCTGCAGAATTACTGTTGTGGGCCGAGCTTTTCCAATACCTAATTTCTGAAAAACAGATTTGGGCATTAAATTTACACTAGCACCAAGATCATAAAGTGCCTTACACACAAATTTGTCTCTGATTACGCATGGTATGATGAAGCTCCTAGGATCCTTCTTCTTCTTCTTCTGGGGTGGATGCTTGTGCAGAATACTCATGCATCCTTCCGTCATCTTAACTGTTTCAAATTCCCCAAGTCTGGATTTCTTCAACATGGTATCCTTGAGAAATTTGGCATAACCGGGCATCTCTCTAACAGCATCTAGCAGTGGAATGTTGATATGAACCTGCTTAAAAATATCATAAATCTTTTTAAGCTGTGATTCTTGTTTCAATTTCTGTAACCGTTGAGGAAAAGGAGGCGGGGGACGATAATCAGTAATGCATCCTTCCCACTGCATACGAATCTGAGGAGGTTTAGGTTCATTATCTTTCTCCTCTGTTCCTTCTGCTGTCGTGACAGGCTCATCAGCAGCATGCTGTTTGTTATCTGTCGGGGTAGCTTCCTTGACAGGTGACTCCAAGGCTGGTTTCTTAACTGATTCATCTTCCTTCTCTGGCCCTGGTAGTTTCTTCCCACTCCTAGTTGTGATCGCTTTGCACCGCTCATGTGTGGGTTGTCTAGCGTTTTCAGTATCGCTAGGAAATCCTCCATTCTGCCTTGGTTTAATATGCTGGGAAACTTGACCCATCTGTGTCTCCAACGATTTTAGAGTAGCTTCATGATTGGTCATCTGCATCTCTGTTTTATCCATGAACGTTTATGTCTTCTTGACAAAGTGATTCATGTTCTCAATGTAGGTTCCTGTTTGAGACATAAACTTAGCCAGAGTCTGTTCCAGTATACTATTTGTGGCAGCTGGTGGATGTTGTTGCTGCTGCTGCGGTTGCTGTCGAGTCAGCAGTCTAGGTCCTCCCTGGTTTTGGTTGTTCTGTGCTTGAGGATTCAGAGCATTATTAGGATTGCTCCAAGAGAACTTGGGATCCTTTCTCCAGTTGGGATTGTAGTTGTTGGAGTTATAATTCTGCTTATTGTAGTTTCCAACATACTTCCCCTCTTCTAACTGTATTGGACATTCCTCCGAACTGTGATTTCCTTCACAAATTTCGCACACCTCTTCAGCAGAGTATGCATGCTGTGAATCTTCGTTCAAGAGCTTTTTCATCGCCTTAGTGAGATATGCCACCTGTGATTTCAATGAGCTGTCGGCCTCATAATCCTTTACAGCTAGGACCCGTTTAGCCCTCTTCTTGCTGTCGGAAACTATTCCTCATTCTTCGCTAGATTTTTCAATACTGCCATAGCCTCATCTGGGTCTTTGTCCAACAGTAATCTGTTTGCTGCTGAATCAATTCTAATACGAGTTTGTAAATTGGCAGCATTATAAAATTTTGTTACCTGGTTCCAAACGAGGAATCCATGCATTGGGCAGTTCCTTAGAAGAGTGGTAAATCTGTCCCAGGCCTCGTGCATTGGCTCGTCATCTTCTTGTTGAAAAGTAGCAATTTCATTACGTAATCGCTCAGATAAGTGTGAAGGATTAAAACGAGATAAGAATTCACGAGTTAAATCTGCCCAAGTTCTAATTGAACCCGGCGTTAGTTTATTCCACCAAGTCTTTGCCCTGTCCCTCAATGAATGGGGAAATAACCGAAGCCTCAGTATCTCCGGATTAACTCATGGTAGTCTAAACGAACCACAGATTTCCTGGAACGTTTTCAGATGCTCCCTAGCATCCTATGTAGCAGCACCACTAAATTGGCCAGCATTGTTGATCATGCTGAACATAACATGTTTCAGCTCAAACTTGTCAACATCTACATCCGGCAGGGTGTTTTCTAGTTCTACATGATCGTTGAGCATGTAGTCTCGGCATGACCGGCGTGCGGCAGCGACATGAGGGTCGACAGGTGGATCGTTCCCTCCATCTCTGGCAGGATTGTTATTATCCTAGGGATTCCTTTGGTTGTTCATTGCCTCTAACTGTTTTTCAAGGTATTCGTTTCTGGCTAGTACGTGGCAAAGTGGATTCCTAAGATTGCACGAACGTTCTATTTCAGGATCTAATGGATACTCAGGTTCCTTTCCTCATCTCGATCTGCGCATAAACAAGAAACCTTGTGAAAAGCACAGGTTGAACTATCCAAAATAAAACAGAAAAATAAAAAGAGTGAAGTAAAAGGTAGGGTAAAGTTATGTTGCCAGTCCCCGGCAACGGCGCCAAAAACTTGTTGCGTGTAAAAGTGTCTATCGCAATGTAGTGCAAGTGTACACGAAGCAACTAGTAAAGTGATACTGAAGTATCGGATATCGTCTCCACAAGGACTGGGACAATAGCTTCACCTTGAATTACTGCACGAAAGTAAAGAGAATGGTTTAAGTTGTTGTCACGAAAATAATAAAGAATACTGGAAAATAGAATTAAAGTAATCAAGATAGAGAGAATGGGCTGGTATTGAATTGCTCAGTAGTGTAGGTATTGCTAAGTCTAGGAAAATCTGCTCTGTCGTCGTCCCCGCCGCGGTAGCACCCGTCGCGGCAGCGGTCTATTGTTAGTCGCGGAAGCGATCACACAACTCTGTACTTCAAGCTTGGCAAGAATCCCTGATGTGCCTTGGCATATCCTTAGGTCCAAGTCTATTGATGAACACATCTTTGATGATACCTCCCAACGTGAATCGAAGGATGAACATCGATGTTGTTGAATTCTTCTTTAGCCACTTAACCTCGTCCTATCCCTAGGTCCGAGGTAGTTCAACTATAAACTAGAGAACTCGCACTTATTCCTTTCGTATACTTAACTCTCCCGATATTAAGTAAATAGATAATCTCACAATGCTCTCCCGATACTCTTGCAAAATGTTAATAACCAGAATAAGAGAACTTGAAGTTTATTTTATTGAACATAAAATTCCTAAAACAAAAGCAACCCTTGCAACTACTTTACAAATCAACCTGTGGCCCTAAGGGGAATTTAGAACATGTTGAGAAGGGAAAACGGCTAGGGTTTTGGGAAGAAGGCTAGAGATAGGTTATCCCCTCTCCTAGGTCGAATTACATGCCTTTATATAGGCCTTGGGTTCAAGTTTTCTAATATGGCAAGAATACAAGTTTAAATTAAAGTACAACTCTAATAAAGACTAAATCTTCAGAGAATATAGCTTTAATCCGTCCTTCCTTCTTGCTTGGAGTTTCTTCCTTGAACTTTGGGCTTGGCCTTCATTCTGATCTAGGGCTTGGAAAAATATAATGGTATTCCTCAACAGATAGGCTTAATTTTCTCTTTCTGTCGAGGCCCACTTTGCTTCTTCTCCTTAAAGCTGCTGTCGTCCTTTGCTGTCACGGCGGCAACCATGGCAGCATCGTCCTCCTCGACTGCTCATTTAGTTCCAGCTCTGTTGTATCACTGCACATCGCCTGCTTCTCCATCTGCTACAGCAGCAACCTGCAAAAGCAACCAATTTCAGTAGAAACTGTGCCATTTAATATATTTGTGATGTGTAACTGTATTCTAACCTAAATGCAATGAATTATGCTTGAATGCAGTAGAAATATGGGTTAAATAGGAGGTAAATAATAGAACTTTTACACACTCAACACTGTACTCAGTTGCTTGCCTTCCCAAGGTTGCAAAAAGGGTAGTCAAACGATAATAGGCCGCTTTGACAATGGAAGTGATAGGCAACTGTCGCACTCCCTTCAGTGATGAGTTCACTGCCTCAGCCAAGTTCGTTGTCATGTGACCATAGCGTTTACCCTCATCATACGATCGAAGCCATTTTTCCCTCGGGATTTTTCAAGGTAATCTGCGCCATGTTTGTTTCTCACTCTCAGTTCCTTGAGCAGGTCATCCACCTCTTGTTTGTAGTGCGAGTTGCCTACGGGATGACAGTTGAATAGTTATAGGCGAAAAACACATGCAAAAAGGTCGTAAATAAAAGCGAGTAACAAGTAATATAGTAAATGAAAAAGACATAAAGGATGTACCCATATTGAGCACCATTTCACGTTCATCACGGTTCTTGAATTACTGCAGGTAGTTTGCGGCTATGTGCCACAAGCAAAAACGGTGGTGAATGTATGGAGGCTTCCAATAGTCACCCAAACGGTCTATCGCCCACAACAGCGTTGTGCCTCTGTCAGAAATAACACATACCCCTCCTTCCCTTGATCGTATTACAGGATCAAGGACATATTTTCGTAGGTTTCGAAGGAAGAACTTCCAAGACTCCAAATCCTCCTTCTGGACGATTGCGAATGCAACAGGAACGTATTTTCAATTGTCGTCCTGTGCAATAGCTAGAAGTAGGGTCTGTGTATATCTTCCGTACAACCATGTGCCGTCGATTTGGACCATCAGTTTGCAGTTCTTGAATGCATTGATGCACTGGGGAAAGTCCAAAATAACTGGTGGAATTGGCAAACACCTCGGACGACACGATCATTTTCGTATGCCAGAACCGTATCAAGTTTGACAACCATTCTGGGGATGTGTTTTTGCAGGAGATTTAGCCACGGGCGCAACTCTTTGTAAGATTCCTCCCATCAACCATACATTTCCTGTTTGGCCTGCCTCCTTGCATACCATGCTTTGTAATATTCAGGACGGTAGCCGGTGACAGTTTGAGCTGCAGCCTGACATGTGGGGACTGACACTGTGGGATTTGTTTTCACCAGTGGCATAAAGATGTCGGCGAGGTACTTTGCATCAAGGTTCTTGTGATCCTGGCTGAGGCTAGCAACGGTGCATGTATGAGGCCCTTCAAGTTTTGTTATTTTCCAACGGTCGCCTGCCCTCTTCAATTGTGATATACGGATTTTCCATTTACAACCTTGATCCTTTTGGATGCAGTGAGCCTTGTAGTATCTGGCTTGGGTTTTCTTCACTGTCGTCTCAACATTCTGACGAAGGTTGTACTGCTTAACTGCCGCCACCGCAATATCCTTTGTCAAGAACGTCATACCAATTCTCAGTTCACCATCAGAACGGTTGACTCAGCCGTCTATTGTGTCGTCATGCGAAAAATCAGGGACGTCCATGGCATCCATATCAACCGTTGTGAAGTGGGATGGTGGCTGGAACATAGAAATTGATGTTGTGTCTACAGGAAAGTTGGTGGTAGTCGGCTGTTCGTCGAAATCTGGTGGTGGAACGGTATCGTCTTCTGGTGGAACTGTCAAGTCTTCTGGTTCATCATAGAATGGCCCCAGCTCGTCTCCGTCGGGCCCGGGTTCTCTAATCGGTTCTTCGTCAGAAGCATCCTCCGGGAGCTGGAATAGTAGAGCTTCGTCGATCACTACCCTTGGAGGCGAGGATAGGGGTCGACGATCGGGAGACCTCTCACGAGATTGCTCACGAACTGTATTTCCAAGACCAAAATCAAGATCGCCATAAGAAGAATGTCTCCCAATAGATGGTTGAACGTAGTCCGTGCTAGGGACATACGTTGAGTGTCGTACATATGAGGAATCATGGTCTTGCATAGCGTAAGAAGATGACGCTCCCTCACCTCTAAAAGAAGAATGTCTCCCCATAGATGGTTGACCGTAGTCTGTGCCAGGGACATACATTGAGTGTCGGCCATATGATGAATCATGGTCGTGCATAGCGTAAGAAGATGATGCTCCTTCACCTCCAAAAGAAGAATGTCTCCCCATAGATGGTTGACCATAGTTTGTGCCGGGGACATACATTGAGTGTCGGCCATATAATGCTTCATGGTCGTGCGCAACGTAAGTAGACGACGTTCCCTCCCCTCCAAAACTATACGGATTGTATGGATTGTACGATGCATTTGTTGGTGCATCGAATTCATCGTTTGGGGGTTAGTTCAGGTCGAACTCGATACTAGCTACGCACGGCTGCCTTGGCACAGCAGATGACGATGCACCAAACTCGTTGTCTTGGCACAGTAGGTTAAAATCATGTCGTAGACTTACAGTCGGGCTATCAACGTTGGAATTCGGATCGAAGTTGAAATTCGCCCGACCCCAGCTTGGTATTTCGATAACTGGATTAGACTCTGAGAACGATGCATACTGCTCGAGGGCCCCCTTGAACATTAATAAAGGATGAAAAAAGACGTCATATAACATAATTGGACGATAATTTCAGAAGTTTATGGTTAATCCGAATCATCGTAGTTAGTGGACACATCTGAACTTAGGTTTAGTTCTTCGATCAGCTATTGTTTTCTTTGTCTACGCATGTACATAAAAAGATGTAGCTCGTTGGTAGTCGCATCAACATCCGGTGAAGACGGTGCGTGTTCATTGTTCGGAGGAGGTTGTCCGGGTGCAGACGTACTACCTTCGTCGATGTTGACCTCATCAAACTTAACATTTAAATCGACGTATTTCGCTTCAACGGAATTGAGCCGGTCATACATGTTACGAACATTCGTTTTGTTCGTAAGCTTCATAACGTAGTGCGTTTCGTTTGCTTACGGTGTTGGGATTCGACATTCCAAGGAAGAAATTTGTTTGTCGGTGCGTTTACTAACCTCGCTTGTTGTCAACTGTATTAAATCTTTGAGTGACATTTTGCTGGTGATTGTTGATTCAAAATAAGTATCGAGAAAATAAAATGTTGCCTGAAATTTTGCCATAAGGGGAGCAAAGATTGGGTGTTTAGGGAGAAACTGGAATGAGTAAATAATGGTGGAATTTGTGGGTATTTATAGTCAAGGAAAAACACCACATAAGTAAATTTAACTTGAATGAAAACTTTATTTCGCATTTCATTTAACAAAACTTTCAACTTTCAACAAGTATTCTTTAATAAGTAAATTGAGACAACTCGATACAACATTTACAAAAGTCGAAACAATATATGCAAAAAGTCCGGTGGAGAAATATAATCGGCACCAGCTTCTTTCACTCTGGTCGATCTGAATCCGCCCTTGCTTCTTTGACTCTGGACTTCAGAAAAGAGTCACCAAGAGTCTCCTAGATGGTTAGCGGAAGCGGCGGATTTCACAAAATATTCCTCAAGAGGCTATAGAAAAGTTTTACTGGAAACTCTCTAGGCACTTCTTGACGAAAAATGACAGACGACCACACGCTCTCGAATATTGCGATATGTCGGTAAGTATTCTTCAATCAACGTATCATGCAGGGGTCTCAACCCAACTGAACACAAAATCATGACTGAACTCCAACTATCATGAACGAACAGAAAATACAAAAAAATTACAACTTCAAAATCCCAGCAAAACACGAAATCATTTAACGCGAGGTCCATTTTCTCAGAGTTAATAATACTCCTACTGTATACACGTGTTTGAATATTTCAGACAATTGGAGACGACTAAGTCATTTAACGCTAGCTCCCAACATAAGTTTCGTTCGAGTCATTTAACGCGTTTACTAACCTAGCTTCATATCAACTTTAACAAATCTTTAATTGACATTTTCTATGTTATCGTTGATTAGAAATGATGGTGGAATTGTTCGATATTTATAGTAAATGATGGTGGAATTCATGGGTATTTATAATAAAGGAAAAACACCACATAAGTAAATTTAACTCGAATGAAAACTTTAATTCGCATTTCATTTAACAAAACTTTCAACTTTCAACATGTATTATTTAATAAGTAAATTGAGACAAGTCGATACAATATCTACAAAAGTCGAAACAATATATGCAAAAAGTTCGGTGGGCAAATGTGATCGGAGGTCCCGAGTGAAAGAAGTAGAGCGCGATAATCAGATTTCTTCTGAAATGGTAGCACCTTTGATCCACATTAGCAAATGTAATCGGCATCGGCCGCATTCGCAAAACAGGGCTGCTTCGGCAATATGGTCGATCTAAATCTGCCCTCGCTTCTTTAACTCTGGACTTTTTGCAGATTGTGCGGGCAAGTTGCGTACTTTAGAAAAGAGTCCCCAAGAAGTGCATCGAAAGTTTAACTGCAAACTTTCGAGGCACTTTCTAAAAGTTGTTTCGTTTCAAAACTGTAGCCGAGGATCCTCTCGACGGCAGCTACAGAAGCTTCCATTGAAGGGGACGCAGCCACCCACAAGCTCTCGAATATTGCGATATGTCGGTAAATATTATTCAATCAACGTATCATGCGGGGGTTTGTACCCAGCAGGACACAAATCTTTAAGTGAACTCCAACTATCATAAAGGAACAAAAAATACATAAAAACTTCAACTGCAAAAATGCAGCATAACATGAAATCATATTCAACTGCAAAAAACTTCACTGGTTACGAAAATCCATCGACGTGCATATATATAGACTAACCTCGCTTTATGAATAAAACGACCTTAAGTGACCTCGCGTTCTGTACAACGCGAGGTTTAAAGGACCTCGCGTCCTACAGAATGCGAGTTTGCCACATCAACAGATTCACCTCCATCTATAAATAGCAAACTCTTGTGGAGGCAAGGACCACCTACAGATCAATTCTAAAAAATTTCAATCGCAACTACTAATGGCAACATAGCGCGTATTTGGGAAGTTATTTTCAAACTAATTTCCCGAATATTGCGCTATGTCGTTATTTGTAGTTGCGTATATACGTCATCATATCCACGTCATCAATTTTTTATTGTAGCTACTAATGGCAACATGTCGTGTATTTGGGAAGTTTTTTTTTTTCAAAATAATTTCCTGAATATTACGATATGTTGTTATTTGTAGTTACGTATATACGTCACCATATCCACGTCAGTAACTTTCGATTACAGCTACTAATGACAGCATATCGTGTATTATTATTATTATTATTATTATTATTATTATTATTATTATTATTATTATTATTATTATTATTATTATTATTATTATTATTATTATTATTATTATTATTATTATTATTATTATTATTATTATTATATATATATATATATATATATTTAATTACAATTATTATTATTATATAGTTACTATTATTAGTATTATTATTTTTATTATGATTTTTATTATTATTAGTATTATGATTATTATTATGATTTTTATTATAATAATTATTATTATTATATTATTACTATTACTATTACTATTATTATTATTATTATTATTATTATTATTATTATTATTATTATTATTATTGTAATTAAATATATAATAATAATAATAATAATAATAATAATAATAATAATAATAATAATAATAATTTATATATTTAATATGATTATTAAATGACTTTCCCGCCTTCGAAGTCATCTTTTAAAAAACCCCACGACCTCGCGTCATGTAGAAAGCGAGGTCTTTGGAAACTCGCGTTCTACAGGATGCGAGATCACTTCTGCCCGTTCAGTTCATGCGTCTGTTCCGTGACGCATATTTTCAATGAACCTCGCGTCCTGTGGAACGCGAGGTATACAGATATAGCGTTTTACAGAACGCGAGGTTCATTTAAATCGCTTCCCAAAGGACGCGAGCTCTTCTATAAATTGGTGGCCCTACCCCCATATCAACCACAGAACGCGAGTTCTTTATTTTTTTACACCAAATTATCGGCAATCCTTATCTTAGATTCGATATTATGGAAAGCTTACTACGCAACGAGGTGAATCACTGTAATCATTATTGGAGAACAACTGAAGAGGTATTACTTTTTCCTTTTAATTTTTTTTTAATTTTTTTAATATTACTAACTATTTTATTTTTATTTTTTTTATTTTTGAAGGGATACGAACGTCAATTAAAATGTTACCTAAACTGTATCGACAACCCACCAGTTGAAGCTGTTATGGTGTGGATTGAGCGTGCTGGTTTTGGCCACGTAGCAAGGATCATAAGGGGATTGAAGTGTAACCCATTGTTGATCAGCGCGCTGATAGAACGGTGGAGGCCAGAGACGCACACGTTTCATCTCCCGATAGGCGAGGCAACAATAACGCTAGAGGATGTTGCCTACCATCTAGGGTTGCCTACAAACGGAAACGTTATTACGGGTGTCGCTATGGGGCATTGGCCAACTATATTTGCTGAACAAATGAGAGTGATGCCCCCTGAGGAAGTGTGGAGCGGTGGAAAAATATAATTATCTTATTTGGAGGCTGAATTTGGAAACCCTCCCCCAAGTGCGGATGAAGTTACACTTCAGGTATTTTTTCCATTTTTTCATTATTTTATATATTTTTAATATATTTCATTTATTTAAAAATTAGGATGCATTTATTAAATATTTAAGATGCTTTTATTAAATTTAGGATGGAATTACAAATATTTATTTGAACATTAGGATGCCTTTATGAAATATTTAGGATGTCTTTATTAAATATTTAGGATGCTTTTATTAAATTTAGGATGAAGTTACAAATATTTACTTGAAAATTAGGATGCCTTTATAAAATATTTAGGATGCCTTTATTAAATATTTAGGATGCTTTTATTAAATTTAGGATGAAGTTACAAATATTTATTTGCAAATTAGGATGCCTTTATTAATTATTTAGGATGTCTTTATTAAATTTAGGATGAAGTTACAAATATTTTTTTTCAAAATTAGGATGTCTTTATTAAATATTTATTTTCACAGCGGTTTGCGCGTGCCCACATCTTGCGCATTATCGGCGGGATATTAATGCCAGACAAATCCCGCACCAAGCTGTACGTGATGTGGCTTCTTCATCTTACAAATTTTGATGAGTCTAGAGGAAAATCTTAGGGAGCAGCTATCTTGGCGTTTCTTTACAGAGAGCTCTGCAGAAACGTGGACGAATCTAGATCATCGATGAGAGGCTGTTGTTTACTCCTTCAGTCTTGGGCTTGGTTTCGGATGCCTTTTTTAAGCCCGTAGCGTAGACAGCCCGCCGCTACTTTATTTCTGCTTCTACGGAGGTACTACGCAATCTATTATATTTTTTTATTTTTAAATTATTTTATTTAACGAATTGTTTTTTTTCATTATTGATAAGTGGAGCAGAACACTGACCCACAACGGCCTGCCGAAGACCCAAAAACAATTCAGGCTTGTTTTGGATAAGTTGAGGCACGACCTGGTAATTCGAAAATTGATTTGAATTTTTTCGTACTATTTTTTCCAATAATATTTCATATAACCGTTAGAAACGTTTTCATTTTTTTAGTTCGTGTGGAGGCCCTACGATTCAGAGGATATTCAGCAGATTACTCCACCCGAGATTCTGCGTGACCAGCAAGTATGGATTTCCTTAGTGCCGCTGATCAACTACGAAATTGCCGTGTGACATGCTACGGATAGGGTTCTCTGACAGTTCGGGAACGTCCAAAATATTCCACTCCTGGCTCCACAAAATATGGACCAATTCCACCATCTGATGCGCTAGGGGAAGATGGAGGTTGACTGGTCCGAGTACCACGCTCACTGGATAGCGGTTTGGGTTAATCGATTTGCCCAATGCCCACCCCTTCTCCGACCCATTATCGAAGGGGCCGATTCGGCCGATTTCAATTACTTCTAGTGGTATGCACTCAATGGGAAGTAGCATATCCTTACTCAGGCGGAGCGCGAGGAAGAGTTTCCCCAGCCTCCCCAAAACCGCCCACGCGACACCCGTCGAGCGACCCAGAGCTAGAGGCAGAGCCAGTCGAGGCAGCGCGGTCCGAGACCACGACGTTACACTGCAGGGGCCTCATCTTCTGGCACATCATTTCATACTTTTAGCGGTCCTTCGAGTTTCCAGCAGATGAGGCCTCCACCCCAGTTCGGCTTCTCCGATGCCTACCGTCCCCATATGCTGACGATTGACCTTCCACTTATCGATATTCCACCGTTGGCATCTCAGTATGACTTTAGCATTGTGGAGCAAACGTTGGTGGGTAGCTTGTTTTACTCCCCGCCTGGGCCCAACACAAATCCGCGTATCACACACGATGGTGACGATGATGGGGACCAGGGACCAGCACATGATGTTCGGAGGTATCCAGATCGTGATCTCCGTCCACCCGACTGCAAAACGGGTGGACATAGGCATCATTAGTCTTTTTTTATTGATATGTACTTATGTTTTTAATATTTTTATTCCAGACATTTGTTTTTTATAATGTCGTATTATAATTTTTTTTATCTATTATAATTAAACTTTAAAATATTTATTTAATTTCAGTTTTGAATTAATTTTATGCGATTACTAAACCGAAAATCGACATTTCTTCAAAGGCAATTTTAGTTTTGAATTAATTTTATGTGATGATAGCATAGGGTTTTGGAAGCCATTTTAAACCAGTGTAGAATGGACGAAAATTAACCGTGTTGGTGTCATACGATAGAGAATTTTCAATACTACGACCCCAAACTCGATGTTTGCTAAAAATATACAATTTACACGCCCGAAATTGGGCTCGAACAGGCCTACTCACACTTGTTTTCCCTAGTTCTTCAGCCCAGTGTTGCACAGAACTCGCGTCCTGCAGAACGCGAGGTTTGTGCGATATATTCAGCCGCCCTTTCAAACTCTCGGGGACCTCGCGCTCTATAGAACACAATATTCTGTAAAACCGTTAACACAAACAACAAGGCCACATAGACTGAACTCGCGTTATGCAGAACGCGATATCAAACCTCACATCCTAGAAAACGCGAGGTCAACCAACGTGGCAAGTTTGGGGTCATTTTCCCAAATAATAGTTTTTGAGAGTCAAAACCCCTAATATTTTTTTAAAAGGGGGTTTTGCCCCAAAATTGTGGGATTATGATCACTAAACCAAACCTATTTTCAAATCAGTTTTTTTCTTTTTCAAACCGTAAAAATCTTTCCTTTTTATTTAATTACTATTATTTCGCCGCATGTCGCCTTTATTCTCCATTAATGCTGTCTTTTTATTCTTATTTTCCTTATATATATATTATGCTTATATAGTATTTATATATGTAAATGTGTGTGTTATAGTTAGTATGATTATTATATATATAATTATTATATAGTTTGCAATATATATACATGCAAACTACAGCCAAGCCACATGCATATATATATATATATATATATATATATATATATAATCATATTTATTATATACATTTATCTTTCGTCATTAATTATGCACTTTCTTTTTAATTCGGGTACATTTCACCTTTGGCCTTACGATGACCCGTTCGGGGTGGGATTCGTATTATTCGTGGTCCGTTTAATTAACTAATACATAACTTACTAACATTTAATTTAAGTCTTTAAATTCTTGCATTTTAATTTTCGTTCAATCCGGTCCTTTCTGGTATTTTTTTAATTCCTCGCAATTTTACTTGATTTTTGTAATTTTAATCCCATATCCGATGCTATTTAATTTCGTGCGTCTTATCATCGTTATTATTTCTTTTATCTCAATCTGTCTTTTCCAGATTTGTATTTATTTTCAGTCTTTGATCCATGTCATTTAATATACCATGTTCATGTTTTTATATATTTATTTATTTATTTCCCATGCATTTTGTAGACGTATTCACATTGGTTCGTGCATTGTTTATTTATTCTTTATATGCCTTTGTTTATATGTCATGCTAAGTCACATTTGAAACTTAAAAAAATCATGCAATGTACTTTTTATTCGGAAATGAACGAGGTCAATACCAGTCGTAGTGGTGGTAGTTCGAACGTTCATTCTCGAATATAGGGATTTTCGAAGTTTACTCGCGTGTATAAACAAATTCGATTTAAAATTGTCACTTTGATTCGTAAAATTCGATACTAATTAAGCAGTAAAGTTTTGGTACCAATTTTGGTCAGGTCGAGGATGCTAACCCTTCCTCGCGTGTAACCGACTCCCGAACCCTGTCGAATCTCTAGTTTCTATTTCCGGTGTCCGGTCTACTATTTCAAAATGGCCGGTGGCGACTCTTTCTATTTTTTAAAATCTTTTTCGAACTCTCAAATTTTAAACTCCTTATATTTTCAAATATTTTTCTAAACCCCCTATTTTTAAAAAACAATCTTTAAAATCCATTTTTCCCTCTAATTTGAATAATCTAATTTTCCAAATCTATTTTCTCAAAAACCCCTATTTCAAATTTCTCAAAATATCTTTTCCACTATATGCCATATCAATATTTTAAAAAAAAAAGGTCGCTACAACATTGCTCTTAATTGAATAATTCAATACATAAGCATGCTTGGATTCAAGGTCAGATACGGAGGCTTTTGGGTTAAACTTTTGCAAAACAAACTTTAAAAACAAACTCAAGACGTCGAAAAATATAAGATAAGGGTTTTTATAAAAAAAGTTGACTTTTGGTCAAAGTAAATCTGACGTCATCAGCGGTCAACACTGAAATCAGCAGTCAACTGGTCAACGGTCAACACTGACATCAGTGGTCAACGGTCATGGGTTAGGTCAACATGTCGGGTCCACATGTCAAATGGGTTGACTCAACTAGGTTGACTTGGGCGAGTTGACTCACTAAGTTGATTCAAACGAGTTGACTTAATCAACGGTTCGGGTCAGAAACAGTTCAGGTCAGGCGGGTCGGATTAGGTTTCGGCTCAAATCAGTTCGGGTTGTGTAAACGAGGTCCAACCCTAACCGACTCGGTTCATGACCAGACTGGTCTAGAGCCGGTTCAACATGGGCTCTTGTCATGGAGGTCGTATATCGCATTGGGCGGTGTGTGCTCTCCACGTACGGCCCAAATTAGCGAAAACACCGTTAAACAACAGAGAACAATAGGAAACTAAAAAAATCTCAGTTTTTAGGCCTATCGAGCCTTGAAATGGTAAATTCAATCGGGAAAGGGGAAGTCGAAGGGTTTCCTCAACTTCTCGGCAACCCTCGAAACAACGACGGACCGACTATCGATCGACTGAGTTTTGTTCGTCTTAGCCTGATGATCACTTTGGTGATGGTGGTGCGGCGAACAAGCAGTGAGCATGCTGCAAAATCGCCGGAAAACAAAAGGTCAGACTATAAGACCCAGGTTAGTTCGGGGTTGGTCCAGGGAAAACTTTGTTCAGCATGTGATAAAATTATGAGAAAATTCCTAAAATCCTCTTTAAATATATATATTATGGAATGGTGAAGCCAATTGTGGAAAATGATTTTTGGAAGGTCGACATTTTGTTTTAGTGACTAAAACACAAAAAGAGAAAACTGTTTTAGGGAGCTAATCAAGTGTTAATAAGCTATTCCTTTAATTAGCCATATTTTAAATGTGTTTAATTAAAGGAAATAAAGAGAGGTTTTTATAAAAAGTGAATTAGTTTTTATAAAAGCTATTTTGACGTAACTTTTATTTTCTCTCTTTTCCCATAAGCCAAACATCTATTTTCTCTCAAAACTTCCAGAGTTTTTCATATTTTCAATTCTTCTTGATTTGCAAATGATTTCCTTGGTGTTTTCTTCATTTATCTCAAAGGATTCTTGATGGTTTTTCAACAAATCTTGCCAATTGAAGGAATAGGCAAGGATTAGAGGTAATTTTCGTTCAACTCCTCTAATCAAGGTTCTTTATTGAAATTCCCAAGTATTTGGCTCTCTAATTATGTTTCTTAACAAGGTTTCATGATTAATTTGATGAAAATTGTTAAATCAAGCTTAAATTGTGATTTTGGATGATTTTCGTATTGGATCTGATTTGGCTGAGTTATGATTGATTTTAATCTTTTTTTGGATGTTAAATAATTTTGAAATAAAGGTTTGATCATATTAATCCCGGAACTAGTTGGATCTCTAGTTGATTAGGTTAGTAGATTTTGGTTTTTGTGGTGTTAAGGTGAATTTGGGGTTGCTTGAGGTATAAGGATGCAAATAAATTGATTTTGGATTCTAATTGATGATTAAAAATGGGCGGAAGAGTTAGGTTTTGGCTGGGCTGAGTTTGTAGTGTAATCGAATGTGTTTTCGGTTGTTTCGGTTAGGCGTTTTGGTGTTTTTGCGCAGAGCAACATGGTAGATTTGTTTGCTGGAGATTTTAATGCATTGAGATGTATTAATCCTCTGTTCTTGTGTGGTATAAGCAGGGGAGAACGTACCAGAAGCAATCGATGAAGTTTCGTGAGCTTTGATTGCTTGGATTCGCGCTGGCTAGTCAAGGTTGCGCGTGTCGGTGAGTCAGAATGTGAATTTTAGTTTTGAAAAGCTTTAAAAGATGATTTGGGAACTTAGTTATAAGCTTGAAATGGTTAACTAAGTTCAAGAGTAAGTAAAAGGAATTTCTCTTTCGGTTGTGCTATTATGAGATGATTTAGGAATGTGTTTACTGTTTTTAATGATGTGATGTTGAAGGATGCACATGGTAATTGATCCTTTTAAGTATATGACTTATACTTGTGATTTTAAGCATGATTTAATGCTTGGAAATGTGATTTATTGATGATGCTTTGAAAACAGTGAGGTATGTGTTAAATGCGAATTATATCGACAAGTGATGTTGTGAAAATGGTTTATAAATGAAATCGGATATAGTTACCAGGCTATAGGATTGAGTGCACTATAAAAATTCGCCTTGGAAGTCGAGAGGTTGGTGTCCCGTGTCTCCGTCCAAGTACCTAACGATCGAGAAGGTTGGTGTCCCGTCTCTCGTTAGTGGTTAAGCATCTAACAGATGACAGGGTTGGTGTTCCTATGGGTTGTGATTGTACCCGGTTGATATAGTACCTATGGTTGTGAATGTACCAATTCTGGTTAAGATGGCTTGAAGTGTCGAGTAGACACTTGTTGAATCCTTGTATCGGATATGTGGTTTTGAGTTTTGAACTTGTTATATGATCACTTGTAAGACAATATAATTGATGATGTATCATGAGATGGTTTATGTTGCATATTGTGGTTTATGCATGTTTTACTCTTTAAGCTTTGCATATAGTAGCTATGCATGGGAAGGCTTAAATAGAGTGTGGAATTGGAATGTGTTGATGAATCATGATACATGAGCATGAGGTTTAAAATTGCTGATTTTTGTTTAAGGAAAGTGCATGGTTTTAAAAGGGCATGATGATTTTCAAATGATGTTTTAGTAAATTGAAATGAGATTTCAATGTGGACATGAAAATTTTAATGAATTGATGGTGTTTTGCTTTTGAGCCTCATCACTAAGCCTTGTGTGCTGACGCTCTCATTTGTCCATCAATGCATATAACCGAGGTTTTGGAGGCATCAAGTAGAAAGGGATCTCAATAGACTTAATTTGAGAATATATATTTCAGTTTAGATAATATGTAATAAGGGAAATGGGGGATCCGTTGTGATGTTGGGAGATTTGTGTAGACTTAATTTGAGAATATATGTTTCAGTTTAGACTATGCTTGGTTTGGCAATAGGTTGCATGCCTATAGTATATATTTGATGCAAATATTCATGTTATGATGATGAATATGCCATGATTGATTGAGGATAGATGTTTAGATATGTTGCATGCATGTTGGTTTGATTATGATTGGTTAAAAATGTGAAAAACAAGCAAAAATTGTCATTATAGGCCTAAGTGTTTCAGTACACCTAAGCCTGTACCGAAATAGTGTTCCTGAAATGGCTTAAGGGTTTTAAAACGGGGAATGGGTGTTTCAATACGTTTTGTTATTGGAATCATGTGTTTCGAAACACCCTTGAGGCTGTTTCGATACTGGCCTGAGCTTCGAGCCGCTTGACCTTGTTTCGATACGCCTGTTTCGATATAGGGCAACATGTACCGAAACACACTGCAGTTAAGTTGGTTGTTGGAATCTTTTGAAGCTCCATTTCTTTAAGTTTTAGTCCTTGAATGTTGTGAATGAAATTAATTGACCTTGGATAATTGTTTTGAACTATGTTTTGTCAGAGAGGCATGTAATATGATTAATTAAAGGTTGGTAACTTAAAAATGGAATAAGTCCTTGTAATTTGGTAAAATTACAAAATGGTCCCTAAAATGTGTTTGCATGCATTTGGGTCCCTAATTATTGTCTGTTTGAGTTGCAAATTGTTCTGCTACGAATTTTATCTCTTAGGTTAATAATGAACACCTAGACAAGATAAAATGAAAAAATTAGGGTTGTTTATTGGAGTAAACTTCCCGGTTTAATTCAATATTCATCATGTGACCCGTTCGCTTCGGTCTATCGTCCAGACCGGGTCGAAGAGGTTACATTTGGTGGTATCAGAGCCAGTTTACGAAAGAATGAGATAATGGTAAGTTGATTTGATGTGATTCCAAGTGAATGATGATGTCTGCTTTGGACGGTGATTGTTATAATCATGTTGTTGATGAATAAATGATATTTATGCTATGCATGATGGTTGTGATGTATGTGTTCTGTTATATACATGATGATGTTATGGTTGAATCTGATTGATTGTTGTACATGGTGTTAGTGATACATATGTTGTTTGCCTTATGTTATTCTTTGGGGAAATTGGGATACCCATTGCCTTATTACTATAGTTAAAGTGTTTTAAATTGAATTGGAAGTCTTGGATCCTTGCTTGAAGTTGGCCTGATTTCTTTGTTTTATTATCTTGCCTTAATTATAGTAGCACAATGGGATTGGGGAGAGAGTTATGGTCGGGTACAATCGCTACTACTGGAGGGCAGGGAAATCAGGAGAACGAGGTTCCTCATGGTGGGAATTTACCTCTTCCACTGCCTCCACTCGGGGGTGACCAGCAAGGACAGCGTGAGCAAGCTGGGCCTATGTTGGGTGATTTGACGCATCTAGTTCAGGCGATGACTGAAGCATTCCAGACTGCTATTTCCGGAGTGCAAGTGCAAGCACATGCTGCTGGGCAAACGAGGTTGCCGTTAGAACGCTTGCGTAGTTTGGGCGGTGTTGAGTATCGTGGGTTGTCGCCCGAGGCATCTGAGGCTTGAATGGCCAGTACGATTCAGATTTTGGATCAAATGGGCTGCAATGATGCACGTAAGATGGGATACACTGTTTCATTGTTGTAAGGTGATGCTTACAGTTAGTGGACGACTGTAACTGCGGCTATGGAGCCTAATGAGGTGGATTGGGAGTTCTTCCAAGCTGCCTTTAAGAAGAAGTATCTAGGAGTTAGATACTTGGATGACAAGAAATGCGAGTTTATGTCTTTGGTTTAGGGTAGCATGGTTGTGGCTGAGTATGAGGTTCAGTTTGTTCGTTTGTGCTAATATGCCTCTGAGTTGGTGCCAAGTGATAGGCATTTTCGTGACTGTTTCCGTTATGGATTGGTGCAAGAGGTGAAGACTTTTATGTTGACCTCTGATTACATAGATTTTGATGTGTTGGTGGCGCGAGCCAAGGATATCGAGTAGAGTCTTGGATTGACTTCTCGTATGGATAGTTCTAGCTCGGGTAAGAGAGCTGCTGATTTTGGTCTTGGAGGTGGAAAGAATAGGAGGCACTGTGATAAGAAGTTTCGCTCTAACGCGAAGTGAGGCAAAGGAAGACATAGACGTGGAGCTTATGGTAAGGCTGCTCAGGCTAGATAGACTTTTAATTCTTGTTGCGTATGTGGATTGCGTGAGCATATGAGGCGAGATTGTCCTTGTTTGGCTCGAGGGGCGCATGCTCCTGCAACTGTAGTGACCAATGCTTGTTGGAGTTGTGGTTCGACTAACCATTTGAGACGTGATTGTCCATTGTTGGCTGGAGGTGGTCAGGTTAGAGCACTAGTTATGGCACCACAACGAGGCCATGAGCGCGACCGTGGTAACTTCCAGCGTAGGAAGGGTGGTCAGAGAGCTGTAGCACATGTTGTAGTTGTTCAACCTGAGGGTGGTGGTCCTGCGAGGGTGTATGCACATCGCGAGGGACACAATGACACTTATGTGATTGCAGGTATTTTCACTTTTCAATCCTTTTCATTGTTATCTTTGATTGATTCTGGTTCTACACATTCATACATCTTGAGTGAGCATGCACATTTTCTTGTTATCCCTATTGAGATGTTAGATGTGGGAATGCAAGTAACTATTTCCTTTGGTGAAACTGTTGTTACGAGAAAGTTTTATAGGAGATGTCATTTATCTGTTCAAGGTCATGTGTTTGCAGTTGATTTAATGGAGTTTCCTTTATATGGTTTTGATGTAATCCTTGGAATGGATTGGTTAACCGATCATAGGCTATGTAACCCCCTTAGCCTGGCCTAGACGGTTGACCCGAACCACGAAGATTACACGGGGAAAACCAAAGTCAACCCGAAAGTCAACCTTGATTAACGACCCTTTTTTCTTTTTAATCTTTTCTAAATGCACATTAACCTTAAGCGTACCCTTGAGAAATGCATACTTGAAAAGCACAGCGATCGGGAAGCATTAAGGGACTCAATTGCACAACATACAAAAGTTAGGGACCAAATTGTAATTTATGGAAAAATGGAGGACTTAACTGATTTTTAGGTTACCAAAATCAAATTAATCATAATACATGCTTCCCTGTCAAATTTCACCTTAAACGGATATCTCAAGCTCATGCAATTGCAAAAACAATTTTCAGGACTAAAACGTAAAAATTGCAAACCTTAAAACCATTCAAATCAGTGCCCAACGGTCATCTGTTTCGGAACGGGGTTGACTGTTCCGAAACTCGGGTTCGTTCCGAGACCTGTATCGGAACAGGGCCTGGCAGTGGCCAAAACGTTTCGGAACGACCTCTATCCGTTTCGAAACTCGAAGACCATTACAGGCCCCCGTTTCGAAACGATGATGCCCGTTCCGATACGGATTGCCCAGAAAGTGCAGAATTTGCTGGTTTAACACACATTTAACCACTCAAACACATCCCAATGACTTTCTAATCATGCCAACAAGCTAACATACATATAAGGTACACGTTTGCAACATCAAAACACATTCATGGCATCAATTAAGAGAATCCACAAGTCTATAGGCATGCATCCTAATATCCAAAGCCACACAATTATCAAGCATCAAAATGGCCATTTACAAATCCAAATCATTTAAGGCATCATGCCACAACTAGGGAGTCCAAAACATCTCCCAAAACACATCCTAGGTTCCCATTGCCAAATATCAAAAACTAATAATGTTGTGAAAAAGTCACCATACATGAGCTTAGCCTTCCCTTGGATTCTTAGCCTCCTTGCTGCCCTCAAGCACCTCAATTATCTGCATTATTGGTTCAAGAGAGAGCGTAAGCATAAATGCTTAGTGAGGCATGCTCTAAAGAACAACACAATAATGCATTTTATAAAAACACTTTCCACAAAGCCTTTTAACACATAAACATCATAATTCATGCAACAATGCATACACCTCAAGCATCTCATGCTTCATTTACATCAACATGTCATATTGGCTTCCAAGTGATAAACCATAACCATTTACAACATAAAACACAATCGGATACGTGGATTACAAGCATTGTCCCATACGCTTCATACACACTACCGAACACACAAGGTGGAGTTTACCGTTACAATCACAACCCCTCAACACCCATGATGGAGTTTAACGGTACAATCACAACCCCTCAACATCACTCATCGGTAGTTATATAACATCACTAACGAGAACACGAGACACTCAACACAAGATCCACACATGGACTTTTAACCACCATTGTGATCTTAAACATCTCGTTAGTGTACTTGGATGGAGTTTACGGTACAATTACAACCCCTCAACATCCAAGGCGACTTTATTCACGGTGCACCCAATCCTATAGCCGACTAACTATATCCGATTCAAGTACTTTAAAACCAACACATCACTTGCCAATATACATCATTTATCATCAACAATCCACTGTTTTAAAGCATTAATCAAAGCCATTAAACCATCATGCATCATTATGCATCAAGACCACATTTACTAATATCAAACCAAGGATCTCTTACCTTGAGCATCCTTCAACACATGGCTTTCAAAACCAGCATTAATCATGCTAAAACATGCTTTCAAAACAGAATTTAAACATGCAAATAAATACAATGAATCCAACCATCACATGGTTCATCCAAGAGAGAGAGTTTTCCTGAAAACTTACTCTTGAGCTTAGTTAAGTTGTTTAGACTTAAACTAAGCTCCCAAACCTTCAAACATTCATTACAAAGCTGGAAATCCCAACTTCACTCACCAATTCCGTTTCACAAGCTTGCCGAAACACCGATCAAGCCTTCGGATCAACACCACAAGAATCCGAAGATGTCTCCCCTATTTTAAACACATCAAAGCAGAGGATTAATGCATCATCATGCATTAAAATCTTCAGCCATTACACTTAAACTCACTGCTCTCACCAAAACTAACATTTCGGCTACCAAACACAACCGAAATCACTTCCAACCTCTTCCACAACAGTACCCAGCCAAGATCCATCACTTCTAAACATTCCTAAACATCAGCTAACATCAAAAAAGAACTTAAACTCGTCCTTATACCTCCAGCTATAACAGAACACCAAGATCACCCCAAAAACCACCATTTTCATAAGCAAAAACTTAGGAAATTCAACCTATTCGGGATTGCATTGATCAAACCTCAATTACACATCATTAAACAACCAAAATAAATTTAAAATCCATCTCAAAATAGAGCCCAAACAATCAACACGAATTTCTTCAAGATTTCTTCCAAATCTTGAGTTTTAAGCCAAAATCAAGTTCATACCATTAAATCCATTTATAAAACTTCAATTAAGGATTGATAACTTGGGAATTCAGTAAAGAACTGAGTATTTAGAGGAGAAGAACATCCTTACCTCTAAATGTAGATTTCTCCTTGATTAGAGACAATTTCCTTGAAAATCCAATAAGCAAAACAATAGAATTTGATGTAAAAAGGATTAGGAATCAATTGATGATTGAAACCTCATCATTTGGTGTGAAAATCAAAAGAAATGTTGCTGTAGAAATGTGTTTGGCTGAGGGAATTTTGAGAGAAAATGAGATGAGAAAGTTTTAACAAAAGTTAGTTATGAAATCTAAAAAATTGGTTTTTCCACTTTTCCTTTTAATTAATTAAACATTAATTAAATCATTAAAATCTAAGAAAAATCTGGAGAAATCCTTCCTTGGGTAAATTAGCTCCTTAAAGATTCAAAGTTTCAATCCTTACAAAACAGTCACCACTGAACTTTTCAAAAATCACATTTTAGTCACTATTTCAAAATGTCGCACTTCCAAACCTTATTTTGTAAAATTGATTTCACCACTCTCTTATATATATTAAAAGAGGATTTTTAGATATTTTTCCATATTTTTAAAGCATCCCGAACTAGGTTTTCCCTAAAACCTCCCTTTATATTCGAACCGAAAATCAGACCGGTCCGGTTCAGACCCTAAACTTCTAAGCCCAAAATTGGGGTGTTACAGGCTATGGTTGATTTGATGCTAAGCGAGTTACCTTGAAACTTGCTGATGATTACAAAGTGGTAATCATGGGTGAGAATGTGAAATTCTTGTCCAATGCTATTTCGGATCTTAAAGTGAGTCGTTTTATGGAGTTGGGTTGTGAAGTTTTCTTAGCTTATCTGATGAATTAGGATCGAAGGAAGTGCGTGTACAGGAAATACGTACGGTATGTGAGTTTCTGGGTGTATTTCTGGAAGTGTTACCTGGGCTGCCGCCAAATAGAGTGGTTGTGTTTGGCATTGAGTTGTATGAAAATACGAATCTAGTGTCTATTGCTCCCTATCGAATGGCTTCAAAAGAGTTGAAGGAGTTGAAGACGCAACTTCAAGAGTTGCTAGATCGAGGGTTCATTAGGCCTAGTGTTTCACCTTGGGGTGCACCAGTCTTGTTTGTGAAGAAGAAAGATGGCACGATGCGTATGTGTATAAATTGTCGACAATTGAACAAATTGACAATGATTGATTATTTTTTTGATCAATTTCGGGGTGCTTCAATGTTTTCTATGATTGATTTGAGATTTGGATATTATCAGTTGAAGGTAAAGGATGTGGATGTGCCTAAGACAACTTTTAGTACAAGGTACATGCATTATGAGTTCTTGGTGATGCCGTTTGGTTTGACAAATGCACCGGCTGCATTCATGGATATGATGAATCGTGTGTTTCATTAATTTTTGGATCAGTTTGTGGTTGTGTTTATTGACGATATTCTCGTGTACTCTCGTACCGAGGAGGATCATGATAAGCATTTGCGAGTTGTGTTGCAAGTGTTGTTGGAAAATCATCTTTATGCCAAGTTAAGTAAGTGTGAGTTTTGGCTTAGGGAAGTTGTCTTTCTTGGACATGTGGTATCGACCGAAGGTATTCAGGTTGATCCCTATAAGATAGAGGCGGTGATGAATTGGAAGACGCCTAAATCGGTGACGAAAGTCTGTAGTTTCCTTGGTTTGGCGAGTTACTATCGAAGGTTTTTGGATGGTTTCTCTAAGATTGTTGCTCCGTTAACCTAGTTGATGCAAAAGAATGTTCGCTTTGAGTGGACAGATGTTAGGAAAGAAGCTTTTGAGAGGTTGAAGGAAGCTTTGACGCAAGCTCCTGTATTGATTCAACCTGAATCGGGTAAGGAGTTTGTAGTTTATAGTGTTGCATTGTATTTTGGTCTAGGTTGTGTGTTGATGCAAGGTGGGAAGGTTGTGGCGTATGCATCTAGACAATTAAAGGTGCATGAGCGCAACTATCCTACCCATGATCTTGAGCTTGTCGCGGTTGTGTTTGCTTTGAAAATTTGGAGGCATTACCTTTACGATGAGAAGTGTGTGGTTTATATGGATCATAATAGTTTGAAGTATCTAATGTCCCAGAAAGAGTTGAAACTTAGGCAACGAAGATGGTTGGAGTTGCTTAAGGATTATGACTTGACGATAGAGTATCAACCTGGAAAGGCTAATGTTGTGGTTGATGCCTTGAGTAGTAAGGTGGTTGTAGAGTTGAGGGTGATGTTTGCTCGGTTGAGTATATCGTGAGATGGTGGATTGGTAGCTGAGTTACAAGTGAAACCTTTCTTGGTTCAGTTGATTAAGGAGAAACAGTTGCTTGATGATTCGTTGGCATCGTATGTTCAGGATATAGCGGATGGTAAGGCAATGGATAATTGTTTCAATGAAGATGGTGTCTTTTGTTTTAAGAGTCATTTAGTTATTCCGGATGATGCTGAGTTGAGGCGCACTATTCTGACTGAGGCACTTAGTAGCCCTTTTTCCATGCATCCTTATAGTAAAAAGATGTATCGTGGTTTGAAGGATGGGTACTATTCGGTTGGGTTGAAGAAGGATGTCGTTGAATTTTGAGTAAGTGTATGGTTTGTCAGCGCGTGAAAGATGAGCATCAATTTCCTTCCGGGCTATTACAACCTTTCAAGATACCATAATGGAAATTGGAGAGGATTACGATGGATTTTGTGTCTAGTTTGCCTTTGACCCCGTTGAAGAAGAATTCTATTTGGGTGATTGTAGATCGTCTTATGAAGTGTGCGCATTCCATAGCTGTGCATACTACGTACACGTTGGACAAGTTGGCAGAGTTGTACATTGCTGAGATAGTGCGTTTTCATGGTGTACCTAAATCCTTAGTTTCGAATAGAGATATGAGGTTTACAACAAGGTTTTGGGAGTGTTTATATAGAGTTTTGTGTACATGGCTTAATTTCAATACCTCGTATCATCGTCAAATGGATGGACAATCTGAGCGATTTATCCAAGTGCTTGAGGATATGTTGCGGTGTTGTGTTATAGATTTCTAAGGTTCTTGAGAGAAACAATTGCCTTTGGTGGAGTTTTCTTATAATAATAGCTTTCAAGCAAGTATACAAATGGCTCCGTATGAAGCCTTGTATGGTAGGAAGTGTAGGACGCCTCTTTGTTGAACGGAAGCAGGGAAAAAGTTAGTTTCCATTCCGTATTTGCTAAAGGGAACGATGGAAAAGGTAAAGCTTATTTGTGATCAATTGAGAGCGGCTTCAGATCGTCAGAAGTCCTACGTGGATTTGAAGCGTAATGAGATTGAGTTTGCGGTTGGTGATCGCGTGTTTTTGAAATTATCACTTTGGAAGAAGGTAATGAGGTTTGGACGTAAGGGTAAGCTTAGTCCAAGGTTTATTGGGCCATACGAAGTTGTGGAGCATGTGGGTCTTGTTGCGTAGCAGTTAAGGTTACCTTATGAGTTGGAGAAAATTAATAATGTGTTTCATGTTTCGGTGTTGTGGAGGTATAGGTCGGATCCGTCGCATGTTATGCCAGTTGAGGACATTAAGTTGCAACTGGATTTGTCTTATGATGAGGAAGCGATTAGATTCATGATTCTAGTAGCAAAGTTCTTCGTGGTAAGACGATTGAACTTGTGAAGGTGTTGTGGCGACATCGAGGAGTTGAGGAGGCCACGTAGGAAAGCAAGACGAACATGTTGAAGCAGTTTCCGCACCTTTTTTCTCCAAGTAAAATTACGAGGATGAATTTTCCTAAGTGTGGGAGAGTTGTAACACCCCGGTTTTGGGCCTAAAAGTTTTAGAGGTGGTTTAGGGTCCGATGAAGCTAGACTAGAGATTCGGTTTAGTTCGAGGTTGGTTCAGAGAAAACTTGGTTCAGGATGTGATAAAATTATGGGAAAAATTCCTAAAATCCTCCTTAAATATATATTATGGAATGGTGAAGCCAATTTTTGAAAATGATTTTTGGAAGGTCGACATTTTGGTTTAGTGACTAGAACGCAAAAATGGAAAACTATTTTGAAAAAGGACTGTTTTGAAAGAGGGCCAAAGATTAGAATCTTTAGGGAGCTAATAAGGTGTCAATCAGCTATTCCTTTAATTGGCCATATTTTAAATGTGTTTAATTAAAGGAAATAAAGAGAGGTTTTTATAAAAAGGTAATTAGTTTTTATAAAAGCTATTTTGACGTAACTTTTATTTTCTCTCTTTTATCATCAGTCAAACATCTCTTTTCTCTCAAAACTTCTAGAGATTTTCATCTTTCCTATTTTTCTTGATTTGCAAATGATTTCCTTGATGTTTTCTTCATTTATCTCAAAGGATTCTTGAAGGTTTTTCAACAAATCTTGCCAATTGAAAGAATAGGCGAGGAATAGAGGTAATTTTCGTTTAACTCCTCTAATCAAGGTTCTTTATTGAAATTCCCAAGTATTTGGCTCTCTAATTATGTTTCTTAACAAGGTTGCATGATTAATTTGATGAAAATGGTTAAATCAAGCTTAAATTGTGATTTTGGATGATTTTTGTATTGGATCTGATTTGGCTAAGTTATGATTGATTTTAATCTTGTTTTGGATGTTAAATAATTTTGAAATAAAGGTTTGATCATATTAATCCCAAAACTAGTTGGATCTCTAGTTGTTTAGGTTAGTAGATTTGGATTTTTGTGGTGTTAAGGTGAATTTGGGGTTGCACGAGGTATAGGGATGCAAATAGGTTTATTTTGGATGTTAATTGATGATTAAAAATGGGTGGAAGAGTTAGGTTTTGGCTGGGCTGAGTTTGTAGTGTAATCAAAGTTGTTTTCGGTTCTTTCGATTAGGCATTTTGATGTTTTTAGGCAGAGCAGCGTGGTGGATTTGTTTGCTAGAGATTTTAATGTATTGAGATGCATTAATCATCTGTTCTTGTGTGGTATAAACAGGGGAGAACGTACCGGAAGCAATCAGTGATGTTTCGTGAGCTTCAACTGCTTGGATTCGCATCGACTAGTCAAGGTTGCGTGTGTCGGTGAGTGAGAACGTGAGTTTCAGTTTTGAAAAGCTTAAAAATATGATTTGGGAACTTAGTGATAAACTTGAAACGCTTAACTATGTTCGGAAGTGAGTGAAAGGACTTTCTCTCTCGGTTGTGCTATTAAGTGATGATTTATACACTGTTAGGTTTAACAGATTTACCTACTGTTAAAGCATGTTTTAAGAATGTGTTTATTGTTTTTAAGGATTTGATGTTGAAGAATGGACATGGTAAGTGATCCTTGTAAGTATATGACTTATACTTGTGATTTTAAGCATGGTTGAATGCTTGGAAATGTGATTTATTGATGATGTTTTGAAAACAATGAGGTATGTGTTAAATGTGAATTATATTGGCAAGTGATGTTGTGAAAATGGTTTATAAATGATATCGGATATAGTTAGCCGACTATAGGATTGAGTGCACTATAAAAAGTCACCTTGGATGTCAAGGGGGTGGTGTCTCGTGTCTTCGTCCAAGTACCCTAACGATCGAGAAGGTTGGTGTCCTGTCTCTCGTTAGTGGTTAAGCATCTAACCGATGATAAGGTTGGTGTCCCTATGGGTTGTGATTGTACCCGGTTGATATAGTACCTATGGTTGTGAATGTACCAATTTCGGTTAAGATGGCTTGAAGTGTCGAGTAGACACTTGTTGAATCTGTGTATCCGATATGTGGTTTTGAGTTGTGAACTTGTTATATGATCACTTGTAAGCCAATATAATTGATGATGTATCATAAGATGGTTTATGTTGCATAATGTGGTTATGCATGTTTTACTCTTTAAGCTTTGCATATAGTAGCTATGCACATGAAGGCTTAAATAGAGTGTGGAATTGGAATGTGTTGATGAATCATGATACATGAGCATGAGGTTTAAAAATGCTGATTTTTGTTTAAGGAAAGTGCATGGTTTTAAACGGGCGTGATGGTTTTCAAATGATGTTTTAGTAAATTGAAATGAGATTTCAATGTGGACATGAAAATTTTAATGCATTGATGGTGTTTTGCTTTTGAGCCTCCTCACTAAGCCTTGTGTGCTTACGCTCTCATTTGTCCATCAATGCAGATAACTGAGGTTTTGGAGGCAACAAGTAGCAAGGGATCGCAAGAGACTTAATTTGAGAATGTATTTTTCGGTTTAGACTATACGTAATAAGGGCAATGGAGGATTCGTTGTGATATTGGGAGATTTGTGTAGACTCCCATTTGAGCAAGTTTGGTTTGTTGTTTCAGACTTGTAAATGCCCTTTGGTTTATGCTTTATGCTTTATTATGCATATTGGTATGTTGCTTGGTTTGACAATAGGTTGCATGCCTATAGTATATCTTTGATGCAAATGTTCATGTTATGATGATGAATATGCCATGATTGATGAGGATGGATGTTTAGATATGTTGTATGCATGTTTGAAGCATGTTGGTTTGATTATGATTGGTTAAAAATGTGAAAAACTAGCAAAAAATGTCAATACAGGACCAGGTGTTTCGGTACACCTAAGCATGTACCGAAATAGTGTGCCTGAAATGGCTTAAGGGTTTCGAAACGGGGAAGAGGTGTTTCGATACGTTTTGTTACTGAAATCTTGTGTTCCGAAAAACCCTTGAGGTTGTTTCGATACGGGCCCGAGCTTCGAGCCGCTTGACCCTGTTCTGATATGGTTGTTTTGATACAGGGCAACCTGTACTGAAACGCCCTGCAGTTAAGTTGGTTGTTAGTCTCTTTTGAAGTTCTGTTTCTTTACATTTTAGTCCTTGCATGTTGTGAATGAAATTAATTGACCTTGGATGATTATTTTGAGCTGAGTTTTGTCAGAGAGGCATGTAATGTGATTAATTAAAGGTTTGTAACTTTAAAATGGAATAAGTCTCTATAATTTGGTAAAATTACAAAATGGTCCCTAAAATGAGTTTGCATGCATTTGGGTCCCTAATTGTTGTTTGTTTGAGTTGCAAATCGTTCCGCTACGAAGTTTATCACTTAGGTTAATAATGAACATATCGACAAGATAAAATGAAAAAATAGGGTTATTTATTGGAGTAAACTTCCCAGTTTACTTCAATATTCCCTGTGTGACATGTTCGGTTCGGTCTATCGTCTAGACCGGGTTGAGGGAGTTACACAGACCTTTGGGATTCTATCGAAACTTCAAACTGAGATTCACGACCAACGGTGATGCTATCGCGCAAGTGGCTGGCGGCGCTTCCAACGATGGTGGTGGTGACGACCTTGTTGTAACGGTAAGAGAGATCGGCGACACGATGGAAATAAGAGAGATGGGGAAACTTTTCAAAATTCCAGATCCATTTGATATTTCCCAGATCTAAAGTGGGTGCATTGAATGCAATAGGTGGTGCTGATTCAGAATTTTTTATTTTATTTCTGGTATAACAGCAAAACATATCTCAACAATAAACTAGCGCAAATTCTAACTTGAAATGACTTTAGATTTGATGGCTAAAACCTTTGCTCACAATACCAAGAGGTATAGGTTAGAATCCCCCAAGAAAAAAATCCCACTTTTATTTTATTTATTATTAAATACCACTTTTATTTTATTTATTATTAATTCAGATCTATTGAATAATGGTTAATATTAAATTAGAGAAAACTAAAACCAAGAGAGTCTTTGTCTTAAATGGTTAAGTTAGGGGAATAAATGCAGTCAGTTCAATAGATTCGTAGTCGGGAGTAATTGGGTGATTCAATTCCCTGATTTGACTCAGTTGAACCTGCTGTGAGGTTTATTGGATCATTTTCCGTTGCATTTTCTAGTGAGGAGAGGGATCGGGGACCTCGACCACTCAAGTTCCTATATTTTGGCTAGAGAAACGTGTTTCTATGTAGCGTATGGAAGAGGAATGGCATAGAATTTCACAAGTAGAGGCTGATTTAGACATGTTAGGCAAGTTGTGTGCTTTTCGTAGCTTTCATAGAGATTGGAATAGGAAGGAATTTGATAGAGGATTTAGATGCTCAAACCGTGAGGGGGGCAGATTTAGAGAGACATCTTGGAGAGAATAAGCATCTTAGTTTAAGGCTATGGAAATTGTGTCGTTCAAGAGAGTCCATTTGGCGACAGAAATCTTGTGCGTTGTGGTTGAAGGAGGGGGATAGGAATACTTAATTTTTTCATAGAACGACATCGATTCGGGGTAGCAAGATTTTTTACGAGGGTTGAAGATAAATGCCTCTTGGGTGGAGGATCTAGAACGTGTTAAACAACAATGTTTAAGGAGTTCCGTAAACATTTTTGCGCGGTCAAGGGTCAGAGGTTCAATTGAGATAGACCTAAATTTTAATTGTCTCACAGAGGAACAAGCGACACCGTAGACTGTGGAGTTTTCTGACTTGGAGGTGAAGCGGGTAATTTGAGGTTGTGATGGATCGAAGGTGCCGAGATCTGATGGTTATAATTTTTAGTTCTTCAATAAAGGATGGGAATTTCTTAAAGAGGATGTAATGCAAGTGCTGTATGATTTTTATTATAAGAATAAGCTAAAGAGGGGTATGAATTCAACGTATATTGTGCTCATTCCAAAGAAAACAAATCCGGAGGTTATTTGGGACTTTGTCTTATTTGTTTGCTTAATTCGATATATAAAATTTTATCGAAAGTGCTAGCGAATCGGTTTCAAGTAGTGATTGGCAATATAATCAGTGACACACAATCGACATTTATAAAAAGGTGACAAATTGTTGATGGGATTTTTCTTGTGAATGAGGTAGTGTATTCCTAAAAACATCAACAATACGGTGATGGTGGAGTTATTTGTAAACTTGACTTTGCCAAGGCGTACGACTGTGTATGTTGGGAGTTCCTTGTTTATGTGCTGGAACTTTTACGATGTGGGGCGAAATGGTGTCGATGGATGATGGAATGTGTTAGCTAGGCAAGGCTTGCAGTGTTGGGGAATGGTTGCGCTACTAAGGAATTTGGAATGGAATAAGGTTTACGAAAGGGTGACCCGTTTTCCCCGCTTTTGTTTGTCTTGATAGCGGAAATTTTTCATCAATTTATGGTGAATGTTGAAAATGTGAGATGTATTGAGGGCTTGCTAATGGCATCAAATTTTTGTATCTCACATCAGTAATTTGCGGATGATACTATTATATTCTTGTCGAAAAATGTGGAAATGGCACGACGATTGAAACAAATTCTAACTTGCTTTTAATATGTCACTGGTTTGAAGATCAATATTTCTAAATCTTCCTTGTATGCGATTGATATTGAGGACTCGGTAGCATCAGATATGTCAGCAATTTTGGGATGTTCAAGTGATGATCTTACTTTTCAATACTTAGGAATGTAGATTGGGGTCAATTCGAGGGCGATGTGTGTATAGGAACCCTTGATTCAGAAGCTTCGAGTTAAGCTAGCAGGATGGAAGCGAGGCTCTTTATCTTTTGCAAAAAGAGTGGTGTTGGTTAACTCGGTTTGGTCGAAACTTCCTAATTATTATATGGTTGTCTTCTCTATTCCGAAAGGTGTAATTCATAAAATTGATAGTATTCAGAGATCATTTCTACAGGGTTCTGAGGATGGAAAGCGGAAATTAAGTAGTGTAGGATGAGATCAAGTATGCCAACCAAAACATTTAGGTTGTTTGGGCGTGGTAAATTTGAGAACTCGAAATTTGGCATTGTTAGCTAAATGGGCATGGCGTTTTGCGGTGGAGTCTAACTCGCCATGGAAGTCTTTGGTTATTGCGAAGTATGGGACAATGGTTTTACATTGGAGATTGACCATGGTAGAAAGAAATAAAATGTCCAATATGTGGCATCAAAATGTGGATGTTCATGAGAAGATTAATGTGTAACGTTTTATGGGAGTGCAATGCTTCTCTTGGGTGATTGGGGATTGATCTAAGGTTATGTTTAGGCAGGATTTATGGTTCTTTGGGGAACCTTTACGGGTCTTGTTTCCACACCTATTTCAAGTGGCTATCTCCCAAATTGTGTTGATCTATGATTATGTTAGAAATGGGCAACTTGACCATGAAGAGTGGAATGATTTTTTCAGCCGAGAGTTGAGGTTGTTTGAACAGCGTCAATTACATGAATTGGTTGAGTTGGTCACGCGTCAATCTTTGTCCAGGAACACGGAGGACAAGCTTTTGTGGTGTTCGAATGTTGAGGGTCAATTTTTCGTGAGAGAGTTGACATGATTAATGGACTCGTTTGGGATCTCGGATGAGGTTTTGAAGCTTTTTCGATATAGGGGTAGAGCTGCCACTGTTGACTCACTTGAGTGCTTGGCAAAATGGTAGAAAATGTATTAGAAAAGTAATAAAACAGTGCAAAAGGTTGAGTCTTTTGCGTGTAAGTATACACAGTTCGCAAGTAATATAGTAGTGAGTTGAGTATCGTATCCACATGGATTGGGCAAGAGTTTGAATGCTTTGATTGTTTACTTGTCAAGGAAAAAGTGTTGTTTGATTTGGAGTTGTTTGAAAATGATTTAAAAGAAAAAATAAAATAAACAGTGTTTGCAAAGAGAGTATCAAAATGAGTGATGAGCGTTGACAATGGATGCCTGGTTTTCACGCTACTAATGCCATGCCAGCCTTTAAGAATGTAGTGCCTTTACATCATTTAACGAGCAGATCCAAAGTTTCCAAAGCCTCTTTCGTTGGTCGATGCCCGAAATTAACCATGTAAAACCCCATATATTTCTATAGTGAATATTTTTTTTCATAAAGCAATATGATTAACTCCCAATCTATACTCTTAAGGGGTAGATTCACTTTAGAAGTAAGCTCATCTACCTGAACATATTTTTTCGAAGCATCCTGCCTTAGTATCTGGCAATAGATCGTTGACCCTTAAGTCTGTTAAGATATTAAGGTTCAGTAAGCCAACAATGCCAGCTTTCGCTTGGCACAATTTTGATAAAACATTAAAGAACATGCAGATAGGGAAAACAATGCTGAAACATACCCATTATTAAAAACTAAGCATAAAACATAGTGTTCAATGCAAACATATCCCACCAACTATTAAATTAGTTCATGGTGAGGGTAACAAACCAAAAACCTTCAACATTTTCCAAACACATCATCATTTAAAATAAAAACAACTTAAACAAAGAGAATAGGCGAGAAAGGAGTCTCTCAATGCAGCCCTTCAAAGTCCAGGCTCTCGGTTAAACTGGTCGAACCACGTCTCCTTGGTGCAGCCGGTCGTCCATGGATCTCTCGATCTCCTCTCAATCCATCACCCAAATGATTTCTCGATCGCTCTTTAAATAGGTGTGCAAGGAAGACTTAGGATGAGATCTTGAATTTAAATTTTAAATGCTCAAGGGATAAGGGATGCGATCATCTTTTTCGACATTTGAATGTGAGCTGATCAGGTTGGAGCTGACGTCATTATGTCGTTGTTGCTCTGGCAATCAATCTTGGCATGAATCTAGCAACCAAGCTTGGCATGCTTTTTCCACTATTTTTTCGGAGATTGATCCAATTGCTACTTTCTCGCGTCTTGATTTGGTCCTATTTTTTCGGGTTCAACAGCTACTTGGCTGAGCATCAAATTCCTCTTCTCTTTCAACTGGTGCTTTGGCAATTTTTGGTTCATCTGTACCAATAGAATCTCGACATTCTCTCTTGCATTCCCCCTCCGTTTCTGTGTTTTAACAACTGCTATGCCAAACCTGCAAAATTTTCCAACAAAACAACCCTTCACACTGACATAGGCAAAATTCCTAACTCCTTGTGCAAATGCATAAAATTAAAAACTAAATACAACAAAATGTAATCGAAAGCAAGCAAAGAAATTGTAAAATAGGCATGAGAATCAGTACTTTTGAGGAGCTAACAACCACCCAAGGTGCAATATTTTTTGTGGTTTATCTCATTGAAGCGGTTGCCGACAATACATTTTTAATGGAATAAGGAAATTCTGGGGCAAATATTGATGATACTTGCGTATGGTGTTGTGAGGGGAATGATGAAGTTGACCATATTTTATTCTCTTGCTCGGTGATTCGATACGTCTGGCACCTATTTTTTGAGTGGGGGAGTTTTGATATGGTGTTACCGAGTTCTTTGGAGGATATTTTGGTTCAAGGGGATGGTATGTTCTCAGGCATATTGTGTAAGTGGTGGATAGCCGGGTGTGCCGTGGTTCTTTGGTCGGCATGGTTTGCGAGAAATGAACTTCTTTTTAATAAGAAAACATCACACGTTGATGAATTATTTTTCTTAGTCAAGTTGCGATCCTTATATTGGGTGAAATCTATTTCGAGGGAGTCAACAATTTTAGAGTCTCAATGGTAGGATGGTCCTTGGAAATTTCATACTCCAGTGAGTGATGCTTCGAGGTGTTTACATATTGTATGGCAACCACCCTTGGTGGGGGTGTTGAAATTTATCGTGGATTGCTCCGCGAGAGGTAAGCCAAGATTGGTAGGATGTGAGGGTGTGTTACGAAATTCAGAAGGATGTGTGTTAGCTATGTTCTCGGGTCCATTGGGTATTATGGAATCGGATGAGGCTGAGGTGAGAGCAATAATGGTGGCATTGGAGATGTTTGTGGAGTCTAAGTGGGGTGTGGGATATCCGCTAGTTGTGGAGTCTGATTCATGTGTGGCAGTCCCATAAATTCTCCATGTAGAGCGATGACCATGGCGATTGTGGCATTGTTTTCATATTATTAATGATGTTTTGTCACGGTTTTCAATTATATGTTTTGTTAATATTTTTAGAGAGGCGAATGGATTGGCGGATACATTGGCTAAAGGTGGGGTTGATCAAGCGTCGTGGTTTCAGGTGATTTAGTTGTGTTGGTTTAGTTTGCAGGTGTGTTACCATGTTGAGATGTGGTTCTAATGTGTGGGTTTGGTTGGTTTTCTGTTTGTCTTTGTATGAGGTAGATTCTGGTTTGAGATGAGCATGGTAGTGGTTGGTAATGAAAGTTTCGATTGCATGGGTGATGGTCTAGATTGGGGATGATGCTTATGGGAATTGTGTCTCTTTTGTCTTTGTTTAATCGTTCGAGTGTTCTCTTTTCCTCCATCTTAGGTTAGGGATGTTTTTAATGAGGCACTCGAATGATTTTTGTATGATGGATCTTAATAACATCATACATTTTCGGATTAAAAAAATAATTAAAAAAACAATCATACTTGATTATATGAAAGTAAACAACCAACATGAACATAAATGAGAAACAATTAACTAAAGTCATTGGAGAAACTAAACCTTTAAAAACTTTAGAAAATAAACGATTTAACAAAAATGCATTTTGGTAATTTTACAAGATTTGAACCCAAAAAACATTCAAAACTTAAATAAATGTTTAATTTAAGTAGAAACATTGTATACCTATGTTTTGCTAAACAAAAGAAGTTCAATTCGTAGTATGTTTAACCGAATCGGGGTTTAGGGACTAAAATATAAATAATTTATAAGTTGGAATTTAAGTTAAAAACTCAATTTTAGGTCCCTTTTAGACTCATTAATTCTATAAAACCAATGTTTAATTTTGATATAAAAAATAGTCTAAGGACCAAATTCCAAAGTAAATAAATTTGAAATACTCAAAAGACTCAGAATTGACAAGTATATTTTAGACTTAAAATGTTTTAAAGTCAAAACTTAAAACCCATAAAATTTTCTAAGTATTTTAAAGTCAAATTTCACAAAATCGCCCATGCGTTTCGATACGGCTTGAACTTAAGAGCTTACAGGAAATTTCCGTTTTGATACAAAAATTCTCGTTTCGATACAAGCGTTTCTATACGGCTTCATCCGCTTCAATACAACTGATAACTCTGCAAATACCTATGTTTCATACTTTCTTACTTTGATATTTGCTTGTTTTTAAGCTCAATTCATGGCATCTAGGTTGCATTTAGTTCATATGGTTGCATTTTATTTCATAGCTTTAGTTGGCATAGTATAAATATGAAATGGTTGCTACTTGAGAAGGTTTTGCTCTGGTTTCATGATGTGCAGGTGAGTAGGGAATAGCAACTGAAATTGCCATAGCATTTTGGACTAAAAAGGTTGGGTGCAGAAAAAGACAAAACACGATGAAGACATTTTTCTAGCTCACAGGTGAAATCTCTTTTTGTCTCTAGTGCCAAGCGTATGTCGGGGAATATTCCTTGGCATCACAAAGAAAGATGTAGGGAACAAAACCCTAGGAGCCTCCACTATATAAAGGAAAAGATGTCCTCATTTTGAGGGGGAGAGAGGGCGTAAAAAAGTGTCTTAAAGGCTAGGGAGAAAAAGGAGAAATATGACTCTTTTCCATCTTCTTCCTCAACTTGGTGTCCTCCATTGTTGAAACTCCAAGGGGTGACCTTGCTGGCCTTGAGAGAGTAAGCAAGCCTAGGTGTAACCCCTTAGCCCGGCCTAGACGCCCAACCCGAACTAAGAAGATTACACAAGGAAAATCAGAGCCAATTCGTTGAAGTCAACCTCGATTAATGACCCTTATTTTTTTTTCTTTTTTTCTTCTCTAGATGCATATTATTATCCTATATGTTCAGCAAAGTGATCAGGTGAAAATGACGCAATGATCGAAGTTCAATTAAGGGTTCAATTGCATATGATTGACTTATAAGGACTAAATTGTAATTTCCATAAAATATAGGGACTTCCAAGATTTTAAATTTACCAATATTTAATTAGTCATAACATGCCAAATTTCAGCTCAAATGGATCATCCAAACTCATTCAATTACACACACAATATTCAGGGACCAAAATGCAACATTTTCAAACTTTAAAAGATACTTTTAACTGAAATTTAACTACCTGTATCGATACACTTGAGCCTGTATCGATACGTGGGAAGACAATAGCTAAAGAAGGGTTGAGCGTATTGAAACGCTTCCCCGCATATCGGTACGACCTTCAAACTTGGCCTAGGCGTATCGATACGCATGCAATTCGTTTCGATACCCCTGTACATAAATGCCTCATTTTGCCTTAGCGAATCGATACGCTTTCCCGTGTATCGATACGCGTACCAGATTGGCTTCATCCAACTACATTTAAACATACAAAAACACGTCCAATCTAGCTCAAAACATGCATACAAGATATATATCTATCTAATAGACTTTTAAACACCATCAAACAACAAATCATACTCAACAACCACTTCATATCATGATGACATTTAGCTATTCTAGCATGCTTAAAATACCAAGAAATAGCAAAGGTAAAACACCATATCCAAACCATAGAACCATATAAAGGCCAAATACAAGTCCACAATCAGAAACTAAACATGTTTGAAACAACCAACATCACCAACAAAATCAAGAAGTAGAAATCCCACCCATTGCCACTTCTTACACTAAGGGTGAACCACATACATCTCTTTAACAAAGCCTTGGAATTCCTTTGCTTTTGGGCTACCTTAAAATGCTCAATTCTCTGCATTGATGAAACAAATGAGCGTAAGCACATAGCTTAGTGAGGATCGCTAAACAACATTCATCAATGCATTTCACATGGCTTGCAAAACCACCACTTTTATCACATGCCTTTTCATAAAACATGTCTTCTCCAGACATCAATGCATTTTATAAACACATGCTCATATGCAACAACTTAAAACAACAATTAAACCATTACTCATGCTTTACCAAGCATTTCATGCATTCTTGCATCATTTACAAGCATATCATGCTTCACGTTATTCATTTACATTATATTGGCTCACAAATGATAGTCCACAAACCATTTCAACACAAGACGCAATCGGATACGCGGATTACAAGCATTGTCCCACACGCTTCATACATACTACCGGACTACACAAGGTGGAGATCAATGGCACAATCACAACCCTTCAACACCCATGGTGGAGATCAATGGCACAATCACAACCCCTCAACATCACTCATCGGTAGTTGTATAATCCCACTAACGAGAGTACAGGACACATACACAAGACTCACACACGAGACTAAACCATCTACCATTGTGGTCTTAACCTCAATCGTTAGGGTACTTAGATGGAGATTACGGCACAATCACAACCCCTCAACATCCAAGGTGACTTTATTCATGATGCACCCAATCCTATAGCCGGCTAACTATATCCGATTAAAGTAACCAAAAACCGTTTACATCACTTGCCAATATAATCATTTAACCATATTAATTCACTGTTTTACAAGCATAACCACAATGCCATTTTCACAAGCATAACATCATATGCATTCAACACATGAAAACCAAGGATCACTTACCTAGTGCATCCTTAACATATTGGCATAAAAATCCAGCATTAAACCATGCTTAAACATGCTTAAAAACAGTAATCAAAACCACATTTAATTCAAGTGCATTTTCATCAAAACGTAGCACATTTCCAAGAGAGATTTTCGAACCACTTACTCTTGAGCTTAGCTAAGTGTTTCAAACTTACACTAAGCTCCCAAGACCACGCCCAAAGTGTTACAAAGTAGGAAATTGCATTTCCACTTACTGATACGCAAAGCCTTGCTCGCCGACACGGAAATTACCCTTCCGGAGCCTCCAACAACACCTCGTTTGCTTCCGGATCAAGATCCCATGTTTTCACATCATCAAAACAGAGATCTAAATGCATTCCAACACCAGCAACAATTCACAAACTCGTTGCTCACCCAAACTACACCAATTTACCCACCGAAACAACCGAAAACTCAATCGATTACTTCCTAAACCAAGCCCAGCCAACATACATCACTTCCAAAGCATTATTGTTGCGTGTAAAAGTGTCTATCGCAATGTAGTGCAAGTGTACACGACGCAAGTAGTAAAGTGATACGGAAGTATCGGATATCCTCTCCACAGGGACTGGGCTAATTGCTTCACCTTGGATTACTACACGAGAGGAAAAAGAATAGTTTAAATTGTTGTCACGAAAATAATAAAGAGAACTGGAATTTAGGATTAAAGAAATCAAGATAGAGAGAATGGGTCGGTATTGAATTGCTCAGTAGTGTAGGTGTTGCAAAGTCTGGGAATATCTGTTCTGTCGTCGCGCCTGTCGCGGCAGCACCTATCACGGCAGCGGTCTGTTGTTAGTCGCGGCAGCGATCACACAACTCTGTACTTGAAGCTTGGCAAGAATCCCTGCTATGCCTTGGCCTATCCTTAGGTCCAAGTCTGTCGATGAACACGTCTTTGATGATACCTCCCGGCGTGAATCGAAGGATGAACACCGATGTTGTTGAATTCTTCCTTAGCCACTTAACCTCGTCATATCCCTAGGTCCGAGATAGTTCAACCATAAACTGGAGAACCCGTACTTATTCCTTTCGTATACTTAACTCTCCTGATATTAAGTAAATAGATAATCTCACAATGCTCTCCCGATACTCTTGCAAGATGTTGAAAATCAGAATAAGCAAACTTGAAGTCTATTTTATTGAACAGAAAAATTCCTAAAACAAATGAAATCCTTGCAACAACTTTACAAATCAACCTGTGGCCCTAGGGGAAGTTTAGAACATGATGAGAAGGGGAAAACGGCTAGGGTTTTGGGAAGAAGGCTAGAGATGAAGATATCCTTCCCTAGGCCGAATTACATGCCTTCATATAGGCCTTGGGTTCAAGTTTTCTAATATGGCAAGAATACAAGTTTAAACAAAAGTACAACTCTATTAAAGACTAAATCTTCAGAGAATATCTTTAATTCGTACTTCCTTCTTGCTTGGAGTTTCTTCCTTGAACCTTGGGCTTAGCCTTCATTCTGATCTAGGGTTTGGAAAAATATAAGGGTGCTTCTGTAACCCCCTTAGCCCGGCCTAGGCGGTTGACCCGAACTACGAAGATTACACGGGGAAAACCAAAGTCAACCCAAAAGTCAACCTTGATTAACGACCCTTTTTTTCTTTTAAACCTTGTCTAAATGCATATTAACCCTAGGTGTACTCTTGAGATAAGCATACTAAAAAATCACAGCAATCGGAAAACAATTAGGGACTCAATTGCACAACATATGAATTTAGGGACCAATTTGTAAATTCTGGAAAATTACGAGGACTTTACCAATTTTTGAGTTACCATTATGAAATTAATCATGTTTCACGCTTCTCTGCCAAATTTCATCTTAAATGGACACTCCAAACTCAAGCAATTGCACATACAAAAATCAGGACTAAAACGTAAAGCTTACAAACCTCAAAACCATTCAAATTTGTGACCAACGGTCAAGTGTTTCGAAACGGGTCTAGGCAAGAAATCATCAAATCTCCAAAACAAAATACCAAATGACCATTTACATGTTCCAAACACCATAGGCATTAAACCAAACTTAGGGAGTCCAAAACATCTCCCAAAAACACAATCTATGTTCCCATTGCCAAATACCAAAAGCTAATAGTGTTGTGAAAATAGTCACCATACATGAGCTTAGACTTTCACTTGGATCCTTGACCTCCTTGCTGCCCTTAAAGCACTTCAATGCTCTGCATTATTGGTTCAAGAAAGAGAGAGCGTAAGCACGTATGCTTAGTGAGAAATGCTCTAGTAAAACAACACAATAATGCACTTTGTAAAAACACCTTTCCAAGGCCTTTAATTTCAAAACATCATTTATCACGAATTTATGCATACAAACCAAGCATCTCATGCTTCAATTCATCAACATGTCATATTGGCTTTCAAGTGATAATCCATAACCATTTTTCAACTTAAAACACAATCGGATACGCGGATTACAAGCGTTGTCCCATACGCTCCATACACACTACCAAACACTCAAGGTGGAGTTTACCGGTACAATCACAACCCCTCAACACCCGTGATGGAGTCTACGGTACAATTACAACCCCTCCACATCACTCATTGGTAGTTGTATAACATCACTAACGAGAACACGGGACACACAACACAAGATCCTCACATGGCATTTTAACCACCATTATGATCTTAGACATCTCGTTAGTGTTCTTGGATGGAGTTTACGGTACCATTACAACCCCTCAACATCCAAGGCGACTTTATTCACGGTGCACCCAATCCTATAGCCGACTAACTATATCCGATTCAAGTACTTTTAAACCAACACATCACTTGCCAATATACATCATTTACCATCATCAATCCACTGTTTTTAAGCATTTAACAAAGCCATTAAATAATCATGCAATACAATGCATCAAACCACATTTATCAATGTTCAAATCAAGGATCTCTTACCTTGAGCATCCTTCAACACATGGCGTACAAAACCAGCATTAAACATGCTAAAATATGCTTTCAAAACAGAATTTAAACATGCAAAATAAACACATTGCATTCAACCATCTCATGGTTCTTCAAAAAGAGAGTTTCTCCAAAAACTTACTCTTGAGCTTAGCTAAGTTGTTTAGACTTAAACTAAGCTCCCATAACCTTCAAACATTGGTTTCAAAACTGAAAACCAAACTTCACTCACCGGTTCCGTTTCGCAAGCTTGCCGAAACGCCGATCAAGCCTCCGGATCAATACCACAAGGATCCGAAGATGTCTCCCCTATTTTAAACACATGAAAGAAGAGGATTAATGCATCATCATGTATTAAAATCTTCAGCCAAAACACCTAAACTCGCTGCTCTCATCAAAACTCACATCTCGGCTACCAAACACAACCGAAATCACATCCAAACACCTCTACAACATTACCCAGCCAAGATCCATCAATTCCAATCATTCTTAGACATCAATAAAATCCAAAAAGAGCCTAATCACGTCCTTATACCTCCAGCTATAGCAGAACATCAAAATCACCCCAAAAACCACCATTAACTCAAGTAAAAACTTAGGAAAATCAACCTATTCGGGATTGCATTGATTAAACCTCAATTACACATCATTTAGACATCCAAAATACATCAAAAAGACATCTCAAAATAGAGCCCAATCATTTAATACAAATTTCTTCAAAATTAAATCCAAATCTTGCATTTTAAGCCAAAATCAAGATCGCAACATCAAAACCTTTAATAAAACTCAATTTAAGGATTGAGAACTTGGGAATTTCAGTAAAGAACTGAGTATTTAGAGGAGAAGGACGTTCATACCACTAAATGTGGGTTTCTCCTTATTTAGAGCCAAAATTCTTGAAAATTCAATAAGCAAATGATGAGGATTTGGTGTATAAATGATTAGAAATCATTTAGAGATTGAAATCTCAACTTTAGGTGTGAAAATCAAAGGAAAAGTGGCTGTGGAAATGTGTTTGGCTGAGGAAAAATTGAGAGAAAATGAAATGGGAAAATTTTGGCAAAAGTTAGTTATGAAACTAAAATATCTCTTTTCCCTCTTTTCTTTTTATTAAATAACATTAAATAAGTCTTTAAAATTTAAGAAAAATCTGGAGAAACCCTCCCTTGGGTAAATTAGCTCCTTAAAGATTCAAAGTTTCAATCCTTTTAAAACAGTCACCAACTTTTCAAAAATTACATTTTAGTCACTAACTTGAAATGTCATATTTCCAAACCCCATTTTGTAAAATTGATTTCACCACTCTCTTATATATAATAAAATAGGATTTTTAGATATTTTTCCATATTTTTAATGCATCCCGAACTAGGTTTTCCCTAAAATCACCTTTTATATTCGAATCGTAATTTAAACCGGTCTGGTTCAGACCCTAAACTTCCAAGCCCAAAATTGGGGTGTTACAGCTTCACGACAGACCAGCTTAATTTTCTCTTTCTGTCGAGGCCCACTTTGCTTCTTCTCCTCACCACTACTGTCGTCCTTGGCTGTCACGGCAGCGGCCATGGCAGCATCGCCCTCCTCGTCTGCACATCCAGTTCCAGCTCTATTTCTTCACTGCCCAACGTCTGCTTCTCCATCTGCTACAGCAGCTACCTGCAAAAGCAACCAATTTCAGTAGAAATTGTGCCACTTAATATATTTGTGATGTATAACTGAAATCTAACCTAAATGCAATGAATTATGCTTGAATGCAGCAGAAATAGGGGTTAAATAGGGGGTAAATTATAGAACTTTTACACACTCAACAATTATAAACATCAAAACACATCAAACAAACAACCTAACCCAATCTTATACCTCCAGCAAGCAAGAATCCACCATTTCACTTCAAAACCCCACTTAAAACAACCAAGAAACTCAAGGATCTCAAGGATTTCGGGATCTATGTTATCAACACATCATTTTAACATATAAATCAACTTAAAACTCAATTAAAATTAATACAAAACAGAGCTCAACTCAACAAGTCCGAAAATTAAGATTTCAATCATGTTTTTACAAGATTTTGATCTCCAATCAAAATTATAATGAAAACTCAACCAAAAATAGTATTTAGAAGCCAAATATCTTGAGAATTTCAATAAAGAACTTAGATTAGAGGTTGAGAATGTGATTTACCTCCAATCCTTGCTTCCCTCAATGAATGACAAGTTTTCCTTAGTAAAATCTTGAAGAATTAGAAAAGATTTCTTGAAAATGGTTTAGAAAATGTTTAGAGAGTTTTTGGAAGAAAGAATTTTGAGAAAAGATGAGGGAATTAGTGTTTGGCTGAAAATGAGAAAGAGTTGGTAGTTACGTAATTGAAAATCTCACATTAACTAACTTTACTAATTAATTATTATAAACCCAATTAAATCCATTTAATTAAAAGCCTTTTAAAACACATGTCATATTGAGAAAAGGTCAAATTGACTTAAATCTCCCTAAAGATTCTAAGATTTTGGTTTCCACATTAAAAATCACATTTTTCCCAGTTTTGAAACTTTACAATTTGGTCACTACTCAAAATGTCTCATTTTTAAAATCCATTTTGTAAAATTGACTTGACCAACCTCTTAAACATATTTTTAGAGGATTTTAGCAATTTTTACCACACTTTTATCCTATCTCGATCCTTGATTTCTTTAAATCACCTTATGCGATTCGAACCGTTCTCGACTGGTCCAATCAGATGTCTAAAACATCTAGGCCCAAAACCAGGGCGTTACGCTAGGGCAGTTCGTGGCATTACATTATGGATCGGGAGCACCTCTTCCTTTTTGTTTGCTTCAAAAAATTTATATTTTTCTGGATATGGGTTGTATGAACGAAATGATGTTGGATTTTTATTGCCCAACCATGAACTAATTTTAGGTGGATTGGGTTTGTTTGGATGCTTTTGTTTTTAAGTTTCTTTAATGAATGTTCATGCTTTTCAGTTTCCACCTATGTTTTGCCTATGGTTGTTATTTCTCTAAGGTTGTAAGAGCCTTTGAGAGTTGGCCTTCTTTCAGCTGTGAGATTAGGTTAGTGGTCAAGAAAGCTGACCTTAGATCCACGTAGGAAATAGAGATGGTTGCTGAGAGGCATAACTTTAACCCACCTTAGAGATAAGTGGGGGTTTCAACGGCTAAAAAGGATAGTACTTCGTGGGTAAGGGAGTGTGGGGGTTTACGCTGAGAGGTATTGCAACAACATTTCTAACTCCCAGACTCCTTGCTAGATATAGTATAGGATCACTCTTAGTAAATCCCGCCGAGCATAGAAAACGCTTAAAATTTGAGACATCATTGAGAACTAGACATAGGTCATTTAATCAAACCCAGCCAGCCATTCTCAAAGTGAGTTTCGCACACATGTGAGGACCATTTAAGTCTATTGATTTAGCTCAGTTTTTATTACAACCTATTGCTACAAAATTTCTTATCTTGCCTCTGTTTTCCAAAGCATTTTCATTTTCAGTTTGTGTTTTGCGTGCTTAAGCTAAACAATGAAATACCTCTAATCCTTGTAGAGACGATACTCACTCATCACTTTACTACTTGTTTCGACGTGTATACTTACACTATTTATGTATCCGACATATCTTGATGCTGCGACAAATGGTGGACTTGTGGTTCTTCCACGAGCTATTAGAGATCATTTGAATCTGATCTTGGATGATCTCAACTCGGGCATTGTAGCTCCAAAAATTCAGGCAACCCAACTTTGAGCTTAAACTTGTGATGTTCAACGTGTTAAACTCAATTGGACAGTTTGGTGGCTTGCCTCATGAAGATGCAAGACAACACATCTGTGCATTCTTAGAGGTCTTCGACTCATTTAGATAACAAGGGGTGCATGAACATATGTTGAAGCTGAAATTATTCCCTTATTCATTGCGTGATCGAGCACAAGAGTGCTTGAGTGGAATATCAGCCAGTTCGATGGAATCATGGACAGTCTTGTGTAAACGCTTTTTGTTGCGGTATAATCCACCCAATAGGAACACCCAACTAAGGAATGATATTTCTTCCTTTCGTGAAGCTGATGACGAGTCAATGTACGAGTGTTGAGAAAGATTCAAAGGACTGTTGCGCAAATGTACAAATAATGTTTTTCATGATTGGACGCAAGTATTGATATTCTACAATGGTGTTAATTCTCCCACAAGGATGATGTTAGATGCTTCATCAAATGGAACTTTGCTGGACAAGTCGCTCGATGAAGCATTTGATATCCTTGATAGGATAGCCAACAATGACTAGCAATTTCCTTCTTTGAGATTAGGAATGGGAAGAAAAACTCAAGGAACACGTGATCTTGATGCAGATGGTTCAATTGTAGCTCAATTATCAGCCATCAAACAACGAGTCTACCAACTATGTGGGGGATTACAGTAGGAACAACAACCCCTACTTGAACACCTACAATCCAGGGTGGCGTTAACATCCTAACCTTTCTTGGGGAAGTCAAGGAAACAACAATTATGGTGGCTCGAATCAGCAACAAAATCTGGCTTAACCCTCAGGTTTCCAGCAAAATATGCCATGGCAAAACAACAAGAGTTCAACATCTTCATCAACCAACCATTCTTTGGAAGCTACTTTCAAGGATTTTATGACAACTTCGAAGGACTTTATGACAACAACAAAGGCTCTGCTTCAAGAACACTCTACGTCTATTAGGAGTCAAGGAGCACTGCTACAAAGCCATAGTTCATCCTTGAAAGCCTTGGAAACCCAAGTAGGCTAAATCGCGCAAGGTTTGCAAGTTCGACCTCAAGGGAATTTACCTAGTGACACTTGTAATGCTCGTGTTTTGGGCTTAGAAGCTTTTAGCGTTGGTTCGAGGTTAGAACCTAAACTAGATATTTGAGTTTTTGGGAGCGGTTCAGGGAAAATGTTGTTCGAGGTATGATAAAATTATGGGAAAATTTCCTAAAATCTTCTAAAAGTATATAGAAAGTTTTGATAAATGCAATTTTAGAAAATGGCTTTTGGAAGATCGAGATTTTGGTTTAGTGACCATTTTGTAAATAATGAAAAATCAGTTTTTAAGGACTGTTTTGAAAGGCGGGCAAAGCTTAGAATCTTTAGGGAGCTACCATTTAATTAAGGAACCTTTTCCTTTAATTTGACCATTTTTAAATAATTTATTAAAAAGGAATTTAAAAGAGACTTTTTAATAAAAAGAGATTTTATCATCCAAAAGAGATTTGACGTAGACTTCATTTCTCTCATTTTGCCATGTAACCCCCTTAACCCGGCCTAGACGGTTGACCCGAATTAAGAAGATTACACGGGGAAAACCAAAGTCAACCCGAAAGTCAACCTTGATTAACGACCCTTTTTTTCTTTTTAATCTTGTCTAGATGCACATTATCCCTAGATATATTCACAAGATCATCATATTCAAAGATCATAACAATCAGAGAACATTCAGGGACTCAATTGAACAATTTACAACTTTAGAGACCAATTTGTAAATTCTGAAAATTATAAGGACTTAATCCAAATTAAAGTTACCAACTTGAAATTAATCATCTTTCATGCTTCTCTGTCAAATTTCAGCTCAAATGGACATCTTAAACTCATACAATTGCAATAACAAGTTTCGGGACTAAAATGCAACATTTCAAAACATCTAACCAACAATTTCAGTGCCCAACGGTCGAGTGTTTCGGAACAGGGAGGACCCGTTCCGAAACGCGGGACCGTTCCGCAACTGGTTCCGAAACAGTGCCTGGTAGTGGCATATCCGTTCCGGAACAGCTCCTTCCGTTTCGGAACGCCCAGGCCATTTCAGGCCCCCGTTCCGATACGGTAGCACCTGTTCCGAAACAGGCTGCCCAGATTGCAGAAAAATTGCTGGTTTATCACACAATTGACCAACCATACATGCTCCAAAAGCCACCAAATTATACCAGCAAGTCATACAACATACAAGGAACATAATTGCATCAACCAAACATCAACATGGCATCAATTATGAAAATCCCCAATTCTATAGGCATGCATCCTACTTAGCAAACCATTCAAGCATCAATATACCAAAACCACCATACAAAGGCCAATTACAAGTACCAACATTATCAACAACATAAACCCAACTTAGGGAGTCCAAAACATCTCCCAACACAACTACATAGGTCCCCCATTGCCAAATTACCAAAAGCTAATAGTGTTTAAGAAACCTTCACCATACATGAGCTTTGTTCACCACTTGGATTCTTGTCCCCCTTGCTGTCCTCAATGCACCTTAATGCTCTGCATTATTGGTTTAAGAAAAGTGAGAGCGTAAGCAAAAGCTTAGTGAGGAATGCTCATTTAAAACCACTCAATAATGCATTTACCAAAACACATTTATAAACCTTAATTCAAAACATCATTTGTACATGCTCATAAGCATTTTAAACAAGCAATTCATGCTTCAAGTTCATAACATGTCATATTGGCAACAAGTGATACATTCAACATAAGATCCACACATGGACTTTTAAACACCATTGTGATCTTACAATTTCCAAGGACCACACAAGGACTTTTAACCACCTTTGTGTCCTTAACAAGAATCATCCATGGACTTTTAAACACCATGACAAGGACCACACAAGGGCTTTTAAACACCTTTGTGTCCTTAACAAGAATCTCCCAAGGACTTTTAAACACCTTGGAGTTCTTAAATGGACAAGGCTTACACAAGGAATTTTAACCACCTTTGTAACCTTAACCAAGGACCAACCATGGACTTTTAAACATCATGTTGTCCTTTAATACACAAGACTCACCCAAGGAATTTTAACCACCTTGGTGATCTTAACCAAGAACCAACCATGGACTTTTAACCACCATGTTGTTCTTAAATAAACAAGGCTCACACAAGGACTTTTAACCACCTTTGTGACCTTAACCATCACTTGCCAATATACATCATTAACAACAATATTCCACTGTTTTAAAGCATTTAACAAAGCCATAAACATCATGCATCTTTAAGCATCAAACCACATTTAAACAATGTTCAAAAACAAGGATCTCTTACCTTGAGCATCCTTCAACACATGGCTTATAATCTCAGCAAATAAACATGCTAAATATGCTTTCAAAACAGGATTTAAAACATGCAAACAAACCACATTGCATACCACCAATCCATGGTTCATCACCAAGAGAGTTTTTCCGAAAACTTACTCTTGAGCTTAGCTAAGTTGCTTAGACTTAAACTAAGCTCCCAAACCTTCAAAACATTGGTTTCAAAGCTGAAATCCAAAATCCACTCACCGATTCCGTTTCGCCTCTTGCCGAAACACCAATCAAGCTTCCGGATCACCACCTCTAGGATCCAAAGATGACTCCCATGTTTTAAACACATCAAAGCAGAGGATTAATGGATCATCATGCATTAATATCTTCAATGAAAGCACCTAAACTCACTGCTCTCATCCACACTCCATTTTCGGCTACCAAACACAACCGAAAATGCATCCAAACAACTCCACAACACTACCCAGCCATGATCCATCAAATCTAATCATTCAAAAACCTCAATTAACATCCAAAAAGGATCTAACCACATCGTTATACCTCCAGCTATAACAGATCATCAAGATCACTCCAAAAACCATCAAAAACTCAAGCAAAACTTAGGAAATTCAACCTATCCGGGATTGCATTAATTAAACCTCAATTCCTCATCAATTTAACATTCATTTAACATCAAAAAGACACCTCAAATCACTGCTTAAACAGATCATACGAATTTTACCAAAAATCAACCAAATCTTGCATTTAAAAGCCAAGATCAAGAATACAACCTTAAAACCTTTTATAAAACACAAATTAAGGATTGAGAACTTGGGAATTTCAGTAAAGAACTGAGAGTTTAGAGGAGAAGGACGTTCTTACCTCCAAACTTGAGTTTCTCCCTTTTAGAACCAAGATTTCTTGAAAATCCACTTAGCAAATGGTAAGGTTTTGATGAAGAGATGATTAGAAACCAAAAGAGAATTTAAATGTGATATTTAGATGACAAAATCAGAGGAAAAAGCTTTGGAGAAATGTGTTTGCTTTGAGAGAAAAGATGAGAGAAATGAAAATGGAAATATGGAAAAGTTAGTTGGAAATACCAAAATATCTTCCCTCCTTTTTAGTTTTATTTAAAAACCATTAATTAAATCTTTAATATTTAGGAAAAATCTGGAGAAACTCCCATTGGGTAAATAGCTCCTTAAAGATTCAAAGTTTCAATCCTTTTTAAAACAGTCACACAGTTTTCAAAAATTACATTTTGGTCACTAGCCTAAATGTCACCCTTCCAAACCTCATTTTGTAAAATTGATTTCACCACACTCTTATATATAATAAAAGAGGATTTTAGAACATTTTTCCATATTTTTAATGCAACCGAACTAGGCTTTCCTAAATTCACCTTTATACATTCGAACCGCACTCCGACCGAACCGGTCCGAATCCCAAAACTCCTAAGCCCAAAACCGGGGCGTTACATGCCAAATAGACGAACAATCTATTTTCTCTCTAAAGATCCAGAGATCTTCATCTTTCAACTTCTTTTTGTTTTACAAATGATTTCCTTAGCTTCTCCATCATTTACCTCAAAGCAATCTTGAACAGCTTTCATCAAATCTTGTCATTTAAAGGAAAAGGCTAAGGTTAGAGGTAAATATCATTCAACTCCTCTAATCAATGTTTTTTAATGAATTCTCAAGTCTTTGGCTCTCTAAATATGTTTAATAACAATGTTTTGAGTTTTAATTGATGAGAATTGGTAAATCTAACTTTAAATGATGATTTTCAAGATTTTCGAATGGGTAATATTTTGAGTGATTTGAGGTTGATTTTAATCAAGATTTGGAATTTAAATGATATTGATATAAAGGTTTTATCATAACAATTCTGAAATAGGCTGGATCCCTAGTTGTTTAGGTTGTTAGATTTGGGTTTTTGGCTTGATAATGTAATTTTGGTGTTGCTGGAGGTTTATAGATGCAATTAGGTTATTTTTAGATTTTAATTGATGATTAAAATTGGATGAAAGTGTTAGATTTTGGCTGGGTCAGGTTTAGGAAGCAATTGAAGGCGTTTTCGGTTGTTTCAAATAGGCGTTTTGGTGTTCTTGGGCAGTGCAGCGAGATAACATGGGGTAAATATGGTTTTAATGCATTGAGATGCATTAATCCTCTATTTTTGTGTGGTATAAATAGGAGAGTTTGTATCGAACACAATCGGTGAAGTTTTGGAAGCTTGATTTCGCTTCGGCAAAGCAAGCAAGGCGTGATCGGTGAGTGGAATTGGTTTTAAAGGTTTTTCAAGGACTTCAAAGTAAGGTTTGGGGGTTTAGGTTGTGTTTGAAACACTAACCTAAATCCGGAAGTAAGTATGAGATGTTTTGCTCTCGTTTCTCGATTATTGTCCTATTGGTTCTATGATCATGCTGTTGTTCTAAAGATATATTTATACCTACTGTTTTATGCATATTTCGAGAAATGAAATGATGATTTTAATGTACCCATGAGATAGAATTGATATTTCAGTGAGATAGAACTATTTGAGAAAATGCTATGCATTGTATATGTTTTTGAAATAAAAAGAGAATGATTTAGATTGATGCATTGAAAAATAGAAGGTAATGATGTTTAAAATGAATATATTGGCATGAGATGAGTTTATTGTTACCAGATATAATTGGTCGACCAATAGGATGAGAAGTGCACTACAATATACAAAATTCGTACGTGCTCTTTGGTTCGGGTAATGGGGGTAGTGTCATCCCGTTCCAAAGTGAGAGTGTGGTGATGAGAGATTCCACCATGGTAGGTCTTGGTGAAACACCCAAGCTTTGTGGCGATGAGAGATGTCACCATGAGAGTCCGGTGATGTGAGATTCCACAAGGGTAGGACTTGACATTTAGTCAAGCTATCTGCATATCCGAGTAATGTTGCTAAATGCCAATATATGAGATTCACATGTACCTTGGTTATAAATGATTTATGCATTCTGTTTTGCATATGAGAATATGATTTGAGAAATTCTTTACGAGATTTAAGCATGTAAGGCTATGCCTTGAGATTTTGCATTGTGATGAATGCATGAGATAGATGGTACATGTGGTTTTAAATGATGTGGTTTTGCTTTGAAAATGATTTCAAGCATGGGATATAAAGAGCATTATGAGATAGAGATTTTTAAATGAGAAATGGTTTTAAAATGCATTGTTGTGGTTGGTTGTTTTGAGCATCCTTCATTAAGCAATTGTGCTTACGCTATCTTTTTCCAACAATATAGAGAATTAGCATATTTAGGTAGCAAAGAAGCAAGGAGGATTCCAAGAAGTGTGGTTAAGCTCAAGTATGATTTTACATTTGCTTATTAGTAATAATAGTTGTCAATGGGAGGATACCTTGTTGTTTTGAGAGATGTGTTTTTGAAGCTCCCTGTTTTGTGGCAAGTTTGAAATGCCCTCTGTTGCGTGCATTAGGTGTTGCAATTTTAGTGCAAGTATACACATCACCAAGTTATAGTATAAAAGATATCATCTTCACAGGGATTGGTGCTACTTTCAGAAATTATCATCTCGCACTGTAGAAAATTAAAAACACAAGTAATGGTTTGGTTGAGATTAACAACTAAAATAAAGAAAGCAAGTAAACTAAGAGATTGAGTAGATATTATGATAGAGCAGGCCAGATTATGTTGCGTCACAGTGTGGAAGTTGAATGAAACTGTCTCAGTTTTGAATGCAATCGTCAACTTGATTGTCTCGGTAATGGGCAAGAGAATTTCCTCGACAATGGGAAAAGCTGCTGATGCGGCAAGGAACACAGCTACTGCCTTGGCAATTGAGCGGCAACCTTCAAGGTTCAGCAAAGTGATCTTCAATGGTTCCTTCTTATCCCTAAGTCGAAACTCTATTGATGTACAGGCCTTGATAATACCTACCAGCGTGAACCAAGGGTGAACACCAATCAATCTTGCGCTTCTTTTAGCCGTTGAAACTCGTACTTATTCCTATGTCGAATTAGTTTTCATCGATTGGGATGAAAACCATGCTTATTCGTTTCGTGAGTCTAACTCTCATAATATAAGACAAATAGATGCAATTGCAATATCCTTTCCCGATTCAATTGCAAGAAAAAGTAAAATACCGAGAATAAGCAAACCATGAACTTAAATTGAATTAACAAAAACCTAAACAAATTACAATCGTCTTCTCACAACTACTAAACAAAATAATCCTAGCCTAAGAAAGAATTAGAAAATAATGGCGATGATGAGAACTCTACTAAATCCCTAAGTCTCTCGATCTCTAGATGTTTTGATTGTTGCAGATGGGTCTTGGCTTTATAGGGCATGGCCTTGTCGAGTCCTTCTTGGAGTATGAGGATAAGTTGGAGTTGAATATAACTTCATAAAAGTGATAAATCTCTTTAATTCATTATTTTATTCCTTCTTATCGGTTTTCCATCTTTGACCTTCCTTTGGCAATTTCATGGCCTTCCTCTGCTCCGATCTTCATGCAAAATATCTCTAAAAAATTTGGCATTTTATGCTCTTCAAGTCGTATACCACTTTGTATATTTTCTCCCTTATCGGTACTTGTATGGGCATTGCCTCGAAAATGGCTTGGTCCTTGCCTCGGCAATGGTTTGTTAGTCTTTTCTGCTTCGACAAGGCTCGTTCTTGGTCCAGCGTTCCTTGGTAAGGCTTGTCGTCAAATGATGGCCTAGTCTGGATCCTCGGATGATGGTTCTGCACCTTTTCTTCCCCTTCCTTCACTGTTGCGGCTCTGCTTGCCTGGGCAGTGGGTAGTAAAATCTGCACATGTACAAAACACACACCAAGCAGTACCTTTTCCACCAAATATAATCAAATAGAGATGATCAAGCATGGCAAAGTTAAGAAAAGTAAATTTTGTATGTATGATTAGTAATACATCTAAAATAATCTTAAGTCTAACAATAATTGAGTCATAAAGGATCCTAAAATGAATACTTTTCTACACCTAACACCCCCCAAACTCGAACTATTGCTTGTCCTCAAGCAATGCAAAACTAACAATCAATTGCAAAAGGTTTTAATCTTCATGAAATTATCTCTCGGTGTTACTTTTTCTTCTCTTCTCTAAACTATAAATATGAATGTGATTTCCCTTCATTTTTTCGGATGTTGAGGATTTCCCTAGAATCAAACTATAAGACTCGTAAGTGTGTGCGTGATTGTGAACAAGATGATTTTTCGGGCTCTAAGTAGACACTTAAGCATTTAACCTACTTTCCTTGGGTTTCTTTTTGTTAATCTAATCGACTAGAGCCGATTTCAAGCACCTCTAGTGATTAGCCTGGAGCCAATTTCGGGCAACTTTAGTGCTTCCTTAGGCTAGAGCCGAATTTAGGCACCTCTAACTTTTTACCCAAATATTTTTTCTAAGTAAATGTCCTAAGTGTCATAGAACTCCTTAAATCATTCAAGTCAAAAAATGTATTTTTTTTGTTTTCAGCCTCATAGTGTGATTCTAAGTATTTTCCATGGACATCCTAAAATTGAAAGCTAACTAGCAAAAAATTTTAAGGCTGCGGTAAAAGAGAGAGACACCTATTGCCGAGGCAACAATTTCATTGAATCAAGTTCTAAGGCAATTGATAAGCATGCATTTTCTATAGATATGACCAAAAGAATTTACTAGCTATCCCCCCCCCAAAACTCGAGAGAAGTTTTGCCCTCAATGCATGATCATACACAAAATATAAAATAAAAGGCAAGAGAGGAATACAAAATTTACAATGATGGGGACATGGATGAGTCATCATCGTCGTCTTGGATAATCAATTTCCTCGCCGTTTGCTTGATCCTCTTGGATGCCCTTGGTGGTTGGTGACGTGTCGGAGGTGTCGGTTCAACTTTCTTGGGGGATGGAACCAGAGCGGTCTTGGCTTGAGGTGCAACTGAATTTTTTCCATTGCGTCAAGTTTCTGTACAAGGTGCTGGAGGGTGGTTGTCGCGGCATCGTGCTGTGGAGTGGCTTGGGCATTGCCCGAGGAGGTTGCCGCAACAATGCCTTGTACCGGTGTGGACTCTGTCTCAAGTTCCGTGATTTATATTATCTTGTAGTACTGAGCCTTTGTCCATACCTTCCTTATTGGTGTGAGCTCGTCGGCTAGGTCGGTTGGGACATTCTTTTGCTTGCACAGGCCGGTGATGAGGCTTGGGAAGTAGAGTTGACCTTTATCTTTTTGGCTACAAAAAAATATCTCATTGCATATAATGGATCCAACATTAATAATTCTATTATGCAATATAGAGTGAATGACTGCAAGCCTTGGTTTGTCTACGGTTGTGTTGTGCGAAGTGGGCATTAAATATCTCTTAACGAAGATGTTCCAAAGTTTTGCCTTGGGCCGAAGCCTTCGGCGGTTTACCTTTCCTTTGTGCGCTCCTTCGTTCCATGTTGTCTCGGTGATGCACAACTCTTTCATTATGTCCTCATAGTCGTTTTTTGTGAGCTTGTCGACATATTCTTTGTGCTCATCTTTGGTGACGTGAATGCAGTAGTAGAGTTTGATGGAATCGGCATCTACTTGTATTGCTTGCCCTCGAACATGCACATAGAGGTTGTTGGGATTTTGCAAGTCTGTATAGAATTACCGTACCCATGTGATGTTTTTCGGCTCCGGTTGGTGCCAAAGGATTTGCCATTTTTTTATGTTTGATCTTATTGAAGATGAAGGGCTCCGAACCGAAGTCGGTGTGCGATGAGGAGTAATGGAAGCCTTGTTCTTCCCATACTTGCCGGTTGACAAACCTTGTGTTGAACCTCCGTTCGACTTATGGCGGGGCAAATCTTTTGAAAGTCGGTTCCTCCATAGGTTGAGAGTGCTCGCCACTTCCGATTTTTAAGGTCATCTGAGATAGTTGTGAGAGATTGCGATTAAAGAAAATAAAGCAAAGAAAAGTGAAAGCAAATCTTGGAGTTTAAGTTGGGAGAAGACAGGTTTGATGATGGAGTGTTTTGAGGGGGAGGGTTTAAATAGATGGGGGATTTGATGTAACGGTCACAAGCATTGAATGGCAATGCTTGCGTGCACAGCAATGCTTGCTTGCGGGCGCGCTTGCAATGGTCATATTGCGGCAATTAAGGCGGGCTTCCAACGATCATATGCATCGGCATTGAAGGGTCATCTCCAACGGTCATGTTGTGGTCGAGTGTAACGGTTGTCGTGTTTTTGGTTTTGGGTTGGGCTTGAAATTGGCCCATCTTTCTCACATCCTTGAACTTCTTCCTAAAAAGAAAACAACAACATTTAAAAATAACATTGTTATCCTAAAAGATTAAATAAAAAATGTGAAAAAAATAAAAACAACATTTAAAGAAAAATTAAGATACTAAAGGAGTGCATGAGGATGCATCTCCTAAAGTAATCACTTCTTTGTCCCTCATGACATGGGTGCCAGTGTAGTGCTTCAATCTCTATCCATTAACTTTAAATTCATGCCCGTATTTTGTGGACTTGATTGTTACGACACCATGAGGGGATGCTTTGACAACTTCGAAAGGTCCAGACCATCTCGATTGTAGTTTCCCCAGGAATAGCTTCAATCGAGAATTAAAGAGGAGGACTAATTGCCCGGGCAAGAATTGCCGCAGCAATAGCTTCTTGTCATGCCAATGCTTAGTTTTCTCCTTGTAAATTCTTACATTGTCATAGGCTAAGGCACGAAACTCCTCTATCTCATTAAAATCCTCTATCCCAATGTAACAACCCCTTCCCGGCCTGGTCGAGAACCGAGTTAGAGTGTACTATCGGTGAACGGTACGGTGATTAGTGCAATAAAATTTCATTTCTTAATCGACAATTGATCAATATTACATACACAAAACATTACTGGATATACATCTTAGTCCAATTAACTCCTTGTAAAACAATATTCAAACATTTAGGATCGAGTCAGAGTGTACTCCCTTAATACCGTATCGATACGGCAAGCCTTGTATCGGTACGGGTTGACTCCCTTTGACCTTAACTATGACTCGTTTCGATACACATTAGACCTGAATCGAAACAGAGGATTCCAGTAGCAAAATGTTTCGGTACGGCTCTAGACCATTTCAGCACGCCTTGTTTCTTAAGTCCAATTATGCCTATCCGTATTGATATGACATAACCCGTATCGATACAGCCTGACATGTAATGACATATTTTTGTTGGTTTTTAATCGAATTGACTTACCAAACGATGTTCAAATGCAATAAAACTTTACATACAATATTTCAATACTATAAATTACTGACATGCCAGATTTTATGATCATTCGAATCTATTTACTATGTTTTCACTTTTTTAAGCCAAATATGCATACTAAACCATTTTCAAGCAAACTTAACAAGGCATTTAGGGCACTTAAACCACATATAACACATAACCTTTATACACATAAACAAAACATTAAAAGCAACTAGTTTAACTACTTTGCCACCATCCTAAGAGTTCATAGAGAAAAAATACTTTACATTAGACTCGAGGTGACTTACCGCTTTGCCATCTAGCTCCGATCTTAAAACGATAACTCTTAACCTGAAACATATGGACAATGAATGCATTAGACTTATATAGTCTAAGTGAGGTATCCAATAACAATGAATGAACATGGTATACTATTTAGCATGCTTTGATGAAAATTATAATATCAATTATATGAATAAACACGGCATGCTCTTCAATCATATTAAAAACATAGTATCAATCATCATATCATCAATGGAAATATCATAACAAAGCAATATCATTAACCAATAATCCTCCTTGGATCGATTTACCCGTATTTGGATACGCGAATTCCACCACTACACCAACAATGAACAAATATGGTCCAACATCCTCCACTTCATTGTTTTTGACCAGCACTTATCACATCCCTCCACTACACCGTATAAACTTTGTACCACTGAGCTCATGAATTATATGACATGCCAATTGTATCCAATACTTTAATCCCTATGTTCAATAACAATAGTTCGATATCAATGATTCAATGACAATATCTCAATAATCACATGGTCATAGCAATAAACAATAACAATAAATTCATGTCAATGATTCTATATGTCAATGCTTCAATAATTTCCTTGACAACAATATCAATGCCTTGGACAATAATTCGATGAAATACTTATCGAAGCTTACCAATATAGCTTTCAATAATGTTTTATACAAGACCTTTCATTTTAATGGTTAATAGATCAAACGAAATAAATAATGATGAATTTGGAAAGGCTCCTCACCTAATCCCAAGACTCTGACTACACTCACCTCGATAATTCGAAGCTTCTACGGCTCCTGGATGACTATCCTTTTATTCCTAGCTTTCGATGGAGATGATGGGTTAGTCTTTTTTAATTCTTGAACTAGGAAGAGCAATAAGGGATTATTAGAATCAATATGACAATATCGATACGTGAATAGCTATTAGCTATTTGAGTAAGCTTATCTTAAAGCTTGAAATTTGTAACACCCGGGTTTGGGGGTCGGGTAAAAATAATATTAAAATAATGTTTCGGGTTTCGGTTTCACAATTAAAATAATAAAATATTATTTTAGACCTCGGGTTTTTAAACAAATAATTTATGTTGGACATGTTTTGGTTTTAAAGCCCAATTCCGTGGAATTTACAAACATTTGAGATTGTCATCTCATTAATGGTAAGATTGTAAATAAGTAGACTTACAAATTAAAACCCCTTTTTGTTTAAAATAAGCCTTTGTCATCTTCTTCCTCACTCCCATTTTCATTTATCACGACAATAGAGCCTCTTCTCTCCATTTCACTATTCCATCACATCATTTGCTCCTTGTTGGTGATTTTTGAAAGGTAATCACGTTTTTGACTTGGCCTTACATTCCTCTTCATTTTGGTACCATTAGTTTTCAATAAAACCATGTATTTTGGATTTTGGATTTTTCAAAGATTTTGTTAAAGGTTGAAGCTTTATGGGTTTTTAACAAAGCTTTTGATTTACTGTTGTTAGATAAGTTGTTTATAAGCCATAAGGTCCAACATATATGAATTTTAAAGAGTTTTATATAGATTCCCGAATTTGGGTTCATGTGGAGTTTTTGAAGGGTTTAAATGTTAGTTTTGGGGGTGTTTTGTGTTGGAAATTGAGGGCTGATGTTAGTGTGATAGTTAGGGGTTGTTTTGGGAGCATTTAAGTGTATTAAAAAGGTTGAAATCAAGAGTTTTGGACTGTGCTAAAGGGCTGCTCGGGATTAAGGTTTTGGGGTTGTTCTTAGCTTGAAAATCTTGTGTTTTATGCTTGATTAGTGTTCCGGGTTGGCTACATTGATGTGTGAACTTATTTGAGGTTGTTTTGATTGTCTTGAGTTTATTAGAAGCAAGAATTTGTGTTGGTGAAGCCTCGGGATCGAATCCGAAATCGTTGGAAGCTTGATCGGCTAGTGTGTTGAGCTTGGAATAGTCGGTGAGTGGTTAAATGTTTTTAAATGGTTTTTGAGTATTGGTTCAAGCATGTGGACTAGGTCGGGCTTGGTAGACCCACCTAGAGTTTGGATTAGGGTGGTAGCCTAATCCCAAGCTTTAGTTAGAGACTTTGGTTGAACTCTAATTGTTGTTTATGCCTCATGTTAATTGTGATTATGATGTCAATGTATAATGTGTTATATATGTATGTTGAGGCATGGTTTTGATACATTGTTATATGCATGTGGATGGTGCATGGTGGTAATCATGGTGAGTATGTGCTAAAGCATGAAAGTTGAAATGTAATGGTGTTGTGAAAGTTGTGAATTGTGTTTAATATTGGCACTAGTATGCTTGGGTACAAATGATCGATCATTAGGATGTTTAGTGTGCACACGTGAGTCAAATGCGCGCGGGGTCTTGGTGATGGTAGTCATCAAGATGGAGTACGGGTTCGCCCAGAAATTCTTCTTATATATGATAGTCGATGATGAGTGTAATCCCATCGACGAGGCGTGAGGATGAGTGGAATCCCCTCTGCGTGAACGGTGATGAGTGTAATCCCACCGTAAGGTAATGGTTGTGTTGGGTGTGAGTTCCAACGGTTATCCGCGTATTCGAGTCATAGCTAGGTGCCAATATGGATTGATATATGTGGTTGTTAATATAATGATTTATGTATTTTCATGTGTTGAGCTTGTGACTTGTTGAGCATGGCATAATATTGGGTTTATTTTCATGCATCATTGATATTTTGGCTCATGTGGATCGAAGGTAAGGTCATGCATTCTACCTTGGTTGTTGCTCGTGCTTGGACCCTGCATTATCGAGGTTTGTTTTATGAGCTTACCCTCACTAAGCTTTATGCTTACGCTCTCTTTTGTTCAACAATGCAGATCCGTAGTTTGTGGGTTGCTTGTGCAAGGAGAGGGCCTCCAAGTGTGCTTTGTGGTGCAATCTTAGCTTTCAAGTATGGACTTTTCAGTTGTAAGGTGTAATAAACAAGCAATGGGATAGGTGTTGTTGATTTGAGCTTTTGATGTATGATGATGATTGGTTTTAGGAGCATGTTTAGACTCATTGTTTGTGGATGATATGTTTGAGGTTGCTTGCCTAGTATGTTGGCCTCGTGCCCTTATGGATGCTTTATGTATGGTTGTTTTAAGCATGAAACCTTAATGTGCATGTATATCCTCTTTTTGAGTAAATGCTTGAATCCCTTGAATGTATGATCCTTTTTGAGTAAATGTCTTGAATTGTATCTAGAGTTGTGTTTTAGAGTCTTAGGATGCAAATTTGAGTATTGCAGTGTAGGGCGTATCGGTACGCCCAAGGGCCGTATCGTTACGGTCCTACACTTTTGGGACTCAAGTTTGGCCTAGCGTATCGATATACGACAGCGTATCGATACGCCAAATCCTCTCTGGAAATCTAAGATGTTGACGAGATTTTGGCGTATCGGTACGAGCCTAGGGTGTATCGATACAGTCTTGTATCGTTGACCGTGAGAAGTTGACCAGTCAGGGTGTATCGGTACGGTCAACATGTGTACCAATACGGTCTCCCTGGTTTGACCTTGGGCTGTTGACCTAGTCAAGGCGTATCGATACCCTCTCTTAGTGTATCAATACGGCCTACTATGAAAGTTAAAATGGGTTGTTTTGCCTCGCTTGTTTTCTTCCGTTGTTGCTTTCTCCACATAGGATTTAATATCCCATCTAGAAAAGATAATAATAATGAAAAAGTTTTCTTGGGTCGTTAACCGAAATAGAGCCTTAACGGGTTTCACCTCGGTTATCCCCGTGTCGCCCACTCAGGTCGGTCAAGCATCTGGACCGGGACGAGGGGGTTACACTTGTTGGTATCAGAGCCTAAGGTTTCCGAGACCTTGGGCAGGTAAGTGAGGTAAGTTAAGTTCTTGTATTGCAATTGCACGGTGTTTGCTTGCCATGTAAGCATGTTTGCTTGTTTATCAAGTATGCCTTGTTGTATGCTTGTTCTAGTGTGTATGTATGTTGTTTTGTTTGAAGCATGTTGTGTAGAGTCTCATTGCTGCTATTACATCGGAAAAAGGATTTTTAAGTGAGGGATCATACTTGAGTTACTTGGAACCCTTGCCTTGCTAACCCTATCTTTTTGTGCTTTGTTGTTGTTGTTGTAGTTGTTATCTGTGAGCGCGTGTGTCGAGGCCTAGAGGTAGACCAAGGTTGGTTCGTCACCAACCACGTGTTGTGACTCATGTTAATGAGCCGGTGGCTGGAGTAGAGGCTCATGTGGTAGAGCATGTTGTTGGAGTTGGAGCTCCTCCTCAGCCTGAAGTGGGAGGCGAGGCTGGAGCTGAGGGAGCAGGACATCGGGTTGGTCAGGGTGGCCAAGGTCCTGCGGGAAGAGATATGGCTCCGCTTGTTCAAGCTATAGCGAGAGCGTTTCAAGCCGCAGTTGCCGGAGCTCAGGCTGCAGCTCATCCGAGAGGTGATGATACTAGTTTACCGTTAGAGAGGCTTCGTAGCCTAGGAGCAGAAGAGTTCAGAGGTTCTACACCTGAGAGATCCGAGTTGTGGTTGGAGAAGACAGTTCGTATCTTAGCTCAGATGGGTTGTGTTGGTGCCTGTAAGTTGGGTTGTGTGATTTTGTTGCTTCAGGGTGATGCCTACACCTGGTGGGTCACCATTACTACTGGGTGCCTGAGGCTGAGATTGGATGGGATTTCTTTGAGTCTGCTTTCCGGAAGAGGTACTTGGGGCCAAGATATCTTGATGAGAAGAAACGAGAGTTCATGGCTCTTGTTCAGGGAGATGCTTCAGTGACTGACTACGAGATCCGTTTTGTCCGTTTGAGTCAGTATGCTCTAGAGTTGGTTCCTACTGAGAGGGACCGTTGTAACCATTTCAGATATGGGCTTCATGAGGAAGTTAAGAGGTATACCTTAGCTTCAGATTATTCAAATTTTGATGTCTTGGTTGCTAGGGCCAAGGACATCGAGCATAGCTTGGGGTTGACCAAGCGTTCAGGAGGATCTAGTTCTGGAAAGAGACATAATAACTTTGACTGTGGTGATGCCAAGAGGCATCGAGGCGGTGGAAATCAGTTTGACCACAGGCGTGGCAATGGCCACCATGGTAGAGGCCACCAGGGCCATAGAGCTGGAGAGCGTTTGCCCGAGTTCACTCGTTGTGGGAAACAACATTCTGGAGAGTGTTGGGGTAACTTTCATGCTTGTTGGAACTATGGTTCGAGGGACCACTTCAGGAGAGAGTGTCTGCATCAGGCGGCACAAGCACCGAATCTTGCTCAGGCTCCTGCGAGGGCCATTGATTATCAGAGAGGTCGTGGGCGCGGTCGTGGCTACTTCCAGCCTAGGGCTGATGCACCTAGGATAGAGGCACAGAGGAACCTTGCTCATGTTGTGGTCGTACAGCCAGAGGCTGGTGGACCAGCTAGAGTCTACGCTCAGGGAGAGGCCGGGAACGACACGGGTGTGATAGCATGTAATTTTAAGTTACAGCCTATGTCTTTGTTTTCCTTGGTTGATTCGGGTTCTACACGTTCTTACATTTTGAGTGAGCATGTAGAGAAGTTAGACATACCTGTTGAGATCTTAGATGTAGGTATGCATGTGACTAGTTCCTTTGGTGAGACAGTTGTAGTTAGACGGATGTATAGAAGGTGTCCGCTGAAGATTCAGGGTCATGTGTTTCCCGTTGATATGATGGAGCTTCCATTCTATGGTTTTGATATTATTCTGGGTATGGACTGGTTAGTTGAGCACAGAGCTAGTGTAGATTTCGAGACGAAGAGGATTTTGTTGAAGCTTTCTGATGACTACGATGTAGTGGTAGTAGGCGAGAACATTAAGTTCTTTTCGAATGTAGTGTCAGCTTTAGAGGCTCATAGGTTGATGGATTCCGGTTGTGGGGCTTACTTAGCATATGTGATGAATCCGAATATGAGTGAGGTTAGACCGAAAGACATCAGAACAGTTTGTGATTTTCCAGATGTGTTTCTAGAAGAATTACCGGGTTTGCCTCCTGTCAGAGATGTAGAGTTTGTGATTGAGACTGTTTCAGGGTCTACTCTAGTTTCTATTGCTCTGTATTGTATGGCTCCGAAAGAGTTGAAAGAATTGAAGAGTCAGCTTCAGGAGTTGTTAGACCGTGGTTTTATTAGGCCTAGTAGTTCACCTTAGGGTGCTCCTCTATTGTTTGTAAAGAAGAAAGATGGCAGTATGGGAATGTGTATTGACTATAGGCAGTTGAATCAGTTGACCGTGAAGAACAAGTATATGTTGCCTCGTATAGATGATTTGTTTGATCAGTTGAGGGGTGCTTCAATGTTCTCGAAGATAGATTTGAGATCATGGTACTATCAGTTGAACGTGAAAGAGTGTGATGTTCCGAAGACAGCTTTTAGGACTAGATATGGTCACTATGAGTTCCTTGTTATGTCGTTTGGGCTCACGAATGCACTTGCAGCATTCATGGATATGATAAACAGAATTTTCAGAGACTATCTAGGCCAATTTGTAGTTGTTTTCATAGATGATATCATTGTATACTCGAAATCAGAAGAAGAGCACGATGAGCACTTGAGACTTGTTTTGCAGAGGTTGATGAGCAATCAGTTGTATGCTAAGCTTAGTAAATGTGAGTTATGGATTCGAGAAGTTGTGTTTCTTGGTCATGTTGTGTCAGCTGAAGGTATCTGTGTTTATCCGACGAAGATTGAGGCTATTGTTCAGTGGAAACAACCTAATTCAGTGACTGAGATTAGGAGTTTCCTAGTATTAGCCGGTTACTATATGAGATTTGTTGATGGTTTCTCTAGAGTAGCTACTCCGTTGACTAATTTGTTGCAAAAGAGAGTTAAGTTTGAGTGGTCAGATGCGAGACAGAAGGATTTTGAGAAATTGAAAGAAGCTTTGACGAATGCTCCAGTGTTGGTACAACCAGTTTCAGGTAAAGAATTTGTGATCTATAGTGATGCTTCCTACATAGGTTTAGGTTGTGTTTTGATGCAAGAAAGAAGATTTGTTGCTTATGCTTTGAGACAGTTGAAAGTGCATGAGAAGAACTATCCTACTCACGATATTGAGTTAGCCGTAATTGTGTTTGCATTGAAGAGTTGGCGTCACTACTTGTATGATAAGAAGTGTATAGTTTACACCGATCATAAGAGCTTGAAGTATTTGATGACTCAAAGAGAGTTGAACTTGAGACAGAGAAGATGGCTTGAAATCGAGATGGAAGTTGAAATGTAATGGTGTTGTGAAAGTTGTGAATTGTGTTTATTATTGGCACTAGTATGCTTAGGTACAAATGATCGATCATTAGGATGTTTAGTGTGCAAACGTGAGTCAAATGCGCGCGTGGTCTTGGTGATGGTAGTCATCAAGATGGAGTACGGGTTCGCCCGGAAATTCTTCTTATATATGATAGTCGATGATGAGTGTAATCCCATCGACGGGGCGTGAGGATGAGTGGAATCCCCTTCGCGTGAATGGTGATGGGTGTAATCCCACCGTAAGGTAATGGTTGTGTTGGATGTGAGTTCCAACGGTTATCCGCGTATTCGAGTCATAACTAGGTGCCAATATGGATTGATATATGTGGTTGTTAATACATTGATTTATGTATTTTCATGTGTTGAGCTTGTGACTTGTTGAGCATGGCATAATATTGGGTTTATGTTCATGCATCATTGATATTTTGGCTCATGTGGATCGAAGGTAAGATCATGCATTCTACCTTGGTTGTTGCTCGTGCTTGGACCCTGCATTGTCGAGGTTTGTTTTATGAGCTTACCCTCACTAAGCTTTATGTTTACGCTCTCTTTTGTTCGACAATGCATATCCATAATTCGTGGGTTGCTTGTGCAAGGAGAGGGCCTCCAAGTGTGCATTGTGGTGCTATCTTAGCTTTCAAGTATGGACTTTTAAGTTGTAAGGTGTAATAGACAAGCAATGGGATAGGTGTTGTTGATTTGAGCTTTTGATGTATGATGATGACTGGTTTTAGAAGCATGTTTAGACTCCTTGTTTGTGGATGATATATTTGAGGTTGCTTGCCTAGTATGTTGGCCTCGTGCCCTTATGGATGCTTTATGTATGGTTGTTTTAAACATGAAACCTTATATGTGCATGTATGTCCTTTTTTTGAGTAAATGCTTGAATCCCTTGAATGTATGATCCTTGTTCGTTTTGATTGCCTCGTTTGACGAAATCTTGGATGTTAAATGTTGTATGTATGCTTGTGTGTGGTTAGGGAAGTCTTGAATTGCATCTAGAGTTGTGTTTTAGAGTCTTAGGTTGCAAATTTGAGTATTACAGTGTAGGGCGTATCGGTACGCCCAAGAGCCGTATTGATACGGTCCTATACTTTTGGGACTCAAGTTTGGCCTAGCGTACCGATACACGACGGTGTATCGATACGCCAAATCCTCTCTGGAAATATGAGATGTTGATGAGATTTTGGCGTATCGGTACGGACCTAGGGTGTATCGATACGGTCTTGTATCATTGACCGTGAGAAGTTGACCAGTCAGGGTGTATCGGTACGGTCAACATGTGTACCGATACGGTCTCCCTAGTTTGACCTTGGGTTGTTGACCTAGTCAAGGCGTATCGATACCCTATCTTAGTGTATCGATACAGCTTGCTATGAAAGTTAAAATGGGCTGTTTTAATTATGTGTTCGTTGTTTCGCCTCGCTTGTTTTCTTCCGTTGTTGCTTTCTCCACATCTAGAAAAGATAATAATAATGGAAAAGTTTTCTTGGGTCGGTAACCGAAGTGGAGCCTTAACGGGTTTCGCCTCGGTTATCCCCGTGTAGCCCACTCGGATCGATCAAGCATCTGGACCAGGACGAGGGGGTTACAAAGTTGGTCATTCAATGATAGAGACAATCGATGATTGACTTAGGGCTTCCACTTACCCGATTGGTAGCTATGAATTGATGTTCTTAAATCAAGAAAAGCTTAAGCTTAAGGATCTCAAATTGAGAGGTGTATGCTTAGGTGCTTGAGGTTGAAGACAATGGAGGCGTGTGCTTGTTCTTTCAAAACAAGAAGATGAAATTGGCCTCAGTGAAGCAAAACAAAGATGAGAGCTTTCTTTTATTCATTTTCCAAGCTTAATCATTTCCCACCTCCCATATGGCCAATAAAAAGGTTTCTCTCGTCCAAGGGTAAGCTTAATATATTATCTATATTTTATATATCATTCAATAAAGATGACTATTATCCACCCTTTCTAACCATCTTCCATGTGGGAAAGACAAAAAAACAAGCTGGTGAGTCATCACCAAGCTCAAAGCTTGCAATTGATTACTAAAAATCAATTCTTCAGGGACCCGTTTCGAAATACGTAAAGCTGAATCGAAACGGCTAAGCAAAAGTCCAAAAGTTAGTTAATATTGTTGGAACTGTATCAGAATGCCCTATAATCGTTTTGAAACGCCTTACCTAGGCCGTTTTGATATGGATCTTACTGTATCGAAACACCTAGCTCAAAAACATCATTTCAAGCATTTCCAATGAGGTCCTTAAGAATAAGTTCAATTAGGGTCCCATAACAATATAATCTATAGCAAAGATACGATATTTAAACATTTTAACATCAACATTCCAGTCATCGAAATCCAATTCCGACTAGCCCCGTTTTTTGGGTGTTACACCCAATCCATGTTCACGCTATTTATTACCCAATATGCCTTGTGCTCGATCTCCACTGGTAGATGGAATGTTTTACCATACACAAGCCGAAAGGGTGACATGCCCAATGGTGTTTTGAAGGTTGTCTTGTAGGCCCAGAGTGCGTCATCAAGTCGAAGAGACCGATCCTTCCGTGAGGGGTTGACTACCTTCTCAAGGATATTCTTCAACTCTTTGTTCAAGATTTCGTCTTGTCCATTGGTTTATGGATGGTATGTCGTGGTAATTTTATGTGTCAGTCCAAATTTCTGCAATGCCTTGGCAATGAGTTTGTTGTCAAAGTGCTTGCCTTCACCGCTTATGATTGCCCTTGGCATTCCAAACTGTGAGAAAATATTTTTCTATAAAAATCTTTGCATGGTTTTGGTGTCATTGTTTGGCGTTGGAATTGCCTCTACCCATTTGGACACGAATTCAACGGCAAGTAAGATGTAGAGATTCCCACATGAAGATGGGAAAGGCCCCATGAAATCGATTCCTCAAATGTCGAACAGCTTGACTTCAAGGATGTTCTGTAAGGGCATCTCGTTTTGTCTTGAAATATTTCTTGTCCGTTGACAACGATCGCATTGCTTGTAGAAAGCTTGGGCTTCCTTGTAGAGAGTCAGCCAGTATAATCCAGATAGTAAAACTTTGGTCGTCGTGCATGTGTCTCCAAAATGTCCTCCATAGGGTGAAGAATGGCATTGTTGGAGCACCTCTTGTTGTTCTTCTTCTGGGACACACCTTCTTATAACATGATCTATACATTGTTTAAACAAAAGAGGCTCGTCCCAAAAATAATGCTTAGCATCATGTCGGAACCGCTTCTTTCCTTGATGAGTAAGGTTATAAGGTAAAATACCACTGACTAGGAAATTCACAAGATCAACATACCAGGGTGTCGATGAAAGTGCTACAGCAGTTGCTGAAGTTATTGCCGAAGCAATATTGTCGATAATTGCCAAGGCAGTACATGTCTGGGTTGCTGAGGCAGTGCCTGTTTGGCTTGCCGAGGTAATGCCTTCTGGAGTTGCTGAGGCAATGAGCATCTATTCATATGGGAATGCATCTTGGATTTCTATGGGAGTGGTGTCCTTCTCTTCTTGTTCCAGTCAGGATAAATGGTCGGCAACTTGATTTTCTGTACCTTTCATGTCCTTAATTTCAATGTCAAACTCTTGTAAAAGTAAGATCCAACGAATTAAACGAGGTTTGGCATCTTTCTTGGAAAAGAGTTACTTAATTGCCGAATGGTCAGTATGAACAATTACCTTGGTTCCGATCAAGTATGAACGAAATTTATCAAATGCGAACACTACAACTAGTAACTCTTTCTTGGTGGTTGTGTAGTTCATTCGTGCTTCATTTAGAATTTTACTAGCGTAGTAGATCACACGAAAGATCATACCTGTTCGTTAACCTAGGATTGCTCCTACTGCAAAGTCACTTGCATCGCACATTAATTCGAAGGGCAATGTCCAATATGGTGGAACCACTATTGGTGCGGCTACAAGTTTCTGGTTTAGGGTCTCAAATGCCTTGATACATGAGCCATCGAAATCAAAGGCTCTGTCATGTTCAAGCAAGTTACACAAAGGTTTAGTGATTTTAGAAAAAAATTCAATAAATCTCCTATAAAAACTCGTGTGTCCTAAGAAGCTTCGAATTCCTTTAACTGATGTTGGTGGGGGTAGTTTCTCGATCACTTCAATCTTTGCTTTGTCAACTTCAATTCCTTTAGATGAGATTTTGTGACCGAGAACTATGCCTTCATCCACCATAAAGTGGCATTGCTCCCAATTTAGGACTAAGTCAGATTCCTCGCATCATTTAAGCACTTTCTCCAAATTGCCGAGGCAATTGTCGAAGTCATCTCCAAATACTGAGAAATCGTCCATGAAGATTTCTAGGAAATCTTCTACCATGTCGGAGAAAATTGCCATCATGCATCGTTGGAAGGTTGTCGGGGCATTGCATAGTCCGAAAGGCATAAGTGTCGTATGTGCAAGTGAATATGGGCTTTTCTTGATCTTCTGGTACTATGGCAATTTGGTTATACCCTGAATAACCATTGAGAAATAATAAAAGTGTTTACCTGGAAGATGGTCAAGCATTTGATCAATAAAGGGTAAAGGAAATTGATCTTTCCTAGTATCCTTATTTAACTTACGATAGTTCATGCAAACTTGCCAACCGGTAACAGTCCTGGTTGGGATTAATTCATTGTTTTCATTTCTTACCACTGTCGTACCTCCCTTTTTCGGTACACATTGTACCGGACTTACCTATGTACTGTCAGAGATAGGTTAGATGATGTCGACATCGAGCCATTTGATGATTTCTTTCTTTACAAGCTCTTTCATGACTTGATTTAGCCTCCTTTGTGCCTCAATGGTCGGTTTATGACCGTCCTCCAAAAGGTTTTTATGCATACAAACCGCTGGGCTAGTTCCCTTCAAATCGAAAATTGTCCACTCTATTGCTCTTTTGTGCAGCTTCAACATGTCAATCAATATTTGTTTATGTTCAGGCTGCAACTTAGAAGAGATGATTACGGGCAATATGCCATTAGTTCCCAAATAAACATATTTTAATTGCCCTGGAAATGGTTTTAGTTCAAGAATAGGTGGTTGCTCGATGGAGGGGTTTTTCAATTTTTCTTTCCTCCCCTGAGTAATCTAATGGTTAGAAATACTTACCTGGATGGCTAGCTATCCAGTTGGCTTCTTCCTGCTCATCATTCTGTTCTTCAGGGTTGGGGCAGTTGTCAATGTAATTGTCGAGGTAGTCGTCATAGGCATTACTGAGGCAATTATTATGATCAATGCTGAGGCAATATTCACAGCTATTGTCAAGGCAGTTGTTGAGGTAGTCCATGTCGAACTCGGTTATGGCCTTGATGACTTGGCATTCTTCTGGATCATTGGGTTGCTTAAGGGTGTGAAACACGTTGAACTTGATTTGTTGATCATTCACCCTCATTTTGAGTTCTCCTCTCTAAACGTCAATCAAGGTTTTTCCCGTAGCTAGAAATGGCCTCCCAAGGATAATGGGTGCAAACTCATCTGCTTCACAGTCTAAGACAATAAAGTCAGCATGGAAAATAAATTTATCCACACTTACTGGGATATCTTCTATTTTGTGGAAGTCAAATGTCTTCAATCCGCTCCTTGCATGGGAATTAAATAGGAGCGGAATTTGTAAAAAGCAAAAACCACAGCTAGTAACTCTTTTTCCGTAGTGGTGTAGTTCAATTGGGCACCATTAAGAGTTTTACTAGCGGAGTATATCACTTGAAAAATTTTACATGTTCGTTGGCCTAGAGCTACTCCTACTGCAAAATCACTTGCATCACACATGATCTCGAAAGGCAAAGTCCAATCGGGTGGAAGGACAATGGGTGTTGAGGCAAGTTTTTCCTTAAGGGTTGTGAATGCTTGGACACAAGAATCATCAAGATTGAAGGCCTTGTTCTGTTCAAGCAAGTTACACAAGGGTTTAGTAATTTTAGAAAAATTATGTATGAACCTTCTGTAAAAACCTACATGTCTGAGGAAGCTTCGAATTCCCTTGATTGAATTTGGTGGAGGTGATTTTTCAATCACTTCCACCTTGGCTCTATCAACTTCGATGCCCTTAGATGAAATCTTATGGCCGAGCTCAATTCCCTCGTCAACCATAAAGTGGCACTTCTCCCAATTAAGCGCTAGATCGGGTTCTTCACATCTTGTTAGCACCTTTTCCAAATTGCCAAGGTAATTGTCGAAGTCATCCCCAAACACCGAGGAATCATCAATGAAGATCTCAAGGAAGTCTTCAACCATGTCGGAAAAAATTGCCATCATGCATCTTTGGGAAGTTGCTAGGGTATTGCATAATCTAAATGGCATCATTCGAAAGGCATAAGTGTCGTACGGGCATGTGAAGGTAGTCTTTTCTTGGTCATCTGGGCTATGGCAATTTGATTATAACCTGAGTAACCATCAAGAAAACAAAAAAAAAGGGTTTACCTGCAAGACGGTCAAGTATTTGATCAATAAAGGGTAAAGGAAAATGATCTTTCCTAGTAGCTTTATTCAACTTACAGTAATTTATACAAACCCTCCAACTAGTCACAGTCCTAGTTGGGATTAGTTCATTGTTCTCATTACTTACCACAGTTATACCTCTCTTTTTCGGTACACATTGTACCAAACTTACCCGTGTACTATCGGAGATAGGATAGATGATACCGGTATCTATCCACTTGATGATTTCTTTCCTCACAACTTCCTTTATGACACTGTTAAGTCTTCTTTGTGCCTCAATCGTCGGTTTATAGTCATCCGTCAAAAGGATTTTGTGCATACACACCGCCGGACTAATTCCCTTCAAGTCGGCAATTGTCCAACCTATTGTTTTTTTTTGTGCAGCGTTAGCATGTCAATCAACATCTTTTCCTGTTCAGGCTACAACTCAGAAGAAATAATTACGGGAAGTGTATTTTTGGTTCCCAAATAAACATATTTCAATTGCCCTGGCAATGGTTTCAACTCAAGGAAATGATGTTGTTTAATTTAGAGTTTCTCGAGTTTACTTTCCTTGCTTGAATAGTCCAATGGTTCGAAGTATGTACCTGGTCAAGTTTTTATCCAATTTTCCTCGTCTTGCTCTTCGTCGATCGGTTCTTCAAATTCCACATGCTCCTCTGGTTCGGCAATAAAATTACCGAGGCAATCGCAATTTGAGATGTTGAGGCAGCTCTCTTCCATATCAAAATCAAACTCTATTGTGGCATAGATGAGTTGACATTTTTCTGGATCATCGGCATGCTTTAGGGTGTTAAACATGTTAAGTTTTACTTGCTGGTCATTCACCCTCATTTTGAGTTCTCCCTTTTTGACATCGATCTAGGTTCTTCCCATTTCTAAGAAGGGTCTCCCGAGGATAATGGGTGTGTGCTCTTCTGCTTCACAATCCAAAACAATAAAGTTAGCGGAAAAAATAAATTTATCAACTATTACCAGTATATCTTCGATTTTCCCTCTGGGTGCCATAAGATCTATCGGCTAACTGCAGCATAACTGTGGTTGGTCTTGCCTTCCCAATTTCTGGAAAACCAATTTGGGAATCAAGTTTATGCTTGCTCCAAGATCGCATAACGTCTTCCTAACATAGTGATTACCGATTGCACATGGTATTGTAAAACTGTCGAGATCTTTACGCTTGGGTGGCATTCGGTTATGTAGCATTGCCATGCATCCTTCTATCACAGCAATCGTTTCGAATTCTCCTAACCTAGTCCTCTTAGAGACTATATCTTTAAGAAACTTATCATAATTCAGCATTTGCTCAATTGCCTCAACCAACGGAAAGTTGATGGGAACTTGCTTTAAGATGTCGAGGAACTTCCTGAATTGGTACTCTTGCTTTTGTCGCTTCAACCTCTGTGGGAAAGGTGGTGGAAGTCGAATCTCCTCAATCTTTTCATTGGTTTGGAACTTGATGGATGGCATTGTCGAGGCATCAGATCTTGCCGAGGCATGTGCTTTAGTGGTTGCTGAGGCATTAGGTCTTGTAGTTGTCGAGGCATCATGACTTGCCTTAGCATTTTCTGATTCACCAGTTTTTCCAAGGGTTTGGTTGTTGGTTTCATTCTCCTAAATATGGGATTACTCTTTTGGTTGAATGTTCTCCGTTACTTGGGTTTGAGCTTCCTTAAATTGTTGGCCACTCCGAGTGGTGATTGCTTTGCGTTGCTCATGGTCAATTCCCCTTGCGACCTCAGTATCGCTAGGTAAACCTCCTTGTAGTCTTGTATTCAGATTTTTGGCGAATTTCCCAACTTGAGTCTCTAATGACTTCAAGGTTGCCTCCTGATTCTGCAATCTCATCTCAGTCCTGTTAATAAAAGCGTCAATCCTTTTCATGAAACTACTATTCTCAGCCATATAAGATTCAGTTTTTAACATGAAATAATTAAGGGAGTTTTCCAAAGAACTATATAGGTTTGATTGTTACTACAGCAACGTTTGTTGCGGCATCGGTTGCCGAGGTATCGGTTGCTGCAGCATCGGTTGCCGAGGCATGTTCTGTTGGAATCCCAATGTTGGTGCATTCTGATTGTTCTGATTGAGGGCATTGTTGAGATTGCTCCATGAGAAATTTGGATGCTTCTTCCAGGCTAGATTGTAGGTGTTGGACATCACGTTATTGTTCCGGTTGTAGTTTCCAACATAAAAACTAGACTCTGGGTTCTGTGGACACTCAGAAGAATCATGGTTACCGTTACATAAATCACAAAAGGAACCTGCTACTTTGACCCGCTGTGTGTTGCTTGATCGTTGCATGTTCTTAACCAAATTGGTTAAGGTAGCCAATTGCGTGAGAATTGTATCTGATGACTCAAGCTCGTTTATCGTGGCATGGCGTCTGACTTCTCCTCTTCTGGTAGTTGGGAACTGATAATCATTTTTAGCAAGCATGTTCAAAATCTTTATTGCTTCTTCTAGTGGCTTGTCTAGGAGTATGTCATTTACCGAGGCATCTAGCATCATCCTTGTCGGCGTGTTTACTGCGTTGTAAAACATCATCACTCGTGTCCATACTGGGAATCCGTGTAGGGGACATTTGTGTAACAATTCTCTATATCGCTCACAAGCCTCATACATGGATTCATCGTCTACCTGCCGAAAAGAATTAATTTCGTTACGTAACTTATCAGTCATACTTGTAGGATTAAATCGAGCAAAGAAATCACGACATAAATCGGCCCAAGATCCTATTGATTCGAATGGAGTACTATTCAACCATGGTTTTGCCCTATCCCTCAGTGAATAGGGGAATAATTTTAGCCTTAAAATATCCTCATGGACAACTTGTAGTTTGAATGAATTGCAAATCTCCCTGAAAGATTTGAGTTGTTGTCTGGCATCTTCAGTTGTCGATCCGCCAAATTGACTAATTGTATTGATCATATTGAACATTACTAGCTTTAATTCGAAGTAGGCGGCTTCAATTTCAGGTGTGACAACTCTTGGGTTCAGTCCGTTGAGATCTTCCTCTAAATAATATCGAATGGTTCGGTTCCTTGCTTGAGCAAGTTGAGCTGGCGGTATTGCTCCATCTCCTGCCACAGCAACTTGATTGTCGTTGGCATTGTTATTACCGACTTGATCTACCATTGTTGCTCTCAGTCTTTGTCCAAGTCTCTGGTAGGTACGTTCAATTTCTGGATCAAAGGGATACTCTGGAGATGTCATGTTTTCCCTGGTCACACACCAATGCAAAACCAAATTTTGTTAACCCTTTGGAAACTGAACAATAAAAAGTAAAAATAAATAAAAGTGCAAGGAAATAAAAACAAAGTCGCTATTGCCAATCCCTGGCAACAGCGCCAAAAACTAGTTGCGCTAATAAGTGCTTCGCAATCGGTGCAAGTATACACGTTGCAAGTAATAAAGTGATCTGAGTATCGAGTATTGTCTCCACAGGGATTGGTGCTACTTCGGGAATCTACTTTCTCACACTGAAAAATAGAGACACAAATAGGTGATTGTAGGAGTTCTAATTAACAAGTAAACTAAAGAACAATAAAAGATAGAAGATAGAAGAGACCAAATAAGAGAGAAGATGCCAGGTTATCATGAGTTTGAGGAGTGATGATTGAGTGGATTGTCTTGGTAATTGAGTGCAAAAACGACTCAATTGCTTGGGCAGTGGCCACAATCGTATTGCCAAGGCAATGGGTTAAGTCGATGCCAGGGAAATGAAGGAATAAAGCTAATGTCAGGGAAATGAGTGAAGCCGATGCCCGGGAAATGAAGAAACTGAGTGATTTCCTGGGCAATACGCAAAGCGGATGCCTAGGCAATGTGGAACCAACGTGCTTGCTTGGGCAACATTCAACAACCTTCAAGGTTCGGTGAAGCGTTCTTCAATGATTTCTTCTTATCCCTAAGTCGAAATACTAGTTAATTGTTCAAGCCTTGATAATACCTCCCAGCATGAACCAAGGGTGGACAATAATCGATTTTGCGTTCCTTATAGCCATTGAAATTCGTGACTTATCCATAAGCCAAATTAGTCTTCACCATCGATAGATTGAATAAAGACCATGTTCATTCGTTTCATAAATCTAACTCTCCCGATGTTAGATAAATATGTAGTTTCATGAGATCCTCTCTCAATTCACTCGCAAACAAGATTTAAAAACCAAGAATGAACAAATCTTGAATTAAAATTGCAAACTATAAAACCTAAATAAAATCCAATCGTTCTCACAACCTAAAAACACAATAAACCAAGCCAAATAAGTTTAGTTCATGGATGGGTTTAAAATAAACTCAATGTAATTTATCCCCAACATAAACAAAACCAAAAACAAGAAGAAAAGATGAAGATTTCGACGGCCTCTTGTTGTTCTTCTCTCTAACTAACTTCTCCCCTCTCCAACTTGTTGATATAGGCGGCTAGGGGTTCTTTATATAGGAGATGGCTAGGTCAAAGTCTTTCTTGAGGAGGAAGTTGAGTTGGATTTAAATTGAATAAAAGAAATATTAAATCTTTTTTTAATTTTATTCCAACTAAAACTCCTATTTTCTTGGAATTTAATCTCCTTTTGACCTCTTCATGGACTTCCAACTTCAAATCTTCGCATCAACCACCTCCATCAAGTCAAGATTTTTCGGTCATCACTTCGTCTACCACTTCACCTCATTCTTAGTTGCCTCGGCATCAATCTTCATGCCCGGGCATGACCTGCATATGCACAAAACAGTCCAGCAGTACCTCTTTTCCACAAAAACTAATCAAAACATGAACTCAAGCATAATGGTGAAGGAAATTATGAAAATATGCATGAATGCCTAATAATGCAACTAAAATGAGCTCAAGTCTAACAATAATATGAGTAAAAAGGGTAATAAAAATAGTACTTTTGAACACTTAACAACAACAATTATTGAACAAGTGCACAACAAGAAAGAGAAAAAAAAATATAATCCATTTTGAGCTATTAGAGTCAAACCCTTGTACCCAATTGAGTGATTTTTTATTTTATTCATCTTTTATCAATTTGGGTTGAGAGAACTTGTAATTTGGGGCAAATATCTTACCTTTGTGAGGTTTATTTTCATTTGCCAACAATCTTTCTTGTAAGAGTGATCTTTGATCAAGCGGGTAGAAAGCTTTAATCGTTGTAATGGTTTCCTCCTAAGCCTAGAAAAAGAGAAGAATTCAATAGTGAATTGGTTGAAAATCCTTAGTGAGAGCTAGGTTAGTGGATGTAGAGCTTTTTCTATGCTTGAACCACTCTAAATTGTCTTGTCTTTATTTTTATTTTACCAATTTGCTTCCTTTCTTTTTAAATATCCAATTCACCCCTTCTTGGTCAATTTGCCATTGTTTGATCATCTCAACAAATTCCAATTAAACGTAATGGTAAATTCATGTTGAAATCGAATTTGAAATAGAGTGTTAATCACACAAAAATACTCCATTTGTCCCATTCAATATGTCCAGTATTGACTTTTTTGGTCAAATTTTTTGAACGTTGACTCGTTATTACTTAAAAATTATTATTGATAAAAATGTGAAAAAAAAAATATGTTTTAAAAACCTTCAATCAAGTAGTTTAAAAATATATATTAATTAATTAAATTGTTTAAAATGATTACGGTCAAAGTTTAAAATATCACTTTTAAAAAGTTAATATTGAACATATTGAGTGGGACATGGAGTAAGTAGTTTATGAGCCATTTTGAAAACTTTCATAAAATACAGGAGCCAGTTTTTCAAAAAGTGAAATTAAACATTCCTTTATGAAATAAATATCATCATTGACATATATATCAAGTTTCAAGTTAATTCGAGCTAAAACAAGTCCTTAATTGCAATTATAAAATTAGTGATTGAAATGTAAATTTTGCTATTATAAGATAATTGACTGAATTATAAAATAGAGGTTAATTCTAAATTAAATAAAATTTTAGGGATTAAATTGAACAAAAATAAAATCATAGTAAAAATATTAGATAAAATTATAAAAATTAGAAACAAATAGGGTTTAATTTCGGATTAAATAAATATTTTAAGGACTAAAGTGAACAAAATATTATTATACTAATAATATTGAATTTAATAATAAAATAAAAAATAAGGGTAAATTTTATATTAAATAAAAATTTTAGGGACTAAAATGAACAAAATAAAATTATAATAAAAATATTGGATGGATTCATAAAAATAAATTATAGGTATGGTTAAAATAAAATTAGAATTTTTTAAACATAATTTCATAATTTTATTATTAAAGTGTGATAATTTTTACTTTTCTTTCCTATTTTCTACTAGAAAGAAAAATTACATCCCTTTTATTTTATTTCCTTCTAATTTATCACTATATCAAGCAACCCTTAAATTTTTTATTTTAAATTTTCTTTTCCTTCCCTCTTTCCTTTTACTTTTTCTCTCTATCAAACAATTAAGTAATTACAATCTAAAAAGAGTTCATATTACTGTCAAGTCGGTAGCTCTACAAGGAAATTCTATTGGGGCTGACATCCGTTCTATGCTTGCTCTTGATTGAAAGGTTCGCCCTCGACTTATTAGACGGGATTTAAATAGAGTTGCAGATGCCCTTGTAAGTTGGAGTCGTGGACGACCGGTTGGTGAAGCAGTTTTTACATCGCCTCCTACTGGTCTGCATGACATTCTGCAGCTCGAAATTTATTTGAGCTTTATTTTTATGTTATCAAAAAAAGGGTCATATTTAATATGATTTGGTTTTTAGTTATACGTTCGTATATGGAGTATATTTTATGGGTAATTATTTTATATACTAGTGGTGAAAATTAAGTTTTTATAAGTGTTTTAATTTTAGGATTTAGAGATTTAATTTTTGTGTAAGGGTTAGAATTTAGATATAGTGGTTAGAATTTAAAATTTATATGTTAAAACTTAAATCCCTCGTCATATTACCTTAAAACCTAAAACCTGATCTCTAAGTCTTAAACCATGAACCTTAAATTATAACTACTATTCCTAAATTCTAACCCCTAAAGTTAAATCCCTAAACTCTAAGTCCTAAAATTAAGAAAACTTTTAGTTTTCACCGCCAGTGTATTTAAGGACTGAGCTAGAATTGAACATTTGTTGAGGCCAAAATTCATGAAACTATGTCTAATTTGTCTAATATTTAAATTTTTTTATAAAAATTGTGACCACATTAAAAATCTCTTAGAAAAAAGTGCCCATAAGAATTTTATTGAAACTCAATTATGCAACAAAGTCTACCGACACCAAAATCCAACTATAATTGGTTGTTTCAAACCAACTAGTGAAACAACTACGCGACCTGGGTTCGCAAGCTTATTCTATTATTTCTTTTGGGACATTATTAAGAGTGATCTGACTAAGATGGTGAAGAATTTTTTCCTTTCGAGCTTTCTTCCTCCAAATATTATTAAGGCGAATATTATTCTTATCCCGAAAAAGAATAGCTCTTTCAAAGTTAATAATTTTCGACCGATTAGCCTTTACAATTTTATCTACAAAATCATCTCCAAAATCATGGCTACAAAAATAAAGGGCTTTTTCTCAGACATTATCTCACCAATGCAATCTGCCTTTATTCAAGGGCGTATGATCCAAGACAACATCATTATTGTCCATAAAACTTTTTATGCTATTAAAAAAAGGAAGAGTTCAAATAAAGTCATGGCTTTGATAATTGACCATGAAAAGATTTATGACAAAGTTGATTGGGAGGTTTTCGAAAAGATTATGACCAAGATGGGTTGTTGCCATTGGTGGATTGCTCGGTTCATGAAATGTATTTTCACCACGTCCTTTTCTCTTCTCATTAACGGGGAGTGAAGAAGCGAATTCTTTCCTAGCAGAAGTTTATGATAAGGAGATCTTTTGTCTCTTTATCTTTTTTTTGTTTCATATATCTTATCTTGGTTAATTGAAAAGAAACATCAACTTCAGACTTTTTTTGATTTTATATTCGGACAGATTTGTCCTATCATCACTCACCTTATGCTTGTAGATGATTGTATTTTCTTTTCAAAAACAGATGTAGAAAAGTGAGTGTGAAGAGGATCTTTGATGAGTTTCAAAAAACGACGAGACAATTAATAACAAATCCTCACTTTTCTTCTCCCCCAATGAAAACCCTATGTCCAAAGATCATTTGACCAACATTTTTGGGTTTAGTCCAATGGAAGAAGAAAGAAAATATTTAGGCCTTCCATCGATATGGGGAAGAAGAGGAAATATGTCCTTCGTTTTGTAATGTACCAAGTCAAAGGAAAAATGCAGGGCTAGAAATTTAATTTTTTATCTTAAGCTGGAAAAGAAATTTTTATTAAAGCGGTGGTCACTGTCGTATCATCTTATGTGATGCAATGTTTTCTTCTCTCGTTTACCTTTTGTGAGGAGGTTAATATTTTTATTTGTCTATTTTGGTGGGGCAATTTTACTGAACTTGGAAGTGTAGTTCAGTAGCGCAGTTGGAAGAAATTGTACAGATGAAAAGATGCAGGCAGGAGTAGGGATGTAAAAACAAGTCAGGACCTGAAAACCTGCCTGAAACCTGCTCGAGTTAAAATTTAATTTGACCCGAAAATTTGATGATCCGAACTGTAACTGAATGTTGCTGACCCGAACCCGAGTTGAACTTGTTACTGTAGCAGTCGAACCCAATCTGCGTCCGACTGAAAACGACCCGAACCCGAATCTGACCTGTTAATTTTGACCTGAAACCCGACCTGCATCCGACTGAAACGAACCCGAACCCGAGACCGACCTGGAAAATTACCTAATATTATCCGACTGAATCGACCCGATATTCGATTTTACCCGACCTGTTTTGAACCGACCTGTTTTGAACTTGAACTGTTGTTGACCTGAACTAATGTAGACCTGACTAAAAATGTTAAATAATTTAAAGTGTAAACTGTTCATTATAAACTTAATAATTTTTTAGTAAATTATGTTAATTTCATTACTTAAAAAATTTTTATCTTACATTATACTTAGAAATTTGTCTTAATTTGTAACTACATTATGTATAATAAAATTATATACATAGAAATTTGTTTAAGTATAAAAATATATATTATGTATAATAAAATTATATACTTAAAAGATTTGTCATAACTTTTACTAACTATATAATATATTAGTAATATATAGATAATATAATATATTAAACTTATTATGCTTTATTATATAATATATATTATGTTAACTTTATTATGTTCATAAAATTAAAATAAATACAAAATATAAGTTAGTATTATGTTTAACATAAAGTTAATATTATTATACTTATATAACATGTGAAACAATTGTCTTTCAATTATATAATGTATTTTAGATGGGACCCTAAAACCTATAATGTATAAATAATATATATATATAAACTTATAACTTATAAGTTATAAGTTATATAATGTATTTATAATATAATAATTAATAATAAATAATAATTAGTAATAGTTTGGGCTTGGGGCCTTTGGGCTCAAATCCCACCACCTATTTATTTAAGATGGGCCCCTAAAACCAATAATGTATAAATAAATATATATATATATATATATAAACTTATAAGTTTTATAATGTATTTATAATATAATAAATAATAATTAGTAATAGTTTAGGCCTTGGGCCTTTGGGCTCATATCCCACCACCCATTTACTTGAGATGGGCCCCTAAAACCTATAATATATATATATATATATATATTATATAAACTTATAACTTATAATTTATATAATGTATTTAAAATATAATAATTAATAATAAATAATTAATAATAAATTATTAATTGTTGGGCGGGAAAATTAATATAGATAGGCGGGAAAATTTATTTTGAAACCGCCCAATTCCCGAATTGAACTTCAATTTGGGTAAATTATAAATAAAGCCCTTTATATTATATAAATTTTTTATTCAAGTCCTTTAAGTTTTAATTCAATTCAATTGAGTCCTTAAAATTTTATTTTTACTTCAAATTTGCTCTTATTTATTATTTTTTTCACTATAGTCCATAAAACTTTGTTTTCATTCAAAATTGAGCCTATTATAGTCCATAAAACTTTATTTTAGTCTAAATTAGCTCTTATTTATTATTATTTTTTTTTCACTATAGTCCATAAAACTTTGTTTTTATTCAAAATTGTTCATTTCTGGTGAACCTGAATTAACCCGAACTGAAATGAACCCGACGACCTAAAATTACCCGACCTGAAATGAACCCGAACTGAAATGAACCCGACCTGAAATTTACCCGACCTGCAATTTACCTGTCAATTAACTGATTTTACCCGACCTGTTTTTACCCGATCTGCAACGAGTTTGCCCTGAAATGGACCCGGCCTGAAATGGACCCGGCCTGAAATGGACCCGACTGCAATGGATCCGCACCCGACCCGAGTCGAGTCAAAAAAATTTTTTTACCTAAAATAACATGTATTCGATTTTACCCGACCTGACAGAACCTGACCTGAAACCTGACCGATTACCTGTTTTTACATCCCTAGGCAGGACGGGATTCATGGACCTTAAAGCCTTTAATAAGGCCCTAATTGCCAAACAAGCTCGGAGAATCATTAAAAATCACGATTCCTTGGTTGCTTGAGTTCTGAGGGGTCTTTGTTTTCCTAACAATAACATCTTCACAGCACCTAAGCATTCCAACTCGTGTTGGACTTGAAACGGTATTAGAGATGGAATCATTACTCTCAAGGAAGGTTGTCTTTGGAGTTGTGGATGATATGTGGAACCTAAAACTATGAAATTTCTCCATGGCCGGATTTTTGTAAGGATTCTTTGGTTTCCCACCGCGAGTGGAAACAGATTTGTTGTCCCTAAGGAAGTTTGTAAAATTAAGAAAATCCCTATTGGAGGCCCAAATGATCAGGATGAGTTGATTTGGCATGATAACAAGAATGGTATTTACTCGGTGGTATCCTCTTCCTCCTAGTCTTGTGATGTTGCCTTTGTTTAGTCCTCTGGTAAAGCTAGTAGATAATCAGGGGCTGGCTGTTGCTGTTAGATTAGGGTTGATCATAGCATTAACTGATGGTTTCCACTCTGTGTGTGTGGAATCGGATAATGTTGGATTTGATTTTCAGATTAAATTCCTCTAATTTTTCTGCTTCGGAATCTTCGGCTATTAAGCGTGATATTGTGGAACTTGCTACATGTTCTTTTTCTTTCATTTTCAAGCTGCAGATTGGGTGGCTAAAACTGCTCTTTCCAACGCTTCTTCCCCTCCTTCATGTTTGATGAGTCTGTTGTTTTCTAATGTTTAATGAATGAACTTACAGGCTTTTAGTCAAAAAAAAAATGAAACAACTACATGACCCAAAGATACAAGCAAGCCAAAATAACCGATTTCCTACGGCCTCTCCGGACCTGATGAAAACCCTAAACCATAAATAAACCCCAACGTATTCTAATCAATTCCTTTCTTAGCCAATTTATCCGCAAGCTACAAAAATAAAACAAACGGTAAACTTAAATTAGTATTAGACCAAAAAAATTTAATTCATTTTTCTTTAGTCCAATTTCTACTTAATTATATATTTAATAAACTCTTGTATTTTTTAATTTAAACATTTATTTTTAGAAGGACCAAATTATAATTAGACTAAAATTTATCAAATTTTCTAATTTATCAAATATTTTTAGTTCAATCCACTAAGTGTATTGAATATAAATCAGTATTTACTTTAAACTTACATCAATATTCAATATACTAAGATGTCGTAGATTTGATAAATTAAAATTATAAAAATTCAATCTCAATGGTTAAAATTTAATAATCCATATGACATAATTAGTATAAGATATATACAAGACAATAAGCAAGTTATCTATGCCACAAGACTCAAGGTGAAAATCAATGTGCAGGCGGATACCGTACAAGCAAAAGACTCGACTCTCGAGTCATGAACACGATATCAACAGTATCCGGTTACTCGACATGAAAAAAAGAGGAACAAGGCCTGCATTATGGAAGCTGGTCACTCGTTCTCATAAGCTGCAAAATTGCATGCGCTTTCCTTTGTGCTCTGTTTGTTCCGGTTTGGGACACCTCAACTAAATGCTCGTAAATACCGAACTGAAGGGCTGCCAGAATGTGAGACGAATTATTCAAACTCAACTCGAGAAGAACCGAGGCTGCACACTCCTTGTTCTTCGGGGTCCCGTCTCTGATGACATCAACCAGCATCCCGATGAATGAAAGCTTTCCGATCTCGTATCTACCTTGCGGATGAGTTGCTAGAAGCAAGAACATGGAGAGGGCCTCATCAACCATGCCCATTCTCTTATCCTTGACTAAGAGCTGCAATGGTGGCACGATGCCGGCATCAATGGCTCTTGCCTTATTGGCTTGGTTGAGACATAAGTTGAACAGTGCAGTGACAGCATCTTTTTTGCCTCTAACCGTCCCGGTCTTCAACAAGTCTACTAGTGCAGGAATGCCTTCCGAGAGAGCAATCGTCACTTTGTTCTCGTCGAGCATCGATAAGCTGAATAAAGCTGCTGCAGAATTCTCTCTCGACTCCATACTTCCGTTTCGCAAGACGTTTATTATAACAGGTATTGCTTTTTGTTGCGCTATGAGCTTCTTGTTAGTGTCGTCGATGGATAAATTCAATAGAGATGTCACGGCATGCTCTTGAATTTTAGGATTCTGATGGGGCAACAACTTCACCAATGCTGGGATTGCTCTGCAATTAGCGAACAAAACTCGGCTCTCTGGTTGCTCCTTGGAAAGCATACGGATATCCTTTACCGCCCTTAACTGCACTTCTAATTCCGGGGAAGATAGTTCTTCAACCAAAGATGAGATTTCTTCCTCTTTAACACAGGGGCCTTGTGGAGATGCAAGATCCTCTGTGGTAGGATGCTTATAATTGTTCTTCACACTCCATTGTGTGATAAGGTTCTTGAGGGCATGATTCGGCGCTAGCGACAAGTGAGCCAAAGTCTCCCTTGTCTTCGGGCATGTCCGATTGTTACAATCAAACCACTTCTGTATGCTTTCTCTTTCAAATGTCTGAAATTCAGTTTGAAAACAATGAACCATGTGCCAAACAATCAATTGGAACAAGAGAGGATTAAGGTATAACATTACCTGCCCGCTGGCGATAATAACTGGATCTCTCATTACTTCGAGCGTGATCGGACACAGGAACTCGTGAGGGATCACCAAAGACGCCGACTTCTCCAACATTTTAGGCTTGACGGGCTCCTCGAAAATATTGGTTACTTCCATGCCTAAAATCCGTTTGAATTTATCGAGAATTTCTATAACATGCACTACGCACTCTGAGGTTTGGCCTCTCTCTTTGGCAAGAATCCTTATAGCTATGGTTTCTTTCTTCAAGTCCTCAACGGTTTGCAAACCTAGTTTCTTGGCTAGCCTTTCTATGATGGCTATATCAGCTGTCCTTTCATTAGTTTTTGAGGATATCACCATCAAATCTACTGCAAGTTCCATATCCTGCGTGTGTTTTCGCCGTTTGCCTCGCCTCAACTGCGTCACCATTAGCTCCACCTGAATAACATCCCGCATTCGAATATAAGCCTTCAAAAACAAAGAAAGACGGAGTACTACTTTTGAATTTTGAATCATACCTGCTCCCTTACTTCCACGGAAACGTCAATTTCATCGTAAGGCATTTCATCCAGAACTTGGCATAAATTTTCGTAAACGGCGTTAAATTTGACCATCATAGCCTCGGTTTCTAATGCCTGAATTACAAAGGAAAAATCTGAGAAATAAGCAGCAAATTAATGAGAGGCCAAATGTAGTGGAAACATTCTCACCAGGAAAATCTTGCTGCAATCGCTGCAAGTTTTCAGAAGTTTTTTGGCCAAACAAAGTACTTTCTTGAGCTTGGACAAAGCGGCTACGGCGTGGGGAGGAATGCAGGCACCGAAGAGCCGAATCTCGTCGAAAAAGGGCAACAGAATCTTCATGCGCCTAACGAGGCTGTAGCATTCGTGTCTTTGGGTGCTTCGGAAGTCTCCGAGTCGAGCGACGTATTCGATGAGGCTGACGCTTTCCTGGACCAAATCGAATTCGTTTTGGTGTTTCTCTTCCTCCAAAGTCTCCCCTCTTTGGAAACCAGAGTCTGAGTCTCTCTCCCTGTATACCACCATGGTAGTTCGTGCAAGCTTTTTCCCCGGACAACTAATGACGGTGGGTTTGTGTTCGGCCATTGGGGTTTGAAAGAAGGGAGAAATCATGTTTAAATATGGAGGAAGAGGGAGGCCGAGACAAAGCCGAAGAGGGGTGTTGGGAGGAAATCAGAATGGAGAGACATCAAACCCCTCTCGCGGCTTTCCATGAATGGGGTTGCTGTGTGTTAATCCCATGCCCTGCATTTCGGGTCTGTTGCAATGAATTCCGCCGGAGTTTTGCTTCTTAAAAATAGAAAATCTACAACAGGTGCTTTGTCTTTTATGTCATGTTTTTATATACATAAATAGAACAGATAACTAAACTACATTTGCATTTCTATAAAACAGTTGCATATAAATAAAATAAAAGATTTTTTTTAAAAAAATGTTAGGGAAAACTACACCGGTGGTACCCTAATTATGCATGTTTTCCTACTTTGGTCCTAAAACTATGTTTTTCAGCAAAAGAGTCCCTTCCGTTACATAGTTCTCCTGTTTTGGTCCCCCGACGTTAAATAACTAACGGTTTTGCTGATGTGGTATTTTTTAATATTTTTTTAATCATTTCTCTCTCCTCTTATATATTATTTTTATTTAATTTTATTCACCCAATCATGTTGTGACACGTGTCACTACACTATTAGGTGAAAACGCCCCAAAAATCCTAAAAATCGAACTTGGTGCTGCTGGGATTCAAACCTAGGACACCAGCGCACCAAACATGTGCTTGAACCAACTAAGCTAGGCTGGATACTTGATTTAAATCTACAAACACTTATATTTGTTGGACTACCTTCTTTCTATATTTCTTTTTCAAGACTGCAATGTCCATTTTTGTGTGACGAGGAATCTCCAGTGCTTGATAATGATCTGAGCAGTTCAATGTTCTTGTCATTTCATCAGCTGAACTCGTTTCTTCCTCGTCATGCTTAAATGTAGCTAGGAGATATAATGATAAATGTGTCCAGAGCCATCTCTCCACTGTATTTGTGAATGAAAACCACCTGCAATATTTGTTTTTGTAAATCTCAATGCTGACTAAAGCATAACAAAAGCGAAAAAGAGAGAGACCTGGAAACAGGAAAGGATACCTCAAAGATTCTCTTGAAGAAATGGATGGTAATGGTGGATTTGAGCAAAAGAAACCTCAAATCTCCGTCTGGGAAAAGCCAAAAGGAAGCAACGCCGACGAGGAAGGCAGGTGTGTAGAGCAAGAACATGCCAACTCTACTGGGAACTTTAGAGCTAGTTGAAGAAGAAGAAGAAGCATTGAAGAACTTGGAATATTTCAAATGAATCCCTCTTAATTCTAAAAACCCAAGAATCGCCAACGAGATTAGAACAAGAAGAGATGCTGCAGTGAGGTCTAAACTCGGTGGAGATACAATTCCAAACACCGTAGGGATATAGAAAAAGGACATTGCAGTCTTGAAAAAGGAATATAGAAAGAAGGTAGTTCAACAAATATAAGTGTTTGTAGATTTAAATCAAGTATCTAACCTATCTTAATTGGTTCAAGTGCATGTTTGGTGCGTTGGTGTCCTGGGTTCGAATCCCAGCAGCACCAAGTTTGATTTTTAGGATTTTTGGGGGTTTTTCACCTAATAGTGTAGTGACACGTGTCACAACATGATTGGGTGAATAAAATTAAATAAAAATAATATATAAGAGGAGAGAGAAATGATTAAAAAAATATTAAAAAATGCTACATCAGCAAAACCGTTAGTTATTTAACGTCGGGGGACCAAAACAGGAGAACTATGTAACGGAAAGGACTCTTTTGCCAAAAAACATAGTTTTGGGACCAAAGTAGGAAAACAGACATAGTTAGGGTACCACCGGTGTAGTTTTCCCAAAATGTTAACCCACACTAACAACTAAGGGTGACAAAACAATCCGACTCTGATCTGGCTTTATCGGATTTTTAGTCTTATAATTTTGAAAGTTTGGGCGGGACGGGTTTTTGAAAGCGTCGAATTGGAACGGGACGGATTGAAATATATATTAGAAATTTCTCATCCTGCTCCGGTATATATTTAATTATATATTATAATATTTTTAAATATATCATTGTACGATTGTTATGCTATTTTTTTGTTATTTTAACATATCTGATTCTGACCGTCAATCGTTTAAGTTTATTCTTTTAAATATTATAATTTTTTCATGTTTGTAATTTAAATTGGTTTTATTTTATTTTTGTATAAGTTTAAAGTCCTTTGAAATTATATTTTGTGGTCGTGACTGTAGATTGATCGGATTTAACCTTTATCGTCGGCGAAAATTAAAAATTTTTAATCTTCCGAGTCAGGTCAGGATCGCGTTTAAGAATTGGTACATCGAGACGAGACGAGACAAATGAATTAATATTTTAATCTGAAGCGAGGAAGAATCGGATTTAAATGTATATAGATCTAGGCGAGTTCGAAGCGGCCAAAATTCCACCCATTGCTACTTAGAACATAACCTTAATGATGACTCCATTGCTCTAATATACCTAGGTTCCTGCTAAACGACGTTAGACATTAGGCACTCTCTCCCCTCTCTTTTATTTTAATGCGCTAATCTTTAAAGATATTTTTGGTTCACGAAATGTAAGATTACTTTTGGGAATAAGATTTTCGGAATATAACATTACCTGACATATTACTGAAAATGTTACATTACCTTATTTGGTTTATTGGGTAGAAATGTAAGATTACTGTGTTTAGTTGAAAGTATATAATGTTATCTGGAAGTAAATTTTATTAAACAGTCCATGTTATATTTTCTTTTTTAACATGTTAAATTTTCAATATTAAATTAAAAATATTTGTACAAAAAGTAATAAAACTATTTTTGTTATATTATCTAAAATTTGTAAAAATTGTATATTTATCATATTATTAATATAATTATTATATTAACTATTCTTTAAAAGAATCCAACAAGTGGCCTCAGTGAAAAAATAAATGTTGTTTATTCTAGAAGACTCGTGTTCAATCACTTTGTCTATAAGATGTGTGTGCATTGTCAAAAGGTTAAGAATATGAATGAATATATATCACCTTGTAATCACATTTAGACGGTAAACGTTTAATATGTACAAAATTTTTAATTTTTTATTACTTATGACATGTCAAGTAAATTAAAGTAAATACTAAAATAAATCTCAATGTTTTATAATACCAATAATAAATTATATCATAAGTATAACCTACTCAAATGTTTAATAAGATGGTAAGCTTCTTATAAATCAAAGAATAAAATTAAAAATATCAATTCTTTAACTTATTAATTTTCAAACAATATGTTATCCTAACATATACCCTATAAACATCATAAATATAATATTAATAAAAATATAACAAATATTAAAATAATATTTAAATATGTGTAACACCATTTAAATATTAAATTAATATTGAATAAAAATATTTAATTAATTTAAAATATACATATTTAATCATCTAATTAAATTCAACAAAGGATCTATACGAACAAAATTCATTAATTTATGAGCAATAAAATCTATAGGGGAGGGAATTGACAAATACCTAAAAAATACAAGGGAATCACATTCTCACCATTTAATAAAAAAATTGTTACTGTTGAGAATGCAATATTACCCCTTGGAGGAAATGCTCTCCAACTAAACGTGTGTATATCATTCCAGAAAAGATCATTCCCCCAGCCCCAGGTAATAATCTTTTCCACGAACCAAACGCTCCCTAAGGGTTATAAATTTCTCACAAGCATACTTAAAATTACCTTAAAAATAAAATTTAAATATCTAATTTTAAAATTTTAAAACCCTAAACTCTAAACCTTAAATTAAACTCGCTTATAGGAAGAAAAAAAATTGCACCGCTCACTGCATCATGTATTTTCACCTATTTTTAATCCAAAAAATATATGTTTGCTTGGCATTCTGTTATGAATTGTTTCAAGACCAATGAAAACGACAAAGTATTTGGAAAAGATTCGAGATCAATTATCAAAACATGGAATAACCTTCAACTCAGGTACCGTTCTTCCTTCTTTCAAATTTCATTTCAAGAAGAACGATGAATTGTCTAATTGGGAATCAAAGAGTTTAGATAACCCAACTAAGGTTGTGCTGGAAGCTGACCCGACTAAAGGTTCACTGGAGAAGACACCAATTTCCGAGAGGTGTGGGGACTTGACTAAGGGTATACTGGATTGGCCATCGGTTCAAGGTGTTGTGTTGGATTCACATAGGGTGAGTTTAGGTGAAGCTCACATGTTCTGTGAAATGATTGTGAAAACGAATGAGGAAGCTGATGTAGTCATGATCAAACAACCATTATCGGTTAACGTATTTGATGAAAAGCTCAACAAAAATGGGAACGAAACCAAGATTTTTGTTTAAGTGTTTAATGGAGTACAAACTGTTTTGACCATGGAAGAAAGTAGTGAAGTGCTGAGAATCCACATCATTGATGGAGAAAAGCAGTGAAGTGCTGAGAATCCATCCACATCGTTTCTACCTTGCATACTTGGTTGCCGAGAAAGTTATTGTTACCGCAAAGCACAATGTTGAGGAGCAGTGTGTAAGGGAATTCATGCACGTGTCTTGAGGAAGAGCCATGACATAGGAAATGAAGTTTTGAGCTTTGGAATTAGGGATTGCACCCCGGGTTTTGAAGCCAAGAGATCACCACAGCTTGTTTCTCATCTTTTTCATTTTGTTAAAGTTGGTGTTGAAGCTGTGGTCAATTCAGAACTGTCAGCTGAAGTAGCAGTAAGAAAAAAAATCAGCAATTATCTTCCTTGGTACAAAAGATCCACTTTTGTTACATGTTATCAGTTAATTTTGATTGCTGAAATTATTGATTCATCAGGAACTTCTAGTAGTTCTGCAAATACTTTTGCTAGAGTGCAAGCTCAATTTCAACTCTTCATATCAAATTTTAGTTCTAATGTAAATTTTCAAGTGCAAAGATTTACATTCTGGCTTGGAGGGTTCAAAGAGATCCTTCAAAGATATTAAAATGGTTAGGGGAGCATAACTCAACTCTATTTAAAAAAACCGAATAACTCAACTCGAGGCAAAAATACTCGACTCGTCTTGATTCGACTCGACTCGAAAGAATTTCAAATAAAGTTTGAGTTGTAAAATAAAAATTTGAATAACTCGAATAACTCGAAATTTCTAGTAATTAGTGGATTTATTTTTAAGTTCGAGACGAGCCCCTCAAATTTTTTATTGATATATACATATCTTATATGATTAGAGAGATATTGCCACATAAAAAATATGAATAAATATATATGCATATCTTATATGATTAGAGAAAGCCATTTAAATTGGAATAAAATCATACTATAACATGATAAATAAGTACAATTAAATTTTTATAAGAACTCAAAAATTCGACTCGACTCAATTCGAATTTCTTCAACTCGAACTGACTCAAATTTTTTTTGAATGAAAGTTCGAATAATAAAATGAAACTTGTCAACTTAAATAACTCAAAAAAATTTGACTCGACTCGACTCAACTCGATCGAACGCTCATCCCTAAAAATGGCAGCAAAGATGGTTCTCATGTTAAATACAGATGACTTGAAAATTCTTGCAATGCTCTCAATTTTCTGTAAGAAAACTCAATAAAGATTCGAAAAGAAGAAAGTACTTGGTTATAGTGTCCTGGATGTAAATGGGAAGCTACATATTTTTTTATGGGAGACACTGACATGTCCAACACAGTGCTTAACAATATTTCTGATAGATTATTTTTTTTCATGTTTGTATTGGACGTCTTACAAGGCTATTATCAGCAAACACTCATTGAGCCTACTTTTATTAGAGTCTTCATTATTTGATTTTTGGGGACAAGAATCATTTGAAGGATGAAAGAATGTCATAACAGTGAAGGAAGCTAATAATGGAGACATGCTTACTGAGATGTTGTTAGGGATGTGGAGAAACTAGTTTATGATGTAACTGTTCATGACAAAATCATTAAAGAGATAAACTTAGACAAGGATATTGCAAGAGATTTTAGAAGAAAAATAGCAATTAGAACTAGAGATACTCCGCTCATTGCTGAATGGTGGTCTACATATGAAATTCACACATGGTGTGCAATGATAATTCTAAAAGGTGTGCATATTTGTGACTTTTTTACAATACTAAAGATTTATAACTATTAGGGCGGAATTGAGATAATAAAAAATGAGTGATGGGAGCTTTTGTTGCTCATACTATATCTTGCTTGAAGAATGACACATATATACATGCAAAATTTAACTCCAAAGCAGTTTGGGAGTGTGCTCGGAGCATGTTAGGCAAAGAAACATTATTTGTTTATATGGTAGTTTTAATTCAGGCAAGGAGAGCTTTTGAAAATGTTTGGTTAAACCATTTAAAGATTAGGTTGATTAAGACGATGACCGTTATTGTTTTTGTCTTGCTTATCTTGACTTTGACTCACGGTTATCTTCTTTAATCTTTGAGGACAAAAATTAATTCAAGCGGAGATAATTGTTATGAATTGTTTCAAGACCAATGAAAACGACAAAGTTTTATTAGTTTTAATTTTAGTCAATACATTGTGTTTTATGTAAGGAGATAAAATTCTAATTTGTGTTAGGTTTTATCTATCGATGAATTAATGAATTTCAAGCTTTTCTCTTCTTCAATATCGTACTCTTCTACTTTTATTAGTCCTTTCTTCAATCTTCTATAATTCTTTCTTTCCACTAGGGTCATGACACATCCCTTGTAACAATATGCAGTTTGGGCTACAATGAGACCTCCCAATCAAGTCCATCTATACGTTTAAATACACATTAGATTACTAACTAGCATCGGTGTTTAAAATTTAAATATGCATTAGATCAACAAATGTTCAGTGCACTTTCGAAGAGAATCCAGATTCAAACTTTGGAGATAATAAATCCAAAAACGGACATAAACAACCAAAAAAAGTACCCGTGTACATAAGACTTATTACATGGAAGGTTCTTCTTAAGATGATTCAATCCATGTAACTCCGATTTTTTGGATATGATCGTGTTCAATTTTTTTCTCATATATTTGAGAATCATATTCCCAATGTCCATATTTGTCAAACCAAAGTATCAGACATGAAAAGATATAGTATAGTCACACTTGCATTTCCCCCTATGATCAAATGTGCTTGATTTATAATGTTTCCCCTGCCTCGTCAATAAAACCCCATTAGAAACAATAAGATCATTTTAGCAATTTCAATACATGCATAGACACCTTGCTTCCATTTGGATCAAATGAAAAATAATTTCATTTCCTCACACAACAAAAGTATAGATCCTTTTACATCAAATATCAGTACAAGCTTTGTTCACTAAACACAATGATAAATGCTGCTCTTCACATAAGAGACTACAAGCCATTCAACGAGACAAAATTACCTACGAACAGATGGCATAGCACCTCTACCGCCTGGTGTGCCACGCCCAGCAGCTTGAGCCTGTAAAACCAAAAGGAAATGAAATCAAAATTTGGAAAAAGAAGCTTACAAGACAAGGAAATTTACAATTAGATAAGCCAAAAAAAGAGCATGATTCTTGGGGTTCCGTCTTAATTACGAATAGGTGGACTTACTTTGGCTCGCATTGCAACAGCTCTACCTCTGCCAACTCCTAGAGATGAGCTCTTACCCTTGAAGAAGTTATGAAACAAAGTCAGAGATCTTCTAACAAGTGCAAAATGTAAGAAAAGCGATAACTGGCAAGTAGATACATACCTTGACTTTAGCATCAAGACGTTTGAACATAGGAGCATTCTTCAACATGTCAGGTATGACCATAAACCTGTCAAAATACATCCATCTTTCAATAAACAAATACGGTATGCCTGATTTGAATATAACTGCATGATGGAGAGGGAAATCCGATCCTAATAACCAAACATTAAATAATTAAATTAAACTTCAATGCTCCTAAATCACACCTATTACCACCAAATGCTGCACATCAAAAACAGTAAGAGATGGTCAAACGAGGGGGTAGTGAGAGAGAGAGATGATACCTGACTTTACTGCCTCGAATGAAAACATGTTCAAGCTGCGATACCTTTCCATCCTGAAGTCAAGCAAATCCAACCGTTTAAAATCAGTAACAGGTGGAGGTAATATGAAAGACAAGAAGAACCTTGAGTCAAAGGGGATGAAAGAATATGCACTCAAATCACAATGAATTTTCTTAGAAAGAACCATGATTCTATTAAATTCTCAAGTCACTCATTCAACTTTAAGTTAGTTCTATTAAATAAAGAACAATGATGCCAGAAGTCAGGAACTGAAATGCTTCATTAAATCAGGAAACAACCCAACATTTGTATAATAATCTAAATAGAACCACGCAACATTCAACAAGCACAATCCACGAGCAAACTCAAATATAGTAGTGAGAGACTGCAGAGAAACATCTTCAATTGGCAAACCCTAGAAACTCCATCCTTCCCTTCCCCTCTCTCCTGAGGCTTAATCCGCTTATAAACTTAAGTCCAGAGTAACAGCATGCAATGCCTAAATCCAACATCAAATGCTTAAGCATTTTAAGGTTTATCACTAACTGAGCATAAACCCTAAATCACTCAGATCCAAACTAGAATTAGTAAATCAAACTCATTACTGAATATCTAAAGAAAACAAAAGGAAGATGTGTACTTTAGCTGTGTATGTGATGTTCTCGAGCTGGCAATTCCAGTTATCCTCGCACTCGACCATGCCTCCTCTGTAAAGCTCTCCGCTCTTAAGCTCCACCGTTACTACGTGGCCCGATGCCTCGTGTAGTAGCTTCACCGGTATGCCCAAGCTCCGGCTCATTGTACCTTTTCCCTTTCACCTTTCTTTCTCGCTAGTTCGCTCTGCTTTCGCACGAATCGCAAACCCTAGCACTGAGACAAATGATTTTGCCCGGCGAGTTGTTTAAATCTCTAAATTGAATGATTAGGTTATAATTGTAACTCTATATATGTAGGAGGTAACTTTAAAAAGTTCAAATTAGGGATGATAAAATTACTTGGTCCCGATGCCATCCGAATCGATAAGAGAATAGTTTTTTTTGGTAAATTATTTCATTGACCACTATATTATTAGAAAAGTTACGATTTGACCATATTACTTTTTTTCGAAGCAACTAAACTACCAAAATATTTAAATGGTATCAATGTGACCACCAGCCATTAAAAATAACATAAAAGTAATTTATTTTATTAGATTAAAATTAGGACCAAATTGATAGATTTTTTAAATATAAGGGACCAAACGTGTAATTATATCAATTTTATTTAACAACTCTGCCAACTTTTTTGTTATTTTTAACGGATGGTGGTCACATTGATATCATTTAAATAGTTTGGTATTTAATTGCTTCGAAAAAGTAATGTGGTCAAATCGCAACTTTTCCAATAGTATAGTGGTCAATGAAGTAGTTTACCCTTTTTTTAATCAAAAATCGAGTTCAGGACCGGACGGATTTTAAAAGAAATCGAGTCATCAGACGATGTGGATTTGAGTTTATTGTGAAATTTTTTCGACCAGATATATTTGTAAGTGTATTATTTCTATATAATATGTGTAATATTTTATTAATTTTTTTATTAAAATTTTAGAGTCGAGTCAAATTATATTTTTATTAGGTTGGGTTGAGACAAGAGAAGAAAATTCGAGTTAAAATTTATAAATTTTGTCGGAGGCAGGACGGTTAAAAATCTGCCCATTGCCATCCATAAGTTCAATGGATTAATATGAACAAGTAGCAATGTTGGTTTATTCTTCGTAAGATACTTAATTTTTTGAGTAAAGAAAAAATAATAATTTTTAGGATGATGAATAAAATAAGTTAAATGTAACGACCCAAATTTTCGAATAAATGATTGGGCTTTGACCTGAGTCATGGACATACGTGTTGGTTTAGGTAAGTGTACCCCTTGAGCCAAGTTTAAGCTTTATTGGATGAGAATTGGACCTTATAAGCTTGGAAAGTGACCATTTTGGGACAAAGATGAAAGTATGAGGTTTTGTAGTGTAATTATACCCTTTTTTAAAGAGAAAGGTTTGTAAAACCAAATTTGATTTTGATATAACAATATCTTTCAAGGACTTAATTGCAAAATGAAATAAAATTTTAAACACTTAAAAGACTCACAAAATGACAAAGATTCGAACTTTAAGTATTTCTAAATCAAAAGCCAAGTATCCTAAATATTTTCTAAGTGTTTTCGAACTAAAATTTTGAAGTTTAGTCCAGGCGTACCGATATAGTTACATCCGTATCGATATGATTTTTGACTACTGGAAACGAGTCAAAAAAGTGTATCGATACGCTCCTTGCCATATCGATACAGTTTTCAGACTCGATGTAAACCTAGAAACTAAAAACTACTTATCGTATGGATACACTCCTTTCCGTACCGATACGAGTTGGTAAGATTTGAAAAATCTTAGCATTTAATTTTTTATTGTTGCCTTGTTAGATTATTGGAACCAAACATTTTGAAAATTGATTACCAGTACCGATACGCCTAACTACCGTACCAATACACTTTTTGGTTAACCAATTCTCCAGATTCTAGTGAGCAAAATCGGTACCGGTACGCACTATGTTGTACCGATCTATAGAACTAAGTGTATTGATATAATATTTGAAAAATGTTTTGGACTAAATTTAAAAGAATTTAAAATATGCTTTTAGTCAAAAACAACTTGAAAATATGTTTAAGTGTTTTACAAGGCTTTGGAATGATTTAAAGTGTATTTAAAGTAGTCAAAACCGTGCTTTTCAAGTACCCGTACCAATACGGTCTGGTACCGTACCGATACTCCCTAGGGTTTCAACTACAGTCATTTTCCAGTAGCCAAAACCCGTACCGATACGCCTTGTCGTATCGATACGGTATGCTTTAAAATACCCAACAGCTAGTTCGCGTACCGATACAGTTGTATTGCGTACCGATACGCTTAACTACCTCCAACAGCCATTTTCCCAATGGTATTGTAGAACTAATGTTTTGATATAATAATTGAAAAATACTTTGGACTGGTTTAAAAAGAATTCAAAACAATTTCCAAAGTCCAAACAACTTGAAACTAAGTTTAGGGAATGTTTTTAAAGGTTTTACAATGTTTTCAAAGCCAAACTTCACAAAACCTTCCAGGCGTTTCGAAACTCCTTAGGGCATTTCGATATGGGGGATTCCTGTAGCAAAAGTGTTTCGATACGAGTATCGAAATAGGCCTTCCCTGGATGTGAATTTTGCCTAGCGTTTCGAAACAGGCTATGCTGTTTCGATATGCCTACGTGGCATTGACCACAACGGTCACAAACCCACAACGGCTATTTCCCAAATAACATTTAAATGTAGGACGTTTCGATACGAGGACAGGCGTTTCGATACGAGTTTCGAAATGGCCAAGAGCGTTTCGGTACGAGTCCTACATCAGACTGCAACGGCTCTGTCTACTTAAAGGGTGTTTCGAAACGGCCACGAGTGTTTCGAAACGGAGAGCAGCAGAACTGCATTTATGGTGGGAATTAAAGTCCTCAACGGCTCCAATTCAACCCCAACGGCTAGTAACGGTTATAAACTCATCAAGGAGTATAAAAGGGACTTCCAAGCATCAAGATATGGTTAATGCTCATATTGTCAATCAACAAATGATCAAATATTGTCTTAGCACTTAAATTGTTAATTCTTGTATAGACAAACACTAGTGAGCCAAAATTGTTCAATTTGCTCAAGTGTTTTAGGTTTTGGGTGAGTGCTTTACTTGTGCAAACAAACACCTATTAGAGGGATTTGTGTTTGCTTTATTTATCTCTTTGTAAAAGAGGGTTTGATCAAGGCTTTGGGTAGAAAGTTTGATCGGTGTATAAGGGTTTCCTCCTAAGCCTAGAAAAGGGGACGAATCAATAGTGGATTGATTAGAAATCCTTAGTGGGGTGCTAAGGTAGTGGATCTATACCTTGGTTAGAAGGTTGAACTACTTTAAAATCATTGTGTCATACACATTTTAGCTTCCACACCAAATCCACCCAAAATTCCACCTCCCCACCACTTGGTGAGCTATATCGGTTGAAGGAATCGAGCACCTTACAACTCAATAGATATTTTAAATTGCAGGACTGTACTGATACGCTAGCCAAGCGTCTCGATACGCATCAGCTTGAAGTGCTCAACGACTATTTTCTTATCGGGGCCGTATCGATACGGATTCAAGGGTATCAATACGCCAAGCTGCAGAATTGCATTTATGGTGGGAAATAAAGGCTCCAACGGCTCCAAAACAACCCTAACGGTCCTCAACGGATACAAACTCAATTGGGAGTATAAAAGGGACCTTCAAGCATCAAGAGAAGACTAATGCTTCAATTGTCAACAACATAATGATAAAGAATTTGTCTTAGAGCTTAATTATTCATTTTCTTGTATAGACAACACTAGTGAGATAAACATTGTCAAATTTTCTCAAGTGTTTAGGTTTTGGGTGAGAGCTAAATAGTGCAAAAATTACCTATTAGTGGGATTTCAAGTTTGCTTTAGAATTTCTTTTGTAAAGTGGATTTACTCAAGCTTTGGGTTAGAAAGCTTTGAGTGTGTAAAGATTGCCTCCTTAGCCTAGAAAAGGGGAAGAAATTCAAGAGTGAATTTGTTGAAATCCTTAGTGGGGAGCTAAGGTAGTGGATGTAGGTGCTTGTTAGAAGGCCGAACCACTATAAATCTTTGTGTCTTTTGTCTATCTTTCACCTCCCAATAAAACACCCAAAAATCCAACTTCTCCATACTTGGCGAGCTAGAAAGGTTGAAGGAAATCGAGCACATAAAACCCAACATGATCCCCTATGTAAAATATAGTCTCCGTACCGATACGCTATTTGTATACAATGACTCTTTCTTCTATTGACAGGTACCAATACGGTGATGTGAGTACCGATAGGGAAGGTTGCAGAACTGCATTTATGATGGGTCAAAGAGAGCCCAACAACTCTATTGATGATGCAAACACCCACACGGTTAGAATTCAATGAAGATGTATAAAAGCAAGCCATTAACGCTACAACAATAACTATTGAAAAAGTCAAGCACATTCAAGCAAAAATCTAATCCATTTGAGCTTTTGAGAGTCAAACCCTCATTACCTAACTTGTGTATTTTTCTTGTAATCATCTACTTCAAGTTTGGGATTAGAGTGAAATTGTATTTGGGCAATTATTCACCTATTGTGAGGTATTTTCTTTGTTGCCAAAACTTCTCTTGTAAAGAGTGAGTCTTGATTAAGCTTTGGGTAGAAAGGTTAATCAATTTGTAAGATTTCTACCTAATCCGAGAAAATGGAGTATTTCTAGTGAAATTGGTTGAAAATCCTTAATGAGAGCTAAGGTCGTGGATGTAGAGCTTGTTCTAAGCTTGAACCACTTTAAATCTCTTGTGCCTTCATTTTTTAATTTACCAATTTTATCCCTCAAACTTTTAAAAGCCAATTCACCCCATATTGGCCATTTATTCATCGATTGATCCACTCAACAATTGGTATAAAAGCTCAACTCTTTGAGAGATTAACATCTACAAGAGGCGATCCTTGAAGCAATCCAACCAATCAACAACAAATAAATGACGTCTACTTCCACCAACTTGTATGAGAGTCAATCCACCGCCAAACCTACATTATTTAATGGGGACAACTACCCATATTGGAAGAATCAGATGAGGCTATTCATCAAATCCAACAATTATCTCATTTGGGATATAATGGAAGACGGGCCATCCATTCCAATGAAGCAAGAAGGTGATGGACAAGTTCCCAAGGCCAAACAAGAAATGATCGATGAAGAAAGGAAGAAGCTACAAGTCAATGACAAAGCCTTGCACATGCTTTTCTGTGCACTCGGGCCAGACATGTATTCGAAGATGTCCTCTTGTACAAGTGCAAAAGAGGTGTGGGACACGCTCGAGACCACCTATGAAGGCACCAACGATGTCAAAGAGACCAAGATCAGACTCCCCAACTTAAGATACAAGAATTTCAAAATGGAGCCTGACGAGAGTGTCACGAAGATGTTTGATCATTTCTCAGTCATCGTCAATGGTCTCAAACGTTTCAGAGAAGTCATCCCCGAAGACAAGCTTGTCCGGAAACTACTTTACTCTCTTCCCAAGTCATGGGATGGGAAGAGAACCGCCATCATCGAGGTAAAAGACTTGAAGACATTTAAGCTCAATGCACTCATATGTTATCTCCTTACTCATGAGAACATGAAGCAAGGAAGAGAGGAAGAAAAGAAAAGAGAAGAGAGGAAGATGGAGAAGAAGGAAGTGGAGAAGAAAAAAATCAGAATTGCTCTCAAAGCGTCACAAGAAGAGAGCGATTCAAGTGAGGAGGAGCTTGAAGAGATGGCTATGCTAGCCAAAAGATTTACTCGATTCATGAAGTCCAACTAGGGAAGAAAGTTCTTTAGAAAATGAGACTTCAAGAACAAGAACAAGGAAGAAGAGAAGGATTAACTCATATGCTATGAGTTCAAGAAGCCGGGGCACATTAGAACTGAATGCCCCCAACTAAAAAATAAGAGCTTTGGGAAGAAGAAGAAGCTCAAGACCAACGTTGCTACTTGGAGTGATGAGGAACCATCATCTGATGAAGAGGAGCAAGAAGTTGATAACCTTTGCCTTATGACCCTTGAGGAAGATCCTAAGGTAAACCGTAACTCATATACTTTTGATTTCACTTTTAATGAGCTTCAAGAAGCTTATGATAAGTTGCAAGAGGTTTAAGATGAGTTGGTAGAAAAGTGTAAAGAATCGATTTTGAAAAACAAGAAAACTATTTCCGATTTGAAAAAACAAAATGATTCTTTATCCAAAACCAATTCCGAACTTGAAAATAAGTTTTGTGCCTTAAAAGACAATTTAAATTATTTTGAAAAAGAAAAATTGATTTAAACAACCTTCTTTCCGAGCTTAATGATCATCACCAAAAAGAGGTGAATGATCTCAAAGCTTCTTTGAACAAAGTTGGGAACTCAAGTTTTGAAAAAGATGAATCTTTAAAACCCAACTATGTAAAAAGAAACTTTGTTGACCACAAACAAAGAGGCTTCCAAAGGCCCTCTAAAGGTAAGAGGATTAGAAGTGTTTGGGTTCCTAAGAACCTAATTACTTCTAATGATGTACATTCTATTGCTTCTTGGGTTCCCAAGGGAACCAATATTTTGGGAGCTAATGTATATGGACCCAAAATGATTTGGGTACCAAAAATCAAGACCTAATATTTGTTTGTAGGGGGCATTGCTACAAGGCCAAAGTTTCAAGTCAAAACACACGTGTAAAGTGTCCATAAGTTCTATATTTCATGCACATTCCATCTCATATTATTGCTGTTTTTGAGTACATTTTAGGCATAATTAGGTTCATGCATGGCATTTTACAGTATTCTTTACTCTGCCATGCTTTGTATTGATTTTCTCTTATTTGGTAAGGAAACGATATTGTTTTAGTTTATTTGTAGTTTTAGGTACTATAGGCTGACAGAAGGAGTGAGGAGCTGAGGACATGATGATGAGTGATACGTATCCGGTTGCGTGATGACCGAATTCGTATGTGATGTTGCCCGATCGTGATTCTAGTATGAAGTTGCAAACTTGAAACTTGAGTGTGGAAGTGATGTATATGGAATGAAGATGGTGAAAGTTGTTGTAATAGGTGCTGGAATGGTTGGTGATTATGGTTTGAAAGATAAATGTAAGGGGAAATTGGATAGAAGTTGATATGGATATATGGAATAGAATCAGTGTGGAACAAGGAAGAACCAACAAGATAGTGAATGTTGACCCAAACCTTACACGTTCTTACCCTTTGTGAAATGAAGGAAGAAGGTTGGATTGTGACCCTTTAGCTATAATTGAGCTAAAAACCAACAATATAATCAAATGGAAGTGATGGTGGAATGGTGGAACATGACCCGCTAGCTAGAAAGCTAGGAACCAACGCTATAAATAGAATGGAATGAAAAGGGAAATTTTGCCACAAGACTAGCTTGAAAGCCGATAAAGTTCTTAAAGAACAATGAAGAGAACACTCTAATATATTTTCATCAAAAAAAGGTTCCTTACAAAGGCAAATGAGCATCCTATTTATAGTACATGGCAACCTAGAATTTGAATGGACAAAACAATGCATTAAGGCTCCAATTTATGACATTCAATGGTTTGTCTTCAATCCTATCAAGTGTGGCTGGCCATTTGTGTAATTTAGAATGATTTTGGACATAATAAGGCTTGAATGAAGACTTATACACGTCCAAGTGATGGATCCTTTGATATTCCCCTTGCTTGGCTCTTAAAAGTGCATGTAGATGACTTGGAATGAATCTGCCCATGTTTGCATCTAAGTGTATGTGTCTCTTCCACTTCCTTTCTTTATTTCTCAACTTTATTGGCTGAATAAAAGCATAATAAAGTCTTCTAAATGCTTCATCCTCCATGGAATTCAAAAAGACTCTCTCTTTAAATGGTGATAAAGATGACATGTCTCCTTGAAGAAGATGAAAAGTCTTCAATTGTTTCCATCTTAATCCCAACGTGTAATGACACTAAAAACACATAAAATATTAATCAAAATATGATAAAAATGTTATGCAAACTTAAAGAATTAATTGAACAAGTTCAATGAATGAACTAGTTTAATTAATGAACCTACATGCTTAAATGAAACACATACATAAGTGAAGTATTTTCATAAATGAAGTGCTTGCATAAATGCAACAACAAGCATATTTATTCTCATGGAATGAATGAACTATTATGCAACTACTCATGCAAATTCTTATGCAACTACTCATGCAAATTCTTATGCAACTACTCATGCAAATTCTTATGCAACTTATTTCAACTTTCCAACAAACTCAAAAAGTTGCAAGATCTAATTGTTGTTGTCATTTCTTCATTCATTTTCCAGCATTGGCAACGCAAACTTTCCACAGCATCTTGAATCATTTTAGCTCTTGCACGAGTCATAGGCCCTCTAGGAAATTCATTGGAATTCTTTCTGGTTGTGGTCACATCATTCCCTCCCTCTTGAAAGCGATTTGCCCCCAAATCGTCACCTGCATCATAAGGAGATAGATCAGCAACATTGAAAGTAGCACTCACATTATACTCACCGGGAAGGTCTATTTGATAAGCATTATCATTAATCCTCTTGACCACTTGGAAAGGACCATCTCCTCGAGGCATAAGTTTCGATTTGCGTTAGGCTGGAAACCTCTCTTTCCTCAAGTGCAACCAAACCCAATCTCCGGGTTCAAAAGTTATTCGTTTCCTCCCTTTGTTAGCTTGCTGCTCATATTGCTTTGTTCTCCTCTCAATGTTCTCCCGCACTTGTTGGTGAAGCTTCTTCACAAATTCAGCTCTATTTTGCCCATCCTTATTTTTGAATTGATTAATAGGCAAAGGAAGAAAATCAATTGGGGTCAAAGGATTGAAACCATATACCACTTCAAATGGAGAACATTTAGTGGCGGAATGCATGGAGCGATTGTATGCAAACTCAACATGTGGCAAGTCCTCTTCCCAAGTCCTTAGATTCTTGCGTATAATTGTCCTAAGAAGCATGGACAATACACGATTGACAACTTCAGTTTGGCCATCCGTTTGTGGATGACAAGTTGTAGAAAACAACAGCTTTGTTCCAATCTTACTTCATAACGTCCTCCAAAAGTGACTCAAGAACTTCACATCTCGATCAGACATAATAGTTCTTGGAACTCCATGTAATCTCACAACCTCCCTAAAAAACAGATTAGCAATATGGGAAGCATCATTAGTCTTGTTGCATGGAATGAAATGAGCCATTTTTGAGAATCTATCTACTACCACAAAAATGGAATCTTTGTTATTCCTTGTGCGTGGAAGTCCTAGCACAAAATCCATGGAAATATCCTCCCATGGTGCATTTGGAATTGGTAATGGTGTGTAAAGTCCATGGGGCATGACTTTGGACTTTGCCTTCTTACATGTGATGCAATGCTCACACCACTTCTCCACGTCTCGTTTCATCTTTGGCCAATGCAAATGTTCTTGCAATATAGAGTGCGTTTTGGCCACTCCAAAGTGTCCCATTAGTCCTCCACAATGGGCCTCTTTGATAAGCGATTCTCTAATAGATCCTTGAGGGATACAAAGCTTTCCTTCATTGAAAAGATACCCATCAGCCCTACAAAACTTCTCATATGTTCCTTTTTCTCAAGCTTTGTAAATTTCACCAAAATCATAATCAGATTCATAAAGCTCTTTAATTAAGGCAAAACCTACCAATCTAGAATCCAAAAGGTTAAGAAGAGTATACCTTCTTGATAAGGCATCAACAACAACATTTTCCTTACCCTTCTTATATTTGATAACATATGGGAATGTTTCTAGGAATTCAACCCACTTGGCATGTCTCTTATTAAGCTTGTGTTGTCCCTTCAAGTGTTTCAGCGCCTCATGATCCGTGTGGATGATAAACTCCTTAGGCCATAGATAGTGTTGCCACGTTTCTAATGCCCTTATGAGAGCATACATCTCCTCGTAATAAGTTGAATAATTTAGAGTTGCTCCACTCAATTTCTCACTGAAATATGCAATAGGACATCCTTCTTGAGATAATACAGCTCCAACTCCTAAACCTGATGCATCACATTCAATTTCAAAAACTTTATCAAAATCAGGTAAAGATAATAAGGGTGCATTGGTTAAAAGTTGTTTAATCAAACAAAAGACTTTTCTTGTTCGTCTCCCCAAAAGAAGCTAGAGTTCTTTTTGATAAATCCGGTCAAAGGTGCGGCTATGGTGCTGAAATTGGGAACAAATCGGCGATAGAAACTAGCAAGTCCATGAAAACTCCTCACTTAACTAATGTTAGTAGGTATCAGCCATTCCTCAATTGCTTTAATCTTTTCTTGATCAACCTCCAAACCCTTTGAACTAACAACAAAACCTAAGAACACAACTTTGTTAGTGCAAAATGTACATTTTTGTAGGTTAGCATACAACTTTTCTTTTCACAAAACATCCAATACTAACCTTAAATGTTGAGCATGATCATTCAAAGTTTGGCTATACACAAGTATGTCATCAAAATACACCACACAAAACTTACCCAAGAATGGTCGAAGTATATGATTCATTAACCTCATGAATGTACTTGGTGCATTAGTTAAGCCAAAAGGCATAACCAACCACTCATACAAACCTTGCTTGGTTTTGAATGCTGTCTTCCACTCATCTCCTTCTCGCATTCTTATTTGGTGGTACCCACTCTTAAGATCAATCTTAGAAAAGATGTTAGAACCACTTAATTCATCAAGCATATCATCTAATCTAGGAATAGGATGACGATACTTTATCGTTATCTTGTTCACTGCTCGACAGTCCACACACATACGCCAAGTTCCATCCTTCTTAGGTACAAGTAAAACCGGCATGGCACATGGACTAAGGCTCTCTCTCACATAGCCTTTTTTCCATTTACTTGGATACTTGTCTTTGCAACTCCTTAGTTTCTTCCGGATTGCTTCTATATGCTGGTCGATTTGGAATGATGGCTCCGGGAATGAAATCAATTTGATGCTCTATTCCTCGAATTGGTGGAAGCCCATTCGGAATCTCCTCCAGAAACAAATCTTCAAATTCCTGCAATAAAGAGACAATAAAAGATGGCAAACCATGATCAAGATCATTAGTGTTCAAAAGATTTTCCTTGTACATGAGTACAAGTACCCATTTCTCTGAAAGCAAACACTTTTTGATCTCTTTCTCTCTTGCAAAAAGAATGGTTTGTTTTCCCTCATTTTTGTCACTCTCTTTGGATTTAAACTCTTTTTCTTTCTCTTTGACTGTTTTGAAACTCTCTCTCAAGTGGATTTGGTCTTTATGGACTTGTTTTGGTGAAAGAGGGGCTAAAGTGATCTTTTTGGTTTGATGGGTGAAAGTGTAACGATTGGTATAACCATCATGTATAGCCTTTTTGTCAAATTGCCATGGTCTCCCCAACAAGATATGGCTAGCGTGCATTGGTACAACATCACACAACACCTCGTCTTTGTATTTTCCAATGGAAAATGGCACAAGAACTTTCTTGGTGACTTTGAGTTCTCCCCCATCATTGAGCCATTGTAGCTTGTAAGGATGAGGATGCTTTGTTGTTTCCAATCTAAGCTTCTCTACCATCAAAGTACTAGCAACATTAGTACAACTTCCTCCATCAATAATGACAAAGCATACCTTTTCATTTACATGGCAGCGAGTATGGAAGATATTCTCGCGTTGATCTTCTCCTTCTATGGCTTGCACGCTTAGGCTTCTTTTCACAACAAGAACCTCACCATCTACAGCATGTTCCATCTCTTCTTCTTCTTGGATAGGAACATCATCTTCTTCTTCCTCTTGGTCAGTTTCGATCTCTCCATCTTCTCGAATGAGCATTGTGTTGCGATTTGGACATTGGCTAGCAATGTGACCTCGCCCCAAGCATTTGAAGCATTGCACATTATGGGATCGAACTGGCATAGTGGTGCTCTTTCCCTTAATAGTTTCGGCAATGGGTTTGGCACTCTTTGTTGGAACGCTTCGTTCATTAGGCTTAAAGGATGCCTTATGTTTGTAGGTACCTTGCCCCCATTTAGAAGAAGAGCCTCCATAGGCACGAGTTGTGCCCTTCCTTTTGAGTTGCCTCTCGACCTTCATGGCCATATGAACCATGTCTTCGATCTCCACATAATGTTGCAACTCAACAATGGCCGCAATATTAGGATCAAGGCCGGATAGAAATCTGGCCATGGTGGCTTCTCTATCCTCATCAATGTTGGATCGGATCATGGCTACTTCCATCTCTTTGAAGTAATCCTCAACAGTACGGTTGCCTTGGGTGAGAATTTGAAGCTTGTTGAACAACTCCCTATGATAGTGAGTTGGAACGAACCTCCTACGCATAATGGCCTTCTTCTCATTCCAAGTAGAAATTGGATGTTCGCCATTGCGTCTCCTGCTAGATGTCAACTGATCCCACCATATTAGTGCATAATCTGTAAATTCAATGGCTGCAAGTTTTACCTTCTTAAGCTCGAAGTAGTTGTAGCACTCAAAGATGTGCTTAACTTTTTTTCCCATGCAAGATAAGCTTCAGGATCCGTTCTTCCTTAGAAAGAAGGAATGGTTATTTTGATGTTGCTAAGATTATCATCAACTCTTGGCCGAGCTCTTTGGTACCTAGGTTCTCGACGCCTCAAACTTTGCTGGGAGGCTCGCTCGTCTATGAGTTCTTCATCCACCTCTCCCTCATACTCTTCCTCGTGATCTGAATTATGCCTTCGTTGAGATCTTTCCTCCAAATAATCTAATCGTTCTTGCATCGGCCCAACCTTTGTTGCAACAACCTGTCCATCTCTCGGATAATATCTTGAAGATTGGAGTTAGTTGCATCTACGTTAACATTATTACTAGCGCCAATAGTGTTTCTCACGGAATCTTGAGACATGATTAACTAATAAACCTCACTAGCAAAAATCTCACCGTTACACTCCAAGGAAAACACTCACACTCGTGTTTCACTCTGGATGGCTTTTACCCTTGATGTGCACTCTTGCCTTTTACCGCTCTTGTTCTCCTATCAAAGTCCTTAGAGAACTTACACAAGGCTTAACAAGTTTGCTTGTGGAAATTGGCTGAAAGAAAGGGTTTAGAAAAAAAGGCTATAGGTAGACTCCCCAGAGCGGCATCAACAACATCATTCCCCCATATGTACAATGGCAATGGTGGCAAACACCTCATAATCAAAAGAGGTCGAGCAGCAGCCGCCAGCAACAGCACCAATAGCGATTGACCCTCCGGAAGCACCAACAGAGGAAGGAACAAGGAAGAGAAAGCGGCACATCATAGCTGCCGAGCCAGTGGACGATAAGACAAAATTAGAAGAGAGCAAAACCCCTCATGTTGCTCCTCCTGCAGAACCTCAAGAAGAGCCTCGCCCCACTCCCAAGAGAGTCTAATCACCGCGGACATCAAAGGTGTCAGTTTTCGCTCAGAAGTAAGTATGGAAGATTTCACTCTCGGTTTTCGGTTTCCATGGTTTTATTAAATTCATACTCATGCTTTGAAGATATCATTGTTTTACCTATTGTCATATGCATGTTTAGGAAGTGAAAATGTTGCATATGTTTATGTTTTGATAATACATGTGTTTAGAAAGTGGTATGCAACATGTTTGAGATAATGCCTAAATACACGGTTTAATGTATTTGGGATACTCTGATAGAAATTGGTTTAAATGATGCATATGAAAAATAGTGAGGTAACATGGTTTAAAAGTGTATATTGACAAAGTGATGAGACTTGATACTATCGGATATAATTGGTCGACCAATAGGATGAGAGTGCACTATAAAATGTAAGCAAAATTCGTACGTACGCGTGATAAAATATGATGAGTACAACCGCATCATGTGTGTTGTAAGATGGGAACAACCACATCTTTACAAGCATTAAGGTGGGAACAACCACACCTTGTAAACACTTTGGTGGGAACAACCACACCAAGTATTTTGCCCTTCTTATGGTGGGAACAACCACGCCATAAGGTGTAACCGCATATCTGAGTTAGTTTATGGTGGGAATAGCCACACCATATGTTTTGGGATAGAGTGTAGCCATCCGGGTCACTTGAATGCCAATATATGAAATTACATGTATAATTGATTTAAATGGTTTTGTATGATGATCATTATACATGAGATTCTATTTTGTAGCATGTTTTGTAAGTTCAAGCATGTGAAGCCTATTTTGAGATTTGCATTGGGATCAATGCATGATCCAAATGATACATGTGTTTTAAAGTTAAATGTTTTACTTTAATGTGTTTTAAAGCATGATGAGAAATGGTTTATTTCGAAAAAAGGGTTTCCAAAAAGGCATTATTAATGGTTTTGATTTGAGCATCCCTCACTAAGCTTATTGCTTACACTATCTTTTCCTAAAAATGCAGAAAAGTAGATTGAACGGGAAACGAGGAAGTGTGATAAGGTTTTTCTCCGAAAACCGTTAGGTGTGGGCCTTATCACTATTTCCTCTTGAAATTGGATTTATTTAAAGAAAAAGGGGGGAATTCATGTTTTGGAAAACTTGGAGTCGCCACCGGCCACTGAGGTAGGCCGGACACCATAAAACCAGAGATTCATTTTAACGGGTTCGGGAGTTGGTTACGCGTGGGGTAGGGTTAGCGCCCCCATCACGCCCGGAAATCGGTACCAAATCGCTTGTTGCCTTTTGATCGATAGGAATTATTTAAAAATCGAAGTGAATTTAATAATTGTTCTCGAATGAAAATATAACTTAAATAACACGGGCTTTGCCGAATAGTGGCATTAGAATTAATTAATCATTTAATTAAAAAGGATGACGGTACACCGGACCATAGACTAAACCGACATCAAATAAGGCTGACTGCCGTGTTAGTTTAGGGTTCGGATTCCGTACGTCACCTTTATGCATGATGCGAACATATAAGAGATGATGCGTGTTATTTTCAATTTTTATGCTTTCGTTTACCTAGAGGCGGTGAAAATTAACCTAAGTATCCGATAGACATCCATTAAGCTAGGACTGTCGTTTTCGGATACCGAGGTTAATTAATACCCCTTTTGGGTTTGATTTTTAGATCCGATTGACATACTCACATGTTGGGCCGTATGATGAACAAATATATGTGCATGCCATAAAAAACATTCAAAATAAGCACATAAAGGGGAAGGCCCAAGATTGATAAGGATTAAGCCCAAACATATATGAACAAAAACTCAAGGCCCAAAGGCCCAAACTAACAAAACATATTAAAACCCATGACCTAAACTAACATGTCAGAACTACCCATTAGTTAATTAAACTAATTAATTCTAGCATATGGAATTAATGGATAAAGGTTCATGATTCTACTCATATATCGATTCAATATTATCAAGATCTAACGAACATAAACATTTTGACCATGTACGAGCAAAACATATTCGATACGAAACAAGTTATGCGGGACCCACGAAAGTCATAAAAACGGATTAACAACATATATTCAATTTGAAGACGAAAAAAACAAACACATGACATAAAGCATACATACTACCAAACAAACAAAATCAAAACAACATTGAAACATTGAGTAAGAAAATAAATCATACATCATACGAAACAAGCATACAAAATATGGTGACTAAATTGAAAGAAAAAACAGAAGGCAGTGGCTAAATTGGAAAAGACACAAAAAGACTCAAAACTGTGGGGAGGACCAAATCGAACATGGGGTGAAAGGAAAGGGACGGGACGAATAATAAGACCCTAAGCAGACTCGATCTGGGACGAGGAGACGAACCGACTCAAACTACGGGGGACCTATGACGCGATTTAACCATGCGGCGACCCTTATGTTGCTAATATCCTGACGCGGAGGGACTAAACGTGTTAATAGACCGAAAACTAAAATAAACGAACTCTATAAAACCCTACCTAATCGATTCGAACACCCCCTTTTGCCCGACTTAAAACCCTAGCCGCCCCAAAAAAACTCTCTGACTCTCTCTTTTCTCTCTCGACCTCGAACGCCGGCCGGTGCTAACCACCGTCCGGCGAGCCCTAAACTCGTTCCGACCAGCGAACCTAACCCTAAAGAAACCCGAAAAAGAAGACCTTTCACTCCCCAAAACCCAAAACGACCTTCCCTTTACCTCCCGGAAGTACGAAACCCCTAAAAAAAACCCTACCCACTGTTTTTTGAAAACGGTTTAAGAGACAACAGAGGGTTTTAAGCCCCCTCCTCCGACGCACCCTTTAAAGCCAATGAACGGCCGGGATTGTTGCCGAGAGGAAGAAGGCTCCGGTTCTATGAGGAATGAGACAGAAAAGGTAAAGAAGAAAAAAAAAACTTTCGATCTCTCTTCCTCCTTTTTTTTTAAACATGCAATGGTGGTGGTGAGTGATATACCTGAGAATACTCTGGTTGTGATATTGCTTCTCGTGCTTTGTTTACGGGAGTTTCACGAATCCCTTACAATGAAGCCGTCGATTCGGTTTTATAGCCGAAAAATCGACTGATTTTTACATATTGGTTAATTCAATGAAAAAGGGCTATTGGTTCGTATTGTGTTTTTGGCCGGATTCATGCAAGGCTCTGTCATTCTCTGCCATTCCGTTCTGACTTCGTCCTTCCTTTTTCTTTTTTATTTTCGATTTCTATTTTCCTTTATTTTATGCTGACCCTCTTCTCTTTGTTGCATATTGTACGATGATCGACGTGGCCGACGGATCGGTCGTTGGAACGGACGGGGACGACGTGGCGAGTGCTCGAGGGATCTGGAGAGGCGGGCGTGGGCTTCACGCGCGCGAGTGGGGAGCTGATACGTCGCGCGTGGGCGCGTGCCGCATCTCGTGGCATCTGGACCGTCAGATCTCATCCTGATCTGACGACCCAGCTTCATGCGGCGCGAGGTCACCAGATGGGCGTCTAGGGTTTCTTCGGTTCCCAAATCTGGGCCGTTGATCTGGCGCCTAGATCCAGCGGCCAGATTTGAATGGCGGCTGCAAAAAGAACAAAGCCGGTTAGGGCTTCCTCATCCAGATTTGGGCTTGTATTTGTTTTTGGGTCAATCGGGCTTGTAAAATTATTATTTGGACTGATTTTTGTTTATTTAAATTGGGCTTTTAATTTATATTGGGTTCCAGATTTATTTTATAGTGATGTTAATAATAATAAAAATAATGATAATAATACTAAGAATAATAATAATGATAACAACAAAAAGACGATAATAGTAGTATAATATGGTAAGGATGAGAATAATAATAATAGTATAATACGGTGGTAAAATAATAACAATGTTAATAATGATAATATTACTAATGGTGATGGTAAACATAATGACTAAAAGTAATAATAATAATAATAAATAGTAATAACACTAATAATATGGTATCTAAGTATTAATTAGACCAAGCCCAATGTGAATGAACAAAACCCAATCTTATTTAAGCATATTTAAGGGCTAATCAGCCCGGACAAAATTAGTGATTACAGTTGCCCCTCTTTGCTTGTATTTGTGAAACAATAACAAAGCAAAGATCATAAGCACTAATTTTGTCCCACTTCCCTGTTTAAGTAGCTTGTTTCTCTGAAGTGACAGGGACAAGGTCGGTAGCATTGGTAGGTCCTCCCTGAGCGGCAAGGAACCTAAGTGGTTCATTCTCCCTGAACGACAAAGAACGAAATTCCAAAAGTAATTGACGTCGACGCGTCCTCCCTGAGCGGTAAAGGACATAACCGATTTACTCTCCCTGAGCGGCAAAGAATAAACCTTTGATAACCTAAACAACGTTGGTATGTCTTCCCTAAGCGGCAAAGGACGTAGCTGATTCATTCTCCCTGAGCGGCAAAGAATAAACCTCCAACAGCGACTGGACAACGTTGGTATGTCCTCCCTGAGCGGCAAAGGACGTAGCTGATTCATTCTCCCTGAGCGGCAAAGAATAAACCTTCAATAGCTTTGACAACGCTGGCATGTCCTCCCTGAGCGGCAAAGGACGTAGCTAATTCATTCTCCCTGAGCGGCAAAGAATAAACTGGAAAACGTTGGTATGTCCTCCCTGAGCGGCAAAGGACGTAGCTGATTCATTCTCCCTGAGCGGCAAAGAATAAACCTTCAATAGCTTTGATAACGCTGGCATGTCCTCCCTGAGCGGCAAAGGACGTAGCTAATTCATTCTCCCTGAGCGGCAAAGAATAAACTTCCAATAACAACTGGAAAACGTTGGTATGTCCTCCATGAGCGGCAAAGGACGTAACAACCCTGACAGGAAAATGGATTGAGCAGGCCCTCTAGCTCTTCTGCTCGGCTATCCTGTCAAAAGAAAAATTTTATGATGATATGCGTTAGTATGAACCTAGCACATGTATGCCTACGATGGTGCATGAGTGAGTATGCCTCATACGAATGTCACCACTTTGGTTGCCGCTTTCTTCTTGTTTTTTGTTTTGTCTTCCGAGCCGACGCTTGTCTCATACTCAGATCTTAGTCATTGGCCCCCTTGGGCACCCCTTTTGCGGATTACAGTCCTTGATTCTCTTCCTTTCCCAAAGTGCCTTTTCAGGTTTTCACTCGGGTCTTTTCCTCTCTTTTTTCTTTCTTTCTTCCCCCCTTTTTTATTTATTTATTTTTTATGAAGCGCCCTTTCGGGTTTTCACTTCATTTTCCCTTCTTTTTTTTTCCTTCTTCTTTTCTTTTCTCTCTCTTTTTTCTTTTTCTTTTTTGTTTCTGGAGCGCCCTTTCGGGTTTTCACTCCATTTTCTCTTTTTTTCTTTTTTCTTCTTTTTTTCTTTTTTTTTTTCGTCCGGTCGGCTTTCATCTCATCAAATCCCGGCCACGGTCAGTTGTTTGGAATTCTCCTTCATCCTTGTTACTCGCCCGGCCTTGGGCCAGATTAGCTGTTCCTTGTTGACCTGCGTTCAAAAGGTTAAACCAGAGAAATGCCAAGAAATCTTTTGTTTCGTAAGTCTATTTTAAACTGCTCGAGTAATTCTTTGAAAAGAGATGAATGAAGACGCCGAATAGTATTTACTAACATATTTAATATTCATGAGAAGTTCATATGCCATGCATGAAGGGTACAAATGATGCAATAGCCTAAGCATTTTCCTCGTGAATGATGTGGGAATCCATCGACCGTCGGTAAACCCTTTGCTATTATTCTGCCTATTTCTGGACTTTGGGAGGTTTTACTCGTACTCATCGGTGCTCTGTTGTAGCCATCGCTCTTCAATTCTCTACTCCCCCTTTAATCAAAAGACGCCCTTTTCGGGTTTTCGCCTTCCGATTCCTCCTCTTCTTTGTTTTGTGAAGCGCCCTTTTTGGGTTTTCACTCCACTTCTTTTTTTTTGTTTGTTTGTTTGTTCGTTTTTTTTTTTTTTTTTTTTTTTGGGCGGGAGCGCCCTTTCGGGTTTTCACTCCACTTTTTCCTTTCATGCGTAATACTTCTTGACTGAGTCTGAATTAACCGGATTGCCCAACTCCTTCCCATCCATTTCCATCAGAGTCAGTGCCCCTCCCGAGAAAGCTTTCTTTACCACATAAGGCCCTTCCCAGTTAGGCATCCACTTTCCCCGGGAATCTTTCTGAGTGGATAGGACCTTTCTTAATACCAGGTCTCCTGCCTGAAACTCTCTCGGGCGGACCTTCTTGTCATAGGCTCGCATCATTCTTTTCTGGTACATTTGACTATGGTAGATGGCCCTCAGTCGCTTTTCCTCAATTAGATTCAACTGGTCCAACCGAGCTCGTACCCATTCTGCTTCTTCCAACTTCACCTCGTTCAGTATTCTGAGGGAAGGGATTTCTACCTCCATAGGTAACACTGCTTCTGTACCGTAAACTAGGGAATATGGTGTTGCCCCAGTTGAGGTACGTATGGATGTCCGGTATGCGAATAAAGCGAATGGCAACTTCTCATGCCAATCCTTGAACGTATCTGTTGTCTTGGCTATGATCTTCTTGATGTTTTTGTTTGCAGCCTCTACTGCCCCATTCATCTTCGGGCGATACACCGTGGAATTGTGGTGTTTTATTTTGAATTGCTCGCACACTTCATCCATCATTTTATTGTTCAGGTTCGAGCCATTATCGGTGATAATCCTTTCCGGCATCCCATATCGGCAAATGATCTCCTTTTTCAAAAATTTGCAAACCGTTTTCCTAGTAACGTTGGCGTAAGAAGCAGCTTCTACCCACTTTGTGAAGTAGTCGATGGCGACCAAGATGAAACGGTGCCCATTAGAAGCCTTAGGATGGATCTGGCCAATCACGTCCATTCCCCACATAGCGAAGGGCCATGGCGCATTCATAGTGTGCAGTGGCATGGGCGGTGCATGTATTTTGTCCGCATATACCTGACACTTGTGACATCTCTTGGCGTAGTCAACACAGTCCCCCTCCATGGTTGACCAAAAGTAGCCATATCTCATGATCTTTCGAGCCATTGAGAAACCATTGGCATGGGTCCCACACAAACCATCGTGGACTTCTGCCAGGATATTCTTGGCTTCACGAGCATCCACGCACCTCATCAGCACTTGGTCTTTTCCCTTTTTGTACAGAATTTCCCCGTCCAAGACATAACTGCCAGCCATTCTCCTAATGGTCCTCTTGTCATTTTCATTTGCTTCTGCGGGGTACGTCTGACACTTGATGTATTGCAAAATGTCGTAGTACCATGGGTTACCGTCGGCCTCTTCTTCTATGTTGTAACAGTGAGCGGGTATTTCCAGTGTTCGCATCTTGATTGATTCCATCTCAGCACCTGAGCTTGCCTTGAAGGTAGCTGCCAGAGTCGCTAAGGCGTCTGCCATCTGGTTATCTTCCCTGGGGTGATGAGTGAAACTGATCTTTTCAAAATTCTTGATGAGCCCCTGAACTAGGTCGTAATACTTAACCAGTTTTGGGTCTCTGGTTTCCCATTCGCCCTTTAGCTGATATATTACTAAGGAAGAGTCCCCGAATACATGGAGTTTCTTTATCCTTCTCTCGATGGCCGCACGCAAGCCCATGACGCATGCCTCATATTCAGCCATGTTGTTGGTACAAAAGAAGTCCAGTCTACTGGTGAAAGGGTAATATGCCTCTTCTGGGGAAATTAAGACTGCCCCGATTCCATGGCCTAAAGCGTTGGAGGCTCCATCAAAGTAAAGTTTCCACAAACCCTCTTTGCTGACATCATCTTCCCCCAAAGCTATACACATCAGGTCTTCATCCGGGAAGTCGAAGTCTAATGGTTCATACTTATCTGAGGCTCGGCTTGCTAAGAAGTCGGCTATAGCGCTCCCCTTTACTGCCTTCTGACTTACATACATGATATCAAATTCAGATAACAACATCTGCCACCGGGCTAACTTTCCGGTAAGCGCCGGCATCTCCATTAGAAATTTTAGGGGGTCCTGTTTGGATATCAACCACGTGGTGTGATACAACATGTACTGCCTGAGTCTCTTCGTTACCCATACCAAGGCACAACACAACTTCTGGACTTGCGGGTATCGAGCTTCGCACTCGGTAAATTTCTTGCTCAAGTAGTAAACCGCTCGCTCTTTCTTGCCTGTCTCATCATGCTGCCCTAAGACACATCCCATCGAATTCTCAAAGACTGTCAAGTACAGGATCAATGGCCTTTCTGGTACTGGGGGTACTAAGATTGGGGCGTTAGTCAGGTACTTCTTGATCTTTTCTAGAGCCCCTTGGCATTCCTCGTCCCAAACCCCAGGGTCATTCTTCCGGAGTAGTTTGAAGACAGGATCACATTTGTTGGTTAATTGGGATATGAATCGGGATATGTAATTCAGCCTTCCTAGAAATCCCTGAACTTCCTTCTGGGTCTGAGGTGGTGGGAGATCTTGGATAGCTTTTACTTTATCTGGATCAATCTCGATTCCCCTCTTGCTAACCACGAAGCCTAAGAGCCTTCCGGAGGTGACGGCGAAGGTGCACTTTGCCGGGTTGAGTTTCAGCCGGTACTTTCTCAATCTTTGGAACAACTTCCTCAAGTTTTGAATGTGCCCCTCCTCGGTCTGGGATTTTGCTATCATGTCATCCACATAGACCTCGATTTCTTTGTGCATCATGTCGTTAAAAAGTGATACCATGGCTCTTTGATATGTTGCCCCGGCGTTTTTCAGACCGAAGGGCATTACCTTATAGCAGAAGGTTCCCCACATCGTCACAAATGTTGTCTTGGTCATGTCCTCAGGATCCATCTTTATCTGGTTGTATCCTGAGAAACCATCCATGAAGGAGAACCAAGAATGACCAGCTGTGTTGTCTACCAAGGTATCAATATGAGGTAGAGGGAAGTTGTCCTTCGGGCTTGCTCTGTTAAGGTCTCTATAGTCCACACACATGCGCACCTTCCCGTCTTTTTTCGGGACAGGCACTATGTTGGCTACCCATTCTGAGTACTCGACTACTTGTAAGAAACCCGCCTGATACTGTTTCTGTACCTCATCTCAGATTTTCAGTAAGGTGTCGGTTCTCATCCTCCTCAACTTCTGTTGGACCGGCTTGCATTCTGGTCTGATCGGTAATTTGTGCACCACAATGCTTGTATCCAGGCCTGGCATATCCTGGTAAGCCCACGCAAAGATGTCCCTGAATTCTGTCAACAGATCTATCAATTCTATTCTTGTCGAGGGCGAGAGGGTTGTGCCAATTTTGACTTCCTTCCGCTCTTCACCTTCATTCCCCAAATTCAGGATTTCTACTTCCTCTTGGTGAGGGACTATCTGCCTATTCTCACTCTCCATCAACTTGAGGAACTCTTCGGGGATTTCATATTCCTCCTCCTCTTCACCGATCTCGGCTAGATATAATGGTCGCTCGAAATCTACCTCGGGATTAGATTCAGCATCATTGACAAGGTTAATAATAGGGGTCCTGCAACATTTATGAAAAGAATGCGTATTGGGGGCCGAATATACATATTATTTACGGAGTAGGTATAATAATAGACATGGAATGAATAATGAATGAAATGAATGAAATGTTCGCAATTTTTTTGGAAAAGCGTCTTTTTATTGAATTTTAAACGAGCAGAATTAACATAGATGCCCTTTACAAAAGATCCCTATTTCTCACGGGCGCAAGCAAATAGGGGGGTTTCTGGGTATTACTCTGGCTCAGACCTAAAGATTACAGGCACATCATGAGCAGTCCAATTGCCAAGAGTTTCTCCGGGGAGACAAGGGCGGATTCCAGTCGCATCTGCCGAACTCTTGTCATCTTGCGATATCACATTAATGACCATGTCCCCCAATGTCAGGCTAAGCTTTTCTTCCTCACAGAGCTTGGCATCTTCCGTGTTGGCCTCGTGCACCATCTGTTCGGGGTTGATGATCCCTCCTGACGTAAAAGTCTTCTTTATATCAGTATAGACGATGGGCTCCCATGGCATATCCTCCCCTCGTAGCCTAGCCATTCTTCGTTCGGCCTTCCTCCTCCATTCTAGTTTCTTTTGCTGAAAAGTGGGCTTATATCCAAGCCCGAACCTATCTTGTTTGTTAATGACACCTCTGACACGTAGGCATCCTTGCAGATTTCTCCCCAGTCCTCTTCCTCTCTTTGCTCCCCATCCTAAAGTCTGCCACACCTGCATCTTGGTGCACTTTGACAGCTTTGGGCGCGGGATCTTGCTTCCTTCCGCTACAAATGTTGCATTTATAAATTCAAGGGCTCGGAAAGCACACCCAACTGCCTCCTCACCAACCTGGATGTACGAGGCATCGGTAGTTACAGACGCTATAATATCTTGCTCCGCGGATACACTCACCAACTTTCCTTCAATGATGAACTTCAACTTCTGATGCAGAGAGGAAGGCACAGCCCCCGCTGAATGAATCCAAGGCCTCCCTAACAGACAATTGTAGGTCGGTTTGATGTCCATCACCACAAACTCCACTGTGTACTCGGTAGGTCCGATCAACAACGGCACCTCAATCTTCCCCATAACCTCTCTTTGAGTTCCATCAAAAGCTCTGACTGAGTTCGAACAGGGTCTTATGTGTGAGCTGTCAATGGGCAGCCTTTGCAAGGTCACCATTGGCATTACATTCAAAGCCGAACCGTTGTCCACAAGGACCCCTGGCAGAACATATCCCTTGCAATGTACGGTTATGTTTAATGCCTTTGTTGATCCCATTCCTCCTTCCGGGATCTCATCGTCACTAAAGGTGATAAAATTATCCGCAGCGATATGACCGACAATCCGGTCGAGCTTATCAACTGAAATGTTATCCGGGACAAACGTCTGGTTCAGTACCTTGAGGAGTGCATCACGGTGCTTCTCTGAGCTTAGTAACAGTTCCAATACTGAAATCCGGGCTTGCTGTTTCCTGAGCTGATCAACAACGCTGTACTCGCTATGTTTCAAAAATTTCAAAAACTCCTGAGCCTGAGTCTCTGTTACTGGCTCATTGATCTTAGGAGGAGGGTCCTCTCCAAACGACTTTTTGGCCTCCGGGTCGGGCAGTTCCCCTTTTTCCTTCGGTTCCGTCTCTTTGGGAGCATCCGGTGCGTAACATCTCCCACTTCTTGTCAGATTCCCAACCTCGTTCTCTACTTCCGTTTTTGATTCCTTCCGATTATCCTCTTCCTTTGTCTCTTCCTTGCTAGCCAGACCATCCCCTTTCATCGGATTTTCAGGCACTGAAACATGTGCAGTGTAGTTCCACGGAACCTTTCTCTCGTCCTTGAAAGGAAACGTCTTGGGGCGAGATATTCTTAATTTCGGGGCTAGCTTGGGGCTTTCCCCTTCAGACGAACTACCCTCTTTTACCTTGCGGGGTATAATGAAGGGCCGGTCCAAACCAAACTTGACTTTGGTGTCATCGGACGCGCATACCTCAAAGCTCCTCTTTTCCTCCTCCCCTTCGAAGAATTCAATTTCTTTGCGATCCATCAACCCCTGGACCACCTGTTTAAACTTACCGCAACACTGAATATCATGCCCCTCTCGCTGGTGGTACTCACAGTAGGGTCCACACCCCTTCAAGACAATCTCCATCCCACGGTCAATCAGTCGTGCCATACATAGCTGTTGAAATACCCACCGCAGTGGGGACTTAACTTCAGATACACTGAGCTTAGCCTTCCTGAAACACTGTTCCTCGATCATATTGACTCCCCGACCTGCATGATTAGGCAAAGGGTTTGTGGTGGTGTTCGGCTCATCTAGTTGTAGTACCCCCGTGTTGATTAGATGCTGCACAAACTTCTTAAAAGCGAGGCAATTCTCAATTGAATGCCCCGGGACACCACCATGGTATGTGCAATTAGCTTTCTCGTCATACCATGCCGGGAATGGTGGCTTGAAAGGGGTGACGTGGTATGGTCTGACCAATTCTGCCTCGTATAGGTGGGCATACAAATCAGCATACGACATGGGGATCGGAGTGAAACTCAACTTCTCATTCTCTTTCTTAGGATGTCTAACCTCCTTTTTTTCGGAATTCTGCCCGCTACTTGGCGTAGTTTGAGGCGTCGAAAGAGTAAAACTTTTAGGGGCCGTATAGGTGTTTACCGTATTCACCTCACTTTCTTTCTACTTATAATTCTTGCGGTGACTCTCCCCACTGTCTATCCTTCCGCTTTTAATGGCCACCTCAATCGACTCGCCGGTCTTTACCAAATCAGCAAAGCTTTGAGTGGTGCTGCTTATCAATCGGTCGAACAGTGTCCCTTTCAAGGTGTTGATGAACATCGGAGTGATCTCATGTTCCGGGATAGCAGGTTGGATTTGGGCTGCCACTTTTCGCCACCTCTGGGCGTATTGGCGCAAACTCTCATTAGCCCTCTGTTCCATTCCCTCCAACATAATCCGATTCGGAGTCATATCTGTCACGTGCTTGTACTGATCTATGAAGGCTCTGGAAAGATCCTTCCAATTCTTGACGTTTGCTCGGCTGAGTGAAGTGTACCACCTAATGGCAGAGCCAGTCAGGCTGTCTTGGAAACAATGGATGAGCAGCTTCTCATCTTTGATAAACGCAGCCATCTTGCGACAATACATTGTAATGTGTGCAGATGGGCAAGTGGTGCCATCATACCTATCGAAGTCCGGGACTTTGAATTTAGGCGGGAGTACTAGGTCTGCTACCAAGCTCAAATCACTAGCGCTGTCCCCTCCTTCATCCCCTTGCTGGATGTTCTTTAGCCTTTCTTCAAACAGCCGAAACTTCTCCTCATATTTCTTCTCTAACTCAATTCTGACCCTTCCTACTTCTTCCATCAAACTAAGGTCCGGGACCTCGTTCTCCTGATCTGCTTCTACGTCAGCGGGCTGGCTTGCTGTCGTTCCTCCGGGGCGACTGGCAGATGCCCCACCAAGATTGACAAATATTTTCTTTCCGGCCTCTGTCCCTTCCGGATTGACCTTCGCGTGAGACGAAGCACCCTCATGGTCTTCCACATGAGAATCGTCAGCAGAGATTCCCTCCTTCCCTTTCATCTTGGTTAACAGACTGGTCATCTGGGCAATGATGGATATCTGTGACTGTGCTATCTGATCACTGATGTTCCGGTTAACCCCATCCAGGCGGTTTTCCAACTCTTTCTGGCCTTGTTCCACCTTAGCTAACCTTTCCTCCATTATTCGATGCTGCGACCGGGTCCCGTATGAGTGTGGAATGGTTGGTAATTTTAATGCAGTAAAATGCAATGCTTATCTGAAAATGGAAACCCCTTAGTTAAGTCTGAGATGTTAGATGGTATGTATGAATAAATATATAGTGCATGGATGTTAAAGTGAACATGCAAGTATGCAAAATGTATGAATATGAAGAGCAACACTGGGTTTGGCGAATATCCTCCTCAAACAGCTTATATTTACTGGAATATTGTTTGGTTACAATTTCTTGGAAGCTTAAATACATTAAAGAAAACCTAAGATACTTTTACCAAGGCCTAGCTATCTTGAAACTTCTTCTTCTTTCTTCTAGTCTCTTTCCTCCACGAACTGATCCAGCTTAGCACCCAAGTCCATGATCTCTCTGAGGATCCACACAACTGTCTCTCCCGCTTTGTTGGAGTCATCCACCTTATCATGAAGCTCGGTAGCGTCTTCAGCGAGGAACTGTATCTTCTCGGCAATGTAGCGTACCCGTGCATTCCACTGAGCCAATTCTTGCTCCTGTCTCCAAATGGTGAAGGCGGCGAAATGTAACTGCTCCAAAGTAGGTGTAGGACGTACTTGGATTGCCCCCCTCATACTTTCAATGCGGTCCTTCAATTCTTGCACCTTGTTCTCTAACTCATCAATGCGTTCTCTTAAGGTTTGATTTTCCGACTCGCTGGCCTTGAGCTTACTGGTCGACCCCTTATGCTTGAAAAGAGACCTCTCCAAATTCTTCACCTTTTCCTTCAGAGTGCCGTTCTCATTCACTTCCCTCTCAAGCTTCGTGGTGTATTCGGTGCGAAGACTTCTCATTTCCTGGGTTAAAGCGGCTACATGGTCTTTAAATTCATGGTACCCCCTTTTGTAGTTTTCCGCCCTTGCTCTCTCCTCTTTGAGTCGTAGTTCAGCTCCCTGGCTTGTTCCTCCTTCGTTAGCTCTTTTTCCTTTGTTCATCCTTTGCAGTTTCTGTATCTCCTCTTTCTCCATTCCTAGTTCCAGCTGCAATTCATCGTTCTTCTTTTGCAATGCTTTGAGACTCCCTTCATACCGTACCTTCTCAAGTTCAAAATCGAACCTCTCTCTACTTGCCTTTTCCTCAAGTCGTACATACTTCCTCCGTTCTTCTTCCAGCTGTTCTCTCATCAGATCGGCTTCAGTGGGAAGCGATGCCAACCTTTCCCTCATGGCTTCCCTTTTATCTGGGTCCAACTGGGGGACATTATCATCGATGCGGTTGAATCTCCACACTTCATATTCTGGGGTGACCATATAGGGAGCGCTCAAAATCCTCACTCGTCTAGCATTATTCCAAGCTGAGGACGCAGCGTACACCTTTCCCTTATAGCCCTTGTCTTTTTGATAATCCACATGGAAGTCATTCATTCCATCGGTGGCCGGCACAAACTGTTTCGATCCATATTGCCTTAGGACCATCAACGGTGCATAGGCAGTGTGCCCCCACAATCCTAGCAACGGTACCCACGAGTATGTACCACATCTGTATCGAATGTTTCTAGCTGATAACCACGGGGCTCTCCAAACCAGATCTTCAGTGTTCAAATTTTGAAGTAAATCGAGCCAAACTTCCGCTGTTCGCTTGGCAGGCCAATTCTCTTTTTTAAGAAACTCTTCCAGAGCTGAGAACTTACTGTCGTAGACTGGTCTCGAGAAACTGGCATTCGTCCAAAAATGACTGTAGAACCAAACTGTGAGGAGTTGTGGACAACCCAAGAAACGGCTGCCGCCGTGCTTCCGACAGAATCTTAAAGATTGGAAGGTCTCTGACAAAATAACCGGAGCCGGATTTCCTCCATCAGCTAATTTATCGAACAAGTCCAACACTGCTGGGTGTATGAAGCCTAGAGCCTTAGGAAAAATGACTAGTCCGTAGATCGCTAAGGCGAATAAGTTACGCTGTACTGTTCCGGCTGGGAGCACCAACGCTAAGGATAAGATCCCTTCGACCTTTAAGTATTCCTTATTGTTCCACATCCCGACTTGTTGCTCTACCCATGATGCCAAGGTACCGGAAAGTTTCTCTAGCTTTGCTCGGAACGAATTGTACTTACTGTTCTTCGAGTAGACTCGGTCATCTTTCACTTTTTTGCAATTGATGAGATCTTGATATTCCTCAATAGTGGGGGTTAGATCTATACTTCCAATCGTGAAACAACTGTAGGCGGGGTTCCAGAATCCGACCAAAGCCTGTAGTAAAGCCTGATCAACCGGAACATATAACAGATAAGCTATGTCCCCAAATTCCTTCTTGAAAGCTGTCCGGGCTTCAGAATCCCAATTGCTCCATATTTGCTTCAATGCGGTCACGTCATTGATTTCCGTATTCATGAAAGTTTGATTCGCCATCCCAGATCTGAAACCGATGGTAATACTGTCACCCTCATGTTGTTGCTCGCCTTCTGACCAGACTTGAACTTCTGAATTCTTCTCATCCATGCTCCTCACAATTTCCGTCATAACTCTCGCTTCCAATTCAGACTATCCCCAAACCAATGTGCTCTCTAAGGTATGATGATATGCAAAATAAGAGGAAAAGAGGAAAAAAAAGGGGGGGGGGGAGGAAAAAAAATGAAAGTGTTAGTAGCAAATTAATGAGCAAACAATGGGAACCAAATATTTACAAAAAAGAATCATAAGTACAAGAAAACAAAGCCTAGACACTCTAAACTCTAGGGTTATCCGCATGGCTCTAATGGGGTGGGCTCCTTATATTCTCACTCATGAGTTCGGTTCTAACAAAGGGTACCCGAACCTATCTCATCACCTACTAAGGCAATAAGAACCCCAATTCTGGCCCATTACAGGCTTGCGAATTGGTTTCGGCTCGAGGGAAAGCACGACCTAATGACGTGGAGGGCTGCTCACGTGTCAAAAGGCGTGGATTCCGAAAGTGAATTACCGACCCGTGGAGGGATACTCACGTGGGTATGGGCGTTTCACTCTCACTTAAAAAAGGGTAGCTCGGGTATAGAGCTTGATGATCATGATGCAACACATGTCGGTGACTTCCTTAATAATTAAATGGGAAATTAATTCGAATGCCACAAATTTTCAAAGCCCGTTCAACTTAAGTCGTATTTTCATGAAAGAACAAACTTATTAGCTTTACTTCGAATTTTAAATATTTTCTATCGATCAAATGGCAACAAGCGTTTTATTGGCTTAACTCTCTTTTTGTAAAAAAAACAAAAATTTCCCCAGCGGAGTCGCCATGCTGTGATAAGGTTTTTCTCCGAAAACCGTTAGGTGTGGGCCTTATCACTATTTCCTCTTGAAATTGGATTTATTTAAAGAAAAAGGGGGGAATTCATGTTTTGGAAAACTTGGAGTCGCCACCGGCCACTGAGGTAGGCCGGACACCATAAAACCAGAGATTCATTTTAACGGGTTCGGGAGTTGGTTACGCGTGGGGTAGGGTTAGCGCCCCCATCACGCCCGGAAATCGGTACCAAATCGCTTGTTGCCTTTTGATCGATAGGAATTATTTAAAAATCGAAGTGAATTTAATAATTGTTCTCGAATGAAAATATAACTTAAATAACACGGGCTTTGCCGAATAGTGGCATTAGAATTAATTAATCATTTAATTAAAAAGGATGACGGTACACCGGACCATAGACTAAACCGACATCAAATAAGGCTGACTGCCGTGTTAGTTTAGGGTTCGGATTCCGTACGTCACCTTTATGCATGATGCGAACATATAAGAGATGATGCGTGTTATTTTCAATTTTTATGCTTTCGTTTACCTAGAGGCGGTGAAAATTAACCTAAGTATCCGATAGACATCCATTAAGCTAGGACTGTCGTTTTCGGATACCGAGGTTAATTAATACCCCTTTTGGGTTTGATTTTTAGATCCGATTGACATACTCACATGTTGGGCCGTATGATGAACAAATATATGTGCATGCCATAAAAAACATTCAAAATAAGCACATAAAGGGGAAGGCCCAAGATTGATAAGGATTAAGCCCAAACATATATGAACAAAAACTCAAGGCCCAAAGGCCCAAACTAACAAAACATATTAAAACCCATGACCTAAACTAACATGTCAGAACTACCCATTAGTTAATTAAACTAATTAATTCTAGCATATGGAATTAATGGATAAAGGTTCATGATTCTACTCATATATCGATTCAATATTATCAAGATCTAACGAACATAAACATTTTGACCATGTACGAGCAAAACATATTCGATACGAAACAAGTTATGCGGGACCCACGAAAGTCATAAAAACGGATTAACAACATATATTCAATTTGAAGACGAAAAAAACAAACACATGACATAAAGCATACATACTACCAAACAAACAAAATCAAAACAACATTGAAACATTGAGTAAGAAAATAAATCATACATCATACGAAACAAGCATACAAAATATGGTGACTAAATTGAAAGAAAAAACAGAAGGCAGTGGCTAAATTGGAAAAGACACAAAAAGACTCAAAATTGTGGGGAGGACCAAATCGAACATGGGGTGAAAGGAAAGGGACGGGACGAATAATAAGACCCTAAGCAGACTCGATCTGGGACGAGGAGACGAACCGACTCAAACTACGGGGGACCTATGACGCGATTTAACCATGCGGCGACCCTTATGTTGCTAATATCCTGACGCGGAGGGACTAAACGTGTTAATAGACCGAAAACTAAAATAAACGAACTCTATAAAACCCTACCTAATCGATTCGAACACCCCCTTTTGCCCGACTTAAAACCCTAGCCGCCCCAAAAAAACTCTCTGACTCTCTCTTTTCTCTCTCGACCTCGAACGCCGGCCGGTGCTAACCACCGTCCGGCGAGCCCTAAACTCGTTCCGACCAGCGAACCTAACCCTAAAGAAACCCGAAAAAGAAGACCTTTCACTCCCCAAAACCCAAAACGACCTTCCCTTTACCTCCCGGAAGTACGAAACCCCTAAAAAAAACCCTACCCACTGTTTTTTGAAAACGGTTTAAGAGACAACAGAGGGTTTTAAGCCCCCTCCTCCGACGCACCCTTTAAAGCCAATGAACGGCCGGGATTGTTGCCGAGAGGAAGAAGGCTCCGGTTCTATGAGGAATGAGACAGAAAAGGTAAAGAAGAAAAAAAAAACTTTCGATCTCTCTTCCTCCTTTTTTTTTAAACATGCAATGGTGGTGGTGAGTGATATACCTGAGAATACTCTGGTTGTGATATTGCTTCTCGTGCTTTGTTTACGGGAGTTTCACGAATCCCTTACAATGAAGCCGTCGATTCGGTTTTATAGCCGAAAAATCGACTGATTTTTACATATTGGTTAATTCAATGAAAAAGGGCTATTGGTTCGTATTGTGTTTTTGGCCGGATTCATGCAAGGCTCTGTCATTCTCTGCCATTCCGTTCTGACTTCGTCCTTCCTTTTTCTTTTTTATTTTCGATTTCTATTTTCCTTTATTTTATGCTGACCCTCTTCTCTTTGTTGCATATTGTACGATGATCGACGTGGCCGACGGATCGGTCGTTGGAACGGACGGGGACGACGTGGCGAGTGCTCGAGGGATCTGGAGAGGCGGGCGTGGGCTTCACGCGCGCGAGTGGGGAGCTGATACGTCGCGCGTGGGCGCGTGCCGCATCTCGTGGCATCTGGACCGTCAGATCTCATCCTGATCTGACGACCCAGCTTCATGCGGCGCGAGGTCACCAGATGGGCGTCTAGGGTTTCTTCGGTTCCCAAATCTGGGCCGTTGATCTGGCGCCTAGATCCAGCGGCCAGATTTGAATGGCGGCTGCAAAAAGAACAAAGCCGGTTAGGGCTTCCTCATCCAGATTTGGGCTTGTATTTGTTTTTGGGTCAATCGGGCTTGTAAAATTATTATTTGGACTGATTTTTGTTTATTTAAATTGGGCTTTTAATTTATATTGGGTTCCAGATTTATTTTATAGTGATGTTAATAATAATAAAAATAATGATAATAATACTAAGAATAATAATAATGATAACAACAAAAAGACGATAATAGTAGTATAATATGGTAAGGATGAGAATAATAATAATAGTATAATACGGTGGTAAAATAATAACAATGTTAATAATGATAATATTACTAATGGTGATGGTAAACATAATGACTAAAAGTAATAATAATAATAATAAATAGTAATAACACTAATAATATGGTATCTAAGTATTAATTAGACCAAGCCCAATGTGAATGAACAAAACCCAATCTTATTTAAGCATATTTAAGGGCTAATCAGCCCGGACAAAATTAGTGATTACAGGAAGCAAGTGAAGAATTCTAAGCGTCGCTCATAGATCAAGTATGGTTTTTAAACAAATCATTAGTAATAAGTTGGCAATGGGAGATTACCTTGATATTTTGGGAGTGTATGTAGCGAACTCCCTGGTTTGACACAATTTTGTAGTGTCTTAATAGACTTGTAAAAGGCCTTTAATGTTTCATTTGAGCTTTGGTATGGTTTATGGTGTTTTACTTGACTTGTTAATAGGGAGCATGCCTATAGATTTCTCTTGTTGTGTGACCATGATATGACGATGTTTCTGATGTGTATGGTTGAGGATTGATCCATATATATGTTGGTTATATGTTAGAAGCATGCCTAGGGGTTTATTTATGGTTTATAGATTGTTTATCGATCAAAAAGTGACACTACAAGCCCAGGCGTATCGATACTCGGGCTACCGTATCGATATATTTAGGCAAAAATAGCTTAACGTATCGGTACAGTAAGCACCGTATCGATATAGTGTATGAAGAAATGGCTAAGTGTATCGATACATCGGAACTGCATCGATACGATTTAACATTACTGGAATTTGTGGTTTAAAATTTCATGGGACTGTATAGATACTGTGGCTGAGGGTATCAATACCCTATTAAGTAAGTTGGTTAAATGGTATCTTCTGGGTTTTAAATCTTTGTGTTTTAGTCCCAGAATGTTTGTAAATGCAATTGAGTGAGCTTGAGTGATCAGATCGAGTTGAAATTTGATATGTGAACATGAACATGACTAATTGATTATTGGTAACTTTAATTTTGTAATAGGTCCCTAAATTTTGTAAGTTTTACAACGTGGTCCCTAAAGCATGTTTGGTCTTAACTGAGGTTCAATTGACTTCGTCTGAGTTGTAACTTTTTTTGTTGTGATCATGATCACCTTAGGATTGGTAAGAGCATCTAGACAAGATAAAGTAAAAAAATGGTTGCTTATTGAGGTAAATCTTCACCGGTTTACTTCAATATTCCCCGTGTAGCTCGCTTGAGTCGGTAGAGCGAATAGACCGGGTCAAGGGGGTTACATAAAAGGTCTTTGAATTAGTTGTAATAGGGCTTAGGACAAGGTATGATAAGAAAGACTTTTGGGCTCTTTGAATCGAAGAACTTCACACTTCCTTTTCTTTTTTGTATCAAGCTTTTGCACAATTTTAATTTTTGGGAGAAATAAGGATTCAATCTTTTTCATACATTTTGTCTTTTCTTTTGAATTTTCTTTTTGAACAAGACAATTTTCTCATTGATTTTCTTTTCTTTCCTTGTTTTTCAAAATTTTCTCCCTTTTCTTTCTCTTTGCTTGATTTATTTTTTATTTTTTTCTAAGTAAGGAATATGTGTAGTTCTCCAATTATGGGTTCAAATTGGGGAAATCAACAAAAAGGGAATTAGGATTGTAATGTGGTTAATTTCCAAACAAAAGGCTTATGCTCAAAAGTGGTTCTCTAATGGTCATATTTACCAAGGTAGGCTTTTTGGCTCAAGGTTCATACCTAAGTGCCTTAATCATCTCAAGTAATTCAATCATACAATGTGGTCTCAATATGCATAACATCGCAAGTTCTAGAAGAAATCTAATCATGCTTGACAATCACTCAATGAAAGAAAAATATGAAGCATAAAAGTTGTATGCTTATTAGGCTCAAATCTCACTAAATGGTTTGTGTTGTGTCCGATTCTTATCCATCCGACCATCGAATCAATTAATATGAGAAACGATTTGCAAGTCTAACAAGATCTAATCAATCTTATTTTACTTCCCATATCAATCTCATCTTTACCTAGGGATCCAATTTTCTTAAAAATCTCAACATGTCAAGTTCAAGAAAAAAATTCATGTGAAAGTAATACTCAAAGTCATCAAGAAGCTTGCAATTTCACACAACTACATCCCATGGTTTTAACACAAATTAAGAACATCTAAGCTAACACCCCCACACTCACTTAAACCTAACATTGTCCTCAATGTTCCCTACATGCAAAAAAATTAAAGAAATCAATTAAAAAGTGAAAGGAAAAGAGTTCTCCCTTATGTGGCATGCGTCAGGAAAGGTGTAGGGGTGTGGTTGGATGAAATCCTCGTGCTCGGAGAATGCCATTTGGTTTGCTTTAAGACCGGATGCCTTGCTAGGGCAACTGAATATGTCGCGGCAACTGGGACTGATTTGATTGCCGAGGCAACTAGATATGCTGCGGCAATTGGGACTGGATTCTGAATTGTGGGCATGCCTTATTCTAGTCAAGTGTTCCTAAAAAATTAAAAATTGCAGAGATTAAATGAAACAAAAATATAAAACAAATTAATAACATAATAAAAATCATGGTTTACCTCTTAAGAAGCGTCTTTCTTTAACATCTTTGGCTAGACGTAACTCCCTCTAATCATTTTATTGTGGTTCTCTCAAATTGGCAATTTATTCACTTCCTTCGATGAATCCTTCGTAGAATGGTTTCAATCGATGCCCATTTACCTTGAAGACTTTTGTGGAGTGTATGCCTCGTATCTCAATTGCACCAATAATAAATATGTTAGTGAAAACAAAAGGTCCTTCCCACTTAGACATTAACTTTCCCAGAAATAGTCTCAATCACGACTTGTAAAGTAAAACTTTTTGCCCGATTCTAAAATTTTTCCGAGAAATCATTTGATTATGGAAGGCTTTTGTTTTCTCCTTGTAGATGGTTGCATTGATGTAGGCATCATTGTGAATTTCTTTAAGTTCTTGTAACTGCAACTTCTTGTGTTCATCGACTTCGTCTATTTTCATATTGAATTGCTTGATCGCCCAATAAGCTTGATGTTCCAATTCAACGGGAAGATGGCATGCTTTTCCGTAGACAATTAGGTAAGGGGACATTCTGATGGGAGTTTTATAGGTTGTCCGGAATGACAAGGCATCGTTGAGACATAGACTTAAATCTCGACGTGTGGGATTGACGGTCTTTTCTAGTATGGATTTGATTTCTCGATTTAAGACTTTGGCTTGACTGTTGGTTTGAGGATGGTATGCGGCCGAGACTTGGTGTACCACGTTGTACTTTTTCTACAAGTGTTTCATGACTTTGTTGCAAAATTGTGTTCCTTGATCACTTTTGATGGCCTTGGGTATCCCAAACCTCGAAAAGATATTAGTCCTGACAAAATCGACAACAACTTTTGAATCGTCAGTGCGGGTAGCTCTAGCTTCTACCCATTTTGATACATAATCAACGACCAAAAGTATATAGGTATTATTGAATGAGGGAGGGAAAGGACCCATACAATCTATGCCCTAAACATCGAAGATTTCACAAAATAAAATTGGTGTTTGCAGCATTTGATTTTGGCGTCCTACGTTACCTGACCTTTGGCATCTCTCACAAGATTTGCAGAACATGTATGAATCACAAAATAAAGCAGGCCAATAAAATCCACTCTCTATTACCTTGTGTGCAATCCTCTTTGGGGCGAAGTGTCCTTCAAAGTTCTCGGTGTGGCAAAATTTGAGGATTGAATGAGCCTCGTGTTGATGCACGCATCGGTGGATTATTTGTTCGGCCCCTATCTTCCATAGGTATAGATCGTCCCACATGTAATGTTTGACATCGCTTTTTATTGTCTCTTTATGCCCTAGAAAAGTGATGTGGTAGCGTCCTTGTCACTATGTAATTTGCGAGGTCGGCATACCATGGTATGATGTCCCAAAATGCTTGGAGGTGTTCTTGGGCCACTTCACAATCTAGTTATTTTATGGTTTCCTGCATTGGAGAGTTAGTAATATCTAAAGAAAATAATGAACATGCATCCTCATTGTATTCCATGGCATCATAGATATTGAATTTTATGATTTTGCCATCAAATTCCATGGTAAGAAGTCCATCATACACATTGATATTTGTTCTGGATGTTTTCATGAAAGGTATTCCTAAAAAATTAGACTAGGTTTAGATGAATCATTATCCTCCATATCTAAAACATAAAAATCAGCAGGAAATACAAGCCCATTAACTTGCACCAAAACATCCTCCAAAACATCTTTTGGATAAACATTCAAAATATCGGCAAGCTGTATGATCACACATGTGTCTTTAAGAGGGCCCATATTGTTAGCAAAATATATATAATATGGCATAACATTAATAGATTCTCCTAAATCTAGCATGGCTTTTTCAATCTTAATGTTTCCAATTGGACAAGGGATAGTGAACATACTTAGATCCTTGTACTTTTCAGGGAGTTTCTTTTTAAGTACAACAGACACATTTTCACCCATTCTTACCTTTTCGTTGCCATTCAGTTTCCTCTTGTTTGTGCATAATTTTTTGAGAAATTTTGCATAGCGAGGGATTTGCTTTATAGCATCAATCAATAGAATATTTACCTCGACCATACGTAATGTCTCAAGAATTTCTTTTTCTTGCTCTTCCTTCTTCGTCTTTAAGAACCTTTGAGGAAACGGTGGTTGGACAACGATGGGTGATTGCCCTGGCAATTTAGTTACCTTGCTTGTGTCGACATCTTCTTTTCCAGTTCAGCTTTGTGTGATTTTCCATCTTTTTCAGGAAAAGGGGTTTACCAAAATTTTGTTGGTTTGCTAGCCTTCCCTTCTTCCTTTCAACGTCCTCCTTGGATGAAGAATCAATCAACTCTGAAATAGGACCAGTCAAATTGCTTAGGCAATGGTAATTGCCTAGGCAATTGGGCGAATCCTGCAAATTCTTGCCACTTCTCAAAGTAGTTTCATTCACGTTTTGTTTCGGATTCACAATAGTTTGAGAAGGTAACTTACCTCAAGATTCAGATTGACTAAGAGATGAGGCAATTTGACTTACTTGGGTTTCATGATTTTTAATACTCGGCCTTGTCTCTAGTTTGAATTCCTTGAGGTTATGAACAAGCTTGTATATGATATCCTCCAAGGGTGGTTTTGTCGATGAAGATGGTTACGCATAACCTTCTTGTTGATTTCTCCTTTGCTCGTAGCTCATATTTGGATGATCTTTCCAGCCTAGATTGTATGAATTTGGGTATGGATTGTACTTCTTATGTCTGTAAAATCCTCCTATGGCATTGGCTTCTTCGGTGTTCTCTTCTTGGAGTGTTGAGCGCATATCGGTTGTATGATCTTGCCTTGGTCAAATCCCACATGCCTTGACTTGTTGTGCATTACCTAATGCCAATTTTTCAACAAGATAAGTTAGATTCGAAATCTTATTTTCAAGGGAAGATACAATTACCTCATTCATACGTCGAGAGACGGTGTCATGTGTTGAGTCGAATTGTTGAGAGTTTGCAGCCATAATGTTGATGAGGTCTTTGGCTCGGGTAGGAGTCTTGTTCACGATTTCCCCTCCACTTGCGTCATCTATCATCCTTCTCTCCATGGGTAATAAAACCTCATAGAAATATTAGATGAGTAGTTGGTCAGACACTCCATGTTGCGGACAGCTTGCACAAAGTTGTTTAAATCGTTCCCAATAGTCATGAAGCGTCTCGGAATCTTTTTGTCGAACTCCTCAAATCTCTTTTCTAATGTTGGTTGCTCTTGAGGCCGGAAAATATTTTTCGAGGAAAAGCTTTGCCATGTCTGCCCATGTTTCAATCGATCCAAATGGTATGTAATACAACTAATCTTTGGCATAATCGGCTAGAGGGAAGGGGAATTCCCTTAGCTTAACTTCATCCACGGTGACATTGTGGGGTTTCATGCTTGAGCACACCACATGGAATTCTTTCAAGTGTTTGTAAGGATTCTCATGCTCGCATCCTCTGAAAGTAGGAAGAAGATGTATTAGTCCAGATTTTAATTCGAATGGTACCTCAGGATCTTGGTAATTAATGCAAAGAGGTTGTGTAGGGATCTCGGGGGATGTAAGCTGGCGAAGGGTTTGTTTAGCCATGTTGTCGGTTTCAAGGGGTATTTCGGCTTGAATGTTCTCCAAGTTGGCTTCCAAGTTCCCTTGTGTGGTCGCTTGCTTGCTTTGTTTCGCTTCCTTCCTTAGTTGTCTTTATGTTCTGTCGATATCAAGATCGAATAAAAGATTCTTGTCTGCAAGGGAAGAACGAAGCATAAAAGTAGAAAAGAAAAATAATGAAAAATAAAATAAAATAAAATAAAATAAACCAAAGGAAAGTGAACTTAGCTTCTTGACACCATTCCCCGGCAACGGCGCCAATTTTTTTATGGGTGTTGAATCCATCAAAAAATAATACCTACTTGTTCTTTGGATTTGTAGTAGCGACAAGTAGGGTCGATCCCACAGAAAATGGTTAAGAAATCAAGTTCACAAGCAATTTAAAGTAAAAAGGGGGTTTTGTATTTGGTTTGAATAAAGCAATTTAATTAAGGAATAAGTTAATATAAGATGGAACTCTAGTTAAGGTAGAACTTGGAATATTAAATCAAGGATTTAGATCATTGACCCAGAAAAGATAAATCAACATCAATCTCAAAAGCTTAGTTTCAAGTTAGATGATAACCCACAAATAACTTAAATCTCTTCTTTGATAGAAAGTAATTTAATAACCCATAAATTACTAACTCTTATTATCAAGGTTAAAATTCCTTAGATAACCCACTAAGAATTAAAATGTATCAAATAACATTAAGAACAATAGAGACCCAATCACATATTCTTATTAAGCATTAACATGTTAACTTATTAAGAATATGAATTCATACCTTTAGAAACTCTAACCCGAATTTCCTTACCACTTGCGTCAATAACCCATGACTTGGTTGCATGTATACATATAACCCAACATACACATGAATATGAAGCACAAAAGATATGAAAATACTTGAATAAAGATGAAGATAATTTGGGTACAAGAAATCTCACTAAAAACTCGAAATAATATCCTTGTAACTACACTTGACTAGAAAAGAAGGTTTTAGCCACTCATGGTGGTTGACTGCTACGCAAGAGAAGAAGGTAGAGGGTTTTGACTAGAGTAGGGTTTCTACTTGATATTTTCTCTTCACCATTTTATCTCTATTTATAGGGAATAAAGGGGAAGACTTTACATTAAATACCACAAACCTAACTACTTTAATTATGATAAAAGTAGAAGTCCACTTTTGTTGTAGGATTGCTTTTCCTCCAAGTCAAAATACATGCTAGTCCTCCAAGTTGAAATACATGCTTTTCCTCCAAGTAAAAATATGCTTGTTCTCTAGGCCCAAATCTGTCTTGCGCCTTTATCATGTGCGGAACGTGATTACCGTGGCAACTATAGCTTGTCGTGGCAATAGAGGCGGTTTATGAAGAACTTGCCTTGGCAATTGAGACTTGCCTGGGCAATCAAGAAGAATACTGGAGGAAACGCCTAAATGGTGCTAAAACTTGACTCTAATGTATAAAACGTCATTAAGGCCCAAAAACACCTGCAAAACCAAATAGAAACCAAATCAAAGGCTTTAATATAGATTAATGTGCTAAAACATAAGATTTAATATATGAAAAATATGCAAAATAATAACTTATCACCAACCCTTCAAAGAAGTTTTAGGAAAGGTGGATGTTTAGGGGTGGATGCTAAAATAGAGCTTAGTGAGTTTGGGGTTGAATATCGACCACAAAAAGTGATCAAAGCTTAGGTATTAGCCGAATTCGTTGCAGAGTGTACATTTGCGAGTCAAAGGAAAACTCCACTCACCAAAAACGTTGATGTCAAGGGAGAGACTCAAGAAATATAGCAACAACCCTCTCAAACTGAAGATGAGCAGACTACAAGTACCCAACCTTGGACCTTGCATGTTGATGGGTCAGTGGCTATCAGTGGAGCAGAAGCAAGTGTGATGTTGAGCGCACCCAACGTAGAGGAAGAATGGTAGTATGTGATCAGCTTCGAATTTACTCTTTCCAACAATGCGACAGAGTATGAAGCTCTGGTAGCTGGACTAGAGCTGGCAGCCATGCTTAAAGTGAATGTATTACAAATATTTACCGACTCCTAATTGGTGGCTAAACAATTCTTATGTGAATATGAGGTCCATGACAAAACACTCCTCAAATACCATCAGAGGGTGAAAGGTTACAATAAATCCATTTATTCTTACATACCATATCGTCTATAACCATTTTATTTCACACATGAATTTTTTTTTTGGGGACTAAGCTTCTATAATACATGACTGTTAGCACAACTTAGTCATTACCGCATAAGATAAATACCCTGAGGAGATAATGTCAGTAGATGCTTTAGCAAGATTGGCAACATCGCTCGAGATCCAAATGAGGGGCATATTCTTAATGGAATATTAAGAGTATCCTTCTTTTTCAAAAGAGAGCTAAGTGTGTTAGCTCGATGCAAGCGATAATTGGATGACTCCAATTTTGACGTACATCAAAACGGGGGTGTTGCCTGAAGATAGAGCCCAACGACTCAAAATAATGCGACGAGCTACCCAATACACTATTGTCAATGATTTTTATATAAGAGAGCATTTACGCAATCACTATTATGATATGTAGGACCAGAGGAGGCTAAGCACATACTGCAAGAAATCCATGAAGGGGTCAACGAACATCATCGAGGCTCGTATTCCTTGGCACAGAAGGCGATCAGGTAAGGCTTCTACTGGCCCACAATGTGAATAGATGCTAAGGAATTTGAGAGAAAGTGTGTACCATGTCAAGAATTTCCCTCAATCCCAAGACAACCAACAAAAATACTTAAATCGATCACTAGCTCCTAGCCTTTTTCAATTTGGGGTATTGACATCTTGGGCTCGTTCCCACCAACAATAGGTCAGCAAAAATATCTAGTAGTCACAGTTGATTATTTCACCAAGCGGATAGAAGCGAAGCCACTAGCAACAATCACAGAAAAGCAAATGGAGAACTTCTTATGGAAGTCCATAATTTGTAGATTTGGCATTCCTCACACAGTAATCATAGACAATTAGACTCAATTCCAGAAAAGGTTTAAAGAATTTTGCAAAGGTTTCCACATTGCATTGACTCAGAGTTCAGTTAAATCTCCGCAAACGAATGGTCAAGTTAAGGCGGTTAATAAGAAGATAATGTCTGCATTTAAAAAGAGGGTTGGTGATGCAAAGGGAGCATTGGTGGAGGAGTTACAAGGAATATTATAGGCATTGCAAACAACTTCTCACACCGATACAGGAGAAACATCATTCAATCTCACATATAGCACAGAAGTCGTAATACCATCAGAGATAAATGTCCTGCCGTATAGAACCACACAATACGACGTTGATGCAAATAGTACAGCCCTACGAATGCATCTCGACATGCTCGAAGAAACTAGAAACGAGTCAGAGATAGTGGTGGAGGCAAGAAATCAAATTGTTGCGAGATACTATAATTCGTGCATAAACAATAAGCAATTTCGATCGGGTGATCTAGTGTTAATGAATACATAAGCCAACAAACCCCCAATCAAGAGAGGAAAAATGGCCCCCATATAGGAAGGGTCGTATCAAGTTCGCAAAGTGATCGGATTTGGAGCATATAATCTAGCAAAATTGGATGGGAAAGAAGTTCTAAGAACATGGAACGCCAGACACCCTAAAAAGTTTTATGCTTGAAACATACAGTAATTCAATGCAAATAGTGTACGCACAATGTTAATTACAATTTGTGTTTGATGAATTAATTAGCTAAAATAAACAAAGGTTCGTCTGATAATCCGCCACTTTCAAGAAGTGCGCATAAAGGAATTAGCTCAACGATCGTCACTTCCAAAGCAAGCGAGCAAAAATAAACAAATGGTCGTCTGAGCATCTTCCACTTTCAAGAAGTGGGCATAAAAGAATCAGCTCAACAATCATCGCTTCCAAAGCAAGCGAGCAAAAATAAAGAAAGGGTCGTTTGAACGTCCACCACTTTCAAGAAGTACACATAAAGGAATTAGCTCAACGATTGTCGCTTCCAAAGCAAACGAGCAAAATTAAACAAAGGGTCATCTGAGCGTCTGCCACTTTCAAGAAGTATGTATAAAGGAATCAGCTCAACGATCGCCGCTTCCAAAGCAAGTGAGCAAAAATAAACAAAGGATCGTATGGGCATCTGCCACTTTCAAAATAGAATGGTAACACGCGAATTGAAAATAGCGCAGACGTCAAGTTGCTCTCAAATACATTGCTCATAAAAAGCAGGGTTGTAATATTCACATGCAAGAATAATGAATACATAATATCTCACTTGGGTGGCAAGATGAGTATGCAAACACGTAAGGAAACATAATTCTACATATGTTTCTTATTCGGTGATGACAACATCAAAATGAATAGCCCGTGAAAAAGCTAACCTCATGAAAGGTGTAATTACCAATCCCATACAAGGACTCACACCTTGAAAAGAAACCTGGACGGGTAGAACTATTCTCAAGGTATGGCACTTGCTAAACGTTGACAACCACAAGCATGCAAAAATAGAATAAAAACCCTCAAGGATGGGGAACGAAGAATAAGATCTGAAATTATAGTATTTCCACTAAAGACAGACATCCAACACACAAAACCCACTTTAGAAGGAATACCAAAATTTTAGGAGGGAATTCCCATCGAATATCAGAATATTTCAAAATTCAAAATTTAAAAGTTCACCATTCACGAAAAATGTTTATTATTAATTCTGAGCTAATAATTATTAAATACGATATTATTGGGAAACCAGTAGCAACACCTAGACCTTCTAGATGATACACAATAGAACACTTTAAGAGCAGAACAGACAATAGAAAAAATTTACCACAAATAAAAAGTAAGAGACTAGAAACTTCTGATAAGCCAGATCAGATCATAGTAATTTCAAGGATTGCATACATCAAATTGAACAATTTCCGTTACACAACTTTGTTGATTAACAAAGTCAACTAAGAGAACATAAAATAAAGCATGGCAAGCTGTGAAGAAATTGAAAGCATAAACAATTTCAGGTTATTCAAATGATTCTGATCCTTTTGGCAATTCGAATCCTAACAAGAAACTTGGTTTGCATAGGAAAATTGAATGGAATAGAGTAAAATTACATATTGCATAGTATAAAGGCCGCGCGAAGCTCATTAATCATGTTTTGTCCAAACACCTTAACAACTCAGATGATATGAATGCGATTTCCAAGGGCTTGACAGTTAAAGAGATGAAAGAACTTCATAAAGATGTTAAAAGAAAACACAAAAGTAATCCTTCAACCCTCAAAAGGAAGTCTTCTTCATACAAAAATATATATAATAAACGACACTAACAATTACATACTCTTACTACAATCATCCAACACATTATTACCATCCATTGCATCTGCAGCACCACTAAGATCATTCAGAGAGGAGGACGCGTTTGGCTCAAGGGTAAGAGAAAGCATGATGTCTTTATACTTCGCAACAAAGCTTTCCCGCGAAGACCTAGAAGGATACCTCACATCGAAATTTGTGGTCACTTTGCAAAGCGAGTTAAAATCCATATTGGCAACATTGAAAGAACAACGTGATAACTGAAAGCTAAGAATGGCAGCATCTAGTGATTTCTCTATTCCTTTTATCATAAAGACTGAATTCCTATCTGCGACCGCTTTAACTTTCTCAGCTACATCAACGTCGTGAGTAGCTTTTAGCATAAGAATCTCATTCCTATGAGACTTTTTTACCCCATTTAATTTCATTGTAAAATTCGCGAAACTTTCATCTGTTGCATTCTTTTTCCGCTTTAGCTCTTTCTTCGGACCTTGAATTTCAATCCTGAAACTTTGTTCAACAGTTTCAAGCATCTTGTTTTTTATCCTAAGAGTGTGATCGAACTCAACATCTTTCTTAGAGATTTCCTCTAAATGCTTTCTATACAACTCTCCTACTCGCTCTCAGATGCCCGTTTAATGTTTCTCTCGCAGCTCCTCTAAATGAGTAGTGTTACTTTTCACTTTCGAACGTAATTTTTCATTTTCTTCAAGGAGACTGATATAACCTTCAACCTTTGAATGCAGCTTTGCATTTTCTTCAAGAAGAGTCATTGCGTTCCTCTCCATGTTAAACTGAACGCAACCTAATTCCTGGATAAGACCCCAACCCCCATTAATAGTCCTCATAATACTAGTACAAGGTTTGGAGGCACAAAAATTATTGGAATACAACTCAAACACCCTCCTAGAAGCAGATTCAGGATGAAACCAATTTTCTGATTTCGAAAACCCCCTCCAAGGATAGAACGCACTCCACAGAACAAAAGGTTCATAGCCTTCACCAGAAGAAACGTCAGCAGAGAATGGCATCAAAAGAGCCATTGCAGCCTCTGAAAAAGTCACAGTTTCAAAAGACGCAGCCACATGGGGTGTATCCTTTGCGGAACAATGAACAAGAATAGAATCCATAATAGTTACTCCTACGCAGATACCAATAAACAATTCCCATTACAAATTAAGTAGCAAAATTATTAAACCAAATGCAACAACACATCACTTAAAATGCTTGAAGTCACACAAAAAATAGGTAGAGTAGTAGGCAAGCTAGCAGAAGTAGTGGTTCCAACGACATTAGTTCTAATCACACAAGATGAGTTGCGTAGTTCAAGGGAAATAAGGGGAACATTAGGGTTCAACCCAAGCAAGTTCTCAACAACTCCAGCATTAAATGCTGGCATTTTCCCAACATCTTATCCTCGACGGGCAAAAGACACCTCGTCGAACTATAAGTCTTCATTTGCCTTGCTACACTTTCCCGTGCCACTTCTACAATATCTACCGAGACTCCTGCGGAGGCATGTTGAATACCAGAAGAAGTCACCAAACAAAGAACGGTAGGACTTATGTCTATTGAAGTCATTGCTACAGTGGTCAAAGCTAACTCACAGTACGAACTTATTTCTCCGCTATTGAAAGCCTCTAATGATGCCACTTCCATCAAAACTTGCAAACATAATTGTTCATCGATAGACGTGTAAGATGGTACATCTGACACCGTAACCAATTCCCTCAGTTAATTGTTTACAGCATGTGAAGGACAAATCACTATCCTAACAAATCAAAAGAAGTGTATGTTAACAAAGGCATATTACATGGCACATCATAAAAAACCATGATAAAGCATATATATAAACAGAGGAAATTTGTCCTTTTTAAAAGACTATAACAAACCAATACATGTATCCATTTGCTTCTTAGTTCTACGCTCCAAACGCAGGGAGCTATCCTCATCCTCTGAACCAGACACGACAGGTGAACCTGAAACTACCCGTTTTGTCCCTTTCCTACCACGACCAGAACCAGATGGACTGACATTAGCACAACCCCTTAGAGTAACAGGGGCAACTTCTCCACTAACCTCACCTAGAAGGGCATCTTCGTTGCGATACTTCTAAGGGCAGCTACGGATGTGTAATACCCCAAAATGTGGCCTAAAAGAATGTTGCCAATTCATATACAAATTGAATTATTTGTTCTTTTAAAAGCAAGATGTAATTAAGAAGTTAGGATCAAATTGAGTGAAAAGAGAATTTATGTGGTTAATTATAGGTACTAAAGTGCATAAAATATCAAGCTTAGGGTTTGCATATAAAGAATTTACCTTCAAAGACCATTACACATGTCAATCCTTGAAACAAACATGTGTGATAGGTGGCAATCGATTGGGAGAGAAATAGTGAAGCATCATCTTCATCCTTCAAAAGTTTTGAATGAAACAATTGCTTGAGGGAGAGATAGAGAGTTTGAGAACTTTTGATGAACTTCATAGTTGAAGCTTAGGAGCTTGATTCCGGTTGCTGGAAAGAGGGCCTTTGAGGGGTTGTATTCTTGAAATATTCATCTAAGATTACATGGAGAAGGGTAAAATACCTGCCCCTTTGATTTTTTTAAGTAGAATTTATGTCTTGATAATAGTTAGATTCCAAGTGGTTGGTTTGAATTATTGAATGAATGTTGTTTTAAATTACTTTGCTGCTGTGAAATTCTCTTCCTTATCATTCTTTCAAGTTGAATTGTTATGATGCTCTATGAAATTTTTGGTTTTATTGGATGAATCATGTATGGATTCTCATGTTTAGTGGCATAATGATGTAGCTAGATTAGTTATATTGGTGGAAATGAATGATAGGAAGGTTGGATACTATAATATATTCGATTTGGAGCATGCATGTTGCTTTTGTTTGAAACATTAATGAAATTGAAACCATGTTATGAAATTTTAGGCTTAATATAATAATGTATATGTTGATTCTGTTTTTATTCCATGAAATTTGTAATATGGTAAAAATGCTAAGATCACGGTTGAAGTAACCCAAGTGTTCGAAGGAGACCAAATTAGTGGTATTTTGATACTTGAGCTTAAATTAAGTATGCACATAGGAATACAAGTAATTCGGGCTATTATGTAAATATATATTATGTTTAAGGGGTGGATTTAATGAGTTAAAAACAGTGGGAAGGTTGTTATACAAGTTAAGAATTGGATAGCCTTAGTGTTGATCTAGTAAAATCTGCCCAAAACGGGTACATTGGCAGTGAAATTAAAAATTCACTAAAAATCATGTAGGTCAAATTAGAGAATGATCCTTATTTTTGTAGAACCGTGTGTTAATCTAGTTTCGTTTAAAACAAACAGAATTGAATTTCGAATTATAGAACATTTTATAGAGACGATTCTTTAAGGATAGTGCAATCTGCCCGATGGTAAAACTGGGCGTGTCTTTTAACTAATTTATGTATTAATTCATAAGGTGTAAAAATACAAGGCTTTTATGGATAGAAATTTGTTTGAGTCAGCTTTCTAACGGTGTAAACAGTTTGAAATTCTGACATACGGAATGGAAGATATGAATTCTTAATTGAGTAATGCACGTTCTGCCTGGCAGCAGCTCTATTGGTGACTTGAAATATCATTGTAAGCATGAAGGAATGTATATGAAATTTGAATTTTGTAATGTTGGGTGATACTTTATTATTCTAATGTTATATAGTTTTGAAACTGATGGTAAACCTAAATGTATGATTGATTTATAAGCTAGTTTATTATAATTGAAGAAGAATAGAATGGAAGCTGTAATAACCTGAAATGAATATGAAATGGATTACCTTGCATAACTGCCATGTTAATGGATTAATTGAGATAGTTTTAGCATTATTACGAGACTGTTTTTGAACTTATGTGTAGGGCTGTAAATGAGACGAGATAGATCGCGAGCTACTTGAGCTCGACTCGATTGGACTCGACTCGAGCTCGAACTCAGCTCGAGCTCTTAACGAGCTGAGTCGAGTTACTTGATACCCGACTCAAAAATATAATATACTATTTTTTTATTTTTTATAATTTAAAATCTAAATTCCTAAACTTAAAATCCTAAAATATAAACCCTAAACATAAGTCTTAAACGTTAAAATCTAATTCCTAAATTCTAAACCCAACGACCTATACATATAAACCCTAAACTAATACCCTAAACCCTAAATTACAAGCTTGAGTTTACACAACTTGTATATTAAAGTTTTTTTTCTTGATAGAGCTTTAAATGAGACGTGATAAATGGCGAGCTACTCGAGTCCAACACGGTCAAAGATCGGTCAACACCTGACTCGATTGAGCTCGAATAAAGCTCGAGCTCGAATCAAGTTCTTAACGAGCCGAATCGAGCTTAGATTTCTTAGGCTCGTTAAAAATTACTCAAGCTCGAATTCGACCTGAAATCTTAACGAGCCGAGTCGAGCTCAACACTACTCGAGCTCGACTCAACTCATTTACACCCCTACTTATGTGGATTGTTTTGGTGAATAAAATGTATAAGCAAGCTAATGATTTAGTTTGGCATGAAAGTAAACTTCAGAGGGTTGTTTTGAATGTATTTGAACTTGGGGGAGACTGTTTTTAAGGTATAAAAATATATTCATGTGTAAGCTGCCTGTTTAGAATATATGTACATGTAATTGGACAATTTTGCAATTTAGATTAATGGATTGTTTTGTGTAACATGAAAGCATGTTGGATTGTTTTGACATGTATATGTACATGTATAAGTGTACTGAATTGTTTTGTACGGATTTAAAAGTATGATGGGTTGTTTTTATACATATATGATAGAATACTTATGTATTAGGGACTGTTTTATAAGTTGAATAGATTGAATTGATTTTTAATGGCCTATTATTATATTTGAGGTACATGTCATGACATGGATGAGTAGGAGAAAAGAGTTAGTTGGAAGCTAGGTGTAATTATGGATTCAGGTATCCCATAACTTCGAGATAAGATGTGAGTGTAGTTTTTACATTCGGGATGACACTGTGTCATCCTAATTTATGTTATACGATATGATAAGTTTGAAATGCATCCATCTTCGCATAGGGCTCAAATAGAGCACATGAGATTGGGTTACATTCAATTGAAATAATAAGTATCATGCATAAGACATATATTGCATATGCATTATGAATGTAATGTAAGTCATGATATGATTTTTGGTGATTAATAATTTAAAGAATATTTGTGTATAAGCTTTGCTCTAAATTTAGTATCAATTTTAGTCCCTTTGAAAGCATGTTATAAAAGAAAAAAAGTTAAGCCTCAAGATTATAAGAATTTATATACCTTAAGGAGCTAAAAGCTCATTTCGTGATATAAAATATTAAGAAAAGAAACAAATAAGTTTACTTGTGGCATAAGATACCCTCCTAACTTTAAAGTATAAGATACATAAGTTGCCCAAGTAATGGAAGTCCTTGGACAATTAGGCATGGTGCAGTGGTATGTATATATTTCAGGGACTATGGTCCATGAGCTACGACTCGGGTGACGACCCATTATATGTGATATAATGGCGATAGTATGAGATAACGAGGGAGACGATAAGGAGATTGGTGACAGTTTGGTTGGATAGTTGAGAAGTTAGGATTGTTATGTTTCTGACACTAGCCATTGTATGTGCTTTGAACTATGTGTAACTCGGACCAATATGGTCAAACACGAACCAATGCTTCCCATGTCCAAATATTTTCCAAGGCAAACTTTCTAAAAGATATGAAATTAGATACGAAGCTTTGAACGGAAACTTTGATAAGCTATGTTATGAACTCAATTAAGTTTTGATATGATCTTTGAAAGCTTCGATAAGTTTTAAGAAGACTTCAATAAGAATACGAACTCCGATAAAGCTCCTAATAAGTAAAGTCTTGTTATGTTAAGACTAAAGCAAAAGAATAAATTTCTAACTTATGCTTGAATTCTTTGAGTATTTCATTTTTACATCATTGGCATTTTGTTTGCTTTGTTATTTTAATGTCACTACCTCACTTAGGTTGTATAAGCCTAATGCATTCTTTTCCATGCATTTTTAGGACTAAATTAGTTTGCTTAACTCGTTCGTGGTTGGAGGTTGCAAGTCACATATTAAAGTCTTAGTATAAAGATTATTTCTTTAAATGAATCTCCTAGAATGGTGGCTTCATGTTCTGGAATGATGCATTTAGTTCATCTCTTTTGGCCTTGTAAAACTTACAAGTACCTTATGATGTATATATATAATTGAGCCTTAAAGTGTTTTGGAGTTTGTTTATGCTATGATGGGTTTAGAGATTACCAGTTAGTTAGTAGATGATAATGGAGGTGACTTGGATGATTGAATATGTTGGCATGATATGTTGTTCGACTTGGAGCACTTCTTGTCTTGTTCGAATATTCTTTAGGTATTTATTAGATGGTTTGAGTGATTGAATGATCTATGAATTGGGTTATGAATGCATGATAAATTTGATTTAGGGTGTTATAAAACTTGTTCGAGTAGAAATGGACATTTTCATGATTTATAAAAGTAATCCATTTTATGATTTATGAGAATGCTACTAGTAAATAGATAATAATGTATTCAGTGACAATTTAGCTAATTTAAATGGTTTTTGATTGGACTGCATGCTATCGAGTCTAATGAAATTTAATTATGGAATAAGTTATTCATATTAAATCATATGCGATTAGTAGATAACTAGACAAATCAAATTATAATTTGTTAATGATTTAATCAAGACTAAGGAAACACTCTAACATCCTCTCAAAACTATATTAATTTTGTGACTTAAAGTGTCTAAGTAGTTTTGGTTTCTTTCGAATGCTTGAAGTGGCAGCCTTAGTGGATTGCTTGAATGGTTCTTGAATTTAGTAGAAGTGTCAGGAATTTAGTTAAATTGGTCTAACTTGCTTTGAGACCTAGTTCTAATACAAGTCATCCGTATAAATATTTGCCTACATGATTTAGGCATTATCTTTTGATTCAAGCAATAATGTTATCGACGAAAATTGTAAGAATGATGATTGTGCTAATCCGATATCTTGTAAGATAAATAATTCATGTCTTTGAGATGCTAGAGTTGTTAATTTGTGTAACAAACAAGATATACCTAAGAAATATGATGTTAGAATCTTGTAGCTATGTTAAAGATAGTCAATGGGAACATTTAAGTTTATATTTAATGAATAGGTTAAATGGCTTGCATAATAGTTAAGACTTTCTTAAGTAACCCTTGCATAATCCTTGGATAATATTTATGCTATGTTTGAATGCTTTAAATTTCAGTAACTAAATCCTTGTTCTAGCATTAATATATGTATGACTTGATTGATTTGAGGTAAAAAGATAAATTGTTTGGTTTCTGTTTTTGTAAACTACAAAGGGTAATATGTTTAAGTTTCCTACCTCATTTAGATAGCGTTCGATCACTGACTTGTAGTACAAGTTGGTTATGTGTTTTAGTCTTTAACACTCTAGGCTTGGTTTATTACTAAGTCGGGTTTAGGGTGTTATAGGACGCTGATATACTCAGAGAAAAAATATTCTAGCTCATCTTCATTTTCTAGAGGAACCCTTGCAACACGTTCATCGCCCCCTCGCCGAAGGGCCAAGCTTCCGTACAAATAGGCATACATGTCGAAGAACCCTCCGAAAATCCATTCAAATCCACTTCATCCCAACCATTGGGGTTTTTTTCTCTAGGAAATACACCCAAACATTCCTAACAATGCACATTTCTTCAAAACGCGAGGGTGGATCACTCTCTAGCCTTCTTAGAAGTCTCAATTCAATAGACGACATTTTCTCCACATCGGGCACTACAACCATATCCTTCGGCGATCAATTTCATACAACGGGGAATGAAAAACTTCTAAAAGTACACCCCACCTTGATATACTCTGTCCTATCCAGGCGAAGATTCACAACATAATTACTCATTACTGCCGCTTTCCCTTTGCGATGACCAATGGTTACAAAACCCTTCGCATTCTTCTCAGGATCAACCATTCCATTATAAAAATAACGAAACACATTGATGGAGGGTTCGATCCCATGGGTTTTACAATTTAAAAAATACGTCGCCAAAGTCCACCAGCTAGTCCCACTCAATTGACCCGCGGCTACAACCAATTCAACCAATTTACAAAAAAGGAATGCATCGGCAAATGGAACACAGCTTTAAAAGAGAAAAGAGGGATCAAACACCATGATCACCCCTCATCGGAACATGAAGGCCCCGACACTCTAGTGTTTTCAACAACTCATCTCGTGCGGTAGTACAAGGAAACTTGTCACTCACTACAACGGACGAACTAGCCATCAGATCAAAAACAGATGTTTTCCCCTTTTCAAAAGTTTTTCCTTTTCCTTTCTCTCTTCTCTTTTTTTCTCGTAAACTCAAAAGCGGTCAATAAGATAAACAAAATAAAGCCTAAAAATAACAACAAAATTTATTTATAATCAAGGATCGTGTCTTCCTCGACACGCTTCGTTAATAAATAGGTTTATTATGTGACGTTTCACATATAACAACTTATCCTCAAAGAAAAATGACCAATTTATTAAAGAGATTTATTACCTGGCGCTTCATATAACCTTTATACAACGACTTACCTCTAAAATTTCAAAATTCTTCACCATAAAAACTCCCGCCCTAGGAGCCCTCTCTAGATTTTTCAGGTTTGCCAAGGTCACGTTATAACCTTCCCTCACTTGGGGGGCAATTGTTACTACTTACAAACACTCACCGCCACGTGTCAAAACCATGTCGCCCACGAGCATAATCAGACAGCTCGTGGTGAACAAGCAAGACTATGAACAGTATCACACATGAGATATCCAGCGATCATGTACGTAAGAATGCATGTGATTGCCCGTGAACTATCTAGTACCCTTCGCAACCCGTGGCGAACGAAGCAGAACTGTAAACAACATCGCATCTAGTGATCATGTGACACCGCACATGATCGCTACGAATGACAAAGCAAACCTAGGACGACAAGTCATAGCCAATCCAATCAATAGCGACATGCAACAAGGAAAGAGGGGATCCTCCCTTCTAAAGGGTGATATTACTCACACAAAGAAACTATAACTTGAACTCGGACCCAGAACCACCACCCGAAATCACTAGAACCACTGTCTCCGACTCTTGTTCAGTCTTACAATCAACAAGGCTCGTTCGTTCATTTATGTTCGTGAACGTTTAGTAATCTGTTTGCTTAAATTTATTCGCATATGCTCTTTTATATTTAAGAAAATTTAAAAACATACATTAAAAATATAAAATAAAAAGGAAAAAATTAAACAATACTTAAATGTTCGTTTGTGTTCGTTTATCATTTTAACGAACGAACATGAACAAAAAAATATGTTTGTTTAGTTGTTCGTGTTCGATCACTTATTCGATTAAAGTTAAACGAACGAACATAAACATAGTCTTGTTGGTGTTATTCTGCATATTACTCTAGAATTTTCCTATTAACCAATGATATTGGAATAATTAGACGGTATTCAGGGTAGAACCATTTGGGTCATCTTCGCCTCGTCAGCAGTGCTGAAAAAGTGGGGGATTCGTGAATTTTCATTTTTAATAATAAAAATAAATCGTGAATTTTGAACGGGCATCTGAGTCGCCACGTGTGAGCATATGCTTCGTCTCTTCCGGAAGGCAACTCAATGATAGAAGTGAGAAGACACCATTTCAACTGCAGCACTTGTTTTTCTGCTGAATTTGGAATGGGATTTTAGAATAAACCAAACTAATTTTGCTTATTTTACGTTGAATAACCAACGGCCTAGATTTTATTCAATCAAATAAATATGGGATCTGGCGCTAGTGCCAATCAATTCCGTTTGTGCTTTGCTCTCTGCTTAAACCATTCTTTGCTTAAAACGGACAATGGAGCTGAGCTTTGCTTGAGAGGCTGAATCTTGGATTCGCAAAGATGTTGGGTTCGTTGAGTCTACTCGCTACGCCGTCTGCTTTTCGACCTTTCTCGCCTTCATCCAACAAGAATCGCTCTCTGGTAATTTTACTCTGATTTTTCAAAATACTAGACCTTCTCGATGGTTGTTTAACTTGTGTATGCTTCCACGGTGTTCAACAACGAATCATCAACTTGCCAAACAGCTTGCCTCTGAGTGCCGCCGTGGATCCCGAAATTTGCTTCGGCGACATGTATTTCCCTGTAACTCTGCGTATCGAAGGGTACGATTTCTCCTTTCGATTTCTTTTCATGAATATTTTAGTCCTAACCAGCGCTTGTGAACGTATTTCTAATTTCTCGCACTATGAAATGTATAATTGATTGAAATCCTTGGTTATCTTTGTTGTCAAATGTGTAATTGTAAGTGTTTTGGTGTTGATTAAGTCATCGTCTCTGCTCTACTCTACTTTCCCTCCAGGTCAGCTATGGTTCGCCAATATCAGCTGTTATGGTTCAGGATACTTCAACGATGACAATCTCCGAGGAAGACGCAGAACACATCCATATCTTGGATGTTGATACTGCACTCCGACCGTTTAAAGATCACTTTCAATTTAGAATTAAGAAATATGTGGATCAGAAAACTCTCTTTGAAAAGCATGAGGGAGGGTTGGAGGAATTTGCAAAAGGTCACTTCAATGCTATCCGCTTATTGATTTGCTTTTATCAATGGAAATAGGCTATTTCGATGATGAAATTTCTTGCTAAGTAGTAAAATCAATATTTTATATGAGAATGTTCAAACGAAACCTGTCTTTTACCCTTTTTTATAGGTTATTTGAAATTCGGATTTAACAAAGAAGATGATGGAATTGTCTATCGTGAGTGGGCTCCTGCTGCTCAGTAAGTTTTTGGTTTCTGAAACACAGATATACTAACTTTTGTTATTAGCATGTTATGTGTATTTGATTGCTTAGCTAGAGTCTTTTGCATCGTGCAGGGAAGCTCAAGTTGTTGGAGATTTTAATGGATGGGACGGTTCCAACCACCAGATGGAAAAAAATCAATTTGGCGTTTGGAGTATAAAAATTCCGGATTCTGAGGGGAAACCTGCCATTCCTCATAATTCAAGAGTCAAGTTCAGATTCAAGCATGGTGGAGTTTGGGTTGATAGGATTCCTGCATGGGTTAAGTATGCCACTGTAGACCCTAATGCATTTGGAGCACCATATGATGGCGTGCATTGGGATCCTCCACCTTCAGAAAGGTGCAGTTTTTTCTTATTTTTTTTATTTATATTTATACTCATGATTCCATTTAAAGAAGAAGAAGGAACAACTGTGAACTGTGTGGGTTTTGGACATTGTAGTACTCTGTATTCTTTTAATCCGGAATTTAAAAACCATTACTAAAATCAGTTTGATATTGCTTGAGATTGGAAACATGCTGCCTTATTCTTTGGATATTGCTGATTTTCTAATTGTAATATGTGATTTAGAAATTGTTCCTTTTAATGTACTTTTCAGTTTTCATTGATAATGCAGGTATGAGTTTAAGTACCCTCGTCCTCCAAAACCTAAAGCCCCAAGAATATATGAAGCGCACGTTGGAATGAGTAGCTCAGAACCACGTATTAATTCATACAGAGAATTTGCTGATGAAGTTTTACCCCGTATTAAGGCAAATAACTATAATACTGTACAATTGATGGCTGTAATGGAGCATTCCTACTATGCATCATTTGGGTACCATGTTACAAATTTTTTTTCTGCAAGCAGTAGATCTGGAACTCCTGAGGACCTCAAATATTTAATTGATAAAGCTCACAGCTTAGGTCTACGGGTCTTAATGGATGTTGTTCACAGCCATGCAAGTAACAACGTCACTGATGGACTCAATGGTTTTGATGTTGGCCAGAGTTCACAGGAATCGTATTTTCACACTGGAGAAAGAGGTTACCACAAGTTATGGGATAGTCGACTTTTTAATTATGGTAATTGGGAAGTCCTTCGCTTCCTTCTTTCAAACTTGAGGTGGTGGCTTGAGGAGTTCAAATTTGATGGGTTTAGGTTTGATGGAGTGACCTCCATGTTGTATCATCACCATGGTATCAACATGGCATTCACAGGGAATTACAACGAGTATTTCAGCGAGGCAACTGATGTTGATGCTGTTGTTTATTTAATGCTGGCCAATTCTCTGATACATAGCATCTTGCCAGATGCGACTGTAATTGCTGAAGATGTTTCTGGTATGCCTGGACTTGGTAGGCCTGTCTCTGAAGGGGGAATTGGTTTTGACTACCGCCTTGCAATGGCCATCCCTGACAAGTGGATTGATTACTTGAAGAATAAGAATGATGAAGAGTGGTCAATGAAGGATTTATCCTGGAACTTGACAAATAGGAGACACACTGAGAAGTGTATATCCTATGCTGAAAGTCATGATCAGGTATAAACAGCGAGGAATTGTTTTTCTCACCAATCTATTTCTAAACTTAGTTAAATCATTTCGTGATGACGCCAGAACTTCTTTTCCTGCTGACTTTGTTTTTCTCACTTTTGGTTATGACATAAAGAGAAATAACATAAAGAAAACTTGAATAATAAAATGCTTACTATCCTCTTCCTTTTCTCCTCTATCCCTACGCAAAGCCTGAAAGGATGTAAATCATAAATGGTTAATCATAGCTGATCTCCTTGCCTGAATCTGACACCATATTTGCACTTCTTAATGTTTCCTTTCCCTTTATTGTTTGCATATTTTGCCATTTGTCATGCTTCTCTGATATCACTCTTGTTTGGTGTAGTCTATTGTAGGTGACAAGACAATAGCATTTTTCCTGATGGACAAAGAAATGTACTCTGGCATGTCATGTTTAACAGATACTTCTCCTGCCATTGAGCGAGGGATTTCACTTCACAAGGTTGGTGCTAGCTCAAATCTTAGAGGCGTTTCTCTGTTGTTTCTGTAATGCCTTTCCTTGATGAATTAAAGCAACCATGAATCTGTGTGTTGTTCTGAAAACTGCAAATATGGAACTTTGATTATTTTACTCAGCCATCATATTTTGCGTCTGCATAGATCATTTTCTTTATTTAGTCATTATTTTCATCGTTGCTTTCTCACCCTAACATTTTTCCTTTTAAAATTTCTTTTGCAGATGATACATTTTATCACTATGGCATTAGGAGGAGAGGGCTACCTTAATTTTATGGGAAATGAGGTAAACATTCTGGCTCAACTTTTTCATACTGGACAGTACATCAAAATCTTATCTGGGTGGATATTGGAGATAATATTAAGTCTAGGAAAGTAGGATGAACCGATGAAGATCTGCCCAGGCAATTTAAGTCAAAAGGACACTAAAAATATAAAGGGGTGATACGCTATACCTGTCTAGAGGGCAATTTTATAATATAAGAATTTTTTTCTCTTTTAACAAATAAGTTTATTAGATATCTCTTCTGCATGTTTGTACAGTTTGGACATCCTGAATGGATTGACTTTCCGAGAGAAGGCAATGGGTGGAGTTATGAAAAGTGCAGAAGACAGTGGAACTTGGTGGATACCGATCACTTAAGATACAAGGTCCACGGTCTTTTCCTTGTTAAGAATTTGTTTCTGTTCATTATTTCCAGTGGGCAGATCATTGTGGAAACACAGACACTGCTCACCTGCCTTTTTTAACTTTGAAGGCATCTGTATAATCTATTTTATAAACTGAACTTTCTTCACTATTAATCATATTGTTGTTATCTTACTTTTTATCTTTCTCCATTCAGGAGTGGTTTGCTCCTCCCATGCAATCTTTACCTAAACTTTTCCCTTTGCATTTGGCTTTGCAGTTCATGAATGCATTTGATAGAGCTATGAATGCACTTGATGATAAATTTCCATTCCTTTCATCGACAAAGCAGATAGTGAGCTGCGCTGATGAAGAAAACAAGGTAATCTACAGTGGCAGTTGGTGGTTGGAAAATACATGCATATTGTTGATAATCAAAGTTATTTGACATTGTTAGGATTGAACTTTTAAATTTTAGAAATAAAAAATGTTTATTTATTACTATCTTTTTGATGGCTGTCCAAACATCAAAAGACTGAAATGGCCAGCAAACAAGATTATTATTTCCTTTTATGAGTTCCAAACACGTATGGTATAATGGATGGTTTCTTGTTATTTCATCATGCTGGTGTATTTGTATCTTTCTTCTTTTTACTTCCAACATATAGAGATAATGTCACAACACCCTTGTTTAGTTCTTCTCTGCTTTATAACCTTCTGTTGCCATGTTTTAACCACTTCAGTTTTGGTGGATTCAATAATGATTTCCTGATTTAGGTTATCGTCTTTGAGAGGGGAGATCTTGTTTTTGTGTTCAACTTTCATCCAGAAAAATCGTATGATGGGTATGTATGCTTCGAATCATGAAAACGTATATTTTTATTTGTGTTTGTACAAGGATCCATTTATGGACGGAGACTAGTCTTACTTGTCTATATATGCCAGAAAGTAATTACTTGCACCTTAAAACTCTTCGAGTGACTAGTGTGTGAAACATGCAGGTACAAAGTGGGGTGTGACTTGCCAGGGAAGTATAGAGTTGTGTTGGATAGTGATGGTTGGGAATTTGGTGGGCATGGAAGAGTAAGGAACTCCTGCTATTGTTGTTATTATTGCCTTTTGCTATTGGTATAAGAGTCGTGTTATCTGGCTTGATTTCTTCCAATATAATTGGAAGTTTACTGCTACTAATTTCATGAACTTTCTTGGGACATGAAAACAATTTTGATTGTTTCCTTGGGTCTAGGAATGGGTTGTGGTACTGTAAGTTGGTAACCACAATTTGTCTACCCTGATACCGGCTACTAATGAAGCAGTAGCATCTAAATCCTCTCTTTCTCATCTATCCATTGTTTTCTCTCTTGGTAATGCTATAATTAATTATTCTGGTAGGTGGCTCATGATGTGGACCATTTTACATCTCCTGAAGGAATTCCGGGTGTGCCTGAAACTAATTTCAACAATCGCCCTAATTCTTTCAAAGTACTGTCACCATCTCGCACATGTGTGGTATGATTATCTCTTCCCGGTCTTTCTGATTATATTATATTCGTCACAGCCCACTAACAATGCAATTCCGTCTTTTAATGGAACGGAAATGCACCCGACTTCCTACTTACCATACTTTGCATTGGATAATTGTGTATATTTATTATTATGCACTTAGGCTTATAGCTTTTGGAACTTCGAATGGCATTAAATGCTTACCTGTATATATGGTCTTTGTGCCTTCCTTGGAAGGAAAACGTAGACTGGCATATTTCTTACAAATTTTCCACAGGTTTATTATAAAGTGGACGAAAGTCTAAAAGAAACTAATGAAGCCAACTTAAGCGGTGTCAATGTTACGTTAAAAGTTGATGCACCAGAGCAGGAGAACGTTGAAGAGTCGACTATCTTGGTAGGTGATCAAATCTGTGCCTGTTTGTAGTATGGCCCTGAGCCTAGGGTTGAAAACTTGAATTGACAGATTTCTTAAGATTCTCCCCAGGTTGCTCATGGAGCTGAAGAGAATCCAGGAGAAACTAATGACTGTCACTTGGCCAGTGTTGACGAGAAATCGCAAAATGAGGGAGCAAAGCAGGAAAGTATTGAAGAGACAGCTTCTGTGGTAGGCAAAACGATTGCTGCTGGTAAGCTAGATGATCCTGAAGTGGAAGAGGATGACGGAATGTCGGATGAATAAGCTTTTCAGCTCCAACACAAACCCGCCAGACAGATTTGATCACTGAAGCCTATGCGTAATAAGTGCTTAGTTTTTGTTTTGTGAATAATAATAGTGTGAGGGACCGAGTAAGCAGGGAAGTTTATCTTCTTTTGCAGTTGTAAATACTATGTAGGGAACAGCAATAGTCTGATTAATTACTTGTTATGCTATTTGAATATTGGAATAAAAATCTGTTCATGTTTAGCACCATATTTGCTGTATCATTGGAACCTCATCAAACCATGATTGTGTTTTCGAATATCTACAAGAAGATGACACTCGTATCAAGTGGGAAAGAGCTCCGTGTCCAATCGTCTTCTTTTATTAGTATTTGAATCGAATGATGAATTATAGTGTATTAGAGCTAAGATTGCATTTTACAGGTTAGTTTGTGGGATCTTCGAATGAATCGAAAACCGAGTCAAATTATAGTGTTCAAACATGGAAGATTCAGAAAAAGAGAAAAAGATTAGTGTTTCATAATCAATGTGTAAGTTTGGCATTACTTTGCAGCAACAAAATGTAATACACCTGAATGAATACGATATGTTCATACTCAAATATTTGTAGGAAAAAAAACAATCTGGTAGAGTAACCAGAAACCAAACACATCTGTAGTCTAAATTCAAACATTCAAAAATACTTGAAATTGAAGAAGAAAAAAGGTCAAATTCCCAATTTTCAGAGCTTACCAACTCTTCTAGCCGCTGTTTTCTTGTGAGTGGCAGTGACAGACACAGCGAGCGGAGGCTTCTTATTCTCTTTGTTCATGCTTCGTAGCAAATACCTCGGAGTCTCCATCTCCATTGCCGACTTCCTCAAGCTCTCAAGCTTCTTCGATGACCCTCTTCTCTTTGAAGATTCAACTGTTACTCCAAGATGATATTGATGCCCAGTCTCGGTTTCGCCTTTCTTTCTCTTAAGCCTCTCGTTTCTCCTGGCCGAGTACTCGTCGTAAAACCGGCCTCTCTCGAACACCGGACAAGATTTGTTGGCACTGAGAATAGTCTCCTCGCCTAAATCAGCCTTCTGTTTTTCCTCATTCCCAAGTTCATCTTCAACTTTCCGAGCCAAAGCCCGTAACTCGCAGGAAATTGAGTGGTACTCGGGACGGATCTCGGATTCTTCAACACCCCATGTACGAATCGGCTTCTGGGATTTCGTTAAAGAACCTTAAACAACAAACAAAGGAACAAAAAAACAAAGATGAATTGAAATGAAAGATATTGATTGTTTTACAGTAAAAAGAATTTAAAAGTTGGCTACGAGTTCTTGAGCGGAGATAACCTGGTAGGGTTTGCAGAGAGGTGGAGTTTGATAGGAGGGAGCGGCGGGGACGGAGGCGGATAGGCGACTTAGCGGCAAGCGGTGGCTTCCGATCATATTTCATCCTCGACATGATGATTGGAAGATGTCTCTCTCTTTTTTTCTTTTTCTTTTTGTTTGCAAAAAGAAACTGCGGAGATTCAAAGAGGGTATTGACGAAAAGTTTAGAAGTTGTTTAAAATTTAAATTTGCATTGGGGCTGGAGCGTTTCAAACGGTCATATCCCATGATTTGATCCGACGGTCAACAATTAACTCAGTTTCAAATGTGGATAAAACTTGGGTAAACTACACTTGTGGTAACTGAAGTTTTAGAGTTCTTTCTATATGATCATCAAAATCGAAAAACTTTCATTAAAGTCATTGTCGTTAAGATAAACTTTCATTTTTGTTACCAGACCATTAAACGACTAATGACAACTTAGTCGCTTAACTTTATATAGTTATACGACCAATCATCAAAATAAAAAACTTTCATTAAAGTCATTTTTAAACCATAACAAAAATTCATTCTTAGCCCATACCTTATTAGGTTTAAAACGGAATTTAGGGACCTAATTGAGAAATTCAGAAATTTGAGAGATAAACTGTAAGTTTTCAAAGTTCATGAGTACTTTTTAAAAAAAAATCTGGAAGTGTGATGGTTAGATTGTAAATTCTAACAAAATTAGGACCAATTTGCAAGGTTTAAATAATTTGAGGTCAAAAGTTCAAAATCTGAAAAGTTTGATGCCATTTCTAAAAATTCTAGAAAGTTAACTAGTTCATTATATAATTTATCTACGGAGTTAACATTTGATCGTGTCACGTCAGCTATCGTTAGTCGTTTAATAGTCTAGTGATCGAAATGAAAATTTATCTTAACAAAAATGATTTTAATGAAATATTTTTTAAGGTAAAATACTTAAATCATCACTCAACTTTGCCTTGTGACCTATTTTGGTACTCAACTTTCAAAATGCTCAATTTTAGCACTAAAATTTAAATATTGCCCTATTTTAGTCATTCCACCATTAAATTTATAACATTGTTATGACGTGGAAATAAAAAAAAATAAAAATATATTTAGATAATATTTTAATACACTTAAATATTAACTAAAAAACATTTGTTCCATCACCTTACCTTCATCGATAACTCCCACCCCATCTCTTTTTTACCTTCACCGGCAACCCCCCAACGTCGTTCCGATGAGTTTTCTGACGAACTAAAATCACCAGCCATTTCCTCTTCTTCTTTCCTTTCTTTCTACAGGTTTTTTTCTTCTAAAAATCACTCTCAAATGACCCAAAACGAGTCAAAAACTTTTCATCTTGAGAGCGAGATTCACCGTCATTCACCGTCGGATCAGCTTAAAACTGAAATACATTGATCTCCTTATCAAGGCACTTCGAATGACTATTGAGATTCACCGTCCGACGCTCAGATCACCGGAATCGAAATGAGAAGGTAAAACTTTCCCATCTTTTTTAAATTTCAATTTGATTTTCCCTTTTTCATTTTTAGCTCTCATTTGTTCCGGTTGGATTTGAATTGTTCTTGTTTGCTTTTTCGTGCCTTGTTTGCTTTGTTATTATGGCTCTGATTTACCTTTTCATTTTCATTCTGGTTTTGACACAAAAATTTTAGATTAAAAATATATTTATGTTTATGTTTCTGATGATGTAGTCGTGAGTTTTGATGTAGTCGTGAGTTTCCGAAAATAGTGGAGTTGTCGCTCAACAACATATCTTTTTTGTTATTTTGTTTGAAATATGTGAAGTTGAAATAAGAACACTAAACTTTGGTGCAGGAAAAGAGGATTAAGATTAGTGAAAGGATGAGTAGATGAAGAAGATGAGAAGAAGCGAACTGGTAGAAGGAAATGAGGAAAAAAAAGAGTCGGACAGAGATTTTAATTTGCCAAAAAATTCACCGAAACGACATTAGTGGATGAAGAAGAGGGTTGTCGGTGAAAGTGAGAAAGAGGTAGGTGAGAATGGAGAAAGGTGAGGTGAGGGAACCATGGTTTTATCTAATTAATTAAGTGTATAAAAATATTATAAAATATATATTTTATTATTTTTATTTCCATGTCATAACAATGTTAGAGGTTTAACAGTGGAGTGACCAAAATAGGTCAATGTTTAAAGTTCGGTGCTAAAATTGAGCGTTTTGAAAGTTGAATGACCAAAATAGGTCATAAAGCAAAGTTGAGTGATGATTTAAGTATTTTCTATTTTTTTTATTTCGGTGATCATACTAAAAGTGTCCTAAAAATTCGATGATCACCGATATAGTTTACCTTGATTTAATATGTGAAAAATACTTTGATACACAAGTTTTGTAAACTTTATTTACACAAGCCTTTCATTTTTAGGGTTTAGGTATTTAGTGTGAAGGGTGTGGGATTTAAGGTTTATGGTTAGAATTTAAAGTTTAAGATTTAAGGTTTGAGTTTTAAGATGCTAGGGTTTGAGATTTAGATTTTAAATTTTATAAAAGAGTTGTGTAATTTGTTTACGCAGCTTGTGTATCAAAATAAAACCTTTAATATATTACTTAAAGAAAAGTTAGGGAGCAACAGAAAAGATTAGCAAAATTTCCCTAATTTAACAATTTGTTTAACCCTAATTAAATAATTTGCTAATTTCATTTTTCCTCGAAACAATCTGGCCAATCAGAAACAAATAGTAAAATTAGGAAAGACAATTAACTAGAAAATCTACAATTAAATCTCGATTTAATTAAAAAAAGGCAATATATTACTAAAAAGTTACGGGAAACTAGCTACACAAATCACTATTAAAACAATAGAACAAGAATATATTAATTAGGAAAGATAATAACCCTGACAATTAGCGTATAACTGATAGCAAATTACATTAGCTGATAGTTGACTGCTGATTGCATTAGTTGATTTGATTAGAGGATTGTATTAGCTGATTGCATAAAAGTGTTTGGTAAAATTAACTGATAGCTGATAACTGTTAAATTATTTAAACAAGCAAAATGACATATAAGGACATGATTATATTTTGTTTGAAAAGTTTATTAGTTATCAATATTTTGTATGTAATTAATATTAATTAGATTTATAAAAAATTATTTTTAATATAATTTTTCTAAACATATTCGAATAATTTATATATTAATTTATTATTTATATAATTATTTTAATATAATTTATTTAATTAATAAATTTAAATACATATATATGTGATAATAAAAAGGAAAAATGAATAAGATTAGCTTATAAATAGGGTAAGAAAATATTTAATTTAAGTTATTTGGAGATTTTTGGTAATTGGTAAGGGTAAAAAAGTCTTACAACTATAATATCAAACCTCTAATCTCAAAAAGCTCCTATTAAGAGCTTTTTCAAAATTAGCGGTTTCACCTTAATCCACTCTTTCAATCTGTTGTTCACCAAATAACAATATTAGCAAATTTGACTAGTCAAACCTCTAATTATGCCTCAAACATCTAATTTTTACCCAAACCGCTCTTTACCAAACAAGGTCAATGATTACTGAACATTTTTTTATTAAATAGAGATATTGTATTCTCATACTATGATTCGAACTCATATAAGATGAGATGATATAAACATCTTTAACCAGTAGTGAATTTTTATTATTGAATATATTGGGTTATATTTTGATACACAAGCTGTGTAAAACAATTTACACAACCTTTCATATTTAATCTATAAAATCTAAAACTTAAATCCATAGACCTAACATCATAAACCCAAAATTCTAAATTCTAACAACAAATCTTAAATTTTACACCATACACACTAAACCTCTAAACCCTAAACCACGACCTAAATCTCTAGACCTTAAAATTGACAGACTTATACAACACAAATTTGTATATCAAGTATCTTCCGAATATTTTTCCTATATTTATGTTAACCTTTTTCGATGAGAAAGGGAAATAGCAACATGCTCGACTGAGTAATATGAACTAACTTAAGACATCTCCATGCAATAAAGGAACTATTGTTGACGGCGGGTTGAGAAAATAAGAGTCTCCAAACTGTCGAATCGTGCAAGATTAACTAATGTATCAGTCACTCTATTACTATTTCGAAGAACATATTGCAGCCGAAAATTTTAATATGTTGCCTCCATTCAGTAACGCGTCTATAAAATTGGAGTGAATCTAGAAATTTAAATTTGATGGTTCACCTATTTATCTTATTTAGAGGTTTAAGGTTTTGAATTCCTTCAAACAATTAATTTAACTACAACAGACTAAATAACATCAAAAAAAATTCATTTATTAAAGAAATCTCCTTAAAAAAACTAAAAAAGTAATGACAATCCCATATTGATAAAAATAACAAGTAGGGCTGTAAAACAAACCAAACGTTCAGCGAGCCGTTCATGAACTATTTGAAAGAAAGTTCACTTATGTTTGTTTATTTATTATACGAACGAATATTGACAAGATTTTATGTTCGTTTAATTAAATGAACGAACACGAACAAAGGGCTCGTTCGTTCATTTACGTTCGTGAACGTTCGGTAATCCATTCGTTTATGTTTGTTTAAATTTATTCACATACATCCATTTATATTTATTATTTTTCATAACAAAAGTGATATATTTTTTTTAAAAATAAATTTATTCACATATGTTCGCTTAAATTTATTCACATATGTCCCTTTATGTTCGTTCGTTTAAGTTCGTTTATTATTTTAACGAACGAACATGAACGAACACGAATAAGCTACATTCCTTAACAAACAAACACGAACAAAAAATTATGTTCCTTTAGTTGTTCATGTTTGTTCATTTATTCGGTTAAAATTAAATGAACAAACATGAACATACCCTCGTTCGGTTCGTTTACAGGCCTAACGACAAGAAAGTTAAATTGATAAAGGGATGAGTAGAGAAATTCGGGATCAACCATTTTTTCTTGTCAAATAGAACATTTTAAAGAGATAAGTGTGATATCGTGAAAGTTCTTCCGAGTTTCAAAGACAAAGGTTATCAAAAGTTCGAACATTTGAGGATTAACCAAAATGTAATTTTTTTTTTTAAATATGAAGGGTGACTCAACTGTAAATTTGCCCATAATTGAGTTACCCAAATGTAACCTTACCCATTTTTGAGTGACTCAAATGTAATTTTTAAAAATTAGGTGACTCAAATGTAACCTTACCCATAATTGAGTGACCTCCGTAGTAGTTTACTCAAAAAATTAATAGTGGGTCACGTAACCCATCAGGCCCCTTAATAGATTCGCTCATGATATCAAATAACAAGTGCTTTGGTTATGAAATCCATTAATACATAGAACTCTCAAAGTATCATAACTATCCAACTCGAGGATAATATACCTATTCAACTCCGTAAGATCCTTTAACTTAATAATTAGCTTTATTGTATTAGTGGATTGCTTGTATTCTAAAATTTTGTAGAATTGAGTTTATTGTAATTCTATTGTAACTCCCTAATGGGTCGGTCCAACAGACCTAACTAACTGGGTTTAATATTAGTAGTTGGTTAGGCTCTATCTAGCTATAATAACAGTCTTTGGAACTGGCTCAGGTATCCTTGATGGCCTATATTGTTTGTAAACACACAATTATAACCCTAGCTACTTTACTCTCTTTTCTCAATCTCTCCAGTTTCTTCCGCCGCATTTCTCTTTTCAAAACCCTCTATCTTCAATATGGTATCAAAGGGCTGGGTTCCGATCTGATCACGATTCTTACAAATTTTCTTGTCGTTTTTCTTCATTTTATTTGCTATGTTTTCCCGCTGCCATAGAAACTGATTATGTCGTTTCCCTGACTAGTGCCGATCAGTCGTCATCTCTTTTATTTTCTAATAAGAACATCAGTGTGCGTTTAGATGACGATAACTTCATTCTCTGGAAACAATGAGTCCTTCTGCTTGTTCGAGGCCATGGTCTTGAACATTTCCTTGATGAAGCCACTTCGGTTTCGGCCAAACTCACTGCCTCTCTGTTTGGTGAGATGATTCCTAATTCAATATATGTTTCCTTTCGAAAGCAAGATAGTTCTCTCGCCTTATGGCTCTTATCTACCATGAGCCCTGGAGTTTTGCTGCAACTCGTTGGTGCGGAGAGGACTGCCGCTGTTTGGAGTGTCGTTCTTCGCCTCTATGCTCAGAATCCCACCACCAAAGTCATGCATCTGCATTCTCGGTTGAGATCCATTAAGAAAGGTGCTCTCTCAGTGCGGGCATATATCACACAGGTCAAGGAGATCTGCGACCTTCTTACGGTGTGCGACAACAAAATATCCGATATCGAGCAAGTTGCTACAATCCTGAATGGCCTCTCGGTTGAATATGAGCCATTTTTCACTGTTATCACCGGTAGCCAGGAACCGTTTACCCTTGAGGCAGATGTATCGTTTTTTGTTGATGTAGAGACTTGTGTAGCTGATCTTCAGCGGCTTCTGATTGGGATTAACTATTTGAATCACAGAGATCCATCGCACACTAATCGATCTAAGCAAGCTCTTGTCTCTGATCATAGGCCTCAATCATACCGGCACAATTCTTCCAACAATAGAGGTCGTGGCAGATCTAGGCCGCAATGTCATATCAGCAGTAAGCTAGGTCATTTGGCTGACAGATGTTGGCACAATTTTGATCAGGGCTACAAAGGCACTGCACATCGATCGTCTTCTACTTCAGATTCTCAGGCTCATCTCTGTCATATATCCTTAATCTCTAATTCAAATGTTAATTCTTGTTCTCATTCCTTTGAGAGATGTTATAATCCTTTTGTTCATAACCCTGCATGAGTTTCTAATGATATTGTGAATAATGAAAACTCTGTGGGAGCTTAGGTCAACAATCTGATTGGCTTTGGAGGTGTCTCTGTCAACAAGTAGTACTTTGATTCGGGTGGTAGACACCACGTCACTCGCGAGCAGCAGAATTTGCAGGGATGCTCGCATGTTTAATGGTAAGGATCGTGTTTCCCTTGGTAATGGGGCATGACTAAGTATCTCTCATACAGGGAATGCTAGTTTTTCTTCTTATGATAGAGTTTTACTACTTCAGAACCTTCTGTGTGTTCTTGATATTACCAAAAATCTAGTTTCTGTGTCCAAATTTGCTCAAGATAATTGTGTATATTTTGAGTTTCATTCTGATAATTATTTTGTGAAGGATGAGCACACATGGGCTATTTTGCTTGAGGGTGCGCAACGTGATGGGCTATACTATTTTGAGCAAACACCTTTCATGGATTCTAAGTTCTAACCCTTCAGTTCTACATACTACAACTCATTTCTTAAGGGCTAATGAGTCTTATTCATTGTGGCATAGGAGACTTGGTCACCCTGCCCCTAATATAGTTTGTTTAGCTATTAATAAGCATGTGTCCCCAACTAACTTAAAATTGTGCTTTGCCTTCCAGTTAGGCAAAAGCCATCGGCTACCTTTTCCCAACTCTACCAATGTGTATAACATACCCTTTGAATTGGTTGAAGTTGATGTTTAGGGGCCTGCCCACGTCTTGTCATCAGGGTATAGATATTGTGTGTCCTTTGTTGACATGTTGAACATAAAATATTGGTTTATCTTTTACGGAATAAAAATGAGGTTTCACAAGCTTTTGATTTTTTCAACTCTATTGTTCTCACGCAATTTTCTTCTAATATTTTGGCTGTACAGACTGATGGTGGTGGCGAATTTCAATTCTGTGAGGCTACTCTTGCAAAGATGGGAGTGAGACATAGGTTTAATTGTCCGCACACTTCTCAACATAACGGAGTGGTTGAGAGGAGACATCGTCACGTCACTGAGACTACCTTTACTCTTCTGGCTCAAGCCTCTATGCCTTTTCATTTTTGGTCATTTGCAGTTCTTAGTGTTGTCTACCTTATTAACTGCTTACCATTTGTCGGTTTAGGTGGTCAATCCCCTTATCAGAATCTCTATGGGAAAGTTTCTGACTATGATTTTTTGAAGGATTTTGGTTTTCAGTGTTTTCCCTTTGTTCGACCTTTTAACCTGTAGCGACGTTTTTTGTGAAGACATCGAGTTATCGCTACCCCTCCTCCGGTGTCACTTAGAAGAACCGGGTTTTAATTCAAAATGATTTTTTAAGAAAAATCGGTTAAAACTAGAGTCGCCACTAGCCACTTTAAAAGGTAGGCCGGACACCGGAAAATAAAACCAGAGATTCGAAAGGATTCGGGAGTCGGTTACATGCGAGGAAGGGTGAGCACCCCCATCATGCCCAAAATTGGTACCAAGATCCTTACCGCTTAATTAATATCGAATTTTACGAATTAAAGTGACAAATTTAATTGGAGTTTGGTTATAAAAGTGAGTGAATTTTAAAAGCCCTAATATTCGAGAAGGGGCGTCCAAACCACCACCACTACGACTGGTACTGGCCTCGTTCGTTCTCGAATAAAAAGACATCGCATAACATTATATTCCGAAGGCATCATAATATATGAGAATAAACACACAATACGGATAAAAAGAGGAAATAAACAAAGAATAAAAAACAAGTATACGTGGTATTTAAATGCATGAGCAAATACGAATGCAAATAATCATACGTATAAAGGGTATAGCGAAAAAATAACGACATACATACAATAATATATTACGTAGAACTATATTATATAAACTAAATACCAAGTATATATAAAAATATATAAGTAAGGAAGATTCAAGATTTGGCAGTATATCTACCTATATATTTCCCCTAGACTATCGAATGTAACGTATAATACATACATACATACATACATACATACATACATACATACATACATACATACATACATACATACATACATACATACATACATACATACATACATACATACATACATACATACATACATACATACATATATGTATATATAACGTGTTTTATATATCCTCACATCTATGTATCATGTATCACATATAATATGAAAACACGCGCACGCATGTATGTGAATTTTATACCAATATTTATGCACAATACTTATATATACATGCACTAAAGACATTTATGATATACAAGTTTTAACCAACTATATGTTAGGCCCTAGAATGAATACAATTCAACTCATATCACGTGCATATATCTATAACACATCCAAAGCAAAAAGAAAATTAAAGAAAATATAAATATCAGAAAAAAAGCATACAAACAAAGGGGATAGGTTACTAAACCACTGGAGGAGGGCGTAATCGAACAGAAATCAAAATTGTAAGGATTCAAAAGGGGTTTAATCCTAAAATGAACAGTCTAATTAAATGGGGTGAAATCAGGGAGAAATTTAAAACCATGAGGACTGAAGCTGGTTTTAAAAAACACGAAAACCCTTAAGACAAAAATATGAAAACCCTTTCATGTTTTCCCTAAAGAAACCGCCTTTTCGTGTCGGTCGTCGATAATCGACGTCGGCGAACGCCTACCGAACCCCAAAAATGACTATCCCTATTTTAATCCTAATGGCTCACCACGAGTGACCTCCTGGACGAAAGCCGAAGGGTTTGTTGCCGGCACGATTCGAAACGATAGAGGGGAGGTTGACCAAGAAAAAAAGGCAAAATCGAAACCCTTTTTCTTTTTATCGCATACGATGATGATGATAAAAAAGAGAGATTACCTCAAAATTCTTTTTTTTTTCTATTGATTCCCTGGAAAATCCCGAATCCTCCTTACAATTTTTGCGTTTCGGTTTCCTATATAATCGAGTTACATGTCAAAAGGAAAAAAAAGAACTTTTGTCTCTGATCTCTGATATCTTGTTTGGTTGACTTTTCGTTTCGATTTATTGTTTTTTTTGCTCTTTTAGTATATGATGCTCTGCTTTCTTTGGTCTGTGCTTGCCGGTTTTGCCTGATTGGGAGAGGAGGCGCGCTGGTTGTAGAAGACGGGCAAACATGGCCAAGCATGCGCGGGTGGTGAAGAGGTGCGCGTGCCACCCGTCGGGGAGATGAAGGGGCGTGCGGCGCGGGTTGCTGATAGAGGCTCTCTTAGGGTTTCCTTTGCTGGACTAATCTGGGCCGTCAGATGTGGTTTAGAGCCGACGGCTGTGGTGATGCGGCGCGTCTTGGTGGTAACCCTTGCTAGGGTTTCGTCCGGGACTCGATCTGGAACCTTGGATCTTCGCGCGATCTGACGGCCGAAAGCAGGCGCGGTGCTAGGGCAAACGATGTCCTGCTAGGGCTTCTATTCATCGCACGATCTGGACCGTCAGATTTGAAATAGATCTGACGGCTGGGAGTTGGCTGCGCAGAAACAATAGGATATTAGGCTTAGGGTTTTTTAGTTGTTGGGCTATGTATTATTTGGGCTTCTTGTATGTGGACTTTAGATTAAAAACTGGATCCTTTATTTGTATCAAATTTACATATGGGCTTTATTTATTGATATATTTTATTATTATTATTATTATTATTATTATTATTATTTTGTTAATCTGAATATAATAATAATAATAATAACACAAATAATAATAATAATATGATATTTTTTTGATCAGCAATAATAATATGATAATGAATGATAATAATAATAATAATCGATGACAGTGGATGATAACAATAAAAACAAATGAAGACAAATAATGATAACAAATGGTAAATAATTTGATAAAGATAACAAAAATGATAAAAGGATCATAGTAATGATAATAGAAGATAATAATAATAAAGATAGTAATGATAATACTACACGAATGGTAGTGATAATATAAAGGGTAAACTACTTAATTGACCATCATACTTTTGATAAAGTTGTGATTTGACCACATTACTTTTTTTCGAAATAATTAAACCACCAAACTATTTAAATGGTATCAATGTGATCACCAGCCGTGTTGAGAAATATTTTGATATAACAATTATTGTAACCCCCTCGTCCCGGTCTGGCCAGACGACCGGTCCGAGTGGGTCACACGGGGAAAACCGAAGCGAAACCCGTTAAGGTCCCACCTCGGTTAGCAACCCTAGAAAAATTTCTTTTATTTATCTTGTCTAAAAGTCCATTTAAGTCCTATGTGATCAAACAACGGAATAAAATACATGAGACAAACATTCGATCCCCAAACAGCAATTAAACAGCCCACTTTTAATATTTTAAACAGGCCGTTTCGAAACACCCTTGAGGCGTATCGAAACGCCTTGACCAGGTCAACTGTCCCAGAGCCTCTATAAGGGGCCGTATCGAAACGGTGGTCAACCGTTCCGAAACGCCCTCAACGGTCAACTTCTCGTGGTCAACGAGATTTTGACCGTTTTGAAACCCTTATACCCGTTTCGATACACCTTCATCTCGTGAATTTCTCAGAATTCCAGTAGCCAAAACGTTCCGAAACGCGTATCGGAACAGGGGTTTCAAAGGCCATACCGTATCGAAACGTGTTCCGATGCGGGGTCCCTGAAGCCTTACCCGTTCCGAAACGACCCAGCCCGTTTCGAAACGCGGGCTGTCTGCAGCCTTTTGAAATTCAGATTTAAGGGTATTTCAACAAGTAGGAAGGTCCCATAGGACCCCTAAAGGCATACAAAACCATCAAACAAAGTCTAGAGGTATACATCCTAGATTTAACATACTCAAACACATACAAGCATGGATTTAGACAATCTTTCGTACATAGCAAATTACACATTAAGAGCCTTTCATACAAGCATGCTTGAAGACATTAAAAGAGAACCAATAAGCATCATACATATCAATTAAGTTTACATGCCATTCAAGCAACTTAAGCATTCATAAGCCATCGATCAAACAAACATTTGGCAAGATATAACATGCTTACAAACCAAGTCAACCATAGACATACATCAAACTCAAATCAACAATACCTATCCCATTGCTTAACTATTACATTCTATTACTTAAAATTCATACATTGAGCTCACCAAAAGCAACACTTGGTGACCTTCCCTTGCCTTTGCCACCCACAAGCTATTTATCTGCATTGTCGAACAAAAGAGAGCGTAAGCATAAAAGCTTAGTGAGGGTAAGCTCTTTAAAAACAAACCTCGACAATGTAGGGTCCAAGCACGAGCTACAACCAAGATAAAATGCATGGTCTTACCTCCGATCCACACGAGCCATAAATATAGATGATGCATGAACATATATTCAATATCATGTCATGCTCAACATGTTTAAATCCACAACATATGAAATCACATATATTACACCATGTTAGCAACACATCCCAAAACACATTGGTTTACAATTAACCACATATTGGCAACATAAACTACAATCTGTATTGGCACCTAGTTATGACTCGAATACGCGGATAACCGTTGGAACTCACATCCAACAACTCAACCATTACCTGACGGTGGGATTACACTCATCACCGTTCACGCGGAGGGGATTCCACTCATCCTCACGCCCCGTCGATGGGATTCCACTCATCACCGACTAATATAAATACAATTTCCGGGCGAACCCGTACTCCTCCTTGGTGACTCAACGCCACCAAGGCCACGCGCGACTTTTGACTCATGTGTACACACTAACATCCTAATGATCGATCATTTGTACCCAAGCATACTAGTGCCAATACTACACATTTCATTAATCATTCATAATGTCAATTCATAACACTTCCGTGCTTAGCACGTACTCACCATGACTTACCATCATGTACAAACCACATTTCCATGCCTAGCATGTACTCACCATGATCCTCGGATCATGAAACCACCTCATAATATCATTTCACATGTCAACACCACATGTACAACATTAACAACCATATCACATTATAGTTTACACATGTGTATAACCATATCATATCTATCATCAACATGCATATAACAATACATCAAACATGCCCCAACATACATGTATACAACATATACGTAATCAACACCATCCCAAATTAATACGAGGCATATACAACCATTAAAAAGTGCGACCAAAGTCTCTAATCAAAGCTTGGGATTAGGCTACCACTCTAATCCCAACTCTAGGTGGGTTTACCAAGCCCATCCTAGGTTCACATGATTGAACCAAATACTCAAAACCATTTTGAAATTATTTAACCACTCACCTAAGCTTCCAAGCTCCAAGCCAAGCAAGCAACCTCCCTCAAATTTCCGGATTTCTTCCCGAAGCTTCCCCAATACAAATTCCTGCTTCTTAACAACCTCAAACACATTTCAAACAATTCCAAATCAGCCCAACATCAAAATACCAACCCGGAATACAATTCAAATGCAATTTACCATGTTGCAAACCATGAACAAATCCCATTTTTAGTAAATTCGGGCAGCCCCTAAACCATGTCCAAAAACCATGTTTCCAACATCCATAGCACTCACAAACAATCCCAAATCAACCCCTAACCATAGTACTACCATTGGGCTATCAATTCCCACCTAAAACAACCCCCAAAACTCACCCAAAACCCTTCAAAAAACTCATTTTTATCCAATTTCTGGGATTCATCAAAATTCAACCAAATTGATATATGTTACACCTTTTAATATGATTAACTAAAGCCCCAACTCAATTTATCAAAACCAATTGAAAAACCCCCTTAAAAATCCGAACTTGATATAAACCCTAATTTTCAAAAGTTCATATTTTTAAAATCTATGACCATGTATGAATAGGAAATGGAAAGGAGAGTTCAAATATGTGATTACCTTTCAAAAGCCCCTTGAATTGATGAAGAAATCGAATGAAATTAGAGCTTGAAAATTGAGAGAATTTGGGGAATGGGGGGAGGTATCTCACGTTGGATATAAAATGAAAAGGGGAAGAAGATGACAATTTGAAAGTTGTCATCTTTTTTTAAAAGCTTTTGGGCAAATTACAACATAAGCCCTTCCCTTTTTATTAAAGTTCAATTACACCACATTTTAGGTTGATTTGTTTTAATTTAATTTTATTGACTCGAACTATAAACCCGGATAACTCCTAACCCCAAAACACGGGTGTTACAACTCTCCCCCACTTAAGGAAATTTCGTCCCCGAAATTTATCGATCACGGAGGGCCACTGAAACATGCACCTCCACGCTTTCCTCTCTCACCACAACGTACTAACCAACTCGAAAGACTTACCACACAACACTTGCTATCTTACACTAAGATCTCAACTGATTCTTCAAGGCATGCCAATTTCAAACTCAACTCAATCTCTTCAACAAACATAGCATGGAACAGATCTAACTCACATTTCTGAATCATGGATACACGGAACACATCTCAAATCCCTTTCTAACTCTGGTGGTAACCGCAACAGATAACAACAGAACTAGCCCGATTCACAAACTCATACAATACTACTTGAACACTTGACTCACAACTTTCTCTGACTGATCCTCTGCCTTCATCAATTAACCAAACGCTATGCAGACGTCTTCAAAATTATTCTAGTTGAAATCTCGAATCTCTATTACTAGCTTCCATTATGAACCTTCCACAGATGTAACAAACTAGAAGAAAACTAACGCTCGGTCTTGACACGTTGACAATTTACACACTGACTCTCATACTGAACCACATTATTCATCCGCTCAATCTAGAAATACTCATCTTCAACCCACAATATGTCTTCATACTACTCGGATGCAATACAAAAGAAATACCGTGTGCTTCGGCCAAAACAATATGTCTCATAACACTATGTCAATCAGTACAATTATTCTGTCTCTGAAATGCAAAATTCTATCATCTCTGAAACTGTATTATGACGGTCTTCCTTCCACAATGTCTTGCACGTGAGGTGCCACGAATCTGTCTTGCAACTGTTTCTCTTCAAGCATTCTGACTCAATGTAGGTTCAACATGAAACTCGGCCACAAGAATACTGTCATTCGGTAACTGAATTCAGCAAATACAACTCGCAACTCAACTACTAATCTATCAGCAATTACAACTCGGAACATCGGTCACTACGTTGACTATCTTCGGATGGTACTCAATCTTGATATTACAGTCTTCAAGCAGTTCTAACACTTTATGCTGTTCAAGTTTCAACCCTTCCTAAGTTGTCTAACCATTCAAGTTCGGATAATACGTACATACACACTGTGCACTCCTTACTATACAAGCTTTGTCTCTAAGTCTTCGAAGCAAATACAACTGTAATTAACTCTATGTCTCATATCAAATAACTCTTCTCACGGTCTTCCAACTATCTTGATGAACAAGCCACAATCTTCTGTCTTGCATAAGCACACAACCTAACTCTACATGTAATGCATCACTGTGGTTCACAACTCTTTCTCTGACATAAGTTAATTCAAGGTCGAAGCTCTCTTCAAAGTCTCCTTCAATTTCTCAAGGGCTCGTTGTCTCGCATCTAACCACACAATTGAACATTCTTCTGTAGCAATCTATCAATGGAGCAACTGTCTTCAAACACTATTTACAATTCTCTGAGAGTAACAAGGCTAGACCTAGGAACTATAGATATCTGTCACAGTCTTCAATTTCTTCCAACTCGTATCTTCTTTTGCCTACTAAGGATTTACTCTAGCACACTCAGCTGATCTACATGTCCTAGGGGGACATCTTCGTTAATCTCGGAGTTCACGTTGGCTCAACTTGGCATTCAACTGATTCTCTAATAGAATCTACAATACTAACTCTAAAGCTTGTCATGGTCTTCTTCGGTACTTGAATATACTCAGGTATCATCTATGAGGACTACTACTAACTGATCAGGAAGCTTAGGAAAATATTCTGTTCAACATCTCTATAAAAGTAACCAACACACTAGTCCAACAAAACAACATAACTCGGAACTCAAAACGGTCACATCTTGCCTCAAAAGTTGTCTTCGGTACTTCAAATTTTCTCACTTTCAACTGGTAGTAAACGGATCTCAAATTAATCTTCGAAAGACTGAAGCACACACTACTGACCAACTAATCACTGACACTCAGAAACGGATGTTAATCATTCACTGTCACTTGTTTCAACTACCTGAAATCTAAACACATCCTCGTACTGTCACTCTCCCCTCTCCACAAATTACATTGTAGAACTCTGAGATGATGCACTAGGCCTAATGAATCTAAGGTCTAACAAATCCCGAAGTTGATTCTTCAACATCCTCAATTCTTCCGGAAATCATAAGATATGGAGCAATCAAAACAGGAGTAACTCGAAGACGGTCTCAATATCAAACTCTTCCTCTCTAGACAGAGATAAGCCGACAATTCTTCCAAACACTTCTAGGAAAAGAAAACACAAACTATCCTAACACTATGCGGTCTAGTCTTCATTCAAAATCGAATTCATCACAATTACTAAGCAAGCTTGTCAACTAAACTCAATCAATCTTTGACCTCTAAATCTGGATCAACATTCAACAAGAAGTTCACCTTCTCACCTACCACTACAGTCACACATAAATCTTGTAACTTCAAGTCAACTCTTTCTTTGTCTCAACGTATACACTAACTATTTGCTCTTCAAGTCGAGCCTTGGAAAAAGGCACACCGAAACTGTAGGAAGACAATCACTTCACATCTACTAGAAACTAGTAACTCTGAACCACCAACAAACATCTTCTGTACATCTTTCTGATCACTACTATCTCCCAAAAGGTCTAGTCACATGCGTCCCTACGTCTAAAATCTCAACAGAGATACGTCAAAATCTTTGCACGCTCACACAAACGGACGATTCTGCAAAAAATTGTAACTTCACAAGTACACAACTGATAGTCTTCGGTCCTCTTGTTTTCAGACTGATTCTTCAACAAAATCCGACTCTTCTAGACTATTCGTAGAGCATTTCAAAACTTCAAAAACGCGGTTCTGGGCACACACAGACAACCATACTGGAAAACCACTCAGACGCACACTAGCCCCAAACACACAAATCGGTTCCCAATTCACGGACACTGATCGGCTGTCTTGCATCGAAATCATAGGCTGAACCCCAACGGTCACCACTAACACTTCTGGAATTCAGATTACTCATACGAGACCCCTACCTAGATCTCGCCAAAAGAACTAAGGTACTCATACCTACCTCATCGAGCACATTCAAACTTGCATGCTTGTTAACAATATACGGAAGTACGAACTCAGAACCAATCAGAAGAGACAAACTCAAAACTGTACCAAGGGCTTATCCACTATAACATAGATACCACCTGACTCCCACTCATAGGTCTTCACTTCTTTTCACCAACTAATACCAGAATCGGCCTCGTCATCTCACACCAACAAGAATCAACTCACGTGCACGCGGACTCGAGCAAATAAATTGTTCCTCAACTCTGGTACAACTATACTCCCCTAACTATAGCAAAGAACTTCCTCTACATCATCCCCATTTTCCAAACCACAACTTCCACTTACCGATTCACGGCTCACACACTGGCCCTAAACTTACTAAAAGCAATAAATCAATCACAATTTAACATACAAATTGGGTTAGCAAAGGAAAGGTCCAAGTGGCTCAAGTATGATTTCCCTCACTTAAAATCCTTTTTACGATGTAATAGAAGCAATGGGACTCTACTAAACATGTTTCAACCAAATCAGCACACATACATGCTCAACCAAGCATATAACAAGGCATACTTGCTAAACAAGCAAACAAATGCGTACGATCAAACAACATGCATTCTCAATCAAACAATCACACATCACAGCATACACGGGTAACGAGCAACATGCTTTTAAACAAACAATCAACTTACTTGTCATACAAGCAATCATACTTACAAAGCAAGCAAACACCGTGCATATCAATTCAAAACTTAAACTTACCTCACTTACCTGCCCAAGGTCTCGGTAACCTTAGGCTCTGATACCAACAAATGTAACCCCCTCGTCCCGGTCTGGCCAGACGACCGGTCCGAGTGGGTCACACGGGGAAAACCGAAGCAAAACCCGTTAAGGTCCCACCTCGGTTAGCAACCCTAGAAAAATTTCTTTTATTTATCTTGTCTAAAAGTCCATTTAAGTCCTATGTGATCAAACAACGGAATAAAATACATGAGACAAACATTCGATCCCCAAACAGCAATTAAACAGCCCACTTTTAATATTTTAAACAGGCCGTTTCGAAACACCCTTGAGGCGTATCGAAACGCCTTGACCAGGTCAACTGTCCCAGAGCCTCTATAAGGGGCCGTATCGAAACGGTGGTCAACCGTTCCGAAACGCCCTCAACGGTCAACTTCTCGTGGTCAACGAGATTTTGACCGTTTCGAAACCCTTATACCCGTTTCGATACACCTTCATCTCGTGAATTTCTCAGAATTCCAGTAGCCAAAACGTTCCGAAACGCGTATCGGAACAGGGGTTTCAAAGGCCATACCGTATCGAAACGCGTTCCGATGCGGGGTCCCTGAAGCCTTACCCGTTCCGAAACGACCCAGCCCGTTTCGAAACGCGGGCTGTCTGCAGCCTTTTGAAATTCAGATTTAAGGGTATTTCAACAAGTAGGAAGGTCCCATAGGACCCCTAAAGGCATACAAAACCATCACACAAAGTCTAGAGGCATACATCCTAGATTTAACATACTCAAACACATACAAGCATGGATTTAGACAATCTTTCGTACATAGCAAATTACACATTAAGAGCCTTTCATACAAGCATGCTTGAAGACATTAAAAGAGAACCAATAAGCATCATACATATCAATTAAGTTTACATGCCATTCAAGTAACTTAAGCATTCATAAGCCATCGATCAAACAAACATTTGGCAAGATATAACATGCTTACAAACCAAGTCAACCATAGACATACATCAAACTCAAATCAACAATACCTATCCCATTGCTTAACTATTACATTTTATTACTTAAAATTCATACATTGAGCTCACCAAAAGCAACACTTGGTGACCTTCCCTTGCCTTTGCCACCCACAAGCTATTTATCTGCATTGTCGAACAAAAGAGAGCGTAAGCATAAAAGCTTAGTGAGGGTAAGCTCTTTAAAAACAAACCTCGACAATGCAGGGTCCAAGCACGAGCTACAACCAAGATAAAATGCATGGTCTTACCTCCGATCCACGCGAGCCATAAATATAGATGATGCATGAACATATATTCAATATCATGTCATGCTCAACATGTTTAAATCCACAACATATGAAATCACATATATTACACCATGTTAGCAACACATCCCAAAACACATTGGTTCACAATTAACCACATATTGGCAACATAAACTACAATCTGTATTGACACCTAGTTATGACTCGAATACGCGGATAACCGTTGGAACTCACATCCAACAACTCAACCATGACCTGACGGTGGGATTACACTCATCATCGTTCACGCGGAGGGGATTCCACTCATCCTCACGCCCCGTCGATGGGATTCCACTCATCACCGACTAATATAAATACAATTTCCGGGCGAACCCGTACTCCTCCTTGGTGACTCAACGCCACCAAGGCCACGCGCGACTTTTGACTCATGTGTACACACTAACATCCTAATGATCGATCATTTGTACCCAAGCATACTAGTGCCAATACTACACATTTCATTAATCATTCATAATGTCAATTCATAACACTTCCGTGCTTAGCACGTACTCACCATGACTTACCATCATGTACAAACCACATTTCCATGCCTAGCATGTACTCACCATGATCCTCGGATCATGAAACCACCTCATAATATCATTTCACATGTCAACACCACATGTACAACATTAACAACCATATCACATTATAGTTTACACATGTGTATAACCATATCATATCTATCATCAACATGCATATAACAATACATCAAACATGCCCCAACATACATGTATACAACATATACGTAATCAACACCATCCCAAATTAATACGAGGCATATACAACCATTAAAAAGTGCGACCAAAGTCTCTAATCAAAGCTTGGGATTAGGCTACCACTCTAATCCCAACTCTAGGTGGGTTTACCAAGCCCATCCTAGGTTCACATGCTTGAACCAAATACTCAAAACCATTTTGAAATTATTTAACCACTCACCTAAGCTTCCAAGCTCCAAGCCAAGCAAGCAACCTCCCTCAAATTTCCGGATTTCTTCCCGAAGCTTCCCCAATACAAATTCCTGCTTCTTAACAACCTCAAACACATTTCAAACAATTCCAAATCAGCCCAACATCAAAATACCAACCCGGAATACAATTCAAATGCAATTTAACATGTTGCAAACCATGAACAAATCCCATTTTTAGTAAATTCGGGCAGCCCCTAAACCATGTCCAAAAACCATGTTTCCAACATCCATAGCACCCACAAACAATCCCAAATCAACCCCTAACCATAGTACTACCATTGGGCTATCAATTCCCACCTAAAACAACCCCCAAAACTCACCCAAAACCCTTCAAAAAACCCATTTTTATCCAATTTCGGGAATTCATCAAAATTCAACCAAATTGATATATGTTACACCTTTTAATATGATTAACTAAAGCCCCAACTCAATTTATCAAAACCAATTGAAAAACCCCCTTAAAAATCCGAACTTGATATAAACCCTAATTTTCAAAAGTTCATATTTTTAAAATCTATGACCATGTATGAATAGGAAATGGAAAGGAGAGTTCAAATATGTGATTACCTTTCAAAAGCCCCTTGAATTGATGAAGAAATCGAATGAAATTAGAGCTTGAAAATTGAGAGAATTTGGGGAATGGGGGGAGGTATCTCACGTTGGATATAAAATGAAAAGGGGAAGAAGATGACAATTTGAAAGTTGTCATCTTTTTTTAAAAGCTTTTGGGCAAATTACAACATAAGCCCTTCCCTTTTTATTAAAGTTCAATTACACCACATTTTAGGTTGATTTGTTTTAATTTAATTTTATTGACTCGAACTATAAACCCGAATAACTCCTAACCCCAAAACACGGGTGTTACAATTATTGTGAAAAATGTTTTTGGACTTGTTTAAAGACTTCAAAAATAATTCAAAAGTCCTTAAAATGTGACAAAATGTTTTGAAAGAGTTCGACTTAATACCTATATCGAACTATACTTTTAAAAGTCGAAAAATGCCCGAAATACATGTTTTTGGATGAAAGTTTCGAAACCTCAAACAAAGGTATCGAAACTTATATGGGCAGTAGCTGATTTTTTAGAAACCTAAGCAAAGGTTTCGAAACTTTGGCCCTGTAACGGCTACAAACGGATATAAAACGGCTAGTTTTTCTAAACCCCTCTTAAGGTTTCGAAACCTCTTCAAAGGTTTCGAAACTATAGTGCAGGTGAGCATTTAAAGCTCAACTTAAATGGCTTCCAACGGCTCCTAAACATCTCCAACGGCCATAAACGGCTAGAATATCATTCCACACTATAAAAGCAACCTTGGGACACTTGAAGATGGTGAGAGACAACATCCAAGCAATATGGTCAAGAGAATTAGAGTGTAAATCTTTATTTTACTATTCTCTTGTACATAGTCTTTAGAGAGTGCTTTATTGTAAATTCTTTGTACACTCTTGTGAGCTTAAATTTGTGTAAACTCCCACCTAGAGAGGTATTTAGTTTACCAAACAAATCCCTTGTAAAAGGAGAGGTTCTAGTTTAGCCTTGAGAGAAAAACTAGAGTTGGTTCTATCTTAGCCATTGAAAAGATAGGGTTGTAACGGTTTCCTCCTAAACCGGGAAAAGGGGACGAATTCATTGTTGAGTGAATTGGGAAATCCTTAGTAGTGTGCTAAGGTAGTGGATGTAGGTGCTTGTTAGAAGGCCGAACCACTCTAAAATCATTGTGTCACTTGTCTACCTTTATTTCGATTTTAGCCAATTCAACCACCAAACATTTACAACCCTCATTGACGGTTTCGGTGATCGATTCGAGCGTGCTACAAACCTAACAATTGGTATCAGAGCCTCGTCTCCATCGAAGGACTAACATCCGGGAGTAAAGATCCAACGCTCGAAGTCCACCGTTCAAGAAAATGGCAAGATTTGAAGAAGGCCGCTCTATCTCGTGTCCTCCACTCTTCGAAGGAGAATCATACTTCCAATGGGCAAATATCATGAAATACTTCATCAAGTCTCAAGACTTTGAGGTTTGGGGCATCATCGAAGAAGGGTATTTGGAAGCTCCAAAGAAGAAGAAAAAGCAAAGGAGTGCCAACGACACGAAGGCAAAGCTAAACACTAAGGCGATGCACATTCTCTATTGTAGCCTTAACGAAGAAGTTTCCAAGAAGATCTCCACATGCAAAAGTGCCAAAGAATTATGGGATAAACTTGAGAAGCTTTATGGCAACAAGAAAGGAGAAAAGAAAGATGATGATCAATCATGTGCAAACCTTCTCTCCAATCCAAAGGTGGATGGTGTTTTGGCTCTCGAGGAGCCTAAGGTATCTTCAAACTCAAATGAATTAAATTCATATTCTTTTGATGAGTTACAAGATGCATTTGATGAATTATTTTTGGAATTTGAGATCATGAATTCCAAATTTAAGAAAATGATTTCTAAACTTGAATTTGAAAATGATTTTCTTTTGAAAACAAAATTGGATTTTGAAAAAGAAAATGAGATTTTGAAAAATGATTTAGAGTTTTCAAAAACAAGCAATGGAATTTTAGAAAAAGAAAATTTTGATTTGAAAGTTAAGCTTGAAAGCTTAGCAAAAGAAAAAGAAATTATTTTTAATAATTCATCTCATCCCATAATGACAAAATGCTCACATTGTCATTATCATGGTCATTCCTTGCATACTTGTCCTATAAAGAAGAAAAAATCTTATAGGATTAGACAAGTATGGGTTCCTAAGGGAACTAGAGACATTGAGATTAACTTTAATGGATCCAAAGCAATTTGGATACCAAAATCCAAGTAAGTGTCTCTTGTAGGTGTGTTGGAGCAAAGGCAAGAAAAGCAAGAATCTCAAATGCTCTAGTCATACAAGTGAAGAAGAAGGGTAACCTCTAATCTTAATGCATTTGATTTTAAATCATTCGGTTGCCTACTTTGATGATAAATGTTCATGCATCATTGCTTATTTATATTTATAAGTGCATGACATTTTATGATTCTTTATGCATATGAATCACATTGTTTCATTCATATGTTTGCATAAAGTTTTAAAGTCTTGGATAAATTGAGTTTCATGTGTTTTAAATTGATTTGATTCAATGGTGAAATTCAATCTCTTAAGTGTCAAGTTTTGTGCTAAAAAATTAATGGAATGCTTTAGTAAGGGGGAGTTTTATTTTTCAAAATTATTTGGTACTTAAATTTTTTTTAACTTACTCTCCATTGTTATTATGTACTATAAACATTTGAATTATTTTTGATATAACAAAAAGGGGGAGAAATAAGTGAAAAATTAAGGGGGAGCATTTTGTCAAAAACAATATTTCAAAGAAGTTTTGTTATATCAAAAAAGGGGAGATTGTTGAGAAATATTTTGATATAACAATTATTGTGAAAAATGTTTTTGGACTTGTTTAAAGACTTCAAAAATAATTCAAAAGTCCTTAAAACGTGACAAAATGTTTTGAAAGAGTTCGACTTAATACCTATATCGAACTATACTTTTAAAAGTCGAAAAATGCCCGAAATACATGTTTTTGGATGAAAGTTTCGAAACCTCAAACAAAGGTATCGAAACTTATATGGGCAGTAGCTGATTTTTTAGAAACCTAAGCAAAGGTTTCGAAACCTTGTAAAGGTTTCGAAACTTTGGCCCTGTAACGGCTACAAACGGCTATAAAACGGCTAGTTTTTCTAAACCCTCTTAAGGTTTCGTAACCTCTTCAAAGGTTTCGAAACTATAGTGCAGGTGAGCATTTAAAGCTCAACTTAAATGGCTTCCAACGGCTCCTAAACATCTCCAACGGCCATAAACGGCTAGAATATCATTCCACACTATAAAAGCAACCTTGGGACACTTGAAGATGGTGAGAGACAACATCCAAGCAATATGGTCAAGAGAATTAGAGTGTAAATCTTTATTTTACTATTCTCTTGTACATAGTCTTTAGAGAGTGCTTTATTGTAAATTCTTTGTACACTCTTGTGAGCTTAAATTTGTGTAAACTCCCACCTAGAGAGGTATTTAGTTTACCAAACGAATCCCTTGTAAAAGGAGAGGTTCTAGTTTAGCCTTGAGAGAAAAACTAGAGTTGGTTCTATCTTAGCCATTGAAAATATAGGGTTGTAATGGTTTCCTCCTAAACCGGGAAAAGGGGACGAATTCATTGTTGAGTGAATTGGGAAATCCTTAGTAGTGTGCTAAGGTAGTAGATGTAGGTGCTTGTTAGAAGGCCGAACCACTCTAAAATCATTGTGTCACTTGTCTACGTTTATTTCGATTTTAGCCAATTCAACCACCAAACATTTACAACCTTCATTGACGGTTTCGGTGATCGATTCGAGCGTGCTACAAACCCAACAAGCCGTTAGAACCTAACGGAAGGAGTGACGTGGCAGTTAGTAAAACTTCGTATAATTACACATTTAGTTCTCATTACTTACACATTCTATCAATTTAGTCTTAATTTTAATTTAATAAAATAAATAAATTATTTAATTAGGTGGTGACAAATGTCACCACCTTATTAGAGGAATTTTCCATTTATATTTAATTTAATAAATTTATTTTCATCCTCCAATCAGGTGGTGACATGTGTCACCTGATTGAATGATGAAAATAAATGGAACAAAACTGGGTATATGCTCCCAGCGTGAATCAAACCGGGGTAACCAGGGAAAGAAAACGCATAGCAAAGCCACTGGGCCAAAGCCATTTTTGTGATGCAAAATGCAAATAATTAATATAAGTCATAGTTGGTTCTTTATGCCAAGGAAAAGTAAATAAATGTGGATTAACGAGATTCAAACATGACACGCTTATAATGCATAAAACATCTAATCTAATGAAATAAATCTAATAATTAAATTAAATATAAATGGCAAAGTCTTCCAATAAGGTGGTGACACATGTCACCACCTAATTAAATAATTTATTTATTTTATTAAATTAAAATTAGTACTAAATTGATAGAATGTTTAAGTAACGAGGACTAAATGTGTAATTATACGAATTTTTACTAACTGCCACGTTACTCCCTCCGTTAGGTTTTAACGGCAGGTGGTCACATTGATACTATTTAAATAGTTTGGTGGTTTAATTGCTTCGGAAAAAAAGTAATATGGTCAAATCGCAACTTTATCAAAAGTATGGTGGTCAATGAAGTAGTTTACCCTAATATAAATAAGGATAAAAATAATACCTATAAAGAAGAATAATAATAATAGTAGGAATAATGTTTTTTTGGTTTTTTTTTCTTTTTTTGTTTTAATTGAATAATAGTATATATATATATATATATATATATATATATATATATATATATATATATATATATATTCCTTTTCTTTTTAGTCTTTTTTTTGTTTTCTTAGTCCTAAATTATACAATAGCCCAATATAAGCCCTACATCAGCACAAACTAAAGGGGGTTCAAGGTCCGGACAAAATTAGTGATTACAGTTGCCCCTCTTTGCTTATACTTGTGGAACAAGAATAAAGCAAAGGCCATAAGCACTAATTTTGTCCTACTTTCCTGTCGGACGGTTTCTCTTCCGAGGCGGCAACGCGCTAGTCCGAGTAACTTTTTCTCCAAAGCCTTAGGTTCTTTCTCTATCGAACTCATTTCCTTGGCGTATTCTTTGAGTAGTAGTTTCTCCTATACGGAATTCTCCTTATACTCGAAATCAAGGATCTACAAGTTCTCTTTCTATAGGACCCTCCGCTTTCGAAATTCTGAAGCCCTGGAATTTTGGGTTCTTTTCCTCATAGAACTCTTCTTCCTTGGCGTACTCTTCGGGTGGTAGTTCCTCCTCAACGGAACTCCCCTCTTCCCCAATTTGAAGTCAAGGATCTACAAGTCCCTTCTCCATAGGACCATCCGCTTTTGAGATCCTGAAACCTCAGGATTTTGAGTTCTTTCTCTACATAACTTCTCTTCCTTAGCGTACTCTTTGAGTAGTAGTTCCTCCCCTACGAAACTCCCCTATGAAATCAAGGATTTACAAGTCCCTTCTCCATAGGACCCTCCGCTTTCGAGATCCTAAAGTCGCAAGTTCCTTCTATACAGAACCTTTTCAGACCCTTTCTTTGTAGGATCCTTCATCTTGGAATCTGACGGCAAGCTTGAAAGCTTTCACCTGACATCCTTGAGCGGCGAACATGAAGGGTTTTACCTAAAGTCCTTGAGCGGTGAGTATGAAGGGTCTTACCTGAAGTCCTTGAGCGGTGAGTATGAAGGGCCTTACCTGAAGTCCTTGAGCGATGAGTGTCTGCCTCATTTGCTCTGAAGTCTTGGGCTCTGAGTATCTACCTCTTTCGCCTTGAGCCTTAAGTATTTGCCTTTTTTGCTCTGAAATTCTTGGGCTTTGAGTTTATGTCTCTTTCGCCCTGAAATCATGACGTGGCGAGTCTGAAATCCTTCGCCTGAAATCCTTGAGGTTTGAGTATCTGTCTCCTTTGCTTCAAAATCTTTTCTAGGTTTTCGTTTTGTCGTTTACTCCCCCTTTTATGAAGGGCCCGATCTATCTTTCAGGTATACTTCCTCCTTTTGGTCCATTGATCTTGATTTTCTCTTTCTCCCTTCTTTTCTTTTTTTTTTGCAATGGTGGTGCCTCTTCTCTCACCTCGGGTCCTCCCTTTATATTCCCTCTTTTTCTTGAGTTCCTTAACCTCTTGCTCTAAAGTGTCTTTATAAGTTTTTACTTTAGAGATTTTCCTTTTCCTTTTTCTTCTTCTATCTTTTTTTCTTTCTTCTATTTTCTTCTTCTTCTTCTTCTTCTTCTTCTTCTTCTTCTTCTTCTTCTTCTTCTTCTTCTTCTTCTTCTTCTTCTTCTTCTTCTTCTTCTTCTTCTTCTTCTTCTTCTTCTTCTTCTTCTTCTTCTTCTTCTTCTTCTTCTTCTTCTTCTTCTTCTTCTTCTTCTTCTTCTTCTTCTTCTCTCTTTTTTTCTTTTCTTCTTCTTAGGAACGATACCAAATCTTATATTCGGGTTCAACCATCTTTGTTTCTTTCTTTTAGGGGTTTTGAACATTTGTCCTTAAAGTGCCTTTCCAAGCTTTCACTTTGCTTTTCTCAAAGCACCCTTTCAGGTATTCACTTTTTCTTTTTTTTCTTCCCTTTTTATCTCTTTTTTCCCTTTTTTATTTTCTTCTCACTTTTTTATCTCTCTCTTTTCTTTTCCTTTTTGTTTTCTTCTCTCTCTCTCTCTCTTTCGCTTTCATTCTTTTTCTCTTTTTCTTTCCTCTCGTTCTTCTCATTCTTTCCTTTTTCTTTTTCTCTCTTTTTTCTTTCTTCTTTTTTTGCTCTCTTTCTTTTTCTTCTTTTTCTCTTTCTTTTTCTTTGGCTCTCTTTCTTTCTGGCGAACTTTCCCCTTTCCTCAGCTAAGCGAGTCCCTCTCCTTGGAAACTTCTTCGAATCTTCGTTAGCTGAGTTCCTCTCGTTAGGGACTCATCGTCGAGGAGTTTCAAGTCAAATTCCTTTGCAGTCTGCAAAATCTGTAAGAATGCTTTGATGATATGAGTTAGCATGCTCCTAACCTAGGGATGTTTAACTAAATATGATGCATGAATGGAGTCATTTTTTAGAGTTGCTGGGGAAGAAGCCTCACATTCGGGTCGATCACCCTCAACTTTCATGGGTTTTCAGTCTTTGTCGAGTCTTCATTTTTGTTTTGCCTTGGAAGGACATGGTTGGCCTATACCGGATAAACTAGAATCTGTCATCTTATGAAGTTCTCTTTCATTGCTCTATTCAACCCGAGCTTAGACATTGACCTTTCCTGACGGGCTCTTTTCAAATTTTCCGCTTGGGTGGCCATATGCCCCCACGCATTTAGGACTTCTTATTTCTCGTAAAGTTTTATCGATATTCATCTCTGCTCTTCCTTGAAGAGGGACGCTGACTTGTGCCGGCTAGAGTGTGACACTTCTCGGGCTGTCCGTTCTTACTGTTTACCCTATTCGAGTCCTTAGGGTTTGATCTTCATCCTTACCCTGGCTTATGACAACTTTGCTTAATAATGGGGGGTCCACTTCCCCGAGCTTTCTGGACCTTGACTTCTTATTCTTTTTGCTGGATTATACCGGTCATAAAATTAATACCCACTTAGTTGGGGTTTATGAATTCTCCCTAAGAAATGGGGAAACTCGTGCCCCCGAGCATTCTTGAGCTTCTCGCCACTGAATCTTCTTTCTTCCTAAAATTGGGGGATAGCCCCCGAGTCCTAAAATATCCTCTCTATTTCTACCATTCCTAATAGTGGACCGCTCATTCTAGCTAGGTCGGCTTCTTGCATTCATGCCCTCACATTGAGTTTATCTCCTGAAGTAATGCAAAGGAACCTTTGTTTATGTTTCATAATTTCAAAAGGGATGTTTCTGAAAAACTAAAATTTCCTCTTGAAATTGTGAACATACCAAGCTAAATTAGGTGCCCCAAATATCACATACACAAGTGACACCCGAATAGGTCAACAAGGGATGTCTCGAGCCTCCTATGTTTAGGAGACCTCGAAAGCTGAATTGATGTCTGAAGATTTGACGTACCCTTCAAGTTATCACAATTTATTATTGTCATTATTCTTTTATTGCTTTGTCTTACTTTCTTCTTGTTTTGGGAAGTCAACTCATCACATTCTTTAGCCTGAGGTAAATGATGGAGCAAACAACAAAACCTCGAGCTACTCGACATTGTCATGATTTGAAAATATTACCATCACTCATGAAGCGATGCGTTTGAATTAAAATGGGCTTCAACGGAGTACCCCAAAAATTCCATACTCATATCCGAAAAATACTATTACCAAGTTTCGGGCATTGAAGTGCTTTTTGATTAATCTCTGAAAGGAGATGCATATTGCCAAGCTCTTTCCCCTTTTCTTTCTCTCTTTTTTTCTTTATTCTTTATTTATTTTCTCTTTCTATTTTTCTTGCTTTTCTTTTTCTTTTTCTAAAAAGCGCCTATTACCAGGCTTCTTTTCTCTCTTTTTTTCTTTCTCTTTTCTTCTTTTTTCTTCTTTTTCTCCTTTTTTCTTCTCTTTTCTCTTTTCTCTCTTCTTTTTTCCTTTTTCCTTTTATTTTCTTAAAAAATATGCCTATTACCAGGCATTACGAGTTAAATCAAATAGCTTTGTTTTAAAATAGCCTATTACCAGGCTTTGATCATTAAACCAATTTATTGTCATTTTTATTTGGGTAATCGTCTCCATAATCTAAGCATCTTAGGATCTCATTTAAACACAGGCCGCTCGAAATCATCCTTTGGGATCTAGACTAACATCTTTCATGCATTTGATATAAGGGGAACTCAATAAGCTGATATATGCATAAAGTGAAGAGATAATTAAAATGTAAAGGGCAATCATTTCATTAAAATAGGCCTTTAACAGAAAAAAGCCTTTGCCACTGTCGGGCCAACAGTAGCAAGGTTAATCCTTCACATTACTTCAAAAGATAAAACAACATAATGCATGGAAACATAAAATCCTAAACTACACTGGAGATCTACGTCTTCCAAGATTTGCCCTTTCAAAAGATTACCCTCCATCTTGTCCATCTCCGAGCTAGTCCGCGCGGTAGACTCGGGAATACATCAGAAGAGGGGTGGATTTCTCTTTCCCTTTCTCGATGACCATTGGCCCTCCTTGAACTTCGAGGGTCCTCAGTCGTACCCCGAGGTTTCGAAACTGTGGCACTCTTGGCGGCCTACTCCCGTCCTTGCTGCTTTCGGTCCCATTCTTCATCTAGAATTTTCCGCAGCGAATCCTCTATCTTGTCTAGAGCCAACTCGATAGGGCATTCGGAATAGGGAAGTGCACCTCATATTGGCCGATGAGGGCCTAGTCTTCTTCAGATAAGACTTCCTCCATCACAATGTCTAAATCCCCATTCGTGCTTTCTTCGGGCTGGGGGGCTTTGCCTTTTTTGGCCAGAGCGACGATCATAGCCTTCAGCTCACCAAATTGTTCCTTGTTTCATCTTGAAACTTCTTCATGCACGCTATCGTTTCCTTCTAATTAAAAACCAACTGTTGGTGGAACTGCTCTAGCTCATCCATTCTTCTCACCAGGTTGTTCATATTACCGAAGCGGTACTGGTTAGAAACTATCCTTTTGTCCATTCTCTTTCTCTCTCTTTCTAACATGAGTGTTTTCCCTAAATTAGCAGTGATGCAAGGAAAGGTCTTAAGCAACATTTAATATCCAATGATGCAATGAATGCATTACTCAAACAAGCTTCTAATGGCCTAATGCATGATTAACTGACTTAATGTTGCTATGGGATGTTGCACAAACAAATGTTGCGATATATGCAAATGCGTATGCAAGTCAAAGGTGTTGGTCTTATAGGTGATTCCCATCTGGTCAACTCTTATTTAGACATAAAGGAGGTCTCTCATTGCAAGGCAGTCATAGCAAACTCATTCGGGTGCTCTTCGTATCTTCGAATTGTGTTCAAGGAAATGAAGGTTTCGGGCAAGGTAGCCGAGGCCGGATTTGCTTTCTTCTCTAACCATTTAAGTACATCTAAAACTGCCGGTATCAAGTCCCGAATGCATTCTAAAAAAACTATCTCCTCGAAGCTGAATCAATCCCTTGACCTAATCTATGCTCTTTCCGGCCACATCTTTGCGCTTGGTCGGGTAGTTTTGTGACTTTGGATGTTCGGAGTAGATCCGATCTCGCTCGACCCCATTATGATGGAGAAAGGTTGTGTATCCTTCGATGGTGGGCATTAGATCTTTTATAAGTATAACCTAGAACTATGCGTTCACTCGGTAAATTGTCCCCTTAACCTTTTTGATTCAACTCTGACCAATGTCGGACTTGCTAATTGACATCATCCTTTTTAGTAACCTCCCGTCCATAATGATAGCCCTTAAATGGGTAAAACCACCTTGACTCAACACCTTTCGGTCATGAAATGCATGCAAAAATAAATGCAACAGGGCACAAAAAGAAATGTGTTTGTTCCGAATAAACATGATTAACATAATAAGAAAATAAATCAAGCACGAAACAAGCAACCCTATTTGTCCTGTCTAACACACCTAGGTTATCCGCATGGCTCTAAAGGGGTAGGTATTCTAAGTTCGCTACATGCAAATTTGGTTCTAGGAGGTACTCGAATTGTCCTTGTTGTCCCCTACTAAGGGTAGCAAGGCCCCCGATCATCACCCATTATAGGCTCCTCTCAACCGGGTTTAATTCGAGGGGACCCTTTAGCTATATCCACACGGAGAAACAATATTCCCACGAAGATATAGAGTATTCGAGCCCCGAAGGTACTTACTAGGCCCAAACAGAGGAATAATATTCCCGCGAAAGCATTAGCAATTTCCTCCGACTTAGAGAAACATGTTTACATGTCCAGTTTTACATGCGTTTAAAATAAACTCACTTTTATAAACAAATATCGATTGAAATTATCACTTTAATTCGCAAATTTCGATATTAATTAACCAGTAAGGTTTTTGTTGGCTTGACTCTTTTTTTTTAAAACAAAAATTTTGTCCCCATCGGAATCGCCATGCTGTAGCGACATTTTTTGTGAAGGCATCGAGTTATCGATACCCCTCCTCCGGTGTCACTTAGAAGAACCGGGTTTTAATTCAAAAGGAATTTTTTAAGGAAAATCGATTAAAACCGGAGTCGCCATTGGCCACTTTAAAAGGTAGGCCGGACACCGGAAAACAAAACCAGAGATTCGAAAGGATTCAGGAGTTGGTTACATGCGGGGAAGGGTGAGCACCCCCGTTATGCCCAAAATTGGTACCAAGATCCTTACCGCTTAATTAATATCGAATTTTACGAATTAAAGTGACAAATTTAATCGGAGTTTGGTTATAAAAGTGAGTGAATTTTAAAAGCCCTAATATTCGAGAAGGGACGTCCAAACCACCACCACTACGACTAGTATTGGCCTCGTTCGTTCTTGAATAAAAAGACATCGCATAACATTATATTCCAAAGGCATCATAATATACGAGAATAAACACACAATACGGATAAAAAGAGGAAATAAACAAAGCATAAAAAACAAGTATACATTGTATTTAAACGCATGAGCAAATACGAATGCAAATAATCATACGTATAAAGGGTATAGCGCAAAAATAACGACATACATACAGTAATATATTACGTAGAACTATATTATATAAACTAAATACCATATATATATACAAATATATAAGTAAGGAAGATTCAAGATTTGGCAGTATATCTACCTATATATTTCCCATGGACTATCAAATGTAACGTATAATGTATACATACATACATACATACATATATATAACGTGTTTTATATATCCTCACATCTATGTATCATGTATCACATATAATATGAAAACACGCGCACACATGTATGTGAATTTTATATCAATATTTATGCACAATACTTATATATACATGCACTAAAGACATTTAAAACATACAAGTTTTAACCAACTATATGTTAGGCCCTAGAATGCATACAATTCAACTCATATCATGTACATATATCTATAACACATCCAAAGCAAAAAGTAAATTAAAGGGAATATAAATATCAGAAAAAAGCATACAAACAAAAGGGGATAGGTTACTAAACCACTGGAGGAGGGCGTAATCGAACAGAAATCAAAATTGTAAGGATTCAAAAGGGGTTTAATCCTAAAATGAACAGTCTAATTAAATGGGGTGAAATCAGGGAGAAATTTAAAACCATGAGGACTGAAGCTGGGATTAAAAAACGTGAAAACCCTTGAGACAAAAATACAAAAACGCGGAGGGGCATGAAAGGGGATTAAACCGTTTTGAAATTTTAAAACGGTATAAAATGGACATGTGAATTAAATTTTGTTTCTTTTGGCAGATTTAAAACCCTAAAACATTGCTCTCCATTTCCTTTTTCCCGTTTTCCCTAAAGAAGCAGCCTTTTCGTGCCGGACGATGATAATCGATGCCGGCGAACGCCTACCGAACCCCAAAAATGACCCTCCCTGCTTTAATCTTAATGGCTCACTACGAGTGACCTCCTGGACGGAAGCCGAACGGGCTTGTTATCGGCACGATTCGAAACGATAGAGGGGAGGATGACCAAGAAAAAAGGTAAAACTGAAACCCTTTTTCTTTTTATCGCATACGATGATGATGATAAAAAAGAGAAATTACCTCAAAATTCTTTTTTCTCTTTCTATTGATTCCCTGGAAAATCCCGAATCCTCTTTACAATTTTTGCGTTTCGGTTTCCTATATAACCGAGTTACATATCAAAAGGAAAATAAAAAACTGAACTTTTGTCTCTGATCTCTGATATCTTGTTTGGTTGACTTTTCATTTTGATTTATTGTTTTTGTTTTTTTTTTGCTCTTTTGGTATCTGATGCTCTGCCTTCTTTGGTCTGTGCTTGTCGGTTTTGCCTGATCGGGAGAAGAGGCGTGCTGGTTGCAGAAGACGGGCAGACATGGCCAAGCACGCGTGGGTGGTGAAGAGGCGTGTGTGGCACCCGTCGGGGAGATGAAGGGGCGTGCGGCGCGGGTTGCTGATAGAGGCTCTCTTAAGGTTTCTTTTGCTGGACTAATTTGGGTCGTCAGATGTGGTTTAGATGTGACGGCTATGGTGATGCGGCGCGTCTTGGTTGTAACCCTTGCTAGGGTTTCGTCCAGGACTCGATCTGGACCCTTGGATCTTTGCGCGATCTGACTACCGAAAGCAGGCGCGACGCTAGGGCAAACGATGTCCTGCTAGGGCTTTTATTCATCACACGATCTGGACCGTCAGATCTGAAATATATCTGACGACTGGGAGTTGGCTGCGCAGAAACAAGAGGATATTAGGCTTAGGGTTTTTTAGTTGTTGGGTTATGTATTATTTGGGCTTCTTGTATGTGGACTTTAGATTAAAAATTGGATCCTTTATTTGTATCAACTTTACATATGAGCTTTATTTATTGATATATTTTATTATTATTATTTTGTTAATCCGAATATAATAATAATAATAATAATAATAATAACACAAATAATAATAATAATAATAATAATAATAATAATAATAATAATAATAATAATAATAATAATAATAATAATAATAATGATAATGATAATAATAATATGATAATGAATGATAATAATAATAATCGATGACAGTGGATGATAACAATAAAAACAAATTAAGACAAATAATGATAACACATGGTAAATAATTTGATAAAGATAACAAAAATGATAAAAGGATCATAGTAATGATAATAGAAGATAATAATAATAATAATAATAAAGATAGTAATGATAATACTACACGAATGGTAGTGATAATATAAATAAGGATAAAAATAATACCTATAAAGAATAATAATAATAATACTAGTAGGATTAATGTTTTTTTGTGCTTTTTTTCTTTTTATTTTTTTATTGAATAGTAGTATATACATACATACATATATATATATATATATTCCTTTTCTTTTTAGTCTTTTTTTTGTTTTCTTAGTCCTAAATTACACAATAACCCAATATAAGCCATACATCAGCACAAATTAAAGGGGGTTCAAGGTCCGGGCAAAATTAGTGATTACATAACCAGCACAAGTTTGAGTTTCGATCGTGTGCTTGTGTGTTTCTCGGATACTCTCCCAAGAATCATGGTTACCAGTGCCTGAATAGGGGGACATGGAAGATCTTTATATCTCGTCATGTTTGTTTCAATGAAATGGTATTCTCTTTTGCAGAAAAAACTAATGGTTCAACTATACATGCTCCTTCTGTTGTTGTTCATTCCTTTCCAATGTCTTGTCGCTATGCTTTCACTACTCCTCTTCATTCTCCTACACCGACTGCAGCGACTGTTGCTTCTAACCATCGGGGCCTTGCTACATCAACTATTGAAGTTGTTCAACCAAATTTTGTTTCTCGTGAGGATCTTAATGATGTTGTTCCTCACCAAGCTGATGCACCTTCTAGTGTCCAAGAGGCTGCCCCTTCGAATATTGATGATGCTTGAGTTGTGTTGCCTCAGTGCCTACTAATTCTATTCACCATGTACTTGGTCCACCACCAGGTTTTCCTAAATGGATTTCTACAACCAGTTCTACTTTAGTCAATCAGGTGTCTCATGCATCTTTTGGCTTCCCACATCTTGTCTCCAAGCGTAATTCCACTACTTGTGTAGATGAGTATGATAATCAACATTGTATGGTCACAAGAAGAAAAGCATGTATATTCAAACCTAAATTTTTTCGCACCACTCTTGATACTAATGATGAGCACACACCTAGTAATGTGTATGATGCTATGAAGCAACATCGATGGCTCGAGACAATGCATGATGAATATACAACTCTTATTAATAATTTCACTTGGGAATTGGTCCTTCATCCTCCTGATAGGAAAATAATAGGGTGCAAGTAGATTTTTAAGGTAAAACGTAATGTTGATGGTTCTGTTAATAAGTATATAGCCAGGCTGGTGGCTAAAGGGTTTTCTCAAACCCCTGGTTGTGATTTCAATAAAACCTTTAGCCATGTGGTTCTTTTCATTACTGTCAACATTTTTCTTTCCTTGGCTGCGAATAATTATTGACAGGTTCATCAATTAGATGTGAATAATGTCTTCTTGAAAGGTGACCTCCAAGAAGATGTGTTTATGGCCTAGCCTCCTGGTTTTTGAACGTGTTCGGCCAAAGGGTGCTGCTCTCGTTTGTCACCTTACTAAAGCTCTCTGTGGTCTTCATCAAGCTCCCCGTAACTGGTTTTTGAAGCTCAAAAAATTCCTTTGTGGTTGTAACAACCCAAATTTTGGGTTTGCAAATTGGGCCTTAGACCCAATTTATTTGGCCTTAGGGTTGGGAGCCCAAATCCAAAATGGTGGGTTAGGGCCTTATATTAATTAGATAAATAAAATAAAAGAAAGATAAAATGGGTGGATAAGGTTATTTTAAAAAGGTTGCTGGTGATTTGATGGGGAGAGAGAAAATGGGAGAAGATATTTTTGAGAGAGAGAAAAGGGAGGGAAAAGAGAGAAAAGAAAATGGGGAGTCTTTGAACCCCCAATCTAGGATCATCGAGGCCGTTGTGGCTCTCACCGTCGCCGACATCAAGTTTGGCTCGCCGAGAGGAGTTCAATCATAGTCCTTACATCACCAATGTCGCCGTCGTTCGTCGGGGTGAGGTGGGAGAAGATTCGACCGAGATTGAAATGTCGTGCTCCGCCGCCCTCTGTAGAAACCGACATCGCTACAAGGTTCATCGACCGGAGAAGAGCAGATTTGGGGCTCACCGCCGCCATTTGGACACTAGAGGATGACCCACGTGCCACCACGCGTTGCCCATGCAAGTGGGCGTGCGCCACACCAGAACCCGCTCGGCCGGGTGCACGTGAGATCGCCCGTACGGAATAACACCCCACAGGTGAACCCGACCTCCCATGAACTCGCTTGGATCTGATCCTGCTCTTAAGGTGCACCCAGCTTGTTGTGCACCGCGCTGCACCAGATTATATGGACAGTTGACCAACTTTTGATCGGGCATTGACCGAGCATTGACTTTTTCCGAGGGACCCTACTGTCGCAACCTTTTCGAGCCCGAAATTTAGAAAACTTTAAAAATCAACGGATTCACCACCAATCTTTTTGAAAAAGTGTGATTGGATCACTTTAAAGCAGGAATATTTTAATAAAACGTTTTATTTTATTAAAACAACAATTTTGGTCTGTGAAAACAGGTTTGGGGTCAGTTACGCGTGGGGAAGGGTTAGCACCCCACGACGCCCAAAAATTGGTGCTCAATTGATTTCAAAATCGTTTTCAAAATTAGAATTTGCAAGTTCACAAAACCTTCGGTTTTATTTATCCGTTTAAAGAATATAAATCTATTTTAACGGCCTTATCGCCCGGGAAATGAACTCCAATCACTGCCAACACTTCTGGTGCTAACCCGTCATTCCCGTTTAATAAGACACCACGTTAATTAAATTTCACTTTTCAAACAAATAGATAATTTTTTTCATTGAAGATTTTATTTATTCTAAGTTGAAGTTTATTAATCCTAAGAAGATCTAAGTTTTTTTATATTCCTCTTTCAGGATTTAAATTTTACTAAGTGAATTTTATTTTAGTGAAGAGAGTTTTTCAACAAACAAATCTCTAATCTAAGCTCATAGATATTAATCCTAAAGTTAACCTATACTAAAAGCTAACAAGATAAGAAAATTCAAGACTTAAATTTGGATTAATTTTATTTTGAGAATTTTTCTAAAGAAACCTTCTTTTGCTTTTTTATGCTTTTGTTTTTATCTTTTTGGTTCTTTTATTTTTTATTTGAAATGTTTTTTATTTGGTTTTTTTATTTGATTTTGTTTTTTTAATTGTTTTTATATCCGTGGCTACGGTGATATGGATATGGTCTATTGACCCGACAGTTGTGTGAACACGAGTAACCTGACGGCTGTGTGAGCACGAGTAAAGTAGGGCTACGTTGGCCATTATGTGGATGATGTATGATGTGTTATGTATGATGTGTGGATGCTATAGATGTTAGATCATGAATCTGATGACTGAGTGATCATGGTATGGTATGTATTTTTTGGGTTACGTCGGTACACCCCATGGCACAGCGGAAAAATTATCTGGCGATCACCACTAGAGATCCATGTACGAGGAATGAATTATAGTGAATAAGGGTGAAGAATTACCTATTTAAAATATGGCATTCTAACTTTGAAGAAGATGGATATCCAATCACGATTCCACGATGTCGATTCTTAAGCCGCTACGATAACGCTCCGACCTCTACGTAGTTCACCTAGTTGAAACGAGCATATAAAACCCTCTAAACTATTTAGAAGGGAACGAGCATATAAAAAAACTTTCTAAACTATTTAGAAGGTTTTTCCCAAAAAAGCATTAATGACTGCTAGATCTTTCATGCCTTTATAATCCTAATTCAACTCATATTAGGATTTCAATATATATGTATATATATATATATATATATATATATAATCCCAATTTAACTTTAATTATTATTTTAATATATATATATATATATTAAAGATATATAATCTCAATTCAACTTAATTAGGATTTCAATATATATATATATATATATATTAAATAAATATAATCTCAATTTAACTTAATTTAGATTTCAATATATATATATATATATATATATATATATATATATATTAAATATATAATCTCAATTCAACTTTATTTAGGATTTCAAAATATATATATATATATATATATATATATATTAAATATGTATAATCTCAATTCAACTTAATTAGGATTTCAATATATATAGATTGATTTAAATCAAATTATATTATTTATATATTAAAAAAGTTATAATTACAATAACTATTTTCTTTTAATATTTACTCAATAGTTAAATTATATATATATATATATATATCAAATATATATTAATTTAACTAAATTCGTGCAAAACAAATTTGTACATATAAAATTCGTTTAATATATGCTCATTTCAACTGTGGGTGTGACCCTGTAGATTCATGTAACGTGTAGTAAATATTAGAACATTTCTAATATTACAAATAATGAGTGGCATCTAGCAATATGTCATTGTCACCTAAATTACAAGAAATCACGATTTGACATAACCTCTTCGTGTTTAACTCTTTTCGTGTATTACATCCTTTTGTCCTTATATCTAGATTGGACACATGTCATGGAATAGTCACACTTGTATAATCCATCTAATATTTCTTGTTATCTTGAGTAGACAATTATAAACGAATAACTATGATATCTCATATCAACTTATTCGAGCACGACCATGATTTCTAATCTCACTCAATCAATTGGCCTACAATATTACTCTATTATGTAGGAGGCGCAAATCTTATCTTGATCAACCATATCACACTCGTAGATTGTGACATATCCAATATCAGTTTTTATAGTGTAGTCAGTTACGACACATGTTTGACTGTATCAAAATATGTCACTCACGATGTTGAAATAATAATATTCTCAAGTTTGAGGATCATACATGTAGTTACCACTATGAGCAATGTTGTGACTATCACATAATAATTCAAGAAACATGCTCATAGCGGGTCAATCTAGTATGTCATTCTCTAACACATACTTATGTATTGATTTTGATATCTCCATGTCAATAACAACCCTTTGTCATCAATCAACTATATATTAGTCTTAATGCATTATTGTTGTCCACACCCACAATAATAATCGACTAAGGACATTTAAGAATAACCATATTATTTTAAGGACTTTATTATAATTCAGTTTATTTACGCACGTAGAATTGTAACTGAAAATAATAATGGCAATGTCTTTTTATGAATAAACAAGGTAAAAAATAAATATCATTTATAATCATCTTATGATTGATCTTTGGGCATACTCTAATAGTATTAACTTGATGGGCTGTGTGAGCTCGTGTATCACGATAGGCTATGTGACCTCGAGTATGGTAAAACTTGTGGATCATGTAAGATTTCATGTAGACTTGTTGATGCCTTGAGATAGGCGATCTAAGAACTCTAGCTGGTGTAGGCTAGATGATAACTCATAGATAGTAAAGCCTTATATGTGCTCTTTAGACGATATTATCTTGCATGCTTATTTTATGATATTACGAATTATGGTAGAGTAGAAATGTACCACTGAGCTTTATTAGCTCAGTGTGCGGATGTGTTGTTTTTTCGTGCGTAGGTTGACAGGTCACCCTTTGGAGGAGCTCATCAACAAGGATTTTCCAGCACCGCGTTCGCTTTAGAGCACAATACTTATTATTTTAGTTTTGAAGAACTAATGTTTTGATATAATAATTGAAAAATAGTTTTGGACTAAATTGAAAAGATTTCAATAGTGCCTTTAAGTCCAAACAACTTGAAAATAAGTTTGCGGATGTTTTAAACGGTTTTGGCAAGGTTTAAAACGTTTTTAAGAAACCAAACCAGACTTTTGAAGGTAATTGTTTCGAAACAGGGGGACCTGTATCGAAACATTTTGAAACTGCCAAAACCCGTACCGAAACAAGGCTTGCCCGTTTCGATACAAAGGGTCTTCGTTTCGAAACACCCATTTGGTTTTTTGATACGCCCAACGGTCAAAACCTCCCCAATGGCTATTTTCCCAACGGCCTTTTAAATTGCAGCTCAATTGTCACACATTCCGAAATGGGCGCTACCGTTTCGATACGGATCAAGAATGTTTTGAACCGGCCAGAGGTGTTTCGAAATGACTTGTTGCATCAGACTTCTACGGCTAGTTCTGAAGAAGCGCGTTCTGAAAGAGGTTCGATTGTTTCGAAACGGACGTCTGCAAAACAACATTTATGGTGGGAAATAAAGTCTCCAACATCTCCAAAACAACCCCAACGGTCCTCAACGGCTACAAACTCAAATAGGAGTATGAAAGGGGCCTCCAAGCATCAAGAGAAGACTAATGCTTCAATTGTCAACAACACTATGATCAAGAAATTGTCTTAGAGCTTAAATTGTCCATTTCTTGTATAGACAACACTAGTGAGCTAAATATTGTTAAATTTACTCAAGTGTTTTAGGTTTTGGGTGAGAGCTTTATAGTGCAAACAAATACCTATTAGAGGGATTTCAAGTTTTCTTAAGAATTTCTCTTGTAAGAGAGTGTTTGATTAAGCTAAGGGTAGTTAGCTTTAATCGTTGTAACAGCTTCTTCCTAAGCCGAGAAAATGGGACGAAATTCAAGAATGATATTGGTTGACATCCTTATTGGGAAGCTAAGGTAGTGGATGTAGGTGCTTGTTAGAAGGTCGAATCACTATAAATCCTTGTGTCTTATTGTCTATTTTTCACCTCCCACTAAAACACCCAAATATCCAACTTCTCCACACTTGGTGAGCTAGAACGGTTGAAGGAAGTCGAACACATAAAAACCCAATAATTGGTATCAGAGCTTGGCTCAATTAAAGAGAATTAACATCCTATTGAGGCGATCCGGCAAGCTCGATCAACATTTCAAACAACCGGCTCAATGGCGCAATCTATCGAAAAGCCACCCTTCTTCGGCGAGACAAATTATGCTTATTGGAAGACAAGGGTGATGTTCTTTGTCAAATCCAAAGACTACAAGCTTTGGGATATCGTTGAAGATGGCTCGTTCATACCAAAAGGAAGCAAGGCGGAGTGGAGTGCCAACGATCGTAAGAAGATGGAGCTAATTTGCAAGGCTTTGCACTTCATCTTTTGTGCACTTAGCCTCAACATATACGAGAAAATGTCTTCTTGCGAGAGTGCCAAGGAAGTTTGGGACAAGCTCGAGGTTACATACAAGGGGACAAACGAAGTAAAGGAGACCAAGATCGGCTTCCTCAACCTAGAGTATGAAAACTTCAAATGGATCCGGAAGAGGACATTGAGAAGATGTTCCATCGATTCTCCACCATCATCAATGGACTCAAGGGTTATGAAGAAGTCATCTCGGAAGAAAACCTTGTCCGAAAGCTTATCTATTCTCTTCCCAATTCATGGGACTCAAAAAGGACCGTCATCATCGAAGCTAAGAATTTGAAGACCTTGAAGCTTGAAGAACTCATGGGGTCACTTCTCACTCACCAAATCATAAAGAATGATAAAGAAGATGAGAAGAAGAAGGAAACGATAAGAAAGATGGGGAAGAAGAAGATCATGGAGCTAGGCATCCATGAAAATGCCATGGCTCTCAAAACCTCCAAATGTAACCGTGTTGATACAAGCTAAGAGGAGGATGAAAAAGAAGAGATAGTTCATCTCTTCAAGAAGTGTGCCCCTTTTATAAAGAAAGCAATGAAAGAATTTGAATATGAGTCTATGAAGAAGAAGAAGAGGGCAAGCACTCCAAGCCATAAGAAGAAGGCATATGTGGCTACATGGAGTGATGAAGACTCCACCGACGATGAACAAGTCAACCTTTGCCTTATAGCCATCGAAGAAGATTCAAGGGTAACTTCTTATTCATCTACTTCATGTTCTTATTCTTTTGATGAATTACAAGATGCCTATGACGATTTGGTTTTAGAATTTAAAAATCAAATTTTGAAAAACAAGAAAGTAATTTCAATTTTGAAAAATCAAAATGATTTGATTTCTAAAACCAAAATTGAACTTGAAGCAAAACTCAATGAGCTTGAACAAAAATGTTTTGATTTACAAAATTTGCTTTATAAAGTTCAAGAAGAAAAAGATTTGATTTCCAAAGAACTTGAAAAGAAAAATAATTTTGGAAAATCAAATTTTTATGTAAGACAATCTAGTGCCCCTAGATTTGTAAATGGTAAAATTTTTAGAAGTATTTGGGTCTCAAAAGGACTAAGTACTTCAACTAAAAATGATAAAATTGAAAAATGGATTCCTAAGGGGACTAAATTTTGTGCTACTAACATCTATGGATCCAAAGCAATTTGGATACCAAAAATTACTTGATTGTCTTATGATAGGTGTGATGGAGATTGATCAACAAGTCAAATATTAAGGGGGAGCTCTATGCACACAAGGAAGAACACTTGAAGAAGGAAGACTTCACATCCTCCCTTGAGTTCAAGTGTGGTAAAATCTAGTTGTTTTTATTTGTTTAATTTTATTTATTCTCTTTTAATTCAACTAGATTATCATGTGTTGAACTAACATCTTAATGATGCTTTCAGTAAGAGGGTCATTTTAAAACCAACATTCTTATTTTTGTCATTGCTTTTAACCTCCCAAGTTATTTTGAACTTAAAATCATTTAAATTCTTTTTGATATAACAAAAAGGGGGAGAGTTTGGTTTGAAAAATTGTATTTTCAAATGAATAAGGGAGAGCTTTAATTACTTGTCAATTTTGAAATCTCTTATTCAAATTTTTAAACTTGAAGGGGGAGAATCCCAAACAATTTTTCAAATGAATGAGGGGGAGCTTTAATTACTTGTCAATTTTGAAATCTCTTATTCAAATTTTTAAACTTGAAAGGGAGAATCCTAAACAATATTTCAAGTTGGTTTTATTATATCAAAAAGGGGGAGATTGAAGAACTAATGTTTTGATATAATAATTGAAAAATAGTTTTAGACTAAATTGAAAAGATTTCAAAAGTGTCTTTAAGTCCAAACAACTTGAAAAATAAGTTTGTGGATGTTTTAAACGGTTTTGGCAAGGTTTAAAACGTTTTTAAGAAACCAAACCAAACTTTTCAAGGTAACCGTTTCGAAACAGAGGGACCTGTATCGAAACATTTTGAAACTGCCAACGGTCAAAACCTCCCCAACGGCTATTTTCCCAACGACCTTTTAAATTGCAGCTCAACTGTCACACGTTTTGAAACGGACGCTACTATTTCAATACGGATCAAGAGTGTTTTGAAACGGCCAGAGGCATTTCGAAACGACTTGCTGCATCAGACTTCAATGGCTAGTTCTGAAGAAGCGCGTTCCGAAACAGGTTCGATTGTTTCGAAACGGACGTCTGCAGAACAACATTTATGGTGAGAAATAAAGTCTCCAACGGCTCCAAAATAATCCCAACAGTCCTCAACGGCTACAAACTCAATTAGGAGTATAAAAGGGACCTCCAAGCATCAAGAGAAGACTAATGCTTCAATTGTCAACAAGACTATGATCAAGAAATTGTCTTAGAGCTTAAATTGTCCATTTCTTATATAGACAACACTAGTGAGCTAAATATTGTTAAATTTGCTCAAGTGTTTAGGTTTTGGGTGAGAGCTTTATAGTGCAAACAAATACCTATTAGAGAGATTTCAAGTTTGCTTAAGAATTTCTCTTGTAAGAGAGTGTTTGATTAAGCTAAGAGTAGTTAGCTTAATCGTTGTAACGGTTTCCTCCTAAGCCGAGAAAATGAGACGAAATTCAAGAGTGAATTTGGTTGAAATCCTTAGTGGGAAACTAAGGTAGTGGATGTAGGTGCTTGTTAGAAGGCCGAACCACTATAGATCCTTGTGTCTTATTGTCTATTTTTCACCTCCCACTAAAACACCCAAATATCCAACTTCTCCACACTTAGCGAGCTAGAACGGTTGAAGGAAATCGAGCACATAAAAACCCAACATATTTGGGCTAATGTATTCATATGACCTTACCATCGTTGAGTCTGTAACTCTATTTAAAATATTATTTTGATATACAGTGTTTTAAACTTGGAACTCCTGATTTGTAAACTTAACTTTAATACTTATTTACCTTCATGGATTTACGAATGTTTAATGCTTTTAATTGATGGTTAAACTTATGATTTTAAATTAAAAATTTGATGAGTCGATTTGCGGGTGACTCGAATGTAGCACTTCAGATTCGGATCAGAATCGAGATGTTACTCAATTATAACCCTAGCTACTTTACTCTCTTTTCTCAATCTATTCAGTTTCTTCCACCGTATCTCTCTCTTCAAGGCCCTCTATCTTCAATATATTGTATATATTTTTCAAAAAAATTATTAGCTTTACTACACATTGTTATGAACAAAAGGTAATAATAATTAGCTTTCTTATTTTATGTTCATTGTCGTAACGCGTTAAATAAATAATGTTCATAATATTGTATACTAATAATATGTTATTCGATGGTCCGAAGGAGACTCCATGGTCAACAAGTTAAATGCCAAAAAATTTAATAGATCGGTCACTGTCGCACACCTGGCTGCGCTGCCATCTTTGCCGATCACACCGGCCTCAAGGTCTCGCACATAGGCCGAGAAGCCAATAAGGTTGCGAACTCTCTTGCACATTGGACCATAACTTGTAATGAGATTTTTATTTTCTTCGGATTGTATCTCAAATTATATAATCGATGATGTAATTTATGGCTAACGTAATACAATCCAACTTTTTTTTTTAAATGTTATCCGATGGTCAATTTTCATCAACCAAAACAATTACAGTGGGAGCTTGATCTTAGCAATTATAATGGTCATCGACTGCTCTCATCTCTCATCCCCCATCTCCAATGTCTATTAATTTTTAAACTTAAATGGTAAAAAAGTTCCCTAAAAATAATTAAGTCTTAATCAGAAGCAACATTCAATTAAGCCCTATAAATTATGAATTGCAGTCAATTGAACTCTTTTCCATCGATATTCTTTTCCAAAATGGAATTATTTGTCACGACACGAACGGGCTAAGATCAAGGCTAGACAGAGGTTAAATTATCTCGGTTTAATTTTATTTAAAATTATTTCGAATCAAATTGAGTTTAAAAAATTAGAGTTGAATTATTTGAGTTTTTGTTCAAATTTAATTGTGAACATTTATAATATTATGTTATTAATTAGTTTCAATTTAAATGACTTTTATATGACCATATATACATTTTTTCATATTTTTTCATATGTGATTTATATATATCACACATGATTGAGGGACTAGACTCAAACTTGAACATCAATCAACTAATTATTAAAAATTCTGGGTTATTCAATTTTTCGTTTTACAACTCAAACTTTATTTGAAATTTTTCGAGTCCAGTATTGTTTATGAAATTCCGATTCAAATTAAGATAAATTAAATTTTTTCTCAATCGATCCAATATTTTTTTTGAGTCGTGTCGAATTTTATACACAGCCATACCAGCGCACTCTTTGTTTTCTTTTTCTTTTTCTTATAATTATTTCGTTATCCTGTCATCTTCATTGAATCTCAAAATGGCAAAATGCAACGACCCTCGTCCTTATTGTCACGCCCTATCACATAGCCTCTATTGCTAAGATTCACTTCCAAGTAATGTTGCTGGAGTTATAGTGACTGTACACGCAGATCTTATCACTTCTCTCGCTCGCTCTCTCTTTTCTTTTTTGTTTCTGTTTGGGCAAAGAGTGTAGCGCCGTACGATGGCCTTGCCTCGGCGGCGCAAACTTCATCACCGCCGCCTCCGGTCTCTGGTTCAGGTTGTATCCGCCGTCTCCGGTGCTCTTCTAATCCTTTTCGCTATCCTTGCCTTTCTCTCTCCCTCTCCTGACGAATCGGAACACTTTAACCTTCGACGCCACCAGACCTCTGTATTTCCTCTCTCCCTCGCTATGCCTTTTTTTAATTCTCTTTGAATTTATGTTGATTATGTTTATGTATAGTTTAATCTATTTTCCTCTTCTAGGTTAATGCAGTCGTCCAGGATCCAGTTACAAATGGAGGTTCTGTTTTCAGTATTCCAGTTAGGGCTTGTTCTTTACTTGTATTGTTATTTGCAGCTTTAGCATGATTATGCGTTTTGGTTTAGGTTTCATTGGATCCTTACCATTGGTTAATTTGCAATACTGTTTTTTTTTTTGTAAATCAGAGTAACGGAGGAAAATTAGATCGTGATATATGGAGTTCGAGAAATGCTAAATTATTTTATGGATGCAGTAATGCCAGCGCCAAATTTGCGAGTTCGTATAATCATTTTTTCCTCCAATTTCGCTAATTTGTTGTACATTTTTACAAATAAAAAAGTATACATACTTTATTTGTAACGTGTATGATTTTATGAAAATGTATTTGGGAAATATCAAATACGATAATAGGATGAAAGAATTGAGATGATTAGGGTTTTTAAACTGCTTTCGAGTTTGGACAAATATGAAATTGCATAGAAACCTAATGCAGTAGAAACACATTAACTCATTTGTCAAAAAAAAAAAGAAACACATTAACTCATTGATTGTATTGCAGAAGCTGAAGCTGTTACGCATCCTACTCGATACCTGGCTATTGCCACAAGTGGAGGCTTGAACCAACAAAGAACTGGAGTAAGTGTGGTGGCTACTTTCCGATACAGTTCTTTTATCTGTTGGTGTTTTGTAGAATTTTCCAGTCTTGTTTGGTGTCATAAATCATAGTTTGAGAAGCTGCAACCTGCAAGTTAAGATTTATGCTGATTGGTGCTAAATGTATATAGATTTAACAGTTATACATTGGCTGAGCTCAAAGATACATGCTCTTGATTATTGATCAGTGTGGAGTTGTGTACTATTCTATTTGAATTGCAACTGGTTATATAAAATGGATTGAAATTGTACAATGAAGTAGCTGCTGGACTGATTGGCCCCATTTGGGAACTTAAAATTTTTCTGCCACAAACAGAAAACAATTAATGGGTTGAGAGTGAACAGAAAGCTTTGGAAAAGCACATGCATGCTTTCTGCTGATTCGAACTGATGGAAAATTTAATAATCTACTCCCATGCTAAAGCTGTTGTTCTATCAGAACATACTTTGAGCCTTCTATTAACATTTACCATCCATGTCTCAAGACTACAATGATATGAATACTTTTTTTATCCCTCTATTAATGTCTTTTTGTAGTTAAGCTTACCATCAATGCATGTGGCAGATTACGGATGCTGTTGTTGCTGCTCGAATTCTGAATGCTACTCTTGTTGTTCCAATACTGGATCAAAAATCATTTTGGAAGGATGCAAGGTTTGTAATAGAATGAAAGATATTCACCATTTAAGTTTGTAATTTTGTGTAGTGATCTTATATAAATTGAGAAAATCAGGATGAATTGAGTTGTTAAGTTGTTATGTGACAGTTTATACTTTTTCATATCCAGTAACTTCACAGATATCTTTGATGTTGATTGGTTCACATCATTTTTGTCAAAAGATGTTAGCATAATAAAGCATCTGCCTAAAAGGGGAGGGAGGACTTGGACTCCATACACAATGCGTGTTCCACGGAAGTGTAGTGAAAGATGTTATGTAAATCGTGTATTGCCAGTTCTTTTAAAAAAGGCATGTAAGATCCTTATTCTCAAAATTTTCAGTCAATAATATATACGTAGCCCCTAACTGGTCACAGAATACTTTTGAATTGCTTGTGCTTTTATTGTGTTTGTATTAGTTGCTCTGTCTTTTCCCCCTTTTTCTTTTCCTCATAGTGAAAAATAGGTGTCAAATATGTTGCTTAAGCATGCTCATAAATAGATGTTTGTTTACAAGTTTCCTGGACCTGGATAGCATTTTTGACGTATAATTTAGTCACTACTTCATATTTCAATATGTCAATATTCCAACATAGTTGTTTCTGTTTTCATTAGCCAATACAATCTCTGATCTATTGTACTTGTAGGTTTGGTTTTGTGTGGTGTAGATTCTAGCTTTACCCAACTAAGCTTCTCTATCAATTAAACACAAAAAACTGTTCATTGGAGCCTACCGAATCAATAAAGTGTCACTCTTTTTTAACTTCTGATCATTACGATATTGTACATAAGTATCTTCTTTCCAACATAACTTTTGTATGTCATCATTGTTCTAAGTTCTGCATTGTCTTAAAAATGGTTTACCAACATCATTGGAAGTTGTTGCTATGTAAACCAGAGGTTTAAGGTTCTCATGTTTAAAATGTTCTATTTTACTATAAGTTGATGTTTTTGGATGAAATTTAGATCTAGCTATGAGATTAATGTTATGAACTATTTGAACCATAATCACTCGTGAGAATTGTAAAAAGAAAAGAGTGATGTATGATTTTGACCTCTTTCATTCATCACTGGAGCCAATATTTGGTGTATCCCTTTGGATTTGACCCATCTAAAGCACAGGTGGGGAATATGTATAGGGACCTCTGGCTAGTCGGTAGCATCATTAATGGGAGTTTGATCCATTTGTGATGTCAATGTTTGAAATATGTATATAATATGTCCATGAAACAATTATACATGAATGTGCATTTCTGGCATTTGAGCTGAAGATGATTGTGGTTGGTCCAGCCCATTGAGCTTATGCATGAACCAGATAACCAGGCCACTAACCTATACTCTTGTCCTCTAAAACTGTCTTATATCTGATTGTTTAACTAATGGCACATCTTGTTATCATGTGAAGAATGCAGTCCAGCTCAACAAGTTTGATTACAGACTTGCAAATAAATTGGATACAGAATTGCAGAAGCTAAGATGCAGAGTTAACTACCATGCTCTTAAGTTCGCTCACCCTATTCTAGAAATGGGTAAAATGCTAGTTCAGCGAATGCGGATGAGAAGCAAGCACTATATTGCTTTGCACTTAAGGCATGTATCATTTATCTTTGGTCCTGTATACCTATCATGCTATTCTTAATCTTACAGCTGTGTGCTCCATGCCACCTAGACTTTATATACCTTAACTCAAGGTTTATAACAGCTTTACTTTCATGCAGGATACATATATAAGAATGTATTAGCTAAGTATAGATATCCTTCCAAGCTGACCATTTGAGGGAAATATCAAAGTTCATTAGTTCAATGATTTATGAAATGTCTTTCTGTCTCATGTTTGCAGATATAGACCATCAACAAAATTCACATGATACATATGCACATATATTGCAATTGCAGTGAATCAATGCATTGTACTCTCGAAGCAATGGCTTTTCCTTTCAATAATAAAGGACAGATTTGAGATTATTGATGCAGTCAAACAAATTTGTGACAGGTTTGAGCCTGATATGCTTGCATTCTCGGGCTGTGATTATGGTGGGGGTGAAAAGGAAAGGAACGAACTAGGTGCTATACAGAAGAGGTGGAAGACTTTACATGTAAGGCTCAAGTTCCATACTCTAATAATTTTATGCATCCTGATTCTTATTTTTTACTGGCCAAGAATTTGAAACTTGGAAAGTAAATTCTTACCTAAGTTTCTGTTGTTACGGTCACCCAACATTAATTTTCCGTTTAAAAATATCATTGTCTATTTGATGAGGTGGAGACATCCTAAAAGGTTCGTGTACAGTCAAGTGAAGATTTTATGAAGAGCAGGAGAGGCTAAAAGCATCGGATATAAAATCCTGAAGTGATTGCTATAATGGGAACAGAAGTTGCTGTCCTTTTAAATTCTCCAATTGTATTGAATGTACTCCCATCATTCCGGCCCAATCTGAGATCTAATGCATATGCTGTATGGTGTCTGTTTACTGGTTTGCAGAAAAACAATCCAGATAAGGAACGGAGGCAAGGACGATGCCCACTTACCCCAGAGGAAGTTGGTCTGATGCTTAGAGCTCTAGGATACGGCAGTGATGTTCATATCTATGTGGCATCTGGTGAAGTTTATGGTGGGGAGGAAACTTTGAGACCCCTGAAAGCACTCTTCCCGAACTTCTATTCAAAAGATACCATTGCCACAAAGGAAGAATTAGGTTCATTTTCCTCGTTCTCTTCTAGAATGGCTGCACTTGACTTCATTGTTTGTGATGAGAGTGATGTGTTTGTCACTAACAACAATGGTAACATGGCTAGAATACTTGCTGGAAGAAGGTAAAAACGTCCTGCTTTGAATCCTTCTACTCCGTAACACTATAACTGCTGGTTAACTTTTTCCATTGTGTTATTGCAGGAAATATTTTGGACATAAACCTACTATTCGCCCAAATGCTAAAAAACTATATCGCGTGTTCTTAGGCAGAAACAACATGACATGGGAAGAATTTGCCTCTAGGATTCGTACATTGCAGAGAGGTTTTATGGGGGAGCCAAAGGAGGTCAGGCCAGGAAGGGGTGAGTTTCATGAGAATCCATCCACATGTATATGTGAAGATTCAGAGGCAAGGGAAAAGGTAAAGGCAGATTCAAAACACAAGAAACATAGGAAATTGGATGATTCATCCAGAAAAGATGTTATGGCCATTGATGATCAGAATGGTTATGATGAAAACGATGTGCCGGAATGGCCTGATCTGGAGGATGAGGAAGAGGATCAAAGTGGGCCTCAAGAGAAGCTCCTTTATAATGCAACAGGTTCGGATTATGATGCTTTCAGCTCTGATGAACCTGAGTTGGAAGTGATGCTTTCAGACTGAAAAAATGAGTGACAAATCGGTTCTTGAAACTCCTCCTCTCTCCTTCGCACATACACATTCATATTTTTGCTGATGGAAATGCAAAATGCCCCCTGGATATCTCAGCAGTTGTTTTCTGTTTAGATGGTGTTCCAGGACAATGTACAAAAGTATTAACATGAATTAAGGGAGATGCCGGTTGCCGTGGCATTTGTTTTTATCAAGTCATGGAAAGAAAAAGATAGAAATATCAAATATGGGTATGGTTCAAAAGTATTAGTATTATTATTTTTTTCTTTCTTTTCCCCTCGTATTTACTGAGAGATCATTCATATTCATATAGTTAGTTGCGTTGTGTGTATTAGCAAAGCGGGTGTAAATTTTGTCTTTCACTTCTTTGGTATCCGTTATACTCCAACTGATCTTATCATATTCATACATGAAAACGATAGGCGGCGGCTGTAGTAACCAAGTTGATAAGCAGTTCTTTTGTTTACTTTCTGTGTGTGAACTGCAGCGGCCTTATTATCATCGGGAGGGAAAATCATTATCTTTTTTACTGAATTTTGATGCATTTTATTTCTATATTAGAATTTAGCAATCCCTCTGTGTGGAATGTCCTTTTATGAACATGATAGCCACATTTCAGCTACTAGAAGGAATCTGCATAATAGTAATTAAAAGCTTAATTATAAAAATAAATGTTTTAACTGTACTTATTTTATGTAATAAGTGTTAACGGTTTTTGTTTTTTGTTTTTCTGTGACGAAGATTAAGAAAAGTTGTCTAATTATAACGTGAAATATGACTGTTTTTATTTTACTTATTTAAAATTGAGAAATCTTAATTTCTCAATTTTATACCTTGGACATCTTTCATTGTCCGTCCTCGTTAACCTTGTCGGTCATTCACTGCTCTCTTATCACTCATTATCGAAGCATAGTGTGTCAACTTACAACCCGCAAGTAAAAAATTCAACCTGTTTTTTCTGCTTGTTTTTGAGACTTGTGGTGAGAATTACTTTTGAGAAGTATTTTGTAAAATATTTTTGGATTGTTTAGTTGAGAGAAATTATTAGATGGACCCGATTAACCACGTCATACATGGTTCTTTCAATAATATTCACTCATCTCATTGTAACTTTTAAGTAACTAAACGCTCCTTAGTTATATGTAGAAAAGAGGTGAAAATTCACCTTAGAAAAAAATTATTAGACGAGACCATGAATGACGTGGTGAGTCAAACTCTTCTAATAATTTTTCCAAAATAGGAGTATTTGGTTGTTGTCAAACTGTACTTTTTAAATAGATAAAATATATATTTTAAACTTTATTTTAAAAGTAGGGTAAAATACTTAAATCATCACTCAACTTTGTTCCGTGACTTATTTTGGCCACTCAACTTAAAAAAAGTTTAATTCACTTACTCAACTTTTAACATTAAACCTTTTTCATCACTCCATTGTTAAATGCTTAACACCGTTATGACATAGATTATTTTATATTATTTTTATTAATACATGACAATTTAGTACATGTGTATAAAAGTGAGGGCCACTTATTAAAAGAAATATCCAACCGGTGATTATTGATGTCCCGCCAAACTTTCCAGAGCCGGTCGATGTTCGAATGATGAGAGTAAAAAACAAGGTCTTTCGCCGCCGAGTAAAACTTGCCCATGTCTTCTCGGCCGGGGTTTAAGGCGCTGTCAATCCTTGTATGCAAAGCGTTGTGCGGTGCACTCTCGATTGTGCCCATCGAATCACAGTAGCCGCCGTTTTCTTTATATGTACATCCCATGAACAGCTCAGTTTTTCTGGTGTCGGAGACCATTTAGTTGTACATAAACGCCAAGTTCACGTCGATCTGGTCGGCGTTGCTCACATGGGGGTAATTTTTATCAGTGTTGTAAGCTAAATTCGCAACCCGCGGTGGAAAATGCAAGTAATCGTGCTGCGTGTGAAAGAAAGATGAGTTCTTGTCGACGTAATAATCCGGCATCGATAATGCTTCCGGGATGTCCCAAGCCCAAAACGGCAACGCGAATGAGTCGTCGCCGATGAGGCTACTGAGGATTCGTTCGTGGAAATATATCATCATGTGGTGCCAGGGGAAGAACAACCATGTATGGTGGATGTTCACCGGAGTGTCGGAGTAGTTTAGTTGCTCGTAGGCGTTGGTGCAAAACTGACAGTATAAGTCAGCTTGACGGAGGAAGCTCCGAGGGTCGTCGTAAGGCAGCGACTTTATTATTGACAAGGCCTTGTTGTATTTGGCTATGAAGCTCTCGTCCAAAAGATGCGCCAGACGACGAACCTTAACCGGCGACCGGGGATTTGGGAACTTGAAATCAACAAAGGGTACCGATTTCTCAAACCCCGGCGGACAACAATAAACGAGAAGATTCGGTCGGCCGTAGGATTGATGGCAGGCAGTCATGTTTGGTCCAAAGGCTCTGCTCCTTTCAGCGTCGTCCTTTGCGCCACCGTTGAATGGCGTCCAGCCTTGAAGCTTGCCGAGTACCATGCCGGTCAGTTCCCTGAACAGTCAAAAGAAAGGTCAGAAGAACTCCTGACAATCGAAAATCGAGAGAGACGAAAAGATATGTATCCTGTGTAAAAGCAGTGAACTTGCGGCAACTCCATGATTCGAGAAGTTAAAAGAGACATGGCTACCATGAAAGCTAATGAGACCAGAAGAATCCATTTCTTCTCCGCCAGGGCTAGAATTTATTTTTAAATTATTATTAATAAAATTGTATTTTTATAATAAAAAATAATAAAATAATCCATGTCATAACGGTGTTAAACATTTAACGGTGGAGTGATGAAAAAAGTTCAATGTTGAAAATTGAGTGAGTAAATTAAACTTTTTTCAAGTTGAATGACCAAAATAGGTCACGGAGCAAAGTTGAGTAATGATTTAGGTATTTTACCATGATAAGCTCTCAAATGTGACACTTTCTAATTGCTATTTTCCAAGTTTTTAGGATTTCTTGCTACCTAATCCATTTCATTCTGCTATATTTTATGCAAGGGACCTAATTCTGGAAAACATATGCAAAAGAAGGCATTTCTGCAGTCTTTTTATTATTCTGGTCATGACTGGCATCGTGGGCACGACACTGGGCACGACGCGTCTGACGTGGCAGTTGCGTGGCGACTTCTAGAAGCTTCTGAAACGTTCTGAGAGATCTTATCAGCTTATCTGTTTAGATTTCCTGCATTTAAATTTCAAAACATTTGAATTGTTTTATCTTTACTTTATTATTTTAAATTTTCCTATCTCTTATCCTTGTAATCTAAGCCTATAAATACCAACCTTTGGTGAAGGCTTAAGATCATCTTCTAGCTTTGAGTATTTTTATCTTTGTAAACATTTTTAGTTTTAATCCAAGTTCTTTTCCTTTATTTTCTTGTTTCATTTATTTTATGCTAATTAATTACTTTTCTAAAATCAAGTTAAGTATGATAATTAATATCATGTTTAGCTAAATCTTTTAAGCTAAGAACCAGCCAAATCAATTCGATTCGTGAGAATTGAACTTGCTTAAATTCTTTTGGGAAATCATTTTTATCTTTCTGCTTAGATAGTTTGGCAATCGGCCTTACTAAAAGTTTTTAACCGTTTTTCAAATCAAAAAGGGCTCGTTGGTCTGAAATCGCTTAAAAACACAGTTGGGAGGAAGGATCGGCCTGTGGCAATTTCGACTTCCTATGAACACTCTTAGCGGCGGTCCGCTAAGGAAAGATAAAATCAGAAGCGATTCTTTTTAGACAATTTCTGAGTCGGGTTTTTCCTGCTTTCATTCTAAATATTTTAACGGCGATAGACTTGGTTGATTTATTTAAGAACCATCTTTCGAAGATAGACTTGGGAGGATTGGTTACTCGAGAGAGAAACAAGTTACGACGGGTTGGGCCTCGTAGACTGTAACCGACATGATCCCCGAAATAAAAATCTTTTTCAGTGATCGAAAGAATTGAAGGAGCTGGTTCGAGACTAATTTGCATAGTTGGCTTTTCTTATTATTTTTAATTCTTGCATTTTATTTTATTACTTCACTCAAAATCAGATCACCCCCTTTTTTATTTCCTTGTTTTTACAGATATTCCTGGAAATTTAAATCTGACAAATTCAAGTTAAAATAGAATAAATGAGTAATTTTACTCAAAATATTTAAAAAAATAAAAAGTTAAAAATTTTAACTTTTGAAAAGTATTTTTTAAACCAAATGGTTGATCTAGGTATTTTTTATAACATTAAAACAACTCAAAAACCATTAACAAAGGATTGATAACTTGGAAATTTCAGTAAAGAACTGATCATTAGACGAGAAGAACGAAGTTTACCTCTAATGGTTGATCTCTCTTCAATTTGGGCAAGTTTTCTTGAAAAATTCAAAGCAAAATCAATGTGATTTGATGAAACAAAGTTAGAGAATCATTTAGAGAATGAAATCTCAGCAATCAAGGTGAAAATCAAAGGTTCTTTGATGAGAGAAAAGTGTTTGGCTGAATAGAAGTTGAGAGAAAATGAAGATAAGAAAAACTAACGTGAAATTGATTATGAAAAGTCAACTTTTAGTTTCCTTTATAATTTCCTTTATTTCTTCTATAAAATCATTTATTAAAAGCTCCCAAATTAAAGAGAAATCTGATGGAAATAAATGGTAAAAATAGCTCCTTAAAGATTTAAAATTTCAATCATTTACAAAACAATCACTAGCCAACTTTTACAAAAACTGCATTTTGGTCACTATACCAAAATGTAATATTTCCAAAACTCATTTTGTAAAATTATTTTTACCATAATCATTTACATACTAAATAATGATTTTTAAATATTTTCCCATATTTTTAAAACATCCTGAATTAGGTTTTTCCTGAACCGACCTCAAGGATTCGAACCATTCCCGACCGGCCCGATCTAATGTCTAAAACATCTAGGCCCAAAACCAAGGCGTTACATGATTACTTATGTTCACACCAATAAATAAATTGAACTTAATATGGGAAAAACATGCAAAATGACTTAGATTTTTTTTTAATTTGCCAAAACTGTCAATCATTTCTGTTACTTGTCGAATTTGCTAGAATATCTAATGAACACTGCATGCTTTGTTTTTAGAATTCTTTGCAAAGTTCTAACAATGGTTGCAGATAGTCGTTGAGGAAGAAAACAGGAACAGAAAAACACAACACTGCCACGACAGCCGAAAGAAAAACAAAGAAACATTGTTGTTTTACCCTATAGGTGCCCGCAACAGGCTCTAGGAAGAATCTTGTGCGAGGACACTTCGCTGCTATTAAAGTCCATGAATCTGAAAATTTTAAAGTGACGGACAAATTAGCATGAGTGAATGAAAGTCTTCACGGGATGACTCTACTCCATGGGTTTGGCGTTTTGTAGTTTGCTCCTATCTTAATTTCAGACCTAGAAGAGTAGTTGTGATAAGCTGAAGCCCTCATTGCCATGATTAAATATTGAGCTTAATTGTGTTGTCTCGGCAGCACCATTATACATCATAACAACATCTTTGTTTATCTAGTTATTCTGCATATTCAGCCTGCACACAGTCCTGCGCACACTGCACTGACATTAGAAATTAATTCTGAGTTATTTTCCTGCTATTTTCCCTTCACTAATCTAATATAGGTGCCACGGCCTTGAGGTACTGAATCAAGTTGAAAATAGGTTTTTCTTTTTGGTTAATATAAGGGCAAGTATGTTTAGGTTGCATTGCTTGAGGACAAGCAATAGTTCGAGTTTGGGGGTGTGTAAAGTGTCCACAAGTTCTATATTTCATGCACATTCCATCTCATATTATTGTTATTTTTAGTACATTTTAAGCATAATTAGGACCATGCATTGCATTTTACAGTATTCCTTTACTTTGCTATATTTTTCTAGACTATCTGTTATTCGGTGAACAAAAGGTATTGTTTTAGTGTAATTTTAGTTTCAGGTACAAGAGGCTGACAGAGGGAAAGAGGAGTTGAGGACGTGATGTTGAGGTAGCAAACCAAGGAGATGTACTGATGCAGTTCCAAACAGAGACAGCAGCTGCCGAGTAGCTACCGCCGCCCACCTTGCCGCCCACCTTGCCGCCCAAGACAACAAACTAAGGAGTTGGAGAACTGGAGTGCGATCTGTAGAGCAGAAAATCATGATTCTATCGATGTTGTCCACTCAATTTTCCGACGTCTATAGCAGTGGGCAGAGTCGCCGAAGGAGAATCTCGAGATTACTTACAGAGCAAGGCAACATGATAAAGTCCACATTCAACTCAAAGAAGTCAGAGTTTAAAGTCACATTTAATGTAAAAAAAGCTACTTTGAAGACTTCTACTTCAAGAAGGACTAGACCTAGCTAATGCTTATATATACCCATTGTAACTCTAATTCAAAATAATTTAGGTTTTCCTTAGGCATAATTTAGATTTTCTTGTTGTCGACATGCTCTAAATCTCTCCTTGAGTTTGAGTTATGTTGTAATTAGTTGTGAGAACGGTTGTTTGGGATTTCAAGTTTGTTTTTGCAAATAAAATTACAAGGTTTACTTATTCTATATTCTTCATAGTTTTCAATTAACGCGAAAGATTAGTTGAATTCTATCCATTTGTTCAGTATCGAGAGAGTCGAACTCACGAAAGGAGTAAGTACGATTTCATCTATAGACGGTGCGATCAATCCGGCCTAGACATAGTTTAAGGGTTTAAGGCGGCTAAAAGAGGACGAATCAACATTGATGTCTTTGCACGATTCACGCCGCAACTGGTATTATCTGTAGTGGGCATCAACAGCACTCTGAATTAGACATAAGCGGAGTCACTTTCGAAGCATTCTACCGAGCCTTGTAGTTCTGCCGAGTTTGCCACCGAGACACAGTTCCATTCCCATATCGAGGCAGCGAGAGGGTCTCAATAGTCTACCTGCCATCTACCGTCGAGGCAACAAAGTCTGGCAGCGCAAAACAACTTGTCCTATTCAACGCAGTTTCACACTAAGCAGCAGCATAACCCTGCCCTCTTTATCATTCTGATCACTTTCTTTTCAATTACTTGTGTTTTTATTTTACTTTCTTCCTTAACATCCAACTTAATTATGCAATTACTTTTATTGTGCAAGAATAACAATTCGAATCAAGCTGTCCAATCCTTGTGGGAGACGATATCTTTTATACTATAACTTGACAGAAGTGTGCACTTGCGCTCATAAATAGAGAAACGCTCTACAGTGTCTAAAAGTCTTATTTTATTTACCCTTTTTACTCATATTATTGTTAGACTTGGGCACATTTTAGTTACATAATTAGGTATTAATGCATATTCTCATAATTTCTTTCACCATTAAGCTTGATTACATATTTTAGTGTATTTTGTGGAAATGGTGTTGTTTTTGTGTATATTTTGGTGCATGCAGGAAAATTTCCCACTAGAACTCGCTACGGCAGCAGGGTGCCGCCAGAACCCGCCGCGACAGCAAGCTGCCGCCGAAACCCGCTGCGGCAGTAGGGGAGAAGAATGATCAGGATGATGAGAAATCTAAGGAGTTGATGTTGAGGCAGCAAACCAAGGAGTTGTACTGAAGCAGTTCAATTCAAAGAAAGACGCTGTCGAGTGCCTGCCGCCGCCATATCTGTCGCCCAGGGCAGCAACTTAGGGAATTGGTGAATTGGAGTGCGATTGATAGAGCATAATTCTCTGAGTCCATTGAGCCCATCCACTCAATTTACTGAGGCCAGAAACAGCGAATAGAGTCGCCAAATGAGAAGATCAAGGCTTGCTTGCGGCACAAGGCAACGACAAGAGGAGTCCGAATTCAAGTCAAAGAAGTCAGAATTAAAGGATGCATTTGATGCAAAAGCTACTTTATCATGAAGAAGACTTCTACTCCAATGAGGACTTAACCTAGGACATGCCCTATATATACCCCCATCATATTTTGTATTTTGAACACCACATAGTCAGCATAACTTAGGTTTTTCCCTTAGGCATAGTTTAGGTTTTCTTGCCGCCAATTATGTTCTAAATTCTTCTTTGGGTTTGGGTTATGTTGAAACTAGTGTGAGAACGATTGTTTAGGAATTAAGTTTGTTTTTGTAATAAAACTTCAAGGTGTGCTTATTCCATGCTCTTCATAGTTTTCAATTAAGTTCGAGAGATTAGCTGTTAACTATCCATTTGTTTGGTATCGAGAGAGTCGAACTCACGAAAGGAATAAGTACGGTCCTCACTTTAATCAAGTGTTGATCAATTTGGCCTAGACATAGGTTCGAGTTTAAGGCGGCTAAAAGAGAACGAACCAAACATTGTTGTCTTTGCAAGATTCACGTCGCGACTGGTATTATCTGTTGTGGGCAACAACAACAATATCGAAGCGTTATGCCAAGCCTTGAACGTCTGCCGAGTTTGTCGCCGAGCCATTCGTCTGTTCCACTGTCGAGGCAGCGAAAGCGTTAAAGCAGCCAATCTGCCATCTCCCGTCGGGGAAGCAAAGTCTGGCAGCGTAAAGCAACTTAACCTATTCAACGCAGTTTCACAATAGGGAGCAGCATAATCTGACACATTCTATCAATCTGACCACTTCTCTATTACTTGTGTTTTATTTACCATTTATTCTTTACAAAACTAAAACTTATTTGTACATTTAATTTTCTTTGTGCATGAATCACAATTCATGTTTAAGCTGTTCAATCCCTGTGGAAGACGATATATTTTATATTATAACTTGACAGAAGTGTGCACTTGCGCTCATATTTAGAGAACACCTAAACGCTCTACAAGTTTTTGGCAACGTTTCTGGGGATTGGAAATAATAAATTCGTCTTTAATTTTCTGCACTTTTATTTTATTGCATTTAATTTCAGTTTTTATTTTTATTTTTTTATTAAAAAAAAGAATATTCAGGTGCACTACAAGTCAAGGGCATCAACATGTGGGAAAGTTCTTGTGATTATTTTGAAGGCAATCATGCATTCGAAAGTTGCCCTCATCTTTTTGCAGTAGACATGTCGAGAAAAACCACTTGGGAGTGGATGTCTGAATATGAACAGTAGATGTTGCCGCCGCAGTAACAGGGACAGCTGATGTCACTACCACAGTTGCCGCCACAACAACAAGATTTTTCATGGTATGATAAAAAATCTCAAAAAAATTTACCATAACAGTTTTGCTGTAGAAATCGACATGCCCTGGCAATATAGTTATCTGCAAAAACAATCAAAATCCTTGGAGGACACACTTCAAACTTTCCTTGCACTCACGGATAAAGTGTCAACTGCTATTGACGCCAGCATCGCTAAGATGGATGCATGTTTGAGCAATTCAGTCCTCATTAATGCCACGGATGAACAGGAACAATTAAATCTAAGGGATACTGATATACCAGGAAAAGAGGATGAAGAACAATGCGAAGAAGGATCTCCGATGTGTGAGGAGAAATTAGAACCCCCAAGCCAAGAGGATGCAAAACATTGCTCGAACAACAAGATTGACAGCTGTTCTGGAAACTACCTAGAACCCTGCCCTGAAGAAGAACTAAGCAGTGAAAGGATAACACTTGAACAAATCAATGCCACAGTGTGAAACAAATATTTTAATTTTGATATAACTAAAAACCTAAGGACTAAATCGAAAAAGTCAAAACGAATTTTAAGTCCTTAAAATATCCCCATATAATTTTAGTATTATGCCCAAGTTAAAAACATACATTTTCCAATATTTTTTCTAAGTGTTTCAAGCCAAAGCAGTGTTTTTCAAGTACCCGTTTCGAAACGGCCCTAAGGCGTTTCGAAACATTTTCACCACTGTCGACCACCGTTCCGAAACGTGTATCGAAACACTTGAAACCGTTTCGAAACGGCTCAACTCGTTTCGAAACTGTTCTTCATGTTGGATTTAAAAAAAAGGATAAATTATTTCAAATATTCAGACTTTTAAATATAAAAGGGGTGTTTCGAAACGGATAAAGCCCGTTCCGAAACGACCCTTTGACAGTAGCCATTTTGTTTCGAAACGGATCAATACCGTTCCGAAACAGGGGCTAGGTTTCAGTTTGAAAAATATGACCGTTGTATGTTTTAACTGATTTTCTTAAAACCGTTAAGGCGTTTCGATACGGTCTAGGACCGTTCCGAAACGACCCTTTACAGTGGCAAAACCGTTCCGAAACGGCCCTAAGGCGTTTCGAAACGGGCTCTTAAATGCACCCCAACAGCTCTTTCAATTTTAGTCCGTTCTGAAACAGGTTTCCCGTGTTCCGAAACGGGTTGGTGCAGACTGCATTTATGGTGGCAAGAGAGGGTTCCAACGGCTCCATTTATGTTCCCAACCACCCAAACGGCTAGAAATCAATGAGAAGGTATAAAAGGGACATCCAAAAGCATCAGCAACAACTATTGAACTTCAAGCAAACATCCAAACATCAAATTCAAGCATTAGAGCAAAAATCCCAACTTGTGTAAAATCCCAATTTGTGTTCTTCATTCTTACTTTGTAAAATTGGGTTGAGTGCTTGTATTGGGGCTATCATTTGTATTAAGAGATACCTAATTAGCCTTCAAGTTTCTTTGTTCTATTGAGTGAGGGTTGGGTTGATTTTTGGGTAGAAAAATCAACCGATATTGTAAAGGGTTGCCTCCTTGTCCTAGAAAAGGGGAAGATCAATTTAGTGAAATTGTTGCAAATCCTTAGTGAGACTAAGGTAGTGGATGTAGAGTTCATTTGGAACTTGAACCACTCTAAATCCCTTGTTCATCATTTTTAATTTGCCAATTTCCACTACAATCCTTTAAATTTCCAATTCACCCCCCTCTTGGTAAATCTCGATCTTTCGATCCACTCAACAATTGGTATCAGAGCTTAACTCTTTGAGGATTAACAACCACAAGAGGAGATCCTTGGAAGAGTGTGATCATCAAATTATCAAGAGATGGCTTCAACCTCCGGTTCCGGTATGTACGAGTCACAATCAACCACCAAGCCTCCTTTCTTCAATGGTGACAACTACTCCTTTTGGAAGAACAAAATGAGGCTATTCATCAAGTCAAGTGACTATCTTGTATGGGATGTCATTGAGGATGGGCCATACATTCCATTGAAGCAAGATGGTGAAGGCAAGATGGTGTTGAAGAAGAAAGCCGAAATGAGTGAAGAGGAGAGGAAGAAGATTCAAGTCAACGATAAAGCTCTCCACATGCTTTTTTGTGCTTTCGGTCCGGACATCTACTCAAAGGTCTCATCCATTGAAAGTGCCAAGGAAGTGTGGGACACTCTTGAGACCACCTATGAAGGCACCAATGATGTCAAAGAAACTAAGATTGGACTTCTCAATCTTAGTTATGAAAACTTCAAGATGGAGCCCGATGAGACGGTGTCGAAGATGTTTGATCGATTCTCCACAATCGTCAACGGTCTAAAGGGATATGGAGAGATCATACCGAAAGACAAGCTTGTCCGGAAGCTACTCTATTCACTTCCCGAAGCTTGGGATGGGAAGAGAACCGCTATCATCGAAGCAAAGAACCTGAAGACATTAAAGCGTGATGAGCTTGTGGGTTCTCTCCTTACTCATGAGATCATGAAGCAAGGAAGGGAAGATGAGAAAAAGAAGGAAGAGAAAAGAGTAGAGAAGCTTGAGGTTGAAAAGAAGAAGAAGATGGGAATAGCTCTCAAGGCTAAAGCTTCACAACTTGATAAGAGCTCATCTAGTGATGAGGACGAACTTGAAGAATTGGCTATGATAGCCAAACGGTTCTCACGATTCATGAGGTCCAACCGAGGAAGAAAAATCCAAAGAAAGATGGACTTCAAAGGGAAGAACAAAGAAGATGGAAAGGATCCCATCATTTGCTATGAGTGCAAACAACCCGGCCACATCCGTTCGGAGTGCCCTCAACTCAAGAAGAAGGGTTTTGAGAAGAAGAAGAAACTCAAAGCCAAACTTGCTACTTGGAGTGATGAGGAGTCATCGGAGGATGACGAACAAGAAGTGGCTAACCTTTGTCTCATGGCACTTGAGGAAGATTCCTCCTTGGTAACCTCTAACTCATCTACTTTAGATTTTTCATATGAAGAGTTAAATGATGCATATGATGAGTTACAAGAGGTATATGATGAATTAGTTGAGAAGTTTAAGGAGTCGGTCATTAAAAACAAGAAAATCATTTTAGAGCTAAATGAGAAAAATGACTCACTCACTCAAGCTAATTCTAAATTTGAGAAAAAGATTTTAGGGTTAAAAGATGAACTTAAATTCTTTCAAGATGAAAATGTTGACCTTAATAATCTTTTATCTCAATGCAATAGTGAACACCAAAAGGTGTTAGGTGAGCTAAATGAGCTCAAAAAGTCCTTAAAAAATGTTGGAAGTGTCAAGCATGAAGTAGGAGAATCATCTAGAACACACCAACCTAAGAAAAGGACTAATTACTACAAACAAGGTAGCTAACCTAGACATAGTAGAGCTAAAAGAATTAGAAGTGTATGGGTTCCTAAGGAACTTGTAAAATCTAATAATATTATTGCTATGTCATCTTGGATTCCTAAGGGAACCAAGGTTTTGGGAGCTAACACTCATGGACCCAAAATGATTTGGGTACCAAAAACCAAGGTTTAATATCTTTGTTTGTAGGGGGAGCATTGCTTCAAGGCCAAAGCACAAAGTCAAAACTCATGGTACCTTGATAGTGGATGCTCGAGACACATGACCGGAGACAAGAGTCGATTCATAGATTTAAAGCCAAAAAGTGGATGAGTAGTAACATTTGGTGACAACTCCAAAGGCCACATTAAAGGTATTGGCTCCATAGGTAATCACTCTACCATTCTCATTGAAAATGTCTTGTATGTCGATGGTCTTAAACATAATTTATTGAGCATAAGTCAATTGTGTGATAAAGGATTTAATGTTCTTTTTGATAAAAATGGATGTAAAATTGTAGACATTAAATCAAATAGTATTATGCTCATAGGTCATCGCATAGGAAACATATACACGGTGCATTTAGATGACATTCATACATCCCATGCATGTTTAGTTGCTCAAAATGAAAATGATGCATGGTTGTGGCATAGGAAGTTAGGACATGCTAGCATTAGTGTTTTGGAAAAACTAGTCTCTCTAAATCTAGTTAGAGGTTTGCCCAAAATAAAATTTTCAAATGATAAAATTTGTGATGCATGCTCAAATGGTAAACAACATAAGTCTTCCTTTAAATCCATTAATGATGTTTCTACTAGTAGATGCTTACAATTAATTCACATGGATTTATTTGGGCCAATTAGGACTATGAGCTTGGGTGGTAAATCGTATGCTTTTGTGCTAGTTGATGATTTTTCTAGATTTACTTGGGTTCTCTTTTTAAGTACTAAAGATGAGGCTTTGGAAAAATTCATCACATTTTCAAAATTAACCCAAAATGATCTTGAGCTTAAAATTTCTCATATTAGGAGTGATCATGGAACCGAGTTTCAAAATTTAGGGTTTGAAGAATTTTTAAATGAAAATGGTATTAGCCATAATTTTTCGGCTCCTCGAACTCCTCAACAAAATGGGGTAGTTGAGAGGAAAAATAGAACTTTACAAGAAATGGCTAGAACTATGCTTTGTGAAAATAATTTACCTAAATATTTTTGGGCGGAAGCCACAAACACCGCTTGTTATATTGTAAATCGAGTAATGATTAGGCCAATTTTAAACAAAACACCTTATGAGATTTTAAAATCTAAAAAGCCTAACATTAGCTATTTTCACCCTTTTGGGTGCAAGTGTTTTGTTTTAAATAATGGAAAAGACAACTTAGGTAAATTTGATGCAAAAAGTGATGAAGCCATTTTTATAGGTTACTCTTTAACCTCTAAAGCCTATCGAGTATTTAACAAAAGAACTTTAGTAGTAGAAGAATCTATTCATGTTGTATTCGATGATAACCTCCTTCCTAGGAAGGATTCTTGTGATGATGATGATGTAGGAATCTTAAATGCCTTTGATGGAGGTCAAACTTCAAAGGAGGATGAGATTCAACCAAAGGAAGAAGACACACAAGATCCACCTCTTGAAGCCTTGAAGGACTTGGCTATTGAGGAAAAGGAAGTGAGCTACCCAAGGGAGTTGAACTATGTCAAAGATGGTGAAATCTTGGGTGATCCATCCAAGGGGGTAACCACTCGTTCTTCTCTTAAATTAATGAACCATGTTGCATTTATCTCATGCATAGAGCCTAAAAACATAAAAGAAGCATTGAAAGATGACTTTTGGATTATGGCTATGCAAGAAGAGTTAAATCAATTTGAGAGAAGTAATGTATGGACATTAGTTGATAGGCCTAGTAATCAATCTACAATAGGAACTAAATGGGTCTTTAGGAACAAACTAGATGAGAGTGGTAACATTGTGAGAAATAAAGCTAGACTTGTAGCACAAGGTTACACTCAAGAAGAGGGAATAGATTTTGATGAAACCTATGCACCCGTAGCTAGAATGGAAGCCATTAGGATGTTGCTTGCATATGCATGTTATCATAATTTCAAGCTTTTTCAAATGGATGTTAAAAGCGTATTTTTAAATGGTTTTATAAATGAAGAAGTGAATGTGGAACAACCACCGGGTTTTGAAGATTCAAAATTTCCAAATCATGTTTTTAAACTTACCAAAGCCCTTTATGATTTAAAACAAGCTCCTAGAGCTTGGTATGAAAGGCTTTCAAATTTTTTGATTGAAAAAGGATTTGAAAAAGGTAAGGTGGACACTACACTCTTTATAAAAATGTATAAAAATGACATCTTAGTAGTTCAAATTTATGTTGATGATATTATTTTTGGTTCTACTAATGAATGTCATTGTCAAGAGTTTGCTAAGTTAATGCAAGGTTAATTTGAGATGAGCATGATGGGGGAGCTCTCATTCTTTTTGGGACTCCAAATCAAGCAAAAGAAGGATGGCACCTTCATCAACCAAGCAAAATACATAAAGGATATGCTCAAGAAGTTTGGCTTGGAGAATGCAAAGCCTCAAGCCACTCCTATGAGCTCATCTACAAAGCTTGACAAAGATGAAGGAGGTAAGTGTGTTGACTCTAAGCTTTATCGTTCTACGATTGGATCTTTGCTTTACCTTACCGCAAGTAGACCGGATATCTTGTTTAGTGTTTGCTTGTGTGCTAGGTTTCAAGCTAGTCCTAGAGAGTCTCACCTTATAGCCGTTAAGAGAATCTTTAGGTATCTTAGAGACACTCCTTGTTTAGGTCTTTGGTACCCTAGAGACTCTACCTTCAACCTTCATGCTTACTCGGATGCGGATTATGGGGGTTGCAAAATTGATAGGAAAAGTACTTCGGGAACTTGCCAATTCTTAGGTAGTATGCTCATATCTTGGTTCTCTAAGAAACAAAATAGTGTAGCCTTATCTACCACCGAAGCCGAGTACATATCCTTAGGGAGTTGTTGTGCTCAAGTCCTTTGGATGAAGCAACAACTCTTAGATTATGGAATTAAAGTTGGAACCATACCCCTAAAATGTGACAACACTAGTGCAATATGCTTAACTAAAAATCCCATCCAACACTCTAGAACCAAACATATAGAAATAAGGCATCATTTCATTAGAGATCATGTCCTTAAGGAAGATGTGGTTATAGAGTATGTAGACACCTTGAATCAACTAGCGGACATTTTTACAAAACCCTTAGACAAAGAGCGTTTTTGGTCCCTTAGGAGAGAGTTAGGTCTAGCTAGCCTATCTTGACCTTTTAGGACCTCTTTTATGCTTAAATATGCTTGATTTTGTGAAATGCCATGTTGATGTGTTTAAACTCCTAATTTCATCCATGCTTATAGTTAGGGGGAGTATGTTTATGCTTAAATATGTTTTGCCTGCTTATTCATAACATTTATGCATGTTAGGCCTCTTAAAAGATCATTTTTCTGCATTTTTAGAGCCTCATCTGCACTTCCAGGCCCAGGTGTATCGAAACGGGTGAACCAGTTTCGATACGGATACCTTAAATCCAGCTCTGAGAGAAGGGCGTTTCGAAACGCCTCAAAAGCGTTCCGAAACGTTTTTGATTCTGCCAAGGGGTGTATCGGAACGCGTTCCGATACGGGTCAAAGGGAGTTTCGATACGGTCAACAGCGTATCGAAACGTTCTGTTTATGGTTTTAAAATGGTCAAAACCCTAGCCGCCCGTTCCGAAACGGTCTTGACCGTTCCGAAACGGCATCGCGGGCTGCTTTAAATTAGGGCTTTTAATGATACAAACTCACTTTATATCAAACTCTAAAACCCTAAACTGCCTCCCTCTCTATAAATACCCTCTAAAACTCTTTGATTTTCACAAAATTGTGAGGGGTTTTACTCTACAACTCAAGTCTAAGCAAGTTTCATCAATCTTGTGCAAGGATTTTTCTCAAATCATCCAAAATCCCAAACTAAGGTAATTTTTCTATTTTTTTTCTTTTCTTTCAATTCATGTTCGAATCTTAGGTTAGAAAATTTTATTTTTGTATAAATTATATGTTTTTGTTGTTGGTTTTCAAAATCTTGTGAAAATTTTTCAAATCTCAAAATTTTTGATTCGAATATAAAATTTTTCAATCGTATTTTTTTTAAACTGTTTTTTTTAATTTTGTTTTCAAAAAACCTAAGTGGGATTTATTATTGGATTGATTATAATTATCAATGCATACACTCAATTTTAAAACACTTGCTTAATGTTTTTAGATGGCGGATCAATCGAACAAAAAGCGCAAGGCCGTTCAATCCGGTGAATCGAGCATTCGTCCGAATATCACGATGCTTTTTCAGAAATCTTTCAAGACTTCGGAGGCACGTGCTCGTTTCTCTTTTGTCAAGGAATTCGCGGTTCGTAAAGAACGTGTCATTGATCTTGAGTTCCTCAATTCCGAGCGATTCCTTTTTCGTTATCTTCCTCGTTTGGATGAGTGGAATCTCATGGATTTCTTGAGCCTTCTGGATGTTTGCTACAAAAATATGGTACTCATCTTTTACTCTAATGCTCGCTTTCTTTATGATGAGTCCAAAACCGAGATCATAGGGATTGAGTCATCCTTACTAGGCAAAAAGGTTGTCATAAATGTTAAACTTTTAGAGTCTGCTCTTAAACTTAAGAATGAGGGTCTTGAAGATGAACGCCACTTTGGCTCTTTCACCGGTAAGGCACTTTATTTGGATGTGCACGATCGAGTTCTTCACTTGATGGTGTCTTGGTTTATTCGTCCTTCCGGAGGCAAATACTCTCATATTCGTCACACTGATCACTTTTGGCTAGAATGTTTCCGTAGGGGTGAGCGCCCAAATGTCCCTAAGATAATCTTTGCCGAGATAGTCAATAATATCAAGCTTATTGACACGAATGAGTTGAAGTCTTTCACATATGGTTTTGTCTTGAGCGCCTTATTTCACCATCTTGGCATTGATTGTACCTACGACTCTCCGATCCCTCGCAAGACCAAGATTGGTGAGTCATCCCTTCGAAAGTCCGGGTTCCTATATGTGAATGGTATTTGGGAAAGAGTTGATAGAGAAGCAGATCCTGCTCCCGTTGCTCCTCCACCGCAAGTTCCAGTTGCAAACAATGAAGCCCTCACGGCTTTCCTCACCGAGCGGTTCAATGCTTTGGACACTCGGATAAATGCTTTGGACACTAGCATTGCTTCGGGCTTTGAAACAATGGGAAATCGTTTGAAGAATGTCGAGGATCGCCTTCTTTCTCTTGAGACTTCTCATTCCAACTTGGACCTTTCCTTCTCCACTCTTTATGGGCAATGGACGAAGTTTCATCATTCTCAAGCCAAGGACGATGATGATGATGACGAGGATGATGATGACGAGGCCTAGGAACTTCATATCATATCATATTATTTATGCTTTTTAGGATTAAGTTTGCATCTTTTTGCTTTCTCATGTTTTTAGGAACCTATGCTTATGACTTTTTATTTGGGATTTTATTGTTTGAATTATGTTGAACTTCATGTTTGAATTATGTTTTGGATATTTTTATTATGAATTAATTCTATGGTTGCTTATTATTGCTTATTGGTACTAATCTTTTATCTTCTCTATGAGCTTATGTTGTTCTTTTTGATCTAACAAAAAGGGGGAGAAGAAATTTAAGAGCCACAACACTAAAATTCGTTTTTAAATTTTAAAAGGTTTTTAAACTTAAACTTCAAATCAATTTTTTTTTTTAAAAAACCTATCTTAAATTAAGGGGGAGTTAGAATATTTTTCAAAACTTTCAAAATTCCAAAAAATTCTAACTTTGGTTTTGTTATATCAAAAAGGGGGAGATTGTGAAACAAATATTTTAATTTTGATATAACTAAAAACCTAAGGACTAAATCGAAAAAGTCAAAACGAATTTTAAGTCCTTAAAATATCCCCATATAATTTTAGTATTATGCCCAAGTTAAAAACATACATTTTCCAATATTTTTTCTAAGTGTTTCAAGCCAAAGCAGTGTTTTTCAAGTACCCGTTTCGAAACGGCCCTAAGGCGTTTCGAAACATTTTCACCACTGTCGACCACCGTTCCGAAACGTGTATCGAAACACTTGAAACCGTTTCGAAACGGCTCAACTCGTTTCGAAACTGTTCTTCATGTTGGATTTAAAAAAAAGGATAAATTATTTCAAATATTCAGACTTTTAAATATAAAAGGGGTGTTTCGAAACGGATAAAGCCCGTTCCGAAACGACCCTTTGACAGTAGCCATTTTGTTTCGAAACGGATCAATACCGTTCCGAAACAGGGGCTAGGTTTCAGTTTGAAAAATATGACCGTTGTATGTTTTAACTGATTTTCTTAAAACCGTTAAGGCGTTTCGATACGGTCTAGGACCGTTCCGAAACGACCCTTTACAGTGGCAAAACCATTCCGAAACGGCCCTAAGGCGTTTCGAAACGGGCTCTTAAATGCACCCCAACAGCTCTTTCAATTTTAGTCCGTTCCGAAACAGGTTTCCCGTGTTCCGAAACGGGTTGGTGCAGACTGCATTTATGGTGGCAAGAGAGGGTTCCAACGGCTCCATTTATGTTCCCAACCACCCAAACGGCTAGAAATCAATGAGAAGGTATAAAAGGGACATCCAAAAGCATCAGCAACAACTATTGAACTTCAAGCAAACATCCAAACATCAAATTCAAGCATTAGAGCAAAAATCCCAACTTGTGTAAAATCCCAATTTGTGTTCTTCATTCTTACTTTGTAAAATTGGGTTGAGTGCTTGTATTGGGGCTATCATTTGTATTGAGAGATACCTAATTAGCCTTCAAATTTCTTTGTTCTATTGAGTGAGGGTTGGGTTGATTTTTGGGTAGAAAAATCAACCGATATTGTAAAGGGTTGCCTCCTTGTCCTAGAAAAGGGGAAGATCAATTTAGTGAAATTGTTGCAAATCCTTAGTGAGACTAAGGTAGTGGATGTAGAGTTCATTTGGAACTTGAACCACTCTAAATCCCTTGTTCATCATTTTTAATTTGCCAATTTCCACTACAATCCTTTAAATTTCCAATTCACCCCCCTCTTGGTAAATCTCGATCTTTCGATCCACTCAACACACAGCAACACCTAGTGAGGCTGACAAAGGAATTGATGATGCCACGACAACGACGCCCGCCTCGACATAAGCCTCGGCAACTATGGACTATATATATCGAGAGGAGTCGATGCTGGCAAATTTAAAGCCATCAAAATCTCTACTGATGGAGATTTTCGAGGGGCATAAAGAAAACGGTGTTGAGAGTCATGAAGCTTTTCTGAAAATTAAGTTTTCCCTTGACCTGCATAGCATCATGACAGAAGACTGTCGCAACAACTGCCTCGACAGCAAAAGAAACTTTCCAACATAACAAACTTCGACAAAGATGAGGTAAGTACATGGTTAGATAGTGACATAATTTTTCCTAATCACATGTTCATGCCTTTAGGAATAGAAACAAGGAGGGAGGTTCACATAGACTACAAGGGAATGAGGAAGAAGGACCCATCCACCATGAAAATAATCACTCGATGGAGGGTGCGGGTGGATTACAAGAAGTATCGAAAACGACCCTTTTAAGTTCAAACCGATAAGGGAGTAGTTACTTTAGGAGATGCATACCAATGCACTCTTAGAGTAACAAAATTTTTTAAGTTTTTCTTTTTTCACATCTTTATTGCTTTATTCAGGAGTAGATTTTAATTACTTAGGACTAGATTTTATTCAGTCGCGTTATTACTATTTATTCCTATCTCACAACAGATTCAGACCCTAAAAATTCATGCCGCCGCGCACAGCAGAGGGCAGCATTGCTAAGCCTGCTGCCACGACCTGCAATTGACGGCATATCAGATAACTCATCCAGATCCTCTCTGCCATCTAAAAGAAACTAAGCCTAAGTCTCCTTCCCCTTTCTCATATTTATTTTTCAGTTATTCTATTTTATTTTTTTTATTTTAGTTTTCTGTCTTTATTTTGTGCATTGAGGGCAATGCCCATCTTGAGTTTGGGGGGATTAGCACTCATCATTGTTTAGGCATATTTAGAGCATATAGGTTGCATTTGTACCTACCTTAAAAAATTAATCAAAAGAAAAATTTTGCTAGAACTTGTGCCTATGATAAGATAGTCGATCTTAAATTTTTTGCACCATAATAAAAAGAACTTAATTTTGGGGAAAACGTGAAGTAAACTTAGAATTTTTCTATAATTGCCAAAAATAAAAATACTACTGTTACTTGCTGAATTTAATTGAATTTCTAATAAACATTGCCTGCTTTAATTATTTGTAAAATTATAACATGTTTGTAGGAAGCTGCCGCGACAGGCAACAGACAGAAAAAGAAAAAAGCACTGCCACGGCAGGAAAGAAAAAAATATATGTTGTTTTTCCGTAGAGGTGCCCGAAACATGCTCTAAGAAGAATCATGTGCAAGGACACTATGCTGCTATCAAAGTCCATGAATCTGAAAATTTTTGAAGTGACTGACAAATTAGCACGAGTGAATGAAAGTCTTCACGGGATGACTCTACTCAATGGGCTCGAAGTTTTGTAGTTTGCTTATATCTTAATTTCAGACCTAAAGAGTAGTTGTGATGAGCTGAAGCCCTTATTGCCATGATTATAAACCGTGCTTAATTATGCTGTCTCGGCAACAACCTTATATCACCATGACAACATCTTTGTTTACTTAGAATATTCTTCAGATTCATCTTGTACACAGTCTCTGCACACTGCACTGGCATTATAGTCTAATTCTGAGGTAATTCATGCTATTTTTCCTTTCACTAATCTAATGATAGGTGTCACGGCCTTGAGAAGCTAAATCAAGTTTAAAACAGGGTCTTCTTTCTGATTAGTGCAAGGGTAAGTATATTTAGGATTGCATTGCTCTAGGACAAGCAATAGTTCAAGTTTAGAGGCGTGTAAAGTGTCTAAAAGTCTTATTTTATTTACCATTTTTACTCATATTATTGTTAGACTTAGGCACATTTTAGTTACATAATTAGGCATTAATGCATATTCTCATAATTTCCTTCACCATTAAGCTTTATTACACATTTTAGTGTATTTTGTGGAAAAGGTGCTGTTTTGGTATATATTTTAGTGCATGCAGGAAAATTGTCCGCCGGAACCCGCCGCGGCAGCAGGGTGCCGCCAAAACCCACCGCGACAACAGGGTGCCGCTGGAACCCGCCACGACATCAGGGGAGAAGAATTATCAGGAGGAGGAGAAATCTGAGGAGTTGATGCTGAGGCAACAAACCAATGAGCTATACTGAAGCAGTTCAATTTAGAGAAAGAAACTGTCGAGCGCCTGTCACCGCCATATCTGCCACCCAGGGCAACAACTTAGGGAATGGGTGAATTGGAGTGCGATTGATAGAGTATAATTCTCTGAGTCCATTGAGCCCATCCACTCAATTTAATGATATCGGAAATAGCGGACAGAGCCGCCAAAGGCGAAGATCAAGGCTTGCTTGTGGCACAAGGCAACGACAAGTGGAGTCCAAATTTAAGTCAAATAAGTCAGAATTAAAGGATGCATTTAATGCAAAAGCTACTTTATCATGAAGAAGACTTCTACTCCAAGGAGGACTTAACCTAAGCCATGCCCTATATATACCCCATCATATTTTGTATTTTGAACACCACATAATCGGCACAACTCAGGTTTTTCCCTTAGGCATAGTTTAGGTTTTCTTGCCGCCAATTATGTTCTAAATTCTTCTTTGGGTTTGGGTTATGTTGTAAACTAGTGTGAGAACGATTGTTTAGGAATTAAGTTTGTTTTTGCAATAAAACTTCAAGGTTTGCTTATTCCATGTTCTTTATAGTTTTCAATTAAGTTCGAGAGATTAGTTGTTAACTATCCATTTGTTCGGTATCGAGAGAGTCGAACTCACGAAAGGAGTAAGTACGGTCCTCACTCTAATCAAGTGTTGATCAATTTGGCCTACACATAGGTACGAGTTTAAGGCAGCTAAAAGAGAACGAACCAAACATTGTTGTCTTTGCAAGATTCACGTCGCGACTAGTATTATCTGCTGTGGGCAACAACAGCATTCTGACTTAGACATAAGCAGAATCAATATCGAAGTGTTCTGCCGAGCCTTGAAAGTCTGCCGAGTTTTTTGCCGAGCCATTCATCCGTTCCACTACCGAGGCAACGAAAGCGTCAAAGCAGCCAATCTGCCATCTCCCGTCGGGGCAGCAAAGTCTGGCAGCACAAAGCAACTTAACCTATTCAACGCAGTTTCACACTAGGGAGCAGCATAATCTGACCCGTTCTATCAATCTGATCAATTCTCTATTACTTATGTTTTATTTACCTTTTATTCTTTACAAAACTAAAAATTATTTGTGCATTTAATTTTCTTTGTGCAGGAATCACAATTCGAGTTTAAGCTGTCCAATCCCTGTGGGAGACGATATATTTTATACTATAACTTGACAGGAGTGTGCACTTGCGCTCATATTTAGAGAACACCTAAACGCTCTACAATATGCATTTGTTCATCTTGACGCAATGACACTCGTTGATCATGTTTACAAACTTGAAAACGTTTTCAAGGTATATTGATCCGTGTTTCCTCCGATCAGAAATGAACGTCATACGGATGTGGTTCAAAATGAACCTAAGATTCTGCTAAATGAATCCCTACAACGTAACAAAAAAGGTCGCCCGAAGTCAACCAGGATTCATTGTGTCAAGGATATGGTTTCTCGAGAACCGACCGGCCAACCTAAGTTGTGTGGAAATTGTAGGAACCCTAGACACGACATCAAAAAATGTCATTTTAAGAGTCGGCCTCGAATCAACTAATTGTAATTTATAACTCTAAGGTTTTAATCTTAAATAACAAGTGTTCTCGTATGATTTTAAACATGTGTTCTTGTACTACCACGTGAAAGTTATATAACAAAAAAAGCCACGAACATACACTAAAACAACAAAATCGACTAAAACATGAATATCGACCCATGTTTCCATTTTCTTAATACAAAGGAACATACCAAGATAAATTTTTTAACACAATTTCTACACTATTTAGGATGCCTTTTACGCGCCAATTTTTGCACCATTGTAAACATGTGTTCCCGTACTACGACGTCAAAGTTAAATAACAAAAAAAAACGTGAAATTCCCATGCAAATCAACCATAAAACAACCCTACCAACCCATGTTCCCACTTTCTTGAATCAAAGTAACATGGCAAGGTAGCATTTTTAACGCGATTTAAACACAGTTTCAGATGTTTTATATACGCCGATTTTTACACCGTTTTGAAAAGAAACATCACTACTATGAGGTAAAACATTAGAATCATGAAAAATTATCCCCCAAGACCATGCAAATTAACCTTAAACAACCCTATCTAGAATTGTATAAACAACAAATTTACGCAAAAGTCGCGTTCTACATAATGCGACTTCTGTATATTACTTGATAAATTTGCGACGAGTCGTTTGAATTTATCGTGAAAGTCGCGTCCTACAGAACACAACTTCAATTTATTTTTTAAAAAATAAACATCAGATAATATAATCCACATCGATCTGGAGTCGCTCCGTGTACAATGCGATTTTGGATATCGCACTTTGCAGGATGCGATTTACCCTGACGTGGGCCAAATAGGGAGTATTTTTCCAAATAATCCCCAAATGAGATATTTTTTTCAAATAATTTCTCGAAGGGAATATTTTTCTAAATAATTCACAAAAAGAAATATGTGGACAAATTCCCAAAAATAAAAAAATCCAAAAGAAGCACGTAATAAGGACAATAATAGCATAGGCATTAGTAGCAGACTATTTGTGATTAAAAAGTAAATAAAAAGAAAAAAGAAAAAAGAAAAGGGAGAAGAGAGAAGAGACCATACCACAGAGAAAGGGACAGAAGGTTTTGTCAGTGCAGAAGGAAGGGCTGAAAGAAAGAGAAAGCACTGTTGCTGTTTGTCTCCTCTGCTTCTCTTTCTTTCACTCTTTTTCTCTCTCAAACGGCGTCGTCTCACCTTCCTTCCTTCCTTCCGCCCAAACCAAACCTTCTCTATCCCTTCCCTCTTCCTTTCGTTTTTAAAGATCCAACACGAAGAGGTTTCTCTCTGGCTATAGTTTTTTAATTACTCGTCTGAGTCCACTCCCCCCCCGAGTTATGGGCTGCTGCGAATCGATCTTTCTCAGGAAACCCGACTCAGCGCACAAATCCAATTACAGCCAAAACAACCGTGTCACCCAGACCAATAACGGCCCTTCCTCCTCGTCAAATGGAGGAAAGGATTCCCTTGCCGGTAAGGCTTCGGCCTTCTCCGATTTCTCCGAGTTTTCCCTAGCTGAGCTTAAGGCTGCCACCAACAATTTCAGCTCCGATTTCATTGTCTCCGAAAGTGGTGAGAAGGCCCCCAATGTGGTCTACAAAGGCCGCCTCCAGAACGACAATAATCACCGTTGGATCGCGATCAAGAAATTCCCCAAATTAGCCTGGCCCGATCCCAAACAATTTGCCGTTTGTTCTCTTTTTCTCTCCCAAATCATTGTATTGTTTCCGTTTGGGGTTTCCCACCTTATTGTTCTTCTGTTTCTCCTTGAAGGATGAAGCTCGGGGTGTTGGCAACTTGAGACACAAGAGAGTGGCTAATTTGATTGGGTATTGCTGCGATGGCGACGAGAGATTGCTTGTTGCCGAATACATGCCCAATGATACCCTTGCAAAGCATTTATTTCACTGTATGGTTCCAGTTTTTGCTACAATTTTTGTTTTCTGAACAAAAAGAAAATCCAATTTAATTAAATTTGGGTGCAGTTATTACTTTCTCCGACCTAGCTGTGTTGGGTGTTTATTGATGTGTTTTGTTAAATTTGTTTCCAACTAATTTAACTCTCATCTACTTAGATCCTGCATGATAATATCTCAAGTTTTATTTTTTCAAGTAATTTAAATAACACCATGTTGTCCAGTGGAAGCAGAATTTTTGGCTTACTCATTAGTTTTAATGTTTCATTTTGGCCTGAATATAATTTCAGTTCTTTATTTGGTTGGCAGGGGAGAACCAGACTATTGAGTGGGCTATGCGGTTGAGAGCTGCTTTATACATGGCTGAAGCATTAGATTATTGTAGTAGTCAAGGCCGTCCATTGTACCATGATTTGAATGCATATAGGGTTCTCTTTGATGAGGTATTGCAACAAATCTCCTTATTTAGGTATCTGTATTTGTTTTGTAGAGCATATTGAGAACTCTTTTAATGGTTTTGGCAGAATGGTGATCCGCGACTTTCGTGTTTTGGCTTGATGAAGAACAGCAGGGATGGGAAAAGTTACAGTACCAATCTTGCGTATACACCTCCCGAGTATCTAAGAAATGGTAACAGCCTTTTAATTCATATCATTTTTTAACTTCTCCCTCACTCTTGTTAAGAGCAAGAAACAATCTTGCTTTGAGCATTTAGTAAGTTTAAATCTAAAACCTTTTGCTTTGAGTGTATGCATCATTTCATCTCATATGCTAGAAGGGAGGAGTTTTAGTTATATGCAAACCTACAAAAACAAGCTTTTTGCAAACACCTCTAGTAAGTGAGTGATCCTTGTCAAATTAGCTATGATCATGTGTGTATTTTATGAGTGAATTAAACTTACTTAAACTTTCCCTTGATAGATTATGTGAGAATTGCTGCCACAAATTCATCTTATAAAATATGGGGAAAGGAGGGGTGTGTGTGTGATGCTGGATATGTCAGACCACCATTGGATGAATCTTTTTCCTTTGCTGAGGTTTCTAGATTTGCCTTGGGATTGATAATGCGTTTGAGAGCTTCGTGCATTTCAGATATTTATAGAAGATCATAATGCCTTAAGCTTCAATGGATTCCAAGTGTGCAACTGTATAATTTGATAAAGATACAAGTGAACAAAGTCTATCATGAAAATTGATTATTTAGAGCTTTGAAGTTTCTAGGACTGATTATTCTAACCATTGATTATTTGTTTAGAATTGCTCTTAGCTTTAATGATTGATCCTGATTTGATTAAATTAATAACATCTGTGTTCTAGGAAGGGTTACTCCTGAAAGTGTAATATTCAGCTTTGGAACTGTCCTTTTGGATCTTCTCAGTGGAAAACACATTCCTCCAAGTCATGTAAGTATTATCCATTTACTACTCTTTTGTTGCCTGGAAAGTTGTAATCTATGTACATAATGAAGTGATTCCTTAATTTCAGCTGTGCATATTTGTGGTGTTTGGACCTAAGGGAAAATTTGAATGATCATTTAAAATGGGTTCTTGTTTCAAAATATTGGATATGTAGATACCAAGGGTCTGTGATTTCTCATGGATGATCAAATTATAACGACACGTGTTTAGCTTTGTTTTGATTGTACATTTTCAAAGATTGGATATGATGACTCCGCCTAATTTATGCATTATGATTTTTCATGAAGAATAAGGGATAAAAATATTATTTCTGTGGCCACTTCAATTCTCCTGTCTTTAATTCTACCTCATTATTTGTAAATTTTGGAGAATTATTTTCAAAAAAATATATTTATTCATATATTATTTGTATGCAGGCTCTTGATATGATACGGGGCAAAAACATTCTTCTCTTGATGGATTCACATCTAGAGGGAAACTTTTCTACTGAAGAGGCAACCGTAGTCTTTGATCTTGCCTCACAATGTTTGCAATATGAACCAAGGGAGCGGCCAAAGACCAAAGATCTTGTCACCACACTTTCCCCATTGCAAAATAAACCTGATGTGAGTCCAGCTTTTGTCCTTCACTCTTCCCCCAAATTTCCCATCTTTTGTGGAAATATTGTTTGCATTTGCTGTTTTGTTCTTATGGAAATATCAGAATTTGTATTTTATCAGACTTTGAGGACTCGAGTCTTCATTTGTAGGTTCCATCTTATGTGATGTTGGGAATTCCCAAGAATGAAGAGGGGCCTACTCCTCCTCCTCCTCAACAACCTCTGTCTCCAATGGGTGATGCCTGTTCACGGATGGATCTCACAGCTATCCATCAAATTTTGGTAATGACGCATTACAAAGATGATGAAGGAACAAATGAGGTAATTGTATCATTCAATGTAGATTTTTGGATGCCTGTCTATTATGTGGTGCTAAATCCCTTTGGATATGGACTGGTTCAGCTCTCCTTTCAAGAATGGACTCAACAAATGAGAGATATGTTGGAGGCAAGAAAGCGAGGAGATGTAGCATTTCGTGACAAAGATTTTAAAAATGCTATAGATTGTTACTCTCAGGTATACATTTTCACTTCTTACTGGGATGAATAGATTACATTCAATTCACAGAATTTGTCTGGTCCGATGAGGTTCAGAGCCTGTTTCTCCAATTAATTTACTTCACGGTGGTTATTGTAAGTTATCAGTTGGAACCTGGGGACTTTTTGCCCTATAGAGAATGAGGGTGGGGAACTTTGAGACTCTTGTTGCTTGTATCCTTGCATGTTTTGGCAGCACCATAGATAATTGGCAGAAGGAAAAAGATGTCATTTTTATGCAGTAATGCTTAATTTTATCCATTTCTTTGCAGTTCATAGATGTTGGAACCATGGTTTCTCCAACCGTTTATGCACGTAGAAGTCTTTGTCATCTTTTGTGCGATCAACCAGATGCTGCCCTTCGAGATGCAATGCAAGCACAATGTGTGTACCCCGACTGGTCGACAGCATTTTACATGCAGGCTGTTGCCCTGGCCAAGTTAGACATGCAGAAGGACGCAGCTGACATGTTGAATGAAGCTGCTGCACTTGAAGAAAAACGGCAACGGGGCGGGAGAGGATCTTGAGAAGTCGGTTCAAGTTTGTGGCTCTGTAATATTCTTAATTTTTTGGAAAGGCGGGGCTAAAGATCAAAATCGATTGTGGCTGTTCTTGTTGTACACGCTGAGATTAATGTTTGGTGGAAACTGGGATGGTGGTTTTGTGCAAAAAATGGGATAATGTAAGGTCCGGGGAGAGGAAGGCATTTGTTTTGCAGTGCCATGACTTGTTCCTATTTTTTTTTTTGTGATTTTAATGAAAATAATTGATTTGTTGATTATATGGTTCTTTCTTGTCAGATGTGTTTCCAGATATCTAAAATAATCGATTTGTTTGATTACAAGAGATAAAAGAGATTTCAAAATATTAGTATACGTTTTGGCAGATGAATTAGGAAATTTCACAAACTCTTCGATTACAATTTTTGTTTTCTGAAAATATTTTTCCTTCTTTTATTTTTATTTCAAAAGCAATTTTCATTTTTTATTTTCTAGAAATAAAAAAGCATGTTTTGATAAATAAGTAAATATTTTTAATAATGAAAATATGAAAACGTATTTGATTATCTACTTTTTATAATAAAAAATAAAATCCTATATTTATATAGATTTAAATAGGACAACAAAAATTGTTGAAAAAAATATTATTTTGTAGGATGAGTCTGTCACGCTCGACGAGCACTAACTGTATAATTATAAATTATTTAAAAATAAAATTAAATTAATTAAAATATATTATTTTATTTTCTTTTAAACATAGATCAAAATAATTATTTACCCCTAAATTACAAAACTCTAATTTTTGTTAATTTGAAATTTAAGTCGCCGTCGTTGTCTCCGTCTCCCGCCACTACTCCATTATTTGAAATTCAAACCATGTTTTTGTTCATTTGAAATCATGAGCTTAGAGCTAGAAAATAGTATTATATTATACCCAGAAATTAATTTGATCCGACAACATATTAAACTATCATGAGCAGAGCACATTAAAAATTTAACTTTTCTTTTGAAAAAAATTTACCAAGCTCGGGTTGATCAATGAAGATAGTCTTCTTGATCAAGAGAGAAGTCCAGAGGATTTAGTGAAATTGAATGCAAGGCTTTGTCCGGAGGATAATCATTTATGTTGTCGAAGAGTTCAATAATGAAGCCGCGACAGTAGCAGAGCCGGTAAAAATTAGAGTTTTGTAATTTAGAGATAAATAATTATTTTAATTTATATTTAAAAGAAAATTAAAAATAAAATAATATATTTTAATTAATTTACCTTTTATTTTTTAAATAATTTATAATTATACGTTGAGTGTTTTAAATTTTTTATCTTTATAAATTAAATTGATGGTGTTTATTTGTGCTCGTCGTTAGTGATGCTCATTAATGCTTATCGAGCGTGGTCAAATTTTTCTATTTTATATAATACGGGTTTCAACTTAGACTGATTCATTAGGAACTCTTTTTTTCAACTTTACAAAATATTTTCAACAAAAGCGATGAAGATTTTTTTTAATTCTTTTTAATTTTCACAACTTTTTCTATTTTTTAACAAAATAGTATTCATTAATGTTTTCTAATTTCTAACAAAATAAAAAATAATTACCTCTAATTTTAAACCAATAGTAGCCTTATTTTTACATCATATTTCTTTCTTTCTTGAAAAAGTATATCATCTATCCGTATCTATTATATAGTGTCAACTTTCAAACTGTCGGTAGACACCATTTAAAGTTCTAAAACAAGTGGAGTTAACTTGATATTAATTTTATGTTAACAAAAACGTGATATTAGTTTACTGAAAAAAACTTATTAAAAGCGTATGATTTTATTTAGAATGAAAATCATACAATAAATATTATCAAATGTCTCATTAAAAATTCTTAAATCTAAAATGGAAAAAAGAGTATTACATGGTAGCATTATTCGAACACGAAAACCACACCTACAAAATTAATAAAAATTAAATATATAAATACTGTTCTATTTAAACTTCTATTATAATATTTAAAGTAGAATTTAATTAATATTAATCTACTTTAAACTTAATATTATCCAAAAAGTTGGTTCAAGTGGTAAGCATATTGGTATCGCTTAAGTAAATTTCGAGTTTGAGACATTGTGTATGTAGAAAATTCGCGCTGAGAGACTCACCCACCAAAACTATGTGTGCGACGCGGGTCGATGCGAATTAGTCAGGACAAAGCCCTTGGAAACCGAGATAGCAACCAAAAAAATAAATATTTTTTACTAATTTATTTAAAATTAATAAAATATCTCTTTAAGTACATAATTTTTAAATTTATTTAAAAATGATAAATTAATATTATTATTCAATTTTCCAGAAAAATAAAACTTACTTCTTAACAAAAATTAAACATATAAGTTCGATGGATTCATATTGTCACGTCACTTACTTTAATATTAATGAAATTGTAATCATTAATTCGTATACAAATTTCGTTAAATTCATTTTTATTAATTATTTTAAGTTTAAATGAATTAAATATATAAACTACAACCGACATCACTCAATTATGGGTAAGTACATTTGGATCACCCAATTATTAAAAGTTATATTTGAGTCACTCAGTTATAAGTAAAGTTACATTTGGGTCACCCAATTATTAAAGGTTACATTTTGGTCACTCAATTATGAGGCGAATTGGTCTGAATATTCCCTTTTGGGAATTTATTGGGGAAAATAACCCCCAAAGATTCATATTAGGAAAAATACCCCCTTTCATGCCATGTAGGACGAATTCGCGTCCTGGGGAAAGCGAATTCAATATTCGCGTCCTGCAGGACGCGAATTACTGCGCCGTTTCAGTGGAAAAGGGAATTCGCGTTCTGCAAAACGCGAATTCCACGAGATTTTATTCAAATTATCACAGTAAATTGCGAATAAATGCGGACGGTTGGGGAAATAGAATTCGCGTTCTACAGGACGCGAATTCTATTTATTATAATGAATTCGCGTTCTGCAGAACGCGAATTCGGTTTGAATTCATAACCCCCAGCGTCCGTTTTCTCTATAAAAGCAGTGGAGTTGGGAGAGAATTTTCATTCTCTCCCAAAATTTTGAAGAGGATTTGAAGAGTTTCAAGAGTTTTTGAGGAGTTTTGAAGAATTATGGCGGGTTTGCTAAGATTAGAAGAATTTTGGAAAACGCGAATTTTAAAATTATTGCTCTGTTTACCAGGCTTTACCGGGCTTTGGGCTGACAACTCAAAAATTATTGCTACAGAATTCACCAATGCTTTACCAGACACATTTCTATTTACAATTGAGGGGTGCAGAATTTGTAGATGCACCCAAACAAAACTTAAGAATCACAAAGCTCTTCGATTTTCAGAAATGGCACCGAGAATTCAAGCTATAGTATACTACGATGGTCAGATGGTCCCCGATTCATACATTGGGATCATATTTCAATCTGAAAATACTGTTACGATCAACATTCCAAGACGATCAACGTTCCAGTCGCTTACGACCTTAATATCCAGGAAGGTTCCCAATCGCTCCGGAAGGGAGTTGCAGTCTTTGAAGTATCGATGTCCAACGTCGATAGAGCCACTATATTACACAATATTCGATGTGGAAGACGACAGTTCTGTAGAAATGATGATAGATACACATAGCCAGTACTCAATGGGATGGGCCATGGAGCTATTTGTAACATTTGCTGAAGGTCACGTTGCTGCTCAAAATGTGGTACCAAATTGGTTACGAGGAAATCTCGAGTTCAATCCAAATGCTATTAGTCCGACATCGAGTTTATGACGTGACTTCAACCTTCTTCAAACAAGAACCGATGAAGCTTCATCGTCTTCGTCTTCGCGGCAACGATGTTCTTCCGTTCCACGGTTCGAATTTGACCTTAATTTGCCACCAACCCAAGAGTCGTCATACAGTTCATACGTTCCAAACTATGATGATTTCTCTACGGGGCGCCACTCAACACACATTCCATACACGGCGTCTTCAACGTACAATGAACAGTTTAACCCGTTCGATGATTTCTCTACCGGGCGCCACTCAACATACATCCCAAGTCACCGAAATGTGGATGATATGTTCTCAGCGGGGAGACATTCAACCGCCGCTACTGTCGATCCGGTTATGACTTCAGAACCTGTTCACGCACAGGTTTATGATGACGCAGAACTTTTCCAATTTCATGATGCGCTTTCTGATGAAGAGCCGCGTACAGAGATTGGGCCTGATGGTGACGAGATGGGTCTATTTCCTTCTGAACCATCTGACATTGACGAGCCGATGGAATCAGAGGAGAGCGCAGAAAACTCTTCTGAGGATGATGAGGACAATGATGTTCGTTCGACGCAACTGCATGGACCAACCAGTTGCGCAACATATTACGACCCACCTTCGCACTTCACAACAGTGGATATGGATGGCTTCTTCGATACTGAATTCCCAGAACATCCACAATTAGACCAGTTCAACCAATGGAATGTGGGTTCGACTGAGCTACATGCTGGAATGGTCTTCAGGACAAAAAAGCTCGCGGAGGCTGCCATCAAGCATTACAACATTCAGCGCTCAGTTACATCCACCGTTTGGAAGACCGAGGCCAGGAAATATATTGCAGAGTGTCCTCACAAGTCTGCAGGATGTAAATGGAGGGTTCGTGTGTCGCAATTGAAAAGGCTGAATAACCTGTGGAAAATAACGAGATATACAGGGTCTCACACATGCTCCGTTGGGAGCCTCAGCCAAGACCATCCTAACTTGGATGTACACGTACTTTCCGATGCAATCCTTCCACTCGTGAAAGCAAACCCACGTGTATCTGTGCCAGTGTGTATAGCTGCCATCAAATCCATTTACAAGTACACCGTCAATTACGATAAGGCATGGTATGCAAGATATCGAGCCATCGAAACACTGTACGGGCAATGGGAGCTATCATACAACGATCTGCGATCATGGCTTCAAGTTATGCAGGAATACAATCCAGGGACAATTGTGGAATTGGAGACTGTTCTGAAGTACTACAACGATCGTGTTGTACCAGGGGAGGTCGAATTTCATCGCCTTTTCTGGACGTTTCCTCAATGCATAAAAGCTTTCCGTCACTGCAAACCTATGCTGCAGATCGACGGTACATTTTTATATGGCAGATACACGCAGATATTGCTAATTGCAGTTGCCCAGGATGGCAACAGAAAATGTATCCCAGTTGCTTTTGCGATTGTTGAAAAGGAAAATATACCTTCTTGGGAGTTTTTCCTTTACAACCTCCGCAAGTATGTCATGCGTCGGGTTTTGCGTACACGTGAAGATGGCCTAGCTATTATTTCAGATAGAGGCGCAGGGATTTGGGGAGCAATTCAACGTTTGGGAGATTCATGGAAACCCCCATACATACATCACCGGTATTGTTTGCGGCATATAGCAGCAAACTACTATCAGAGGTTCAAGAACGAGGATGAACGTATAATGGTTCTCCGAATGGGTATGCAACCATTTCATTTTGTTATTCTACGTCCACCAATTTCATATTATTACCAATTAACTATTTTTGCATGTCTTATTCAACAGGCAACGCACACCGAGTTAATCAAGTGGAAGAGCTGTTGGAGGAGTTGCAATTGAGGAATCCATTCGGGTATAACTATCTTATGGAGATACCGAAGGAGAAATGGTTGCGATGTTATGACGGGGGTCGTCGATGCGGCCATATGACAACAAACTTGGCTGAGGCGATCAATTCGTCTCTTAAGGGAACGCGCCATTTACCTATCACGTCCATTGTCAAAGCAACATATTACCGATTGGCAACCCTTTTCGCAACCCTCGGCAAACAAGCAATGAACTGGATGGCAGTTGGTCGCATATTTAATCCAGATCTTGCCGACAAAATCCAAGCGTCCATTGCGCATGCTAACTCGATGGGTGCGTTGTGCTTCTCTCGTCGGGAACACATCTTTGAGGTCACGCAATTTTCTGAACCGCTACAAGGAATAATGCAATACACCTACGTGGTTGATTTGCAAAAACGAACGTGCGATTGCGGGGAGTTCCAGACGTTCAAGTTCACGTGTTCGCATGCTTTCGCAGCATGTGCATCGGTTCATTTTGATGCAACGACACTCATTGATCCGGTCTACAGGCTCGAAACCGTTTTCAAGGTTTACCGAAACGAGTTCCCTCCGATCGGAAATGCACGTGACCGTCGTATAATCAGCAACGAACCAAAGATATGCCCAGATCCCTCCCTGCGACGAAAGAAAAAAGGCCGGCCACCATCAACGAGGATTCATTGTGCCGAAGATATGGTTCCGAGAGAAAAGACCGGACAACCTAGGAGGTGTAGTAAATGTGGGAACACAAGACATGATATTAGGAAATGCCCTCTTAGGACCGGCCCCCGAATTAACTAGATCAACCATTGTGTACTCTTTTTTGATTTGTGAACTTCTATTATCTGGTAATTTAATAAATCTTATGGGCACTCTTTTCCCCTTACATAGGTTTAGAGGGGTTTTTTAACGAGGCCCTTTAAATTAAAAAAAAAAACATGCCTAACGACACATTTTTTGCTTCAAAAATGTTACTTTGATAGCATTTTTAACACAATTTTCTCACATTTTCGGACACCGTCTTCCTCAGAACTTTAGCACCACTGTAAAATTAAGCTGCAGATCTTTATCTCCAAACTTAGGAAAAACCAAAAAAAAGTTCGAAACACACCGTAAAATGCATTTAAACATGCCTATACGATAATGTTTCCTTTTAAAACATTGTTACTTGCCTATTTCTAGGTCATTTTCCCACATCTTAGGATATTATATACGCTCGTATCTTCACACCATCTTAAAGATATGTTTCAATACGACACTGTTATAGTTCAAAAATTTTAATCGGGTACCCCGATAATCCGTTATTCGATCACAAATATTGCTACCTAAACATCTTATATTGGTTTTAATTTAATTTCATGTTGAATTTCTCGTGGGGGCAGCAATAAATCGTTGAATTCGCGTTTTGCAAAACGCGAATTCCCTTTTCACTGAAACGTCTCAGGAATTCGCGTCCTGCAGGACGCGAATTCTAAATTCGCTTTCCCCAGGACACGAATTCGTCCTACATGGCATGAAAGGGGGGTATTTTTCCCAATATGAATCTTTGGGGGTTATTTTCCCCAATAAATTCCCAAAAGGGAATATTCAAACCAATTCCCCCAATTATGAGTAAAGTTACGTTTAGGTCACCCTTTATATTTAAAAAAGTACATCAATCATTTTTTCTTCTAAATCACTTGTATACCCTTATTAACATTAGAATACTTCATTTAAAATCATTAATTAATCTAATACACAAATTGATATACTTTTTTAAATATGAAGGGTGACCCAAATATAATCTTACACATAATTGAGTGATCCAAATGTAACATTTAATAATTGGGTGACCTAAACGTAATTTTACCCATAATTGAGTGACCCAAATATAACCTTACTCATAATTGAGTGACATTTGTTGTAGTTTACCTTCAATTAAAATACGATAGCTTATTTGGAGGCGGTTAATATGGTAAAGAATGAAGGGGTGTCTCGTGAATGTCTGGACTGTAAGCACAAAAAGAATATAGAAATTCTATTCATAAAACAATTATTTTTCCTCTGTTCTCATTACAACCGAGAATATCATATAGGGAAAACTACACCGGTGGTCCCCTAACTATTACCGTTCTCTTATTTTGATCCCTAAACTATGTTTTTCGGCAAACTCGTCCCTTCTGTTACATAGTTCTCCTGTTTTGATCCCCGACGTTAAATAGCTAACGATTTTGCTGACGTGGCATTTTTAAATATTTTTTAATCATTTCTCTCTCCTCTTATATTATTTTTATTTAATTTTATTCACCCAATCATGTCGTGACACGTGTCACTACCCTATTACTTGGGAAAAAACCCCAAAATCTTTAAAAATGTATTTGGTGTCATTGGGATTCAAACCCAGGACCACTAGCGCATAAAACATGCACGTGAACCAACTATGCTAGGCTGGTTACTGACTTAAATCTACTAACATTTATATTTAAGCTGTACAAATTAACCCAAAAAAACCTAAAAACACAATTGATTCAAACCCAGGTAACTAGCATGGAACGCCAGCACATAAACCAATTACATTAAGCCAACTATTTGGTTTAAATTTTCTAACATTTATATTTAACCTATACAAATTAGAAACAACGCATTCGAACGCAATACCTTATTGAAAAAAATTTAAATATTTAACCACCAAGTTAAACTAATAAATTGTGTTATTTTTAAATTAAATATATTTAACTAAATTATGTTTAAAATTAAAAAAATCAAACTAATATTTTTACTTTGATTGATAAATATTTAATTAGTTTTGTTATTATCAATCAAAGTAAAAAAATTAGTTAGATTTTTTTAATTTTAAACATAATTTAGTTAAATATATTTAATTTAAAAATAGCACAATTTATTAGTTTAACTTGGTGATTAAATATTTAATTTTTTTCAATAAGGTATTGCGTTCGAATGTGTTGTTTCTAATTTGTATAGGTTAAATATAAATGTTAGAAAATTTAAACCAAATAGTTGGCTTAGTGTAATTGGTTTACACACTAGCCTTCCATGCTAGTTACCTGGGTTTGAATCCCGGTGGCACCAATTGTGTTTTTAGGTTTTTTGGGTTAATTTGTACAGCTTAAATATAAATGTTAGTAGACTTGAATCAAGTAACCAGCCTAGCATAGTTGGTTCACACGCATGCCTTATGCGCTGGTGATCCTGGGTTTGAATCCCAGCGACACCAAATGCATTTTTAAAGATTTTAGGGTTTTTTTTTCAAGTAATAGGGTAGTGACATGTGTCATGACATGATTGGGTGAATAAAATTAAATAAAAATAATATAAGAGGAGAGAGAAATGATTAAAAAATATTTAAAAAATGCCACGTCAGCAAAACCGTTAGCTATTTAACGTCGGTGGACCAAAATAGGAGAACTATGTAACAGAAGGGACGAGTTTGCCGAAAAACATAGTTTGGGGACTAAAACAGGAGAACGATGATAGTTAGGGGACCACCGGTGTAGTTTTCCCTATCATATATATACCATATTTTTTAGGGAAAATTACACCACTGACCACTAAACAAATTGGGGATACATATTTGAACCATCAAACTATAAAAAACGTCAATCACACCACCAAACTTATTAAATCAACCTATTTTGACCACCGCCGTTAAAAAGTTAACGGAAGTGCCACGTGGCAGTTAACAGGACATTTTTAAAATTACATGTTTAGCCCCTATTATTTATTTATTAAATCAATTTGATCCTAATTTTATTTTAATTAAATAAAAAGTAATCAACCAATCAAATTAGGACACGTGTCACCACCTGGATAAAGGAAATTTAAAGAAGAAAATAATAAAGGGGTTAGGTGGTTTGAATCTGGGACCAAAAGGATAAATCCCTAAGCTTTTACCATTGAACCAAACTGCTCTAAGTGTTATTATTTGCACCTTTTATATACATATCTTATAGTGTAGTAAAAGTTAGGGAAAAAAAGAAGAAAACAATAGGGTATTACGGTGATCTGAACCTAGGACCAAAGGGGTTAATCCCAAGCTTTTACCATTGAGCCAAACTACTCTTAGTAAAATCATTTGCACCTTTTATATTCATATCTTACAGTGCAGTAAAAGTTAGGGGGAAAAGAAGTAAAAATGGTTGAAATACGACTCGAACATAGATTACTTGGGATGTGTATAATCACACAAATATTTGATTGATAAAATTGGAATGAGCTCCCTCTCTATTTGTATTTTGTTCAATTAGCTCCCTATTTTATCGAATAATAATGAAAATTGATAAATTTTTTTATTTATGTAGGGCCGGGTTGGGTTGAGTTCGGGTTTTACTCTAAAATTCGGGTTTGAGGTTCGAGTAAGGTGGAACATCGTAAAATATTAGGTTGGGTCAGGTTTGGATAAATGTGTTAAATTTTCGGGTCGAGTGTGGATCGACCAAAACCTGACCCATGGTCATCCCTAATTTGTTTTGCCGTTAAATGTTAATGTAATAATTATTAAAATAAAAATAACTTTTTAACTAAATGTGTTTTAGGGGTGTAAATAAACAGAGCGTCCAACGAATTGTTCGTATACCGTTCGTATAACGTTCGTTTATATTCATTTATTAAGTTAAATAAACGAGTATGAGTAAAAATTATGCTCGTTTTATAAACGAATGAACACGAACAAAGATGTGTTTGATTCGTTTATGTTCCGACTAGTTAATGTAAGGAAAAACTACTACAGTGACCACCGAAGTAATTGGGGATACCTATTTGAACCACCGAACTATAAAAAACGTCAATTACACCACCAAACTTACTAAATCAACCTATTTTGACCACTGCCGTTAAAAAGTTAACGGAGGGGTGACGGAAGTGCCACGTGGCAGTTAATATGACATTTTTAAAATTACATGTTTAGTCCCTATTATTTACTTATTAAATCAATTTGATCCTAATTTTATTTTAATTAAATAAAAATTAATCAACCAATCAAATGATGACATGTGTCATCACCCAATTGGATTAATTTAATTTTATTTTGTTTACTATTTAATATATATTTTTTCCTCCAATCAGGTGGTGACACGTGTCACCACCTGATTAAAGGAAATTTAAAGAAGAAAACCATAAGGGGTTATGGTGGTTTAAACTTGAGACCAAGGGGATAAATCCTTTTACCATTGAACCAAACTGCTCTTAGTGCTATTATTTGCACCTTTTATATACATATCTTATAGTGTAGTAAAATTTAAGGGAAAAAGAAGAAAACAAGAGGGCATTATGGTGGTTCAAACCTGGGACTAAAGAGGTTAATCCCCAAGCTTTTACCATTGAGACAAATTGCTCTTAGTAAAAATATTTGCACCTTTTATATACATATTTTATAGTGCAGTAAAAGTTAGGGAAAAAAGAAGTAAAATGGTTGAAATACGACTCGAACATAGATTACTTGGGATGTGTATAATCACACAAACATTCGATTTAATTTAAATTTGAAAAATATTAAATATTCGATTTAAAAGAAAAGAAATTCGATTTAAAATATTCAAATATTTTTCCTTTTTTCATATTTAAATCGAATATCTAAAAAATAAATTTGATTTATAATATTCTGTTATTTTTTTCGTAATTTTTCTCTTTCTTATTTAAATATTCGAATATTTTTTCTTTTTTAATATTTAAATATTCGATTTAAATATGAAAAAAAGGAAAAAATATTCAAATATTTTAAATTGAATTTCTTTTCTTTTAAATCGAATATTTTTTAAAATCAAATATTTAATAGTTTTCATATTTAAATTAAATCGGATATTTGTGTGATTATACACATCCCAAGTAATCTATGTTCGAGTCATATTTCAACCATTTTTACTTCTTTTTTCCCTAACTTTTACTACACTATAAGATATGCATATAAAATGTGCAAATAATTTTACTAAGAGTAGTTTGGCTCAATGGTAAAAGCTTGGGATTAACCCCTTTGGTCCTAGGTTTGAACCACCATAATGCCCTCTTGTTTTCTTCTAGAACAAATAAGATACCAAACTGAGTAAATGAACTTGTAAGCTCTGGTCAAGGTATCTGCAAACTGTTTCTCTGCTGGAATATAATTAACTTGAAGTTAATTGTTCATCACTTTGTCGCGAAGAAAATGTAAATCAAATTCAACATGCTTAGTTTTGACATGAAGAACTGAATTTGCAACTAATGAGATAGTGTTGGTGTTATCGCACCACATCTTTAGTACTTCATCAAGAGTAATACCAAGGTCATCCATAACAGATTTCAACCAGACAATTTTGGAAGTAGCATCGGCCAAACTACGGTATTATGCTTTTGTGGTTGAACGAGAGACAACTTTTTGTTTCTTGGAGCTCAATGAGATAATGTTTGTTCCAAGAAATGTGCAAGAATCAGATATTGACCATTTTGCATCTTGATCACTACCCCAATAAACATCAGAGTATGACGTGAGAGCCATCGAGTGACTTGGAACAAATAAGATACCAAAGTCCAGTGTGCCTTTAAGATATCGTTGAATACGTTTTACTGCTACACATTGACTGTGACGAGGAGCATGCATATACTGAGCCACCTTACCAACACTGAAAGCTATGTATGGTCTGGTGTGAGTAAAATATTGAAGAGAGCCTGCAATGCTTCTGAAATATGAAACATCGAAAAGTAATGCACCCCTTCATCTTTCGACAACCGAGGAGATACACTCATTGATGTTCAGACTTCATTAGCATTCAACATACTAATCTTCTGTAATAACTCTTGAGTGAACTTACGTTGACTTAGGTGTAGACCATCACCAACTTTTTGTGCTTCTATGCTCAAGAAATAGTGAACATCATTGAGATATTTGAGAGAGAACTTCACATCTAGTTCATGTATTAATTTGGCAACTTCGCTTTCTGAATTCCCTGTCACTAAAATATCATCAACATACAATATAAGGTACATTATCACATTACCATTTTTGTAGCAAAACAATGAGGAGTCTACACACTAGAGGTGACCCTTGTTCGTCATATTGTTCAAAGCCCGAGGGTTGCATCATGTAAACTTTCTAGGTTAGATCACCTTTGAGAAAAATGTTATTCACGTCCTCTTGTCGAACACTCAATCGTGCTTTATACTTGTCAATTGTTCTATCAGGTTATTTCTTGATTTTGAAGAGCCTCTTGCATCCAATGATTCATGATATTTGTTCCCTTTTGGATCGTTTTGGGTCTTTAACGTCGAACATGTGGTTCATTTCAGTTGTGTAATTATTATTATGTGTACTCTTTTTCTCTAATTAGGATTAAAGATGTTTTTAATTAGGCATATGATAATAAAATCTCTTTTTTTCTTCATAAAAATACGATAACTTATAAATATGCTATTAAATTCAAAATTTTAAGAATGGTAGTATGAACAATTAATAACTGCTGGCTAAAATTATATTAAATGAGTTATAATAAAATAATTCTATAAAATTTTATATAAATTACTAACATGAAAGATAGAGAAAAATTAATTAAAAAAAAGATACAGAAAAAATTTATACTTTTAAAAACAATCCTCTCTTTTTTTAAAAAAAATAATAAACTAAATTTTATTGAAACAAGGAGAAATACAACATAAACAATACAACCTCGGGATTAATTTTATCAAAAAAAATTCATGTAGATAAAACTAACACTATGAAAATCCAAAAGCGCAAAAAAAACTTTATATATTTCTTTGAAATTGACGTCCATCATCTATAGAAACTCAACAACCATCAAAAAAATTATTTGTCTCTTATTTAATATACAACGATGATTAAATATTTAATTTTAAATTCACTCCCGAAGTAAGTTCATCTACTTGAACATTAGTTGGTATATTTGGACATTAGTTTTGGGCATTGAGGAAGAGTTGTTTATCAATCAAGGATCTATAAATAAAGTTAAAAATGGCTTGAAATGGTAGAGGAATAGGTTTGGGTGGGGGTGTGTAGGGAAGAACGAAATTGGGTTTTGGGAGCTCAATCCTTGAGTTATGCCTGTGTTTTGAATTCCTTAGGTTCTCCAACAATGTTATAACACGTTTTACAACCTCCCTTTGTAGTGAAAGAGTTGGGAGAGGCGTCAAAGGTTCAAGGGAAGAGCAAGGCTCGAAGCTTGTGGTTGGAGGCCTTTTTCTCAACTTTAAGCTAAGGTCAGTACACTACTATTCCCTCATTTCCTAGAAATCATGAAATTTGATTGCTTGTTGTTTGGTTTGATATTTTAGGTTGTTTAAGATTTTGAATCCTCTTTAATGGCTAAATTTGCATTTTGTGTTAAAATGTTGTAAAATGGTAGGAAACCACCTAATAGACCTTCCATAACTTGCAGGATTAAATTGGGACTTTGTTGCACAAGTTAGGGAGTATTTAGTGGGGATTTCGAACTCTAGAATTTAAAATATGGGTTCGCATACCGATACTAGGTGGACCAGTATCAGTACCCCTTTGTAAGAGATAGCCTTTTTTAGACGAAATACAAAAGGGGTATCGGTACCTATAGGGGCGTACTGATACCACTGTTCCATTGAGAATTCCAGTAGCGAAAAATGGTATCGGTACGTGTGGGGGCGTATCGATACTGATTGCTTATCGATAGACATTCCTCGTGTATCAGTACGAGGTTTGGTTAAACCCCTTCAACATGCTAAGCTGAGTATCGGTACTCACAGAAGCGTATCGATACTCCTAGACGAGTATCGGTACTAGCTGGATAATCTACCCAAAGAACTTTATTTTGAGTTCGGGGGTTCTATAATTCAAATGTAAGGGTCCAATGGGTCTCCTAAGGGGTAAAATGAATAGTAAACTGAGAAATTGAGTTTATAATTATGTATGTGGCTTAAATGATTAACAACTTGGTAAATGAAAAGGGAAATTGCGTATGTACTAAGTAAACCTTAGGGATCCTTGGTGGATCATGTGTGAACGTGCCAGGTAAGGCACTTGCGTGGTTGAGTTATTTGATTGATGGGATCCAGATACACAAAGAGAGTGTTGCAACGCCGTGGTTAGATGTTTTCTGATTGTATGTTCCCAAAGCTGTGTGGCACTAGGTCTCATTTGAAGATGCTCGACGAGAGATTCAGAGCATGGGTGCACGTTCCCAAAATTTTGTGGCACCGGGCCTCACTCCAGGTTTGTTGGTATGGTATTGTGTGGCGTGTGAATGGTTAATATCTCCCTTTGCTTTGCTATGTGTTTAGGCGGCTAGTGGTAGTGTCAGTGTTCTTACTTATGCCATGATTATCAATCTTAGCTACTGCTCATATTTATGATTTACATGAAGCATGGTTGAGTGGAAGTGTATCCACTAAGCTTCGTTAGCTTAGCGTTCATAATTGTTTTTTCCGTTTGCAGGTTAGTAGGTTGATGTGCATCGTCGGAACACCATCAGAGTAGGACTTCAGCATCGACTTGTGTCCGAGTACAGTACTTATGTATTTGGGCTATGTATTCGTAGGACCCTATATTGTACTGTAACTCTTATTTTAGATTTTAACTTATGTGTCGAATGATTTTAATTATGTATTTTAAATGGAGCTCACATGTAACGTTTTAATTGGTTTTTCGACTTTCTCAAAAAAAATTAAAAACGAAAAGAGAGACGAAATCAACAAAAAAGTAAAAAAAAAAGTCATCAAAGAAGAATAAAAGAACGAAAAAAAAAGGGGGAATATGGGTACTGCACAGCTCAAGGCTGACGGCACCACCCCAATCCCCACTGTCATGAAGATGAGAAAACCTTAAAAAAAAATGAAAATCAAACACATACTTAAGTGACTTGAAATGTATTATAACCAATAAAATAACACAATTTTGACTTGTAAAAAACATGATAAAAATCAATAATCAATTCAAAATCAATATCATCACCAATAATAAAAATAATCATGAAGGGAAAAAATTACGATGTGAGACGGAAAAATTGAGAGGATACTTACATGGTAAATTTTTTTTGAAAGGGTACTTACATGGTAAATTTTTAGCCGAATCCAACTGAAGTAATATACAAAGTTTTTTTTTTTTTAAGTTCGTAGGTCAATGGTCTTCGGAGATTTGAACTTTAAATTAATGTGAAATGATATTTTAATTAAATTTTTAACGAACCGTGGAATATTATATAGTGATGTGATAATTTTCTATTATCAACTAACATATTAACATGATCGTATTTAATTGGTTAATTTTGTTTAAATATATATAAATTTATAAAAAGTTATATGAAATTGTTTCAAATTTTAAATAGTTATATTCTAAAACATTAAAAAATTCTCCAAAATACGATAAAATAGAAAAAATTCTAAAAAAAACAATAGTTAATAAAGTAGTATAAAAATAAACATTTTTTTAATATCAATCTTAGTAATAGAAAATTAAAAAAATACCATAGAAATTAAAAATATCTGTAAGAAATTGTAAAAATTATAAAATATGTTTGGTTATCATTATAATTTTAATTAGTTGTATTTTTTGCATAACCATCAATATTTGATTTAGTGGTTGATTAATACGAATTAGGTACTATAAAAATTTATTATAGGGGCGAGCCTTCAGGATTGAACTTTGAAGGTCGTTTAAGAGACCTAAAGTTTTCTCCTACTAAAAAAATTCAAATAATATTACAAAAAGTTAATTTATTCAATTAGTGAATAAAATACTGATGATTATATAAAAAATAATTACTATAATTATACTTTTGTTTTATAATTTTAAAATTTCTTATAGATTTGTTGTAATTTATATACTTATATTTAACTATTAAAATCAATAAAAAGAGTAAAGTTCACAAATGATCATTAAAATTGGTAAAATTTTCATTTTGATCACCTAACTTTCAAATGTTACAAAATGGTCCTTAAAATTTATTTTTATTACAAAATGGTCACTAAGTTGTTAATCGCCGTTAAGGGAATTATGATGTGATAGTTATGAAAATTTGTATGATAACACATAGAGTCCTTCATGTTTACAAATTCAATCAATTTAATCATAATTAAAAAATCAATAAATTTAGCCTTATTTTTTTACACATTCTATCAAATTGGTCTCATTTTAATTAGAAATAATTTAATAATTATAAGAAAAATAAGACAAAATTAATAATTTAATAATTAGAAACAATTTAATAATTGGAAGAAAATGATTATTTCGAATTAAAAATGAGACTAAATTAATATAATGCGTAAATAATGAGAGTTGAATTTATTGAGTTATTTAGAAGTATGATTAAATTGATTGAATACGTAAATATGGAGGACTAAATGTATTATTATTCAAATTTTCATAACTGGAACATCACGCTCTTAACAACAATTAGCGACTCATGAACGTTTTCTAATAAAAGTCAAAGTTTAATGACATTTTGTAACATTTAAAAGTTGGATGAACAAAATATATTTATAGTTTATTGTTCATTTGTGATTTTTACCCCAAAATACATTATTTATTATTTTTAACTTTTCAAAATTTTCATTACTTTTAAGGAATTTTTAAAATATATAATTATTCTTAATTTGAACTACTTTTGTATTTTTTATATAAAATTTATATTATTTTAATGTATATAAAGAAAAAAATAGCTAATTAGGTTCTTTCACGTCAACATGTTAATGACCAATGAAAAGTACCATGGTATCACTGTAATATTCACTATTTGTATAGGGACTAATTTGAGATGTTTATTTTAAATTGTTGATTTACTTGATGTGATTAAAAAAATATTTTGATATACAAGTTTGTGTAAATTTTAGTTTTACTTTTTAGGGTTTAGTTTGTATAGTGTAGAATTTATGGTCTATGGTTAGAATTTAGAGTTCATGGTTTATGGTTTAGAATTTAGGAATTAATGGTTTAGGGTTACGTCTTTATGTTTCAATTTTTTAGTTTAAATTTCTTTTACACAGCTTGTGTATCAAAATATAACCTTTAAAAGATATCAGTTAAAAAGATGAAAAATGCTTTGATACACAAGCTTGTGTATACTTTAGTTTACACAAGCCTTTCAATTTTAGGGTTTAAAGATTTAAGTTGTGGTTTAGGGTTTGTAGGTTTAGGTTGTAGGGTGTAGAATTTAAGGTTTATGGTTCGAATTTAGAGTTTAGAGTTAAAGTTTAAGTTTTACGGTGTTAGAGCTAGAAATTTAAGTTTTAGATTTTATAACTTAAATATAAAGGATTGTATAAGTTTTTCTACACAACTTGTATATCAAAATAGGAAAATTCTACAACGTGCGACGAACATCGCTGAACACCACTAATGACGAACACCGCTGAACACCATTAAATTAATTAATAAAGATTTAAAATTTTAAGAATCATCATACAATTAATAATTATTTTTAAAAATTCAATTAAATTATTTTTTATATATATTAAAATTTTATTTTTTTAATAATAGTAAAGCCTCACTTATTTTCGTATTTTTATTGAACTCTCATTATTTAAATATAACTCTAAAAAGATTTAGTTTAAATGTTATTTTACAAAGACAATTATTGCTTAATTCACGGAGCTCAAATTGTTATATAAACATAGTTATAATTTAAATATATATTGAATCTCAAGTATTGTTATTAATATTTTTTTTAAAAAATTAATATGATTAACAATAGTATTTGTTCTAAATATATACTTAACTATTTGACAATGCATGCTCAATCATTTTGATGCAGTTGTTGTGCTCAAACCCGTAATTTCTAAGAACAACAACCGTTGCCTTATCCATTGAGTCAAATTAATTTGTGGTTAACTATTTTTTTAATTGAATTCAATAAAAAAAATGATAACATTAATTTAAAGAGATTTAAATTCAAATAATTTTATTGTAAAATATATATTATTAAAGCATTAAAAAATGAATATATGTTGTTTTAAATTATATTAAGACTTCGTATTATTAAAAAAAATCTTTTTAAATTAAATTAAAAAAAAGCACAGGTTCAGAAATGTCGGAACCGGTGTGGAGTGACAACCATGTATAGTGTGCTATGCAGATAATTCACACGTGCAAAATAGTCAGACACGTTTCTCAATTTCTCAAGTTGATCTGACGACGACAAATTCAATTAGCTTCCATTCAACGACTGTTAGCTTGCCACGTAAGGCTTCCGACCACTGTACTGTTTAGGTCAAAGTAGCTCACTTTGCTGACGGGAAAGGGACCACTTCTCACGTTCTTACAATATAAAATTGATGCTTTCAGCAGCCGACTCTATTTGAGCCTTGAAAATTTTGCTCCAAAGTAAACCAATCTATAGTGAAGCATTGCAACAGCAAATCCATGGCGGAAAATATGAGCTTGACAATCGACCCAAGAAGTGGCTTCTGCCGGTCCAATTCTGCCTTCTACAGCAAGCGCAACCCCATTCCTCTCCCCAAGAACGATTCCCTCGATGTCACCACCTTCATTTCTGCTCGAGCCCACCACGGTCGAATTGCCTTCATCGACGCCGCCACCGGCCGACACCTCACCTTCTCCGAGCTATGGAGGGCTGCAGATTCCGTCGCCACGAGTCTTTCCGATATGGGGATCCGGAAAGGCCACGTCGTCTTGCTCCTTTCACCCAATTCCATCTTCTTCCCCATTGTTTGCCTCTCTGTTATGTCCCTCGGCGCTATCATAACAACCACGAACCCTCTCAACACGGCCGGCGAAATTGGGAAACAAATCGCCGATTCAAACCCGGTTCTCGCCTTTACTATCGCTCCACTCCTCCCTAAATTAGCCGGATCCACCATCCCAATCGTTCTTCTAGATGATGACGTGAACAGCAACGCTACGGGAGCGAGGATCGTGACGACTTTACATCAGATGATGAAGACGGAACCGAGTGGGAGTCGAGTCAGGGACCGAGTCAACCAGGACGATACGGCGACTCTGCTTTATTCGTCTGGTACAACCGGTGCCAGCAAAGGAGTGGTTTCATCTCATCGAAATCTGATAGCGATGGTACAAACGGTGATAAACCGGTTCAGCCTAGAGGTAGGAGAACGATTCATCTGCACGGTTCCCATGTTTCACATCTACGGCTTAGTAGCGTTCGCCACCGGGCTGCTGGCGTCTGGATCGACGGTCATCGTTTTATCGAAATTCGAGATGCACGACATGCTTTCAACAATCGAGAAGTACCGCGCCACCTACCTCCCTCTGGTGCCGCCGATTCTGGTGGCGATGGTAAACGCCGCCGATCAGATACAGAAAAAGTACGATCTGAGCTCGTTGCATTCGGCTTTGTCGGGTGGGGCACCGCTGAGTAAAGAAGTGATCGAGGGGTTCCTGGAGAAGTATCCGAATGTTAAGATTCTTCAGGGGTACGGGTTGACCGAGTCGACTGGGATTGGTGCGTCGACGGACTCGTTGGAGGAGAGCCGGAGGTATGGAACGGCGGGGATGTTGTCGCCGAGCATGGAGGCTAAGGTTGTGGAGCCGGAGAGTGGGAAGGCTTTAACGGTGAATGAGACGGGTGAGCTTTGGCTTAGGGGGCCCTCCATTATGAAAGGTACTGTCACTAAAATAATATTTGTCCTTTGACGGTATTAAAATAAGTAAAAATGTCCCTTTCGTTATAATGGTTGAATATGTTGGTATGGTATATTGGTATTGCAGGTTATTTCAGTAATCCAGAAGCAACCACATCCAGTCTTGATTCAGAGGGATGGCTGAGGACCGGAGATTTATGCTACATCGACGAGGATGGGTTCATCTTTATAGTTGATAGGCTGAAGGAGCTGATTAAGTACAAGGGATATGAGGTGAGTGAAACATTGGCCTTGCTTTGTTTTTGATTGGTACTCACAATTCACATAGTTTTGTGGTGGCAGGTTCCTCCTGCGGAGCTTGAGGCATTGCTCCTTACCCACCCTGAAATTTTAGATGCTGCGGTTATTCCGTAAGTTGTCTCCATAGTCCATTCCTGTTGCTAGATGGTAAAGAAAATCATGTGTTGTGGTTGTAACTTGTAACTTGTATGGTTGGGTGATTCAGGTTTCCTGATAAGGAGGTGGGGCAGTTTCCGATGGCATATGTGGTTAGAAAAGCCGGAAGCAACGTGTCCGAGGCTCAAGTAATGGAGTTCGTGGGTAGACAGGTATGTAATGTCTCAACTCTCAAGTATCAAAAGTATCAATCTCATAATGCCAGAGTCGTGAATATTGAGTGTGGAAAATGAACAGGTTGCTCCATACAAAAGAATCCGGAGAGTGGCGTTCATAGCTTCCATACCCAAGAACCCATCAGGCAAGATTCTTAGGAAGGATCTAATCAAGCTGCCCACCTCCAAACTTTGAACGCCAATATCATGCTTGTCTTTCCAATTCACACCTTCTCTTTCTTTCCCCCAAAACATGGATGCTGTAATTCAATTTCTCTGTGTGTTAATAACTGTAAGAAAACAAGGGGCTATGGTTTTATGAGATTGAATTTAAAGTTCAACATAATTATCTTTGGATTTTCATTTTTTTATATTTTTACTAACTCAAGTAATACAAGATTCAATTTTCTTTAGAATATAGGAGCATTAAATTATGTAAACATCTCGAAAAAAACATTTTTATATAAAAGTGTTTATAAGAATTTATTAAATGAAAGACTATAGGTAAAAAAATGTATTGCGTGTTTGATTCTCAATAATGTTTTTTTGTTGTTTTATTTAAGTGATATAATTAATCTATGAAAAAAAATACAAAAACTGTTATGATAATATCGGAATATGGAGCGCCGCAACCTTGTTTTCTCTGTAGAAATATGGAGCGCAATTCTCCACTTTTCGACTCTGTTTAATCGGTGATAATTTCGGATTTAATGTTGATCGCCGACCGTCGGATTTTTTTAGTTTTTAATAAAATAATTATGTTTTTGTGGCACATTTATCTCTATTGTTTGACATGTTTTTTGTTTTCTTTCTTAGTGTTTTGGTCGTTCTTTTTATTTTATATTTTATCAGGGTTGAACTTGATGACGTCACGACTGATTAAGATGACGCTTATTTGTAATCTTGTTGATCTTCTCTATTATAGACCTCGAATTAAATTTGGATACACAATTTGCGTTCATGGATAGTTTCTTACAACGCTCGACTCTGATTTACGGTTCTCGGTGGTCTTTCAAAACTTAATTCACTTTTGTGGTTCATTTACCTATGCAGTCAGATTTGTTCGTATTTTTTTTGGTTGAATTTTTAACCTTTTTCATGTGTGGTCCTTGCATGATCTAAAGTGGTTAGTGTTAATGTTATATGAAAATGTCCAAATTATGTATTTAGTTCACGATAATAGTTGTAAACCCTTATTTTAATTTTTGATATTTTCTCTTCTTAATAAGACTAGCGTCTTCTATTATATATATATATATATATATATATATATATATATATATATATATATATTAAAAACACATTTATATAAAAAATATTAAATATTTTGAAATAATGTTGTATATTATTTTTTATTAAAATAATGTTGTAATTATTCTATACATTGACAGTGGAAACTAAAAGTTTTTACTAGCGCCTTAGTTTTAGGGTTTATAGGCTTAGTTTATGGTTAATAGTTTAGATGTATGAGTTTAGAATTTATGAATGGTGGTTATAACTTAGGGTTTATAGGTTAAAACCTAAATCCTCACCATATTACCTTATAGACTAAACTCTAACCTCTAAACCTTAAATTCTAACCCTAAATCCCAAATTCTAAAATCTCTACACTTAAAGCCCTAAACACTACACCCTAAAAAAGTCTTTAATCCATAAAACTAAAGTGTTTATAATTTTTTTTGTTTCTTATTAAATATAAATCCAATATTAAATACAACATTAAAATGATACTCCTTAGAAAATGTTGTACTTTGGTGATCATATATTGTTATAGTTATAATAAATTATTGAAATTTTAATAAATATTTATCATATTAATTTCTTATTTATCAATAATATAATGTATTAAAAACATTTTTCGAGGAGCAACGATTTGAAAGCGTCCGAGCGCAGGTTGTTTTTTTCTGTGCACGGATGGAGCACGTTGCCAAGGTGATGGTAAAGCGGCTTGTAGTGGCGTGATCCGGGATGAGCTAGGGATGTGGGTGTTGGGTTACTCAAAATTCATTGGTATATGCTCGGCTTTGGATGCGGAGCTTTAGGGTATTTTGATAGGGCTTCGTCATGCATGGGACTTGGGGTATCGTCGTGTTAAGGTGGAAGTGGACAATAGTGATGTGATACGGGTTTTGACCAAAAATGTGGAAAATGGTAGGCTTTGCTCGCTTATTCATATGATTAAGGTATTACTTGACCGAAATTGGGAGGTGTCTTATACAGATTACTCGTGAGGCTAATAGGGTGGCAGATGCGATGGCTAAGTATGGTTTTCAGTTGACCTAAGGGGATATGTCGTTTGTGCAACCGCCGAGTTTTGTTATTGACGCGTTACACGCTAATGTTAGTAGTGCTATGGTGTGATTTGTATATCCAAGGTTTACAGGTGTACTCTTTTCCCTCCATTTAGGCTTAAGAAAGGATTTTAACCAGCACTGTTTTCCTTTTTTTTATATATAAAAAATGTATTAAAAACATTCCATATGAAATTTTAATCTAATTAAAAATATTACACACAAATATATGTAAATAAAATATTAAATTCTAATCTAAAGGTAAAAATGTCATTGTAATACCTATTTTATGTCCGGGCTATAACTGATCATTTTTGTTCGAATAATAATATTATGTAATATTATTATATCTTATTAAGAGAAACAAAAAAAAGAAAAAACAAATACGTGGGTGCCATGCAAGGCCCCACGTCCTTACCTTAGGTGACTCATCCCTCCCCAAATCACCTATAAAAGGGCGGGGAGGCAGCCATACGGAGACGACCACAAAATTTGCCAATTGAATTGGCACACACACAAATGAAGCCATAGAAATGGCGCAAGAAAAGGGCAGTGCCCTTTCGAACTTAGGGGCAGTGCGGCAGTGCCCTTTTAATGGTTCGAACAGTTGATTCGATTGGAGGTCTTGTCGAGGTTCGTTCGAATTAATTTTTGAGTTATAGCGAGGTGATGCGGAGATTCTGCTAGGGGTCGGGTGAAGTTCTTATTTCGAGCTTCTAGTAGGGTAAATTTTGATCCTCGTCTATTTTAATGTTGTCTTTTTGTAACAAATATTTTTGTATGAAATATAAGATGTTTTTATATTTGTTTGTATGATTTTATTTTATATGTCGTGTTTCTATATTTTAATTTTATTTTGTATGCAATGTTTGAATTAAATATATTCATTTATATTGTTTAATTGAATTTTAAATTTAAAACTTTTATTAGGGGTTAACATGAAAAACGTACCCCGAGCGTAAGGGTGCCACTTTCCTTTAGTTCCTATTATAAAAATATTATTTTTAATCTCAAATTATAATTTTTAAAGTAAATTCCCTTCAGTTGGGAATCTACCGGAAATCATGCCCCGAACGTAGGAGTGTAAATTCCTTTTATATACATTATACCCCGGGTGTTGGGGTGTAAATTTTCTTTTCTACAAAAATATTCCTTTAAATATTTTAAGGGATCACGTTGATAAATTATATTCGAATTCATAATTCTACCATTAAGACATTAGGTAATCGACAGGTACCAATTTTGGGCGTTGTGGGGGTGCTCACCCTTCCCCACACGTAACCGACTCCCAAACCTGTTTTTCTGGTTTCGCAGACCAAAAGTTGTTGTTTTAACAAAAACAAGTTTTATTAAAATAACCGGGTTTTTCAGGTGTTCCAATCGCACCTAAAGTAAAACTAAGGATTGGTGGTGACTCACCCGTTGTTACAGCTTGGCGACTCCGCTGGGGACTTTTTTTTAGAGAGTCAAGCCACAAGTCGATTACTTTTTGTCTATAGGTGGAATTTATGACTTCGATTTAATTAATTTGTGATCCCTTTTTTCTAAAATTTTTACAAATTTTTTATAAATTTATTTTTTGAGTTTTCTTATCATGAGCTCTATACCCGAGCTCTATCCCTTAAGTGGGAGCGAGAAACCACGCCTTCGTGAGGTACTCCCTCCGTGTAGGATGGTGAAACGCTTCCGGGATATAGGTCCCTTTGTCTTCGTGAGACCTTTGTCTCCGTGCAGACCTAGGGAAATGTATCCTCCCGAATCGATGTCCTAGCGATAGTTCGGGTACCGTTACTTTAGAGCCAAAACACATATAGTAAACCCTAAGAGCTTACCCCTTAAAGCCAAACCAAAACTCTGCCCGTTAGCAGTCACCCTGTTTAGGTTTTGATGCCTTTATTTGTTATATGTTCAATTTTCTTTGCTGCTAATTTTTGTCTTATTCATCATTCAATTCATTCATTTAATTCTTTTATTATGAACTAACTTGTTTCTTCTCTTTGGTGATCATGTTGCATTAAGTCATTCATTCCACATTAATTACATGATACCATTATAACATTTTAATTTTTGCACTTCATCAGAATGAAGTATTGATTCACGTCTGGTTCCATATTTGAAAAATTATCATCGGGAGAAAATCTAGTTCCCTAGATATCAATGAAACATTCAAAAGTTGCGAATAAATCCTGTAAATTCAGAAGTTGAACCACGAGAACCATTTTTGAATCAGTGCTTTCTCATCTAGGACATGCATTTTCCATTTACATGCATACATTCTATTTTGAATCAGTACCTTCACATCTAGAACATGTACCTTGCATTTACATGCATTCATTTCGGAACTTTGAAACCGATCTTGGGATGCCCCATGTTAGCAAATACCAGATAAAGCAAAGTTGACCAATTCAGGGGCATTTTCAAATAACCTTTGCACTCATACAGACATCATACCTCTTCAAGGCCCCAAGCTGAGAGCTTTCCTCGACGAGTTCAAGAAGTGAGCATTCGATGCCAAGTCAGACTTCTGCACCCTAGATGACTACATCAATTATCGATTATAGCACTTCGCTAGAGCCAAAAGTAATGAGCTGCCATGAACCAACAACAAATTTATAGACCCGACCGGGGGGCAACCTAACGTGTTCACAAGAACAATGGCAGCTCTTCAAGAAGAGATGAAAACATACTTCAAGCTTCGAGTTCTCTTCAAGAGCAGTCTTAGACAAAAATGTTAAGGCATTTACCTGAGGAAATTATTCAAAAAATGATCAAACCCAAGGAAAGTTGGGCCATCCTTACAGATAAGGCACCGAGCACTATTTATCAGAGACAAATATCTGACTACCATAGAGTCGGGGGCACCCCTTTAAGTAGAAAATCAGAATCTCTCGTTCACACATCCATCATTCTACATTAACTGCATGCATCGTACAAGTCATCATGCATTTAGGCTAGACACATGCATCAAACACAAAGTTAAGTGCACCCATAGCACATTTTTTCTTGTACATACAAACAGGTCCAACAAAGAGATCGAAGACCTCAACTATGGGGGCAACAACATAATGACCAACCTTTAGCCTTGAAAGAGGCCGAATATGCAAAAAGCTCGAACATCCAGGTAAAAACGATAAATTTTTTCGAGCAAATTACTAACTAATATTCTATTTTCAGGTCATAACTCCATGCCATGAAATTCAAGAATCAACCTTTCTCCAATCTCGCCTCCGTCAGTGGTGGTGAGCCAAGTAAATTTCCCTGGAAAAATGAAAAAAAGAGACGACATCAGGATCATTCAGCTTATCCAGAAGAGAATGAGGACAATGAAGCCTGGGGGTAAACTTTTGTCGAGGCAAATTTCGAAGAATCAGAAAATCAAACTAAGCTTCAGAAGAAAGGGACTTCTACAAGAATTTCATGCATCTTTGCATCATCACAAAAGCAAGCACATGAACATCATCTGCATAAATACTATCAGGAGCTAACTTGGAACTTGTTACTTAACGATTTTCTTAACACCGTCCTTTCTTAAGGACACCTTTTTTCAGAATTTGAGTTTCTTAACTCCGTCCTTTCTTAAGGGCATTTTTTCTCAAAAACAAGAGTTTCTTAACTCCTTCCTTTCTTAAGGGCACCTTTTCTCAAAAACACGAGTTTCTTAACTCCGTCCTTTCTTAAGGACACCTTTTCCCAAAATTGGAGTTTCTTAACCCCGTCCTTTCTTAAGGGCACTTTTTCTCAAAAACAAGAGTTTCTTAACTCCGTCCTTTCTTAAGGATATTTTTTCTCAAAAACACGAGTTTCTTAACTCCGTCCTTTCTTAAGGACACCTTTTCCTAGAATTTGAGTTTCTTAACTCTGTCCTTTCTTAAGGGCACTTTTTCTCAAAAACAAGAGTTTCTTAACTCCGTCCTTTCTTAAGGGAATCTTTTCTCGAAAACACAAGTTTCTTAACTCTGTCCTTTCTTAAGGACACCTTTTTCCCAAAATTGGAGTTTCTTAACTTCGTCCTTTCTTGAGGGCATTTTTTTCGAAAACACGAGTTTCTTAACTCCATCATTTCTTAAGGACACCTTTTCCCAAATTGGAGTTTCTTAACTCTGTCCTTTCTTAAGGACACCTTTTTTTTCAAAATTAAAGTTTCTTAACTCTGTTCTTTCTCAAGGATAACTTTTCTCAAAGCAGGGGTTTCTTAACTCCGTCATTTCTTAAGGGCACATTTTCTCAAAACAAGAGTTTTTTTTAACTCTACCCTTTCTTAAGGACACATATTCTTAAATTTCGGATACTGTTTCTCAAAAATTGGGTTTTCTTAATTCCATCCTTTCTTAAGGATAGTCTTAAAAATGTGAATTTCTCAACTTCGTCCTCTCATGAGGATCAAAGCTATTTTGGAAAGTCCGACAAAAATATCGGCACAACGTGCTTAAACACGGTCAAGTTTAAGACAATGGATAATTCAAATATCCATCGAAAATCCATTTTCGCGAATGGTCGAAGGAAAATAAATCCTTTGGAAAAATCCAATCTCATGATTGGTATAAACTGATTGTACCCAGGGGAATGGTATAGCTAGCCCGGAGCAAACGGCTACCGGTAAAGGCAAGTCAAAACCGTTGATCCCTGTGCATTTGGGAAAAATGCAAATTCGAAAGCCGACAGAAATTTCGGCATAACGTGCTCAAACATGGTTAAGTTTAAGACAATGGATAATTTAAATGTCCATCGAAAATCCATTGTCACAAATGGTCGAAGGAAAGTAAATCCTTTAGAAAAATCCAATCTCATGATTGGTAGAAACTGATTGTACCCAGGGGAGTGGTACAACTAGCCCGGAGCAAACGGCTACCGGTAAAGGCAAGTCAAAACCGTTGATCCCTATGCATTTGGGAAAAATGCAAATTCGAAAGCCGACAGAAATGTCGGCATAACGTGCTTAAACATGGTTAAGTTTAAGACAATGGGCAATTCAGATGCCCATCGAAAATCTATTTTAACGAATGGTCCAAGGAAAATAAATCCTTTGGAAAAATCCAATCTCATGATTGGTATAAACTGATTGTACCTAGGGGAATGGTACAACTAGCCCGGAGCAAACGTCTATCGGTAAAGGCAAATCAAATCCGTTTATCCTCGTGCATTTGGGAAAAATGCAAAATAAGTGTAAACCAGGGACACTCTTCCTCGTCTCGTTGACGGAATTCCAGTACTAATCAGGTATTCTAGCATCAATGGAGTTGCAGTAGATCGACCCTTTTTCAGATCTTCTAGCATCAATGGAGTTGCAGTAGATCGACCCTTTTTCAGATCTTCTAGCATCAATAGAGTTGCAGTAGATCGACCCCTTCTTCAGATCTTCTAGCATCAATGGAGTTGCAGTAGATTGACCCCTTCTTCAGATCTTCTAGCATCAATGGAGTTGCAGTAGATCGACCCATTCTTCAGATCTTCTAGCATCAATGGAGTTGTAGTAGATCGACCCATTCTTCAGATCTTCTAGCATCAATGGAGTTGCAGTAATCGACCCTTCCTTAGATCTTCTAGCATCAATGGAGTTGCAGTAGATCGACACTTCTTTAGATCTTCTAGCATCAATGGAGTTGCAGATGATCGACCCTTCTTCAGATCTTCTCGCATTGATAGAGTTGCAGATGATCGACCCTTCCTCAGATCTTCTCGCATCAATGGAGTTGCAGATGATCGACCCTTCTTCAGATCTTCTCGCATTGATAGAGTTGCAGATGATCGACCCTTCCTCAGATCTTCTCGCATCAATGGAGTTGCAGATGATCGAGCCTTCTTCAGATCTTCTCGCATCTATAGAGTTGCAGTGGATCAATCTTTCTCCTCTAGATCAAGCTACCTTGTTAAATGGATCAAGTTTTGTAGACCTCGCCGCTCTGTCAGTGTCGCAGTTAGGTCAAGTTTTCTCCAGGTATTCGTTAATGTCAGAGCTGTAGCAAACCGGACTTATTTTGCTTCTCCCACGGGTCTCCGTAGTTTAAAGATTATCTCCCCAGCGGATCGTTCCATTTTGAAGATTCTACCTACAAGAGCGTCCGAACAGATCAAGCGGAGTTCAAGAAGGAGCGTGGCCAGAGAAAGGAACCCAGACCCGAACGGACATAAAATGGTTATCCTTTTATCTTTGCTGTATTCTTGTTACACAACAATGAGCAAAGGGGGCAGCTGTAATACCCATTTTATGTCCGGGCTATAATTGATCATTTTTGTTCGAATAATAATATTATGTAGTATTATTATATCTTATTAAGAGAAACAAAAAACAAAAAAAGAAAAAAGAAAAAACAAATACGTGGGTGCCATGCAAGGCCCCACGTCCTTACCTTAGGTGACTCATCCCTCCCCAAATCACCTATAAAAGGGCGGGGAGGCAGCCATACGGAGACGACCACAAAATTTGCCAATTGAATTGGCACACACACAAATGAAGCCATAGAAATGGCGCAAGAAAAGGGCAGTGCCCTTTCGAACCTAGGGGCAGTGCCCTTTTAATGGTTCGAACAGTTGATTCGATTGGAAGTCTTGTCGAGGTTCGTTCGAATCAATTTTTGAGTTATAGCGAGGTGATGCGGAGATCCTGCTAGGGGTCGGGTGAAGTTCTTATTTCGAGTTTCTAGTAGGGTAAATTTTGATCCTCGTCTATTTTAATGTTGTCTTTTTGTAATAAATATTTTTGTATGAAATATAAGATGTTTTTATATTTGTTTGTATGATTTTATTTTATATGTCATGTTTCTATATTTTAATTTTATTTTGTATGCAATGTTTGAATTAAATATATTCATTTATATTGTTTAATTGAATTTTAAATTTAAAACTTTTATTAGAGGTTATCATGAAAAACGTACCCCGAGCGTAAGGGTGCCGCTTTCCTTTAGTCCATATTATAAAAGTATTATTTTTAATCTCAAATTATAATTTTTAAAGTAAATTCCCTTCAATTGGGAATCTACCGGAAATCATGCCCCGAATGTAGGGGTGTAAATTCCTTTTATATACATTATACCCCGGGTGTTGGGGTGTAAATTTTCTTTTCTACAAAAATATTCCTTTAAATATTTTAAGGGATCACGTTGATAAATTATATTCGAATTCATAATTCCACCATTAAGACATTACGTAATCGACAGGTACCAATTTTGGGAGTTGTAGGGGTGCTCACCTTTCCCCACACGTAACCGACCCCCGAACCTATTTTTCTAGTTTTGCAGACCAAAACTCGTTGTTTTAACAAAAACAAGTTTTATTAAAATAACCGGGTTTTTCAGGTGTTCCAATCGCACCTAAAGTAAAACTAAGGATTGGTGGCGACTCACCCGTTGTTACAGTCATTTTCAATGGTCTATTTTAAATAATTTTTTCACTCAACCAAACAATGTAATACATATTACCGGCTCGTTTGATACAACGGATGTAAAAAATGTGTGTTGTATTAATTAATATTTGTGTATTAAAAAGATGGTTGTTATTTTATCAATGTGTTTGGTTGTGAAATTTGTGATAAAGTGAAAAGATAAGTGCTATGTATAAATATACCGTTCTACCCTTAAAATTTTAGCTTTATATTTTCCTATTATTTTGATACTGACTATTATATTATTTTTAGGGTTTAGGATTTATAGTTTAGGGTTTAGGGTTTATAGCTAAAGTTTAAAGTTTAGAGTTTTAGTTCACAATTTAGGGTTCAGAGTTCGGAGTTTATGGTTTTAGGTTTGGAGTTTATGGTTTAAGGTTGATGATATAATGGTTAGGGTTTGGAGTTTAAGGTTGGAAGTTTAGGGTTTATGCTTTATGGTTTAGATTTCAAGTTTTAGGGTTTGGGGTTTTAGTTTACGATTTATGGTATATGGTTTAGGTTTTAGGGTTTAGTGCTTTTAGTTTAGGGTTCAATGTTTAATGTTTGAGGTTTATGGCTTTAAGGCTTTGTATTTAGGGTTTTGAGTTTGGGTGTATGGTTCAAGGCTCTTGGTCTAGAGTTTCGGATTTGGGTTTTAAGTTTAGAGTTTAAGGTTGGGATTGAGATTTAGGGTTTAGTGCTTTTAGTTTAGTGTTTAAGTTCATTTGAAGTTTATGTCTTTAGGGTTTTAGTATTTAGGGTTTATAGTTTAGTGTTTAGGGTTTGAGGTTATGTTATGACGTTTAAGGTTTCAAGTTTAGGGTTTGGAGTTTGAGGTTGAGTTAATATTTAGTATTTGAGGTTTATGGTGTAAATACGTGAAAAAGAGTATAAACCAATCAAACCAAACCACTATTATACTTGTTACAACTCTAGTCAATTCCTATATAATGGCATTTCGTTGCACCCTTTTATTCTATTCAGGTGAACCAAAATACTTAAGAACGGAAGCAGGACTTTAGGTTAGAAGACAAATCTATAAATTATTATGGGGATGAATCTATAAATTTTTAGGAGGCAAAATAGATTTTCAAAAGAAAATATATAAAAAAAAATTCTAAATCGTATAAAAAAATTAAAATTTTAAGGTGAATTTTAAATACAGTCAATCTTTACTTAAATTTGTGAAAATCTATAGTCAAACTAAATAAGTCCACGTTCTCACGAATTTAACTCTTCCAATGGCAGAGAAAACTTGAAGTCCTGTATGCTATTTGATCTGTTGCAAATCAACTGTGGGTACATAATACAAGAAAGAAAGAAACGTTTGGATCGCTTACATCGTCCATTTCGATCCTTGGGCGTGTTTAACTTAATGTCAAACTAATGACAAAATGAAGCAAATAATGTTCACAATAGGATAAGAATTATAATATAATTCCATTGACCCTGGCATACAAAGGTGGTGAGAAAGAAACCGTACCTTAAAACCAACTGCTATATGTTCCATAAGAACATCCCAACTTCCAATTTCAAATCAGTAGGCTCACCTTGGTTCTCCATTTCTCGAGGGGACCATATCAAATCTTATACATTCATTAGCTAGCTTCAGGCACAATGACATTTAAACTCATTCAAGCTTCATGTAGTTCTAAATTGGTAATGAAATATCCAACAAGTTGTCACAGTGGGTAAACGAATAATGTTCATCCTATGTGATTCGGGTTCAAATCGCTTCGTCTGCAAAGTATATGTGGATGGAAATCGTCTGCCCCTTAATTATGTCCCTTTGGTGCTCTCACTTTAAAAAAAAATGAGTTTATGGCTTATGGTTTAAGATTAAGATTTAGGGAATTAGAGGTAGGTGTACTTTTTAGGGTCGGGTACTTTTAACACCCCTAACTCCAATTCATTCAATTAAAATATTATTACAAACAATTCATTATAACATTAAATGTTAAACAAAATAGTGATATTGTATGATATAATAACAGTTTCAATTCTTAAAACTTGTACATTATATCATCTTGATCTTAATTCGAATTAAATTAATAAATACAACTTTTCATATTATTTATATCATTTTATTCCTTATTCTTCTTTCAAATTGCTTGTTTTCATCATCATCATCCCTCGACACTCCCAAGAAATATTAAATTACTTTCATGTTGCTTAAAATTGCTTCTGATATCTTTTTTTTTTCTGTCTATAACAATTTTAATCTCTGCTAGTTTGAATAATTGTCAAATTAAGTATTGTCTCTCTTAAAATTTTGATTAAGTACTTCTTAGGTACAATCATATGATGATAGACAATTTGTGTTCATATTGACAGTTGTTAAAGGAGAGTAAGGCATCTTTGCGCTTGGAGAAATGACGCAGCTCATGAGGTTCTAACGGAGGCGCCTCTGTTGCTGCCTGCTGGTTGAAAACTATTTCTAAACCTACAATCGAAGAAGACAATTATGCTTAAGTGCATTAAAACCCATGAAGATGAGATGCTTAACTGAACTAAAACTCAACCAACACTCAGGATTACATTATAGAAGAAAATTTCCTTACTTTCTGAGAATATTAGCAGCAGATATAAAGACTAACTAAAAATGCAATACAAACATATAAATGTGTTCCAAAATTCAAATTATTAACTTATCAAAATTTATGTAAATATAAAATTTATCAGAAATACAACATACAGACGAATTGCCAATGACTTACTTCTGGAGCATCCTTCGTACCAAGCCTAGACAAAAATGCTTCAACACCTATGGTCTATCCTATGACCTAAACCTTACAGTGGAACTCACCCTAAATAAAACCTTGTCACGTTCTGGAATGACCTGGATTAGATAACAGGAACACTCGAAATCGAATGATCGAGAGTCTTCACAAACGCTTGTTCAGGCCGTGGAAGAAACGGTGCTTTCTCCTCTTAGAATGTCTCCTGGAACCCTTTGAGACCACATAGGGTAAAAAATGTACCTGCAATAAGGCAACATATATCTGCATAATGAGATCAAAGCATGATCATCATATCTAACAGAAAAAAAAATTAAAAGAAGAAATTCTTGTTTAATGGTACTTGAAACAAATCTGTTCTGATAGCAAATTGTTGAGGTAGTTCGTTTCACTATAGTTTTACATGGCACCTACTACTAGACATTGTAACTCTCCTAATTGGAAATGAGAGCCAAATTAGTGTACAAGTCACCCTATCCAATTTTTACAGTGTGATGGTTGGCTGTTCATAGACTAGCTGTACCTACCATTTCTTTTTTGGGGTCAATATCAACAATGCAGTTCATCCAACGATAAACCTAATTCGAATTAATTATAGAGCTATGATACAATCAAACCCGAACGGACAAAATGTTGAATTGAATTGTACATCATTCATTGCTGTATAAGTTGTGTGAAGAAGTACACAAGTTGATATAAGCAATGCAAGTTGATTTAGAGCTCCAGAGTAAGACATTGAGCATGAGACTAGCAAAGGATGACTACAAGAAAAACCATCGTGAATGTAAAACCTGAGAATTATTTCGGACACCAAAATCCTCAAGTGCAGCGCCGTCGTCAAGGAGCTTCTCATTGTGGTGCGCTAGGCAGAAATTGGACCAAACGTGCCTCCTACAACCACAACCAAAGTAAAAATAAAAAAGGCTAATCTTCATAAACGAAACTCTAGAGTAATTCCTGATAATTTGGACAACAAGATAAATGCTGAACCATGAAATATGCCGATGACCCATCTTTGACTGCTCCAACTCAAACACTTTATTCTTAATAGCGAGCTTCAAGTCTTTCACCGTGGCCGAATTCATCATCGCAACATCTTCAGTTCAAGGAGAACCAATCCAAATAAGCAAAAAACTTTCAAAATCATAAATAGTTTCTTAGTGACTCAAACACCGATTAGGTGTTTGTCTAAATGCCTAACTGATAGAGATAGAGATAGAGATAGAGATAGTATTTCACGTACCAAAGGAGATTTCGTCTAATTTGAGGATAGAGATCCGCATGGCACTCCCCAGTTCAAGGCTGATGAGGGTATCGACATCGGACAAAGTGGGTTTCTTAGGGACATCGGCGAGAATTGCATCGTCAAGGAGCGCGGTCAGTGTTGAAAGTAACTTGGCTTTCTTCACGTTGTTGCTGTTGTATTCCACCACGTTCTCTTCCTCCTTAAACCCCGTCTCCATTTCTCTATGATACTATACGATATAATCACCCTCACCGAAAACCAATCGGAAAGGTATCTTCCATGAACTGATTACCGATCTGCTTCATTGGGTTTTGGAGATTTTAAGTCCAATACTTCGAATTCAAGGATGGGCCAACACAAGACTACGAGCAGTGGGCTAAAACTATTAGAGCTTTGTATACATATAGCATCGATAATGGTCCATTGCTTGCACTACTATGTTAGTCCAAGACAACCCATTGAACAGCTCTCGCGCTCTCAACAGCCCTTCATATGAAGTAGGATTTTTTGTTGGCATACATGAATTAGGATTTGGTTTAAGGAAACTAACAACCTTTTGACATATATGAATTAGGATTTAAATAGTGGCCCGTTATTGCTATATAGCGCCCGCATTGTCCAAAACTGTTCTAATAACATATGCAATGATGGTAATAGTATTTATAACTGCAATAAAACATCCAACTGAAAATGCCAATTTGAATCTAAAGGATTATTTATGGGGATTAATTGTATCTTTTATTCTCATAACCAAATGTCATGATTTGCTCGGAGAGTAACACCAAGGAAATTCAAGAGTAGACAAGAAAGGCAACATAAAAAGAAACAAATATAACAAAAATCTCTCAAGCAGTCAAAGCAGACAAGCATAACCATGGTTCTAAGTGCTCTGATTCTGCATATCAACGACCTTCTTCCAGGAATCACGGCTCGAAATCTCACCCCACCACCTCCCCACATTCTCCTTGGAAGTAAACAGCTCTCCCCTATCAGCAGCATTCACCAAATAATGCGCGTTGGGCAAGTGCGAAAGATCGGCTAAAGAGAACTCATCGCCGGCTAGGAACCGACTTTCTCCAAGCCTCTTCTCGTACACTTCCAGCACTTTCTCCAGCTTCGCTTCATTTTGGCTGATCAAGGACTGGTCTTGCTTAAGCTTCATCCGGGGTGCAAACGCGAGTTGGAAGACCAGAACTGAGCTCGGAGGGTTAAAGCTCTGCCCTTCACCCTCCACCCACTGATCTATAGAAGCTTTCGCTAACGGGTTGGTCCCGTACAACCCTTTGTTCCCTTTCTCTGCATATTTTTCACATATGTACCTACAAATTGCCCTGGACTCTAGACTCCACCAACCAAGATTTTAGTGACAAGCCTGTTGGAATTAAGAGTGAAAACAAAAGGCAAGTTGAGAATGATTACCAAAGAGGGAGGTGGTTTCATCTTGAAAAGCCGGCACTTGACCAAACGGCTGTTAAAACCAAGAATTTTTTAGTGAATTTCATTTGGTTTTAGTTAAGTTGGAGGAATTAGAAAATGAATGTATGGACCTGGATCTTGAGGAACTCGGGACTCTTGTGCTCGCCCTTCGCCATGTTAACGGGGATAAGCTGGAATGGAACATCTTTCTCAATGAGACAAGCTAAGACTCGAGATACAGCGGTGGACAATGGGGGGCCGTGCACTTTCACCGGACTTGTTGCCATTGGGAAATGCCTTCTTCTAGTCTAGTGCGTGTTGACTGATCCAGTCTCCACCATATAAAAGAATTTGCACCTAATCCTCTACAACTTTATCCCTTGCTTCATGAGTGTAGTTAAACGGGTCCACCTAGGGTTGGACAAAGTTTTAAAGAGAAGGTAAATGGGTGATGTCTACCAACAGGGTTGTGGGCTGTGTTGGGCTACGTTTGGGGTTTCATATCAGTTTCCCCATGTTTTAAATAAAATTTTAAGTTTGCGTCAGGTTTGAGACTGATTTTTTTTTGAAGATGTCAGGTCTGGTTTTGGTTTAATGTGAAAAGTGCTCGAAATAATAGTTTAATTTTATTCTAAATATTTATATATAATTGCTACAATGCCCTTTTCTTTATATATATTTTTAATTATCTTTCTATTTTATCTAATAAAAATGGAATAATTATTATAATACTCCCTTTCTATCTGCTATTTTTCAATTAACTCCCTATTTTATTAAATAATAATGAAAAATGATATTTTTATTTATGTCGAGTCGGGTTGGGTGGAACATTATAAAATGTCAACTTTAGGTGGAAATGTTAGATTTTCGAATTGAGTGTGAATTAACCAAAACTCGATCCATGACCATCCCTAACTACGAAAGAGAAATTTATGCGTTTTCATATGTACTATGTTCCTATGCAAAAATCTTTATGCTTTTCCTTTCGATGCTTCATGTAGATGTTCATTAATTCAGCTAGGTTGGAACAATTAATTAGTTTATTACTATGATCTACTGGTTTGTTATGACCCATGAAAGAAGGCACGTGAGAAAGAGCATCCCAAGTTGGTTATGCTTGGTAGTTACAATAGCTGCTATTAAAAGGGCACTAGGAGATAAAGGGAAGTTATGAAAATTGTTATCTTCTTCCTTTATTTCTAAGTATCTTTTCCAATCTCCTCTTTTCTGTTTTATAGTAATTTCTTTATTTTTCAATAAAATTCAACTTGAGTCTTGAGTTTAGACTTTGAGTATTTGTGCTCATAACATTGGTGCTTTCATTGAGAGGTTTGAAACGATTGTAAAAAATACCGAATCAATCAAGGCTCTCCAAGAAATCACAAAGCAACATGGGCAGCTTCTAAACTCTTTGCAAGTTCATGCGGAAGAACAAAAATGAGTGAATGGACAAACACAACAGATGCTTCAAGTGGCAGCCATAACATCGCATTTGGGGCTGACGTCTAAGGTTACTACCGCTAATGATGGGATGAGTGAAGTTGGGGCCAAGAAAGCCGACCCAAGGACCACGATTCACTAGGTGTTCGACAAATTGTCAACACCAACCTACCCAAAAATTGTTATTGGAAATTGCGATGGAGAGTTCGATGATCGGTTGATTCAGGAAAAAGAAGGATTTGATTCTCAAAAGGATGAAGCAACGATACAATATTGTTTTAAGGAGAGATCTACATTCTTGGTCACTACCTATAAACCAATGGTCGAACCTCGGAAGCATAGAGAAATCAAAGAAGTTGTGAAAATCGTTAATGTGGATGGACATGGAACAATATTGACATACTTCGTAAGTAATTCTGCATCCACATATTGTTTAGATGGGTGGTTGAAGAGCGTGTTTAATGAGAATGAAGTAATTAAGGTGAATGACCCTTCCATATCGCATTTTGGTGATGAAGATAATGATGAAATGGCATAATAGGAACTTGAAAATTGAGGGCATGTGATACCTACCCATAATTGTAGTTCCAACAATTTGTGTAGAGAAAGGCAGTTCCTTCGGAGCTCTTGACACTTGCCATACATATATAATAGTTTATGCTTCTCTTTTCATGGTGATTGGAGTCGTTTACTTATGGTCCTTTGTATACAACATAGTTCGAGTTTCCTCAGAAAAGGTCAACGAAGAAGTTAATGGAGACGATTTAACTAGAATTATCAAGTCGAATAGCCCTAAGAACTCGACATTTCCTACGTTATACAATCAAGAAGATTATTCCGAACCACTTCTTTCCAAAGATTGCTCTATGCCTCATCTCGACTACGTCAAGTTGTTCATGTTTCTATGCTTAAGTCGGGTCTCGGCAGTTATCACCATGGCCTATTTGAGAAAATTCAGGTTCAATATCTTCTTCAAACCTTGAGGACAAGGTTCCTCTTCTAGAGGAGGGTATTGTTATGACCCATGAAAGAAGTGTTGAGTGGATCGAATTAAATTATATGGCCAAGAGAGGGGGGTGAATTGGCACTTTTAAAAAATGAAGGGAGAAAAAGAAACAATTAAAAATGATAGACAAGGTAATTATAGTGGTTCAAGCTTCTAAACAAGCTCTACATCCACTACCCTAGCTCTCACTAAAAATTTTCAACAAACTCTCCACTAATTTGTTATTCCCCTTTTTTAGGTTAAGGAGGCAACCTTTACAAATGTTCAATCTTTCTACCCAAAGATTGAACCACGAGACTCTCACTTTACAAAGAAGATGTTGGCTATTACAATTGATCTCTCACAAGATAAATATAGCCCAAATAGATTACAAACACTCCCCAAACTCTCAAATTTGATTTATACTAAGAACTCTAAGAGTTGGGTACACGAATTTGACAATAAGTGCTTAGGGTTTGGATTTGATTGCTTGGATGTTGCTTTGAGGTTCAATAGTTGTTGTTGGTGCTTTTGAGGCTTGCTTTTATACCTTATCATTGATTTCTAGCTGTTTGGGTGGTTGAGATCATCAATAGAGCCGTTGGAGCTCTCTCTTCCCTCCATAAATGCTGTTCTGCAACTACTCGTATCGAGACACGATGCTCTGTATCGAAATGGACACTAAAAAAAAGAAAGAGCCGTTGCGTGTAAAAAAGGGACCGTATCAAAATGGCTATAGGCCGTATCGAAATAGTTTGAAACTATAAAATGCCTTTAAGGGTAAAAAGGGGACCATATCGAAACGACTATAGGTCGTATCGAAATGTTTTGAAACCGTAAAATGGTGTTTCGAAACACCAAAGGGGTGCATCGAAACAGGTAATCAATTTTCAAAAATTCAGTTCTGACAAGTAACGACTAGTTCATTTAATGCTCTATTTTGAAAATAGTTAACCCATGTATCGAAACAGGTATAAGCCGTTTCGAAACGACACTTAAAAAATAAAAGCCCAGATGAAGGCTGTATCGAAATGGATAAGCCTGTTTCGAAACCCTTGTCTCGAAACATATTAGTTCGTATCGAAACAAATGTTTCTAGTGTCAAAACGTATCGAAACACTTTTGGGGTGTTTCGAAACGCCTGAGTAATTTTGAGTATTTTGGCTTTGAAACACTTAGAAAATTTTATGGGGTTTAAGTTTTGACTTCAAAACATTTTAAGTCTAAAATTTACTTGACAAATGTGAGCCTTTTGAGTACTTAAAAATTTATTTACTTTGCAATTTATTCCTTAGATTATTTGTTGTATCAAAATCAAACATTGGTTTTACAATCTCCACCTTTTTGATATAACAAAACTAAAGTAAATTTTTAAGTAAACTCCGCCTAAATTGAAGCTAGGTTTTAAAAAATACTTAAAAAATTTAGCTTAACCCTATTCTCCCCCTTTTTGTTAGATCAAAATCAATGAAGGATTAAGGAATATAATCAAGATATAAAGCAATATAGCACAAGACAAAGCATAATTAAATGAACATAATATCATTAAGCATAATAAACCAAAGCAAATATTTTAAAATATCCAAACTTGATACTTAAAAACAATAGATCAAAGCATAGGTCTTAAACAAAAACATAGATAGGTGCAAAAAAAGGGGAAAGCCTAAACTAAATGATATGCAAAAACTAAGGCTCATAATCATCGTTGGCGGTGCTCCTTCGAAATTGCCCTTACTCGGCATAGAATTCGGTAAAAGACATGTCAATCAATGCTTGTTGAGTTTCAACCAAAGTAAGTCGATTCTCAACACTTTGGACATGTCCCTCCAAGGAAGTGAAGCGAGTGTCAATAGCAACAAAACCAGAGTCTATGTGTGTTCGCAACCCATTGAATTGCTCGGTGAGAAAAGTCATGAGAGCTTCATTGTTTGGTGGAGTAATTTGAGGTTGAGGTTTGAGGTTCGTGTAACCCCCTAGACCTGCCTATGCGTTACCACGAATCCTAGGAAGTCACATTAAGATCACAAGAGCAACCCATAGTAAAACTCGTATAAAATTCTTTTCCTTTTTTTATTAAAATTGTAAGAACAAACTTATATATAAACTGAAAATTTCTGATTCTGCAAAATGTAACATGTTTCCCGATTCTAAGTATGATAGTTTCATATGTTTGAATTATGCCTAAGTACTTGATTGAACAACATGATCTTTGATTTTTGCTTTACCTTATTAATAGTATGCTCTCTGATTATTGTTTACCGAAAATAATTGGTTGCCTTATGTTTACCGGAATTGTTGCTTCTTCTAATTACTAAAATTACAACATCAACGGTTACTGGGGTGCTTGGGATAGGGTATGAAGATACCGCAGGTTCCTTTGCTTCGGCGAAGATAATTCTTTACTGTTATCGTTACAGGTTCATCTGCTTCGGTGAGGGTAATTCCTTACTGTTATCGTTACAGGTTCCTCTACTTCGGCGAGGGTAATTCATTACTGTTATTTTACAGGTTTCTCTACTTCAGCGAGGGTAATTCCTTACCGTTATCGTTACAGGTTCCTCTTCTTTGGCGAGGGTAATTCCTTACTGTTATCGTTACAGGTTCCTCTACTTCGGCAAAGGTAATTCCTTACTGTCATTGTTACAAGTTCCTTTGCTTCGACGAGTGTAATTCCTTATTGTTATCGTTACAGGTTCCTTTACTTCGATGAGGGTAATTCCTTACTGTTATCGTTATAGGTTCCTCTGCTTTGGCGAGGGTAATTCCTTACTATTATCGTTACAGGTTCCTCTGCTTTGGCGAGAGTAATTCCTTATTGTTATCGTTACATGTTCCTCTTCTTCGGTGAGGGTAATTCCTTACTGTTATCGTTACAAGTTCCTCTATTTCGGCGATGGTAATTCCTTACTGTTATCGTTACAGGTTCCCCTGCTTCAGCAAGCGTAATTCCTTACTGTTATCGTTACAGGTTCCTTTGCTTCAGCGAGGTAATTCCTTACAATTACAATTACAGGTTCCTATGCTTCGGCTAAGGTAATTTTGCCGGACCTAAGGTATTCCCCTAGGATGATACCCAAGACCTTTAATGCCTTTATAGATGCATCTCATAATTTTATATTGGAGTACATTTGGAGGGTATATAAGAATTTAAAATGAATTACCTTTATAGATGCATCTCATAAAATGAATTTAAAATGAGGGTAATTCCTTACAGTTATCATTACAGGTTCCTCTAACCTTCAAATGTACTCCAATATACAATTATGAGATGCATCTATAAAGACATTAAAGGGCTTGGGTATCATCCTAAGGGAATACCTTAGGTCCGACAGAATTACCTTAGCCGAAGCATAGGAACCTATAACTGTAATAGTAAGGAATTACCCTCACCAAAGAAAAGGAACCTGTAACGATAACAGTAAAGAATTACCCTCACCGAAGCAGGGGAACCTGTAACGATAACAGTAAGGAATTATCGTCGCCGAAGTAGAGGAACCTGTAATGATAATAGAAAGGAATTACCCTCGCCGAAGAAGAGGAACCTGTAACGATAACAGTAAGGAATTACCCTCGCCAAAGCAGAGGAACCTGTAACGATAACAGTAAAGAATTACCCTCGCCGAAGCAGAGGAACCTGTAACGATAACAGTAAGGAATTACCCTCATCGAAGTAGAGGAACCTGTAACGATAACAATAAGGAATTACACTCGCCGAAGTAGAGGAACCTGTGACGATAACAGTAAGGAATTACCCTCGCCGAAGTAGAGGAACCTGTAATGATAACAGTAAGGAATTACCCTCGCCGAATTAGAGGAACCTGTAACGATAATGGTAAGGAATTACCCTCGCCGAAGCAGAGGAACCTGTAACAATAATAATAAGGAATTACCTTCGCCGAAGCAGAGGAACCTGTAACGATAACAGTAAGGTATTACCCTCACCGAAGCAGTAGAACTTGTAACGATAACAGTAAGGAATTACCCTCGCCGAAGTAGAGGAACATGCGGTATCTTCATACCCTATCTTAAGCACCCCAATAACCGTTGATGTTGTAATTTTAGTAATTAGAAGAAGCAGCAATTACGGTAAACATAAGGCAACCAATTATTTTCGGTAAACTGTAATCAAAGAGCATACTATTAATCAGGTAAAGCAAAAATCAAAGATCATGTTGTTCTCCTAGATTGATCATCATTTTATGGATGAGTTGCTTCTATAGTTCAAACGAGTACCCTAGGCCTCTAATAGTGCTTCCAGAATCGAGATGTAACATCAATTTTCTGTCAAGGATGATATATAATGATACCCCATGCCATGTTTTCATATAAGAGGTCCTTCAGACTGCCCAAACATAACCAAGGTTTTGAACGAATATTACTTACTTTTAGCACAACATTCCGATAATTGTTTCCTTCGTACATAACAAGGTCACTACATAATCTATACTTTCACCAAACTCATGAACATCATTCTTTTAAAATCATAATACTTTGATCAAATTTTCATCAGAATAGTCTCAAACACAATCATTATCACCGAGCTACCTTACATGAAATCTTATATCGGTTACCTCATATGATCAAACATTTATTCTTACTCTGATTCAGATCTTTAATTTTGCGTGCATGAACTATCTAAGGTTCTTTATCCATATTCAATCCATCAATTTAATCTAAATCACGGGCAAACATTATAGGCATTTCTTCCCAGTACCGATCGAGCTACGGGGGACAACATACTTAGGTTCACTTATTCCAAGAAAAAGATTCAACATCAGGGTTCTAGCTTGGCAGAGTACGGTTATGATCTAGGGCATGTACAAACCATACATCCTATGACAGATGATCGGCCGATCTACCCAAAAAGACGCAACTCTAAGCTCTGATACCACTAAATGTAACCCCTAGACCCGCTTATGCGTTACCACGAATCCTTGGAAGTCACGTTAGGATCATAAGAGTAACCTACAGTAAAACCCGTATAAAATTCTTTTCCTTTTTTTTATTAAAACTGTAAAACAAACTTATATATAAAATATAATTTCAGAAAAATCATGTAAGCATAGGACATTAGTTTGGAAGGTATATCGCAGACACTAGTATAAAACAATACACATCATACATGCATTGCCACTAACTATGTCGATACCGTACTCCAAAAACAACACCGAGAGAACCCAAACACTGATGTCAGTAGCCTTACCATGACATATTTCATCTAACCTGTAATGGTAAAAACAACATGAGCTTGAGAAGACTTAGTAGTATAGAACTACCAAATGGTGCGGTAAGCACATGCAAGTACATGGCAGACATTACATTGACATGAAGTTTCAGACAATAACGAACTCCATTTACGATTTAATATTTCAGTGTAACGTTATATTTGAAGATAATAGAATTGTTTTTTTCATCACTGAGTATCAAGCGTGAAGCCTATAGTACAGAGAATTAGAAGAGTGAATAATTAAATTAAACTAGGGAGTTTAGTGTGTCCCAATAGTGCTAAACTGTATCAATGTGGTAAACATTTTATTTCAAAGGCACATAATTCAAGCAACATAATTGTTCATTTTAAATTCTTATCTACCCTCCAAATGTACTCCAATATACAATTATGAGATGCATCTATAAAGGCATTAAAGGGATTGGGTATCATCCTAAGGGAATACCTTAGGTCCGGCAGAATTACCTTAGCCGAAGCATAGAAACCTGTAACTGTAACAGTAAGGAATTACCCTCACCGAAGCAAAGGAACCTGTAATTGTAACAGTAAAGAATTACCCTCACCGAAGCAGGGGAACCTATAACGATAACAGTAAGGAATTACCCTCGTCGAAGCAGAGGAACCTGTAACGATAACCGTAAAGAATTACCCTCGCCAAAGAAGAGGAACCTGTAACGATAACAGTAAGGAATTACCATCGCCAAAGCAGAGGAACCTGTAACGATAACAATAAGGAATTACCCTCGCCAAAGTAGAGGAACCTGTAACGATAACAATAAGGAATTACCCTCATCGAAGCAGAGGAACCTGTAACGATAACAATAAGGAATTACACTCACCAAAGTAGAGGAACCTGTAACGATACCAGTAAGAAATTACCCTAGCCAAAGTAGAGGAACCTGTAACGATAACAGTAAGGAATTACCCTCGCCGAAGTAGAGGAAACTGTAGCGATAACGGTAAGGAAATACCCTCGCCAAAACAGAGGAACCTGTAACGATAATAGTAAAGAATTACCCTAGCCAAAGCAGAGGAAACTGTAACGATAACAGTAAGGAATTACCCTCACCGAAGCAGAGGAACTTGTAACAATAACAGTAAGGAATTACCCTCGTCGAAGCAGAGGAACTCGCGATATCTTCATACCCTATTCCAAGCACCCAGTAACCGTTGATGTCGTAATTTTAGTAATTAGAAGAAGTAGCAATTACGATAAACATAAGGCAATCAATTATTTTCGGTAAACAGTAATTAGAGAGCATACTATTAATTAGTTAAAGCAAAAATCAAAGATCATGTTGTTCAATCAAGTACTTAGGCATAATTCAGACATATGAAACTATCATATTTAGAATCGGGAAACATGTTACATTTTGCAGAATCAAAAATTTTCAGTCATGTGCACGTGTTTAGTTCAATCATAACATTTAAAGCAAGTATGTAGCGCTCAAGGAACATTAACCATATGCACATGATCAATTTAGTCAACACATTTCATATCTATATCTATATGTATGAAACATATTTTTTTTGTGCAATGGTAGCCAGGGAGTACACCTTCAGATCAAGCACAAGGGTTTATTTTTGGACAAATCGACGTCACTCCTTAGATTAGGGAGTCGATCTTAGTTCATTTTTTTTCAAATTTACTTAACAGATACAGAAAGGAAATACACATATTTTCCAGCCATCAATTTTGCTCTTGAATCGAATCCCTTATGAAATGGTTTCGTTATCTGAGGTTTTAACATGTATATCGAGATAACCAAGTTATCAATTAATTTACAGGTCTTAAGCAGTCATACTTGTCATATAATTCTTAATTTTGAGACAAGGGTCCTTATCAATATTCTTATACTATATTCTACTTCATTTGATATTTCATGCATTAAATATTAGTTAACATGTTCATTACAGTACATAAGAAGTAGTGGGTATTACCTCACCTCTGAGCTACACCGATCGACCCTCAAAGCATATCAGAAATAAGACTTAATAGTGACAATCAAAATATATCAGAAGATTAAATGCTGTAAAACATCTTAACGAGTTTGAATTTCTTGAAACGGGCTTCAAAATCAGACTCAAGATGTCGAAAAACATAAAATGAGACTCTTCAGAAATTTGACTTTTTAGGTCAAAGTCAACGCTGACGTCAGTCAAAGTCAACGCTAACTTCAGCGATAAAAGTCAACGTTGACGTCATGCTAATAACACCAGTTAAACTGGGTTGACTCAGTTGAGTCAACTCGCCCGAGTTGACTCACTAAGTTGACTCGGTCAATGGGTCAGGCAAACGGGTCGGGTTGATGGGTCGGGCTTGGGCCGAAAATAACCTGATCCACTAATTAACCTTAAACTCACCGGAAACTTGCTGAAAACCTCATCGGCGGCCCCAAATGGCCTATTTTGGCCGGGAACAGAATGGAATTACGCTCTACATCAAAACCACTACTTAAACTCATCGGAAATCATTCGGAACTTACCGATTTTACCTGAAATGTAAAAGATCGGTCAGAATAAAGCATAGATCTGACGAACCCCTTAACGACGGCGGATCGATGATCGGCCATAGGGGTTATGCCCGCCTTGGCTCGGAGATGACGGTGGTACCAGAAACAGCCAAATCGGACGGCGGACGACGGTGATATCGCCAAAAATTGATACAGCATACCAAGGGTTTCGAACAACCTTCGACTGGATCTCTACGACGAACGATGTATTTTTGCCGCGAGTGGTGGACTGAAACGGGATCGGGGCACCGTGGCGGTCAACTCGATGGTGGCGGTGCACATCACGGGCCGGCGGTGGCTGAGATCGGGGCAACGAACGGTGAGGGGGAGGGGAGATGAAAAGCTTCTGAAAATTCTCCGATCTAGATTATTCATATTCGATTTGTCATCCCCCGGTACGTGGGGAGTCACATCTGACTTTATTATTTTCATTATAACCGAACCATAAACCATAATATTAATTTATGGTAAAATATATCAGAACACATGCTTAGCTTAATTGGTTAAGCCACCAGCTATGGTAGCCAAGGTCACAAGTTCAAATCCCCATTGGCTACAGTTCTATATTATCTATATTTAGGGGTGTTACAGGCCACCACTTGAGGAGGATGCTCAACGCGAATCCACTTTCCATCAATGAAATGAAACATGCAACGGAGAAGAGTGTGCTCATCGATGGGATCCTTGAGTGTTTCTAGAAAGTCAAGAGATCAATCGATCCTTATTTTTGAGAATAAGTAACTCAAGGCGGTGCCATATGTGAAGAAAGTGACAAGACCCGAGTTGCGATTTTGAACAAGATGCACCATCTCGACAAACATGAAGCGGCAAAGGTTTGGTCGACGTTCCTCACTGTAGAGCGATTAGGTGTTCTCTAAATATGAGCGCAAGTGCACGCTCTTGTCAAGTTATAATATAAAAGATATTATCTCCCACGAGGATTGGACATCGAACTCGAAGATAAATTCCTGCACAGAAGATATTAAATGCACAAGTAAATTTCAGTTGTTTAAAAGAAAAGTAAATAAACACAAGTAATTAAGAGAAGAGATCATATTGGTGGAATGAGTCAGGTTATGCTACTCTGTAGTGTAAAATTGCGTTGAATAGGTTAAGTTGTATTGCGCTGCCAGACTTTGCTGCCTCGACGGAAGATGGCGGATTGATACTTCGACGCTTTCGCTGCCTCGACAGGTGGAACGGACGAGTGGCTCAGCGGCAAACTCGATAGACCTTCAAGGCTCGGCAGAATGCTTCGATAATGATTCAGCTTATGTCTAATTCAGAATACTGTTGATGCCCGCTACAGATAATATCCATCGACGTGAATCTTGCAATGAACATCAACTTTGGTTCGTCCTCTTTTTGCCGCCTTAAACCCTAACCTATGTCTAGGCTGGATTGATCAACATCTGGTATTGATAAGATCGTGCTTACTTCTTTCATGAGTTTGACTCTCTCGATGCCAAACAAATGAATTGCTCACAATCGATCTTTTAAACTCAATTGAAAATATTGAAGAACATGAAATAAGTAAACCTTGAATTTATTGCAATAACAAACTTAAACCTAAACAACCGTTCTCACAACTACTTTACAACACAACCCGAACCCTAGAGAATTTAGAATATAATGGCGGCAAGAAAACACAAGAGAAGCTAAGCTATGCCAAGATATCTAGATTGTCTAAAATACAAGGTAAGGTCGGGTATATATAGGGCATGCCCTAGGTTAAGTTCTCCTTGGAATAGAAGTCTTCTTCATGATAAAGTAGCTTTTGCATTGAATGCATCCTTTAATTCCGACTTCTTTGACTTGAATTTGGGCTCCTCTTGTCGTTGCCTTGTGCCGTAAGCAAGCCTCGATCTTCTTCTTTGGCGGCTCTGTCCGCTGTTTCCGACATCAGTAAATTGCATGGATGGGCTCATTGGACTCAAAGAATTATGCTCCAACAATCGCACTCCAATTCACCAATTTCTCAAGTTGCTGCCCTGGGCGGCAAACATGGCGGCGACAGCTACTCGGTTGCATCTCTCTCTGTGTTGAACTGCTTCAGTACAACTCCTTGGCTTGCTGCCTCAGCATCAGCTCCTTAGATTTCTCCTTCTCCTAACAACTTCTAGCACCTGAAACTAAAACTAAACTAAAACAATATATTTTCTTACCAAATCAAAGATATTCAATAGAAACATGGTAAAGTAAAGAATACTGTAAATAATGCATGCATGCAGCTAAATATGCCTAAAATACACTTAAGAACAATAATAATATGAGATGGAATGTATACAAAATATAAGACTTATGAGAACTTTACACTCACGAAAGCAACGAATCCAAAAATCGTCAACTTGGCGGATGTGGGAGAACTTTCCTCTAGATGGACGAAACCACCAAGATACCATGAGATGAAGGATGTGATCATGAGCATCTAAGACCGTGACAGATCCACCAAGAGTATGTCCCAAGGAATTTTCATCTGAAATACCCTCATCGTCAAACCCAAAAACATTTACCAAAGTTTGAGGATCAATCTGAAACTTCTTCCCCATGAGGTAGGATTCAATGGCAATCACTTTGGAATAATCGACATTGGAAATGCATCGAGGATTGGCATAAAAGAGAAGAACCATGGTACGATACAAAGTACCGGGTAAGCTAAAAAAGGATAAGAAATTCCAACGCCTCAATAAATGGAGATAACGAAATTGAAAATGTTCAGAATCCAAAAAGGGTATATAAATAACATGCTCACGTCGAATTGTATGATCTTGGAAATGTTTGAAGTTGGTATGAGCATCGTTGTTTCGAAGACTCTTTCAATAGAGTAGAGTGATGTTGGGACAAGAGGAATCATCATCGATGTTAGAACTTCTCCCAGCCTCATTGGTTCGTACTCTCTTCCTAGAACCCATATTCGAAATCTGGAAACAAATCAAGACACAAAAACATATGTATGCGTAAATCAACCAAATTCAATCCAATAATCAATCCAATAGTCAAGGTGTTGATAAAAATCTATACAATATAGTTTAAATCATATATAAATATAAAACAATTTTTGGTAAAAATAATTTCGAAAAACAGTAAAGAAAAATATACGATATAAAATTTATATTCGAATAAAAAAATTTCGAGTTTTAAAGAAATTTTGCAAAAACTTCAAAATCCACACTATAAGTATATATTCTACACAAAAATTGAGTAAAAACATTGAAGAAAATTAAACGAAAATTTAAAAATAAAATAAAAAGGGTTTATACCTTGATATAGGATTTTGGATGAATGAATGATGATTAATGCACCATATTGCCTGCAAAGCCTTAGCCTTGATGTGTAGATTGAAAATCCTCAAAAAATTTTAGGTTCTGGTGTGAAAAATCAAGATATTTGAGGAGTTTATAAAGGGGTCTGCGGCTAGGGTTTGAGAGAAAAAGAGAGTTTGTGTTTTAATTAAATTTGGATACTCATTTAAGGCTATTTAAAACAATATGCGCAGACGCGTATTGATACGCCACTGTGGCGTATCAAAAAGGGTGTTTTGAAACGCTTTTGAGCCGTTTCAGTACGAGACCTATTTCGATACAGGTAATAGCCATTTCGGAACAACACCACGAGCCCGTATCAAAATGTGAAGAGCATGTTTCGATACGACCAATTAAAGTAACCAACTTGGATCGAGCCCGTATCGAATCAGATGAACCTGTTTCGGTACACCTTTGCCAGAAAATGCATTTTTAGGCAGTTTTAAGTCCAAAAGGCCAACTTAGATCGAGTCTAAATGCATGTAAATGATATATGAGCTTGTTATATGAACTAAAACAATTGCATACTCCCCCTAACAATAAGCATAGATACAAAAGGAGGCAAATCAACACAAACATGAGCATCAAATAATTTCAAGAACATTTTTGGTCATTTGGGACCTAAAGGGGTCAAGGAAGGCTGGTTAAACCTAACTCTCTCCTAAGGGTCCAAAAATGTTCTTTATCTAAAGGTTTGGTAAATATGTCCACTAATTGGTTCAAGGTATCAACATTTTCTAGAACTACATCATTTTCAAGACATGATCTCTAATGAAATGATGTCTAATTTCTATATGTTTGGTTCTATAGTGTTGGATGGGAATCTTAGTGAGACAAATAACACTAGTGTTGTCACACTTAAGGGGTATGATTTCTACTTGAACACCATAGTCTAAGAGTTGTTGCTTCATCCAAAGAACTTGAGCACAACAACTGCCTAAGGATATGTACTTCGCTTCGGTGGTAGATAAGGCTACGCTATTTTGTTTCTTAGATAACCAAGATACGAGCATACTACCTAAGAATTAACATGTTTCAGAGGTAGTTTTCCTATCTATCTTACATCCCCCATAATCCGCATCGGAGAAAGCATGAAGGTCAAAGGAGGAATCCCTAGGATACCAAAGACCTAAATTAGGTGTATCTCTAAGGTATCTAAAGATTCTCTTAATGGCAACTAGGTGTGATTCTCTAGGGCTAGCTTGAAATCTAGCACACAAGCAAACACTAAACATAATATCCGATCTACTTAGAGTGTATCTCTAAGGTGTATCTCTAAGGTATCTATAAAGCTTAGAATCGACACACTTACCTCTCTCATCTTTGTCAAGCTTTATTGATGATCTCATTAGAGTGTCTTGAGGCTTTACGTTCTCCAAGCCAAACTTCTTGAGCATGTCCTTTATGTATTTTTCTTGATTAATGAAGGTGCCATCTTTCCTTTTTCTTGATTTGGAGCCCCAATAAAAATGAGAGCTCTCTCATCATGCTCATCTCAAATTCACCTTGCATTAGCTTAGAAAATTCTTGGCAATAAAATTTATTAGTAGAACCAAAAATAATATCATCAACATATATTTGAACTACTAAGATGCCATTTCTATATCTTTCAACGAAAAGTGAATCAAAAAGTTTGAAAGCCTTTCATACCAAGCTCTAAGAGCTTGTTTTAAACCATAAAGAGCTTTAGCTAGTTTGAAAACATGATTTGGAAATTGTGGATCTTCAAAACCCGGTCGTTGTTCAACATACACTTCTTCATTTATAAAACCATTTAGAAAAGAACTTTTTACATCCATTTGAAAAAGCTTGAAATCATGATAGCATGCAAATGCAAGAAGCATCATAATAGCTTACATTCTAGCTACGAGTGCATATGTTTCATCAAAATCAATTCCCTCTTCTTGAGTGTAACCTTGAGAAACAAGCCTAGCCTTGTTCCTCACTATGTTACCACTCTCATCTAGTTTGTTTCTAAATACCCACTTTGTTCCTATAGTAGATTAATTACTAGGCCTATCAACTAATGTCCATACTTTATTTCTCTCAAATTGATTAAGTTTCTCTTGCATAGCCAATATCCAAAAATCATCTTTTAATGCTTATTTGATATTTTTAGGCTCTATGCATGAGATGAATGCAACATGATTCATAAGTTTGAGGGAGGATATAATAGTTACCCCCTTGGATAGATCAACCAAGATTTCACCACCTTTGACATAGTTGAACTCCTTTGGGTATGTCACCTCCTTTTCCTCCAGAGCCAAGTCCTTCAAGGTTTCAAGAGGTGGATCTTGTGCTTCCTCTTCTTTAGTTGGAATCTCATCCACCTTTGATGTTTGTCCTCCATCAATGGCTTCAATGATCCCTACATCATCATCATCTCAAGATTCCTTCCTCGAAAGGAGGTAATCATCAAAAACAACATGTATAGACTCTTCAACAACCAAAGTTTTTTTATTAAATACCCGATAGGCTTTAAAATTTAGGGAATAACCTAAAATATTACTTTATCACTTTTAGCATCAAATTTACCTAAGTTTTCTTTTCCATTGTTTAAAACAAAACATTTACAACCAAAAGGGTGGAAATAACTGATGTTAGGCTTTTTGGATTTCAAAATCTCATAAGGTGTTTTCTTTAAAATAGGCCTAATCATTACTCTATTAATAATATAACAAGCCATATTAGTGGCTTCCGCCAAAAAATACTTAGGTAAATTGTTTTCACAAAGCACGGTCCTAGCCATCTCTTCTAAAGTTCTATTTTCCTCCCAACTACCCCATTTTGTTGAGGAGTGCGAGGAGCCAAAAAATTATGGCTAATACCATTTTCATTACAAAATCTTCAAAACCCATATTTTGAAACTCGGTTCCATGATCACTTCTAATATATGAGATTTTAAGATCAAGATCATTTTGGGTAATTTTTATAAATGTGATAAATTTTCTAAAGCCTCATCCTTAGTACTTAAGAATAGAACCCAAGTGTATCTAGAAAAGTTATCTACCAATACAAATGCATATGATTTACCACCCAAGCTCATAGTTCTAATAGGCTCAAATAAATCCATGTGGATTAATTGTAACACCCTACTAGTTGAAACATCATTAATGAGTTTAAATGAGGTTCTCTTTTGTTTACCCTTAGCACAAGCATCGACTATTTTATCTAATACAAATTTTAGTTTGGGTAAACCTCTAACTAGATTTTGGGAAACCAACTTTTCTAAAACACTTATGCTAGCATGCCCTAGTTTCTTATGCCACAACCATGCATCATTCTCATCATGTGCAACTAAACATGCATGGGATTAATGTATGTCATCTAAATGCACCATGTAAATGTTTCCTATGCGATTACCAATGAACATTATTTTATTTACTTTAATGTTCACAATTTTACACCCATTTTTATCAAAATGAACATCAAAACCTTTGTCACAAATTTGACTAATGCTCAATAGATTATGTTTAAGACCATTGACAAGTAATAAATTTTCAATAATAATGGATGAGAGATTACCAATAAAGTCAATGCCCTTAATATGGCCTTTGGAGTTGTCACCGAAAGTTACCGCTCCATCATGCTTTGGCTTGAGCTCTATGAATTTACTCTTGTCTCCGATCATATATCTTGAGCATCTACTATCAAGGTACCATGTGTTTTGATTTGATGCTTTGGCCATGTAGCAATGCTCCCCCTACAAACAAAGATTAGTTCTTTGATTTTGGTACCCAAACCATTTTGGGTCCATAAGTGTTAGCTCCCCAAAACTTGGTTCCCTTAGGAATCCAATATGATATAGCAACAATATTATTAGAAGCTACAAGTCCCTTAGGAACCCATACACTTCTAATCCTCTTAGCTCTAGAATGCCTTTGAGAGCCATTTTGTTTGTAGTTAAAATTCTTTCTCTTTACATATTGGGTTTTTGAAGAACTACCCTTGTTAAAACCATTTTCCCAATAGCAAGAGAGGTTTTAAGATTGTCCACTTCCTTAGTGTGATAATCTTGGAAATCGGAAAGAAGTTTTTCAACATCAAGATTTTTTTTAAGCTCATTTGAAAGATTTATCAAGTATAAAACCTTCTTTTCCAATTCGGAATTGGTTTTTGAAAGAGACTCATTTTGAGATTTTAAATCGGAATTTTTTTTCTTTTTTTTGAAAATAGACTCTTTATAATTTTCAACCAATTCATCGTAAACTTCTTGCATCTCATCATAGGCATCATATAGTTCATCATAAGTAAGATATGATGAGTTAGAGTTTACCATAGATTCCTCCTCAAGGGCCATGAGGCAAAGGTTGGCCACTTCATGCTCCTCATCCTCGAATGATGACTCCTCATAACTCCAAGTTGGTACTTGAGCCTTGAGCTTCTTCTTCTTCTTAAAGCTCCTCTTTTTTAGTTGAGGGCAATCAATGCGAATGTGACCCTGCTTCTTGCGCTCATAGCAAATGAGTTGGTATTTTTCTTCTTCTTTGTTCTTATTCTTGAAATCTTTTCTTCTTGAAAACTTTCTACCACGATTGGACTTCATGAACCTTGAGAATCTTTTGGCTATCATAGCCAAATCTTCAAACTCTTCTTCCCCACTAGAAGTGCTCTCCTCTTGTGGTAGAGAGACTTTGAGAGCAACTCCTTGTTTCTTCTTCTCTACCTCTTGTTTGACTACTCTTCTTTCTTCTTTTCTATTCTCTTCTTCTCTCCTTTATTTCATGATCTCACGAGTAAGGAGAGATCATACCAACTTATCGAGCTTCAAGGTCTTCAAATTCTTTGCCTTGATGATTGTGGTTCTCTTCCCATCCCATGATTTAGGAAGTGAATAGAGTAGTTTCCGGACTAGCTTGTCTTCAGGAATGATCTCTCTGAAGCCCTTTAAACCATTCACGATGACGAAGAAGCAATCAAACATCTTCGTTACGGTCTCATCGACCTCCATCTTAAAGTTCTCGTAACTAAGATTGAGGATCCCGATTTTCATATCTTTTACATCACTTGTTCCTTCGTAAGTGGTCTCAAGAGTGTCCCACACTTCTTTGGCACTTGTGATCGAGGACACTTTGGAGTAGATGTCTGGTCCGAGTGAGCAAAATAGCATGTGCAAGGCTTTGTCATTCATTTGAAATCTCTTCCTATCCTCTTCACTCATCTCCACCTTCTTCATCTCTCTTCACGGGAATGATTGGTCCATCTTCTACCACATCCCATATGTTGTAATCATTTGAATTGATGAAGAGGCGCATTCGGTTCTTCCAATAAGGATAGTTATTCCCAACGAAGAAGGGTGGTTTGGTGATAGATTGTGACTCGTACATGCTTGGCCTAGAGGTAGATGCAATGGCTTAACTTGGAAATTGATCAACAATCTTATAGGATCTCCACTTGTGGTTGTGAAGCCTTCAAAGAGGTAGTCTATGACACCAATTGTTGAGTGGATCGAATTAACCGATATGGCCAAGAGGGGTGAATTGGCATTTTAAAAAAATGAAGGGAGAAAAAGGAACAATTAAAAATGATAGACAAGGCAATTATAGTGGTTCAAGCTTCTAAACAAGCTCTACATCCACTACCTTAGCTCCTACTAAGGATTTTCAACAAACTCTCCACTAATTTGTTCTTCCCTTATTTTAGGCTAAGGAGGCAACCTTTACAAATGTTCAATCTTTCTACCCAAAGATTGAACCACAAGACTCTCACTTTACAAAGAAGATGTTGGCTATTACAATTGATCTCTCACAAGATAAATATACCCTAAATAAATTACAAACACTCCCCAAACTCTCAAATTTGATTTACACTAAGAACTCTAAGAGTTGGGTACAAGAATTTGACAATAAGTGCTTAGGGTTTGGATTTGATTGCTTGGATGTTGCTTTGAGGTTCAATAGTTGTTGTTGGTGCTTTTGAGGCTTGCTTTTATACCTTCTCATTGATTTCTAGCAGTTTGAGTGGTTGAGATCATCAATGGAGCCGTTGGGGCTCTCTCTTCCCTTCATAAATGCTGTTCTGCAACTACCTGTATCGGAACACGAGGCCTTGTATCGAAACAGACACTAAAAAAAGAAAGAGTCGTTGTGTGTAAAAAAGGGAGCGTTTTGAAATGGCTATAGGCTATATCGAAACAGTTTAAAACTGTAAAATGCCTTTAAGTGTAAAAAGAGGACCGTATCGAAACGGCTATAGGCCATATTGAAACGTTTTGAAACTGTAAAATGGTGTTTCGAAACACCAAAAGGGTGTATCAAAACATGTAACCAATTTTCAAAAAATCAGTTCTGACAAGTAACAGCTAGTTCATTTAATGCTCTATTTTGAAAATACTTAACCCTTGTATCGAAACGAGTATAAGCCGTTTTGAAACGATACTTAAAAAACAAAAGCCCAGATGAAGGCTGTATCGAAACGGACAAGCCCGTTTTGAAACCCTTGTCTCGAAACAGATTAGTACATATCGAAACAGACGTTTTCAGTGTCAAAACGTATCGAAACACTTTTGGGGTGTTTTGAAACGCCTTGACAATTTTGAGTATTTTGGCTTAGAAACACTTAGAATATTATTTGGGGTTTAAATTTTGTCTTTAAAACATTTTAAGTCTAAAATTTACTTGTCAAATGTGAGTCTTTTGAGTACTTCAAAATTTATTTACTTTACAATTTAATTTTTAGAATATTTGTTATATCAAAATCAAACATTGATTTTACAAGAAGACACATGAGAAAGAGCATTCCAAGTTGATTATGCTTGGTAGTTGCAACAGCTGCTATTAAAAGGGCACTAGGAGATAGAGGGAAGTTATAAAAATTGTGAAAATTGTTATCTTCTTCCTCTGTTTCTAATTTTCTTTTCTAATCTTCTCTTCTCTTTTCTCTTTTACTGTAAGTTCTTTGTTTTTCAATGAAATTCAACTTGAGTCTTGAGTTTAGACTTTAAGTATTTGTGCTCATAACATGGTCCAATCAAGATAATTAGTCACCGTTTTTTAAGCAGAAATAATTACATTCTTAAGGAAAATGTCAGAATTTAAATCTATACAAAATGAGATAATATTTACATCATTAACCATTCGACCAGTTAGTGGATCTCTAGTCACAAATATTTTTAAATCCATATACTTTCTACATTGGATGATAATTAATAATTTATTACCGAGAAAAAAGTTTTCTACATTTAAAAAATTAAACTATGAGATCCATTGTTGATTCAAACAAAATTTATTAGATTCATTAATTAGTCTAATAATTATGTATGCTCATCTATTGCTCACCTTGTGTCGTGTGAGTCTGAATCCCAACATTTGTCTTGAATATATTATTGTAACATCATTAAATAAAAAAGGGATAACTACATAAATAGTACCCCACTTATTCTCGTTTTACTGTTTTAGTATTCCACCTTTTTTGGTAAAATGATACCTAATGTTACAATTTTATTCTATTTTGGTACCCGATCGTTAAAAACATACGGAGATGATGACGTGGCTTATTTTTAATTGAGATAACAACAGTTTTAGTCTCAAAACTTATACATTTCTATTAATTTTGTCCAAACTCTATTTTCCATCATGTTCAACAAAAGCAGACATGAAGTGGGTGAACAGTAAGCATCCAAGACACGGGTGGCTCAGATGAACAATTTATGGCATTTCAAATTCAAATGCAAATTGTGCTCATAAGAATCTATGAAATCCTTTGGGTCATTATGAGCAGCAGCCGATTTAACCTGTATGCTCATATGATCCAGCTAACTCTTTTTTTCTTTTCAAATCATAAGTTTCTAACTGCAAAAATACTTCTACATTAGAAAAATTCAATTATTTTTTCCCAAAAAATAATAAACAAAAAATTTCAAGGACAAACCACATATTCAAATCACAACTAAACTCTACCAATGCTAAAAAAAGAATGGACAAAAATGTAACACCCGTGTTTTGGGCCTAAGAGTTAACCGGGTTATAGTTCGAGTCAAATAAAATTTAATTAAAACAATCCAACTTCAAATAATGACCTAATTGAGCTTTAATAAGAAGGGAGGGACCTATGTTGCAATTTGACCCAAATTTAAAAAGCAAGACCACTTTATGGGAAAAGTTGTCTTCCCTTTTCCCATTTCCTTTCTTCCAAACGTTGGAAGCCCTCCCACCATTTTCAAATCTTCTTCAAACCTTGGTTACTATTCCATCCATTATCTCCTTCAATTAAAGGTGTTTTTCAAAGGTAATTACGTTTTCTTAACCTCCTCTTTACCCTCTACCTAACTATGGTCTTGGATTTTAAAAACATGGGGTTTTGAAAATTAGGGTTTATATTAAGGTTTGGGTTTTTAAGGGGGTTTTCCAATTGGTTTTGATAAATTGAGTTGGGGTTTTAGTTAATCTTGTTAAAAGGTGTAACATATATTAATTTGGTTGATTTTGGATGAAAATTCGTGGTGGGTTCTTAGGGCAATTTTTGAGGTATTAAAACTTGGGTTTTTGGTGGGTTTTATGTTGAAATTGAACGGCTGATGGTCTACCTATGTTAGGAGGGTGATTTGGGATGTTTTGAAGGTCATTTGGGTGTTTGGAAATGGGTGTTTCAGCCAAGGGTTATTGGAGTACGAAAATTGGGTTTTTGAGATACTAGGTGGTTTGGGAAATTGTGGAAATTGGGTTGTGTTTGCAAAGTAAGTTGATGGTTGGGTTTAGCACTGAATTGGGAAGTAATGTATGTGTTTTGTTTGACTAGAAGCAAGAGGAAACGTTGAAGAGGTCTTGGGACCGAATCCGGGTTCGTAGGAGGATTGGTCCGAATTGCTAAGGAAGGGCGGTGAGTGGTTTCAACTTGTCTTAAAGTTTGGTTCGAGCATGAGTAGTGTGTGTGTGTAAAGTGTGCTTGGTAGGCCACTTCCTTATAACCCAATTAGTTAATTTTGGTCTTGCTTTCCTTAAATGCCAATGTGCTTAATGACTATGCTCTTGTACTTGTGATTATTTGGTGCATGTGTATATATCATGATGTGGATATATGTGATAAGCATGAGTGTGGTTGATGATATGTGGTTGATGATAATAATTGGCACTAAAATAATTACCGGTTGTAGATGATCGATCATTAGGATAGTGTGCACACAAATTGAGTCAAAACGTACGTGGCCTTGATGGCGTTAAGTCATCAAGGAGGAGTACGGTGATGTAACATTCCACCGGAAGCTTTTATTAAATTCTACGAGATGATGAGTGGAATCCCATCCGTAGGGCATGTGGCGCTCAGTGGAATCCCGCACATGCAAGGTCCGGTGATGAGTGAAATCCCACCGAGGTAAAGTGTTGTCGAGGTTTAAATCCGCACAATTGGGGTAATTAAAGTGGTCAATTAAATTGTTCATGTATTGTGATATGTGATGGTGATATATGGTTGTATTATACGTGTTGCTACATGTTGTTGATATTGATGTTCAAGCTTGTTAGGATTGAGAGACCATATATGCCACTTGAAAGACTAGCTAGGTCTACTTGATTTTATGCCTATGCATGATGTATATAAGACTAGGATTAACATGCTTGAACCCTGCATTGTTGATGTTTTTCGTTTTAGAGCACCCTCACTAAGCTTATAGCTTACGCTCTCTATGTTCAACAATGCCGATCATTAGCGTGGTGTTAGCTCAAGGCAAGGCAAGAAGGGCTTTCCAATTTGTTGCTCAAGTATGGTTAATTTTGTAGTAGTTAAGCAATGTGGCAATAGGGTGTGTTTGTATGAGCCTTGTATGACTTTTTCAAATGATGTTGTTTTGGATTGATTATGGATTGTAAGCATGTTATACTTTGATGAATGTTGGTGTGTATGATGGCATGCTTTGGGATGTGTTAGGTTGCCTTATGCTGAGTGCAAACCTCTTTTGATTGACTTGTGGCTTTATGACCATTTGAGCCTTTGAGTATGCACAATATGGCCTAAATTGCTCTCTCATTAGAATGCTATGTATGAATGCTTTAATCCATGTTTGAATGACACCCTTGGCTTAAATATGTGTGCTTGCATGTTCGTGTATGCTTAGGTGAGTCGAGAAATGCATTTAGAGTCGTGTTGGGGTCGTTTAAGTTGAAATTGAGGAATTGCAGTGCAGGGGGTATCGATACCCCTAGCTAGGGTATCGATACTGTCTTGCCCAAAGGCCTCAGATTTTGCCTGGGGTATCGATACCCTCCAAAGTTACTGGAATTTGGAGTTTTGAGTGAGAGTAGAGCATATCGATACGGGGTTCCCGAGTATCGATACGAGTCTACTTTGTTGACCAAGGAGGGTTGACCGAGAAAGGGGGTATCGATACCCCTGGTAAGGGTATCGATACGGTCTTCTCGTGGTTGACTTCTTGGGTTGACCTAGAAAGGGGGTATCGATACCCCTGGCAAGGGTATCGATACTGTCTGCCTGTAAGCTAAAAAAAATGGACTGTTTATGCATGACCGGGGTTCGAATGTGTTTTCCTTGTATGTTTTCGCTGTTGTGAATCACTTAGGGTTTAACCATCCTCTAGACAAGATTAAAATAAAAAGAAAAAAAATAGGGTTGCTAACCGAGGGGGAATCCTTTGGGTTTCGCTTCGGTTTTCCCCGTGTGGCTCACTCGGACCGGTCATCCGGCCAGACCGGGACGAGGGGGTTACAAAAAAATCAATTTTTTAGCGTCTTAGCATATTCTGCACATTTTAGTAATTATTTACTATATTTAACACTTAATTAACATCAGAATCAAGATATCAAAATTACTTTTGTAATCGAATTAGCCAATTAAGCAGATGGCAGTCGTTGAATTCAACTTAGCATTTAATCATTGCACTCTACTATCCAACTTGAGCTAACTTCAAATCTGTGCTTAAGGGCATCTCCAACTTTTACACCATTTCACTAAAATGGTGTATTTTTTTTACTATTCATTCTCCAACCCAACACTATATTTTAGATCCCCATGCCACCATAACCATTATAGTGTTGTCTACAGTACCACACCAAATTTGGTGCGGTACTGTAGCAACACTAATTTTTTTTATTAAAAAAAGCTACACCATATCATTTTTCCCTTCACTCATCCTTTTTTATTTTTAATTAATTAATTTAATAAATAAAATATTAATTTGAGTAAAAATTTAACCTTTCATAATATAAAAATAATTACGAATTATTCATAGATTAAAAACTTAAGTAGAATATAATTTTTTTAATAAAACACATTACATCATAGGTTAATTTTAAATGTCTAATAAATTTTATATATTAAAACATTGATTGCGGCATACAATAGATATCATTGATAATTTTTTAATAATAATTTCTATGTTGAAGTATATTTTTATTATAATTTTATATCAATTATGATTTTCTCTTATATTTATAATCATAGTTATATTTTAATATTTGTTGTATTTTTACTATTTAATGTGTAAGATTTTTTAATTTTTCTTAAGTTAAATTTTAACAAATATTTTTTATTTGTTATTTCTCGTTATAAAACATATTACTTTGAAATTTATAATCAAACTATACAATAATAAATGGATGAATATAGTTTAATATAATGTTGAAATAATATTAAAATATTTTAGTTTGCACAATTTTAGTACAAAGGTTGGAGTTGGCCTCTTTTACACTAATTTCACTTTTTTATTTTTTACAAATTTTTATATTATTTTTGACACCAAAATATTGTTATAATGTTGGTGAAGGTTGGAGATGCTCTAAGAAAAAAAAAATTCTTGAATGCCAGGATTAGGACAAGATTTGCTCAAACAACTTCTCCAAATATAAAAAAAAACAAAATCCCCATTTTCACAAAGTTGGTAACTTTATGCATCTAACTTAAATTATGAGAAAAAAATACAAAGTTTAAGGTCTTCATATGATTGGCTAAGTCATAATTAAAGAGATTTTACCTACGAACCGAAACCCAGAAGATTCATAAGCTCCATTGCTGCAAAAATAGATCATTTTAATGAGTAACTATGAAAGAGGGGTTAGGGTTCTGGAGAAGAAGAAATAAAATAGAGGATTTATAATTTTAACATAAATATTTAAGATGATTATTAAATTGATAGAGTTTGGACAAAATTGATATAAATGTATAAGTTTTAGGCATTAAAAATGTGATTATCTCAATTAAAAATAAGCCATTTCATTATCTCCGTTTATTTTTAACGGTCAGAGTATCATAACAAAATAAAAACATAACGTGATACTTTTATTTAGTTAGATAGAATACTAATACAATAACGCAGGAATAAGTGAGTACTATTTATGTAGTTGTCACAAAAATAAACTATAGTAACATGATACTTTTATTTTGGTCACGAAATAATTCATTCAAATTAATAAACGTCTTTAGGAATTTGTTTATTTTAGTCTTTCATGCGTTAAATATTTTACGAGGTCTAGCTTATTATGCCACTCATTTTTCACGTATATTTTTTTTCAATAAATTAATTTTCTCTTTAATAAGGTGGTGAGCATAACTTTAACTAACACTCCGTTGCACAATCACTGCACGGTATGCAATTCACAATAGATAATTTTTAGGTTAAACTAACATTGAAATTATTTACATTTATTCTCTAAAATATGGTATATTAATTATGTTGAGATATTTAATTTTGATTTAACTTAAATGAAAAATGTTTTTGGATTTAAACAAATATGTAAAAATATTTCAAAAGTCCATAAACTTGAAAAAATAAGTTTGAAAGGTTTTCAAAAGGGTTTTGACTTGTCAAAATGCTTTTAAAATAATCCAAAAGTCAAAAACAGACTCTTTGTACCGATACTCAGAAGAGCTCGTACCGGTACAATTTCTCGTATACCGATACACCCTTTTAATCACTAAGAAGTCTGATTTTCAGTGGCCAAATAGTGTATCGATACGGTTTCAGTCGTACCGATACTAAAGGGGGTGTACCGGTACACTTGCATCATGTACCCATACCAGTGTAAAATTGTTAAACCTCTTTCTATTTTGAGGCAAGTACTAATATTCGAAGCCGTGTACCGATACTGACTTGCCCAGATTGCATTTAATGTTGGATATAAAGTCCCCAATGGTTCTAATCAACCCCCAACAACTAGTAACAATCATGAAGCCATTAGAGGGTTGAAAAGACCTCTCAAAGCATCCATGGAATAACAAGAAATCAACTACCAACATTTAATGAAAGAGAAAGTGTTCTAGATCTTAATTTTGTCACATTTCTTGTAGAAAACACTAGTGAGCCAAATTGTCACATTTGCTCAAGTGTTTAGGATTTTAGGTGTGAGCTAAATTGTGCAAACATATTTGCGTTGTGAGGTTTTTCCATGGTTTGCTAATTTGTATTCTCTTTGTAAGAGAGAGTTTCAAGACTGTGGTATAAGTCTTGGTTGTAAGGGTTATCTCCTTGATCCCCGTAAAAGGAAAGATAAATTAGTGAATTTGTAGAAAATCCTTTGTGTGTGTTGAAAACCTGACAGACCAATACACCTACTATGGAGGACATAAGACTGTCCACTAATGTTACACCAACTCCCTGAGTCGGTTAGCCTTTCTATCTTCTAATTTCTTAGTGCACAACAACTTAGGCGACAGTGCTGACCATATATCAATTAGGCGGTATAACCGACCATATACTATTCAGGCGGCTGTGCCGACTATATATTATTTAGGCGGCAAAGCCGACCATATAATAACCAATTCAAGTGCACTAAAAAATACATAAACTGAAGTTTAACTGAGAAACTTCTAATTACAAAGGAAAATAACACTTTTATTAATACACAAAAATAATACAATCAGTCACCTACACCTACACTCATTCTCTCAACTTGCACATTATTAAGTGGATCAATCAAATCAAAAATGACCAATAGGGGTGATTGGCTTTTTAAAATTGAAGGGAGCAAATTGAAAAAAGTGAAAAATTGAAGACAAAGCAATTTATAGTGGTTCAAGCTTAGAACAAGCTCTACATCCACTACCTTAGCTCCCACTAAGGATTTTTAACCAATTTTACTAGAAATTCGTCCCCTTTTCTCAGATTAGAAGGAAACCTTACAAACCGGTTAATCTTTCTACCCAAAGATTAACCAAGACTCTCTCAAATACAAAGATTGTTGGCAAATGAAAAATAAACCTCACAAGGTAGGGTATTTACTCTAAATTACAAGTTCTCTCAACCCAAATTGATAAAAGATGAATACAATAAAAATTACTCAATTGAGTACAAGGGTTTGACTCTACTTTTCTCAAATTGGATTGAATTTTTGCTTGAATGTGCTTGACTTGATGAATAGTTATTGTTGTAGCTTTAATGGCTTGTTTTTATACATCTTCATTGAATTCTAACTGTTTGGGTTGGTGGCATCATCAATAGATTCGTTGGGCTCTCTTTTTCCCGCAATAAATGCAATTCTGCAACTTACCGCACTGGTACTCGTGTCACCATATCGGTCCCTGTCAAAAGAAGAAATAGTTGTTGTATACAAATAGCGTATCGATACGCGAAGAGGTGTGTTGGTATGGAAACTATATTTTATATAAGGGATCGATACAACATAGTGCGTTCCGGTATCGATTTTGCTCACTAGAATCTGGAGAGTTGGTTAACCAAAAAGTGTATCGGTATGGTAGTTAGGCGTACCGGTACTGTTAACAAACTTTCAAAATGTTTGGTTCCAATAATCTGACAAGGCAACGCTAAAAAATTAAATGCCAAGATTTTTCAAATTTTACCAACTCCTATCGGTACACAAAGGAGCATATCGGTACGACAAGTAGTTTTTAGAATCCAGGATTACATCGAGTTTGAAAAACGTATCGATACGGCAATGAGTGTATCGGTACACTTTTCTTGACTTGTTTCCAGTAGCCAAAAACCGTATTAGTACAGGTTTACCCGTATCGGTACGCCTGGACTATTTTCAAAAATTAAGTTCGAAAATACTTAGAAAATATTTTATATATTTGGCTTTTGATTTAAAAATACTTAAAGTTCGAATCCTTGTCATTTTGTGAGTCTTTTGAGTATTTAAAAATTTATTTCATTTTACAATTAAGTCCCTGAAAAATGTTGTTATATCAAAATCAATTTTGGTTTTATAATCTCCCCTTTTTGATATAACAAAACCCAAATAAATTTTTAAAATTTCTCCCCTTACAATAAGACTAAAAGATGTATCTTTAAATTTTTTTAAGGCTCTTTACACTTCTCCTCCTTTTTGTTAGATCAAAATCAATGTAGGGAATAATATAAGCAATGCAAAGCAACATAAATTTTACTAAGCACTTAAAACATAAAAGTTCAAAGCAAATAGAAGTCTAAACTCAAATCCTAAAAACATAATGCAAAGAATAGGTCCTAAAAAGGGAAATAACATAGATAAGTGCATAAAAAAATCCTAAAAGGGATGATATGCAAATGTATAAGGAGCGTCATCTTCGCCTTCATCACCGTTTTCATCATCATCTTCATCTTTCATGGCATCATTACCAAAGGTATTCCCACGCCACTCTCCACGAAAGGCGGTAGGCTGGGCTAGCCTTCATAGAGGTGATTCTTGCATCCATAGCCATGAGATGAGTGTCCATGAATGAGAAACCGACATTCATGCTCATGCTCATGCTCAACGAAGTAAACTTCCCATCAAGGTAGGTCATAAGAGCATCAAAGGAAGGCAATTGAGGAGCAACGGGAGGAGGCATTACAGGAGCATTCTCTTCTTCTTCGGGCTTAATATGTTGAGGAAGATCTGCATTCTGAACCCATTAGTTGTTATACCAAGTGAATTTAGCCTTGTGAAGGGATTTTTTGTCAATAGGATCGGTGAGAGACACTTCAAGATCATACGAGCAATCAATCCCAAGCTTGTGAAAGATGAAACTCAAGGCTTTGCCATAGGTGATGGATGAGACAAAGGTCGAATGGCGGTTCTGAACAAGGTAGACGATCTCCGCAAACATAATCTGAGTAAAGTTTGGGCGCTTACCTTCACGAAAGCATCGAATCCAAAAACTATCAACTTGACGAATAGAGGACCATTTACCACTAGATGGACAGAACCACCAAGTAATAAGAAAGTGAAGGAAATGGTCATGAGTACCAAGGGTAGAGACGAAGCCGAGTTGAATGTTGCCTAAAGAGTGTTCATCAACTATACCAATATCCTTAACCCCCAAACAATCAACTATAACCTTAGAATCAATTCGAAAAGTTTTGCCCATAAGGTATGACTCAATGGCTATAACTTCATTTTTGGCTTTGTCCACAAAACACCGAGCATTAGAATAAAAGATTAAAACAAGGTTTTTATAAAAGACCCCGAGTATACTTAGAAAAGGCATGAACTTACATTGGGTAAGTAACTCAATATAACGAAAATTAAATGCAGGGGAGGTCAAGTAGGGGATAGAAACATTGCGCTCACGACGAATTTTGTAGTTTTGAAAAAAAAATTGAAATGATCCATCACTCGAGTGAAACCTGGCTCGTTATTACTATGTTGCAAGATGTAGGACAAATTTGGTTTATTACCATTGGACTCGAAGTTAGAAGAGGATGCAATATCCTTTCTCATATGTTTCTTAGGAGACATAACCTGAGATTAAAATTAAGGAAAAACAATGTATGCATAAATCACCATATTCGATCCAATAAGTAATTCAAAATTCAAGGTATTGATAAAAGGCTATACAATATAGTTTAAAAACATATACAAATATAAAACAAATTTTTGGTAAAAAGAATTTCGAAAAACAATGTAGAAAAATATACGATATATTTTTATATTCGAATAAAAAATTTCAGTTTTGAAAGAATTTTTGTAAAAACTTTAAAACGCATACAATATGCATAGTTTATATACAAAAAACAATAAAAAACGGTGTAAAAACTGAAACGAATTTGAAAAAGATAAGAAAAAGGAGTTTATACCTTGAATATGGAATTTGGGATGAATGAGGAGGTGATGCTGCACAAGATTGATGACAAAGCTCATGCTTGATTTGAAAAGCAAAAACCCTCAAAAGATTTGAAGAATTGTGTGAGAAATCAAAGGATTTTGGTGGGTTTTTATAGCCAAGTTCGAGTAGGGTTTTGAGGAAAAATGGTTGTGTTTTAATTAAAGTTGGAAACCCTTATTTAATGACATTTAAACACTCCAACATCAACGCGTACCGGTACGCTAAAAGTCGTATCGGTACCGACTCGACAAATCATACTGGTACAATTTTACCAGTACTGATTCCTTCGTGAATACCTATACCGGTACAATGTTACCTGTACCGAAACTATCATGAACATGTACCAATACGTGATTACTCGTATTGGTACCCCTTTTCCAGAAATGCATTTTTGAACAGACTTGAGTTCAAAAAATGGATTTTAATTGATCCTAAATGCATGTATATGATAAATGAGCAACGTTTAGGGACTAAAACATATACATACTCCCCCAACAACAAGCATAGATGCATCAAGAAGCAAAATTACGTAAGCATGATCATCATTCAAATTCAAGCAAATTTTTGACACTTAAGAACTCTAAAAAGGTCAAGATAGGTTAGTTAAACCCAATTCTCTTCTAAGAGTCCAAAAACGTTATTTGTCTAATGGTTTTGTAAAGATATCTGCTATTTGGTTTGAGGTATCAACATACTCTAGAACAACATCATTCTTTAGGACATTGTCCCTAATGAAATGGTGTCTTATCTCTATGTGCTTGGTTCTAGAATGTTGGATGTGATTCTTAGTGAGATATATGGCACTAGTGTTGTCACACTTAAGGGGTATGGTACCTACATCAATTCTATAGTCTAGAAGTTGTTGTTTCTTCCAAAGAACTTGAGCACAACAACTTCTAGCCGATATATAATCTGCTTCGGTAGTAGATAAGGCTACACTAGTTTGTTTCTTAGAGAACATATGAGCATACTACCTAGGAATTGACAAGTTTCGAAGGTACTTTTTCTATCTATTTTATATCTGCCATAATCCACATCAGAATAAGCATATAGGTTAAAGGAAGAGTCTCTAGGATACCAAAGGCCTAAACAATGTGCGTCTCTAAGGTATCTAAAGATTCTCTTAATAGCTACAAGTTGTGATTCTCTAGAGATAGCTTGAAACCTAGCACACAAGTAAACACTAAACATGATATCGGGTTTACTTGTAGTAAGGTAAAGCAAAGAGCCAATCATTGAACGATAAAGCTTAGAATTAACACACTTATCTCGTTCATCTTTGTCAAGCTTAATTGATGAGCTCATTGGAGTGGCTTGAGGCTTCACATTCTCCAAGCCAAACTTCTTTAGCATATCCTTGATGTACTTAGCTTGATTGATGAAGATGCCATCCTTTGTTTGATTTGGAGCCCCAAGAAGAATGAGAGCTCCCCCATCATGCTCATCTCAAACTCACCTTGTATTAGCTTAGAAAATTCTTGGCAATAAAACTCATTAGTAGAACCAAAAATAATATCAACATAAATTTGTACTACTAAGATGTCATTGCCATTTATTTTAATGAAAAGTGTAGTGTCCACCTTGCCTTTTCAAAACATTTTTCAAGCAAAAAGTTTGAAAGCCTTTTATACCAAGCTCTAAGAGCTTGTTTCAAACCACATAAAGCTTTAGTTAGTTTAAAAACATAGTTTGGATAAATTAGATCTTTAAAACTAGGTGGTTGTTCAACATACACTTCTTAATTAATAAAACCATTTAAAATGCACTTTTAACATCCATTTGAAAAAACTTGAATTCATGATAACATGCAAATGCAAGAAGCATCATAATTGCTTCCATTCTAGCTACAGGTGCATAGGTTTCATCAAAATCGATTCCATCTTCTTGAGTATAACCTAGAGCAACAAGTCTAGCCTTGTTCCTCACTATGTTATCATTCTCATCTAGTTTGTTTCTAAATACTCATTTAGTTCCTATTGTAGACTTATTACTAGGCCTATCAACTAATGTCTAAAATTTACTCCACTCAAATTGATTAAGTTCTTCTTGCATGACCAATATCCAAAACTCATCTTTTAATGTTTCTTTGATATTTTTAGGCTCAATGCATGAAATGAATGCAACATTATTAAACAATCTAAGAGAGGATTGTTGAGTGTGTAAAAGTTCTATTATTTACACCCTATTTAACCCATATTTCTGCTGCATTCAAGCATTATTCATTGCATTTAGGTTAGTTTACATCAAAACATCACAAATATATTAAAAGGTACAGTTTCTACTAAGAATAGCTGTTTTTGCAGGTTGCTACCGTAGCAGACGGAAAGGGCAGGCGCTGGGCAGTGAAGCAGAAGAGCTGAACTAGACAAGCAGACAAGGAGGACGATGCTGCCATGGTTGCTGCCATGACAGCAGAGGACGACATCAGTTTTGAGGAGAAGAAGCAAAGTGGACCTCGACAGATAGAGAAAATTCAGCCCGTCTGTCGTGTGAAAACCTTATATTTTTCCAAGCCCCAGATCAAAAGATATGTCAAGCTTAAAGTTCAAGGAGAGAAAATCCCAAGCAAGAAGATGACGGCTGGAAAGTAGATTCCTTGAAGATTTAGTCTTTATAAGAATCATACTTTTATTTAAAGTTGTATTCTTGCTATTTTAGATAACTTGAGCCCAAAGCTTATATAAGGGCATGTATTATAACCTAGAGGGGCATAACCGATTACCCTAGCTTCCTTCCCAAAACTCTAGCCGTTTTCCTTCCCACATCATGTTCTAAATTCCCCTAGGGCCACGGGTTGATTTGTAAAGTAGTTGCAAGGGTTGTTTTGTTTTAGGAATTTTCAGTTTAATGAAATAAACTTCAAGTTCTCTTATTTTGGTTATTAATATCTTGCAAGAGCATCGGGAGAGCATTGTGAGGTTATCTATTTACTTAGTATCAGGAGAGTTAAGTATACGAAAGAAATAAGAGCAAGTTCTCTAGTTTATAGTTGAACTATCTCGGGCCTAGGGATAGGACGAGGTTAAGTGGCTAAAAAAGAATTCATACACATCGGTGTTCATCCTTTGATTCACGCCGGGAGGTATCATCAAAAACGTGATCATCGACAGACTTGGACCTAGGGATAGGCCAAGGCACATCTGGGATTCTTGCCAAACTTGAAGTACGAAGTTGAGTGTTTGCTGCCGCGACAATCAACGGACTGCTGCCGCGACAGGTGCTGCCGCGACAGGTGCTGCCACGACGGGCGCGACGACAGAACTGGATTCCCTAAACTCTGCAATACCTGCACTACTGAGCACTTCAATACCAGCCCATTCTCTCTATCTTGATATCTCTACTATTTTGTTTACGTTTACTTTATTATTTTCGTGACAACTTCTCAAATATTTTCTTTACTTTCGTGCAGTGAATTAAGGTGAACCTATTAGCCCAATCCCTGTGGAGACGATATCCGATACTTCGTATCACTTTACTACTTGCGTCGTGTATACTTGCACTACCATTGCGATAGACTATTTTACACGCAACAAGTTTTTGGCGCCGTTGCCGGGGATTGGCAACATAACCCTACCTTTTCTTTTACTGCACTTTCCGTTTTTATTTTTATTTTTATTTTTATTTTTCTGATTTTCTTTGGTGCATTCAACTCTTGCTTTTCACAAGGTTTCTTGTTTATGTGCAGATCGAACCGAGGTAAAGATCCTGAGTATCCATTAGATCCGGAAATCGAACGTTCATTCAATCTCAAGAAACAACTTCGTCACTTACTAGCCAGGAACGAGTACCTTGAGGAACAGCTAGAGAATATGGCCCACAATGAAAACGACCCGCCTGTCGGCGACCCGCCTGCTGCTGTCGGACGACGGTCCTGTCGTGACTACATGTTGAACGATCATGTAGAACTGGAAACCACGCTGCCGGACATAGATGTTGACAATTACAAGCTGAAACCTGTCATGTTTAGCATGATCAACAATGCCGGTCAATTCAGTGGTGCTGTTACAGAGGATGCTAGGGAGCATCTCAAAACCTTCCAGGAAATTTATGGTTCGTTTAGACTGCCAGGAGTTAATCCGGAGATACTGAGGCTTCAGTTATTTCCTCATTCATTGAGGGACAGAGCAAAGACTTGGTGGAATAAACTTACGTCGGGTTCAATTAGAACTTGGGCAGATTTGTCTCGTGAATTTTTATCTCGTTTTAATCCTTCGCATTTATCTGAGCGACTACGTAATGAAATTGCTACTTTTCAACAGGAAGATGACGAGCCAATGCACGAGGCCTGGGACAGATTTACTACTCTTCTACGGAACTGCCCAATGCATGGATTCCCCGTCTGGAATCAGTAACAAAGTTTTATAATGCTGCCAATTTACAAACTCGTATTCGAATTGATTCAGCAGCAAACAGACTATTATTGGATAAAGATTCGGACGAGGCAATGCAAGTATTGAAAAATCTGGCTAAGAATGAGGAGCAGTTTCTGACAGCAAGATGAGGGGGTAAACAGGTACTAGCTGTCAAGGATTATGAGGCCGACAGCACGATGAAATCACATGTAGCATTCCTTACTAAGGCAATGAAAAAGCTATTGAATGATGATGCACAACATGGATTTGCTGTTGAGGAGGTATGTGAAATCTGTGAGGGAAATCATAGTTCGGATGAGTGTCCTATACAGTTAGAAGAGGGAAAATATGTTGGAAACTATAAGCCGAATTACAACTCCAACAACTATAATCCCAACTGGAGAAAGGATCCCAAGTTTTCTTGGAGTAATCCCAATAATGCCCTGAATCCTCAAGCACACAATCAGAATCAGGAAGGACCTAGAATGCTGACGCGACAGCAGCTGCCGCCGCAACAGCAGCAACAGCAGCAACCAGCTGCCACAAACAGTATACTGGAACAGACTCTGGCCACATTCATGTCTCAGACCGGTACTTATATTGAGAATATGAATCAGTTTGTCAAGAAAACAGAGACATTCATGGATAAAACAGAGATGCGGATGACAAATCATGAAGCTACTATGAAATCTTTGGAGACACAAATGGGTCAGGTTTCCCAACATATCAAGCCAAGGCAGACTGGTGGATTCCCTAGTAATACTGAAAATGCTAGGCAGCCCACACATGAGCAGTGTAAGGCCATTACTACTAGGAGTGGGAAGAAATTACCAGGGCCAGAAAAGGAAACTGAAATAGAGAAAAAAACCAGCCTTGGACAGACCTGCCGAGGAAGCTGCCCCGACAGGTGACAAACAGACTGCTGCCGATGAGCCTGTCAGGACAGCAGAAGCGACAGAGGAGAAAAATGATGAACCTAAACCTCCTCAGATTCGTATGCAGTGGGAAGGACGTATTGCTGATTATCGTCCCCCACCTCTTTTTCCTCAACGGTTACAGCAAGCAAAGCAAGAATCGCAGCTCAAAAAGATTTATGATATTTTTAAGCAGGTTCATATTAATATTCCGTTGTTGGATGCCGTTAGGGAGATGCCCGGTTACGCCAAATTTCTCAAGGATGTCATGTCAAAGAAATCTAAACTTGGGGAATTTGAAACGGTTAAGATGACAGGAGGTTGCATGAGTATTCTACATCGGCAGCCACCCCAGAAAAAGAAGGATCCGGGGAGCTTTATCATACCTTGTGTAATCGGAGACAAATATGTGGGTAAGACACTTTGTGATCTTGGTGCTAGCATTAATTTAATGCCAAAATCTATTTTTCAGAAATTAGGTATTGGAAAGGCGCGGCCCACGATAGTAATTCTGCAGCTGGCAGACCGCTCTTACGTTCATCCGGAAGGAAAAATCGAAGATATTCTGGTAAGAGTGGATAAATTTATATTTCCTGCTGACTTTCTTGTTTTAGATTGTGAAGCAGACGAAAATGCACCAATCATCCTTGGGCGACCCTTCTTAGCCACTGGAAGATCACTGATTGATGTGGAAAAAGGAGAACTCACCATGCGAGTAAACGATCAAGAGATCAAGTTGAATGTTCTCCAAGCTATGAAACATGCTGATGCAGACGAGGAATGTAAGGTTATCACTGAAGTTACCTATGATCAACCCTGCATCAGGTCGGGCTGTCACGACATCAAAATTGGTCACTGCCGCGGCAGCCACCTACACGACTGTCACGACAGCACCGACGACAGCAACTCCTCTGTATCCGATACATCAGATACTAAAGATCAGGAGGAGGTAAACTGGATAGGCGATCGTCCAGGTAAGTTATTCAAACCTTTAAATTATACTTCGGATAACCATGCAATCCAAAAGCTATCTACTGTTGAGTCACCTGCCTTAGAACTGAAGCCCTTGCCAGGGCAGCTAAAATATGCTTTTCTTGGTTCAAATGATACGTTGCCCGTAATCATCTCTTCTAAGTTGCTGCAGGAACAGGAACGACAACTAATAGGGATGCTGCGGCAGCACAAAAAGGCAATTGGATGGACGATAGCCGATATTCAAGGCATTAGTCCGGCGTTATGCATGCACAAAATCCTTTTAGAGGAAGATCATAAGGCGGCTATAGATGCCCAAAGGCGGCTAAACCATGCAATGAAAGAGGTGGTGCGTAAAGAGATAATCAAATGGTTAGATGCTGGAATTATTTACGTCATCTCCGACAGCAAATGGGTGAGCCCGGTGCAATGTGTTCCCAAGAAAGGAGGAATGACCGTGGTGACCAACGAAAACAACGAGTTAATCCCAACTAGGACTGTGACCGGTTGGAGGGTTTTTATGGACTATCGGAAGCTTAACAAAGCTACCCGAAAGGACCACTTTCCTTTACCCTTTATTGATCAAATGCTTGATAGATTAGCGGGTAAACCTTACTATTGTTTTCTTGATGGTTATTCAGGGTATAATCAAATTGCTATCGCACCGGAGGATCAAGAAAAGACGACTTTCACATGCCCCTACGTAACGTATGCTTTTAGGAGAATGCCATTTGGATTATGCAATGCACTCGCCACCTTCCAAAGGTGCATGATGGCCATATTCTCCGATATGGTGGAGGACTTCCTTGAGATATTTATGGATGATTTTTCAGTCTTTGGAGACGATTTTGAGAGCTGCCTAGGCAATCTACAAAAGGTACTTGAAAGATGTGAAAAAGCAAACCTGGTCTTGAATTGGGAAAAATGCCACTTTATGGTGGATGAAGGGATAGTCCTTGGCCATAAGATTAGCTGCCGTGGGATAGAAGTCGACAGGGCCAAGATAGAAGTGATCGAAAAGCTGCCGCCGCTGACCACAGTCAAGGGTATTAGAAGTTTCTTGGGACATGCTGGTTTTTATCGGAGATTTATTGCGAATTTCTCAAAAATCACCAAGCCTCTATGTCATCTTCTAGAGCAGAACCGACCCTTTGACTTTAATAAAGAATGTACTGAAGCATTCAAGGTTCTGAAGGAAAAACTGGTAACAGCCCCAATAGTACAACCACCAGACTGGACACAACCATTTGAGATTATGTGTGATGCTAGTGACTATGATGTCGGGGCAACACTTGGGCAGCGGAGAGATAAATTATTTCATGTCATATACTATGCCAGCAAGACACTGAATGACGCCCAAGTGAACTACACCACCACAAAAAAGGAGTTATTAGCTGTGGTGTTCTCCATTGACAAGTTTCGTTCTTACATACTTGGAATGAAGGTGATAGTGCACACAGACCATTCTACCCTGAAGTATTTGTTCGCGAAAAAGGATGCAAAGCCTCGATTGATACGATGGATCCTGCTATTGCAAGAATTCGACCTTGAAATCAAGGACAAAAAAGGGACAGAAAATCAGGTGGCAGATCACTTGTCAAGGCTGGAGAAGGGACAGAGTCTACCAACAGATGAGACAAACATACTGGAGACCTTCCCAGATGAGCAGATCTTTGCTGCCGCAATCACTGCCACGACAGCCATGGCGGCAGGTAAGTCTTCTGAACTCCCCTGGTATGCTGATTTCGTTAATTTTATAGTTAGCGGAATAATTCCTTCTGATCTTAATTATCAAGCCAGGAAGAGGTTCCAAAATGATGTTAAGCATTATTATTGGGACGAACCTCTTCTTTTCAAAATATGTGCAGATCAGGTTATAAAGAGGTGTGTACCACAAGAAGAGCAAGAAGACATCCTACATCACTGCCATGCTTCACAATATGGAGGTCACTTAGGAGGCAACAAAACTGCTGCCAAGGTGCTGCAGTCAGGGTTCTACTGGCCGTCACTATATAAAGATGCACAAATCTTCTACAAGAGCTGTGACAGGTGCCAAAGGACAGGAAACATCTCAAGGAGAAACGAGATGCCGCTGCAGAACATTCTAGAAGTCAAAATCTTTGATGTTTGGGGGATTGATTTTATGGGACCCTTTCCATCTTCATGTGGAAATCTATACATCCTCCTGGCAGTAGATTATGTCTCTAAGTGGGTTGAAGCCATCGCAACTCAAAAGAATGATGCCAAGACAGTCCAACGATTTTTACACAAAAACATCTTTTCTAGGTTTGGCATCCCTAAGGCGATTATCAGTGATGAAGGGAGACATTTCGACAACAGGGTTATTGCTGCTGCCCTGAAGAAATATGGTGTCAAGCATCGGATCGCGACAGCATATCACCCACAGACCAATGGACAAGCTGAAATATCTAATAGGGAAGTTAAGAACATTCTTGAGAAGATGGTTAAGCCAACTAGGAAAGATTGGTCTTTACTTCTAAATGATGTGTTATGGGCATATATGACAGCTTTTAAGACTCCATTGGGCATGTCTCCGTACCGATTGATTTATGGGAAAACATGCCATCTACCTGTCGAGATCGAGCACAGAGCATACTGGGCGATCAAGGCAGTAAATATGGACTTGGACAGGGCGGGGCAGAAAAGGCTGTTAGACCTGAACGAAATTGAAGAGATTCAGACAATGGCCTACGACAATGCAAGAATCTACAAGGAGAAAACTAAAAAGTGGCATGACAGGAAGTTGCTGCCACGACAGTTCTGCCCAGGGCAGCTTGTATTGTTGTTCAATTCTAGACTGAAACTCTTCCCAGGGAAGCTAAAATCTAGATGGTTTGGCCCATTCCAAGTCGTACAGGTTTTTCCCCATGGTGCCATAACAATCTGATCATTAGAAGACGGGCACCAATTCAAAGTCAACAGGCAGCGCCTCAAGCATTATCAGGGGACTGAAGCCCCAGGAATGCAGGAAGTGGTTACCTTAGGAGATGCCCCACCTGGCATCCCTAATTTAACCTAAATTTTAATTATTTATTTTATTATTATTATTTATTAGGAAATAAGGTTTATTTTATTCGAATAATGTTTTTATGTTTATTGTTTTTAGGAAATAAAGGAGTCAAGCAGAACAGGAGAAGTGAACTCAGCCCACCATCCATCCACCAGCCCAACAAGGCCCAATATTTGAAGCCTGTCGTTACAGTTGCCGCGACAGACGCGGAAAATACAGGCTGTCATCACACTGTCACGACAGACGCGGAAACGTGTGTCAGACGCGTCAGATAAGCTAAAGCTCAACAGCCGCCCCGTTATTCGCGCCTGCCGTTACAATTTCAACGGGCAGCAAATCCTTTTCTATAAAACCCCGTTTCATTTTCATTTTCACTCACTTCTGTCGTTCTTATTTGCTCTCCCTCTTTAGTTTTCATTTGCTTTCATTTACTTTTCACAACCCTTGCACTAATATGTCTTCCAGGAAAACCCGACGCAATGCTGCCTTCATTTACTTTTCATTTGCACAGCAGCAGCAGCAGTGACAGCAGCAGCAGCTCTGATGTTCAGGTTGTACAGTAACCATCCCAGCCCGCCCTGAGAGCCCGCAACCGCCGCCAGATCCGCCTCAGCAGCAGCAGCGAAGACAACGCCTAGATTTAAGTTTCTTATCTTCTTATTGCTGTCTGCCATATATATTTTGTGATGTACTGCCTTCATTTGTTTTCATTTTTATATTGTCATTTGCATTGAGGGCAATGCAACCCTCGAGTTTGGGGGTGGCAACCCTCCTTATTAATGGAGTACATCTTAGTTAAATTTTGTGTCTTTTACTTAGTTATTCTTCACAAAAAAAATTGAAAATATTGAAAATTTTGGCTGAAAACTGTGAATTGAACTTACCTGTCGTGACAGCTCTGTCGTGGTAGTGACTTCAGGATAGTTTTTAGGAGAAGTTTAGAACCTTTCTATAGTTCTGAAAACTTAAACACCATTGTGACTGTTATACTGCTTAGACTTCTTTTAGCCAAACTAGAATAGGAAGCTTAGCACTTGAATAGCCCCTAGAGGTGCCCGAAACTGGCTCTAGGAAAGAAGTTTAGAAAAAGAGACTCAACAGCCCTAGAGGTGCCCGAAACTGGCTCTAGGAAGTTAACTAGAGGTGCCTAAAACTGGCTCTAGTGAAACTTTAGCTTAAAAAAAATAGAGAAATCGAGTCATAACAAAAAAATAAAAGGAGCATGAAAAAGTGCCTTCAAAAGATAAAATTTGGCATAAAAATTCGAGTTAAGAGTTGAATATTCTAGTGAAACTAAGAGAGTCTTGGCATATAACTGTTCACAAGCATGCACACACTGCACGAGGACTATAGTGAGATTCCGGACAGATCCTAAATTATCCGACAGGTTGCTGCCGCCATAGGGAACGAACGACGGGTAAGGGAAAGTTCACTGTTTGAAAGCCAAAACAAAAATATTTCATTTTTCTTTTAGGTCTTAGTTGCTTGAGGGCAAGCAAAAACTTGAGTTTGGGGGTGTGTTGAGTGTGTAAAAGTTCTATTATTTACACCCTATTTAACCCATATTTCTGCTGCATTCAAGCATTATTCATTGCATTTAGGTTAGTTTACAGCAAAACATCACAAATATATTAAAAGGCACAATTTCTACTAAGAATAGCTGTTTTTGCAGGTTGCTGCCGTAGCAGACGGAAAGGGCAGGCGCTGGGCAGTGAAGCAGAAGAGCTGAACTGGACAAGCAGACAAGGAGGACGATGCTGCCATGGTTGCTGCCGTGACAGCAGAGGACGACAGAAGTTTTGAGGAGAAGAAGCAAAGTGGACCTTGACAGATAGAGAAAATTCAGCCCGTCTGTCGTGTGAAAACCTTATATTTTTCCAAGCCCCAGATCAAAAGATATGTCAAGCCCAAAGTTCAAGGAGAGAAAATCCCAAGCAAGAAGATGACGGCTGGAAAGTAGATTCCTTGAAGATTTAGTCTTTATTAGAATCATACTTTTATTTAAAGTTGTATTCTTGCTATTTTAGATAACTTGAGCCCAAAGCTTATATAAGGGCATGTATTATAACCTAGAGGGGCATAACCGATTACCCTAGCTTCCTTCCGAAAACTCTACCCGTTTTCCTTCCCACATCATGTTCTAAATTCCCCTAGGGCCACGTGTTGATTTGTAAAGTAGTTGCAAGGGTTGTTTTGTTTTAGGAATTTTCAGTTCAATGAAATAAACTTCAAGTTCTCTTATTTTGGTTATTAATATCTTGCAAGAGCATCGGGAGAGCATTGTGAGGTTATCTATTTACTTAGCATCGGGAGAGTTAAGTATATGAAAGAAATAAGAGCAAGTTCTCTAGTTTATAGTTGAACTATCTCGGGCCTAGGGATAGGATGAGGTTAAGTGGCTAAAAAAGAATTCATACACATCGGTGTTCATCCTTCGATTCACGCCGGGAGGTATCATCAAAGACGTGATCATCGACAGACTTGGATCTAGGGATAGGCCAAGGCACATCTGGGATTCTTGCCAAACTTGAAGTACGGAGTTGAGTGTTTGCTGCCGCGACAATCAACAGACTGCTGCCGTGACAAGTGCTGCTGTGACGGGCGCGACGACAGAACTGGATTCCCTAAACTCTGCAATACCTGCACTACTGAGCATTTCAATACCAGCCCATTCTCTCTATCTTGATATCTCTACTCTTTTGTTTACGTTTACTTTATTATTTTCGTGACAACTTCTCAAATATTTTCTTTACTTTCGTGCAGTGAATTAAGGTGAAGCTATTAGCCCAATCCCTGTGGAGACGATATCCGATACTTCGTATCGCTTTACTACTTGCGTCGTGTATACTTGTACTACCATTGCGATAGACTATTTTACACGCAACAATGATCTAATGGTTACCCCCTTGGATGGATCACCCAAGATTTCACCATCTTTGACATAGTTGAGTTCCCTTGAGTAGCTCGCTTCCTTTTCACCAAGATACATGTCCTTCAAGGATTCTATGGGAGGATCTTGTGCTTCTTCTTCTTTGGCTGGAACCTCATCCACTTTTGATGATTGTCCACCATCATTGGCTTCAATGATCCCTACATCATCATCATCACAAGAATCCTTCCTCGGAAGGAGGTTATCATCAAAAACCACATGAATGAACTCTTCTACAACTAAGGTTCTTTTGTTAAACACTCGATAGACTTTAGAGTTTAAAAAATTTCCTAAGAAAATAGCTTCATCGCTTTTGCATCAAATTTACCTAAATGATCTTTTCTATTGTTCAAAACAAAATATTTGCATCCAAAAGGATGACAATAACTAATGTTAGGCTTCTTTGATTTTAAAATATCATAAGGACTTTTCTTTAAAATTGTCCTAATCATTACATGATTTATAATATAACAAGCAGTGTTTGTGGCTTCCGCCAAAAAATACTTAGGTAAATTGTTTTCACAAAGCATAGTTCTAGCCATTTCTTCTAAAGTACGATTTTTCCTCTCAACTACCCTATTTTGTTGAGGAGTGCGAGGTGCGAAAAAATTGTGGCTAATACCATTAGAGTTACAAAAATCCTCAAAAGCTAGATTTTGAAATTTTGTTCCATGGTCACTTCTAATATGAGTAATGTTTTAACCAAGGTCATTTTGAGTAAATTTTGAAAATGTGATGAATTTTTCTAAAGCCTCATTTTTTACTTAAAAAGAGAACTCAAGTGTATCTAGAGAAATCATGAACTAAAACATAGGCATATGATTTTGTACCCAAGCTAGTAGTTCTAATAGGCCCAAAGAGATCCATATGAATCAATTGTAGCACTCTACTAGTTGAAGCACCATTAATGGATTTAAATGAAGTTTGTTTTTGTTTACTCTTAGCACAAGCATCAAAAATTTTATCTAAGGAAAATTTTAGCTTGGGTAAACCTCTAACTAGATTTTGGGAAACCAATTTCTCCAAAACACTTATGCTAGCATTTCCTAGTTTCCTATGCCATAACCATGTATCATTTTCATTTTGAGCAACTAAGCATGCATGAGATGTATGAATGTCATCTAGATGCACCATGTATATGTTTCCCATGCGATGATCAATGAGTATTATCTTATTTGTTTTAATGCCCACAATTTTGCAACTATTTATACAAGTTATGCTTTAGACCATTGACATATAAAACATCTTTAATGAGAATAGAGGAGAGATTACCAATGGAACCTATACTCTCAATATGGCCTTTGGAGTTGTCACCAAATGTCATCACTCCACCACTTTTTGGCTTTAGCTCCATGAATCTACTCTTGTCGACAGTCATGTGTCTTGAGCATCCACTATCAAGGTACCAAGTGTTTTAACTTGAAGCTTTGGCCTTGTAGCAATGCTTCCCCTACAAACAAAGATTAGTTCTTCATTTTTTGTACCCAAATCATTTTGGGTCTATGTGAATTAGCTCCAAAATACTTGGTTCCTTTAGGAATCCAAGAAGCAATCACATTAATATCATTAGAAACTACTAGTTCCTTAGGAACTCATACATTTCTAACCCTTTTACCTTTAGGATGCCTTTGAGAGCCTCTTTGTTTGTGGTTTACAAAGTTTCTTTTCACATAGTTGGTTTTAGAAGATTGACCTTTTTCAAAAGTAGGAGTACCAACTTTGTTCAAAGAAGCTTTGAGTTCATTCACCACTTTGTGGTGATCATCATGAACTTTGGAAAGAAGATTGTTTAAATCAACATTTTTATCTTGAAAATATTTTAAGTCATCTTGTAAAACCACAATCTTCTTTTCAAGTTCCGAGTTGGTTTTGGAAATAGAATCGTTTTGGTTTTTCAAATTCGAAATTATTTTCTTGTTTTTCAAAACCGATTCCTTGTATTTTTCTACCAACTCACCGTAAACCTCTTGCAACTCATCATATGCATCTTGAAGTTCATCAAATGTGAAATCAAAAGTAGATGAGTTAGGGTTTACCTCAGGATCATCATTAATGGCCATGAGGCAAAGATTAGCCACTTCGTGCTCCTCTTCATCGGATGCTGATTCTTCATTGCTCCAAGTAGCAACGTGGGCTTTGTGCTTTTTCTTCTTATCGAACCCCTTCTTCTTGAATTGAGGGCATTCTGATTTTATGTACCCCGACTTCTTGCACTTATAACAAATGAGTTGATCTTTCTCTTCTTCTTTATTCTTATTCTTGAAGTCTTTTCTTCTTTGGAACTTTCTTCCCCGGTTGGACTTCATGAACCGAGAGAATCTCTTAGCTATCATAGCCAATTCCTCAAACTTATCCTCACTAGAATTGTTTTCCTCTTGAGATGCCTTGAGAGAAATTCTTTGCTTCTTCTTCTCTACCTCTTGCTTCTCCACTCTTTTCTCTTCTCTCTTCTTTTCTTCTTCCCTTCCTTACTTTATGATCTCATGAGTAAGGAGAGATCCCACCAACTCATCGAGCTTTAAAGTCTTCAAATTCTTGGCCTCGATGATTGCGGTTCTCTTCCCATCCCATGATTCTAGAAGAGAGTAAAGAAGCTTCTGGACTAGCTTGTCTTCGGGAATGATCTTACCGAAGCCCTTGAGACCATTCACAATAACAGAGGACCTATCAAACATTTTAGAGACACTCTCATCTGGCTCCATCTTGAAGTTCTCGTAACTTAAATTAAGGATCCCAATCTTGGTCTCCTTTACATCGTTGGTGCCCATGTAGGTGGTCCTTAGCTTGTCCCACACTTCCTTTGCACTTGTGCATGATGACATCTTTGCATACATGTCGGGTCCAAGTGCACAAAAGATGATGTGAAGAGCCTTGTCATTCACTTGAAGCCTTCTTCGATTTTCATCGTTCATTTTTGCTCTTATTTTCGGAACTAGCCTTCATTCTTCATCTCTCTTCATCGGAATAGTTGGTCCATCTTCCACTACATCCCAAAGGATATAGTCATTTGACTTGATGAAGAGACTCATTATATTTTTCCAATAGGGATAGTTATCCCCATTGAAAAATGGTGGCTTGGTGATCGATTGTGACATGAGGAAGTTTTGGCCGGAGGCAGATGCCATCGCTTGATTTGAAGGTTGATTGATCTTATTCTAGGATCTTCTCTTGTGAATGTGAGTCCCTCAAATATTTAGGCTCTGATACCAATTGTTAAGTGGATCAATCGAAACAAAAATGACCAACATGGGGTGGATTGGCTTTTTTAAAATTGAAGGGAGCAAATTGGACCAGTAAAAATTGAAGACAAGGCAATTTATAGTGGTTCAAGCTTAAAACAAGCACTACATCCACTACCTTAGCTCCCACTAAGGATTTTCAACCAATTTCACTAGAAATTTGTCCATTTTTTCTCAGATTAGGAGGAAACCAATTAATCTTTCTACCCAAAGATTAACCAAGACTCTCTCAAATACAAAGATTGTTGACAAATGAAAAATAAATGTCACAAGGTAGGATATTTGCACCAAATTACAAGTTCTCTCAACCCAAATTGATAAAAGATGAATACAATAAAAATAACTCAATTGGGTACAAGGGTTTGACTCTATTTTGCTCAAATTAGATTGGATTTTTGCTTGAATGTGCTTGACTTGATGAATAGTTATTTTTGTAGCTTTAATGGCTTGATTTTATACCTCCTCATTAAATTCTAATTGTCTGGGTTGGTGACATCATCAATAGAGCCAATGGGCTCTCTTTTTCCCATAATAAATGCAGTTCTACAACCTACTGTACCGGTACTCGGATCACCATATCGGTACCTACCAAAAGAAGAAAGATTCGTTGTATACAATTAGCGTATCGATACGCGAAGAGGCGTATCGGTACAGAAACCATATTTTATATAGGGGATCGATACAGCATAGTGCGTATCGGTACCAATTTTGCTCACTGGAATCTAGAGAGTTGGTTAACCAAAAAGTGTATCGGTACGATAGTTAGGCGTATCAGTATTGTTAACCAACTTTCAAAATGTTTGGTTCCAATAATATAACAAGGCAACGGTAACAAATTAAATGCCAAGATTTTTCAAATTATACTAACTCGTATCGGTACACAAAGGAGCATATCGGTACGGTATGTAGTTTTTAGAATCTAGGATTATATCAAGTCTAAAAACTGTATCGATATGACAATGAGCGTATCAGTACACTTTTCTTGACTCATTTTCAGTAGCCAAAAACCGTATCGATACGGGTTTACCCTTATCGGTACGCCTGGACTAATTTCAAAAATTAAGTTCGAAAATACTTAGAAAATATTTTAGATACTTGGCTTTTGATTTAAAAATACTTAATGTTCGAATCCTTGTCATTTTGTGAGTCTATTGAGTATTTAATAGTTTATTTCATTTTTTAATTAAGTCCTTGAAAAATGTTGTTATATCAAAATCAATTTTGGTTTTGCACACACTTCACTTGCACACACTCAACTCACGTCACTCACACCTACACTCTTCACACTACGCACTTGCACCCACTTACTTTTCACGGCACACACTCTTACACTAGCATGTTTTCACTCACCACCTATTTATAGGCCTTTAAATCAGTTTAAGCCTTAGATATTTTACATTATTATAATATTATAATATTTTGCTTTAGTTTGATATTTTATATGACTATAATTTAGAGGGCTCTAGAACATTAGAGAGAGGAGAGAAGTTGGTGGACTGGGCTGGGCTTTAACACTCCCCCTCAACGACTTCTCTCTAGAGATGACTTGTAGATCATACCAAGTGTTTCTCTTATCTTCTTAGACTTTTGTCTATTGAGACTCTTTGTGAATATATTTACAGCTTGCTCATTTTTCTTTGTTGGCACCATCTTGATCTCTCTTTTAAGGATCTCATTGACGAACTTGTTTGTTGCTCCATTGTTGACTAAGACACGTACTAGTTGTCCTCCAATCCTTACTTGCTTGAACAACAATCCTTTCTTTTCGAATGTAGGCACCTCGTCATTGACCTTGATAAAGTTGAAAATATAGAAAGATTGGATACTCATATCTCTTTGTTGAGTAACTTGCTCTTTTTCTCCTTTGTTTTCTCATTTTCCCTTGAAGGCTTCATCCTTATAAGCTAGCTTCAATATATTCTTTTTGTGTGCTTTATTTCTTCCCACACCATGGCCTTTGTTCCACTTTTTCTTGGAGCTCTCACTTTTCTTAAATTTGGCGAGGGATTCAGAAATAGTAATGGTGCAAACTCCCTTCTCCTTTTTCCTTGCTTACGCCACAACCATAGCAGTGCAATATCTTCCAAATAAAGTAAGGCATGGTCGATCTTCCTAGCATCCTTGTTGAGTTGTGAGGTGCTCGATTCGTTCAACCAATGTGGCTCACCAAGTGGTGGAGAGATGGATTTTTGGGTGGAAGGGTTGTGGAAGCTAAAATGATAATTGACACAATGAATTATAGTGGTTCAACCTTCTAACCAAGGTCTACATCCACTACCTTAGCTCCCCACTAAGGATTTTCAATCAATCCACTATTGATTCGTCCCCTTTTCTAGGCTTAGGAGGTAACCCTTATACACAATCAAGCTTTCTACCCAAAGCCTTGATTGAAACCCTCTTTTACAAAGAGATAACAATAAGCAAACTTAAATCCCTCTAATAGGTATTTGTTTGCACAATTTAGCACTCACCCAAAACCTTAAACACTTGAGCAAATTTGACAATTTTGGCTCACTAGTGTTTGTCTATACAAGAATTGACAATTTAAGCACTAAGACAATATTTGATCATTTGTTGTTTGACAATATGAGCATTAGCCTTTACTTGATGCTTGAAGGTCCCTTTTATACTCCTTGATGAGTTTATAGCCGTTGCTAGCCGTTGGGATTGAATTGGAGCCGTTGAGGATTTTAATTCCTACCATAAATGCAGTTCTGCAGCTCTCCGTTTCGAAACGCTCGAACCCGTTTCGAAACACCCTTTAAGTAGAAAGAGCCGTTGCAGTCTGACGTGGACCCGTATCAAAACGCTTTAGTCCGTTTCGGAACGCCTGTCCCCGTATCGAAACGACCTGCATTTAAAAGTTAGTTGGGAAATAGCCGTTGGGGTTTATGACCGTTGTGGTCAATGCCACATAGGCGTATTGAAACGACATAGCCCGTTTCGAAACGCTGGGCAAAAATCTCATCCAGGGAATGCCCGTTTCGATACGAGTATCGAAACGTTTTTGCTACTGGAATTCTCGTATCGAAACGCCCTAAGGTGTTTCGAAACGCCTGGACAGTTCTGTGAAGTTTGGCTTTGAAAAACATGTAAAACCCTTTTAAAAACTCCCCTGAACATAATTTCAAGTTGTTTGGACTTTGGAAATGTTTTAAATACTTTTTAAATCAGTCCAAAACATTTTTCAATTATTATATCAAAACATTAGTTCTACAATCTCCCCCTTTTTGATATAATAAAACTCACTTGAAAAATTGTTTGGGATTCTCCCCCTTTAACTTTAAAAATGTGAATGAGAGATTAAGGATATGAAATTAAATAAATCTCCCCCTTATTCATTTGAAAAATCAAATTTTCAAACCATTTCTCCATCTTTTTGTTATATCAAAAAGAATTTTAAAACATTAAGTTCAAAATAACAATAGAGGTAAAATTTGACAAAAATACAATTTTGGTTTTTAAAATGGCTCCCCCTTACTCAAAGCATCAATAAAATGTTAGTCCAACATTTATGATCATCTAGTTGAATTAAATAAAAAAATTAAAACAAATAAATGCAAAAACAACTAGATATTACCACACTTGAACTCAAGAGAGGATGTGAAGCCTTCCTTCTTCAAGTGTTCTTCCTTAGTGTGCATGGAGCTCCCCCTCAAAGTTTGACTTGTTGATCATCTCCATCACATCTAGCAAAAGACAATCAAGTGATTTTTGGTATCCAAATTGCTTTGGATCCATAAATGTTAGTAGCACAAATTTTAGTCCCCCTTGGAATCCATTTTTCAATGTCATCCTTTTTAATTGAAGTGGTTAGTCCTTTTGGGACCCAAACACTTCTAAAACATTTTCCTTTCACAAATCTAGGGGCACTAGATTGTCTTACATAAAAATTTGATTTTCCAAAACTATTTTTCTTTTCAAGCTCTTTGGAAATCAAATCTTTTTCTTCTTGAACTTTTTGAAGCAAATTTTGTAAATCAAAACATTTTAGTTCAAACTCTTCGAGTTTTGCTTCAAGTTCAAGTTTGGTTTTAGAAATCAAATCATTTTGAATTTTCAACTTTGAAATCAATTTATTGTTTTTCAAAATGTGATTTTTAAACTCTAAAACCAAATCATCATAGACATCTTGTAATTCATCAAAAGAGTAAGAACATGAAGTAGATGAATTAGAAGTTACCCTTGAATCTTCTTCGATGGCCATAAGGCAAAGGTTGGGTTGTTCATCGTCGGTGGAGTCCTCATCACTCCAAGTAGCCACATGTGCCTTCCTCCTATAGCTAGAAGTGCTTACCCTCTCATTTTTCTTGGATTCTCGTTCAAGCTCTCTCAAGGCTTTCTTCATGAACGGGGCACACTTCTTGAAGAGATGAACTATCTCTTCATCTTCATCCTCCTCTTCACTTGAGTAGACATGATAACAAGTGGAGGATTTGAGAGCCATGGCACTTGCATTGATGCCAAGCCCTTTGATTTTCTTCTCTCCCATAGCTCTAATTTCTTCCCTCTTCTTCTCATCTTCTTTATTCTTCTTCATGATTTGATGAGTAAGGAGTGACCTCATGAGTTCATCAAGCTTCAAGGTCTTCAAATTCTTGGCTTCGTTGATGGCGGTCCTCTTTGAGTCCCAAGACTCGGGAAGTGAGTAGATGAGCTTTCAAACAAGCTTTTCTTCCGGGATGGCTTCTCCATAGCCTTTGAGACCATTGGTGATAGTGGAGAACCTATCAAACATCTTCTCGATGTTCTCTTCCGGATCCATTTTGAAGTTCTCATACTCTAAGGTTAAGAGCCCAATCTTGGTCTCCTTGACTTCATCGGTCCCCTCGTATGTGACTTCAAGCTTGTCCCATACCTCATTGGCACTTTCACAAGAAGACATCTTCTCATAGATGGTTGGGCTAAAAGCACAAAACAAGATGTGCAAGACTTTGCAATTTAGCTCCATCTTCTTGCGATCGTCGGCACTCCACTCCGCTTTGCATCTTTGAGGCACGAACGGACCATCTTCAACTATATCCCATAGCTTGTAATCTCTTGATTTGATGAAGAACTTCATCTTTGTCTTCCAATGGGCATAGTGGGTTCTGTCAAAGAAAGGTAGTTTGTCGATTGATTGTGCCATTTGAGCTGGTTGATGAAATAGTGATCGAGCTTGCCGGATCTTCTCAATAGGATGTGAATCCCCTTCGATTGAGCCAAGATCTGATACCAATTGTTGAGTTGTGAGGTGCTCGATTCGTTCAACCAATGTGGCTCACCAAGTGGTGGAGAGATGGATTTTTGGGTGGAAGGGTTGTGGAAGCTAAAATGATAATTGACACAATGAATTATAGTGGTTCAACCTTCTAACCAAGGTCTACACCCACTACCTTAGCTCCCCACTAAGGATTTCCAATCAATCCACTATTGATTCGTCCCCTTTTCTAAGCTTAGGAGGTAACCCTTATACACAATCAAGCTTTCTACCCAAAGCCTTGATTGAAACCCTCTTTTACAAAGAGATAACAATAAGCAAACTTAAATCCCTCTAATAGGTATTTGTTTTCACAATTTAGCACTCACCCAAAACCTAAAACACTTTAGCAAATTTGACAATTTTGGCTCACTAGTGTTTGTCTATACAAGAATTGACAATTTAAGCACTAAGACAATATTTGATCATTTGTTGTTTGACAATATGAGCATTAGCCTTTACTTGATGCTTGGAGGTCCCTTTTATACTCCTTGATGAGTTTATAGTCGTTGCTAGTCGTTGGGATTGAATTGGAGCCGTTGTGGACTTTAATTCCTACCATAAATGCAGTTCTACAGCTCTCCATTTCGAAACACCCTTTAAGTAGAAAGAGCCGTTGCAGTCTGACGTGGACCCGTATCGAAACGCTTTAGTCTGTTTCGAAACACCCATTTCGAAACGCCTGTCCCCGTATCGAAACGACCTGCATTTAAAAGTTAGTTGGGAAATAGCCGTTGGGGTTTATGACCGTTGTGGTCAATGCCACGTAGGCGTATCGAAACGACAAAGCCCGTTTCGAAACGCTGGGAAAAAATCTCATCTAGGGAATGCTCGTTTCGATACGAGTATCGAAACGTTTTTGCTACTGGAATTCCCGTATCGAAACGCCCTAAGGTGTTTCGAAACGCCTAGACAGTTTTGTGAAGTTTGTCTTTGAAAAACATGTAAAACCCTTTTAAAAACTTCCCTAAACATAATTTCAAGTTGTTTGGACTTTAGAAATGTATTAAATACTTTTTAAATCAGTCCAAAACATTTTTCAATTATTATATCAAAACATTATTTCTACAATCCTCTATAACGTTTGTAGCTTGGGTGATTTTTTTCCAAGCTCATCGGGAAGTTATTTTCATCTTTCGTGTTCTTAGCTTCTTTATAAGTCTTGGGTTTACAAACCTCCACTCTCAAAGGAGTTGAAATTGGGACGAATAAGGTAGCTCCCTCATCATAAGGTAGTGCCTTCCTAAGAAGCGCCATCTCCTCCTTCATATTTTTAAATTCCCCATGTACTACCTTAAGCTTTTCCCTTAGAACTTCGTTCTATTCTTTGAGAATAAGAATTTCACTAGAAAAGGTCTTACATCATTGCGAACACTTACTAATAGTCTCGTTTAGGGCTCTCGACATTTCCCCGTAAAGCTCATCAACTTCTATTTGGCTTGAGCGAAACTCCTTAGATGTAGGTTGATGTATAACCGTCTTCCATGGACTTTTATCTTTCGAGGGTGAGCTTTCTCTCTCTTCACTTGGATCTGATGGTTGCTCTTCATTTTCTTTATTATCTTCTAAAAGTTCTTCTAGGTCATGAGATTCTGGAAGCTCGATCTTCTGAGGTGACCACCAAGAAGAACCTTCATCAAACACCACATTTCTTGAAGTGTATCACTTGCAATTAGTTAGATCACAACATCTCTCATCATTGGAGCATCCATAATTGACGATCAAATTCTCATCGTAGTCAATTTTTTACTCCATAGCTATTGCAAGAGCTGGTTTTTCCATGTCCACTTCGAACTCTTGTTCATCATTGTAGTCTATCATTGAGTTTGTAGTTGCTACAAGGGGTGATTCCTTCATATCTTCTATTAAATATTCTTCAACAAAAAGTTCAGCTTCTACTTCCATCCATCCTCGCTGATGGAAGCTTCCAACATGACCTCATTCTCTTCATCTTTTGTGGTGGTTATGTTTCATTGGAAAGTCTGTCTCTTAGGTAATCTGCAATCTTGAGCAAACTGGCCCTTCATTCCACAATTGAAGCATTCAACACTTTGTCTTCTATCGTTCTCCTCGTACTGTTGGTGATGGTCTTCTTTTTCACGACGAGCTCCCCCTAAAGTGTTACTTCTATCCCTCGTATGAAACTTGTCTCCTTGTGTCCTCATTTCCTTTGCCATGCATTGTCCTCATGGCGCACTTTTTTCCTTACTAGTGAAGAGTACCTCCTCTTCGTCTTTTATAATTACTTCTCTCATCTGTTTGGCTAATGCCTCCTGATTAGCCAACATGTTCTCTAGCTCTACTAAGGATGGTTGATTAGGTCATCCCTTTACGACAGCAATAAATGCATTATACTCGGGTCTTAGGCCATGGATGAGAATTCTCTTCATCCTTGTCTCGCTCACCTTCTCCTTTGGTCGCGACAAATAGATTTCACCTTGGTGAAATACTGAGCAATAGATAAGTTTCCTTGTGAAATACCCGCGAGCTCATTTTCCAAGAGTTGGAGGCGTGCTTCATTCTTTTTTGAAAATAACTTCCCCAAAGTTTACAGGCTGCCTTTGGTGTCTTGTCATCATGAATATGCTTCAATAGGTCATTCTCAATTGCGGTCTTCAATATATATATAAAGTCTTCCCAACCTTGATCTTCCATTTTCTCAAAGGCTTCAGCATTCTCCCTCGGCGGAGGAGTTGTGTCAGTGCTGGCGACTATTTCCCACAAATCTTGACCTTGTAGGTAAAACTCTATGCATGTCTCCCAATAATTGCAGCTGTGGTCATTGAGCTTACTAATCTCGTTGCTTGCACTTCCAAATTCTAACATGTTGACTGACATCCGGCGTCAACTAAGCTTGGTTTCGAACCAAAAGCTTTACAGTCCCTTACTGTGTTCTAGTAGAGTCTCCCCTTAGCACCTTGATGCAACACCGACCAATGTAAGCGTCCAACGCTTATTGAAGCTTTCTCCACTAGTAACGGTCCCAGACTGCTCACTCTGATACCAATTGTTAGAAACCTAATGGACCCAACACATCCACTATGGAGGACCTAAGACTGACCACTAATGCTACACCAACTCCCTAAGTCGGCTAGTCTTTCTATCTTTTAATTTCTTAGTGCACAAAAACTTAGGCGAAAGTGCGGACCATATATTAATTAGGCAGTATAACCGACCATATACTGTTCAGGCGACAGTGCTGACCATATATCATTAAGGCGGCAAAGTCGACCATATAGTAACCAATTCAAGTTCACTAAAAAATACATAAATTGAAACTTAACCAGAAACTTCTAATTACAAGGAAAAATAACACTTTTATTAATAGACAAAAATATTACAACACTTACCTACACCCACACTCACTCTTTCAACTTGCACACTTCACTTGCACACACTCAACTCATCCTCTCAACTCACGTCACTCACACTTGCACTCTTCACACTACACACATGCTCCCACTCACTTTTCACGCCACACACTCTTACACCAGCATGTTTTCACTCACCACGTATTTATAGGCTTTTAAGTTGGTTTAAACCTTAATTATTTTACATTATTATATTATCATAATATTTTACTTTAGTTTGATATTTTATATGACTATAATTTAGAGTGCTCTAGAACATTAGAGTGAGGAGAGAAGTTGGTGGATTGGGCTGAGCTTTAACAGTGTGGATTGCTAAGGAAGTGGAAGTAGACTCAGTTAGGTAGTCGAACCACTATAAATCATTGTGTCCTATTTTTATTACTTAGTTTTTCAACCACCAAAGCAAAAATTCAATTCACCCCCTATTGGCTATTTCGGCCGATCGTTCGAGCCTCCCAACAAATTATACTGTAAATTACAAGAAAATATTTAACAAATTATAAATTTAATAAAAATATACTAATTAAATAGTGAAAAGTCTATTAAAACAATTTATGGAAATATAAAATGAGGAAGACTATAGAACTTCAATGTTAATTTCAATGTTGGCTTGGATTGAAGAGCTTAGGTCCAATTAAGTTGTTTGGTGATAGTAAATCAGTTTTATAAGTTTCTTTAAATCTTGTGTTTCATGAAAGACTTAAACAAAAAGAGATTGAATGTCATATTTTTCAAGAAAAAAATTCAAGAAAGTCTGATACAATACTCGTGTCATCGACAGACTACCTGGCTAGCATTTTAACCAAAGCGTTAGGAATACAACAAAACAATTACTTGATGTGCATGTTGAAGGTTAAACCACTAGTTTGAGGGGGGAGGTATTGAAGGAGTTTATGTAATTAGATAGAAGATAATTATAGTGTTATAAGCTTCTAGCGTTTTTCGCGAGCAAAAAACCATCACTTAGCTCGGATTGAACGCTCCTAGTAGTCCGCAAACACAATAGAACTTAAATAAGACCATGTTTATATGGTGCCAGTAGTCCAAAGATGCCAACAATTTATTGAATATAAAAAAAAGAATAAAAAGATAATTCAATTATAGAACACTATACTCTAAACTCCAGCTACGATTATAACACTTATAAAATTTTGGTGTGTTATCATCAAGAACGAAGTTAGTATCAAACATTGGAAGATGCGAGTTTATTAAGTCTTTAAATCTAAATATTGAAAGGAACAAAAATTTTATTTCATTAATATTTAAACTAAAAAGAACCTAAAATACTAGTATATCTAAAAATTTTGATAGTGACAAAAGCCCTTTCAAACTCATAGATCCCTCCGTCCCTAAATTTGATGCACCGGGAGTAAAAGGGAAATGTTAAAGATGGTTAATGTTGAATTAAACGTTTTTAGGGAGAAAACTTAATTTTCTCATGGCATAATTATTGTTTAGTCTTTATATTTTTAGAATTTTTATAAGATCGATCCCTTGAGTTCAACTATAAATATGTCTAATCATTTCAACATCAAACATCCCAATATCTTAACCGTCTCTTATTTGTCTCTCTATTATCTCATTTCTAATATTTGATAATTCTTAAAGAATTATATTTGTTTGTACCATTTTAGTAAAAGTGAATTTATCGTTCGGTGGTAGTGTTGTAACCCCCTCGCCCCGGTCTGGTCGGCTGACCGGTTCGAGTAGGCTACACGGGGAAAACCGATGCGAAACCCGCTAAGGATTCCACCTCGGTTAGCAACCCTAAAATTTCTTTTAATTTAATCTTCTCTAAAGACACATTTAAATCCTATGTGATCACGACAGTGGAATAATTCGAGAAAGACATGCAACTGGACACAAAACCTCAAGTAAACAGTCCAATTTTAAGTTATTTGGCAGGCCGTTTCGAAATACCCTTAAGGTGTATCGAAACACCTTGACTTGGTCAACAGCCCCAAGTCCACACGAGAAGGCCGTATCGGAACGAAAGTCAACCGTTCCAAAACACCCCCAACGGTCAACTTCTCGTGGTCAACGAGACATTGACCGTTCCGAAACCCCTAGACCCGTTCCGAAACCCCATCATATCGGCAATTTCTCAGATTTCCAGTAGCCAAAGTGTTCCGAAACTTGTTCCGAAATAGGGGTTCACAGTGGCCAAACTGTATCGAAACGAGTTCCGATACGGGGTCCCTGAAGCCATACCCGTTCCGAAACAGCTCAGCCCGTTTCGAAACACTAGTTGTCTGCAATTTACAAAAGCCAACTTTAAACATCTCCCAACAACCCCAAAAGCCCTAAACAACTCCAAGAAGCACACATCACTTACAAGCATATACTAGAGGCATGGATCCTATGACAAAACATACTCCAATCACACAAGGCATAAGATGAGACATCCATACATGGCATTCACACAAAGGGCAATATTGCATAAAAAGGGCATGCTTAAGGACTCAAAAGCCAAATGGCACAATTCATCACATAAAGGTTTACATGACAACCAAAAGCAACTTAAACATCCTAAGGCATAACCATCTCACACAAACATTCAACAAAGCTTAGCATGGTTTACAAATCCAACAAAAGCATAGGCACTAACATCATCCACGAGTCATACAATGCTCATACAAAACACATAATAGCCCCATTGCTAAACTATCACATTAATTACTAAACCATACTTGAGCAACTAATACTTGGAAAGCTCCTTCGCCTTGCTCCTTGCTAACACCACGCTAATGATCTGCATTGTTGAAAATGAGAGTGTAAGCTAGAAGCTTAGTGAGGATGCTCTAAAATAAAAAACAACAACAATGCAGGGTCCAAGCATGCAAATCCTTAACATCACACACAACATATATAGGTATCAACAAGGCAACCTAGCTAGTCTTTCAAGAGTCATAATATGGCATCTCACATCATACTAAGCTCAACAATATAACCCAACATTACAACATCATAATTATAAAAACAAGTTCATTGGCCACTATTAGTTACCCGGATGTGCGGATTTACTCTCAACAACAACATTACCTCGGTGGGATTACACTCATCACCGGACCTTGCATGGGTGGGATTCCACTCATCACCACATGCCCTATGGAAGGGATTCCACCCATCATCACGTAGAATATAAACAAATTTTCGGTGGAATATTACATCATCGTACTCCTCCTTGATGACTCAACGCCATCAAGGCCACGCGCGTTTTGACTCAATTGTGTGCACACTAATCCTAATGATCGATCATTTACACCCGGTAAGTTAATTAGTGCCAATTTCATTAACCACATCACACATCCATCAAATATAGCACATATTCATCACATACACATATCAAGGTATGCACATACGAATCAATTTATATTTCGCAAGATCAAAAATAGTCAATGGCATGTATATAAGCAACATTAGAAATCAAGGAGTTAAACTACCAATTTAACCTCCACCCCGGAATGGCCTACCAAGCTCATTCCAACACTTCCACTACCCATACTTGAACCAACTTTAAAACATAATTAAAGTTTTACTCACCACCCTTCCTTAGCAAACCAAGCAAGCAAGCAAGCCTCCTAAATTCCCGGATTCGGTCCCGATGTTTCTCCGATGTCTACAAATGTAACCCCCTCGCCCCAGTCTGGTCGGCTGACCGGTTCGAGTAGGCTACACGGGGAAAACCGATGCGAAACCCGCTAAGGATTCCACCTCGGTTAGCAACCTTAAAATTTCTTTTAATTTAATCTTCTCTAAAGACACATTTAAATCCTATGTGATCACGACAGCGGAATAATTCGAGAAAGACATACAATTGGACACAAAACCGCAAGTAAACAGTCCAATTTTAAGTTATTTGGAAGGTCGTTTCGAAACACCCTTAAGGTGTATCGAAACACCTTGACTTGGTCAACAGCCCCAAGTCCACACGAGAATGCCGTATCGGAACGGAGGTCAACCGTTCCGAAACACCCCCAACGGTCAACTTCTCGTGGTCAACGAGACATTGACCGTTCCAAAACCACTAGACCCGTTTCGAAACCCCATCATATCGGCAATTTCTCATATTTCCAGTAGCCAAAGTGTTCCGAAACTTGTTTCGAAATAGGGGTTCACAGTGGCCAAACTGTATCGAAACGAGTTCCGATACGGGGTCCCTGAAGCCATACCTGTTCCGAAATAGCTCAGCCCGTTTCGAAACACTGGTCGTCTGCAATTTACAAAAGCCAACTTTAAACATCTCCCAACAACCCCAAAAGCCCTAAACAACTCCAAGAAGCACACATCACTTACAAGCATATACTAGAGGCATGGATCCTATGACAAAACATACTCCAATCACACAAGGCATAAGATGAGACATCCATACATGGCATTCACACAAAGGGCAATATTGCATAAAAAGGACATGCTTAAGGACTCAAAAGCCAAATGGCACAATTCATCACATAAAGGTTTACATGCCAACCAAAAGCAACTTAAACATCCTAAGGCATAACCATCTCACACAAACATTCAACAAAGCTTAGCATGGTTTACAAATCCAACAAAAGCATAGGCACTAACATCATCCACGAGTCATACAATGCTCATAAAAAACACATAATAGCCCCATTGCTAAACTACCACATTAATTACTAAACCATACTTGAGCAACTAATACTTGGAAAGCTCCTTCGCCTTGCTCCTTGCTAACACCACGCTAATGATCTGCATTGTTGAAAATGAGAGTGTGTAACACCCCGGTTTTGGGCTTGGAAGTTTTGGGCGTTGACCGGTTGGTCAAAGTGCTGTTCGAATCGTAAGAGGTTAAATTAGGAAAGCCTAGTTCGGGTTGCATTAAAAATATGGAAAAATGTTCTAAAATCATCTTTTAATATAATTAAGTGAACTGTGAAATCAATTTTGGAAAATGAGTTTTGGAAGGGTGACATTTTGGCTAGTGACCAAAATGTAATTTTTGAAAGTTTGGTGGCTATTTTATAAAGGGTTGAAACTTTGAATCTTTAAGGAGCTATTTACCCAAAGGGAGTTTCTCCAGATTTTTCTAAGATATTTTGACTCATAATTCTGATTTTAAAGAAAACAAAAAGGAGGGAAAATTCATTTTAAGCATTTTCTCATCTAACTTCCCATTTTCTTTCTCTCTTTTTCTCTCAACCCAAACACTCCATTTCCAGAGTTTCAATTCTGATTTTCTCACCTAAAATCCTCCTTTCAACTCTCAATTGATTTCAAATCATTGTATCTTCAAAACCTCTTCAATTGCTTCAAGTTTCATCAAGGTTTTCCATTCCAAAAAGAGGAGAAACTCAAGTTTGGAGGTAAGAACGTCCTTCTCCTCTGAACTTCAAGTTCTTTAATGAAATTCCTAAAGTTTTCAATCCTAATTTGATGTTTAATTAAAGGCTTTTAAGTTGATTTATGGATCTTGGCTAATTATGCAAGATTTTGATGATTTCACATGATTTTCGTTTGATCTGTTAAATCTGTGTTTTGAGAAGTGTTTTTGATGTTAAATGATCATTAAATTGATGTGGAAAGTTTTGATTGATGCAATCCCGGATAGGTTGAGTTTCCTAAGTTTAGCTTGTGTTTTAAGGTAGCTTTTGTGGTGATCTTGTGGATCTGGTGTTGCTGGAGGTATAAGGATAGTTGTAGGTTGTTTTTAGATGTTAAATGATGTTAATGGAAGTGAGGTTTTGCTGGTTTATGGCTGGGCTTTGTCTAGAAGTGTTTCGGATGCATTTTCGGTTGTGTTTGGTGGCCGAAAATGGAGGTTTTGTGAGAGCAGCGAGTTTAGGTGTTTTCATTGAAGCAATTAATGCATGATGATGCATTAATCCTCTGCTTTAATGTGTTGAAACAGGGGAGGCATCCTTGGATCCAAGAATTATTGATCCGGAGGCTTGATTTGGTGCTTTGGCTTGAGGCAAAGTGGAAATCGGTGAGTGAAAATGGATTTACAGCTTTAAAACCAAGGGTTGAAGGTTTTGGGAGCTTAGTTTAAGTCTAAACAACTTTGCTAAGCTCAAGTGTAAGTTTTCGGATTTCTCTCTAAGTGGTGGCCATGTTTTGGTGTGATGCAAAATGATGAATTGCATGTTTTGTTTACTGTTTTGAAAGCATGTTTTAGCATGATAATTGCTGATGTTTTAGCATGATATATGCTGATGTTTAAAGCCATGTGTTGAGGGTATCTCTAGGTAGGAGTACCTTGATTTTATGCATTGTTTAAATGATGATTTAATGCTTTGAGATGCATGATGAAATGGCTTGGTTTAATGCTTTAAACCAGTGGATTATATGATGTATAAAGTGTATATTGGCAAGTGATGGTTTGTAAAAGTGAAGGTCACTAAGGTGGTTAAAAGTCCTTGAGTGAGCCTTGTTACCTAAGATCATCAAGGTGTTTAAAAGTCCTTGGATGAATCTTGTTGCGGACACTAAGGTGGTTAAAAGTCCTTAGGTGCTCCTTTCCATGGTGTTTAAAAGTCCATGGGGCCAAGGTGTTTAAAAGTCCTTGGGGCCAAGGTGTTTAAAAATCCTTGGGGTAATTCAAGCTACGAACACAAAGGTGGTTAAAAGTCCTTGTGTGGTCCTTTCATGGTGTTTAAAAGTCCATGGCCAAGGTGTTTAAAAGTCCTTGGGGCCAAGGTGTTTAAAAGTCCTTGGGGAAAGTTGTTGAACTTGATTTCATAAATGAAATGTATCACTTGAGCCAATATGACATGTATAGTACATTGAGATGCATGAGATGCATGATTTAATGATAATGTGGAAGCATGAGATGCTTGTTTAAATGTTATTTGAAGCATGGAATTGCTTGACTTAAAGTATGCTTTGAGCATGTACAATGGTTGATTATATGCATGTTTTATAAATGGTTTTGATGCATTATTGAATGGTTTTTAAAGAGCACTCCTCACTAAGCTTTGGCTTACGCTCCCTCGTTTTCTTGATTCAATAATGCAGAGCATTAGAGTACATTGAGGGGCAGCAAGAGAAGGCAAGCAAACAAGTACAAGTAAAGCTCAATGTATGAAGGTTTTATAAGTTCTTTTAGCTTTTGGTTGATTTGGCAATGGGGGACCAATGTGTATGTTTTGGGAGGTGTTTGAGACTCCCTATGGATGTTAAATGTTGTTTGAATTGCTGGTTTTTGGTTTGGATTCCTATTGCTTGCTTTTGAAGGTTTATTGCTTGAATGGTAGCTTAAATAGGAAGCATGCTTTACAAATTGGGGTTTTTCATATGTGTTGTTTAAATATTGAATTGTTGATGCAATTAGGGTCCTGGTATGTTGTATGGTTAAGTGATATGGTTTGGTGTTGTTAATTTGAGGTTTAAAGCATGTATGTTGCTGTTTTCTAGTCGTTTCTAGGCAGGGGTATCGGTACTCGGGCTTGCGTATCGATACACCTGAGCCAAATATGCACTTTTCAGCTCAGGAGTATCGATACCGTTGAACAGGTATCGATACCGTTGAACAGGTATCGATACCTTATGAGTGAAGTATCGATACTGGGGGAAAGGTATCGATACTGTTGCTAGAGTTTGGTTACTGCCTTCCCCGAGTATCGATACGACACGTGGCGTATCGATACCAGACCGTTAAAATCAGTTAAAAGTATCTTTGAATGTTTCGTTTTGTTTACGTTTTGGTCCTGAATCATGTTTGATCAATTGCATGAGTTTGAGATGTCCGTTTGAGCTGAAATTTCACAGAGAAGCATGAAACCTGACTAATTTCAAGATGGTAACTTTAATTTGGGTTAAGTCCCTTAATTTATCAGAATTTACAATTTGGTCCCTAAAGTTGTAATTTGTTCAATTGGGTCCCTGTTTGATCTCTGATGTTTGTGATCTTTTAGTACGTTGTTTGTATGATCACAATTAAGGTTAATGTGCATCTAGATAAGATTAAAAAGAAAAAAAAGGGTCGTTAATCAAGGTTGACTTTCAGGTTGACTTTGGTTTTCCCCGTGTGACTTTCTTAATTCGGGTCAACCGTCTAGACCGGGTTAAGGGGGTTACATTTGGTGGTATCAGAGCTGAGTTCTCGAGTAATTGGGAACGTTGTTATGCATGATTGAAGCATGGTTTGGTATGTATGCTTGTTGTGTGAAAGCATGTTCAGTGATTTGAGATGATGATGTGTATGTGATGCATGTTGTGATGATGCATGATGAGGGTACCCATTGCCAAACAAAAGCTAAAGAGATGATGTTGTTTTTAAAGAGATTGAGCTTGAATACTTGGAATTTGCTTACCTTGCTGGTCCTGACTTGTTTTATTTTGTATTGTTATGCATGGTAAAAGTATGGCACCACGTAGAGAGTTAAGGAGTAGCGCGAGAGCTACGACCCCGGAAGGGAATGTGAATGAGGAGAATACGGGTAGTGCTGTGTTACCTCCTCCTCCACCTGGTGGTGGTGGTGCGGAGAGAGAAAGAGCTGGAGCTGAGGCAGCTGGTGCTGGAGCTGCAGGACCTGAGGTTGGTCAGGGGCAAGCGATGCCTGACATGTCTATGCTGGTGCAAGCTATTGCGGGTGCTTTTCGAGCAGCGGTAGCTGGAGCTCAAGGAGCTGGGCATCAGGGAGATGCTGGAGCTAGATTACCCTTAGAGCGTTTGCGCAGTCTTGGTGGGACTGAGTTTAGGGGTATGTCGGCTGAGAGGTCAGAAGCATGGCTGGAGAGTACCAAGCGTGTCTTGGGACAGATGAGTTGCACTGATGTGCAAAAGCTGGGGTGTGTGGTGTCTCTGCTGCAAGGTGATGCTTATACGTGGTGGATGACCACAATCTCTGGGATGGCTGATGCTGATGTTACTTGGACGTTCTTTCAGCATGCGTTCAAGAGGAGATATCTGGGAGTTAGATATCTAGACGAGAAGAAGCGTGAATTCATGTCTCTGACCCAAGAGAGCATGAGTGTGGCTGAGTATGAGGTACAGTTCGTACGTATTAGCCAGTATGCACCGGAGCTGATACCTGATGAGCGCGAGAGGTGCGAAAGGTTCCGTTATGGCTTGGCGACGGAAGTTAAGACCTATATGTTGGTTGCGGAGTACAATGATTTCGATGTGTTGGTTAGTCGATCCAAGGACATTGAGATGAACCTGAGTTTGTCTGCTAAAGGTGCTGGAGCTAGTTCTGGGAAGAGAACTGCTGAGTATAGTTCCGGTGGTGGACGGAATAAGAGGGGACATGATCAGAGGTTTCAGTCCTCATCTAAGAGAGGTGGAGGTGCACCTGCTAGGGGTGGCAATGCTAGAGCTGACCCTAGTGCTTGTTGGATTTGTGGTTCCCGTGGTCACTTGAAGCGTGACTGTCCTCGTGCTGGGAGGGAGGTGCAAGCTCCTGTTGTGGCAGCTGGTTATGAGTGCTGGAACTGTGGTTCAGCTGATCATTTGAGGCGTGATTGTCCGAGGATGGCTGGTGGTCAAGAGCGTGCTCCTGTTGTTGCAGCACAGCAGAGAGGTCGTGGGCGCGGCCGTGGTAATTTTCAGAGGCGTGAGGAAGGTGGTCGCGGAGTAGCTCATGTTGTGGCTATTCAACCTGAGGGTGGAGGCCAAGCGAGGGTGTATGCTCAGCGCGAGGGAAGGAATGATGCTGATGTGATTGCAGGTACCTTTACTTTGCAATCCTTGTCATTGCTTTCTTTGATTGATTCTGGATCTACGCATTCATACATTCTTCGTGAGCATGCTGAGTTGCTTGGTTTGCCTGTTGAGTCTTTGGATGTTGGTGTTAGAGTCACTAGTTCTTTTGGTGAGACTGTTGTGACTCGTAAGCTTTATAGAAGGTGTCCTTTGGTTGTTCAAGAGCATGTCTTTCATGTTGATCTTATGGAGTTGCCCTTTTATGGTTTTGATGTGATCCTTGGTATGGATTGGCTTGCTGAGCATCGTGCTGTTGTGGATTGTGAGAATAAGCGGGTTTCGCTTAGGCTTGCGGATGATTATGAAGTGGTGGTGGTTGGTGAGAATGTGAAGTTTCTTGCCAATGTTGTTTCTACCTTGGAGGCGAGCAGGATGCTGAGGCAGGGTTGTGAAGCTTTTCTGGCTTTTGTGATGAATCCTTGTTCTAAGGAGTTGAGGGTGCAGGATATCAGGGTTGTGAAGGAGTTTCCTGATGTTTTTCCTGAGGAGTTGCCTGGTTTACCTCCTAATCGCGAGGTGGAGTTTGGTATTGAGCTGTATGAGAATACCACTCCTGTGTCCATTACTCCCTATAGAATGGCACCTAAAGAGCTGAAGGAGCTGAAGACGCAGTTGCAAGAGCTGCTTGATCGTGGTTTCATCCGGCCGAGTGTTTCGCCTTGGGGTGCTCCTGTCTTGTTTGTGAAGAAGAAAGATGGCACGATGAGGATGTGCATTGATTATCGTCAGCTGAACAAGTTGACTATCAAGAATCGGTATCCTTTGCCGAGGATTGATGATCTCTTTGATCAGTTTCGGGGAGCTGCTGTGTTCTCTAAGATTGACTTGAGGTCAGGGTATTATCAGTTGAAGGTGAAGGATGTGGATGTGCCTAAGACAGCTTTCAGGACAAGGTATGGGCATTATGAGTTCCTTGTGATGCCGTTTGGTTTGACAAATGCTCCTGCTGCTTTCATGGACATGATGAATCGTGTTTTTCATGAATACCTGGACAAGTTCGTTGTGGTGTTCATTGATGATATCCTTGTGTACTCGCGTACTAAGGAAGAGCACGAAGAGCATTTGAGGATTGTGTTGCAGGCTTTGTTGGAGAATCAGCTTTATGCTAAGCTGAGCAAGTGTGAGTTCTGGCTTAGAGAGGTGGTGTTTCTTGGGCATGTGGTCTCAGCTGAAGGGATTCGTGTTGATCCTCAGAAGATTGAAGCGGTGATGATCTGGAAAGTTCCTAAGTCTGTTCAGGAGGTTCGTAGTTTCCTTGGTTTGGCAGGATACTACCGAAGGTTCGTGGATGGTTTTTCCAAGATTGCTGCTCCTTTGACGAAGTTGCTGCAGAAAGATGTTAAGTATGAGTGGACAGAAGCGAGACAGCAGGCTTTTGAGAAGCTGAAAGAGGCTTTGACTCATGCTCCTATCTTGATTCAGCCTGAATCAGGGAAAGAGTTTGTAGTCTACAGTGATGCATCCTATGTTGGTTTGGGGTGTGTGCTGATGCAAGAGGGTAAGGTTGTGGCTTATGCGTCGCGGCAGTTGAAGGTGCATGAGCGCAATTATCCTACGCATGATATTGAGCTGGCTGCAGTGGTTTTTGCTCTGAAGATCTGGAGGCATTATCTGTATGGTGAGAAGTGTACGGTGTACACAGATCACAAGAGTTTGAGGTATCTGATGTCTCAGAAGGAGTTGAATCTTAGGCAGCGGCGTTGGTTGGAGTTGCTCAAGGATTATGATCTGACGATAGAGTATCATCCTGGAAAGGCTAATGTTGTTGCGGATGCCTTGAGTAGGAAGGTAGCTGTTGAGCTGAGAGCTATGTTTGCTAGCTTGAGCATATCGCAGGATGGTGGTCTTGTTGCTGAGTTGCAAGTGAAACCATCGTTGGTTCAGTTGATCAAGGATAAGCAGTTGTTGGATGATTCCTTGGTGTCTCATGTTCAGGATATCGCGGAGGGTAGACCTTCGGATTTCTGCTTTAATGAGGATGGAGTGTTGTGTTTTGGTAGTCGGATAGTAGTGCCTGCTGATGCTGAGTTGAGGCGTGCTATTCTGACTGAAGGTCATAGTAGTCCTTTTGCTATGCATCCTGGTAGTACAAAGATGTATCGCGATCTTCGTGATGAGTACTATTGGGTAGGTTTGAAGAAGGATGTTGCAGAGTTCGTGAGCAAGTGTTTGGTGTGTCAGCGAGTTAAGGCTGAACATCAGGTTCCTTCTGGTTTGTTGCAACCGTTGAAAATCCCTGAATGGAAGTGAGAGAGGGTTACCATGGATTTTGTATCTGGTTTACCTTTGTCTCCATCAAAGAAGAATTCTGTTTGGGTGATTGTGGATCGCTTGACGAAGTGTGCGCATTTCTTGCCTGTGCATACTACGTTTTCTTTGGATAAGTTGGCAGAGCTGTACATTGCTGAGGTTGTGAGGTTGCATGGTGTGCCTAAGTCGATTGTGTCGGATAGGGATCCGAGGTTCACATCGCGTTTTTGGCAGTGTTTGCATCAAGCTCTGGGTACAAGGTTGCATTTCAGTACATCCTATCATCCTCAGTCGGATGGCCAGTCTGAGCGAGTTATTCAGATTTTGGAGGATATGTTGAGATGCTGCGTGATAGAGTTCCAAGGTTCTTGGGAGAAGCATCTGCCTTTGGTTGAGTTCGCTTACAACAACAGTTATCAGGCGAGTATACAGATGGCACCTTATGAGGCTCTGTATGGGAGGAAGTGTAGGACTCCTCTGTGTTGGGCTGAAACTGGTCAAAAGTTGGTTTCGATGCCGGCTTTGTTGAAAGGAACCACCGAGAAGGTGAAGCTCATTTGTGAGCGGTTGAAGGCTGCTTCTGATCGGCAGAAGTCTTACGCGGATTTGAAGCGTAAGGAGATAGAGTTTGCGGTGGGTGATCGCGTGTTCTTGAAGGTTTCGCCTTGGAAGAAGGTGATGAGGTTTGGTCGGAAGGGTAAGCTGAGCCCTAGATACATTGGACCGTATGAGGTTGTTGAGCGTGTGGGTCCTGTTGCGTATCGGTTGAGGTTACCTCAGGAGTTGGAGAAGATTCATGATGTGTTCCATGTTTCTATGCTCCGGAAGTATAGATCTGATCCTTCGCATGTGTTGCCTGTGGAGGAAGTGGAATTGAATCCGGATTTGACCTATGATGAGGAACCGGTGAAGGTTCTGGATTCAGATAGTAAGGTTCTTCGTGGCAAGACCATTGAGTTGGTGAAGGTGCTGTGGAAGCATCGCGGTGTTGAGGAAGCCACGTGGGAGCGGAAGGAAGATATGTTGAAGCAGTTTCCTTATCTCTTTCCTTCAGGTAAATTTCGAGGACGAAATTTCTTAAGGGGGGGAGAGTTGTAACGCCCCGGTTTTGGGCTTGGAAGTTTTGGGCGTTGACCGGTTGGTCAAAGTGCTGTTCGAATCGTAAGAGGTTAAATTAGGAAAGCCTAGTTCGGGTTTCATTAAAAATATGGAAAAATGTTCTAAAATCATCTTTTAATATAATTAAGTGAACTGTGAAATCAATTTTGGAAAATGAGTTTTGGAAGGGTGACATTTTGGCTAGTGACCAAAATGTAATTTTTGAAAGTTTGGTGGCTATTTTATAAAGGGTTGAAACTTTGAATCTTTAAGGAGCTATTTACCCAAAGGGAGTTTCTCCAGATTTTTCTAAGATATTTTGACTCATAATTCTGATTTTAAAGAAAACAAAAAGGAGGGAAAATTCATTTTAAGCATTTTCTCATCTAACTTCCCATTTTCTTTCTCTCTTTTTCTCTCAACCCAAACACTCCATTTCCAGAGTTTCAATTCTGATTTTCTCACCTAAAATCCTCCTTTCAACTCTCAATTGATTGCAAATCATTGTATCTTCAAAACCTCTTCAATTGCTTCAAGTTTCATCAAGGTTTTCCATTCCAAAAAGAGGAGAAACTCAAGTTTGGAGGTAAGAACGTCCTTCTCCTCTGAACTTCAAGTTCTTTAATGAAATTCCTAAAGTTTTCAATCCTAATTTGATGTTTAATTAAAGGCTTTTAAGTTGATTTATGGATCTTGGCTAATTATGCAAGATTTTGATGATTTCACATGATTTTCGTTTGATCTGTTAAATCTGTGTTTTGAGAAGTGTTTTTGATGTTAAATGATCATTAAATTGATGTGGAAATGAGTTTTGATTGATGCAATCCCGGATAGGTTGAGTTTCCTAAGTTTAGCTTGTGTTTTAAGGTAGCTTTTGTGGTGATCTTGTGGATCTGGTGTTGCTGGAGGTATAAGGATAGTTGTAGGTTGTTTTTAGATGTTAAATGATGTTAATGGAAGTGAGGTTTTGCTGGTTTATGGCTGGGCTTTGTCTAGAAGTGTTTCGGATGCATTTTCGGTTGTGTTTGGTGGCCGAAAATGGAGGTTTTGTGAGAGCAGCGAGTTTAGGTGTTTTCATTGAAGCAATTAATGCATGATGATGCATTAATCCTCTGCTTTAATGTGTTGAAACAGGGGAGGCATCCTTGGATCCAAGAATTATTGATCCGGAGGCTTGATTTGGTGCTTTGGCTTGAGGCAAAGTGGAAACCGGTGAGTGAAAATGGATTTACAGCTTTAAAACCAAGGGTTGAAGGTTTTGGGAGCTTAGTTTAAGTCTAAACAACTTTGCTAAGCTCAAGTGTAAGTTTTCGGATTTCTCTCTAAGTGGTGGCCATGTTTTGGTGTGATGCAAAATGATGAATTGCATGTTTTGTTTACTGTTTTGAAAGCATGTTTTAGCATGATAATTGCTGATGTTTTAGCATGATATATGCTGATGTTTAAAGCCATGTGTTGAGGGTATCTCTAGGTAGGAGTACCTTGATTTTATGCATTGTTTAAATGATGATTTAATGCTTTGAGATGCATGATGAAATGGCTTGGTTTAATGCTTTAAAATAGTGGATTATATGATGTATAAAGTGTATATTGGCAAGTGATGGTTTGTAAAAGTGAAGGTCACTAAGGTGGTTAAAAGTCCTTGAGTGAGCCTTGTTACCTAAGATCATCAAGGTGTTTAAAAGTCCTTGGATGAATCTTGTTGCGGACACTAAGGTGGTTAAAAGTCCTTAGGTGCTCCTTTCCATGGTGTTTAAAAGTCCATGGGGCCAAGGTGTTTAAAAGTCCTTGGGGCCAAGGTGTTTAAAAGTCCTTGGGGCCAAGGTGTTTAAAAGTCCTTGGGGTAATTCAAGCTACGGACACAAAGGTGGTTAAAAGTCCTTGTGTGGTCCTTTCATGGTGTTTAAAAGTCCATGGCCAAGGTGTTTAAAAGTCCTTGGGGCAAAGGTGTTTAAAAGTCCTTGGGGAAAGTTGTTGAACTTGATTTCATAAATGAAATGTATCACTTGAGCCAATATGACATGTATAGTACATTGAGATGCATGAGATGCATGATTTAATGATAATGTGGAAGCATGAGATGCTTGTTTAAATGTTATTTGAAGCATGGAATTGCTTGACTTAAAGTATGCTTTGAGCATGTACAATGGTTGATTATAGGCATGTTTTATAAATGGTTTTGATGCATTATTGAATGGTTTTTAAAGAGCACTCCTCACTAAGCTTTGGCTTACGCTCCCTCGTTTTCTTGATTCAATAATGCAGAGCATTAGAGTACATTGAGGGGCAACAAGAGAAGGCAAGCAAACAAGTACAAGTAAAGCTCAATGTATGAAGGTTTTATAAGTTCTTTTAGATTTTGGTTGATTTGGCAATGGGGGACCAATGTGTATGTTTTGGGAGGTGTTTGGGACTCCCTATGGATGTTAAATGTTGTTTGAATTGCTGGTTTTTGGTTTGGATTCCTATTGCTTGCTTTTGAAGGTTTATTGCTTGAATGGTAGCTTAAATAGGAAGCATGCTTTACAAATTGGGGTTTTTCATATGTGTTGTTTAAATATTGAATTGTTGATGCAATTAGGGTCCTGGTATGTTGTATGGTTAAGTGATATGGTTTGGTGTTGTTAATTTGAGGTTTAAAGCATGTATGTTGCTGTTTTCTAGTCGTTTCTAGGCAGGGGTATCGGTACTCGGGCTTGCGTATCGATACACCTGAGCCAAATATGCACTTTTCAGCCCAGGAGTATCGATACCGTTGAACAGGTATCGATACCTTATGAGTGAAGTATCGATACTGGGGGAAAGGTATCGATACCGTTGCTAGAGTTTGGTTACCGCCTTCCCCGAGTATCGATACGACACGTGGCGTATCGATACCAGACCGTTAAAATCAGTTAAAAGTATCTTTGAATGTTTCGTTTTGTTTACGTTTTGGTCCTGAATCATGTTTGATCAATTGTATGAGTTTGAGATGTCCGTTTGAGCTGAAATTTCACAGAGAAGCATGAAACCTGACTAATTTCAAGATGGTAACTTTAATTTGGGTTAAGTCCCTTAATTTATCAGAATTTACAATTTGGTCCCTAAAGTTGTAATTTGTTCAATTGGGTCCCTGTTTGATCTCTGATGTTTGTGATCTTTTAGTACGTTGTTTGTATGATCACAATTAAGGTTAATGTGCATCTAGATAAGATTAAAAAGAAAAAAAAGGGTCGTTAATCAAGGTTGACTTTCGGGTTGACTTTGGTTTTCCCCGTGTGACTTTCTTAATTCGGGTCAACCGTCTAGACCGGGTTAAGGGGGTTACAGAGTGTAAGCTAGAAGCTTAGTGAGGATGCTCTAAAATAAAAAACAACAACAATGCAGGGTCCAAGCATGCAAATCCTTAACATCACACACAACATATATAGGTATCAACAAGGCAACCTAGCTAGTCTTTCAAGAGTCATAATATGGCATCTCACATCATACTAAGCTCAACAATATAACCCAACATTACAACATCATAATTATAAAAACAAGTTCATTGGCCACTATTAGTTACCCGGATGTGCGGATTTACTCTCAACAACAACATTACCTCGGTGGGATTACACTCATCACCGGACCTTGCATGGGTGGGATTCCACTCATCACCATATGCCCTATGGAAGGGATTCCACTTATCATCACGTAGAATATAAACAAATTTTCGGTGGAATATTACATCATCGTACTCCTCCTTGATGACTCAACGCCATCAAGGCCACGCGCGTTTTGACTCAATTGTGTGCACACTAATCCTAATGATCGATCATTTACACCCAGTAAGTTAATTAGTGCCAATTTCATTAACCACATCACACATCCATCAAATATAGCACATATTCATCACATACACATATCAAGGTATGCACATACGAATCAATTTATATTTCGCAAGATCAAAAATAGTCAATGGCATGTATATAAGCAACATTAGAAATCAAGGAGTTAAACTACCAATTTAACCTCCACCCCGGAATGGCCTACCAAGCTCATTCCAACACTTCCACTACCCATACTTGAACCAACTTTAAAACATAATTAAAGTTTTACTCACCACCCTTCCTTAGCAAACCAAGCAAGCAAGCCTCCTAAATTCCCGGATTCGGTTCCGATGCTTCTCCGATGTCTACAAATGTAACCCCCTCGCCCCAGTCTGGTCGGCTGACCGGTTCGAGTAAGCTACACGGGGAAAACCGATGCGAAACCCGCTAAGGATTCCACCTCGGTTAGCAACCTTAAAATTTCTTTTAATTTAATCTTCTCTAAAGACACATTTAAATCCTATGTGATCACGACAGCGGAATAATTCGAGAAAGACATACAATTGGACACAAGACCGCAAGTAAACAGTCCAATTTTAAGTTATAGTGAAGGTCGTTTCGAAACACCCTTAAGGTGTATCGAAACACCTTGACTTGGTCAACAGCCCCAAGTCCACACGAGAAGGCCGTATCGGAACGGAGGTCAACCGTTTCGAAACACCCCCAACGGTCAACTTCTCGTGGTCAACGAGACATTGACCACTCCAAAACCCCTAGACCCATTTCGAAACCCCATCATATCAACAATTTCTCAGATTTCCAGTAGCCAAAGTGTTCCGAAACTTGTTTCAAAACAGGGGTTCACAATGGCCAAACTGTATCAAATCGAGTTCCGATACGGGGTCCCTAAAGCCATACCCGTTCCGAAATAGCTCAGCCCGTTTCAAAACACTGGTTGTATGCAATTTCCAAAAGCCAACTTTAAACATGTCCCAACAACCCCAAAAGCCCTAAACAACTCCAAGAAGCACACATCACTTACAAGCATATACTAGAGGCATGGATCCTATGACAAAACATACTCCAATCACACAAGGCATAATATAAGGCATCCATACATGGCATTCACACAAAGGGCAATATTGCATAAAAAGGGCATGCTTAAGGACTCAAAAGCCAAATGGCACAATTCATCACATAAAGGTTTACATGCCAACCAAAAGCAACTTAAACATCCTAAGTCATAACCATCTCACACAAACATTCAACAAAGCTTAGCATGGTTTACAAATCCAACAAAAGCATAGGCACTAACATCATCCACGAGTCATACAATGCTCATAAAAAACACATAATAGCCCCATTGCTAAACTACCACATTAATTACTAAACCATACTTGAGCAACTAATACTTGGAAAGCCCCTTCGCCTTGCTCCTTGCTAACACCACGCTAATGATCTGCATTGTTGAAAATGAGAGCGTAAGCTAGAAGCTTAGTGAGGATGCTCTAAAATCAAAAACAACAACAATGCAGGGTCCAAGCATGCAAATCCTTAACATCATACACAACATATATAGGTATCAACAAGGCAACCTTGCTAGTCTTTCAAGAGTCATAATATGTCATCTCACATCATATTAAGCTCAACAATATAACCCAACATTACAACATCGTAATTATAAAAACAAGTTCATTGGCCACTATTAGTTACTCGGATGTGCGGATTTACTCTCAACAACAACATTACCTCGGTGGGATTACACACATCACCGGACTGTTGAGTGTGTAAAAGTTCTATTAATTACACCCTTTTTAACCCATATTTCTGCTGCATTCAAGCATCATTGCATTGCATTTAGGTTAGTTTACAGCAAAACATCACAAATATATTAAAGGCACGAATTCTACTAAAAGATGGCTGATTTTTCAGGCTGCTGCCATAGTTGACGGAGAAGGCGGGCGCAGGGCAGAGAAGCAGAAAAGCTGAACTGGACAAGCAGACGATGAGGACGATGTTGCCATGGATCTGCCGTGACAGCAAGGTGACAGCAGCCTTATGAAGAGGAAAAGCAAAGTGGACCTCGATAGATAGAGAAAATTACGCTCGTCTATCGTGTGAAAACCATATATTTTTCCAAGCCCCGGATCAAAAGATATGTCAAGCCAATGCTCAAGGAGAGGAAATCCCAAGAAACAAGGAAGGCGGCTGAAAAGTAGGATACTTGAAGATTAAGTCTTTATTAGAATCTTACTTTTAATTAAAGTTGTAATCCTTGTTAACTTAGAATACTTGAGCCTAAAGCTTATATAAGGGCATAGATTTTAACCTAGGAGACATCTTCCCCATAACCAATAACCAAACCCCTCTGTCGTTTTCCCGCCGTTGTTATGTTCTAAAAACCCCCTAGGGCCACGGGTTGTTTTGTAAAGTAGTTGCAAGGGTTGCTTTGTTTTAGGATTTTCCAAGTTCAATAAAATAAACTTCAAGTTCTCTTATTTTGGTTATTAATATCTTGCAAGAGCATCGGGAGAGCATTGTGAGGTTATCTATTTACTTAGCATCGGGAGAGTTAAGTATACGAAAGAAATAAGAGCAAGTTCTCTAGTTTATAGTTGAACTATCTCGTGCCTAGGGATAGGGCGAGGTTAAGTGGCTATAGAAGAATTCATACACATCGGTGTTCATCCTTCGATTCACGCCGGGAGGTATCATCAAGACGTGATCATCGACAGACTTGGACCTAGGGATAGGCCAAGGCAGATCTGGGATTCTTGCCAAACTTGAAAGTACTGAGTTGGTGTGTTTGCTGCTGCGACGACCAACGGACTGCTGCCGCGACAGGTGCTGTCGGCAACAGGCACGACGACATAACTGGATTTCCTAAGCATTGCAATACCTGCACTACTGAGCAATTCAATACCAGCCCATTCTCTCTATCTTGATTCTTCTACGCTTTTATTTACGTTTTATTCAATATTTTCGTGACAACTTTCTCAATCATTCTCTTTACTTTCGTGCAGTAAATCAAGGTGAAGCTATTAGCCCAATCCCTGTGGAGACGATATCCGATACTTCGTATCACTTTACTACTTGCGTCGTGTACACTTGCACTACCATTGCGATAGACTATTTTACACGCAACAAGTTTTTGGCGCCGTTGCCGGGGATTGGCAACATAACTCTACCTTTCTTTTATTGCACTTTTCGTTTTTATTTTTATTTTATTTTTATTTTTCTGTTTTTTGTTGGTGCTTTCAACTCTTGCTTTTCACGAGGTTTTCTTGTGTATGCGCAGATCTAAAAGAGGTGAAGATCCTGAGTATCCATTAGATCCGGAAGTTGAACGTTCCTTCAATCTCAAGAAACAACTTCGTCACCTTTTAGCCAGGAACGAATACCTTGAGGAACAGCTAGAGAAGATGGCCCATAACCCACTTGTCAGTGATATTAACCCACCTATCAGCGACCCGCCTGCATCAGCCGGACGACGGTCCTGTCGTGACTACATGTTGAACGATCATGTAGAACTGGAGACCACGCTGCCAGATATTGATGTTGACAACTTCGAGCTTAATCCTGTCATGTTTAGTATGATCAACAATGTCGGACAGTTTAGTGGTGCTGTTACAGAGGATGCTAGGGAGCATCTTAAAACGTTCCAGGAGATCTGTGGTTCGTTTAGACTGCCAGGAGTTAATTTGAAGATACTGAGGCTTCGGTTATTTCCCCATTCATTGAGGGACAGAGCTAAAACTTGGTGGAATAAACTTACGCCGGGTTCAATTAGAACTTGGGCAGATTTATCTCGTGAATTCTTATCTCATTTTAATCCTTCACATTTATCTGAGCGATTACGTAACGAAATTGCTACTTTTCAACATGAAGATGACGAGCCAATGCACGAGGCCTGGGACAGATTTACTACTCTTCTACGGACCTGTCCAATGCATGGATTCCCCGTCTGGAATCAGGTAACAAAATTTTATAATGCTGCCAACTTACAGACTCGCATTCGAATTTATTCAGCAGCAAATGGACTATTGTTGGATAAAGATCCGGACGAGGCAATGCAAGTTTTGAAAAATCTGGCCAAGAATGAGGAGCAGTTTCCGACTGCAAGAAGAGGGGGTAAACGGGTACTTGCTGTCAAGGATTATGAAGCCGACAGCACGATGAAATCACAGGTAGCCTTCCTTACTAAAGCAATGAAAAGGTTATTGAATGATGATAGTCTACAAGGATTTGTTGTTGAGGAAGTATGTGATATCTGTGAGGGAAATCATAGTCGGGATGAGTGCCCAATACAAGTAGAAGAGGGAAAATATGTTGGAAACTACAAGCCGAATTACAATTCCAACAACTATAATCCCAATTGGAGGAAGGATCCCAAATTTTCTTGGAGTAATCCTAATAATGCCCTGAATCCTCAAGCACATAATCAGAATCAGGGAGGTCCTAGATTGTTGACGCGACAGCAACTGCCGCAGAATCTGCCGCCGCACCTGCCGCCCCAGCAGCAACAACAGCCACCAGCTGCCACGAATAGTATACTGGAACAGACTCTAGCCACCTTTATGTCTCAGACCGGTACTTATATTGAGAATATGAATCAGTTTGTCAAGAAGACAGAGAATTTCATGGATAAAACATAGATGAGAATGACGAATCATGAGGCCACTCTAAAATCTTTGGAGACACAAATGGGTCAGGTTTCTCAACATATTAAGCCAAGGCAGAATAGAGGATTCCCTAGCAATACTGAAAATGCTAGACCGCCCACACATGAGCAATGTAAGGCAATTACTACTAGGAGTGGGAAGAAACTACCAGGGCCGGAAAAGGAAGCTGAAACAGAAAAGGATCCAGCCTTAGACAAACCTACCGAGGAAGCTGCCCCGACAGGTGACAAACAGACTGCTGTCGATGAGCCTGTCATGACAGCAGAAGCGACAGAGGAGAAAAACGCTGATTATCGACCTCAGATTCGTATGCAGTGGGAAGGACGTATTGCTGACTACCGTCCCCCACCACCCTTTCCCCCAACGGATACAGCAAGCTAAGCAAGAATCTCAACTTAAAAAGATTTATGATATTTTTAAGCAGGTTCATATTAATATTATGTTGTTAGATGCCGTTAGGGAAATGCCCGGTTATGCTAAATTTCTCAAGGATGTTATGTCGAAGAAATCTAAACTTGGGGAATTTGAAACGGTAAAGATGACAGAAGGTTGCATGAGTATTCTTCATCGGCAGCCACCCCAGAAAAAGAAGGATCTGGGGAGTTTCATCATGCCTTGTGTAATCGGAAATAAATTTGTGGGTAAGGCACTTTGTGATCTTGGTGCTAGTGTTAATCTAATGCCCAAATCTGTTTTTCAGAAATTAGGTATTGGAAAGGCGCGGCCCACGATAGTAACTCTGCAGCTGGCAGACCGCTCTTACGTGCATCTAGAAGGAAAAATTGAAGATATTCTGGTAAGGGTGGATAAGTTTATTTTTCCTGCTGACTTTCTTGTTTTAGATTGTGAAGCAGATGAAAATGCACCAATCATCCTTGGGCGACCCTTCTTAGCCACGGGAAGATCATTGATTGATGTGGAGAAAGGAGAACTCACCATGCGAGTGAACGATCAAGAGATTAAGTTGAATGTTCTCCAAGCGATGAAACATGCTGATGTGGACGAAGAATGCAAGGCTATCACTGACGTTGCCCTTGATCAACCCTGCATCAGGTCGGGATGTCACGATATTAAATTTGGTCACTGCCGCGGCAGCCACCTACAGGCCTGTAACGATAGCACCGACGACAGCAACTTCTCTGAATCCAACTCATCTGATACTGAAGATCAGAAGGAGGTAAACTGGTTAGGCAATCGTCCAGGTAAGTTATTCGAACCTTTGAATTATACTTCGGATAACCATTTAATCCAAAAGCCATCTACTATTGAACCACCTGCCTTAGAACTGAAGCCCCTGCCAGGGCAGCTTAAATATGCTTTTCTTGGTTCAAATGATACGTTGCCCGTAATCATCTCTTCTAAGCTGCCGCAGGAACAGGAACGGCAGCTAATCGGCATGCTAAGGCAGCACAAAAAGGCAATTGGATGGATGATCACTGACATTCAAGGCATTAGTCCGGCGTTATGCATGCATAAAATCCTCCTCGAGGAAGATCATAAGCCAACTATTGATGCCCAAAGGCGGCTAAACCATGCGATGAAGGAGGTAGTGCGTAAAGAGATAATCAAATGGTTAGATGCTGGTATTATTTACGCCATCTCCGACAGCAAATGGGTGAGCCCGGTGCAATGCGTTCCAAAGAAAGGAGGAATGACCATGGTCACCAACGAAAACAATGAGTTAATCCCAACCAGGACTGTGACCGGTTGGAGGGTTTGTATGGACTATCGAAAGCTTAACAAAGCTACCCGAAAAGACCACTTTCCTTTACCCTTTATTGATCAAATGCTTGATAGATTAGCGGGTAAACCTTACTATTGTGTTCTTGATGGTTATTCAGGTTACAATCAAATTGCTATCGCACCGGAAGATCAAGAAAAGACGACTTTCACATGCCCCTACGGAACGTACGCTTTTAGGAGAATGCCATTTGGATTATGTAATGCACCCGCCACCTTTCAAAGGTGCATGATGGCCATATTCTCCGACATGGTAGAGGACTTCCTTGAGATTTTTATAGATGATTTTTCTGTCTTTGGAGACGATTTTGAGAGCTGCCTCGGCAATCTACAAAAGGTACTTGAAAGATGTGAAAAAGCTAATCTTGTTTTGAATTAGGAAAAATGCCACTTTATGGTGGATGAGGGGATAGTCCTTGGCCATAAGATTAGCTGTCGTGGGATAGAAGTCGACAGGGCCAAAATAGAAGTGATCGAGAAGCTGCCGCCACCGACCACAGTCAAGGGCATTAGTAAGTTTCTTAGGGCATGCTGGCTTTTATCGGAGATTCATTGCAAATTTCTCAAAAATCACCAAGCTCCTATGCCATCTTTTGGAGCAGAACCGACCCTTTGACTTTAATGATGAATGTACTGAAGCATTCAAGGTTCTGAAGGAAAAACTGGTAACAGCCCCCATAGTACAGCCACCAGATTGGACACAGCCATTTGAGATTATGTGTGATGCTAGTGACTATGCTGTCAGGGTAGCACTTGGGCAGCGCAGCGATAAGCTATTTCATGTCATATACTATGCCAACAAGACATTGAATGACGCCCAAGTAAATTACACCACCACAGAAAAGGAGCTATTAGCTGTGGTGTTCTCTATGGACAAGTTTCGTTCCTACATACTTGGGACAAAGGTAATAGTGCACACAGACCATTTTGCCCTGAAGTATCTGTTCGCGAAAAAGGATGCAAAGCCTAGATTGATACGGTGGATCCTGCTATTGCAAGAATTCGACCTTGAAATCAAGGACAAAAAAGGGACAGAAAATCAGGTGGCAGACCACTTGTCAAGGTTGGAGAAGGGACAGAGTCTGCCAATAGATGAGACAAACATACTGGAGACCTTCCCAGATGAGCAGCTCTTTGCTGCCGCAATCGCTGCCGTGACAGCCATGGCGGCAGGTAAGTCTTCTGAACTCCCCTGGTATGCAGATTTCGTTAATTTTATAGTTAGCGAAATACTTCCTTCTAATCTTAATTATCAAGCCAGGAAGAGGTTCCAAAATGATGTTAAGCATTATTATTGGGATGAACCTCTTCTTTTCAAAATGTGTGCAGATCAGGTCATAAGGAGGTGTGTACCACAAGAAGAACAAGAAGACATACTTCATCATTGCCATGCTTCACAATATGGAGGTCACTTAGGAGGCAACAAAACTGCTGCCAAGGTGCTGCAGTCAGGGTTCTACTGGCCGACACTGTATAAAGATGCACAAGACTTCTACAAGAACTGTGACAGGTGCCAGCGGACAGGTAACATCTCGAGGAGAAACGAGATGCCACTGCAGAACATTCTAGAAGTCGAGATCTTCGACGTTTGGGGGATTGATTTTATGGGACCTTTTCCATCTTCATGTGGAAATCTTTACATCCTCCTAGCGGTGGATTATGTCTCTAAGTGGGTAGAAGCAATCACAACTCAAAAGAATGATGCCAAAACGGTCCAAAAGTTTTTACACAAAAACATTTTTTTCTAGATTTGGCATTCCTAAGGCGATTATCAGTGATGAAGGGAGACATTTTGACAATAGGGTTATTGCTGCCGCCTTGAAGAAATATGGTGTCAAGCACAGGATCGCGACAGCATATCACCCACAGACCAATGGACAAGCTGAGATGTCCAATAGGGAAGTTAAGAACATTCTTGAGAAGATGGTTACGCCAACTAGGAAAGATTGGTCTTTACTCCTCAATGATGCATTATGGGCATATAGGACAGCTTTTAAGACTCCATTGGGCATGTCTCCATACCGATTGATTTATGGGAAAACCTGTTATCTACCTGTCGAGATAGAGCACAAAGCATACTGGGCAATCAAGGCAGTGAATATGGACTTGGACAAGGCAGGCCAGAAAAGGCTGTTAGATCTGAACGAGATTGAAGAAATACGGACAATGGCCTATGACAATGCAAAAATTTACAAGGAGAAAACCAAGAAGTGGCATGACAAGAAGTTGCTGCCACGACAGTTCTGCCCAGGGCAGCTTGTGTTGTTGTTCAATTCTAGACTGAAACTCTTCCCAGGGAAGCTAAAATCTAGATGGTCTGGCCCGTTCCAAGTGGTACAAGTTTTTCCCCATGGTGCCATCACAATTCGATCATTAAAAGACGGGCACCAATTCAAAGTCAACGGACAGCGCCTCAAGCATTATCAGGGGACTGAAGCCCCAGGAATACAGGGAGTGGTTACCTTAGGAGATGCCCCACAAGGCACCCCTAATTTAACCTAATTTTTATTTTTATTATTTATTATTTATTAGGAAATAAGGTTTATTTTATTCGAATAATGTTTTTTTATATTTTCTGTTTTTAGGTAATAAAGGAGTCAAGAAGAGAAGGAGAAGTGACCCAAGCCCACCATCCATCCATCAGCCCAACAGAGCCCATTTATTGAAGCCTGTCGTTCCAGCTGCCGCCGCAGACACGGATAAGACAGGCTGTCAACAGACTGTCACGGCAGACGCAGAAGCGTGTGACAGACGCGTAACAGACGCATAAATGCGTGTCAGACGCGTCAGACACGCCAAAACTCAACAGTTGCCCCGTTATTCACGCCTGCCGTTACAGCATTAACGGGCAGCAACTCTTCCCCTATAAAACCCCGTTTCATTTTCATTTTCCTCACTTCTGCTTTCTCTTACTTGAACTCTCCTCTCATTTTTCTTTGTTTTCTTTACTTTCACAACCCTTGCAACTAACATTTCTTCCAGACAGACCCGCCGCAGTGCTGCTTCAGCCTCTTCATCAGCAGCACAGTCGCCCTTCGCAACCAAGGACTTATGGGAAGAAAGGGGTTTCATTTACATCCGAAAGGCACCGAACATGGGGCTCCGACCATTCATCGCGAGGGCAATACGAGCTCAACTATGGGAGCAGTTCGCAGATCAACCAGCAGAATTAAATGACACATTTGTGAGGGAGTTCTATGCTGCCATCGACAGCAGGACAGCGACATCAGTAACTGTCCGAGGGGTAGAGGTACCATTCACAGCCGATAGTATCAACCATATGTATGGCCTCTATTTTGGTCCCAACGACGATGCCCATCAGCAATTTTTGGACACCCTCGACTTTGCCGCCTATGGTGCTATCATGGCAGAGGTAACAGAAGAAGGGACGGAGTGGACTACGAGCAAGAAGAACCCCAACTCTGTAAAAAGGGGGCAGCTGCTTCCAGAAGACAAGCTATGGAACGCTTTCATCAAGAAGCGCATCCTGCCGTCCTCCCATCACACGACAGTGGATCAGCAGAGGCTAGCCCTCATCCATTCGATCATGAACGACCGGGCTATCAACGTGGGCCGTTATATGAGGGAAAGCGTCTTGGACTGCACATATCGATCAACCTCCCGCCTCTGCCTACCATTCATGATCACGTCTCTCTGCCGCTGCGCTGCTGTCCCGGAGGCATCCACCGATAAACTGGTCTAAGGACGAGGCTGGACCGATAACAACAGTACCAGCCTCATGGAGCTGATAGTCGCAACACCTATCTCCTCCTTCAACTCGGTTGCCTCCCCAGCAGAATCATCCGAGGAACCTGCCCCTGAACCTGCCGCAGCAACCGCCCAGACAGACCAATCTGCCCAAATCCTTGCCGCCATACAGCGGGTGGAAGACAGACAGATGGGGCTGATGACATTCATCCGGGATTTCGCCAACTCAACGGTAAATTTCATTACCACTACTTTAAATTATCCCGATGTTGTTTTCCCCACCTTCCCTGCCCATTATTTCACCATCCCCACCCCTGTCCACACACCTACACCACCTGCCTCCCACCACACCCATTCTGCTGCTTCCACCCCATCACCTGCCTCGACGGCAGCTGGCAGTCCTCCGGCCAACACCCCCGCCCGAGGAACGAAGCGACCGGCCTCAGATGACAACGAGGCAGTACCTCCTATTAAGAGGAATTTAGAGAAGGAATTCACGCCTGTCAAGAGGTAGAAACACGTGGCCGACAGAAAGCTAATGCCCAAGGCCAGCACCACCACCAGCAGCACTTGGGATAGCGGCAGCAGCTCAGACATCCAGGTCGTGGAGCAACCTGCCCAGCCTCCCCCACAGCCCAGACGCCACCACCAACTCCGTGTCAGCAGCAGCAGTGAAGACATCGATTAAAATCTAAGTCTTTTATTTTTCTTTTTCTTTTCTTGCTGCCTGCTTATCTATATTTTGTGATGTACCTGCCTTTATCTTCATTTTATCTGTCATTTGCATTGGGGGCAATGCAACCCTCGAGTTTGGGGGTGGCAACCCTCCATTTTAATGGAGTCTTAGTACATCTTTAAATTATTGTTGTGTCTTTTATTTAATTAAGTTCTCTTAAAAAAATCAGAAAAGACTAAAACTGTTGGCTTAAAACTGTGAAGTAAACTTACCTGTCATGACAGCTCTGTCGTGGCAGCATCTTTAGGACAGTTTAAGGAGAAGTTTAGAGCCTTTCTATAGTTCTGAAAACTTAAACACCATTGTGACTGTTATACTGCTTAGATTTCTTTTAGCCAAACTAGAATAGGAAGCTTAGCACTTGAATAGCCCCTAGAGGTGCCTAACACTGGCTCTAGGAAAGAAGTTTAGAAAAAGAGACTCAACAGCCCTAGAGGTGCCCAAAACTGGCTCTAGGAAGTTAACTAGAGGTTCCTAAAACTGGCTCTAGTCAAACTTTAGCTTGAAAAAATAGAAAAATCGAGTCAAAACAAAAAAATCAAAGGAGCATGAAAAAGTTCATTCAAAAGATAAACTTTGGCATAAAAATTCGAGTTAAGAGTTGAATATTCTAGTGAAACTAAGAGAGTCTTAGCATATAACTGTTCACAAGCATGCACACACTGCACGAGGACTATAGGGAGATTCCGGACAGATCCTAATCTTTCCGACAGGTTGCTGCCGCCACAGAGAATGAGCGACGCGTAAGGGACAGTTCACTGTTTGAAAGCCAACACAAAAATATTTCATTTTTCTTTTAGGTCTTAATTGCTTGAGGGCAAGCAAAAACTTGAGTTTGGGGGTGTGTTGAGTGTGTAAAAGTTCTATTAATTACACCCTTTTTAACCCATATTTCTGCTGCATTCAAGCATCATTGCATTGCATTTAGGTTAGTTTACAGCAAAACATCACAAATATATTAAAGGCACGGATTCTACTAAAAGATGGCTGATTTTGCAGGTTGCTGCCATAGTTGACGGAGAAGGCGGGCGCAGGGCAGAAAAGCAGAAAAGCTGAACTGGACAAGCAGACGATGAGGACGATGCTGCCATGGATCTGCCGTGACAGCAAGGTGACAGCAGCCTTATGAAGAGGAAAAGCAGAGTGGACCTCGATAGATAGAGAAAATTACGCTCGTCTGTCGTGTGAAAACCATATATTTTTCCAAGCCCCGGATCAAAAGATATGTCAAGCCAATGCTCAAGGAGAGGAAATCCCAAGAAACAAGGAAGGCGGCTGAAAAGTAGGATACTTGAAGATTAAGTCTTTATTAGAATCTTACTTTTAATTAAAGTTGTAATCCTTGTTAACTTAGAATACTTGAGCCCAAAGCTTATATAAGGGCATAGATTTTAACATAGGAGACATCTTCCCCATAACCGATAACCAAACCCCTCTGCCGTTTACCCGCCGTCGTTATGTTCTAAAAACCCCCTAGGGCCACGGGTTGTTTTGTAAAGTAGTTGCAAGGGTTGCTTTGTTTTAGGATTTTCCAAGTTCAATAAAATAAACTTCAAGTTCTCTTATTTTGGTTATTAATATCTTGCAAGAGCATCGGGAGAGCATTGTGAGGTTATCTATTTACTTAGCATCGGGAGATTTAAGTATACGAAAGAAATAAGAGCAAGTTCTCTAGTTTATAGTTGAACTATCTCGTGCCTAGGGATAGGGCGAGGTTAAGTGGCTAAAGAAGAATTCATACACATTGGTGTTCATCCTTCGATTCACGCCGGGAGGTATCATCAAGACGTGATCATCGACAGACTTGGACCTAGGGATAGGCCAAGGCAGATCTGGGATTCTTGCCAAACTTGAAAGTACTGAGTTGGTGTGTTTGCTGCCGCGACGACCAACGGACTGCTGCCGCAACAGGTGTTGTCGGCGACAGGCGCGACGACAGAACTGGATTTCCTAAGCATTGCAATACCTACACTACTAAGCAATTCAATACCAGCCCATTCTCTCTATCTTGATTCTTCTACTCTTTTATTTACGTTTTATTCAATATTTTCGTGACAACTTTCTCAATCATTCTCTTTACTTTCGTGCAGTAAATCAAGGTGAAGCTATTAGCCCAATCCCTGTGGAGACGATATCCGATACTTCGTATCACTTTACTACTTGCGTCGTGTACACTTGCACTACCATTGCGATAGACTATTTTACACGCAACACGGACCTTGCATGGGTGGGATTCCACTCATCACCACATGCCCTAAGGATGGGATTCCACTCATCATCACGTAGAATATAAAAAAAATCGGTGGAATATTACATCACCGTACTCCTCCTTGATGACTCAACGCCATCAAGGCCACGCGCGTTTTGACTCAATTGTGTGCACACTAATCCTAATGATTGATCATTTACACCCGATAGGTTAATTAGTGCCAATTTCATTGACCACATCACACATCCATCAAATATAGCACATATTCATCACATACACATATCAAGGTATGCGCATACGAATCAATTTATATTTCGCAAGATCAAAAATAGGTAATGGCATGTGTATAAGCAACATTAGAAATCAAGGAGTTAAACTACCAATTTAACCTCCACCCCGAAATGGCCTACCAAGATCATTCCAACACTTCCACTACCCATAATTGAACCAACTTTAAAACATAATTAAAGTTTTACTCACCACCCTTCCTTAGCAAACCAAGCAAGCAAGCAAGCCTCCTAAATTCCCGGATTCAGTCCCGATGCTTCTCCGATGTCTCCTCTTGTTTCTAGCCAATCAAAACACAACCATTACTCACAATTTCGATGCTAAAATCAGTCACCAACTCCAACCCATAAACACAAGCCAAACTTCAACAATTTCAAACCCAAACAATCACCAAAATTCCTATTTTCGTGCTCCTTATTACCCAGCAGAAAACCATGATTTCAAGCACCCAAATGACATCTAAATGGTCCCAAAACACTTTCCTAACATCCTTTAACCATCAGCCCTTGAACCCAACCCTAAAACTCACCAAAAACCCAATTTTAGACACCTCAAAAATGGCCCCAAAGACCCACTTCGGGTTTTTACCCAAAATCAACCATTTCAAGTTATTATGTGTATTTTGATGAGGTTAAAACAAAACCCAACTCAACAATTTAAAATTAATTGAAAAACCCTTACAAATTCAAACTTTTATCAACCTTGCAAAATACAAAAATGGGTAGTTTTGAAATCTAAGACTATGAAATTGAAGAGGATGATGAGGAGAGTGAAAATATATAATTACCTTTAAAAATGTCTTTGAAACAAGGGAGAGATTTAATGAAATAGAAACTTGGGGTTTGAGAGGGTTTTGGGTGTCTTCCAACGTGAAAATGAAGAAGGGAAGAAGACCACATTTTTCTTTTTTTTTTCTTTTTGATTCAAAAAGTGGTCTTCCACTTTTTCAACTTAATTACAAAAATGCCATCCATTTATTTTAAATTCCAATTAAATCAAGACTAAGGTCAATTTGATTAAAAATTGATTTTACCGACTCGAACCAACTCACACGACTAACTCCTAACCCCAAAACACGGGTGTTACAAGTGTATGAGAAGTTGACGATGTTTCATTGAATCTCGTAAATTCGGTTTGTTATTTCTATTACATTTTTATTTGTTCAATATTGAGTTCTTTTATTGTACAACAATATTCGATAGTTTAACAAATTTTTGTACCGTACATTTTGATAATTTTAATCTTGATATTTTAGTTCAGTTTTGAAGTTAGTTCTTGTGGGAAACACTCGATTTCCCAACCAAAAAAATGGGCTCGACTATGTTAAAAGATGGTTTAACTGCTTTCATTCAGTCGATCATTTCCACCGAGCAAGAGTCGAAAGAATCGTTTTACGTGCTTGATTTGAGTGTTGTCGAGGTCCTCTTTGACGAGTGGAACCGTAACCTTCCCACAGTCCAACCTTTCTACGCCGTCAAGTGTAATCCCAACCTTGATTTCCTTAGGGCATTGGCTACCCTCGACTTCGGCTTCGACTGCACAAGCAAGGCCGAGATTGAATCCGTTTTGTCTCTTGGTGTTTCGCCCGATAAGATCATTTTGGTCCCCAACGAGTATCTCCTAGTCGAACAAAAGTTCCGACTTGAGTTAGTCCTCGTTTCGAACAAATTTCAAAATTGGTCAAAGCATTTTGAACTTGTGAAAATTGTAATTCACGAAGCATATCATGTCGTTTGCAAGAGCCGAAAATAGCATTTATCAAGGAAGTTATCAAATTAAAAAGAGATGCAATTTGAATATAATTTTTTGCTACTACAACCAATGCCAATTGAAGTTGATGTACGAAACAGTGAATGTAGAAAGCTGATAAATTTTCTTTTTAAATCAAACTTTTCAAACCATTAAACTCCCCTTGCATGTTACTAGCACCGTCATAATATTTCCCCGTATTCTTAATGTGTTTAATCCAAATTTAGCCAAGAGTGCATCAATTTCTACTTTAAGTGATAATGCAGTAGTATCTCAAACCTGAACAATCCTAAAAATCTTTTTAAAACACATCCCTCTTCATTCACATATCACAGCATAACTCTCATTTATTCTATTTGATACATCACGTGACTTATTTACTAGTAAAGCAAATAACTCATCTTGAAGATTTTAACTATAACATTTGTTGTTTCTATTGCAGCAGCATGTGCAATGTCCTTTTGAATATATGAAGAAGTTAAGTGATGATTTTCTGGAGCATTTTCTAGAATAACATTTGTTACAACTCCATTATGATCACCAATGAATTTAAGAAGTTCAAGAAAGTTACCTTGATTGATGGAATCAACAGACTCGTCATGTCCTCGAAATGCTAAATCTTGTTTCAAAAGAACTCAAGCACAATCAACAGAAACAGTTAATCTTGTTCGATATTTACTACGAACTTCATCTGATTGCCTTAAGAAAGTCGTATCAATGTATTGCCTTTGCTTCATCAAGTTGTCACACTTTGTCACGACTATATTATAAGAACTATTTGTAGCTCCAACATGCAACTACAGTCTGTTTTTTTGTTTCAATTGTTGTATCCATTAATATCAAATGCACTACCATCTCTCTTGTTCTGGTCAGCAAAAAGATAACAACTTACAAAATATAACATCTTTTTTAATACTATATTTTAATCAAATTTCATGGTCTTTATACCAAAAAGTTGGAAATCTTAGCTCCACTCCTGCAATTGTTGTTTTGAGAAAGTTGTGATTGCGAGGTTGGAAAGGCCCTTTTTGAAAATATGCTCTTCTTATATTGTCTCTATCATTTGGATGATAATATGTAATTTTAATCCTCAATACTAGATATGCTAGGAGCTTGTCAAGGTTAAATTTAGCATGATTCTTTTTACCTTGTTCTAAATTAATTTGTTTTTCGTCTAGGGAGTAAATTCCTTCTTGTTGTTTTCTTTTTTGTTCTATTTCTTGTCCTTCGCAATCAAAAGTTTACTTCCTTTTAAATATCTCTTCATTCCTGTTAAATATTTATAACAAATAAATATACATATTTGACATTTAATTATTATTTTTAAACAATTCAAATATAATTAAAAATATTTAAAATTTTGAAACTTAATATGATTTTTAAAAATCGTGAGAGGGCTAATTAAAATTTTTAAAAATTTTAGGGGTAGAATTCAATTTTTTCAAAATTTTAGGAGTCGTGGCCTCTATCGGTCCCTTAAAGGATCCGCCCTTGCTTGCAGGCTGCAATTGGTATTTGAGGCGTTGTGTATGTTTGTTAGAAAACTTACTTACTAAAGCCAGGTGTGTGATGGGGGTCGATCTTAATTAGTCAGAGAAAAGCCCTAAAATCAGAAGGATAATAAAAAAATCTTTTATTAGTAATAACTAATAATATTCTAAAAATACTTTTATTTTTTCATATTGTTATACGAGTATTTTTAAATAAATATAAAAGTACTAAAAATCTTATATTCATCTATTGTAATTACTTTTACAAATATATAATATTAATAAATTCATAAATAAATCTTGTCACTTTGTCTATGTCATCTATTGAAATGATCTTTTAAATATATACTTTAAAAAATCATTCATTATCTCGTGAGGGTAAAAAATCTAATATATAAAATGTAGATTTGAAAAGATTATTTATTAATTTTTATATTTTTTTATAGAAAACTTAAAACATTAAAGATAACATTGTCATATTATGTATTGATTTTAATTTTTTTTCTTATTAAATTGATGTCATTTAACCTGTGATGTTGAATATTTTATTATAGTATAAATTACCTGCTCTAATTTTGACCCTAAAGAAGTTAAACAAAATAAATTAAAAATTAAATTTGATATTAGAAAATAAATAAACATTTTAGGTTGAAGAGATTTGTTTTAAGCCGTAATCATGAACAACGAAAACGAACTACGGACTTCAAAACCCGTATAGGGTTGTTTTCACTTTCACTTGGGCTTACATACAGTTCATGAATCGGTGAACAAGCCCGTTGTTTATTGACAAAATGAACCTTAGAGCCTTTGGATTTCTCGTTTTATGGTAAATTCGATTTAAAGCGTTTGCCGGTCGTTCTCCTAACCTCGACGCCGTTTCCCAGCTAGCGATTAGAACTATCGGGCATTCGAAACTTTATTGATTGTTGAACGGCCAAGAAAGGTGTGTGCTAATATCGCAAATTCGGTGCTTTTGTTGTTGCATTAACTGTTGTTTTTAGCTATTACTCTTTGCAGTCGATTCTTCCCACTCTTTGTTGATCAAATTCAATACTTTCTTGGAAATAAGTTCATCTTCTGGTGATTTACCCATTAATTTTTAAAATTTGTTATTGGATCTTGAAGTAATTTTTTTAATGTAATCTAGATTTGGATAATTTTGTGATGAAGGAAGCTATTTTGTTTTTCTTCAAGGAAAGGAAGAGGATCAGTTGTTGCTCTCTCCATGGATCTGCAGGACTTCTTGCTTCGTGCTCGAGTGCTGAAGCTTTACAGACAAGCTCTACGGACTGCTCGAAGAGCTCCTCCGGATTCTAGAGGTGAACCTTCGCTTACTAAAATGCTGCCTGCTAAGTGCTAAGAAATGTTTTGAGAAAACCTGTTCTTTGATCTTAAATCTTAATGCATATTCATTTTGTTTTGTTTCTATTGCCATCTTGTTATCAGTTTGTCAACTGTTGATTAGTTTCATCTGTTTTTGGTTTTGATTATATGTTTTAAACATTAAGTTGTACATTGCATTGCCTGAAACGAACTCCTTCCTCTTTCCGATTCTGAGTTTCAGCTCAGTGTTCGGTTATGAAGGGGTTTCTTAATGAGGCCCCTCTTATTATCAAGAAAAAGTTGTACATTGCATTGCCTGAAAAGAAATTGGGTTTTGCAGCTGAACTGAAACAGGTGATTCGACAAGAGATGGAGAGTAATCGAGATTGCAAGGATAAACAAAAGATCCGCTTCTTGATTAGTGAAGGAACCGAGAGATTGAAGGGTCTGGCTGAGATGCTTGGCATGCAGGGACATTGCTAGTGGAATCAATGAAGCTGCCAAAAGGCTAATTTTGGAGGTAATTCAGAATAGCTTCCATACTCGATGAGTTATTTACCAATTTCATGATTCTAGTTCTGTAATTTCGAGATAACCGGATCAAGTGAACATATTTTTTTCAATGTAAATTTTATTTCCTCTCTAGCTGTTTCTATGACAGTTTGTTGAAGTTGGATTAAAAACCCTCCAAACACTGTGGTATAAATCGAAAACTATACCAAGGGTCATGATATAAGGTGTCTTAGGTGCTTGAGCCTTCCCCCACCTTTTCGATCCTGCTCCCGGTTTTACTTATCGGTCATCCCGTCTCTTGTCCGGAAGGAGATCCTAAAAGTGGTGTCTCTCTGTGAATTGGTAAATGCAAAACAGCGTGAGGACATCTCCTTGTCTATATGACTATATTAGGAGAGTCGATGAGTCATTTGTACGTGTAACTATTCAAGTTCAACTCGGGGAAAACTCAAATTTAACTAGGTCATTGTTCAGCCGGACTCACGCAGCTCAAATGATCAAACAAGTCAGATTCAAGTATCTTAATGTAGTTTAGGTTTTTTACTTTTAGTTAATATCGAAAATCTTAGTTCAGACTAAAATACAAGTATTGTGTTGGAAGCAGAGCATAGAAGTTCAGTTCATTTTTTTTATCAAGTAAAGAAGCCTAATTGATTGAGCTTGAGTAGCTCGGCTTAACTTAGAGAATTGAGCTAAAACATGAAATTTAAATGGGTAAACTACCTCCAAGACCAAACCATTGTCTCAATTCTATTTTGATAACCGAACAATGAATTTTGTCAATTAGACTAGAAATCAAGTCACTGACATTTTTTTTTTACAAAATTATTGACGTGTAAGTTTATATAATTACACATTTAGTCATTGTTGGATCGAGGGATTTTTTTTTTTCAAATTTAATTTATTTATTTAACTTAATCAATCCAATTACAAGGTGACATGTGTAATTTTTAATAATGTTGGTGGAAAATAAATGAAGTGGATGAATGGAACCCATGCCAGTACTATATTGTCACGGGGCTATTACATTCTTTCGAAAAGACACGTCTGATAGGATGTGCAACACTATCGCTTATATATCTCAAGACTTTTTTTTTACGGTGTGGGATTATTGTCCCCGCCTCTTCCCAGCGTGACATTCTCACCCACTTAATCTACTTTTCCTCCAAAAGACATGTCTTATAGGATGTGCAACGTCACCGCTTATATATTCCAAGATCTTCCTTATTTTGATGTGGGATTATTGTCCCTGCCTCTTCTCAGGCGGTGTGACATAGTGTTCTAACCAGTAGGGCAAGCTCTTCAATCGATTAATATTTGCAACATTTTTAAGGCTTAATGACTCCATTGCCCCCTAAAGTATACATTTTTTATCGAGTTGGCCCTTACAGAATTTTTTGGGATGTTTTCCCTCTAAACTTTAAATTGTGATCTCAGTTGCCCCACTGTTAAGTCCTGTTAAAAAATTTCACGGACCAATTAGAACGTGCCACGTGTAACTAATAAACAAAAAAATTATTTGTAAAATATTTATTTTTGTTCAATTATGTCCAAAAAAAATCTTTATTTAACCCGAAATTGACCCAAATTTTCTTTCTAATTTTTCTAAATTAGTCTAATATTTTAATATGTTAATATTTTTTTCAATTTAGCCCTCAAAATCTTTATTTAACCCCCAACTGACTCCTATTGCTTTATAATTTTTATAATTTAATCTAATATTTTAAATATAATTATATTTTAGTTCAATCCTAAAAATCTATATTTAACCCAAAATTGACCCCTATTTCTTTATAATTTTTATGATTTAGTCCAATATTTTGAATATATTATTTTTGTTCAATTTAGTCCTAGAAATCTTTATCCTGAAATTAACCTCAGTTTCATTCTAATTTTTTAATTTAGTCAAATATTTTAAATATGATGATAAGTTTTTCAAATTTAGTCCTAAAAATCTTTATTAAACTTAGATTTGACCCCAATTTCTTTCTAATCTTTATAATTTAGTCTAATATTTTTAATATGATGATACTTTTGTTTATTTTAGTCCTTAAAATCTTTATTTAACCCGAAAAAGATCCCTATTTTTTTTTATAATTTTTATAATTTAGTCCAACATTTTGAATACAATTATAATTTTGTTCAATTTAATCCTAATATTTAACCCAACATTGAAGCAATGGCGCCTAAATCGACGTTTTTGTGAATTCGACAAGGACCAAGAAGGGCACCCAAAACTGATGCATCATGTTTTACTGGTATGTTTTTTTTATAAAACTACATACCATTTCGAGATGCCTAGTTCGACCAAACATTTCTACCATACAACCATAATGCTTCAAAATAGGCTCAATCATGTACTCTTCATCATATTAAAACACCACTGACCCTCTCGACCAAACCTGAATGTTTACAAGCCTTTTAATTTTTAACTCAAAATTATTGTTTTATTTAAAATATTTAGGACTAAAATAAACAAAATTAGAAAGAAACTGGGATTAATTTCGAGTTAAATAAAGATTTTTAAGACTAAATTAAACAAAAATATAACTATATTTAAAATGTTAGACTGAATTATAAAAATTATAAGGAAATAAGGGTTTATTTCGGGTTAAGTATATATTTTTATAACTAAAATAAACAAAAATATCATCATTTTAAAATATTGGACTAAATTAAAAAATTAGAAAGAAACCGGGGCCAATTTTAGGTTAAATAAAGATTTTTAGGACTAAATTAAACAATAATATCATCATATTAACATATTAGGCTAAATTAAAAAAATTAGAAAGAAATTGAGGTTAATTTTGGGTTAAATAAAGATTTGTTGGACTAGATTGAACAAAAATATAATTATATATAAAATATTGGACTAAATATAATAATTAGAAAGAAATTGGGGTTAATTTCGGGTTAAACAATGATTTTTGGACTAAATTGAATTATTTTTAAAATATTAAACTACATTATAAAAAATTATAAAGAAATATGAGTCTATTTTGGGTTAAATATAGATTTTTAGGACTAAATTGAAAAAAAATATAATTATATTTAAAACATTGGCTAAATTATACAAAAATGAAGTAGTAGGGGTCAATTGTGGGTTAAATAAAGATTTTGGGGACTAAATATAACAAAAATATCAGCATAATAAAAATATTTGACTGGTTTATAAAAATTAGAAAGAAATTTGGGTCAATTTCAGGTTAAATAAATATTTTTAGGACTAAATTGAACAAAAATAAAAATTTTATAGACTTAGCGTGTAATTTACTCCTTTTATTAAAGTTAGCTGATTTTTTATTTATTAGTGACATGTAGCACGTTCTAATTGGCCCATGATTTTTTTAACGGTAGTTAATGATATGGGACAATTGAAGTCACGATTTAACGTTTAGGGGGCAAAACGTCCTGAAATTTTTTTTCAGGACCAATCCGGTAAAAATTGTACCCTTTAGGGGGCAATGGAATCATTAAGCTTTTTTTTAATTAAACTTTACCTTATTATGAAAATTAAAGAGAATAAAATTAATGATTGATGGATTCGAACTAAATTTTAGCAAAGCATGAGAGGAAAGACTTAAACATTGAGCCAAGTAAAATATTTGACTAAAAATGGCAATGTATTATATATTGATTAACACGTAATTAATTATGTTAGTACCCATAAATACCTACCGCCACATGTCGAAGTCAGAGTGAGTAAGACCACAAATGATATAACATAGGGGACGTCCGGTGATGAGCGTCACAACGCAGGCGGACCACAGCACACAGGATCACCAGCGAACCACGTGATACCCTCCACAATCTGTGGCGAACAGACAAAATTACAAACAACATCGCACTACACAAGTGCCCACCATATAGATTTCGAGGAGAACATAGGACGTCATGTCATAGCTAGTCTAATCAACCCGCCATGATAACTCTATCTTGACACTTGTCCAAGTGGAATAAAACCGAGCATGTAGCCGAAGGAAGCTAAGGCCTCCCATTCTAGGCACCATCATCACCCAAAGGCAAGAGCAATACATAAGCTCTGATCCGAAATGGTCATCCCTACCACCATCTCTGACCCTTGATCATTTTGACAATCAACAATTAGTGTGGTGAGTGTGGACAGAACACACAACCTTTAAATTTTTCGGTAAGCAAGCTTAAGGATTCTGAGGATAAGGCTGTGAAGAACGACGGCCGAGGGATCAGCCAGTCCCGGAGACCGTGTAGCAACCATGACAGTTTAAACGGCGCTAAAAGCCTATGCAAGGCAGGGGCGATGAGACTGAGGGACATCAGCTACGAGGATTAGGCAACATAAAAAGCAACCCATATAGCAAAGACACTGTACACATGTTAGTTAGAGCGAATGAGGAATGGAACCAGTCGAGCTCCAAACGTAAAATGCACATACATGGAATGACACTATTCCCATCAGGAATGGCGAAAAGGTCAAGACACGAAAACTCGTGGCAGGTCTCGTTCTTAGAAAAAGAGGAGGGTGACGTCTTGGGTGAAGAAAATGACGACCCGATCGTTGTCACAGTTGTGATAACTGGTTTTATCGTAAAAAGAATTTTGGTTGATACGGGTAGCGCTGCGAAAGTGTTGGTTTGGAACGCATTTAAACAAATGAGAATTCTCAGTTCGAAGTTGAGGCTGACAGGTCCAATATACGGGTTTGGTGGCCAACCCTTTAAAGTGGAGGGTTCCATCCAACTCCCCGTAACCATAGGAGTTGATGGTAAAAAATCACGCAAACAACTATTTTTCTGATCATCATGAGTCCCTATGCTTTCAATGCCCTCTTCGGCAGACCCCTGATGAGAAAAGCTAAGATGGCGGTCTCCCCTTTTTGTATTCCCACACCTTTGGGAGAAGGCTCCATGCAGCTTGATCAAGGACATCAAGGCAATGTCATGTCCTTTCGCTCGGTCTAGCCCAAGAATAGAAAGGCCATGACCACACTGGCCGAGATGCTCTGCCTTGGCAAAGAGAACCTGGGGTTAATATTTTGAATAAGGCTATGATGACACTCGAGAGCCTAGACCTCAAGGAAGGTGTAAAACTTACAAAGCCAGAGCCGGTGGAAGCGATAAAAATGGTGGAGATTTACCCATGGGAGCTCGAGAAGACCACCAGGATTGTAGTGGGGTTGGACAAGCAAAGTATAATAATGTTGATAAGGTTACTACGTGACAATGTGAATGTTTTTGCATGGTCCGTCGTGGACATGCCCAAGATAGACCCATCGGTCATTGAGCACTCTTTGCATGCTAATTCGGCCGTAAAACCTGTTCGGAAGAAAAGAAGAAAATTCTCAGAGGAAAAAGTACAAGCCATTAGACAAGAGACAGAAAAGCTGGTTATGGCGGATTTCGTCAAAGAAGCTAGGTACCCGTAGTGACTAGCGAATGTAGTTATGGTAAAGAAGCCCAATGGCAAATGGGGAATGTGTGTAGACTTCACTGATCTCAACAAGTGTTGTCACTAAATTTTCACATCGGTTTTAAATAATTCGAAAAAATGATAAAAATCCCCTTTCCCTTTAAATAATAAAAGGCCTACCCCTTTTAAATTAAATTAAAAAAACAACAATAAAACCCATCTTTCAAAACCCATTTTTTAAAGCCCATTTCAAAAGAAAAAAATAGAGCCCATTTTGAAGAAAAAGGAACAAAGTCCATTTTCATTTTGAAGCCCACTTTTAAAAAAAAAAGAATTTTTTTTAATAATTATGATTCAAAATAATTATGGAGAAGTGAAAAAGGAAATAAAAATATTAAATGTAATGAAAAAAATAGCAAAAAAGGATTAAAAACAGCAAAAAAAAAGAAAAAAAGGAAAAGAAAAGAAAAAAAGGGCCACGTGCGCGGCCACACGTTTGAGCCAACACCCAAACCCCAGCCCAGCAAACCCTCGTCGCGACTTCTATGGTGGCCGGCCGGCCTCTACAGGCCACGACCGCCGACGCCGTTGGTACCGGCCGGTCCGCCTTGCCGTCGACGTCCCAATGCCATCAACCCCGCTCGCCGCCGCCTGTGCTCGCCGGAATCTGCAAAAAACCGAGAAAGGTAGTCAAACCCTAGGCTCGAATCAAGGGGGAAATTTAGCTCGAATATTCAACCAAATCGGATAAGGATAGAGGGCTTTTACCGAGAATCAAGCCATTGGTCGAATTTAGGCTTCAATTTGGGGATTAAATCCCGATTTGGCTTGAATTTGAAGCTCAATATTAAGTATAAATACCCCTTCATACTTGTTCAACACACACAATTGAGAGAAAAATCACTTGAAAAGGTTTAAGAAAAATCTGAAAAATTCTCTGAATTTTTCAAGAGCTGGCTGGAATTTTTTTGGAGAAAAGTTCGAGTTTGGAGCAATTTTCTGGAGGTGGTTTGGAGCATTTCGAGAAGCTTGAATTTGAGTTCATCGTTCGCCGTTTTCTCGGTAAAATTTCTATCTTTTCTTTTTTTATGTTGATTTTATGTTTGTTCTTGGTTGAATTTTTGGTGTTTTGTTTGTGTTGTTTGTGAATTTTTTAGGTTGCTCTCTCGAAGTCAAAAAATGTTCGCGATTCCGGTAACTTTTTTTGTTTTAAAATTCCGTTTTAATTTTAGTTTGATTTTAAGAAATTTTTGCATGCTTAAAAATGTTGTTAGGATTATTTTGTTCTTTAGGAATGAATGAATTAATTTAAAAGATGTTTAGATTTTAAATGCATGAATAAATTAAGTAAATGTGGTTAAATTAAAAAACTTGAAATTATGAATTTAATTAGGAAAAAAATAATAATGTGAGGTGTAAAATAATAAAAGGGCTTGGTTTTAAAAAATAAAAAGATTTTTATGAAATTTGATTTTTAATAAATGGGTTAAATGATTTTAAAAGAAAAAATAATAAAGATGTTTGTTTTTTTTCAAAAAAAAAAATAAGTTTTCAAGAAAAAGAAAATAAAAGGTTTTAAAATAAAAGTTTAGGGTCTAGGATAAAAATAAATTTTTGAAAAGAAAAAGAAAATTTAAAAAGAAGTTCTTTAGGAAAAAAAATAAAGTTTATTTTGAAAAGAGGTCATTTTAAAAGAAAAATTTTAAAATTGGAAAAAAAAATGAAAATGAGTTTAAAAGGAGAGAAAATTCTTTGTTTTGAAAATGAAAACATAAAATGGGAGAAAATATAAAAAATGTAAGAAAGGGTAAAAATGTAAAAGGGGTCTTAGCTTTAAAAATAAAAGAAATAAAGGCTTTTAAAAGGAATAATAAAAAGGGTAAAATTCAAAAAAAAAATAAAAGTTGGCTTGCTTGTTTTAGAGATAGGTGAAAACTTAGGATTAGGGACTAAAGCTTAGATAGAGACTTGTTTTGTTGAAAAATGTTCTTCACAAAAAAATAAAATACACTTAAGCAAACTTAAACCTTAAATTAAGAATAAAAGACTTAGACGTTTTTATGGCTTTTAGTTAATCGAACCTAAAATTAAATAAAAGGGTAAACTACTTCATTGACCACCATATTTTTGATAAAGTTGCGATTTGACCACATTACTTTTTTTCGAAGCAATTAAACCACCAAACTATTTAAATGGTATCAATGTGACCACCAGCCGTTAAAACCTAACGGATGGAGTGACGTGACAGTTAGTAAAAATTTGTATTACACATTTAGTCCTCATTACTTAAATATTCTATCAATTTAGTCCTAATTTTAATTTAATAAAATAAATAAATTATTTAATTAGGCGGTGACACGTGTCACCACCTTTGGAGGAAGAAAATAAAAGAAACTAAAGGCTTGCACACGCTGGGGTTCCAACCTGGGCAATAAAAGAGTATATGTAATGTGTTTACCACTGCACCAAACTAACTTCTATGTCATGTGCTTCAAAATAAAATACATATCTTAATATGTTTGCTAAACCAGATGGCTGCATAATTTTCCAACTAATATTAAGGGAAGATGAGAAAGAACAATGGATAAATTTCCTTCCTTGGCTTGCTGATAACAGTGAAGACAATCGAAGTATTAGGCTCATGCATTCGAGGAACGTTAGTTGATATTAGTTGACAATGGTAGGTTTAACTCTTTCCTTGGAAATTGTCATGATAATGTCAAGACAAATATGAAATTGTTAAAAGGCTACATGAGAGAAAACATATTTTCCATAAGTTCATTGTTTTATTTTCCATAAGGCCCCTTCCTAAGTTTTCCCCCTAACAGTTTGTTTTCACGTCAATGACAGAACACAAATATGAAATTGTTAAAAGGCTACAAGAGAGAAAACATATTTGTGTCATGACAGGAGATGGTGTCAACGATGCTCCCGCTTTAAAGAAGGCGGACATTGGAATTGCTGTTGCTGATGCCACAGATGCCGCTCGAAGTGCTTCAGACATCGTGCTTACTGAACCTGGGCTAAATGTCATTATCAGAGCAGTGCTGACCAGCAGAGCTATTTTCCAAAGGATGAAGAACTACACTGTAAGTCATATCGAAGCTTACTTTTGTTGGCATTTTACAGTCCTTTACTCCACAGAGCAAGTGTTTCTAACTTTATCTCTTGTTCTTTTCAACTTTTATAGATCTATGCTGTTTCAATTACCATTCGTATTGTGGTAAGTATATATTCACCTACTGAGACTTGAACAATAATAATTTTACAAATGTATTAGCTTATCCATGTTCATTTTGGCAGTTTGGCTTCATGTTTATAGCCTTGATATGGAAGTTCGACTTTGCGCCTTTCATGGTTTTAATCATTGCCATTCTAAATGATGGTGAGAGGAGCTTTATCAGAATGTTACTTCAATATGTCCATGTAAAAGCCACCAGGAAACCTACCATTGTCTTGCATCTGATTTATTTCATCATCACACATATTTACAAGTTCGACTTTGCTACTGACGTTCCTCAAATGCATGAGCCTAATACTTCGATTGTCTTCACTGTTATCAGCAAGCCAAGGAAGGAAATTTATCCATTGTTTTTTCTCATCTTCCCTTGATATTAGTTGCTGAATTATGCAGCCATCTGGTTAGCAAACATATTAACATATGTATTGTAATTTGAAGCACATGACATAGAAGTTAGTTTGGTGCAGTGGTAAACCCATTGCATTTACTCCTTTATTACCCAAGTTTGAACCCCAGCGTGTGCAAGCCTTTAGCTCATTTTATTTTCTTCCTCCAAAGGTAGTGACACGTGTCAGTACTTGATTGGAGGAGGAAAATAAAATTATTAAATCAAATATAATAGTTAAAGGCCTCCAATTAGGTGGTGACACGTGTCACCGCCTAATTAAATAATTTATTTATTTTATTAAATTAAATTAAAATTAGGACTAAACTGATAGAATATTTAAGTAACGAGGACTAAATGTGTAATTATACGAATTTTTACTAACTGCCACGTCACTCCCTCCTTTAGGTTTTAACGGTTGGTGGTCACATTGATACCATTTAAATAGTTCGGTGGTTTAATTGCTTCGAAAAAAAGTAATGTGGTCAAATCGCAACTTTATCAAAAATATGGTGGTCAATGAAGTAGTTTACCCTAAATAAAAATGCTCAACACACCTGAATCTCTTTGTTGTTTGAAAAGTGAAAACCTAATCAATGCAGTTGTCTTATGAAATGCGAATGACGGGTTAGCTCCAGAAATGTTGGCGGTGATTAAAGTTCATCTCCCGGGCGATAAGGCCGTTAAAATAGGCTAATATTCATTAAACATACAAGTAAAGTCGAACCTTTTTGAACTTGCAAATTCCAGTATTGAAAACGATTTTAAAACCAATTAGGTACCAATTTTGGGCGTCGTGGGGGTGCTAACCCTTCCCCACGCGTAACCGACCCTCAAACCTGTTTTCTGATTTTCGCAGACCAAAACCGTTGTTTTATTAAAACAAAACATTTTTTTAAAATAACCCTATTTTTAAAAGTGGTCCAATCACACTATTTTCAAAAAAGATTGATGACGACTTCGTTGATTTTAAAAGTGTTTTCTAAAACGTCGAAGTCTCCCTTCAAAAAAGGTGGTTGTGATAGCTTGGCGACTCCATTGGGGACGTGTTTTTTTTTTTTTAGAAAAAGATAAAAACAAAGAGGGTCAGGCCACAAATTTATTTTAAATGATTTTAAAAAATGTTTTTAAAAAAATATGGAATTTGCAAGTTCATCATATGTTCTATTTATTTGTCTCTTTAAATGAATATAACTCTATTTTGCGCATTTAAGACTTAATTCCAAGCTCTATTCCCGAGCTTTGTCCCGTTCGTTTAAGTGGGGGAACACGCTTTGCTCATGTAAGAATATTGATTCTTCGTATGACCATCGCAAAGTACATTCGGGACTCAATACCTTTGCCTTCGTAAGAATATTGATTCTTCGAGAAGGCTTCGGTGGTGAGTCCTCCAGAGTTGAACTCGATTCGTTTGTAGCCTATAATGGGTGAGAATCGAGGACCTTGCTACTCTTAGTAGAGGACAACAAGGACAACTCGGGTACCTTTTTAGAACCAAACCAAGTTTGAGAATTTAGAGCCTACCCCTGATAGAGCCATGCGAAAAGCCTAGGTTGTTGAGTCGCAGGAATAATCTGTGGAGACATGTCCTGAAATGATGGAATGTCGGCTCAGAATTATCGTGTATTTAAATTATTTTTGACTGTTTGATTTGTTTCATTCATTTTTCCTTGCTTTATTAATCTCTGTTTATTATCTTGTTTATTTTGCATACGCGTCATTTCATATTAGAAGGGGTTGATTCTGGAAAGTTGTTCAATTATGGACGAAAAGCTCTTAAAGATTGAGGAGGACCAAGCACGTGACAATATTGGTGACCGGAGCTGCAGTCCTATGTCAGTACATCAAGCCCGTTGGAGAAGTTGGACCAAGGCTCATGTGGCTAATTGAAGAAATTAAAGAGTTAGGCGTTCAGGCAGAAAAATATTTGTAATTCAAAAAGAGATGTAATACAAACTTTCGTATTCAATAAAGAGTTTCCTTTCATGAACAAATTTTCAATGGAATTGATGGCCCTTCGACTGCATTCATGCATTTGTATTATCTTGTTTGCTTTGTTGTTTGTTTTCTTGTGAATTCATTTGTGCATACATACATTCATTCATAAACTACCTTAATAATAAAAAGGACAGAATATCCAAAATTGCTAAGACAACTCACAAATACGGTACACGAGCCCAAACCCGAGCCATGAACTCTGAGGAAAGGTTGGCAACTTTAGAGGCGAGCCAAAAGAACATTCAAGATAAGCTATAGAAAATAGAGGTTGACATGAAGCATCAAGTTGAGGCAGTTCACCAAAAGACGGTCAGTTCGATAACTGCATTACTTAGATTCAAAGACCAGATGCGGTTGAAGAAGGGGGAAATACTTCTGCCATTCCATGATTCCCAGGGATGGCCTTTAGAAAGGAGGTTGCCGCCAAAGCCAAAACACCCATCCATGTAGCTGAATCTTCCACTCATGTTCCAAATGTGGAGGCCAATAATTACGAGGTGCCTGACCTCGATGAAGTCGCCGATAAGGCTCGAACTGAGAAGAAGTTAGAAGAGAAGTATGAAAAGCTAGAAGGAATGATCAAGTCCTTCCAAGATGGAGTTGCTTATGGTGGAATGGATACCAAGGATCTGAGCTTGATAACTGATTTAGTTTCGCCACAAAAATTCAAGATCCCAGATTTTGAGAAATATAATGGGACCACATACCCTTCAGCACATCTTACTATGTATTGTAGAAAGATGTCAATGTATCTCGACAATGAGAATCTGCTCATTCACTGCTTTTAAGACAGCCTAGTAGGATCCGCTGCACGTTGGTATTCGCAGTTAAGTCGAGTAAACATCAAATCACGGAGAGACCTGTCCAAAGCCTTCAGTGAGCAATACAAACATGTTTCAGACATGGTTCCAACCCGTCTGGTCTTGCAAGGGATGGAGCAAAAGCACCACGAGAGCTTCCGTCAATATGCTCAAAGGTGGAGGGATGTAGCAGCACAAGTACAACCACCATTTCTAGAAAACGAGATCACCCTGATGTTTGTAGAAACACTGAAAGGTCCATTTTATGATCACATGCTTCCATGCTACGAATAACTTCGCATATATGTTAATAAATGTCGAACTGATACTTGCAACCATGAAGAGCGGAACATTGGACAATGGGGAAACAAAGAAGACATATAGGAAGAAGGACAACAATGAAGTCAATGCAACAAATGCATACAACCCCAATTACTCAACATGTGTGGTGTTCAAAAATCCCAACACCTTCAGTAAGCCTAACACCTCAGCTCCGACAGTTGCAAATGCCCCAAAAGGAGAGCGAAGATACCAAGGAAATTTGAGGCCTTGCTTTCCTCCTATCCCAATGACTTATGCAGAGTTGTTTGCCAAGTTGGTCAAGTTGCAGATGGTGTTACCAAGACACGTCCCTCCGTTCTCACCTCCCTATCCATCATGGTATGACGAGAAGGCCCAATGCGAATATCACGCAGGCGTAAGGGGGCATACTATCAAAAATTGCACTGCATTCAAAAGGGTGGTAGACGATTTAAGAAAATCAGGCATGTTGGCATTTGAAACTTTTGAGGAAAAAGGAAACCCATTGCCAAACCACCAAAAGATGGAGGTATATGCCGTGGTCGAGGAAGAGAAGAGGATAATCAAGGAGAATGCCGAAGAAATTAAAGTGCCTATGATTTGGGTATGAGATCAATTAGTAGCGGTCGAGATATTGAAGGAAGTGAACCCAAAAAGGAAGGATGATGAAAAATCATACTGCAAATACCATGAAGCCAAAGGACATGAGATCCAGTGTTGCCTAGAGTTTAAACGAGTGGTTCAAGCCAAGATGGATAGCAAGGAACTTGTGTTCTTCGAGAAGGGAGATGTTGAACATGAATCAGATGTATGCGCTACGGAGGAAATCACCTTTGGGAAGCAAGGAAAGGAAGTTAAAGAAGAAAGGCGAGGAAGGCCTTATCCTGTGGTGATCTCGGTGAAGAGGGATCGATTCGGTTTGGGCTTTAGGCCCAATAAGTGGAAAAAGAAAGCTGAGAAGAAACATGGAAGCATGAAAATGAAGCAGAAAGAAGAAGTTGAAGGGGAGCTCATGACGTACCCACCCCTAAGTGTCACTTTCAAGGCTGAAGGGCTCTTAGACCCTAATGCATGCTTCGACGAGAGGAGAAAGGAAAGAATGACCTATGCAAGGTTTTCGAGGATTTGAGCATTAACGCCATCACAAACGGGGAGGAAGAAGAAAACAAATATCTGTCCAAGATTTGCCCCTGCACTGAATTGAAGAACTGGACCGCGAAAATAGTCCCCGAAGTTTTTAAGACTGCCTCAGATTAATTCTCAAAACCAACTCTTTTACCGTTAGACCCTGGGGTAATTAGAGATCTTATGTAAAAGGGTCTATTGTCAAAACCTTGATTCAGTTTCAATAAAAGATTCATTTCCCCCCAATTATATCTTTTGGCAAACTTCTTTCACAAAACTAAAACCAAAAGATCATAAAAAACCCAAAAGAAAAAAAACAAACCTTTAAAACATAACAAATCATATCATTTCATTTATTCTTTCTTTCTTGGTATATATATTTTGCCTCATTTTTTGCAGGTTTTTAGATATCAATGGTCCTAATGACTCCGAATCAGATTCCGAGGTTAATTTTGAGTTACCACTATGTTTAGAGGAAGTTGAGAGTACTAGTGATGAAGAAGGGTATGACTTGTCAGATGATTTTCTTAGAATGGTAGAAGGGGAGGAAAAGCAAATTTTGCCCCACAAAGAAGAACTAGAGGTTTTGAATCTTGGGACTGAAGAAGAAAAGCGTGAAGTACAGATCGATACCACCATCTCGGTTAAGACACGACAACATTTGATTGAGCTTGTACAAGAATATAAAGACATCTTTGTCTGGTCATACCAAGATATGCATGGTCTCGGCACAGATATTGCCATGCATAGGCTTCCTATAAGAAAAGGATGGGAGCCAGTGAAGCAAAAGCTTAGAAGAATAAAGGCTGATACACTTTTGAAAATCAGAGACGAGATCAAGAAGCAGTACAATACAAGATTCCTCGAAGTAGCTAAGTATCCAGAATAGGTGGCAAACATCGTCCCAGTGCCCAGGAAAGATGGAAAAGTAAGAATGTGCGTCGACTACAGGGATCTTAATAAAGCAAGCCCTAAAGACAATTTTCTGCTTCCACATATCGACACGTTGGTCGACAATACAACTGACCATTCCCTTTTCTCGTTTATGGATGGATTTTCTGGTTACAATCAAATAAAGATGTGCCCAGAAGACATGGAAAAGACTACTTTTGTAACGCATTGGGGAACATTCTGCTATAAGGTAATGCCCTTTGGATTAAAGAACGCAAGGGCAACATATCAGAGAGCTATGGTCACTCTTTTTCATGACATGATGCACAAGGAAATAGAAGTTTATGTAGATGATATGATCACCAAGTCCAGAACTGAAGAAGAGCATCTAGCAAGCTTGAGTAAGCTTTTTCAAAGATCAAGAAAATTTCAGTTAAAGCTTAATCTTGCCAAGTGCACATTTGGGGTTACTTTTGGGAAGTTGTTAGGCTTTGTAGTAAGCAGAAGAGGAATTGAAATCGAACAAGATAAGATAAAGGCCATACAAGAGCTTCCACCTCCTCAAACACAAAAGCAAGTTCGATGATTCTTGGGAAGGTTGAATTACATAGCTCGTTTCATCTCCTAACTTACGAATAAGTGTGACCCAATATTCAGATTTCTTAGAAAGAACAACCCAGGAACCTGGAATGAAGAATGCCAAGTAGCTTTAGAAAAGATCAAGGAGCAGCTAACTAATCCTCCAGTGTTAATGCCACCCGTTTTAGGGAAGCCGTTAATACTCTATTTAACAGTGTTTGAAAATTCAATGGGCTGTGTATTAGGGCAGCACGACGAAACTGGAAGGAAGGAAAAGGCGATATATTATGTGAGCAAGAAGTTTACTAACTGTGAAGTAAGATATACGCCAATTGAAAAGGTATGTTGTGCTTTGGTGTGGGCCACCAAAAGGCTTAGGCAGTATTTGTTGTATCACACCACATGGTTGATCTCACGGTTTGATCCATTGAAGTTTATGATGGAAGCTCCAGCCTTATCAGGAAGAATAGCGCGGTGGCAAATGTTGCTTTTAGAATACGACATCTAGTATGTGAATCAGAAAGCAGTAAAAGGAAGTGCCATAGCAGATATTCTTGCCAGTCGTGCACAAGACGATTATGAGACATTAGACTTCAGTTTCCCCGATGAGGATTTGATGTGTATTATGGAAGATGAAGAGTCACCAACAGAATCCTGGGTCATGCATTTCGATGGTGCTGTAAATGCCCTAGGACGAGGTATTGGGGCAGTTTTGGTTTCGCCAGAAGGAGATCATTATCCTTTTACTTGTCATTTGAAGTTCTTCTGCACCAATAACATGTCAGAATACGAGACATGCATATTGGGCCTAAGGGAAGCCGTTGACAGAAAAATCAGAAAGATAAGAGTCTATGGGGATTCAACTTTGATCATCTACCAAATGCGTGGCGAATGGGAAACAAAAGATGCAAAATTAATAGAGTATCACAATTTGGTCCTTGAGTTAACCAAAGAAATCGAGGTGATTACTTTTAAGCATCTCCCGACAGAAGATAACCAGATGGCTGACGCGTTAGCTACTTTGGCTGCCACGTATAAAACAAGTGAGGGTTCAGAGAGGATACCCATTAAGTTACAAATAATGGAGTCCCCAGCATATTGTTATAGTGTAGAAGAAGAAGAAGATGGTTTACTGTGGTTCCATGACATTTTACAGTACTTAAAGCTGCAACAATACCCAGCACAGGCTTCAGAAAGTGAAAAGAAAATGATTAGGAAAATGGCATCAGGATATATCCTTCATGGGGAGATCCTCTACAAACGGAGTCGAGACCAGGTACTACTAAGATGCGTGGATGCAAAAGAAGCGCAATTGATTTTGGAAGAAGTCCATGAGGGAATTTGTGGAACCCACCCTAATGGTTTCACTATGGCAAGAAGAATTATGCGTTCCGGATATTATTGGTCAACAACGGAAGGAGATTGCATTAATTATTCCCGTAAATGCCACAAGTGCCAGGTTTATGCTGACAAGTTCCATGCACCTCATCAGTCTCTTCATGTCACGTCGTCTCCATGGCCGTTCTCTATGTGGGGTATAGACGTCATTGGACAGATTCATCCGAAAGCGTCAAATGGTCATCACTTTATCTTGGTAGCTATTGATTACTTCACAAAATTGGGTAGAAGCGACCTCATATGCAAATGTAACTAGGTCTACTATTTGCAATTTCTTGAATAAGGAGATCATTTGTTGATATGGTCTGCTAGAAAGCATAATCACTGACAATACCTCTAATTTGAACAACCGAATGATTGCTGGGGTCTGTGGGTAGTTCAACATCAAGCATCACAACTCAGTAGTATACTTCCCAAAGATGAATAGAGCAGTAGAAGCAGTCAGTAAGAATGTTAAGAAGATAGTTGCAAAGATGACTGATACGTATAAAGATTGGCATGAAAGTTATCATTTGCTCTGTATGCATATCGAACAGCGGTACGTACATCCATTGGGGAAACTCCGTTCTCATTAGTATATGGAGTTGAAGCTGTGCTACCAATCGAAGTGGAGATATCATCGTTGCGAGTCTTGATGGAAGCCAAGTTAGATGAAGCAGAATGGGTACGAGCAAGGTACGACCAGTTGAATTTAATTGAGGAAAAGAGATTGAAAGTCGTATGTCATGGTCAAATATACCAAAGAAGGCTGATTAGGGATTACAAAAAGAAGGTCCGCCCTAGAGAATTCCAAGAAGGTGATATGGTCTTAAAGAAGAAGTTGCCAATTCAAAGTGATCCCCGAGGAAAATGGGCGCCTAATTGGGAATGACCGTATATTGTGACAAAGTTTCTTTCAGGTGGAGCATTGATTTTAGCTGAGATGGATGGAAACCAGTTTCAAAACCCAGTAAACTCTGATACTGTCAAGAAGTACTATTCCTGAAGAAGAAAAAGAGAAAAAAGAAAAGAAAAAAGAAAAAAGAAAAAAGGAAAAAAAGAAAAAAAGAGAAAAAAAGAGAAAAGAGAAAAAAAAGAAAAAAAAGGGTTTAAAATGAAAACCCGCAAAGGGCGTTTTGAAACCAAAGGAGGGTCTGAGTTGAAAACCCGTAAAGGGCGGCTCAAATAATGTAATAGATTCTGGGGCTTCACTGATCATGCACTGTACTCAAGGTTTCTTCGACACTGGCATCATTCAAGTTCACTTCTGGTGGTCGAAAGGAGGAGTTTGGACTATTAATATTTGAATACTTGTTTCCCTTCTTTTTTCACAAACCTTTTTTTGTGTTTGCCACAATGTTAATAAATTTGTTTCTTGAATTTATCTTTCTTTTTGTTTCCTTCCCTATCTTTGTTAGCATCTTGCTTTGAAACAAGGATTAATGGATTTGACAATCATTTATATATACAACATATTTTTGAGCATTACTTTGAGAATGTCTTGAAAAGTTCAGGGACTATGAAGTGTTCTATAATTATTATTTGGGGCATATGGTGTTAAAATGCTTAATGAAGAAAAAGTAAAGCCTTGTTGCAAAATTCTTTGAAAGAAAGAAAAGCCATATGAGTGTCTTGGCACTTAAACAACGTTTCTTAAACCTCCAGCCTTTCTTACATGATGATAAGAGCAACCTTATAAAGACGAAACTTGACTTAGGAAGTTTATCCTTGAATATGAAAATGTTAACTATGAAGACAGATGATGATTAAATGTTTCCAATGAAGTGAGAATAGGATGTAAAGATTGATCCGGTCAGCAGAAGATCGGAAAATGAAGAAAAAGTCAGAATTGTTCATAACTCATGAGTGGTTTCAAAAGAAAAGGAGATGGCTTTATTTTAGAGAAGGGTGAATTCAAGTCCGAAAAGCCAAGAAGGGTCGAAAGAATAGAGAAGTAAATTGTTTTACCTACGCAAGTTTAGGAGAGAGTTTATGTTAATCGGGTTGGCCTTGATAACCGGAATATCGTTAAAATTAAGAAAACAGTCAAAGCAAAAGGAGTTCTAAAAGGAAAAATTGTCATGCATTCATATTCTAGACATCCCTAGGGGCATGCATATCATAATTGTATTGCATGTTATATTTTGTTTCTTTCAGGTACAAGGAAGACATGTTCAAATGAGAGTTTGTTTATTCGTCCAAGCATAAGGAGGATGAAATTTTTAGAAGGTTCGCTTATCCGTTCAGGTGTAAGGAGAATGGAGTTCGCTTATTCATCCAAGTATAAGGAGGATGAAATTTTTTCAGAAGATTCGCTTATCTGTTCAGGCGTAAGGAGAATGGAGTCCGCTTATTCATCCAAGCATAAGGAGGATGAGAGTTTTTTTAGAAGATTCACCTATTCGTTCAGGAGGAAAGAGAATGTTGCTTATTCATCCAAGCATGAGGAGGATGAAATCTTTTGATGTTTGCTTATTCATCCAAGCATAAGGAGGATGAAATATTTTGAAGTCTGTTTACTTATTCATCCGTGTATAATGAGGATGAAACCTTTTGAGGTTTTGTTTATTCATCCAAGCATAAGAAGGATGAAGTTGTTTGAAAGTCCGTTTGCCTATTCATCCAAGCATAAAGAGGATGGAGTTTTCAGAAGAATTTGCCTACTTGAGTATCTGGGAGAATAAAACCCAACTCAATAATTCGGGCACTTGGGAGAATAGAACCCAACTCAGCTATTCGAGCATAAGGATAATAGAACAAACTCAACTATTCAAGCGTAAGGAGAATAGAATCAGCCAATTTGTTTGAGCGTAGAATTCAGCTCAGCTATTCAGGCATTTAGGAGAATAGAACCCAGATCAACTATTCGAGCATAAGGAGAATAGAACCAGTCTATCCGTTCGGGCGTTTGGAGAATGGAATTCGCTCATCTATTCGGGCATCTAGAGAATAGAACAAGCCTATCCGTTCGGGTATTTGGAGAATGGAGCCAATTTGGAAAGTTGGTGAAAATTAGTGCCTTTTTGGTCTTTGCTTTATTTCTGTTGCACATAGATAAGCAAAGAGGGGCAACTGTTGTCACTAAATTTTCACCTAGATTTTAAATAATCCAAAAAAAAATCCATTTTCCCTTTAAATAATAAAAGGCCCACCCTTTTTAAATAAAATTAAAAAAAAACAACAATAAAAACCCATCTTTCAAAATCCATTTTTAAAGCCCATTTCAAAATAAAAAAAACAGAGGCCATTTTGAAGCCTACTTTTAAAGAAAAAGGAACCAGGCCCATTTTCATTTTGAAGCCAACTTTTAAAAAAAGAAGGAAAAAAGGAATTTTTTTTAATAATTATGATTCAAAATAATTATGGAGAAGTGAAAAAGGAAATAAAAATATTAAATTTAATGAAAAAAACCGCAAAAAAGGGTTAAAAAAAACAAAAAAGGAAAAAAAGGAAAAGAAAAAGAAAAAAAAAGGCCATGCGCGCGGCCACGCGTTCGAGCCAACAGTTAAACCCCAGCCCAGCAAACCCTCGTCGCGAATTCCATGGTGGTCGGCCGGCGTCTACAGACCACGACCGCCGACACCGTTGGTACCGGCCGGTCCACCTCGCCGTCGTCGTCCCAATTGTTGAAAGATTGGGCTGATTTAATTATTTCACTTGTATTGATTAAAAGAAATTACATCCTTATATACAAGCTGAAGAAGTAACTAGAATAATTAACAAACTAGCTAACAACACAACTACTTTGCTAACTAATTTATAACAGACTTCCTAACTGAATTTATTTACATTCTACACTCCCCCTCAAGTTGGTGGTTGAAAAATGTTCTTCAGCCCCAACTTGCAGATTAAATTGGTGTGCTGTTGTATCCCAAGAGCTTTTGTCAAAACATCAGCCTGTTGCTCTGAAGATTGAACATATTGTGTCTTGATGAAACCAGCTTGAATTTTCTCTCAGATGAAATGACAGTCTATTTCTATGTGCGTAGTTCGCTCATGGAAACTGGATTTGCTGCAATTTGAAGTGCTGCCTTACTGTCACTAAACACAATAGCTGGCAATTCAATGCCTGCATCAAGCTCCTCAAGTAAACCTTTAAGCCACACTATCTCAGCTGCTGTAAAAGCCATGCTTCTATACTCAGCTTCAGCTGAAGACCTTGCAACTGTACTTTGCTTCTTTGATTTCCAAGAAATCAAAGAATCTCCCAGCTTAACACAAAAACTAGTCACTGATCTTCTTGAGACTGGGCGAGATGCCCAATCTGAATCACAAAAAGCAACCAACTGACATTTGCTAGTGCTGCTAAGCAAGATACCTTGACCAGGTTCTATCTTCAAATATCTCACAATCCTCAAAGCAGCTTCCATATGTGATTGCTTGGGATGTTGCATAAACTGACTAAGATGCTGAACTGCATAAGTGATGTCTGGTCTTGTATGTGTTAAGTACAACAACTGACCAATTAATCTCTGAAACTGTGCTTTATCTTCAACCAGATCATCTTCAGGTGGATGAGGTAAAGTTGCATCATACTCCACTGTAGTCAGCTTCAAATTCTGCTCTAAGGGTGTCAATGCTGGTTTAGCTCCCCCTAAACCAGTGTTTTCTATTAGCTCCAAAGTATATTTCCTTTGATTCAACAAAATACCTTGTGCTGACCTCAAAACTTCTAGTCCTAAAAAGAACTTCAAGCTACCAAGGTCCTTCATCTTAAATTTTTGATTTAAGAGAGCTTTTAAGTCATTGATCAAAAACAAATCATTCCCTGTGATGAGCAGATCATCCACATAGATGAGCATAACAACAATCTTGTTTCCTTGTCTCTTTGTAAATAGAGAGTAATCAGATTTGCTTTGTACATAATCCGTTGCTAAAAGAGCTTTAGTAAGCTTCATGTTCCACTGTCTAGAAGCCTGTTTAAGCCCATAAAGTGATTTTTGTAGTCGACACGCAAGGTGCTCCCCCTGACTACAAAAACCAGCATGAAGTTCCATATATACTTCTTCAAATAGATCACCTTGAAGGAATGCATTGTGCACATCCATTTGAAAAAGAGGCCAAGAATAGATTGCAGCAAGTGCCAACACAACTCGAACAATAACCATCTTAGCTACTGGAGAAAAGGTTTCTACATAGTCAATACCTTCTTGCTGACTGTATCCTTTGGCAACAAGGCGGGCTTTGTAACGCTCAACCGAGCCATCAGCCTTGTATTTGATTCTATAGACCCATTTGCAGCCAATGAGTGTTTTCCCTTGAGGTAATGGAACAACAGTCCATGTTTGGTTAGATTCTAAAGCTTGCAACTCTTCTTCCATGGCTTTAACCCAAACAGGGTGCTTAATAGCTTGAGAATAGGTTTTAGGTTCAACAAGAGAAGAAATGGAAGCAATAAAAGAAGAAGTATGAGAAGGAAGATGGCTATAGGATATAGTATTAAGAATGGAATGCAAACCTGGAGCAGTAGAGGATTGGTGAGTGCAAACAAAGTCTTGTAACCAATTAGATGGTTGGGTAACCCGAGAAGAATGCCTAACAAGAGGAAGAGGAGTGGAAGATATAGGAACTGAAGGATCTAAAGGTGGCGAAGGATTTGAAGGTTGTAAAGAATCTAAAGGTGGTGAAGGATTTGAAGATTGTGAAGAATCTAAAGGTGGTGAAGGAGGTGAAGGTGGTGAAGAATCTAAAGGTGGTGAAGGATTTGAAGGTTTTGAAGAAGTTGGAGAATGAGGGACATTTGCCGAGTCAAAATCAGAAGTAGTATGACCAGGGGAACTCAAAAAATCAGAATCAGAGATGGAAACAGGTGTAGAAGGAAAAAAAGAAGAAGAAGGAGAATCAAAATGGAAAGGAAACACACGTTCATGAAAAATAACATCACGATTAACAAAAAAAGTTTTAGATTCTAAGTCAAACAACAAATACCCCTTTTGAGTGCTAGAATAACCCATCAGAACAGAAGGAATGGATTTAGAGGAGAATTTATCATGATAATTGGGCTTTTTGGCATAAGCCAAGCAACCAAATGTTCGAAGATGTAAAAGGGAAGGATGATGACCAATGAAAACAAAGAAAGGAGTTTGACAATGAAGAACAGAGGAAGGTAATCGATTTATTAAGTTACAGGCAGTGAGTATACACCCACCCTAGAATTTAAGAGGAACTTTGGAAGTAAACTTTAAAGCACGAGCAACCTCAAGTAAATGACGATGCTTACGCTCAGCAACACCATTTTGCTGAGGCGTATAAACACAACTGCTTTGGTGAACAATACCAAGAGCAGAAAACAAAGAAGCACATTCTTGATTAAAAAATTCAAACCCATTTCACTTCTGATACATTTAACAGAAACAGAAAACTGAGTTTCAACAAGCTTAAAGAAGGATTTCAAATGAATGATAACATCAGATTTTAGTCTCAGCAAATGTACCCAAGTCATTCTACTAAAGTCATCAACAATAGTTAAAAAAAACCTGTGACCACTATGAGTAGAGACCCTGTAAGGTCCCCACAAATCAATGTGAATAAGCTGAAAAATAGAAGTTGAGCGAGACTGACTAAGAGGAAAAGGAATCCTAGACTGTTTAGCCATAGGACACACAGAGCAAGTTTTAATGTGTTCATCATGAAAATGCTTAGAAGGAGAAAAATGCATTTTATTCATTTTGACAGTAGCAGCATGACCAAATCGAGCATGCCAAAGAACAGTTTCATTTGTAGAGGATGAAGTACAAACAGAAGCAAAAGGTGAAATAGAAGATGTACGAAAAAAAGGTAAGAAATAAAGACCTCCATTGCGTTTACCAATCCCCTAAATCTGCCCACTGGAGAGGTCCTGAAGAAAAAAGAAATCAGGAGTAAAAACAACAGAACAATGTAAGTCAGTGGTGAATTTTGAAATTGAAAGCAAATTATGCTTAAAACTAGGGACAAGCAAAACACCATGAATGGTATGAACAGAGGTTAATCGAATGGAACCAGTGTGAGTAATGGGACTTTTAGTACCATCAGAAAGAGAAACAAAACGAGATAAAGCACAAGGAACAAGATTATGCAACCTAGTAGAATCAAACACAACATGATCTGTAGCGCCAGTATCCAAGATCCAAGAATCACGATCATAAACAACTGACAAGCAAACAGAGATACCTGCCGAGGCCAGATTTACGACTGGCTCAGAAGAAGGTAGACGCTGAAGGAGCTCAACCAACTGACTGTATTGTGCCGGAGTAAACACCGAAGCAGATGAAGACGGTAAAGTTGAAGAAACCGGCACTGCAGACAAAGAATCAGAGGAAAGAGGCCAAGCAGAATCGTCAGTAACATTATATGCAGCATTAGAAGAACGAGAATCCCGTTGCTTGGTGAACTTAAAATCGGGAGGAAAACCATTCAACTGATAGCACTGCTCACGCTTATGGCCATGAATCTTGCAGTGAGAACAGACACCATTGAAACGACGGTTATCAACAGAAGCCGAAGCACCACTGGAATAGAAGGCAGACGATTCCAAAACAGGTGAGATTGAAGAAGCCAAAGAGCGTTGGGACTCTTCCTGAACCACCATGGCATAAACTTCATTGACAGTTGGGAGAGGTGATATGAGAAGAATTTGGCTGCGGACAGAGGCATACGAATCATTCAAGCCCATAAAAAACTGAAACAATCGTTGCTGAAGAGCATGAGCAACGATATCCTTAGATTCATCACGCTCGCAGGAAGGAAGAGGAACCAAAACCGCATATTCGTCCCATAGCAAGCGTAGACGAGTATAATAAACATAAATAGAATTGTCACCTTGAGTCAAAGAAGCAATTTTGCGATGAAGAAAATGGATGCGCGAACCGTCAATTTTGTCGAATCGTTCCTTCAAGTCAGCCCAAACCAATGCGGCGCTGGACGCGAAGACGATCCTGACAGACAAATCACGACTGACGGTGTTGAGAATCTAGGAGAGAACGAGGGCATTACATCGATCCCATTGAGAACGGAGAGCGGCAGCCGTATCAGCACGAGAACAGGTACCATCGATGAAGCCAAATTTTTTCTTCGCAAGAAGAGAAATCCGCATCGAACGGCTCCAGAGACTGTAATTTTCGATGCCAGAAAGCTGATGAGAAATGAGCAAGGCACCGGTCGTGTCAGAGGGATGAAGATAAAGAGGATGATTGAGATCCAATGTATCCATGGCGGGGAAAAAACTCGAGAAAGGGGAAAAACAAAAACCCTAGATAGGGAAGAAACTCGAGAAAGGGGAAAAAATTCGCAAAAGGAAAAACTGAATGAACGGGAAAAAGAGAAGCCGGCCGAAAAACAACTGAGGCCCAAAAATACGTCTAGTCTGATACCATGTTGAAAGATTGGGCTGATTTAATTATTTCACTTGTATTGATTAAAAGAAATTACATCCTTATATACAAGCTGAAGAAGTAACTAGAATAATTAACAAACTAGCTAATAGCACAACTACTTTGCTAACTAATTTATTAACAGATTTCCTAACTGAATTTATTTACATTCTACACCAATGCCACCAACTCTGCTCGCCACCGCCGCCTGTGCTCGCCGGAATCTGCAAAATCCGAGAAAGGTAATCAAACCCTAGGCTCGAATCAAGGGGAAAATTCAGCTCGGATATTTAACCAAATCGGATAAGGATAGAGGGCTTTTGCTGAGAATCAAGCCATTGGTCGGATTTAGGCTTCAATTTGGGATTAAATCCTGATTTGGGTTGAATTTGAAGCTCAATTTTAAGTATAAATACCCCATCATACTTGTTCAACACACACAATTCAGATAAAAATCACTTGAAAAGTTTTAAGAAAAATCCGTAAAATTCTCTGAATTTTTAAGAGCTGGCTAGAATTTTTTTGGAGAAAAGTTCGAGTTTGGAGCAATTTTCCGGAGGTGGTTTGGAGCATTTCGAAAAGCTTGAATTCGAGTTCATCGTTCGTCATTTTCTCGGTAAAATTTCTATCTTTTTGTATGTTGATTTTATGCTTGTTCTTGGTTGAATTTTTGGTTTTTTTGTTTGTGAATTTTTTAGGTTGCTCTCTCGAAGTCGGAAAATCGTTCACGATTCCGGTAATTTTTTTTTGTTTTAAAATTCCGTTTTAATTTTAGTTTGATCTTAAGAAATTTTTGCATGCTTAAAAATGTTGTTAGGATTATTTTGATCTTTAGGAATGAATGAATTAATTTAAAAGATGTTTAGAATTTAAATGCATGAATAAATTAAATAAATGTGGTTAAATTGAAAAACTTGAAATTAGGGATTTAATTAAGAAAAAATAATAATGTGAGGTGTAAAATAATAAAAGGGCTTGATTTCAAAAAATAAAAAGATTTTTATGAAATTTTGTTTTTAATAAATGGGCAAAATGATTTTAAAAGAAAAAAATAATAAAGATGTTTGTTTTTTAAGAAAAAAAGGAATAAGTTTTCAAGAAAAAGAAAATAAAAAGTTTTAAAATAAAAGTTTAGGGTCTAGGATAAAAATAAATTTTTTAAAAGAAAAAGAAAACTTAAAAAGAAGTTCTTTAGGAAAAATAAAGTTTATTTTGAAAAGATGTCGTTTTAAAAGAATAACTTTAAAAATGGAAAAAAATGAAAATGAGTTTAAAGAGAGAGAAAATTCTTTGTTTTGAAAGTGAAAACATAAAATGGTAAAAAACATAAAATGTAAAAAAAGGTAAAAATGTAAAAAGGGGTCTTAACTTTAAAAATAAAAGAAATAAAGTCTTTTAAAAGGAATAATAAAAATGGTAAAATTCAAAAGAATAAAAGTTTGCTTGCTTGTTTTAGAAATAGGTGAAAACTTAGGATTGGGGACTAAAGCTTAGATAGAGACTTGTTTTGTTGAAAAATATTCTTCAAAAAAAAAACACTTAAGCAAACTTAAACCTTAAATTAGGAATAAAAGACTTAGACGATTTAATGGCTTTTAATTAATCGAACCTAGAATTAAATAAAAATGCTCAACACACCTGAATCTCTTTGTTGTTTGAAAAGTGAAAACCTAATCAATGCGGTGTCTTATCAAATGGGAATGACATGTTAGCACCATAAATGTTTGCGGTGATTAAAGTTCATCTCCCGGTCGATAAGGCCGTTAAAATAGACTAATATTCATTAAACGAACAAGTAAAGTCGAACCTTTTTGAACTTGCAAATCCCAGTTTTGAAAACAATTTTAAAACTAATTAGGTACCAATTTTAGGCGTCATGGGGGTGCTAACCCTTCCCCACGCGTAACCGACCCCCGAACCTATTTTCTGATTTTCGCAGACCAAAACCGTTGTTTTATTAAAACAAAATGTTTTTTTAAATAACCCTATCTTTAAAAGTGACCCAATCACACTTTTTTTTCAAAAAAACATTGGTGGCGACTCTGTTGATTTTAAAAGTGTTTTCCAAAACGTCGAAGCCTCCCTTCAAAAAAGGCGGTTGCGACAGCAAGGAGTGCCCTAAGGAAAATTTCCTGTTGCCATCCATCGATAGATTAGTCGATGCCTTAGCAGGTCATAAATTCATGAGTTTTATGGACGTCTTTTCTAGGTATAACCAAATCGCAATGGCAAAGGAGGACAAAGAAAAAACGACATTCGTTATTGAGGATGTCCTCTACTGCTACAAGGTAATGTCGTTCAAGTTAAAGAACGCATGGGCAACGTACCAAAGGTTGGTCAATAAGATTTTCCGTCACTAGATAGGAAGAAATATGGAAGTTTACGTAGATGACATGCTAACCAAGAGCAATTCTTTTGAGCAACATTTGGTCGACCTTCATGAAGTCTTCGATATTTTACGCTTTTACAAAATGCGCCTCAATCCTGAAAAGTGCGCTTTCGCGATAGGGACAAGAAAGTTCACGGGTTTCCTAATCTCAGAGAGGGGTATTGAGGCAAACCCAGAAAAGATAAAGGCAATCCTAGATATGACACCACCAAAGAACATTAAGGATATTTAGAAACTCAATGGAAAAGTGGTTTCCTTAAACAGGTTTGTGTCCAAGTTAGCAGACAAATGCCTCCCGTTCTTTAAGGCATTGAAAGGTCCTTTCCAATGGACAAAGGACTGTCAGGAAGCATTCGACCATTTGAAAAAATCCTTAGCTAGTCCTTCTATGCTAGCAGTGCCTAAAGAGGGAGAAATTTTTCTCATGTACTTGGCGGCCACCGACAAGACTATAGCAGCAGTACTGATCCAACAAGAGGCGAGCACCGGTCCAGTAGGCGAGCTCCCAGAGGCCAGTCTATTACGTTAGTAGGGTCTTGCAGCCAGTAGAGATGAGGTACGCGAGAGTGGAGAAGCTAGTTTTTGCCCTAGTAATATCAGCCAGAAGGCTTCGCCACTACTTTCAAGCACATCAGATAGTCGTCCTCACAGACCAACCTTTCAAGTATATGTTAGGAAATGTGGATATTCAAGGACGAATGTTAAAATGAGGGTAGAGCTTAGTGAATTCGACATATAGTATCGACCACGAAAGGCGATCAAGGCTCAGGTTTTGGCCAACTTTGTTGCGGAGTGCACATTCACAACTCAAACAACTTCGAAACGCTGGTGCCAATGAGGAAAATTAGGAGGTGCAATAGCCCCCCTTGGAGTTAAAAGGGGAACATGCCGCAGATATCCAACCCTGGACCTTGTATGTCGACCGGTCGGTAGCTATCAATAGAGCAAGAGCATGTGTGCTGTTAAGCGCACCCAATGCAAAGGAGGATGGCAATATGTGCTTAGCTTCATGTTCGCCCTATCCAATAATGCAACATATTATAAAGATTTGATAGTAGGTTTAGAGCTCACGGCGAGACTCAAGGTAAAGTTGCTAAAAATATTTACCAACTCACAGTTGGTGGCTAAACAACTATCAGGCGAATATGAAGTTCATGATGAAACACTTCTCAAATACCATCAGAGGGTGACAGGTCACAACAAGCTCATTTATATTTACGCGTCATGTTATCCAAAATTGTATTACTTTATTTCGTACATGGTAAAATATTGTGCAAATAATCCTCTATAATACAGGACTATTAGGACAATTTAGTCAGTACGCCATAACGCAAATACCTAGAGGGTACAATACCTGTAACATCCCGAAATAGGGTCTAGAAGGATGATTTGTTTAATTTCGATCTTTGAGTTGTCTAATGTTAATTGGTGTTAAGTTAGAAGGGGACTAAAGTGTGAATTCATTTAACCGAAGGGTCATTTCTTAAAGGACGATTTTGTTTGCTTTTCTAATTATCAAGATTGCATGCAAAACTCTATGTAATTAATGGATCAAGGTTAGGTGTCCCTTGGGAATCTCGGCCAAGGGAGTGGTGAAACACCTTCTTCTCCATTCTTCATTGAACCGAATGTTGATAGAGAGAGAATGTGTAACGCCCCAATTTTGGGCCTAGGTGTTTAGCAAGTCGGGTTGGACCGATGGAACTGGTATTAGTTGTTCGAACCGTTAAAAGGTGGTTTAGGAAAATCAAGGTTCGGGATGGGATAAAAATATGATAAAAATTCCTAAAATCCTATAAAATTATATTTAAGAGGATGATTAAATCAATTTTACAAAACGGGTTTTCGAAAGTATACAATTTGGGCAATGACCAAAATGTAAAGATTTAAAAGTTGGGAAAAATGTGTTTTTCAAGAAGAGTCAAAATCTTAGAATCTTTAGAGAGCTATTTGGTAATTAAGCCTTTTCCCTAATTTGACATGTATTTTAAATGGTTTATTAAAATAATTAAAATAGCTTTTGAAAAGTTAGTTAATCGGCTAAAAGATTTTTCACGATCATTTTCATTTCTCTTCTTCACTTTAGCTAAACACTCTCTATTTTCTCTCAAATTTCCAGATTTTCTTCACTCTCAATTTCCCTTTTGATTCCCAACTTTTCCTTGGTGATTTCTCTCATTTTTCTTCAAGTTCTTTCAAGCTAATCTTGCCAAATTAGAGAAGAAGCAAGGATTTGAGGTAAATTTCGTGCTAACCCTTTAATCTAGGTTCTTTAATGAAATTCCAAAGATATTTGGCTCTTTATCTATGTTTTTAATTGAGGTTTTATTATAGCTTTGATAAAATTTTGAAAATCTTATTGATAGAGATGTTTTAAAGTGATTTTTGGAGTTCTGATGATTTAGCTTGTTTGAGATGATTTCTAAATGAGTTTTGAATGGTTTTTGGTGTTGGAATAGAGTTTCAATCATTGAGATCTCGAGATCATTGAGATCCTTGGTTTTTGAAGTGTTTTTGGTTGGGTTTTTGGGGTGTTCTTGAGGAATCTGAGTTGCTGGAGGAATAAGGATGGTTTTAGGTTATTTTGGATGTTGATTCGTATCTAAAATGTGTTGGATGTGTTGGGTAATGGCTGGGCTGAGGTTAGAGGTCAATCGATTGATTTTTCGGATGGGTGATTTGGTGCTTTAGAGCAAGGCTGCGGGAATTCTTTTGAGTGTTGGTGTTGTGGATACATTTTAATGCATTGAACCTCTTTTTTAATGTGTTGGAAACATGAGATAGTAATCCGGAATCAAACGAAGTGATTTTAGAGGCTTCAGACGATCGATAATTGCGCCGACAAGTGTGGTTTCGCAAGTCGGTGAGTGGAACTTGGTTTTCCAGCGTGGAAACGTTTTAGAAAAGGTTTTGGGAACTTAGTAAGAGCTTGAAATGCTTTACTAAGTTCGGAAGTAAGTATAGCGAATTTCTCTCTCGGATTGTGCTAGTTTGAGCCTTTGGTTGCACTTGATTTTAATTGCATTTACCTACTATTTTAAAGCATGTTTTAAGTATATAAAATGTATTTGATGATGCCATGTGGTTTAAGGATGCACTAGGTAAGTGATCCTTGTATGCATGTGTTGATGCATGAGTTGTGAAGCATGGTTTAATGCTTGAGTTATGGCTTATCATGAATGCTTTGTAAAAACAATGTGGTATGCATGAATTGTGGATTATATTGGCAAGTGATGTTGAATAAAGTGTTTTATAAATGAAATCGGATATAGTTAGCCGGCTATAGGATTGAGTGCACTATAAAAAAGTTGCCTTGGATGTTGAGGGGTTGTGATTGTACCGAAAACTCCATCCAAGTACCCTAACGATTGAGGATTGTTTAAGGTTGCAATGGTTGAGGGTAGCTCCCGGTTGTGAACATTGTGTGTGTGTCCCATCTCTTGTTAGTGGGTTATACATCTACCGATGAGTGGTGTTGAGGGGTTGTTATTGTACCGAATACTCCACCACGGGCGTCACAACGATGGACGGTTGCTCTTGTTGCGTGTAAATAAGGCTATCGCAATTGAGTGCAAGTATACACGACGCAAGTAATATAATGATATGAAGTATCGGATATCGTCTCCACAGGGACTGGAAATACTTCTATCTTTAAAAGTCTGCACAAAAAAAGAGATAAATTTAATAAAGAGTTTTGAATATAAACTAAAATAGATGAAGGAATCAGGTTGATAACGCATGCTGGATTGATTTGTTCAGTAGTGCAGGTGTTGCACTATTCAGAGGACTTCTATTGTGTATCTGTCGTTGAGCCTGTCGCGGCAGCACTTGTTGCGGCAGCGGTCTGTTGATGTGTGTCATCTCCGAACCCGCATCCAACCTCCACGAGAGGCCAAAACCAAGAACACTTCTGCCTCTCCCATCCGTCTGCCAGCACCAGCAAAGGAAGTCACTACCCGTCGGCAGATTCAACTCAGCAGCAGCAGCAGCAGCGGCGGCGACGACAGCGCTTGAAATTTTAAGTTTCTTATCTTATATTGCTGTCTGCCTTATTATATTTTGTGATGTTGTTTTTATTTTTATTTTTCATCTATGTCATTTGCATTGAGGGAAATGCAACCCTCGAGTTTGGGGGTGGCATCCCTCCATTAATGGAGTCTTTTTAAATTAAAAAATTGTGTCTTTTACTTAGTTTATTTTTGCTTAAAAAAATAATAAAAAAATGATGAAAACTTGGCTTAAGTCTTTGAACTGAACTTACCTACCGTGACAGCCTCTGTCGTGGCAGTGCCTTTAGGATAGTTTTAGGAGCAGTTTAGAGCCTTACTATAGTTCTAAATCTCAAACATCATTTGTGACTTTTGTACTGCCTAGAACTTTGTTAGTAAACTAGAATAGAATGCTTAACACTTGAGTTGCCCCTAGAGGTGCCTAACACTGGCTCTAGGAAAAGAAGTTAAGAAAAATAGACTCAATATACCTAGAGGTGCCCGAAACCGGCTCTAGGAAGTTAGCTAGAGGTGCCCGAAATCGGCTCTAGTTAAACTTAAGCTTGAGAAATTAGAATCGAGTCTGCATAAAAACTAAAGGAGCCTAAGAATTGCCTCCAAAAATATAAAAATTGGCATAAAAATTCAAGTTAGAAGCTTAACTATTTTAGTAAACTAAAGGAGTCTTGGCATATAATTGTTCACAAGCATGCACACACTACACGAGAATTGTAGCAAGGTTTCGGACGAATCCTAAATTATCCAACAAGGTGTTGCTCACAATAGGGAATGAATGGTAGGTAAGGAAAAGTCACCTTTTTAAGCTAAACAAAAATTTTCTTCTTCTTTTTTAGGTCTGAATTGCTTGAGGGCAAGCAAAAGCTTGAGTTTGGGGGTGTGTTGAGTGTGTAAAAGTTCTATAATTTACCCCTATTTAACCCATATTTCTGTTGCATTCCAGCATAATTCATTGCATTTAGGTTAGATTTCATTTATACATCACGAATATATCAAATGGCGTAGTTTCTACTAAAATTGGTTGCTTTTGCAGGTAACTGCTGTAGCAGATGGAGGGCAGTGGAGAAGCAGACGCTGGGCAGTGAAGAAGTAGAGCTGGAACTGGATGTGCAGACGAGGAGGACGATGCTGCCATGGCCGCTGCCGTGGCAGCCAAGGACAACATCAATGGTGAAGAGAAGAAGCAAAGTGGGCCTCGACAGAAAGAGAAAATTAAGCCGGTCTGTCGTGGAGCACCCTTATATTTTTCCAAGCCCTAGATCAGATTGAAGGCCAAGCCCAAAGTTCAAGGAAGAAACTTCAAGCATGAAGGACAGACAAATTAAAGATATATGCTCTGATGATTTAGTCTTTAATAGAGTTGTACTTTAGTTTAAACTTGTATTCTTGCCATATTAGAAAACTTGAACCCAAGGCCTATTTAAAGGCATGTAATTCGACCTAGGGAAGGATATCTTACTCTCTATCCTTCTCTTCTAAACCCTAGTCGTTTTCCCCTCCTCATCATGTTCTAAACTTCCCCTAGGGCTACGGGTTGATTTGTAAAGTAGTTGCAAGGATTGCATTTGTTTTAGGAATTTTTCTGTTCAATAAAATAGACTTCAAGTTTGCTTATTCTGATTTTTAACATCTTGCAAGAGTATCGGGAGAGCATTGTGAGATTACTTATTTACTTAATATCGGGAGAGTTAAGTATATGAAAGGAATAAGTACGGGTTCTCCAGTTTATGGTTGAACTATCTCGGACCTAGGGATATGACGAGGTTAAGTGGCTAAGGAAGAATTCAACAACATCGGTGATCATCCTTCGATTTATACCGGGAGATATCATCAAAGACGTGTTCATCGACATACTTGGACCTAGGGATAGGCCAAGGCATAGTAGGGATTCTTGCCAAGCTTGAAGTATAGAGTTGTGTGATCGCTGCCTCGACTAACAACAGACTGCTGCCGCGACAGGCGCGACGACAAAATAGATATTCCTAGATTTTGCAACACCTACACTACTGAGCAATTCAATACTGACACATTCTCTCTATCTTGATTTCTTACTCTTTTATTTTCAGTATTCTTTATTATCTCGTGACAAACATTTAAACTATTTCTTTTCCCTCTCGTGCAGTAATTCCAGGTTAAAGCTATTAGCCAGTCCCTGTGGAGACGATATCCGATACTTACGTATCACTTTACTACTTATGTCGTGTACACTTGCACTACATTGCGATAGACACTTTTACACGCAACAAGTTTTTGGCGCCGTTGCCGGGGACTGGCAACACATCTTTACCCTATCTTTTACTGCACTTCTTTTATTTTTCTGTTTTTACTTGGATTGTTCAACCTGTACCTTTCACAAGGTCTTTTGTTTGCGTATGCACAGATCTCAACGAGGAAAAGAACATGAGCACCAGTTAGATCCTGAAATCGAACGAACGTGCAATCTAAGAAAAGAGTCCGCCTCCTCGTAGAAAGAAACGAATACTTGGAGGAACAATTGGAAGCAATGGTGAACGAAAGGCACGAAGAAAGAAAGAACAACCAAGGGAATCCCTAGGATGCTGAAAATCCTGCCGGAGATGGAAGGAACGGTCCACCTGTCGATCCTCCTGTCGCTGCCGCACGTCGGTCATGCCGAGACTACATGCTCAATGATCATGTGGAACAAGAAACAACCCTGCCAGACGTAGAAGTTGACAATTTTGAGCTGAAACCTGTTATGTTCAGCATAATTAACAACACTGGCCAATTTAGTGGTGCTGCTACAGGGGATGCTAGGGAGCATTTGAAAATGTTCCAAGAAATCTGTGGTTCTTTTAGACTACTAGGAGTTAATCCTGAGATACTGAGGCTTCGGTTATTTTCTCATTCATTAAGGGACAGGGCGAAAACTTGGTGGAATAAACTAACATCGGGTTCAATACGAACTTGGGCAGATTTAACTCGTGAATATTTGTCTCGTTTTAATCCTTCACACTTATCTGAGCGATTATGTAATGAAATTGCTACTTTTCAACAGGAAGATGACGAGCCAATGCACGAGGCCTGAGACAGATTTACCACTCTTCTAAGGAACTGCCCGATGCATGGATTCCCCGTTTGGAACCAAGTAACTAAATTTTATAATACTGCTAACTTACAAACTCGTATGAGAATTGATTCAGCAGCAAATAGATTGTTGTTGGACAAAGATCTAGAAGACGCAATGGTAGTATTGTATAATCTGGCGAAGAACGAGGAACAATTTCCTACAGCAAGAAGAGGGGGTAAAAGAGTACTAGGTGTAAAAAATTATGAGGCCGATAGTTCTCTAAAATCACAGGTGGCATATCTCACTAAGGCAATGAAAAAGCTCTTGAAAGAAGATTCACAACCTACCTACTCTGCTGAAGAGGTATGCGAAACTTGCGATGGGAATCACAGTTCGGAAGATTGTCCGATACAGTTAGAGGAAGGGATGTATGTTGGGAACTACAATAAACAGAACTACAATTCCAACAACTACAATCCCAACTGAAGAAAGGACCCCAAGTTCTCTTGGAGCAACCCTAATAATGCCCTGAATCCTCAAACGCAGAACACACAGAATTTGGGGGACCTAGGTTACTAACTCGGCAGCAACCGCAGCAGCAACAACAACAGCCACCAGCTGCCACGCCTAGTATACTGGAGCAGACCTTGGCTACGTTTATGTATCAAACAGGAACTTATATTGAGAACATGAACCACTTCGTCAAGAAGACAGAAACATTCATGGATAAAACAGAGATGCGGATGACCAACCATGAAGCTACTCTGAAATTATTGGAGACACAGATGGGTCAGGTTTCCTAGCATATTAAACCGAGGCAGAATGGAGGATTTCCTAGCGATACTGAAAACACTAGACAACCCACACATGAGCAGTATAAAACCATCACTACTAGGAGTGGGAAGAAATTACCAGGGCCAGAGGTGGTGCGTAAGGAGATCATAAAATGGCTAGATGCTGGAATAATCTATGCCATCTCGGATAGCAAGTGGGTGAGCTCGGTGCAGTGTGTTCCCAAGAAAGGAGGAATGACCGTGGTAACCAACGAAGAAAACAAATTAACCCCAACCAGGACTGTGACCGGTTGGAGGGTTTGTATGGACTACCGGAAGCTTAACAAAGCTACCCGGAAGGACCACTTTCCCCTACCCTTTATTGATCAAATGTTTGATAGATTAGCGGGAAAGCCTTACTATTGTTTTCTTGATGGATACTCAGGTTATAATCAAATAGCCATCGCACTGGAAGATCAAGAAAAGACGACGTTCACATGCCCATACAGTACTTATGCTTTTCGGAGGATGCCATTTGGACTTTGTAATGCACCAACAACCTTTCAAAGGTGCATGATGGCAATATTCTCCGATATGGTGGAAGATTTCCTGGAGATATTCATGGATGATTTCTCTGTCTTTGGAGAAATTTTGAAAGCTACCTTGGCAACCTACAGAAAGTGCTCGAGAGATGTGAGAAAGCAAACCTAGTATTGAACTGGGAAAAATGTCAATTCATGGTGGATGAAGGGATAGTCCTAGGCTATAAAATAAGCTGCTACGACATAGAAGTCGACAGAGCTAAGATCGAGGTAATTGAAAAGCTGCCGCCACCCACCACAGTCAAGGGAATCAGGAGTTTCTTAGGGCATGCTGGTTTTTATCGGAGGTTTATCGCAAATTTTTCGAAGATCACTAAGCCCTTATGCCATCTTCTGGAGCAGAACCGTCTCTTCGACTTCAACGCTGAATGTACTGAGGCATTCAAGGTTCTAAAAGAAAAGCTGGTAACAGCCCCAATAGTACAGCCATCAGATTGGAAACTACCATTTGAGATTATGTGTTATGGTAGTGATTATGGTGTCGGGGAAGCAATTGGGCAGAGGAAAGACAAGCTCTTTCATGTCATATACTATGCCAGCAAAACACTGAATGACGCTCAAGTAAATTACACCACAACAGAGAAGGAACTGTTAGCTGTGGTGTTCTCTATTGACAAGTTCCGCTAATATATACTTGGAACGAAGGTCATAGTCCACACGGACGACTCTGCATTAAAGTATCTGTTCACCAAAAAGGATGCAAAGCCTAGACTGATACGTTGGATTCTGCTACTGCTAGAGTTCGACCTTGAGATCAAGGACAAAAAGGGGCCAGAGAACCAAGTTGCAGATCACTTGTCTAGACTAGAGAAGGGAAAGAGTCTCCCCACAGACGAGACACAAATACTGGAGACCTTCCCTGACAAGCAGTTGTTCGCTGCCATAAGCACTGCCGCGACAGCCAAGGCAGCAGGTAAGTTTTTTGAACTCCCCTGGTATGCTAATTTCGTTAATTATTTAGTTAGCGGAATAACTCATCCTGACCTTAATTATCAAGCTAGGAAGAGGTTCCAAAATGATGTTAAGCATTATTATTGGGACGAACCTCTTCTTTTCAAATATTGTGCAGATCAGGTTATCAGGAGATGTGTACCATAGGATGAACATGAAGCTATACTACATCACTGTCATGCTTCATAGTATGGAGGACACTTAGGAGGTAACAAAACTGCTGCCAAGGTTTTGCAGTCGGGATTTTATTGGCCGTCACTGTTCAAGGATGCCCAGACATTCTACAAAAACTGTGACAAGTGTCAACGGACTGGAAACATCTCAAGGAGACATGAGATGCCACTGCAAAACATTCTGGAAGTCGAGATCTTCGACGTTTGGGGGATTGATTTTATGGGACCATTCCCAACTTCATGTGGGAACTTATATATCCTCCCGGTAGTGGACTATGTGTCCAAATGGGTTGAAGCGATCTCTACTCAGAAAAACAATGCCAAGAGGGTTCAGAGGTTTTTGCATAAAAACATATTTTCCAGATTTGGCATCCCCCAGGGCAATCATCAATGATGAAGGGAGGCATTTCGACAACAGGGTTATAGCTGCTGCATTAAAAAAGTATGGTGTCAGACATCGGATCGCAACAACATACCACCCTCAGACCAATGGACAGGCTGAAATATCCAACAGAGAGGTTAAGAACATTCTTGAAAAGATGGTTAAGCCAACTAGGAAGGACTGATCTCTACACCTCAATGATGCATTATGGGCCTACAGAACAACATTCAAAACTCCATTAGAATGTCACCCTATGGGCTGATTTATGGGAAAACATGTCATTTACCTGTTGAGATTGAGCACAGAGCATATTGGGCCATCAAGGCATTGAACATGGACTTGGAAAGAGCAGGACAGAAAAGGCTACTTAAACTGAATGAGATTGAAGAAATTCGATCAATGGCTTATGACAACGCAAGAATCTATAAAGACAAGACCAAGAAGTGGCATGACAAGAAGTTTCTGCCACGACAGTTCTGCCCAGGGCAGCTTGTGTTGTTATTCAATTCTAGGTTGAAACTCTTCCTAGGGAAGTGGAAATCTAGGTGGTTTGGCCCATTCCAAGTGGTGCAGGTTTTTCCCCATGGTGCTATCACAATCAGATCTTTAAAAGACGGGCACCAATTCAAAGTCAATGGACAACGATTGAAGCATTATCAGGGGACTGAAGCCCCAAGAATGCAGGAAGTGGTTACGTTAGGAGATGCCCCTCCTGGCATCCCTAATTTAACCTAATTTTTATTTTTATTTTTATCATTATTATTATATATATATATTAGGTAATTAAAATTATTTTATTTTTAGGAATTAAAGTTTTTATTTTTATTATTTTTAGGAAATAAAGGAGACAAGGAGAAGAGGAGAAGTGAATTCAGCCCACCATTTTTCCATCAGCCCAAAAGCCCAACTTTGGAGCCTGCCGTTACAGCTGCCGCGACAGACGCGGAAAATCCAGCCTGTCAACACGCTGTCGCGATAGACACGCAAACGTGTAACATACACGCAACAGACACAGAAACGCGTGACATACGCGTCAGAAACCGCGTAACAGCTAGCCCCATTATTCGCGTCTGCCGTTACAGCTTCAACGGGCAGCAAACAACCCTTCTATATAAACCTCGTTTCACTATTCATTTTTCACTCACTTTTACTCTCTCTACTTGTTTCCTCTAGAATTTTACTTGCTTTCATTTTCTTCCACAATCCTTGCAACATGAGCACTAGAAAAACCCGCAGAAGCTCTGCCTCAGGATCTGCCCCAGCAACATCCACTCCAAGTTCCTTCCAGATCCGTGATATGTGGGAGGAGAGAGGTTTCATTTACACTTCTAGAACGTGGAACCTAGGGCTGTAGCCGTTCATAGCCAGCAAAACCAGAGCCCTGCAGTGGCAGATATTTGCTGAGCAGCCAGAGGAGATGAATGTGACTCTCGTTCGGGAATTTTATGCTGCCATCGGCAGCAGGGACGCAACAGCAGTTACAGTCCGAGGGAAAGAGGTACCTTTCGAGCCCGAGTACATCAACACACTCTACGAGTTCTATGTGGGAAGAAAGGAAGATGGCCACCAAAGATTTCTCGAGAGCTTAGAGCCTGCCGACTACAATGATGTGATGGCAGAACTCACAGACGAGGGTATCAAGTGGAATACCGATCCGAAACATCCGAGGACGGTGAAAAGAATCTAGCTCACCCCGGAGGCAAAACTTTGGAATGCGTTTATCAAAAAACGGATTATGCCCTCCTCGCACAACACAACCGTCAACCAACCAAGGTTAGCCCTCATCCATTTTATTTTAAATGAGAGGCCAATTAACGTTGGCAGATATGTTCGGGAGGGTATACTGGATTGTGCATACCGGCCGCCATGACCACTATTCTACCCTTATCTCATCACTGCCCTCTACCGCGGCCATAATGTACCGGAAGCTGCCGAAGATTTAAAAGTTCAAGGGAAAGGCTGGACCGACAGGAACATACTCAGCCTGATGGAACTCAAAGCTACCACGCCCCTATCGTCTTTTGACCCTACTGCCACGGCATCTGAGCCGACAAAGCCCAATGACACCGAGCCTGCTGCCACAGAACCCAGGCAGCCTACCGCAGCAGCTCCTCCAGCAGACACCTCCACACAAATACTTGCTGCCATACAAAAAATGGAGGAACGACAGCTAGGCATGATGAGTTTCATCCGAGACTTCACCACCGCCACGGTACATTTCATCCACACTTCTCTTAATTTTCCTAATGTACTGTTCCCTACTTTCCCAAACCATTACTTTGCTGCCCCTACCCATGCCCATACCCCTACCCCTGCTGCCAAACCAAAAACGCCATCTGCCGCGTCCACTCCAACCCCTGCCACAACAGCTGCAGGCGACAGCTGCACAGCCGACACATCTGCCCGGGGAACCAAGAGAAAGGAGCCTGAGTCCGACCTCGATAGGTATATTGATGGTTTCTCTTCCTCTGAAATATGGGTGGCATCCGATAACGAGCCCTCTGTCAAGAGGAACTTGTCCAAGGAGTTCACCCCGGACAAACGGCAGAAACATGAGTAGATAAAGAAAAATCTGATAGCGGTAGTAGCAGCAGCGGCAGCAGTAGCGAGAGCAGCAGCAGCTCTGAGGTTCGGATAGTGGAGAAACCACCTCATATCTCCCCTACCCGCATCCAACCTCCACGAGAGGACAAAACCAAGAACACTTCTGCCTCTCCCATCCGTTTGCCAGCACCAGCAAAGAAAGTCACTGCCCGTCGGCATATTCAACTCAGCAGCAACAGCAGCAGCGGCGACGACAACGCTTGAAATTTTAAGTTTCTTATCTTATATTGTTGTCTTCTTTATTATATTTTGTGATGTTGTTTTTATTTTTATTTTTCATCTATGTCATTTGCATTGAGGGCAATGCAACCCTCGAGTTTGGGGGTGGCATCCCTCCATTAATGGAGTCTTTTGAAATTAAAAAATTGTGTCTTTTACTTAGTTTATTTTTGCTTAAAAAAATAATAATAAAAAAATGATGAAAATTTGGCTCAAGTCTTTGAACTGAACTTACCTGCCGTGACAGCCTCTGTCGTGGCAGTGCCTTTAGGATAGTTTTAGGAGTAGTTTAGAGCCTTACTATAGTTCTAAATCTCAAATACCATTTGTGACTTTTATACTGCGTAGAACTCTTCTAGTAAACTAGAATAGAGTGCTTAACACTTGAGTTGCCCCTAGAGGTGCCTAACACTGGCTCTAGGAAAAGAAGTTAAGAAAAATAGACTCAATATACCTAGAGGTGCTTGAAACCGGCTCTAGGAAGTTAGCTAGAGGTGCCCGAAACCGGCTCTAGTCAAACTTAAGCTTGAGAAATTAGAATCGAGTCTGCATAAAAACTAAAGGAGCCTAAGCATTGCCTCCAAAAAAATAAAAATTGGCATAAAAATACAAGTTAGAAGCTTAACTATTCTAGTAAACTAAAGGAGTCTTGGCATATAATTGTTCACAAGCATGCACACACTACACGAGAATTGTAGCAAGGTTCCGGACGAATCCTGAATTATCCAACAAGGTGTTGCTCACAATAGGGAATGAATGGTAGGTAAGGAAAAGTTCATTGTTTTAAGCCAAACAAAAATTTTCTTTTTCTTTTTTAGGTCTGAATTGCTTGAGGGCAAGAAAAAACTTGAGTTTGGGGGTGTGTTGAGTGTGTAAAAGTTCTATAATTTACCCCATATTTAACCCATATTTCTACTGCATTCAAGCATAATTCATTGAATTTAGTTTAGATTTCATTTATACATCACAAATATATCAAATGGTGCAGTTTCTACTGAAATTGGTTGCTTTTGCAGGTAGCTGCTGTAGCAGATGGAGGGCAATGGAGAAGCAGACGCTGGGCAGTGAAGAAGCAGAGCTGGAACTGGATATGCAGACGAGGAGGACGATGCTGCAACGGCCGCTGCCGTGGCAGCCAAGGACGACAACAATGGTGAAGAGAAGAAGCAAAGTGGGCCTCGACAAAAAGAGAAAATTAAGTCGGTCTGTCGTTGAGCACCCTTATATTTTTCCAAGCCCTAGATCAGAATGAAGGCCAAGCCCAAAGTTCAAGGAAGAAACTTCAAGCAAGAAGGAAGGACGAATTAAAGATATATGCTCTGAAGATTTAGTCTTTAATAGAGTTGTACTTTAGTTTAAACTTGTATTCTTTCCATATTAGAAAACTTGAACCCAAGGCCTATATAAAGGCATGTAATTCAACCTAGGGAATGATATCTTACTCTCTAGCCTTCTCTTCTAAACCCTAGTTGTTTTCCCCTCCTCATCATGTTCTAAACTTCCCTTAGGGCTACGAGTTGATTTGTAAAGTACTTGCAAGGATTGCATTTGTTTTAGGAATTTTTTTTGTTCAATAAAATAGACTTCAAGTTTGGTTATTCTGGTTTTTAACATCTTGCAAGAGTATCGGGAGAGCATTGTGAGATTACTCATTTACTTAATATCGGAAGAGTTAAGTATACGAAAGGAATAAGTACGGGTTCTCCAGTTTATTGTTGAACTATCTCGGACCTAGGGATAGGACGAGGTTAAGTGGCTGAGGAAGAATTCAACAACATCGGTGATCATCCTTCGATTTACGCTGGGAGGTATCATCAAAGACATGTTCATCGACAGACTTGGACCTAGGGATAGGCCAAGGCATAGCAGGGATTCTTTCCAAGCTTGAAGTACAGAGTTGTGTGATTGTTGCCGCGACTAACAATAGACTGCTGCCGCGACAGGTGCTGCCGCGACAGGCGCGACGACAGAACAAATATTCCTAGATTTTGCAACACCTACACTACTGAGCAATTCAATACCGACCCATTCTCTCTATCTTGATTTCTTACTCTTTTATTTTTAGTATTCTTTATTATCTCGTGACAAACATTTAAACTATTTCTTTTCCCTCTCGTGCAATAATTCCAGGTTAAAGCTATTAGCCCAATCCCTGTGGAGACGATATCCGATACTTACGTATCACTTTACTACTTGTGTCGTGTACACTTGCACTATATTGCGATAGACACTTTTACACGCAACAGTCCTCCTTCCTGCCCACATACATGCCATACATAGAATTTATGTAGGCTGGTTCTAATTCGATTTCCTTACCCCTAATAGTTACTTGAGAGGTGTCCTTAGAGGTAACGGCAACATATAACTCTCAGACAAGTATGACATTCATCTCCTCGGTTGTTCCACAAACATCTGCCATTTTAGACCGGTGATCCTTTTGTCGATGAATCCTTCTAGTCCTAGATCTCCGGTCTTCTTTAGGTAGGTAAAACCCCTTTCCTTCTGCGAATTTTGCTGTGTGTGGGAGTGGAGACTGCCGTGGCAGAGGTGGAGGCGGCATTTCTTCTGGTTGATCTCATTGTCATCGTAAGGATACTGTAGAAACAAAAGGAAAGAAAATACTTGAAAGCTAAAAAAATATTCTGAAACAGAGTAGAGACAGTAAAATGAAGGTGAAAAATGAAATGGGATGAGGGTTTATATAGAACGAGGTTTCTGCTTGTTGAAGCTGTAACGGGTGGCGTGAAAAACGTAGCCAAATGTCACGCATTTTCCTAACGCGTCTGTTACACGTTTTCATGTTTTTCCCGCGTTTGTTGCGCGTTTGTCACGACAGCGGGGTGACAGGCTATCTTTACGCGTCTGCCGCGACAGCTGGTGACCGGCTATCACGACAACCTTGTTACCATTGGGCTTCTTGGGCTGAGGTGAATGTAATGGGCTGCTTCATTCCTTCTCTTTTCTTTGCTTCTTTTATTTGCCTAAAAACTAACATAACCTAATGTTAATTTCCTATTTCCTAAAGCGATTAAAATAAAAGAAATACAATAAAATAAAATTAAACTAAGTTAAATTAGGGATGCCTTGAGGGGCATCTCCTAAAGTAACCACTTTCTGTTCTCTTGGGGCTTCAGTCCCCTGATAGTGCTTAAGCCTGTGTCTATTGACTTTAAATTAGTGCCCATCCTTGATAGATCTTATTGTGATGGCACCATGAGGAAGAACCTGAACTACCTGGAAGGGTCCAGACCATCTAGACTTTAGTTTCCCTGGGAAGAGCTTCAACCTGGAGTTGAACAACAACACCTTTTGGCCTTGTGAGAACTGTCGTGGCATAAGTTTTCTGTTGTGCCACTTCTTTGTTTTGTTCTTATAGATTCTGGCGTTGTCGTAGGCCATGGCTCGAATTTCTTCAATTACATTTAAGTCCAATAGCCTTTTCTGCCCTACTTTGACCTAGTCCATGTTAACTGTCTTGATATCCCAGTATGCTTTATGTTCTATCTTGATAGGTAGGTGGCAAAATTTTCCATAGATGAGTCGGTAAGGTGACATTCCCAATGGTGTTTTGAATCAAGTCCTGTAGGCCCATAATGCATCATTCAAGTGAAGAGACCAGCCCTTCCTAGTTGGCTTAACCATCTTTTCCAGAATGTTCTTCACTTCTCTATTTGAGATCTCAACCTGCCCATTGGTTTGAGGGTGATAGGCTGTTGCGATTCTGTGTTTAACTCCATACTTCTTCAATGCACTAGCAATCACCCTATTGTCAAAATGCATACCCTCATCACTAATGATTGCCCTTGGGATGACAAACCTGGTGAAGATGTGTTTGTGTAGAAATCTTTGAATGGTCTTGGCATCATTCTTTTGTGTGGCGATAGTTTCTACCCACTTGGACACGTAATCTACTGCCAGTAGTATATACAGGTTCCCACAAGAAGCTGGGAATGGTCTCATGAAGTCGATTCCCCAAACATAGAAAATTTCGACTTCGAGAATGCTCTGTAGTGGCATCTCATGTCATCTAGAGATGTTGCCTGTCCTTTGGCACTTGTCACAACGCTTGTAAAGGCTTGTGCATCTTTGAACAGTGTAGGCCAAAAGAAACCAGACTGCAAAACTTTGGCAGTAGTTTTGTTTCCTCCAAAGTGTCCTCCATATGAAGCATCATGGCAATGGTGGAGCACTTCTTCCTGTTCTTCCTTTGGTATGCATCTCTTGATAATCTGATCTGCACATTGCTTAAATAGAAGAGGTTCGTCCCAATAATAATGTTTTGCATCATTTTAGAACCTCTTCTTTGCTTGGTAGTTAAGTTTAGGAGGTAATAGACCACTAACAAGATAGTTTACTATGTCAGCATACCAAGGGACTTCAGAAAGCTTACCTGTCGCCATGGCTGTCGCGGCAGTGCTTGTGGCAGTGAATAAATGCTCAGCTGGGAAACTCTCATGTATGTTAACCTTGTTTTTATCTTGATCCTTTCCCATCTCCAGTCTTGACAAGTGATCAGCTACTTGGTTTTTTGTTCCCTTTCTATCTTTGATTTCAATTTCAAACAGCAGAATCCAACATATCAATTGTGGTCGTGCATCCTTTTTGGTGAACATGTATTTTATTGCCGAGTGATCCGTGTGAACAACCACTTTTGTTCCAAGTATGTATGGTCTGAACTTGTCGAAGACGAATACCACAGCTAACAACTCCTTCTCTGTTGTGGTGTAGTTTATCTGGGCATCGTTTAAGGTTTTGTTGGCATAGTATATTACGTGGAAGAGTTTCTTCTTCCACTGCCCTAGTGATGCCCCTATATCATAGTCACTAGCATCACACATTATCTCGAACGGTAAACTCTAGTCCGGTGGCTGTACTATTAGGGCTGTTACCAGCTTCTCTTTCAATGTCTTGAATGCTTCAGTACATTCAGTGTTGAAATCAAAGGCCTTATTTTATTCTAACAGAAGACACAATGGTTTAGTGATTTTAGAAAAATTCGCAATAAATCTACGATAAAAACCTGCGTGTCCTAAGAAACTCCTAATGCCCTTGACTGTGGTGGGTGGTGGCAGTTTTTCGATGACTTCGATTTTGGCTCTGTCCACTTCTATGCAATGACAGGAGAATTTTTGTCCCAGAACTATGCCCTCATCTACCATAAAATGTCATTTCTCCTAGTTCAGTACAAGATTTGCCTCTTCACATCTTTCCATCACCTTCTTCAAATTGCTTAGGAAATCGATGAAACTGTCTCCAAAGATGGAAAAGTCATCCATAAAAATTTCCAGGAAATCTTCCACCATGTCAGAGAATATTGCCATCATACACCGCTGAAAAGTTGCTGGTACATTACACAGTCCAAATGGCATTCTCCTAAAGGCGTATGTTTCGTAGGGGCATGTGAAGGTTGTCTTCTGCTGGTCCTCCGGTGCAATGGCAATCTGATTGTAACCTGAATAACCATCAAGGAAACAATAGTAAGGTTTTCCTGCTAACCGATCTAGCATTTGATCAATACAAGGTAAGGGGAAGTGGTCCTTCTGGGTAGCTTTGTTAAGCTTCCGGTAGTCCATACAAACCCTCCAACCGGTCACAGTCCTGGATGGGATTAGATCATTGTCCTTGTTGGTTACTACAGTTATTCCTCCCTTCTTGGGTAAGCATTGCACAGGGCTCACCCACTTGCTATCCAAGATGGCATAAATATATCCATCATCAAGCCATTTGATAATTTCCTTTCGTACCACCTCTCACATAGCTTCGTTTAGTCGTCTCTGAGCATCTATCGTCGGCTTATGATCATCCTCCAAGAGGATCTTATGCATACAAATGACCAGACTGATGCCCTGGATATCGGTAATGGTCCATCCAATCGCCTTCTTATGCTGCTGTAGCATCTTGATCAGCTATTGTTCCTGTTCATACATCAACTTAGAAGAGATGATTACGTGTAACATATCATTGAGACCAAGGAAAACATATTTAAGCTGCCCTGGCAGGGGTTTAAGATCTAAAGCAGGTGGCTGATCTATGGAAGGCTTTTGAATCATATGTTCGTTAGAGGTATAGTTCAAAGGTTCAAAGAGCTTACCTGGATGCATGCCTATCCAATTTACCTCCTCAGGACCTTCAGTGTCAGAGGTGTCATTGTCCGAGGGGTTGCTGTCACCAGTGCTGTCGTGGCAGTCTTCTAGATGGCTATGGCGATAGTGACCAAATTATCTGTCGTGACAGCTTGATCTGATGCAGGGTTGGTCTAAAATTACCTCTGATATTGCCTTACACTCTTCCTGTACATCAGCTTGTTTTATGGCCTGGAGAACATTTAACTTTATCTGCTAGTCATTGACTCTCATAGTTAGTTCTCCCTTCTCTACATCGATCACTATTCTGCCTGTGTCTAGAAGGGTCACCCTAGGATGATCGGTGCATTCTCATCTGCTTCACAGTCTAAAACGAGGAAGTTAGCAGGAAATATAAATTTATACACTCTTACCAAAATGTCTTCAATTTTTCCTTTCGGCTACACGTAAGAGCGGTCTGCCAATTGCAGCATGACTGTTGTGGGTCTTTCTTGTCCAATACCTAATTTCTGAAAAAAGATTTGGGCATTAGATTAATACTAGCTCCAAGATCACATAGTGCCTTACCCACATACTGATCACCAATTATGCATGGTATAGTGTAACTCCCTGGATCCTTCTTCTTTGAGGGTGTACGATTATGTAGGATTGCCATGCAACCTTCTGTTATCATTACAGTTTCAAACTCCCCAAGTCTGGATCTCCTGGACATTGCATCTTTAAGGAACTTTGCATAACCAGGCATCTGCTTAATGGCCTCCAACAACGGAATATTGATATGAACTTGCTTAAAACATCATAGATCTTCTTAAGCTGGTACTCCTGTTTCTTTTTTTTAATCGTTGTGGAAAAAGGGGTGGAGGACAGCAATCTTCGAGACGTCCTCCACATAGAATTCGAATTTGAGGAGGCTCACATTCTTCAATTTCTTCTGTCGTCTCCTCCAATTCTTCTGCTGTCGTGGCAAGGGTGGCGACATCATGTTGCTTCAATTATACCTGGGCAGTGTCGTCGGTAGGTGTCTGTAGGGTCGGTTCCTTACTAGGTGTTTCTTTAATTTTCAGCAGATGTTTCCCACTTCTCGTTGTTATAGCTTTACATTGCTCGTGTGTGGGTTTTCTAGTGACCTCAGTATCACTAGGGAATCCTCTATTTCGTCTAGTATTGATGAACTGGGCTACCTGACCCATCTGTGTTTCTAGAGATTTCAATGTGGCCTCATGGTTTGTCATTCTCATCTCTGTTTTATTCATAAATGTTTGAGTCTTCTTGAGAAAGTGATCCATGTTGGCCATATATGCTCCAGTTTTGGACATGAAAGCTGCTAGGGTCTGTTCCAATGTACTTGTGGATGATGCCGGCTGCTGTTGTGGCTGCTGTAGTGGATGCTGTCGTGACAGTATTTTGGGGGCTCCTTGGTTCTGAGTGTTCTGGACAAGAGGATTCAGAGCATTATCTAGATTACTCCAAGAGAATTTAGGGTTCTTCCTCCAATTCGGGTTGTAATTGTTGGAGTCGTAGCCTCTATTCTTGTTGAAATTTCCAACATACATTCCCGTTTCCAGTTGTAGGGGACACTCCTATGTACTGTGGTTTCCACTACAATTTTCACACATCTTCTCGGCAGAAAACACCGCTTTAGATTCGTTCTCACCGAGTTGTCAGATTCGTCATCCTTTACAGATACACCACGTCTTCCTCCTCTTCGTTCCGTGGGGAACTGTTTGTCATTCTTTGCCAACCTTCTTAACACAAGCATTGCATCTTCTGGATCTTTATCTAGTAACAAACCATTGGCTGCCGAATCTATTCTCATTCGAGTGTGTACATTGGCAGCATTGTAGAATTTGACGACCTGATTCCACACAGGGAATCCATGTATCAGACTATTTCATAAGAGAGTTGTAAAATGGTCCCACGCCTCATGCATTGGTTCGTCATCTTCCTGTTGAAAAGTAGCAATCTCGTTACGCAATCTTTCAGTTAAAAGAGAAGGATTAAAACGAGAGAGGAATCACGACAAAGATCTGCCTAAGTTCTTATTGAACACGGCGTTAACTTATTCCACCATGTTTTTGCTCTATCCCTCAATGAATGGGGAAATATTCGGAGTTTCATTACTTCTGGGCTTATTCCTGGTTGTCTGAATGATCCACAAATCTCCTGGCAGGTTTTCAAATGTTCACGTGCATCATCTGTAGCAGAACCACCAAATTGTCCGCCTGAATTTATCATGTTGAACATTACAGGTTTAAGTTCAAAGTGTCCAGCTTCGACATCTGGCAGCATGGTTTGCAGTTCAACTTGATCATTATCCATATATTCTCGGCAAGTCTTTCGTGCTACTGGGGTAGCAGGAGGTTGCCGGTTGTCATGAGCATAAGCAGGAGGATCAACATCAACCCTAGGGTTGTTGTTGTTAATTGCCCCATTGCCTTGTCCTTCGTTTTCCATTGCTTCAAGTCTTTCCTCGAGATAGCAGTTTCTTTCTATCAAGAGTCGAACTTGGATCCTGAGATGGCACGTCCGATTGATTTTCGGATCTAGTTTGTATTCAGGATCTTTACCACGTCTCGATCTGCGCATAAGCAAAAGAAAACAACCTTGTGAAAAGCGCAAGGAAATATAACAACTAGAAAAAAAAGAAAAAAACTAAAAATTAAAAGTGTAGTAATTAAAGGTAAAGGTATGTTGTCAGCCCCCAGCAACGGCGCCAAAAACTTGTTGCGTGTAAATAAGGCTATCGCAATTGAGTGCAAGTATACACGATGCAAGTAATATAGTGATAGGAAGTATCAAATATCGTCTCTACAAGGACTGTAAATACTTTTATCTTTAAAAGTCAGCACAGGAAAAGAGATAAACTTAATAAAGAGTTGTGATTAATCTTGAATATAAACTAAAATAGATGAAGGAATCAGGTTGATAAAGCAGGCTGGAATTGATTTGTTCAGTAGTAGAGGTGTTGCACTGTTAAGAGGACTTATGTTGTGTATCTGTCGTCGAGCTTGTCGCGGCAGCGAACAACAACTATGTACTTCAAGTTCAACAAGAATCCCTGTTGTCACTCGTCTTATCCCTAGGTCCAAGTTCTGTCGATGAAAACGTCTTGGATGATACCTCCCGGCGTGAATCGAAGGATGAACACCGATGTTTGTGGATACTTCTTTAGCTGATTAACTTTGTACCTATCCCTAGGCCAAGATAGTTTAACCATAAACTAGAAAACTTGTATTTACTCCTTTCGTATACTTAACTCTCCCGATATTAAGTAAATAGATAACCTCACAATGCTCTCTCGATACTCTTATGAGATATGAAAACCAGAGTAAATAAACTTGAAGTTTTATTGAATTGAACAGAAAATCCTAAGAAACAGTTTAACCCTTACAACTACTTTACAAGATCAACCTTTAGCCCTTAGGGAAGTTTAGAACATGATGGAGAAGGGAAAAGCTAGTGTTTTTGATGGAAGACGGCTAGGAACTATGTTATTCTTCTCTAGGTCGAATTACAAGCATATATATAGGCCTTGGGTGTAAGTTTTCTTAATGGCCAAGAATACTAGTTCGAATTAAAGTACAATTCATTTAAAGACCAAATCTCTGAGTACACTTCCTTTAATTCGTCCTATCTTCTTGCTTTGACTTTCTCCTCAAACTTTTGGCAAGGCCTTCTTTGTGCTTCTGGACTCCAAAAATAATGCAAGTGATCTATAAAAATTAGGCTTGAAATCCTCTATCAGTCAAACTCCACTTTGCATTTTTCCATCTCTTCTTCTTCACTGTCACCACTTTTGTCACGGAAGATGTCACAACAGCAAGTATAAGGCAGTTTGCTTCGACACTTTTGCTCCAGCTCTGCAGTTATCTTCTGTTCCTTTGCTGCCCTGGATGCTGCCACGACAGATACCTGGAAGAATTAACCAAAATTAGCAGCATCTGTGCAATAATTGTTCATTTGTGATGTTTATGCAAAATCTATCCTAAAATGCAACTAAACATGCTTGAGTGCATCAATAATATGGGTAAATGAGGGTTAAAATATAGATCATTTATGCACTCAACAGCTCTCATGTGTGAGCGTTGAGATGCCAGTAGAGTGTATGTAAGGTGTGGGACAACCCTAGGTAATCTGTGTATCCATTATGTGTTTTTGAGAATGTTGTTTATCACTTGTGGGCCAATATAATGAAATGAAATATTATGGAAAATGTTGTTAATGCATAATTTGAAAGATGCATGTTTTGGTTTAAGCTTAACATAAAGGGGTTTATGCTTGGAAGGCTTGGAATATGAGTAGCAATGGTTTAGTTGCTGGGTTTATATGTATCATGTTTCATGATGTTTAAAACAATGGTTTTGATGATAAAGTGCACGGTTTGATAAAGAAGGCATGATGGTTTTGGAAAAAGTGCAAAATGGTTTTGTGCATTGATGATGTTTTTGATTTTGAGCAATCCTCACTAAGCTTATATGCTTACGCTCTCTTTGTTCATCAACTCAGATAATTAGGCATTTGGAGGCAGCATCTACAATGGATACTTCCAAGAAACTCTTAAGAAGTATGTTGAGTTTTCGAACTAGAGTAATAAAGGCAATGGGGGCGTCCGATGCTATGAATGACGTTGGTTTAGTATTTTCTGTTTTGGTGCAAGTTTTTTAAGCATATTTGGTTGTGTAAATGGCCTTTATGTTTTGAATTATGCTTGGAATTGCATTTTGGCCTTTTGAAACTTATTTTACTTTGGGAGCATGCCTTTAGTTTCTTTGTTATTGATATCGATGCTATGATGATGTTTATGCTTCGTATAACTTGTTGTTGATGTATATTTGAGTAGCCAACATGTTTGGGCATATGTCGGTTTGGTTTCAGATGGTTTAAATCGAATTAAAATAGCATTTAAAAACATTGCAGGCCCAGATGTTTCGAAACACCCTTGCATGTTTCGAAATGGTGGTTTGAAATGGCCTTGGTGTTTCGAAACGGTGAGGTATGTTTCGAAACATTTTGCCTCTGTAAAACCTCGTTCCGAAACGAATCATAAAAGGGTTTCAAAACAAACCCGTGTATCAAAACGGTCAAATGTGTTTCGATACGACCGTTCTGGTACAGGGCTCATTATTCCGAATCGTTCGACCATTAAAGTAGTTTTTGAATTATTATGAGTTCTATTTTCTTCCATTTTGGTCCTTGTTGTTCATGTTTGCAATTAAAGGAGTTTTAGTTGTCGTTTTGAGCTGAGATTTCACAGTGACATTCGTAATGAACTTAATTAAAAGATGGTAACCCGAATTTGGTAATAACCCTTATAATTTGTCAAATTTACAAAATGGTCCCTAAACCCGAAGTTGTTTATAATCAGTGATCATTTGTGAGGTCATCTTATCCGCTGCTTGTTTATACACATAGAGAACTAAGTTGCATCTAGGCAAGATAAAAAGAAAAAAAAGGGTCATTTATTGAGGTAAGCTTTATTGGTTTACTTTAATATTCCTCGTGTGACTCGTTCGGTTCGGTCTATCGGCTAGGTCGGGTCGAGGGAGTTACATTTTGTGGTATCAGAGCCATGTTACGAAAGGTTGGGATGATGGTAAGTTGTTGGCTAGCACATGTGAAGTGAATATGTGTTTTGGTGAAGTATGTTTTAATCGGTGAATGTTAAAGCATGTTAATGTTAAGTATGTGATGGTGATGTAGTATATATGATGACTGAATATGAATGTGAGTTGTTCTATGATGTTTGATTGGGCTGAATCTTGATGCTTGAGTCGCATGATGGTTGTGATATGCATGTAGTATGCTTTATGCTATATTGGGAGGGGGAATTGGGATGCCCATTGCCTTATACCTAGTGAAATGTTTTAAATTGGTTTTGGAAGTCTTGGAATCCTTGTTAAGAGCTGGCCTAATCTTTTGTTTGTTTTATGTTCATACTTTAATGTTAACTAGTACAATGGGACCGAGACACGATCTGGAACAGTTGCTCCTGCTGATGGGCAACGTGACCAGGAGAACGAGGTTCTTCCTGGAGGAAACTAACCTTCTTCTCCGCCACCACCACATGGGGGTGGGGAGCAGGAACAACAAGGACAGGCTGGTCCAATGTTGGGAGATCTGACGCCTTTAGTACATGCAATGACGGGAGCATTCCAGACTGCTGTTGCTGGGGTGCATGTACAAACGCCTGCTGCTGGGCAATCGAGATTGCCATTGGAGCGCTTGATGAGTTTAGGAGGAGAAAAGTTTTATGGTTTATCTCCTGAGGCATTCGAGGTTTGGAAGGCCAATATGATCCGGATATTGGATCAGATGGGGTGCAATGATGCACGAAAACTGGGATGTGTAGTGTCGTTATTGCATGGTGATGCATATACATTGTGGGCGACTGCGACCGCGACATTGGAGCCAGAAGAGGTGGACTGGACGTTCTTTGAGTCTGCTTTTAAGAGAAAGTATCTCTGAGTTAGATACTTGGATGATAAGAAAGGGAGTTCATGTCTCTGGTTTAAGGGAACATGACTGTGGCTGAGTACGAAGTCCAGTTCGTACAACTGAGCCAATATGATCTGGAGTTGGTGCCGAGTGACAGGCATCGTTGTGACCATTTCTGGTATGGCCTGGTGCAGAACGTGAAGACGTTCATGCTTGCGACAAAGTATACAAATTTTGGTGTGCTCGTGACTCGAGCCAAATATATAGAGCAGATCTTGGGTTTGACCTCGGGTGGGGGTGTTCCAGTTTGGGAAAGAGAGCTACTGATGCTGGCCTTAGTGGTGGGCAGAGTAAGAGAAACTGGGATCGTAGATATTAGCCTACGGCTAGGCGAGGTAACTTTGGGCGAGGTGCACCAGCTCAGGGCAACAGGCCGAGGGTTGAGTAGAGTACATGCTGGATGTAACATCCCAGATTAGGGTCTAGGAGATTTGATGAGTTTCCGAAGTCCGAAAGATCGGTGTAAGATATTTTGAGTAAGTTTAGGGAATGGGGTCTTCGAGTGTTGAGAAACATACGAAATAAATCTTTAAAATCCTTTTTAAATATGTAAAAGGTTTTGGTAAAAACAATTTTGGAAGAATGCTTTCTGAACTGTGACATTTTGGTTGGTGACCAAATTGTAAAGTTTGTAAAATCTGTTTTAGTGACCATTTTGTAAAAGAGTCAAAACATTGAATCTTTAAGGAGCTATCTTGGCTGGGCCAAAGAGGTTATTATCCCCTTTCATTTTGACTATTCAAATATTTTAAAATAACTTTTATGATTTAATTAAAACAAGGGTTCATTCAAAATCTTATTTCACGTCAAAATCCATTTTCAAGCTTCCTTATCTCCTCTTTTTAACAAAACAGCAATTGAGCTTGATTTCCTCAAGGTAAAAGTGTTTTCTTATTAATCTTTTATTGCTAAATAGTTTTCCTACCTTGATTTCCTAAAACCCAAGTCTATTTCATTGTTTTCTTCAAGGATTTTTGCCAATTAAAGGGTAATAGCTAGAATTGGGGGTGAGCAATGTGATTCTCCTCTAATGTAAGGTTCTTTAACGAAATTCTCATGCTTTGATTCTTTTAATTACCAAGGTTTTAATCACTTGTCTCAATCTTAATGTAAATTGGCTAAAATTGATGAAAATGAGCTTTTGGTAATATTTTAGGGTAAGATCTCTTAATGTTAGGCATGTTGATGTTGTTACCTTAGTTTTGATGTGATTATTGTGTTGGGATGATGGGAGAATGGCAAGAATCCCGAAATGGGGTTGAGTGTTGATTTTTGAAGTATGAAAAAGTGGGTTTTTGGGTGGAATTTAAAGTGAATCAATAGTTGGTGTTGATCTGATGATTGGATGATGTTTTTAGATGTTTATCTATGTGCTTTGATGTTATTTAATGTTGCGCTTGGCGGGAGACTATCCAAATTGGGTCTTTTTTTGTTACGACTTGTATCAGATTTATTCGATAGGTGTTTTGGTTGAGTTGTTGAAATCTCTGCTTTCCAGCAAATTTGTGTGTTGAGGGTGCTGGGGGCCATTGTGTGCATGTTTAATGTTGTTTTTCATCATGGAAGCCTGAAATGAACTAAATTTCTCAAAGGTCACCTTAATTGCATTTTAGGTCCTTATATTATGTTAGTTTTGCATTTTGGTCCATGGTTGCCTTTTTTGTTTGAATTGATGCTTGTCTATTGTTCCGTCTTCCACTGTGGGTTCGATAACTTAAGTTTAACTTTGAGCATCTAGGAAAGATATTAAGCAACGCGTCTTGGGTTTCTAATCGGAGGGAAATCTTCGGGTCTTTCTTCGATTAGTCATGTGTAATCCACTCGATACTGTCTGGTGGCTAGGCAGGGTCGAGGGGGTTACATCTGTTGGTATCAGAGCCTAGGTTTTCCTTCGGAAAGGCTTGCGTTGGTGGTCGTGCAATCGGAAAGGTAAGTGAGGTAACTGTGTTGAAGTGGTGCATGCTTTTGTGTTGAGGTTGTTTGTTGTGTAAGGTACTCATTTCCACAGACTATTATCAGGAAACCTATATAATACTTGAGCACCTTGGACCCTTGACGTTGCTGACCCGAATCATTTCCTTTTGTTTATTCAGTTTTCGTTGTAGCATTGCATTTGTTGCTATGTGCGAGGCGATGAACCTCGTGGTGGCCAGGGTTAGGCCGGAGTTGATATGAGCCCGTTGATTCAGGCTATCATTGGGGCTTTTCAGTCTACGTTGGCTGGGTTACAGGCAACTGCACCGCAGCATGGTCAGAAGGAAGGGTTACCCATCGAGAGGCTCCACAGCTTGGGTGGAGTAGAGTATCGTGGGTTATCGCCCGAGGGAGCTGAGGCATGGTTAGCTAGTACTACCAGGATTCTGGGTCAGATTGAGTGCAATGATGCATGTAAGCTCGGTTGTTTGGAATCTCTACTTTAGGGTGACACGTATGTCTGGTGGACTACGATCACCGCGAGTATGGCTGCTGCTGATATCACTTGGGATTTCTTCTGTTCTGCCTTTCGTAAGAAGTTCTTGGGGCTGAGGTACCAAGATGAGAAAAAGCGCGAGTTCATGGCCTTAGTTCAGGGGAGTATGATCGTTTCAGAGTACGAGGTACAATTTGTTAGACTGAGTCAGTATGCTTCTAAGCTGGTTCCTACTGAGAAGGAACGTTGTGAGAGGTTTCGATATGGTTTGACCGAGGGAGTGAAGACCTATATGTTGGCTACTGATTATACAGATTTTGATGTGCTAGTAGTTAGAGCCAAAGACATAGAACATAGTCTTGGTTTGTCTTCTCGAGGAGGCAGGTCTAGTTCAGAGAAACGACCTGCAGAGTGGAATTGCGATCATGCCAAGGGGCACAAGGACAAGAGGCAGGATTTTGATCATAGAAGTGGGGGTGGCAACCCCGGGCGTGGCCATCAAGGCCAAGGTCTTGCTCATCGTGCACCCGAGTGCACCAAGTGTGGTAGGTCTCATCCAAGAGAGTGTTGGGGAACCTATGGTACATGCTGGCAGTGCGGATCGAAAGATCATATCAAGAGAGATTGTCCTCAGCTAGCTAGAGGTGGTCAGGCGCCGGTACGAGCTATCAAGTACCAGCGGGGCCGTGGGAGCGGCCGAGGGAACTTTCGGCCACAAAACAAAGGATAGAGGAATGTGGCACATGTGGTTGCAGTCCAGCCTGAGGGAGGCAGACCAGCGAGAGTGTATGCACACACAGAGAGGGCAGGAACGACACCGATGTTATTGCAGGTAATATCATGTTACAGTCTTTGACATTACTTTCATTGATTGATTCTAGTTCTACACATTCCTATATTCTGAGTGAGCATACTAAGATGTTAGATGTGACGTGCAAGATACTTGATGTGGGTATGAATGTGACTAGTTCATTTGGCGAGACAATTGTGGTTAGAAAGATGTATCGCAGATGTTCGTTAATAGTTCAGGGTCACGTATTCCCAGTTGATATGATGGAATTGCCTTTTTATGGGTTTGATGTGATTTTAGGAATAGATTGGTTGTTAGAGCACAAGGCAAAGGTAGATTTTGAGACTAAACGAGTGAGCTTGAGATTGTCGGACGATTATGAGGTAATAGTGGTTGGTGAGAACGTTAAATTCTTGTCCAACGTAGTTTCTGCTTTAGAGGTTCGACCAAAAGATATTAGAGCAGTTTGTGATTTTCCTGAAGTGTTTCCTGAAGAGTTGCCTGGTTTACCACCTGATAGAGAAGTTGAGTTCGCTATTGAGTTGTATTATGATTCAGCTCCTGTATTGATTGCTCCGTATTGGATGGCTCCGAAAGAGTTGAAAGAATTGAAGACTCAGCTTCAGGAGTTATTAGATCGTGGTTTTATTCGTCCGAGTATATCACCTTGGGGTGCACCAGTGTTGTTTGTTAAGAAGAAAGACGGAAGTATGTGTATGCGTATTAATTATCGGCAGTTGAATAAGTTAATTGTGAAGAACAAGTATCTGTTGCCGAGGATAGATGATTTGTTTGATCAGTTGAGGGATGCTTCAGTGTTTTCGAAGAAAGACTTGAGGTCTGGGTATTATCAACTGAAAGTTAAGGAACAAGACATACCGAAAACAACTTTTCAGACACGTTATAGACATTATGAGTTCCTAGTTATGTTGTTTGGATTAACTAACGCACCTGCCGCATTTATGGACATGATGAACCGTGTTTTTCATGAGTTCCTAGATCAATTTGTTGTGGTGTTCATTGATGATATATTGATTTATTCGCGCACCGAGGAAGACCATGATGGACATTTACGACTTGTGTTGAAGACCTTGTTAGATAATTAGTTGTATGCGAAGTTGAGTAAATGCGAATTTTGGATTAGAGAGATAGTCTTTCTAGTGCATATTGTTTCAGCAGATGGCATTAGAGTTGATCCTAAGAAAGTGGAAGATGTTGTGAATTGGAAGCAACCGAAGTTCATAGTTTTCTAGGCTTAGCAGGCTACTATCATCAGTTTGTGGAAGGATTTTCTAAGATAGCTGCTCCATTGACGAAATTGTTGCAAAATGATGTTAGATATGAGTGGACAAAAGCGAGACATTTGGCTTTTGATCATTTGAAAGATGCCTTGACTAGAGCACATGTGTTAGTGGAACCGGTAACAGGGAAGGACTATGTAATTTATAGTGATGCTTCGTATATAGGCTTAGGTTGTGTTCTAATGCATGATGGGAGAGTTGTTGCGTATGCCTCAAGATATTTGAAGACTCTTGAAAAGAACTACCCCACGCATGATATCGAGTTGGTCGTTGTTGTGTTTGCTTTGAAGGTGTGGAGACACTATTTGTATGGTGAGAAATGTACATTGTATACCGATCATAAGAGCTTAAAGTATTTGATGTCTCAGAAAGATTTGAATCTCCGACAGCGTAGATGGGTTGAATTGTTGAAAGACTATGATCTTACTATTGAATACCATCCGGGTAAAGCTAATGTGGTAGCTGATGCGTTGAGTAGGAAAGTAGCAGTTGAGCTTCGAGCGATATTTGCTAGGTTGTGTTTGTCACATGATGGAGGGTTGATTACAGAACTGCAGGTGAAACCATCTCTTGAATAGTTGATCCGTGAGAAACAATTGCAAGATGGTTCTTTAGCTTCACATGTTCAAGATATTGCGGAAGGTAAATCGACCAAATATAGTTTCAGTGATGGTAATGTTTTGTGTTACAAAAATAGAGTGGTTCTGCCTGAAGATGCTGTTTTGAGACGTACCATTTTGAATGAAGCCCATACTAGTCTGTTTGCTATGCACCCAGGTAGCACGAAAATGTATCGAGATTTGAAGAATGATTATTTCTGGGTTGGTTTGAAAAGGGATGTGGCCGAATTTTTTAGTAAGTGCATGGTTTGTCAGCGAGTGAAGGCCGAGCATCAGTTTTTGTCAGGATTGTTACAGCCTTTACGGATTCCGAAATAGAAATGGGAGAGGATAGCCATGGATTTCGTTTCAGGTTTACCATTGTCTCCTTCGCAAAAGAATTCAATTTTGGTGATAGTCGATCGACTCACCAAATGTGCACATTTTCTAGCTGTTAACACGACTAATTCTTTGGATAAGTTGGTTGATATGTATATTCGCGAGATAGTGAGATTACACAGTGTACCGAAGTCGATTGTATCGGATCGAGATCCAAGGTTCACATCGGGATTTTGGGATTGCTTGCATAGTGCTTTGGGTAGCCGATTGAATTTCAGTACATCATATCATTCTCAGTCAGATGGTCAGTCAGAACAAGTTATTCAAATGCTTGAAGATATGCTACGTTGTTGTATTATCGATTTCCAGGGTTCGTGGGAGAAGCACCTACCGTTGGTTGAGTTTGCTTATAACAACAGTTATCAGGCTAGCATTCATATGGCACCGTTTGAGGCTTTGCATGGTAGGAGGTGCAGAACTCCGGTATGTTGAGCAGAAGCTGGTCAAAAATTGGTAACCTTACCTGTTATGCTTAAGAGCACTACTGAGAAGGTGAAGCTGATATGTGAACGCTTGAAAGCAGTAACCGATCGACAGAAATCGTATGCCGACTTGAGGCGTCGTGAGATTTAGTATGATGTGGGTGAGAAAGTCTTTTTGAAAGTATCTCCATGGAAGAAAGTGATGAGATTCAGATGAAAAGGTAAACTGAGTCCGAGATTCATTGGTCCGTATGAGATCGTTGGGCGAGTTGGTCCTGTGGCTTATAAAATGAGTTTGCCTCCGGAATTAGAGAAGATACATGATGTATTCCATGTTTCTATGCTACGGAATTATAGGTATGATCCATCGCACGTAATGCCTGTTGAGGAAATCAAATTGAACCCAGATTTGGCCTACGATGAGGAACCGATTGAGATATTGGCTACAGACAACAAGGTTTTGCGGGGTAGATCTATAGAGTTGGTCAAAGTGAAGTGGCGACACCGAGGTGTTGAAGAAGCCACTTTGGAGAGGAAGGATGACATGAAGCGTCAGTTTTCGCTTCTTTTTCCCTCAGGTAAATTTCGAGGACGAAATTCCTTAAGTGGGGGAGAGTTGTTACATCCCAGATTAGGGTCTAGGAGATTCGATGAGCTTCTGAAGTCTGAAAGATCGGTGTTGGATGTTTTGAGTAAGTTCAGGGAATGAGGTCTTCGAGGGTTGAGAAAAATACATAATAGATCTTAAAAATCTTTTTTAAATATGTAAAAGGTTTTGGTAAAATTTTTTTGGAAGAATGCTTTCCGAACTGTGACATTTTGGTTGGTGACCAAATTGTAAAGTTTGTAAAATCTGTTTTAGTGACCTTTTTGTGAAAGAGTCAAAACATTGAATCTTTAAGGAGCTATCTTGGCTGGGCCAAAGAGGTTATTATCCCCTTTCATTTTGACTATTCAAATATTTTAAAATAGCTTTTATGATTTAATTAAAACAAGGGTTCATTCAAAATCTTATTTCACGTCAAAATCCATTTTCAAGCTTCCTCATCTCCTCTTTTCAACAAAACAGCAATTGAGCTTGATTTCCTCAAGGTAAAAGTGTTTTCTTATTAATCTTTTATTGTTAAATAGTTTTCCTACCTTGATTTCCTAAAACCCAAGTCTATTTCATTGTTTTCTTCAAGGATTTTTGCCAAACAAGGGGTAATAGCTAGCATTGGGGGTGAGCAACGTGATTCTCCTCTAATGTAAGGTTCTTTAATGAAATTCCCATGCTTTGATTCTTTTAAATAACAAGGTTTTAATCTCTTGTCTTAATCTTAATGTAAATTGCCTAAATTTGATGAAAATGAGCTTTTGGTATGATTTTTGGGTAAGATCTCTTAATGTTGGGTTTGTTGATGTTGTTACCTTAGTTTTGATGTGAATATTGTGTTGGGATGATGGGAGAATGGCAAGAATCTCGAAATGGGGTTGAGTGTTGATTTTTGAAGTATGAAAAAGTAGGTTTTTGGGTGGAATTTGAAGTGAATCAATAGTTGGTGTTGATCTGATGATTGGATGATGTTTTTAGATGTTTATCTATGTGCTTTGATGTTATTTAATGTTGCGCTTGGTGGGAGACTATCCAAATTGGGTCTTTTTTGTTACGACTTGTATCAGATTTATTCGATATGTGTTTTGGTTGAGTTGTTGAAATCTCTGCTTTCCAGCAAATTTGTGTGTTGTAAATATCACTAAATCCTATGTTTTGGGGTTGGTTAGAGGCAATGATTGAATATCCGAATTTGTTGAACGCATTTGTGGGCGGACCGGAAAGCTAGAAAAGGGGTTTCGGCTTGTTGTGGTAATTGCTGGTGAGTGGAAATGATCTTTACTATTTTATCAAGGTTGAAGAGATGTTTTAAGGGTTTGGGTTGAGCCATTAGGCCAATCCAAGCTCAAGGGTAAGATTTGGTTTTGCTTTGGCTTTTCGCCTTCTTATTTTGATCATGTTTTGGACCATGTGCGTATCATTTTTAAATGATGTTTCCTCTATTATTGTTATGCATTAAATGCATGTTGTTGTTGTCCCATATGCATGCCATGTTGTGTTTTGGATGTTGGTTAGGCTCATGCTATCCTTGAGCATGTGATCATGGTTTTTGGGATGTGTTTTGGGGAGGTGGTTATCCACGGTGAAAATCAATGGTTTATGATGTTGCAGTGAGTATGTTGACACATGGGTTATATCAGATAGATTGATCGATCAATAGGATGTGAAGTGCACTATAATTAAAATATCTGCGCGTGAGAAATCCTTCGATTTCACAATAGGGATTGTACTATTGTGATACGAGTGGTAGGGGTTGTGCTATCACCAACGAGTAATGCGGGTTGTGGCATCCCGGTCGAAGTGTGTTTGTGGTGAGGGTTGTTTCACCATGTGACTTGATGGGGGTTGTGCCATCAAGGTGTCCGCTTATCCGAGCAACATGTCAATAATGTCGATATACTCAATCGCCTATGGTTCCATTATGAGCTTGGAAAACTCATATGGTTATGCTTATGTTTGAAGCATGTGCATGGTAAAAGAGCCAGTGGGCTTGGTTTGCATATATGGTTCATGTAAAGCTTATGCATGGTTGATGCACGTTCTTTACCTATGACATGTATGGTTGCTTTGCTTAATATTGTTTCAAGATAGCATGTTTAAAAGGAAATGATTTGGAAATGGTTTGTGAAATGGGATTTCAAGAAACGGTTTTGATTTCCTAATTGTTGGTTGTTTTCAAAACTGCTTTGTTGTAGTTGGTTTAGAGCTCTGGTCACTAAGCTTTATAGCTTATGCTCTCTTTTTCCAACAATGCAGATCCATAGACCCTTTGGAAAGAAACGATGCAAGGGAGGTGATCCAAGTGTCAGCTCTTAGCTCAAGTATGCCTTTGCTTAGATAATAGTTTGTGTGGCAATGAGGGTGAACCTTGTTTATGTCTTTGGAGTGTTTGTAAACTCTTTGTTTGAGGAAATATTGATAGTTTTGGATGGTTTGTTCTTGTCTTTTGTCTTGTTATCTTGGTCTTGGACCTTGTTCCTCTTATGTTGGATCTTGAAGCCTTCTTTATACATGCATGTAAAGCATGTTTGTGTTCCTCTTGATCTTAAGCATGTTTGATGGTTGATGTTAGTGTGTATATGTTGATCTCGCTATTTATCTGTTGTATGTGATGATTAGAACCAAGTAAAATACCTTAAAGATGCTGAAAAATGTTGTTTTGCTGTTTCTGCAGCAGGGTGTTTCGGAACGGGCTCGACCATTTCGGAACAACCCTCAATTACCTTTAAATTTTGCCTTGGCGTTTCGGAACGGGTACCGAAACGAGCTAAGCAGGACCGTAATGGTCTCAAGCCGTTTCGGAATGTTTTTTCTACTTTGAAGCACTGTTTCGATACCAGTTTTGAAACGGGGATCGTTGGAGTTAGTTAAAGGCATCTTTGAAGTTATTTTTCTTGCGGTCCTAGTTTATGCAGTTATCAATTGTGGTTGATTGTGTGCATGTTTAATGTTGTTTTTCATCATGGAAGCCTGAAATGAACTAAATTTCTCAAAGGTCGCCTTAATTGCATTTTAGGTCCTCATATTATGTTAGTTTTGCATTTTGGTCCCTGGTTGCCTTTTTGGTTTGAATTGATGCTTGTCTATTGTTCCGTCTTCCGCTGTGGGTTCGATAACTTAAGTTTAACTTTGAGCATCTAGAAAAGATATTAAGCAACACGTCTTGGATTGCAAATCGGAGGGAAATCTTCGAGTCTTTCTTCGATTAATCCTGTGTAATCCACTTGATACGGTCTGGTGGCTAGGCCGGGTCGAGGGGGTTACATTGGACGTATGGTTCACGGGAGCACTTGAGGAGGGATTGCCCTTGTGCGGCTCGTGAGGTGCAGGCTCCAGTGGTTGGGGCTAATTCGTGTTAGAACTACAGATCTGCTGATCCCATGAGACGTGAGTGTCCCTTGTTAGCAGGAGGTGGTCAGGGTCGTGCACTAGCTGTTGTACAGCATAGAGGCCGTGGGTGCGGCCGTGGCAACTTTCAGAGGAGAGAGGATGGGCAGAGAGGTCTGGCTCATGTAGTTACTGTTCAACCGAAGAGGGGTTGTCCTACGAGGGTGTATACACATCGCGAGGGATGTAACGACACCAATGTGATTGCATGTACATTCACCTTGCAATCCTTGTCTTTGTTAGCCTTGATTGATTCTGGATCTACGCATTCATACATCTTGAGTGAGCATGCACATTTGCTTGATATTCTTATTGAGATGCTAGACATAGGAATGCAAGTAACAAGTTCTTTTGGTGAGACTGTGGTTACAAGGAGATTGTATAGGAGATGTCCATTATCTGTTCAGGGTCATGACTTTTCATTTGATTTGATGGAACTACCTTTTTATGGTTTTGATGTGTTTCTTGGAATGGACTGGTTGGTTGAGCACCGAGCTAAGGTAGATTTTGATGTTAAGCGAGTTACCCTGAAGATTGTGGATGACTACGAGGTAGTGATCGTAGGCGAGAACGTGAAGGTCTTGTCTAACGCATTTTTGGCTCTTGAAGCGAGTCGGGTGATGGAGTTGGGATGCGAAGCCTTTTTGGCATACGTGATGAACCCTGGTACGAAGGAAGTGCGTGCGCAAGACATACGAACCATATATGAGTTTCCGGGTGTTTTTCTAGAAGAGTTGTCTGGGTTTCCACCAAACTAAGAGGTTGAGTTTGGTATAGAGTTGTACGAGAATACGACTCTGGTGTCCAATGCTCCTTATCGCATGGCACCCAAGGAATTAAAGGAATTGAAGACGCAACTTCAGGAGTTGCTTGACCGAGGTTTTATAAGGCAAAGTATTTCACCTTGGGGTGCGCCGGTCTTGTTTGCGAAAAAGAAGGATGGTACAATGCGTATGTGTATAGATTATCGGCAGTTGAACAAGTTAATGATTAAGAACAAGTACCCTCTACCGACGATTGATTATTTGTTTGACCAGTTTCGTGGTGCCTCGGTGTTTTCAAAGATAGATTTGAGGTCTGGGTACTTTCAACTAAAGGTTAAGGATGTGGATGTGCCTAAGACAAATTTTTGGACTAGGTACGGACATTATGAGTTCTTAGTGATGCTGTTTGGGTTGACAAATGCATCGACTGCATTCATGGATATGATGAATAGGGTGTTCCATGAGTTTCTGGATCAGTTTGTGGTAGTGTTTATCGATAATATTCTCGTGTACTCGCGTACCGAGAAGGATCATGATAGGCATTTGAGGATTGTATTACAAGTGTTGTTGGAGAATCAGCTTTATGCTAAACTGAGCAAGTGTAAGTTTTGGCTCAGGGAAGTGGTTTTCTTTGGACATGTGGTGTCAGTCGAAGGTATTCGGGTTAATCCACACAAAGTCGAGGCGGTGATGAGTTGGAAGACGCCAAAATCAGTGAAGGAAGTGAAAAGTTTCCTTGGGTTGGCCGGATATTATTGAAGGTTTGTCGAGGGTTTTTCTAAGATTGCAGCACCTTTGACTAAGCTGTTGCAAAAGAATGTTTGTTTTGAGTGGACGGATGTTAGGCAACAAGCTTTCGAGAAGTTGAAGGAAGCTTTGATGCAAGCTCCTGTCTTGATTCAACCAAAATCAGGTAAGGAGTTTGTAGTCTATAGTGATGCATCCTATGTTGGTTTTGGTTGTGTATTGATGCAAGGTGGGAAGGTTGTGGCTTATGCGTCTAGGCAGTTGAAGGTGCATGAGCGCAACTATCCTACGCATGATCTTGAGCTTTTTGCAGTGGTGTTTGCTTTGAAGATTTGGAGACACTAACTTTATGGTGAAAGGTGTGTGGTTTACACCGACCATAAGAGTTTAAAGTATCTTATGTCGCAGAAGGAGTTGAATCTTAGGCAACGAAGGTGGTTGGAGTTGCTTAAAGATTATGATTTGACCATTGAGTATCATCTTGGAAAGGCCAATGTGGTGGCCGATGCTTTGAGTAGGAAGGTAGCTGTTGAGCTGAGAGCTATGTTTGCTCGGTTGAGTATATTGCGTGGTGGTGGCTTGATAGCCGAGTTGCAAGTGAAACCTTCCTTGATTCAGTTGATTAAGGAGAAGCAGTTGTTGGATGATTCGTTGGTACCTCATGTTCAGGACATAGTTGATGGTAAGGCAACTGACTTCTGCTTTAATGATGGTGGAGTTCCATGTTTCAAAAGTCGAATAGTGGTGTCAAAAGATGTTGAGTTGAGGCGCACTATTTTGACTGAAGCTCATAACAGTCCTTTTGCTATGCACCCTGGTAGTACTAAGATGTATTGGGGCTTGAAGGATGATTACTACTGGGTGGGGTTGAAAAAGGATGTTTCTGATTTTGTAAGCAAGTGTAGTTTGCCAGTGTGTGAAGGCTAAACATTAGTTTCCTTCCGGTTTGTTACAGCCTTTGAGGATACCGCAGTGGAACCGGGAAAGGATTATGATGGATTTTGTATCTGGTTTGCCTTCGACGCCATCTAAGAAGATCTTCGTGTGGGTAATTGTGGATCGTCTCACGAAGTGTACACATTTCTTAGTTGTGCATACTACGTATACGTTGGATAAGTTAACGGAGTTGTATATTGCTGAGATTGTGCGTTTGTACGGGGTGCCCAAGTTCATAGTGTCAGATAGAGATATGAGGTTCACAATGAGGTTTTGGGAATGTTTGCATCAAGCATTGGGTACGCGGTTGAATTTCGGCACTTCATTTCATCCTCAGACGGATGGACAGTCAGAACGAGTTATCCAGGTGCTGGAGGATATGTTGCGATGTTGTGTGATTGATTTCCAAGGTTCTTGGGAAAAGCATCTGCCTTTGGTTGAGTTGGCCTATAATAATAGTTTTCAGGCAAGTATACAAATGGCTCCGTATGAGGCCTTGTATGGGAGGAAGTGTAGAATGCCTCTTTGTGGGGCTGAGGCAGGGCAAAAGTTTCTTTCCTTCCCGGATATGCTTAAGGGGAAAACTGAGAAAGTGAAGCTCACATGTGAGCGGTTGAAGGCTGCATCGGATCATCAGAAATCTTACGCGGATTTAAAGCGTAGGGAGATTGAGTTTGCGGTTGGAGATCGCGTGTTGCTTAAGGTATCACCTTGGAAGAAGGTGATGAGATTTGGACGTAAGAGAAAGCTTAGTCTGAGGTGTATTAGACCTTATGAGGCTGTGGAGCGGATTGGTTCTGTGGCTTATCGGTTGAGGTTGCCTCCCAAGTTGGAAAAGATCCATGATGTGTTTCATGTTTCTATGTTGCAGAGGTATAGATCGGATCCTTCACATGTGATGCCAGTTAAGGAAATTGAGTTAAATCCAGATTTATCCTATGATGAGGAACCGATGAGAATTCTGGATTTGAGTAGCAAAGTTCTTCGTGGCAAGACAATTGAGCTTGTGAAGGTGCTGTGGCGACATCGGAGAGTTGAGGAGGCCACGTGGGAAAGCAAGGCGGACATGTTGAGGCAATTTCTGCATCTTTTTCATTCAGGTAAAAATTTCGAGGACGAAATTTCCTAAGTGGGGGAGAGTTGTAACGCCCTGATTTTGGGCCTAAGTGTTTTGCGAGTTAGGTTGGACCGATGGAATCGGTATCGGTTGTTCGAACCGTTAAAAGGTGGTTAAGGGAAATTAAGGTTCGATATGGGATAAAAATTCCTAAAATACTTTAAAATTATACTTAAGAGGATGGTTAAATCAATTTTACAAAACGGGTTTCCGAAAATATACATTTTGGGCAGTGACCAAAAAGTAAAGATTTAAAAGTTGGGAAAAAGGCTTTTTCAAGAAGAGTCAAAATCATAGAATCTTTAAGGAGCTATTTGGAAATTAAGCCTTTTCCCTAATTTGGCATGCGTTCTAAATGGTTTATTAAATAATTAAAATAGCTTTGATTAATTAAATTGGAAAGTTAGTTAATCGGTTAAAAGATTATTCACGGTCATTTTTATTTCTCTTCTTCACTTCAGCCAAACACTCTCCATTTTCTCTCAAATTTCCAGATTTTCTTCACTCTCAAATTCCCTTTTGATTTCCAACTTTTCCTTGGTGATTTCTCTCATTTTCCTTCAAGTTCTTTCAAGCTAATCTTGCAAAATTAGAGGAGAAGCAAGGATTTGAGGTAAATTTTGTGCTAACCCTTTAATCTAGGTTTTTTAATGAAATTCCAAAGATATTTGGCTCTTTATCTATGTTTTTAATTGAGGTTTTATTATAGCTTTGATAAAATGTTGAAAATCTTATTGATAGAGATGTTTTAAAGTGAGTTTTGGAGTTGTGATGATTTGACTTATTTGAGATGATTTCTAAATGAGTTTTGAAAGGTTTTTAGTGTTGGAATAGAGTCTCAATCATACAGATCCCGGAATCATTGAGATCCTTGGTTTTTGAAGTGTTTTGGTTGGGTTTTGGGGTGTTCTTGAGGAATCCAAGTTGCTGGAGGAATAAGGATGGTTTTAGGTTATTTTGGATGTTGGTTCATGTCTTAAATGTGTTGGATGTCTTGGGTAATGGCTGGGCTGAGGTTAGAGGTCAATTGATTGAGTTTTTGGTTGTTTCAGATGGGTGATTTGGTGCTTTAGAGCAGGGCTGCGGGAATTCTTTTGAGTGCTGATGTTTTGGATGCATTTTAATGCATTAAACCTCTTTTTTAATATGTTGGAAACATGGGATAGTAATCCGGAATCAAACGAAGTGATTTTGGAGGCTTCGGACGATCGATAATTGCGTCGGCAAGTGTGGTTTCGCAAGTCAGTGAGTGGAACTTGGTTTTCCAGCGTGGAAACGTTTTAGAAAAGGTTTTGAGAAGTTAGTAAGAGCTTGAAACGCTTTACTAAGTTCAGAAGTAAGTAAAGCGAATTTCTCTCTCGGATTGTGCTAGTTTGAGCCTTTGGTTGCACTTGATTTTAATTGCATTTACCTACTATTTTAAAGCATGTTTTGAGTATATAAAATGTGTTTGATGATGCCATGTGGTTTAAGGATGCACTAGGTAAGTGATCCTTGTATGCATGTGTTGATGCATGAGTTGTGAAGCATGGTTTAATGCTTGAGTTATGGCTTATCATGAATGCTTTGTAAAAAACAGTGTGGTATAGATGAATTGTGGATTATATTGGCAAGTGATGTTGAATAAAATGTTTTATAAATGAAATCGGATATAGTTAGCCGGCTATAGGATTGAGTGCACTATAAAAAAGTCGCATTGGATGTTGAGGGGTTGTGATTGTACCAAAAACTCCATCCAAGTACCTTAACGAATGAGGATTGTTTAAGGTTGCAATGGTTGAGGGCTCCCGAGTGTGAACCTTGTGTGTGTGTCTCGTCTCTCGTTAGTGGGTTATACATCTACTGATGACTGGTGTTGAGGGGTTGTTATTGTACCGAATACTCCACCACGGGCGTCACAACTATGGAGGGTTGCTCTCGTGTGTGAGCGTTGAGATGACGGTGGAGTGTATGAAGGGTGTGGAATAACCCTTGGTAATCTATGTATCCGATATGTTTTTTTGAGAATGTTGTTTATCACTTGTGAGCAAATATAATCAAATGAAATATGGTGGAAAATGTTGTTAATGCATAATTTGAAAGATGCATGTTTTGGTTTATGCTTAGCATAAAGGGGTTTATGCTTGGAAGGCTTGGAATATGAGTAGCAATGGTTTAGTTGCTGGGTTTATATGTATCATGTTGCATGATGTTTAAAACAATGGTTTTGATGATAAAGTGCACGGTTTGATAAAGAAGGCATGATGATTTTGGAAAAAGTGCAAAATGGTTTTGTGCATTGATGATGTTTTTGGTTTTGAGCAATCCTCACTAAGCTTGTATGCTTATGGTTTCTTTATTCATCAATGTAGATAATTAGGCATTTGGAGGCAGCATCTACAAAAGATCCTTCCAAGAAACTCTTAAAAAGTATGTATAGTTTTCGAACTAGAGTAATAAAGGCAATAGGGGCGTACGATGCTATGAATGATGTTGGTTTAGTATTTTCTGTTTTGGTGCAAGTTTTTAAAGCATATTTGGTTGTGTAAATGGCCTTTATGTTTTGAATTTTTCTTGGAATTGCATTTTGGCCTTTTGGTACTTATTTTACTTAGGGAGCATGCCTTTAGTTTCTTTGTTATTGATATCGATTCTATGATGATGCATATGCTTCGTATAACTTGTTGTTGATGTATATTTGAGTAGCCAACATGTTTGGGCATATGTCGGTTTGGTTTCAGATGGTTTAAATCGAATTAAAATAGCATTTAAAAACATTGCAGGCCCAGATGTTTCGAAACACCCTTGCATGTTTCGAAATGGTGGTTTGAAATGGCCTTGGTGTTTCGAAACGGTGAGGTATGTTTCGAAACATTTTGCCTCTGTAAAACCTCGTTCCGAAACGAATCATAAAAGGGTTTCAAAACAAACCCGCGTATCAAAACGGTCAAATGTGTTTCGATACGACCGTTCCGATACAGGGCTCATTATTCCGAATCGTTCGACCATTAAAGTAGTTTTTGAATTATTATGAGTTCTATTTTCTTCCATTTTGGTCCTTGTTGTTCATGTTTGCAATTAAAGGAGTTTTAGTTGTCGTTTTGAGCTGAGATTTCACAGTGACATTCGTAATGAACTTAATTAAAAGATGGCAACCCGAATTTGGTAATAACCCTTATAATTTGTCGAATTTACAAAATGGTCCCTAAACCCGAAGTTGTTTATAATCAGTGATCATTTGTGAGGTCATCTTATCCGCTGCTTGTGTATACACATAGAGAACTAAGTTGCATCTAGACAAGATAAAAAGAAAAAAAGGGGTCATTTATTGAGGTAAGCTTTATTGGTTTACTTTAATATTCCCCGTGTGACTCGTTCGGTTCGGTCTATCGGCTAGGCCGGGTCGAGGGGGTTACAGAATGAGAGTTTTGTTAAGAGAAATCCTTGCTATCTTTGAATGAAAAACAAGCTTAGTAGTTGGGTAATTGTTAACAATTTTAAGTGTGGTTGTTCTTCAAGGTAATGTTCTTAGTACTCCTTGTGTATTTGATGGTTTGTTAGTGAGAGATGATTCGAGTTAAAGGATTTCATGCATGTTAGTTAATCGAACTTGGGTTAAGATAGATGATGCTGGATATAACAAATAAATTGTATTAGTGATAGAAATATATGTTTCGATGTTGGTATCTATGGGTGGAATTGATACATTTTGATTGTTTCTTTTGTGATCACTTTGATATGAGCATTGAATTGTATGAGATTCATGAATGAACATGTAAATTGAGTCATAAGTTGATCAGGAAAGTAGTAGGTTCGGCTGATTGGTTTTATTGGAATGTTATGATGACCGGTGAATTGCTTGGAACCTTAGAATGTTTCTAATTGATTCATTGAGATATACGTGGTAATTAAAAAAATTAATTTAAATTGGTGTTTATATGGTCTGTTATGAAGCTAAAAATTGGAATTCTAGAACTTTCTTGTTGAGTGGATGAATTACCATAGAATTCGAGACTTAGGGACTGTTTACTCTAGACCAATTGAGCAATGTGGATTCTTCCATGTTTTGTTTGCAAATCTGAGACTGTTTTTAGTTGATTCTGAATGAATGTTTTGCTGGATTTCAAGGTTATATTATGTAGGATTGATAGTAGGAACAATTAAGGTATCTGGAAGTCTTATAAGAAAGAAAATAAGGGTCGGAAATAAGTTGTAAAGAAACTGCCCTACTTTGTACCTTGTAAACAATTTTAAAAATCTGCATCAGCTGTGACTTTGAAAAATTGCTATAAATTGTACTGGTAGATTTAGAACCTATAATTTATGTGGTTGGAAATCTTGTCATGTATAGTTTCTTTTAAAATAAATGAAACTGAATTTCGAGCTTTATAACGGTTTATAGAGATAATTGTTTAAAGGCAGTGTGATCTTCCTAGTGGCAGAATTGGATGTATCTTTAGTCTAAAATTTGTATTATTTCATAAGGAGTAAAAATGCAATGCTTACATGGTTAGAAAGATAGTTGAGTCAGCTTTCCAACAGTGTAAACGGTTTGAAATTCCGACTTACGGAATGGAAGATATGAAATTTTAACCGAGTGAGGCGCAATCTTCCTGGCAGCAGCGACCAATTAGGACATTAGAAAATAATTTAAAAAACATGAAAATATGGAAATGGTCTTGAAACTATACATGGATATATATGATTTTGGACTATCTTGAGTATATTTATATATATAATAGACTGTTTTGACAAGATAAATGTGTATGTATGTGAGTTGGATTGCAATGTAAAATGTTAACATACATGCTTGCTACTCTGTTTTGAGAGAATGAATGTTTATAGTTGTAAGCTGCCGTGATGATGCATATTTAAGGGTTGAACTGATACTAATATTACTAATATGTAGTTATGATGTTTCGTTATGTTTAGACCATGAGGAAGCTATGAATGAACTTAATAAGTGGCACGAAAAGAGTGTGGATTCAGGTATCCCGAACATCGGGATAAGAGGTGAGAGTAGTCTAGAGCTTCGGGATAAAAGAAATTCATTCTGAAGCATCCATAATTGCTTTAATTTTCTTATTTGCGGAATAAGTTATGTAAAAAAATGTACAACTGATCTTGGGATCTAAGGTACGTACTTTCTTAAAAGTACCTTGTAGTAAAGTAAGTAAACTAGTGTTATTGATGAGAACTGAAATGTAACCAAATATAGATTAAAATGGATTGATAATAAAATACGAACCAAGGGCCTTGGTGCTATCATAACAAGCTTGAATGCTATATTATTCTTGCAACCCTTAAAAGCTAGTAGAGAATGCTTGGAAGAATTGTTATAATAAGCATTTGTTATATCAAATGATGCCCACTTAAGAAAAATTATTACTATCTTTAATGTTCATTCGAAGTGAATGAAAAGAAAGAAGTTAATGGTAAATTGTACTATAAAGATCATAAGTAGTAACCTATGATTTGAATATAAAATTCACCAATGGTGAATCCTGTTACAATTTGATTTGGTATTGATGAGACGTTATGTTCAAAGTGTTATTAAACAAATGAATAAACGTGAAAAGCCTTGGTCTCGAGTCAGTCGTAGGTACAATTGGCATGCCATAGAGTCCATCGAGCTCGCTAGTGAGGACTATAGTCCTGGACTTAGGTCCCTTGTTGATGCGAATCAAATGTTCAGTTGGTACTACTAGTACCTTTGCCTGGTAATAGATAAATTGGTACTTTGTGTACCTTGATTCCGGTATCTTGTGTACCCCTGTTTCGGTACTTGGTGTATCGCCTGTTTGATATTGAATTTAGAGGATTCGAGTATCTAGGCTGTAGCTTGAGTCTCAAGGCTGGATGAAAAAGAAATTGTAACATCTATGGTTGATTGTTCGGTTTGATGCTGTGTGGACATGTTAAGTTATATGCTTGATCGAATAATTCCTTGTAACTTAAGACACAATATGATACATGCTTACTAGAATATATGCTTGCAATCAAAGAAAGGTGATATTATGTTATTAGATCGAATGATTCCTTGTATTGAAAGATAGTGTATGATACATACTTTAAGCCGAATGGCTGCTTGTACTAAAGAAAGCATGTGATGCAAGAATGATTCAAACGTCTTATGGTCATGAAAGTTATGCTAATGTTATGCTACATGCTAGATTGATTACTTGCTTGTATGTAAAGAAAGGTTATGATACATGATTAGTTCGATTGACTTCTTGTCATAGAAGTAATGTTAGATGACTATCTTTTGATTTGAAATTTAGAAGAATGAGTTTTCAATAACTAAATTAGGAGAGTAAAAGTGAATTGTTCTTGTGCATAACAAGTACATTAAAAACACATGGGAAAAGGTATATATGGATGGCATAACCTTTAAAGTTCGAAGTAATAAGCTAAACTTGTAATATTGGGTAATTCTGATAATGACATACCGAGAAGGAGGTGAATCCAAGAGGGTTTATAAACATATTGTAAAGAATTATGTTGCTTGTCAGGAATGGTATAATATATGAATTAGGAATTCACTCGAAGGAAAAATATATCTTAATGCTTTGTAAAAGGATATCTTGGTACATTGCTATGATAAGCGATGTCTTATAGAATAAGTAAAATAAAATTAATTTCATAACAAAGTTCAGATATTTCAGATTTAGTGTAAGTAATTGATAATGAACATGAGTCGGTCACTAGTGATAATTGATATTAAAATGTTAAGGCTGATACTTATTGAATGAATTGAGAAATTACAGGTCTAGAGAGGTACATACATGTGTCCAATTGTAATATAGAAAGGTAATTGAATGGGTTAAGGGAAGGATATTCAAATAAAATTACCACTACCTCATTAAGCATATGCTTATGATGTGTTCTCTTAACTCCTTGCAGGTTTGTTGAGACCTCAGGTTGCTTTTGAGCTTTTCACGAATGCTAGAAATCTCATTCGGTTCGAATCAACCTCTCGTTTACTCCTAGGATGGTGGCACCTAGTTAGATTTGCATCAACATACATATTCTAATGTGATTTGTACATATATATATATATAAGCTCTAAGGAGCATTAAGTTGTAATAAAGGGCCTTTATTATTATTCTCTGGTTGCTTGGTATTGATCATTTAAAGGGTTTTAAATGCTCAAATGCTCTTTTAATCAAACTTAAAAACTCTAAATTGATTTCCTCTATAAAAAACCCTCCAAATCTCCTTGTTTTTCATCAAAACTTTAGGGCTTTTACTCTTAAACGAAAATTTAGGCAAGTTTCAACAATTTGGTGCAATTTCATCCACCGATTCTTCCAAAACCCCACATTTAAGGTGTTTTTCAATGGACTCTAAGAAACAAAACATCGAAGGGGGTGAAGGTTCGAATGACAATATCCGTCCAAACCTTACCCTTCTCTATTCCAAGAGTGTTAGAAATCAATATGCTAAGAACCACTTTAAAATTCTCCAAGATGCTGTTGTTCGAAGAGAGTGAGTTGTGGATATGACATTCCTCGATTTCGAGCGTTTTCTCTTTCGATACCTACCTCTCTTGACACAATGGAGTTTCCTAAGCATCTTGAGCATTCCTGACATCGTCTACAAAAATATGGTTTTGCTCTTTTACTCCAATGTCGTTCTTATCAACAATGAGGATCGCTTCGAAGTCATATCCATTGAGTCTTACTTATTGGGCAAGAAGTTTCGTATTGATCTATCTGTCTTAGTGAACATCCATGGGCTACAAGATGAGGGTATTGAGGATGAAAATCACTTTGGAGCTCATATCGGATCAGTTCTTACCTTGGATGCTCATGACTGTTTCTTGCACTTGATCATCTCATGGTTCATTCGCCCATCCGAAGATAAATTTGCCCACATCCGCCAAGTTGATAATTTTTGGCACGAATGTTTCCGCCAAGCCCAACAACCTAACTTGGAGAAGATCATGTTTGCCGAGATGGTCCATCAAGTGAGACATCGTCTATCCGACTCCATCTTCTCTTTCACCTATGGGACAATGTTGAGCTACATCTTTGTTCGCATTGGTTTTGATTGCTCATATGATTTTTTGGAACCACAAAAGCAAAAGCTTGGTGAATCTTCTTTTGTGAGATCCATATTTTGTTATACCCTTGGTGAATGGATTCGTGTTGATATAAGAGTTCAAGCACCTCAAGTTGAGCCATAACCTCAAGCTTAGGCTCCCATTGTGGCTCCCACCAATGATGTTCTTATGACCTTCCTTGCCGAGAGGTTCAACACGATGGACACGAACATGGCTTCGGGATTTGGTGCTATCAACAATCGTTTGCAATCCTTGAAGGATCGTGTTCTTGGAAACGAGAATCGTCTTACCGCTCTTGAAAACCAACAATCTTCCATGGATCTCTCCTTCCCAACTTTCTATGGTGATTGGAGGCATTTCCGCAATGATCAAGCAAAGGATAAGGATGAGTTTTTGGATGACATTGGAGACAATGATGGTGATGAGGCACCCTAGGCTTGTTGCATATCATATTATTATGTCATATTAGGATTAAGTTTGCACCTATTTATGTTTTTTGTTTTTAAAACCTATGCTTTGATTTTATGTTTTTAGGATTGAGCTTGATGTTTAAGTTTTTTATGTTGTTTCTTGAACTTAAATGTTATCTATAATATTATGTTGTTTGGTTTATGCCTTATGTCTCTTTTATTCTCATAATAGCCTTGATTATATATTTTTGATTTAACAAAAAGGGGAAGAAGTAATACCTAAGAGCCTAAGTGTTTTTAAGTTGGTTTTGAGTTTCAAGTGGTTTCAATTTTTAATTTTTCACCTATCTTAAATTGAGGGGGAGTTAAAAGTTTTTCAAAACACTTAAAAATTTATACTTGGTTTTGTTATATCAAAAAGGGGGAGATTGTAAAACTAAAGAATTGATTTTGATATAACAAAGGATTTAATGACTAAATTGAAATTGGAAAAAAAAAATTAAGTCCTCAAAACTTCCCAAAACATTTGAGCAAAATGGTCAAGTCAAAACCTAATGTTTATACAAATGTTTCTAAGTGTTTTCCAAGTCAAAACAGTGACTTTCGAGTCACCGTTTCGAAACAACCCTTAGGCGTTTCGGAACGTTTTGAAACTGTAAACATGTGTTTCGGAACTAGTCTTCCCGTTTCAATATGGGTGTATCGAAATAGAGCCTTATGTTTTGAAACGGATGAAGAACAACAGAATGGGTTGATCCGTTTCGATACGGTTGTATCGAAACAACCTCAAACGTTTCAAAACGATTTTCAAACTTGGATTCAAAAATATAACCGTTGCAATTTTATAACTAATTTTCAGAAAACGGTTAAGGTGTATCGAAACGATTTAAGCCGTTTCGATACGGGTTTTGGCAGTGGAAAAATGTTTCGAAACGACATCTTGCACGTTTCAAAACGGGCTCAAATCAACCAGCAAGAACTATTGAACCTCAAAGAAACATTCCAACTTCAAATCCAAGCTTTAGTGCTAAAATTCCATATTCTTTGTAAAACCCCAATTGTGGTTCTTTGTAATTCATATCCTTTTGATTCAATTGGGTTGAGTGCTTGTAATTGGGCAATATGTGTATTGAGAGATATCTGTAATTGCCAAAATCTTCTTTGTAAACATTGTGAGAAGGTTTGGTCAATTTTGGGTAGAAAATTGAGCATTGTGTAAAGGTTTCCTCCTAAGCCTAAAAAAAGGGAAGATCAACTAGTGGAGTTGTTTGAAAATCCTTAGTGGGAGCTAAGGTAGTGGATGTAGAGTTCATTTGGAACTTGAACCACTATAAGTGCCTTGTCTTGAATTTTTTATTTTACCACTTCACTACCAAATATCTTAAAAATCCAATTCACCACCTCCTAGCTTAAATCGATTCAACGATCCACTCAACAATATGATTGCTAAGTCTCATACCGAGGAAGAGCATATTCAAAACTTAAGAAAACTATTTTTGAGATTGAGTAAGTATCAGTTCAAACTCAATCCCAACAAATGCACTTTTGGAGTAATGTCAGGAAAACTCTTGGGGTTTGTTGTCAACAGAAAATGAATCAAAATAGACCCGAATAAGGTGAAGGCCATTCAGAATTTGCCACCACCCACCTTACAAAAAGAAGTTTGTGGATTCCTTGGCAGTTTGAATTATGTTTCTCGGTTCATCTCACAACTGAGCGATAAATGTGATCCAATCTTCAAGTTGCTTAAAAAGAATAACTCTGGAGGGTGGAATGAAGAATGTTAGGAGACGTTTGATAAAATTAAAAAGTACGTGATGAATGCTCCGACATTAGTCGCACCAGTTCCCGACAAACCATTGATCATTTATTTGACGGTCTATGAGAACTCAATGGGATGTGTGCTGGGGCAACACGATGACACGGGAAATAAAGAAAGAGCTTTCTACTATTCGAGCAAAAAGTTTACAAAATGTGAAGTACGGTACCCACCAATCCAAAAGTTATGTTGTGCCTTGGTTTGGGTAACTCGTAGGCTCAAACACTATATGTTATACCACACTACATGGCTAATTTCCCGCCTTGATCCGTTGAAATTTATGATGGAAGTGTCGGGATTCACTGGGAGGTTAGCACATTGGAAAATGTTGTTGTTAGAGTTTGATATTGTATATATGACCCAGAAAGCAATAAAGGAAAGTGCTATAGCAGATTTCCTGGCCAGTCGTACATCAGAAGACTATGAGCCCCTAAACTTTGATTTCCCAGATGAGGATGTGATGAGTATCTCTACAACGAAAATTGGAATCCCTGATAATGGAACTTGGAAGTTGTATTTTGACGGAGCAGCTAACTCCCTTGGACGTGGAATTGGAGCGATATTGATTTCTCCAAATAATGTACACTACCCGTTCACGAGCAAGTTAGAATTTCTTTGTACCAACAATATGGCAAAATATGAAGCTTGTGTCATGGGCTTTTGAGATGCAATTGAAAGAAAGATAGAGGTCTTGAAAGTATTTGGGGATTCAACATTAGTGATCTACCAACTTCGTGGAGAATGAGAAACAAAGGATATAAAGTTGATTGAGTATTGAAAATTGATCCTGGAGCCAATGAAAGAATTTAAAGAAATTGCCTTTACATATATTCCCAGGGAAGACAACCAAATAGCGGATGCTTTAGCTACACTGGCTTTGATATTCCTAGCAAATAAACCAGAAGACATGACGCTGATTCGCATGCAAAGTTATGAGACATATGCTCATTGTTGTAGCACAGAAGAGGAAGCCAATAAACATCCCTGGTATTATGACATCTTACAATACCTTAAGTTTCAGACTTATCCCATGGGGGCAAATGACAATGAAAAAAGAGCTATTAGAAGAATGGCTTCATGATATGTGCTCGATGGAGAGATACTTTATAAGAGAGGAAAAGATCAGATCCTACGAAGGTGTGTCAATGACAATGAAGCAAGGAACATCATGGAAGAAGTGCATGACGGAACATGTGGAACACATGCAAAATGGATTTTCAATAGCCAGGAAGATCATGAGATACAACTATTATTGAACAACCATGGAAGGAGACTGCATCGAATATGCCAAAAAATGTCATAAGTGTCTGATATATGCTGACAAAATTAATTCTCCACCAGTACCTCTTCATACAATGAATTTGTCATGGCCTTTTGTTGTTTGGGCCATGGATGTTATCGGGCAGATCAACCCTAAAGCTTCTAATGGACATCATTTCATTCTTGTGGCTATAATTTACTTCACCAAGTGGGTAGAAGCAGCTTCTTATGCCAACATCAAAAGAGCAACAGTTTGCAAGTTCTTAAAGAAAGAGATAATTTGTCGGTATGGTTTGCCGGAAAGGATCATCACTGATAATGCCACCAATTTCAACAATAAAGTAATAGGAGAAGTATACGAGCAATTCAAACATTCACCACAATTCTGTGACTTACCTTCCTAAGATGAATGAGGCCGTGGAGGCGGCAAATAAAAACATCAAGAAGATCATATCGAAAACAATAGAAACTTACAAAGATTGGCATGAGAAACTACCTTTTGTATTGTTTGCATATCGAACTTCAATACGAACCTCAACTAGGGCAACACCTTACTCTTTGGTCTACGAGACAGAAGCAGTACATCCTATTGAGGTCGAAATTCCATCTCTTTGAGTTTTGTCCGAAGTGAAGAGAGATGATGCAGAATGGTTACGGGTTCGATTTGACCAGTTAAATTTTATTGAGGAAAAGAGGTTGAAGGCAATCTACTATAGCCAGATGTACCAGAAAAGAATGATGCGGACATATGATAAAAAGGTGCACCCAAGAGGATTCTGAGAGGGAGATCTTGTATTGAAAAAGGTCTTGCAAATATATCGAGGCGACCGTGGAAAATGGATGCCTAACTGGGAAGGGTCTTATGTTGTCAAAAAGGCTTTCTCTCGGGGCCTTGATTTTGACTAAATGGATGGCAAAGAGTTGCATAAGCCAGTAAACTCTGATTCAGTCAAGAAGTATTATGCTTGAAGAATTCAAAAAGATAATGAAAAAAGAAAAAAGAAAGAAAAAACGGAGTGAAAACCCGAAAGGGCACTTTGCAAAATGAAAATATCTATGGTGAAAACTCAAAAGGGGCACCTTAGATATATGAAAAACAAAAAGAAAAGAAAAAATAAAATGGGGATCAAGATGAAAATCTGCAAATGGCGTCTTGAAACCAAATGAGGATTCGAGTTGAAAACTCGTAAAGGGCAGCTCAGATAAATAAGGTTAGGCATCCGGTAATCAGAATCTCTCCGACACCTGTTATTTTGGTAGGGATTTCACATCTGTAAGCATCCTGACAACGTTTGAAGACCATTGGACATGAGTGCAAGTTCAACTTTATATCTGGTCGATGGGGTGGTTGTATCCTTCATGCCTTGGATGCTTGGAGATCTGATCTTGCTTCTTGATTTTGTCATTTCAGTTTGCCATGACTATTTCAAATTCTTTTGTATTTCAAATTATAAGCCTCAATAAAATTCACGACTTCACTTCCGAGCTTTCTTTTTATTCCAAAGCATCGTAAAGTGGCTAATACAATGCATAAAAGCATGTAATTTCTTAGTATTACTATGAGAAGTGTTCGCCCAGCAAAGACAGAGCTCCTAATGAGAAGAGTTCACCCAGCGAAGAAAGAATTCCTAATGAGAAGAGTTCGTTCAGCAAAAAAGAAGAGTGTGATTAGCGAAGGAAGAATTCCTAATAAGAAGATTTCATCCTCAGCAAATGAAGGAGATAAAGGGGGATTGAGGCATTCTATAATAAGAAGAATAGCTTCAAGACTCTGTGAGCAGATGGTTCGGACAAAATCCATGTCTTTTTAGTCTTTTCCCTATTCCTGTTCCACAACAATGAGCAAAGAGGGCTATCTGTAATACCCGTAATTTGTTTGGGTACCCGTATATATATAATTCAATATAAATAAAGTCAAATAAATATAATAAATGAGACAAATGCTAAATCAATAAAATAGTCCTAAAACCCAAAATACATTTATAATGACTATTACTAGAGTCCATTTTATACAAGATCTAAATTACACTAAAAGCTCGAAATACAAAATAAAAAAGCCCAAATTCACAATCAAATGCCCATTTTCGGTCTCAAAGCTGGTGCAGCCCAAAGAAACACATTCTTGTTTCTTTGGCCCGCCAAAAACCACGCGTGAAGAGCCGGGATTGGCCAACAAGTCTTCACACCAATTACCCCTCTAGGCTGGATCCAGCTGGCCTCGATGATGTCATCCCTGACATCTGGTATAAATAGGAAGAGAGAAATAATTAGGGAGGAGGATGAGATAATAATGATCCAATTATTATCAGCCATTAATTGAAGAGAGAGGGGAATTCGAAAAGGCTCACCAGAAAGTCGAACGGTCATCGGAACCACTCTTCATGAAGGTTGCTGGAGTACGTCGTCCTTGCCAGAAGGTACATCTTTCTCCCCTCTTTGATTTTCTTGCATAAATAACATAAAAAAGGTTAGATTTGAGTCAAAAACCTTGAAAACAGTAGCTAAACGTAGATCTAAAACTATATCCAAAGTTGAAAACAGAATTTCGAGTCCTTATCTTTTTTTTCGAGTATCGCCGGAGACCAAAAGTGGAGAGCTAGGTTCGGCAGGAGTTGAAAATGATAGAGAAGGTGTGAGGTTTAGTTTTGGGTAGGTAGTTTAGGTGGGGAAGTAGGGTGTTTTTGATGAAACTGCTAGCGATTTAGGGTTTAGACTTGAAAAAGGAAAAAATGGAGCTTTTAAGGCTTCTGCACGACGGCTGACGGTGGTCGAAAATCGCTCCGGCGGTGGTGCATGGTGGCTGGAGTTGCAGGTTATGCCGAGAAGGAGGACCAGAGATTCAAGGATCATTAGAAGAGATGACCGGAAAATTTTCGGTGATCAGAAAAAGGAAAGAGACAACTAAAGACGACAACCAATGACCGGCGTTACCTTCGGCAGTCGGGAAATAGATCAGAAAAGATTTAGGACGATGACCAAGTATTAAATTGGTTAAAAGAGGGAAGTTCATATGGTGTTCTTGAGCTTTTCGGATTTTGATCTTCAAGAATAGAAAATAGGTGCAGCTTTAGGGTTTATGGGGATTAAACAGGGAAAATGGAAGAACTGGTGATGACTTTGGATGAAAGATAGAATTTCAATCTATTTGGGCATGAATTTTTGGGTGTTTCGGTGTTAGCAGAGAGAGAGAGCTCGATGGGAAGAGAGAGAGAGGGGTTGCACTAAATGGCCGAGTTAAACTCGAAATGGGGCTTTTTATAGCCCAAGTTAAACGGCACCGTTTTTGTGCCGGGTTAACTCAACCCGCGCAGTCTGAGTCGGGTCGGATGCTAAGATATGCGCCCTTCTTTCCCCACTTCATAAACCGGGCTTTTTATTTTACCTTCAATTCAATTTAGTCCTACATCCTTGTAATTTGGTTCTCCAAGCTTAAATTCAACTCAATTTAGTTCCCCTTTTCAGCTTTAATTTATTTATTTAATCATTTATTTGTTTGCATATTTTGAATTGAGCATGTAGTTTTACTGTCTAGACAATTTGGTCATCTAATTAATATTAGTAATTAGTGCCTTTTAGGGTTAGGTTCTCTAATTAAATTTAATTAATTTGATAGAAAAGGGACATTATAGTAAATATGTGAATATTGAATAAAGCTTAAACATTCTAAATTGATTAGTATCACATTGTAATGTGATGTTAATCAATGGAATATTTAAGTAAGAAATTCAATGTTTCATTTAAATATAGAAAATGGAAATCACCTATAGTTAGTTTAAATAAACTTAAAGAGATGATTAAATAATTAGTGACACTAAAGCTAAGAATATTGTTACTTTTGGGCCTAATATGTGTAGTGTCTAATTATTTTGGTGTTACCATAAAAGCCCAAAAATTAATAATATTCATAGAATTTTAATCAATTAATTAATGAAGCCATAACTAGGTTTTACTTAAAATGGATAACAAAATAATTGGACATGCATTACACCTTTTATGTTCAGATACATTTTGAATATAAATTGAGGTGTCCTAATACATTTAAATGTCTCAAAATTTATATTCGTCCAAAATATATTTTCTTACAAAAGGATATTCCCATTTGAAATGGAATCTGTTTAACAATTAAAAGACTTAATTAAATTCATATTAATGTTTGAAATGCCAAAATACCACGTGCAATTAATAAGGTGTCGATAACGGGCGTTGTAGGGTGCTAACCATTCCCTACATGTAACCGACTCCTGAATTCGAATTTTATAAAAAAAAAGAATATTTGGTTCGTTTGTATGGTGTTCGGTCTATCAAAGTGATCAGTGGCGACTCCAAAATGATTTTTTAGAATAATAAAGGAAATTTGAATTAAAATGGAAAAGACCATAATTTCATGACCAATTTAAAATGAAAACCCCGATTTCCAAAATTCAAATCGTCAGGCTGTTTTTCTACAAACGATTTAAAAAAACGGTCGTGACAAGTGCGAACACCAACGTGCTCAGAAAAGAAATTTCTTGGCTCAACCTTAATACTCGCAAGTACCCTCGCCACTCGTTCGTTCCTCCCTTCGCCAAATGGCCAAGCTTCTGCATGAACGGGCACGGCCACCAAAGAACCCTTAGGAAAAACATTCAAATCCACTCCATCCCAACCATTGAGACACTTTCCCTCTAGACAATGCACCCAAATATTCCTAAGAGTACACATGTCTTCACAGTGAAATGGCGGGTTGACCTCTAACCTCTTAAGAAGTCTCAACTCGGCTAGAGACATTCCCTACACACCAAGAGGCGCAACACTGTTTTGCGACGACCAACACCAAACATTAGGAAACAGAAACCCCCAAAAGTACACTCTATTTTAATATAGTCTGCCCTATCTAGATGAAGATTCGCAGCATAATTGCTCATTACCAATGCCCTACATGTACGATGACCAATGCTTACAAACCCCTTGCATTCTTTTTATGACTAGTCATTACGTTATAGCAATAATAGAAAATGTTAATAGAGGGATCATCCCTATTAACTTTGCAATTCAAAAAATAGGTCATCGGAATCCACTAACTAGCACCACCCAGTGGGCCCGGAGCCACATCATACCAGTTCAACCAATCTACGAAAAACGAATGCAGTGCTAGATGAAACCCAGGCTTGAAAGCATAAAGAGAAAGCAAACACCACAACCTCCCTTCATCGGAACAAGCACTCGGGCGATGTGACCCTTGTGGCACACTAAGCTTATAACGAAAGTTGTTAACGACAACGAAGCCTTGACATTCCAATGTTTTCAACATTTCTTTCCTATATATACTACAAACGATTTCATCACTCTCCACCATAGTTGAATTAGCCATCAGAGTAAAAAGAAAAATATCCACTTGTCTTCAAAAACCAACAAAGAGTGGCCGGTGAGATAACCAAAATAAAAAATATATTAAAAACAATAATAAAGCCTATTCATAGCTAAGAGTCATGTCGTCTCCAACATGCCCCGCTAAAAATAGGTTTATTGTGTGACGTTTCATTTTAGCGGTTTATCCCCTAAAAAACCGGCCAGTTCATCACAAACTCTTATCACAGGCCCAATGTATATATACCCCTTAAACACCCCTGTATGGCGATCTTCCCTTATAATTTCAAGGTTGGTTCGCCAAAATAGTAAAAATAAAGCAACTAGGGAGTCCTCTCCTAAAATCTCATAGGTTCGCCAAGGTCACTTTATAACCTTCCCTCACCTTGGGGCAATTGTTAGTACCCATAAATACCTAGCACCACATGTCGAATCCAGAGCGAGTAAGACCACGAACAGAATAGTATAAGGGACGTTCGGCGATGATCGTCACAATGCAGACGAACCACAGCGCACAGGATTGTTTGTGAACAACGTGATACCCTCCGCAATCTATAGCAAACAGACACAACCACGAACAACATCGCACTTCACCTGCTAGCCACATGACTACACACGTGCCCACCACAAATGTTGAGGAGAAACCAGAACATCAAGTCATGGCCAATTTAATCAGCGTGTTACGATAACCCTATCTTGACCCTTGTCCAAGTGGTATAAAACCGGGCATGTAGCCGAAAGGAGCTAAGGTCTTCCATTCTTGGCACCATCACTACCCAAAGGCAAGAGTAATACATAAGCTCTGATCCGGAACGGTCATCCCTACCACCGCCGGACCACCGTCTACAACCCCTGATCATTTTGACAATCAACAAATTACTATCAATATAATGATATAAAATATTTATATTCTTATATTAACAATGTATAGTAGATAGCGGTTTGAAAAGAAAAAAGATAACTTCTCTAAATTTTTCTCTGAGTCAGTTTTTTTTTTAATTTCTCTAGTTTTCTTTTCATTTGAGTTGTTTCCAGCGACGATTTTGCTATCGACTAGTTTTGTAAATAAATAAATAAATATCATCGTTTTGATGAGTGTTTGTGTTGTTTTCTCTTTTTGTTTTTCTTTTAGTTTTATATGCTTTACTTCGACGAAGATATTTTTATATCTATTTTTCTGTCAATTTCTTGTCTACTTTCATGAAAGTTTATATGTTTGCAATTTTCGCAGTTTCTATCTCTGCATCTTTCACAGTTTCTGCAATTTCACAGTTTTACTTTGTCCCAATGACACGTATACTTGTCTTCATGGCAGTTATCTCCTTTGATATGGTTGACAGTCTTATTAGTGTTTGATGCCTTTTCATGGTTCTTTTGCGGATGTCTCTGGTGCTTGCAACAAAAAGTATTGAAGATTTCTTGGAACATTCTGGTCAAAGTTTTACATTTGCTTGATTTTGTTTGAAGATTTTGCATAGTCTTCTATGAAGTGAAGGAATTTGTTTTAATTTTCCATGCCCTTTACTTTTTGATGTATTTTATATACTTTGTGCTTCTGTTGCTTTCGTTATGACTAGTTTGTAATTCCTTCTCTTGAAATGAATTTCAACGACTGTTCTTTGTTTAAAGAAAACAATGTATAATAAATTATTAATAAATATTATTTATTATCTGAAATGTATTTATTATTTTTTTAGTAAATATTTGTATTTTTAATATAATTTACTAAATATTAGTAATCATTTTTATTCTTAATATTATTTACTAATTCTTATAATATTGTAAAAAATAATATTATTTAATAATTAGTAATATTATTTTATTTATTTAATATTAATATATCATTTTAGTATTATTTTTGGGGAAACTAATCATTAAAATATTTAAAATATATTTATCAATAAGTTACTATTTTTTAGTTATTAATAATATTGAAAATATATTATTAACGATTTTAAATTGTATAATATAATATTTAAAATATATTTCTTAATTAGTTTATGATACTAATATATTTAATTTAATAAATAAATAAAAATTAAGAGAAATTGTTCAATTAGAAGGTGATACGTTAGGATCAAATTGATAAAATGTATAAGTAACGAGGACTAAATGTATAATTATATAAATGCACTTAACTGTCATGTCAGTATTCCTGTAAAAAAAATTAACAATTAGTGACTTGATTGGAATCATTTTAATAGTTTAGTAGTTTAATTGACAAAATTCATAGTTCGATGATCAAATTAGAATTAAGCCAATAGTTTAGTGACTTGAAAGTAATTACCGAATATAAATTTGATTGAGATCGTTAGTTTCCGGTCGTGTTGGAGCTTCTTATTGCTTGAACGTGACTACTAGGTAAACTCACTCTTGCAAGATTGCCAAGAAAGGCTAGAGCACTGGTCCCTCAAATGCTGGTTGAAAGTACGGGTAATTATTATGGGTCGGGTCGAATTTTTGACTGACACACTAGAGATGAAACCATGATTAAGAGTTTGAGGCAAAATATAAATGTCTAGTGAGGAGGGTTAATTTATAATTATTTGATTTTTAATATATATATATATATATATATATATATATATATAAGGTTAAAAATATTGTGCGTGAGAGACAATACCCCTCCTACTTATTACACAGGTCTGTCGCTACGACTCGAATCTGACCTAGAAATTTAAAGTCTCCTTTTAAACCTGACCCTACATTTGGAGATGTTCTACCTGACTCGATCCCAATCCTAAATTTAGAATAAAAACTTGAACTCGACCAACCTAATGTAAATAAATATATTATTCTTTTATTTTCATTCGGTAAATTAGGGAGTTAATTGAAAAATAATATATATACAACATGAAGTGTGTTGCGTGTAAAAGTGTCTATCGCAATGTAGTGCAAGTGTACACGACGCAAGTAGTGAAGTGATACGTAAGTATCAGATATTGTCTCCACGGGGACTGTGCTAATAGCTTCACTTTGGATTACTGCACGAGAGAGAAAAGAATTATTTAAATTGTTGTCACGAGATAATAAAGAGTACTTAATTAAAAGATTAATGAAATCAAGATAGAGAGAATGGGCCGGTATTGAATTGCTCAGTAGTGTAGGTGTTGCAAAGTCTAGGAATCTTTGTTCAGTCGTCGCGCCTGTCGCGGCAGCGGTCTGTTGTTAGTCGCGGCAGAAATCTCACAAATCTGTACTTCAAGCTTGGCAAGAATCTCTGCTACGCCTTGGCCTATCCCTAGGTCTAAGTCTGTCGATGAACACATCTTTGATGATACCTCCTGGCGTGAATCGAAGGATGAACACCGATGTTGTTGAATTCTTCCTTAGCAACTTAACCTCGTCCTATCCCTAGGTCCGAGATAGTTCAACCATAAACTGGAGAACCTGTACTTATTCCTTTCGTATACTTAACTCTCCGGATATTAAGTAAATAGATAATCTCACAATGCTCTCCTGATACTCTTGCAAGATGTTGAAAACCAGAATAAGCAAACTTGAAGTATATTTTATTGAACAGAAAATTCCTAAAACAAATGCAATCCTTGCAACTACTTTACAAATCAACCCTTAGCCCTAGGGGAAGTTTAGAACATGATGAGAAGGGGAAACGGCTAGGGTTTTGGGAAGAAGGCTAGAGATGAAGATATGCTTCCCTAGGTCGAATTACATGCCTTTATATAGGTCTTGGGTTCAAGTTTTCTAATATGGCAAGAATACAAGTTTAAACTAAAGTACAACTCTATTAAAAACTAAATCTTCAGAGAATATATCTTTAATTCGTCCTTCCTTCTTGCTTGGAGTTTCTTCCTTGAACCTTGGGCTTGGCCTTCATTCTGATCTAGGGCTTGGAAAAATATAAGGGTGCTCCACGACAGACCGGCTTAATTTTCTCTTTCTGTCGAGGCCCACTTTGCTTCTTCTCCTCACCACTACTGTCGTCCTTGGCTGCCACGGCAGCGGCCATGGCAGCATCGTCCTCCTCGTCTGCACATCCAGTCCCAGCTCTATTTCTTCACTGCCCAGCGTCTGCTTCTCCACTGCCCTCCATCTGCTACAGCAGCTACCTGCAAAAGCAACCAATTTCAGTAGAAACTGTGCCATTTAATATATTTGTGATGTATAACTGAAATCTAACCTAAATAATTAACGAAATCAGCATACCAGGGAAGTTTAGAAAACTTACCTGCCGCCATGGCTGTCGCGGCAGTGCTTGTGGCAGCGAACAACTGCTCGTCAGGGAAGGTCTCTAGTATGTGTGTCTCGTCTGTCGGTAGACCTTTTCCCTTCTCTAACCTTTACAAGTGATCTGCAACTTGATTCTCTGTCCCCTTTTTGTCCTTGATTTCAAGGTCGAACTCTTGCAGTAGCAGAATCCAACGTATCAGTCTAAGCTTTGCATCCTTTTTGGTGAACAGATACTTCAATGCAGAGTGGTCTGTGTGGACTATGACCTTCGTTCCAAGTATATATGAATGGAACTTGTCAATGGAGAACACCACAGCTAACAGTTCCTTCTCTGTTGTGGTGTAGTTCACTTGGGCGTCGTTTAGTGTTTTGCTGGCATAGTATATGACATGAAAGAGCTTGTCTTTTCTCTGCCCAAGTGTTGCCCCGACAGGATAGTCACTAGCATCATACATAATCTCAAATGGCAGTTTTCAATCTGGTGGTTGTACTATTGGGGCTATCACCAGCTTTTCTTTCAGAACCTTGAATGCCTCAGTACATTCAGCGTTGAAGTCGAAGGGTCGGTTCTGCTCCAGAAGATGGCATACGGGTTTTGTGATCTTCGAAAAGTTCGCGATAAACCTCCGATAAAAACCAGCATGCCCTAAGAAACTTCTGATTCCCTTGATTGTGGTGGGTGGTGGTAGCTTTTTGATTACCTCGATCTTAGCTTTGTCGACTTCTATGTCGCGGTAGCTAATTTTATGGCCTAGGACTATCCCTTCATCCACGATGAAGTGACACTTCTCCCAGTTCAATACCAAGTTTGCTTTCTTACATCTTTCGAGAACTTTCTGTAGGCTGCCTAGGCAGCTTTCAAAATTGTCTCCAAAGACAGAAAAATCATCCATGAATATCTCCAGGAAATCCTCCACCATATCAGAGAATATTGCCATCATGCACCTTTGAAAGGTCGCTGGTGCATTGCAAAGTCCAAATGGCATCCTCCGAAAAGCATAAGTACCGTATGGGCATGTGAACATCGTCTTTTCTTGATCTTCCGGTGCGATGGCTATTTGATTATATCTTGAGTAACCATCAAGAAAACAATAGTAAGGCTTACCCGCTAATCTATCAAGCATTTGATCAATAAATGGCAAGGGAAAGTGGTCCTTCCGGGTAGCTTTGTTAAGCTTCCGGTAGTCCATACAAACCCTCCAACCGGTCACAGTCCTGGTTGGGATTAGCTCGTTTTCTTTGTTGGTTACCACGATTATTCCTCCTTTCTTGGGAACGCACTGCACCGGGTTCACCCACTTGCTATCCGAGATGGCATATATTATTCCAGCATCTAGCCATTTTATGATCTCCTTACGAACCACCTCTCGCATAGCATCGTTTAGACATCTCTATACATCAATGGTCGGCTTATGATCAGCCGCTAGGAGGATTTTATGCATACATAGTGCCGGATTGATGCCTTGGGTATCAGCTATCGTCCATCCAAGAGCCTTTTTGTGCTACTGCAGCATCCCTATCAGCTGTTGTTCTTGTTCCTGCATCAACTTGGAAGAGATGATTACGGGCAACGTATCATTTAAACCAAGAAAAACATATTTTAGCTGCCCTTGCAGGGGCTTAAGATCTAGAACATGGGGCTCTACAGTTGATGGCTTTTGGACTATATGTTCATCCGAGGTATAGCTTAAGGGCTCGAATAACTTACCTGGATGATTGCCTATCCAATTCACCTCCTCTTGATCTTCAGTATTAGATGTATTAGATTCTGAGGAGCTGCTGTCGTCGGTGTTGTCGTGAGAGTCTTCTAAATGATTGTTGGGGCAGTGGCCAATTTTGATGTCGTGGCAGCCCGACCTGATGCAGGGTTGGTCCAGGATAACTTCAGTGATAGCCTTGCATTCTTCTTCTGCATCAGCATGTTTTATTGCCTGGAGAACATTCAACTTGATCTCTTGATCGTTCACTCTCATAGTGAGTTCTCCTTTTTCCACATCAATCAGTGATCTTCCTGTGGCTAAGAAGGGTCACCCCAGGATGATTGGTGCATTTTCATCTGCTTCACAATCTAAGACAAGAAAGTCAGCAGGAAAAATAAATTTATCCACCCTTATCAGAATATCTTCAAATTTTCCTTATGGGTGAACGTAAGAGCGGTCTGCCAGCTGCAGTACTACTGTTGTGGGCCGAGCTTTTCCAATACCTAATTTCTGAAAAACAGATTTGGGCATTAAATTTATACTAGCACCAAGATCACAAAGTGCCTTACCCACAAATTTATATCCGATTATGCATGGTATGATGAAACTCCCAGGATCCTTCTTCTTCTGAGGTGGATGCTTGTGCAGAATACTCGTGCATCCTTCTATCATCTTAACCGTTTCAAATTCCCCAAGTCTGGATTTCTTTGACATGGCATCCTTGAGAAATTTGGCATAACCAGGCATCTCCTTTATAGCATCTAACAGCGGAATATTGATATGGACCTTCTTAAAAATATCATAAATCTTCTTAAGCTGTGATTCATGTTTCAATTTCTGTAGCCGCTGAGGAAAAGGAGGTGGAGGACGATAATCAGCAATACGTCCTTCCCACTGCATTCGGATCTGAGGAGGTTTAGGTTCTTCATCTTTCTCCTCTGTCCCTTCTGCTGTCGTGACATGTTCATCGGCAGTAGGCTGTTTGTCATCTATCGGGGCAGCTTCCTCGGCAGTCGACTCCAAGGCTGGTTCCTTAAGTGATTCAGCTTCCTTCTCTGGCCCTGGTAATTTCTTCCCACTCCTAGTAGTGATAGCTTTACACTGCTCATGTTTGGGTTGTCTAGCATTTTCAGTATCGCTAAGAGATCCTCCATTCTGCCTCGATTTAATATACTAGGAAACCTGACCCATTTGTGTCTCCAATGATTTCAAAGTAGCTTCATGATTGGTCATCCGCATCTCTGTTTTATCCATGAATGTTTTCGTCTTCTTGACAAAATGATCCATGTTCTCAATGTAGGTTCCTGTTTGAGACACAAACGTAGTCAAGGTCTATTCCAATATACTAGTCGTGGCAGCTGGTGGTTTTTGCTGCTGCTGCTGCGGTTGCTGCCGAGTCAATAATCTAGGTCCTCCCTTAGTCTGAGTATTTTGTGCTTGAGGATTCATGGCATTATTAGGATTGCTCCAAGAGAACTTGGGATCCTTTCTCCAGTTGGGATTGTAGTTGTTGGAATTGTAGTTCTGTTTATTGTAGTTCCCAACATACATCCCTTCTTCTAACTGTAGCAGACAATCTTCCGAACTGTGGTTCCCATCGCAAGTCTCGCATACCTCTTCAGTAGAGTAGGCAGGCTGTGAATCTTCTTTCAAGAGCTTTTTCATTGCCTTAGTGAGATATGCCACCTGTGATTTTAACGAACTATCGGCCTCATAATCTTTTACAGCTAGAACTCGTTTACCCCCTCCTCTTGCTGTCGGAAACTGTTCCTCATTCTTCGCCAGAATTTTCAATACTTCCATTGCATCTTCTGGATCTTTGTCCAACAGTAATCCATTCGCTGCTGAATCAATTCTCATGCGAGTCTGTAAGTTAGCAGCATTATAGAATTTAGTTACCTGGTTCCAAACGGGGAATCCATGCATCGGGCAGTTCCTTAGAATAGTGGTAAATCTGTCACAGGCTTCGTGCATTGGCTCGTCATCTTCCTGTTGAAAAGTAGCAATTTCGTTACGTAATCGCTCAGATAAGTGTGAAGGATTAAAACGAGACAAAAATTCACGAGTTAAATCTGCCCAAGTTCGTATTGAACCCGACGTTAGTTTATTCCACCAAGTCTTTGCCCTGTCCCTCAATGAATGAGAAAATAGCTGAAGCCTTCAGTATCTCCGGATTAACTCCTGGTAGTCTAAACGAACCACATATTTCCTGGAACGTTTTCAGATGCTCCCTAGCATCCTCTGTAGCAGCACCACTAAATTGGCCAGCGTTGTTAATCATGCTGAACATAACAGGGTTCAGCTCAAAGTTGTCAACGTCTACGTCTGGCAGGGTTGTTTCTAGTTCTACATGATCATTGAGCATGTAGTCTCGGCATGACCGGCGTGCGGCAGCGACAGGAGGGTCGGCAAGTGGATCGTTCCCTCCATTTCCAGTAGGATTTTCAGCATCCTGGGGATTCCCTTGGTTGTCCATGGCCTCTAACTGTTCTTCAAGGTATTCATTTCTAGCTAACACGAAGCGAAGTCGGTTCCTAAAATTGTATGAGCGTTCTATTTCAGGGTCTAATGGATACTCAGGTTCCTCTCCTCGTCTCGATCTACGCATAAACAGAAAACCTTGTGAAAAGCACCGGTTGAACAATCAATATAAAACGAAAAAAATAAAAAGAATGCAGTAAAAGGTAGGGTAAAGATATGTTGCCAGTCCCCGGCAACGGCGCCAAAAACTTGTTGCGTGTAAAAGTGTCTATCGCAATGTAGTGCAAGTGTACACGACGCAAGTAGTAAAGTGATATGTAAGTATCGGATATCGTCTCCACATGGACTGGGCTAATAGCTTCACTTTGGATTACTGCACGAGAGAGAAAAGAATTATTTAAATTGTTGTCACGAGATAATAAAGAGTACTTAAATAAAAGAGTAATGAAATCAAGATAGAGAGAATGGGCCGGTATTGAATTGCTCAGTAGTGTAGGTGTTGCAAAGTCTAGGAATCTCTGTTCTGTCGTCGCGCCTGTCGCAGCAGCACCTGTCGTGGCAGCACCTGTCGCGGCAGCGATCTGTTGTTAGTCGCGGCAGCGATCACACAACTCTGTACTTCAAGCTTGGCAAGAATCTCTGCTATGCCTTGGCCTATCCCTAGGTCCAAGTCTGTCGATGAACATGTCTTTGATGATACCTCCCGGCGTGAATCGAAGGATGAACACCGATGTTGTTGAATTCTTCCGTAGCCACTTAACCTCGTCCTATCCCTAGGTCCGAGATAGTTCAACCATAAACTGGAGAACCCGTACTTATTCCTTTCATATACTTAACTCTCCCGATATTAAGTAAATAGATAATCTCACAATGCTCTCCTAATACTCTTGCAAGATGTTGAAAACCAGAATAAGCAAACTTGAAGCCTATTTTATTGAACAGAAAATTCCTAAAACAAATGCAATCCTTTCAACTACTTTACAAATCAACCCTTAGCCCTAGGGGAAGTTTAGAACATGATGAGAAGGGGAAAACGACTAGGGTTTTAGGAAGAAGGCTAGAGATGAAGATATCCTTCCCTAGGTCGAATTACATGCCTTTATATAGGCCTTGGGTTCAAGTTTTTTAATATGTCAAGAATACAAGTTTAAGCTAAAGTACAACTCTATTAAAAACTAAATCTTCAGAGAATATATCTTTAATTCGTCCTTCATTCTTGCTTGGAGTTTCTTCCTTGAACCTTGGGCTTGGCCTTCATTCTGATCTAGGTCTTGGAAATGATCTAGGGCTTGGAAAAATATAAGGGTGCTCCACGACAGACCGGCTTAATTTTCTCTTTCTGTCGAGGCCCACTTTGCTTCTTCTCCTCACCAGTGCTGTCGTCCTTGGCTGCCACGGCAGCGGCCATGGCAGCATCGTCCTCCTCGTCTGCACATCCAGTTCCAGCTCTATTTCTTCACTGCCCAGCGTCTACTTCTCCACTGCCCTCCATCTGCTATAGCAGTTACCTGCAAAAGCAACCAATTTTAGTAGAAACCGTGTCATTTAATATATTTGTGATGTATAACTGAAATCTAACCTAAATGCAATGGATTATGCTTGAATGCAGCAGAAATATGGGTTAAATAGGGGTAAATTATAGAACTTTTACACACTCAACAAAGTGAAAGATGCACACAATTATTAACCAGTTACATGTCAGTGTGATTCTAAATTATGAATAAAAAGGAATGCATACTACAAAATTCACAGAAAATTAACATAAACAAAGCTGATAGATCTTAACCCATACCCGGAATTTGAAAAGAAAAAAAAAACAATCACAAAAGTTACAACAGAGTCCAAGGAAACAAATTTCCAAAGAAAGCAAACCCCAAGTTGAGAAAAGCATGGCAGAAAGATGGCAAGTAAACATGGAAGATAAAGGACGACGCCGAGCGTCGTAACCAATCAGAAAGTCTTGGCGGTCGAAGAAATCGATGGGAATCCAAGGGGCCGGGTCAGACTGAAATGATAAAAATAGGCCACAAGGGCCGAAGAAGTAGAACGTTGGATCTTCATACTAGGAATCTCGTCGGAGCAGGACACCACCATCATGAAGACGCTCTTAGGGAAGCAACTCCACCGAAACTTGCACCGAAACAACTACACACACAAAAGACAACCAGAGCCAACAAAATCAAAACAAGAGGCCCAACGGGGGGGGGGGGGGGGACGAAAAAAACTCTGAGAGCCTCCACTCGGTCCTTCACCAACCTTGCCGACAAGAAAGATTTGACCTCAACCTCGACTATGCGAGTTCGTTGTTGAACCCTAGATCTTGAGGTCGTAAACACAACAAAGTAAAAAGAGGCAAACATACGAAACAAAATAAAAGGAAAAGAGAAAGAAAAATTACTCCGACAAAAGACAAAGAAAGGGTGGGGGAGGAGGGAGGCCAGTTGCTAGAGGCAACGCAACTAGCCTGAAAGAGGCGGCGGCAAGGGTTTTTTGACTTTCTAGAGAGAAAGTAGGGTTGTTTGATAATGCATTATGCTTCACAATGATGATACCATATACTTAGAGTAGGTGAATGTCTGCCTTGAAATTTGAGCTTTTTTAATTTTTTAATTATCTATTTTATTGATATCCATAAGTTAAAATTAAAGGTTTATTACCGATATCCATAAGTAGTAACTTATTCTAACTTACAAGCCCAAAAACAACTCTTTAAAGAAAATTGTAAATAAATAGAATTGTTAGTTTATGTTCATTTATAAGCTAAATAAATGAATATAAGCAAAAAAAATATGTTTTTTTAATAAACGAACGAACGAGAACAAAGGAGTGTTCGATTTGTGTACGTTCACGAACAAACTCGTTTATGGCGTTTATACGCTCGTTTATTGACTTGTTTATGACTCATTTATTTATTAATAGTATTTTTTTTAAAATATTAAAATAATATCTCATATTTTTATATTTGAATTCCAACTCATTAATATATATATATATATATATATTACTATTCATGATTTGGCAAAATTAATCGCTCTCTCACTGAAGTTACACACTAAATAAAATTTACCCCGAAAAATAATAGTAAAATACACTGTATTGTAATTGAAAATAAGCCTTGATAATTTATTTATCATTTGTAAATAAGTTATAAATAAGTATTGTTAACTTATTTACACATAGTCATTTATGTTCGTGAATATAATAAACTTATTTGCGAACGCTAAACGAATATATTCTCAAACGTTAAACGAACCAAACTCGAACACACTGAATAAGAAATAACTAAGTTTAAACATGATGTTAATATGTGTGTCTATCTTAAAAAAAATATTTATGGATCCGTCACCAATAATTAAGAAACCTGGCAAAACTAAATAAAAGAGAGGACTGAAAGAAAACGAAAACTAATTAAGCTTAAACGAAGGATTGGAAAGGCATTCCTCAGATAAGAAAAGGGGAGTCCTATAAGTACCTGGGCACAAGCAAAGATGAAAAGGAGGTCAATGCTGAAATCGTACAAATATATTGTAGCGGTTTGAAACTTCCATTTTTAAAACGGGTGATGCGCGTCTTTCGGTGAAGACGACGACGATCAATCATCAAATACGACTGTGAAGCAAGAGAAATAAATAAGCTATATATAAACAAGGATTACTTTGTCATTTCCTTAACCTCCTACCTATATATATATAAAGGCGCATGAACTTTATAAACTCGGTTAGTTTTCTTTCCTTTTTTTATTCCAAAGAAAATTTGTCGAACTTCATCCCAAAGAAATAGCAATTTGGTTTTCTCGGATCATTGACGGTTTAGGATTTTGAGCTGAGCTGAAAATTTTTGATATTTTTGGACTGGAGAATGGGGAAAGTGAGGCAATATCGATTCTTGGCGAAGAAAAGGTTGATAGTAACGATTGCGTTATCGATGTTGGTGATGTTAACGGTGGTTTTGTTGATGCTTCTGGGATTAGGGATTTTCTCCCTCCCAATGAGCGGCGACAATTCATCGTCCTATGATCTCTCTTCTTATAGACGCATGGCTTCTAAAAGGTTTGGCAATAATTTCCGGCGCATTCATTTAAGTTTTGATTAGCGGCAATGTGTTTTTCTCTTTGTTTTAATTTAGCGTTGGCGTTGATGTTGATGCAGAGGAAAAGGGTTGGGGAACAGAGGGGAGCAGTGGGCTGAAGTCCTTTCATGGGAGCCTAGAGCTTTCCTTTACCATAATTTCTTGGTTGGTTTCTACCCTTTTCTCCTTTTATAATATTTTTTTTATGTTTATTCATTTTCCCATTTTACATCTTAAAATAATTTAGACCCAATAAAAACATCATATGTTGAAATATATTTATATAGGAATATAAAATTTACATATTATTAATTAGAATAAAAAATAATTCAATAATTATATATAATTATAAAAAAAATAATAAAGAAAAAATATTATATTAGGCTTAGAAATATAAAAATCTTATATCAACTAACATTTTAACCTAAGTATTATCTTAATTCTTGTCTTAATCCTATCTAGAAGAGAGGGGAAGGGGAGACTCTAGGAGAATGCTCATGGTGGGTCTCGAACTCATGACCTACGAAAATTTAAAAGAATAAAAATGAACAACTTAGTTAACCGGTCAAATATGCTTACTCAACCTAAGTATAATTATTTTTAACTATGTAATAATTATTTAACTTGATGCATTGATTAAGTGTTGACTTATGTCTAAGTCCCATGTTTGATCACCAAACGTAATCTATGTAAAACTAAAAAGATGATGATGATATACGCAAATAAAATCTACAATTATTCGAAATTAAAATAAAAATTAGATTGATATAATTTTTAAATATTAAAGTTTAAATGTGTTAAATTGTTTTAAATTAAGATTTGAGAAATACACAAATTTTAGGAATTAAAATTGTTATTATCCAAATTTAAAAACTACGGACATAAGTTTTTGTTTAGTGATCATGGGATGGAAATCATCTACCCCTTTTGGTGCCTCTACTTATGCCTCTATACTCAAAATTAGGTTTAGGGTTTAGGGTTTTAGGTTAGAGTTATGGTTAGGGTTTAGGAAATTTAGGGTATGGTGTATTTTTTAGGGTATAGGGTGTAGAGTTTTGGATTAGAATTTAGGGTTAAGGTTTGGAATTTAATTTTGTTATATTTTTTAGTATTAGGGCATAAATAGTGGCACCGAAAAGGGGCAGACGATTTTTATCCGTGATCATGTGTTAACCCTACAAGATTTCCATAAACAATTTAATGACTAAACATATAATTATTCTATAAATAATTTGAGGTTTCCAGTTTCATCTCTTTGATTCAATGTGCTAACGCTACAAGATTTCCCTTTAAATATTAAAAGAATTGCAGTCCTAAAAAAACGATTATCCATTCTCTTTGTAAAATGTAAATAATAAAATAAAAAAATCAATCATACTTGTATTAGTTATATGTGTATCCAACATTCACATATGTATCATTCTAATAAATTTAGTAATGCTAGTAATAATATTTCCATTAACAATGTAATGAGATGTGAATTATTTTTCTTTTGGACACTTTACATTCATTTGCTATTTGAACAGTCCAAAGAAGAATGCGAGTACCTAATTAAAATTGCTAAGCCTTTCATGAAAAAGTCCAGTGTCGTTGATAGCAAAACTGGGAAGAGTAAAGATAGCAGGTTCGCATTTCCTATCCTCCCATCTCTTTCTTCGCTGTGATTGTAAATGCTAAATCTTAGATGTTGAAAGCCGGAACCAGTGTCATATGATCTTGTGACATTAGACTCGAATTTGCCGCAGGGTGCGTACGAGTTCGGGCATGTTTCTGAGAAGAGGGCAAGATAAAATCATAAGCGACATAGAGAAAAGGATAGCAGAGTACAGTTTCATGCCTGTAGGTATGAGATATTAAACGGAATGTCCTCGTTTTCCTATTACTGTATTTTCTCTTCTTTTTATGACTTGAAGCTAAGTTGGTAATCTGTAGAGCATGGAGAAGGTCTTCAAGTTCTCCACTATGAAGTTGGGCAGAAATATGATCCACACTTCGATTACTTCCTCGATACATTCAACATTAGAAAGGGAGGCCAGCGGATGGCTACAATGCTTATGTATTTGTAAGTTTTATATTGTAGCTCTATATGTCAGCAATGCAATCAAAAAGAGAAAGATTCGGTCACCGCTTACGTTACTCACTAGTGCTAATGCAGGACGGATGTTGAAGAAGGCGGCGAGACAATATTTCCGTCCGCCAAGGGTAATGTCAGCAATGTTCCATGGTGGGATGAATTGTCGAAATGTGGGAAAAAGGGTCTTGCTGTGAAGCCTAAGATGGGCAATGCATTGTTGTTCTGGAGCATGAATCCTGATGCCACTGTAGATCCTTCAAGTTTGCATGGTTTGCAATCTATCCCCTTTCTATTTACTTGTAGTTCAAGAATGATTAAGCAGTTTTGCATTTCATCGGATTTGACCTCAACTTTTAGTTATCTAACTGTCTTGTGTCCGGCAACAGGCGGATGCCCGGTAATTAAGGGGGACAAATGGTCCTCTACTAAGTGGATGCATGTTAATGAATACTAGTAATGTAAGTTTATCAACAGAGCTAACATTACCCTGTACGCGCTCATGGTCGACTATTAGGTATTTGAATTTCTCTCAAGCACAACTTGACAATGATCAAATAAATTCACTGTTTTATAATCAAACTCGAGTAGATTGTGAGCAAAAATATCTTATTTATTCTTATAATTTCTGGCAATTGTATTTGATACCCTTTGCCTTTTCCTTGACAGGATATCTAGCTAGCTACATTCATATCATGGCGGTATACTACTGGGAAACTGTGTGTGATTGAGATTCATGTAACTTATTTAAACTAAGGTCCATTATTCTTTACATGTATATTTTTCGACCTAATTTATATGCAGACAGGTTGAGAAAATATATGATGTAATACTTCGACTTGATAGAACCTTAGGAGATAGGAATATTGGTGTCGGTAGGTGATGGCTCAACAGCCGTCTGTAAAAGTACACAACAATCATAATGAATCCATATCATATTTTTACCAAGTTGTTTTGCTCTTTTGTTCTGGTTGATTTAGTTTTAAATTTTAGGGATTATTAATACTATATAAAGTAAAACAATGATTAGACATGAAACTTGTAGGTAGAGATGGGTAAAACTCGGCTCGAAAAAAAACTGAAAATTTTACCTCAACTCGATGCGAAAATGTTCGATTCAAATTTTTTTCAAATAAAGTATGAGTTGTAAAATAGAAATTTGAATAACTCGAATTTTTTTAATAATTAGTGCATTAATTTTTAAGCTCGAGTCAAGTCCTTTAATTTTTCTTGATATAGATATGCAGATATAAAATTTGTGAAGAAATAAATGTCACATATGAAAAAATATGAAGAAATATATATGCATATCTTATATGATTAGAGAAAGTCGTTTAAATTAAAATCAAACCGTATTAAAACATGATAAATAGTTACAATTAAATTTGTATAAAAACTCGAAAACAAGACTCGAATTTCGTAAACTCGAATCGAATCGAAAAATATTTTAAATAAAATTTGAGTTGTAAAATATGATTTGTCAACTCGAATAACTCAAATTTTTTTGACTCGACTCGATCGAGCGTTCACCCCTATTTATGTATTTTCCCAAGAATATTAAACTCAAAGAATCATTGAACTTTTGGTCTCTTAAAGATTAAAATATGAATTACCAAAGCAGGATCAATTTTTGTTTCAACTTTTCTCTTCATTTTACCTCTGTTTTTCTGTTATTCGACTTCAGTTTCAGCTTAAAAATCTAGTAATGTCAATAATAAATTAATATTTTTTTTTGAGATTGCATACATTGTTTTTTTTTGTCAGAATATTGTTTTACTCAAGAGAAAAGCATAGCACCATGTGCAACAATGTAGCAAAATATCCAAGCTAGAGAAACAAAACACTACAGTGTGCACAAAGCCAAAAACACGAAACCCCTGCTCAGGCAAAATAATGTAAAAATACTTTTAAAGGTGCCCTCAGAAAATAATTTTAATAGTGATTTTGAAAAATTAATTGTAAGATTTTAATGTTTGATATTGTTGTTAAAAAAATATTTTTGAAAAGATAAAACATTCATTTTAAACATGGATTAATATCCTATACACTGACGGTGAAAACTAAAAGTTTCCACAAGCGCCTTAGTTTTAGGGTATAGGGAGTTAGTTTAGGGTTTAGGGTTTAGGGGTTTAGATGTAGGAGCTTAAAATTTAGAGATAGTTGTTTTAATTTAAAGTTTAAGGTTATAATTTAGGGTTTATAGGTTAGGGTTAGTTTTTAGGGTAATATGGTGAGGAATTATGTTTTAACCTATAAACCTTAAATTATAACTCTAAACCTTAAATTGAAACAACTATCTCTAAATTCTAACCTCCTACACGTACACCCCTAAACCCAATACCCTAAACTAACTCTCTATACACTAAAACTAAGGCGCTTGTGAAAACTTTCAATTTCCACCGCCTGTGTATACAATTTTTATCCTTTAAACATTATATTATAAAGTAAAAATAAATAAACGTAAATGCTGTTAAAATTGGTTATCATAAAATTTATTAATATAATTATATATGAAAAAATCAACTTAAATAATAAAAATATAAAAATCATGACAATTCATAGTAATTTTTTATTTATAAAATTTAAACTTTAAATATTTCTAAATAATTAATATAAAAATTTGAATTAAATACAAAAATTTAACCTCTAGAGTTTAAACTATACAATTTTTTATATTATTGTAATATAACTAAATATTAGTTTAATATAATAATTATTATCATATTTAATATTATTTTAATATAATTAAAGGTAAAAAATAACTTCACACCTAAAAGTGACTTTCCACCCAAAAATCTAGAATTTTTAGCTTTTGAAGTTGGGTGGAAAATCACTTTTTTTTTTAATTAATTTTTCACAAGGTAGTGCTTGACATTGCTTATGGGTGAAAAGTAAATTTTTTAAGCAAAAGTTCTTTTTTAAGCCATGCCAAAGGGGTCCTAAATCGACAAAAAACCATCACTCGAGCACTTGAAACTAGGGTGTTAAAATTTGGGTACCTAGGTTTTCGGGTACTCGAGGTACCGGGTACACGGGTCTTCAGGTAGTAGCTTGGTCGGCCCGTGTTTGTCGGGTACCCGCAAAATCGGGTAATTGGATACCCTAATATAAAATTATGTATTTATTAAATATAAAAATATTTTATTAGTTTAATATAAAATATAAAATATGTATTTATTAAATATAAAAATATTTTAAGATGTTTTATAAGTTTAATATAAAAATATATACTTATTAAATATAAAAATATTCTAACATGTTTAATTAGTTTATATATACAAATATGTATTTATTAAATATAAAATATTTTAAATTCAAATACATTTGGGGTACTCGGGTACCTAGAAATTTAGAATTTTACGACCCGAGCCCAGCCTAGGAAATGGCGGGCTGAGTACCTGACATGGGAGGTGAATTTTTTTTATAAAATTACCTAGATTTTTTATCAGGTCAGCGAGTCAAGGAACTGAGTCATCCGGGTCGAGTATTTTTGAACACTCCTACTTGAAACGAAGAAGCACGATTAACTTCTCCTTTTGTCAATGCATCTGTTGTAACCCCCTCGACCCGACCTAGCCACCAGACTGTATCGAGTGGATCACACGGGACTAATCGAAGAAAAACCCGAGAATTTCTCTCCAACTAGCAACCCTAAACGCATTGATTATTATCTTTTCTAGATGCCCGAATTAGCCTTATATTTAAGAACACGCAGCGGAAGAAAGAACAACAAACGAGCATCGATTCGAGAAAAAGAGCAGCCAGGGACCAAAAAGAAAAACTAGCATAATATAATGACCTATGATGCAATTAAGGTGATCTTTGTATAATTAAACCCATTTCATGCTTCCATGATAAAATGCAACATAAAACATGCACAAACTCATCCACAATTGAAAACAGCACAAACTATGACTAAAACGCAAGAAAAATAACTTTAAAGATGCCTTTAACCAACTACTAACGGCCCCCATTTCGGAACACTAGAGGCCCGTATCGGAACATGGCTTTATAGTGGCAAAACATTCCAAAACGGCTTGAGACCGTTCCGACCCTGCTTAGCCCGTTTCGATACGCGTTCTGGAACGCCAAGGCTAAAACAATGGTTGTTCTGAAACGTTCGTGCGCGTTTCGAAACGCCCTGCTGCAGTAACAACAAAACTGCAACACAAGCATCTCCAAGGTTGTTTTCCTTGGTTCCAATCCATTCACCACAACAAGATTAACATACAGAGAAATAAAAAGATCAACATACATTCACCACAACCAACCATTACACATGTACAAGATCAAAAGAAACAAAAGCATGCTCAACATACGATTAAAGAAATTACTTCAAGATCCAACAAAAAGGTAAAACAAGGTTCAAAACCATAACCACAAGACCTAAGGTAAGAACAAGCCAACAAGGTATCCATCAACATTTTCTAAACACAAGGAGTTTACAAACACTCCTAAAACAAAGACGAGGTTCACCCTCATTGCCACACAAACTATTATCTAAGCAAGGTCATACTTGAGCTAGAGCGGACACTTGGATCACCTCCCTTGCACCGTCGCCTCCCAAATGATCTACGGATCTGCATTGTTGGAAAAGAGAGCGTAAGGTATAAAGCTTAGTGAGCGGAGCTCAAAACCAAACTACAACAATGCAATTTTGAAAACAATCTTCATTTAGGAAACCAAAACCATTTCTTGAGAACACTTTCACAAATCATTTCCAAATCATTTTCTTTTCAACATGCTAACTTGAAACAAGTTTAAGCAAAAGCAATAACACATGCCAAAGGCACAACATGCATCAACCATGCATAAACCATATATGTAAACCAAGCCTACCGACTCCATAAATATTACACATGCTTCAAGCACAAAAGCATAACCATATGAGTTTACCAAGCTCATACGAAACCATAGCGAATGAGTATACTGACATCATTGACACGTTGCTCAGATAAGCGGACACCTTGATGGCACAACCCCCATCAAGTCACATGGTGAAACAACCCTCAACACAAACACACTTCGGCCGGGATGCCACTACCCGCATTGCCCGTTGGTGATAGCACAACCCCTACCACTCACATCAAAATAGCACAACCCCTATTGTGAAACTGAAGAATTTCTCACGCGCAAATTTTATATTTATAGTGAACTTCACATCCTATTGATCGATCAATCTATCCAATATAACCCATGTGTCAATATACTCATCGCAACATCACAAACCACTGATTTTCACCGGGGATAAACACCTCCCCAAACACATCCCAACCACAAGCTCAAGCATAGCATGAACTCAACCAACATTTATTAAGTAACATGACATTCTCATGGGACAATAACATCATGCATTTAATGCATAACAATAGAACAAACATCATTTAGAAAAGTATGCTCATGATCAAACAAGATCAAATGTAAAATGGCGAAAAAGCCGAAACAACACAAATCTTACCCTTGAGCTTGGATTGGCCTAACGGCTCAACCCAAACCCTTAAAACACTTCTTTAACCTTGATAAAACATTAAAATCAATTCCACTCACCAGCGATTACCAAAATCAAGCCGAAACCCCTTTCTAGATTTCCGATTCGCCCACAGTTGAGTTCAACAATTCCGGATCTTCAATCCCTGCCTCTAACCAACCCAAAACACAAGATTTAGAGATGTTTTCAACACTCTAACTTGTTGGAAAGTAGAGATTCAAATACTCAATCAAAATACCTATCGAACATATCTGATACAAGCCGTAAACATCGAAAAACTCAAATTTGGACAAACTCCAGCAAAACCCAACACTAGATAACAATAAAACACATATAAACATCTAAAAACATCAACTCAACATCAGATTAACACCAGCTATTGATTCACCTCAAAATCCACCCAAAAACTCACTTTTTCCACTTCAAACTTCAACACCCAACCCAATTTCGGGATTCCCATCATTCACCCAACATCTCAACATAATAACCACATCAAAACAAAGGTAATATCATCAACAAACCCAGCAATAACGGATCCTACTAAAAAATCTTACCAAAAGCTCATTCCATCAATTTTAGCCAAATTTCATTAAGATTAACACAAGAAAACAAAAACTTAGCATTTAAAAGAATCAAAGCATGTGAATTTTATTAAAGAACCTTACACCAGAGGAGAATCTCGTTGCTCACCCCTAATGCTAGCTATTTCCCCTTGTTTGGCAAAATTCCTTGAGAATAATAATGAAATAGGCTTGGGTTTTAGGAAATCGAAGTAGGAGAACCATTTAGCAATATTATATTAATAAGAAAACACTTTTACCTTGTGAAATCAAGCTCAAAGGCTGTTTGGCTGAAGAGAGAAGATGAGAAAGCTTGAAAATGGATTTTGACGTAAAATGAGAAAATAAATAAAACCCTATTTTAATTTAATCATAAAATCTATTTTAAAATATTTAAATAGTCAAAATAAAGGGGATAATAACCATATTGGCCCAGCCAAATTAGCTCCTTAAAGATTCAATGTTTTGACTCTTTTATAAAATTGTCACTAAAATAGATTTTTAAAACTTTAAAATTTGATCACTAAACCAAAATGTCATGATTCGAAAAACATTTTACCAAAATTGTTTTTACCAAAACCTTAAAAGTATTTATTAAGAATTTTAGAGATTTATTTCATATTTGACCCTAAACCGAGATGTTACATCTGTCATCCCATTCGCTTCTCAGAATACAATGTGAAAACACATACAATGCAATGTCTGACAAGACCTATCAATACGTTGGAACCACCTCCACAATTTCTATGGTTGATGTTTATGTTGCAAAATCCAAGAAACCGTCACCAACGAATCTAGTTTAATGATAATCGATGCCCAATTACACCATTGAGATTGCACCAGCATATCTAACGTGTGAGCAATAGCTCGAAGCCCCGCTTCATCGATTCAACGCCCCAAATTGACCCAAAAAATGCTAGAATGCGACCCTCTGCATCACGCAACACCCCACCACAATCTGTCGATCCCAACTTTCCCTTGTCATATGGATTGTTTTGGAATAATTGTTGAATTAAGGACTGAATTGAATAAGGTTAAGGACTGGAAATATTATCTAAAAACAGGGAAGGACCTAGAATTAATGTTCATTAAATTTTATGGCTTGATTAGTAAGGAATTGATAGCTTTAAAGTGATTAATCGACATGATAGTGAATTCAGGACTAATATGGAATAATGGTTAATTTAAGGACTTAGATGAACTAATTAAGGACCTATCTTAACTTGTGAATACAAGATAAAAACAGGGGGAACTAAGGTAAAAAAGGTTTGATTTAAACTTATAAGGGTCATAGGTTAATTAGCTCACCAAAGTGAACTCAATTAAACTGGCAGATTCTGCACTGTAATTTAACCTTAGTTTAACTTGAAATCTGTACTGATGTATAAGGGCTAAAATTATGATTCATATACGGCTGGTAAAATAATTGAATTAGATTTCTCATGGTGTAAATTAATTGGAATTCTGATGTATATATTAAAAGTTATAAACATATTACTGAAGGGTGTGCAAACTGCCAGGAACAGAAACTATTTTGTAAAATAGTGAAAAAGTGTGATTGGTTGTATGTATACATTGATGAATTGTTTCTAATAATGTTTCCATTTTTTGGTGTGAGGCTTGTTATATCAAGGAGTAGAAGAGATTGGTGAAGGCACTAGAATTGTGCAGTCCAAGGATAGGCAAAAAGGGACAACCATTCACGATTAAGCTTGGAGCTTTTGTGAGTGTAGTTATTATTTAGGGTTAGACCAACCTTGTTTTATTAGTTTAAACATGTTATGCTATGCATGAAATCTTACTTAATCATAATTGGTAATGATTCAAGGGAAGCATGGATAAAAAGGAATTATATGTTTATGGATTGATGCAATTGGTAATAGATTACTTGATAGACAATTTGGATTTACCATGTGTGCTTGCTATGTTGCATATCATGTTTGATGGCTGTGCTTGAATGCTTCATGAGATGTGCCATGTTGATTGCTTTTTATTAATGGTTAAATTAACTTGAGTGCATGAATGGAATGTTTCAAAAGCCTTAGGGCTATATTGATTATGAATTTCTTGCTTTGATCCTTGAAAGCACATTTGAATCATGTCTTGACAATACTTGGAAATCCTTGATCTATAAATTGTAATAAGAACAAGCCTTGGTTGCTAGTTAGTCTTAAGTGGGATGGTATGCCAGAGAGTCTAGAGCTCTTGTGATAGGGTGGACTACGGTCCTAGGCTAAGGTCTTATTTGGCGACAATAGGAGGTATGAGTTGTGGTCACTTGGTGATAGTAGAAGGATTTTTGACCAGTACAAAGGTATCATCTTGCGGCGACAATTGGATGGAGACTTGTATACCTAGACAAAACTAGATTCCAAGGCAAAATAAAAAATAAAGATGTTAATTAAGCTTGAAATTTAAAAGAAAAACACTTGTCCTTGCTTGTTACTTAAAATCCAAGAAAGCTTATAATGTAATGAAACTTTTGATTGATTAATTACTTGCTAAATTTGGTTTATTATACATGTTGTTATGTTTGATTTGAATATCAATGATCTAGTTTGAATTGTTTATAATTGTATTTATGATCCTAGTTGAATTGCTAATGCATATCTTGTGATGGAATTCTTGATGCTTGATATTATTGTGCAATTCGAATTTAAGTATGCCTTAATGTGCTCAATTTCTTGATATCTTGAATATGAATGACCTTGTATTTGAAACTATACTTGTTACTTAAGTTTAGAGCCTTAAACAAGAAACAATAGATATATTCTAGACATGATTTATACTTGAAATAACTTGTTAGTCTACGTCTACCTCACTAAGTACTTAACCGTACTTATCACTCTTGTTTTTGTCCTTCCCAAATTTAGGCTGTGTTCGAAAGCCTTCTTAAGTTGAAGCAAGGCAATGCAAGCTAAAAGATCAAGTATGGTTCATGTCTTTTGTAAGCTCCTAGTTGGTGGGTTTAGGCTTGTATTTTAGGCTAGACATCATGCATTTTGAATCCTTGAGGATTTGTATATATTTGAAGTTATTGTGATGTATAAGCATGATGATATAACTTGGTTTTGTATCCTAGTTGATCTAGGTGCTATGTTATGAATTATAGTTGATCAAATGAATTATTGCCTTGTGTCTTGACATGCTTGTATGAATGATTAATATATGTCTTGGATACTTGCCATGTATTGCATATTGGATGTTACAAGTTGAATTTTGTCTTGATATGCTATGAGCTATTTGAACTTTTGATGCTATGTTTAAGTAGGAAAAATGGTTAGATTGAATTCATGTATGATATGGTACAATGTTCTTATTGTCCTAATGCAATTCGAATGAACTAGGAATTAAAATTGGATCTTGTTGCTTTGTGAGCCATTCGAATAGAATGAATTATGTCTAGCTTGTCCTTGTTAGCCTTTTATTATATGATTAAAGCATGAATCAAATGTGATAACATGTCTCTAGGCAAATGAATGGTAATAGTCGAATACTTGCTTAGATTAATAGATTTTGTTTACACTTCTTGTTTGATTCATATTGTGTTAAGAATGATTGGTGTATGAATCTCGTTGTTTGACTTATTGTTTAGAAGTCTAACTCACCTATTAGTGGTGAGTTGAGAAAAGTTCAAATTGGTTTGTGTTTTCCTTGCATGAGTAATGCTCCTTAGCCGGTTTAGGAATAAACCGGGTGAGGGGTGTTACACTTGTTGGCATCAGAGCTTAGGTTTAGTCGATTCTCAAACTAAACCGGGCCCTATTACATCATGTAGGAGTTAATTGGAGACCTAGGAGTTATACATGTTCTTATTAGCTTGTATTCTTGCCTAATCAACTTTACCTTGTCTATCAATATAGAAATGTATGAGACAAGGCTTGGCCGGAATAATGAAAGTCTCGTAGGCTCCTCAAACGAAGAAGATAGCCCGAGGATGGGAAAGAATCCTCAAAGACGAGCTGTGTAACATCCTTAACCCGACTTAGAAGGAAAACCGGAGTTGAGAACCTTATTGCAGAGAAAACCAAAATCGAGAACCAGAAAATTTCTATAACCAAGATTTAAAGTTTGGTCAAACTACAACAAACCTATTAAAACTCAAGGTAACCTATCACAAAAGCTATCATTATAGCATAGACAATTAACTTACATTTTGTCATGTATAAATTCAAAACAGTTCCCATACACTCTATTTATCAAGGATAGTTTCTAATATCCTAAAATTGTTATTAACAGGCAGACTTCACACCTCTTAGTTAAACTTTCATATCTCCTAATCCATTTATCTAACTTTCTAACCGTTTACGCTGCTAGAAAGCTGAGTTAACTAACTTTCTAACCATATATGCTTCACATTGTTACTCCTAATTCCACCAATCCAATTTATGGTAATTTTTCAAAGTCACATCATAAGCAAGTTTTAAAACTATTTTTCAGGTGTGAAGCATGGTCGTTTATCACATTTCATTTTCTAGGCAATATTTTCATTATAACAAAGCTTTATACTGTCTTGATTGTTTCTACTATGATTCATGCAACTTGTAACCTTAAATTCCATCAAATATGTTGAGTGGATCAATGGATTAATTAAATCCAAAAGGGGGGGGGGGTGAATTGGGCTTTTAAAAATTTGTTGGAGTAAAAGGATTGCTAAAAATGAAGAACAATGAATTTTAGAGTGGTTCAAGTTCCAAATGAATTCTACATCCACTACCTTAGCTACCGCTAAGGATTTCCAACAATTCACTAATTTGTTCTTCCCCTTTTCAAGGCTTAGGAGGTAACCTTTACACAACCGGTCAAATTTTCTACCCAAAATTTGACCAAACCCTCACAAGAGTACAAAGAAGAATTTAGGGAAGAAAGATATCTCTCAAATACAAGGTTACCCCTTTAAGTACAAACACTCAACCCAAATTTGATGATAAGATAGAAATTGAACACTACACAATTTTTGGGTTTACAAGAAATTGGAAAATAAGCACATTGAGCTTGGATTTTTGCTTGGATATTTATCTTAGATGCAACAGTTGTTGATGGTCTTCAATTAGCTTCAATTTATACCTTCTCTATCAATTCTAGTCGTTTGGGTGGTTAGGGTATTGATTATAGCCGTTGGGACCCTCTCTTTCCACCATAAATTCACTTCTGTAGCTATCCATATCGGCACACGAAGACCTGTATCGATACCTGTCTCAAAACAGAAAGAGCCGTTGCACAATAATAAAGAGGGCGTATCGATACGCGTGTAAGCGTATCGGTACGAGACATGGATCGTTTTGGTACAGGTAAGACCGTATCGATACCTTTTTCTCAACTTAGCTCACTAGAAGTTTCCGTTTTGATATGGGGTACACCGTATCGATACGGGACAAGTACCACTTTAAATGTTAGTTACATGATTTGTTGACACCAACGATAAAAAAATTAAAGGCTTTCGAATTTAAAAAAACATTAAATTAGTATCGATACGGGTGGAACCGAATCGGTACGCTAATCAAACTCCTTCGGTTTTTACAGAGGGGCGTATCGATATAGATTCAATTTGTTTCGATACGGTGAGGAGCGTATCGAAACACGTCTTTCCAGTAGCCAACTTTGTAAAAAAGGTATCGATACGGCTGAAAGCGTATTGATACGCCCGAATGTTTTCAATACTTTGGCCTTGGAACACTTTGAAAATATTTGGAGTTTGAGTTTTTCAAATCAGATTAAAGTGTTGGTGATTTATAAATCATTTGAGAGACTTAAAAATCTATTTCAAGTTTTTAATTTAATCCGTAACATACTTAGTTATATCAAAATCAAACATAGGTTTTACAATATCCCCCTTTTTGATATAAAAAACCAAAACTTGAAATTTTTGACACTTTGAAAAACTTTGCAAAATAACTCCCCCTTAATATTAGCTAGGTAAACTTTAAGTTGAAGTCAAAATATTTTAAGTGTGAGCTTGTTCCCTCTCCCCCTTTTTGTTAGATCAAAAAATAGAGACAATGATAAACGTAGGCAAAAGGCATATATAATAACCAAGCAACATAATATTGATAAACATTAAGTTCAAATTAAAGATAAAATCAACTTAAAATCCAAATAACAGGAAATCAAAGCATAAGTTTTAGAATAATGCGAACTTAATCCTAAAAACATAAACAAAAGTGCATAAATATCCTAAATGACATAAATGATATGCAAAGATGAACTACTATGCATTTCCATCGCCATCTTCATCATCTTCATCATCCTCCTCATTTGCATCATCATTCCTCCTAGATTGACGCCACTCGTCATGGAAAGCGATAAGGGTTATGTTCATCGAGTTATGACCGCCTTCAAGGGAAGTGAGACGCGTCTCCACATTCTTAATTCGATCTTCAAGGCTTGTAAACCTTGTGTCAATAGCGGTAAACCCGGAATTCATTACTTGATCTATGTAGGCAATTTCCGTGTGCAAACCCGTGAATTGCTCGTTTAGAAAATTCATGAGGGAGTTCATAGAAGTTGGAGGAGGAGCTTGAGCGGCTTGAGGATTAGCAATTTCTTCCGGAACGGCATCAGCAGGGAGCTCGGATAGACGAAGCCAACTACCATTGAAGTAATGAAACTTACCCCTTGCAAGAGACCGTTCATAGATAGGATCGGTGAGGGGAGTTGGGTAGTCATGTGAGAAATCTATCTCTTTATGTGTGAAGAAATAACTCAAAGCCGTACCATAAGTGAAGGAAGTGACGAGTGTAGTGTGGCGATGTTGCACGAGATAGACAATCTCTGCAAACATAATTCGAGCAAGGTTTGGACGTTTTCTTTCACGGAAGCATCGAATCCAAAAATCATCAACTTGGCAGATAGTGAAATACTTTCCTCCCGAGGGCCTGAACCACCAAGAAACCATCAAATGTAGGATCCGATTTTGAGCATTAAGGGCGGTGACAGAACCACTTAGGACATGGCCAAGAGCATTCTCATCATCAAAACCTTCATCCTCCAACTTAAAGACATCACAAATGGATTGAACATCGATAGTGATCTTTTTACCCATTAGATGAGAATTAACGTCCGTAACAACACCATCTCGATTGGCACAACACTTGGCATTAGCATAGAAGATCAACACTAAAGTGCGATAGAAGAAACTAGGAATTTGGAGGAAATCCATAAACTTCCATTCGAGGAGCAAAGGTAAGTAATCAAACTTGAAACGCTCCGAGTTTAGAAAATGAATGGAAATTACCCTATCTGGACGGATTTTGTAGTTTTGAAATTGTCGGAAATAGTTGAGATCTCCGGTGGACTTAAAGGATTGTTGATAGATAAGAGCGAGGTTCGGGCGAGTACCACTTCCGGCATTGGAACCTTCACCGGCTTCACTAGTACATGCTCTCTTTTTAGGTGCCATTAACTAGAGAAAAGATTAAAAATAGTGTATGCATTAATTTTCTTCATTCAACTCATTGAAGACCAATAATCAAGGATTTTGTGAAAAAAAAATTTGTAAACAAAACAAAAAGAAAAGTTTGAAAAGAAATATGTTTTTGAGAAGACAAAACAAAACAAAAGAAAAATCAAAATGAAAAACAAAAGAAAAATTAAAAGAAAGAAAGAAAGATTTTTACCTTGATATTGATAGAGAGGAATGGGAAAAGAACTTAGCACCAAATTGATGAAAAGCTTGAAGAGCTTTGCTTGATTTTGAAAACCCTCAAGAGATTTTGAGTTGTGGTGAAAATATGAGGGATTGAGAGGCTATTTATAGAGTGAAAAATGGCTAGGGTTTTTAGGATTTTGAAAATTCAATTTTCGTAAAAGTAGAACACTTTAAATGCCAATTAGAAGCTGTCTGTGCAATCGCGTATCGATACGCCTGAGGGTGTATCGATATGGGGGTAAAATCATAAGTTCCTTCGAAACGCCCATTGAAGGTCCGTATCGAAATGCATGCAATCCGTATCGAAATGCTTGTAGCTCATATCGATACGAGTTTAACCGTGACGATAACCGTTTTAGGCAAAATGTAGTCTGGAAAGCTAATACAGTACTCGTATCGATACGCTTAAGGCCGTATCGATACCCTATGCTCAGAAATACATTTTAGGCTTTAAGAACAACCAAAGGCTCGATTTTAACACCTCCTAAATGAATGCAAATGATGAATGAGCAGTTCTAAGCATATTCTAACAGAAGCATACTCCCTCTATCTATAAGCATGGATAATTTTGAAGAGCAACAACACATAAACATGCAATTTCACAAGATCAAGAAATTTTAACTTCAAAAAGGGTTCTAAATGGTCAAGGAAGGCTAGTTAGACCTAACTCCCTCCTAAGGGACCAAAACGCTCTTTATCTAAAGGCTTTGTAAAGATGCCCGCTAGTTGGTTTAAGGTGTCAACGTACTCTATAACATCTTACTTAAGGATTTGATCTCTAATGAAATGATGCCTTATCTCTATATGTTTGGTTCTAGAGTGTCGGATGGGATTTTTAGTTAAGCATATGGCACTAGTGTTATCACACTTAAGGGGTATGGTTTCAACTTTAATACCATAATCTAAGAGTTGTTGCTTCATCCAAAGGACTTGAGTGCAACAACTCCCTAACGATATGTACTCGGCTTCGGTGGTAGAAAGAGCTACACTATTTTGTTTCTTAGAGAACCAAGATATGAGCATACTACCTAAGAATTGACATGTTCCCGAAGTACTCTTCCTATCGATTTTACACCCCCCATAATCCGCATCCAAATAAGCATGAAGGTTGAAGGTTGAGCCTCTAGGGTACCAAAGACCTAAACAAGGGGTATCTCTAAGGTACCTAAAGATTCTCTTAACGGCTATAAGGTGAGACTCTCTAGGACTAGCTTGAAACCTTGCACACAAGCAAACACTAAACAAAATATCCGGTCTACTTGCGATAAGGTAAAGAAAAGATCCAATCATAGAGCGATAAAGCTTAGAGTCAACACACTTACCTTCTTCATCTTTGTCAAGTTTTGTAGATGAGCTCATTGGTGTGGCTTGAGGCTTTGCATTCTCCAAGCCAAACTTCTTGAGCATATCCTTGATGTACTTTGCTTGATTGATGAAGGTACCATCTTTCCTTTGCTTGATTTGGAGTCCAAAAAGAATGAGAGCTCCCCCATCATGCTCATCTCGAATTCACATTGTATTAACTTGACAAACTCTTTGCAATGACCCTCATTAGTAGATCCAAAAATAATATCATCAACATATATTTGTACTACTATGATGTCATTTTTATACCTTTTTATGAAAAGTGTAGTGTCCACCTTACCTTTTTCAAAATCTTTTTCAATCAAAAAGTTTGAAAGTCTTTCATACCAAGCTCTAGGAGCTTGTTTTAAACCATAAAGTGCTTTAGTTAGTTTGAAAACATGATTTGGAAAATTTGAGTCTTCAAAACCCGGTGGTTGTTCCACATACACTTCCTCATTTATAAAACCATTTAAAAATGCGCTTTTAACATCCATTTGAAAAAGCTTGAAGTCATGATAACATACATATGCAAGCAACATCCTAATAGCCTCCATTCTAGCTACGGGTGCATAGGTTTCATCAAAATCTTTTCCCTCTTCTTGAGTGTAACCTTGAGCAACTAATCTAGCTTTATTTCTCACAATGTTACCACTCTCATCTAGTTTGTTCCTAAATACCCATTTAGTTCCTATAGTAGATTGGTTACTAGGTCTTTCAACTAATGTCCAAACATTACTTCTCTCAAATTGATTTAACTCTTCCTGCATAGCCATAATCCAAAAGTCATCTTTTAAAGCTTCTTTTATATTCTTAGGCTTTATGCATGAGATAAATGCAACATGATTCATAAGTTTAAGAGAAGATCTAGTAGTTACCCCCTTGGATGGATCACCCAAGATTTCACCACCATTGACATAGTTGAACTCCCTTGGGTAGCTCACTTTCTTTTCCTCAAGAGCCAAGTCCTTCAAGGCTTCAAGAGGTGGATCTTGTGTATCCTCTTCTTTTGTTGGAATCTCATCCTCCTTTGTAGTTTGTCCTCCATCAAAGGCATCAAGGATTCCTACATCATCATCATCACAAGAATTCTTCCTCGGAAGGAGGTTATCATCGAATACAACATGAATAGACTCTTCTACTACTAAAGTTCTCTTATTAAATACACAATAGGCTTTAGAGTTTAAGGAATAACCTAAGAAAATAGCTTCATCACTTTTAGCATCAAATTTACCTAGGTTATCTTTTCCATTGTTTAAAACAAAACACTTGCAACCAAATGGATGAAAATAACTAATGTTAGGCTTTTTAGATTTTAAAATCTCATTTGGTGTTTTCTTTAAAAGTGGCCTAATCATTACTCGGTTTACAATGTAGCAAGCGGTGTTTGTGGCTTCTGCCAAAAAATATTTAGGTAAATTGTTTTCACAAAGCATGGTTCTAGCCATTTCTTGTAAAGTTCTATTTTTCCTCTCAACTACCCCATTTTGTTGAGGAGTTCGAGGAGCCGAAAAATTGTTGCTAATACCATTTGCATTTAAAAACTCTTCAAAACCTAGATTTTGAAATTCGGTTCAATGACCACTTCTAATATGAGAAATTCTAAGTCAAGATCATTTTGAGTTAATTTTGAAAATGTGATGAATTTTTCTAAAGCCTCATCTTTAGTACTTAAAAATAGAACCCAAGTAAATCTGGAATAGTCATCAACAAGCACAAATGCATAAGATTTACCACCCAAGCTCATAGTTCTAATAGGCCCAAATAAATCCATGCGAATAAGTTGTAAACACCTACTTGTAGAAAAATCTTTAATGGATTTAAAGGGTGACTTATGTTGTTTACCCTTAGAGCATGCATCACAAATTTTATCATTTGAGAACTTAATTTTGGGCAAACCTCTAACTAGATCTAGGGAAACTAATTTTTCTAAAACACTAATGCTAGCATGTCCTAGTTTCCTATGCCATAGCCATGCATCATTTTCATTTTGAGCAACTAAACATGCATGGGATGTATGAATGTCATCTAAATGCACCATGTAAATGTTACCTATGCGATGACCTATGAGCATTATTTTATTTGATTTAATGTCAACAATTATACACCCATTTTTATCAAACAAGACATTAAACCCTTTATCACATAATTGACTAATGCTCAATAAATTATGTTTAAGACCATCGACATACAAAATATTTTCAATGAGAATAGTAGAGTGATTAACTATGGAGCCAATACCTTTAATGTGGCATTTGGAGTTGTCACCAAATGTTACTACTCCTCCACTTTTTGGTTTTAAGTTTATGAATCTACTCTTGTCTCCGGTCATGTACCTCGAGTATCCACTATCAAGGTACCATGAATTTTGACTTTGTGCTGTGGCCTTGTAGAAATGCCCCCCCCCCCCACAAAGATATTAAACTTTGTTTTTTGGTACCCAAATCATTTTGGGTCCACGAGTGTTAGCTCCCAAAAGCTTGGTTCCCTTAGGAATCCAAGGTGACATAACAACAATATTATTAGACTTGACAAGTTCCTTAGGAACCCATACACTTCTAATTTTCTTAGTTTTATTATGTCTAGGGAAGCCACTTTCTTTTTAGTTATTTTTCTTTCTTTTAGGTTGGTTTGATCTAGATGATTCACCTATCTCATTTTTCATGTTACCAACACTATTAAAAGATTTCTTAAGTTCATTAAGCTCATTTAACACCTTTTGGTGTTCACTATTGCATTGAGAAATAAGATTATTTAGGTCTACATTTTCATCTTGGAAGAATTTAAGTTCATCTTTTAAACCTAAAATCTTTTTCACAAATTTTAAGTTAGCTTGAGAAAGTGAGTCATTTTTATCATTTAAATCCGAAATAATCTTTTTATTTCTTATGACTGACTCTTTTTACTTCTCAACTAACTCATCAGAAACCTCTTGCAACTCATCATACGTATCATGTAATTCATCAAATGTAAAGTCAAAAGATGACGAGTTAGAGGTTACCATGGAGGAATCCTCATCAAGTGCCATGAGGCAAAGGTTGGCCACTTCGTGTTCATCATCCTCGGATGACTCCTCGTCACTCCAAGTAGCAAGCTTGGCTTTGAGCTTCTTCTTCTTCTCAAAGCCCTTCTTCTTGAGTTGAGGGCATTCCGAACGAATGTGACCAGATTTTTTGCACTCGAAGCAAATGATTTGATCCCTCCATTCTTCTTTGTTTTTGGTTTTGAAGTCCATTTTTCTTTATATCTTCCTTCCTCGATTGGACCTCATAAACCGTGAGAACCTTTTGGCTATCATAGCCAATTCTTCTAGGTCATCTTCCTCACTAGAAGTGTTCTCCTCATGTAGTGAAGCTTTGAGAGCAACTCCTATCTTCTTCTTCTTTTCTACCTCTAGCTTCTCCACTCTTTTCTCTTCTTTCTTCCTTTCATCTTCCCTTCCTTGCTTCATAATCTCGTGAGTTAGGAGAGAACCGTCTAGCTCATCAAGCTTGAGTGTCGTCAAGTTTTTGGCCTCAATGATGGCGGTTCTCTTCCCATCCCAAGATTCGGGAAGTGAGTAGAGTAGCTTCAGGACTAGTTTGTCTTCCGGAATTATCTCTCCAAAACCCTTAAGCCCGTTGACGATTATTGAGAAACGATCGAAAATCTTGGACACAGTTTCATCGGGCTCCATTTTGAAATTCTCATAGCTAAGATTGAGAATTCCAATCTTGGTCTCCTTCACATCACTAGTTCCTTCATAAGTGGTCTCTAGTGTATCCCAAACTTTCTTGGCACTTTCAATGGAGGAGACTTTGGAGTAGATGTCAGGACATAAAGAGCAAAATAACATGTGAAGAGCTTTATCATTGATTTGGATCTTCTTTCTCTCTTCTTCACTCATCTCAATCTTCTTCTTTAGGACCAATCTTCCTTCATCGTCTCTCTTCAATGGAATATAGGGACCATCTTCAATGACATCCCAAACTAGATAATCGTTGGATTTGATGAAGAGGCGCATTCGGTTCTTCCAAAATGGATAGTTATCACCGTTGAAGAATGACGGTTTTGTGGTTGATTGAGACTCATACATGCTTGACCTGGAGGTAGATGCCATGGCTTGATTTTTGGATGATCACACTCTTCTTAGGAGCTCCTCTTGTGGTTGTTAATCCTTCAAAGAGGTAGGCTCTGATACCAGTTGTTGAGTGGATCAATGCATTGATCAAAGCCAAGAGGGGGCGGGGTGAATTGGGCTTTTAAAAAATTGTTGGAGTAAAAGGATAGCTAAAAATGAAGAACAATGAATTTTAGAGTGGTTCAAGTTCCAAATGAACTATACATCCACTACCTTAGCTACCACTAAGGATTTCCAACAATTCACTAATTTGTTCTTCCCCTTTTCACGGCTTAGGAGGTAACCTTTACACAACCGGTCAAGTTTTCTACCCAAAATTTGACCAAACCCTCACAAGAGTACAAAGAAGAATTTAGGCAAGAAAGATATCTCTAAAATACAAGATTGTCCCTTTAAGTACAAACACACAACCCAAATTTGATGAGAAGATAGGAATTGAACACTACACAATTTGGGGTTTACAAGAAATTGGAAAATAAGCACAACGAGCTTGGATTTTTGCTTGGATATTTATCTTAGATGCAATAGTTGTTTCTGGTCTTCAATTAGCTTCAATTTATACCTTCTCTATCTATTCTAGCCATTTGGGTGGTTAGGGTATTGATTATAGCCGTTGGGACCCTCTCTTTCCACCATAAGTGCACTTCTGCAGCTATCCGTATCGGTACATGAAGACTTGTATCGATACCTGTCTCAAAACAGAAAGAGCCGTTGCACAATAATAAAGAGGGCGTATCGATACTCGTGTAAGCATATTGGTACGGGACATGGATCGTTTCGATATGGGTAAGACCGTATCGATACCTTTCTCTCAACTTAGCTCACTAGAAGTTTCCGTTTCGATACAGTGTACACCGTATCGATACGGGACAACTACCACTTTAAATGCTAGTTAACTAATTGGCTGACACTAACTGTCAAAAAATTAAAGGCTTTCAAATTTAAAAATTCATTAAATCCGTATCGATACGGGTTGAACCGTATCGATACGCTAATCAAACTCCTTCAGTTTTTACAGAGGGTCGTATCGATACAAATTCAATCTGTTTCGATACATTGTTTCGATACGGTGAGGAGTGTATCGAAACGAGTCTTTCCAGTTGCCAACTTTGTAAAAAAGGTATCGATACGGCTGGAAGCGTATCGATACGCCTGGACGTTTTTCAATACTTTGGCCTTGGAATACTTAGAAAATATTTGGAGTTTGAGTTTTTCAAATCAGATTAAAGTGTTGGTGATTTAGAAATCATTTGAGGGACTTAGAAATCTATTTCAAGTTTTCAATTTAATCCTTAACATACTTAGTTATATCAAAATCAAACATAGGTTTTACAAAATCTCTTATTCAAATTCAACCAAAAACAGTCTCAATTTACAGGCATAGCAAGGCAGTTCAACAGATCAATAATTTACAAATCTTTAGCAAGTTAAACCACTTCTATGATTCCAATTTATTCTTTATTACAACCAATCAACTATTTAAACTTCATATTTATAAGAAGCATCCTCCATGTTAATTCTTTCAATATCTAACTTCTAAACATTGTCAATTTTCATGTTTACGCAATTTATTCATACAATCGAATCATACAATCAATCATGAACATTATCATAGCTATTCGAATTATTTAAGCAATTTGGTTATTCGATAGCTATACAAGTATGTACCAAGTACATCCCAAATTATCAATACAAGCTAACATCGTTTATCTAACTTCTTTAGTAAGTACAAGGTGCCACCATCCTAGGAGTTTCTTAACTAGAAAAAATCTAAACTTCACTTGATTCTTGAATAAAGACTTGCAACCAATCATGATTGAAATACATAGGCTTTAATCAACCTGCAATGCATGAGAACGAATGCATTAGGCTTATATAGCCTAAGTGAGGTAGTATCCATGATAAAATAAGATAATAATCAACCAAGGAAAAATAACGATCAACCAAGTCTTTGTAGTTATTTAAGTTAAACATATGATTCAATGCTTTTGGTTATCTCTTATAAATCTTCAAGCTTATTTCAGGAACATTTGTTATCTATGTCTCGGTATAACTTATGAATTTTATGATATACAATAGCTTATCCAAGCTTCAATACACATTAAGTTGATATTATCTAAGATCGACTTGGCACACTGAAGTCTTCATCAGACTTAGCAAATATTCCTTAGTTCTCAATTCTTTAAGAAATCTTATTAGAGCTTTCAATGTTTATTAGGGCTTTCAAAACTTTTCAGAGTCTTAATTCCGGGTTGGACAAGAGCTTATTCATTTACCGGGCTCACAAGAGCTTATTCATTTATCGGGCTTGGCAAGAGCTTATTCATTTACCGGGCTCTCCCAGAGCTTATTAATTTACCGGGATCACCAAGAGCTTATTAATTTACCAGGCTCTCCAAGAGCTTATTAACTCAATGCTCCCTTAGAGCTTCTAGTTACATATCCTTTTGTATTATTTGCTTAATTAAACCTTTCATATCTTTTACAAGTTTGCCTTGGGCTACCATTTGCGATGAAGAACATGAATCCAGGTGATACTTAGCTCAGAGCACCAAGAAAAGTCTAATATCAAAACATATTAGTGGGGTGCCCCCCGAGCAATAACTTGAACAACAGTACCGAAGGTACTAAATATCGTTTGATTTTAATAACAGGGGACCGTAGTCCAAACAGAACATGCATCAACAAATAGATCCAAGGTCTTCCATTAAAAGGCAACTTAGATATCTTATCGTTTAACAGGAAGTTGGAGCGCATCTTATCGATCAAGTAATTTTACTTGTTACTTTCTTTCAATATCTTTTTGCATAAGTTAAGCTTTCTTGCTTCTTAAGTCTTTCAATATACAAGGTATTTATAACCTTAACTTTTAATCTTTTATAGGAATTTACTGTTTTATTTATCAGTAAGCAATTTCAGGCTTTAACAGAAGCATTCAATATTTCCAACACTTGTACTTCATAGCAAGGCATGCAACATTTAGGTAATACATACATAACCAATGCTTATCAAGAATGCCATGCCATGCATTCTTCACATGTCTTGCTCTAAAAGAGCCATATTTATATGATTGTATGTATTTCCCCTCCCGAAGTGCTCTACTTGAGCTTTACGCAATCCATGAATACATTCGAAGCATGATAATCAATAACAAGATCAAGATTGTTGTCACTAGATTTTCACCCTTCCAAATTAAATAATATAAAACAGTAAAAAAGAAATCTTTTTTTTCCTTAAATAAAAGGCCCACCCTTCCTAAATAAAACAACAATAAAAAATAGATCTTAAAAACCCATTTTTGTAAAGCCCATTTCAAAAAGAAAAAGAAACCAAAGCCCACTTAGAAATATAAGCTCATTCTTTTAAAAGAAAGAAAAAAAGAAAAAATGATAAAAATAAAATAAATAATAATGGTGGAAATAAATGTAGGAAAAAAGGAAATAAGATGTCAACCAAAAAATAATATATGAAAAATAAACAGCAAAAAATAGCATAAAAGGGGAAAACAACAATAAAAAATAATAAAAAAAAGGAACCAGCGCGCGTCACGCCAACGGGTGTGCCGCACGTGCGCGGGCTGGTTCCCAGCAAACCCTGGATCGAACGGAATGTTGGTGGCCGTTCGGCGTCTACCGGCCATGACTGCTATCACCGTTGGTGTCGGTCGACACGTCTCGTCGTCGTCGACCCAACGACACCAACAATGCTAGCCACCGCCGCCTGTGGTCACCGAAATCTGCAAAAAATTTAGACAAATGGTTAAACCCTAGGATCAAATTGTAACCCCCTCATCCCGGTCTGGACGACTGACCAGTCCGAGTGGGTCACACGGGGAAAACCAAAGTGAAACCCATTAAGGCTCCCCTTCGGTTAGCAACCCTAGAAAATTTCTTTTAAACATTATCTTGTCTAAATGCTTTAATACATCCTATATGAGACACGACAGCGGAAAGACAACGAAACAATACAAACATACAAAGCAAGCAATTAAAACAACCCATTTTAACCTTTTCAACAGGCCGTATCGATACACTAAAAGTGCGTATCTATACGCCTTGACTTGGTCAACTACCCAAAGTCAACCTAGGGAGACCGTATCGGTATACTGCTTGACCGTACTGGTACGCCCTCCACGGTCAACTTCTCACGGTCAAAAGATAAAAACCGTACCGATACACCCAAGACCCGTACCGATACGCCAAAATCTTGTCAATTTTTCAGATTTCCATAGAGCTTTTGGTGTATCGATACACCCCCGTGTACTGGTACGCTAAGCTTAAACTGAGGGCCAAAGTGTAGAACCGTATCGATACAGCCCTTGGGCATACCGATACGCCCTGCACTGCAAGCCTCATTTTAGCTGCAAAATGCACCAAGACTCAACTCCATATGCAATATACGACTCGTCTAGCAACAAGAAAACCCTCATACAACACTAGGAAACCAAGAACCAGCATACGGAACAATTTAATCAAACAACAGATCATTAACACCAAGGCAACTATACTTAAGAGAAACTTGCATTCTAAACATACATAAATTGGATCTAACTAGCCAAAAGATACATGCATCCACTAACAAGGTTTACATGCTCTCAAACAACACATAACATTCATGGATCAAGGTCATAAGCCTTTAAACACAAGCATTTAGGCAACAACATAACATGGTTTACAAATCCATAACAAGGCATTAACAACAAACCAAAATATATGAGTCTAACATCGCTCATACAAATCATATAGCAGTCCTATTGCTAAACTACCACATTATTTACTAAACCATACTTGAGCAACTACTAAAGCTTGGAATGCCCATTTCCTTGCTCCTTGCTAACTCCACGCTAATGATCTGCATTGTCGAAAACGAGAGCGTAAGCTAGAAGCTTAGTGAGGGTGTTCTAAAACAAAAACAACGACAATGCAGGGTTCAAGCTTATCATCCTTAAGACCACAAACATACATACATAAGCATCAACATAGCATCAAGCTAACATCACATGAATGCATTAACATGGCATCTTACCTCATGTTATGCCCAACAAGATATAACAATTATCTTAACAATAACCACAAATGAACAAGTATAATGACAACTATTAGTTTACTCGGATCTGCGGATAACTTTCGTTGAGGCTTTCACCTCCAATGTACTCAACAACAACGTTACCTTCGGTGGGATTACACTCATCACCGGACCTTGCATGGATGGGATTACACTCATCATCACATGTCCTACGGATGGGATTCCACTCATCCTCACGTAATAATATAAAATTCCCGGTGGAATATTACATCACCGTACTCCTCGTTGATGACTTTACGCCACCAAGGCCACGCGCGAATTTGACTCAACCGTGTGCACACTCTCATCCTAATGATCGATCATTTATACCTGGTAATTTAACTAGTTCCAATCATACTATCATGTCACACCATGAAAATCCATTATGCATTTCAACATATCAATCATCACATACATCAATGTATATAACAACATACATAATCATCACATGCTTTACAAGTCTACATCATGCATACTAAGCAAAGCTCATTAAACACACATGAGATTAAGCTACCAACTTAACCTTTACCTTGAATTGGCCTACCAAGCACAATCCAACTCCACAACCATACACTTGAACCAATTTAAACCGATTTAAAAGATTCCACTCACCACACTTCCTTAAGCAAACCAAGAAAAGCCGAATCAAGTTTCCACATCTTCCGGAATCGTGCCCGAACCTTCCCTCACATTTCCCCTTGATTCTAACAAATAAAAAATAATACATTACTACACAAAACATCTACAATACACTGCCAGTACTCAGATTTCAACACAATCCATTTCTCAACAACTTCAAACCAAAGCTAACAACCAAAAATTCCATTTTCGTACTCCCCAACAACCCAGCAGAAAACCTTTGATTCCAACACTCAAAACACCCTTAATCACCTTCAAAACACCTCTCTAACATTACTATAACATAAGCCCCACTCTCCAACATAAAACCACACTAAAAACCCAAGTTTTGGCACTTTTAAAATACCCCCAAAAACCTATTTCGGGATTTTTTTACAAAACCCCTCCATTTTAAGTTATAATGTGTCTTAGGGCAAGATTAGTTCATAGCTTTGCTATACAAAGAAAGAAAAATCAAAATGCCATTAAAGTTTCATCCTTTTCTTTCAAAGCTTTGAAAACTTGAAATTCTCTATAATGGTGTTTTTCAAAAACTAAAACCATCAATGTTCTAGGACTTGAGAGGACAAGTCAAAAATAGTCTTACCTTAAAGAAAACACTTGAAATAAGGGAGGGATTGAATGTAATAGTAACTTGGGAGGTTTGGGGGTTTTTGTCGTGGAAATGAAACAAGGAAGAAGATGAAGACCACTTATTTTTTTGGTCAAAAAGGCTCTTTTACTCTTCTTATTTCCTTTGTCTAAAAATTTACAAAATTGCCATTATTGAAATTCAAATCCTTTTAAAATAAAACCAAAGTCTATTTTAAATAGATCGAGTCCAACGACTCGAACCCAACTCACACACTCAACTCCTGACCCCAAAACCTGGGTGTTACAACTCTCCCCCACTTAAGGAATTTAGCCCTCGAAATTACCTGATTGAAAGAGATAGGGAAACTGCCTTTCCGTATCCTCCTTCCTCTCCAAGTGGCCTCGTCCACACCTCTACGTTGCCCCCTCACCTTGACCATCTCAATTGATCTACCACGCAACACCTTGCTATCTGAGGCTAAGATCTCAACTGGTTCCTCAACATACATCAAATCCAGATTCAAATCAATCTCCTCTACAAGCATAGCATGCGACGGATCTGACATATACTTACGAAGCATCGAAACATGAAACACATCGTGAATCTTCTCTAGCTCGGATGGCAAACGTAACTGATAAGCAACTGGGCCGACTAGCCTCACAATCTCATACGGCCCAATGTACCTCGGGCTCAACTTCCCTTTTCTGCCAAATCTCATAACTTTCTTCCACGGAGAGACTTTCAAGAACACTCTATCTCCCACAGAATACTCAACCTCCTTCCTCTTCAAGTCGGTATAGGACTTCTGCCTATCCGAAGCTGCCTTCAAACGATCACAAATCAATTTCACCTTATCGGTAGTCCCCTTAAGCAAATCCGGCATAGGTAACAACTTCTGACCCGCTTTGTCCCAACATACCGAAGTTATATACTTTCTACCATACAAGGCCTCATACGGAGCCATCTAAATGCTCGACTGAAAACTGTTATTATAAGCGAACTCGACTAAAGGCAAGTGCTTCTCCTAAGTACCCTGAAAATCAATGATGCAACAGGGCAACATATCCTCTAAAATCTGTATAACCCTCTCTGACTGACCATCTGACTGAGGATGATACGACATGCTGAAATTCAAACGAGTACCCAAAGATGTATGTAGACACTCCCAAAATTGGGCTGTAAATCTCGGATCTCTATCGGACACAATCGACTTCGGCACACCATGCAGTCTCACAATCTCACCGATGTACAAATCAACCAATCTATCTAAAGAGTAAGTCGCATTAATAGCTAGGAAGTGAGCACACTTCATGAAGCGGTCAACTATAACCCAAACTGAGTTCTTCTTCGTAAGAGTCAAAGGAAAACCCAAAACGAAATCCATGGTGATATTCTTGCATTTCCATTCTGGAATTCTCAACGGTTGCAACAAACCTAAAGGAACCTAATGTTCCGCCTTCACTCTCTGACATACCATACACTTACTCACGAAGTCGGGTACGTCTCTCTTCAAACCAACCCAATAGTACTCGTTCTTCAAGTCACGGTACATCTTCGTACTACCTGGATACATGATAAACGGATTGTTGTGTGCTTCGGTCAAGATCGTATGTCTCAAATCACTGTCATCTGGCACAACTATCCTATCTCTGAAGCACAAGACCCCATCGACACTGAAACTGTAGTCTGAAGGTCTACCCTCGGCTATGTCTTGCACGTGAGGTGCCAAAGATCTATCTAAGAGTTGTATCTCTCTAATCAATTGGCCTAAGGCAGGTCTAACCTGAAGCTCGGCCACTAAACCACCATCACCGAACAAACTCAAACTAGCAAACATGGCTCTCAACTCAACGGCTACCTTTCTACTCAAGGCATCTGCCACCTCATTTGCTTTACCCGGATGATACTCAATCGTAAGATCATAGTCCTTGAGCAACTCTAGCCACCTACGCTGTCTAAGGTTCAACTCTCGTTGTGTCATAATATACTTCAGACTCTTATGATCCGTGTACACTATGCATTTCTCACCGTATAAACAATGTCTCCAAATCTTCAGGGCAAACACAACTACGACTAATTCTATGTCATGTGTCGGATAGTTACGCTCATGAGTCTTCAACTGTCTTGAGGCATAAGCCACCACTCTTTTGTCTTGCATGAGAACACAACCTAGCCCTACATAAGAAGCATCACTGTAAACTACATATTCTTTCCCCGACTCTGTCTGAATCAAAATCGGTGTATGGGTCAAAGCTTCTTTCAATTTCTCAAAGGCTTGCTGTCTCGCATCTGACCACTCAAACTGAACATTCTTCTGAAGCAACTTCGTCAATGGAGCGGCTATCTTCGGGAAACCTTCTACAAACCTTCTACAGTATCCGTCTAAGCCTAGAAAGCTACGAATCTCTGTTACAGACTTCGATTGCTTCCACTCAACAATGGCCTCTACCTTTTTTGGATCAACTCTAATTGCATCGGCTGACACTACATGTCCTAGAAAGACTACTTCTCGGATCCAGAACTCACACTTACTCAATTTTGCATACAACTGGTTGTCTAACAAAGTCCGCAAAACTAACCTCAAGTGTCGGTCATGGTCTTCCTCGGTACGCGAATACACCAAAGTGTCGTATATGTAAACAACTACCAACTGGTCTAAGTACTAATGGAAGATTCTATTCATCATGTCCATGAAAGCAGCCAGTGCATTAGTCAACCCAAATGGCATGACTAAAAACTCATAGTGACCATATCTAGTCCTAAAAGCAGTCATCGGTACATCGACTTCTTTTACCTTAAACTGGTAGTAACCGGATCTCAAATCTATCATTGAAAAGACTGATTCCCCTCTCAACTGGTCAAACAAGTCATCTATACACGGCAAAGGATACTTGTTCTTCACTGTCAACTGATTCAACTGTCAATGCACATTCTCATACTTCCGTCTTTCTTCTTCACAAACAAAACCGGAGCGCCCCAAGGCGAAGAACTCGGTCCGATAAAGCCTCTATCTGACAACTCTTGCAACTAAGTCTTCAACTTTTTTAGTTCTTTCGGTGCCATACGATACGGAGCAATCAAAACAACAATTGAATCTGTATAAGTCTCTATAGAAAACTCTACCTCTTTATCAGACGGTAAACCTGACAATTCTTCCGGAAACACACTCGGAAAATCACACACTATCCTGATATCTTGAGGTCTAACTTCACTCATGTTCGGATTCATCACGTAGGCCAAGTACGCCTCACAACCCAACTCAACTAACCTCGTAGCCTCTAAAGCTGAAACTACATTCGATAAGAACTTCACGTTCTCACCTACTACCACAATCTTGTAATCCTCCGCAAGCTTCAAGAAAACCCTTTTAGTCTCAAAATCTATCCTAGCTCTATGTTTTGTAAGCCAGTCCATACCTAGAATTACATCAAAGCCATAGAACGGTAACTCCATCATATCCACTGGAAACACATTCCCCTGAACCATTAGCGGACACCTTCTGTACATTCTTCTAACCACTACTGTATCCCCGAAGGAGCTAGTAACACTAACTCCTATCTCTAATACCTCACAAGGTAAATTCAACAACTTTAAATGCTCACTAAAAATGTAAGAATGCGTAGACCCAGAGTCAATCAAAGAAAGCAAACTCAGAGACTGTATCGAGAAGTTACCTGCAATCACATCCGTGTCGTTCTGACCCTCACACTGAGCGTAAACTCTAGCCTGACCTCCGCCCTCTGGCTGAACAACAACTACATGTGCTATGTTTCTCTGGCCATCATTTCTCGGCTGTAAGTTACCTTTACCGCGCCCACAACCTCTCTGAAAGTCATTAGCTCTAGCAGGAGCCTGAGCCTGAGCCTGAGCCTGAACCGGTGTCTGCCCGACCTGATGTGGACAGTCACGCCTAATGTGATCTCTAGCTCCACAGCTCCAACAAGAGTGAAAGTTCCCCCAACACTCACCGATGTGATTCCTCCCGCATCGAGCACACACGGGCAAACGCCCACCAGCTCTCTGGCCCTGATGGCCCTACCGTTGTTACCACCAACACGTCTATGGTCATAGTGATGCCTATTGTTCCGATGCTTCTTGGCGTCACCTCTATCAAAGTCGCCATACCTCTTTCTGGAACTAGAACAACTAGAATGTTTGGTCAAACGCAAACCGTGCTCTATATCCTTGGCCCTAGCGACCAAGACAACAAAATCTATGTAGTCAATAGCCAAAGTGTACCTCTTGATCTCTTCACTCAACCCATAGCGGAACCGGTCACAACGTTCCCTCTTAGTAGGAACAAGCTCAGATGCATACTGACTCAACCTGACGAACTGTATCTCATACTTGGTCACGGTCAAGTTACCCTAAAGCAAAGCCATAAACTCCCTCTTCTTCTCGTCGAGATAACGAGGACCCAAATACTTCTTGCGGAAAGCTGACTCAAAGAACTCCCAAGTGATCTCGACATCTGGCATGCCCGTAGTAATGGTGACCCACCAAGTGTAGGCATCACCCTGAAGCAGAGAAACAACACACCCAAGTCTGCACTCTCCAGTACAACCCATCAGTGTCAGAAATACGAACAGTCTTGTCAAACCAAGTCTCAGATCTCTAGGGTGCCAACCCTCTAAACTCTTCGCCTCCCAAACAAAGGAGCCTCTTTAGTGGTAAATCGGTGCCCTCACCCTGAGGTTGTGCCACTGCCTGACCCCCAGCCACTGCTGCCTCAAAAGCCCCGGCTATCACCTGAACTAAAGGAGCTAAATCTATCCTGGCCGATCCTTGGCCAACCTGAGGATCTACACCCTCGGCTCTCACCTCACCTCCCTCTTGACGAGGAGGAGAAGGAGGAGGTGGAGGAGCCTGCGCCTCAACAACTGGCTCAACTCCCGGAGCTGCTGCCCGTGTTTCCGGTTGAACCATCCTAGGCCTCTTTCCAGATCTCATTTCACAACTAGCAAGATAACAACTACAACAAACAAACAGATAAGGGTTAAGTTAGCAAAGGCAAGGGTCCAATCGTGCTCAAGTATATTCCTTTACAAAACCTTTTCAAATAAGTAATAGTAGCAATGGGGACTCGACACTACACTTCAACACCACATTCATGCTAACACATACTTTCAAACACCGTACTAACAAGCAAACATAAAGCATACATGGCAAAACATTAACAGATACATAGCAACGACATAACACTTCAAACTTACCTCACTTACCTACCCGAGGTCTCGGAAACCTCAGGCTCTGATACCAACAAATGTAACCCCCTCGACTCGGTCTAGACGACTGACCAGTCCGAGTGGGTCACATGGAGAAAACCAAAGTGAAACCCGTTAAGGCTCCCATTCGGTTAGCAACCCTAGAATATTTCTTTTAAACATTATCTTATCTAAATGCTGTAATACATCCTATGTGAGACACGATAGCGGAAAGACAACAAAACAATACAAACATACAAAGCAAGCAATTAAAACAACCCATTTTAACCTTTTCAACAGGCCGTATCGATACACTAAAATTGTGTATCGATACGCCTTGACTTCGTCAACTACCCAAAGTCAACCTAGGGAGACCGTATCGGTACACTGGTTGACCGTACCAGTACGCCCTCCACGGTGAACTTCTCACGGTCAAACGATAAAAACCGTACCGATTCACCCAAGACACGTACCGATACGTCAAAAATATCGTCAATTTCTCAGATTTCCAGAGAGCTTTTGGCGTATCGATACACCCCCGTGTACCGGTACGCTAAGCTTAAATTGAGGCCCAAAGTGTAGGACCGTATCGATTCGGCCCTCGAGCATATTGATACGCCCTGCACTGCAAGCCTCATTTTAGCTGCAAAACGCACCAAGACTCAACTCCAGATGCAATTTACGACTCATATAGCAACAAGCAAACCCTCATACAACACTAGGCAACCAAGAATCAGCATACGGAACAATTTAATCAAACAACGGAGCATTAACACCAAGGCAACTATACTTAAGAGAAACTTGCATTCTAAACATATATAAAAGGGATCTAACTATCCAAAAGATACATGCATCCACTAACAAGGTTTACATGCTCTCAAACAACACATAACATTCATGGATCAAGGTCATAAGCCTTTAAACACAAGCATTTAGGCAACAACATAACATGGTTTACAAATCCATAACAAGGCATTAACATCAAACCAACATATATGAGTCTAATATCGCTCATACAAATCACATAGCAGTCTCATTGCTAAACTACCACATTATTTACTAAACCATACTTGAGCAACTACTAAAGCTTGGAATGCCCTTTTCCTTTCTCCTTGCAAACTCCACGCTAATGATTTGTATTGTCGAAAATGAGAACGTAAGCTAGAAGCTTAGTGAGCGTGCTCTAAAACAAAAACAACGACAATGCGGGGTTCAAGCATATCATCCTTAAGACCACACACATACATACATAAGCATCAACATAGCATCAAGCTAACATCACATGAATACATTAACATGACATCTTACCTAATTTTATGCCCAACAAGATATAACAATTATCTTAACAATAACCACAAATGAACAAGTATATTGGCAACTATTAGTTTTCTCGGATATGCGGATAACTTTCGTTAGGGCTTTCACCTCCAACGTACTCAACAATGATGTTACCTTCGGTGGGATTACACTCATCACAGGACCTTGCATGGATGGGATTACACTCATCATCACATGCCATACGGATGGGATTCCACTCATCATCACGTAATAATATAAAATTTTCGGTGGAATATTACATCACCGTACTCCTCCTTGATGACTTTACGCCACCAAGGCCACGCGCGAATTTGACTCAATCGTGTGCACACTCTCATCTTAATGGTCAATCATTTATACCCTGTAATTTAACTAGTGCCAATCATACTATCAAGTCACGCCATGACAATCCATTATGCATTTCAACATATAAATCATCACATACATCAATGTATATAACAACATACATAATCATCACATGCTTTACAAGTCTACATCATGCATACTAAGCAAAGCTCATTAAACACACATGAGATTAAGCTACCAACTTAATCTTTACCTTGAATTGGCCTACCAAGCACAATCCAACTCCACAACCATACACTTGAACCAATTTAAATCGATTTAAAAGATTCCACTCACCACACTTCCTTAAGCAAACTTACAAATGCCGAATAAAGTCTCCACAACTTCCAGAATCGTGCTCGAACCTTCTCTCACGTTTCCCCTTGATTCTAACAAATCAAAAACAATACATTACTACACAAAACATCCACAATACACTGCTAGTACTCAGATTTCAACACAATCCATTTCTCAACAACTTCAAACCAAAGCTAACAACCTAAAATTCCATTTTCGTACTCTCCAACAACCCAGCAGAAAACCTTTGATTCCAACACTCAAAACACCCTTAATCACCTTCAAAACACCTCTCTAACATTACTATAACATCAGCCCCACTCTCCAACATAAAACCACACCAAAAATCCAAGTTTTGACACTTTTAAAATACCCCAAAAACCCATTTCGGGATTTTTGACAAAACCCCACCTTTTTAAGTTATAATGTGTCTTACGGCAAGATTAGTTCATAACTTAGCTATACAAATAAAAAACAAATCAAAATGCCATTAAAGTTTCATCCTTTTCTTTCAAAGCTTTGAAAACTTGAAATTCTCTACAATGGTGTTTTTCAAAAACTAAAACCATCAATGTGCTAGGAATTGAGAGGACAAGTCAAAAATAGTCTTACCTTAAAAAACACTTGAAATGAGGAAGGTATTGAATGGAATAGTAACTTGGGAGGTTTGAGGGGTTTTTGTCGTGGAAATGAAACAAGGAAGAAGATGGAGACCACTTTTTTTTGTCAAAAAGGCTCTTTTACTCTTCTTATTTCCTTTGTCTAAAAATTTACAAAATTGCCATTATTGAAATTCAAATCCTTTTAAAATAAAACCAAAGTCTATTTTAATTAGGCCGAGTCCAACGACTCGAACACAACTCACACACTCAACTCCCGACCCTAAAACCTGGGTGTTACACGAATCAAGGGGAAATTTCAACTTCAAATCTGAACCAAATAGGATAGGGTTTGAGGGGTTTTTTCGAGAATCAAGTTTCTTGTTTGATTTTGGCTTCAATTCGGGGATTGAAATCCGAATTTGGCTTGAATTTGAAGATGAAATTCAAGTATAAATACCCCCAAAGTTCACTTGTTCATCACACCCAATTTCAAGAGAATACACACTTGAAAAAGCAAAAAGCTTAGAAAAGAATTCTGAATTTTTTTTTTAAATTCTCAAGAGTTGCTGGATATTTTGGAGTAGAAGTTCGAGCTTGGAGACAATTTTTCGGAGGCAATTGGGAGCGTTTCGAGAAGTTCATATTCGAGTTCTTCGTTCGTCGTTTCAGTAAAATTTCTATCTTTCCTTTTAATTTTTATTTAGTATTTTTTATGCTTGTTCTTGGTTGAATTTTTGTGTTTATGTTTTGTGGATTTTAGGTTGTGTTCTTGAAGTCGGAAAATCGTATCGCGATTCTGATAATGTTTTCGTTTTAAATTTTCGTTTAATTTTGGTTTGATCTTTAAAAATTGCATGCTTTTTAAAAAAAATGTTGTTTGGAATGTTTTAATCTTTAAAATGTAGGAATGAATTTTTAAAATGTGTTGATATTAAAATACAAGAATAAAATGGAGTTAGTGTAGTTTTATTAAAAAACTTAAAGTTAGGGATTTAATTAGAAAAAAAACTATTGATGCATGGGTGGAAATATTAAAACGAGCTTGATTTCCAAAAAATAATAAAAGAGTTTTTCTTGAAATTTAGTTTTAATAATAAAGTAGGTTTAGTAATTTTTTAAAAAAAAAGAAAAAGTAAATAAAGATGTTTCTTTTAAAAAATAAGTAATAAGTTTTCAAGAAAACAAGAAAATAAATTTTAAAAGGATTTTAAATAAAAGTTTAGAGTTTTAGGAAAAAAAATAAAGTTTTGAAAAAGCTTGAAGAGAGATTTTTTTAAAAAAGGGTTTATTTAAAAAGAAAAGCTTTAAAAAATGAAAACATAAAAAGAAAATAAAAATGGAAAAAAAGCTAAAAAATGTAAAAAAAAGAAAAAGAAAAGAAGGGTCTTGGTTTTAAAAGTAAGAAGAAATAAAAGTTTTTTTAATAAAAAGAAATAATAAAAAGGAAAAAAAACACAAAAGAAAAATGAGTTTTTTGTTTGTTCTTTGGAAATAGGTTAAAACTTAGGTCTAGGTTCTAAAGCTTAGATAGAGACGTGTTTGTTGAAAGATTTACTTCACGGAAAAAATAAAACACACTTAAGCAAACTTAAACCTTTAATTAGGAATAAAAGACTTAGACCTTTTTAGGTTAATAATTTCGAGCTTAGAATAAATAAAATGCTCAACACATCTAATTTCTATGTTGCTTGAAAAGTGAAATTAATTTAATGCGGTGTCTTATCAAACGGGAATGACGGGTTAGCTCCAGAAATGTAGGCGGTAATTAAAGTTCATCTCCCGGGCGATAAGGCTGTTAAAATAGTTTGATATTCATTAAATGGACAAATAAAATTGAACCTTCATGAACTTGCAAATATCAGTTTTGAAAACTGTTTTAAAATCAATTAGGTACCAATTTTGGGCGTCGTGGGGGTGCTAACCCTTCCCCACGCGTAATCGACCCCCGAACCTGTTTTCCGGTTTTCGTAGACCAAAACCGTTGTTTTATTAAATAAATCCGTTTTAAAGTGATCCAATCACACTTTTTCAAAAAGATTGGAGGTGACTTCGTTGATTTTTAAAAGTTTTTCCAAAAAGTCGAAGCCCTCCTAAAAAGGGTTGCGACAACTTGGCGACTCTGCTGGGGACGTGTTTTTTAAAAAATAAAAACAAAAGAGGGTCAGGCCAGAAATTGATTTTAAATGGCTTTCAAAAAGTTTTTTTTAATAAAAACTAATGGAATTTGTAAGGTCATAAAAAGTTTAATTTATTTGTCCGTTTAAATGAATATAATTCTATTTTACGCATTTAAGACTTAATTCCAAGCTCTATTCTCGAGCTTTGTCCCATTCGTTTAAGTGGAGGGAAAAACTCTTTGCTCATGTAAGAGTATTGATTCTTCGTATGAGCCTAGCAAGTACCTTTGGGACTCATTCCCTTGTCTTCGTAAGGATATTGATTCTTCGAGAAGTCATCGGTGCTGAGTCCATCTAAGTTGAACTCGATTCCTTTGAATCCTGTAATGGGAGAGAATCGAGGGCCTTGCTACCCTTAGTAGGGGATAACAAGGTCCGCTCGGGTACCCTTTTAGATCCGAACCAAGTTTGAGAATTTAGAGCCTACCCCAATAGAGCCATGTGGTAAGCCTAGGGTGTTGAGTTTGGTCAAAGTCGCAAGAATAATTCGTGGAGACATGTTCTGGAATGTTGGAATGGTTGCTCAGAATTATCATGCAATTAAATTGTTTTGAATCTTGTAGGTTTTATTTCTGTTTTTTTTAAGTATTAACCTTTTTGTGTGTGAGTTTTGTTTTGTTTTTGTGGCATATTTATTTTTTGCATGCATCCTATATTTGAGGGGGTCATTTCTAAAGCATGTTGCTCGATCAGAAAAACTTCTGCCATGGATGGAGGGTACCTAAAGGAGGAAGACAACACGCAAACAATGAGAATTTGTCGAATGACCACGCGGAGGAAACATCGAAGTATGCTCAACAGAATACCAAAAGTCGCAAGTGTTATAGGACCACTTTGATGGTCCAACCAAGCATTATTGGAAAATGATCTTTGGTCTACTCGGCTTAGGGGAAACGTCAAAAGGAGAAAGACAAGTTCGATAGAAGCACCACATCCTAAATTGAAGATGTAGCTAAGCATGTGGTGTCAAGAAGCTACATTTCCTCGCCCCACATCAAACCAACAAGGTGGGACCAAGGCTTCTCAGTCCGAGACGTATTCGTAGGACCTTTGTCATCCAATGGAAGCTTCATCTAGAGCAACACCTCAATATAATTGATGACCCTTCGTCTGCATTCATGCTTTTGCATACACACATTTGCTTCCATACATTTAATTTTTGTTTGCACTAAATAATGTTTTGATCATTGCGTTCATACATGTATAATAAAAAGATTAATTTTGGAAAATTCCATTTAAGTAGTAAAGATCCCGTGCAAACACGACTCGGACCATGAACACTGAGGAAAGATTGACAACTCTGGAAGCAAATCAGAAGAGCATTCATGATAAGCTTGAGAAGATAGGAAATCATTTGAAGAAAGAGATTAAGATATCACACCGGAAAACAGTCAGCCAAATCGCAGCCATGTTTGGGTTCAAAGACCTAGAAGCGAGAGAAGGCACCAACACTTTCCCGGGGATGGCTTTTGTACATTCTCGAATGCAAAAGGAAGTGGTTTCGCCTAACGTCAAGATTTCACCCCTTTTTGTAGAATTTTCTGCCCATACTGGATTAAAGGACAATACCGATGAGGTTCACAACCACTAAGTGCCTGACCTCGATGAAGTCACTGACAAGGCAAAGGTCGAGAAGAAATGGGAGGATCGCTACAAGAAGCTGGTGGGAATGATTAAATCTTATCAAGAAGGAAGCATTTATGGTGGCATGGACGCTAGATATTTGAGTTTAGTTTCTGACCTAGTGGCTCCTCCAAAGTTCAAGGCCCATGACTTTGAAAAATATAATGGAACTACATGCCCATTGGCACATTTGACCATGTACTGTAGGAAAATGTCACTGCATTTAGAAAACGAGAAATTACTGATTCATTGCTTCTAAGATAGTTTATTTGGGTCTGCTATCCAATGGTAAGCTCAACTGAGTTGGGTCAATATACGCACTTGGAGGGATCTGTCAAAAGCCTTCCTTAAACAATACAAGTATGTAATAGATATGTCCCCAAGTAGGATTGTGCTACAGAGTATGGAACAAAAGCCCAATGAGAGCTTCCACCAGTAAGCCCAGAGATGGCGAGATGTGGCAGCCCAAGTTCAACCCCCACTGTCAGAAAATGAGGTTACTCCAATGTTTGTGGAGACTCTAAATGGCCCATTCTATGACTATATGTTAAATCACACCACCGAAGGTTTTGCAGACGTGGTCATGAATGGAGAGTTGATATTGGCAGCCATCAGAAGTGGAAGACTCGAGAGAGAAGAATATGACGAGCGCGTTTAGAGTTTTGTCACGAAGTCGTTGGAGGCAAGATTGACTGGGATTCGTGCTTTCATGGAATAATGCTTAATTTTCTCTAGGCAGTTGGGGTCATTCTTAGAACCAACCCTTTTTCTTTTTCCCACAAGCATTAGGGATCTTTTTTAAGGGCTTCTATGTCAATTTACTTGTTTAAAGATGCATTTTTTTTCAAGTGGCAAACGTTTCTCATTTTTGTTTCATCATTTTCCCTTCTTTGCATTCTTCATCCATTTCTTTTCAAGCGTACATCTTCTTTGCAGAGTCCCTATTATTGATTGTAAGAATGATACTTGAATCTAATCTCGAGATAGAAGGGGCAAAATGTGTGTTCAGGATTAATATACATATTTTAGTGAATTTTCCTCTCAGAGATTGCTGTCAGGGTCCTTGAATGAAGTGATAACTCTAAAACATCTACCAACTGAAGACTGCTTCTTTTCGACAATGTTTGTGTGTGAAATGACATTTGGCATTCCTTCATTTCCCTTCACGAAAAGAAAATAAAATCCATTGTTTTCCCCTTTGAGCCTGATATTATTTTTCCTGTGATTTAACCCTAACCAAGGATCACTCCCCACACTGGGGGGCAAATTGATGAAAATTGCAAAGGGAAACACGACGAGTCAAGTAAATGTCCTAAACTGTAAATGAAAAGGACACAAAAGGAAAAACATGAAAAGGAAAGAGATGGAAAAGAAAAAAAAAAGAAAAAGATAGAAAAAAGAAAAGAGGAAAAGAAGAAGGAAAAAGAAAAAGAAAAAGAGAAAGAAAAAAAGAAGAGAAGAGAAGAGGAAAATAACTGAACAAAGAAGAAATGCGAAGGAAAATTTGAAATCCTTGAAATGAAATGTGTACCAGAAAAGGAAATGAACTCTTGGGTGAAAACCCAAAATGGGCAGTCTAGAGCGATCTAAAGAATAAAAGAAGAACATAGATTTCATCAGGAAAGTTGATCATTGGTTTAATCACCCTTAAAATATGAATTTGAGCCTATATATCCTTTCTTTGGCAACCCGAGCCTAGCCTACATTACAAGCTTTTAAAGACCATTTGGATCACACACGAATATTTGAGAAAAGGAGTTCATCTTCAGAACACATTTTGCATAATTGATTTAACCTTTCTTCAGGGACTTCGAGCTTCTAATGTCTGATTGAGATTAGAAAAAGTGGGAAAATTTAAATTGGGGAGTGTGTGAGTAAAAGAGAGCCACCAAAAAGTGGGGAACTATCCAGTTGATGGATTCTTGAATCATTCATGCTTTGAATTTTTGGGGCATCTGAATTTGCCCTATTCTTGTGTTTGCCATGCCTATTTTCTTAAGACCCCCATTTTTAGCATTTTCTATGACTTTTTCATTTGAACTATTATTTCTAGCCTTTTCTTGCATCTTACAAGTAGGCTGACATAGATTCATAAAAAGCAAAAGGTTTCTTGGTATTGATCTTAACTGTAGGAGACCATGAATGAATGTTTTCATCGCTTCAGAAAACAATTGAACCTCAACTTGAATGGGGGCACCGCCTTGCATGAAAAGGTAAAAAGGAAAAAGAAGCACATGCGTTGAAGAGTTTGAAGTGAGCCGTGTTGTCAAGAAAGATCCACATATAAGATGCAAAAGCTCGAAAGCATGATAAAAGATAGAATTGCACTTGAGAAGAAAATCATGCCATCAGATTGGGGGCAGTCTATGTCGACCAAGGATTCAGGACCCTCAATATTAATGGGCGTGAGTAGAAGAGATTAAAGCGCCAACATCATTCAAGGGGGAAATAAGCTTTTATATGCAAGCAGTTCAAGATGTCCTCCAGGGCAAGAATTTGAGAATTCACAAGAAGCACTGAAGGTGATTAATAAAGGGCATATGAAGACTCGAAGCTTTCAAGACCACACAAGGAAGCCTTTCACTCAATATGGATGTATCAACTACCATGATAGTAGATCCTGAGACATTTGCTTACGAAGGTCGAATGTTTCCGAGGAAGCAAAGGGATATGAAGAATGAGAATGGCAAAGCATTGAAAGTTGAAGAAGTCTGTCCTTCCAACTAGGAGTACAAGATCACTGGATTAAGTGAGAAAAGATTAGATGTTTTCCATGAGTCGAAAAATACAGGGAAAAAAAGTATAATTGCTTATTTGGATTGAGCAAGCAAACGTGTAGAAAAAATAATTTTGAGAAAAAGAATTCAAAAAGCAAAAGAAATGAGACATGCATTCATGTTTTAGGCATCTCCAGGGCATGAACATCATAACTGCATTGAATATCGCATTTTCAAGTACACGAAGAACCTTTCAGCAAAAGAACTCGTCTATCCGTTCGGGCATTTGGAGAATGAAACCCGCTTAATCATCCAAGCGTAAGGTGAATGAAACGCTTTTTGAAACCTGCCTATCTATTCGGGCTTAAGGAGAATGGAGTTCGCTTATTCATCCAAGCATAAGGAGGATGAAATTTTTCAAAAGATTCACCTATTCGTTCAGGCGTAAGGAGAATGAAGTTCGCTTATTCATCCAAGCATAAGGAGGATGAAATTTTTCAGAAGATTCGCTTATTCGTTCAGGCGTTAGGAGAATGGAGTTCGCTTATTCATCCAAGCGTAAGGAGGAAACTTTTTTTAGAAGATTCGCTTATCCGTTCAGGCGTAAGGAGAATGGAGTTCACTTATTCATCCAAGCATAAGGAGGATGAATTTTTTTAGAAGATTTGTAATACCCAGGTTTAGGGGTCGGATGTTAAGTGAGTAAATTGGGTTCGGGTCTTTGGGCTTGGTTTGAATAAAATGGTCTTTGTTTTGAATTAAAAAGACCATTTGTTTTCATTAAGGGTAAAATGAGGTTTTGCTAATAATAGAAATAAAACAATTAAAAGAAGTGTTTTTAAGTCATCATCTTCTTCCTTCAAAACTAAAAACCACGGCACAAAACCCCTCCCCAACCCAAACACTGTTCCATCATCTTCCTCAGCGATTTCAAGAGTTTTTATCAAGGTAATAATGTTTTTGACTTCTCCTCTTCATCCTTAACATTTTCATGGTTTTAGATTTTTATAAACTCAATTTTTGAGTTGCTTCAAGAGTTCAAATTTTAAATCAAAGGTGGAAACTTTGTTGGTTTTTCATTTGTAAAGTTTATATATGTTATAGTCTTGCTTTTGAGTTTAACATATGTTAAAATGGTAAGGTTTTAATGAAATCCCGAAATGGGTATTTGTGGGTGAGTTTAGAGGTGGAAATCTTGAGATTTTGAGGTAGTTATGTGAGGGAAGGTTGGGATGATGGTATGATTATACTTGGGGGCTGTTTTGAACATGTTTATTGATGATTTGGATGGTTAAATTGATGGGTAACTGCTGGGTTGTGTTCAAGTCCGAAAATGAAGAGTATGAGTTAGTTCTTGGCTTGGAAATGTAGTGAAATTGTCTTGAGTTGTAATCTGATTTGTGGCAGTGATTTTGTGGATGTTTTGATGTGTAATGCACTGTTTTTGGTTGATTAGAAGCAAGGGAAAACGTTGGAGAAGCTTCAGGCTCAATTCCGGGAAACTTGGAGGCTTGATCGACATTCTCAACTTTTATTTTGGGGTGTTTGGTGAGTGGACTGTTTTCAATGGTTTTAAATTGGTTCAAAGTATGCTATTGGGGTACTAGATTGTGCTTGGTAGGCCAATCTAATGTGGGGTTATGTTGCTAGCTTAACCTCTTGTTCAACTTTATGTATTTCTTGCTAAATGTGCATAAATATGGTATTGCGTAATAAGTGTCCTATTATGCATGTTACAATATATTTATGTTGTATGATGGTGATTTGTATGTTGTATTGCATGATTTGTTAAATCATGGTGAGTACTCGCTTAGTATGTTGGCACTAGTTATATTACTGGATATAAATTATCGATCATTAGAATGAATGTGCACACGGTAAGAGTCAAATTCGCACGTGGCCTTGGTGGTGTGAGGTCACCATGGTGGAGTATGGTGAAGTAACGTTCCACAGGAAAGTATATATGTGTGATGATGAGTGGAATCCCATCCGTAAAAGAAAACGGTGATGAGTGAAATCCCATCGGAAGGTAATATTGTTGTTATTGAGTATGTTGGGCGAAAATCCCAACGGAAGCTGTCCGCATATCCGAGTAAGCTATATAGTTGCCAATATATCTTCTTTACGTGTGGTTGATGTGGTAAGATGTTTTGTTACATCCATGCTAAGCATAACATGAGGTAAGATGCCATGTTCATGCATTCTTGTAGCGGTTGGCTATGATGTTATGTTGGTGTTAATGCATGCCTTGTTGATGATTTATGGATACCATGCTTTGGACCCTGCATTGTCGATATTTGTTTTTGAGCTCCCTCACTAAGCTTTCAAGCTATCGCTCTCATTTCCGACAATGCAGATCATTAGTGTGGAAGTTAGCAAGGAGCAAGGAAGGGGCACCCAAGAGCGTGTGTTGCTGCTCAAGTATGGTTTTCTTTGAATAATGTAATAGATGACAATGGGGATGCTAAGTGTTGTAGGAGCGTATGCTAGATGCCTATGTTGGTTATCATGTTGTTGAATGTTCATGTTTTTGTGTTGAAGGGATGTAAACCTTGTTTTATGTGATGCTCAAGCTGCTACATGTTTCTTATAGCTAAATAGACTCGTTATGCATGCTTGTATGTTTAATCATGCTCAATTGTAGGATGTGCTGCCTCTAGTTTGTTTGAATGATTGTTGCTATGTCATCTTTTATGTTTCGGGGCAAGTTTGAGGATGTTTGAGGATGCTAAAACATGTTTTCGGGCCACTCTGTGTGTAGGCGTTTCGAAACGATCGAAGTGGTTTCGGAACGGTCGTAGCTCCATGGATACTCGTATCGGAACGGGGGTGCTGCTGTTTCGATATGATTTGACACTATGAGCCCCCATTTCAGAACCCATTTCGATACGGTTTGCCACTGTGAGCCTCTGTTTCGGAACTAGTTCCGATACATTTTGTCACTGTAGACCCCCGTTCCAAACCAAGGTGGGTAGTTTCGGTACGGCTTGGTCTTGTTTTTAAACTGGAGCCCGCATTTCGGAACGAGCAAGCCTGTTTCGAAACGCAGACATGTAAATTGGCTAATTGTCATCTTCAAAGGTCCTTGGACATTATGTTTTAGTCCCAAATGCTTGTTTGCTCCCTTGATGAGTTCATATGTATCTTTAATGAATGTTTTTGTTTCGTACGCATGAAATTGGACTAAAAAGTTACTTGGTAAATTTAAGTTGCCATATGTTCTACTTGGATAGTTTCGTTATCGTCTTCCGCTGCTTCCTTCACACATAGGACTAAATGTGACATTTAGACAAGATAATTAAATGAAAAAATTAGGGTTGCTAATCGGAGTGAGGCCTTAGCGGGTTTCACCCCGATTTTCCCCGTGTAACCTATTCGGGCCGGTCTGTCGGCTAGACCGGGACGAGGGGGTTACATTTGTCGGTATTGGAACCTGAGGTTTCAGCGACCTCGTTAAGGTAAGTAAGGTAAGTTTTAAGTGTTATGTTACAATATCTCGGTGTATGTGGTGCGGTGAATGCTTTGGCTATGTGTGCATGTTGTTCGCTTGCTTGCATGGTGTTTGAAAGCATGTGTTAGTATGGTTGTTGTGTTGAGGCGTAGTTGTCTAGTTCTCATTGCTACTATTACCTTATTGGAAAAGATTTTAAGTAAAGGAATACTTGAGCACCTTGGACCATTGTCTTTGCTAACTCAATCCTTGTGTGTTTATTTTGTTTGTAGTTGATATCTTGTTAGACGTAAGATGAGGCTTAGAGGCAGGCCTAGGGTGGTTCATCCGGAACCATGAGCTGCAGCTCCTAAAGTTGAGCCGGAGGCTCCTCCACCACCTCCTTCTCCTCCTCGAGAGGGAGGTGAGGCGAGGGCTAATGGGTGTAGGACCTCAGGTTGGCTAAGGTCCGGCCGGTATAGATCTAGCTCCATTGGTTCAGGCTATAGTTGGTGCTTTTCAGGCAGCCGTGGCCGGGGGACAAGCTGTAGCACCACCTCAGGGTGATTGCACCGATTTTCCACTTAAGAGGCTTCGTAACTTGGGTGAAGAAGAATTCCGAGGGTTGGCACCCGAGAGATCAGATGCTTGGTTTGATAAAACTGTTCGTATCTTGTCTCAGATGGGTTGTACTAGGGCACGGAGACTGGGATGTGTTGTTTCCTTGCTTCAGGGTGATGCCTACACTTGGTGGGTCACCATTACTACAGGCATGCCAGATGCTGAGATTACTTGGGAGTTCTTTGAGTCTGCTTTCCGCAAGAAGTATATGGGTCCCCACTATCTTGATGAAAAGAAGAGAGAGTTCATTGCCTTTCTTCATGGTGACATGACTGTGACCGAGTATGAGGTACGATTTGTCAGATTGAGTTAGTATGCGCCCGAGCTAGTTCCTACTGAGAGGGAACGATGCGACCGTTTCCGTTATGAGTTGAGTGAGGAAGTGAAAATGTATACCTTGGCTACAGATTACACGGACTTCGATGTCTTAGTCGTTAGGGCCAAGGACATAGAGCACAGTCTTGGTCTGACCAAACGTTCAGGTGGGTCTGGTTTAGGGAAGAGGTATGCTGGCATTGATGGAGGTGATGCCAAGAGGCACAAGGACAATAGGCATCATTTTAAAAACAGACGTGGGGGTGGTAACCACGGAAGAGGTCATCAGGGCCAGAGAGCTGGTGGACGTTTACCCGAGTGTGCTAGGTGTGGGAGGCATCACATCGGAGAGTGCTGGGAAAACTTTCATGTGTGTTGGAACTGTGGAGCTAGAGATCACCTTAGGCGTGATTGTCCACATCAGGCCGGGCTTGCACCGATTCAGGTCAGGCTCCTGCTAGAGCTAATGAGTACCCGAGAGGCCGTGGGTGCGACCGAGGTAACTTTCAGTCGAGGAACGATGGTAAGAGGAATATAGCTCATGTAGTTGCGGTTCAGCCAAATGTCGGACTAGAGTTTATGCTCAGCAAGAGGTACAGAACGACACGGGCGTGATTGCAGGTAATTTCTCAATACAGTCTCTGAGTTTGCTTTCCTTGATTGACTCCGGGTCTACGCATTCATACATATTGAGTGAGCATGCAATGATGTTAAATATACCTTGTGAGGTACTAGAGGTAGGTTTTAGTGTTACTAGTTCCTTCGGGGATACAATAGTGGTTAGGAAGATGTACATAAGGTGTTCGTTAATGGTTCAGGGGCATATATTTCCAGTGGACATGATGGAGTTATCGTTCTATGGCTTCAATGTGATTTTGGGTATGGACTGGCTTACAGAGCATAGGGCTAGGATATATTTCGAAACAAAGAGAGTTGCAGATGACTACGAGATTATGGTAGTAGGGGAGAATGTAAAATTCTTATCGAATATTGTTTCAGCCTTAGAGGCTCAGAGATTAGTTGAGTTAGGTTGTGAGGCGTACTTGGCCTACGTGATGAATCCGAACATGAATAAAGTTAGACCGCAGGATATCAGAACAGTGTGTGATTTTCTGAGTGTGTTTTCGGAAGAATTGTCTGGTTTGCCGCTTGACAGAGAAGTAGAGTTTTCCGTAGAGGCATACTCAGATTTTGCTCTCGTTTCGATTGCTCCATACCGTATGGCACCGAAAGAACTAAAAGAGTTGAAGACCCAGTTACAAGAGTTATTAGATAGAGGTTTTATCCGTCCGAGTTCTTCACCTTGGGGTGCTCCGATATTATTTGTGAAGAAGAAAGATGGTAGTATGAGGATGTGCATCGGTTATAGATAGTTGAATCAGCTGACAGTGAAAAACAAGTATTCGTTGCCACGTATCGATGATTTGTTTGATCAGTTGAGAGGGGCATCAGTATTTTCAAAGATTGATTTGAGATCCGGTTATTACCAGTTGAAAGGTAAAAGAGGTTGATGTACCGAAGACAGCTTTCAGAACTAGGTATGGTCACTACGAGTTCTTGGTTATGCTGTTTGGGTTGACAAACGCACCAGCTGCTTTCATGGACATGATGAACATAATCTTCTATGAGTACTTAGATCAGTTTGTGGTTGTATTCATAGATGATATTTTGGTGTATCCGCGTACCGAGGAAGATCATGACAGACATTTGAGGTTAGTTTTGTAGACTTTGCTAGACAACCAGAGTTACACTAAGTTGAGTAAGTGTGAGTTCTGGATCAGAGAAGTAGTCTTTCTAGGACATGTAGTATCAGCTGATGGGATTAGAGTTGATCCGAAGAAGATAGAAGCCATTGTTGAGCGGAAGCAACCAAAGTTTGTGACAGAGATTCGTAGTTTCCTAGGCTTAGCAGGTTATTATAGGAGGTTTGTGAATGAGTTCTCAAAGATAGCCGCTCCTTTGACAAAATTGATTCAGAAGAATGTTCAGTTTGAGTGGTCAGATGCGAGACAACAAGCCTTTGAGAAACTGAAAGAAGCTTTGACAGATGTACCAATTTTGATTCAGCCAGTGTCGGGGAAAGAGTATGTGATCTCCAGTGATGCTTCATATGTAGGATTAGGTTGTGTGCTCATGCTGAACAGAAGAGTTGTAGCTTATGCCTCGAGGCAATTAAAGAATCACGAGCGCAATTGTCCGACACACGACATAGAGCTAGCCGCAGTTGTGTTTGCCTTGAAGATCTGGAGACATTATTTGTATGGTGAGAAATGCACAGTGTATACGGATCACAAGAGTCTGAAGTATATAATGACACAAAGTGAGTTGAACCTTAGACAGCGTAGGTGGTTAGAGTTACTTAAGGACTACGATCTCACGATTGAGTACCATCCGAGTAAAGCCAATGTAGTGGCAGATGCTTTGAGTAGGAAGGTAGCTGTTGAGTTGAGAGCCATGTTTGCTAGTTTGAGCTTGTTTGGTAATGGTGGTCTAGTGGCCGAGCTTTAGGTTAGACCTACTTTAGGCCAGTTGATTAGAGAAAAACAGATGTTAGATAGATCTTTGGCACCTCATGTGCAAGATATAGCCGAGGGTAAACCATCTGACTATAGTTTCAGTGTTGATGGTGTCTTGTGTTCTTAGAGACATAATAGTTGTGACGGATGACAGTGATTTGAGACGTACTATTTTGACCGAAGCACACAGTATCCAGTTTGCTATGCATCCTAGTAGTACAAAGATGTATCCTGATATGAAGAATGAATACTACTGCGTTGGTTTGAAGAAAGACGTAGCCGATTTCGTGAGTAAGTGTATGGTATGCCAGAGAGCTAAGGCAGAACATCTAGTTCCATCAGGTTTGTTGCAACCGTTGAGGATTCCGGAATGGAAGTGGGAAAATATCACCATGGACTTCGTTTCAGGTTTGCCTTTGACTCCTTCGAAGAAGAACTCAGTTTGGGTTATAGTTGACCGCTTCACAAAGTGTGCTCACTTTATAGCTGTTCATATGACTTACTCCTTAGATAAGTTGGCCGATTTATACATCAGTGAGATTGCGAGACTGCATGGTGTGCCGAAGTCGATTGTGTCTGATAGAGATCCGAGATTTACAGCAAGATTTTGGGAGTGTTTGCATAGTGCTTTGGGTACCCGATTGAATTTTAGCATGTCGTAACATCCTCAGTCAGATGGTCAGTCATAGAGGGTTATACAGATTCTGAAGGACATGTTGCGTTGTTGCATTATTGACTTTCAGGGTATTTGGGAGGAAACTTGTCGTTGGTCGAGTTCGCTTACAATAACAGTTATCAGTCAAGCATTCAGATGGCTCCGTATGAGGCACTATATGGTAGAAAATGTAGAACTCCTATTTGTTGGGCCGAAGCAGGTCAGAAGTTGTTACTGATGCCATATATGCTTAAGGGGACTACCGATAAGGTGAAGTTAATCTGTGATCGTTTGAAGGCAGCTTCGAATAGACAAAAATCCTATAACGATTTGAAGAGGAAAGAAGTTGAGTATGCCGTGGGAGATATAGTGTTTTTGAAAGTCTCTCCGTGGAAGAAAGTTATGAGGTTTCACAGAAAGGGGAAATTGAGTCCGAGATACATTGGGTTGTATGAGATTGTGAAGCGAATCGGTCCAGTTGCTTATCAGTTGCGTTTTCCATCAGAGTTAGGGAAGATTCACAATGTGTTCCATGTTTTGATACTTTGAAAGTATAGATCAAATCCGTCGCACGTTATGCTTATGAAGAGATTAAGTTGAACTCAGACTTGACGTACGATGAAGAACCAATTGAGATCTTGGCATCAGATAGCAAAGTGTTGCTGGTAGACCGATTGAGTTGGTCAAAGTGAAGTGGCAATGCCGAGGTGTGGAAGAGGTCACTTGGGAGAGAAAGGAGGATATGGAGAGGCAGTTTCCGTATCTCTTCCCGTCAGGTAATTTCGGGGACGAAATTTTCATAAGTGGGGGAGAGTTGTAACACCCGGGTTTAGGGGGTCGAATGTTAAGTGAGTAAATTGGGTTCGGGTCTTTGGGCTTTGTTTAAATAAAATGGGCTTGGTTTTGAATTAAAAAGACCATGTGTTTTCATTAAGGGTAAAATGGGGTTTTTGAATAAGAGAAATAAAATAAGTAAAAGAAGTGTTTTGAAGTCATCATCTTCTTCCTTAAAACCCACGACACAAAACCCCTCCCCTCTCCAACCCAAACACTGTCTCATCATCTTCCTCAGCGATTTCAAGAGTTTTTATCAAGGTAATAATGTTTTTTACTTCTCCTCTTCATCCTTAACATTTTCATGGTTTTAGATTTTCATAAACTCCATTTTTGAGTTGCTTCAAGTGTTCAAATTTTAAATCAAAGGTGGAAACTTTGTTGATTTTTCATTGAGTTTTTGATTTGTGAAGTTTATATATGTTATAGTCTTGCTTTTAAGTTTAACATGTGTTGAAATGGTAAGGTTTTAATGAAATCCCGAAATGGGTATTTGTGGGTGAGTTTAGACGTGGAAATTTTGAGTTTTTGAGGTAGTTATGTGAGGGAAAGTTGGGCTGATGGTATGGTTATACTTAGGGGCTATTTTGAACATGTTTAGTGATGATTTGGATGGTGAAATTGATGGGTAACTGCTGGGTTGTGTTCAAGTCCGAAAATGAAGAGTATGGGTAAGTTCTTGGCTTGGAAATGTAGTGCAATGGTCTTGAGTTGTAATCTGATTTGTGGCAGTGATTTTGTGGATGTTTTGATGTGTAATGCACTGTTTTTGGTTGATTAGAAGCAAGGGAAAACGTTGGAGAAGCTTCGGGCTCAATTCCGGGGAACTTAGAGGCTTGATCGACATTCTCAACTTGTATTTGGGGGTGTTTGGTGAGTGGACTGTTTTCAATGGTTTTAAATTGGTTCAAAGTATGCTATTGGGGTACTAGATTGTTGTTTGTAGGCCAATCTAAACTGGGGTTAAGTTGGTAGCTTAACCTCTTGTTCAACTTTATGTATTTCTTGCTAAATGTGCATAAATGTTGTCTTGCGTGATACGTGTCCGATTATGCATGTTACGATATATTTATGTTGCATGATGGTGATTTGTATGTTGTATTGCATGATTTGTGAAATTATGGTGAGTACTCGCTTAGTATGTTGGCACTAGTTATGTTACCGGATATAAATGATCGATCATTAGGATGAGTGTGCACACGGTAAGAGTCAAATTCGCGCATGACCTTGGTGGTGTGAAGTCACCAAGTTGGAGTATGGTGAAGTAACATTCCACCGGAAAGTATATATGTGTGATGATAATGAAATCCCATCCGTAAAAGAAAACAGTGATGGGTGAAATCCCACCGGAAGGTAATATTGTTGTTATTGAGTACGTTGGGTGAAAATCCCAACGGAAGCTATCCGCATATCCGAGTAAGCTATATAGTTGCTAATATACCTTGTTTACGTGTGGTTGATGTGGTAAGATGTTCTGTTACATTTATGCTAAGCATAACATGAGGTAAGATGCCATGTTCATGCATTCTTGTAGCGGTTGGCTATGATTTTATGTTGGTGTTAATGCATGCCTTGTTGATGATTTATGGATACCATGCTTTGGACCCTGCATTGTCGATATTTATTTTTGAGCTCCCTCACTAAGCTTTCAAGCTTACGCTCTCATTTCCGACAATGCAGATCATTAGTGTGGAAATTAGCAAGGAGCAAGGAAAGGGCACCCAAGAGCGTGTGTTGCTGCTCAAGTATGGTTTTCTTTGAATAATGTAATAGATGGCAATGGGGATGCTAAGTGTTGTAGGAGCGTATGTTAGATGCCTATGTTGGTGTTGCGTGTAAAATAGTCTATCGCAATTGTAGTGCAAGTATACACGACGCAAGTAGTAAAGTGATACGAAGTATCGGATATCGTCTCCACAGGGATTGGGCTAATGACTTCACCTTAATTTCACTGCACGAAGTAAATAGAATAGTTTAAAAAGATTGTCACGAGAATATTAAAGTAAACGTAAATAAAAAGAGTAAAAATATCAAGATAGAGAGAATGGGCTGGTATTGAATTGCTCAGTAGTGCAGGTATTGCGATGCTTAGGAAATCCAGTTCTGTTGTCGCGCCCGTCGCCGACAGCACCTGTCGCGGCGGCTGTCCGTTAGCTGTCGCGGCAGCGAACACACCAACTCCGTACTCCATGTTTGGCAAGAATCCCAGATCTGCCTTGGCCTATCCCTAGGTCCAAGTCTGTCGATGATCACGTCTTTGATGATACCTCCCGGCGTAAATCGAAGGATGAACACCGATGTGTATGAATTCTTCCTTAGCCACTTAACCTCGCCCTATCCCTAGGCACGAGATAGTTCAACTATAAACTAGAGAACGCGCTCTTATCTCTTTCGTATACTTAACTCTCCCGATGCTAAGTAAATGGATAACCTCACAATGCTCTCCCGATGCTCTTGCAAGATATTAAAACCGAAATAAGAGAACTTGAAGTTTATTTTATTGAACTTGGAAAATCCTAAAACAAAACAACCCTTGCAACTACTTTACAAAACAACCCGTGGCCCTAGGGGGTTTTTAGAACATGACGACGGGTAAACGGCGGAGGGGTTAAGGTTATCGGTTATGAGGTATATTCTCTCCTAGGTTAAATCTATGCCCTTATATAAGCTTTGGGCTCAAGTATTCTAAGTTAACAAGGATTACAACTTTAATGAAAAGTAAGATTCTATTAAATGCTTAATCTCTAAGGATTCCTACTTTTCAGCCGCCTCCTTGTTTCATGGGAATTCCTCTCCTTGAGCTTTGGCTTGACATATCTTTTGATCTAGGGCTTGGAAAAATATTTGGCTTTCACACGACAGACGAGCAGGTTTTTCTCTATCTATCGAGGTCCACTTTACTTTTCCTCTTCATCAGGCTGCTGTCACCTTGCTGTCACAGCAGCTCCATGGCAGCTTCGTCCTCGTCGTCTGCTTGTCCAGTTCAACTCTTCTGCTTCTCTACCCTGCGCCTGCCTTCTTTGTCAACTATGGCAACTACCTGCAAAATCAACCATCTTTTAGTAGAATCCGTGCCTTTAGTGTATTTGTGATGTTTTACTGTAAACTGACCTAAATGCAATGAAATGATGCTTGAATGCAGCAGAAATATGGGTTAAAAATGGTGTAAATAATAGAACTTTTACACACTCAACACACCCCCAAACTCAAGTTTTTGCTTGCCCTCAAGCAATTAAGACCTAAAAGAAAAATGAATATTTTTGTGTTGGCTTTCAAACAGTGAACTGTCCCATACCCGTCGCTCATTCTCTGTGACGGCAGCAACCTGTCGGAAAGGTTAGGATCTGTTCGGAATCTCCCTATAGCTCTCGTGCAGTGTGTGCATGCTTGTGAACAGTTATATGCTAAGATTCTCTTAGTTTCACTAGAATATTCGACTTTTTAACTCGAATTTTTATGCCAAATTTTATTTTTGTAGTCACGTTTTCATGCTTCTTTTCTTTTATTTTCAAGCTAAGTTTTACTAGAGCCAGTTTTGGGCACCTCTAGTTAGCTTCCTAGAGCCGGTTTCGGGCACCTCTAGGTTATTGAGTTTCTTTTGCTAAACTTCTTTCCTAGAGCCAATGTTAGGCACCTCTAGGGGCTATTCAAGTTCTAAGCATCCTATTCTAGTTTGGCTAAAAGAAATCTAAGCAATATAACAGTCACAATGGTGTTTAAGTTTGCAGAACTATAGAAAGGCTCTAAACTTCTCCTTAAACTGTCCTAAAGATGCTGCCACGACAGAGCTGTCATGACAGGTAAGTTAACTTCACAGTTTTAAGCCAACAGTTTTATATTTTTCTGATTTTTTTAGAGAACTTAAATAAAATAAAAGACACAACAATTAAAAAAAAAGATGTACTAAGACTCCATTACTATGGAGGGTGCCACCCCCAAACTTGAGGGTTGCATTGCCCTCAATGCAAAATGACAGAGAAAGATGATGACAGGTACATCACAAAATAAGGATAAAGCAGGCAGCAGGAAAAGAAAAATAAAAGACTTAAATTTTAATCGCTGTCCTCGCTGCTGCTGCTGACACGGATCTGGCGGCGGCGTCTAGGCTGTGGAGGAGGCTGGGCAGGTTGCTCCACAAGCTGAATGTCTGAACTGCTGCCGTTGTCCCAAGTGCTGCTGGTGGTGGTGCTACCCTTGGGCATTAATTTTCTGTCTGCCACGTGCTTCTGCCTCTTGACAGGCGTAAATTCCCTCTCCAAATTCCTCCTAATCAGAGGTTCCTCCTCGCTGTCGGCTGGGGCTGGCCGCTTCGTGCCACGGGCGGGGCTGTCGGCCGGAGGACTTGCAGCTGCCGTCGGGGCAGGTGATGGGGTGGAAGCGGTGGAATGGGAATGTGGGGAAACAGGTGGTGTGGGTGTGTGGACAGGGGTGGGGATACGGAAATAGTGGGTAGGAAAAGTAGGGAAATTAACATCGGGATAATTCAAAGTTTTGGTAATGAAGTTTACCGTCGAGTTGGTGAAATCCCGGATGAAGGTCATCAGTCCCATTTGTCTCTCTTCCACTCGTTGTATCGCAGCAAGGATGTGGGCAGACTGGTCTGTCGGGGCGGTGGCGGCGTCAGGTTCAGGGGCAGGCTCCTCATCTGAGTCTGCGGGGGAGGCAGCTGGGTTGAAGGAGTTGATAGGTGTTGCGACTATCAGCTCCATGAGGCTTGTAATGTTATTTTCTGTCCAGCCTCGACCTTTGATTAGTTTGTCGGTGGTGGCCTCTGGGACAGCAGCGCAGCGGCAAAGGAGAGTGATCGTGAACGGTAGGCAAAGACGGGAGGAGGAGCGGAATGTGCAGTCCAAGATGCTGTCCCTCATATAGCGGCCCACGTTGATAGGCCGGTCGTGCATGATCGAGTGAATGAGAGCGAGCCGCTGCTGGTTCACCGTCGTGTGATGGGAGGACGACAGGATACGCTTCTTGATGAAAGCGTTCCATAGCTTAGCTTCTGGGAGCAGCTGCCCCCTTTTGACAGAATTGGGGTTCTTTTTGCTTGTTGTCCATGTTGTTCCTTCCTCCGTCACCTCTGCCATGACAGCACCGTAGGCGGCAGAATCGAGGGTCTCTAAAAATTGCTGGTGGGCGTCATCGTCGGGGCCAAAATATAGGCCATACATGTGGTTGATGCTGTCAGCTGTAAGTGGCACCTCTACCCCTCGGACGGTGACTGACATTGCCGTTCTGCTGTCGATGGCAGCATAAAACTCCCTCACCAACGTGTCGTTTAGTTCTGCCGGTTGTTCGGCGAACTGCTCCCATAGCAAATTCCTTATCGCCTTCGCGATAAATGGTCGGTGCCCCATGTTGGCTGCCTTGCGGATGTAGATGAAGCCTCTTTCCTCCCATAATTCCTTGGTTGCGAAGGGCGATGCTGCTGCTGAAGAAGAGGCTGAGGCAGCACTGCGGCGGGTCTGTCTAGACGACATATTAGTTGCAAGGGTTGTGAAAATAAAGGAAGCAAATAAAAACGAGAGGAGAAAGCAAGTAAGAATAAGCAGAAGTGAGGAAAAATGAAAGTGAAAACGGGGTTTTATAGCGGTCGAGGATCTGCCCATTTAATGCCGTAACGGCAGGCGTGAATAACGGAGCGACTGTTGAGTTTTGGCGTGTCTGATGCGTCTGCCACGCATTAATGCATCTGTTACGCGTCTGTCACACGCTTCTGCGTCTGCCGTGTCAGTCTGTTGACAGCCTGTCTTATCCGTCTGCGGTGGCAGCCGAAACGACAGGCTTCAATAAATGGGCTCTGTTGGGCTGATGGATGGATGGTGGGCTTGGGACACTTCTTCTTTTCTTCTTGACTCCTTTATTTCCTAAAGACAGAAAAAATAAAAACATTATTTGAATAAAATAAACCTAATTTCCTAATAAATAATAAATAATAAAAATAAATAAAAATAAAATTTAGGTTAAATTAGGGATGCCTTGTGGGGCATCTCCTAAAGTAACCACTTCCTGTATTCCTGGGGCTTCAGTCCCCTGATAATGCTTGAGGCGCTGTCCGTTGACTTTGAATTGGTGCCCGTCTTTTAATGATTGGATTGTGATGGCACCATGGGGAAAAACTTGTACTACTTGGAACGGGCCGGACCATCTAGATTTTAGCTTCCATGGGAAGAGTTTTAGTCTAGAATTGAACAACAACACAAGCTGCCCTGGGCAGAACTGTCGTGGCAGCAACTTCTTGTCATGCCACTTCTTAGTTTTCTCCTTGTATATTCTTGCATTGTCGTAGGCCATTGTCCGTATTTCATCGATCTCGTTCAAATCTAACAGCCTTTTCTGGCCTGCCTTGTCCAAGTCCATATTCACTGCCTTGATTGCCCAGTATGCCCTGTGCTCTATCTCGACAGGCAGATGACAGGTTTTCCCATAAATCAATCGGTATGGAGACATGCCCAATGGAGTTTTAAAAGCTGCCCTATATGCCCATAACGCATCATTTAGAAGTAAAGACCAATCTTTTCTAGTTGGCTTAACCATCTTCTCAAGAATGTTCTTAACTTCCCTATTGGATATCTTAGCCTGTCCATTGGTCTGTGGGTGGTATGCTGTCGCTATCTTGTGCTTGACACCATATTTCCTCAAGGCGGCAGCAATTACCCTATTGTCAAAATGTCTCCCTTCATCACTGATAATCGCCTTAGGGATGCCAAATCTAGAAAAAAAGTTTTTGTGTAAAAACTTTTGGACCGTCTGGGCATCATTCTTTTGAGTGGCGATAGCTTCTACCCACTTGGAGACATAGTTCACTGCTAGGAGGATGTAAAGATTCCCACATGAAGATGGAAAGGGTCCCATAAAATCGATCCCCCAAACGTCGAAGATCTCGACTTCTAGAATGTTCTGTAGTGGCATCTCGTTTCTCCTTGAGATGTTACCTGTCCGCTGGCACCTGTCACAGTTCTTGTAAAAGTCCTGTGCGTCTTTATACAGTGTCGGCCAGTAGAATCCTGACTACAGCACCTTGGCAACAGTTTTATTGCCTCCTAAGTGACCTCCATATTATGAAGCATGGCAGTGATGGAGAATGTCTTCTTGCTCTTCTTGTGGTACGCATCTCCTTATAACCTGATCTGCACACATTTTGAAAAGGAGAGGTTTGTCCCAATAATAATGCTTAACATCATTTTGGAACCTCTTCCTGGCTTGATAATTAAGATCAGAAGGCAATATTCCGCTAACTATAAAATTAACGAAATCAGCATACCAAGGAAGTTCAGAAGACTTACCTGCCACCATGGCTGTCGCGGCAGCGATTGCGGCAGCAAAGAGCTGCTCATCTGGGAAGATCTCCAGTATGTGTGTCTCATCTATTGGCAGACTCTGTCCCATCTCCAACCTTGACAAGTGATCAGCCACCTGATTTTCTGTCCCCTTTTTGTCCTTGATTTCAAGGTCGAATTCTTGTAGTAGCAAGATCCACCGTATCAATCTAGGCTTTGCATCCTTCTTTGCGAACAAATATTTAAGGGCAGAATGGTCTGTGTGCACTATTACTTTCGTCCCAAGTATGTAAGAACGAAACTTGTCATTGGAGAACACCACAGCTAACAGCTCCTTTTCTGTGGTGGTATAGTTCACTTGGGCGTCATTCAATGTCTTGCTGGTATAATATATGACATGAAACAGCTTGTCTCTGCGCTGCCCAAGTGCTGCCCCGACAGCATAGTCACTGGCATCACACATAATCTCAAATGGTTGCGTCCAGTCTGGTGGCTGTACTATGGGGGCTGTTACTAACTTTTCCTTCAGAACCTTGAATGCTTCAGTACATTCATCATTAAAGTCAAAGGGTCGGTTCTGCTCCAAGAGATGGCATAGGGGCTTCGTGATTTTTTAGAAGTTAGCAATAAATCTCCAATAAAACCCAGCATGCCCTAGAAAACTCCTAATGCCCTTGACTGTGGTCGGCGGCGGCAGCTTCTCAATTACTTCTATTTTGGCCCTGTCGACTTCTATGCCACGACGGCTAATCTTATGGCCTAGGACTATCCCCTCATCCACCATAAAGTGGCATTTTTCCCAATTTAAGACCAAGTTTGCTTTTTCACATCTTTCAAGTACTTTTTGTAAATTGCCTAAACAACTCTCAAAATCGTCTCCAAAGACGGAAAAATCATCCATAAAAATCTCAAGGAAGTCCTCCACCATGTCGGAGAATATGGCCATCATGCACCTTTGGAAGGTGGCGGGTGCGTTACATAATCCGAATGGCATTCTCCTAAATGCGTACGTTCCGTAGGGGCATGTGAAAGTCGTCTTTTCTTGATCCTCCGGTGCGATAGCAATTTGATTGTAACCTGAGTAACCATCAAGAAAACAATAGTAAGGTTTACCCGCTAGTCTATCAAGCATTTGATCAATAAAGGGTAAAGGAAAGTGGTCCTTTCGGGTAGCTTTATTAAGCTTCCGATAGTCCATACAAACCCTCCAACCGGTCACAGTCCTGGTTGGGATTAACTCATTGTTCTCATTGGTCACCACGGTCATTCCTCCTTTCTTGGGAATGCATTGCACCGGGCTCACCCATTTGCTGTCGGAGATGGCGTAAATGATACCAGCATCTAACCATTTGATTATCTCCTTACGCACTACCTTTGGGCATCTATAGTCGGCTTATGATCTCCCTCTAGAAGAATTTTGTGCATGCATAACGCCGGACTAATGCCTTGAATGTCAGCGATCGTCCATCCAATTGCCTTTTTGTGCTGCCGTAACATGTCGATTAGCTGTCATTCCTGTTCCTGCGGCAGCTTAGAAGAGGTGATTACGGGCAACGTATCATTGGAACCAAGAAAAGCATATTTAAGTTGCCCTGGCAGGGTTTCAGTTCTAAGGCAGGTGGTTCAACAATAGATGGCTTTTGGATTAAATGGTTATCCGAAGTATAATTCAAAGGTTCGAATAACTTACCTGGACGATTGCCTAGCCAGTTTACCTCCTCCTGATCTTCAGTATCAGATGAATCGGATTCAGAGGAGTTGCTGTCATCGGTCCTGTCGTTGTTGCTGTCGTGACAGTCCTCTAGGTGGCTGCCGCGGCAGTGACCAAATTTAATATCGTGACAGCCCGACCTGATGCAGGGTTGATCAAGGGTAACATCTGTGATAGCCTTGCATTCCTCGTCCACATCAGCATGTTTCATTGCTTGGAGAACATTCAATTTGATCTCTTGATCGTTCACTCGCATGGTGAGTTCTCCTTTCTCCACATCAATCAATGATCTTCCCGTGGCTAAGAAGGGTCGCCCAAGGATGATTGGTGCATTTTCGTCTGCTTCACAATCTAAAATAAGAAAATCAGCAGGAAAAATAAACTTATCCACTCTTACCAAAATATCTTCAATTTTTCCCTCTGGATGAACGTAAGAGCGGTCTGCCAGCTGCAGAGTGATTGTCGTGGGCCGCGCCTTCCCAATACCTAATTTCTGGAAAACAGATTTGGGCATTAGATTAACACTAGCACCAAGATCACAAAGTGCCTTACCCACGAATTTATTTCCGATTACGCAAGGTATGATGAAGCTCCCCGGATCCTTCTTTTTCTGGGGTGGCTGCCAATGAAGAATGCTCATGCAACCTTCTGTCATCTTTACCGTTTCAAACTCCCCAAGTTTAGATTTTTTCGACATAACATCCTTGAGAAATTTAGCATAACCGGGCATCTCCCTAACGGCATCTAACAATGGAATATTAATATGAACCTGCTTAAAAATATCATAAATCTTTTTAAGTTGAGATTCATGCTTAGCTTGCTGTATCCGTTGAGGGAAGGGTGGTGGGGGATGGTAATCTGCAATGCGTCCTTCCCACTGCATGCGAATCTGAGGACGATAATCATCTTTTTTCTCCTCTGTCACTTCTACTGTCGTGACAGGCTCATCGGCAGCAGTCTGTTTGTCACCTGTCGGGGCAGCTTCCTCGGCAGGTTTATCCAAGGCAGGTTCCTTTACTGTTTTAGCTTCCTTCTCCGGCCCTGGTAGTTTCTTCCCACTCCTAGTAGTAATCGCCTTACATTGCTCATGTGTGGGTGGTCTAGCATTTTCAGTATTGCTAGGAAATCCTCCATTCTGCCTTGGCTTAATGTGTTGCGACACCTGACCCATTTGTGTCTCCAGATATTTCAGAGTAGCTTCATGATTTGTCATCCTCATCTCCATCTTATCCATGAAATTCTCTGTCTTCTTGACAAACTGATTCATATTCTCAATATAAGTACCGGTCTGAGACATAAAGGTGGCCAGAGTCTGTTCCAGTATACTGCTAGTGGCAGCTGGTGGCTGCTGTTGCTGCGGCGGCGGCAGGTTCTGCGGCAGCTGCTGTCGCGTCAGCAATCTAGGACCTCCCTGATTCTGATTATGAGCTTGAGGATTCAAGGCATTGTTGGGATTACTCCAGGAAAATTTGGCACTCATCCCTACTATGATTTCCCTCACAGATATCGCATACTTCCTCAACAGCAAATCCTTGTAAACCATCATCATTCAATAACCTTTTCATTGCTTTAGTAAGGAAGGCTACCTGTGATTTCATCGTGCTGTCGGCTTCGTAGTCCTTGACAGCAAGTACTCGTTTACCCCCTCTTCTTGCAGTCGGAAACTGCTCCTCATTCTTGGCCAGATTTTTCAAAACTTGCAAAGCCTCGTCCGGATCTTTATCCAATAGTAGTCCATTTGCTGTAGAATCAATTCGGATGCGAGTTTGTAGGTTGGCAGCATTATAGAACTTTGTAACCTGATTCTAGACGGGGAATCCATGCATTCGACAGTTCCGAAGAAGAGTAGTAAATCTGTCCTAGGCCTCGTGCATCGGCTCGTCATCTTCCTGTTGAAAAGTAGCAATTTCGTTACGTAATCGCTCAGATAAATGTGAAGGATTAAAACGAGATAAAAATTCACGAGTTAGATCTGCCCAAGTCATAATTGAACCCGGTGTAAGTTTATTCCACCAAGTTTTAGCTCTGTCCCTCAATGAATGAGGAAATAACCGAAGCCTCAATATCTCCGGACTAACTCCTGGTAGTCTAAACGAACCACATATCTCATGGAACATTTTGAGATGCTCCCTAGCATCTTCTGTCGCAGCACCACTAAACTGCCCGGCATTGTTGATCATACTAAACATGACATGCTTAAGCTCGAAGTTATCAACATCAATATCCGGCAGTGTGGTCTCCAGCTCTACATGATCGTCTAACATGTAGTCACGACATGACCGTCGTCCGACTGCTGCAGGCGGATCACCGACAGGCGTGTTAAGATCGCCAAGGGGTGGTATACCACCGCCAACATGTTGGTTATGGCCCATTTTCTAGCTGTTCCTCGAGGTATTCGTTTCTGTCTAATAGTCGGCGAAGTTGTTTCTTGAGATTAAAGGAACGTTCAACTTCTGGATCTAATGGATACTCAGGATCTTCACCTCTTTTAGATCTGCGCTTAAACAAGAAAATCTCGTGAAAAGCGAGAGTTGAAAGCACAAAAGAAAAATTAAAGAGAAATAAAAATAAAAATAAAAACAAAAACGAAAATAAAAACGAAGATTGCAATAAAAGAAAGGTGTAGTTATGTTGCCAATCCCCGGCAACGGCGCCAAAAACTTGTTGCGTGTAAAATAGTCTACCGCAATTGTAGTGCAAGTATACACGACGCAAGTAGTAAAGTGATACGAAGTATCAGATATCGTCTCCACAGGGATTGGGCTAATGACTTCACCTTAATTTCACTGCACGAAGTAAATAGAATAGTTTAAAAAGATTGTCATGAGAATATTAAAGTAAACGTAAATAAAAAGAGTAAAAATATCAAGATAGAGAGAATGGGCTGGTATTGAATTGCTCAGTAGTGCAGGTATTGCAATGCTTAGGAAATCCAGTTCTGTCGTCGCGCCCGTCGCCGACAGTACCTGTCGCGGCGGCTGTCCGTTAGCTATCGCGGCAGCGAACACACCAACTCCGTACTCCAAGTTTGGCAAGAATCCTAGATCTGCCTTGGCCTATCCCTAGGTCCAAGTCTGTCGATGATCACGTCTTTGATGATACCTCCCGGCGTAAATCGAAGGATGAACACCGATGTGTATGAATTCTTCCTTAGCCACTTAACCTCGCCCTATCCCTAGGCACGAGATAGTTCAACTATAAACTAGAGAACGCGCTCTTATCTCTTTCGTATACTTAACTCTCCCGATGCTAAGTAAATGGATAACCTCACAATGCTCTCCCGATGCTCTTGCAAGATATTAAAACCGAAATAAGAGAACTTGAAGTTTATTTTATTGAACTTGGAAAATCCTAAAACAAAACAACCCTTGCAACTACTTTACAAAACAACCCGTGGCCCTAGGGGGTTTTTAGAACATGACGACGGGTAAACGGCGGAGGGGTTAAGGTTATCGGTTATGAGGTATATTCTCTCCTAGGTTAAATCTATGCCCTTATATAAGCTTTGGGCTCAAGTATTCTAAGTTAACAAGGATTACAACTTTAATGAAAAGTAAGATTCTATTAAATGCTTAATCTCTAAGGATTCCTACTTTTCATCCGCCTCCTTGTTTCATGGGAATTCCTCTCCTTGAGCTTTGGCTTGACATATCTTTTGATCCGGGGCTTGGAAAAATATTTGGCTTTCACACGACAGACGAGCAGATTTTTCTCTATCTATCGAGGTCCACTTTACTTTTCCTCTTCATCAGGCTGCTGTCACAGCAGCTCCATGGCAGCTTCGTCCTCGTCGTCTGCTTGTCCAGTTCAGCTCTTCTGCTTCTCTGCCATGCGCCTGCCTTCTTTGTCAACTATGGCAACTACCTGCAAAATCAGCCATCTTTTAGTAGAATCCGTGCCTTTAGTGTATTTGTGATGTTTTACTGTAAACTGACCTAAATGCAATGCAATGATGCTTGAATGCAGCAGAAATATGGGTTAAAAAGGGTGTAAATAATAGAACTTTTACACACTCAACAGTTGGCTATCATGTTGTTGAATGTTCATGTTTTTGTGTTGAAGGGATGTAAACCAAGTTTTATGTGATGCTCAAGTTGCTACATGTTTCTTATAGCTAAATAGAACTGTTATGCATGCTTGTATGTTTAATTGTGCTCATTTGTAGGATGTGTTGCCTCTAGTTTGTTTGAATGATTGTTGCAGTATGATCTTTGATGTTTTGGGGCAAGTTTGAGGATGCTAAAACCTGTTTCCGGGCCACTCTGTGTGCAGGCATTTTGAAACGCTCGAAGTGGTTTCGGAATGGTCGTAGCTACAGAGATACTCGTAACGGAATAGGGGTGGTGCCGTTTTGATACAATTTGACACTGTGAGCCCCTATTTCAGAACCCGTTTCAATACGGTTTGCCACTGTGAGCCCCTGTTTCAGAACTAGTTCTGATACATTTTGTGACTGTAGACCCCTGTTCCGGAACAAGGTGGGCAGTTTCGGTATGGCTTCGTCTTGGTTTTAAATTAGAGCCCGCGTTTCGGAACAGGCAAGCCTGTTTTGAAACGCATGCAGGTAAATTGGCTAATTGGCATCTTCAAAGGTCCTTGGACGTTACGTTTTAGTCCCAAATGCTTGTTTGCTCCCTTGATGAGTTCATATGTATTTTTAATGAATGGTTTTGTTTCGTACGCATGAAATTGGACTAACAAGTTACTTGGTAAATTTAAGTTGTCGTATGTTCTACTTGGATTGTTTCGTTATCGTCTTCCGTTGCTGCCTTCGCACATAGGACTAAATGTGACATTTAGACAAGATAATTAAATGAAAAAAATTAGGGTTGCTAATCGAAGTGAGGCCTTAGCGGGTTTCGCCTCGATTTTTCCCGTGTAACTCGTTCCGACCGGTCTTTCGGCTAGACCGGGAAGAGGGGATTACAAGTTTCGTCTATTCGTTCAGGCGTAAGGAGAATGGGGTTCGCTTATTCATCCAAGCATAAGGAGGATGCAATTTTTCAGAAGATTCGCCTATTCGTTCAGGCGTAAGGAGAATGAAGTTCGCTTATTCATCCAAGCATAAGGAGGATGATTTTTTTAGAAGATTCGTCTATTCGTTCAGTTGTAAGGAGAATGAAGTTTGCTTATTCACCCAATCATAAGGAGGATGAAATTTCTCAGAAGATTCACCTATCTATTCAGGCAAAAGGAGAATGGAGTTTGCTTATTCATCCAAGCATAAGGTGGATGAAATTTTTTCAAAATAATTTGCCTATTTAAGCATTTGGGAGGATAGAGCCCAGCTTAGCTATTCAGGCATTTGGAAGAATTGAAACCATCTCAGCTATTCGAGTATAAGGAGAATAGAACCAACCTGTCCGTTCGGGCATTTGGAGAATGGAACCCAACTCAGCTATTCGAGCATAAGGAGAATAGAACCAACCTATTTGTTCGGGCATTTGGAGAATAGAACCCAGCTTAGCTATTCGAGCATAAAGAGAATAGAGCACGCCTATCCGTTCGGGCATTTGGAGAAAGGAGCCAACTAGAAAATCGGTGAAAATCAGTGCCTTTTGGTCTTTGCCTTATCTTCGTTGCACAAAGACAAGCAAAGAGGGGCAGCTGTTGTCACTAGATTTTCACCTCGCCAACTAGAAAACCGGTGAAAATCTTTTTTTCCTTAAATAAAAGGCCCGCCATGCCTATATAAAACAACAACCAAAAAACCCATCTCAAAAACCCATTTTGTAAAGCCCATTTCAAAAAGAAGGAGAAACCAAAGCCCACTTAGAAATATAAGCCCATTCTTTTTAAAGAAAGAAAAAAGGAAAAAAAGAGAAAATATGATAAAAACAAAATAAATAATAATGGCAGAAATAAATGTAGGAAAAAAGAAAATAAGATGACAACCAAAAAAATCATAAGTGAAAAAATAAACAACAGAAAGTAGCACAAAAAAGGAAAATAACAGTAATAAAAAATAAAAAAAGGGGAAACCAGCGCGCGTCACGTGCGCGGGCTGGTTTCCAGCAAACTCTGTATCGAACGGACTGCTAGTGGTCGTCTGACGTCTACCAGCCACGGCTACCGTCGTCGTTGGTGTTGGTCGGCGCATCTCGTCGGTGCCAAACCAACGGTACCAACGTCGCTCGTCGTCGCCGCCTGTGGTCGCCATAATCTACAAAAAATTGAGACAAATGGTCAAATCCTAGGCTCGAATCAAGGGTAAAATTCAGCTTCAAATCTGAACCAAATCGGATAATGTTTGAGGGGTTTTCTGATAATCAAGTTTCTTATCTGATTTTGGCTTCAATTCGAGGATTGAAATCCGAATTTGGCTTGAATTTGAAGCTAAAATTCAAGTATAAATACACCCAAATTTCACTTGTTCATCAAACCCAATTTCAAGAGAAAACACACTTGAAAAAGCGAAAAGCTTAGAAAAGAATTCCGAAAAATTCTTTAAAAATTCTCAAGAGTTGCTGGAAATTTCGGAGTTGAAGTTCGAGCTTGGAGGCAATTTTTCGGAGGCAATTGGGAGCGTTTCGAGAAGTTCATATTCGAGTTCTTCGTTCGTCGTTTCGGTAAAATTTCTATCTTCCCTTTTAATTTTAGTTTATTAATTTTGATGCTTTTTCTTGGTTGAATTTTTGTGTTTGTGTTTGTATTTTTGTGGATTTTAGGTTGTGTTCTTGAAGTCAGAAAATCGTTTCATGATTCTGGTAATGTTTTCGTTTTAAATTTTCGTTTAATTTTTGTTTGATCTATAAAAAAATGCATGGTTTTGAAAAAATGTTGTTAGGAGTGTTTTGATCTTTAGAAATGTAGGAATGAATTTTTAAATGTGTTGATATTAAAATAAAAGAATAAAATGGAGTTAATGTGGTTTTATTAAAAACCATAAAGTTAGGGATTTAATTAGAAAAAAATAATGATGCATGGGTGGAAATAATAAAAAGGGCTTGATTTACAAAAAAAAAATAATAAAATGATTTTTTCTTGAAATTTAGTTTTAATAATAAAGTAGGTTTAGTGATTTAAAAAAAGAAGAAAAAAGTAAATAAAGATGTTTCTTTTAAAAAATAAGTTATAAGTTTCTTTTAAATAAAAGTTTAGAGTTTTAGGAAAAAATAAAGGTTTGAAAAATCTTGAAGAGAGATCTTTTAAAAAAGGTTTATTTAAAAAGAAAAGCTTTAAAAACGAAAAACATAAAAAATGAAAATGAAAAAAAAGCTTAAAAATGTAAAAAAAATGGAAAAGAAGGTTTTTTTTAATAAAAAGAAATAATTAAAAGAAGAAAAACACAAAAGAAAAACGAGTTTCTTGTTTGTTCTTTAGAAATAGGTTAAAACTTAGGACTATGTTTTAAAGCTTAGATAGAGATGTGTTTGTTGAACGATTTACTTCACGGAAAAAATAAAACACACTTAAGCAAACTTAAACCTTTAATTAGGAATAAAAGACTTAGACCTTTTCTAGGTTAATAATTTCGAACTTAAAATAAATAAAATGCTCAACACATCTAATTTCCATGTTGCTTGAAAAGTGAAATTAATTTAATGTGGTGTCTTATCAAACGGGAATGACGGGTTAGCGCCAGAAATGTTGGCGGTGATTAAAGTTCATCACCCAGGCGATAAGGCCGTTAAAATAGTTTGATATTCATTAAACGGACGAATAAAATCGAAGCTTCGTGAACTTGCAAATTCCAGTTTCGAAAACGGTTTTAAATCAATTAGGTACCAATTTTGGGCGTCGTGGGGGTTCTAACCCTTCTCCACGCGTAACCGACCCCTGAACCTATTTTCTAGTTTTCGTATACCAAAAACGTTGTTTTATTAAAATAACCCCGTTTTAAAGTGATCCAATCCCACTTTTTCAAAAAGATTGCTGGTGACTCCGTTAATTTTAAAAGTTTTTCCAAAAAAGTCGAAGTCCTCCTAAAAAAGGGTTGCGACAAGGATGACACATTGTCATCTCGAATGCATAACTACATTCACCTTTTACGCCAACTTTATGGTGTGCCTGATCCACAAATCCTCCTAGCTTCCAACAACTCTCTTCTAATAATCTATAAAATCATGTACCTCAATCAATTAGCAAGACATTAGGATCAAATCAATTAGTTTAATCTTACCATTAGTTCATTATGTTTCATATCTTTATCAATAAAACACTATTATAGATATACATGTGCACATGCTTAACTAACATACCAAAACACTCCATAGAACTTAGATTCAAGCAAAAACAATCCTTCTTATACTCATTTACAAATAAATTATTCAAGATGGTTTATATACATTTGTATTCAAGTAAAAACAATCTATAGTTTAAGCCAATTAATACTGTATTTCTAGTTTCATAAGTAGATCCTAATAAGCAACCCATTTCCTTTTAATTATGGTTCTATAACACAAATTCATAGCATCACATAAGTTCATGAAAAATCTCAAAACAATTCATTTTATTATATATACACTTAATTATACTCTAATAGCCTCATTATAAATGTTCATACATTCATTTCCTCAAGAATAGGGCAGCAAGTATATAACTTAACATGAATCAATCGAATTTCACATCTATGAACACATTCTTGCAAAGCTGGGCAGCAAGCATGTATGTTAACATGTTATATTGCAATCCAATTCACATACATATACATCTATATTCTATCATACAACCTATAATATATAAACATACTCAAGATAGTCCAAAATCACAAGTGTTATGCATAATCTCAAATCAGTTTCCCTATATTCATATTTTCAATGTTATTTTTAATATCCTATATGGATGCTGCTGTCGGGCAGACTACGTATTACTTAGCTAAACTTTCTTAACTCCCATTCCGTAGATCAAAATTTCAAACCATTTACACCGTTAGAAAGATGACTCAAATACATTTCTAACCATATAAGCCTTGTATATTTACTTCTTATGAATTAATACAGTTTTTAGCTAAAGGTCACACCAATTTATGTCACGGGGCAGATTACACTTTCCTTAAATATTTGCTTCTACATAACATAATACTCAATATATTTTAACTTTCTTTATACCGTTAAAAACTAGATTTGACTATGTATATAACGATACAATCCACATAATTTAATAAAATCTACAAAAAAATATGAAAATTCCTAAAAGTCCCAAAATAGAGACTATCCAGAGCATAAAATTGCTTCCAATTTTTCTGTCTTTTAATCGATTAAAAATTCACATCTTTTAATCCAGGGCTTGAAATTGATCACTGTTTTCTTTAAATGAAACTAGACCTACACATGATTATGTAAATATGAGATTCATTCTTCTATTTGACTCATAGAATTTACCATGAATTATTGAGCTTACTGCCCAGTACAGAATGTTCTGGGCAGATTCTCCTATTTTCAAATAAAACCCTTCAAACAAGTTCCTTAACTTATAAATCAATTCTCATAAATAGTCACAAAGGTTTTTTTAATCGGCAACATGCATGTTTTATTAAGGTTTGAACATACATGACCATCACGCTCACAAGCCTCGTTAAAAACCTCTCTAAATCCTACAGAGGAAAAGAGTACACATGAGCGTGTATACAGAACAAACACCAATAAACCAAACAATCGAACAAACTAAGCACATTGTTTAAACCAATTTGCCCTATCTACACCACTTTTCGCCAGTGCATCCACAAGCCTATTCGCCTCTCTGTAAACATGTTGAAAGCATACATCGTTCAACGCCTCACAGGCCTCATCAATCTACCGAAACCAACGCCAAAACTTGCACGGCCGTTTCTCCAAATGCATTACCCATGTCACACCTGTTGTACAATCCGACTCCACCGCTAACGGACAATGTTCCAACCGTGATCCTACCACGATCTCCAACGCATGGCAAATAGCTTGGAGCTCCGCTTCATTCGAGTCTGCAACCCCTATCGGTCCTGAAAACATAGCAAAAATACGCCTAAGCTCGTCCCTTAACACACCCCACACCCTGCCTTACCCGGCTTTCCCCTCACCGACCCATCTACATTGAATTTAAACACTCCCGCCGGCGGTCTTTCCCACTGTACATTAACCCGTAACAATGCAACAGGTGTATGAGTTTCACACTTCCATGGAGAATCCCACCAAGCCGACTCCAAAATCACACATTCACTTCTTACCATCCGCACCCAATACATCGATCTCAACATGATTAGGAAAACAATTTCCCCCGATGTCGCCCGCGTCTTATTAAACATAAAATTATTTCGAGCCAACCATAAGGACCATAACGTTGCTGCACACCCCGCCATCCACCATCCTCGCATTTGCCCCACAAACAAGGAAGCAAAACACATTTCCAGCAACGTCTTTACCCCCCGCGGCTGCACCATTTCAACACTCCACCTCCGAAAAAAGCCAGCCCACACCTCCCAAACCGCTGGGCATTGAACCAGGATATGATCAAGCGTTTCCTCCCTCGCCCGATACCACACACAGCAGACATCATCCCCCGCTAATTGCACCCCTCGTGCGATCAAAACATCCATCGTCGGCAATCTGTTCAGCCAAGCAAACCATACAAAATATTGTACCTTTGGCGGTATCGGCAGCCTCCAAATCATATTCAGGTCCGCATCCACCTCCAACCCAAACGATTGCATCAATCGAAACAAATTTCCCACGGAGAACTCACCGGTCTTGGAATGTATCCATACAAGACGATCACATTGTGTGAGAAAGAGGTGAAAATTCCAGCATAGTGCGCGTACCTCCTGAAGCTGATTGAGTTCCAACGATCGCAATGGGCGAACAAAGAACTTACCCCATTCCTCATGCTCAAAGTTCCCTCCCTTTGTATACCCCTTTATCGTCATCCCCTTCTCAATCACAACGCGATATAATCTCGGAAACAAGACTGCCAAAGGCTCATCACTACACCACACATCCTGCCAAAACATAATTTTCTCGCCGTCACCCAATTGCCACACAAATGCTGCCCTACACATCAAACCATTCACCTCTCCCTCATCATGTATTGTAACAATTTATCGCCAAACGGTCGACATCTTCCGTAATCCCACTTCGTTTGGCCACCATTTAATATCACTACACCCATATTTTGCATCAATAATATTGCGCCATAGTGAATTTTCTTGCATAGCGTATCTCCATCTCCATTTTGCTAATAACGCTAAATTTCTTGCGCACAAATTAACCACTCCCAAACCCCCAAGGCGGCGTGGTCTACAAGTAATCGTCCAATTCACTCGACTAAATTTAATCTTAGTGTCCGAACCACCCCATAAAAATCTACAGCAGATACGATCAATCCTATTTATTATACTCCTCGGAACCATAAATAAACTCATATAGTATAAAGGTAAGGCTGATAGAACCGAATTAATCAAGACTAACCTCCCTGCAAAGAACAACGTGTCACGTTTCCATCCCGCCAAACATTGTCTGAATCGTTGAATTAACGGATCCCACATTTGTAAACTCCGCGGATTGACACCCAAAGGCAGCCCCAAGTAGAGAATCGGTAATTTGTCACACTCGCACCCCAAAACAGAAGAAATCCGCAACATTAAGTCTTCGTCCACCCCCACCCCATACAACCTTGACTTAGCAAAATTAATTTTCAAACCGGATGCGTATTCAGAACACGTCAAGATACGCTTCAAATCTCTTGCATACTCAATTTTCGCCGAGAAGAAAAGGATCGTGTCATCCCCAAACTGCAAATGTGACACCACACATCCCTCGACCACTAACACCCCATTAAACACCTCCAATCGCATGGCATTACGCAAAAATTGGTGTAATAATTCAGCCACGATTACAAATAGTAAAGGCGACAACGGGTCACCCTATCGCAATCCCCTCCATATTTCAAATTCACCCGTCGGCGAGCCATTGACTAGAATCAACAATCTTGCTGTACATACACACTCCATCACCCATTTACGCCATATCGCTCCAAATCCGATTTTGCGCAAAATGTGATCCAGACATTCCCACTTAATACAATTGTAAGCTTTTGAAAAATCCAATTTTAAAATTAGACCCCCTCACCACCTTGTCGTTTCTGCATCGAATGAATAGTTTCATTTGCTAGCAAAATACCATCTAAAATCTGCCTACCCCGAACGAATCCGGATTGCACATCGCTAATCAATTTTGGCAGCACCTCCTGTAATCTCTTTGCTAAGCATTTAGCCAATATTTTGTATAATGAATTCAAGAGACAAATTGGCCTATAATCACTAACCACTTTCGGATTCTCCTTTTTCGGAATCAATACCACAAAAGCTGAATTTACACCCGGTGGAAGCTTACCCGATTTCGCAAATTTCGTAACAAAAGTCAGCATGTCGCTCTTTAAAAAGGACCATCATTTTTTATAAAACTCAAATCTGAACCCATTCGGTCCGGGTGTTTTCAATCCCTCACAACTCCACAACACCTCTCGAATTTCCTCTTCTGTGAAATCAATCTCCAACCATGTCGCATCAAATTCACTTAAACAAGGAAAATCCACCAACGCCTCCATCGACCCCGCCATCTCAATACGCGCAAAATGTTTCCTAAATTGAAAGAAAAAATAAGCCTTCAAATGTGTCGGTTCCGTTACCCATCGACCATGCCACAACGCCCCTCTAATCGAGTTACGTCATACGTATCCTCGCAGCTCAGTGGAAGAAGTTTGTATTCTGATCACCTTCCATTAACCAAGCCAATCTCGACTTTTGTCGCCAATGCACCTCCCGTAATTTCGATAGCCTCCATAATTCCACATTTAACTTCCAACGAGCCTCTATGTCCTCCCATTTAGCCGAACCATCCTCTACCATACAATCAATTGCATCCAATTTTCTAGTCGACATTTTGATACGGCCATCTATATTTCCAAACGATTGCTCATTCCACCTCTTTAGAAACGATTTCATCCCTCGCAACTTCGCTAAAATATTCAACCTCCCCCACCCCACATCCGATGTCCCCAATCTCTCCCATTCGTGTTCCATCATTTCCATCGAACCCTTTGATAACAACCAAGCATTCATAAAATGGAAGGGCTTTGGTCTGCTGTCCCTTGGATCGCTTACCAACAACAATGGCACATGATCCGACACTCCCCGCGATAAGCCATTCAGCTGTAACTCCTAAAACTTGTCCAGCCAATCCGATGTCAATAAGAACCTATCTAGACGGCTGCACTGTTTACCCGGACCAAACCAAGTATAACACCTGTCCCTCAACGGCAAATCCAGCAGCGCATTTGTTTCCACAAATTCCTGTAGCATAATCATACCCCTCGACCTTGCTACGCAACCCCTCCTCTCTTTCGGATGCAGCACATCGTTGAAATCCCCTCCAACGCACCAAGAGATCTCCTTATTCATCATTTCCTCCGTCACCATTGTCCACGGTTCCCCTTGTTCATTCACCACACAAGGCGCATATAACCCAATCACACCGCAACGCAAATCTTCAAGGATCCACACACCTTCGATCGTCACAAAGTGAGCACCAATTCTCATCGATTCTACCTTAAACCGTGTCGTATCCCATATCACTACAACACCCCCGGATCGTCCCTTAGCTGGAGCATAAGCAAATTCAAATTCATTTGATGTCTACAGTCTACTCACCATATCGCCCAAAATTTCCTCCATTTTTGTTTCCTGTAAAATCATCAACTCACACCTATGTTGTCGTACCAAACTTTGCACTGCTCTCTGCTTCACACTCGAACCCAATCCCCTTATGTTCCACGACAACATTCGCATCCCTAACTGCTATTGATTTCCTTCGCGATCCGCGATCAGCCTTGCTATATCTTGTACAATGTGTTCCTCGTTACCAATTGCCGCCGCACCAATATATTTCCCCAACGCCAATGTTTCCCTCACCTACTTAATTATCGATTTCTTCCTATTCTCAAAATCTGAATCCGAGAGTAAAACATTTGCAAAATCCTGCGAGGCAATCGATTTCTTTTTTGGCCGGCCTCTACCCCTTTTCGCCAATTTTTTCTCTACTTCTTGCCTCTTTTCAGGGGATAATTCATCTAGTAGAATTTCAGATAAATTCCTTACCCTCCGAAGTTCCCCATTTTTTTCAACAACTATCGCTTTGCCAACTCGCTCAACTTCTGATCTTATCCCCTGCTGCCTCTGATGTTCATCCGTCCCAATCTCCAACGGTGTATCTCGAATCTCCTCACTCAAAGCTCGCTCATATTCCACACCTACCAGCTGCATCTGATCCGCTGTAGGGCGTGACACCAGCCCCACATCCTCATCCGCTAACCATGTACTATCCCTCGTTGAGGCCTCCTCAATTTCCACCGCAACTCCATGTTGTTCCTTCCACAAATCATTCCAATGCATCACTGTATTTGTTGCCCCTGATAGTGAATTCGGCACAATTGTGTCCCCATCCGCATGACTACTTCCTCCTTCTCCACAGCAATTTAATTGTGCCTCGCTCGATCCATCATTACTGCCCGTCAGCTCATCCCCAAGCTCATCATCTACCCCGCAACAACAATCGCACTTTACGCCCAAAATTTCCTCCGTCTCCAACACATGCACTCTGAACGATTGTCCCCCTACATTCACGGTTAGTACCTCATCTATCGTTTCCAGCCAATCCGTCTCAATTAGGAAGCGACATCTTTCAAACGATGACGGTGCGATCGTCTCCCCATCCAATTGGATGAATTCACCCCACAAATCAACAATGTTCCGGCATGTACCTTCGGACCATGCGTGGATTGGAATTCCACTAGCGGATAACAATACTCTCCTATTCGGCAGTCCCAATGTCGGATTCCACGGCATTACATTTTCCAGCCACTTCTCAAACGCCTGATCCTCTAATAGGCGCGAGCGAATATCAATATCCTCAAACATCAACAATATCATTGAGCCCGCCACTCTCATAATTGAGAAGCCTTTCAAATTTGCCTTCCGAAATTCCATAGCAAGCTCTCGGATTTTGAATGGCGATTTACAAAATCCCACTGCACATTTGTCAAGAATCTCCATTTTATCAGCATCCACCACACCTTCCACAATTCGGGTATCTCTTAATGTATTTTTCTTCCCCTTGTTCTCGTGGATTTCATGATCCGCCTGCGTCCTTGGCCTCGTTGAGTTTGTTTATTTCTCAATTGATTTCTGCGAGTTAGTCCTCATCGAATTTGATTGCTTCTCCATAGTTTTCTTTCTCCAATATTCTGATCTCGCCTCCCTTTGTGCATATGAAACCCTAATCCAAGCCCCATACAATCTGAATTCGTTCAACCTCTCAATTACCCTATCTGCATCTGTTCTTGATTCCATTCGCACAAACCCAAACCGTTTTCCTTCCTTCGATTTCTTCTTAGGTATGAATACATCAAGAACTCTCCCATTCCTGTCGAACACCTGCCACACACCCTTCCAATGCAATTGTAATGGGATATTCATCATGAATAATGTCCATACCTTGCGTTGTGATCGCCCTTGAGGCTGCTCCGATGACGACACCATTTTTCCAGAGCGTTTGTGACTTTGGCAATTTAATCTTAAATCCAGTCACAAAGGTTACTAAAACAGTCCACTACATACCACCCGATTGTTATCAACATTAAGTATTCTATTTGTTCATTGACAGCCATAAAACAAGTCTATCTGCACCATAAGATCAGAAGGCATGCAGATTCATAACATGCACCATTCAAGCAACTAAATAATTCATAAAGTATTTCAACAATTAACTTGAATTAAGAGAACAAGGAAGAGTGCTTCACCTTCCTCCAAACCCTATTCTAAATAGGCTCTAAAGATTTAGCTAATCAAAGTTTCCACCTTAAAACTCCATGGATATGTTTCAACTTTCTTTCTCTGACAAATTGGGTGCTTCCCCGGTTCTCTCTCTCTCTCTCCCTCATTCTTTCTTTCTTTTTTTCCCAACGTGCTTCAGCCACAACAATGAGGAAGGAATTAGCTTGTTGGCTGATATTCCAAGGGATGCACATGTTGGAGACATGTGTACATGCCCTTAGTCTTTCCTTCCAATTACATGCAATCTTCCTCTAATTTAATGTTTTCATTTAGATCATTTTATAATTGTTACCAAACTTTATGAACTTCTTAAATGAGTCTATAATTCATTTATTTTGAAATCAAGCCTTATCTTCTCATAAATTTCAGTTTAGTCATTGAACTCTTGGTCATGTATTTCTCATTATTCCCTATGTTGAGATTTTGGGGGCTCGATTCGATCAACCAATTTAGCTCACCAAGTGGTGGAGAGATGGATTTTTGAGTGGAAGGGTTTAGGAAGCTAAAAAGATAATGACACAATGATTTATAGTGGTTCAACCTTCTAACCAAGGTCTACATCCACTACCTTAGCTCCCCACTAAGGATTTCTCTATCAATCCACTATTGATGCGTCCCCTTTTCTAGGATTAGGAGGAAACCCTTACAACCGATCAAGCTTCTACCGAAAGCCTTGATCAAAACCCTCTTTACAAAGAGACAATAAAAGCAAACTTAAAACCCTCTAATAGGTGTTTTTTTGCACAATTAAGCACTCACCCAAAACCTAAAACACTTGAGCAAATTTGACAATTTTGGCTCACTAGTGTTTGTCTATACAAGAATTGACAATTTAAGCACTAAGACAATATTTGATCATTTGTTGTTTGACAATATGAGCATTAACCTTCTCTTGATGCTTGGAGGTCCCTTTTATACTCCCGAATGAGTTTGTAGCCGTTACTAGCCGTTGGGGATGAATTGGAGCCGTTGAGGAATTTATTTCCCTTCATTAATGCTGTTCTGCAGCTATCCGCATCGATACACGTGGAACCGTATCGGTACGGCCTTCATAGGAACTAGTCGTTGAGCTCTTGCCAGCCAAGGCGTATCGATACGCTTGAGGGCGTATCGGTACAGGTTCACATTTAAATGGCCGTTGGGAAATAGCCGTTGGGGTTGGTTGAAAGGGGATCGGTACGCTTACCTGGCATATCGAAACGATCCCGATCCGTGTCGAAACGGCAAGGGCCTGTATCGATACGGGTTTTGACAGTGACCAAACTGGGGCAAAAAGGTACCGGTACGGGTACAACCGTATCGATACGTGTACTCTGAAAACACACAATCACAATCCCTCAACATCACTCATCGATAGTTGTCTAATACCACTAACGAGAGTATGGGACAAATACAAAAGACTCACACACGGGACTAATCATTCACCGTTGTGGTCTTAACCTCAATCGTTAGGGTACTTGGATGGAGATTACGGCACAATCACAACCCTTCGACATCCAAGGCGACTTTATTCACAATGCGCCCAATCCTATAGCCGGCTAACTATATCCAATTAAAGTAACCAAAAACCATTTACATCACCGCCAATATAATCATTTAACCACATTAATCCACAGTTTTACAAGCAGAACCACAATGTCATTTCCACAAGCATCACATGCTTCATATCATATGCATTCAACACATGCAAACCAAGGATCTCTTACCTAGTGCATCCTTAACATAATGGCATTAAAATCCAGCATTAAACAATGCTTAAACATGCTTAAAATAGTAACCAAATCCACACTCAATTCAAGTGCAATTTCATCAAACATAGAACATTTCCAGGAGAGGGATTTCCGTGTCACTTACTCTTGAGCTTAGTTAAGTGTATCAAGCTTACACTAAGCTCCCAAGACCACGCTCAAAGCGTTACAAAGCAGGAAATTGGATTTCCACTCACAGATACACGAAGCCTTGCTCGCCGACACTAAATTACCTTTTCGGAGCCTCCAAAAACACCTCGTTTGCTTCCGGATCAAGATCCCCTCCAATCCTTGCTTCTCTCAATGAATTACAAGTTTTCCTTAGCAAAATCTTGAAGAATTAGAAAAGATCTCTTAAAAATGGTTTAGAAAATGTTGAGAGTGTTTTTAGAAGAAAGAATTTTGAGAAAAGATGAGAGAATTAGTGTTTGGCTAAAAATGAGAAAGACTTGGTAGTTACGTAATTAGAAATCTCACTTTAATTATCTATATTAATTAATTAATATAAATATAATTAAACCCATTTAATTAAAGCCTTTTAAAACACATGTCATATTGAGAAAATGTCAAATTGACTTAAAGCCCCCTAAAGATTCTAAGATTTTGGCTTCCACATTAAAAATCACATTTTCCCAGTTTTGAAACTTTACAATTTGGTCACTACTCAAAATGTCCCATTTACGAAATCCGTCTTGTAAAATTGACTTGACCAACCTCTTAAACATATTTTTAGAGGATTTTGGCAAATTTTATCATAATTTTATCCTATCTCGATCCTTGATTTCCTTAAATCACCTTACACGATTCGAACCGTTCTCTACCGGTCCGATCCAATGTCTAAAACATCTAGGCCCAAAACTAGGGCGTTATAGAACCAGTTTAGATTCTAGCAAGAGAAGTCAAGAGGCTTCGCAACAAAACTGTATCGTTAGTTAAAGTGCTCTAGAGGAGCCACACCGTTGAGGAAGCCACATAGAAACCTGAAGAGACCATGAGACAACAATATCCACATCTCTTTGGTTCAGCTAAAAATTCGAGGATGAATTTTTCTTAAGGGGGGAGAGTTGAAACACCCCAAAATCCGGTCTAGTCAGAATTGGGTTCCGGTGATCGGAAATTTTGCAGCGATAAAGTCTAAATATAGCATTGACTAGTTAATCATTGATATTGGACCCTATTGGATAGTATCGAAAATATTACAGTGGCTAAATTGTGGAAATTGAGAACTTAAGGGTCAAAACCATCGAGGGTAGAGAGTTGAGGGACTAACCTTGCGATTAGCCCCTCCTCAAATTTTAAAATCTTTGCGTGGGATAATCTGGTGAAGTGGCTTCACCTAAGGGAAAGCTTAGTATATTGAGAAATAAAACAAAAGGAAAAGAGATAGAAAGCTTACCGAAAGTTCTTAAGCAAGCACCTCACCTCTTGTCATCTTCATCATCTTTCTCCAAGGTAGCACCTTCATTGGAGAGCAAGCTTTAGTTTAGTTTTTCTTCGATTTATTGATATGAAATCGTTGCTATCGATCGGGTAAGCTATATTCCTCAATCGATTATTGGATTCCATGGATACATCAAGCTTAATCTTAAGCTAGGGTTTTGATCGTCCATGGATATTTCATCGTTGTTGTCTATATTAAAAACGGATATCGATTTTAATATCATTGTATTGATTTTGATATCGTATTATCGATCCTAATAGTCTCCCTATTGATTTCCTAGCTCAAGACATCGAAAAGGAGCATCCATCAAACTCAACGAAGGCTAGGAATGACGGAGTTGTCATCCGAGAGTCGTAAGAGCATCAGACTAGTAAGTTGAGTGTAGTCGGAGTCTCGGGATTAGGCGAAAAGCCTCCCCGAACCTTTTATTATTGTTTTCGATTATTTAGCTAACATTAATATTTAGGAAGTTACATCGGATTATTAAACGGACACCTTGGTAATTGTCAGTAAGTTTGTTATTGAATATCGAACATAGTCATTGGTATCAACATTGTGCATTGTCGTTGATATAGTCATTGTTATTGAAATATTGTAAAGAAACCATCGGATATTGATATTGGCATTGAACCATGATACATTGATAATGAGACATGTTTGTCATTCATATTATTGAAATCATTGGCTATTGGAATCCTCATTGAATATTGAACATGGATATGAAAATTGAAACCTTGGATTTGAATAGACATTGGATAAAATTGGCATGCCATAGAATTCATGAGCTTATGGTACGGGTGGACTACGGTCCTAAGGCTACGACCTATATTGATTTAGCGAGGCGGAGGGATGTGTATTGATATTGGTTATATTGGCGAGGCGGAGGGACTAGACCATTCATTGATTCGGTGAGGCGTAAGAATTCGCGTATCCACTATCTTGATTCAATCCTTGGATTAATGATGAAATGAATATGTTAAACTTGTATATTGATGCATAGTATTGACATTGATGAGCATGAGAGCATGTATATAGATACTTGTTACATTGTTGTTCATATTTTTTATGACTACCTCACTAGGCAATGTACGCCTAAAGTGTCTCATCTCATGCATTTCAAGTTGAAAGATCGTGTGTTGGAGGATCGGATAGTCAAGGCAAGACAAGTCACTACATGCCTTAAAGTAATGTACTTTGACCTTATGAACTCCTAGGAAGGTGGAAAAGTAGTTGAACTAGTCGTTTATGCCTATTTTGAGATGTTTGTGAAATGCCTATGTTACAATGTGGTTGATGGCCCTAAATGGCCCTTTTGCTTTGGTTTAAGGTGGTTTAAATTGCATACTTAGCACATATAGGTCAAAACATAGTAAACGTATTCGTATGGTCATGAAATTTGGCATGCTAGTAGTTATACCATTGAAATGTTGTGTGTAAAGTTTCTTGCATTTGGACATCATTTAGTAGGTCAAATTGAATGAACACCAGAAATATCTGTCATAACAGTCAGGCCGTATCGATACGGGTGATGGCGTATCGATACGGGTAAGCATAAATGAGCCTAAAGAACAGGGGCGTACCGATACGGTTTATAGCTGTTTCGAAACATTTTACCACTAAAATTCATCGTTTCGATACGGGTTCATAGCGTATCGAAACGGGTCAAAGTCAAAAGAAGTCTACCCGTTCCGATACAGGGGCTGCCATATCAAAACAGTCTGAAGGGAAAAGTCAACAATGGTTGACCATCGTCTACCCGTTTTGAAACGACCCTAAGGTGTTTCGATACGGGGTTAGTTAAGTTAGTTAAAGGTATAATTTAACAGTTTGCAATGTTCATAGAATAGTCACTGAATTTTGAAGGATTAAATTGAATGAGCTAATGGACTCCAAATTGTATGAAATTTTACAGGTTTGTTAATATTGTGGTGAATCTCAATGTAGTATAATCAATTGCTTGGAAGAACCCCTAATTTGTTGAATTTACAGTTTGGTCTCTAAAACTTGTATTAGATAAGTAATAGCCCTAATTAATTAATTGTTGCTTCGTACGGATCAATTGGATTAGGATACTTTGTGGTAATGTCGCATTATATGTTATTGTTGTATATATTAATAATGAAATGAAATTTTGTTGCACCAATTACTGTATTGATCATCGGTATCGCCTTGCGACCCGGTTCTCGACCAGACCGACAAGGGGGCTGTTACATATACGGTGTACCAAATACTCCATCCAAGTACCCTAACGATTGAGGTATGTTTATTTGGTGTCTCGTCTCTTGTTAGTTGGGTTATACATCTACCGGTGAGTGGTGTTGAGGGGTTTATACGGTGTACTGAATACTCCACCACAGGTGTCACAACGGTGGATGGTAGCTCTCGTATGTGAACCTAGTGATGCTGGTGAGAATGTATGAAGTGTTGGGACACCACTTGTGAATCTGTGTATCTGATATGTTGTTTTGAGAAATGGACTTGCCTAATGATCACTTGTAAGCCAATATAATTGATGATGTATCCTGAGATAGTTTATGTTGAATATTGTGATTTATAAATGTTTTACTCTTTAAGCTTTGCATATGGTAGTTATGCATGGGAAGGCTTAAATTGAGTGTTAGCAATAGGACTTGATGTTGATTCATGATACATGTTGTATAAGGTTTATTATGCTGATTTTTTATTAACGAAAGTGCATGGTTTTAAATGCATGATGGTTTACAAATGATTATTTAAGTTAATTGAAACGAGATTTCAATGTGGACATGGAAAATGATTTTAATGCATTGATGGTGTTTTCCTTTTGAGCGCTCCTCACTAAGCCTTGTGTGCTTACGCTCTATTTTGTCCATCAATGCAGAGATTTGAGGTTTTGGAGACAGCGTGGAGCAAGGGATCGCAAGAGACTTCATTTGAGAATGTATGTTTCGGTTTAGACTATATGTAATAAGAGCAACGAGGGATTCATTGTGTTTTGGGAGATTTGTGTACACTCCCTATTCGAGCAAGTTTGTATTGATGTTTTAGACTTGTAAATGGCCTTTGGTTATCGGTTTGTGGCTTGCTATGCAATTTGGTATCTTGCTTGGCTTGTTTACTAGGTTGCATGCCTATAGTTTACCTTTGATGCAAAATGTCATGTTATGATGTTGAATATGCCACTAATGATTGAGGTTTGATGTTGGATATGTTATATATATGTTGGCAGCATGCTTAAGTGATTATGGGTGCATTAATGTGTGAAAAACTAGTAAAATGTGACATTACAGGCCTAGGAGTATCGATACGCCTAAGGTCGTATCAATATAGTGAGCCTGAAATGGACATTGGATTTCGAAACAGGGAGGGGTGTATCGAAACAGGCTCGAGTAATTTGGATACTGGAATTTCGTGTACTGATACTCTTTAGAGACTCTATCGATATGGGCTCGTATTTCGAAACAGGTCTGGGTGTTTCGAAATAGGGTGTATCGACACAGGGCTAAGTGTATCAATACATTGAGCTGTTAAGTTAGTTAATTTGATTCTTTTGAAGTTCTGTCTCTTTATGTTTGCAGTCTTTGAATTTTGTTGATGCAATTAAATATGTTTGAATGATCATATTCAGCTAAGATTTGATATAGTAGCATGTAATGTGACTAATTAAAGGTTGGTAACTTAAAATTTGAAGAATCCCCTTTATTTTTTTTCTAAAATTACATATTGGTCTCTGACGCGTATTTTGTAGTCAAATGAACGCCTAATCGATGTTTGTTTGAGTTGATGTTTCTTCCATTGTGACTCTGAACACTTAGCGTAACAATGTACATCTAGACAAGATAAAAGGAAAAACTAGTGTCGTTTATTGAGTTAAACTTCCCGATTTATTTCAATATTCCCCGTGTGACTCGTTCGGTTCAGTTGGGCGTCAAGGTTAGGTCGAGGGGATTACAGTGGGGCAGATCGGAGCTGGACACAGCGGTGAGGGTTGTTTGGTGACTTTTAGGATTTAAATATTTTTCTTAGATTCAAAATGGCATTAATTACCGATTGGTGGAAGAAATAATGATGCATTGAAAAATGGTGGGTAGGGTATGTCAGACTTGTTATTTTATTTTTATTTCTTAATAACACAAGGGATTGGTTAAAGATACAAGGGTGAACACTAAAATTAGAAATGGCCTTAGTTCAAGTGGTGAAAGCATGAGATTACCAAAGCTTGAGTTATATGAGTTCAACACCTTATGATTGCAAGAATTCAATTTTTCCTATATTTTTATTCATTCAAAGAAGCAAATATTGGGGGTTTTACAAACTGTAACACCCCGAAAACCGGTCTAGTCGGAATTAGGTTTCGACAACCTAAAATCCTACACTAAAGAGCTTAAGTATTGCATTTACATTAAGTTTTATGATCTCTTTTATTAGTGAGGGACCTTAATGAGTTCAAACTTTTATTTGAAACCCTTCTAAATGCTTAAAAGGATGTTTTTTAAGCTAGGCGTTTCGATACAAAAAGATCTGTACAAAAACGACCTAGGTAAGGTGTTTCGAAATGATTATATGGTGTTCCGATACAATTCTAATGGTTTTAACTAACTTTTGGAGTTTTGCATAGCCATTTCAATACAGCTTCATGCGTTTCGAAACGGGTCCCTTGATTCGAATCTATTTGAAGGATAAATTGAAAGTAAATGAGGAGGTGATGACTCACCTACTTATTGTTGCCCCATCCCCATGTGGAAGTAATCTAAAAGGATGACTTATAGTCATCTCTATAATTGGTATTGAAAAGATACAGAGAAGATAAGAAATAATATGTTAAGCTTACCCTCGGTTGAGGGAAACCTTCCTATTGGTCCTTGGTGAGGTGGGGAAATGATTAGAGTTGTAGTTATTTTAAAATAGGAAAAGGGAGTTCTCATCCTTGTTTTATGTTCACCGAGTCTAACTCCTTCTCCTTGCTTTCAAGAACAAGCTCACACCCCCATTGTCATCTTCTATAATCAAGCTTAAGCATACACCTCTCAATTTGTGATCCATAAGCTTAGGCTTTCTTTGATTTAAGAAATTCAATTCATACCTACTGATTGGTTCAAGGTTTGGAGGAAGCTAATCCATCGTCTCCATCGAAAGCTAGGGATGAGGGCATCATTATCCGCGAGCCTTAGAAGCTTCAGATTATCAAGGTGAGTGTAGCCGGAGTCGCCAGAGTGGCTAGGTGTTATCTCGAATTATTGATTTACTTGCCATTGAATTGAAGGGTTTTGCATAAGACGTTATTGAAAGCTATATTGGTAAGTCTTGGTGGGTATTACATCGAATTATTTTCTATAGCATCGTTATTACTGTAATTGAAAGCAATGAAGCATTGACATTTAAAATCATTGATTATTGAATATTGAAGAGGGCATTGGAACATCGATTATGAATTGTTGTCAACAATATTGTGTTGAATCATTGCTATTGTTATTGAAATAATGCTATCGAAATATTGTAATTGGACTATTGATTATTGAACCTTGGATTCGAAGTATTGGATACAATTGGCATACCATAGAATTCACGAGCTCATTGGTACGGGTATTGGGCTTCAGCCATTGGTGCGACGGAGGGATGTGTTGTGTGTTGGTCAATTCGTGCAGCGGAGGGATTATGACACGACCATTATTGTTACTGTTGGCGATATGGTAGAATTCGTGTATCCAATTACCATGAATCCATCCAAGGAAAATATTGGTTATTGATTTTGCTTAGTTATGGTATTATGATATTGTTATTGGTGATATGATGATTGATATTATGCTTTTAATATGCATGAAGAGCATACCATGTTAATTCATTGTTAATAGCTACGTCACTTAGACTATATAAATCTAATGCATTCACTGTCCATACATTTTAGGTTAAGAGTTATCGTTTCAAGATCGGAGCTAGTTGGTAAAGTGACAAGTTACCTTGAGCCTAAAGTAAAGCATTTTGCCTCTATGAACTCCTAGAATTGTGGCAAAGTAGTTAAACTAGTTGATCTTGATGTTTTTTCTATGTGTATAAGGCTTTGTGTTATATGTAGTTTAAGTTCCATAAATGACTTGTTAAAGTTTGCTTGAAATTGGCCTAATATGCATATTTGGCTTAAAAAGGTGAAAACATAGTAAAGGTAATCGAATGATAATGAAAATTGGTAGGCCAGTAGATTATAGTTTTGAAATATTGTGTGTGTAGAGTTCAATTGCATTTGAACATCGTCTGATAGGTGAATCCGATTAAAAACCAACAAAAACCTGTCATTACAGGTAAGGCCGTATCGATACGGGGAAATGGCATATTGACATGGGTAGACATAATTGAACTCACAGAACATGGCGTATCGATATGGTTTAGAGCCGTGCCAGAAAATTTTGCTACTGGAATTCTTTGTTTTGATACGGGTCTCAATTGTATCGAAACAAGTCAAAGATCAAAGTCAATCAGAGCCAACCCGTACCGATATAGGGCTTACCCGTACCGATACGGTTAGTGGGTAAAGTGAACCAAAGTTGACCATCGTGAACACGTACAGAAATAGCATCAAAGCATTTCGATGCATGGTTAGTTAAGTTGGTTAAATGGTATGAATTTGGTAGTTTACATTGTTCACAGAATGGTCACTGAATTTAGGATGATTAAATTGGATGAGTTAATGAATACAGAATTGCATGAAAATTTACAGACTCAATAATATTGCATTGAATATCATTGTGGTAATGTCAATTGCATTGAAGGACCTCTAATTTATCAGATTTGCAGACAAGTCCCTAAAACTTGTAATGGTCAAGGATTGGTCCTAAATGATTTTTTTTGCTCAACAAAATGTCGTATATTAAAAAGAAAATATACAACCATACGTCACAACGGTCGCCTCGTTAAAAACCTCCCTAATCCTAACGGAGGAAAAGAGTACGGCCCATTTATGACAACAAAAGACAACCAGACAACATACGAACAAAAGACCAGCACCCACCCGATAGCATTAACATGCATAAAATAGAGAAACGCGCGACACCCCCTCTTTAGCCAATGCATCGGTTAGACCATTCGCCTCCAAGAAAATATGCGAAAAGGAAACCGAATGCAAACTACTACAAGCACTGTCTATCTCATGAAACACCTCCCAATAGCGCCACAGCCGCTTGTCCATGTGTAGCACCCAACTAACTGCGACCATGGAATTCGACTCCACAACCAATGGATATGATGACCAAGCCGACTGTCGAAAGAAAGTTAAAGCAAAGGCAACTGCCCGCAACTCAGCCTTATTTGACTCGATACAACCAAGCGGGCCAGAGAACAAAGCCACAATCCTGCCTTGATCATCACGCAGCACACCCCCAAAACCTACCGGACCCGGCACGTGCAGACCCGTCGACTGAAAATTTCAACGTCCCTGCCACCGGTGGTGCCCAACAAATGCCGCTGCCTATCTGCCATGTAACAGAAGGTTCAGTATATAGGCTTGGGCAATCCCACCACAATGCCTCTCCAATGAAGAGGTCATCCCGTAAAGTCCGCATCCAATAGTACGATCGCAATTTAATTAAGAAGCAAACCTCCACTATCGGTATCGACTTGTTATTAAAAACCATCTCGTTTCACGCGAGCCAGACTGACCAAAACAAAGCTGCCACGCACGAGACCCACAAGCAGCGAAGAACACCCGAAAAAGAACAATGGAAATCCGGTAAGAAAAAATCCGACAAATTCTTTGGCAATGGCATGCACACGCCCCACCAACTCCGAAACCAGTCCCAAATGCTCTGAACCAACATACAAGAGTACAATAAATGATCAACATCCTCCTCACGCTCCTTACACCATATGCACAACGTGCTTTGGCCCTCAAACACTATACCCCGATGCCTCAAAAAATCAAACTTGGGCAAATGACGAAACCAAGCAAACCATAAAAAAGCTTGTACCTAAGGCGGAACCAGAATTTTCCACGTGAAACAAGACCCAAAGTCACTTTCTCCCGCTCGATCAAGCATCAACTTCTGAGAGATAGCCTTAACCGAAAATAATCCTTGCGCATCCGAGGACCAAACTAGCTTGTCGCGATAACCAACATGCAATCGATAGTCACCCACCACAGACCACAATTCACGAAGCTGCCCCACCTCAAAAGAACGAAGGGGACGTCGAAAAAAATCAGCCCACCTGGAATGTCGAAGACCCCCTGGACCCAATAATCCAAAACCAATGCAAGACGATTAGGGGCACAAGAGAATAGACGCGGAAAAATATCCTTCAAAGGTTTTTTCGCGCACCATGCATCAAACCAAAAAAGTACGCGACTCCCATCCCCCACTTGCCATAACAATTTATCACGAAAATGCCGCTACACATCCATCGAAAAAACTATTTACACTATTTGCTTCCATACAACAGACATCACTCGTTGACGAGAGGAATTGAAACGCCACCATTGGGCAGCCTCGCCATACTTTGCCACTATAATAGCCCTCCAAAACGAAGATGTGTCCGTGGCATATCGCCACGACCATTTAGCTAACAGAGCTGTATCACGCACCTATAAATCTGCCACCCCCAAACCGCCCAAGTGACACGGTCGACACACCATTTTCCAGCTCACTCGACTCATCTTGCGGTGCAAATTTACACCACCCCAAAGAAAGGCACGTCTCATCTTATCAATTGCCGCAATGATGCCTTTCGGGATTCTAAACACACCAATGTAATAAACTGGAAGGGAAGAGAGAACAAAATTAACCAAAGTAACACGTGCTATGAAAGACATCGAATTGCGATTCCACCCAGCAAGTTTCCATCGAACGTTTGCAAGAACATGCTCCTATACCGCACGCTTCGAGGATTAGTTCCTAACGGCATCCCCAGATAAATAAAAGGAAATGAGCCACGTCGACAACCCAAAGCTTTGGTGCACGAGTCAACAATATCCTCCTCAACACCAATAGCGAACAAAGAGGATTTTCTAAAGTTTATTTGTAATCCGGAACAAACTTGGAAACAACAAAGCAACCGTTGGATAGAATCAGCACATCCAGGCAAAGCTTCGAAAATTAAAATTGTGTCGTCCGCAAACTGCAAATGTGAAATTGACACACCCAGAGCAACGCGCACCCCCTGAACAAGCCTGCCGCCTCGGCCTGAACCAACAAACTATGCAAAGCCTCAACCACGATAACAAATAACGGAGGCAACAATTGACAACCCTACCTTAAACCACGCCGTAACGAAAATTCTCTCGTAGCGCAACCATTTAACAACACTGACATACGAACAGTGGACACACATTCCAGTATCCAACGACGCGGAACCTCACAAAAACCCATACACGTGAGCATATAATCCAAAAAATCCCATCGTACACAATCGTAGGCTTTAGCGAAGTCCAACTTAAGTACAAAACCTCCCGTCGTACTCTTGCGCAAGGAGTGTATTACCTCATTGGCAAGTAAAAAGCCATCAACAATTTGTCGTCCGTGAACAAATGCCGACTGATGCTCACTTATCAACGAACCCAACACCATTTGCAATCTCTTAGCTAGCAGCTTTGCTAGAATTTTGTATACAAAATTCACAAGACTTATCGGTCGATAGTCACTGAGTGCCTTTGGTGAATCAATCTTCGGAATCAATACTAGAAAAGTGCAGTTCACTCCCGTAGCCAACTTGCCCGCGGCATGGAATTGTCCTAAAAAACGTAACACGTCTCCTTGAACTATACTCCAACACGACTTAAAGAAAGCCATGCTATAACCATCCGGTCCCGGCGACTTTGAGCCATCACACCCGCGAATTACCTCCCAAACTTCCTATATGCCAAACGGAGCCAGCAAAGCTTCATTTGCCGTTCTATCAACCTGACAAAACTCACCCACAATGTTCCAAACACATAGCCGTTCTACGGCCTCAAAGTGTGTAGAGAAAGCCGCCACAATGTAATTACGTAACCGACATACATCCGTTTCCCAACGGCCATTGATAAGCAGCCCCGTATTTGAGTTCCGCACAGCTCTAAGCTTTGCCGCGCGGTGAAAGAACGCTGTATTACGGTCCCCTAATCGCAACCAATTAGCCCTTGATTTTTAACTCCAAAGGGATTCCTTGCGCCTTATAGCCTGCCATAACCGCTGCATCCACTCTCTTCTCCACTCTATCAGCTCTAATTTGGACTCACACGGATCCAACTTGACCCTCCAACTTAGCCTGTATCGACTCAACTTCTAGCTCAACATCACCAAAAACAGTACGGTTCCAACTACGCAAAAACTTCTTCAGAAGCCTAATCTTGACCATTATGTTTTCGGTTCCAACCCCCTGTTCCGATAAACGACACCACTCTTCATCCATTTCATGTACATGTTTCTTATCATCCAACCAAAAATTAATAAAACGAAATGGTCAAGGTCCCCAATCTTGACCATCGCATTGCAATAGTAACGGCGTATGATCCGAGACCCCTCTAGGCAAAGAAAGCTGAACAATGTTGGAAAAAATATCTACCCAAGCCGACGATAAGAAGAATATATCTATACGACTCCGTCGAATCCCCTACCGAACCAAGTATATTGCTTCCCTTTCAACGGCAAATCCACAAGCCCGGCATTATCAATAAAACCAGAGAAAGCTTCCATACTTGACGCCACCGAGTTGCACCCTGCACGTTCCGATAACCATCGTACCGAATTAAAATCACCCGCGAGACACCACAGACTTGGGATGCCAGAATTAAATCTCCAAGATGTTGCCACAACAGATTTTGTGCTAACACATCGCAAGGAGCGTAGACATTCAAAATGCAGCAATTCAAATCCTCCACGCACCATCTCCTCTATAAAAGAATAAAATAACGATCCACCTCCACCGAAGCTAAACTAAAACGTGAACCTTCCCATATCGTAATCAGACCCCCCGAAGCACCTACCGAAGGTGAAAAAATAAACTCATATCCATCTGATACCCATAAACTTGCAACCAATAACGATGATACTTCCATTAACTTTGATTCTTGAATCATCACCATATCCGCACGTTGTTTTTTTTAACTACATCGCTCACCGACATGCGCTTCAAAGATGAGCCTAACCCTCTGACGTTCCACGATACCACATGCATCCTTACTGACCTCGCTTCTCCCCGGAAAAAACTCGTGTAAGATCCTTTATAATATATGCTTCAAACCCCACGGTTCTTACCCCAACAATACTACCCAGTGCCATTGTCGCCGCTATTTCCTTAGTTAATAGTTGCTGACGGTTCTGAAAATCTGAATCGGAGAGTGAAGCGTTCACAACCTGCGTCAGAACTTGTTGATGCAAAACCTATTTTCGCGGTCTACCCCTACCAGCTTTTCGCGTCGAAGGCACTCCCGAAAGGAGGTTAATGGACTTTGTTTTTCTACCGTTAACCCAAAGAAGAGAGCTTTGGTTTGCAATGTCTAAAACAGATAATTTCTCTTCAACCTTATCTGTTTTCCTATCAATATTTGAAAACGCTACGGTAGTTGCAACCGATTCAACCATCTCCACATTGTTTGCATCCAAATCCAATGTAGTCGAGTGCGAATGAAATACCTCAAGCTGGTAATTATTGTTACTAAAGTGTGAAATGGACTAAGATGTATATCCGGTAATGTTTTGTTTGCATAATATTGATCATATGATACTCATCAATTGAAATTTTATTGCACCAGTCGCCACACTGCTCACCGGTAGCACCTTTCGACTCGGTTCTCGACCAGGCCAGGAAGAGGGTGTTACATTTGTAGTATCAGAGCTAGAGTTTAGTTGGTTCTAGACTAAATCTATGCTTATTTTTATTGTATATTGTTTTAATTTACCACCTATGAATTATTTATTGTGTATTGTGACTTGCCGACTAATTCGGTCTTTTATTTATAGATGTCTAACCTTGTTTATAATTCTGATAGCTTGAAAGAAGAAATGAAGTATCCTATTTGTAACTTTTGTCAACGTAAGTACCTTGAGGGACAATGTTGTAAGTAGTCTGGAGCTTGTTTCTTTTGCAATAAAATGGGACACTTCGTCCATGATTGTCCAAGGAACCCCATCAATTCCAATTCTACCCGAGTTTTTAAAACAAGAAGAGATTGGCCAATATCCTTTGGAAGGGCGAGGAATTTTGCGCCAAATGAATCCGAGCCTGTGGAATGTGACGATGATCACCACGCTAATTCAGGTAAAAATTCGAGGATTAATTTTTCTTAAGGGGGAGAATTGTAACACCCTAAAAACCGGTCTAGTTAGAATGAGGTTCTGGCGACCTAAAATCCTACACTAAAGAGCTTAAGTATTGCATTTACATTAAGTGGTATGATCTCTTTTATTGATGAGGGGCCTTAGTGAGTCCAAACTTTTGATTTGAAACCCTTTTAAATGCTTAAAATGATGTTTTTGAGCTAGGAGTTTCGATACAATAAGATCCGTACCGAAACGACCAAGGTAAGGCGTTTCAAAACGATTATAAGTCATTCCAATACAGCTTCACGTGTTTCAAAACGGGTCCCCTGATTCGAATCTATTAGAAGGATAAATTGAAAGTAAATAAGGAGGTGATGACTCACCTACTTATTGCTGCCCCTCCCCACGTGGAAGTAATCTAAAAGGATGACTTATACTCATCTCTATAAAATTAGAAATGGCCTTTGTTCAAGTGGTTAAGGCATGAGATTACCAAAGCTTGAGTCACAGGTTCAACACCTTATGGTTGCAAGAATTCAATTTTCCCCTATTTTCATTCATTCAAACAAGCAAATATTGGGGGTGTTACAAACTGTAACACCCCAAAAACCTGTCTAGTCAGAATTAGGTTACAACGACCTAAAATCCTACACTAAAGAGCTTAAGTATTGCATTTACATTAAGTTTTATGATCTCTTTTATTGGCGAAGGACCTTAGTGAGTTTAAACTTCTGATTTGAAACCCTTTTAAATGCTTAAAAGGATGTTTTGAGCTAGGTGTTTCGATACAGAAAGATCTGTACTGAAACGACCTAGGTAGGGTGTTTCAAAATGATTATATGGTGTTCTGATACAGTTCTAATGGTTTTAAATAACTTTTGGACTTTTGCATAGCCGTTTCGATACAACTTTATGCGTTTTGAAATGGGTCCTCTGATTCGAATCTGTTCGAAGGATAAATTGAAAAGAAATGAGGAGGTGATGACTCACGTACTTATTGCTGCCCCTCCCCACATGGAAGTAATCTAAAAGGAAGACTTATAGTCATCTATGTAATTGGTATTGATAAGATATAGAGAAGATAAGAAATAATATATCAAGCTTATCCTTGGTTAAGGGAAACCTTCCTATTGGTCCATGGTGAGGAGGGGAAATGATTAGGGTTGTAGTTATTTTAAAATAGGAAAACAAAGTTCTCTTCCTTGTTTTGCTTTCACTGAGACTAAGTCTTTGTCCTTGCTTTGAAGAACAAGATCACACATCCATTGTCATCTTCTCCAATCAAGCTTAATCATACACCTATAAATTTGTGATCCATAAGCTTAGGGTTTCTTTCATTCAAGAACATCAATTCCTAGCTACTAATCGGTTAAAAGTTTGGAGGAAGCTAATCCATCATCTCCATCGAAAGCTAGGGATAAGGGCATCGTCATCCGAGAGCCTTATAAGCTTCCGATTATCGAGGTGAGTGTAGTCGGAGTCTCGAGAGTGGCTAGGTTCCATCTCGAATAATTGATTATTAATTTACTAACCATTAAATTGAAGGGTTTTGTATAAGACATTATTGAAAGCTATATCGGTAAGTCTTGGTAGGTATTGCATCATATTATTGTCCGTAGCATTGTTATTATTGTCATTGAAATCATTGAAGCATTGAAATATAGAATCATTGATTATTGAATATTGAATAGGGCATTGGAACATCGATTATGAATTTTTGTCATTAATATTGTGTTGAATCATTGCTATTGTTATTGATATATTTCTATCAAAATATTGTAATTGGACTATTGATTATTGAACTTTAGATTTGAAGTATTGGATATAAAAGGCATGCCATAGAATTCATGAGTTCTTTGGTACGGGTATTGGGCTTTGGCCATTAGTGCGGCGGAGGGATGTGTTGTGTGTTGGTCAATTGGTGCGGCGGAGGGATTATGACACGACTATTATTGTTATTATTGGTGATGTGGTGGAATTCATGTATCCAATTACCGTGAATCGATCCATGGAAAATATTGGTTGTTGATATTTCTTAGTTATTGTATTATGATATTTTTATTAGCGATATGATTATTGATATTACATTTTTAATATGCATGAAGAGCATACCATATTTATTCATATAATTGAAATTATGATTGTCATCGAAGCATGATAAATGACATACCATGTTCATTCATTGTTTTTGGCTACCTCAGTTAGACTATATAAGTCTAATGCATTCATTGTCCATACATTTCAGGTTAAGAATTATCGTTTCAAGATCGGAGCTAGTTGGTAAAGCGGCAAGTCACCTAGAGCCTAAAGTAAAGTATTTTGTTTCTATGAACTCCTAGAATGGTGGCAAAGTAGTTAAACTAGTTGATCTTGATGTTTTGTCTATGTGTATAAGGCTATGTGTTATATGTAGTTTAAGTGCCATAAATGACTTGTTAAAGTTTGCTTGAAATTGGACTAATATGCATATTTGGCTTAAGAAGGTGAAAACATAGTAAACGTAATCGAATAATGATAAAATTTGGTAGGCCAGTAGCTTATACTATTGAAATATTTTGTGTAAAGTTTCATTGCATTTGAACATTGTATGATAGGTGAATCCGATTGAAAACCAGCAAAAATCTGTCATTATAGGTCAGGCCATATCGATACGGGGAAATGGCGTATCAATACAGGTAGAGATAATTGAACTCACAGAACAGGGCATATCGATACGGCTTAGAGCCGTACCAGAACATTTTGCTCCTTGAATTCTTTGTTTCGATACGAGTCTAACTTGTATCAAAACAAGTCAAAGGTCAAAGTCAATTAGAGTCAACCCGTACCGATACAGGGCTTGCCCGTACCGATACGAGTAGTGGGTAAAGTCAACCAAGGTTGACCATCATGAATCTGTATTGAAACAACATCAAAGCGTTTCGATACAAGATTAGTTAAGTTGGTTAAAAGGTATGAATTTGGTTGTTTACATTGTTCACAGAATGGTCACTAAATTTATGATGATTAAATTGGATGAGTTAATAAATTCAAAATTGCATGAAAATTTATAGACTTATTAATATTGCATTGAATTTTATTGTCGTATGGTCAATTGCATCGAAGGACCTCTAATTATCATATTTATAGACAAGTCCCTAAAACTTATAATGGTCAATGATTGGTCATCAATGATTAATTATTGTTACTAAAGTATGAAATGGACTAAGACGTATGTCCGGTAATGTTTTGTTTGTATAATATTGATCATATGATGCTCATCGATTAAAATTTTATCGTACCGATTGCCACACTGTTCACCGGTAGTACCTTCCGACTCGGTTCTCGACCAGGCCGGGAAGGGGTGTTACATAAACAATTGTTAAAATATTTAATCTTATGTTCCTTCGATTTTTAAGCAATATTAAAATTTTTCATAATTTACTCCATCACATTTCTTTAACTCTTATACAAATCTGCCTTGGAGGAAACGGTGGATAACCAAATTAATGTTAAGGAGTTGGAGTCACTGGGTACGATTAAAAATCATGTGTTAATCGTTGCCTTGGAGGAGGGTGAGGAGCCTAGGGCATTTTTTCCAGAACCAGGAAAGAAGAAACCCAAAGGTAGAAATACAGCTCTCTGAACGAATTCCAGGACAATGCGTTGACGGATGTAGAAAGAAAAAAAAGGGATCGTGCGGTCAGAAGGGAACAAAAGAAAATCAGATCTCAAGAAGACTCAGAACTATCGGGGCGATCGTTGTCTGATTCTGATTTGGTGTCGAGACGGGAACGTTTAACAAAAGAAGCCCGAAAAGCTTTGAAGTTGGGAAAGAGTTTGGGTATACAGATAGTAGGAGATGAAAGCCAAGCCGTTAGGGATATTGCACTTTTAGGAGAAAGAAGGTTATTTAGAAATTAGAATCGAAGAACTTTCAAGATGAGGGTGCTTACTTGGAACTTCTTAGGATATTGGTCTTTCTTCTAAAATCAAAACGGTGAGAAGGTTTTTTCGAATTTAGAGGGTTAACATGGTTTTGATGCACGATACAAAAAAACAAAACATAGGGAGAGAAGACATCACTAACCATGTCACGATGTTGAGGCAGACTTTAGATTGGCAAATGCGAATGGTAGCTCAAGCGACAAAGGTGGGTCAACTAAATGAAATGAAGGGTGGTGGGATCGATCCAGTTTGAGTGCCAATTACCCTGTTAGCAAGTCTATTGTGCAGGTATCATCTTAGTTTTGCAGGAGTATTCTCTGCTCGAAGAATGGTGCCATCAGGGTAAATTTTTTGGGGGACCATTAGGGGATATTGGAGTGATGGTTGTAGAACTTTTAACTTGGCCTTAGATGTTTCCATAAAGGCATGTTGGCTAGGGAAGGCTGCAATTTTAAAGTAGGGTCGAGTGGAATATGGCTAGGGGTGGAGGAGAGCAAAATCTGGTATGGTGATAAGTTTGGTTTTATTGTGTCTTTTTCTGAAGGAAGGCTAGGAGGATTAGTGATAATGTGGACTAGTCAAGTCGTATTTGGAAGCCAATGTTTCGCATCCAAACTTTTAGCCTCGAGTGAAATTGATCTCCTAATATGGATGAGAGGTGGGAAAACCCTCGTGGTGTTTTATCTATTTTTGATGTTGGTGTTGCCATATGATCACTTCCTAAGTCTGGTACTGACATTTCAATGCCGTCGGTGCTGACAAGATGAAGGAAGTTGTGTTTGAAGGTATTTTGAGGCATGAAGATGGGAGTTTGAGGATGCTCGTCTCGGCTCTAGGGAAGGTTTATGAGCTGTTTATGCAAAGTTAATGGCTGTAAAAACAGCGTTGGAAGTATTTATGGAAGCTAAATGGTTAGGTAATGTCATTCTCCTTGTTGAAACGGACTCAAAGTTTGTGTTGAATTGGATAAAAGAGGTACTGCAAAGATCGTGGTGTTGGTGGCCCATCTTGGCTGAATTTGATGGCTTGTTTTGAAAGATAGGGTATGTCGAATTTTCTTACAAACCAAGACACTTGAATGTTTGGAGGATTGCTTGGCAGTGGAAGAGATGCACCGCTCATCCCTATTCAAACTATGGTGGCAAGGTCAGATTGGAAACTACAGGTGTGTGTGGATTTTGATTTGTGGGACAAACTTCTTTTGTTTTTCCTTGCTGTAGTTTGTCGTAAAAGGTGTGAGTGAGGATCAGGATAAGATCATGAACTTTTTATTTGAGTTTGTTGTATTGAATTAGTGTTTGATGGTGATAGCTCCGTGTAATCAATTGTATCGTTCTCCAAATTGTATGTACTCTTCTCCTCCAAATAGGTTTAGGGAGGTTTTTAACGAGGCATACAACTTCGGGTTCTTCTATAATAAAAAATGCTATTTGCCGAGCAAAAAAATCAATTAAGTAAAAAGTGATGTCATATTAACCTTATCGTTTTTGGTAAAAACATTTCTCAATTTCGTCAAGGAAATCCTTACCCTCAATAATCTTTTCAAGTTTGATGCACCCATAGGCTTCTAGAGTAGTGCGTTTCATGATCATCAAACTCATGCAACTTGAACAATCTCACTTCTCAAAATTCCTTTTATGGGTATTTGCCACAGTGTGAGGTGCAAGTTATTCTTCTCTTATTGCAAAGTCTATGATTATGCAACCAAATACTATATATAAGTGTCGTTTTTATTCCATAAAATTAGTTTCACTAGACATGAGTATAATACATATATATATATATATATATATATATATATATTAGCAGATATTGTGATAACATGAAATAAATTAGCTTAATATAGAACAAAAATAATAAGATAAACTAAAAACATGTTCACATAAATATTCATAAGTAAACTATAAATTCAAAATAATTACCAGTTCCCCTCCAGATACCAAGCAAAACATTAATATCAAGTCTTTGAATAGTAATATTAACTGTAAGCGGTACTCTTGTTTAGCAATCAAACATTGACAATAAACTATGTTAAACAATAGGTTAATCTTTGGACTATCTTATTTCTCACATAAAATATCTTATAATTGTCACGCATTTATCTTCATAGTTGTCGGTGTAATTTTGTCAAATATTAACTTTCCTTTGCATCAACTAATAAACGTATGAATTACAAACGCACACAATCATCTTGATACTTTAAATAAATTAATATACACAAAAGAGATAACTTTGGTGACATTATGTTTCAACTAATCCATTAAAATATTAGACATCTGAAGCAAAAATATGAATTTACTTGTTTCAAAATATTTGTCTTAATTTTATCTTTCAATCAAATTAAAACATAACCAAAATAATAATAAATTTGAATAAAGGTAAACATTATCTCAAGATACCAGACACTCCATTAATATTTCATCTTTGAACAAAACAGTAACTTACAAGGTATATCTTGGTACAATAATAAAACATTGAAAATAACAACATGTCAAACAAGCCAGTTTCTTGCTCACATATAAAACTAAATAATTATCACACGTTTATTATCGCAGTTACACATGTAACAATGACAACTATTAATCTTCCTTTAGGTCGATTAATACTAACATAAGCTGAATTACCTGGACAAAACCTTTTATATCTAAAATATATAACATAAATATGTCAATATTCAAATTTAAATTTTGTAACAGTCAAAACTAAAATTCCAGATAATCCTAAATAATTATAGAAAGCAATCAAAGTTGACGAATCTTCAAAAACAAACAAAGAAGGTCGTATATTTAAAAACTCAACCGAACATGAAAGCATATCGATATCACAACTTTGTACTCCAAACGGTAAAAAGAACCTAACTCAAGCCATCGATGTCATCAACATAAATACCATCAATTATACACAAATTAATTATTATATGATTGTGATTTTTCATAATAAAAAAATTACTCAGTTCTCAATGATTCAACATGATAAGTTATTGATGTCACTTGTTAGAACCAAACTATAACTTAATACGAAATCTAAATCAAGATCTATGATGCAAAATCATCAAGAATAATAAATTGAATGCGGAAGCGATCTTGGTTATGTCAATGAGAGAAAAACAAGTTAACATATTTCTTTGACTACTATCTCTTTATATAGTTGTTATTAAATCAACTATTAAATATTTATAACTCTGTCTCTCATCAAATTATAAATACATCTTATAGTGTCTACACATTTATTTCATGACACTTTAATACCCATGAGAAGCCTAACATAATTTTTTTGATAGACAAAAGAGTATGATTTTATTAATAAGTATCATATAGTGCCATCACACTCCATGGCCTCATTAAAAACCTCCCTACACCTAAATGGAGGAAAAGAGTACCGAGGAGTATGAGACAAAGAAAAAACGCTAAAAACAATCGAACAAACACGAAAAAAACTAGAGCAAGGAACCAAAACACAAAACATTCACGCTAGCATGCAAAACCAAGATGTACGATCAACACCACCCCTCGCCAAAGAGACATCGAAGCAATTTGCTATTCGATTAAAACATGAATACATGAGCGTAATAATAATCCCCCTCAGACGTAATTTCCAGGCCAAAAGATGTCATCAAACACCAACAAAAAAATGGTTTGATGTTGCGTGTTTCCATACTATTCGAGCCTCACACTTTGAACAAATCACACCACGCCACTCTATCAACACGAAGGAAAACACACACCACAACCAATGAATAATTCCACCATACCTCATTGTAGATTACCACACCACATATCGCCTAACAAATTCGCTTGATCCCCTCCCACACACGATACGTATACTCCTACTATACCACAAAAATAGACATCCAAGAACCGAGCAAATTTGTCTTCTCCCTCGAATGTCAAAAAATCCGAAGAAGGCGTAACACATAAACAAAATCATTCGTAAACCATATCTTATTCACCATACCATCACTTGATTTCTTTAATTTAGTCACATATAAAATGACCATCGCACACCTTTGTTGTCGCAAAAAGCGTTAAGCTGATTTACGCTTCAACGCTGACCCAATCCCTCTCACATTCCACGACCACAAACTCAACACTCTTCGTAATTATTGTCGTTCTCTCGCTTCAATCATACGCGCGATATCCTTTACAATGTCTTGTTCGTTTCCAATTGTTTTCACCCCAATCAGTTTACCCAAATTCAATGTTTCCTCCGCTTCTCTTAAAATAATTCATTTCTGGTTATAGACGTCTGAATCTGACAAAGAGCCATTAGCAATCACCTCTAATGATTTTTTGTTTTTCTTTGGACAACCTCTGCCCTTTCTTACCAGCTTTGCTTCAGCCTCACCTCGCTCACTAGGCGATAAAAAACTCAGTTCGATTTCTGAAACTTGATGTAACCTTCTAAACTCTCCATTGTATTCAATTGTTTGAGCCTTATTAGCCCTAGGAATTTCTATCCTTGACCCATCAACACGTGGGCTCAATTCATCATCTACTAGTTCTTCGGCAACTAGTTCAGCACACGGTACTCCCACATTGTTTGGAAAAACATCCACCACAGCATCACCCGGCAAAACATCCAGAATTCGCTGACTTTCCCCTTCACAATGGACAAAGCTTACATATTCATCCGCCATCCAACTTGTCGTGCTCATGACACGCCAATCATCCCTCTTGTTCTCATTCAACATACGATCAATTTGGGTCAAACCCAGAGCCGAATAAGTGAAAGAATTGGGTACCATTGTATCATTTGCTGACCTCCCACATATAGACACCTTAACCGGGCTGGACATATCCATGTTCAAATCCTCATTACTCACTGTATCTTATGAGCAGTTCGCCGCCTCACAACTACAATCACACTTAGGGCCAATCGCTTCCTTAATTACTGTAACGCGAATTGTGAAGACATTATCGTTAATGCGCAAGTCCATTACTTCATCTATGTGTGAAATCCAGTCGGTTTCGATCTGAAATCGACATCGTTCAAACGTCGAAGGCGCCAAAGTCTCAATGTGAATCCGTACGAGTTCGTACCAAATCGCTGCAATATTCTGAAATGTTTCTTCAAACCATCCTTGAATAGGAATTCCACTTACTGAAAGCCATACCCTTCGATTCGGTAAAAATGATGTAGGCGACCATTCAATTAAATTTTCAAACCATGTTTCTAGAGGCATAGTCTCCAAAATTCTCTTCCTCAATTCTTTATCTTCAAACATGAATAATACAAGAGAGCCCGCAACTCGCATCAACGTAAAACCTATAAATTTTGCCTTTGTAATCTCATTTGCAAGATACGCTATTTGGCTGGGTTGACGACAAAAACCCAAAGCGCAATTCTGTAAAATTTCCCATTTATCGGCATCAACAACCCCATCCACGCATTTGTGTGTCTCTTCCATTCTAGATTGCTCTTTCCATGTGATCCGATCATCACCATCCTCAGTATGATCATGATCATCCCACTGTTTCTGGATCTCCTTGTTCGTCCTTGAATCAATGTTATCACGTTTTCTTCTCCAAAACGTACCCCTAGTCTCCCTTTGCGCCATCATTACCTTTAATTTGTATCGGTAAAGCCGAAATCTATGAAAATGCTCTATGATTCGATTCGCATCTGCCTTTGACCCCAAACATACAAAACCGAATATGGTTCCATCTCTCGCTCTCTTTCTTGGTACAAACACATCCACAACCACTCCATGTCTGTCGAAAACTTGCCAAACGCCGTGCCAGTGTAGTTGCTCCGTCAAGTTTGATACAAAATCGTCCAAAATCTTTGAATTAGATTTCTCGAGCTCGTTTTCCTCACCATTAAGATTGCGTGCGTGCCTTTGATTCTTACTTGAAATTTCAATTGTACACACAGTTTTATTCAGAAATATTCACAAACACATGGTGTGCACACATCAAATCCAATCCATTTTCACTTCTCATGCAAAATATGAATGCAAGCATTGATACACAAGGTACCGTAGTCTCCAAGTGCAAACCAGAGGCAGTGAATCGCGTTGCTGATTGGTGTTAAGCCTAACATAATTGGTCACTTAATTATGTGTCATACTTTATAATAGCATCAAGCATTATACATATTTTCCCACAATTGCGGACTTTAATCCAACAAAATTACCTCTGATGGAGAAGCATCGTGGGTGCAAGGGACATGGTGCACCTAATTTTTTTATGGTTTAATTGTATTTTAAGCTCATGAAAGTTTTAAAACCATTAATATTAGATCATAGGACTTCTAATTTTTTTGTTTAATTATTTTGTAAGATCCTATCAGTTTAAAAGATACTGAAACTAAGTCTTTTCATTAACGCTTCTAGTTTCATCACTTTTTAGTGCATATGAGTTTTAAAATTAGTGAAATTAAGCCTCAACCATATACTTTTATGGTTTAATTATATTTTAGAATCTCATTAATTTCAAAGATAAACAACTTGACCATTCTTAGAATTTCCTCCTTATGGCTATATACTTTTTCTTTTACATTTTCACACATGAATCATCAATCAAAACTCATTAATTTTACTCTCAATAGCAAATGTTAACATTGTGTCGATATTGTCCCTATGGTATTCATCAATCCAAAACACGTCTAGTGTGTTCACTTTATTACTTAGATTGACGGTGTATACTTGCACTTATTCAGTGTCAGAACACGGCCACTACATATATATGTTGTTTGATTTCTTATCAAAAGATCAGAACCTTTGTTCTTGATGTTTGACTGAGAATGCTTGTACATCTTCTCCAGCTCTCCAGATTTTTGTCTTACCTTCACTTTACCACTTGAAATATCAATTGGGACTGTAAACATCCATTTTTATAGTAGCACATTCTTTCTTAAGATTCCCCTGATGGTTTGGTCTTTTCTCATTATTCTCTGAGTAATCATATTTTAACACCCCTCACCCGGTTTATTCGTAAACCGGCTAAGGCACGTTACTCATGCAAGGAAAACACGAACCAATCATTCTTAACACAACACGAATCAAACAAGAAGTGTAAACAAAACCTATTCATGAAAGCAAGCATTTGACTATTACCATTCATTTGCCAAGAGACATGTTATCACATTTGATTCATGCTTTAATCATATAATACAAGGCTAACAAGGACAAGCTAGACATACTTCATCCTATCCGAATGGCTCACAAAGAAACAAGGTCCAATTTTAATTCCTAGTTCATTCGAATTGCATTAGGACAGGGAGAACATTGTATCATATCATACATGAATTCAATCTAACCATTTTACCTACTTAAACATAGCATCAAAAGTTCAAATATCTCATAGCATTTCAAGACAAAATTTAATTTGTAACAACCAATATGCAATACATGCAAGTATCCAAGACATATATTAATCATTCATATAAGGATGTCAAGACACTAGGCAATAATTCATTTGATTAACCATAATTCATAACATAGCACCTAGATCAACTAGGATACAAAACCAAGTTATATCATCATGCTTATACATCACCATAACTTCAAATATATACAAATCCTCAAGGATTCAAAATGCATGATGTCTAGCCTAAAATACAAGCCTAAAACCACCAGCTAGGAGCTTACAAAATACATGAACCATACTTGATCTTTTAGCTTGTCTTGCCTTGCTCAACTCAAGAAGGCTTTCAAACACAACCTGAATTTGGGAAGGATGGAAACGAGAGTGATAAGTACGGTTAAGTACTTAGTGAGGTAGACCTAGACTAACAATTTATTTCAAGTATAAATCATGTCTAGAATATATCTATTGTTTCATGTTTAAGGCTCTAAACTTAAGTAACAAGTATAGTTTCAAATACAAGGTCATTCATATTCACGATATCAAGAAATTGAGCACATTAAGGCATACTTAAATTCAAATTGCCCAATAATACCAAGAATCAAGAATTCCATCACAAGATATGCATTAGCAATTCAACCAGGATCATAAATACAATTATAAACAATTCGAACTAGATCATTGATATTCAAATCAAACATGACAACATTTATAATAAACCAAATTTAGCAAGTAATCAATCAATCAAGAGTTTCATTACATTATAAGCTTTCTTGGATTTTAAGTAACAAGCAAGGACAAGTGTTGTTCTTTTAAATTTCAAGCTTAATTAACATCTTTATTTTTTATTTTATTTTTTGCCTTGGAATCTAGTTTTGTCTAGGTATACGAGTCTCCATCCAACTGTCGCCAGAAGATGATACATTTGTACCGATCAAAAGTCCTCCTATTGTCGCCAAGTGACCACAACTCATACCTCCTACTGACGCCAAATAAGGCCTTAGGCTAGGACCGTAGTCCACCTTATCACAAGAGCTCTAGACTCTCCGTCATGCCATCCTTACCTAAGACTAACTAGCAACCAAGTCTTGTTCTTATTACAATTTATAGATCAAGGATTTCCAAGTATTTTCAAGACACGATTCAAGTGTGCTTTCAAGGACCAAAGCAAGAAATTCATAATCAAGTAGGCCCTAAGGCTTTTGAAACATTACATCCAAGCATTCAAGTTAATTTAACCATTAATAACAAGCAATCAACATGGAACATCTCATTAAGCATTCCAACCCAGCAAACAAACATGATATGCAACATAGCAAGCACACATGGCAAATCCAAATTGTCTATCAAGTAATCTATTACCAATTGCACCAATCCATAAACATATAATTCTTTTTATCCATGCTTCCCTTGAATCATTACCAATTATGATTAAGATTTCATACATAGCATAACAGGTTTAAACTAATAAAACAAGGTTGGTCTAACCCTAAATAGTAACTACACTCACAAAAGCTCCAAGCTTAATCTTGAATGGTTATACCTTTTTTGCCTATCCTTGGACAGCCCAATTCTAGTGTCTTCACCAATCTCTTCTACTCCTTGATCTAGCAAGCCTCACACCAAAACAAGGAAACATTATTAGAAACAATTCATCAATGTACACATACAACCAATCACAGTTTTGCACAATTTTACAAAACAGTTTCTGTTCTTGGCAGTTTGCACACCCTTCACTAATATGTTTATAACTTTTAATATATACATCAAAATTCCAATTAATTTACACTATTAGAAAACTAATTCAATTATATTTCCAGCCATATATTTATCAGAATTTTAGCCCTTATAAATCAGTACATGTTTCAAGTTAAAGTCAGTTTAAATTCACAGTCCATAATCTGACATATTAATTGAATTCACTTTAGTGAGCTAATTAACCTATGACCCTTATAAGTTTAAATCAGACCTTTTTACCTTAGTTTCCCATGTTTTATCATGTATTAACAAGTTAAGATAGGTCCTTAATTAGTTCGTCTAAGTCCATAAATTAACCATTATTCCAGATTAATCCAGATTTCACTAGCATGTTGATTCATCACTTTAAAGCTATCAATTCCTTACTAATCAAGTCATACAATTTATTGAACATTTATTCAAGGTCATTTCCTTTTTTATCTAATATTTCCAGTCCTTAACCTTATTCAGTTCAGTCCTTAATTCACCAATTATTCCAAAACAGTCCAGATTAGAAATTTGAGCTAGCTAGGTTTCTAGTTTCATTCCTAATCAATTTTCAAATATTCCAACATCATTTTCATTCATCAAACACTCCTCTTTACTAGATTACTGAATTTCCCACAATTTCTTCCTACATAAAATTTTCTAGATTTGAATATATTTCAATATGTACATTAATTTCCATGTCTAATTTCACAAGCGTGCTCCTATGGTGGTTTACACTACTCGGCCAGCATGTACCCTTCTGATTTAAATTTCAAATTCTTAAATTTCACATAGAACTAACATTATTCAAGCATGTATGATAACTAATTTCATCTACAAGGCATCAAACAATCAAATTAAATTCAAAACTTCAAGCTATTCGAACAACAACGGTAAGGACACACATACTTTGCTTTTTAGTCTAATTTCTTTGCAAAAAATCAAAAACATGCAAGCTTGAATCCTAGCATCAATGGAGGTTTTCTCTAAATTTTTGGCTCTCTCTCATTTGGCTAGAATGAATGAAAGAAGAAGATGACTATGTTTAACTCATGCTAGTGGATTTAGAAAATTACTAACTTGACCATAATTAATCCTTAATTAGGAACTTAATCAAGGGTACACTTAAGTAATAAATAATTTATCATGCATTCTTTATTTTTTTTTTTCATTCATGCGAATTGGTCCTTCTAAATTGGTCACTACTTTTTGGTTCTTCCTAATTAAGCCACTTGTGCATTTTAATTCTTTTAATTGTTATGACATTTGATCAATTTAGTCCTAATTACTTGAGATTCATATTACTAGGCCCTAATTTTGTTTATTAAACTCCCCCCTTAAAATAAATTCACCCTCGAATTTACGTGAATTGAATAGATGAGGATACTGATCTTTCATTGTAGCCTCAGGTTCCCATGTTGCTTCTTCCATTCTATATTCTTCCACAAGATTTTCACTAGTGGAACATTCTTGTTCCTAAATCTCTTAACTTATCGGTCAAGTATATGGACAGGTTCTTCCTCATAAGAAAGATCGAGATTCAATTCTACTTCTTTTGGTTCCAGAATATGAGTTGAATCGGATTGATACTTCCCGAGCATTGAGACATGAAACACGTTGTGAATCTTATCGAACTCACTAGGGAGTGCTAGTTGATATGCCACCGGACCAATTCTTTCTGTGACTTTGGAAGGTCCGATAAATCGAGAACTAAGCTTACCTTTCTTCCAGAACCTGAAGACTTTCTTCCAGGGTGACACCTTCAGGAAAACCTTCTCTCCTACTTGATGTTGAATATCTCTACGTTTCAAATATGTGTATGCTTTCTGTCTATTAAAGGCCTGCTTCAATCTATCATGGATGATTCAAACTTGGTCTTCAGTTTCCCAAAGCATTTGTGGTCCTAACACCTTATTCTCATCGAGTTCAGACCCACACAGAGGAGTTAGACATTTTTTGCCATACAAGGCTTCAAATTGTGTCATTTGAATCGAAGATTGATGGTTATTTTTTTTATGCAAATTCTACAAGGGGCAAGGATTTCACCCAATTCTTTCTAAAGTCTATCACGCAAGCATGTAGCATGTCTTCGAGTACTTGTATGATCCTTTCGGACTGGCCATCACTTTCAAGATTAAAAGTCGTACTTAAGTGTACTTTGGTTCCCAAGGCTCGTTGTAAGGATTTCAAGAGTCTTGCTGCAAACCTAGGATCTCGATCTAAAATTATAGAAGTGTGAACTCCATGTAGTCGTATTACTTCCTGAATGTATAGTTCTTCCAAGGCTTCTAGACTTAAGCTCATTCGAACAGGAATAAAATGAGCTGACTTGGTAAAACAATCTACAATTACCCACATTGCATCACATTTTCTTGGGGTACAATGCAATACACTTACGAAATCCATTGTGATTTAGTCCCATTTCCACTGAGGGAATTCAATAGGATGAAGTAATCTGGTAGGGACTCGATGTTTTGCCTTAACTCTTTGGCAAGTCAATCATTTTGGCACAAAGTCTGTGATGGCAAACTTCATGCCCGACCACCAATACAAGGATTTTAGATCTTTATACATTTTAACGGATCCAAGATTATTTGAGAAACGACTATGGTGAGCTTCATGTAGCATTTCTTGTTTCAACTCTTCATTATCAGGAATGCATACTCTATCATTGAAATAGAGAAGTCCATTCGACTTAGAGGAGAAGTCGAAATTAGACTCAGAGTCTAACTTGGTCATGATCTTCTGAAGTTCGAGGTCAGTTTTGTTTTAAGTTATTTGATTCTCGGGACAAAACTTGATTGAACTAGAAGTTTGGATAAGAATTTTCATCCTTTGAGTAGGCAAAAATGAGCATTGATAGCCAAGGAAGCTACGAGAGAATGAACATGATTATTAAGATGATTTTCAAATAGCTACTTACAAGACAAGATATAATTCGGATAGTTGCTTGCAAGACAAGAAAGATACATTTGAATGGTTTTCCTGCAAATTAATGGGATTAAATTTCGAATAGATTTACTACAAGCCAAGAAGATTTAATTGGAATGATGACTTGTATTCCAAGGAAGAATTCGAATAGTTTTCTTCTAGCTCAAGATAGAAGTATTTCGAGTATTTACTTGCAATTCATGAAGGATTTAATTCAAAAAATTATTCTAGAGTTTAAGTTTCGGAGTTTACCCAAATATGGTTTACGACTTGGGGCATTCGCAACCACATTTGCTTTTCCCAGGTGATTGTCGATAACTAGATCGTAGTCATTCAACAGCTCTAGCCATCTTCTTTGTCTCCAATTCAAATCCTTTTGAGTTAGGAGATAATTAAGGCTCTTGTAGTCTGTGAACAAATTACATTTCTACCCGTAAAAGTAATGCCTCCAGACTTTAAGCGCAAACACAATGGCTGCTAATTCCAGGTCGTGAGTAGGATAGTTTGACACGTGTGGTTTCAGCTACCTTGAAGCTTAAGAAACCACTTTTCCATCTTGCATTAGGACACAAAAGAGTCCTAAATGAGATGGCACTATAAATAGTGAATTCCTTGCCCGATTCAAGTTGGATGAGTATCGGGGCATGAGTCAATGCTTGTTTAAGTTGATCAAAGCTTTGTTGTTGGTTCTCCTACCAAATAAATGGTGTATCCTTTTGGGTTAACTTGGTGAGACTTGCGGCAATGGATGAGAAACCCTTGACAAAATGCCAATAATACCCATCTTATCCAAGGAAACTTCATACCTCACCAACATTCTTCAGAGGTCTCTAGTCTAGAATTGTCTGGACCTTCCTCTGATTTACCATGACTCCTTCGGCCGAGATAACATGGCCAAAGAATGAAACTTCAGATAGCCAAAACTCACACTTTTAGAACTTCAAAAACAACTAACGTTCACAAAGAGTTTGTAACACGATTCTGAGATGTTCATCATATTCTTCCTTATTTCGAGAATACACCAGAATGTCATCGATGAAGAGGACTACAAATTTGTCAAGATAGGGCTTTAATACTCGATTCATAAGGTCCATAAAAGCAACTGGAGCATTCGTTAGCCCGAATGGCATTACGAGGAATTCTTAGTGACCATATCGAGTACGAAAGGTCATTTTGGGTACATCTGCTTCCTTCACTCTCATCTGATAATACCCTGATCGTAGATTGATCTTAGAGAACATCAAAGCATCCTTGAGTTGATCGAACATGTCTTCAATTCTAGGTAGAGGATACTGATTCTTGATTGTAAGCTTGTTTAGTTGTCTGTAGTCAATACAGAGTCTCATAGACCCGTCTTTCTTCTTCACGAACAAGACCAGTGCACCCTAAGGAGACGAGCTAGGTTGAATGAAACCCTTGTCTTTTTATTCTTGGAGTTACTTCTTGAGTTCTTTCAACTCAACGGGTGGCATTCGATAGGGGACGATGGACACCGGAGTTGCTCTAGGTTGAACTTCGATTCTGAACTCCACTTCAAGTTCATATTGTAATATCATAGAAGCAAAAAATTGAAGTTGGTTTCTGGTCTATCAAGAGAATGGATACTTTTCCTAATCCTCGGAGATAGAGTCTCTTATTTTGACAATCTATCCAGGCTTCATGCTTTCTCAACCAATCTAATCCTAGTACTAAATCAAACTCACATGCTGGAAGTACATACAAGTTAACCAAGAAGGGTACATTTCGAATGGACGGGGGGCAATCTCTACAGACAAGTCTTATGTTTGTGGTAAATTCAAAAAGGCTCATCGTCCAATTCCGAGACTCTGACTACACTCACCTTGATAATTCGAAGCTTCTAAGGCTCTCAGATGGCGATACCCTTATTCCTAGTTTTCGATGGAGATGATGGATTAGCCTTTTCCACTTCTTGAGCTGGGAAAAGCAATAAGGGATTATTAGAATCAATATGACAATACCAATGTTTTTAGTAGCCATTAACCATTAGGCAAAGCTTAACTTAAAGCTTGAAATTGGGCATTCAATAGTTGAGAGAATCAATGATTGACTTAGGGCTTTTACTTACCCGATCGATGGCTATAAATCAATTTTCTTAGATCAAGGAAAACCTAAGCTTATAGCTCACAATTGAGAGGTGTATGCTTGAGCTTTGTGGAGAAGAAAACAATGGAGGTGTGTGCTTGTTCTTTCAAAGTTAAGAGATGAGGATGGGTTTCGGTCATGCAAAACAAATATGAAAGCTTTGTCTTTATTCATTCTAAGGGAATTACAACACCAATCATTACCCACCTTACCAAGGTCGAATGAGAAGATTTCCTTCTTCCAAAGGAAAGCTTAAAATAATATTTATATCCTTTCATTATCTTATCAAAATTAGACTTATAGATGACTATTTGTCATCCCTTTTTAATGATATTCACGTGGGGAGAGCAACAATAAGTAGGTGAATCATCACCTTATCCCTTCCTCTAAAATTTTTCTTTTAACTATATTCGAAACAGGGGACTCGTTTCGAAACGATTGAAACCGTATCGAAACGGTCAAGCAAAAGTCCAAAAGTTAGTTAAAACCATTGGAATCGTATTGGAACACCTACAATTGTTTCGAAACGCCTTACCTAGACCGTTTCGTTACGCTTCTGACTATATCGAAACGCCTAATTCAAAAACATGATTTTAAGCACTTTCAATCAGGTTCCTACTATGAATGAGTTCGATTAAGATTTCTAATATAATCTATAGCAAGGATTCAATATTTCGATATTTAATATCGATACTCCGATCATCGAAATCCAATTCTGACAAGACCAGTTTTTGGGGTGTTACAGAGAATATCACATTTATCGGTTATTTTATTATTCAGTGTGAACTATTTTTAGTTGTTCAGATTATTATTTAATATTTTGAGGCATTGATGTAATATTATACTTGGGGACTATTTATAATTTTTGGATGATTTTAGCATTCTTTTATTATGGTTTTTTTTTTCAAAAAATTTATGTAAGCATTCGAATATTTATTATCTTTTTTAATATTTTTAATTATTATAGGATATTTATTAAATTATCATTATATATATTTAATTTGAATTAAAGTATAATTTTCAAAATTAGTTTTCTTGAGGGTTAAGTTTTTAAATGTGACTTCCTAAATTCGATCTTTTCTACTAGGTCAGGTTTAGGGGATTACACAATGTCTCAATATACAATGTTTAACTTATCAAGTTCATTATTAATACTTGGATTGAATCAAGATAGTTGATACGTGAATTCCTACGCCTCGCCAAATCAATGAATGGTCCAATCCCTCCGCCTAACCAATATGACCAATACCAACACATCCATCCACCTCACCAAATCAATATAGGTCGTAGCCTTAGGAACGTAGTCCACTCGTACACTAAGCTCATGAATTCTATAGCATGCCAGTTGTATCCAAAGTCCATTCAAATCCAAGGTTTTAATACAAATGTCAATAATCAATGACAATTCCAATAACCAATGTCAATAATCAATGATAATTCTAATTACCAATGTCAATAATCAATGATAATTTCAATAGCCAATGTCTTTAAAGTTACCTATAGTGAACATAACTCAATGTCAATATTATTATCTGATGGTTCATTCACAATGTTTTAATATCAATAGTTATATCGATAACAATGCATGGTGACAATACCAATGATTGTGTCTGATGTTCAATACTAACTTACCGATGCTTACCAATGGATCCGACTAGCAATAAAATGCAACTTCCTTAAAAGGAATGTTAGCTATTAAACCAAAATCAACAATAATATATTTGGGAAGGCTTCTCGCCTATTCCCGAGACTCCGACTACACTCACCTTAGAATCTGATGCTCCTACAGCTCTCGGATGACAACTCCCTTGTTCCTAACCTTCGGTGAATTTGATGGATGCTCCTTTTCATGGTCTTGAGCTAGGAAATCAATAGGGAGATTATTAGGATCGATAATATGATATCAAAATCAATACAATGATATCAAAATCGATATTTGATTTCAATATAGTCAACAACGATGAAATATCAATGGATGATCAAAACCCTAGCTTAAGATTTAGCTCAATACATCCATGGAATCCAATAACCAATTGAGGAATATAGCTTACTTGAATGATAGCAATGATTTGATATCGATAAAACAAAGGAAAAGCAAAACTTAAATCTATCTCCAATGGAGGTGTATGCTTCAAGGAAGAAGATGATGACGAGAGAGGTGCTTGCTTGATAATATATCGGGAAAGCTTTCTATCTTTTTACAATTCCTTTCCTTTTTTACTTATTTCTATCATATATTCCAACTGGTAGCTTTCCTTCACTTGAAGGAAAGCTCACAAATTAATCTACGTAGGTGGAAATATAACAGTGGAGGGGCTAATCACAAGATTAGTCCCTCAACTCTCATTGTATCATGATTTTGTCCCCCAACTTGCATTTTCCACAATTTAGTTACAGATTAGGTTTCAATAGTATTCTATAGGTTCTAATAACAATGATTTAACTTAGTATGAGTCTAATATCAATAATTAACTAGCCGATACTATTTTTAGACTTTATCGATATAGAATTTCCGATCACTAGGACCCAAATCTGGCTACACCGGATTTCGGAGTGTTACACTTCCTCCTTGATTCAGATACAAGAAGCATTTCCAATGCTCAGCTAGGTATTGCTCGCTTATATATTTCTTATTGAATTCATTAAGAAAGAATTTCCAGGCGACTTTATCAGATGGGGCAGTTATGGTCGTGATTTCCCACCAGTTCAAGGCTTCATCGACTAGCAGAGCTATGGCACACTCGAGTTTATGTTCATTGGGATAGGGTAATTGTTTAGTCAAGACATGGATTAAGGTTTCTACCCAATACTTGGCTACTTCATGGTTGGTTTCATCAATCCCAGTGAAGGTATAGGCACGATGTTGGGCTAATTTATCGATAGAGGCTTTAGTAGGTACAAAAGAAGAGGAGGTGTCTCGTTTCATTGAGGTAACAAGATTGTCGAACATTTCCTTGAGACTCAAGAAACATTCTTGTTGAACAGTATAATTAGCAGAAGTTTGTTGTCGATTTTTTGCTTGCTCTCGAGGCTCAACTTGCTCTCAAGGCTCAGCTTGTAACACCCCAAAAGTGGGCCTAGAAGTAGTTTATTAATACGATGAATAATTGATCATTGAATCTTGTGACATGAAAGATTGATAAAAAGTTTAAGATCAAATAGAAAGAATGAAGTAAATCATTTTGGAATTCAATGTTGTTGTACCATGAGTTAAACATTTATTTGGCTAATTAGTGGAATGTGACCTAAATAGGGTGTAGAACTAATGTTTTGATATAATAATTGAAAAATGTTTTGGACTAGTTTGAAAAGATTTTAAAACTTGGTTTTAAGTCCAAACAACTTGAATTTATGTTCGAGGTATTTTAAGAGGTTTTTGGCAAAGATTTTTCATGTTTTTAATAGCCAAACTTGTGTTTTCGGAGTACCCATATCGATACGGTTGTACCCGTACCGATACCTTTTTGCCCCAGTTTGCCCACTATCAAAACCCGTATCGATACAGGCCCTTGCCATTTTGATACGGATCGGGATCGTTTCGATACGCCAGGTAAGCGTACCAATCCCCTTTCAACCAACCCCAACGGCTATTTCCCAACGGTCATTTAAATGTGAACCCGTACCGATACGCCCTCAAGCGTATCGATACGCCTTGGCTGGCAAGAGCTCAACGACTAGTTCCTATGAAGGCCGTACCGACACGGTTCCACGTGTATCGATGCGGATCGCTGCAGAACAGCATTAATGAAGGGAAATAAATTCCTCAACGGCTCCAATTCATCCCCAACGGCTAGTAACGGCTACAAACTCATTTGGGAGTATAAAAGGGACCACCAAGCATCAAGAGAAGGTTAATGCTCATATTGTCAAACAACAAATGATCAAATATTGTCTTAGTGCTTAAATTGTCAATTCTTGTATAGACAAACACTAGTGAGCCAAAATTGTCAAATTTGCTCAAGTGTTTTAGGTTTTGGGTGAGTGCTTAATTGTGCAAAAAAACACCTATTAGAGGGTTTTAAGTTTGCTTTTATTGTCTCTTTGTAAATAGGGTTTTGATCAAGGCTTTGGGTAGAAGCTTGATTGGTTGTAAGGGTTTCCTCCTAATCCTAGAAAAGGGTACGAATCAATAGTGGATTGATTGAGAAATCCTTAGTGGGGAGCTATGGTAGTGGATGTAGACCTTGGTTAGAAGGTTGAACCACTATAAATCATTGTGTCATTATCTTTTTAGCTTCCTAAACCCTTCCACCTAAAAATCCATCTCTCCACCACTTGGTGAGCTAAATTGGTTGATCGAATCGAGCCCCCAAAATCTCAACAATTGGTATCAGAGCTTGGCTCAATCGAAGGGGATTCACATCCTATTGAGAAGATCCGGCAAGCTCGATCACTTTTTCATCAACCGGCTCAATGGCACATTCTATCGACAAACCGCCCTTCTTTGACGAAACTCATTATGCCCATTGGAAGACAAACATGAAGTTCTTCATCAAATCAAGAGATTACAAGCTATGGGATGTAATTGAAGATGGTCCGTTCGTGCCTCAAAGAAGTAAAGCGGAGTGGAGTGCCGACGATCGCAAGAATATGGAGCTTAATTGCAAAGCCTTGCACATCTTGTTTTGTGCATTTGGCCCAACCATCTATGAGAAGATGTCTTCTTGTGAGAGTGCCAAGGAGGTATGGGACAAGCTTGAAGTCACATACGAGGGGACAAATGAAGTCAAGGAGACCAAGATTGGACTCCTAACCTTGGAGTATGAGAACTTCAAAATGGATCCGGAAGAGAACATTGAGAAGATGTTCGATAGGTTCTCCACCATCACCAATGGTCTCAAAGGGTATGGAGAAGCCATTCCGGAAGAAAAGCTTGTTCGGAAGCTCATCTACTCACTTCCCGAGTCTTGGGACTCAAAGAGGACCGCCATCATCGAAGCCAAAAATTTGAAGACCTTAAAGCTTGATGAACTCATGGGGTCACTCCTTACTCATCAAATCATGAAGAAGAACAAAGAGGATGAGAAGAAGAGGGAAGAAATTAGAGCTATGGGAGAGAAGAAAATCAAAGGGCTTGGCATCAATGCAAGTGCCATGGCTCTCAAATCCTCCACTTGTCATCATGTCTACTCAAGTGAAGAGGAGGATCAAGATGAAGAGATAGTTCATCTCTTCAAGAAGTGTGCCCCGTTCATGAAGAAAGCCTTGAGAGAGCTTGAACAAGAACCTAAAAGAAAGGAGAGGGCAAGCACTTCAAGCCATAAGAAGAAGGCACATGTGGCTACTTGGAGTGATGAGGACTCCACCAACGATGAACAAGCCAACCTTTGCCTTATGGCCATCGAAGAAGATTCAAGGGTAACTTCTAGTTCATCTACTTCATGCTCTTACTCTTTTGATGAATTACAAGATGCCTACGATGATTTGGTTTTAGATTTTAAAAGCCACATTTTGAAAAACAATAAATTGATTTCAAAGTTAAAAATTCAAAATGATTTGCTTTCTAAAACCAAACTTGAACTTGAAGCAAAACTTGAAGAGTTTGAATTAAAATGTTTTGATTTACAAAAATTGCTTCAAAATGTTCAAGTAGAAAAAGATTTGATTTCCAAAGAGCTTGAAAAGAAAAACAATTTTGGAAAATCAAATTTTTATGTTAGACAATCTAGTGCCCTTAGATTTATTAAAGGAAATGTTTTAGAAGTATTTGGGTCCCAAAAGGACTTAGTACTTCAATTAAAAAGGATGACATTGAAAAATGGATTCCTAAGGGGACTAAAATTTGTGCTACTAACGTTCATGGATCCAAAGCAATTTGGATACCAAAAATTACTTGATTGTCTATTGCTAGGTGTGATGGAGATGTTCAACAAGTCAAACATTGAGGGGGAGCTCCATGCACACAAGGAAGAACACTTGAAGAAGGAAGGCTTCACATCCTCTCTTGGGTTCAAGTGTTGGTAAAATTTCTAGTTGTTTTGAATTAATTTGTCTTATTTTCATTTTATTCAACTAGATGATCATATATGTTGGACTTACATTTTTGATGATGCTTTGAGTAAGGGGAGCCATTTTTAAACCAAATTCTTATTTTTGTCAAAGTTTTTACCTCTATTGTTATTTTGAACTTAATGTCTTAAATTCTTTTTGATATAACAAAAAGGGGGAGAAATGGTATGGTTTGAAAAATTGAATTTTCAAATGAATAAGGGGGAGCTTTATTTGATTTCATACATTTAATCTCATATTCACATTTTTTTAAGTTAAAGGGGGGAGAATCCCAAACAATTTTTCAAGTTAGTTTTATTATATCAAAAATGGGGAGATTGTAGAACTAATGTTTTGATATAATAATTGAAAAATGTTTTGGACTAGTTTGAAAAGAATTTAAAACTTGGTTTTAAGTCCAAACAACTTGAATCTATGTTTGAGGTATTTTAAGAGATTTTTGGCAAAGATTTTTCATGTTTTTAATAGCCAAACTACTCCATCACGGGTGTTGAGGGGTTGTGATTGTGCCATTGATCTTGTGTGAGTCTTGTGTTGAAATGGTTTATGGATTATCACTTCTGAGCCAATATAATGTAAATGAATAATGTGAAGCATGAGATGCCTGTAAATGATGCAAGAATGCATGAGATGCATTGTAAAGCATGAGCAATGGTTTAATTGCTGTTTAAAGTTGTTGCATATGAGCATGTGTTTATAAAATGCATTTATGTCTTTAAAAGACATGTTTTATGAAAAGGCATGTGATGAAAGTGGTGGTTTTGCAAACCATGTAAAATGCATTGATGAATGTTATTAGCGATCCTCACTAAGCTATATGCTTACGCTCTTTTGTTTCATCAATGCAGAGAATTGAACTTTTCAAGGCAACCCAAAAGCAAGAGGATTCCAAGGCTTCGTTTAAGAGATGTATGTGGTTCAACCTTAGTGTAATAAGTAGCAATGGGTGGGACTTCTACTTTCTGATTTTTGTTTGGAGATGTTTTTTGTTTCAAGCATGTTTAGTTCCTGATTGTGGACTTGTATTTGGCCTTTATGTGGCTCTATGGTTTGTTTGTGGTGTTTTACCTTTTCTATAGCTTGTTATCTTAAGCATGCTAGAGTATCTAAATGTTATCATGATATGATGTGGTTGATGACTAAGATTTGCTGCTTGATGGTGTCTGAAAGTCTATTAGATAGATTATATCTTGTATGTATGTTTTGAGCTAGATCAGATGTGTTTTTGCATGATTAAATGAAGTTGGACGAAGCCAATCTGGTACGCGTATCGATATGCTAAGGCAAAATGAGGCATTTCTATATAGGGGTATAGAAACGGATTGCCCGTGTATCGATACGCCTAGGCCAAGTTTGAAGATCGTACCGATACGCGAGGAAGTGTTTCGATACGCTCAACCCTTCTTTAGCTATTGTCTTCCCTTGTATCGATTGAGAGCCAAGTGTATCGATACAGGTAGTTAAATTTCAGTTAAAAGTATCTTTTAATGTTTGGAAATGTTGCATTTTGGTCCCTCGATATTGTGAGTGCAATTGAATGAGTTTGGATGATTCGTTTGAGCTGAATTTTGGCATGTTGGCATGTTACATGACTAATTAAAGATTGGTAACTTTAAAATCCTGAAAGTCTCTGTATTTTATGTAATTTACAGTTGAGTCCCTAAAAGTCAAATGTATACAATTGAACCCCTAATTGAACTCTGATCGCTGTGCTGTTTTTACCTAATCGCTTTGATGAACTTATAGGTTAATAATATGCATCTAGAGAAGATAAAAAGAAAAACAAGGGTCATTAATCAAGGTTGACTTTAACGAGTTGGCTTCAGTTTTCCCCGTGTAATCTTCTTAGTTCAGGTTGGGTGCCTAGGTCGGGCTTAGGGGGTTACATTTGTTGGTATCATCAGAGCCAGGTTACGAAAGAATTGGGAATGCCAGTATGTGAAATTGATATGTATCGGTGTATGTTGTCTGAAAAGCATGCAATTGGTTGAATTCTGAAGCTTATGCCATGCTTGATTTATGTGAATTGCATGTAAAATGGATATGAGTGTGTGAGGATGACGTAGTGTTGTTATATGCTTAATTTGAATGATGAAAAGCATGTTGAGCTTGATGTGTCATTGTATGCTATGCCATGTTGGGGGAAGTCCGGGTGCCTATTGCCTTATTACACTAATAAAATGTTTTTGTAAACTTGGATCCTTGCTTGAAGCTGGCGTAAATGGTTTGATTTGTTTTGTTGTTGTGTTTTATTTAAAATAGCATAATAGGACCTAGAAGAGAGTTGAGGTCCAATACGATAATACATGTGGCTGAGCAGGGTGACCAGGGTGAACAAGGGGCTGATGTCCCTCATGGTGGAAATCTACCTCCTCCGCCACCACCTGGAGGTGGGGAGCAGGTGCAGCAAGGACCTGTTGGTCCTGGTTTGGGTGATTTGGCATCACTGGTTCAGGCGATCACCGGAACATTTCAGGCAGTTGTAGAGTTCTTTGGTATGTCTCCTGAGGCGTCTGAGGCCTGGTTAGCGAGTACGATCCGTATCATGGATCAGATGGGCTGTAATGATGTGCGCAAGCTGGGATGCGCAGTATCTTTGTTGCAAGGTGATTCCTACAGCTGGTGGACGACTACCACGACTGGTATGGAACCCAATGAGGTTGATTGGGAGTTTTTTAGAGGTGCCTTCATGAGGAAGTATCTAGAGGTGAGATACTTGGATGAAAAGAAACGAGAGTTTATGTGGCTGGTTCAGGGCAACCTATTTGTGGCTGAGTACGAGGTCCAGTTCGTACGCTTGAGCCAATATGCTCCTTAGTTGGTACCAAGTGAGAGGCACCGATGTGATCACTTTCGGTACCGGTTTGTACAGGAAGTTAAGACGTATATGTTGGCCGTAGACTACACTGATTTTGATGTGCTTGTTTGTCGAGCGAAGGACATTGAGCAGAACTTGGGATTGTCGTCTCGAGGTGTTGGTTCTAGCTCTAGTAAGAGAGTAGCTGAGTACAATTCCGGAGGTGGACGAAACAAAAGAGGGTGTGATAGTAGACATCAGTCTGAGGGAAGGCGTGGTACTCCAGGTCGAGGTGGTCAGTCTTAGGGAGGTTGTGTGAGATCTGAGCAACATACATGTTGGACATGTGGTTCGAGGGACCATTTGAGGCGAGATTGTCCTCGGGCGGCAAGAGATGTTCAGGCTCTTGTTGTGGTGACAGGGAATTCTTGATGGAATTGTGGTTCGACGGATCACATGAGGAGGGAGTGTCCTTTGATGGCTGGTGGTGGCCAGGGACGTGCTCTTGTGGTAGCTGCACCTCAGCGAGGTCGTGTGTGCGGCCGTGGGAACTTTCAGAGGAGAGATGAGGGGCAGCGAGGTATTGCTCATGTTGTAGCTGTTCGACCCGAGGGAGGTGGACCAACGAGGGTTTATGCTCAGCGCGAGGAGTGCAATGATACCGATGTTATCGCAGGTACCTTTGCCCTCCAGTCTTTATCTTTGATGGCTTTGATTGATTATGGATCCACGCATTCTTATATCTTGAGTGAGCATGCGCATTTGCTTGATATACCTATTGAGTTGCTTGAAGTAGGAATGCAAGTGACTAGTTCTTTTGGTGAGATTGTAGTCACTAGAAAGTCGTATAGGAGATACCTTTTGTCTGTGCAAGGTCATGTTTTTCTTGTGGATCTGATGGAGTTACATTTCAATAGATTTGATGTAATCCTTGGCATGGATTGGTTGTCGTAGCATAGGGCGGTGGTTGACTTTAAGGTCAAGCGAGTCACCTTAAAGTTGGCTGATGATTATGAAGTAGTGGTAGTAGGCAAGAATGTGAAATTCTTGTCGAATGTGGTTTCGACTTTGGAAGCAAACCGTATGATGAGTTTGGGCTGCGAGGCTTACCTTGCCTATGTGATGAATCCTGGCACCAAGGATGTACGTGTGCAGGACATCCGAATTGTTCGCAATTTTCTGGGTGTCTTTCCAAAAGAATTACACGGATTGCCACCAAACAGGGAAGTTGAGTTTGGTATAGAGTTGTACGAGAATCAACTCCGGTGTCCATTGCTCCATATCGCATGGCACCCAAAGAGTTAAAATAATTGAAAACGCAATTGCATGAGTTGTTGGACCGAGGTTTCATCCGACCGAGTGTGTCACCTTGGGGTGTACCGGTCTTGTTTGTAAAGAAAAAGGATGGGACAATGCGTATGTGCATAGATTATCGGCAACTGAACAAGTTGACTATCAAGAACAAGTATCCCTTGCCTAGAATTGATGATCTCTTTGATCAGTTTCGGAGAGCCTCAATGTTTTCTAAGATAGACTTGAGATCAGGGTATTATCAACTGAAGGTGAAGGATGTGGACGTACCTAAGACAGCTTTTCGCACGAGATATGAACATTACGAATTCTTGGTGATGCCGTTTGGTTTGACCAACGCACCTGCTGCTTTCATGGACATGATGAATCGTGTATTCCATGAATTCTTGGATCAGTTTCTGGTGGTGTTCATCGATGATATCCTTGTGTATTCGTGTACCGAGGAGGATCATGATAGGCACTTGAGAATTGTTTTGCAAGAATTGTTGGAGAATCAATTGTATGCCAAATTGAGTAAGTGTGAGTTTTGGCTTAGGGAGGTGGTCTTCCTTGGGCATGTTGTGTCAGCGGAGGGTATTCGCGTTGATCCGCACAAGGTCGAAGCTGTGATGAGTTGGAAAGTGCCTAAGTCAGTGACAGAAGTGCAGAGTTTTCTTGGGTTGGCTGGGTACTACCGTAGGTTTGTCGAGGGTTTCTCGAAGATAGCAGTGCCTTTGACCAAGTTGTTGCAAAAGAATGTTTGCTTTGAATGGACGGATGTGAGACAACAAGCTTTTGAGAAGCTGAAAGAAGCTTTGACGCAAGCTCCTGTTCTGATTCAACCTGAGTCTGGTAAGGAGTTTGTGGTCTATAATGATGCGTCCATTGTTGGTTTGGGTTGCGTGTTAATGCAGGAGGGTAAGTTAGTAGCCTATGCATCTATGCAGTTGAAGGTGCATGAGTTCAACTACCCTACTCATGACCTTGAGCTTGGGGCTGTGGCTTTTGCCTTGAAAATTTGGAGGCATTACCTGTACGGTGAGAAGTGTGTTATGTTTACAGACCATAAGAGCTTGAAGTATCTCATGTCTCAAAAGGAGTTGAATCTTATGCATCATCGTTGGGTGGAGTTGCTTAAAGATTATGACCTGACGATTGAGTATCACCCGTGTAAGGCTAATGTTGTAGCCAATGCTTTGAGAAGGAAAATAGCTGTGGAGTTGAGAGCGATGTTTGCTCATTTGAGCATATCGTGTGATGGTGGTCTTATTGCGGAATTGCAAGTGAAGCCATCCCTGATACAGTTGATCAAAGATAAGCGGTTTCTTGATGATTCTCTTGTTACGCATGTTCAGGACATTGCGGAGGGTAGACCTTCAGATTTCAGCTTTAGTGATGATGGTGTTCTGTGCTTTGGGAGTCGAATAGTGGTGCCAAATGATGTTGAGTTAAGGCACACTGTTTTGACTGAAGCTCATAGTAGTCCTACTGCTATGCATCCTGGTAATACAAAGATGTATCGTGACCTGAAATATGAGTACTACTGGGTAGGGTTGAAAAAGGATGTGGCTGAGTTTGTTAGTAAGTGCATGGTGTGTCAGCGAGTGAAGACTGGGCATCAGGTTCCTTCTGGGTTGTTGCAGCCTTTGAGAATCCCAGAATGGAAGTGGGAGAGAATCACCATGGATTTTGTGTCTGGTTTACCCTTGTCACCGACAAAGAAGAATTCAGTTTGGGTGATTGTTGATCGGCTTACCAAGTGTGCACATTTTCTTCCTATACACACTACATATACTCTTGATAAGTTGGCTGAGCTATACATAGTTGAGGTTGTGCGGTTGCACGGTGTGCCAAAGTCCATTGTGTCGGACAGAGATCTGAGGTTTACAGCACGGTTTTGGGAATGTTTGCATCAAGATTTGGTACATAGTTGAATTTCAGTACTTCTTATCATCCTCAAACGGATAGACAGTCAGAACGTGTGATCCAAGTGCTTGAGGACATGTTGAGATGCTGTGTGATAGATTTTTAGGGTTCTTGGGAGAAGCACTTGTCATTGGTTGAGTTTGCGTATAATAACAGTTACCAGGCAAGTATTCAAATGGCTCCATACGATTTTTTTGTATGGGAAAAGATGTAGAACCCCTCTCTGTTGGGCAGGAGCTGGGCAAAAGTTGATTTTGATGCCAGCTATGCTTAAGGGAACCACCGAGAAGGTGAAGCTCATTTGTGAGTGTTTAAAGGTAGCATCGAATATGCAAAAGTCTTACGCGGACTTGAAGCGTAAGGAAATTGAGTTCGCGGTTGGCGAACATGTGTTCTTGAAAGTATCGCATTGGAAGAAGGTGATGAGATTTGGGCGTAAGGGTAAACTTAGCCCAAGGTTCATTGGACCTTACGAGATTGTGGAGCGTATTGGTCCTGTGGCATATCGGTTGAGATTGCCTACAGAGTTGGAGAAGATACATGATGTGTTTCATGTCTCCATATTACGGAAGTACATATCGGATCCTTCGCATGTGATGCATGTTGAGGAGATAGAGTTTAATCCAGATCTTTCATATGATGAGGAACCAGTGAAGGTTCTGGACATGAGTAGCAAAGTTCTTCGTGGCAAGACGATATAACTTGTGAAGGTGTTGTGGCGACATCGAGGAGTTGAGAAGGCCACGTGGGAAAGCAGGGCGGACATGCTGAGGCAGTTTCCGCATCTCTTACCATCATGTAAGAATTTCGAGGAAGAAATTTCCTAAGTGGGGGAGAGTTGTAACGCCCTAGTTTTGGGCCTAGATGTTTTAGACATCGGATCGGACCGGTCGAGAACGGTTCGAATTGCGTAAGGTGATTTAAGGAAATCAAGGACCGGGATAGGATAAATTTGTGATAAAAATTGCTAAAATCCTCTAAAAATATGTTTAAGTGGTTGGTCAAGTCAATTTTACAAGATGGATTTCGGAAATGGGACATTTTGAGTAGTGACCAAATTGTAATGTTTCAAAACTGGGAAATGTGATTTTTAATGTGGAATCCAAAGTCTTAGAATCTTTAGGGGGCTTTAAGTCAATTTGACGTTTTCTCAATATGACATGTGTTTTAAAAGGATTATAATTAAATGTATTTAATTAGATTATATTTATTAATTAATATAGATAGTTAAAGTGAGATTTCTAATTACGTAACTACCAACTCTTTCTCATTTTCAGCCAAACACTAATTCTCTCATATTTTCTCAGAATTCTTTCTTCCAAAAACTCTCTTAACATTTTCTAAACCATTTTCAAGAGATCTTTTCTAATTCTTTAAGATTTTGCTAAGGAAAACTTGTCATTCGTTGAGAGAAGCAAGGATTGGAGGGGATCTTGATCCGGAAGCAAACGAGGTGTTGTTGGAAGCTCCTGAAGGGTAATTTTGTGTCGGCGAGCAAGGCTTCGCGTATCGGTGTATGGAAATGCAATTTTCTGCTTTGTAACGTTTTGAGCATGGTCTTGGGAGCTTAGTGTAAGCTTGATACACTTAATTAAGCTCAAGAGTAAGTGACTCGGAAATCCCTCTCTTGGAAATTTGTTATGTTTGATGAAATTGCACTTGAATTGAGTGTGGATTTGGTTACTGTTTTTAAGCATGTTTAAGCATGGTTCAATGCTTGATTTTAATGCCATTATGTTAAGGATGCACTAGGTAAGTGATCCTTGGTTTGCTTGTGTTGAATGCATATGATATTAAGCATGTGATGCTCGTGGAAATGGCATTGTGGTTATGATTGTAAAACAGTGGATTAATGTGGTTAAATGATTATATTGGCAGGTGATGTAATTAGTTTTTGGTAACTTTAATCGAATATAGTTAGCCGGTTATAGGATTGGGTGCACCATGAATAAAGTCGCCTTGGATGTCGACGGGTTGTGATTGTGTCGTAATCTCCATCCAAGTACCCTAACGATTGAGGTTAAGATCACAACGGTGAATGGTTAGTCTCGTGTGTGAGTCTTGTGTATTTGTCCCATACGCTCGTTAGTGGTATTTTACAACTATCGATGAGTGATGTTGAGGGGTTGTGATTGTGCCATTAAACTCCATCACGGGTGTTGAGGGGTTGTGATTGTGCCATTGATCTCCACCTTGTGTAGTTCGGTAGTATGTATGAGCAATGGTTTAATTGCTATTTAAAGTTGTTGCATATGAGCATGTGTTTATAAAATGCATTGATGTCTTTAGAAGACATGTTTTATGAAAAGGCATGTGATGAAAGTGGTGGTTTTGCAAACCATGTAAAATGCATTGATGAATGTTATTAGCGATCCTCACTAAGCTATATGCTTACGCTCTTTTGTTTCATCAATTCAGAGAATTGAACATTTCAAGGCAGCCCAAAAGCAAGAGGATTCCAAGGCTTGGTTTAAGAGATGTATGTGGTTCAACCTTAGTGTAATAAGTGGCAATGGGTGGGACTTCCACTTTCTGATTTTTGGTTGGAGATGTTTGTTGTTAAATCATGTTTAGTTCCTGATTGTGGACTTGTATTTGGCCTTTATGTGGCTCTATGGTTTGTTTGTGGTGTTTTACCTTTTCTATAGTTTGGTATCTTAGGCATGCTAGAGTAGCTAAATGTTATCATGACATGATGTGGTTCATGACTAAGATTTGTTGCTTGATGGTGCCTGAAAGTCTATTAGATAGATTATATCTTGTATGTATGCTTTGAGCTAGATCGGATGTGTTTTTGCATGATTAAATGAAGTTGGACGAAGCCAATCTGGTATGCGTATCGATACACGGGGAAGCGTATCGATACACTTAGGCAAAATGAGGCATTTCTATACAGGGGTATCGAAACAGATTGCCCGCGTATCGATACCCCAAGGTCAAGTTCGAAGGTCGTACCGATAGCGAGGAAGTGTTTCGATATGATCGACCCTTCTTTAGCTATTGTGTTCTCGCGTATCGGTACAGGGCCAAGTGTATCGATACGGGTAGTTAAATTTCAGTTAAAAGTATCTTTTAAGGTTTGGAAATGTTGCATTTTGGTCCCTAAACATTGTGAGTGCAATTGAATGAGTTTGGATGATCCGTTTGAGTTGAATTTTGGCATGTTGGCATGTTACATGACTAATTGAAGATTGGTAACATTAAAATCCGGAAAGTCCATGTATTTTATGCAATTTACATTTTAGTCCCTAAAAGTCAAATGTATACAATTGAACCCCTAATTGAACTCTGATCGCTATACCGTTTTTACCTAATCGCTTTGCTGAACTTATAGGTTAATAATATGCATCTAGAGAAGATAAAAAGAAAAAAAAGGTCGTTAATCGAGGTTGACTTTAACGAGTTGGCTTCAGTTTTCCCATATAATCTTCTTAGTTCGGGTCGGGCGCCTAGGCCGGGCTAAGGGTTACAGGTTCCTCTTTGTAGGATAGATTTGGTCGAATCTCTACAGACTCAGGTTCCACAATGTGTGAAGGACCAGAACGATACTTCTGAAGCATCAGTACATGATAAACATCGTGGATTTTACTAAATTCTGAGGGCAACAATAGTCGATATGCCATAGGGTCACCTCTATCAATGACTTCAAAGGGTCCAATGAATCGGGGACTCAATTTTCCCTTATTCCCAAATCTTAAAACCTTCTTCCACGGTGATACTTTGAGGAAGGCTTTTTCACCAGCTTCGTACTCGATATCTCTCCTCTTAAGATCAGCATAAGCCTTTAAACAATCGTGGATAATGGTGACCTGCTCTTTAGTTTCTAGAAGCAAGTCAGGGTCTAATGCAGAGCGATTTTGGTGTACTCTATTATGAGCGCAAGTGCACACTCCTGTCAAGTTATAGTGTAGAAGATATCATCTCCCACAGGGATTGGGGCAGCTTCTATCATTATTTTTCTGTACAAGGAAATAGTAAATTCCACAATTAAATTTTTGATTATTGAAAAGCATAAAAATATAAACACAAGTAATATAAGATAGAGAGAGAAAAGGTTGATAGATTGGGTCAGCTAGTTGTAGCTCAGTAGTGTGTAGAATGCGTTGTAGAGATTAAGTGTGTTTTCCGCTGCCATGATCTGCTGCCTTGGCGGGTAATGGCGGATTGAGGCGGCGGCAAGTTTCGCTACCACGACGGTACTCTTCTCTTGCAACTTTCACTGTCTCGACAAGTGAGATGGAGAAAAGTCTCGGCAGCAAGTCTGGCAGATACTCCAAGTTCGGAAAAGCAATTTTGAAGTGATCCTACCTATGTCTAGGCTAGGATTCCGTTGCTGTGTTATGAAGGAAATACCTAGCAATACCAGCGTAAACCTAACACAGGAAGTCAATGTTTGGTTGCTCCTTTTAGCCGCTAAAATTCTAACTTATGTCTAAGCTGAATTAGTCAACACCTCGTCATGATGAGACCGTGCTTAATTCTTATGTGAGTTTGACACTCTCGTGCCCAACAAATGGATTTCCTCAACTAGACTTTTGGAACTAATTGAAGAAGTGAAGCACATGAATTAAGCAAACTTAAGAGTATTTTACTACAAAACAACCTAAACTATTACAATTGTTTCTCACAAGTACTTTGTATACAAAAACATAAACTCTGGATGTCTAAAAATGCAATCTCTCTATGCGTACTATCCCCTATACCCTTACAAGCATGGGTATATATAGGGATTGGCCTAAGTTGAGTCCTCCTTAGAGTATAAGTCCTTAAAGTAGCTTTACATTAAATGTTGACTCCTTTTTGACTTGAATGTGGACTCTTTGGACATTGCCTTCTCCAATAAGTAAAGACGAGTCACTTTACTTATCCCTCTTCATTCTGCTCTTCAGGCCGCTACAGGCTTTAGAAAATTGCAAGACTGGGCTCATTAGACTCGGGAAATTGTCCTCTTTCAATCGCAACCCATCTTGACTAAGTCGGTTTAACTTCTGCCTGGGCGGCAGTCAACAACAATGCTGCTACTGTGGTGTCCTTGGCAGCAATTTGGAACTGCTTCAGTACAACTTCTTTTTCTCCTTACTTTCCTGTCCTCTCCCCCTATGCACAGCTACAACACCTGAAAATGAAAACTAAACTAAAATAGTATCTTTTCTTAACCAAATATAAAATATTCAATAAAAGCATGGTTAAAGAGCAAATACTGTTATTATGCATGAAATGCACCTAAATATGCCTGAATGAGCTTAAGAACAACAATAATAAGGGCAAGAATGTGTACAAAATATAGAACTTATGGACACTTTACACACCCCCAAACTCGAACTATTACTTGTTCTCGAGCAATGCAACCTAACTAGTAAACCTGCCCCTTGCACAAAAATTAGCAGAAACTTAGCCTTTAACTTGATTTCTTACCTCAAGGTTGTGGCACCTATTTTATGTTAGTGGTAGGGAATGGTATGAAATAACTTAGAATTTAATTTTTAGTGACAATGCAATGTGTGGGGGTCCGTGTTCATGCTAAACATGCTGAGTATACTAAGTAAACAAAGAATGCTAAGAATAATTATATACGAAAAAGGATATGAGTTGCTGCCATGGCATCACAGTTAAGCATTTCTTTTTTTTTCTTTCTGATCATGGCCTCAAGGGCTTCAGCTCATCACAACTATTCTCCAGGTTTGAAACTAATATAGGAGCATACTACGAAACTTCGAACCCTTTGAATAGAGTCATCCCATGAAGGCTTTCATTCACTCTTGCTAATTTGTCCGTCATTATTAATTTTAGATACTTGGACTTTGATTGCAGTGGAGTGTCCTTGCTCATGATCCTTTCTAGAACTTGTGTTGGGCACCTCTAGGGTATTAAACACTCTTCCTAGAGCCTGTTTCGGGCACCTCTAGGGTACTTAGCTGCCATGTGCTGCCGCGACGGCAAACCTGCATCCAATTAAGATATTTTCATTAAATAAAGCAGGCAATGTTAGTTTTAGAACTCAAGCAAAACTCACCACTTAACAGACAGTGTAAGAATAATTGGCAAAAAAATTCTAAGTATTTTTCATGCTTCTTCCCATGTTTAAGTTAAATTTTAGGTATGGTGCAAATATGGAAGTCGGTTAACTATCATTGGCAGAAGTTTTTAAGCTAAGACTTTCTATTTCATTAGGTACTAGGGCAGAATTTACACATACTACTACATGCGGCTAAATGCAACTAAAGAAAACAAAAAGGACTAACCCCCCCCCCCCAAACTCAAGGTTGTCATTGTCCCCAATGCCTTACACAAAATATAAAAGAAAAACAAAACAAAATAAAACATAAAAAGAAAAAGAAAACATAAAATTAAAAGAAAACATAACAAAGGAAAAATAAAGAAAAGGTTGTAAAGACTAGGTAAGTTCCCCTCTGTTTCTGCTGCTGCCTCGGAGGAGGACTCTGAGGAGGTGAGGAAGACAAGGCGGCGTGTGGTGGGAGATATGGCGGTTGGGCTCTTCTTCTAGCCACGTGGTGGCTGGATGCGGCTGGGAGTGGGTCTTTTAGGTGGTGCTTCTGGTTCGGTTTTAGACCCTTCGCCTTGAGGCTCAGTTGCAACGACGGGCCGCATTATTTTTCTTATTACATCAGCCGGTTCGTCGTTGGAGGAATCAGATACCTCCATGTCCAATGAATCTGAGGCCTTGGTTGTGTCTTTTGCAGCTGCCTCCTTTGCTGCTGTGGAGGGGATGGTAGTCTCCTCCTCTTTTTCCGCCTGGATCTGCTCTTCCTCGGAATCAGAGGAGGAGGTGAGGTTGTATGGCTGGATTGGAGTGGGCGAGGTCCTTCTTTTAGGGCGGATGTGTGGTCCTTCGCTATCTACGACGGTTGGAGTGGCAGCTGGTCGATGTGTGATCTGGGTTAGTTTCGATGTTGCTAACTCCGATGGGAAGGCTAGCAGCCTTGGGCCGGCGTCTTGATATTTGTCCAGCAAGTAGGCCACAATGGCCTCTTGCACCTCCTGTAACGCCCCGGTTTTGGGCTTAGAAGTCTTGGGCGTTGACCGGTTCGGTCAAAGTGCTGATCGAATATATAAGAGTGAATTTAGGAAAGCCTAGTTCGGGTTGCATTAAAAATATGGAAAAATGTTCTAAAATCATCTTTTAATATATATAAGTGAACTGTGAAATCAATTTTGGAAAATGAGGTTTGGAAGGTTGACATTTTGGCTAGTGACCAAAATGTAATTTTTGAAAGTTTGGTGACTGTTTTATAAAGGATTGAAACTTTGAATCTTTAAGGAGCTATTATTCCAAAAAGAGTTTCTCCAGATTTTTCTAAGATATTTTAAGGCTTTATTCTGATTTTAAAGTTTATGAAATGTGGAGGGAAATCATTTTTACCATTTCATAACTAACTTTTCTATTTTCTCTCAATTTTCCTTTTCTCTCATTTTCTCTCAACCCAAACACATTTCTCCAGATTTTCTTCTCTGATTTTGTCATCTAAATCACTCATTTCAACTCTCTTTTGATTCCTAATTATCTCATCAACAAAACCTCTCAATTTGCAAGTTGTTTCATCAAGCTTTTGGCTCTAAAAAGGAGAAACTCAAGGTTTGGAGGTAAGAACGTCCTTCTCCTCTAAACTATCAGTTCTTTACTGAAATTCCTAAGTTCTCAATCCTTTATTTGTGATTTGTTAAAGGCTTTTTCAATTGAAATCTTGATTTTAGCTTAAAATGCAAGATTTGGTGATTTTGGTGGAATTTTCGTGTGATCTGTTTGGGCAGGGTTTTGAGGTGTCAAATTGATGTTAAATGAATGCTAAATTGATTAGAAGTTGAGGTTTAATTAATGCAATCCCGGATAGGTTGAATTTCCTAAGTTTGGCTTGAGTTTTTGGTTGTTTTTGGAGTGTTTTTGGTGATCTGTTATACCTGGAGGTATAAGGATGTGTTTGTGATCATTTTGGATGTTAATTGATGTTTAAAAATGGTTAGAAGTGATGGATCTTGGCTGGGCTAAGTTTTGGAAGTGTTTGGAGGTGATTTCGGTTGTGTTTGGTAGCCGAAATGTTGGATTTGTGATGAGCAGCGAGTTGTGTTGTTGTTGCTGGTGTTTTTAATGCATAAAGATGCATTAATGCTCTGTTTTTGTGTGCTTGAAACAGGGGAGTTTGATCCTTGAGCTTTAGAGGTGTTGCGGAAGGTTTCGGATGCTTGGAAGGCTTGTTGGCTAGCCTTGTTTTGTGTATCGGTGAGTGAAGTTGGGTTTTCAGCTTTTAAACCAAGGTTTGGATGTTTTGGGAGCTTAGTTTAAGTCTAAACAACTTTGTTAAGCTCAAGAGTAAGTAAATGGATTTCTTTCTTGGTTTGTCATTATGAAATGGCTTTTAAAGCAATTGTGGTTGATGATTGATATACATGTGTTTTGCATGATTTAAATTCTGTTTTGAAAGCATATTGTAAGCATGGTTTAATGCTGGTTTTGAAAGTCATATGTAAAGGATGCTCAAGGTAAGAGATCCTTGGTTTTGTACATGGAAATTGTGGTTTGATGCATAGTGTTGCATGTTAATAAATGGCTTTGTGTGATGCTTAAAAACAGTGAATTGATGATGGTAAATGATACTTTTTGCATATTGGTTATGCATGTGAATCATTGGACTAATGTGATAATGGTTTTTACATTATGCTTATGCATGTGAATCGTTGGATTATCATGGTAAGATGGTTATATTGGCAAGTGAGGAAAATGGTTCTTGGTTCGTTGATCGGATATAGTTAGCCAGCTATAGGATTGGGTGCACCGTGAATTAAGTCGCCTTGGAGGTGGAGTGGTCAAGAGTGGACCGGTATACTCCCTTCAAGTATCCTAACGAGATGGTTAAGGTCATAATGGAGGTTGAATGCCCATTCGAGGACCTTGGTTGAGCAAAGGTTATATGGTGTTTAAAAGTCCATATATGGGAACCTTGTGCTTGTTAAGATCACAATGGCGGTGTAAGTCCATGTGTGGATCTTGTGTGGGGTGTCCCGGATCTCGTTAGTGATGTTATACAACTACCAATCGGTGATGCAAAGGTTGTATGGTGTTTAAAAGTCCATACATGGGAACCTTGTGCATGTTGAGGTTGTATGGTGTTTAAAAGTCCATGCATGGGAACCTCGGGAAAAGCTAAGGTTGTATGGTGTTTAAAAGTCCATACATGGGAACCTTAGGCTTGTAAGGTCAAATGGTGTTTAAAAGTCCATTTGGGAGGCCTTGGATTGGTAGGGTGTATGGAGCGTAGGGACAACGCTCGGAATCCGCGTATCCGATCGGGTGTTGAGTTGAAAAGTGGATGTGGTTGATCACTTGGAAGCCAATGTAATGTTTTTGATTATTAAAGAAGCATGAGATGCTTGAAGTGATGCATAATTGTATGTGAAGCATGAGATGCTTGAAAAGATGCATGGTTGCATGAAAAGTGTATAATGCTTGAAAAGATGCATGGTTGCATGAAAAGTGGTTAATGCTTGTGAATGCATGTTACTTGTTAGATTGAACAAGTGTTGATTATCTTTTGGTAAATGATGCAAGTGTACATGAAATCTCTTTAGTGTGTTGGAGTCTTGCTAAGGCTTGTTTTAAAAGGCATGTGATGATAATGTTGTGGTTTATATATTGCCTTGGTTTAATGCATGTGTTGGATTGATTGAATAAATGGTTTCAAAGAGTTTCTTGCTTGAATGGTTTTCAAGTATAAGAAAGGCATGTTATGGAATGGAAGTGTTTTCCAAGGTTTTGAATTTAGCTTTGCATATGGTGTTTATGCATGGAATGGCTAAATGGATGATTTTGCATGTTGTGCTTTGAAAAGGTTTTCTTAGCTTGTTAAGCTAAGGGTTGGTTTTCATGTATGTGCAATGCATGGTTTTAAGCATGGTGTTGAAAAGGGTTTTCAAGCTTTGCTTGGTTAACAATTCGGGTTTGTTTTAAAAGTGTTTTATGACCCGCTGCATTGATGGTGTTTTGGTTTTGAGCATTCCTCACTAAGCATTATGTGCTTACGCTCCTTTTTGTCCATCAATGCAGATTCTTGAAGTTTGGACAGCAAGGAGCAAGGGATTTAAAGTGGACTCCAATAGAGATGTATGTCTCGATGAATAGCTATAGTTAATAAAGGCAATGGGGGTAGAATCTCTCGGGTTAATGTGTATGTGTTCGTTTATGTATGGACGAAGATGTTTTTATGTTGATGATGTTGTTGGAACATGTTTTGGCTTTAATGAGATTGATTTGGAATGGTTGTGCTTTAATGGTTGCTTGTGTAGGAAGCATGCTTTTAGATTTGGGGCTTTTCATATATGATACTATTTTGATGAATTGTTGATGCAAGAATGTCTCATTTATGTTGAATTGTATGTTGGTAAAGTTTGGTGGCTTTTGGAGCATGATTGGATGGTTAATTGTGTGTTTGAGTGAGCAAAATGCTGCAGTCTGGGCAGGGCGTTTCGGAACAGTTGACACCGTTTCGAAACGGGTGCCCTGCATAAACCCAGGCGTCCGAAACGGGTGCCACCGTTCCGAAACGGTTTGGCTACTGCCAGACCCCCGTTGCGGTACGCGTTGCGGAACGGCCCCGTGTTTCGAAACGGGCTCTACCTGTTTCGGAACGGGTGACCGTTGGGGGCTGACATGGGCGGTTAAATGTTTCAGAATGTTTGCATTTTGGTCCTGAAACTTGTTTGTGCAATTGTATGAGTTTGGGATGTCCGTTTGAGCTGAAATTTGGCAGAGAAGCATGAAACATGATTAATTTTAAGTTGGTAACTTAAAATCTGGTTAAGCCCTCAAAGTTTTCAGAAATTACAATTTGGTCCCTAAAGTTGTAATTTGTTCAGTTGGGTCCCTGTTTGATCTCTGATGTTTGTGATCTTTAAGTATGATGTTTGTGTGATCACAATTAGGGCTAACGTGCATCTAGGTAAGATTAAAAAGAAAAAAAAGGGTCGTTAATCAAGGTTGACTTTCGGGTTGACTTTGGTTTTCCCCGTGTGACTTTCTTAATTCGGGTCAACCGTCTGGCCCGGGTTAAGGGGGTTACATTTGGTGGTATCAGAGCCAGGTTGCGAATGCTTGGGGAAAATGGTAAGTTGTTGTAATGTGTGCTTGTTGTTTACCTTGATGTGTGGTTGAAGGTCGGTTGAAACACGTGTTTCTGAGCAAATTGTTGATGTTTCTGAGCATGTTGCTGATGTTTCCAAGCATGTTTTATGGTTATGAATCTTGGTTGAGTTTATGTGTAAATGTGCTGATGCTGTGAGCTGGTGTTATGCATGATGAAAGTGCTATGAGTATGTTATGTCGATAATATGCTGTTGCAAGCGGATGATGTTTGGTATAAGCATGATCAAAGTATGTTGTTTGATATGCTTGATGTTGCGATATCCATGTTGTGTTGACTGTTATGTCATGTAAAGGGGAGGATTCGGGATACCCATTGCCTTATTAATATAGCTATTGTGTTATTTTGGAGTTGGAGTTTGAATCCTTGCTTTAAGCTGGTCTAACTGGTTTGATTGTTTTGTTGTGATTGTTTGTTGTTGTTAGTAGTATGGCAAAGTCGATGGAAGAATGACAGTTGGGTAAGATGGTTGCTGCCTTGGGGCAGGTTGTTAAGGCATGGAATTCACCTTTCTGTAGAAGTGTTTTGTTTCAGTCTTATGTGCCTGGAGTTGAGGTGGTAAGGCAGGGGAAAGAAGCTGGTTCTGTGATGAAGAGTTCATCACCTGTTGAGCAGGAGGTGTTGGGAACATCTCAGGTTGTGGTAAAGGTAAGGACAGTGGATGTGCTGGCTGTGGGATGTGTGGGTTTGCCGAAGCAGCGGTTGCTTGATTTGGGTGCTGTGGAGTATCATGGTTCTTCACCGGAGATGTTTGAGGCCTGGTTGGCCAGTGTGGTTCTGATTCTAGATCAGGAAGGTTGTGATTATGCCTGTAAGCTGGGGAGTGTTGTTTCTCTGATGTTGGAGGATGCGTGTGTCTGGTGGACATCTGTGGCGGTGGCGTCACATATTCCTGATGTTGATTGGGATTTCTTTGTATCTGCTTTTTGTGAAAGGTATTTTGGAAGGGAATTTCCAAGGGTTAAGCAATGTGAAGATAGTGTTGTTGTGGAGAAAGTGTTGCTTGAGCAAGGAGTGGAAGCTCAGCCACCGGTATGTGATCGTTGTGAAAGGCGCCATGTTGGTGGTTGTTGGGGCGCGGGTACTTGTTGGAATTGTGGTTCTAAAATGCATGTTAAGCGTGATTGTCCTCTTGGGGTGAAATCAGCTTCAGTGATCTCCAAAGGGTCGCTGAAAGGTCGTGGGCACGGCCGAGGCAAGGTTCAGAGGTGGCAGAAAGAGCAGAAGGTTGTGAAGAGTTTGGGAAATGAGAACTGCTGGGAATGTGGGTCTGCTGGACACATGAGACGTGATTGTTTGATGTTGGCTCGAAACAGCCAAGGTTCCTTACCGCAAGGAGTAGATGGTGACCCTGGTGTGTTAGCTGGTGCTGCAGTTGTGCCGCAGGAGGATGATGGTTCCGCAAGGAAGATAGCTCGTCTGATGAATCTTCAGGGTGGTGTTGTGTTTTCAGGTAACCTTGTTAAGTAATCTTTGCTCTAGTTACCCTGGTTTGGTTTCTGATGGTTTTCCTTGCGTGGTAAGTTTAGTCTTGTTGCTAGCATATTTGGGGTAATAGTTGTAGTTTGGAAGCATCTTTGGTGTGAAGAAGGTTTTAGTGAGTATCTTGTGGTTAATGGTTGTTGGAATGATGGAGTTAGATAAGTTAGAGGTGAGTTAAGAGGTTGTTTTTAGATGGATTTGAGGATGTTGTTGGGGGGTGTGAACTGGCATTCATGCACAGTTAAAATCATTGTTATATGCTATATTATATATGTGCTGGTTCATGCATGCATGTGGCATGACATTAGAGGTTTTGCATACATGTACATCAGGCATTGATAGGGCATGTAGGTGATCATGCATACGATGTTCACACTCGCTAATAACTAATCGAATCTGTTAGTGTGGTGATTGGGTTAGGTTGGATGATGGGTTTTTGGAGGTTGTGTTGGTGCTGAGTGGAAGCTAGATGTAGTGGAGAATATTAAGGTAGTGCTGGAGATAGTGGGAGTAGTATAGCCTGTTGGTAGAAGGATAGTGTTTGTTGTTTAAGGAGTTTAGTGGTTTGATGGTGGAGAGTACCGGTTGAGGTTAGAATCGGTCAAGTGGTTTGAGTAGCTAGGTGGAAGGGGTAGTTCCTTCGTGCTAAGTGATGTTGCAGTTTAGTGGTTGTGTTTTCAAGTGCTGAAGCAGCTTAGCAGTTAAGTTGTTGTGGAAGGGTTGTGTCTGTAAGTGTTGGTTCTTAGTAACCTTTGAAGAGTTGAGAAGATGATCTGTATGTTTAAGCTGGGTGATGATCTAATAAGACAGGAGTTGTGGTCAAAGCTTGTGGAGGATAGGCAGTGAAAGATCGAAGGTTTTTGTTGGTTGTTTGGGTTCTTGTGAGTAGTGGTTGGTTGGTTGTGAGTATGTGAGCTTCTTTTGAAGTCAGCTGGTGGTGTGTGGGATGGTTGACGGAGTTGAGTTGGGGTTGTGATGTAATTTTGGAATCTGGGTGAGTAGTCCTTGCGAGTTGTTATGGTAATGATATTGGCTGATGTGAAGGAATGTTAGCATTCGTTGAGGAGTTTGAGTAAGCAGTTGATGCTTAAGAATTTTTGCTTGTTGGGAAAATCCTTGGAAGAGGTTTGAGAGTTGCAAGAGTTTTGGAAGCAGAGAAGTTTGCATAGTGGCTGATTTGGTTTGGTTGGTGACACTGTGTGAACAAGTCTTCGGAGTTGAGTGTTACTGTGATGAGTGCTGTAAAGGTTGAAGTTCTTCAGGTTGATGTTTGGGCTGTGTGCAGTCCGATTATGTGAAAGGTTAAGTTGTGGCTATCTTTGAGTGTTCTGTTTTTTTGTGAACAGTATGTGGTGGTGTTGAGTTTGGTGGGGTTTTGTGTGGAATGTTTTCAGAGGTGGTTGAGGCTTTTGTGTTGCCTTGTGTGTTGGTTTGAGAAGGTTGTGGTTCTCTTTTCGCCGGTTGAAATTTCGAGGACGAAATTTCCTAAGGGGGGGAGAGTTGTAACGCCCCGGTTTTGGGCTTAGAAGTCTTGGGCGTTGACCGGTTCGGTCAAAGTGCTGATCGAATATATAAGAGTGAATTTAGGAAAGCCTGGCTCGGGTTGCATTAAAAATATGGAAAAATGTTCTAAAATCATCTTTTAATATATATAAGTGAACTGTGAAATCAATTTTGGAAAATGAGGTTTGGAAGGTTGACATTTTGGCTAGTGACCAAAATGTAATTTTTGAAAGTTTGGTGACTGTTTTATAAAGGATTGAAACTTTGAATCTTTAAGGAGCTATTATTCCAAAAAGAGTTTCTCCAGATTTTTCTAAGATATTTTAAGGCTTTATTCTGATTTTAAAGTTTATGAAATGTGGAGGGAAATCATTTTTACCATTTCATAACTAACTTTTCTATTTTCTCTCAATTTTCCTTTTCTCTCATTTTCTCTCAACCCAAACACATTTCTCCAGATTTTCTTCTCTGATTTTGTCATCTAAATCACTCATTTCAACTCTCTTTTGATTCCTAATTATCTCATCAACAAAACCTCTCAATTTGCAAGTTGTTTCATCAAGCTTTTGGCTCTAAAAAGGAGAAACTCAAGGTTTGGAGGTAAGAACGTCCTTCTCCTCTAAACTATCAGTTCTTTACTGAAATTTCTAAGTTCTCAATCCTTGATTTGTGATTTGTTAAAGGCTTTTTCAATTGAAATCTTGATTTTAGCTTAAAATGCAAGATTTGGTGATTTTGGTGGAATTTTCGTGTGATCTGTTTGGGCAGGGTTTTGAGGTGTCAAATTGATGTTAAATGAATGCTAAATTGATTAGAAGTTGAGGTTTAATTAATGCAATCCCGGATAGGTTGAATTTCCTAAGTTTGGCTTGAGTTTTTGGTTGTTTTTGGAGTGTTTTTGGTGATCTGTTATACCTGGAGGTATAAGGATGTGTTTGTGATCATTTTGGATGTTAATTGATGTTTAAAAATGGTTAGAAGTGATGGATCTTGGCTGGGCTAAGTTTTGGAAGTGTTTGGAGGTGATTTCGGTTGTGTTTGGTAGCCGAAATGTTGGATTTGTGATGAGCAACGAGTTGTGTTGTTGTTGCTGGTGTTTTTAATGCATAAAGATGCATTAATGCTCTGTTTTTGTGTGCTTGAAACAGGGGAGTTTGATCCGTGAGCTTTAGTGGTGTTGCGGAAGGTTTCGGATGCTTGGAAGGCTTGTTGGCTAGCCTTGTTTTGTGTATCGGTGAGTGAAGTTGGGTTTTCAGCTTTTAAACCAAGGTTTGGATGTTTTGGGAGCTTAGTTTAAGTCTAAACAACTTTGCTAAGCTCAAGAGTAAGTAAATGGATTTCTTTCTTGGTTTGTGATTATGAAATGGCTTTTAAAGCAATTGTGGTTGATGATTGATATGCATGTGTTTTGCATGATTTAAATTCTGTTTTGAAAGCATATTGTAAGCATGGTTTAATGCTGGTTTTGAAAGCCATATGTAAAGGATGCTCAAGGTAAGAGATCCTTGGTTTTGTACATGGAAATTGTGGTTTGATGCATAGTGTTGCATGTTAATCAATGGCTTTGTGTGATGCTTAAAAACAATGAATTGATGATGGTAAATGATACTTTTTGCATATTGGTTATGCATGTGAATCATTGGACTAATGTGATAATGGTTTTTGCATTATGCTTATGCATGTGAATCATTGGATTATCATGGTAAGATGGTTATATTGGCAAGTGAGGAAAATGGTTCTTGGTTCGTTGATCGGATATAGTTAGCCGGCTATAGGATTGGGTGCACCGTGAATTAAGTCGCCTTGGAGGTGGAGTGGTCAAGAGTGGACCGGTATACTCCATTCAAGTATCCTAACGAGATGGTTAAGGTCATAATGGAGGTTGAATGCCCATTCGAGGACCTTGGTTGAGCAAAGGTTATATGGTGTTTAAAAGTCCATATATGGGAACCTTGTGCTTGTTAAGATCACAATGGCGGTGTAAGTCCATGTGTGGATCTTGTGTGGGGTGTCCCGGATCTCGTTAGTGATGTTATACAACTACCAATCGGTGATGCAAAGGTTGTATGGTGTTTAAAAGTCCATACATGGGAACCTTGTGCATGTTGAGGCTGTATGGTGTTTAAAAGTCCATGCATGGGAACCTCGGGAAAAGCTAAGGTTGTATGGTGTTTAAAAGTCCATACATGGGAACCTTAGGCTTGTAAGGTCAAATGGTGTTTAAAAGTCCATTTGGGAGGCCTTGGATTGGTAGGGTGTATGGAGCGTAGGGACAACGCTCGGAATCCGCGTATCCGATCGGGTGTTGAGTTGAAAAGTGGATGTGGTTGATCACTTGGAAGCCAATGTAATGTTTTTGATTATTAAAGAAGCATGAGATGCTTGAAGTGATGCATAATTGTATGTGAAGCATGAGATGCTTGAAAAGATGCATGGTTGCATGAAAAGTGTATAATGCTTGAAAAGATGCATGGTTGCATGAAAAGTGGTTAATGCTTGTGAATGCATGTTACTTGTTAGATTGAACAAGTGTTGATTATCTTTTGGTAAATGATGCAAGTGTACATGAAATCTCTTTAGTGTGTTGGAGTCTTGCTAAGGCTTGTTTTAAAAGGCATGTGATGATAATGTTGTGGTTTATATATTGCCTTGGTTTAATGCATGTGTTGGATTGATTGAATAAATGGTTTCAAAGGGTTTCTTGCTTGAATGGTTTTCAAGTGTAAGAAAGGCATGTTATGGAATGGAAGTGTTTTCCAAGGTTTTGAATTTAGCTTTGCATATGGTGTTTATGCATGGAATGGCTAAATGGATGATTTTGCATGTTGTGCTTTGAAAAGGTTTTCTTAGCTTGTTAAGCTAAGGGTTGGTTTTCATGTATGTGCAATGCATGGTTTTAAGCATGGTGTTGAAAAGGGTTTTCAAGCTTTGCTTGGTTAACAATTCGGGTTTGTTTTAAAAGTGTTTTTATGACCCGCTGCATTGATGGTGTTTTGGTTTTGAGCATTCCTCACTAAGCATTATGTGCTTACGCTCCTTTTTGTCCATCAATGCAGATTCTTGAAGTTTGGACAGCAAGGAGCAAGGGATTTAAAGTGGACTCCAATAGAGATGTATGTCTCGATGAATAGCTATAGTTAATAAAGGCAATGGGGGTAGAATCTCTCGGGTTAATGTGTATGTGTTCGTTTATGTATGGACGAAGATGTTTTTATGTTGATGATGTTGTTGGAACATGTTTTGGCTTTAATGAGATTGATTTGGAATGGTTGTGCTTTAATGGTTGCTTGTGTAGGAAGCATGCTTTTAGATTTGGGGCTTTTCATATATGATACTATTTTGATGAATTGTTGATGCAAGAATGTCTCATTTATGTTGAATTGTATGTTGGTAAAGTTTGGTGGCTTTTGGAGCATGATTGGATGGTTAATTGTGTGTTTGAGTGGGCAAAATGCTGCAATCTGGGCAGGGCGTTTCGGAACAGTTGACACCGTTTCGGAACGGGTGCCCTGCATAAACCCAAGCGTCCGAAACGGGTGCCACCGTTCCGAAACGGTTTGGCTACTGCCAGACCCCCGTTGCGGTACGCGTTGCGGAACGGCCCCGTGTTTCGAAACGGGCTCTGCCTGTTTCGGAACGGGTGACCGTTGGGGGCTGACATGGGCGGTTAAATGTTTCAGAATGTTTGCATTTTGGTCCTGAAACTTGTTTGTGCAATTGTATGAGTTTGGGATGTCCGTTTGAGCTGAAATTTGGCAGAGAAGCATGAAACATGATTAATTTTAAGTTGGTAACTTAAAATCTGGTTAAGCCCTCAAAGTTTTTAGAAATTACAATTTGGTCCCTAAAGTTGTAATTTGTTCAGTTGGGTCCCTGTTTGATCTCTGATGTTTGTGATCTTTGAGTATGATGTTTGTGTGATCACAATTAGGGCTAATGTGCATCTAGGTAAGATTAAAAAGAAAAAAAAGGGTCGTTAATCAAGGTTGACTTTCGGGTTGACTTTGGTTTTCCCCGTGTGACTTTCTTAATTCGGGTCAACCGTCTGGCCCGGGTTAAGGGGGTTACACCTCCGCGATGTATCTCCTAAAGATTACCTGCTTGTGCTCAATTCTTTGGCAGCTCTCTACAAGGCTTCGAAGCAGAGGAATCACGGTAGAGTAAACGCAGCCTCAGCACTGCCCATCGCGACCGAGGTGGCGGTAGGATGGGACGGTGGCTGGGTGGTTGTTGGCGTTTCAGGCTGTAACGCCCTGATTTTGGGCCTAGATGTTTTGTACATCGGATCGGACCGGTCGGAAACGATTCGAATCACGTTAGGTGGTTTAAGGAAATCAAGGATCGGGATAGGATAAAAATATGGTAAAAATTGTTAAAATCTTCTAAAATCCTGTTCTAGGGGTTGGTCAAATCAATTTTACAAAAAGAGTTTCGGAAGTAGTACATTTTGGGTAGTGACCAAAATGTAAAGTTTCAAAACTGTGGGAAAAATGCAATTTTGAAAAGAGGGGCTAAAATCTTAGAATCGTTAGGGAGCTTTATGACAATTTAGCCTTTCCTTAATATGACATGTGTTTTAAAAGGATTTTAAAGTGATTAAATAAAAGGTTTTTATTTAATTAAAATTAATAAAATAAGAAAAGTGAGATTTCATTTGACGTAACTACCTTTCTCTTCTCATTTTGAACCAAAAACCATTCTAACTCATTTTCTCCAGAATTATTTTCTCCCAAACACTCTCTCATTAATTTCAAAATCAATTTCAAGATTTCTCTTCAAGGTTTTCATGTTTTGTGAAGCTAAAACTTTTCATTCATTGAGGAAAGCAAGGATAGGAGGTAAATCCCGTTCTCAACCTTCAATCTAGGTTCTTTATTGAAATTCCCAGGATCTTTGGCTTCTAATTGATGTTTTTGGCTGAGTTTTCATTATAGTTTTGATTTGAGATCAAAATCTTGCAAAAATATGATTAAAATCTTGATTTTCGGATTTGTTTTGATAGGCTCTGTTTTGGATTGATTTTAATTGAGTTTTGTGTTGACTAATATGTTGAAAAGAGGTTTTATTGATATAGATCCCAAAATCCTTTAGATCCTTGAGTTTCTTGATGGTATTAGTTGGGTTTTTGAGGTGAACTGGTGTAGTAATGCTTGCTGGAGGTATAAGGATGGGTTTAGGTTGTTTTTAGATGTGTTTTGATGTTTATAAATGGTTGAAAGTGATTTATGTTGGCTATGCGTGGTTTAGGAAGCAATCAATTGAGTTTTCGATTGTTTCGGATGGGTAAATTGGTGTAGTTTGGGTGAGCAACGAGTTTGTGTTTAGTTTCTGGTAATGAAATGCATTTTAATGCATTTGGATCTCTGTTTTGGTGATCAAAAATAGGGGATCTTGATCCGAGAGCAAACAAGACGATTTTGGAGGCTCTAGAAGGGTGATTTTCGTGTCGGCGAGCAAGGCTTCGCGTATCGGTGAGTGGAAATGGGTTTTCCAGCTTTGGAATGCTTTGAGCGTGGTCTTGGGAGCTTAATGTAAGTTTTAAATACTTAGCTAAGCTCAAGAGTTAGTGATTCGAAAGTCTCTCTAAGAATGTGCTATGTTTTTGTTGGAAAATGCGCTTGATTTGTATGTGATTTAAATTACTGTTTTAAGCATGTTTTGAGCATTGATAATGTTGGTGTGTAATGCCATATGGTTAAGGATGCACTTGGTAGGTGATCCTTGGTTTTATGAAATGTATGCATTGGATATTAAGCATGTTTATGCATGTGAAAATGGCATTATGTTTATGCTTGTAAAACAGTGGAATATTGATGTTAAATGATTATATTGGCAAGTGATGAAAATGGTTTTTTGTTACTTTAATCGGATATAGTAAGCCGACTATAGGATTGGGTGCACCGTGAATAAAGTCGTCTTGGATGTCGAGGGGTTGTAATTGTACCATATACTTCATTCAAGTACCCTAACAATTGAGGCTAAGATCACAACGGTGGATGGTTAACCCCATGTGTAGATCTTGTGGTATGTGTCTCGTGCTCTCGTTAGTGGAATTATACAACTACCGATGAGTGGTGTTGAGGGGTTGTGATTGTACCATTATACTCCACCACGGGTGTCACAATGATAGACACTACAACAAATTTGCTTATTTTTTACGCTGAAAATATTGTCACCAAAACTTACATTTACGTCACTATTTGTATCTTGTGACGTAAAATTTGACGTCACAATGAACGTCACGCTAGGTGCGTCGCTAAATGTCTAGCGTGACGATGATCTTTTTTGTGTCACATATTGTTAAACATATAATGACGTTTATGTATAACATCACCTTATAAATTTTATTCGGTGACAATTAATTATGCCACTAATTGGTAAAAAAAATTGTCACTAAACATTCAGATCGTCACTGATATTATCAATTTTTTTGTATAAATGACAAGAAAATAACGTCACAATTCTTCATTTGAAATTTTAAAAATTTCAATTAAAATATTAAAATAAATTATAAATTACAATAAAGTATAATAATTTTATAAACTTTAATAAAGGCCAAAACTTTCATAAATTAAATAAAAGCCCAAAGTTATTACAAATCACAATAACATCCCAAAACTTTTACAAATCGCATTAAAGGCCTACATTTTAATATTAAAGACCCATACTTTCTACAAACTTAACATTTTGCTCCATTGCCTCTAAACTGAAAATTTCAACAAAAAAATATTAGCCGCCGCATGTAAGGTCATTGATGATGTAAAACCACATTAAAGGCCAACCATTTGTTGGTGCAGCCACTTCCCATTAACGATTATATCCGACCACTCTCAAAACAAACAAACACTCACCAATTTTGTTTCACCAACCTACAAAAAAGAATAATAAGTCACAACAGCACCCAAAAAAGAAAGAAACAATACATATTCAAGTTTTTAAAGAGATAAAATGATACAAATATTGGAGGCTCGATTTTGGTCCTGAAATACATTCCAAAAGCAATCAAAATTAGTTCAAATTTATCATAGAAAAACCATAACAATCTACCTAAATCCCAGAAAGCAGGAATGTTTAAGTCTTCAGATGCTTCAACATTACTATGCACTTGAAAAGAAACTTATATTTGTATCAATAAAATTGTGAATGTGGACACTATTGGACCAAATTTACAATTAACCTACAGTAGAAAGGTATGCAGAAAGAGGGTTAATACTAGAGTCATTCACTGCCAAAGCAAAATTAAAGCATAAAAAAATTTCTCCCCAAAAGCCCTAACAGGCTAACACCATATCTGACTAAAAATGATAATGAATACCTTATAAAATTGTTAAGCTTTTTGTGCTGCTCACTCCACTGAAGAAACAACTCCAGCTTCTTTTCTTCAGACTTGACAGCTACACGAACTTTGAGAGTCTAAAAAACAGAAGCAGAAAGTAATAAAAAATCAGATCTCACTTTGAACACTAACAGAAATAATGCTCAATGACAAACCAGCACCCAAAAAGAAAGAAACAAGACCTATTCGAGTTTTTTGAAGAGATCAAATGATACAAACATGCTTTCATAGATCTGAACGATTAATAACTTTGGATCATAATTAGAGGCCGACTTCGATCCTAAAAATTTAGATCTAGGAATTTTGGGGAAACGACAGACAAATTCTACACAAGAAGACTAATAAAGACTAAGAAAGGTTAATCTTTTCGATCATTAAAGATCTGACACGGTGGACGATGCCAACACTATCGCCGAAGCTTCCTTTAGAACTCCCTCAGGGCATGGATAAGAGAAGTAAAGAGAGAGACGAGAGAACGCGAAAATAAAAAATAAAAGAAAAATACTAGAAGATTAGAATGTTTATAATTTTTATTTTTATATATTTTTTTAATAACTTTTTATATTGTAGAATAATTTTAAATTTTTAATAATTTGTTTAAAAAAAATTGCAGTTATTTTAGTTTTTTCTTCAAAAAATTAATATTGTTTTTTACAATATTAATAATATTTAAAATAACATGTTAGCATGGTGTCTTGGAAAATCGTCATATAAAAGATAAACAAATATAACAATGAGCGACAAATAATTGTTTTCATTACATTAACCCTATTTTTTCAGGCACGAATAAAATGTCACCTTTTGTATCATATAAAATATGACGAATTAAATTGTCACTAATTAAATTTATTGTTGACAAATTTGTAATGTCACTGATGAAAATCAAATCATCATAATAATAAATCATCACCAATACTTACATTTTATTGGAGACGATTTTATAACGTTATTGTTTTGTCTAAACGTCATTGAAAGGTTTCCCACAAAATTTTTTGGAGGCAAATTTTGGCTCCAAACATTTAATGACCAAAAATCATGACATATTTTAAAATTATCGTAAAAAATATATCATTAATCACTAAATGTGACGAAAACAAGAAGTCGTCACATTTATAGTAAATTTTGTGACGATACACGTTACATCATGTAGAAAAATCGTCATAAATTGAAAATTTTGTTGTAGTGAGAGGGTTGCTCTCGTGTGTGAGCCTTGTGTAGTCCGGTAGTGTGTATGAAGCGTGTGGGACAACGCTTGTAATCCACGTATCTGATTGTGTCATTTGTGTTGGTTTTGGTATGGATTGAGAACTGATCACTTGCGAGCCAATATAATGTTGTTGATTGTAACCCCCTTAACCCGGCCTAGACGGTTGACCCGAATTAAGAAAGTCACACGGGGAAAACCAAAGTCAACCCGAAAGTCAACCTTGATTAACGACCCTTTTTTTTCTTTTAAAACTTATCTAGATGCACATTAATCCTATTGGTGATCACACAAACATCATACTCAAAGATCACAAACATCAGAGATCAAACAGGGACCCAATTGAACAAATTACAACTTTAGGGACCAAATTGTAATTTCTAAAAATTAAAAGGATTTAACCCAAATAAATCTTACCAACTTGAAATTAGTCAGGTTTCATGCTTCTCTGTGAAATTTCAGCTCAAAAGGACTTCCCAAGCTCATGCAATTGAACAAACAAGATTCAGGACCAAAACGCAAACAATTCAAAACATATAACTGCCCATGTCAGCCCCCAACGGTCGACCGTTCCGAAACAGGTTGACCCCGTTTCGAAACACGGGCCGTTCCACAACCAGTACCGCAACGGGGGTCTGGTAGAGACCAAACCGTTTCGAAACGGTGCATACCGTTTCGGACGCCTGGGTTCAATCAAGGCACCCGTTCCGAAACGGTGCACACTGTTCCGATACGCCCTGCTCAAATATGATCTAAATGCATTCCAAAACATGCAATTGATCATTCAAACATGCTCCAAATGCTATCAAACTTTACCAGCATGCAATTCAACATATATAGGACATACTTGCATCAACAATTCAACAAAACAACATCATATGCAAAAAGCCCCAATTCTATAGGCATGCTTCCTACACAAGCTAGTTATTCAAGCACAAACTTCCACAACAAGCATATAATGATCCAATCTAAAAACCAACATTCAAATCATCATTCAACATACTTAGGGAGTTCCAAACACCTCCCAAAACATACACATTGGTCCCCCATTGCCAAATTACACAAAAGCTAAAAAGTACTTATAAAACCTTCCATACATTGAGCTTTACTTGAACTAGAATGCTTGCCCTCCTTGCTGCCCCTCAAGGTTCTTTAATGCTCTGCATTATTGAATTAAGAAAACGAAGAGAGCGTAAGCAAAAGCTTAGTGAGGAATGCTCTTAAAAACCATTCAATAATGCAATTAAAACATTTACAAATCATGCTTATAATCAACCTTTGCACATGCTCAAAAGCATACTTAAAACAAGCAATCTCATGCTTCAACATAAACATAACATGTTATATTGGCTCAAGTGACAATTTCCATTTCTTAAAACAAGTTCATCAACTTCCCAAGGACTTTTAAACACCTTGGCCCCAAGGACTTTTAAACACCTTGGCCATGGACTTTTAAACACCATGAATGAGGACCACACAAGGACTTTTAACCACCTTTGTGTCCATAGCTTGAATCACCCCAAGGACTTTTAAACACCTTGGCCCCAAGGACTTTTAAACACCTTGGCCCCATGGACTTTTAAACACCATGGAAAGGATCACCTAAGGACTTTTAACCACCTTAGTGTCCGCAACAAGAATCATCCAAGGACTTTTAACCACCTTGATGTTCTTAAGTATCAAGGCTCACTCAAGGACTTTTAACCACCTTAGTGACCTTAGCTTTTTCAAAACATCACTTGCCAATATACATCTTTTCATCATATAATCCACTGTTTTAAAGCATTAAACCAAGCCATATTCAACATGCATTTCAAAGCATCAAACCACATTATTTCAACGTATAAAATCAAGGAACTCCTACCTAGAGTTACCTTCAACATATGGCTTAAAACATCAGCAAATACCATGCTAAAACATGCTTTCAAAACAGTAAATAAAACATGCAATTCACCATTTTGCATCACAACAAAATCATGGCCACCACTAGAGAGAAAATCCGAAAACTTACACTTGAGCTTAGCAAAGTTGTTTAGACTTAGACTAAGCTCCCAAAACCTTCAAACCTTGGTTTTAAAATCTGAAAACCCAACTTCACTCACCGATTTCCACTTTGCTTCAAGCCAAAGCACCAAATCAAGCTTCCGGATCAACAACTCTTGGATCCAAAGATGCCTCCCCTGTTTCAACACATCAAAGCAGAGGATTAATGCATCATCATGCATTAATTGCTTCAATGAAAGCACCTAAACTCGCTGCTCTCATTCAACCTCCATTTTCGGCCACCAAACACAACCGAAAATGCATCCAAACCACTTCTAAACAAAGCCCAGCCATAAACCAGAAAAACCACACTTCCATAAACATCATAACACATCTAAAAACAACCTATTAACATACTTATACCTCCAGCAACATCAGATCCACAAGATCACCTCAAAAACAACCTTGAAACACAAGCTAAACTTAGGAAACTCAACCTATCCGGGATTGCATCAATCAAAACTCAATTCCTTATCAATTTAGAGTTCATTTAACATCAAAAACACATCTCAAAACACAGATTAATCAGATCTAACGAAAATCATCAAAAATCATCAAAATCTTGCATTATAAGCCAAGATCCATTTCACCACTTTAAAACCTTTAATTAAACATCAATTTAGGATTGAAAACTTAGGAATTTCAGTAAAGAACTGATTGTTTAGAGGAGAAGGACGTTCTTACCTCCAAACTTGAGTTTCTCCTCTTTTTGGAATCAAAATCCTTGTTGAAACAAGTAGCAATTGAAGAGGTTTTGAAGATATGTTGATTAGGAATCAAATGAGAGTTGAAAGGAGGGATTTAGGTGAAGAAATCAGAAGCAATTCTCTGGAAATGGAGTGTTTGGATTGAGAGAAAATGAGAGAAAGAAAATTAGGAAAAGTTGGTTACAAAAATCTAAAATAGCCAAATGGCTTTCCCTCCACTTTTCATATCATTTAAAAATCAGATTTTAGACATAAAATATCTTAGAAAAATCTGGAGAAACTCCCTTTGGGTAAATAGCTCCTTAAAGATTCAAAGTTTCAACCCTTTATAAATCAGCCACCAAACTTGCGAAAATTACATTTTGGTCACTAGCCAAAATGTCACCCTTCCAAAACTCATTTTCCAAAATTGATTTCACAGTTCACTTAATTATATTAAAAGATGATTTTAGAACATTTTTCCATATTTTTAATGCAACCTGAACTAGGCTTTCCTAAATTCACCTCTTTAGATTCGAACAGCACTTTGACCGAACGGTCAACGCCCAAGACTTCTAAGCCCAAAACTGGGGCGTTACAACTCTCCCCCCTTAAGAAATTTCGTCCTCGAAATTTACCTGAAGGAAAGAGATAAGGAAACTGCTTCAGCATGTCTTCCTTCCGCTCCCACGTGGCTTCCTCAACACCTCGATGTTTCCACAGCACCTTCACCAACTCAATGGTCTTGCCACGAAGAACCTTGATATCCGAATCCAGAACCTTCACCGGTTCCTCATCATAGGTCAAATCCGGATTCAATTCCACTTCCTCCACAGGCATCACATGCGAAGGATCAGATCTATACTTCCGGAGCATAGAAACATGGAACACATCATGAATCTTCTCCAACTCCTGAGGTAACCTCAACCGATACGCAACAGGACCCACTCGCTCAACGACCTCATACGGTCCAATGTATCTAGGGCTCAACTTACCCTTCCGACCAAACCTCATCACCTTCTTCCAAGGCGAAACCTTCAAGAACACACGGTCACCCACCGCATACTCTATCTCCTTACGCTTCAAATCCGCGTAAGACTTCTGCCGGTCAGAAGCAGCCTTCAACCGCTCACAAATGAGCTTCACCTTCTCGGTGGTCCCTTTCAACAAAGCCGGCATCGAAACCAACTTTTGACCAGTTTCAGCCCAACAAAGAGGAGTCCTACACTTCCTCCCATACAGAGCCTCATAGGGTGCCATCTGTATACTCGCCTGATAACTATTGTTATAAGCGAACTCAACCAAAGGCAGATGCTTCTCCCAAGAACCTTGGAACTCAATCACGCAGCATCTCAACATATCCTCCAAAATCTGAATAACTCGCTCAGACTGACCATCCGACTGAGGATGATAGGATGTACTGAAATGCAACCTTGTACCCAGAGCTTGATGCAAACACTGCCAGAAACGCGATGTGAACCTCGGATCCCTATCCGACACAATCGACTTAGGCACACCATGCAGCCTCACAACCTCAGCAATGTACAGCTCTGCCAGCTTATCCAAAGAGAACGTAGTATGCACAGGCAAGAAATGCGCACACTTCGTCAGGCGATCCACAATCACCCAAACAGAGTTCTTCTTTGATGGAGACAAAGGTAAACCAGATACAAAATCCATGGTAACCCTCTCCCACTTCCATTCAGGGATTTTCAACGGTTGCAACAACCCAGAAGGAACCTGATGTTCAGCCTTAACTCGCTGACACACCAAACACTTGCTCACAAACTCCGCAACATCCTTCTTCAAACCCACCCAATAGTACTCATCACGAATATCACGATACATCTTAGTACTACCATGGTGCATAGCAAAAGAACTACTATGACCTTCAGTCAGAATAGCACGCCTCAACTCAGCATCATCAGGCACTACTATTCGACTCCCAAAACACAACACTCCATCATCATTAAAACAGAAATCCGAAGGTCTACCCTCCGTGATATCCTGAACATGAGACACCAAGGAATCATCCAGCAACTGCTTATCCTTGATCAACTGAACCAACGATGGTTTCACTTGCAACTCAGCAACAAGACCACCATCTCGCGATATGCTCAAGCTAGCAAACATAGCTCTAAGCTCAACAGCTACCTTCCTACTCAATGCATCCGCAACAACATTAGCCTTTCCAGGATGGTACTCAATCGTCAGATCATAATCCTTGAGCAACTCCAAACAACGCCGCTGCCTAAGATTCAACTCCTTCTGCGACATCAGATACCTCAAACTCTTGTGATCAGTGTACACAGTACACTTCTCACCATACAGATAATGCCTCCAGATCTTCAGAGCAAAGACCACTGCAGCCAGCTCAATATCATGCGTAGGGTAATTGCGCTCATGTACCTTCAACTGCCGCGATGCATAAGCCACCACCTTACCCTCTTGCATCAGCACACACCCCAAACCAACATAGGATGCATCACTGTAGACCACAAACTCTTTCCCTGATTCAGGCTGAACCAAGATAGGAGCTTGCGTCAAAGCCGCCTTCAGCTTCTCAAAAGCCTGCTGTCTCGCTTCTGTCCACTCATACTTAACATCTTTCTGCAACAACTTCGTCAAAGGAGCAGCAATCTTGGAAAAACCATCCACAAACCTTCAGTAGTATCCCGCCAAACCAAGGAAACTACGGACCTCATGAACAGACTTAGGAACCTTCCAGTTCATCACAGCCTCAATCTTCTGAGGATCAACCCGAATCCCCTCAGCTGAGACCACATGCCCAAGAAACACCACCTCCCTAAGCCAGAACTCACACTTGCTCAGCTTAGCATAAAGCTGATTTTCCAACAAAGCTTGCAAAACAATCCTCAAATGCTCTTCGTGCTCCTCCTCAGTACGCGAGTACACGAGGATATCATCAATGAACACCACAAGGAACTTGTCCAGGTATTCATGAAACACACGATTCATCATGTCCATGAAAGCAGCAGGAGCATTTGTCAAACCAAACGGCATCACAAGGAACTCATAATGCCCATACCTTGTCCTGAAAGCTGTCTTAGGCACATCCACATCCTTCACCTTCAACTGGTAATACCCTGACCTCAAGTCAATCTTAGAGAACACAGCAGCTCCCCGAAATTGATCAAAGAGATCATCAATCCTCGGCAAAGGATACCGATTCTTGATAGTCAACTTGTTCAGCTGACGGTAATCAATGCACATCCTCATAGTGCCATCTTTCTTCTTCACAAACAAGACCGGTGCTCCCCAAGGTGACACACTCGGCCGGATGAAACCACGATCAAGCAGCTCTTGCAACTGCGTCTTCAGCTCCTTCATCTCCTTAGGTGCCATTCTATAGGGAGTAATGGACACATGAGTTGTATTCTCATACAGCTCAATTCCAAACTCCACCTCGCGATTAGGAGGTAAACCAGGCAACTCCTCAGGAAAAACACCAGGAAACTCCTTCACAACCCTGATATCTTGCACCCTCAACTCCTTAGAGCTAGGATTCATCACAAAAGCTAGATAAGCTTCACAACCCTGCCTCAGCATCCTACTCGCCTCCAAGGTAGAAACAACATTGGCAAGAAACTTCACATTCTCACCAACAACAACCACTTCATAATCATCCGCAAGCTTAAGCGAAACACGCTTATTTTCACAATCCACAACAGCACGATGCTCAGCAAGCCAATCCATACCAAGGATCACATCAAAACCATAAAAGGGCAGCTCCATAAGATCAACATGAAAGACATGTTCTTGAACAACCAAGGGACACCTTCTATAAAGCTTTCGAGTCACAACAGTTTCACCAAAAGAACTAGTGACACGAACACCAACATCCAAAGACTCAACAGGCAAACCAAGCAATTCAGCATGCTCACGCAAAATGTATGAATGCGTAGATCCAGAATCAATCAAAGAAAGCAATGACAAGGATTGCAAAGTAAAGGTACCTGCAATCACATCAGCATCATTCCTTCCCTCGCGCTGAGCATACACCCTCACCTGGCCTCCACCCTCAGGCTGAATAGCCACCACATGGGCTACTCGACGACCACCTTCCTCACGCCTCTGGAAATTACCACGGCCGCGCCCACGACCTCTCTGTGGTGCAGCAACAACAGGAGCACGCTCTTGGCCACCAGCCAACCTCGGACAATCTCGCCTCAAGTGGTCTGCAGAACCACAATTCCAGCATCCAAAACCAGCTGCCGCAACAGGAGCTTGCACCTCCCTCACAGCACGAGGACAGTCACGCTTCAAGTGACCACGTGAACCACATATCCAACAAGCACTAGGGTCAGCTCTAGCATTGCCACCCCTAGCAGGTGCACCTCCACCTCTCTTAGCTGAGGACTGATACCTCTGATTGCGTCCCCTCTTGTTTTGTCCACCTCCGGAACTATACTCAGAAGCCCTCTTACCAGAATTTGCTCCAGCACTCTTCGCAGACAAACTCAAATTCATCTCAATGTCCTTTGCTCGGCCCACTAACACATCAAAATCATCATACTCAGTGGCCAGCACATACATCTTTACCTCCGTTATGAGACCATAACGAAACCTTTCGCACCTCTCCCGCTCATCAGGAATCAGCTCCGGTGCATACTGACTGAGTCGCACAAACTGCACCTCATACTCAGCCACACTCATGCTCCCTTGGGTAAGAGTCATGAATTCACGCTTTTTTCTCATCCAGATATCTCACTCCCAGATATCTCCTCTTGAACGCATTCTGAAAGAATGTCCAAGTGATGTCAGCTTCAGCCATTCCAGAGATTGTGGTCGTCCACCACGTATAAGCATCGTCCTGCAGCAAGGACACAACACATCCCAACTTTTGCACATCAGTGCAGCTCATCTGTCCCAAAATACGCTTGGTACTCTCTAGCCAAGCCTCCGAACTCTCAGCAGACATACCCCTAAACTCAGTCCCACCAAGACTGCGCAGACGCTCTAAGGGTAGTCTAACACCAGCATCTCCCTGATGTCCAGCTCCTTGAGCTCCAGCTACTGCTGCTCGAAAAGCACCCGCAATAGCTTGTACCAGCATCGTCATATCAGGCATAGCTTGCCCCTGACCAACCTCAGGTCCTGCAGCTCTAGCACCAGCTGCTGCAGCTTCAGCTCTCCCTCCCTCAGCACCACCACCACCAGGTGGAGGAGGAGGTAACACAGCACTACCCGCATTCTCTTCATTCTCATTCCCATCCGGGGTCGTAGCTCTCACGCTACTCCTTAACTCTCTACGTGGTGCCATACTTTTACCATGCATAACAATACAAATAAAACATAGTCAGGCCCAGCAAGGTAAGCAATCCAAGTTTTCAAGCTCAACTTCTTTCAAAATCAACATCATTTCTTTAGCTTTTGTTTGGCAATGGGTACCCTCATCATGCAACATCACAGCATACATCTCAAATGCATCAACATCTCAAGCCACTGAACATGCTTTCATACCACAAGCATACAAGTCAAACATACTTCAATCATGCATACAAACATTCCCAATTACTCGAGAACTCAGCTCTGATACCACCAAATGTAACCCCCTTAACCCGGCCTAGACGGTTGACCCGAATTAAGAAAGTCACACGGGGAAAACCAAAGTCAACCCGAAAGTCAACCTTGATTAACGACCCTTTTTTTTCTTTTAAAACTTATCTAGATGCACATTAATCCTATTGGTGATCACACAAACATCATACTCAAAGATCACAAACATCAGAGATCAAACAGGGACCCAATTGAACAAATTACAACTTTAGGGACCAAATTGTAATTTCTGAAAATTAAAAGGATTTAACCCAAATAAATCTTACCAACTTGAAATTAGTCAGGTTTCATGATTCTCTGTGAAATTTCAGCTCAAAAGGACTTCCCAAGCTCATGCAATTGAACAAACAAGATTCAGGACCAAAACGCAAACAATTCAAAACATATAACTGCCCATGTCAGCCCCCAACGGTCGACCGTTCCGAAACAGGTTGACCCCGTTTCGAAACACGGGCCGTTCCGCAACCAGTACCGCAACGGGGGTCTGGCAGAGACCAAACCGTTTCGGACGCCTGGGTTCAATCAAGGCACCCGTTCCGAAACGGTGCACACTGTTCCGATACGCCCTGCTCAATTATGCTCTAAATGCATTCCAAAACATGCAATTGATCATTCAAACATGCTCCAAATGCTATCAAACTTTACCAGCATGCAATTCAACATATATAGGACATACTTGCATCAACAATTCAACAAAACAACATCATATGCAAAAAGCCCCAATTCTATAGGCATGCTTCCTACACAAGCTAGCTATTCAAGCACAAACTTCCACAACAAGCATATAATGATCCAATCTAAAATCCAACATTCAAATCATCATTCAACATACTTAGGGAGTTCCAAACACCTCCCAAAACATACACATTGGTCCCCCATTGCCAAATTACACAAAAGCTAAAAAGTACTTATAAAACCTTCCATACATTGAGCTTTACTTGAACTAGAATGCTTGCCCTCCTTGCTGCCCCTCAAGGTTCTTTAATGGTCTGCATTATTGAATTAAGAAAACGAAGAGAGCGTAAGCAAAAGCTTAGTGAGGAATGCTCTTAAAAACCATTCAATAATGCAATTAAAACATTTACAAATCATGCTTATAATCAACCTTTGCACATGCTCAAAAGCATACTTAAAACAAGCAATCTCATGCTTCAACATAAACATAACATGTTATATTGGCTCAAGTGACAATTTCCATTTCTTAAAACAAGTTCATCAACTTCCCAAGGACTTTTAAACACCTTGGCCCCAAGGACTTTTAAACACCTTGGCCATGGACTTTTAAACACCATGAATGAGGACCACACAAGGACTTTTAACCACCTTTGTGTCCATAGCTTGAATCACCCCAAGGACTTTTAAACACCTTGGCCCCAAGGACTTTTAAACACCTTGGCCCCATGGACTTTTAAACACCATAGAAAGGATCGCCTAAGGACTTTTAACCACCTTAGTGTCCGCAACAAGAATCATCCAAGGACTTTTAACCACCTTGATGTTCTTAAGTATCAAGGCTCACTCAAGGACTTTTAACCACCTTAATGACCTTAGCTTTTTCAAAACATCACTTGCCAATATACATCTTTTCATCATATAATCCACTGTTTTAAAGCATTAAACCAAGCCATATTCAACATGCATTTCAAAGCATCAAACCACATTATTTCAACGTATAAAATCAAGGAACTCCTACCTAGAGTTACCTTCAACATATGGCTTAAAACATCAGCAAATACCATGCTAAAACATGCTTTCAAAACAGTAAATAAAACATGCAATTCACCATTTTGCATCACAACAAAATCATGGCCACCACTAGAGAGAAAATCCGAAAACTTACACTTGAGCTTAGCAAAGTTGTTTAGACTTAGACTAAGCTCCCAAAACCTTCAAACCTTGGTTTTAAAATCTGAAAACCCAACTTCACTCACCGATTTCCACTTTGCTTCAAGCCAAAGCACCAAATCAAGCTTCCGGATCAACAACGCTTGGATCCAAAGATGCCTCCCCTGTTTCAACACATCAAAGCAGAGGATTAATGCATCATCATGCATTAATTGCTTCAATGAAAGCACCTAAACTCGCTGCTCTCATTCAACCTCCATTTTCGGCCACCAAACACAACCGAAAATGCATCCAAACCACTTCTAAACAAAGCCCAGCCATAAACCAGCAAAACCACACTTCCATAAACATCATAACACATCTAAAAACAACCTATTAACATCCTTATACCTCCAGCAACATCAGATCCACAAGATCACCTCAAAAACAACCTTGAAACACAAGCTAAACTTAGGAAACTCAACCTATCCGGGATTGCATCAATCAAAACTAAATTCCTTATCAATTTAGAGTTCATTTAACATCAAAAACACATCTCAAAACACAGATTAATCAGATCTAACGAAAATCATCAAAAATCATCAAAATCTTGCATTATAAGCCAAGATCCATTTCACCACTTTAAAACCTTTAATTAAACATCAATTTAGGATTGAAAACTTAGGAATTTCAGTAAAGAACTGATAGTTTAGAGGAGAAGGACGTTCTTACCTCCAAACTTGAGTTTCTCCTCTTTTTGGAATCAAAATCCTTGTTGAAACAAGTAGCAATTGAAGAGGTTTTGAAGATATGTTGATTAGGAATTAAATGAGAGTTGAAAGGAGGGATTTAGGTGAAGAAATCAGAAGCAATTCTCTGGAAATGGAGTGTTTGGATTGAGAGAAAATGAGAGAAAGAAAATTAGGAAAAGTTGGTTACAAAAATCTAAAATAGCCAAATGGCTTTCCCTCCACTTTTCATATCATTTAAAAATCAGATTTTAGACTTAAAATATCTTAGAAAAATCTGGAGAAACTCCCTTTGGGTAAATAGCTCCTTAAAGATTCAAAGTTTCAACCCTTTATAAAACAGCCACCAAACTTGCGAAAGTTACATTTTGGTCACTAGCCAAAATGTCACCCTTCCAAAACTCATTTTCCAAAATTGATTTCACAGTTCACTTAATTATATTAAAAGATGATTTTAGAACATTTTTCCATATTTTTAATGCAACCCGAACTAGGCTTTCCTAAATTCACCTCTTTAGATTCGAACAGCACTTTGACCGAACGGTCAACGCCCAAGACTTCTAAGCCCAAAACCGGGGCGTTACATTGATTAAGGATTTTAAGCATGAGATTCTTGTGGTTTATGCTAGAATGTATGTGATGCTTGGTTAAGCATGAGCAAAAGATTATTTGTTGTTATTTTGATAATGCTATGAGCATGTGGTTTAAAAAGTGCATTGATGCCTTAAAGAGCATGTTTTGAGGAAAGACATGAAATGATAATTGACGATATTTCTGGTTTTGTAAAATGCATTGATGAATGTTTGGTTTAGCGATCGTCACTAAGCTTCATGCTTACGCTCATTTGTTTCATCAATACAGAGAATTAGGCTTTTGAGGCAGCAAGAAGCAAGAGAAATCCAAGCTCTTTGGACTAGAGAAAGTATGTGATTTTACATAAGTGTAATAAGAGGCAATGAGTGGGATTTCTACTCTTGGATTTATTTGGTGATGTTGAACACCTTGAGCATGTTTGGTTTGCCTATTTTGGTTTGTAAATGGCCTTTGGATGTTGGTTTGAACTTGAATGTGGTTTTTAGCTTTTGTGTGATTTTTACATCTAGGAAGCATGCCTATATTTCTTAAGCTTGCAAATTTGATGTTATGTTTTAGCTTGTGCTTCGTAATGGTGATCTTTGATGCTTATTCATATTGTATGTGTGATGTGGCATGTATTGGGATGATTTCAGAGGTGAATAGTTGAGTAAAACCAGCAAATTGGGAAATTGCAGGGCAAGGCGTTTCGGAACGCCCTTACCTGTTTCGGAACGGTGGTCTGTAATGGTCATGGTGTTTCAGAACGAGTAGGCATGTTCCGGAACATTTCGCCACTGTGAAGTATTGTTTCGAAACGGTTTTCGGAATGCATCGCGTATCAAAATGGTCAACTTGTTTTCGAAACGGGCGTTCCGATACGGGGTCTTGTGTTTCGAAACACTTGACTGTTGGATGTTGAATTTGAATTGTTTCAAGTTTCTGTTTCTTAGGTTCTGGTCCCTAAATGTTAAATACTTACTTAAATGAGTTTAGATGATCCGTTTGAGATGAAACTTGACATGCTGGCATGTTATATGACTAATTTTGGATTTGTAACTTTAAAATCTGATTAGTCCTTATAATTTTAGAAATGTACAATTTAGTCCCTAAAAGACGTTTGTATGCATTTAGACCCCTAATTGAGCTTCATTCGCTGTGTCATTTTCGCTAAATCAAATTGCTAATCATATAGGATAATAATGTGCATCTAGAAAAGATAAAAAGAAAAAAGGGTCGTTAATCGTGGTTAACTTTAATGAGTTGACTTTGGTTTCCCCCGTGTAATGTTCTTAGTTCGGGCCGGGCGTCTAGGCTGGGCTAAGGGGCTTACACAGGCTCTAGTTCTTGCATCATCTAGAGGTGTGCCTTCCTTGTTCACCCTTCCTTGGCAGCGATGATAGTATCTGTGGGATTTAGTGGTACACGGAAATTGGCGCAGTGGCCGGTGATGAGTGAGGGGAAAACAAGGGGTGCCTTGGAGTTGGGTTTGGCTGCGTGGGCATAGATTTCTTCAAGAATAACTTCCCCAATGTTGATTGGCCGCGCCATTCATTATGCTATGGATGAGGGCCAGCCACGACCTGTTGATTGTGGAACCATGTGAAGTGGGAATTAGGCGGCGCTGAATGAAGTTACTCCAGGGAATGGCCTCTGGCAGCAGGTCGCGGTGGTTGACTGAGCCGTTATTTTTGCCGGTGAGCCACTTTGCATTTGGCTAGCAGATTTCTCATTTGATTTTTTCGTAGCGTGATGCTGTTAAACCTGAACTCCATTTTTCGTGCGGATTCTCTTTGATTTCTATACTGTGCAAGCTATTTATTGTTTCCATTGTTAGTTTGACACCCTCGTCGCGTACATAGACGAAGGGGTTTCTCGGGGTAGGTTTGTGAGCATAAAATTCTCGAACTAAGTTGGTGTTTATTTCCTCTGGCTGTCACACAAAAATATGCCATCCCAGTGTGTGGATCCTTTCAAATATGTTGGGCTCAAGGCCAAGATGCCCTTCTCGCCTTGTGTATTGGAAGTCTATCTCTTCCCAAATTTTCTGCTCAGCGTAGTGCTGCCGATAGATTGCCGCTACGTCAGCAATCAAGAACCTCTGGAAGATTGGCTTGGAGGATGATGTTGTGGGTTTTGATGTTGCCATAATTGTGAGAACGAATGTGTTTCCTAATGAAAAGAAAGAAATTACAAGAAAATAACGCATATGAGATCTTGAAAGCAAAAGAAGACAAGAAAATTGAGAGAAAAGGAGAGAGCAAACTGAAGAATGGGGAGAGAACAATTGGGCTTATACAGCCGCTACTCTTTGCTGCCTTGGCGGGCACGTTGTCGACGGACGGCACTAATTGCGGTACATTTTTTGGGATTCTAGCTGTTACTGATATGACCATCAAGAACAAAGACCCGGAGAAGTACCCAAGTGGCCCCATTACACGTGCACGGGCCAAGGAGTTTCAATCAGCCATGGAAAGCTTGTTTACAACAAGCCATGAACGTGAGAAAGAAGAAATAATAAGGGAGGAATGCCTTACCTTGCTCATGCATGCATTTGCATGAGAATTTAAGTATTTCAAACTTCATTCATGCATTTAGTTAAATTCAATAAAGTTAGTTCTTTAATTAAACTAGTTCATTCATTTAACTAGTTCACTCAATTAACTAACTCTTTAATTGTTTCATGCATCTATTATTTTAAGTTTGAATAAATCCTTTGTGTGTGTCTAGGTTCATGTGACGTGTGGATTAAAGAAGAGACTTTTTAACTTCAGCTTGGAAACAAGTCATTGATGACCATCTTTACTCATGCAATTGAAGGCAATTCAAGGCAATTTAAGGCTGAATTCTTTTCATCTTTTCAAGGTTGTTCATCTTCTTAGAGTAACAAAGCATTTAAGCTTCATAATTCACCTATTCAAGGTTGAAATTATGAACCAATGAAGGCCGTTCATGTTCAAGAGAAGGGACATGCAATAATCAGCATTCAAATTATGCATTCAAGGCTTTTATTTATCATTTTTGAAGGCTGATCATATTCTACTAATGGGCAAGCAATGAAGGCTGGTTTATTATCATTTAATCATCAAATTAAGTGATAAAATCATGAATGAATTCAAAGAGATAAGCTGATTTGGATGTGTGGGATGTCTACATTCATCCTATGTCCACATTCATTCTCTTTTATCCATTTGCAAGCAAAATGAAGCACCCCAAGAGTCACCACTCCTTTTGGACGAATTTAAGGCCAAATTCATCTCAATTTAAAGCAAAATTCATCCATCAAAAGGATAAGAAAGAAACATTTCATTTATTTGTATTCAATAACATTTATATGAGCATTCATCTCTCTTTTGTGTGACTTTTCATATGGTGCCTAGCCACACTATAAATAGGCACCCTAGGTTCATTTGTAAGCACTTTTTTTGGAGAATATAAACCTTTGAAAGATTGCTTTCATCTTGTTCTTGCGAGAACTCTATCGGTTTCAAGTTGTGCTTGTAGTCTTCTATCCATTCCATTTTACTATAGCGTTGGTTCCAAGCTCTCTTATAGCTTGTGGGTCACGTTCCACACTCCTCCACCTCGACTCCATCAATGTAACGCCCCGGTTTTGGGCTTAGAAGTTTTGGGCGTTGACCGGTTTGGTCAAAGTGCTGTTCGAATTTAAAAAGGTGAAATTAGGAAAGCCTAGTTCGGGTTGCATTAAAAATATGGAAAAATGTTCTAAAATCATCTTTTAATATATATAAGTGAACTGTGAAATCAATTTTTCAAAATGAGTTTTGGAAGAGTGACATTTCGGCTAGTGACCTAAATGTAATTTTTGAAAGTTGCGTGACTATTTTAGAAAGAATTGAAACTTTGATTCTTTAAGGAGCTATTTACCCAAAGGGAGTTTCTCCAGATTTTTCTAAGATATTTTAAGGTTTAATTCTGATTTTAAAACAAAAGAAAAGAGGAGGGAAATCATTTGGCTATTTGGTAACTAACTTTCTATTTTCTCAATTTTCCTTTCTCTCATTTTCTCTCAACCCAAACACTTTCTCTCCAGAGAATTTCTTCTGATTTTGTCACCTAAATCTTCCCTTTCAACTCTCTTTTGATTCCTAATCAACATATCAACAAAACCTCACCATTTGCTACTTGATTCATCAAGGTTTTTGGTTCTAAAAGAGGAGAAACTCAAGTTTGGAGGTAAGAACGTCCTTCTCCTCTAAACTCTCAGTTCTTTACTGAAATTCCTAAGTTCTCAATCCTTAATTGATGTTTTATAATTGGTTTTTAAGTTGTATAAATGAATCTTGGCTTAAAATGCAAGATTTCGGTGATTTTTGATGAATTTTCGTTGGATCTGTTAAAGCTGTGATTTGAGATGTGTTTTTGATGATTAATGAATGTTATTTTGATAAGGAATTGAGTTTTGATTAATGCAATCCCGGATAGGTTGAATTTCCTAAGTTTAGCTTGTGATTCTTGGTTGTTTTTGAGGTGATCTTGTAGATCTGATGTTGCTGGAGGTATAAGGATGTTATTAGGTTCTTTTTAGATGTTGAATGATGCTAAAGGATGTCTGGTTTTGATGGTTTATGGCTGGGCTTTGTTGAAAAGTGGTTTGGATGCATTTTTGGTTGTGTTTAGTGGCCGAAAATGGAGTGTGGATGAGAGCAGTGAGTTTAGGTGCTTTCATTGAAGCTATTAATGCATGATGATGCATTAATCCTCTGCTTTGATGTGTTTAAAACAGGGGAGTCATCTTTGGATCCAAGTGGTGATGATCCGGAAGCTTGATTTGTGCTTCGGCAAGAGGCGAAGTGGAATTGGTGAGTGAAATTGGGTTTTCGGCTTTGAAACCAATGTCTTGGGAGCTTAGTTTAAGTCTAAACAACTTTGCTAAGCTCAAGTGTAAGTTTTTGGAAAAACTCTCTAGTGGTGGCCATGGATTGATTGTTGTGCAATGTGGTTCATTGCATGTTTTAAATTCTGTTTTAAAAGCATGTTTTAGCATGATTATTGCTGATTTTGTAAGCCATATGTTGAAGGAAGCTCAAGGTAAGAGTTCCTTGTTTTTGAGCATTGTTAAAATGTGGATTCATGCTTATAAATGCATGATGTTTATGGCTTGGTTTAATGCTTTAAAACAGTGGATTATTTGATGATAATGATGTATATTGGCAAGTGATGTTTTGAAAAGGTTAAGGTCACTAAGGTGGTTAAAAGTCCTTGAGTGAGCCTTGTGGATACTAAGAACTTCATGGTGGTTAAAAGTCCATGATGATTCTTGTTAAGGTCACTAAGGTGGTTAAAAGTCCTTGAGTGAGCCTTGTTACTTAAGAACATCAAGGTGGTTAAAAGTCCTTGGATGATTCTTGTTAAGGACACAAAGGTGGTTAAAATTCCTTGTGTGGTCCTTGCCATGGTGTTTAAAAGTCCATGGGCCAAGGTGTTTAAAAGTCCTTGTGGCCAAGGTGTTTAAAAGTCCTTGGGAAGAACACTAAGGTGGTTAAAAGTCCTTATGTGGTTCTTGAGAATTATAAGATCACAATGGTGTTTAAAAGTCCATGTGTGAGTCTTATGTTGATCTTGTTTTAAAAGATGAAACTTATCACTTGTGGCCAATATAACATGAATTGATATGAAAGCATGTATTGCTTGTTTAAGAATGCTAGTGAGCATGTATATATGATGGTTTGAAGTATGATTTATAAAGTGTTTAATAAATGCATTATTGAATGGTTTTAAAGAGCATTCCTCACTAAGCTTTTGCTTACGCTCTCTTTCGTTTTCTTAAACCAATAATGCAGATCATTAAGGTACCTTGAGGGCAGCAAGGAAGGCAAGCAATCAAGTGGAAGTTAAGCTCAAAGTATGGAAAGGTTTTCTTATACACTTTAGCTTTTGGCAATTTGGCAATGGGGGACCTATGTGTATGTTTTGAGAGATGTTATGAACTCCCTAAGTATGTTTAATGTCGTTGGATATGCTGGATTTGTAATTGGTCTTTATGTGCTTGATTTTGAAGGCTTTTTGCTTGAATGGTTGCTTGTGTAGGAAGCATGCCTTAGATTTGGGGCTTTTCTTATGTGATGTTAATATGTTGAATTGTTGATGCAAGCATGTCTCTTATATGATGAATTTCATGCTGGTAAAGTTTGGTAGCATTTGGAGCATGATTGGATGATTAATTGCACGTTTAAGGAAGCCTTTTGCTGCATTCTGTGCAGGGTGTTTCGGAACAGAGGCTGCCGTTTCGGAACGGGTGCCTTAAATCATCCCAGGCGTCCGAAACGGGAGACACCGTTCCGAAACGGAAAGGCCACTGCCAGCCCGCGTTTCGGTACGCGTTGCGGAACGGCCCCGTGTTTCGAAACAGGCTCACCCTGTTTCGGAACAGCCGACCGTTGGGGGCTGACAATGGCAGTTAAATGTTTTGGAATGTTTGCATTTTGGTCCTGAATCTTGTTTGTGCAATTGTATGAGTTTGGGAAGTCCTTTTGAGCTGAAATTTGACAGAGAAGCATGAAACCTGATTAATTTTAAGATGGTAACTTTAATTTGGATGAAGTCCTTGTATTTTACAGAATTTACAATTTGGTCCCTAAAATTGTAAATTGTTCAATTGGGTCCCTGTTTGATCTCTGATGTTTATGATCTTTTAGTATGTTGTTTGTGTGATCATAACTAGGGTTAAAGTGCATTTAGACAAGAGTAAAAAGAAAAAAAAGGGTCGTTAATCAAGGTTGACTTTCGGGTTGACTTTGGTTTTCCCCGTGTGACTTTCTTAATTCGGGTCAACCGTCTAGGCCGGGTTAAGGGGGTTACATTTGGTGGTATCAGAGCTGAGTTCTCGAGTAAATGGGGAATGTATGTGTGCATGATTGAAGTATGTATGCTATGTATACTTGTTGAGTAAAAGCATGATGTGTGGTTTGTGATTTGATACAATTGAGTTATATGCTGTGATGTAGCATGTTGTGGGTACCCATTGCCAAATCAAAGCTAATGAAATGATGTTGATTTTGAATGAAATTGATCTTGAATACTTGGATTGCTTACCTTGCTGGGCCTGACTTGTTTTATTTGCATTGTGTTTGCATGGTAAAAGTATGGCACCACGTAGAGAGTTGAGAAGTAATGTGCGAGCTACGGCTCCTAATGAGAATGAAAATGAGGAAAACGCGGGTAGTGCGGTGTTACCTCCTCCTCCACCTGGTGGTGGTGGTGCTGAGGGAGAAAGAGCTGAAGCTGCAGCTGGTGCTGGAGATGCTGGTCCTGAGGTTGGTCAGGGGCAAGCTATGCCTGACATGTCTATGTTGGTACAAGCTATTGCGGGTGCTTTTCGAGCGGCAGTAGCTGGAGCTCAAAGAGCTGGGCATCAGGGAGATGCTGGTGTTAGACTACCTTTGGAGCGTTTGCGCAGTCTTGGTGGGACTGAGTTCAGGGGTATGTCTGCTGAGGGTTCTGAAGCTTGGTTAGAGAGTACCAAGAGGATCTTGGGTCAGATGAGTTGCACGGATGTGCAAAAGCTGGGCTGTGTAGTATCTTTGCTACAGGATGATGCTTATACGTGGTGGACGACCACTATAGCTGGAATGGCTGAAGCTGATGTGTCTTGGACATTCTTTCAGAATGTGTTCAAGAGGAGATATCTTGGTGTGAGATATCTTGATGAAAAGAAGCGTGAGTTCATGTCTCTTACCCAGGGGAGCATGACTGTGGCTGAATATGAAGTTCAGTTTGTTAGACTCAGTCAGTATGCACCTGAGCTGGTACCTGATGAGCGGGAGAGGTGCGAAAGGTTCCGTTACGGTTTAGTGACGGAGGTGAAGATGTATGTGCTGGCCACTGAGTATGATGATTTTGATGTGCTGGTGGGCCGAGCCAAGGATATTGAGATGAACTTGGGTTTATCTGCTAAGAGTGCTGGTTCAAGTGCTGGAAAGCGAGCAGCTGAATATAGTTCCGGTGGTGGACGGAACAAGAGGGGACGTGATCAGAAGTATCAGTCCTCAGCTAAGAGAGGTGGTGGTGCACCTGCTAGAGGAGGCAATCCTAGAGCTGATCTGAATGCTTGTTGGATTTTTGGTTCGCGTGGTCACATGAAGCGTGACTGTCCTCGTGCTGTGAGGGAGGTGCAAGCTCCTGTTGCGGCAGCTGGTAATGGATGCTTGAATTGTGGATCTGCGGACCATTTGAGGCGAGATTGTCCTATGTTGGCTGGTGGCCAAGTGTGTGCTCCTGTTGTTGCTGCACCGCAGAGAGGTCGTGGGCGCAGCCGTGGTAATTTCCAGCGGAGAGAGGAAGGTGGTCGAGGAGTGGCCCATGTTGTGGCTATTCAGCCTGAGGGTGGAGGCCAAGCTAGGGTGTATGCTCAGCGTGAGGGAAGGAATGATGCTGATGTGATTGCAGGTACCTTTACTTTGCGATCCTTGTCATTACTTTCCTTGATAGATTCTGGATCTACGCATTCATACATTTTGCGTGAGCATGCTGAATTGCTTGGTTTGCCTGTTGAGTCTTTGGATGTTGGTGTTCGTGTCACTAGTTCTTTTGGTGAGACTATTGTGACTCGAAAGTTGTATAGGAGGTGTCCTTTGGTTGTTCAGGATCATGTTTTTCATGTTGACCTTATGGAGCTGCCTTTCTATGGTTTTGATGTAATCCTTGGTATGGATTGGCTTGCTGAGCATCGTGCTGTTGTGGATTGTGAGAATAAGCGAGTTTCGTTGAAGCTTGCGGATGATTATGAAGTTGTTGTAGTTGGTGAGAATGTGAAGTTTCTTGCCAATGTGGTGTCTACCTTGGAGGCGAGCAGGATGCTGAGGCAAGGTTGTGAAGCCTATCTAGCTTTTGTGATGAATCCTAGCTCTAAGGAGTTGCGGGTGCAAGATATCAGAGTTGTGAAGGAGTTTCTTGGAGTGTTTCCTGAGGAGTTGCCTAGTTTACCTCCTAACCGCGAGGTGGAGTTTGGTATTGAGCTGTATGAGAATACGAGTCCTGTGTCCATTACTCCTTATAGAATGGCACCTAAGGAGCTGAAGGAGCTGAAGATGCAGTTGGAAGAGCTGCTTGATCGTGGTTTCATTCGGCCGAGTGTGTCGCCTTGGGGAGCACCGGTTTTGTTTGTGAAGAAGAAGGATGGCACTATGAGGATGTGCATTGATTATCGTCAGCTGAACAAGTTGACTATCAAGAATCGATATCCTTTGCCGAGGATTGATGGTCTCTTTGATCAATTTCGGGGAGCAGCTGTGTTCTCTAAAATTGACTTGAGGTCAGGGTATTACCAGTTGAAGGTGAAGGATGTGGATGTGCCTAAGACAGCTTTCAGGACAAGGTATGGGCATTATGAGTTCCTTGTGTTGCCGTTTGGTTTGACAAATGCTCCTGCTGCTTTTATGGACATGATGAACCGTGTGTTTCATGAATACCTGGACAAGTTCGTTGTGGTATTCATTGATGATATCCTCGTGTACTCGCGTACTGAGGAGGAGCATGAAGAGCATTTGAGGATTGTTTTGCAAGCTTTGTTGGAGAATCAGCTTTATGCTAAGCTGAGCAAGTGTGAGTTTTGGCTTAAGGAGGTGGTGTTTCTTGGGCATGTAGTTTCTGCTGAGGGGATTCGTGTTGATCCTCAGAAGATTGAGGCGGTGATGAACTGGAAGGTTCCTAAGTCTATTCATGAGGTTCGTAGTTTCCTTGGTTTGGCAGGATACTACCGGAGGTTTGTGGATGGGTTTTCTAAGATTGCTGCACCTTTGACGAAGCTGTTGCAGAAGGATGTTAAGTATGAGTGGACGGAAGCAAGACATCATGCTTTTGAGAAGCTTAAGGCGGCTTTGACGCAAGCTCCTATCTTGGTTCAGCCTGAATCAGGGAAAGAGTTTGTGGTCTACAGTGATGCGTCCTATGTTGGTTTGGGATGTGTGCTGATGCAAGAGGGTAAGGTGGTTTCTTATGCATCGCGGCAGTTGAAGGTGCATGAGCGCAATTATCCTACGCATGACATTGAGCTGGCTGCAGTGGTCTTTGCTCTGAAGATCTGGAGACATTATCTGTATGGTGAGAAGTGTACTGTGTACACGGATCACAAGAGTTTGAGGTACTTGATGTCTCAGAAGGAGCTAAATCTTAGGCAGCGGCGTTGGTTGGAGTATCTCAAGGATTATGATCTGAGGATTGAGTACCATCCTGGAAAGGCTAATGTTGTTGCGGATGCCTTGAGTAGGAAGGTAGCTGTTGAGCTGAGAGCTATGTTTGCTAGCTTGAGCATTTCGCGTGATGGTGGTCTTGTAGCTGAGTTGCAAGTGAAGCCATCTTTGGTTCAGCTGATCAAAGAAAAGCAGTTGCTGGATGATTCTTTGGTACCGCATGTTCAGGATATCGCGGAGGGTAGGCCCTCGGATTTCTGTTTTAATGATGATGGTGTGTTGTGTTTTGGGAGTCGGATAGTAGTGCCCAATGATGCTGAGTTGAGGCGTGCTATTCTGACTGAAGGTCATAGTAGTCCTTTTGCTATGCACCCTGGTAGTACCAAGATGTATCGGGATCTTCGTGATGAGTACTATTGGGTGGGTTTGAAAAAGGATGTGGCGGAGTTTGTGAGCAAGTGTTTGGTGTGTCAGCGAGTTAAGGCTGAGCATCAGGTTCCTTCAGGGTTGTTGCAACCGTTGAGAATCCCTGAATGGAAGTGGGAAAGGGTTACCATGGATTTTGTATCTAGTTTACCTTTGTCTCCGTCGAAGAAGAATTCAGTTTGGGTGATTGTAGATCGCCTGACGAAGTGTGCGCATTTCTTGCCTGTGCATACTACATTCTCCTTGGATAAGCTGGCAGAGTTGTACATTGCTGAGATTGTGTGGCTGCATGGTGTGCCTAAGTCGATTGTGTCGGATAGGGATCCGAGGTTCACATCGCGTTTCTGGCAGTGTTTGCATCAAGCTTTGGGTACAAGGTTGAATTTCAGTACATCCTATCATCCTCAGTCGGATGGTCAGTCTGAGCGTGTTATTCAGATTTTGGAGGATATGCTGAGGTGTTGCGTGATTGAGTTTCAGGGCTCTTGGGAGAAGCATTTGCCTTTTGTGGAGTTTGCTTATAACAATAGTTATCAGGCGAGTATACAAATGGCACCTTATGAGGCTTTGTACGGGAGGAAGTGTAGGACTCCTCTTTGTTGGGCTGAAACGGGTCAGAAGTTGGTTTCGATGCCGGCTTTGTTGAAAGGAACCACCGAGAAGGTGAAGCTCATTTGTGAGCGTCTGAAGGCGGCTTCTGATCGGCAGAAGTCTTACGCGGATTTGAAGCGTAAGGAGGTTGAGTATGCGGTGGGTGACCGTGTGTTCTTGAAGGTTTCGCCTTGGAAGAAGGTGATGAGGTTTGGCCAGAAGGGTAAGTTGAGCCCTAGGTACATTGGACCATATGAGGTGATTGAGCGTGTGGGTCCTGTTGCGTACAAGTTGAGGCTACCTCAAGAGTTGGAGAAGATTCATGATGTGTTCCATGTTTCTATGCTCCGGAAGTATAGATCTGATCCTTCGCATGTGATGCCTGTGGAGGAAGTGGAATTGAATCCGGATTTGACCTATGATGAGGAACCGGTGAAGGTTCTGGATTCGGATAACAAGGTTCTTCGTGGCAAGACCATTGAGTTGGTGAAGGTGCTGTGGAAGCATCGAGGTGTTGAGGAAGCCACGTGGGATTGGAAGGAAGACATGCTGAAGCAGTTTCCTTATCTCTTTCCTTCAGGTAAATTTTGGGGACGAAATTTCTTAAGGGGGAGAGTTGTAATGCCCCGGTTTTGGGCTTAGAAGTTTTGGGCGTTGACCGGTTTGGTCAAAGTGCTGTTTGAATCTAAAAAGGTGAAATTAGGAAAGCCTAGTTCGGGTTGCATTAAAAATATGGAAAAATGTTCTAAAATCATCTTTTAATATATATATATATATATAAGTGAACTGTGAAATCAATTTTTCAAAATGAGTTTTGGAAGGGTGACATTTCGGCTAGTGACCAAAATGTAATTTTTGAAAGTTGCGTGACTGTTTTAGAAAGGATTGAAACTTTGAATCTTTAAGGAGCTATTTACCCAAAGGGAGTTTCTCTAGATTTTTCTAAGATATTTTAAGGTTTAATTCTGATTTTAAAACAAAAGAAAAGAGGAGGGAAATCATTTGGCTATTTGGTAACTAACTTTCTATTTTCTCAATTTTCCTTTCTCTCATTTTCTCTCAACCCAAACACTTTCTCTCCAGAGAATTTCTTCTGATTTTGTCACCTAAATCTTCCCTTTCAACTCTCTTTTGATTCCTAATCAACATATCAACAAAACCTCACCATTTGCTACTTGATTCATCAAGGTTTTTGGTTCTAATAGAGGAGAAACTCAAGTTTGGAGGTAAGAACGTCCTTCTCCTCTAAACTCTCAGTTCTTTACTGAAATTCCTAAGTTCTCAATCCTTAATTGATGTTTTATAATTGGTTTTTAAGTTGTATAAATGAATCTTGGCTTAAAATGCAAGATTTGGGTGATTTTTGATGAATTTTCGTTGGATCTGTTAAAGTTGTGATTTGAGATGTGTTTTTGATGATTAATGAATGTTATTTTGATAAGGAATTGAGTTTTGATTAATGCAATCCCGGATAGGTTGAATTTCCTAAGTTTAGCTTGTGATTCTTTGTTGTTTTTGAGGTGATCTTGTAGATCTGATGTTGCTGGAGGTATAAGGATGTTATTAGGTTCTTTTTAGATGTTGAATGATGCTAAAGGATGTCTGGTTTTGATGGTTTATGGCTGGGCTTTGTTGAGAAGTGGTTTGGATGCATTTTCGGTTGTGTTTAGTGGCCGAAAATGGAGTGTGGATGAGAGCAGCGAGTTTAGGTGCTTTCATTGAAGCTATTAATGCATGATGATGCATTAATCCTCTGCTTTGATGTGTTTAAAACAGGGGAGTCATCTTTGGATCCAAGTGGTGGTGATCCGGAAGCTTGATTTGTGCTTCGACAAGAGGCGAAGTGGAATTGGTGAGTGAAATTGGGTTTTCGGCTTTGAAACCAATGTCTTGGGAGCTTAGTTTAAGTCTAAACAACTTTGCTAAGCTCAAGTGTAAGTTTTCGGAAAAACTCTCTAGTGGTGGCCATGGATTGATTGTTGTGCAATGTGGTTCATTGCATGTTTTAAATTCTGTTTTGAAAGCATGTTTTAGCATGATTATTGCTGATTTTGTAAGCCATATGTTGAAGGAAGCTCAAGGTAAGAGTTCCTTGTTTTTGAGCATTGTTAAAATGTGGATTGATGTTTATAAATGCATGATGTTTATGGCTTGGTTTAATGCTTTAAAACAGTGGATTATTTGATGATAATGATGTATATTGGCAAGTGATGTTTTGAAAAGGTTAAGGTCACTAAGGTGGTTAAAAGTCCTTGAGTGAGCCTTGTGGATACTAAGAACTTCATGGTGGTTAAAAGTCCATGATGATTCTTGTTATGGTCACTAAGGTGGTTAAAAGTCCTTGAGTGAGCCTTGTTACTTAAGAACATCAAGGTGGTTAAAAGTCCTTGGATGATTCTTGTTAAGGACACAAAGGTGGTTAAAATTCCTTGTGTGGTCCTTGCCATGGTGTTTAAAAGTCCATGTGCCAAGGTGTTTAAAAGTCCTTGGGGCCAAGGTGTTTAAAAGTCCTTGGGAAGAACACTAAGGTGGTTAAAAGTCCTTATGTGGTTCTTGAGAATTATAAGATCACAATGTTGTTTAAAAGTCCATGTGTGAGTCTTATGTTGATCTTGTTTTAAAAGATGAAACTTATCACTTGTGGCCAATATAACATGAATTGATATGGAAGCATGTATTGCTTGTTTAAGAATGCTAGTGAGCATGTATATATGATGGTTTGAAGTATGATTTATAAAGTGTTTAATAAATGCATTATTGAATGGTTTTAAAGAGCATTCCTCACTAAGCTTTTGCTTACGCTCTCTTTCGTTTTCTTAAACCAATAATGCAGATCATTAAGGTACCTTGAGGGCAGTAAGGAAGGCAAGCAATCAAGTGGAAGTTAAGCTCAAAGTATGGAAAGATTTTCTTATACACTTTAGCTTTTGGCAATTTGGCAATGGGGGACCTATGTGTATGTTTTGGGAGATGTTATGAACTCCCTAACTATGTTTAATGTCGTTGGATATGCTGGATTTGTAATTGGTCTTTATGTGCTTGATTTTGAAGGCTTTTTGCTTGAATGGTTGCTTGTGTAGGAAGCATGCCTTAGATTTGGGGCTTTTCTTATGTGATGTTAATATGTTGAATTGTTGATGCAAGCATGTCTCTTATATGATGAATTTCATGCTGGTAAAGTTTGGTAGCATTTGGAGCATGATTGGATGATTAATTGCACGTTTAAGGAAGCCTTTTGCTGCATTCTGTGCAGGGTGTTTCGGAACAGAGGCTGCCGTTTCGGAACGGGTGCCTTAAATCAGCCCAGGCATCCGAAACGGGAGACACCGTTCCGAAACGGAAAGGCCACTGCCAGCCCGCGTTTCGGTACGCGTTGCGAAACGGCCCCGTGTTTCGAAACAGGCTCACCCTGTTTCGGAACAGCCGACCGTTGGGGGCTGACAATGGCAGTTAAATGTTTTGGAATGTTTGCATTTTGGTCCTGAATCTTGTTTGTGCAATTGTATGAGTTTGGGAAGTCCTTTTAAGCTGAAATTTGACAGAGAAGCATGAAACCTGATTAATTTTAAGATGGTAACTTTAATTTGGATGAAGTCCTTGTATTTTACAGAATTTACAATTTGGTCCCTAAAATTGTAAATTGTTCAATTGTGTCCCTGTTTGATCTCTGATGTTTATGATCTTTTAATATGTTGTTTGTGTGATCATAACTAGGGTTAAAGTGCATTTAGACAAGAGTAAAAAGAAAAAAAAGGGTCGTTAATCAAGGTTGACTTTCGGGTTGACTTTGGTTTTCCCCGTGTGACTTTCTTAATTCGGGTCAACCGTCTAGGCCGGGTTAAGGGGGTTACAATCAAAGTATATTGTTGGTTCCTAGCTCGTTATAGCTAGCGGGTCACAATTCGTTATCCTTGCAACCATACAAATCCACGCCGCCTTTAACATCTCACATCACTCCTTCTTTGATTTACACCTTTCCATGATTATCATCCTCCATCCTTAGCCACCATACTATCCAAATTACCTATCCAATTCCTTTCTTCATTATTTTTTTATTATATTGCTATTCATCTCACATGTATGTTTTATGATGTCTCAGAGTTCAAAGCGTAGCAAAGAATATTTCTTACTAGAATCACGATCGGGCACATCTATATGACTCGGGTCACATTACCGAGTACATATCAGTTACACAGATAGTCGTTGCCGCCAGCTATTGCAAATGTAGCTGTTACAGCTAGCCGTTATGAAGCTCCTAGGTCGGGCCTCTCCTTTATTCTTTATCCTTCTTGGTCTTGCCTTCATTCCTAACTTGAAATAAATTAAATGCAAAAATTACATAAAAATAACTGAAAATTAAATAGATTTCAAGAAAAATAAAGATGTGGAAATTAAATAAAAATTAAATCTAATCCTAATGCATAAAATAGAGAGAAATTTAAATGCAAAAACTAAAAGTTAAAGTGCAGGAATTCAAACGTAGTTGTTGTTGCCAATCCCCGACAACAGCGCCAAAAACATGTAGAGCGATTTGGGTGTACTCTATCTATGAGCGCATGTGCACACTCCTATCAAGTTATAGTATAAAAGATATCGTCTCCCACATGGATTGGGGCAACTTCTATGAGTATTTTCCTACACAAGGAAATAGTAAATTGCACAGTTAAATTTATGAATATTGAAAAGCATAAAAATAGAAACACAAGTAATTTAAGATAAAGAGAGAGATAAGGTTGATTGATTGGGCTAGGTAGTTGTAGCTCAATAGTGTGTAGACTACATTGTGGAGATTAAGTTTGTTGTGCGCTGCCATAATCTGCTGCTTTGGCGGGTAATGGCGGATTGAGGAGGCGGCAACTTTCGTTGCCACGACGATACTATGCTCTTGCATCTTTTGCTGTCTCGGCAGGTGGGATGAAGAAAAGTCCTGGCGGCAAGTCTGGAAGATACTCCAAGCTCAGCAAAGCAATTCTGAAGTGATCCTACCTATGTCTAGGCTAGGATTCTATTGATGCGTGTTGTAGGCAATACCTAGCAATCTCAGCGTAAACCTAACACATGTAGTCAACGTTTGGTTGCTCCTTTTAGCCGCTGAAATTCTAACTTATGTCTAAGCCGAATTAGTCAACACCTCGTCATGATAAGACCATGCTTAATTCTTTTGTGAGTTTGACACTCTCGTGCCCGACAAATGGATTTCCTCAACTGAACTTTTGAAACTAATTGAAGAAGTGAAGCACATGAATTGAGCAAACTTGAGAGTATTTTATTGCAAAACAACTTAAACTATTACAATTGTTTCTCACAACTACTTTGCATACAAAAACCTAAACCATGGCTGACGAAAAACGCAATCTCCTTGGAGTAGAAGTCCTTAAAGTAGCTTTACATTAAATGTTGACTCCTTTTTTACTTGAATGTGGACTCTTTGGACGTTGGCTTCTCCAACAAGTAAAGATAAGTCAGTTTACTTATCCCTCTTCATTCAGCTCTTCAGGCCGCTACAGGCTTCAGAAAATTGCAAGACTGGGCTCATTAAACTCGGGAAATTGTCCTCTTTTAATCGTAGCCCATCTTGACTAAGTCGGTTTAACTTCTGCCTGGGTGGCAGTTGGCAACAATGCTGCTACAACGACGTCCTTGGCAGCACTTTGGAACTGCTTCAATACAGCTTATTTTGCTCCCTGCTTTCCTGTCCTCTCCTCCACTGCACAACTACAGCACCTGAAAATGAAAACTAAACTAAAACAATATCTTTTCTTAACCAAATATAAAATATTCAATAAAAGCATGGTGAAAGAGCAAATATTGTTCGTATGCATGAAATGCACCTAAATAGGCCTAAATGAGCTTAAGAACAACAATAATAAGGGCAGGAATGTGTACAAAATATAGAACTTATGGACACTCTACACCTAACATCTTGCCCTCGCCAAGCTCCGACCAACACAATGGAGTTCTACATCGCCTACCATACAATGCTTCATACGAGGCCATTTGGATTGATGCTTGGTAACTATTATTGTAGGCAAATTCAACAAGGGGTAGAGATTTCTCCCAAGTTCCACCAAAGTCAATAATGCATGCCCGAAGCATGTCTTCCAAGATCTGAATAGGAAGGTTCAATAACAATGCAAATTTCTAAGGTTTCAATGGACAAGTTTTTCGATGATTTACCTGGATTACCCTTTCTGACTGAACCTCAAATTGAGGGTGAAAGGCTATGCTAAGATTAACTCTGGTGCCCAGAGCTCCTTGTAAGGTTCTCTAAAACCGAGATGCAAATCGGGGATCTCGATCGGAGATAATAGAATTAGGTACTTCGTGAAGTCGGATTACTTCCTTGATATACAAGTCAGCTAATTTAGGGAGACCTAATCCATCCTAACCGGTATAAAATGAGCTGAATTTATAAAACGATCTACAATAACCCATATATCATCATGCTTCGCAGGAGTTAATGGTAGACCACTAACAAAATCCATAGTGATCTTTTCCCATTTCCATTTTGGTGGATCGATAGGTTGCAATAATCCAGTAGGAGCGCAATGTTCTACCTCAACACGTTGGCACGTAAGACATTTTGAAATGAAATCAACTATGGCATGCTTCATGCCTGGCCACCAATAGAGTTCACGTAGGTCCTTATACATCTTCATAGACCCGGGATGAACAGAAAAAGAACTCGAATAAGCTTCAGAGAGAATATCAGTGCAAAGTTATTCATCATTAGGTACACAGACTCGGTCGTAAAAATACAAGACTCCATCAGAATTAATTCTGATGTTGGGGTTGTCCGATAGCTTAGAGATAATGGATTGAAGCTTAGGATATTGCTCTTGCAAACACTTGATTCGGGAAACGAAGGTAGACTGAACATGAAGTTCATCTACAAGACAACGATGCTTCCGAAGTCAGAAGTGAGCGTTAATTGCTCGAGGGGCTACAATATAGCAATATTACAATAAGTTAATGTACCATACAATACATATTACTACAAATTTACTATCAATACTTACCAGGCAAAGGTTTGCGGCCGAGTGCATCAGCTACAACGTTAGCCTTGCCCGGATGGTAATCAATGACAAGATCGTAATCTTTAAGGAGTTCCGTCCACCTCCGTTGCGGAAGATTCAACTCCTTTTGAGTCAATAGGTACTTAAGGCTTTTATAGTTGGTAAAGAGATAACATTTTTCTCCGTAGAGATAATATCTCCAGATTTTCAATGCAAAGACAACTAGAGCCAATTCAAGGTCGTGGGTGGGATAATTCATTTCGTGTGGCTTAAGTTGTCTCAAAGCATAAGCGATGACTTTGCCTTCTTGCATCAATACATATCCTAACCTGAGATGCGATGCATCACTGTAAACTGTGTAGTCCTTTTCGGACTCGGTCTGGGTTAGGACTGGTGCATGGTTCAATGCTTGCTTCAACTAATCGAAACTCCATTGTTGAACCTCGGTCCAAACAAAAGGAGCTTCTTTCCTCAATAACTTGGTTAAAGGAGCTGCTATCATAGAAACCCTTTCACGAATCTTTGATAATAGCCAGCAAGCCCAAGGAAGCTTCTGACTTCTCCAATATTCTTCGGTGGATGCCAATCTACAATAGCATGGATTTTCTTCGGGTCCACTTGAATACCCGAAGCTGACACAATATGTCCCATAAAGGCAACTTCGGTGAGCCAAAACTCACACTTGGAGAACTTCACGTACAACTGCTTCTCTCTTAAGGTCTAAAGCACAATACGAAGATGATCTCATTGTTTCGCTTAATTCTTGGAATAAATCAATATGTCATATATAAACACCATTAAGAATTTATCAAGATAGGGTCTAAAAACTCAATTCATCAAATCCACGAAGGCTGTCGGTGCATTGGTTAACCCAAAAGGCATCACCGAGAATTTTGTAGTGTCAATATCTTGTACGGAAGGCAGTCTTCGGTACATCACACTCCTTAACTCTTATATGATAATAGCCCGACCTTAAATCGATCTTCGAAAACACAGAAGCATCCTTTAATTGATCGAATGGGTCGTCTATTCTAGGCAATGGATACTTGTTCTTGATGGTTACTTTATTCAATTGTCGATAGTTAATACACTATCGCATAGAACCATCTTTCTTCTTAACAAAGAGAACCAGAGCTCGGTTGAATGAAACCTTTGTTCAATAAGTCTCGAATCTGAGCCTTTAGTTCTTTTAATTCCACAACTGCCATGCGATATGGTGCAATGGAAACTGGAGCAGTGCCATGCTGTACCTTGATGCTAAACTCCACTTCGCGGGTTGGGGGCAATCCCAGAAGTTCATCAGGGAAGACATCAGGAAATTCACACACAGTGTCAATGTCTCGCAATTGTGATTCACCTTTAGTCTCCAACGCCAAAGCGTACAATGATGGATTCCTTGCGTTCATCCGTACAACACTTTCCTTACCCATACCTCGAAGGCACAATTTCTTCTTACAACAATCTACCCAGGCTTGATGCTCACTAAGCCAATGTAAACCTAGGATGACATCGAATTCATAGATCAGTAAAGCCAACAAATTGGCCGGAAAAAGGAACCCCTTGGATTATTAACGTGCAGTTCTTACACACTACCCTTACGGTGACACAATCTCCTAAGGGATTGGTTACAGAAATTCTTGATGCTATCGGTTCGGAAGACATATTATACCTGTTAACTACAATGGTTCTTATAAAAGAGTGAGTAGAACCATGGTAAAGCAATGCATATAAAGAATGTGAATATAGCTCGATGGTACCTGTAATGACGTCAGGTTCATCCTCTTCCTCTCTTCTCCTCACATGATACATTTGGGCATGGACTTTTGAATCTTTCTTATTAAAGGGTTTCCCTGGACCACTCGATCGTCCGTAAGTTCTCGATGATCCTTGCTTTGATCCTTTACATCAAAAGGATTGAGCATGAGAAGCAGTAGTAGTCGGTGTAGCGGTAGATTTAGTTGCATTCAAAGGACAATCACGTATAAAGTGACCCTGTTCACCGCAATAGTAACATGCTCCAGTCTGCTTACGACATTGACCCGCTGGATGCTTATTCTGACTATAATTGCAAAGTGGATACTGGTTGCCTCGATTTGAACCTCCAGAGCTATCAACAAATGCTGCTTTCGCAAAAGACTGTGTCACAAACTAAGGTCTCTCAATGTTTCCATAAGGGGAGGGATGTGGATAGACATTCTATTTGGGGCCGTGATATCTCCCTTTCTTATTCCATCTCGGAGGTCGAGAATCATCCCTAAACCTCTTCTCAAATTTACCAGACCCACCAGTTCGTTGAGCTTTTTGTGCAGCTTCAGTGGCCTTAACTCGATTCACAAGATTTTGGAAATTAGAAATGCTAATTGTAGTAAACATAGGGCATAGTTCAACATTGAGCCCTACAATGAACATCCGTCACTTTTCTTCCTTCTTTTTAATGTACTCAGCATCGTATCTACAATACTTGTAGAAATCATGGATGTACTGTTTGATCGGTCGTGTACCTTGTTTGAGGTGAAGAAAGATGTTTCACCTTTCAGCAAGGTAAAACTCACTGATATATTTCTTGCGGAATTCTTTAAGGAAGAACTCCCAAGTCACCATGTGTCCAGAGACTGTCAATATGGTTGTTTCCCACCAGTGAAGCGCCTTATCAGCCAATAACGTGATAGCACACTCGAGCTTGTGCTCGTCTGAGCACTGAAGTTGCTCATCCAAAATCTGCAAGGTGTTGTCCAACCAGTATTGGGCAACTTCAGGGTTGTCATCATCTTGTCTAGTAAAATTATAAGCTAGATAATGTGAGAGCTTATCAATAGGTGCTCGAGTGTGTTGAACACATGAGCGATAGGTTGCACGACTTGTTCGGCCCTCATAGCAGTCATAAACTGCCTGAACATGTCGTCCATGTTCTGGTAAAATTCAACATGAGAGGTAGGTGCTGTAGGCTCGGTACCTTGAAAAGGAGGGTCATGCGGTTGTGGTGGGTTCAGAGGATTTCCTCCTCTAATCTCCTTGCCATGCGTCAAGGAGCGGGTGGCAAGCCCGCCTATGTGAGCTTCATTAGTTTCAAACATATCTATATGAAAGATCGGAATAGTCGACAAGTCACAATATACATAATATAAAACTCCTAGGTGGCAAAGTAACACAATAACAGCGCAACAAGCTTAAATTTAGTCCTAGAATCGACTTAACTCTAGCTCTGATACCACAAATGTAACACCCTCTTCTCGGTCTGGTCGAGAATAGGGTCGGAAGGCGATACCGATGATCAATACAATAATTGGTGCAATGAAATTTCATTTCATTATTAATATATACATCAATAACATATAATGACACATTACCACAAAGTATCCTAATCCAATTGATTCGTACGAAGCAACAATTAATCAATTAGGGCTATTACTTATCTAATACAAGTTTTAGGAACCAAACTGTAGATTCAACAAATTAGGGGTCCTTCAAAGAAATCGATTATACTACATTGAGTTTCAGCACAATATTAACAAACCAGTAAAATTTCATACAATTTGGAGTCCATTAGCTCATTCAATTTACTCTTTCCAAATTCAGTGACTAGTCTATGAACATTGCAAACTGTCAAATTAGACCTTTAACTAACTTAACTAACCCCATATCGAAACACCTTAGGGCCGTTTCAAAATGGGTGGACGATGGTCAACCCGTGATGACTTTTCCCTTCAAACTGTTTCGATACGGCAACCCATGTATCGGAACGGGTAGACTTCTTTTGACTTGGACCTGTTTTGCTACGCTATGAACTCGTATCGAAACGATGGATTCCAATGGTAAAATTTTCCAAAACGGCTATAGACCGTATCGATAGGCCCATGTTCTTTAGGCTCATTTATGCTTACCTGTATCGATACGCCATCACCCGTATCGATACGGCCTGACCTGTAATGACAGATTTTTGATGGTGTTTATTTGATTTTTGATGGTGTTTTTACCTTGATGTGCTAAGTATGCAATTTAAACCACCTTAAACCAAAGCAAAGGGGCTATTTAGGGCCATCAACCACATTGTACCATAGGCATTTCACAAACATCTCAAAATAGGCATAAACAACTAGTTCAACTACTTTGCAACCTTCCTAGGAGTTCATAAGGTCAAAGTACATTACTTTAAGGCTTGTAGTGACTTGTCTTGCCTTGACTATTTGATCCTCCAACACACGATCTTAACCTGAAATGCAAGAGATGAGACACGTTAGGCATACATTGCCTAAAGAAGGTAGTCATAAACAATATGAACAACAATGTAACAAGTATCTATATACATGCTCTCATGCTCACCAGTCAATACTATGCATCAATATACAATGTTTAACATATTCATTTCATCATTAATCCTTGGATTGAATCAAGATAGTGGATACATGAATTTCTACGCCTCGCTAAATCAATGAATGGTCTAGTCCCTCCACCTCGCCAATATGACCAATATCAATACACATCTCCTCGCATTGCCAAATCAATATAGTTCGTAGCCTTAGGATCGTAGTCCACTCGTACACTGAGATCGTGAATTCTATGGCATGCCAATTGTATCCAATGTCTATTCAAATCCAAGGTTTCAATGTTCATATCCATGTTCAATATTCAAAGAGGATTCCAATAGCCTATGATTTCAATAATATCAATGATAAACATGTCTCATTATCAATGTTTCATGGTTTAATGCCAATATCAATATCCGATGATTTCTTTACAATATTTCAATAACAATGACTATATCAATGACAATGCACAATGATGACACCAATGACTATGTATGATATTCAATAACAAACTTACCAACACATACCAAGGTGTCCGTTTAACAATCTGATGTAATTTCCTCAATAGTAATGTTAGGTAAATGATCGAAAACAACAATAAAAGGTTCGGGGAGGCTTTTCACCTAATCCTGAGACTCCGACTAGAGTCACCTTACTAGTCTGATGCTTCTACGGCTCTCGGATGACAACTATCTTGTTCCTAGCCTTCCGTGAGTTCGATGGATGCTCCTTTTCGATGTCTTGAGCTAGGAAATCAATAGGTAGACTATTAGGATCGATAATATGATATCAAAATAAATACAACGATATCAAAATCGATATCCGTTTTCAATATAGACAACATCGATGAAATATCCAGGGACGACCAAAACCATAGCTTAAGATTAAGCTTGATGTATCTACGGAATCCAATAATCGAATGAGGAATATAGCTTACCCAATCAATAAATCAAAGAAAAACTAAACTAAAGCTTGTTCTCTAATGGAGGTGCTAGCTTGGAAAAAGATGATGAAGATGACAAGAGGTGAGGTGCTTGCTTAAGAACTTTCGGTAAGCTTTCTATCCATTTTCCTTTTGTTTTCTTTCTCAATATATTAAGCTTTCCCTTAGGTGAAGCTACTTCACCAGATTATCCCACGTTGGGATGTTAAAATTTGAGGAGGGGCTAATCACAAGGTCCCTCAACTCTTTACCCTCTATGGTTTTAACCCCGAAGTTCTCATTTTCCACAATTTAGCCGCTATAATATTTTTGATACTATCCAATAGGGTCCAATATCAATGATTAACTAAATAATACTATATTTAGACTTTATCGATGCAAAATTTTTTATCACTGGAACCCAATTTTAACTAGATTGAATTTTCGGGTGTTATAGTATAAACCCCACAACATCCAAGGCGACTTCCTTGTAGTGCATGTAATGCCCCAGTTTTGGGCCTAACTGTTAGCCGGGTTTGGTAAGGAGGTTCAGTTCGAACCTGTTTAGCAGTATACTGAAGTTTTAGTAAATAATTAAATTGAAGGGTTTTTGATCAGATAAAAATATGGGAAAATTTCCTAAAATCATAATTATATAAATGATTAACTTTGGTAAAGGTAATTGAAATAAAACAATTTTGGAAATTAAGCATTTTGGTTTAGTGACCAAAATGTAAAAATGGTAAAGTTTGTTTTAATGGCAAAAACATAAAAGGTTAATGCTTTGAATCTCTAAGGAGCAATACCAAGGGATAATAGAGACTTTTCTTCCTATTTTATAATTTGGATTAAATAAAATATATTAAAAAGATGGAGGGAAGTTAAACGGTTTTTCATTTTTCATAAGATTGGTTTTTGATGTAGTTTTCTTCTCGCACTTTTCTTTCAAAATCCCTTCATCCAAACAACAAGATTTCAAATGTAAACTCTGATTTTGATTTAGATATCAAAGATTTTCTTGTTTTCTATTGATTCTCTATTGAATCTCTTGTTTTCTCTTTGGTTTTCTTTTAAAAAATGGAGGAAGAGCTCAACATTAGAGGTAGGTTCGTTCTTCTCCTCTAATGACATCTTCTTTACTGAAATCCCCAAGTATTTAGTCTTTTACATAATGTTTTTAATGGGTTTTTATATATTAATTGATGAAATTGTGTTTAATTGAGGTTTCTTGAAGATTTATGGTGGATCTTTGGAATTTATGTTAGTTGCTGAGTAAATAGTTGATTATTAATATGTTGTTAATGGTTAATAATGTTAAATTGATGGATTTTGTTAAGTAATCCCGAAACTAGTTAGATTGCTAGATGTTAGTGATGAAATCTTGAGTTTTAGGGGATGCTGTTTTTGTTTCTTGATAGTTGGAGGTTTATATAGGTTGGGGAAGTGTTTTAGGTTGTAAATGGATGAGGGTTGATGGTTAATTTTGTTGGATAATGATTGTGAATGGTTTAGAGTGGTTTTGTCGATGTTTTTAGGTTGTATCGGTTGTTAATTGCTTGGCAAATGTTGGAGTTGAGTGAGGGTTTGTGTTGCTGGAGGTTTTGATGCAAGAGTGTGCATTAATCCTCTGTTTTTCCTTGGTTAGAAGCAGGGCAAGTTGTTTCTTGATCGTTAGAAGGCGGATTTGGAGTTTCGGAAGCTTCGAATAGCTTCGCAAGTGAGGCAAAGTTGTATCGATGAGTGGATGTCGTTTGAACATTTTTGTTAGCTTGGAAACAAGGTTTTGGGAGGTTAGTGTAAGTTTGAAATGCTTAGCTAATCTTAGAAGTAAGTATGGTTACTAAAGCTCTCGGTTTTCTGTTTAAAGTCCATGTGTATTATCATGCTCATGTTTTGGATTTATATTTGTTAGTCACTGTTATGCATGTTTTATAAGCATCGTTTTGTTGAATTATATCCCATGAAATGATTTGATTATGTTTCAAGAGGTTATATTCTTGATGGGATATATTATTCTATATTTGAGCATGTTTGAGATGGGATATGTGATGATTTTATTAATGCATTGAAAGCATTGAGTTAACATGGATTTAAATGATATATCAGCTTAGTGATGAGATTTCTATTATCGAATATTTTGGTTGACAAATAGGATGAGAAGTGCATTATAATATACAAAATTCGTGCGTGAGATAAATTCTTCGGTTTAGCAATAGGTGTAGTGCTATTGTGATGCGAGTGATAGGGATAGTGTTATCACCAACAGGCAATGCAGGTAGTAGCATCCCGGTCGAAGTTAGATTATGGTGAGGGTAGTTTCACCATGTGAATTGACGGGGGTAGTGCCATCAAGGTATCTGTATATCCGATCATTAATAGATAGGGGTAGTGCTATCCAAGGATGGGGGAAGATTCCATCCGGTTCACTTGAAATGCCAATATATGAATCGAACATGTATCATGATTTGGAAATGCTTTTGTATAAAGACTTTTATGCATGATGATTATGCTTTATGAGATTTAAGCATGTGAAGCTCTAGCTTGGTTTTGCATTGAGATATGCATTAGGTAATGATACACGTGGTTTATAAAAGATGCTTTAAATGTGGTTTCAAAAGCATGAGAAAGTTGAGCATGATGTGATTATTTTTTAAAGGAATCGTTGGTTTGAAAAATGCATTTTGGTTGTTTTAATTTGAGCTTTCCCCCACTAAGCAAATATGCTTACGCTCACCTTTCCAACAATGTAGATAAGTGAGCTTTTGGGCAGCAAAATAGCAAGGGATTTCACCCAAGACATTACTCGATTTACAAGTATGGGTTTTGACACTTAATAAGGTAGAAATAGCATGGGATTTCACCCAAGACATCACTCAATTTACGAGTTGACTTCGGTTTTCCCCGTGTAATTATCATAATTCGGGTTAATCATTTAGACCGGGCTAAAGGGGTTACATTTGTTGGTATCAGAGCCAGGTTACGAAAGATTGTGATATATGTTGAATGCTGAATTATGATTTATATCATGTTGTATTCGATGCTATGCACCGTGAAAATATGTTAAATGTTGAATTATGTGATGAATCGATATAGGTGATTGGGGTACCCATTGCCAATACTACCGGTAAAGAAAAGAGTTTCGTTTTAAAAGATGGAATGAGTGACTTGGGTTCTTGCTATTTGTAAGCCTAACTATTTTCGCTATTGTATTTTCATGGTAGAATTGTTTATCATATCATGGGACCGAGACAAGAGGTGAGAGGCAATGTCAAGAATTTTGTTGAGAATGAGGTTGAGGTGGATGCTGACAATTTGCCGCCTCCTCTCCCTTGTATAGGTGGAGCTGAGACAGGAGATGGAGTTGGAGGTGTTGGACCTCACATAGCGCAAGGGCAAGCTGCTCCTGACATGACACCTTTGATTCAGGCTATTGCCAGAGCCTTTTAGGCAGCAATAGCAGGCATGCACGTGGCCGCACCTCAGCCTGGTGCCAATGCTAGTTTACACTTAGAGCATAGAGGTTTATCTTCGGTGGATTCAGAGGCTTTGTTCGAAAGTACCAAGAGGATTTTGGGGCAGATGAATTGCAATAATGTGCAGAAGTTGGGCTGCATGGTCTCTTTGCTTCACGAATATGCGTATAAATGGTGGATGACCATCACAACTGGTATAGAACCTGATGATGTTACCTGGTAATTCTTCGTGAATGCTTTTAAGAATAAGTATTTGGGTGTCCATTATTTGGGTGAGAAGAAGAGGGAGTTCATAGCGTTGATGCATGGCAACATGACCGTTACGGAATATGAGGTGCAGTTTGTCTGATTGAGCCGGTACGCCCCTAAGATGGTACTTGATGAATGGAAGAGATGCGATAAGTTTCGCTATGGGTTGGTGAAGGAATTAAAGAACTATATGCTTGCGGCTGAGTATGCTGATTTTGACGTGTTGGTTACTCGAGCAGAGTCTAGGATTGACGTCTCGCTCGGGAAGTTCCTGCTCCGGAAACAGAGCTGCTGATTATGATGGTGGACGTGATCGAGGTAAGAGATCACGAGATAGGAGATATTAGCGAGACCATCATCGAGGCAGTGGTGGTGGATCGGCCTGAGGCAAGTATTGTCAGAATGTTGCAACATGTGTTCTTACGTGTAACCGTTGTGGGAGGAATCACACGGGGAAGTGTTGGGGTAATCGTGAAACATGTTGGCAATGTGGGGCTCAGGGTCACGTGTAGCGTGACTATCCACAGTTTGTGAGGCAAGCACCAACTCGTGCTATGGAGCCTCAGAGGGGTCGTGGGCGTGGCCGAGGTAATTTTCAACGTCGAGAGGATGGTCAGAGGAACGTGGCGCATGCATTCGCGGTGCAGCCAAAGGGTGGTGGACCAGCTCGAGTCTATGCTCATCGAGAGGACCATAATGACACAGATGTGATCGTATGTACCTTCTCCTTGCAATCCTTGTCATTGCTTGCTTTGATAGATTCTGGTTCTACACATTCATACATTTTTCATGAGCATGCTCGGTTGCTTGATGTGCCTTTATAGTTTCTTGATGTGGGTATGCAAGTTACGAGTTCGTTTGGTGAAATCGTAGTTGCTAGGAAGTTGTATAGAAGATGTCATTTGATGGTTCAAGGACAAGCGATTCATGTGGATGTAATGGAGTTACCTATGCTTTCGATGTTATCCTTGGGATGGATTGGTTGTCAGAACATAAAGTTGTGGTTGATTGTGAGACCAAGCGTGTTTCGTTGAAGCTTGCCGATAATTTTGAAGTTGCGGTGGTGGGTGAGAACATAAAGTTCTTTTCCAATGTTGTTTCTGCGGTGGAAGCTCAAAAGTTGATGAATGGTGGTTGCCAAGCTTATTTGACATATGTGATGAACTTAAATATGAAGGAAACACGTCCGCAGGATATTCAAACAGTTTGTAATTATCATAATTCGGGTTAATCATTTAGACCGGGCTAAGGGGGTTACGTATGTGATCTAAATGCATTTAACCTATCCATTGTGACTTAATTCATGTTTGGACATTTAATTTTCATTCATTTCATGACTCCCCTGATTCAAGCAAAAATTTATAAAATTTTATTGGCATTATTTAAACCCTTATATTTTTCGAATTTTGCAATTTAATCCAGCAAATTCCAGATTCATCCAGTTTTAGTCCAGTAACTTCTAATAGGAATTAAGAGACTTATACTTAATATTTTCGTGCACTTCTTACCTCCATCTCATGTAAACTTTTGTCCTCTACAACTTTGTATCAGAACACTTTTTCCAGAAACAACTCTAACATGCTCAATTTTCCAGATTTCCGAAAGGTGTCTAAAACTAACAATTCTGGGCAGATTCATTATTCAAGATTCATACATATTAATTTTCTATCATTTTAAGCAACCTAATGTAACATACAACCTATCAACACATCAATAATCATTCTAAAATCAATTTCACAGCACAAACAATTCAAGAAACACATCAATTCATCAAGAAAATTTAAATAATAACATGGGCAGAATTTTAGCTAGAACACTTACATGAATTGTTCGTGGATGTAAGAACCTATGTTTCTCCTAGCTTAAATCTATTGACATGCATGCATTTTGGTTCCCAAAATTTCCAGAATTCTTGTGTTTAAGCTCTTCCTCTCTTTGCTTTCTAAGGGTTTTGTTGAAGATGAAAGAAAGAGATGAAGGAAAGTGATGAAGATGATGAATTTGGATAGTGGGATTTGATTATCCATTTCCACTATCTTGCCGTCCAACACCAACAGAGGGACATGTGTAATGCCCACTTTCATTTGTTAATTTATCATACAAAACTCATATTTTCCTAATAGTTCAATTTAGTCCTTTTTGATTTAGCTCTTATATTTGCATATCTTTCATTTTTGTCCTTCATTTGTTTTCTTTTAATTACTACAATTAATTTCTTAATTCTATTTAATTGAGCCATGATTTAATTATTTAGTAGCAATTATTCTAAGCCCGGTTTAAGGGTGTTACAACTCCTCCCTCCTTAAAGAAAATTCGTCCTCGAATTTTACCTGAATTGAATAGATGGGGATATTGCTTCTTCATCGTGTCCTCAGGTTCCTACGTCGCTTCTTGGACGTTGTGATTCCTCCAAAGAACTTTGACAAGAGGAACACTTTTATTTCGAAGTCTTTTGACTTCTCGATCAAGGATTTGAACAGGCTCTTCTTCGTATGAAAGATCAGGATTGAGTTCAAATTCTTCAAGCTCAAGAACGTGAGACAGATCAGATCGATATCTTCTGAGCATTGAGACGTGGAAGATATTGTGTATTTTATTGAACTCGGGAGGAAGAGCGAGTCGATAAGCTACATGACCAATTCTTTCAACTATTTCAAATGGTCTGATAAACCGAGGACTTAGCTTGCCTCTTTTGCCAAATTGGAATACTTTCTTCCACAGGGAGACTTTAAGAAACACTTTATCCCCGACTTGATGTTGAATGTCTCTACGTTTCAGATCGGCGTAAGACTTTTGGCGATCGAAAGCTTGCCTCAATCGAGAATGAATGATTTGAACTTGTTCTTCAGTTTCCCGAAGCAATTGTGGTCCCAAAACTTTATTATCACCGAGTTCAGACCAACACAGAGGTGTTCGACATTTTCTGCCATACAACGCTTCGAAAGGAGCCATTTGAATCGAAGATTGGAAGCTATTGTTGTAGGCGAATTCTAACAAAGGTAGCGATTTCTCCCAGTTCTTTCCGAAGTCAATCATACAAGCTCTGAGCATTTCTTCAAGAATTTGAATTACTCGTTCGGATTGACCATCGCTTTGCGGATGGAAAGTTGTGCTAAGATTCAGTTTGGTTCCGAGAGCTTTATGTAATGATTTCCAAAATCGAGCTTTGAATCGGGGATCTCGATTGAAGACTATTGAGATTGAAACTCCATGTAAATGAATTACTTCTCGGATGTATAATTCAGCCAAGGCTTCAAGACTAAAATTCATACTCACCGGAATGAAATGTGCTGACTTGGTGAAACAATCAACGATCACCCAGATAGCGTCGCACTTTCTTGGCGAACAAGGAAGACTGGTTACGAAATCCATTGTGATTTGTTCCAATTTCCATTGCGGAAATTTGAGAGGTTGGAGTAAACCAGTAGGGACTTGGTGCTGGGATTTAACCCGTTGGTAGTTTAAACATTTCGCTACAGAGTCGTTGATAGCCGTTTTCATTCTTTGCCACCAATACAAGGCCTTGAGATCCTTGTATATCTTAACTGGTCCAGGGTGGATCGAAAAAGAACTTTGGTGCGCTTCTTGTAGGATTTCATCTTGTAATTCTTTGTTATTAGGGACACATATATGATCTTTGAAGTATAGGAGACCATTCGACCTAACAGAAAAGTTGGGATTAGACTCAAGCTTAGAATTGATTTTCTGAAGTTCCGGATCAATTTGTTGAAGTTCTTTGATCCTGGTGACCAGAGTAGATTGAACTTGAAGTTCATTCAGATAATTCCGAGTTTTGCATAGCCGGAAATAAGCGTTGATAGCCAAGGTATCTATGAATAACAAAATTAGAGATGTTACTTACAATTCAAGGTATGATTCCAAACTTTTACTTAATGATTAAGGAGGCTTTCGAATTGTTACTTAATGGGTAAGAAGAGTTCAAATTTCTTCTTTAACTATTAAGAAAGAATTCGAACAAGTGCTTAAATCATAAGAATGGATTGTTCTCAGATTTGAATAACATACCAAGATTCAGTTTTCGACTCAGAGAGTCAGCAACGATGTTGGCTTTTTCGGGATGATAATATATGATCAAATCGTAGTCTTTGAGTAACTCTAACCATCTTCTTTGCCTAAGGTTCAAATCCTTTTGAGTGAGTAAATACTTCAGGCTTTTGTGATCGGTGAACAACTTGCATCTTTCACCGTACAGATAGTGCCGCCAAATTTTGAGTGCAAACACAATGGCTGCAAGCTCGAGGTCATGTGTAGGATAATTCAATTCGTGTGGTTTCAGTTGTCGAGAGGCGTATGCAATCACGTTGCCTTCTTGTATCAGAATACAACCTAGGCCCGAGTGTGATGCATCACTGTACACAACGAATTCTTTACCCGATTCAGGTTGAATAATGACTGGAGCATGTTTCAGAGCTTGTTTGAGTTGGTCGAAGCTTCGTTGCTGCTTTTCCGACCATTCGAAGGTTACATCCTTTCAGAGAAGTTTAGTTAACGGTGCATCAATCACCGAGAATCCCTTCACAAATATTCGGTAATAACAGGCTAAGCCAAGAAAACTTCAAACCTCACTCACATTTCTCAGAGGTCTTCAATCAATAATAGCTTGTACTTTCTTAGAGTCTACTTTGATTCCATCGGACGAAATGACATGTCCGAGGAAGGAAATTTCGGACAACCAAAATTCGCACTTAGTGAACTTGGCGAATAGTTGGTGTTCTCGAAGTGTCTAAAGTACAATTCGAAGATGATCAACATGTTCTTCCTTGTTCTAGGAGTAAATAAGGATGTCGTCGATGAATACGGCAACGAACTTATCGATATAAGGCTTGAATACCCTATTCATCAGATCTATGAATGCAACAGGGGCATTTCTGAGACCGAACGACATTACTAAGAATTCGTAATGTCCGTATCGAGTTCTAAAGGCTGTTTTGGGCACATCTTCTACTTTTACCCTCATTTTATAGTAACCGGACCGGAGATCAATTTTAGAGAATAGACTGCATGTTTAAGTTGATCGAACAGATCCTCAATCCTTGGTAGTGGGTACTTGTTCTTGATGGTTACTTTGTTAAGTTGTCGGTAATCGATACAGAGTTGCATCGTACCGTCCTTCTTCTTCACGAACAAAACAGAAGCACCCCAGGGAGACATACTGGGTCGAATGAATCCTTTGTCTTCGAGTTCTTGGATTTGCTTCTTCAATTCTTTCAGTTCAACCGGTGCCATATGATAAGGTGTAATGGACACAGGATTGGTTCCGGGTTGAACTTCAATCTTGAATTCAACTTCCCGAGTTGGAGGAAGACCAGGGAGTTCCTCGGGAAAGACATTAGAAAATTTAGATACAATCGGCATTTCAGGTAATCCGAAGTCAAGATCATCTTGTAATGCCATAGAAGCAAAAATGGAGGTTGGTTTCTTATCTATTAACAGAATGGATTCTTTTCCTAAACCCCTTAAGTATAGCCTACGGTTTTGGCAATCTATCCAGGCTTTATGTTTTCCCAACCAATCTAGTCCTAGGACTAAATCGAATTCACATTTAGGTAGCACATAAAGGTTACAAGAAAAGGGTACATTTCAGATTGTTATCTGACAATCCTTACAAAGCAAATTTATGGGCATACTACCCCCTATAGGGTTTGAAACAGTTAACAAAGTTTGAACATGTTCGGGTTGCAATTTAAGTTCATCAATTAAGTAGGAAGCGATAAAAGAATGGGTTGACCCCAAATCTATTAAAGCATAAACAAATTTAAGGTTTAGCTCAATCGTACCTGCAATGACATCATGAAATTCTTCTTCCTCTCGGCCGCGGATATGATAAACACGAGCTGTCGCTCGGGATTCCTGATGAGTAGGAGCTCTAGATTGGGCAGCCTTGCTTCTTCCCGAATTATTAGATTGAGCCCGCCTCGGATTTTTGTTCCGACCAGAAGGTGTCGGGCTCGGATTAGAGTGACGAATAGAAGTTTGGTCATTCTTCTTCGGACAGTCACGAATATAATGATCATTGCCTCCACAGGCAAAACATAGATTAGACTGAAATCGGCATTGACCGAAGTGCTGTTTTTGACAGAATTTGCAAGTAGGTGCCCTTTCTAATTTTCCGGTGCTGTTAAAAGAAACCACCGTAATTGCCATCTTGTTTGAGGGCGGAGGTCGATAATCATTCTGAGTGACAGGTGAATAAGTAGAGAAGGACTCATTCTGGTGCTTCGGCCTCTTCGACCACCAGGACTTACTGTCACCTTTCTTACCCTTGTCCGGACAATAACTACTCTTTCGCTTTTCTGCGACCCTCATCCTAGCTTCAGTAGAAATAGCTCGATTCACAAGAGTTTGAAAGTTTGTGAGACCAAGGGTAGTGAACATCGGTTTTAGTCGTCGTTCAGACCACCGACGAACTTACGACATTTCTCTTCTTCAGTCTTAATGTAAGCAGCTCCGTATTTGCAGTATTTGCAGAAATCAGCAACATATTGTTCAATCGGCTGATTGGCCTGCTTCAAGTAGAGGAATTTATTTCTGCAGTCGGCCATATATTGCTCGCTAATGAACTTCTTCTTAAACTCATCAACGAAGAAGTCCCAAGTCACTGACTCAGCAGGGGTAGTCAGGATCGTGGTTTCCCACCAGCTTAAGGCATCTTCTGTTAATAAGGAGACTGCACACTCGAGTTTATGTTCATCGAAACATTTGAGTTGCTTAGTCAAGATTTGGATAGTTTTATCGAGCCACTACTCACCTTTTTCTGGTTTCTCGATATCAAGGCCACTAATAGGAGTAACTCGGTGTGAAGCGAGCTTGTCGATCGGGGCTTGAGATGGTGCAACAGCAACCGGGGCTGCTCGTACAACCGTTGCAAAGTGCTCGAATATTTTTTTACACTGATAAAACATTCCCGACGAACAGTTTCGATGGTCGCATTGTCCAAAGGAGGAGGGACTTGTACTCGAGGTTGCTCTCGAGGTTGTTCAGATACAACCGGGGGTTGTATATAAACGCTATCCCCGTTCTTGGTAGAAGATCCTCGGGGACTCTTATCGTCCCGAGCTAAGTTGGTAGCAGACATTCTATAAGGAATTTAGAGGAAAGTTCGGAATTAGAGAGCAAAGTCACAAATAATTCAATATAAGACTCCTAGGTTGCATAGTGTAATCATATATGATGCATGACATTTTCGGACAAATTTTAGGATCTATAACCTAAAGCTCTGATGCCAATTTATGTAACACCCATCGCCCGGGTTAGGAGCGAGGGATGTCACGACTTATAACGCATGATTTAGAACAAATAAACAATCGAAACAAAATATGTAACAATATCAATCGGAGTCATGCAACTTGTATTTTATCAAATTTAACATATTAACCTATGAACTTAGAAACATATTACCAAAACATATACAAATATGTGGGCCATTTTAAAACTTTTCTAACATGTATTCTAACTTATCAACTAACAAATAATATAACTAAACACACCTTAATCAATTGATTAAGTATTCGGCTACCAACTAGTGCATAGACTTACTTGAATCAACATATAAAGTTCACAACATGCTATCACTTAAATTCACATTTGGCTAACATATAAACAAGACATATGTATACATGCTTATATTTCATATATACACTAGTATAGAGACCTAACATACTAACTTAACATATTTCACCAATATCTAGTTATACACTTCATGTAATCTCAACCTTACATAAAAGGACCTATTCGAAAATACACCAAGAATTAAGCAAACAAAAACATTCGAATGCTTCTTTGTAATCTCAGAAATTGTTCATTCGAATCAAACAACTAGATGCTTTAATATCCTATGTTCAAATTATTAAAAACCTATATGAATTCCTTACATTATGCACTATCCGAAATATAGTAACAACCATAGCAAAGTGTAGATGCAAATGCCTAAATCAAATATAGATATCACACTTAATCATACTCAATCATTCAAATCCAATAAATACATGAACCATACAAACATATTCAAGCTCAATATCAACTTAAATAGCTCAAACATAACACATTCATATTATCAAATCCATATATACATATCCACCATACCTTATCAAGACTTGATCACCTTAACCATATATATACTTTACACAAAATCAAACCAACATGATTATTCATTACATAACATGAACTATGTCTTAAACATGTACAAACCAAAACTATCAAAATACATATATCATATGCATGTGACACTTATATACATCTATGCCACAAACTATAATAACCAAAAGAGTCATACTTGTGCTTGGACTTCAAGGTCAGCTCTCTAAGACAATCGACTAGCTTTCGGGACTAGTACCTGAAATATTTGGAAGAAGGGAACAGAAGAGTGATAAGTACAAGGTATGTACTTAGTGAGGCAGCCCTAACTTTACTAATTTCCATCTTTTAAAACGTTATTTAATCTTCAAGGTTACCTAACCAGGCTTAAAACAAGGTTTACCTAGCTAGTCCAACATACAAAAGTAGACTTAGCTAATCTTGTAACCATTTCAATAATCCAATGATGCAACACAAATAACATAATTTCATGTTCATTTATATAGCAAGCATCAATCAAAACATTAGCATTTACAACAACAAGTATCATTTAAAAGCATGAGCATATTCAAGAGAAGCAAGCATATCAACATCATTTCAATTGTACATATCATTGAGTTACTTATCTTTCAAGTCATATAACTTTTTCAATATTGCCTTGGATGATTAATGGAATAGGTAATCAAGTCTTCTTGTAACATGTAACATTAGATACCTCAAGTATCAGTTTCTCATTTCGACATATAACAGAGGATGCATAAGCATCAATGGTGACTTACCACCATTCAATTATCAAGGTGACTAACCACCTTTTTAGATTTATAGGTGACTAACCACAATCCTGTAACAGAGATCAGAGGAGCTCAATGACTCTAAGGCATGCCCTTCTACCTATAGACACTAATCAACCAAGGTCTTTATCTTATCTTTTATCTCCAACAAGGTCACTTGTTTGTTATTCAATACTTTACAAGTCATGTAACAACATTTCAATCATGTATATAAGGTGAATCATTCAAGTCATGCTCAATCAATTTTCCAGCAAGCATTAATAACTAATTCAAGCATATAACCATCATAAAACAGTAGCTAAATCATTCAAAAAGTCTCATTTTACATATCTCAACCAATTGACATTTCATAGCAACATATTACTTGAACTAAGCATGCTTATCTAGCAAGTAAGAATAACTTAGGTCATAAGTTAAGTCTTTAATCCTTCTTCCTTATCAAGTTAATTTACCAACCATTAATTTAAATTCATTTCATGCTTCATTAGGTAATCTAGTAATAAAAAATAACAAGGTTAGGATACTAATCCTAACACTTTAAACAAAACTACACTCACAATACTCCAAGCTACTTGTTGTCCTTTATCACTATGCCCTTGTCTCTCCTTCTTGATCGTTCACTCTTTGTATCCTCTATTGCCTCTTCCTCAATAGGCTCTTGAATCATATTACAACATATATAACATCCATTAGTATCAACCTTAGCATAAAAATCCAACCAAATCAAGCAAACAACAATAAACACACTAGTTGTCCCTAACATGGCAGTTTTGAGCAGTGTCCATTAATCTGTTCATAACTCTTTATCCCTAAATCCAAATAAAGCATATCATACCATTATGGAAAGATTATAAACACACCATTAAAATCATGTATGGCACATATTTTTAGCATTTCCCAATCAGTTCAGTTTTGCATTTGAAAACAGGTCAATTTCAGGATCGAACTGACCAAGCTAAACTTAGTGGATTTAAAGCATATAAATTATATATTTCACAATTCATTTGGTTCTGATATTTTAACCATATTATCTTACATGTATTATCATAATAATGAAGTTCTAACATATTCAAAATCAAAGCATTCAAGTCCACAATTTATCAATTTTCACATAACAGTCCCCTTTAATCCTTTAATAATCCTATATGTGATCTAAATGCATTTAACCTATCCATTTTGACTTAATTCAAGTTTGGCCATTTAATTTTCATTCATTTCATGACTCACCTGTTTCAAGCAAAAATTTCCATAATTTTATTGGCATTATTTAAACCCCTATATTTTTCAAATTTTGCAATTTAATCCAGCAGATTCCAGATTCATCCAGTTTCAGTCCAGTAAATGCTAATAGCAATTAAGAGACCTATACTTAACATTTTCGTGCAATTCTTACCTCTATTTCATGTAAACTTTTGTCCTCTACAACGTTTTATAAGAACACTTTTTCCAGAAACAACTCTAACATGCTCAATTTCCAGATTTCTGAAAGGTGTCTAAAACTAACAATTCTGGGCAGATTCATTATTCAAGCTTCATACATATTAATTTTCTAGCATTTTAAGCAACCTAATGTAACATACAACCTATCAACACATCAACAATCATTCTCAAATCAAATTCATATCACAAACAATTCAAGAAACACATCAATTCATCAAGAACATTTATATAATAAAATGAGCAGAATTTTAGCTAGAACACTTACATGAATTGTTTGTGGATGTAAGAACCTATGTTTCTCCTAGATTAAATCCATTGACATGCATGCATTTTGGTTCCATAAATTTCTAGAATTCTTGTGTTTAAGCTCTCCCTCTCTTTGCTTTGTAAGGGTTTGGTTGAAGATGGAAGAAAGAGATGAAGGAAAGTGATGAAGATGATGAATTTGGATAGTGGGATTTGATTATCCATTTCCACTATCATGTCGTCCAACACCAAGAGAGGGACATGTGTAATGCCCACTTTCATTTGTTAATTTATCATGCAAAACTCATATTTTCATAATAGTTCAATTTAGTCCTTTTTGATTTAGCTCTTATATTTGCATATCTTTCATTTTAGTCCTTCATTTGTTTTCTTTTAATTACTACAATTAATTTCTTAATTCTATTTAATTGAGCCATGATTTAATTATTTAGTAGCAATTATTCTAAGCCCGATTTAAGGGTGTTACAAGTTTGCCTTTGACACTATCAAAGAAGAATTTTGTGTGAGTGATTGTGGATCGGTTGACAAAGTATGCACATTTCTTGCCCATGCATACTACGTTTACCGTGGATAAGTTGGCAGAGCTTTATGTTGCGGAAGTTGTGCGGTTGCATGGTGTTCCTAAGTCTATAGTCTCAGATAGGGATCTGCGGTTCACTTCGAGGTTCTGGAATGTTTGCATCGAGCCTTGGGAACGAGGTTGAGCTTTAGCACATCTTATCATCCTCAGACGGATGGTCAGTCGGAGCGGGTTATCCAGGTGTTGGAGGATAAGCTCCAATGTTGTGTGATTGATTTCCAAGGTTCGTGGGACAAGTTGTTGTCATTGGTAGAGTTCGCCTATAACAATAGCTATCAATCGAGCATACAAATGGCACCGTATGAGGCTTTGTATGGACGGAAGTGTCGTACACCCGTGTGTTGGGCGGAAGCGGGGAAAAAGTTAGTTTCTTTGACGGATATGCTCAAAAGTACAACCAATAAGGTGAAGCTCATTTGTGATCGTCTAAAGGAGGCTTCAGACCGTCAAAAATCTTACGCGGATTTGAAGCGTAAGGAAATTGAGTTTGAGGTTGGTGAGAATGCTTTTTTGAAAGTTTCGCCTTGGAAGAAGGTGATATGGTTCAGACGAAAGGGCAAGTTGAGCCAAAGGTTTATCGAACCTTAGGAGGTGCTTGAGAGGATTGGCCATGTTGCGTATAGGTTGTGATTACCATCGTAGTTGGAGAAGATACACGATGTTTTCCATGTATCTATGCTTCGGAGGTATCGTTTCGATCCTTCGCATGTCTTGCCGGTTGAGGAAGTGGAGTTGAATCCAGATTTATCTTATGAGGAACCGGTATAGATTATGGATTCGGATAGTAAGGTGATTCGAGGAAAGTCCATTGAATTGACGAAGGTGCTTTGGAGACACCGAGGTGTCGAAGAAGCGACATGGGAAAGGAAGGAGGATATGAAAAAGCAGTTTCCCTATCTCTTTCCACCAGGTAAATTTCGAGGACAAAATTTCTTAAGAGGGGGAGAGTTGTAACGCCCCATTTTTGGGCCTAGGTGTTAGCCGGGTTTGGTTAGGCAGTTCGGTTCGAACCTGTTTAGCGATTTAGTCTAGTTTCGAGAAATAATTAAATTGAAGGGTTTTTGATCAGATAAAAACATGGGAAATTTTCCTAAAGTCATAATTATATATATGATTAATTTTGGTAAAGGTAATTTAAAGAAAGTAATTTTGGAAATCGGACATTTTGGTTTACTGACCAAAATGTAAAAAATGGTAAAGTTTGATTAAGTGGCAAAAACGTAAAAGGCTAATTCTTTGAATCTTTAAGGAGCAATACCAAGGGCTAATAGAGACTTTTCCTCCTATTTTATAAATTTGATTAAGTAAATTATATTAAAAAGATGGAAGGAAGTTAAAACGGTTTTTCATTTTTCATTAGATTGGTTTTTTGATGTAGTTTTCTTCTCTCACTTTTCTCTCAAAATCCCTTCATCAATACATCAAGATTTTAAAGGTAAACTTTAATTTTAATTTAGATTTCAAAGATTTTCTTATTTTCTATTGATTCTCTATTGAATCTCTTGTTTTCTCTTTGGTTTTCTTTTCAAAAATAGAGGAAGAGCTCATCATTAGAGATAGGTTCGTTCATCTCCTCTAATGACATGTTCTTTACTGAAATTCCCAAGTATTTAAACTTTTACATATTGTTTTTAACGGGTTTTTATATATTAATTGATGAAATTGTGTTTAATTGAGGTTTCTTGAAGATTTATGGTGGATCTTTGGAATTTATGTTAGTTGTTGAGTTAATAGCTGATTATTAATGTGTTGTTAATGGTTAATAATGTTGACTTGATGGATTTTATTAAGTAATCCCGAAACTAGTTAGATTGCTAGATGTTAGTGGTCAAATCTTGAGTTTTAGGGGTTGTTGTTGTGGTTTCTCGATACCTGGGGATTTATAAAGGTTAGGGGAGTGTTTTAGGTTGTAAATGGATGAAGATTGATGGTTGATTTTGCTGGGTAATGATTGTGAATGTTTTAGAGTTGTTTTGTGGATGTTTTTCGGGTTGTTAATTGCTTGGCGAATGTAGGAGTTGAGTTGGTTTGTGTTGGTGGAGGTATTGATGCAAGAGTTTGCATTAATCCTATTATTTTCCTTGGTTAGAAGCAGGGCAAGTCGTTGCTTGATCCTTAGAAGGAGTATTTGGAGTTTCAGAAGCTTGAAATAGCTTCGGCATGTGAGGTGAAGTTGTATCGGTGAGTTGATGTGGTTTGAACATTTTTGTAAGTTGGAAACAAGGTTTTGGGAGGTTGGTGTAAGCTTGAAACGCTTAGCTAATCTCAGAAGTAAGTGTGGTTACTAAAGCTCTCGGTTTTCGGTTTAAAGTCCATGTGGACTATCATGCACTTGTTTTGGATTTATATTTGTTACTCATTGTTACGCATGTTTCATAAGCATGGTTTTGTTGAATTATATCCCATGAAATGATTTGATTATGTTTCAAGAGGTTATATTCTTGATGAGATATATTTTGTTATACTTGAGCATGTTTGAGATGTGATGATTTTATTAATGCATTGAAAGAAGTGAGTTAACATGGATTTAAATGATATATTGGCTTAGTGATGAAATTTATATTATCGAATTTGTTGGTCGACCAATAGGATGAGAAGTGCACTATAATATACAAAATTCGCGCGTGAGATAAATTCATCGGTTTTACAATAGAGGTAGTGCTATTGTGATGCGAGGGATATGGGTAGTGCTATCACCAACAAGCAATGAAGGTAGCAGTATCCCGGCCGATGTGAGAATATGGTAAGGGTAGTTTCACCATGTGACTTGATGGGGGTTGCGACAGCTTGGCAACTCCGTTGGGGACTTCTTTTTGTTTTCTTTTTAAAAAATTAAAAACAAAGACGCTCAGGCCACAAATTGGTTTTCAATGGTTTTAAAAAAATGTTTTTTTAATATGGAATTTGCAAGTTCACCATAGGTTCTATTTTTTTGTCCGTTTAAATGAATATAATTATATTTTACGCATTTAAGACTTAATTCCAAGCTATATTCTCTAGCTTTGTCTCGATCGTTTTAAGTGGGGGGAACACGCTTTGCTCATGTAAGAATATTTATTCTGCGTATGACCATCGCAAAGTACCTTCGGGACTCAATCCCTTTGCCTTCGTAAGGATACTGACTCTTCGAGAAGGCTTTGGTGGTGAGTCCTCCTGAGTTGAACTCGATTCGTTTGTAGCCTATAATGGGTGAGAATTGAGAGCCTTGCTACTCTTAGTAGAGGACAACAACGATAGCTCGGGTACCTTTTTTAGAGCCAAACCAAGTTTGAGAATTTAGAGCCTACCTCAATAGAGCCATGCGGAAAGCCTAGGGTGTTGAGTTACAAGAATATCGTGCATTGTCTTTAATTGTTTTATCTGTTTATTTTTCCTTGCTTTATTAATCTCTGTTTATTACCTTGTTCATTTTGCATGTGTATCATTTCATATTAGAAGGGGTTGATTCTGGAAAATTGTTCAAATATGAATGGAAAGCTCTTAAAAGATTGAGCAGAACCAAGCACGTGACAACATTAGCGACCGAGGCCGCAACCCTTCGACAATACGTCAAGCCCGTTGGAGAAGTGGGATCAAGACTCGTGTAACTATTTGAAGAAATCAAGGAGTTAGACGTTCGAGCATAAAAATATTTGTAATTCCAAAAGTTGTAATTAAACTTTTGTATTTAATAAAGAGTTTCACTTTATGAATAGATTTTCAATGGAATTGATGGCCCTTCGACTGCATTCATGCATTTGCATTATCTTGTTTGCTTTTTTTATTCATTTGTGATTACATTCATTCGTTCGTAAACTAACTTAATAATAAAATATAACAAAATATCCAAAATTGCTAAGACAGCCCATAAATACGGTACACGAGCACAAACCCGAGCCATGAACTCTGAGGAAAGGTTGGTAACTTTTGAGGCAAATCAAAAGAACATTCAGGATAAGCTGGAGAAAATGGAGATTGACATGAAACAGCAAGTTGAGGCAGTTCACCAAAAAACGGTCAGTTCGATAGCAAGTTCGATACCATGGAGCTGAAAGACATGAGATCCAGTGTTGCCCAGAGTTTAAATTGATGATTCAAGCTAAGATGAATAGCAAGGAACTTGTGTTCTTTGAGAAGGGAGATGTAGAGCACGAAGCAAGTGTGTGTGCTACAGAGGAAATCTCCTTCGTGAAACTAGGAGAGGAAGTTAAAGAAGAAAGGTGAGGAACGCCTTAACCTGTGGTGATCCTGGTGAAAAGGGATCGATTCGGTTTGGGCTTTAGGCCCGATAAATGGCGAAAGAAAGCCAAGAGGCAGCAGGAAAGCATGAAAATGAAACGAGAAGAAGAAGAAGAAGTTGAAGAGGAGCCAATGACGTACCCACCCTTAACCGCCATTTTCAAGACTGGAGAGCTCATAGACCCTAATGCCCACTTCGATGAAAAGGAGAAAGGAAAGAATGACTTATGCGAAGAATTTGAGAATTTGAGCATCAACGCCATTACTGACAAAGAGGAAGAAGAAAAAAAATTCCTGACCAAGATTCGCCCTTGCACTGAATTAAAGAACTAGACTGCGAAAATGGTTCCCAAAGTTTTTAAGAGTGCCTCAGAGTAATCCTCAGAACCAACTCTTTTACCCTTAGACCCTGGGGTAATTAGAGATCTTATGTAAAAGGGTTTATTGCCAAAACCATGATTTGAATTTCAATAAAGGATACATTTTCCCCAATTTTATCTTGTGGCAAACTTTCTTTCACAAAACCAATAAAACCAAAATATCATAAAAACCCAAAAAGCAAAAATGAACCCTAAAAACATAAAATAACAAATCATATCATTTCATTTATTCTTTCTTTCTTGGTATATATATTCTGCCTCCTATTATTTGCAAGTTTTTAGATATCAATGGTCCAAACGACTCTGAATCAGATTCTGAGGTTAATTTTGAGTTACCGCTATGTTTAGAAGAAGTTGAGAGTACTGGTGATGAAGAAGAGTATGACTTGTCAGATGATTTGCTCAGAATGGTAGAAGGGGAGGAAAAGCAAATTTTGCCTTACAAAGAAGACTTAGAGGTTTTGAATCTTGGTACTGAAGAAGAGAACCGTGAATTAAAATCCGGTACATATATTGCCATGTATAAGCTTCCTATAAGAGAAGGATGGGAGCTCGTAAAACAAAAGCTTAAAAGAGTGAAGGTTGATATACTCTTTAAAATCAGAGACGAGGTCCAGAAGCAGTACAATGCAGGATTCCTCGAGGCAGCTAAGTATCCGAAATGGGTGGCAAACATCGTCCCAGTGCCCAAGAAAGATGGAAAAGTAAGAATGTGCGTCGACTGCAGGGATCTTAATAAAGCAAGCCCTAAAGACAATTTTCCGCTTCCACATATCGACATTTTGGTCGATAATAGAAATTGTCATTCCCTTTTCTCATTCATGGATGGATTTTCCGGATACAATCAAATCAAGATGTGCCCATAGGACATGGAGAAAACTACTTTTGTAACGTTTTGGGGAACCTTTTGTTATAAGGTAATGCCCTTTAGATTGAAGAACGCATGGGCAACGTATCAGAGAGCTATGTTCACCCATTTCCATGACATGATGCACAAAGAAATAGAAGTATACGTGGATGATATGATCGCCAATTCCATAACTGAAGATGAGCATCTAATAAACTTGAGTAAGCTTTTTCAAAGATTGAGAAAGTTTCAATTAAAGCTTAATCCTGCCAAGTGCACATTCGAGGTTACTTATGGGAAGTTGTTAGGCTCCGTAGTAAGCAAAAGGGGAATTGAAATTGACCCCGACAAATAAAGGCCATACAAGAGCTTCCACCTCCTCAAACACAGAAGCAAGTTCGAGGATTCCTGGGAAGGTTGAATTATATAGATCATTTTATCTCCCAACTCACAAATAAATGTGACCCCATATTCAGGTTGCTTAGAAAGAACAGTCCAGGGACCTGGAATGAAGAGTGCCAAGTAGCTTTAGAATAAATCAAGGAGCAACTAACTAATCCTCTAGTGTTAATGCCACCTATTTCGGGGAAACCGTTAATACTCTATTTGATGGTGTTTGAAAATTCAATGGGCTGCGTACTAGGTCAGCATGACGAAACTGGAAGGAAGGAAAGGGCGATATATTATGTGAGCATGATTTTCATTGACTGTGAAACAAGATATACGTCAATTGAGAAGGTATGTTGTGCTTTGGTGTGGGCCACTAAAAGGCTTAGGCAGTATTTGTTGTATCACACCACATGGTTGATCTCACGGTTAGACCCATTGAAGTGCCATAGCAGATTTTCTTGCCAGTCGTGCACAAGATAATTACGAGGCATTAGATTTCAGTTTCCCCGATGAAGACTTTACGTGTATCACGGAAGATGAAGAGTCACCAACAGAATCCTGGGTCATGCATTTTGATGGTGCTGTAAATGATCTAGGACGAGGTATTAGCGCAGTTTTAGTCTCGCCAAAAGGAGATCATTATCCTTTTACTTGTCATTTAAAGTTCTTCTGCACCAATAACATGGCAAAATATGAGGCATGCATAATGGGCCTAAGGGAAGCCATCAACAAAAAATCCAAAAGTTAAGAGTCTATGTGGATTCAGCTTTGTCCATCTACCAAACCCGTGGCAAATGGGAAACAAAAGATGCAAAACTGATAGAATATCACAATTTGGTCGTTAGCTAAAGAGTTCGAGGCAATTACTTTTAAGCATCTCCCAAGAGAAGATAACCAGATGGCTGACGCGTTAGCTACCTTGGCTGCAACGTTTAAAGCAAGTGAAGGTTCAGAGATGATACCCATTAAGTTACAAATGATGGAGTCCCCAGCATATTGTTATAATGTAGAAGATGGTTTACCGTGGTTTCACGATATCTTACAGTACTTAAAGCTGCAACAATACCCAGCACAGGCTTCAGAAAATGAAAAGAAAATGATCAAGAAAATGATATCAGGTTACACGCTTGATGGGGAGATCCTCTACAAACGAAGTCGAGACCAAGTATTACTAAGATGCGTTGATGCAAAACAAGTGCAATTAATCTTGGAAGAAGTTCATGAAGGAATTTGTGGAACTCATCCTAGTGGTTTCACTATGGAAAGAAGAATTATGCGCTTTGGATATTATTGGTCGACAATGGAAGGGGATTGCATTAATTATTCCCGTAAATGCCACAAGTGTCAAGTATATGCTGACAAGGTTCATGTGCCTCCTCAGTCTCTTCATGTCATGTCGTCTCCATGGACATTCTCTATGTGGGGCATAGATGTCATTGGGCAGATTCATCCGAAAGCGTCAAATGGTCATCGCTTTATCTTGGTAGCTATTGATTACTTCACAAAGTGGGTGGAAGCGGCCTCATATGCAAGTATAACTAGATCCACTATATGCAAGTTCTTAAAGAAAGAAATCATTTGTCGATATGGTTCGCCAGAAAGCATAATCACAAACAATGCCTCTAATCTGAACAATCGAATGATTGTTGGGGTCTGTGAGCAAATCAACATCAAGCATCGTAATTCGGTAGTATACTGCCCAAAGTTGAATGGAGCAGTAGAAGCATCCAATAAGAATATTAAAAAGATAGTCGCGAAGATGACTGATACGTATAAAGATTGGCATAAAAAGTTACCATTTGCTCTGTATGCATATCGAACAGCGATACGAACATCTACTGGGGCAACTCTGTTCTCATTAGTATATGGAGTTGAAGTTGTGCTACCAATTGAGGTAGAGATACCATCGTTGCGTGTCATGATGGAAGCCAAGTTAGATGAGGCAGAATGGGTTCAAGCAAGTTATGACCAGTTGAACAAAATCGAAGAAAAGATGTTGAAAGCTGTATGTCATGGTCAAATGTACCAAAGAAGGATGATTAGGGCTTATGAAAATAAGGTTCGCCCTAGAGAATTCCAAGAAGGTGATATGGTCTTAAAGAAGAAGTTGCCAATTCAAAGTGATCCCTAAGGGAAATGGGCGCCTAATTGGGAAGGATCGTACATTGTGTCAAAGGTTCTTTTAGGTGGAGCATGGATCTTAGTTGAGATGGATAGAAACGAGTTTCAAAACCCGGTAAACTCCGATACTGCCAAGAAGTACTATGTTTGAAGAAGAACCAAGAAAAAGAAAAAAAAGAGAAAAGAAAAAGAAGGGTTCAAAACGAAAACCTGCAAAGGGCGTTTTGAAACCAGAAGAGGGTCTAAGTTGAAAACCTGTAAAGGGCGGCTCAGATAATTTTACATATTTTGAGGTTCCATAGATCATGCGCTGCACTCAAGGCTTCCTCGACACTGGTGGCATTCAAGTTTACTTCTGGCGTTTGAAAGTTGAGGTTTGGACTGTTGATATTTGAATACTTGTTTCCCTTCTTTTTTATAAACATTTTCGTGTTTGCCACAACATTAATAAATTTGATTCTTGAATTTTTCTTGCTTTGTCATTTCCTTCCCTATCTTTGTTAGCATCATGCTTGAAATAAGGATTAATGAATTTGACAATCATTTATACACGTAAAAGATTTTTTAGCATTACTTTGGGAATGTTTTGAAAAGTTCAGGGACTATGAAGTGTTCCATAATTATTATTTGGGGCATATGGTGTTAAAATGTTTAAAGAAGAAAAAGTAAAGCCTTGTTGCAAAACTTTTTAAAAGGAAGAAAATCCATATGACTGTCTGGGCGTTTAAACAACATTTCTTAGCCACCAACTCTCTTTACATGACGATAGGAGTAGCCTTGTGAGGTCGATACTTGACTTAAGGTGCGCATCCCTGAATATGAAAACGACAATTGAGAAAATAGATAAAAAAAATAAATATTTCCAATGAAGTAAGAATGGGATTGAACAAGTCAGTAGAAGATCAGAAATTAAGGAAGAGTCAGAATAGTTCATAACTCATGGGTGATTCCCAAAGCAAAGGAAAATGGCCTTATCTCAGAGAATGGTCAATTCAAAGCCAAAAAGCCAAGAAGGGTTGAAAGAAGGTTGCAGCAAATCCTTTTGATCTACAGAAAATTAGGAGGGAGAGTTCATGATTAATCGGGTTGGCCTCGATAACCAGAATTTCATCAAAATTAAGAAAATGGTCTAAGAAAAAGAAGTTTTTAAAAGGAAAACTTGTCATGCATTCATGTTTTAGACATCCCTAGGGGCATACACATTATAATCGTATTGCATGTTGCATTTTGTTTTTTCAGGTACATGGAAGACCTGTTCAAATGAGAGTTTGCCTATTCATCCAAGCATTAAGGAGGATGAAGTTTTTTTTCCAGAAAATTCGCTTATACGTTCAGGCAAAAGGAGAATGGAGTTTGCTTATTCATCCAAGCATAAAGAGGATGAAGTGCTTAAGAATATTCGTTTATCCATTCAAGCAAAAGAAGAATGGAGCTTGCTTATTCATTAAAACATAAGGAGGACGAAAGTTTTCAAAAGACTTGGCCTAATTGAGCATTTGGGAGGACAAAGCCCAAATCAGTTGGTTTGGCATTTTGGGAGAATGGAACCCAGCTTAACTATTCGAGCATAAAGAGAATAGAACCATCCTATCCGTTTGGGCATTTAGACAATGGAACCCAGCTCAACTATTCGAGCATAAGGAGAATAGAACTAGCCTATCCGTTCGGGCATTTGGAGAATGGAACCCAGCTTAACTATTCGAGCATAAGTAGAATAGAACCAGCCTATCTGTTCGGGCATTTGGAGAATGGAACCCAGCTCAACTATTCGAGCATAAGGAGAATAGAACCAACCTATTCGTTCAGGCATTTGGAGAATGGAACCCAGCTTAACTATTCGAGCATAAGGAGAATAGAACCAGCCTATTCATTTGGGCATTTGGAGAATGGAACCCAGCTCAGCTATTTTAGCATAAGGAGAATAGAGCACGCATATCCGTTTGAGCATTCAGAGAATGGAGCCAATCAGTAAATCAGGTGAAAATTTGTGTATTTTTGTCTTTGCTTTATCTTTCTTTCACAGAGATAAGCAAAGAGGGGCAGCTGTTGTCACTAAATTTTCCCCATAACTTTTAAAAGTAAAAACAGAAATAAAATATAAAATATCAAAAAATAATAAAAATCCTTTTAAAAGCCCACTTTCTTAAAATAAAACCCCATTTTTTAAAATAAAAACTCATTTTCAAGAAAAGCACACTTTTTAATAAAGAGAATAAAGCCCATTTTATGTTGAAGCCCATTTTTAAGGTAAAAAAGTAAAAAAAGGTAAAATATTAATTATGGTGTTTAATAATTAAATTAAAAAAAGGGAATAAAATGAGGTAATAATTATGAAGTGTGATATAAAAAAGGAGAAAAACATCAACAAAAGGGGTAAAAAAAGTCAAAAACAGTAAAAAAAGGAGAAAAAAAATAAAAAGAGAGCCAGCCCGCGCGTCACGCACTGGCGCGTGACGTCAACGCGCGCGGGACTGGTTTCTCCAAACCCTTGCCGCGAACGATGGGGGACGCCGTTCTCCGTCCACCGGTCACGGCAACAGGCGTGGTTGGTGCCGATCGGACCGTCTGGTTGCAACCGCCCCCGCTTGCCGTCGTTGCCTATAGCTGCCAGAATCTGCAAAAAACTGAAACTAAATAATAAACCCTAGATTCGAATTAAATGGGAAATTCTATCCTGAATTTAGATCAAAATGGATGATTTCTCGGGATTTTTACCGGGTATTAAGTTTCTTGTCTGATTTTAGCTTCAATTTGGGGATTAAAATCCGAATTTGATTTGAATTTGAAGCTAGAAATCAACTATAAAAATCCCCCAAATGCTTCATTGTTCAACACACAAAATTAGAGAGAAAAACCACTAAAAAAGTTCAAGTAAAATCCGAAAAATTCTCTGAATTTTTCTTGAGTTGGCTAGAAATTTTTGGAGAAGAAATTCAAGTTTGGAGTAATTTTACAGAGGTGGTTTGGAGCATTTCGAGAAGCTTTAGTTCAAGTTCATCGTTCGTCGATTTCTCGGTAAATTTTCTTGTGACCCCCTCGTCCCGTTCCGGACGTTTGACCGGTCTAAGTAGGCTACACGAGGAAAACCGATGTGAAACCCGTTAAGGTCCCACCTCAGTTAGCAACCCTAGAAAATTTCTTTTAACTTTATCTTGTTTATAGGCATTAGTATGTCCTATGTGGAGCACAACAGCGGAAACATAACAAATTAAAAACAACCATCCAAGACAGCACTTTTAAACAACCCATTTTCCCCTTTTAAAGCAGGTCGTATCGATACACCTGCAGAGGGTATCGATACGCCTTGACCAAGTCAACTGCCTCAAGTCAAACCAGGGAGACCGTATCGATACAGCCCTTGGGCGTAACGATACACCCTCCTCGGTAAACATCTCACGGTCAATGATACAAAATCGTACCGATACACTTAGAGCCCATACCGATACGCTAAAACTCGTTAAAATCTTAGAATTCCAGAAAAGATTTGGCATATCGATGCGCCCCTGAGTATCAGTACCCTAAGCCAAATCTGTGTCCTACGGTATAGGATCGTATCGATACGACCCTTAGGCGTATCGATATGCCCTGCACTGCAAGACTCAAATTTGCAGCAAAACGACTTAAGACTCGACTCTAGATGCGATTTACGACTCCCCTAGCCATAAACAACATACATACAACCTTTAACCACCAAGATGCCAACATACAAGACATTCAAAACGAATAAGAATCACGCATCAAAGGATTCATGCATTTACCGCAAAGAGGACATACATAGCACTTAAAGGTTCATGCCTTAGAAACAAAACATATAGGCATTCATGACATGCAACATAAGCAGGGTTTAGAATTCAAACAAAGCATCCAAAAGCCAAATCAACATCAACATACATCAAAGCTCAAATCGACAACACCTATCCCATTGCTTGACAATTACAATCTTTCAATTTAAAATTCATACTTGAGCTAACCAAAAGCGACACTTGGAGGTCCTTCCTCGCCCTTGCCACCCACAAGCTACTGTTATGCATTGTCGAACAAAAAGGAGCGTAAGCATAAAAGCTTAGTGAGGGTAAGCTCATAAAACAAACCTCGACAATGCAGGGTCCAAGCACGAGCAACAACCAAGATGGGATGCATGATCTTACCTCCGATCTACAAGAGCCAAAATATACATGATGCATCAACATATAGTTAACACTATGCCATGATCAACAACTCATAAGCCCAACACACGAAGATACATATATCAATGTATTAACAACAACATATATCAATCCATATTGGCACCTAGCTATGACTCGAATAAGCGGATAATCGTTGGAACTTACATCCAACCACAACCATTACCTTACGGTGGGATTACACTCATCACCGTTTCTCATGGAGGGGATTCCACTCATCCTCACGCCCCGTCGATGAGATTCCACTCATCACCGACTAATATATATATGAAGATTTTCGGGCGAACTCGTACTCCATCTTGATGACCACCGTCACCAAGACCACGCACGCATTTGACTCTCGTGTGCACACTAAACATCCTAATGATCGATCATTGTACCCAAGCATACTAGTGCCAATATTAAACACGATCCATAACCCTTCACAACATCATTTCAAAACAACTTATGTGCTTAGCACGTACTCACCATGATCACTATCATGCACAATTCACAATCCAAATCACATGCATGACAATGCATCAAACCATGCCTCAACAACATGTATAACACAATATACATAACTACCATAAATGCAAATAAACAAGATGCATAACCAAGCAATTAGGAGTTCAACCAAAGGTTTCTAACTAAAGCCTGAGATTAGGCGACCACTCTAATCTCAACTCTAGCTGGGTTTACCAAGCCAAACCTAGTTCCACATGCTTGAACCAATATTTAAAAACCATTTAAAAACAATAACAACTCACCGACCACTCCATTTAGCACAAGCCGACTAGCCTACCAATCATCAAAGTTTCCGGATTCGAGCCTGAAGCTTCTCCATTGTTTTCTCTTGCTTCTAACCATTCAAAAATAATACATTAGCCCCAAAATCAGTCACAAACCCAAAGTTTAACACCAACACACAAATCCACTACAATTCTCACAATTCAAAGCCAAGTTCATTCTCCAAATTCTCATTTTCGTACTTCCACAAAAACCCAGCAAAAATCAGAAATATAGTCATCCAAAGCACTCTTAAACATGTTCAAAACACTACCCAAACATAGTATAACCATCAGCCCCCAATTTCCAACATCAAACACACCCACAACTAACCTTAAAACCCTTCCAAGAACCCCTCAAAACCCAAATCCGAAAATCCATACAAAACTCTTTAAAATTTACATATATTGGACATCTTGGTTAGTTAACAACCCACACATCAATAACAAATCAAAATCTTTAGCTAAAGACCATAAAGGTAGCATCTTTAATAAAAATCTTTAAAAGTTCAAATTTCAAAAACATGAACAATATTGAAAACTAGAGGTATCATCTTGTAGAGGGAAAGGAGGACAAGTCAAAAACGAGATTACCTTGCAAAAATAACCAACAAAAATCAAAGGAGATGATGAAATAGTGAACTTGGAGGGAAATGGCATTTTGACGTGAAAAGGAGAAATGAAGAAGATGAAGATGAGTTTAAAGTGGTCTTTTAAATTAAATGGGGTTTTAAAATGAAAGACCATTTAATTACACCTTTTCCATTAATGAGATGGCAAATATCAAATTCCCAAATTCCATTGAATTGGGTTTTAAAACCAAAACAAGCCCAACATAAAATCATTGTTTTGAAAACACGAGGTCCAAAACATTATTTTAATATTATTTTCACCCGGCCCTCAAACCCTCGTGTTACAACTCTCCCCAACTTAAGGAAATTTCGTCCCAGAAATTTATCAGACAAGAAGAGTCACTGAAGCTGCTCCTTCACACTTCCCTTCCTTTCTTACCACAACATTCTAACCAGCTCGATAGACTTACCACACACCATTAGCTATCTGATGCTAAGATCTCAACGGGTCCTTCATTTCACGTCAGTTTTAAACTCAACTCGATCTCTTAAACGACATAGTACAGGACAGATCTGAATCACATTTCTGAATCATAGATACACGGAACACATCGCGAACCCCTTACTAACTCTGGTGGTAACGGCAACAAATAAACAACAGAACTAGCCCGATTAACAATCTCATACGGCACCGTTTGAATGCTTGACCGATAACTTTTTCTGACTAACCATCTGACTCCAACAGGTAACCAAGCACTATGTGTTGGGTCATGTCGGCACGCCCTATGGCGCAGCGAAAAAATTAATCCAACGTAATCCAGCCAGGATCTATGTACAGGAACGAATCTGGGGTGAAAAGATGAAGAGTTACCTTTTAAAACTCTGGAAACTAAAAAACCGATGGTATGTCAGAATAACCACGTCAAGTAAAACCGGAATCGTCACAGGTTCGCAACGACCTCTACGGAGTCCACCCGAAAAAAACGAACAAAGTTTCTGCCTCCCTAACACTTAGGGATAAATTTTGACATGTTTGAACACCTTCCAGGGAGAAGTCGAAATCCCTCCAATGATTCCCGAGGGAGTCTGAAATCAACCAGGAGTTCAACCGGGACTTGCAATCGAGCAAGGGAACCTTCAGGGATTTTCCAGGGGCAAGTAGAACACCAGAAAAATATCGAACAGCTTCTCAGAGAGCTTTCTGGGATATGTCGAATTCCAGTGGGGAATCCCTATGGGTGTTGTCGAAATCTTCAAGAGGAGGAAGAGGGATGATTTGGTTGCTAGCCCTTGTCCCTTTAAATAGTATTCATAGACTTAATTCTAGTTGAATACCTTAAATCCAAGTTCAACCAAAATTCATAGAATCTAATTCTACTTGAAATTGGTTTATATAAAATATACATTATATTTAATAATATTAAATGAAATATATATATTTAATTATGTAGAATCTTATTCTACATAAAACATGGATTTAAATATACATTATATTTAATCCATATATATATATATATATTTTTATTATATAGAATCTCATTCTATCTTTACTTGGATTTAAATATATTTAAATATATATTTTTAATTATGTGGAATCTAATTCTACATAAACTTGGAATTAAATATACATTATATAAATTCCAAATATATATTTAAATTTCTAGAATCTTATTCTATAATAATTAAGTCTCTAAATATTTTCCATACTCTAAATAATATTTGATAAATACAATATTTATCCAATATTATTCCCATTTAAGGGAGTTGTCGATTTCCCCTATCCGATAGGGGATTTTCGGCAACCTCCCTAAAATAGGGAGTATGGTTTCCATTTTTTTTTTGTTTCATTCGAAGGGTTGACCCTTGTAGGTTCATGCAAGGTTAGCAACAAAATTAGAAATGTTCTAATTTTACAAACAATGAGTGGCATCTAGCAATACATCATTGCTACCTAAGTTGCATGAAGTCATAGTTTGACTTTCCTAATTTCCTGAATAAACTTCCTTTATGTATTTCATCCTTTGTCCTTTATATCTTAGATGAACACAAGTCATGGGTTAGTCACACTTGCGTTGTCCATCTAGTGTTTCTTGATGTCTTGAGTAGATTATGATAAACGAATCTCTATGATATCTCATATCATAATATTCGAGCATGGCCATGCATTTTCAAATCTCACTCAATCAAGTGGCCGAAGATATTTCTCCCATTATGTAGGAGGGACAAATCCTTTCTTGATCAACCATATTTCACTATATAAGTCATCACGTATCCAATCAACAGTCTTTATATTGTAGTCAGTTACGACACACGTTTGACTATGTCAAAATACGTAAATCTTTATGTTGAAATCATGTTGATCTCAAGTCTGAGGATTATACATATGTTTATCATGAGCAATGTTGTGACTGCCACATAATTACCCAAGAAACATGCTCATAGCGGGTCAATCCAATATGTTGTTCTCTAACAAATACTTACGTGTTGATTTTGACATCTCTATGTCAATGACAACACTTGTTATCAATCAACCATATATTAGTCTTTATATATTATAACTGTCCATACCCGTAATAATATTCGACCAAGGATCATATTTAACAAAAATCGTATTATTGTATGAACATTATTATCCAATGGTTAGTTTGATGCACAAAAGCATACCAAATGATAATAACGGCAATGCCATTACTTGATAAATCTAGTAAAATAATATGTCTATTCAATCATCATATGACTGGTCTTTGGGCATAATCCAACAATCTCCCACTAGCACTAAGACCAATCATTCTCGTATCTAATACGATATGACTTAGTGTAACTACATGCTTATGTTGTGTCAAAAGCTTTGTCAGGGAGTTGACAAAGTTATCAACTTTGTGCGTATGTTGCATACTTTCACATCTCCAAGATGTAAGCACTTTAGAATATGTTTGGATTTATTGATGAGATATGGGTTTTATTTGCTTAGGCAAAGGTTCCATCATAACAAAGTTATGTAGCATCTAATATGCTGGGAACAACCCTTAGTTCAGAAGTGAACCCTTTATATCCAAACATCCTTCTTTATTGCCATGTCGGCTGTAATACATTCAGCCTATGTTGTAGAGTTAGATATTGTCTCATGTTGCTAACTCGCAGTATCTTTTATTAATGCAAAACGGATTGCGATCGTTAGATCCTTTTGATGAGTAATGTCATCTACATATAATACTTAGGAAAGTAACAATGCTCCCACTAGCTCTTTTGAAAACAAGACTCCCCTTTGTTTCTAGATAAACCAAACCTTTTGATTGTATCTTCTGAAACGAATATCCCAACTTCAAGAAGCTTGCCTTAGTCTACGGATAGACCTTTGTAGCTTACATACCTTCCAAGTGTTTACTCGAGTGACAAAACCTTTTGGATGTGTCATGTACACCTCTGTTTCAAGTCTTCCCTTAGGAAAGTGGTTTTGACATTCCTTTATTTGATTCCATAATCATCGTATGTAACTACTTGCAAGTGAGATTAAGATGGATTAAACATAGCTACAAGGAAGATGCTTTATCATAGTCTATACTATGAAATTTGTCGAAAACTTTTAGCGACGAATCATCCTTTGTATGTTTTATCATCCATGTCGGTTTTTACTTTTTGAAAAACTCATCCATACCTCTTAGGTTTTACCCTTTTAGGTAACCAAAGTCTATACTTGATTTTAGACATGGATTCCATCTCATATCTCATGGCTCTTAGCCATTTCTCGAATTTTGGGCTCACCATTGCTTTCTGATAAGACCTACTCTTTATCTTGATCCAAAAAGAAGAGTGTACGGATAGTGAGAAATCCATATTTCTCAAGTATATTGTATTCTCTTATGGATCAACACAATGGTTGCGTTTTGTTCCAATGTTCCTTGATCATTTGTGGAACATTCTCAATCTTCGGTTCATAAATTTGTTGTCTAAAATTTCTTCACATTCCAAATTCCATTTTTCCTTTTGTGAGAGGTAATCTCTTTCGAGAGAAACTCTCGTTTGAGCAACAAACATTTTGTTCTCGTTGAAAAATGAAATCCCTTAGTGATAAGTATTCTCTTTCGAGATAAACTATCGTTTGACCAACAAATATTTTGTTCTCGTTAAAGTTGAAGAAATAATATCCCTTTGTGAGAATTAATCTCTTTCAAGATAAACTCTCGTTTGAGAAACAAACGCTTTGTTCTCGTTAGGATAAACAACAAATGGAGTTTTTAAGGTTCGATCTTTGTAGACATTTTAACATGTAAGTAACCTTAAAACTTCAAAGGTATTCTAGAACAATTCTTAGTCCATATCTTATATGACGTTTCGAAAAAAACACGATTAAGTATGAGAGTTGTTTTTCTAGTGTGTAAAGAAGTCGAAAATGACTTGTTCTGAATCAAAACATGTCTAAGATATTTGATTCTCTTTCAAAGACTTTTCGTTCCACTTGTGGGATTTAATTATGGGACAATCCCATATTCTTTGAAAGTTCATCAAACTTTAAATATTCTTGAATTTGATCTCATCAAATTACCTTAATACTTTTTATGAGTTTGAGATTAGTCATTTGTTTTATTTATCTTATAAATATTATTGATTTGATTAGTTTAAAGATCATTGATTCGTTGTGCCATAAGAGATTAAAAGAATAACATTTATTTAAATAATCTCAAAATTAAAATATCTTGTTCTTACAAGATAACTAAAACTTAGGCACAAAATAATAATCTTACAAACTAAAACAAATCTATTTAAGCAAAAACACATGTCCTAATGGATGATGTAGCAACTCTTGCTTTATTTCCATTCGCAGGTCCATGTCTATTCTGATTCCTTCTCTTTAGAAGCCTATGAGGTTGATGCCTCACTCGTTTTTGCTTTCTTGACTTCTTGTAGGTGTGTGGGGCTGTTTCTTTTCCAATGTCCGGTCTTGCCGCAATGGAAACATTTTCCATCCTTCTTAATTACCTTCTTAGGTTTCAATGCCTCCTTTCCATCGGTTTTGGTCTTACCATCACCTTTAGACTTTGCTTCCGATTTACCTTTCTTCTTGCCCTTGCGGACCATCAGAACAGGTTTAGGTCCTACCTTCTTCAGGTTGATTTCAGCAGTTCTCAACATGCCGAGCAATTGTGGCAGTGTCTTGTTAATTTCATTCATATTAAAATTAAGGATGAACTGATTGAAACTATCCGGCAACGATTGCAGGATGACATCAGTAGCTAATTCGTCTTTCAGCGGAAAGCCGAGCTTCTCCAACGTTTGGATGTAGCCAATCATTTTCATGACGTGAGCTCCTACGGGAGATCCCTCACTCATCTTGCATTGAAAGAGAGCTTTAGAGGTCTCGTACTTCTCTTGACGAGCTTGCCCTTCATAAATCTCCTTGAGATTTTGAATCATATTATAAGCTACCATGTCCTCATGTTGCTTCTGAAGCTCAGGGGTCATGGAGGCAAGCATAAGACAACCGACATCCAGCATGTCGTCCATGTGTTTCTTAAACTTGTCTTTGTCAGCTCTGGAAGCAGTGGCAACCGGTTCATCAGGAACATGTTCTTCAATGACATATTCCTTCTTTTCCTATTTGAGAACAATTCTCAAATTGCGGAACCAGTCAAGGAATTTTATGCCATTGAGCTTATCCTTCTCAAGGATAGATCGCAGAGATAGAGTATTATTTGCCATTAATTCTACAACAAAGAAAATGTGCTACATAAGTTTTACTAAATTTTAAAATTTATAGATAGGTCTTTACTATAAATTTACTCCCACTATTTTCTTCAAAATTAAAAACCCTCTAGTTTTAATTTCGGAAAAACATTTCGATAGTTTTTCTAGTGAGTGAGGATCCGTATTTCATCATTCCTAAATCAGCTTTGGCCAGTCTTTTAGGAAATGGTTATTTAGGTAAGTAACACCTTACTAATTACATCTCATGTAATTCCTCATCTTTTGGCGAACAACTCTTGTTCTTTAAATCATCTTATGATTATGCAAAACTTTTAACCACTAGGTTTTCTAATCCTATTAGAACAACCCAGCTAAGTCAATAACAATATCTCAACCGGCGAATATCACTAGCTTATTCTTCGCGTTTAACTAAGATAGATAAATGTGACATTGCTTTGGCAAATCTCGCATTATATCGATCAAAGCTTTAACGAGGGTAAATATTGGATGGTTAAAACATTGATCCTATCAATAGAACCATGTTTAATCATGCTTATAAAACATCCATTGCATCACATACAAGGTAAATATAAGCGGTAAATAAATATGCAATGATTATAGCCCTTCTTAACCTAAGGCGACCCGTCCGAAGTGTAACCCCCTTAACCCGGCCTAGACGGTCGACCCGAATTAAGAAGATCACACGGGGAAAACCAAAGTCAACCCGAAAGTCAACCTTGATTAACGACCCTTTTTTTCTTTTTACTCTTGTCTAGATGCACGTTAACCTTAGATATGTTCACAAGATCATCATACTCAAAGATCATAACAAACAGAGAACATTCAGGGACTCAATTTCACAAATTACAACTTTAGGGACCAAATTGTAAATTCTGAAAATTATAAGGACTTAACCCAAATTAAAGTTACCAATATGAAATTAGTCAGGTTTCATGCTTCTCTGCCAAATTTCAGCTCAAAAGGACATCTCAAACTCATACAATTGCATAAACAAGATTCAGGACCAAAACGCAAAGATATGAAAACATTTAACCAACAATTTCAGTGCCCAACGGTCGAGTGTTTCGGAACAGGGAAGACCCGTTCCGAAACGCGGGACCGTTCTGAAACTGGTACCGAAACAGGGTCTGGTAGTGGCCAAACCGTTCCGGAACAGTGCCTTCCGTTTCGGAACGCCCAGGCCATTTCAGGCCCCCGTTCCGATACGGTAACACCTGTTCCAAAACAGGTTGCCCAGATTGCAGAAAAATTGCTGGTTCATCATACAATTGACCCAACAAACATGCTCCAAAAGCAACCAAACTTTACCAGCAAGTCATTCAACATACAAGGAACATAATTGCATCAACCAATCATCAACATGTCACCAATTATGAAAATCCCCAATTCTATAGGCATGCTTCCTACTTAGCAAACCATTCAAGCATCAATATGCCAAAACCACCTCATAAAGGCTAATTACAAGATCCAACATTATCAACATCGTAAAACCTAACTTGTCCAACATACACAAACCCATTAACATCAACATAAGAGATTCTTCCCCAATTGCCTTTATTATCTATAGCTATTACCGAGACATACATCTCAAGTGGAGCTCTCCTTGAATCCCTTGCTTCTCGCTGTTCCAACTTCAATTATCTGCATTGATGGACAAAAAGGAGCGTAAGCACATAATGCTTAGTGAGGAATGCTCAAAACCAAAACACCATCAATGCAGTGAATCATAAAATCACTTTTAAAAGCATCATAAATTTGATAAACCAAAGCAATGTTTGAAAACCCCTTTCAACAACATGCTTAACCTCATGCATTTCTCAAACATGAAAACCAACCCTTAGCTTAGAAAGCTAAGTAATCCTTTTCAAAGCACAAACTTGCAAAACCATCTATTTAACCAATCCATGCATGAACATCATCATATGCAAGATTAAATACAAGATCCTTGGAAAACATTTCCACTTCACACCATACCTTTCTCATTCTTGAAAATCATTTCAAAGCAAGAAACCTTTTAAACACCACTTGCTCATTCGATTAACTACATGCATTAAACAAATGCAACATATGAATCATAAACTCAACATTTGCATTACATGCCTTTTAAACAAGCCTTCACAAGATTTCAATGCACTAAAGAGATTTCATGCACACATGCACCATTCTCAATAGATTATGAACACTTGTACATGCTAACAAGTAAACATGCATTCATTAAGCAATATTCACTTCTCATGCAACCATGCATCATTTCAAGCATCTCATGCTTCATTATATTCAAGAACATTATATTGGCTTCCAAGTGATAAACCATATCCACTTTTCAACTCAACAACCAATCGGATACGCGGATCACAAGCGTTGTCCCCACGCTTCATACACACTACCAATCTCAAGGTCTCCCAAATGGAATTTTAACCACCATTTGACCTTGCCACACACAAGGCCCTCATATGGAATTTTAACCACCATATAGCCTTAACATTCACAAGGTTCTCATATGGAATTTTAACCACCATATAACCTCAACACTCACAAGATCCCCATATGGAATTTTAACCACCATATGACCTTAACATGCACAAGGTCCCCGTATGGAATTTTAACCACCATATGACCTTAGCATCAACCATTGGTAGTTGTATAACATCACTAACGAGATCCGGGACATACTTCACAAGATCCACACATGGACTTTACACCACCATTGTGATCTTAACAAGCACAAGGTCCTCAAATGGAATTTTAACCACCATTTGACCTTTGCTTACCCAAGGTCCTCGAATGGAATTTTAACCACCATTATGACCTTAAGACCCACCCATGGAATTTTAACCACCATGGTGTACTTAACCATCTCGTTAGTGTACTTGGATGGAGTTACCGGTTCACACTTAACCACTCCACATCCAAGGCGACTTTATTCACGGTGCACCCAATCCTATAGCTGGCTAACTATATCCGATTTAAGTAACCAAGAACCACTTACATCACTTGCCAATATAACCATCTTACAACATTAATCCAATGTTTTACAAGTATAACCCAAATGCTAAAACCAACATTTACCATAAACAATCTACTGTTCTTAAAGCATTACACAAAGCCATTAAACAACATGCAACACTATGCATCAATTCCACAATTCCAATGTACAAAACCAAGGACTCTTACCTTGAGCATCCTTTACACATGGCTTTCAAAACCAGCATTAAACCATGCTATAAAATGCTTTCAAAACAGAATTAAAACATGCAAATCACACGCATTGCATCCAACAATCCCAATTCCTTTTAAAAACCAATTCACAACACAAACCAAGAGGGAAAATCCATCTACTTACTCTTGAGCTTAGCAAAGTTGTTTAGACTTAAACTAAGCTCCCAAAACCTTCAAACCTTGGTTTTAAAGCTGAAAACCCAACTTCACTCACCGGTACACAAAACAAGGCTAGCCAACAAGCCTTCTAAGCATCCGAAGCCTTCTACACCACCTCTAATGCTCACGGATCAATCTCCCCTGTTTCAAGCACACAACAACAGAGGATCAATGCATCATAATGCATTAAAAACACCAGCAACACAACTCAACTCGCTGCTCTACACAAATCCAACACTTCGGCTAACAAACACAACCGAAATCACCCCCAAACACTTCCAAAACTTAACCCAGCCAAGATCCATCACTTCTAACCATTTATAAACATCAACTAACATTCAAAAAGATCCCAAACACGTCCTTATACCTCCAGCTATAACAGATCAACAAGATCACTCCAAAAACCATCAAAAACTCAAGCAAAACTTAAGAAATTCAACCTATCCGGGTTTGCATTAATTAAACCTCAATTCCTAATCAATTTAACATTCATTTATCCTCAAAAATACACCTCAAATCACTGCTAAAGTAGATCATACGAATTTTCATCAAAATCAAGCAAATCTTGCATTTAAAAGCCAAGATCAAGAACACAACCTTAAAACCTTTTATAAAACATAAATTAAGGATTGAGAACTTAGGAATTTCAGTAAAGAACTGAGAGTTTAGAGGAGAAGAACGTTCTTACCTCCAAACTTGAGTTTTCTCCCTTTTTGGAACCAAAATCTTGAAAATCCAATTAGCAAATGGTGGGGTTTTGTTGAAGAGATGATTGAAGATCAAAAGGGAATCAAAATGAGTTATTTAGGTGACAAAATCAGGGGGAAATACTCTGGAGAAATGTGTTTGGGTTGAGAGAAAAGATGAGAGAAAGAAAAATGGAAAATATGGAAAAGTTAGTTAAAAAGGCTAAAATATCTTTCCCTCCTTTTTACCTTTATTTTAAACCATTAATAAATCATTTAATATTTAAGAAAAATCTGGAGAAACTCCTATTGGGTAAATAGCTCCTTAAAGATTCAAAGTTTCAATCCTTTTTAAAACAGTCACCCAGTTTTCAAAAATTACATTTTGGTCACTAACCCAAAATGTCACTCTTCCAAACCTCATTTTCTAAAATTGACTTCACCTTTCTCTTATATATAATAAAAGAGGATTTTAGAACATTTTTCCATATTTTTAATGCAACTCGAACTAGGCTTTCCTAATAATCACCTTTTATATTCGAACCGCACTCTGACCGGTCCGGTCCAAACCCAAAACTTCTAAGCCCAAAATTGGGGCGTTACAACTCTCCCCCCTTAAGAAATTTTGTCCTCGAAATTTCAACTGGTGAAAGAGAACAACCAAACTTCTCAAATCAACACACAAGGCAACTCAAAAGCCTCAACCACCACTGAACACTCTCCAGACAAAACTCCATCAAACCCAACACCACACCATATTGTTCACGAATCCCAGAACACTCAAATGTTAACCACATCTTAACCTTTCACACTTCCAGACTACACATAGCCCCAACAACAACCTAAAGAACCTCCAACTTTACAGCATACACCACCTTAACTCACAACTTCCAAAACTTGTTCACACAGTGACACCAACCAACCCAGTTCAGCCACCATGTAACCCACAACCTACACTGCTTCCAAAACTCCTTGCAAAAACCACTCAACCTCCTTCAGAGATTTTCACAACAAGCAAAAATTCTTAAGCAACAACTGCTTACCCAGCTTCTCAACATATTGCTGTTATTCCTTCACATCCGCCACTATTATTACCACAACAACTCACCAGGACTACTCACCCATCATCTGATAATCACGTCACAAAACCCCAACCTTGTCTCCGCCAGCCGTTCCACATACCATCAGCTGACCTAAAAAAGAATTTACTTACTCACAACCAGCCAACCACTTCTTAGAAGAATCCGTCCAACCAACAATGGCCTTTGATCTTACATTGCCTTACTAGAACATCGCCCAACCTACACATACATATTTAAGTTACGAGACTTCTATTCTCCCAGGCTAAACCTTTTCTACAACCCTCAACAAATCTTCTTTTCAACTCCTCAACGGTTACTACGAACCATCACCTACAAAAACAACCCTTCTACTACAACATCAATGCCAAGTTACCTCAGCACTCTGGAACACATCCACTATCTTACTTCAGCACTTAACACCAAGAAACCACCTCTTCCACTAGCTATTCAAAAACCACTTGACCGATTCTAACTTCAATCGGTAACCTCCTTACCACCATACCGCTAAACTCATTAAGCGCCAAACACTTTCTTGCTACCAACATGCTATACTGCACTCACCATTACTAACAACTTGCTTAATACTCTCCATCCAATCTAATCCTATCACAACTCTAACAGACCCGATTAGTTATTAGCGAGTGTGAACGTTCGTATGCATGGTCACCAAAATGCCCTATCAATGCCTGATGTACATGTATGCAAAACCTCTAATGTCATGCCACATGTATGCATGGACCAGTACATATATAATATAGCATATAACAAATGATTTTTAACTGTGCATGTATGTCGATTCACACCCACCAATAACATCCTCAGAATCCGTCTAAGAACAACCTCCCACCTCACTTTCAACTTGTCTAACTCCATCACTCTAACAACCCATTATCCACAAGATACTCACTAATGCCCTTTTCACACTAGAGTTGTTTTCAGAACAACAACAACTGCTACCCCAACCATGCTAGCAACGAAACCATACACATTACGCAAGGAAAAACCAAACCAAAACCAAACTAAGATAACTAGGGAAAAGGTTACTTAACAAGGTTACCTGAAAACACATCACCACCCCGAAGCTTCAACAGACGAGCTCTCTTCCTTGCAGAACCATCATTCCCCAGCCGCACCGCTGCAGCATCAGCTAACACCCCTAGGTCATCACCATCTCCCTGCGGCAAAGAACCCTGGCTACCCCGAGCCAACCTCAAACAACTACGTCTCATATGCCCAACAGACCCACAATTCTAGCAGATTTCATTTCCCAAGCTCCTCACAACTTTCTGCCCTTCCTTCCACCCTCGAACTTTATCTCGGCCGTGCCCACGACCCTTCAGAGACCCTTCTGCTACCACTGAAGTTGTTTTTACCACATGAGGACAATCTCGCTTCACATGCTCTTTAGAACCACAGTTCCAACAAGCACCTGCGCCCCAACAACCTCCAACATGGCGCCTTCCACAACGGTCACACACCGGTATCTGAGCTTCCACTTCTTGACCAAGCAGCACTTGCCCCAGATTTGCACTACCATTCAGACATTGATCCAAGCAAAAACTTCCATCACGTAGCCTCTTACACTGCTCAACCCTTGGAAATTTCTCTCCAAGATACCTTTCATAAAAGGCAGACACAAAGAAGTCCCAATCAATATATTGGATGTGCGATGCCACCGCTACGGATGTCCACCAGGCACAAGCGTCCTCCAACATCAACGTGACAACACTTCCCAGCTTACAGGCATAATCACAACCTTCCTGATCCAAAATCAGAACTACCCTGGCTAGCCAAGCCTCGAACGACTCAGGTGTTGAACCATGATACTCCACAGCTCCCAAATCATGTAAACGCTGTTTCGGCAAACCCACACATCCCACAACCGGCATGTCTACAAGCCTTACTTTAACCACAGCCTGAGATGTTCCCAACACCTCTTGAACAACAGATGATGAACTTTTCATCACAGAACCAACTTCTTCCTCCTGCCTCAATACCTCAACACCAGGCACAGAAGACTGAGACAAAACACCTCCACTAAAAGGTGAATTCCACGCCTTAACAACCTGCTCTAAGGCAGCAACCATCTCACCTAATTGTCATTCTTTCATCGATTTCACCATGCTATTAACAACAAACAATCACAACAAAACAAACAAATCTGTCAGACCAGCTTTAAGCAAGGATTCAAACTCCAACTCCAAAATAACACAATAGCTATAATAATAAGGCAATGGGTATCCCGAATCCTCCCCCTTTACATGACATAACAGTCAATAAAAAACATGGATATCACAACATCAAGCATATCAATCAACATATTCGATCATGCTTTCATCAAACAACATCCACTCGCAACAGCATAGCATCAAACAATAACATACCCATTACACTACCATCATTCACAAAATCAGCTCATAACACCAGCACAACATCAGCACAAAATCAGCACAAATCCACATTAGCTCAATGAAGATCCACAATCAAAATGCATGCTAAAAACATCAACAATTCGCTCAAAAACATGCATTCCAACCGACCTTCAACCACACATCAGCATAAACATCAAACACTTTTTACAACAACTTACCACTTCCCAAAGCATTCGCAGCTCAGCTCTGATACCACCAAATGTAACCCCCTTAACCCGGCCTAGACGGTCGACCCGAATTAAGAAGATCACACGGGGAAAACCAAAGTCAACCCGAAAGTCAACCTTGATTAACGACCCTTTTTTTCTTTTTACTCTTATCTAGATGCACGTTAACCTTAGATATGTTCACAAGATCATCATACTCAAAGATCATAACAAACAGAGAACATTCAGGGACTCAATTGCACAAATTACAACTTTAGGGACCAAATTGTAAATTCTGAAAATTATAAGGACTTAACCCAAATTAAAGTTACCAATATGAAATTAGTCAGGTTTCATGCTTCTCTGCCAAATTTCAGCTCAAAAGGACATCTCAAACTCATACAATTGCATAAACAAGATTCAGGACCAAAACGCAAAGATTTCAAAACATTTAACCAACAATTTCAGTGCCCAGCGGTCGAGTGTTTCGGAACAGGGAAGACCCGTTCCGAAACGCGGGACCATTCTGAAACTGGTACCGAAACAGGGTCTGGCAGTGGCCAAACCGTTCCGGAACAGTGCCTTCCGTTTCGGAACGCCCAGGCCATTTCAGGCCCCCGTTCCGATACGGTAACACCTGTTCCGAAACAGGTTGCCCAGATTGCAGAAAAATTGCTGGTTCATCATACAATTGACCCAACAAACATGCTCCAAAAGCAACCAAACTTTACCAGCAAGTCATTCAACATACAAGGAACATAATTGCATCAACCAATCATCAACATGTCACCAATTATGAAAATCCCCAATTCTATAGGCATGCTTCGTACTTAGCAAACCATTCAAGCATCAATATGCCAAAACCACCTCATAAAGGCTAATTACAAGATCCAACATTATCAACATCGTAAAACCTAACTTGTCCAACATACACAAACCCATTAACAACAACATAAGAGATTCTTCCCCCATTGCCTTTATTATCTATAGCTATTACCGAGACATACATCTCAAGTGGAGCTCTCCTTGAATCCCTTGCTTCTCGCTGTTCCAACTTCAATTATCTGCATTGATGGACAAAAAGGAGCGTAAGCACATAATGCATAGTGAGGAATGCTCAAAACCAAAACACCATCAATGCAGTGAATCATAAAACCACTTTTAAAAGCATCATAAATTTGATAAACCAAAGCAATGTTTGAAAACCCCTTTCAACAACATGCTTAACCTCATGCATTTCTCAAACATGAAAACCAACCCTTAGCTTAGAAAGCTAAGTAATCCTTTTCAAAGCACAAACTTGCAAAACCATCTATTTAACTAATCCATGCATGAACATCATCATATGCAAGATTAAATACAAGATCCTTGGAAAACATTTCCACTTCACACCATACCTTTCTCATTCTTGAAAATCATTTCAAAGCAAGAAACCTTTTAAACATCACTTTCTCATTCGATTAACTACATGCATTAAACAAATGCAACATATGAACCATAAACTCAACATTTGTATTACATGCCTTTTAAACAAGCCTTCACAAGACTTCAATGCACTAAAGAGATTTCATGCACACATGCACCATTCTGAATAGATTATGAACACTTGTACATGCTAACAAGTAAACATGCGTTCATTAAGCAATATTCACTTCTCATGCAACCATGCATCATTTCAAGCATCTCATGCTTCATTATATTCAAGAACATTATATTGGCTTCCAAGTGATAAACCATATCCACTTTTCAACTCAACAACAAATTGGATACGCGGATCACAAGCGTTGTCCCCACGCTTCATACACACTACCAATCTCAAGGTCTCCCAAATGGAATTTGAACCACCATTTGACCTTACCACACACAAGGCCCTCATATGGAATTTTAACCACCATATAGCCTTAACATTCACAAGGTTCTCATATGGAATTTTAACCACCATATAACCTTAACACTCACAAGATCCCCATATGGAATTTTAACCACCAAATGACCTTAACATGCACAAGGTCCCCGTATGGAATTTTAACCACCATATGACCTTAGCATCAACCATTGGTAGTTGTATAACATCACTAACGAGATCCGGGACATACTTCACAAGATCCACACATGGACTTTACACCACCATTGTGATCTTAACAAGCACAAGGTCCTCAAATGGAATTTTAACCACCATTTGACCTTTGCTTACCCAAGGTCCTCGAATGGAATTTTAACCACCATTATGACCTTAAGACCCACCCATGGAATTTTAACCACCATGGTGTACTTAACCATCTCGTTAGTGTACTTGGATGGAGTTATCGGTTCACACTTAACCACTCCACATCCAAGGCGACTTTATTCACGGTGCACCCAATCCTATAGCCGGCTAACTATATCCGATTTAAGTAACCAAGAACCACTTACGTCACTTGCCAATATAACCATCTTACCACATTAATCCAATGTTTTACAAGTATAACCCAAATGCTAAAACCAACATTTACCATCAACAATCCACTGTTCTTAAAGCATTACACAAAGCCATTAAACAACATGCAACACTATGCATCAATTCCACAATTCCAATGTACAAAACCAAGGACTCTTACCTTGAGCATCCTTTACACATGGCTTTCAAAACCAGCATTAAACCATGCTATAAAATGCTTTCAAAACAGAATTAAAACATGCAAATCACATGCATTGCATCCAACAATCCCAATTGCTTTTAAAAACCAATTCACAACACAAACCAAGAGGGAAAATCCATCTACTTACTCTTGAGCTTAGCAAAGTTGTTTAGACTTAAACTAAGCTCCCAAAACCTTCAAACCTTGGTTTTAAAGCTGAAAACCCAACTTCACTCAACGATACACAAAACAAGGCTAGCCAACAAGCTTTCCAAGCATCCGAAACCTTCTACACCACCTCTAATGCTCACGGATCAATCTCCCCTGTTTCAAGCACACAACAACAGAGGATCAATGCATCATAATGCATTAAAAACACCAGCAACACAACTCAACTCGCTGCTCTACACAAATCCAACATTTCGGCTACCAAACACAACCGAAATCACCCCCAAACACTTCCAAAACTTAACCCAGCCAAGATCCATCACTTCTAACCATTTATAAACATCAACTAACATTCAAAAAGATCCCAAACACGTCCTTATACCTCCAGCTATAACAGATCAACAAGATCACTCCAAAAACCATCAAAAACTCAAGCAAAACTTAGGAAATTCAACCTATCCGGGTTTGCATTAATTAAACCTCAATTCCTTATCAATTTAACATTCATTTATCATCAAAAATACACCTCAAATCACTGCTAAAGCAGATCATACGAATTTTCATCAAAATCAAGCAAATCTTGCATTTAAAAGCCAAGATCAAGAACACAACCTTAAAACCTTTTATAAAACATAAATTAAGGATTGAGAACTTAGGAATTTCAGTAAAGAACTGAGAGTTTAGAGGAGAAGAACGTTCTTACCTCCAAACTTGAGTTTTCTCCCTTTTTGGAACCAAAATCTTGAAAATCCAATTAGCAAATGGTGAGGTTTTGTTGAAGAGATGATTGAAGATCAAAAGGGAATCAAAATGAGTTATTTAGGTGACAAAATCAGAGGGAAATGCTCTGGAGAAATGTGTTTGGGTTGAGAGAAAAGATGAGAGAAAGAAAAATGGAAAATATGGAAAAGTTAGTTAAAAAGGCTAAAATATCTTTCCCTCCTTTTTACCTTTATTTTAAACCATTAATAAATCATTTAAAATTTAAGAAAAATCTGGAGAAACTCCTATTGGGTAAATAGCTCCTTAAAGATTCAAAGTTTCAATCCTTTTTAAAACAGTCACCCAGTTTTCAAAAATTACATTTTGGTCACTAACCCAAAATGTCACTCTTCCAAACCTCATTTTCTAAAATTGACTTCACCTTTCTCTTATATATAATAAAAGAGGATTTTAGAACATTTTTCCATATTTTTTAATGCAACCCGAACTAGGCTTTCCTAATAATCACCTTTTATATTCGAACCGCACTCTAACCGGTCCGGTCCAAACCCAAAACTTCTAAGCCCAAAATTGGGGCGTTACACCAAGACAATGGGAGGACCATTCTACTGAAGATAGAATATGCTTCTGAAACACCAGGTCCACCAGGGAAGGCCCACCACGCTGCTACCTTGGTTCTTGCTTTATCTCCATGAGTATTTACAATTTTTCAGAAACTCGTGTTACATGCGAGGGAGTGAGATGAGAAGAGAAGTAAAATAGAAGATAGAGAAAGGCACGACACGCAGGCCGTATTTATAAAAACCAAAACTATAAAGGCTATGGGCTATAACCATGCAAAACAAACACCGTGTAATCTAACATGCATTTCAAACATCGTGCGAACAAAGTAACGACATGTTTACGGAGTTTTAAACTGATTACCCCTATGTTGCGGTTAATGGGCCAAAGAAGGATCACGAGGTTTCATAAACCATTTTCGTTAACGAACAAATGCACCAGGTAGGTCAACATGAAAGAGAGGTGGCGCACTAGGCACACTTAAGTACCAGGTCTTTAATGATGCCAATCCTAGACATGCATTTTTCATAACGTCTAACCATAACTCTTATGGATTCACCGTGAAAAATAGTTTGATAACTTTTATCAAATTAGAAGTCCTTTCAGAGATTTCATAAATCTATGAAATTACGAACAACTACTTGTTCTCTAGACTAACTATTAGTCTCAACATGTTAACATTTAACATTGAAGCAACCTAACATAGTTATGATTAACTCTTAATCATTCAATGATAATCGAAATAAGTCTTTATTAGGTGTTATACGATAAACGATAAATATCTAAATCGAATCATACATCATGCATCTCATACATAAACATCTCCCAAGAATTTAAGTCTGAATTCGTATGATACAAGTGGCTCTGATACCACTGTTGGGTCACGTCGGCACGCCCCATGGCGCAACGGAAAAATTAATCCGACACAATCCAGCCAGGATCCATGTACAAGAACGAATCCGGGGTGAAAAGATGAAGAGTTACCTTTTAAAACTCTGGAAACTGGAAAATGACGGTGTGTCAGAATAACCACGTCAAGTAAAACCGGAATCGTCACAGGTTCGCAACGACCTCTACGGAGTCCATCCGGAAAAAAAGAACAAAGTTTCTGCCTCCCTAACACTTAGGGATAAATTTCGACAGGTTTGAACACCTTCCAGAGAGAAGTTGAAATCCCTCCAGGGATTCCTGAGGGAGTCTAAAATCGACCAGGAGTTCAACCGGGACTTGCAATCGAGCAAATAAACCTTCAGAAACACCAGAAAAATATCGAACAGCTTCTCAGAGAGCTTTCTGGGATATGTCGAATTCCAGTGGGGAATCCCTAGGGGTGTTGTCGAAATCTTCAAGAGGAGGAAGAGGGATGATTTGGTTGCTAGCCCTTGTCCGTTTAAATAGTATTCAGAGACTTAATTCGAGTTGAATACCTTAAATCCAAGTTCAACCAAAATTCAAAGAATCTAATTCTACTTGAAATTGGTTTATATTAAATATACATTATATTTCATAATATTAAATGAAATATATATATTTAATTATGTAGAATCTTATTCTACATAAAACATGGATTTAAATATACATTATATTTAATCCAAATATATATATTTTTATTATATAGAATCTCATTCTATCTTTACTTGGATTTAAATATATTTAAATATATATTTTTAATTATGTGGAATCTAATTCTACATAAACTTGGAATTAAATATACATTATATAAATTCCAAATATATATTTAAATTTCTAGAGTCTTATTCTATAATATGTAAGTCTCTAAATATTTTCCATACTCTAAATAATATTTGATAAATACAATATTTATCCAATACTATTCCCATTTAAGGGAGTTGTCGATTTCCCTTATCCCATAGGGGATTTTTGGCAACCTCCCTAAAATAGGGAGTATGATTTCCAATTTTTGTTCGTTTCATTCGAAGGGTGTGACCCTTGTAGTTTCAGGCAACGTTAGCAACAAAATTAGAATTTTTCTAATTTTACAAACAATGAGTGGCATCTAGCAATACATCATTGCTACCTAAGTTGCATGAAGTCATGGTTTGACTTTCCTAATTCCTGAATAAACTTCCTTTATGTATTTCATCCTTTTGTCCTTTATATCTTAGATGAACACAAGTCATGGGTTAGTCACACTTGCGTTGTCCATCTAGTGTTTCTTGATGTCTTGAGTAGATTATGATAAACGAATCTTTAAGATATCTCATATCATAATATTCGAGCATTGCCATGCATTTTCTAATCTCACTCAATCAACTGGCCGAAGAAATTTCTCCCATTATGTAGGAGGGACAAATCCTTTCTTGATCAACCATTGTAACGCCCCGGTTTTGGGCTCAGAAGTTTTGGCGTTGACCGGTTCGGTCAAAGTGCTAATCGAATATATAAGAGGGAATTTAGGAAAACCTAGTTCAGGTTGCACTAAAAATATGGAAAAATATTCTAAAATCATCTTTTAATATATAAAAGTGAACTGTGAAATCAATTTTGGAAAATGAGGTTCGGAAGGTTGACATTTTGACTAGTGACCAAAATGTAATTTTTGAAAGTTGCGGGACAGTTTTATAAAGGATTGAAACTTTGAATCTTTAAGGAGCTATTATTCCAAAAAGGATTTCTCCAGATTTTTCTAAGATATTTTAAGTCTAAAATCTGATTTTAAAGATTAAGAAAAGAGAGGGAAATCATTTTAACCAATTCTTAACTAATTTTTCTATTTTCTCTCAAATTCTCTTTTCTCTCATTTTCTCTCTACCCAAACAAGATTTCCTCAGATTTCTTCTCTGATTTTGACATCTACATCTCTCATTTCAACTCTCATTGGATTTCTAATCATCTCATCATCAAAACCTCACAATTTACAAGTTGATTCATCAAGCATTTTGGCTCTAAAGTGGGGAAATTCAAGTTTGGAGGTAAGAACGTCCTTCTCCTCTAAACTATCAGTTCTTTACTGAAATTCCTAAGTTCTCAATCCTTGATTCATGTTTTATTAAAGGCTTTTCAATTGAGATCTTGATTTTTGGCGAAAATGCAAGATTTGGTGATTTTGGTGAAAATTTCGTGTGATCTGTTTAAGCAGGGTTTTGAGGTGTTAAAATGATGTTAAATGAATGCTAAAATGATTAGAAGTTGAGGTTTAATCAATGCAATCCCGGATAGGTTGAATTTCCTAAGTTTGGCTTGAGTTTTTGGTTGTTTTTGGAGTGTAATTGGTGATCTGTTATGCCTGGAGGTATAAGGACGTGGTTGTGATCTTTTTGCATGTTAGTTGATGTATAAAAATGGTTAGAAGTGATGGATTTTGGCTGGGTTAAGTTTTGGAAGTGTTTGGAGATGATTTCGGTTGTGTTTGGTAGCCAAATTGTTAGATTTGTGATGAGCAGCGAGTTGTGTTGATGTTGCTGGTGTTTTAATGCATAAGGATGCATTAATGTTCTGTTTTTATGTGCTTGAAACAGGGGAGGTTGATCCTTGAGTTTTGGAGGTGTTTTCGGAAGGTTTTCGGAAGCTTGGAAAGCTTGTTGGCTAGGCTTGTTTGGTAATCGGTGAGTGAAAATGGATTTTCAGCTTTTTAACCAAAGGTTGAAGGTTTTGGGAGCTTAGTATAAGTCTAAACAACTTTGCTAAGCTCAAGTGTAAGTTTTCGGATTACTCTCTTAGAGTGGGTGCCATGTTTTGATGAAATGTGAAATGATGATTTTGCATGATTTGCTACTGTTTTGGAAAGCATGTTTTAGCATGTTAATTGCTGATGTTTTAGCATGATTTATGCTGGTGATTTAAGCCATGTGTTGAAGGTGTCTCTAGGTAAGAGTGCCTTGTTTTTATGCATTGTTAAATGATGATTTAATGCTTTGAAATGCATGATGAAATGGCTTGGTTTAAATGCTTTAAAACAGTGGATTACATGATGTATAAAGTGTGTATTGGCAAGTGATGGTTTGTAAAAGTGAAGGTCACTAAGGTGGTTAAAAGTCCTTGAGTGAGCCTTGTTATCTAAGATCATCAAGGTGGTTAAAAGTCCTTGGATGAATCTTGTTGCGGACACTAAGGTGGTTAAAAGTCCTTAGGTGCTCCTTTCCATGGTGGTTAAAAGTCCATGGGGCCAAGGTGTTTAAAAGTCCTTGGGGCCAAGGTGTTTAAAAGTCCTTGGGGTATTTCAAGCTACGGACACAAAGGTGGTTAAAAGTCCTTGTGTGGTCCATTCATGGTGTTTAAAAGTCCATGGCCAAGGTGTTTAAAAGTCCTTGGGGTCCAAGGTGTTTAAAAGTCCTTGGGGAAAGCTGTTGAACTTGATTTCTAAATGAAATGTATCACTTGAGCCAATATGACATGTATTGTACATGAGATGCATGATATGCATGATTTAATGTTTATGTTGAAGCATGAGATGCTAGTTTAAATGAAATGTGGAAGCATGTTATTGCTTGATTTAAAGTATGCTTTGAGCATGTGTAAAGGTTGTTTTCAAGCATGATTTACAAATGAATTTTAATGCATTATTGAATGGTTTTTAAAGAGCACTCCTCACTAAGCTTTGGCTTACGCTCTCTCGTTTTTCTTGATTCAATAATGCAGAGCATTAGAGTGCATTGAGGGCAGCAAGAGGAGGCAAGCAAACAAGTACAAGTAAAGCTCAATGTATGAAGGTTTTATAAGTGTTTTAGCTTTTGTATGTTTTTGGCAATGGGGGACCAATGTATTGGTTTTGGGAGGTGTTTACGACTCCCTAAGTATGTTGAATGTGGTTGAAGTTGCTGATTTTTGGATTGAACCTTATATGCTTGTTTTGCAAGTTGAAGCTTGAGTGGATAGCTTGTGTAGGAAGCATGACCTTAAATTTGGGCCTTTTTGCATGAGATGTTATCTTGCTGAATTGATGATGCTTATATGTGTTAAATATGTTTAATTGCATGCCGGTAAAGTTTGGTGATGTTTGGAGCACGTTTGAGTGTCCAATTGCATGATTTAGTATGCTTGTTTGCTGGTTTTTGTGCAGGCGTTTCGGAACAGGGGTGTACCGTTTCGGAACGGGTGCCTTACATGAACCCAGGCGTCCGAAACGGTATGCACCGTTTCGAAACGGTTTAGCCTCTGCCGAGGCCAGGTTCCGGAACCCGTTTTGGAACGGCCCGTGTTTCGGAACAGGGCTAGCCTGTTTCGGAACGGTCGACCGTTAGGGGGCTGACATGGTAGTTACATGTTTTGAATTGTTTACGTTTTGGTCCTGAATTTTGTATGATCAATTGCATGAGCTGTGGATGTCCTTTTAAGCTGAAATTTCACAGAGAAGCATGGAACCTGACTAATTTCAAGATGGTAACTTTAATTTGGGCTAAGTCCCTTAATTTATCAGAATTTACAATTTGGTCCCTAAAGTTGTATTTTGTTCAATTGGGTCCCTGTTTGATCTCTGATGTTTGTGATCTTTTGATATGTTGTTTGTATGATCACACTTAAGGTTAATGTGCATCTAGACAAGATTAAAAAGAAAAAAAAAGGGTCGTTAATCAAGGTTGACTTTCGGGTTGACTTTGGTTTTCCCCGTGTAATCTTCGTAGTTCGGGTCAACCGTCTAGACCGGGCTACGGGGGTTACATTTGGTGGTATCAGAGCTGAGTTCTCGAGTAATTGGGAATGTGTGAATGCATGATTGAAGCATGGTTTGGTTGGTATGCTTGTTGAGTGAAAGCATGTTCAGTGTTATGATATGATATGATGATGTGTATGTGATGCATGTTGTGATGATGCATGATGAGGGTACCCATTGCCAAACAAAAGCTAAAGGGATGATGTTGTTTTTGAAAGAAATTGAGCTTGAATACTTGGAATTTGCTTACCTTGCTGGTCCTGACTTGTTTATTTTGTATTGTTATGCATGGTAAAGTATGGCACCACGTAGAGAGTTAAGGAGTAGCGCGAGAGCTACGACCCCGGAGGGGAATGTGAATGATGAGCACACTGGTAGTGCTGTGATACCTCCTCCTCCACCTGGTGGTGGTGGTGCGGAGAGGGAAAGAGCTGGAGCTGAGGCAGCTGGTGCTGGAGCTGCAGGACCTGAAGCTGGTCAGGGGCAAGCGATACCGGACATGTCTGTGCTTGTACAAGCTATTGCGGGTGCGTTTCGAGCAGCAGTAGCTGGAGCTCAAGGAGCTGGGCATCAGGGAGATGCTGGTGCTAGACTACCCTTGGAACGTTTGCGCAGTCTTGGTGGGACTGAGTTTAGGGGTATGTCAGCTGAGAGGTCTGAAGCGTGGTTGGAGAGTACCAAGCGTGTCTTGGGACAAATGAGTTGCACTGATGTGCAGAAGCTGGGATGTGTGGTGTCACTGCTGCAAGGTGATGCTTATACGTGGTGGACGACCACAATCTCTGGGATGGCTGATGCTGATGTTACTTGGACGTTCTTTCAGCATGCGTTCAATAGGAGATATCTGGGAGTTAGATATCTGGATGAAAAGAAGCGTGAATTCATGTCTCTGACTCAAGGGAACATGAGTGTGGCTGAGTATGAGGTACAGTTTGTACGTCTTAGCCAGTATGCACCTGAGTTGGTACCTGATGAGCGCGAAAGGTGCGAAAGGTTCCGTTATGGTTTGGTGACGGAAGTTAAGACCTATATGTTAGCTACTGAGTACAATGATTTCGATGTGTTGGTTAGTCGATCGAAGGACATTGAGATGAATCTGAGTTTGTCTGCTAGGGGTGCTGGAGCTAGTTCTGGAAAGAGAGCTGCTGAATATAGTTCCGGTGGACGGAACAAGAGAGGGCGTGATCAGAGGTTTCAGTCCTCGTCTAAGAGAGGTGGAGGTGCATCTGCTAGGGGTGGCAATGCTAGAGCTGACCCTAGTACTTGTTGGATTTGTGGTTCCCGTGGTCACTTGAAGCGTGACTGTCCTCGTGCTGGGAGGGAGGTGCAAGCTCCTGTGATAGCAGCTGGTTATGAGTGCTGGAATTGTGGTTCAGCTGATCATCTGAGGCGTGATTGTCCGAGGATGGCTGGTGGTCAAGAGCGTGCTCCTGTTGTTGCAGCACCGCAGAGAGGTCGTGGGCGCGGCCGTGGTAATTTTCAGAGGCGAGAGGAAGGTGGGCGCGGTGTAGCTCATGTTGTGGCTATTCAACCTGAGGGTGGAGGCCAAGCGAGGGTGTATGCTCAGCGCGAAGGAAGGAATGATGCAGATGTGATTGCAGGTACCTTTACTTTGCAATCCTTGTCATTGCTTTCTTTGATTGATTCTGGATCTACGCATTCATACATTCTTCCTGAGCATGCTGAGTTGCTTGGTTTGCCTGTTGAGTCTTTGGATGTTGGTGTTAGAGTCACTAGTTCTTTTGGTGAAACTGTTGTGACTCGTAAGCTTTATAAAAGGTGTCCTTTGGTTGTTCAAGAGCACGTCTTTCTTGTTGATCTTATGGAGTTGCCCTTTTATGGTTTTGATGTGATCCTTGGTATGGATTGGCTTGCTGAGCATCGTGCTGTTGTGGATTGTGAGAATAAGCGGGTTTCGCTTAGGCTTGCGGATGATTATGAAGTGGTGGTGGTTGGTGAGAATGTGAAGTTTCTTGCCAATGTTGTTTCTACCTTGGAGGCGAGCAGGATGCTGAGGCAAGGTTGTGAAGCTTTTCTAGCTTTTGTGATGAATCCTAGTTCGAAGGAGCTGAGGGTGCAGGATATCAGGGTTGTGAAGGAGTTTCCTGATGTTTTTCCTGAGGAGTTGCCTGGTTTACCTCCTAATCGCGAGGTGGAGTTTGGTATTGAGCTGTATGAGAATACCACTCCTGTGTCCATTACTCCCTATAGAATGGCACCTAAGGAGCTGAAGGAGCTGAAGACGCAGTTGCAAGAGTTGCTTGATCGTGGTTTCATCCGGCCGAGTGTTTCGCCTTGGGGTGCTCCTGTCTTGTTTGTGAAGAAGAAAGATGGCACGATGAGGATGTGCATTGATTACCGTCAGCTGAACAAGTTGACTATCAAGAATCGGTATCCTTTGCCGAGGATTGATGATCTCTTTGATCAATTTAGGGGAGCTGCGGTGTTCTCTAAGATTGACTTGAGGTCAGGGTATTATCAGTTGAAGGTGAAGGATGTGGATGTGCCTAAGACAGCTTTCAGGACAAGGTATGGGCATTATGAGTTCCTTGTGATGCCGTTTGGTTTGACAAATGCTCCTGCTGCTTTCATGGACATGATGAATCGTGTTTTTCATGAATACCTGGACAAGTTTGTTGTGGTGTTCATTGATGATATCCTTGTGTACTCGCGTACTGAGGAAGAGCACGAAGAGCATTTGAGGGTTGTGTTGCAAGCTTTGTTGGAGAATCAGCTTTATGCTAAGTTGAGCAAGTGTGAGTTCTGGCTTAGGGAGGTTGTTTTTCTTGGTCATGTGGTCTCAGCTGAGGGGATTCGTGTTGATCCTCAGAAGATTGAAGCGGTGATGAACTGGAAAGTTCCTAAGTCTGTTCAGGAGGTTCGTAGTTTCCTTGGTTTGGCAGGATACTACCGAAGGTTTGTGGATGGTTTTTCCAAGATTGCTGCTCCTTTGACGAAGTTGCTGCAGAAAGATGTTAAGTATGAGTGGACAGAAGCGAGACAGCAAGCTTTTGAGAAGCTGAAGTTGGCTTTGACGCAAGCTCCTATCTTGATTCAGCCTGAATCAGGGAAAGAGTTTGTAGTCTACAGTGATGCATCCTATGTTGGTTTAGGGTGTGTGCTGATGCAAGAGGGTAAGGTTGTGGCTTATGCGTCGCGGCAGTTGAAGGTGCATGAGCGCAATTATCCTACGCATGATATTGAGCTGGCTGCAGTGGTTTTTGCTCTGAAGATCTGGAGGCATTATCTGTATGGTGAGAAGTGTACGGTGTACACGGATCACAAGAGTTTGAGGTATCTGATGTCTCAGAAGGAGTTGAATCTCAGGCAGCAACGTTGGTTGGAGTTGCTCAAGGATTATGATCTGATGATAGAGTATCATCCTGGAAAGGCCAATGTTGTTGCGGATGCCTTGAGTAGAAAGGTGGCTGTTGAGCTGAGAGCTATGTTTGCTAGCTTGAGTATATCGCAGGATGGTGGTCTTGTTGCTGAGTTGCAAGTGAAACCTTCGTTGGTTCAGTTGATCAAGGATAAGCAGTTGTTGGATGATTCCTTGGTGTCTCATGTTCAGGATATCGCGGAGGGTAGACCTTCGGATTTCTGTTTTAATGAGGATGGGGTGTTGTGTTTTGGTAATCGGATAGTAGTGCCTGCAGATGCTGAGTTGAGGCATGCTATTCTAGCTGAAGGTCATAGTAGTCCTTTTGCTATGCATCCTGGTAGTACAAAGATGTATCGCGATCTTCGTGATGAGTACTATTGGGTGGGCTTGAAGAAGGATGTGGCAGAGTTCGTGAGCAAGTGTTTGGTGTGTCAGCGCGTTAAGGCTTAACATCAGGTTCCTTCTGGTTTGTTGCAACCGTTGAAAATCCCTGAATGGAAGTGGGAGAGGGTTACCATGGATTTTGTATCTGGTTTGCCTTTGTCTCCGTCGAAGAAGAATTCTGTTTGGGTGATTGTGGATCGCCTGACGAAGTGTGCACATTTCTTGCCTGTGCATACTACGTTTTCCTTGGATAAGCTGGCAGAGCTGTACGTTGCTGAGGTTGTGAGGTTGCATGGTGTGCCTAAGTCGATCGTGTCGGATAGGGATCCGAGGTTCACGTCGCGTTTTTGGCAGTGTTTGCATCAAGCTTTGGGTACAAGGTTGCATTTCAGTACATCCTATCATCCCCAGTCGGATGGCCAGTCTGAGCGAGTTATTCAGATTTTGGAGGATATGTTGAGATGTTGCGTGATAGAGTTCCAAGGTTCTTGGGAGATGCATCTGCCTTTGGTTGAGTTCGCTTACAACAACAGTTTTCAGGCAAGTATACAGATGGCACCTTATGAGGCTCTGTATGGGAGGAAGTGTAGGACTCCTCTGTGTTGGGCTGAAACTGGTCAAAAGTTGGTTTCGATGCCTGCTTTGTTGAAAGGTACCACCGAGAAGGTGAAGCTCATATGTGAGAGGTTGAAGGCTGCTTCTGATCGGCAGAAGTCTTACGCGGATTTGAAGCGTAGGGAGATAGAGTTTGCGGTGGGTGATCGCGTGTTCTTGAAGGTTTCGCCTTGGAAGAAGGTGATGAGGTTTGGGCGGAAGGGTAAGCTGAGCCCTAGATACATTGGACCGTATGAGGTTGTTGAGCGTGTTGGTCCTGTTGCGTATCGGTTGAGGTTACCTCAGGAGCTGGAGAAGATTCATGATGTGTTCCATGTTTCTATGCTCCGGAGGTATCGATCTGATCCTTCGCATGTGTTGCCTGTGGAGGAGGTGGAATTGAACCCGGATTTGACCTTTGATGAGGAACCGGTGAAGATTCTGGATTCAGATAGCAAGGTTCTTCGTGGCAAGACCATTGAGTTGGTGAAGGTGCTGTGGAAGCATCGCGGTGTTGAGGAAGCCACGTGGGAGCGGAAGGAGGATATGCTGAAGCAGTTTCCTTATCTCTTCCCTTCAGGTAAATTTCGAGGACGAAATTTCTTAAGGGGGGGAGAGTTGTAACGCCCCGGTTTTGGGCTCAGAAGTTTTGGCGTTGACCGGTTCGGTCAAAGTGCTGATCGAATATATAAGAGGGAATTTAGGAAAACCTAGTTCGGGTTGCACTAAAAATATGGAAAAATATTCTAAAATCATCTTTTAATATATAAAAGTGAACTGTGAAATCAATTTTGGAAAATGAGGTTCGGAAGGTTGACATTTTGACTAGTGACCAAAATGTAATTTTTGAAAGTTGCGGGACAGTTTTATAAAGGATTGAAACTTTGAATCTTTAAGGAGCTATTATTCCAAAAAGGATTTCTCCAGATTTTTCTAAGATATTTTAAGTCTAAAATCTGATTTTAAAGATTAAGAAAAGAGAGGGAAATCATTTTAACCAATTCTTAACTAATTTTTCTATTTTCTCTCAAATTCTCTTTTCTCTCATTTTCTCTCTACCCAAACAAGATTTCCTCAGATTTCTTCTCTGATTTTGACATCTACATCTCTCATTTCAACTCTCATTGGATTTCTAATCATCTCATCATCAAAACCTCACAATTTACAAGTTGATTCATCAAGCATTTTGGCTCTAAAGTGGGGAAATTCAAGTTTGGAGGTAAGAACGTCCTTCTCCTCTAAACTATCAGTTCTTTACTGAAATTCCTAAGTTCTCAATCCTTGATTCATGTTTTATTAAAGGCTTTTCAATTGAGATCTTGATTTTTGGCGAAAATGCAAGATTTGGTGATTTTGGTGAAAATTTCGTGTGATCTGTTTAAGCAGGGTTTTGAGGTGTTAAAATGATGTTAAATGAATGCTAAAATGATTAGAAGTTGAGGTTTAATCAATGCAATCCCGGATAGGTTGAATTTCCTAAGTTTGGCTTGAGTTTTTGGTTGTTTTTGGAGTGTAATTGGTGATCTGTTATACCTGGAGGTATAAGGACGTGGTTGTGATCTTTTTGCATGTTAGTTGATGTATAAAAATGGTTAGAAGTGATGGATTTTGGCTGGGTTAAGTTTTGGAAGTGTTTGGAGATGATTTCGGTTGTGTTTGGTAGCCAAATTGTTAGATTTGTGATGAGCAGCGAGTTGTGTTGATGTTGCTGGTGTTTTAATGCATAAGGATGCATTAATGTTCTGTTTTTATGTGCTTGAAACAGGGGAGGTTGATCCTTGAGTTTTGGAGGTGTTTTCGGAAGGTTTTCGGAAGCTTGGAAAGCTTGTTGGCTAGGCTTGTTTGGTAATCGGTGAGTGAAAATGGATTTTCAGCTTTTTAACCAAAGGTTGAAGGTTTTGGGAGCTTAGTATAAGTCTAAACAACTTTGCTAAGCTCAAGTGTAAGTTTTCGGATTACTCTCTTAGAGTGGGTGCCATGTTTTGATGAAATGTGAAATGATGATTTTGCATGATTTGCTACTGTTTTGGAAAGCATGTTTTAGCATGTTAATTGCTGATGTTTTAGCATGATTTATGCTGGTGATTTAAGCCATGTGTTGAAGGTGTCTCTAGGTAAGAGTGCCTTGTTTTTATGCATTGTTAAATGATGATTTAATGCTTTGAAATGCATGATGAAATGGCTTGGTTTAAATGCTTTAAAACAGTGGATTACATGATGTATAAAGTGTGTATTGGCAAGTGATGGTTTGTAAAAGTGAAGGTCACTAAGGTGGTTAAAAGTCCTTGAGTGAGCCTTGTTATCTAAGATCATCAAGGTGGTTAAAAGTCCTTGGATGAATCTTGTTGCGGACACTAAGGTGGTTAAAAGTCCTTAGGTGCTCCTTTCCATGGTGGTTAAAAGTCCATGGGGCCAAGGTGTTTAAAAGTCCTTGGGGCCAAGGTGTTTAAAAGTCCTTGGGGTATTTCAAGCTACGGACACAAAGGTGGTTAAAAGTCCTTGTGTGGTCCATTCATGGTGTTTAAAAGTCCATGGCCAAGGTGTTTAAAAGTCCTTGGGGTCCAAGGTGTTTAAAAGTCCTTGGGGAAAGCTGTTGAACTTGATTTCTAAATGAAATGTATCACTTGAGCCAATATGACATGTATTGTACATGAGATGCATGATATGCATGATTTAATGTTTATGTTGAAGCATGAGATGCTAGTTTAAATGAAATGTGGAAGCATGTTATTGCTTGATTTAAAGTATGCTTTGAGCATGTGTAAAGGTTGTTTTCAAGCATGATTTACAAATGAATTTTAATGCATTATTGAATGGTTTTTAAAGAGCACTCCTCACTAAGCTTTGGCTTACGCTCTCTCGTTTTTCTTGATTCAATAATGCAGAGCATTAGAGTGCATTGAGGGCAGCAAGAGGAGGCAAGCAAACAAGTACAAGTAAAGCTCAATGTATGAAGGTTTTATAAGTGTTTTAGCTTTTGTATGTTTTTGGCAATGGGGGACCAATGTATTGGTTTTGGGAGGTGTTTACGACTCCCTAAGTATGTTGAATGTGGTTGAAGTTGCTGATTTTTGGATTGAACCTTATATGCTTGTTTTGCAAGTTGAAGCTTGAGTGGATAGCTTGTGTAGGAAGCATGACCTTAAATTTGGGCCTTTTTGCATGAGATGTTATCTTGCTGAATTGATGATGCTTATATGTGTTAAATATGTTTAATTGCATGCCGGTAAAGTTTGGTGATGTTTGGAGCACGTTTGAGTGTCCAATTGCATGATTTAGTATGCTTGTTTGCTGGTTTTTGTGCAGGCGTTTCGGAACAGGGGTGTACCGTTTCGGAACGGGTGCCTTACATGAACCCAGGCGTCCGAAACGGTATGCACCGTTTCGAAACGGTTTAGCCTCTGCCGAGGCCAGGTTCCGGAACCCGTTTTGGAACGGCCCGTGTTTCGGAACAGGGCTAGCCTGTTTCGGAACGGTCGACCGTTAGGGGGCTGACATGGTAGTTACATGTTTTGAATTGTTTACGTTTTGGTCCTGAATTTTGTATGATCAATTGCATGAGCTGTGGATGTCCTTTTAAGCTGAAATTTCACAGAGAAGCATGGAACCTGACTAATTTCAAGATGGTAACTTTAATTTGGGCTAAGTCCCTTAATTTATCAGAATTTACAATTTGGTCCCTAAAGTTGTATTTTGTTCAATTGGGTCCCTGTTTGATCTCTGATGTTTGTGATCTTTTGATATGTTGTTTGTATGATCACACTTAAGGTTAATGTGCATCTAGACAAGATTAAAAAGAAAAAAAAGGGTCGTTAATCAAGGTTGACTTTCGGGTTGACTTTGATTTTCCCCGTGTAATCTTCGTAGTTCGGGTCAACCGTCTAGACCGGGCTACGGGGGTTACAACCATATTTCACTACATAGGTCATCACGTATCCAATCATCAGTCTTTATAATGTAGTCAGTTACGACACACATTTGACTATGTCAAAATACGTAAATCTTTATGTTGAAATCATGTTGATCTCAAGTATGAGGATTATACATATTTTTATCATGACCAATGTTATGATTGTAACATAGTTACCCAAGAAACATGCTCATAGTGGGTCAATCCAGTATGTTGTTCTCTAACAAATACTTATGTGTTGATTTTGACATCTCTATGTCAATGACAACACTTGTTATCAATCAACCACATATTAGTCTTTATATATTCTCACTGTCCATACCCGTAATAATATTCGACTAAGGATCCTATTTAACAATAATCGTATTATTGTATGGACATTATTATCCAATGGTTAGTTTGATGCACAGAAACATACCAAATAATAATAACGGCAATGTCATTACTTGATAAATCTAGTAAAATAGTATGTCTATTCAATCATCATATGATTGGTCTTTGGGCACAATCCAACACTATGCAGACGTCCTCAAGAATCGAGTTGAAATCTCGAATCCCTGTCGGCCACTATCGATTCCAAGACACTGTACAACTCACACTCTTGCTAAGGCACGACTCTGCCATCTTACACAAGGTACAAGTAGCGTGGACATGCAATAAATGAGCACACTCGATGCAACTATCATTGTTTACTCAGCTAAGCTCTCCCGGAGGAAATCAAAGGCAAATCAGACACAAGGTCTCTCGAATCTATTACCAACTTTCATTAAGAATCTTCCACGGATGTAACAAACTAGAAGAAAACTATTGCTCGGTCTTGACACGCTAGCAAATTACACACTTACTCTCATACTGAACCACATCACCCATCAACTCAATCCAAAAGTACTTATCTTCATCCCACAATACGTCTTCATACTATTCAGATGCAATACAATGAACTGTCGTGTGCTTTGGCCAAAACAATACGTGTCAGAACACTATGCCATTCGGCACAACTATTCTGTCTCTGAAATGCAAAACTCTATCATCTCTGAAACTGTATTATGAAGGTCTTCCTTCTGCTATGTCTTGCACGTGAGGTGCCAAGAATTCTGACTCAATGTAGGTTTAACCCGAAACTCAGCCACAGAACCACTATCATTGATAAACTAAATCAAGCGAACATAGCTCGCAACTCAACTGCCATTCTAACATCAAATATAACTCGAAGCATTGGTTACTATGTTGACTCTCTCTTCGGATGATACTCAATCTTGAGATTACGGTCTTCAAGCAGGTCTAACAACTTATTCTGTTCAAGTTTCAACCCTTCCTAAGTCGTCAAATATTTCAAGTTCTGATAATATGTATATATTGTGCATTTCTTACTATACATGCTTTTTCTCTAAGTCTTCGAAGCAAATACAACTGCAGTTAACTCTATGTCTCGTGCCTGATAATTCTTTTCATGGTTTTTCAACTATCTCGATGAATAGGCCACAATCTTCTGTCTTGCATAAGCACACAACCTAACCCTACATGTAACACATCACTATGATTCACAAACTCTTTCTCTAGTATAGGCAGGATCAAGGTCAAAGCTTTCATCAAAGTTTCTTTCGGTTTCTCAAGGGCTCGTTGTCTCGCATCTGACCACACAACTGAACATTCTTCTATAGCAATCTGTCAATGGAGTAGCTTCTTCAAAAGATCATTTACAAACCTCCGATAGTAACATTTCTAGACCTAGGAACTATAGATACCTGTCACAGTCTTCAATTTCTTCCAACTCACATATTCTTCTGCCTACTTGGGATTTACTCTAATACACTCGGCTGATCTACCTGTCCTAGGAGAACATCCTTCTTGACTCGGAGTTCACGTTTGCTCAACTTGCCACACAACTGATTTTCTAATAGGATCTACAACACTAACCCTAAAATCATGTCATGATCTTCCTTGGCACGTGAATATACCCATGTATCATCTATGAGGACTACTACAACTGATCAAGGAGCTCAGGAAGTATTCTGCTCGACATATCTACAAAAGTAGCTAACACACTAGTCAAACAAAATGGCGTAACCCAAAACTCAAGGTGATCACATCTTTCCCTGAAAGCTGTCTTCGGTACATCAACTTCTCTCACTTTCAACTGGTATTAATCGGATCACAAATTAATCTTCGAAAAGACTGGAGCACACCCCAACTAATCAACAAATCACTGACGCACGGAAATGGATACTAATTATTCACAGTCAATAGTTTCAACTACCTAAAATTTAAACACATCCACATATTGTCATCTCTTTTCTTCACAAATTGTACTGTCATACTCTAAGATGATGTACTAGGCCTAATGAATCTAAGGTCTAACAAATCTCGTATTTAATTCTTCAACACTCTCAATTCTTTCAAAAACCATAGGATACAAAGCAATCGAAGCAGGAACAAACTTGGAGACGGTATCAATAACAAACTCTCCTTCCCTATCAAGAGACAAACCGGGCAATTCTTCCAAACACTTTTAGGATAAACACAACCTATGCTAACATCCTGCGATCAAATCCTCATTCAAAACCGAACCCATCACATTTGCTAGGCAAGCCTGTCAACCAAACTCAATCAATCTTTGACCTCTAAAGCTGGATCAACATTCGATAAGAAGTTCACATCCTCACCTACCACTACAGTCTCACAGTAATCTGCAACTTCAAGGCAACTCTCTCTTTGTCTCAATGTATACCCTAGCTTTGTGTCCTACGAGCCAAACCACGCCCAAAAGTTACATCGAAACTGTAAAAAGACAACTATTTCACATCTACTGGACAAACGTAACCCTGAACCATTAACAAACATCTTCCGCACATCTTTCTGACCACCACTATCTCACCAAAGGGTCTAGTCACATGCGTAACTACGTCTAAGATCTCAACATGTATATCGAATTTCTTTGCATGCTCACGCAAAAGGACGAATCCACAGAAATTGCAACTTCACATGTACACAGCTGATAGTTTTTGATTCTCTTGCTTTCAGGCTGACCCTTCAAACATAACCTAACTCTTCGAACCGTTCTTAGAGCATCTCGAAACCTCAAAATTCAGTTCTAATCACACACAAACAATCATGCTTGAACTTGTTCTATGACATCGGTCCTGACAACTCAAAACATCCCACTACCAAACAATCTGAAGTTAAAGGTCAAGACTTCCTTCTCGACTCAACTATATTAGAAGTCACTTCATCTCACCTTCTTGCTGGAAGATAACTCAGACGCACACTGGCCCAATCCCACAAATCGATTCCCACTCACAGATACTGACCGGATGTCTTGTATTAAAACCATAGGCCGAACTCCAACGATCACCGACTAGCATTTCTGAGTTTCAGATTACTCACATGAGACCCTTACCTTGGTCTCGCCAAAAGAACTAAGGTACTCATACCTACCTCTAACACATCATTGGGCACATCCAAACTTTTCATACTTGCTAACAACATACGGAAGTACATATTCATGATTAACCGAAGGGAACAAACTCAAATCTGTACCAAGGGCTTATCTGATAAAATATCGATACCACTCTGAATCCCACTCATAGGTCTTCACTTCTTTTTAACCAACTAATACCAGAATCGATCACATCGTCCCTCATCAACAGGAATCAACCCACATACACACTGACTCAAACAAACAAACTGTACCTCAACTCCGGTACAACCATACTTCCCTGACTATAGCGATGAACTCCCTCAACATCATCCATATTTTCAGAAACCATAGTTTCTACTTAACGATTCACGGCCCACGCCTTGGCCTTAAACTTACCAAAAAGCAATAAATCAACAACAACAACAAATTAATCATGCAAACTGGGTTAGCAAACGAAATGGTCCAAGCGGCTCAAGTATGATTCCCTCACTTAAAAATCTCTTTTTCCGATGTAATAGAAGCAATGGGGCTCTACTCAACATGCTTCAAGCAACATACATTCACAATCAAACAACATACACCAAGCATACTTGATGAACAAGCAAACATGCTTACATGGCAAGCGAACATCATGCAATTACAATACAAGAATTTAACTTACCTTACTTACCTACCCAAGGTCTCGGAAACCTTAGGCACTGATACCAACAAATGTAACCCCCTCATCTCGGTCGAGACATTTGACTGGTCCGAGTAGGCAACACGGGGAAAACAGATGTGAAACCCGTTAAGGTCCCACCTCGGTTAGCAACCCTAGAAAATTTCTTTTAACTTTATCTTGTCTATAGACATTATTATGTCCTATGTGGAGCACAACAGCGGAAACATAACAAATTAAAAACAACCATCCAAGACAGCACTTTAAAACAACCCATTTTTCCGTTTTAAAGCAGGCCGTATCGATACACCTGCAGAGGGTATCGATACGCCTTGACCAAGTCAACTGCCTCAAGCCAAACCATGGAGACCGTATCGATACAGCCCTTAGGCGTATCGATACACCCTCCTCGGTCAACATCTCGCGGTCAACGATACAAAACCGAACCGATACACTTAGAGCCCGTACCAATATGCCAAAAACTCGTTAAAATCTTAGAATTCCAGAAAAGATTTGGCGTATCGATATGCCCCCGTTTATTAGTACCCTCAGCCAAATATGTGTCCCACGGTGTAAGACCGTATCGATACGGCCCTTAGGCGTATCAATACGCCCTGCACTACAAGACTCAAATTTGCAGCAAAAAGACTTAAGACTCGACTCTAGATGCAATTTACGACTCTCCTAGCCACAAACAACATACATACAACCTTTAACAACCAAGATGCCAACATACAAGACATTCAAAACGAATAAGAATCACGCATCGAAGGATTCATGCATTTATCGCAAAGAGGACATACATAGCACTTAAAGGTTCATGCCTTAGAAACAAAACATATAGGCATTCATGACATGCAAAATAAGCAGGGTTTACAATTCAAACAAAGCATCCAAAATCCAAACCAACATCAACATACATCAAAGCTCAAATCGACAACACCTATCCCATCGCTTGACTATTACAATCCTTCGATTTAAAATTCATACTTGAGCTAACCAAAAGTGACACTTGGAGGCCCTTCCTCGCCCTTGCCACCCACAAGCTACTGATCTGCATTGTCGAACAAAAAGGAGCGTAAGCATAAAATCTTAGTGGGGGAAAGCTCGTAAAACAAACCTCGACAATGCAGGGTCCAAGCACGAGAAACAACCAAGATGGGAAGCATGATCTTACCTCCGATCCACAAGAGCCAAAATATACATGATGCATGAACATATAGTTAACACTATGCCATGACCAACAACTCATAAGCCTAACACACGAAGATACATATATATCAATGTATTAACAGCAACATATATCAATCCATATTGGCACCTAGCTATGACTCGAATACGCGGATAACTGTTGGAACTTACATCCAACCACAACCATTACCTTACGGTGGGATTACACTCATCACTGTTTCTCGCGGAGGGGGTTCCACTTATCCTCACGCCCCGTCGATGGGATTCCACTCATCACCGACTAATATATATATGAAGATTTCTGGGCGAACCCGTACTCCATCTTGATGACCACCGTCACCAAGACCACGCGCGCATTTGACTCTCGTGTGCACACTAAATATCCTAATGATCGATCATTGTACCCAAGCATACTAGTGCCAATATTAAACACAATCCATAATCCTTCACAACATCATTTCAAAACAACTTCCGTGCTTAGCACGTACTCACCATGATCACTATCATGCACAATTCACAATCCAAACCACATGCATGACAATGCATCAAACCATGCCTCAACAACATGTATAACACAATATACATAACTACCATAAATGCAAATAATCAAGAGGCATAACCAAGCAATTAGGAGTTCAACCAAAAGTTTCTAACTAAAGCTTGAGATTAGGCTTCCACTTTAATCTCAACTCTAGGTGGGTTTACCAAGCCCAACCTAGGTCCACATGCTTGAACAAATATTTAAAAACCATTTAAAAACAATAACCACTCACCGATCACTCCATTTAGCACAAGCCGACTAGCCTACCAAGCATCCAAGTTTCCGGATTCGAGCCCGAAGCTTCTCCATTGTTTTCTCTTTCTTCTAACCATTCAAAAATATTACATTAGCCCCAAAATCAGTCACAAACCCAAAGTTTAACACCAACACACAAATCCACTACAATTCTCACAATTCAAAGCCAAGTTCACTCTCCAAATTCTCATTTTCGTACTTCCACAAAAACCCAGCAAAAATCAGCAATATAGTCATCCAAAACACTCTTAAACATGTTTAAAACACTACCCAAACATAGTATAACCATCAGCCCCCAATTTCCAACATCAATCACACCCACAACTAACCTTAAAACCCTTCCAAGAACCCCTCAAAACCCAAATCCGAAAATCCATACAAAACTCTTTAAAATTTACATATATTGGACATCTTGGTTAGTAAACAACCCACACATCAATAACAAATCAAAATCTTTAGCTAAAGACCATGAAGGTAGCATCTTTAATCAAAATCTTTAAAAGTTCAAATTTCAAAAACATGAACAATATTGAAAACTAGAGGTATCATCTTTTAGAGGGAAAGGAGGACAAGTCAAAAAATGAGATTACCTTGCAAAAATCACCAACAAAAATTAAAGGAGATGATGAAATAGTGAACTTGGAGGGGAAAGGGCATTTTGACGTGAAAAGGAGAAATGAAGAAGATGAAGATGAGTTTAAAGTGGTCTTTTAAATTAAAGGGGTTTTAAAATGAAAGACCATTTAATTACACCTTTGCCATTAATGAGATGGCAAATCTCAAATTTCCAAATTCCATTGAATTGGGTTTTAAAACCAAAACAAGCCCAACATAAAATCATTGTTTTGAAAACACGAGGCCCAAAACATTATTTTAATATTATTTTCACCCGGCCCCCAAACCCGGGTGTTACATTTATATCCTTTCTTTATTTATTTTTATGTTAATTAAATGTTTGTTCTTGGTTGAATTTTGGTGTTTTTGTTTGTCTTGTTTGTCTTTTTAGGTTGCTTTCTCTAAGTCGGAAAATCGTCAATGATTCTGATAACTTTTTGTTTTAAATTTCGTTTTAATTTTTAGTTTGATCCTAAAATGTTTGCATGCTTTTAAAAAATGTTGTTAGGGTCATTTTGATCTTTAGAAATTTTGAAAATAATTTAAAAGATGTTTAGATTTTAAATGCAAGAATAAATATGGATAATTTGAAAAAAAACTTGAAATTAGAGATTTAATTAGAAGAAATAATAATGTGAGGTGTTATATAATAAAGGGCTTGATTTTAGAAAATTAAAAAGAGATTTTTTATTTGTTTTAATAATTAATGGGCAACATGATTTTGAAAAGAAAAATAATAAAAATGTTTTTTAGAAAAAAAATATAAAAAGAAATAAGTTTTCAAGAAAAAAAATAAAAGGGTTTTAAAGTAAAAATTAGGGTCTATGATATTTAAATAAATTTTTGGAAAGGGAAAAACATAAAAAAGAGTTCTTAGGAAAAATAAATTTTATTTTCTAAAATGGGTTGTTTTAAAAGAAAAAAAACTTAAAAATAAAAAAATGAAATAAATTTAAAAGGAGTGAAAATTCTTTTGAAAAAATGGAAAACACAAAATGGTAAAAAACATAAAAAATGAGAAAGGTAAAAAACAAAAAAAACCACAAAAAAGTAAAAAACGTAAAAAAAAAGATTTTGGCTTAGAAAATAAAAAGTAAAAAATAAAGGCTTTTAAAAGGAATAATAAAAGGGTAAAACTCAAAAGAATAAAATGTTTGCTTGCTTGTTTTAGAAATAGGTGAAAACTTAGGATTAGGGACTAAAGCTTAGATAGAGACTTGTTTTTGTTGAAAAATGTTCTTCATAAAAAAGAAAAGAAAATACACTTAACGAAACTTAAACTCTTAACTAGGAATAAAAGACTTAGACGTTTTTAGGGCTTTTAATAATTAAACTTAGAATAAAAAATAATAAAAATGCTCAACGCAATTAAATTTCATTCTTACTTGAAAAGTGAAAACATAATTTAATGTGGTGTCTTATTAAACGGGAATGACGGGTTAGCGCCAGAAATGTTGGCGGTGATTAAAGTTCATCTCTCAAGCGATAAGGATGTTAAAATAGACTAATATTCATTAAATAGACAAGTAAAGTCGAACCTTTTTGAACTTGCAAATTCCAATTTTGAAAACGATTTTAAAACCAATTAGGTACCAATTTTGGGCGTCGTTGGGTGCTAACCCTTCCTCATGCGTAACCGACCCCCGAACCAATTTTCTGATTTTCACATAACAAAATTGTTATTTTATTAAAACCAGAAACGTTTTATTAAAATAACCATATTTTTAAAAGTGATCCAACCACACTTTTTCTCAAAAAAGATTGGTGGCGACTCCGTTGATTTTTAAAAATGTTTTCCCAAACGTCGAAGCCTCCCGTAAAAAGGCGATTGCGATAGATGATTATGCTTTATGAGATTTGAGCATGTGAAGCTTTTGGCTTGGTTTTGCAGTGAGATATGCATGAGATAATGATACATGTGGTTTATAAAAGATGCTTTAAATGTGGTTTCAAAAGCATGAGAAAGTTGAGCATGATGTGATTATGTTTTAAAGGAATCATTGGTTTGAGAAATGCATTGTTGTTGTTTTAAATTGAGCTTTCCCTCACTAAGTAAATATGCTTATGCTCTCATTTCCAACAATACAGATAATTGAGCTTTTGGCCAGAAAAATAGCAAGGGATTTCACCTAAGACATCACTCGATTTACATGTATGGTTTTTAACACTTTTAATAAGGTAGAAATGGCAACGAGGAGGGTACCTAGATATTTGGGAGAGGTTGTTTAAACTCCCTGGTTTGGCAAGTGTGTTTTGCCTTTTAAGACTTGTAATGGGCCTTTAAATGTTGTTGTACTTTTATTTGGGGTTTTTGATACTCTATGTGGATTGCTTATAGGTTGCATGCCTCTAGAGTAAACATGTTTTGCAATTCATGATGCTAGGTGCTTTTGTTGATGTCTATGTGTTGGATAAATATGTTGCTGATGTTTACCTGTGATTGAATGATGGTTGGTGGCCATATGGTGTGTTTTAAGGTGCTTAAATGTTGATGTTTTAGTGCGGATCTGGTCGGTGTTTCGAAGTAGTAGCAACTATTTCAATACAGCTCTCATATTTGGTCCTAATGTTTCGGAACACTACTAGACCGTTTCGAGAGCTATAGTTATAATTTTTACTCGTACCGAAACACGCTAGTCGTTTCGATACGGATTTGTTATGTTTGAATGTAGGGGAGGTTAATCTGGGGATTTGGTTTCGAAACGGGTAAGGCCATTCCGATACTAAATGCTACTGGAATGCATGGTTTCGAACTAAGGGGTGATTGTTTCGAAACGGTGTCGTTAAGTTCTTTAAATTGGCATGATTTCTCAGTTTTGAATGTTTACATTTAAATCCCTATTTATATGATTTGAAATTGTGGATGTTTGAATGATCGTATGATGTTGATATTTCACATGCAATCATGTAATGAACCTAATTAAGGGTTGGTAACCTTAATTTGTAATTTGACCTTATATCAGATTGTTTGCAAATGAAGTACAATAACGGTTCAGTTTAAATGAAAATATGTTCGTTGCGCGAGTAAACTCTGTAGGACTTAAATATGCATCTAGACAAGTTAAAAGAGAAAAAGGTTGCTAATGGAGGTTAACTTTAACGAGTTGACTTCGGTTTTCCCCGTGTAATTCTCTTAATTTGTGTTAATCGTCTAGATCGGGCTAAGGGGGTTACAGTGCACTCAATCCTATAGCCGGCTAACTATATCCGATAACATTTATAAATCAATTTCAAAACATCATTTGCCAATATAATTCTCGTTTCATCACATACCTCATTGTTTTCAAAGCATCATCAATAAATCATTTTCCAAGCAATTAAACCATGCTTTAAATCACAAGTATAAAATGTATACTAACAAGGATCACTTACGATGTGCATCCTTTATCATTTCAACATTAAAAACAGCAATCCACTTGCTATAATCATGCTTTAACAGTAGGTAAACATGTATTTAAAAACCAAGTGCATAAAAACCTTTTCGTAAATAGCACAACCGAGAGAGAAATTCCTTATAATCACTTCCGAACTTAGACAAGTGTTTCAATCTTGCATTTAAGTTCCCAAAACCACCTTTATAACATTTCAAAGCTGAAATCCAGAATCTCACTCAACGACACGCGAAACCTTGATTAGCCGACGCGAAACTAAGCGTCCAAAGCTCCCGAAACCTCATCGATTGCTTCCAAAACGTTCTCCCATGTTTAAACCACATAAGAACAGAGGATTAATGCATCTCATTGCATTAAAAACTATAGCAAGCAATCCTACCACATTGCTCTGCCCAAAACCACCAAAACGCCCATCCAAAACAATAGAAAACACCTTCGGTTACTCTACAAACTCAACCCAACCAAAACCTAATACTTCCATCCATTTATTAACATTGATTAACATCTAAAACAAACCTTTTAACAACCTTATACCTCCAGCATCCCCAAAATCACATTAACACAACAAAAAACCCAATTCTAACAACCTAATCAACTAGAGATCCAAATAGTTTCGAGTTTATCACGCTTAAACCTCAAACTCAAAATTAATAAACTTCCGAAACATGATTAAAATCAATCATAAACCAGCCATAACATATTCATTACGAAAATTCCACAAAATCATCATTTAAAGCTTGATTTAGCCCTTTTCTTTAAATTAATCATAAAACCTTGTTAAGAAACATAATTAAAGAGCCAAATACTTGGGAATTTCATTAAAGAACCTTGATTAGAGGAGAATCACAAAAATTACCTCTAATCCCTTGCTATTCCTTCAATTGACAAGATTTTATTGAAAATCTTCAAGAATCCATTGAAACAAGTTGAGGAAACTCCATGGAAATCATTTGGAAATAAAAGTAAAATGAGAAGGAAAAGATCTCTGGAAGTTTTGAAAGAAAATGAGTGGTTGGCTGATGAGAAAAGAGAGAAAAGGAAGTTACATCAAAATAAGTTTGTAAAGATTAATTCATTTTGTAATCAAAACCCTTTTTAATATTTCTAATTAAACACATTTAAAACATGTCAAATTAAAGGAATAGCTGATTACAATTAATTTAGCTCCCTAAAGATTCTATGTTTTGGCTCTTTTACAAAATAGCCATTAAAACAGTTTTTTACATTTTTACGATTTAATCACCAAACCAAAATGTCCACCTTCCAAATGTCATTTTCAAAAATTAGGTTCACCAAACCCTTATACATTCAAAATGGATTTTAGAAAATTTCCACATATTTTTAACACTTCCCGAACTAGGTTTTCCTTGAACCAATCTTGAGCTAACCCGAATCTCTAGTCTCGGTCCAACAGACCCTAAACCTAACCTACATACTCCTAGGCCCAAAACCGGGGCATTACAACTCTCCTCCACTTAGGATATTTCGCCCTCGAAATTTTTCTTGGAGGAAAAAGGTGCTTTAACATGTCTACCTCGCTTTCCCACATCGCCTCCTCAACTCCTTGATGTCGCCACAACACCTTAACAAATTCAATCGTCTTACCATGAAGAACTTTGCTACTAGAATCAAGAATCTCAATAGGTTCCACATCATTAGAAAAATCCATTCGCAACTCAATATCCTCAACTGGCATTACATGCGACAGATTTGACCTATACCTCCGCAACATCGACCCATGAAACACATCATGAATTTTCTCCAACTCGGGAGGCAACCTCAACCGATATGCAATAGGACCAACATGCTCCACAATTTCATACGGCCCAATAAACCTTGGACTAAGCTTACCCTCACATCCAAACCTCATCACCTTTTTCCAAGGTGACACTTTTAGAAACACGCAATCACCAACCCCAAACTCAATCTCCCTACACTTCAAATCCACATAAGACTTTTGACGATCCGAAGCCGCCTTCAACCGTTCACAAACAAGCTTTACCTTCTTCGTCGTTCCTTTAAGAAAATTCAGCAAATAAACTAAATTTACCCCCCGCTTCCGCCCAACAAAGATGCGTCCTACACTTCCTACCATTCAAGGCTTCATACAGAGCCATTTGTATACTTGCTTGATAGCTATTATTATAAGCAAACTCCATAAAAGGGAACTGTTTCTCCCAAGAACCGTGGAAATCTATAACATAAAACCGCAACATATCCTCAAGCACTTGGATAACTAGCTCATACTGACCATCCGTCTGAGGATGATACGAGGTACTGGAATTGAGCCGTGTACCTAGAGCTTTATGCAAACACTTCCAAAACCTCATTGTAAACCTCGGATCTCTATCTGAAACTATAGATTTAGGTACACCATGCAACCTCATAATTTCTGTAATGTACAACTCTACCAACTTATCCAACGTATACGTAGTATGAACATCTATGAAATGCACACACTTCGTAAGATGGTCTACAATCACCCAAATAGAGTTTTTCTTTGATGGGGTCAAAGGCAAACTTGACATGAAATCCATCATCATCTTCTCCCATTTCCATTCCAGTATCTTCAAAGGTTGCAACAACCCGGAAGGAAGCTGATGCTCAGCTTTCACGCACTGACAAACCATACACTTACTCACAAAATCAGCAACATTCAACCCAACCCAATAGTACTCATCCTTCAATCCACGATACATCATAGTACTACCAGGATGCATAGAAAAAGGACTACTATTCGCCTCGGGCAGAATAGTGCGCCTCAACTCAACATCTTCTGGCACAACTATTCAACTCTAAAAACACAAAAGACCATTATCATTAAAACAAAAGTCACTCGAATTACCATCCGCTATATCATGAACATGCCGTACGAACGAATCATCAAGCAATTGCTTCTCCTTAATCCAATGAACCAAGGAACTTTTCACTTGTAACTCAGCTATCAATCCATCATAACGCGACACACTCAATCGCGCAAACATGGCTCTCAACTCCGCAACTACCTTCCTACTCAAGGCATCAGCCACAACATTGGCCTTACTAGGGTGATACTCTATCATCAAGTCGTAATCCTTAAGCAACTCCAACCATCTTCGTTGCCTAAGATTCAACTCTTTCTGAGACATTAAATACTTCAAACTCTTATGATTCGTATAAACAACACACTTCTCACCATAAAGGTAATGTCCCTAAATTTTCAAAGCAAACACAACTGCGGCAAGCTCAAGATCATGGGTAGGATAGTTGCGCTCGTGCACCTTCAATTGTCTAGATGCATACGCCACAACCTTCCCACCTTGCATCAACACACAACCCAAACTGACATACGATGCATCACTATAAACCACAAACTCCTTACCCGACTCGGGTTGAATCAAGATAGGAGCTTGCGTCAAAGCTTGTTTCAACATCTCGAAAGCTTGTTGTCTAACATCCGTCCACTCAAAGCGAACATCTTTTTGCAACAACTTGGTTAACATAAAAGCAATATTTGAAAAACAATAGACAAACCTACGGTAATAACATGCCAATCCAAGAAAACTATGAACTTCCATCACAGACTTAGGCGTCTTCCAACTCATCACCGCCTCGATCTTAAGTGGATCAACTTGGATACCCTCGACTGACACTATATGTCCAAGAAAGACAACTTCTTTAAGAAAAAACTCACACTTACTCAATTTTGCGTAAAGCTGATTTTCTAACAAAACTTACAACACAATCCTCAAGTTCTTATCATGATCCTCCTCGGTACGAGAGTACACGAGAATATCATCAATAAACACAACCACAAACTAATCCAAGAATTCATGAAACACACGATCCATCGCATCTATGAATACAACAGGCGCATTTGTCAAACCAAACGGCATCACCAAAAACTTATAATACCCGTACCTAGTACATAAAGCAGTGTTTGGCATATCCACATCCTTTACCTTCAGTTGATAATACCCAGATCTGAAATCGATCTTAGAAAACACTAAAGCACCTCGAAATTGATCAAACAAATCATCAATTCTTGGCAAAGGATACTTATTCTTAATTGTCAATTTGTTCAATTGCTGATAATCTATACACATTCGCATCGTTCCATCTTACTTCTTCACAAAAAAAATCGGTGCACCCCAAGGTGAAACACTAGGCCTAATGAACCCTCGATCAAGCAACTCCTGGAGTTGCGTCTTTAAGTCCTTCAACTCTTTCGGAGCCATTCGATAGGGCGCAATAGACACTGGAGTCAAATTTTCATACAACTCGATGTCAAACTCAACCTCTCTATTCGGTGGAAACCACGACAATTATTTCGAAAATACACCCAAAAACTCACATACCGTACATATATCCTGTACACGCCCTTCCTTCGATCCTAGGTTCATAGAATAAGCTAAGAAAGCCTCGCAACCCAATTCCATCAAACGACTCGCATCTAGAGCTGAAATATCATTGGACAAGAATTTAACATTCTTGCCCACGATTACCTCTTCTTATTCAATAACAAGCTTCATGGTAACTTGCTTGGTATCAAAATCAACCACAACCATATGCTCGGTCAACCAATCCATTCTAAGGATTACATCAAAACCATAGAAAGACAATTTCAATAAATCAACCACAAACACATGACATTGAACAGATAAAGGACATCTCCTAAATAACCTTCTTGTAACAACCGTTTCACCAAAAGAACTAGTTACTTTCATTCCCACATCTAACACCTCAACAGTGATATCAAGCAAATATGCATGCTCACTCAAGATATATAAATGCGTAGAACCAGAATCAATCAAAGATTAGAAGGAAAAAGATTGCAAAGTGAATGTACCTGCAATCACATCGGTATCATTGCGTCCCTCGCGATGTACGTACACCCTCATAGGACCACCACCCTCATGTTGAACTGCCACTACATGTGCCACAACCCTCTGACCATCCTCCTTACGCTGGAAATTACCACAACCGCGCCCACGACCTCACTGTGGTGCAACAACATGTGCCTTAACCTAACCACCTCCAAACAACAACGGACAATCACGTCTCAAATGATCAGCTGTTCTGCAACTCCAATAAGAGTTAGCCGCCACAGCCAATGGAGCCTGCACTTCTCAAGCCAAACGAGGATAGTCTCGTCTGAAATGATCTACAAACCCAACAACCATTTTGCTCGGACCTTACCATATTACCCTAAACAGGCGCACCTCGCCTCTACTCAGCCCGATACCTACGGTCACGATGCCTCTTAAACTGTCCACCACCGGAGCCAGAATTAGTAGCTATCTTACCCGAGCTGGAACGACCCACACGAGAAGACAAGTCCAAACTCTACTTAATATCCTTAGCTCACGTCACCAACATATCGAAATATGTGTAATCAGAAGCCAACATGAAAGTATTCACTTCATGCACCAAACAATAATGGAAGCGGTCGCAATGATGCATATCACTCGGTACCAACTCAGGGGCATACTGCCTCAAACATACAAATTGAACCTCATACTCAACCACAATCATGCTACCCTGAACCAAAGACATGAATTCATGTTTCTTATCATCCAAGTATCTAGCTGCTAGATATTTCCTCTTAAAGGCAGCTTGAAAGAACTCCCAGTTCACTTCATTAGGCTCCAAAGCCACAGTTACAGTCGTCCACCGACTTTAAGAATCGCCCTGCAACAGCGAAACAACACATCCAAACTTACGTGTATCATTGCAGCCCATTTGTTCCAAAATCTGAATCGTACTGGCCATCCAAGCCTCATATGCCTTGGGTGAAAAACCTGATACTCAACATTGCCCAAACTACGCAAGCGTTCTAACTGCAACCCCATTTGGTCAGCAGCTGGTGCTTACACTTGCATTCCAGCAACAATAGCCCGAAAAGCTCTAGTCATCGCTTGAACTAAAGGCGTCAAATCACCCAACACATGCCCAGCTTGCTCATACTATCCTTGCTCCTCACCCCTAGGTGGAGGCGATGAAGGAGGTAGATTCTCACCAGGAGGTACCTTGTTCTCCTGATTTCCCTGCCCCACGACAGCAGTAATCGTACCCGATCGCAACTCTCTCGTAGGTCCCATTGTGTTATTATAATTAAAGCATGATAATAAAACAAAACAAAATAATCAGGCCAGCTTCAAGCAAGGATCCAAAACTTCCATTTTAATTTAAAACATTTCAACTATAGTAATAAGGCAATGGGTATCCCAAATTTCCCCCAAGCATAACAAAAGGGAAACAACATACATATCACAAACACCGTGCACAACAATCAACAAGATTCAACTCACAACAACATGTATATAACAGTTAACACATACATCACAACAATCGTGCATGGCATCAATAATATTCATTCTTTATCAACATGAGTATAAACAATCATCATGCAAAGCAAACATCAACGTACAATTTGCAATCATGTCTTATCAACTTACCAATAACCCACTCTTCGAAACCTGGCTCTTATACCACCAAATGTAACCCCCTCGACCCAGCCTAGACGCCCGACCGAACCTGTAACGCCCCGGTTTTGGGCTTAGAAGTCTTGGGCGTTGACCGGTTCGGTCAAAGTGCTGATCGAATATATAAGAGTAAATTTAGGAAAGCCTAGTTCGGGTTGCATTAAAAATATGGAAAAATGTTCTAAAATCATCTTTTAATATATATAAGTGAACTGTGAAATCAATTTTGAAAAATGAGGTTCGGAAGGTTGACATTTTGGCTAGTGACCAAAATGTAATTTTTGAAAGTTTGGTAACTGTTTTATAAAGGATTGAAACTTTGAATCTTTAAGGAGCTATTATTCCAAAAAGTGTTTCTCCAGATTTCTCTAAGATATTTTAAGGCTTTATTCTGATTTTAAAACATATGAAAGAGGAGGGAAAGTCATTTTGACTATTTTATAACTAACTTCCATTTTCTTCCAATTTTCCTTTTCTCTCATTTTCTCTCAACCCAAACACATCTCTCCAGATTTTTTCCTCTGATTTTGTCACTCAAATCTTCCTTTTCAATTCTCTTTGGATTCCTAATCATCTCTACAACAAAACCTCACCATTTGCAAGTTGTTTCATCAAGCTTTTTGGTTCTAAAAAGGAGAAATTCAAGTTTGGAGGTAAGAACGTCCTTCTCCTCTAAACTATCAGTTCTTTACTGAAATTCCTAAGTTCTCAATCCTTGATTTGTGATTTGTTAAAGGCTTTTCAATTGAAATCTTGATTTTAGCTTAAAATGCAAGATTTGCTTGATTTTGGTGGAATTTTCGTGTGATCTGTTTGGGCAGTGTTTTGAGGTGTCAAATTGATGTTAAATGAATGCTAAATTGATTAGAAGTTGAGGTTTAATTAATGCAATCCCGGATAGGTTGAATTTCCTAAGTTTTGCTTGAGTTTTTGGTTGTTTTTGGAGTGTTTTTGATGATCTGTTATACCTGGAGGTATAAGGACGTGTTTGTGATCATTTTGGATGTTTATCGATGTTTAAAAATGGTTAGAAGTGATGGATCTTGGCTGGGTTAAGTTTTTGAAGTGTTTGGAGGTGATTTCGGTTGTGTTTGGTAGCCGAAATGTTGGATTTGTGATGAGCAGCGAGTTGTGTTGCGTTGCTGGTGTTTTTAATGCATAAAGATGCATTAATGCTCTGTTTTTGTGTGCTTGAAACAGGGGAATTTGATCCGTTAGCTTTAGAGGTGTTGCGGAAGGTTTCGGATGCTTGGAAGTCTTGTTGGCTAGCCTTGTTTTGTGTATCGGTGAGTGAAGTTGGGTTTTCAGCTTTTAAACCAAGGTTTGAAGGTTTTGGGAGCTTAGTTTAAGTCTAAACAACTTTGCTAAGCTCAAGAGTAAGTAAATGGTTTTTCGCTCTTGGTTTGTGTTGAGAATTGGCTTTAAAAGCAATTGTGTTTGATGGTTGCAATGCATGTGATTTGCATGGTTTTTATCCTGTTTTGAAAGCATATTTTTAGCATGGTTTAATGCTGGTTTTGAAAGCCATATGTGAAGGATGCTCAAGGTAAGAGATCCTTGGTTTTGTACATGGAAATTGTGGTTTTGATGCATGGTGTTGCATGATGTTTAATGGCTTTGTGTAATGCTTTAAAACAGTGGATTGATGATGGTAAATGATGGTTTTTGCATTATGGTTATGCATGTGAATCATTGGACTAATGTGGTAAGATGGTTATATTGGCAAGTGATGTAAGTGGTTCTTGGTTTCTTTGATCGGATATAGTTAGCCGGCTATAGGATTGGGTGCACCGTGAATAAAGTCGCCTTGGAGGTGGAGTGGTTAAGTGTGAACCGGTAAACTCCCTTCAAGTGTCCTAACGAGATGGTTAAGGTCATAATGGAGGTGGAATGCCCATTCGAGGACCTTGGTTAAGCAAAGGTTATATGGTGGTTAAAAGTCCATATATGAGAACCTTGTGCTTGTTAAGATCACAATGGTGGTGTAAAGTCCATGTGTGGATCTTGTATAGGGTGTCCCGGATCTCGTTAGTGATGTTATACAACTACCAATCGGTGATGCAAAGGTTGTATGGTGTTTGAAAGTCCATACATGGGAACCTTGTGCATGTCAATGTTGTATGGTGTTTGAAAGTCCATACATGGGAACCTTGGGAAAAGTTGAGGTTGTATGGTGTTTAAAAGTCCATACATGGGAACCTCGGGAAAAGCTAAGGTTGTATGGTGTTTAAAAGTCCATACATGGGAACCTTAGGATGGTGAGGTCAAATGGTGTTTAAAAGTCCATTTGGAGACCTTGGATTGGTAGTGTGTATGAAGCGTGGGGGACAACGCTTGTGATCCGCGTATTCGATCGGGTGTTGAGTTGAAAAGTTGATGTGGTTGATCACTTGGAAGCCAATATGATGTTCTTGATTATAATGAAGCATGAGATGCTTGAAAAGATGCATGGTTGCATGAAAAGTGGTTAATGCTTGTGAATGCATGTTTACTTGTTAAGATTGAACAAGTGTTGATTATCATTTGGTAAATGATGCATGTGTGCATGGAATCTCTTAAATGCATTGGAGTCTTGTTAAGACTTGTTTTAAAAGGCATGTGATGATGATGTTGTGGTTCATAAGTTGCCTTTGGTTAATGCATGTGTTGGATTGATTGAGTAAATGGTTTTAGAAGGTTTCTTGCTTGTAATGATGTTCAAGCATGGGAAAGGTATGATGTGAATGGAAGTGTTTTCCAAGGTTTTGAATTTAACTTTGCATATGGTGTTTATGCATGGAATGGTTAAATGGATGATTTTGCAAGTTGTGCTTTGAAAAGGTTTTCTTAGCTTGCTAAGCTAAGGGTTGGTTTTCATGAATGTGCAATGCATGGTTTTAAGCATGATGTTGAAAAAGGGTTTTCAAACTTTGCTTGGTAATCAAATCGGGTTTGTTTTAAAAGTGATTTTATGACCCGCTGCATTGATGGTGTTTTGGTTTTGAGCATTCCTCACTAAGCATTATGTGCTTACGCTCCTTTTTGTCCATCAATGCAGATTCTTGAAGTTTGGACAGCAAGAAGCAAGGGATTCAAGGAGGACTCCAATTGAGATGTATGTCTCGGTGAATAGCTATAGTTAATAAAGGCAATGGGGGTAGAATCTCTTGGGTTGATGTTTATGTGTTCGAATATGTTCGGACAAGAATGGTTTTATGTTGTTGATGTTGTTGGAACATGTATTTGGCTTTTATGGGATTGATTTGGAAGTTTATGCTTGAATGGTTGCTTGTGTAGGAAGCATGCCTATAGATTTGGGGCTTTTCGTTTGTGTTGATATTTTGTTGAATTGTTGAGGCAAGTATGTCTCATATATGTTGAATTGCATGTTGGTAAAGTTTGGTGGCAATTGGAGTATGTTTGGATGTTTAATTGCATGTTTAAGTATGCATTTTGGGCCAATCTGTGCAGGGTGTTTCGGAACAGTGCCTGCCGTTTCGGAACGGGTGCCTTAAACAAGCCCAGGCGTCCGAAACGGGAGAGACCGTTCCGAAACGGTTTGGCAACTGCCAACCCGTGTTTCGGTACGCGTTGCGGAACGGCCCCGCGTTTCGAAACGGGCTCTGCCTGTTTCGGAACGGGTGACCATTGGGGGCTGACATTGGCAGTTAAATGTTTTGAATTGTTTGCATTTTGGTCTTGAATCTTGTTTGTGCAATTGTATGGGTTTGGAATGTCCGTTTGAGCTGAAATTTGACAGTGAAGCATGGAACCTGATTAATTTCAAGTTGGTAACTTTAATTTGGTTTAAGCCCTCATATTTATCAAAAATTACAATTTGATCCCTAAAGTTGTAATTTGTTCAGTTGGGTCCCTGTTTGATCTCTGATGTTTGTGATCTTTGAGTATGATGTTTGAGTGATCACAATTAGGGCTAACGTGCATCTAGACAAGATTAAAAAGAAAAAAAAGGTCGTTAATCAAGGTTGACTTTCGGGTTGACTTTGGTTTTCCCCGTGTGACTTTCTTAATTCGGGTCAACCGTCGAGGCCGGGTTAAGGGGGTTACATTTGGTGGTATCAGAGCTGAGTTGCGAATGCTTGGGGAAAACGGTAAGTTGTTATGATGTGTGTTTGATGTTTACCTTGTTGTGTGGTTGAAAGTTGGTTGAAACACGTGTTTCTGAGCAAGTTGCTGATGTTTTCGAGCATGTTTTATGGTTATGAATATTGGTTGAGCTTATGTGGATTTGTGCTAATGTTGTGAGCTGGTGATATGCTTGATGAAAGTGAAATGAGTATGTTATGTTGCTAATATGCTGTTGCAAGTGGATGCTGTTTGGTGTAAGCATGATCAAAGTATGTTGTTTGATATGCTTGATGTTGTTATATCCATGTTGTGTTGACTGTTATGTCATGTAAAAGGGGAGGATTCGGGATACCCATTGCCTTATTAATATAGCTATTGTGTTATTTTGGAGTTGGAGTTTGAATCCTTGCTTTAAGCTGGTCTAACTGGTTTGTTTGTTTTGTTGTGAATGTTTGTTGTTGTTAGTAGTATGGCGAAGTTGATGAAAGAATGGCAGTTGGGTGAGATGGTTGCTGCCTTAGGGCAGGTGGTTAGGGCATGGAATTCACCCTTCTGTAGAGGTGTTTTGTTTCAGTCTTCTGTGCCTGGGGTTGAGGTGTTAAGGCAGGAGGAAGAAGCTGGTTCTGTGGTGAAGAGTTCATCACCTGTTGCTCAAGAGGTGTTGGGAACATCTCAGGTTGTGGTAGAGGTAAAGTCAGAGGATGTGCTGGCTGTGGGATGTGTGGGTTTGCCGAAGCAGCGTTTGCTTGATCTGGGTGCTGTGGAGTATCATGGTTCAACACCTGAGACATTTGAGGCCTGGTTGGCCAGTGTGGTTCTGATTCTGGATCAGGAAGGTTGTGATTATGCCTGTAAGCTGGGGAGTGTTGTTTCTTTGATGCTGGAGGATGCGTGTGCCTGGTGGACATCTGTGGCGGTGGCGTCACATATCCATGATATTGATTGGGATTTCTTTGTATCTGCCTTTTATGAAAGGTATCTTGGAGAGAAGTTTCCAAGGGTTAAGCAATGTGAAGGTAGTGCTGTTGTGGAGCAGGTGTTGCTTGAGCAAGGAGTGGAAGCTCAGCCACCGGTATGTGATCGTTGTGAAAGGCGCCATGTTGGAGGTTGTTGGGGCGCGGGTGCTTGTTGGAACTGTGGTTCTAAAGTGCATGTGAAGCGTGATTGTCCCCTTGAGTTGAAGTCAGCTTTGGTGATAGCCAAAGGGTCTCTGAAAGGTCATGGGCACGGCCGAGGCAAGGTTCGGAGATGGCAGGAAGAGCAGAAGGTTGTGAAGAGTTTGGGAAATGAAGTTTGCTGGAAATGTGGGTCTGCTGGACATATGAGACGTGATTGTTTGATGTTGGCTCGGAACAGCCAAGGTTCTTTACCGCAAGGAGTTGATGGTGATCTTAGTGTGTTAGCCGGTGCTGCAGTTGTGCGACAGGAGGATGATGGTTCCACGAGAAAGAGAGCTCGTCTGATGAAGCTTCAGGGTGGTGTTGTGTTTTCAGGTAACCTTGTTAAGTAATCTTTGCTCTAGTTATCCTGGTTTGGTTTTTGTTGGTTTTCCTTGCGTGGTAAGTTTAGTCTTGTTGCTAGCATGTTTGGGGTAATAGTTGTAGTTTGGAAACATCTTTGATGTGAAGAAGGTTTTAGTGAGTATCTTGTGGTTAATGGTTGTTGGTATGATGGAGTTAGATAAGTTAGAAGTGAGGTAGGAGGTTGTTCTTAGACGGATTTTGAGGATGTTATTGGAGGGTGTGAACTGGCATTCATGCACAGTTAAAATCATTGTTATATGCTATATTATATATGTGTTGGTTCATGCATACATGTGGCATGACATTAGAGGTTTTGCATACATGTACATCAGGCATTGATAGGGCATGTAGGTGATCACGCATACGATGTTCACGCTCGCTAATAACTAATCGAAACTGTTAGTGTGGTGGTTGGGTTAGGTTGGATGATGGGTTTTTAGAGGTTGTTTTGGTGCTGGGTGAGAGTTAGAAGCAATGGAGAATATTAAGCTAGTTGCTAGAGATAGTGAGAATGGTGTAGCCTGTTGGTAGAAGGATAGTGTTGTTGCTTAAAGAGTTTAGTGGTTTGGTGGTGGAGAGTGCCGGTTGAAGTTAGAATCGGTCAAGTGGTTTGAATGGCTAAGTGGAAGGGGTAGTTCCTTGGTGCTAAAGGATGTTGCAGTTTAGTGGTTGTGTTTCCAAGTGCTGAAGCAGCTTAGCATTGATGTTATGGAAGGGTTGTGTTTGTAAGTGTTGGTTCTTAGCGACCTTTGAGGAGTTGGGGAGTTGTTATGTATGTCAGGTTGGGCGATGTTCTATTAAGGCAGGTGTTGTGGTCAAAGCTTGTGGTGGATAGGCAATGAAAGATTGAAGGCCATTGTTGTTTGAAAGGATTCTTGTGAGAAGTGGTTGGTTGGTTGTGAGTATGTGAATTTCTTTTGAAGTCAGCTGGTGGTGTGTGATACGGTTGGCGGAGTTGAGTTGGGGTTGTGATGTAAATTTTGGAATCTGGGTGAGTAGTCCTTGTGAGTTGTTATGGTAATGATGGTGGCAGATGTGAAGGATTGTTAGCATTCGTTGAGGAGTTTGGGTAAGCAGTTGATGCTTAAGAATTTTTGCTTGTTGGGAAAATTCTTGGAAGAGGTTTGGGAGTTTGCAAGAGTTTTAGAAGCAGAGAAGTTTTGCATAGTGGCTGACTTGGTTTGGTTGGTGTCACTGTGTAAACAAGTCTTGGGGGTTGTGTGTTACAGTGATGTGTGCTGTAAAAGTTGAAGTTCTTCAGGTTGATGTTGGGGCTGTGTACAGTCCGGATGTGTGAAAGGTTAAATTGTGGCTATCTTTGGGTGTTTTGGAATTTGCGAACAGCGTGTGGTGGTGTTGAGTTTGGTGGAGTTTTTGTGTGGAATGTGTTCAGTGGTGGTTGAGGCTGTTGTGTTGCCTTGTGTGTTGATTTGAGAAGGTTGTGGTTCCCTTTTCGCCAGTTGAAATTTCGAGGACGAAATTTCCTAAGGGGGGGGGAGAGTTGTAACGCCCCGGTTTTGGGCTTAGAAGTCTTGGGCGTTGACCGGTTCGGTCAAAGTGCTGATCGAATATATAAGAGTGAATTTAGGAAAGCCTAGTTCGAGTTGCATTAAAAATATGGAAAAATGTTGTAAACTCATCTTTTAATATATATAAGTGAACTGTGAAATCAATTTTGAAAAATGAGGTTCGGAAGGTTGACATTTTGGCTAGTGACCAAAATGTAATTTTTGAAAGTTTGGTGACTGTTTTATAAAGGATTGAAACTTTGAATCTTTAAGGAGCTATTATTCCAAAAAGAGTTTCTCCAGATTTTTCTAAGATATTTTAAGGCTTTATTCTGATTTTAAAACATATGAAAGAGGAGGGAAAGTCATTTTGACTATTTTATAACTAACTTCCATTTTCTTCCAATTTTCCTTTTCTCTCATTTTCTCTCAACCCAAACACATCTCTCCAGATTTTCTCCTCTGATTTTGTCACTCAAATCTTCCTTTTCAATTCTCTTTGGATTCATAATCATCTCTACAACAAAACCTCACCATTTGCAAGTTGTTTCATCAAGCTTTTTGGTTCTAAAAGGAGAAATTCAAGTTTGGAGGTAAGAACGTCCTTCTCCTCTAAACTATCAGTTTTTTACTGAAATTCCTAAGTTCTCAATCCTTGATTTGTGATTTGTTAAAGGCTTTTCAATTGAAATCTTGATTTTAGCTTAAAATGCAAGATTTGCTTGATTTTGGTGGAATTTTCGTGTGATCTGTTTGGGCAGTGTTTTGAGGTGTCAAATTGATGTTAAATGAATGCTAAATTGATTAGAAGTTGAGGTTTAATTAATGCAATCCCGGATAGGTTGAATTTTCTAAGTTTTGCTTGAGTTTTTGGTTGTTTTTGGAGTGTTTTTGATGATCTGTTATACCTGGAAGTATAAGGACGTGTTTGTGATCATTTTGGATGTTTATTGATGTTTAAAAATGGTTAGAAGTGATGGATCTTGGCTGGGTTAAGTTTTGGAAGTGTTTGGAGGTGATTTCGGTTGTGTTTGGTAGCCGAAATGTTGGATTTGTGATGAGCAGCGAGTTGTGTTGCGTTGCTGGTGTTTTTAATGCATAAAGATGCATTAATGCTCTGTTTTTGTGTGCTTGAAACATGGGAGTTTGATCCGTGAGCTTTAGAGGTGTTGCGGAAGGTTTCGGATGCTTGGAAGGCTTGTTGGCTAGCCTTGTTTTGTGTATCGGTGAGTGAAGTTGGGTTTTCAGCTTTTAAACCAAGGTTTGAAGGTTTTGGGAGCTTAGTTTAAGTCTAAACAACTTTGCTAAGCTCAAGAGTAAGTAAATGGTTTTTCACTCTTGGTTTGTGTTGAGAATTGGCTTTAAAAGCAATTGTGTTTGATGGTTGCAATGCATGTGATTTGCATGGTTTATATCCTGTTTTGAAAGCATATTTTTAGCATGGTTTAATGTTGGTTTTGAAAGCCATATGTGAAGGATGCTCAAGGTAAGAGATCCTTGGTTTTGTACATGGAAATTGTGGTTTTGATGCATGGTGTTGCATGCTGTTTAATGGCTTTGTGTAATGCTTTAAAACAGTGGATTGATGATGGTAAATGATGGTTTTTGCATTATGGTTATGCATGTGAATCATTGGACTAATGTGGTAAGATGGTTAGATTGGCAAGTGATGTAAGTGGTTCTTGGTTTCTTTGATCGGATATAGTTATCCGGCTATAGGATTGGGTGCACCGTGAATAAAGTCACCTTGGAGGTGGAGTGGTTAAGTGTGAACCGGTAAACTCCCTTCAAGTGTCCTAACGAGATGGTTAAGGTCATAATGGAGGTGGAATGCCCATTCGAGGACCTTGGTTAAGCAAAGGTTATATGGTGTAAAGTCCATATATGAGAACCTTGTGCTTGTTAAGATCAAAATGGTGGTGTAAAGTCCATGTATGGGTAGATTTTTGGTGATCTGTTGAGGCATGTGACGGTGCTCAGGGTGTTGTATCTTGGTGGTTGAACGTATGGTGCATATTGTAGTGGATGTGTAGAAGTGTTTGTTAATGCGTTGGGGAGTGTGACTAAGCAATCGTTATCTAGGAAATTTTTGCGCGTCGTGTTGATCTTCGAGCTAGAGTTTGAGTGGTTTTGTGAGAGGTTTTGGGAAGTGGAGTGGGCAGTAGATCACATGATGGCTTGAGAACGGATGATTGGTGATATCGTGTGTGTTGTGTTAAAAGAATTATGAAGGAAGGTGGAGTATGTTGCGAAGGGTTAGGAGTCATTTGGGTGTTGGAAGTCTTGCATAGGTTAAAGGTGTGGGAAACTAAGTTGAGGAGGATGAGTGTGTGTTCGGGAAGTCACACAGTGAGTAGTGGTGTTGAAGCTTGGGTGTAGAGTAAGTTTAGGCCAAGAGTTTTTGGATCGTGGAAGTTTGAGGAGTGTGTTGGGTTCATTGTGTTTTGTTTGAGGATGTTTTCTGTGGGGGGGGCATGTCTCTTGTGTTTATGTAGTGTTTTGTTTGGAGAGGTTGCGTATCCTACTATCATCTCAAGACAAAAATTTCGAGGACGAAATTTCTTAAGGGGGAGAGTTGTAACGCCCCGATTTTAGGCTTAGAAGTTCTAGAGTTGAACCGGGTCGGGGAGAACGATTTGAATCTTTAAGGGTGATTTAGGGAACACCTAGTTCGGGATGCTTTAAAAATATGGAAAATATCTAAAAATCTTCATTTATTATATGAATGATTATGGTGAAAACAATTTTACAAAATAAGGTTTGGAAATACTACATTTCGGTGTAGTGACCAAATCGCAGTTTTTGCAAAAGTGGAATAGTGACTGTTTTGTAAAGGATTGAAACTTTGAATATTTAAGGAGCTAGTTTTACCAAAATGTTTTTAATCAGATTTCTCTTTATTTTGGGTGTTTTATTAATGTTTTAATTAAGGGAAATAAGGATTATTCAAAAGAAAATATATCTTTGACTTTTCATAACTACCTTACGTTAGTTTTCTCTCAATTTCTTTTCAGCCAAACACATTTCCTCCGTCAATTAGCCTCTGATTTTCATTCCTTTTGATGAGATTTCAATCTCCTTTTGATTCCTAATCTTTTCCTCATCAAATCCTCTTGTTTTCACTTTGGATTTTCAAGAAAACTTGCCCAAATCAAGGAGAACTCAGCCATTAGAGGTAAGCTTCATCCTTCTCCTCTAATGATCAGTTCTTTACTGAAATTCCCAAGTTATCAATCCGTTATTAATGATTTTTGAGTTGCTATAATGTTAGAAACAATAAATTGTATTAAAACTCAATGTTATTGGAGAGATCTTGATGATTTTCGTGGTTGTTGGTTAGTTTCTATTTTGAGGTTGTTTTCTAATGTATTTTGGATGATAATTGATGTTTTAAATGAGGTTTTATCAAACAAATCCAGAATAGGCTTGGATTCCTAAGTTTTGTATGTTAGAATGGTGGTTATTGGGGTGGTTTTGGTGTTCTGTTATAGCTGGAGGTATAAGGACGAGTTTGTGGTGGTTTTTGATGTTGATTGATGTTTAGAAATGATTAGAAGTGATAGATCTTGGCTGGGTTTTGTTTTGGGAAAGTTTTGAGATGTTTTCAGTAGCCGAAATGAGGTTCTTGAGTAGAGCAGCGAGTTTAGGTGTGTGACTGATGATTTTAATGCATGGTGATGCATTAATCATCTGCTCTTATGTGTTAAAACACGGGAGAGTAATTCGGAAGCAATCGAGGTAGCATTGGAGGTTTCAGACGCTTGGTTGGCTCGTCGGCTTGCGTAGTGTTGTGTATCAGTGAGTGAGAACACGTTTTCCAGCTTTGGAATGATTCTTAAAAGAGGTTTGGGAACATAAATCTAGGCTTGAAACGCTGGTTTAAGTTCAGAAGTAAGTGAAGTAGATTTCTCTCTCGGTTTGTGCTATAAGTGTTTTGAAAATATTAAATTGGGTCTTGATGTGCTTGGTTTGGCATTATGTTTTGATTTGTTGTTTGAGCATGGTTTTTAAGCATGAGAGTTGGTTATCAAGTTTGGTGTGGAGAAGGAAGCATGGAACTAACGATTCTTGAGATTAGGTGGTTGATGCCCCTAAAATGCTTTTACATGCTTTTGCTTTGAGATAGACAAACTCCTACTTTTTTATGCATGATTTGTAGCGTGAGATGATGCTTGAAGAGATTTCATGAGATAGCATGTAGCGTTGATGAGTTTTGAGATTTTGATTTAATGCAAAACATGTGTTATTATTTTGAAATGAGTTCAGAAGGTTTTGAGAATTATTGCATTAAAACAGTAGGTGAGATGATGATTTTAATGTTATATATTGGCATAAATGATGAGATAATTACCGGATATAATTGGTCGACCAATAGGATGTAGAGTGCACTATAAACTAAAAATTCGTACGTGCTCTTGGGATGCGTTCCAATGAGAGAGGCCGATGAGGGGCATACCATCAGAGTAGGACTTGGTGAAATACTCAAGCTTTATGGCAACTAATGTTATTGCCATGAGAAATCGGTGATGGGCATTCCATCGGAGTAGGACTTGGTGAAACACCCAAGCTTTGTGGTGAGGGTAGATACCGCCATGAGAGCCGGTGGCGAGATCCCACCGGGGTAGGACTTGACCTCGAGTCAATATGTCCGCATAGACGTGTACAATGGAATATGAAAATGCCAATATATGAGAATGAAATGTGTTTCACTTGTACCAATGCTTGAAGTGTTTTTATGCTATGAGAAATGCATATGAGATTTTGAGATTATGGAATGCTTTGTTATAACAAGCATGTGTGGCCTTGCCATGAGTTTTGCATTTATTGAATGCATGAGATAGGTAGATGGTACATGTGACTTTCAAATGATGATTTTCCTTGAAATGATTTTCAAGCTTGAGAAAGAAAAAGCATAATGTGGAAAATGGTTTCCAAGAGAAATGGTTTAAACTTTGCATATAGTGCTCATTTATGAGAAGGTTTAAGTGGAAGTAACTTTGAAGATATTGTTTAATATTGAGGAACATATTGCACTTGAGTTTTAATGTTGGTTTATGTGTTGAGTTATGCAAGATTCAAGGCAATGATGTTTTCAATTGGAGTTTCAAACAATACATTGGTTTGTAGAAATGGATTTTTGGTTAAAGGGGAATTTATGGTTTTGCTGCATTGATGGTGTTTTGATTTTGAGCATTCCTCACTAAGCATTATGTGCTTACGCTCCTTTTTGTCCATCAACGCAGATAGTTGAATTTGGGACAGCAAGAAGCAAGGGATTCAAGAAGAACTCCACTTGGGAAGTATGTTTTGTCTCATAGCTATAGATAATAAAGGCAATGGGGGAAATTCCTTTATCATGTTGTGTGATGAGGTTGATCATTTAGAACGAGTTGGTTTATGATTTGGGACTTGTAGATGATTATCGTGTGGTGATTGAATCCTCATTGTGCGTTTAGTCTTGTTATGCTTTATGGATGAAGTATGTTCATATTGGTTGTATAAGATAAGTGAGTTGATGAGTTGAGCGCTTGAATTGTGTTTAGCTTTTGATGTAAAAATGGTAGAGTTGTTGTTAATCTTGTGTGGGTACGTTGTGGTATGTATTGGAGCATGTTTGATAGTGTTAAGATGTGAAAAACCAGCAATTAATGTTGTTGCAGAGCAAGGTGTATCGAAGCACCCTTATCTGTTTCGAAACAGGGGCTGGAAATGGCCATAGTGTTTCGGAACGGACGAAGGTGTTTCAGAACACTTTCGCTACTGGAGATGGCAGTTCCGATACTGGTCTCGGAACGCACCCGAGTTCCGAAACGATCAACACCGTTTCGATACGGGTGTTTCGGTACGAAGGTCAGCGTTCCAGAACGGTTGACCGTTGGTCTGTGCATTTGAATTGTTTCAGGTTTTCAAGTTTTACATTATAGTCCTGAATGTTGTGCTTGCAATTGCTTGAGCTTGGGATGTCCTTTTAAGCTGAAATTTGACAGAGAGGCATGTAATTCGACAAATTACATTTTGGTAAACTTTAAATTTGCAAAGTCCTTATATTTTAAAAAATTCACATTTTGGTCCCTAAAAGTGTAATTCATGCAATTGAGTCCTTAAATGTTTTCCGATTGCTGTGCTTTTCTCTCCTATGTTTCCTGATTTATCACATAGGCTTAATGTGCGTCTAGAAAAGATAAAAAGGAAAAAGGGTCGTTAATCAAGGTTGACTTTTGGGTTGACTTTGGTTTTCCCTATGTAATCTTCGTAATTCGGGTCAATCGTCTAAGCCGGGCTAAGGAGGTTACAACTCATATGTACTAAGAGGGGTTTTCCCCGTGTAATCTTTGTAATTCGGGTCAAATGGAAAGTAGAGGGTTGAGGATTAATTTACTAATTTTAAAACTCATATGTACTAAAAGGGCTTAAACCATTGAGTTAATTGAAAGATTTAATTTCATTAACTTTAAAACGGAAAAGATATTACAAAATAATTAAACAAAAAATGAGAAGGAATAAAACTTAATTTTAATGTTTCAAAAAATTTAGGAGCTTAGAATACATTTAAACCATAAAAGATTGTGTGTGCCATGTCCCTTGCAGCAACGATGTTCCTCCACGGGAGATAATCTCAAATCTGAGAATTTAAAGCTTAGAACATTACCATCCTAATATCATTTAATGTAATTATAAAACTTGACAAGCTCGTGCTCAACTAAGAATCAATCATTTACAAATTTACCATCCCAAGCTCAATTGATTAAAATCTAAAGCTTGTATTTTAAATTCATTGACAACTCTGGCTCAATAATCGAGGAACTAAAAAACTAAAAGTAGATTCAAATGTTTAATTCAGCTTCTATTTGCTTATTAATTTCTTAAATGTATTGAATTAGAGGAAGAACTATACGAGGACTTGTGAGGGCCGCTCGTGGCTTCCAATCAAAAAAATATTGAAAAATTATTTAGAAAATACAAATCTCTTGTAAGTACAAATTTTTTAAATTGATTACGAATAAATTTAGACTTTTTAAATGATCTCTTAATAAATTTGCTTGAATACTTCCACTATATTCAATCTGGTTAAACTTTTGACTTTGAAGTTAAAAATCTATAATTATTTTAATGGAACTAAACTTTGTTTTTCTTTAATTTTTAAATAATTTAGTTTCACCAATAAAATAAAAATTTATATTTAAAATAGACAACAAAAATTTCAATGTGTATTACATGTTCTAAAACAACCGTAGATTGGGTTCACATGAACCCTTTATTAGACACAATATCTTTTTTGTTTTCAAACGTTGAGAAAATGAAGATGGGTTAGTTTTTAGGCTACGAAGTTTTTTTTTTGATCGGCAAAGCGATGTATATTAAAATAGGAAAATATACAACGTTAGTCACACATGCGCCTCATCAAAAACCTCCCTAAGCCTAACGGAGGAAAAGAGTACGACATGTGGACTAAAAGAGAACAAACGAACCAAAGGAACAGACACCCCGAACAAATATAACAGTCAAACCGAGGCCTGAAATAAACATACTCGTGAAACCCCTTCCTTCGCTAGCGCATCATCTAGCCCATTCGCTTCACGGAAAATATGCGTAAAGCAAACAGACCCCAACGTGAGGCATGCGTGATCGATCAAACTAAAAATCTCCCACAAACGCCAACGTCGAAGTTCCATCTGCAACACCCAACCAATAGCAACTTTGGAATCTGACTCCACAATAAGGGGACGAGAAGCCCATTTAGACGCAACAAACAAATCCAACACAAAGGCGATTGCCCATATCTCCGCAAGGTTTGAGTCAAGAGAACCAAGAGGGCACGAGAAGAGCGCAAGGATGCGACCCTGTGCATCACGCAATACCCCCTAGAACCCGCAGGCCCCAGCTTCCCACGAGCTGATCCATCAACCGAAATCTTTAACGTGTCCCTGAGAGGAGGCTCCCAACATACCCCCACACGACAAGCCTGAGAACACACACCTTCACTGAACAAGCTCGGACAATCCCACCATAAAGACTCACTCACGGATAGCCCTTCTTTTAGTGTCTTCACCCAATAAAATGAGCGTAGTTTCACCAAGAAACCAATCTCTGAAGCCGGTAAACATTTGCCATTAAAAACATACTCGTTACGCGCAAGCCATAGGGACCATAACAGAGCAGCAATGCTCGACACCCACAACAGCTTTAGAGTACCCGTGAACGAACAATGAAATCCCGAGATGAAGAATTCTGAAAAAGACTTTGGCAAAGGCAGTGATACCCCCCACCATCGTCGGAACCAATCCCACAATCCTTGGGCAAACGGACAAAGATAAAATAAGTAATCAATCTCCTCCTCCCTCTCACGACACCACACACATAAACCGTGCTGCTCATCCAACACGATTCCACGAATCTTCAAAAACTCAAAGGTAGGTAATCGGCGTAGCCAAGTGAACCACAAAAATGCCTGGACCTTGGGAGGGACTAGGACCTTCCATGCGAAACATTCACCAAAATCGCTCTCACCCACTTTATCAAGCATAAGCAATCGAGACAAAGCCTTAACTGAAAAAATCCCATGCTTATCTGGTGTCCATACTAACATGCCAACAACCATTTGCTGCAATCTCACCTAACACAAAAGCGAACTAAGCTCCTGAAGTTGGTGAACCTCAAAAGAACACAAATCACGACGGAAAAAACCCTCCCAGCGATCATGTTGGAAGCTACCCCCAACGGAAAGGTCAACAACCAAATCTAGGCGATTGACCGCAATCGAAAACAATAGAGGATATATATCCTTCAACGGCTGCTCAACGCACCATGCGTCAAACCAAAATAGCTCCCGCGAACCAGAATCAACCTTCCAAACAAAATGAGGCTCTCCCATAAACTTTTGGACGCTATCCTACGAAGTAGATCATTTAATATACAAATAATATTAAATGATCTTTATTTTATGATTTTTAATAAAAACTATTTTTATTATTTAATAGTAAATTTTATTATACAAATAATTAATACATGTCATTTTGTAAGAGGTTGGTAGCGCCACCTCCTTAAAACTAACTAGTGCAATTTATTCAAGACACTCGGGCCGGTAGAAGTCCTCTCTTTTGAGTACCTGCTATCTCCAATTTAAGACGAAAATGATTAATTATTGAAGTCGTGAGTTCCTAATAAAAGTTATGTGGTTGCGGATGTTTTGGATATATTCCCATCTTTCCATTAATTCCGAATGACCAATTTTGAGGATCATACTACGCTGATTCAACACTTAGCTTCTCGTGATATTACTGCTCCTCCTTATTGTATTCTAGCTCCATCTTAGGTTCATGGCCTAGGCACCCATTCACTAAAAAAAGGGTCATTTACCTTCAAAAATTAAAGGCTTACGAAAAAAATAAGTGTTGAAACTATATTTTTTTTCAATTAATGTCTAATTTTTTTTGTCAACGTAGGTGTTGAATTCAGTTACCATTTTAAGGTCAATCTGTAAACGACCGTAAAAAATATTTTCACCCAGTTAATTCTTGAAATGTGACCTATTTTGAGTGTCCTTTATTTTTTTTATTTTTAAAAATCTAAAATTCTTATTTTCTCAAAAGGAGAATCCTAAAATATAACATGCATAATAAAATGTTGACTAAAAAGAATTTCCGACCTCGTAAATTAATAAAACTAGTTAGGTATAACTGATATTTTATAGAGTCTATATTACCTTATTTAAAGTTTCATTTGTTTTAATGTGGTTGCTCACAATTGTAAGAAACCTATTTTCCCCTATCGTATTGTTTTATACTTTAGGAAAAATTTCGACTGTTTTACCTAATACCAATATTTGTTAGTAAATTGTTTTAATTTTGTTCTTTAGGGTCTTCTCAACTTAGTAACAAATACTGGTTAGCCATGAAACTCGTATGAGTAGGAGAAATCACATCGCTGTCATTTTCCCAAGAAAGTTATATATAAATATTCTCAATAATCTTTCCCCATGTATCATATATCAAAATTTCAAACATAACCATTGTGCTTTTTGCCTCTAAAAGATTAAAACATGAACTACCAAAGCAAGTCCAATTATGTTTCAGCTTTTCTCATCCTTTTACCCATGTTTCTCTACTACTCGACTTCAGTTTCAGCTCAAAAAACTGGTTATGTCAAGAACAAAATAATATTTCATTTGTGAGATTTGCATACATTGTTGATTGATATATAATAATATGAACTAAATGCAGATGATAATATTGAATATGATTACTCAAAGAATAGTGATAAGGGACCAAACTATTGGGGAGATCTTAAGAAAGAATGGGTTGTTTGCAAAAATGGACATTTGCAGTCCCCAATTGATATTTCAAGCGGTACAGTGAAGATAAGCCAAAAATCTAGAGAGTTGGAGAAGATGTACAAGCCATCTCAGTCAATCATCAAGAAAAGGGGTCATGATCTTTCGGTAAGAAATGAAACAACATATATATTTTTATTCTTTCTTGCCTCATCCGTCCCATTTTCCCATGTTACAATGCCTAAAATGATTCACATGTATGAATTAAATCAAGATTCAACTCAATGAAATATACTTGATTATTTTACTAATTTGTTATTTGAATATACAGCTTCAATGGCCGAATAAGGATGCATGTTCAATAAAAATCAATGGCGTCGAATACATTTTGCATCAAGTTCATTGGCACTCACCTTCTAAACATACCATCAATGGAAAAAGGACATATCCCCCTCTTAAGGAATTTCGTCCCTGAAATTACCTGACGGAAACAAGTACGAAAATTGTTCAACCATATCAGCTTTCCTTTCCCACGTGGCATCTTCCACACCTTCTTCCAAGGTGAGACTTTCAAAAGCACTTTATCCCCACGGAGTACTCTACCTCTTTCCTCTTTAAGTCGGCATACGACTTCTGTCGATCTGAAGTTGCTTTCAAGCGATCACATATCAACTTTACCTTCTCGGTGGTGCCCTTAAGCAATTTGGGCATCGGCACAAGTTTCTGTCCGGCCTCGACCCAACAAATCGGGGTTCTACACTTCCTACCATACAAGGCCTCATAAGGAGCCATCTGAATACTCGACTGAAGGCTGTTGTTATACGCGAACTCCACTAACGGTAGGTGTTTCTCCCATGACCCCTGAAAATCAATGATACAACATCTCAACATATCTTCTAATACCTGAATCACTCTCTCAGACTGCCCATCTGACTGCGGATGGTACGAAGTGCTGAAGTTCAACCAAGTACCCAAGGCTCGATGCAGATACTCCCAAAATCTAGCGATAAATCTCGGATCTCGGTTTGACACAATCGATTTCGGTATCCCATGTAGTCTCACTATCTCACAGATATACAGACCGGCCAACTTGTCTAAAGTATAGGTAGTATGAACTGGTATGAAGTGGGCACACTTAGTAAATCTATCCACAATCACCCACACTGAGTTCTTCCTCGAAGGAGTCAACGGTAGCCCTGACACAAAGTCCAAGGTGATGCGTTCCCACTTCCATTCTGGAATTTTCAACGGCTGTAATAATCCTGAGGGAAAATGCTGCTCAGCCTTGACTCTTTGACAAACCATACATCTACTTACAAACTCGGCCACGTCCTTTTTCAAACCAACCCAATAGTACTCCTCCTTTAAACCTCGATACATATTCGTGCTACCCGGATGCATAGCTAAAGGACTATTGTGAGCCTCACTCAAGATCGTACGCCTCAACTCGGTATCCTCTAGAACCACTATTCTATCCTTGAAATATAGGATCCCATTCTCCCCAAAACAATACTCGGTAGGCCTATCTTCGACTATGTCTTGCACGTGAGGTGCCAAAGACTCATCTCGCAACTGCTTCTCACGAATATACTGAACCAATGAAGGCTTAACCTGAAGCTCGGCTATCAACTAACCATCCGTAGACACACTCAATCTTGCAAACATTGCTCGTAACTCAACAGCCACTTTTCTACTCAAGGCATCGGCCACTACGTTTGCCTTACCCGGATGGTACTCTATGGTGAGGTCATAATCCTTAAGGAGCTCTAACCACCTACGTTGTCTGAGGTTCAACTCCCTCGGAGACATCAAATATTTCAAACTCTTGTGGTCGGTATACACGGTGCACTTTTCACCGTAAAGATGGAGTCTCCAAATCTTTAACGTGAACACCATTGCAGCCAACTCTATGTCATGTGTGGGATAATTCTTCTCATGGACTTTCAACTGTCGCGAAGCAAACGCTACCACCTTACCTTCTTGCATAAGCACATAACCTAGCCCTACGTAGGATGCATCACTGTAAATCACAAATTCTCTCCCCGGTTCAGGCTGAATCAAGATAGGAGCTTCGGTCAAAGCTTTCTTCAATTTCTCAAACGCTTCTTGTCTTGCATCTGACCACTTATACAGAACATTCTTCTGTAGCAACTTAGTCAACGGAGCCGCTATTCTCGAGAACCCCTCAACAAACCTTCTATAGTATCCCGCCAAACCTAGGAAACTGCAGATTTCTGTCACTGATTTCGGTTGTTTCCAATTCACTATAGCTTCTATCTTCTTGGAATATACACTAATCCCACTAAGTGACCTAGGAAGACCACCTCCCTAATCCAAAACTCACACTTGCTTAGCTTGGCATACAACTGATTCTTAAGTAGGGTTTGAAGTACTAACCGCAAATGCTCATCGTGCTCCTCTTCGGTCCTAGAGTATACCAGGATGTCATCTATAAACACTACCACAAATCTATCCAAGAACTCATGGAACACTCGGTTCATCATATCCATGAAGGTTGTTGTAGCGTTGGTCAATCCAAAAGGCATTACCAAAACCTCATAGTGTCAATAACGTGTACGAAAGGCCGTCTTCGGTATGTCCACATCCTTTACCTTCAACTGATAGTATCCAGACCTCAAGGCAATCTTCGAAAACACAGAAGCACCTCTCAACTGGTCTAGCAAATCATCTATCCTAGGCAAGAGATATTTGTTTTTCACTGTTACCTTATTTAATTGCCTATAATCTTTACACATTCTCATGCTACCATCATTATTTTTCACAAACAAGACCAGAGCACCCCACGCGGATACACTAGGCCTAATGAAGCCTATATCAGTCAACTCCTGAAGCTGTGTCTTCAACTCCTTCAACTCCTTCGGTGCCCTTCTATACGGAGCAATCGACACTGGCGCAGAATCAGAATACGTCTCAATAGCAAACTCAACTACCCTATCTGGAGGCAAGCCTGGTAGCTCTTTCAAAAAAACACTCAGAAAATCACACACTGTTCTGATGTCCTGAGGTCTCACCTCACTCATATCCGGATTCTTTACATAAGCCAAGTAAGCCTGACACCCTGAACTCAACAACCTCTGAGCTTCCAAAGCTGAAACCACATTGGACAAAAACTTGACATTCTCCCCAACTACCATAACCTCAAAATCATCTGTAAGCCTCAAGGAGACTCTCTTGGCCTCAAAGTCAACCCTAGCTCTATGCTCTACATGCCAATCCATGCCCAAAATCACATCAAAGCCATAGAAGGGTAACTTCATCATATCGACTGGAAATATGTGGCCCTGAACCATCAAAGGACACCTCTTATACACTTTCCTCACTACCATTGTAACCCTAATGACTTTGCGTGCTCTCCCAAAATATACGAATGTGTTTACCCTGAATGTATCAAAGAAAGCAAACTCAAAGACTGTAATATGAAGTTACCTACAATGACATCAGTGTCATTCCCAGCCTCTCGCTGAGCGTACACCCTAGCCAGTCCTCCTCCCTCGGGCTGGACTGCTACAACATAAGCCAAGTTCCTCGGACCCTCATTCCTTGGCTGAAAGTTCCCACGACTGCGCTCACGGCCTCTCTGATGCTCAAAACCCCTAGCTGGTGCTGGTCCGCCTCTAACTGGATGAGGACAATCACGCCTCAAATGGTCTCGGGAGCTACAGTTCCAACAAGCCCCAAACATACCCATACACTCGCCTGGGTGGCGTCTCCCGCACCTAGTACACTCCGGAATATGCCCAACAGCTCCCTGGCCCTGACGACCCTGACCATAGTTACCACCCCTAGGTCTCGTATCTTGCTGGAACCTCATATCTTTATGCCTCTTGGCATGATCTCTATCTCAGTTCGCATGTCTCTTTCCGGAGTAAGACCCACCAGCACGTGCCCTAGATCTTAGGTTCTGCTCTATATCCTTGGCCCTAGAGACCAAGACATCGAACTCGGTGTAGTCGGAGGCTAGCATGTAGGTCTTCACATCTGTAGTTAACCCATATCTGAAACGCTCACATCGCTCCTTCTCATCTGAGACCAACTCTGGTGCGTAATGGCTCAACCTCACAAACTGGACTTCATATTCCGACACGGTCCTATTACCTTGAACCAATGCCATAAACTCTCTTTTCTTTTCATCCAAGTACCGAACTCCCAGGTACTTCCTCTTGAAGGCATTTCTGAAGAACTCCCATGTGACCTCCGCCTCGGCCATACCGGAAATAACAATGGTCCACCAAGTGTAAGCGTCTCCCTGAAGAAAAGAGACGATGCATCCCACTTACGGGCATCCGAACACTCCATCTGGCCCAATATGTGAGTAGTGCTCTCAAGCCACCCTTCTGAACCTTCCGGAAACAACCCACAAAACTCAACTGCCCCTAAGTTACGAAGCCTCTCTAGGGTAATCATGTCCCCGCACCCTGAGGTAGTGCTGCAGCTTGCATATCGGCCAAGGCTGTCTGAAAAAGCTCTGGCTATGGTCTGAATCAAATGAGCCACATCTGGACCTGCCTGACCTTGGCCCGCTTGAGCCCCATTACCTCTCACATTAGCCTTAACCTGAGGCCCATTACCACCGCCTCCAACATTTTCCCTATTACCATCGGGAGCATGAAAAGCAGGAGGCACATCCTCGGGTGCCCGGTCACCCGCTCTAGTCCGTCCCCTCGGTCTCACCATAGCAATTATAATAATCTAAAACAGCAAAAACACAACAACAAAGGAAACGTTAGGTTAGCAAATGGGCAAGGTCTCTGATTCTCAAGCTCGTTAAACCAAAACAATTTCCCTTTTTATTTTTACAACGACGCCTAACAATGGGGACTCTGAACCTACTCTCAAGCAACAACAGAGTCATCACAACATGTAATCATACACCGTGCTAGCAACAAAACTTAGGCATACATGGTAAAGCACAAATCAAGAGCTAACAACACATAACTCACTAACTTACCTCACTTACCTGCCCGAGGTCTCGGAAACCTCAGGCTCTGATACCAATAAATGTAACCCCCTCGTCCCGGTCTGGCCGAATGACCGGTCCGAGTAGGCTACACGGGGAAAACCGAAACGAAACCCGTTAAGGTTCCCCCTCGGTTAGCAACGCTAAAAATTTCTTTCATTTTAATCTTGTCTAAAGGCGTGTTAATCCTTAAGTGGTCACGTCAGCGGAAAACATCGATAATGAAGAACATTCGAACCTCAATCCATACATTAAAATGTCCATTTTAAACGTACAGGGCAGGCCGTATCGATACACCATTCAAGGGTATCGATATGCCTTGACCAAGTCAACCCCAAAAGTTAACTCAGGGAAGACGTATCGATACAGCCCTTGATCATATCGATACGCCCTTCTCGGTCAACATTTTGTGGTCAACGAGGTAGGACCGTATTGATACGCTTCAACCCCGTACCGATACGCCCTAAACTCACCAACTTCTTAGAATTCCAGAGAGTCAAGAGCGTATCGATACACCCCTCTGTATCGGTACGCCCAGCCAAAACTGAATTCCAGTGAGCAAAGAGCGTATAGATACACTCCCGTGTATCGGTACGCCCAGCCAAAACTGAGTCCTGCAGGCAAGACCGTATCGATACGGCCCTTAGGCGTACCGATACGCCCTGCACTGCAAGTCTCCAAAAACCAGCAAACCAAACAAGACTCAACTCTATATGCATTTTGGGACTTCCCTAAGCTCATTCAAGCATACATACAAAATTTCACAATCATGATCTAGCATGTGGGGCATTGAATCAAACAAGAGCCATAGGGATCAAAGGTTTCATGCAATTCCATGAAAGGGGCATACATAGCTATCATAAGGCATCATACACAAGACAACCAAACATAGAGCATGCACAGGCCAAGACCATACACTCTTAGGCACATACAATCAAGCAACAAGATAAGCATGGTCCTCAATCCATGAAACAAATGCATAACGCATCCATAATTTAACATGCTCAATTAACACAAATCACCTAAGGAGTTTGACGCCAACTCCTACAACTCTATACCCCATCGTTTAGGAATTATTAGAAAACACAAATCATACTTGTGCTAGCTTGAGAACTCCAAAAGCTCCTCCCTTGCCCGTTTGCCTCCCGAACTCTAACGATCTGCATGTTGGAAACAAAGAGAGCGTAAGCTACTAGCTTAGTGAGGGAAGCTCTACAAATCCACAACATGTAGTTTTCAAAACGCCTTTCATATGTCAGTAAAACAATGAATGCACGAATGACTATCTCAACAACAATACATGGTTTGCACAAGCACAACCAACATACACACACGGTGGGACTACACATCACCGTTCCGACTAGTAGATTTCCAATGGGACTACACATCAAAGTACTTTCCTACTAGTCACTATCGGTGGGACTACACATCACCGTAGTCTAGACCACCATCACGTGAGGCACGACTTCAACTCGACTACACATTAACAACTGTATGAACAACTTAAGATGCACGTGATAATCACAACACATAACCATTCATCCATTCACAATAAACATAGGAGTAGAGAGGCTTACACTCGTGTTTAGGTGAACCCTCAAGGTCCCACCCAAACCCTAAAGGTTCCATACCGTGCACAATTCAAAGATTGATGAATCTACTCACCATTGTTACCCAAGTGAAGACCGAAGACCAAGCTCAAGACTCCAAAACCTTCGGATTCGTTCCTGAAGCTTCTCCAACCAAATTTCTTGCCTCTAATCATTCCAACACAATTTAAAACAATCCCAAATCAGTCCACATTCCAATACAGTCAACCCGAATTACAAACCAAACACAAAATACCCAATTTCAACTAAAATCAAACCCAAAAATCTATATTCCCGAGCAGCCCCTAAGCACACCCTATTTCCAATCATTCCAACACTTAAATTACTCACATATGCCTCCAAAACAATACTTACATATTCTAACCATCAGCCATCAAAATTCCACCTAAAACACCCCAAAACTCAACTTAAAATCCTTCAAAAACCTCCCCAAAACCCCATTTCGGGAAACACCCCAAAACATTGTAAAAATCATATACTTTGGACCTTTTAGATTGAAAATAACCCATTTAACATTAATAAATCAAAAACCTAAGTTAAAGATGTTAAAAATGACATTTTTAATCAAAATCTCAAAACACCCAAAATACAAAAATCATCGATTTTATCGAAAATAAAGGTATGAACTCGAAGAGGATGATGAGGGCAGCTCAAAAATGACTTTACCTTTGCAAAAGCTCCAACAATGAGCAAGATGTGGGATGGAATAGTATCAAGGGGGAGAGGGGTTCATTTCACGTCAAAAGAAAATGGGGAGGGAAAGAAGATGAGCCAAAAGCATTTTTTTATGTTTTTTTTTAAATTAAAAAGGCCAAATACCTAAATACCCTTAATGAAATAGGGAAATAACAATAGGAGACATTCATGGGTATTTGGGTTTGTTTTGAAGACGGTCCAACTTAATTTATTTATCTTAAAACCCGAGACCCAATATATTATTTTATTATTAAAATTAGGAACCGAAACCCGAACCATTATTTAATTATTATTTTCTCCCGGCCCCCGAACTCGGGTGTTACAACTCTCCCCCTATTAAGGAATTTCGTCCCCGAAATTACCTGACGGAAACAAGTACGGAAACTATTCAACCATATCAGCTTTCCTCTCCCACGTGGCCTCTTCCACACCTCTATGTCTCCACAACACCTTCACCAACTCTATGGTCTTGCCACGCAACACCTTGCTATCCGAAGCAAGTATCTCAACAAGCTCTTCATTGTAGGACATATCCGAATCCAACTCTATCTCCTCAACAGGCATAACATGAGAAGGATCTGATCTATATCTCCTAAGCATCGACACATGAAAGACATCATGGATCTTCTCTAATTCAGTCGGAAGCCTCAATCTATACGCAACGGGGCCAATTCTATCAACTTTCTCATAAGGTCCTATGAATCTTGGGCTTAACTTGCCCTTCCTCCCAAACCTCATCACCTTCTTCCAAGGTGAGACTTTCAAAAACACTTTATCCCCCACGAAGTACTCTACCTCTTTCCTCTTTAAGTCGGCATAGGACTTCTGTCGATCTGAAGCTGCTTTCAAGCGATCACATATCAACTTTACCTTCTCGGTGGTGCCCTTAAGCAATTCGGGCATCAGCACAAGTTTCTGTCTGGCCTCGGCCCAACAAATCGGGGTTCTACACTTCCTACCATACAAGGCCTCATAAGGAGCCATCTGAATACTCGACTGAAAGCTGTTGTTATACGTGAACTCCACTAACGGTGGGTGTTTCTCCCATGACCCCTGAAAATCAATGATACAACATCTCAACATATCTTCTAATACCTGAATCACTCTCTTAGACTGCCCATCTGACTGCGGATGGAACGAAGTGCTGAAGTTCAACCAAGTACCCAAGGCTCGATGCAGACACTCCCAAAATCTAGCGGTAAATCTCGGATCTCGGTCTGACACAATCGATTTCGGTACCCCATGTAGTCTCACTATCTCACAGATATACAGATCGGCCAACTTGTCTAATGTATAGGTAGTACGAACTGTATGAAGTGGGCATACTTAGTAAATCTATCCACAATCATCCACACTGAGTTCTTCCTCGAAGAAGTCAACGGTAGACCTGACACAAAGTCCATGGTGATGCGTTCCCACTTCCATTCTGGAATTTTCAACGGTTGTAATAATCCTAAGGGAAACTGGTGCTCAGCCTCGACTCTTTGACAAACCATACATCTACTTACGAACTCAGCCACGTCCTTTTTCAAACCAACCCAATAGTACTCCTCCTTTAAACCTCGATACATCTTCGTGCTATCCGGATGCATAGAAAAATGACTATTGTGAGCCTCACTCAAGATCGTACGCCTCAACTCGGCATCCCCCAGAACCACTATTCTATCCTTGAAACATAGGATCCCATTCTCCCCAAAACAATACTCGGTAGGCCTATCTTCACCTATGTCTTGCACGTGAGGTGCCAAATACTCATCTCGCAATTGCTTCTCACGAATCAACTGAACCAATGAAGGCTTAACCTGAAGCTCAACTATAGACCCACCATCCGTAGATACACTCAATCTTGCAAAAATTGCTCGTAACTCAACAACCACTTTTCTACTCAAGGCATCGGCCACTACGTTCGCCTTACCTGGATGGTACTCTATGGTGAGGTCATAATCCTTAAGGAGCTCTAACCACCTACGTTGCCTGAGGTTCAACTCCCTCTGAGACATCAAATATTTCAAACTCTTGTGGTCGGTATACATGGTGCACTTTTCACCATAAAGATGTTGTCTCCAAATCTTTAACGCGAACACCACTGCAGCCAACTCTATGTCATGTGTGGGATAATTCTTCTCATGGACTTTCAATTGTCGCGAAGCATACGCTACCATCTTACCTTCTTGCATAAGCACACAACCTAGCCCTACGTAGGATGCATCACTGTAAATCAAAAATTCTCTCCCCGGTTCAGGCTGAATCAGGATAGGAGCTTCGGTCAAAGCTTTCTTCAATTTCTTAAACGCTTCTTGCCTTGCATCTGACCACTCATACAGAACATTCTTCTGTAGCAACTTAGTCAACGGAGCCACTATTCTCGAGAACTCCTCAACAAACCTTCTATAGTATCCCGCCAAACCTAGGAAACTGCAGATTTCTGTCACTGATATCGGTTGTTTCCAATTCACTATAGCTTCTATCTTCTTAGGATCTACACTAATCCCACTAGCCGAGATCACGTGACCTAGGAAGACCACCTCCCTAATCTAAAACTCACACTTGCTTAGCTTGGCATACAACTGATTCTTAAGTAGGGTCTGAAGTACTAACCAAATATGCTCATCGTGCTCCTCTTCGGTCCTAGATTATACTAGGATGTCATCTATAAACACTACCACGAATCTATCCAAGAACTCATGGAACACTCGGTTCATCATATCTATGAAGGCTGCTGGAGCATTGGTCAATCCAAAAGGCATTACCAAAAACTCATAGTGTCCATAACGTGTACGAAAGGCCGTCTTCGGTATGTCCACATCCTTTACCTTCAACTGATAGTATCTAGACCTCAAGTCAATCTTCGAAAACACAAAAGCACCTCTCAACTGGTCTAGCAAGTCATCTATCCTAGGCAAGGGATATTTGTTTTTCACTGTTACCTTATTCAACTGCCTATAATCTATACACATTCTCATGCTACCATCCTTCTTTTTCACAAACAAGACCGGAGCACCCCACGGGGTTACACTAGGCCTAATGAAGCCTCTATCATTCAACTCCTGAAGCTGTGTCTTCAACTCTTTCAACTCCTTCGGTGCCATTCTATACGGAGCAATCGACACTGGCACAGAATCAAAATACGTCTCAATAGCAAACTCAACTACTCTATCTGGAGGCAAGCCTAATAGCTCTTCCGGAAAAACACTCGGAAAATCACACACTGTTTTGATGTCCTGAGGTCTCACCTCACTCATATCTGGATTCATTACATAATCCAAGTAAGCCTGACACCCTGAACTCAAAAAACTCTAAGCTTCCAAAGCCGAAACCACATTGGACAAAAACTTGACATTCTCCCCAACTACCACAACCTCAAAATCATCTGTAAGCCTCAAGGAGACTCTCTTGGTCTCAAAGTCAACCCTAGCTCTATGCTCTACAAGCCAATCCATGCCCAAAATCACATCAAAGCCATAGAAGGGTAACTCCATCATATCGACTGGAAATATGTGGCCTTGAACCATCAAAGGACACCTCCTATACACTTTCCTGACTACCACTGTATCACCAAAAGAGCTAGTAACATTTACACCTATATCTAACCAATCACATGGTAACCCTAATGACTTTGCGTGCTCTCTCAATATATACGAATGTGTTGACCCCGAATCTATCAAAGAAAGCAAACTCAAAGACTGTAATGTGAAATTACCTGTAATGACATCAGTGTCATTCCCAGCCTCTCACTGAGCGTACACCCTAGCCGGTTCTCCTCCCTCGGGCTGGACTGCTACAACATGAGCCAAGTTCCTCTGACCCTCATTCCTTGGCTGAAAGTTCCCACGACCAAGCTCACGGCCTCTCTGATGCTCAAAACCCCTAGCAGGTGCTGGTCCGCCTCTAATTGGATGAGGACAATCACGCCTCAAACGGTCTCGGGAGCTACAGTTCCAACACCCCCCAAACATACCCATACACTCGCCTGGGTGGCATCTCCAGCACCCAGTGCCCTCCGGAATGTGCCCAACAGCTCTCTGGCCCTGACGGCCCTGACCATAGTTACCACCCCTAGGTCTCGTATTCGGCTGGTACCTCCTATCTCTATGCCTCTTGGCATGATCTCTATCCCAGTTCGTATGTCTCTTTCCGGAGTCAGACCCACCAGCACGTGCCCTAGAGCTTAGGTTCTGCTCTATATCCTTGGCCCTAGAGACCAAGACATCGAACTCGGTGTAGCCGGAGGCTAGCATGTAGTTCTTCACATCTGTAGTCAACCCATATCCGAAACGCTCACATCGCTCCTTCTCATCCGGGACCAACTCTGGTGCGTACTGGCTCAACCTCACAAACTGGACTTCATATTCTGACACGGTCCTATTTCCTTGAGCCAAAGCCATAAACTCTCTTTTCTTTTCATCCAAGTACCGAACTCCCAAGTACTTCCTCTTGAAGGCATTTCTGAAGAACTCCCATGTGACCTCCGCCTCGGCCGTTCCGGAAATAACAGTGGTCCACCAAGTGTAAGAGTCTCCCTGAAGCAAAGAGACGATGCATCCCAACTTATGGGCATCCGAACACTCCATCTGGCCTAATATGCGAGTAGTGCTTTCAAGCCACCCTTTTGAACCTCCTGGAGACAACCAACGAAACTCAACTGCCCCTAAGTTACGAAGCCTCTCGAGGGGTAATCCTGTCCCCGCACCCTGAGGTGGTGCTGCAGCTTGCATACCGGCCAAGGCTGTCTGAAAAGCTCCAGCTATGGTCTGAATCAAATGAGCCACATCTGGACCTGCCTAACCTTGGCCCGCTTGAGCCCCATTACCTCTCACATTAGCCTAAACCTGAGGCCCATTACCACCGCCTCCAACATTTTCCCCATTACCATCGGGAGCATGAAGAGTATGAGGCACATCCTCGGGTGCTCGTTCACCCACTCTAGGCCGTCCCCTCGGTATCACCATAGCAATTATAATAACCTAAAACATCAAACACACAACATCAAAGGAAATGTTAGGTTAGCAAATGGGCAAGGTCTCCGATTCTCAAGCTCATTAAACCAAAACAATTTCTCTTTTTATTTTTACAAAAACGCCTAACAATAGGGACTTTGGACCTACTCTCAAGCAACAACAGAGTCATCACAACATGTAATCATACACCGTGCTAGCAACAAAACTTAGGCATACATGGTAAAGCACAAATCGAGAGGTAACAACACATAACTCCCAAACATACCTCACTTACATGCCCGAGGTCTCGGAAACCTTAGGCTCGTATACCAATAAATGTAACCCCCTCGTCCTGGCTTGGCCGGATGACCGGTCCGAGTAGACTACACAGAGAAAACCGAAGCGAAACCCGTTAAGATTCCCCCTCGGTTAGCAACCCTAAAAATTTCTTTCATTTTAATCTTGTCTAAAGGCTTGTTAATCCTTAAGTGGTCACGTCAGCGGAAAACATCGATAATGAAGCACATTCGAACCTCAATCCATACATTAAACTGTCCATTTTAAACGTACAGGGCAGGCTGTATCGATACACCATTCAAGGGTATCGATACGCCTTGACCAAGTCAACCCCAACAGTCAACTCAGGGAAGACGTATCGATACAGCCCTTGAGCGTATCGATACGCCCTTCTCGGTCAACATTTCGTGGTCAACGAGGTAGGACCGTACCGATACGCTTCAACCCCGTACCGATACGCCCTAAACTCACCAACTTCTCAGAATTCTAGAGAGTCAAGAGCGTATCGATACACCCCTGTGTATCGGTACGCCCAGCCAAAACTGAATTCCAGTGAGCAAAGAGCGTATCGATACACTCCCGTGTATCGGTACGCCTAACAAAAACTGAGTCCTGCAGGCAAGACCATATCGATATGGCCCTTAGGCGTACCGATACGCCCTGCACTGCAAGTCTCCAAAAACCAGCAAACCAAACAAGACTCAACTCTATATGCATTTTGGGACTTCCCTAAGCTCATTCAAGCATACATACAAAATTTCAAAATCATGATCTAGCATGTGGGGCATTGAATCTAACAAGAGCCATAGGGATCAAAGGTTTCATGCAATTCCATGAAAGGGGCATACATAGCAATTATAAGGCATCATACACAAGACAACCAAACATAGAGCATGCACAGGCCAAGACCATACACTCTTAGGCACATACAATCAAGCAAAAAGATAAGCATGGTCCTCAATCCATGAAACAAAAGCATAACGCATCCATAATTTAACAAGCTCAATTAACACAAATCACCTAAGGAGTTTGACACCAACTCCCACAACTCTATACCCCATCGTTTAGGCATTATTACAAAACACAAATCATACTTGTGCTAGCTTAAGAACTCGAAAAGCTCCTCCCTTGCCCGCTTGCCTCCCGAACTCTAACGATCTGCATGTTGGAAACAAAGAGAGCGTAAGCTACTAGCTTAGTGAGGGAAGCTCTACAAATCCACAACATGCAGTTTTCAAAACGCCTTTCATATGTAAGTAAAACAATGAATGCACGAATGACTATCTCAACAACAATACTTGGTTTGCACAAGCACAACCAATATACACACACGGTGGGACTACACATCACCGTTCCGACTAGTAGATTTCCAATGGGACTACACATCAAAGTACTTTCCTACTAGTTACTACCGGTAGGACTACACATCACCGTAGTCTAGACCACCATCACGTGAGGCATGACTTCAACTCGACTACACATTAACAACTGTATGAACAACTTAAAATGCACGTGATAATCACAACACATAACCATTCATCCATTCACAACAAACATAGGAGTAGAGAGGCTTACACTCGAGTTTAGGTGAACCCTCAAGGTCCCACCCAAACCCCAAAGTTTCCATATCGTGCACAATTCAAAGATTGACGAATCTACTCACCGTTGTTACCCAAGTGAAGACCGAAGACCAAACTCAAGACTCCAAAACCTCTGGATTCGTTCCCGAAGCTTCTCCAACCAAATTTCTTGCCTCTAATCATTCCAACACAATTTAAAACAATCCCAAATCAGTCCACATTCCAATATAGTCAACCCAGATTACAAACCAAACACAAAACACCCAATTTCAACTAAAATCAAACCAAAAAATCCATATTCCCGAGCAGCCCCTAAGCACACCCTATTTCCAATGATTCCAACACTTAAATTACTCCCAAATGCCTCCAAAACATGAACTACCAAAGCAAGTCCAATTATGTTTCAACTTTTCTCATCCTTTTACCCATGTTTCTCTGCTACTCGACTTCAGTTTCAGCTCAAAAAACAGGTTATGTCAAGAACAAAATAATATTTCATTTGTGAGATTTGCATACATTGTTGATTGATATATAATAATATGAACTAAATGCAGATGATCATATTGAATATGATTACTCAAAGAATAGTGATAAGGGACAAAACTATTGGGGAGATCTTAAGAAAGAATGGGCTGTTTGCAAAAATGGACATTTGCAGTCCCCAATTGATATTTCAAGCGGTACAGTGAAGATAAGCCAAAAATATGGAGAGTTGGAGAAGATGTACAAGCCATCTCATTCAATCATCAAGAACAGAGGTCATGATCTTTCGGTAAGAAATGAAACAACATATATATTTTTATTCTTGCTTGCCTCATCCGTCCCATTTTCCCCTGTTACAATGCCTAAAATGATTCACATGTATGAATTAAATCAAGATTCAACTCAATGAAATATACTTGATTCTTTTACTAATTTGTTATTTGAATATACAGCTTCAATGGCCGAATAAGGATGCAGGTTCGATAAAAATCAATGGCGTCGAATACGTTTTGCATCAAGTTCATTGGCACTCACCTTCTGAACATACCATCAATGGAAAAAGGTCCTTTCTCAAAAATCTTTCATATCTCCTATTCAAAGAGTAAAAGATTTCCAAAACTTACAAAATTTATACATATGCATAAATGTTTTTGCATAATAATTAGATATCCCTTGGAGCTACATATGGTACACCAATGTAATGACCCTAAAGTGAAGAACGATATAGCTGTTGTTGGAATAATTTATGAATTTGGATCGTCTGATACTTTCCTCTCCAAGGTAAAAGAAAATTTTTGCACTTTCCCCAAATTATTATCGAGGATTGTCATTCATTTGCTTATGAAAATTTACAGCTGATGAGCAACATTACAAAAATGAATGATCAGAACCGAGAAAGGCCAATGGGAGTGATGGATCCAAGCCTTATCAATATTGGTGGCAAGAAGTATTATAGATACATTGGTTCTTTGACTACTCCTCCTTGCTCTGAAGGTGTCATTTGGACAATCAATGAGCTGGTATAAAATTCGATAAGCCCTTAATTTTGTTGTCTCTTTTAATTTCTTGTCAAGGTCTAAGAATTTGAAAATATTTTGAACTATATGGTCCAGATAGCATTCGTTTCTAGGGATCAAGTCCAAGAAATCCGAATGGCTGTCCATGATGTAAGTAATAATACTTGTTGATTTGATGAGCCTTACTAAAATGAAAAATTCTCATTTTTTTTTGTTATAACCAACGATTTCTTTTGTTTCAAAATACATATGAAAATGCAAGACCAACGCAGCCATCATATCAACGGGAGATAAAACTTTACGATCCCAAGCCTGAATAATAAAATTCTAAAGCTTGTATATAACGCGTGATTTGATTTAAATTTTTTCTACAAATTCTATTCCCTTCCATAAAATGGTTGACATATATAAAACATTGTATTTGCTACACCATTCTAGGCTACTTGTCATTTGTTGCTTACTGGTTTATTATATTTGGAATTAATTTTCAGTTGTTTACAGATAATCAGCAGCGGTGTAACTAGGATGAAATTCTAAGAAGGGTCAAGTTTGGTATCTTTGAAATTAATGAGATTCTACAAAATAATTAAACCATAAAAGTAGAGGGTTGAGGATTAATTTACTAATTTTAAAACTCATATGTACTAAAAGGGGTTAAACCATTGAGTTAATTGAAAGACTTAATTTCATTAACTTTAAAACGGTGAAGATATTACAAAATAATTAAACAAAAAAATTGAGAAGGACTAAAACTTAATTTTAATGTTTCAAAAAATTTAGGAGCTTAGAATACATTTAAACCATAAAAGATTGTGTGTGTCATGTCCCTTGCACCAACGATGTTCCTCCACGGGAGATACTCTCATATCTGAGAATTTAAAGCTTAGAACATTACCATCCTAAGATCATTTAATGTAATTATAAAACTTGACAAGCTCGTGCTCAACTAAGAATCAATCATTTACAACTTTACTATTCCAAGCTCAACCGATTCAAATATAAAGCTTGTATTTTAAATTCATTGATAACTCTGGCTCAATAATCGAGGAACTCAAAAACTAAAAGTAGATTCAAATGTTTAATTCGGCTTCTATTTGCTTATTAATTTCTTAAATGTATTGAATTAGAGGCAGAACTATACAAGGCCTTGTGAGGGCCGCTCGTGGCTTACAATCAAAAAATATTGAAAAATTATTTAGAAAATACAAGTCTCTTGTAAGTACAAATTTTTTAAATTGACTACGAATAAATTTAGACTTTTTAAATGATCTCTTAATAAATTTGCTTGAATACTTCCACTGTATACAATCTAGTAAAACATTTGACTTTGAAGTTAAAAATCTATAATTATCTTAATGGAACTAAACATTGTTTTTCTTTAATTTTTAAATAATTTAGTTTTACCTGTAACCCTAGACCCGCCTATGCGTTACAACGGATCCTAGGAAGTCACATTAGGGTCACAAGAGCGACCCACATTAAAAAAATACACATAAAACATATTTCTTCAAAACACTTATTAAACTGTAAAATCAACTTTTGTTTAAAATACCATTTCGAGAAGTCATTTAAACACATAACAGAAATATCAGAAAGTGCTTTACAAATACTATCATAAAACAATATATGACATACGTGCCCACTAACTATACAGTATCGTACTCCCAAAAGCAACGCCGAGAGAACTCCGAACACTGATGTCAAACGTTATACCATGATATATTCTTTTAACATGCGATGGTAAAAACAGCGTGAGCTTGGAAAAGCTCAGTAATACAGAACTACCAAAAGATGCTATAAGCTCATGCTGATATATGGTAGGCATAACATTTTCATGAAGTTTCACGTAGTAACAGTCTCCATTTTCTGTTCTACTATTCTGAGGTAGCATCATACTCGAGAATAACGATATTCGTTCTATATTCAAACATCGTGAATTTGACAAGAATTATATATATTGGTAACATACGGAGGTGGAAATAGAGAGTTTAGTGTCTAGTGTGTTCCAACAGTGCAACATTAATGCATAAAATGTAACAATGCAGTAAACCTTTTTATTTAAAATACATTTGTTTCAAGTAGCCGTAAAGTTCATTTTAATTCTATATTTATCCTCCAACCATACTCCAGTATATAGTTTCCCAGTGCGGTATCATGTACAGGCATGAACCCGGGCCCATTGGGCGTGGGTACCATCCTAAGGATATACCTTAGAATACGGGCGACACTTGCCGAAGCATAGGAACCGAAAACGGGCGGACCTGGTCGAAGCCTAGAATCCAAAAACGGGCGGACCTAGCCGAAGCTTAGGATCCGAATACGGGCGGACTTACCAGCTGGATCAGGGCTGAGCCGACAGTAACTTCATATCATGTCCCAAGTACCCCAGTGAATCAGATCATCAATAGTTCATTAACCAATCACTGTATTTTTAGTAACACATTATCCATATAGCATGTTTATCATATCAGGTGCATGGGCATATACCAGAAATATTGTACGGTCATGTTTAATTATAAAACATGTCATGTGAGTTCAAGAATGTCAATCAAGTGCACGTGATAGGTATTATAACATGTAAATCAGTATGCAAAATAGTCGTGTGGCACACATGGAACACACTAGGTGGGACAGCTTGTTTCTTGGAGATACTTGGCATTTACAGAAGAGAACACATTAAACTTTTGACAATTTAAACAGATTTTTGAAATGGGGCCCCTAATAAAGGGGGTTCGTACCAACGGTTCAAACAAGATATTCAGGAGATGATACATCAAGATCTTTGAGAGTTTAGGCATATCATGAGTGATTTAGCCATTTAAGCCTACTAGGGGAATTATGGTCATTTTATCATACACGACATTTTGGTAATTTATACCAACAAGGCGTAAACAGTGGCTCGGAAATTCTATTTTGCTCAACAGGTTTCCAACCAGGCATTCAAAGATTTCTATGTCAAGATCTTTCACGATACCAGATACATTCAGGGCTATTTTGATTACTTTGGCCAACGAGGGCATTTTGGTCATTTAACTATCAGGGGTGATTTTGTAATTTAGCTCAATAGTTATAAAATGAAGATTTAAAATATTTAAGATCTCCAGAAGGTTATCGAGCCTCTAAAACCAATCAAACTAACATGTCCCAACCTTATAGTACTAACCAAACCTTCTGATGTACGCACTTCACAAGTATCATTTCCAAATACTGATTGTATCGTATATCTGAACGGTTGCCTTCACATTTCACCACAGAACTTGCCACAGAGTAGTAGAACTTATATTCTGTGTGGAAAAACTTCCATCCTCATATTAATATCATGAGTGATTGACATACTAGAGTCACGCTTCAACCCTCAGGAGCATTTCAGTCATTTTCAACTTTATTGGCATTTCCAGAATTTTATTAGAGGTAATTTACTTATTCCAATCATGGGGGTATTTCGATCATTTCGATGTTTGGGATATCCCTCATTCATGTCAATTGAGCCATATATATGTATATATATATATATATTATTTCAATCATTTAAGTACTCGTGGGTGTTTCAGCCATTCAAGAATTTTTGGTACCTCCAAACACTTCATTCATTTCAGAACTCAAGGGTTTATCCATCCTTCCAGTTAATTTGTAAACCTCGGTGTCCGAGGATACTTCAGCCTTTTTTAATCAATACGATCATTCCGATTAATTTAACCATAACAGTATTTCCAATACTTTTAGTCATTACGATCAATTCAGTATTTTGAGCCACTTGATCAAATCAGAGGTATGGATAGTTTTCTGTAAGTCTATACTCGGAGATTCATTCCAAATTCAAGGAAACCTAACACCTTACAATCTCGAAGGTTTAAGTCTTGTTACCATAACTTTCCAAGTAGTTTGTTTTACCATATCAGTGTAAATTTCTAAATCACTTCCAATTCTAAGGATATTTTAGTCATTCACATACCTTAAGGGCATTCTCGTAATTTTATATCCGAATATTTTAGACATTTGATCACTTGACACTAATAATCGAATTTGGAGATTAATTGTCTTATTAGTTATTTATTGAACTCCAGATCCTTACATTTATTAACTTTCTCGTTCGAGCATTTTAATCTTATCCAGGTTATCATACTCAATTCCATATCCGGTTTGACTTAAGCAGAACTAACTTCGCTCCTCATCATATTTATGCATGCATTTACCGAATACCAACATGTTCATAAAGCATACTAGAGGCAGTAGTGTATTACCTTTAATACTTGCTACATCGGTCGACCATGATACTACGTTCGATCTCTCTCGAACCCGAATGCGACGTCCTCAACATCTCAAATACAAGGAACGATGAATACCTTCAATCGCACAAATTTCAATTTCAGTTCTTTTTCACTTTGCTCATAATTGATTAATAAATTATGTAAGCAAACCCGAGTTCAAGGTCTAATTCGAAGGCTTTCGGGTTAGAATTACATGAAAAGGGCATCAAAAACAGACTCAGGACGTCGAAAAACTTAAAATAGGGCTTTTCGGGAAAAGTTGAATTTTTGGTCAAAGTCAACGCTGCCGTCAGCGGTCAAAGTCAACGCTGATGTCATGCTGACGTCACTGATCCAATGGCTGACTCGGTGAGTTGAGTCACTGGGTTGACTCGGGCGAGTTGACTCGGTCAACGGGTCGAGTACGGGTCGGGTACGGTTTGGGCCGAGGACTTGGGCTTAACAGCTGGGCTTGAACCGGTTAACTTACTGGGCCGGTTCAAACTGGTTGGGCCGGTTCAACACTTACTCCAAAAGTTTCTGGTGGTCGAACGGTCGCCGGAGGCCCGAAATGCACCGTTTCTGCCAGAAAAACAAGAGCCGATCACACAAGGTAGTAAACCAAACCCAAAATATCACATTACGAGCCTCAATCTTACCGGAAAAAGTCTCAAATTTCAGATCTGGCCGGAAAATCGCGTTGCTCCGGTGAGGACTTTTCCGGTGTCGGAACAACAATCAGACACATGGGTTTCGCTCTCCTCCGTACGCTGAACACGCCCGCACGATCAACGCGCCTTGTCGACGACGGAGGCAGCCGCTAAGGAGGAAAAATAAAGGCGGAACCCCTGATCTCCGTCCAAACTTTGAGCCGTTCTCCACGCCGATTGCCAACGCAACGCTGCGAGTGACGGTGATGCCCGAGATCGGCGTGCCACGGCGGACAAGGTAGAAGAGGCGGTGACAAACACCGTTGGGCGGTGGAGATCGGGGTTGGGTTGTCGCCGAGCCTTTCAAGTAGCTTAGACGACGAACGACGAACTACGGCTCCTTGGTGCGAGTGACCGTCGGGGTTAGCTTTGGGACGTCAAGACGCTTCTGACGAGGGTGGCGGTTCTAGCCACGGCGTGCCGGTGAAGGAAATCTGGCGGCAACCGGTGGGGGGAAGGTGAAACGTCTAGGTGAGGGGGAAACCGGGAGATATCTGGATATTTCCAGATCCAATAGAGAGCATTAATTGGGGTAGATGGGTTAGTTTGCTATAATTATTATTGATACAAACATAAAATATGGTTTATAATTAAAAGAGTGCAGAACAACACTAATTAATGCTTTAGCCTAAATGGTTAAGGCTTAGGGTTCCCAAGTATAGGTCATGGGTTCAACACCCCATGGCGGCACCCTCTCCCATTATTCCATTTTTTTCCTACTTTCACCCCTTTTATTTCCATTTCATTGTTTCCATTCATTTTTCTTTTCATTTTTTTTGAAATTATATGCATATATTTTAGGGGTGTTACAACTCTCCACTCCAAAAAGAAATTTCGTCCTCGAAATTTAGTAGAGTCAAAGAAATGCAAAAACTGCTCTTTCATCCATTCTTGCACTAAAACTTATTCACCCATAAAAGCTTGTTCCTCATGCTATAGGTAATCGTATATCAATCTGGCGGTGTCCTCAGTCACTCCAACTGACTTTGTGCCCAAAGTCATACCATTATGCATCTCAGACTAACCAATCAGAACACGTTAGTTGTATGCACAAGGAACTTCATACTGGGCTATACGTACACTTGTTGCAACTAATAATATAAGAAAACTCGGACAAGAGTTTGAAACATTTTCACCACCTCATAAATCAATCATACATCCCAAATAAGTATCACTTAGCATTCAAATTTCTATACTAGATTAAACATCAATCTACGACTGAAGATTCGTAACTGAAACCCAAATGAGTATACAAGGCCTCCAATAAGCCCCCCAGAATCATGATGTAACATCGAATTATGGTCAAAGACGATTTGACGATAAACTATGCCACCTTTTACATAGGAGATTTTTCCTCAAGCCAACCGAGCATAACATTAGTTTGAATGAATATCACTTACATTCATCATAACATTCCAACAATTGTTTCCTTCGCATATAACAAAGTCACCACAGATTCAATACATTCATCGTCCTCACTAATACCTTTCTTTTAAATTCATAGTACTTTCATCACATTTTCATCAGAATGTTCTCAAACACAAGCATTATCACCGAGGTACCTTACATATAAATCTTATATCAATCAACTCACATAATCAAAACATTTATTCTCAATATGATCGGATCTTTAATTCAACACGCATGAACCACCTCAGGTTGTCTATCGAGATTCAAATCCATCAACTTAATCCAAACACAAGAGAACGTTTCAGGCATTCTTTTCCAGTTCCAATCGGGCCATATTAAACAGGATACTTAGATTCACGTACTACAGGGAAGAGAAAGATTCGACGTCAGAGTTTTGTCTTGGAGGAGTACGGTTATGATCTAGGGGCATGCACAAACCAGACACACTATGACAGACGATCATCCCATCTACCCAGAATGACGAAACTCTAAGCTCTGATACCGCTAAATGTAACCCCCTAGACCCGCCTATGCGTTGCAACGAATCCTAGGAAGTTACAATAGGGTCACAAGAGCGACCCACAGTAAAAAAAATACACATAAAACATATTTCTTCAAAACACTTATTAAACTGTAAAATCAAGTTTTGTTTAAAATACCATTTCGAGAAGTCATTTAAACACATAACAGAAATTTCAGAAAGTTCTTTACAAATACTATCATAAAATAATACATGACATACATGCCCACTAACTATACAATACCGTACTCCCAAAAGCAACGCCGAGAGAACTCCGAACACTAATGTCAAACGTTATACCATGAAATATTCTTTTAACCTGCGATGGAAAAACAACGTGAGCTTGGAAAAGCTCAGTAATACAGAACTTCCAAAAGATGCTATAAGCTCATGCAAATATATGGTAGGCATAACATTTTCATGAAGTTCCACGTAGTAACAGTCTCCATTTTCTGTTCTACTATTCCGAGGTAGCGTCATACTCGAGAATAACAATATTCGTTCTTTATTCAAACATATTGAATTAGACGTGAATTATATAGATTGGTAACATACGGAGGTGGAAACAGAGAGTTTAGTGTCTAGTGTGTTCCAACAGTGCAACATTAATGCATGAAATGTAACAATGCAATAAACCTTTTTATTTAAAATCCATTTGTTTCAAGTAGTCGTAAAGTTCATTTTAATTCTATATTTACCCACCAACCATACTCTAGTATATAGTTTCCCTAGTGCGGTATCATGTACAGTCGTGTGGCACACATGGAACACACTAGGTGGGACAGTTTGTTTCTTGGAGATACTTGGCATTTACATAAGAGAACACATTAAACTTTTGACAATTTAAATGGATTTTTGAAACGGGGCCCCTAATAAAGGGGGTTGGTACCAACGGTTCAAACCAGATATTCAGGAGATGATACATCAAGATCTTTGAGAGTTTAGGCATATCATGAGTGATTTAGCCATTTAAGCCTACTAGGGGCATTATGGTCATTTTATCATACACGACATTTTGGTAATCTATACCAACAGGGTGTAAACAGTGGCTCGGTAATTCTATTTGCTCAACAGGTTTCCAACCAGGCACTCAAATATTTCTATGTCAAGATCTTTCACGATATCAGATACATTCAGGGCTATTTTGATTACTTTGACCAACGAGGGCATTTTGGTCATTTAACTATCAGGGGTGATTTTGTAATTTAGCTCAATAGTTATAAAATGAAGATTTACAATATTTAAGATTTCCAGAAGGTTATCGAGCCTCTAAAATCAATCGAACTAACATGTCCCAACCTTATAGTACTAACCAAACCTTCTGATGTATGCACTTCACAAGTATCATTTCCAAATACTGATTGTATCGTATATCTGAACGGTTGCCTTCACATTTCACCACAGAACTTGCCACAGAGTAGTCGAACTTATATTCTGTGCGGAAAAACTTCCATCCTCATATTAATATCAGGAGTGATTGACATACTAGAGTCATGCTTCAACCCTTAGGAGCATTTCAGTCATTTTTAACTTTATTGGCATTTCCAGAATTTTATCAGAGGTAATTTACTTATTCCAATCATGGGGGTATTTCGGTCATTTCGATGTTCGGGATATCCCTTATTCCAATCATGGGGGTATCTCGTAATTTTATATCCGAATATTTTGGACATTTGATCACTTGACACTAATAATCGAATTTGGAGATTAACCGTCTTATTAGTTATTTTATTGAACTCCAGATCCTTACATTTATTAACTTTCTCGTTCGAGCATTTTAATCTTATCCAGGTTATCATACTCAATTCCATATCCGGTTTGACTTAAGCAGAACTAACATCGCTCCTCATCATATTTATGCATGCAGTTACCGAATACCAACATGTTCATAAAGCATACTAGAGGTAGTAGTGTATTACCTTTAATACTTGCTACATCGGTCGACCATGATATTCCGTTCGATCTCTCTCGAACCCGAATGCGACGTCCTCAACATATCGAATACAAGGAACGATGAATACCTTCAATCGCACAAATTTCAATTTCAGTTCTTATTCACTTTGCTTATAATTGATTAATAAATTTCATAAGCAAACTCGAGTTCAAGGTCTAATTCGAAGGCTTTCGGGTTAGAATTCATGAAACGGGCATCTATAACAGACTCATGACGTCGAAAAACATAAAATAGGGCTTTTCGGGAAAAGTTGACTTTTTGGTCAAAGGCAACGCTGACGTCATACTGACGTCACTAATCCTATGGCTGACTCGGTGAGTTGAGTCACTGGGTTGACTCGGGCATGTTGACTCGGTCAACGGGTCGAGTACGGGTCAACAGGTCGGGTACGGTTTTGGCCGAGGACTTGGGCTTAACAGCTGAGCTTGAACCGGTTAACTTACTGGGCGGGTTCAAACCGGTTGGGATGGTTCAACACTTACCCCAAAAGTTTCTGGTGGTCGGACGGTCGCCGGAACAGTCGCCAGAGGCCCGAAATGCATCGTTTCTGCCAGAAAAACAAGAGCCGATCACACAAGGTAGTAAACCAAACCCAAAATATCACATTACGAGCCTCAGTCTTACCGGAAAACGCCTCAAATTTCAGATCTGGCCGGAAAATCGCGTTGCTCCGGGGAGGACTTTCCCGGTGTCGGAACAACAATCAGACACATGGGTTTCGCTCTCCTCTGTACGCTGAACACGCCCGCACATCGACGCGCCTTGTCGATGACGGAGGCGGCCGGAAAGGAGGAATAACAGAGGCGGAACCCATGATCTCCGTTGAAACTTTGAGCCGTTCTCCACGTCGATTGCCAACGCAACGCTGCAAGTGACGGTGATGCCCGGGATCGGCGTGCCACGACGGACAAGGTAGAAGAGGCGGTGACAAACACCGGTGGGCGGTGGAGATCGGGGTTGGGTTGTCGCCGAGCCTTTCAAGTAGCTTAGACGACGAACGACGGCTCCTTGGTGCGAGTGACCGTCGGGGTTAGCTTTAGGACATCAAGACACTTCTGACGAGGGTGGCGGTTCTAGCCACGGCGCGCCGGTGAAGGAAATCTGGCGGCAACCGGTGGGGGGAAGGTGAAACGTCTAGGTGAGGGAGAAACCGGGAGATATCTGGATATTTCTTGATCCAATAGAGAGCATTAATTGGGGTAGATGGGTTAGTTGGCTATAATTATTATTGATACAAACATAAAATATGGTTTAAAATTAAAAGAGTGCAGAATAACACTAATGAATGCTTTAGCCTAAATGGTTAAAGCTTAGGCTTGCCAAGCATAGGTCATGAGTTCTATGCCTTATGGCGGCACCCTCTCCCATTATTCCATTTTTTCCTACTTTCACCCCTTTCATTTTCATTTCATTGTTTCCATTCATTTTTCTTTTCATTTTTTTCGAAATTATATGCATATATTTTAGGGGTGTTACATTACCAAAAAAATAAAAATTTATATTTAAAATAGATAACAAAATTTTCAATGTGTATTACATGTTCTAAAACAACAGTAGATTGGGTTCACGTGAACCCTTTATTAAACACAATATCTTTTTGGTTTTCAAACATTGAGAAAATGAAGATGGGTTAGTTTTTAGGTTACGAAGTAGATAACTTAATATACAAATAATATTAAATGATCTTTATTTTATGTTTTTTAATAAAAATAATTTTTATTATTTAATAGTAAATTTTTTTTATACAAACAATTAATACATGTCATTTTGTAAGAGGTTGGTAGCGTCACCTCCTTAAAACTAACTAGTGGTAAAATTTTGAGATTAAATGTATAAGAAAAAAAAACAAATATTAACTACATATTGTTGCTCAGATTTTGTAAAAGGTAGGAGCCACTAGTAACCTCCAAGTTGAGTTGTGGGTTTATACGAAGGGCTGTAGCTGTGCAATTTATTCAAGACCCTCGGGCCAATAGAAGACCTCTCTTTCGAGTACCTGCTATCTCCAATTTAAGACGAAAATGATTAATTATTAAAGTCATGAGTTCTTAATAAAAGTGTAACCCTCTCGTCCCGGTCTGGCCGGATGACCGGTCCGAGTAGGCTACACGGGGAAAACCGAAGTGAAACCCGTTAAGTTAGTAACCCTAAAAATTCCTTTCATTTTAATCTTGTCTAAAGGCGTGTTAATCCTTAAGTGGTCACGTCAGCGGAAAACATCGATAATGAAGCACATTCGAACCTCAATCTATACATTAAACTGTCCATTTTAAACGTACAGGGCAGGCCGTATCGATACACCATTCAAGGGTGTCGATACGCCTTGACCAAGTCAACCCCAACAGTCAACTCAGGGAAGACGTATCGATACAGACCTTGAACATATCGATACGCCCTTCTCGGTCAACATTTCGTAATCAACGAGGTAGGACCGTACCGATACGCTTCAACCCCGTACCGATACGCCCTAAACTCACCAAGTTCTCAGAATTCCAGAGAGTCAAGAGCGTATCGATACACCCCTGTGTATCGGTACGCCCAGCCAAAACTGAATTCCAGTGAGCAAAGAGCGTATCGATACACTCTCGTGTATCGGTACGCCCAGCCAAAACTGAGTCCTGCAGGCAAGACCGTATCGATATGGCCCTTAGGCGTACCGATACGCCCTGCACTGCAAGTCTCCAAAAACTAGCAAACCAAACAAGACTGAACTCTATATGCATTTTGGGACTTCCCTAAGCTCATTCAAGCATACATACAAAATTTCACAATCACGATCTATAATGTGGGGCATTGAATCTAACAAGAGCCATAGAGATCAAAGGATTCATGCAATTCCACGAAAGAGGCATACATAACAATCATAAGGCATCATACACAAGACAACCAAACATAGAGTATGCACAGGCCAAGACCATACACTCTTAGGCACATACAATCAAGCAACAAGATAAGCATGGTCCTCAATCCATGAAACAAAAGCATAACGCATCCATAATTTAACATGCTCAATTAACACAAATCACCTAAGGAGTTTGACACCAACTCCTACAACTCTATACCCCATCGTTTAGGCATTATTACAAAACACAAATCATACTTGTGCTAGCTTGAGAACTCCAAAAGCTCCTCCCTTGCCCGCTTGCCTACCGAACTCTAACGATCTGCATGTTGGAAACAAAGAGAGCGTAAGCTACTAGCTTAGTGAGGGAAGCTCTACAAATCCACAACATGCAGTTTTCAAAACGCCTTTCATATTTAAGTAAAACAATGAATGCACGAATGACTATCTCAACAACAATACATGGTTTGCACAAGCACAACCAACATACACACACGGTGGTACTACACATCACCGTTCCGACTAGTAGATTTCCAAGGGGACTACACATCAAAGTACTTTCATACTAGTCACTACCGGTGGGACTACACATCACCGTAGTCTAGACCACCATCACGTGAGGCATGTCTTCAACTCGACTACACATTAACAACTGTATGAACAACTTAAGAAGCACGTGATAATCACAACACATAACCATTCATCCATTCACAACAAACATAGGAGTAGAGAGGCTTACACTCGGGTTTAGGTGAACCATCAAGATCCCACCCAAACCCCAAAGGTTCCATATTGTGCACAATTCAAAGATTGACGAATCTACTCACCGTTGTTACACAAGTGAAGAACGAAAACCAAGCTCAAGACACCAAAACCTCCGGATTCGTTCCCGAAGCTTCTCCAACCAAATTTCTTGCCTCTAATCATTCCAACACAATTTAAAACAATCCCAAATCAGTCCACATTCCAATATAGTCAACCCAGATTACAAACCAAAAACAAAACACCCAATTTCAACTAAAATCAAACCCAAAAATCCATATTCCCGAGCAGCCCCTAAGCACACCCTATTTCCAATGATTCCAACACTTAAATTACTCCCAAATGCTTCCAAAACAATACTTACATATAGTCTAACCATCAGCCATCAAAATTCCACCTAAAACACCCCCAAAACTCAACTTAAAACCCTCCAAAACCTCCCCAAAACCCCATTTCGAAGAAACACCCCAAAACCTTGTAAAAATCATATACTTTGGACCTTTTAGATTGAAAACAACCCATGTAACATTAATAAATCAAAAACCTAAGTTAAAGATGTTAAAGAAGACATTTTTAATCAAAATCTCAAAACACCCAAAATACATAAATCATGGATTTTATCGAAAATAAAGGTATGAACTCGAAGAGGATGATGAGGGCATGTAAAAAATAACCTTACCTTTACAGAAGCTCCAACAATGAGCAAGATCTGAGATGGAATAGTATCAAGGGGGAGAGGGGTTCATTTCACGTCAAAAGAAAATGGAGAGGGGAAGAAGATGAGCCAAAAGCATTTTTTTATGTTTGTTTAAAATTAAAAAGGCCAAAGACCTAAATACCCTTAATGAAATAGGGAAATCACAATATGAGACATTCATGGCGATTTGGGTTTGTTTTGAAGATGGTCCAACTTAATTTATTTATCTTAAAACCCGAGACCCAATATATTATTTTATTATTAAAATTAGGAACCGAAACTTGAACCATTATTTAATTATTATTCTCTCACGGCCCCCGAACCCGGGTGTTACAACTCTCCCCCTCTTAAGGAATTTCGTCCCCGAAATTACCTGACGGAAACAAGTACGAAAACTGTTCAACCATATCATCTTTCCTCTCCCACGTGGCCTCTTCCACACCTCTATGTCTCCACAACACCTTGACCAACTCTATGGTCTTGCCACGCAACACCTTGCTATCCGAAACAAGTATCTCAACAGGCTCTTCATTGTAGGACATATCTGAGTTCAACTCTATCTCCTCAACAGGCATAACATGAGAAGGATCTTATTTATATCTCCTAAGCATCGACACATGAAAGACATAATGGATCTTCTCTAATTCAGTTGGGAGCCTCAATCTATACGCAATGGGGCCAATTCTCTCAACTATCTCATAAGGTCCTATGAATCTTGGGCTTAACTTGCCCTTCCTCCCAAACCTCATCACCTTCTTCTAAGGTGAGACTTTCAAAAACACTTTATCCCTCACGGAGTACTCTACCTCTTTCCTCTTTAAGTCGGCATAGGACTTCTATCGATCTGAAGCTACTTTCAAGCGATCACATATCAACTTTACCTTCTCGGTGGTGCCCTTAAGCTATTCGGGCATCGACACAAGTTTCTGTCCGGCATCAGCCCAACAAATCGGGGTTCTACACTTCCTACCATACAAGGCCTCATAAGGATCCATCTGAATACTCGACTGAAAGTTGTTGTTGTTATACGCGAACTCCACTAACGATAGGTGTTTCTCCCATGACCCCTGAAAATCAATGATACAACATCTCAACATATCTTCTAATACCTGAATCACTCTCTTAGAGTGCCCATCTGACTGCAGATGGTACGAAGTGCAGAAGTTCAACCAAGTACCCAAGGCTCGATGTAGACACTCCCAAAATCTAGCAGTAAATCTCGGATCTCGGTCTGACACAATCGATTTCGGTACCCCATGTAGTCTCACTATCTCACAGATATACAGATCGGCCAACTTGTCTAATGTATAGGTAGTATGAACTGGTATGAAGTGGGCACACTTAGTAAATCTATACACAATCACCCACACGGAGTTCTTCCTCGAAGAAGTCAACGGTAGCCTTGACACAAAGTCCATGGTGATGCGTTCCCACTTCCATTCTGGAATTTTCAACGGCTGTAATAATCCTGAGGGAAATTGGTGCTCAGCCTTGACTCTCTAACAAACCATACATCTACTTACAAACTCGGACACGTCCTTTTTCAAACCAACCCAATAGTACTCCTCCTTTAAACCTCGATACATCTTCGTGCTACCTAGATGCATAGCAAAAGAACTATTGTGAGCCTCACTCAAGATCGTACGCCTCAACTCGGCATCCTCCGGAACCACTATTCTATACTTGAAACATAGGATCCCATTCTCCCCAAAACAATACTCGGTAGGCCTATCTTCGGCTATGTCTTACACGTGAGGTGCCAAAGACTCATCTCGCAATTGCTTCACACGAATCAACTGAACCAATGAAGGCTTAACCTGAAGCTCGGCTATCAACCCACCATCCGTAGACACACTCAATCTTGCAAACATTGCTCGTAACTCAACGACCACTTTTCTACTCAAGACATCGGCCACTATGTTCGCCTTACCTGGATGGTACTCTATGGTGAGGTCATAATCCTTAAGGAGCTCTAACCACCTACGTTGGGAGCTCTCAACAGGCTCTTCATTGTAGGACATATCTGAGTTCAACTCTATCTCCTCAACAGGCATAATATGAGAAGGATCTTATTTATATCTCCTAAGCATCGACACATGAAAGACATCATGGATCTTCTCTAATTCAGTTGGGAGCCTCAATCTATGCGCAATGGGGCCAATTCTTTCAACTATCTCATAAGGTCTTATGAATCTTGGGCTTAACTTGCCCTTCCTCCCAAACCTCATCACCTTCTTCCAAGGGGAGACTTTCAAAAACACTTTATCCCTCACGGAGTACTCTACCTATTTCCTCTTTAAGTTGGCATAGGACTTCTGTCGATCTGAAGCTGCTTTCAAGCGATCACATAACAAATTTACCTTCTCGGTGGTGCCCTTAAGCAATTCAGACATCGACACAAGTTTCTGTCCGGCCTCGGCCCAACAAATCAGGGTTCTACACTTCCTACCATACAAGGCCTCATAAGGAGCCATCTGAATACTCGACTGGAAGTTGTTGTTATACGCGAACTCCACTAACGGTAGGTGTTTCTCCCATGACCCCTGAAAATAAATGATGCAACATCTCAACATATCTTCTAATACCTGAATCACTCTCTCAGACAGCCCATCTAACTACGGATGGTACGAAGTGCTGAAGTTCAACCAAGTACCCAAGGCTCGATGCAGACACTCCCAAAATCTAGCGGTAAATCTCGGATCTCAGTCTGACACAATCGCTTTCAGTACCCCATGTAGTCTCACTATCTCACAGATATACAGATCGACCAACTTGTCTAATGTATAGGTAGTATGAACTGGTATGAAGTGGGCACACTTAGTAAATCTATCCACAATCACCCATACTGAGTTCTTCCTCGAAGGAGTCAACGGTAGCCCTGACACAAAGTCCATGGTGATGCGTTCCCACTTCCATTCTGGAATTTTCAACAGCTGTAATAATCCTGAGGGAAACTGGTGCTCAGCCTTGACTCTCTGACAAACCATACATCTACTTACAAACTCGGCCACGTCCTTTTCAAACCAACCCAATAGTACTCCTCCTTTAAACCTCGATACATCTTCGTGCTACCTGGATGCATAGCAAAAGGACTATTGTGAGCCTCACTCAAGATCGTACGCCTCAACTCGGCATCCTTCGGAACCACTATTCTATCCTTGAAACATAGGATCCCATTCTTCCCAAAACAATACTCGGTAGCCCTATCTTCGGCTATGTCTTGCACGTGAGGTGCCAAAGACTCATCTCGCAACTACTTCTCACGAATATACTGAACCAATGAAGGCTTAACCTGAAGCTCAGCTATCAACCCACCATCCGTAGACACACTCAATCTTGCAAACATTGCTCGTAACTCAATGACCACTTTTCTACTCAAGGCATCGGCCACTACGTTCGCCTTACCCGGATGGTACTCTATGGTGAGGTCATAATCCTTAAGGAGCTCTAACCACCTACGTTGCCTGAGGTTCAACTCCCTCTGAGACATCAAATATTTCAAACTCTTGTGGTCGGTATACACGGTGCACTTTTCACCATAAAGATGGTGTCTCCAAATCTTTAACGCGAACACCACTGCAGCCAACTCTATGTCATGTGTGGGATAATTCTTCTCATGGACTTTCAACTGTCGCGAAGCATACGCTACCACCTTACCTTCTTGCATAAGCACACAACCTAGCCCTACATAGGATGCATCACTATAAATCACAAATTCTCTCCCCGGTTCAGGCTGAATCAGGATAGGAGCTTCGGTCAAAGCTTTCTTCAATTTCTCAAACGCTTCTTGTCTTGCATCTGACCACTCATACAGAACATTCTTCTGTAGCAACTTAGTCAACGGAGCAGCTATTCTCGAGAACCCCTCAACAAACCTTCTATAGTATCCCGCCAAACCTAGGAAACTGCGGATTTCTGTCACTGATTTCAGTTGTTTCCAATTCACTATAGCTTCTATCTTCTTGGGATCTACACTAATCCCACTAGCCGAGATCACGTGACCTAGGAAGACCACCTCCCTAATCCAAAACTCACACTTGCTTAGCTTGACATACAACTGATTCTTAAGTAGGGTCTGAAGTACTAACCGCAAATGCTCATCGTGCTCCTCTTCGGTCCTAGAGTATACCGGGATGTCATCTATAAACACTACCACAAATCTATCCAAGAACTCATGGAACACTCGGTTCATCATATCCATGAAGGTTGCTGGAGCGTTGGTCAATCCAAAAGGCATTACCAAAAACTCATAGTGTCCATAACGTGTGTGAAAGGTCGTCTATGGTATGTCCACATCCTTTACCTTCAACTGATAGTATCCACACCTCAAGGCAATCTTCGAAAACACAGAAGCACCTCTCAACTGGTCTAGCAAGTCATCTATCCTAGGCAAGGGATATTTGTTTTTCACCGTTACCTTATTCAACTGCCTATAATATATACACATTCTCATGCTACCATCCTTCTTTTTCACAAACAAGACCGGAGCACCCCACGGGGATACACTAGGCCTAATGAAGCCTCTATCAGTCAACTCCTGAAGTCGTGTCTTCAACTCTTTCAACTCTTTCGGTGCCATTCTATATGGAGCAATCGACACTAGCGCAGAATCAAAATACGTCTCAATAGCAAACTCAACTGCTCTATCTGGAGGCAAGCCTGGTAGCTCGTTCGGAAAAACACTCGGAAAATCACACACTGTTCTGATGCCCTGAGGTCTCACCTCACTCATATCCGGATTCATTACATAAGCCAAGTAAGCCTGACACCCTGAACTCAACAACCTCTAAGCTTCCATAGCAGAAACCACATTGGACAAAAACATGACATTCTCCCCAACTACCATAACCTCAAAATCATCTGTAAGCCTCAAGGAGATTCTCTTGGTCTCAAAGTCAACCCTAGCTCTATGCTCTACAAGCCAATCCATGCCCAAAATCACATCAAAGCCATAGAAGGGTAACTTCATTATATCAACTGGAAATATGTGGCCCCGAACTATCAAAGGACACCTCTTATACACTTTCCTGACTACCACTGTATCACCAAAAGAGCTAGTAACATTTACACCTATCTCTAACCAATCACATGGTAACCCTAATGACTTTGTGTGCTCACCCAAAATATATGAATGTGTTGACCCTGAATCTATCCAAGAAAGCAAACTCAAATACTGTAATGTGAAGTTATCTGCAATGACATCAGTGTCATTCCCAGCCTCTCGCTGAGCGTACACCTTAGCTGGTCCTCCTCCCTCGGGCTGGACTGCTACAACATGAGCCAAGTTCCTCTGACCCTTATTCCTTGGCTGAAAGTTCGCACGACCGCGCTCACGGCCTCTCTGATGCTCAAAACCCCTAGCTGGTGCTGGTCCGCCTCTAACTGGATGAGGATAATCACGCCTCAAATGGTCTCGAGAGCTACAGTTCCAACACGCCCCAAACATACCCATACACTCGCTTGGGTGGCGTCTCACGCACCTAGTGCACTTCGGAATGTGCCCAACAGCTCCCTGTCTCTGACGGCCCTGACCATAGTTACCACCCCTAGGTCTCGTATCCGGCTGATACCTCCTATCTCTATGCCTCTTGGCATGATCTCTATCCCAGTTCGCATGTCTCTTTCCGGAGTCGGACCCACCAGCACGTGCCCTAGAGCTTAGGTTCTGCTCTATATCCTTGGCTCTAGAGACCAAGCATCGAACCCGGTGTAGTCGGAGGCTAGCATGTAGGTCTTCACATCTGTAGTCAACCCATATCTGAAACGCTCACATCGCTCCTTCTCATCCGGGAACAACTCTGGTGCGTACTGGCTCAACCTCACAAACTGGACTTCGTATTCCGACACGGTCCTATTACCTTGAACCAAAGCCATAAACTCTCTTTTCTTTTCATCCAAGTACCGAACTCACAAGTACTTCCTCTTGAAGGCATTTCTGAAGAACTCCCATGTGACCTCCGCCTCGGCCATACCGGAAATAACAGTGGTCCACCAAGTGTAAGCGTCTCCCTGAAGCAAAGAGATGATGCATCCCAACTTACGGGCATCCGAACACTCCATCTGGCCCAATATGAGAGTAGTGCTCTCAAGCCACCCTTCTGAACCTTCCGGAAACAACCCACGAAACTCAACTACCCCTAAGTTACGAAGCCTCTCTAAGGGTAATCATGTCCCCGCACCCTGAGGTGTTTCTGCAGCTTGCATACCGGCCAAGGCTGTCTGAAAAGCTCTGGCTATGGTCTGAATCAAATGAGCCACATCTGGACATGCCTGACCTTGGCCCGCTTGAGCCCCATTACCTCCCACATTAGCCTCAACCTGAGGCCCATTACCACCGCCTCCAACATTTTCCCCATTACCATCGAGAGCATGAAGAGCAGGAGGCACATCCTCGGGTGCCCGGTCACCCACTCTAGGCCGTCCCCTCGGTCTCACCATACCAATTATAATAATCTAAAACAGCAAACACACAACAAAGGAAACGTTAGGTTAGCAAATGGGCAAGGTCTCTGGTTCTCAAGCTCGTTAAACCAAAACAATTTCCCTTTTTATTTTTACAACGGCAAACAATGGGGACTTTGGACCTACTCTCAAGCAACAAAAGAGTCATCACAACATGTAATCATACATCGTGCTAGCAACAAAACTTAGGCATACATGGTAAAGCACAAATTGAGAGGTAACAACACATAACTCACTAACTTACCTCACTTACCTGCCCGAGGTCTCTGAAACCTCAGGCTCTGATACCAATAAATGTAACCCCCTCGTCCCGGTCTGGCCGGATGACTGGTCCGAGTAGGCTACACGGGGAAAACCGAAGCGAAACCCGTTAAGGTTCCCCCTCGGTTAGCAACCCTAAAAATTTCTTTCATTTTCATCTTGTCTAAAGGCGTGTTAATCCTTAAGTGGTCACGTCAGCAGAAAACATCGATAATGAAGCACACTCGAACCTCAATCCATACATTAAACTGTCAATTTTAAACGTACAGGGCATGCCGTATCGATACACCATTCAAGGGTATCGATACGCCTTGACCAAGTCAACCCCAACAGTCAACTCAGAGAAGACGTCTCGATACAGCCCTTGAGCGTATCGATACACCCTTCTCGGTCAACATTTCGTGGTCAACGAGGTAGGACTGTACCGATACGCTTCAACCCCGTACCGATACGCTCTAAACTCACCAACTTCTCAAAATTCTAGAGAGTCAAGAGCGTATCGATACACCCATGTGTATCGGTACGCCCAGCCAAAACTGAATTCCAGTGAGCAAAGAGCGTATCGATACACTCCCGTGTATCGGTACGCCCAACCAAAACTGAGTCCTGTAGGCAAGACCGTATCGATACGGCCCTTAGGCATACCGATACGCCCAGCACTGCAAGTCTCCAAAAACCAGCAAACCAAACAAGACTCAACTCTATATGTATTTTGGGACTTCCCTAAGCTAATTCAAGCATACATACAAAATTTCACAATCATGATCTAGCATGTGGGGCATTGAATCTAACAAGAGCCATAGGGATCAAAGGTTTCATGCAATTCCACGAAAGGGGCATACATAGCAATCATAAGGCATCATACACAAGACAACCAAACATAGAGCATGCACGGGCCAAGACCATACACTCTTAGGCACATACAATCAAGCAACAAGATAAGCATGGTCCTCAATCCATGAAACAAAAGTATAACGCATCCATAATTTAACATGCTCAATTAACACAAATCACCTAAGGAGTTTGACAACAACTCCTACAACTCTATACCCCATCGTTTAGGCATTATTACAAAACACAAATCATAATAACCTAAAACAAGATTGACGAATCTACTCACCGTTGTTACCCTCGGGTGCTCGTTCACCCACTCTAGGCCGTCCCCTCGGTATCACCATAGCAATTATAATAACCTAAAACATCAAACACACAACATCAAAGGAAATGTTAGGTTAGCAAATGGGCAAGGTCTCCGATTCTCAAGCTCATTAAACCAAAACAATTTCTCTTTTTATTTTTACAAAAACGCCTAACAATAGGGACTTTGGACCTACTCTCAAGCAACAACAGAGTCATCACAACATGTAATCATACACCGTGCTAGCAACAAAACTTAGGCATACATGGTAAAGCACAAATCGAGAGGTAACAACACATAACTCCCAAACATACCTCACTTACATGCCCGAGGTCTCGGAAACCTTAGGCTCTTATACCAATAAATGTAACCCCCTCGTCCTGGCCTGGCCGGATGACCGGTCCGAGTAGACTACACAGAGAAAACCGAAGCGAAACCCGTTAAGATTCCCCCTCGGTTAGCAACCCTAAAAATTTCTTTCATTTTAATCTTGTCTAAAGGCTTGTTAATCCTTAAGTGGTCACGTCAGCGGAAAACATCGATAATGAAGCACATTCGAACCTCAATCCATACATTAAACTGTCCATTTTAAACGTACAGGGCAGGCTGTATCGATACACCATTCAAGGGTATCGATACGCCTTGACCAAGTCAACCCCAACAGTCAACTCAGGGAAGACGTATCGATACAGCCCTTGAGCGTATCGATACGCCCTTCTCGGTCAACATTTCGTGGTCAACGAGGTAGGACCGTACCGATACGCTTCAACCCCGTACCGATACGCCCTAAACTCACCAACTTCTCAGAATTCTAGAGAGTCAAGAGCGTATCGATACACCCCTGTGTATCGGTACGCCCAGCCAAAACTGAATTCCAGTGAGCAAAGAGCGTATCGATACACTCCCGTGTATCGGTACGCCTAACAAAAACTGAGTCCTGCAGGCAAGACCATATCGATATGGCCCTTAGGCGTACCGATACGCCCTGCACTGCAAGTCTCCAAAAACCAGCAAACCAAACAAGACTCAACTCTATATGCATTTTGGGACTTCCCTAAGCTCATTCAAGCATACATACAAAATTTCAAAATCATGATCTAGCATGTGGGGCATTGAATCTAACAAGAGCCATAGGGATCAAAGGTTTCATGCAATTCCATGAAAGGGGCATACATAGCAATTATAAGGCATCATACACAAGACAACCAAACATAGAGCATGCACAGGCCAAGACCATACACTCTTAGGCACATACAATCAAGCAAAAAGATAAGCATGGTCCTCAATCCATGAAACAAAAGCATAACGCATCCATAATTTAACAAGCTCAATTAACACAAATCACCTAAGGAGTTTGACACCAACTCCTACAACTCTATACCCCATCGTTTAGGCATTATTACAAAACACAAATCATACTTGTGCTAGCTTAAGAACTCGAAAAGCTCCTCCCTTGCCCGCTTGCCTCCCGAACTCTAACGATCTGCATGTTGGAAACAAAGAGAGCGTAAGCTACTAGCTTAGTGAGGGAAGCTCTACAAATCCACAACATGCAGTTTTCAAAACGCCTTTCATATGTAAGTAAAACAATGAATGCACGAATGACTATCTCAACAACAATACTTGGTTTGCACAAGCACAACCAATATACACACACGGTGGGACTACACATCACCGTTCCGACTAGTAGATTTCCAATGGGACTACACATCAAAGTACTTTCCTACTAGTTACTACCGGTAGGACTACACATCACCGTAGTCTAGACCACCATCACGTGAGGCATGACTTCAACTCGACTACACATTAACAACTGTATGAACAACTTAAAATGCACGTGATAATCACAACACATAACCATTCATCCATTCACAACAAACATAGGAGTAGAGAGGCTTACACTCGAGTTTAGGTGAACCCTCAAGGTCCCACCCAAACCCCAAAGTTTCCATATCGTGCACAATTCAAAGATTGACGAATCTACTCACCGTTGTTACCCAAGTGAAGACCGAAGACCAAGCTCAAGACTCCAAAACCTCTGGATTCGTTCCCGAAGCTTCTCCAACCAAATTTCTTGCCTCTAATCATTCCAACACAATTTAAAACAATCCCAAATCAGTCCACATTCCAATATAGTCAACCCAGATTACAAACCAAACACAAAACACCCAATTTCAACTAAAATCAAACCAAAAAATCCATATTCCCGAGCAGCCCCTAAGCACACCCTATTTCCAATGATTCCAACACTTAAATTACTCCCAAATGCCTCCAAAACATGAACTACCAAAGCAAGTCCAATTATGTTTCAACTTTTCTCATCCTTTTACCCATGTTTCTCTGCTACTCGACTTCAGTTTCAGCTCAAAAAATAGGTTATGTCAAGAACAAAATAATATTTCATTTGTGAGATTTGCATACATTGTTGATTGATATATAATAATATGAACTAAATGCAGATGATCATATTGAATATGATTACTCAAAGAATAGTGATAAGGGACAAAACTATTGGGGAGATCTTAAGAAAGAATGGGCTGTTTGCAAAAATGGACATTTGCAGTCCCCAATTGATATTTCAAGCGGTACAGTGAAGATAAGCCAAAAATATGGAGAGTTGGAGAAGATGTACAAGCCATCTCATTCAATCATCAAGAACAGAGGTCATGATCTTTCGGTAAGAAATGAAACAACATATATATTTTTATTCTTGCTTGCCTCATCCGTCCCATTTTCCCCTGTTACAATGCCTAAAATGATTCACATGTATGAATTAAATCAAGATTCAACTCAATGAAATATACTTGATTCTTTTACTAATTTGTTATTTGAATATACAGCTTCAATGGCCGAATAAGGATGCAGGTTCGATAAAAATCAATGGCGTCGAATACGTTTTGCATCAAGTTCATTGGCACTCACCTTCTGAACATACCATCAATGGAAAAAGGTCCTTTCTCAAAAATCTTTCATATCTCCTATTCAAAGAGTAAAAGATTTCCAAAACTTACAAAATTTATACATATGCATAAATGTTTTTGCATAATAATTAGATATCCCTTGGAGCTACATATGGTACACCAATGTAATGACCCTAAAGTGAAGAACGATATAGCTGTTGTTGGAATAATTTATGAATTTGGATCGTCTGATACTTTCCTCTCCAAGGTAAAAGAAAATTTTTGCACTTTCCCCAAATTATTATCGAGGATTGTCATTCATTTGCTTATGAAAATTTACAGCTGATGAGCAACATTACAAAAATGAATGATCAGAACCGAGAAAGGCCAATGGGAGTGATGGATCCAAGCCTTATCAATATTGGTGGCAAGAAGTATTATAGATACATTGGTTCTTTGACTACTCCTCCTTGCTCTGAAGGTGTCATTTCGACAATCAATGAGCTGGTATAAAATTCGATAAGCCCTTAATTTTGTTGTCTCTTTTAATTTCTTGTCAAGGTCTAAGAATTTGAAAATATTTTGAACTATATGGTCCAGATAGCATTCGTTTCTAGGGATCAAGTCCAAGCAATCCGAATGGCTGTCCATGATGTAAGTAATAATACTTGTTGATTTGATGAGCCTTACTAAAATGAAAAATTCTCATTTTTTTTGTTATAACCAACGATTTCTTTTGTTTCAGAATACATATGAAAATGCAAGACCAACGCAGCCATCATATCAACGGGAGATAAAACTTTACGATCCCAAGCCTGAATAATAAAATTCTAAAGCTTGTATATAACGCGTGATTTGATTTAAATTTTTTCTACAAATTCTATTCCCTTCCATAAAATGGTTGACATATATAAAACATTGTATTTGCTACACCATTCTAGGCTACTTGTCATTTGTTGCTTACTGGTTTATTATATTTGGAATTAATTTTCAGTTGTTTACAGATAATCAGCAGCGGTGTAACTAGGATGAAATTCTAAGAAGGGTCAAGTTTGGTATCTTTGAAATTAATGAGATTCTACAAAATAATTAAACCATAAAAGTAGAGGGTTGAGGATTAATTTACTAATTTTAAAACTCATATGTACTAAAAGGGGTTAAACCATTGAGTTAATTGAAAGACTTAATTTCATTAACTTTAAAACGGTGAAGATATTACAAAATAATTAAACAAAAAAATTGAGAAGGACTAAAACTTAATTTTAATGTTTCAAAAAATTTAGGAGCTTAGAATACATTTAAACCATAAAAGATTGTGTGTGTCATGTCCCTTGCACCAACGATGTTCCTCCACGGGAGATACTCTCATATCTGAGAATTTAAAGCTTAGAACATTACCATCCTAAGATCATTTAATGTAATTATAAAACTTGACAAGCTCGTGCTCAACTAAGAATCAATCATTTACAACTTTACTATTCCAAGCTCAACCGATTCAAATATAAAGCTTGTATTTTAAATTCATTGATAACTCTGGCTCAATAATCGAGGAACTCAAAAACTAAAAGTAGATTCAAATGTTTAATTCGGCTTCTATTTGCTTATTAATTTCTTAAATGTATTGAATTAGAGGCAGAACTATACAAGGCCTTGTGAGGGCCGCTCGTGGCTTACAATCAAAAAATATTGAAAAATTATTTAGAAAATACAAGTCTCTTGTAAGTACAAATTTTTTAAATTGACTACGAATAAATTTAGACTTTTTAAATGATCTCTTAATAAATTTGCTTGAATACTTCCACTGTATACAATCTAGTAAAACATTTGACTTTGAAGTTAAAAATCTATAATTATCTTAATGGAACTAAACATTGTTTTTCTTTAATTTTTAAATAATTTAGTTTTACCTGTAACCCTAGACCCGCCTATGCGTTACAACGGATCCTAGGAAGTCACATTAGGGTCACAAGAGCGACCCACATTAAAAAAATACACATAAAACATATTTCTTCAAAACACTTATTAAACTGTAAAATCAACTTTTGTTTAAAATACCATTTCGAGAAGTCATTTAAACACATAACAGAAATATCAGAAAGTGCTTTACAAATACTATCATAAAACAATATATGACATACGTGCCCACTAACTATACAGTATCGTACTCCCAAAAGCAACGCCGAGAGAACTCCGAACACTGATGTCAAACGTTATACCATGATATATTCTTTTAACATGCGATGGTAAAAACAGCGTGAGCTTGGAAAAGCTCAGTAATACAGAACTACCAAAAGATGCTATAAGCTCATGCTGATATATGGTAGGCATAACATTTTCATGAAGTTTCACGTAGTAACAGTCTCCATTTTCTGTTCTACTATTCTGAGGTAGCATCATACTCGAGAATAACGATATTCGTTCTATATTCAAACATCGTGAATTTGACAAGAATTATATATATTGGTAACATACGGAGGTGGAAATAGAGAGTTTAGTGTCTAGTGTGTTCCAACAGTGCAACATTAATGCATAAAATGTAACAATGCAGTAAACCTTTTTATTTAAAATACATTTGTTTCAAGTAGCCGTAAAGTTCATTTTAATTCTATATTTATCCTCCAACCATACTCCAGTATATAGTTTCCCAGTGCGGTATCATGTACAGGCATTAACCCGGGCCCATTGGGCGTGGGTACCATCCTAAGGATATACCTTAGAATACGGGCGACACTTGCCGAAGCATAGGAACCGAAAACGGGCGGACCTGGTCGAAGCCTAGAATCCAAAAACGGGCGGACCTAGCCGAAGCTTAGGATCCGAATACGGGCGGACTTACCAGCTGGATCAGGGCTGAGCCGACAGTAACTTCATATCATGTCCCAAGTACCCCAGTGAATCAGATCATCAATAGTTCATTAACCAATCACTGTATTTTTAGTAACACATTATCCATATAGCATGTTTATCATATCAGGTGCATGGGCATATACAAGAAATATTGTACGGTCATGTTTAATTATAAAACATGTCATGTGAGTTCAAGAATGTCAATCAAGTGCACGTGATAGGTATTATAACATGTAAATCAGTATGCAAAATAGTCGTGTGGCACACATGGAACACACTAGGTGGGACAGTTTGTTTCTTGGAGATACTTGGCATTTACAGAAGAGAACACATTAAACTTTTGACAATTTAAACAGATTTTTGAAATGGGGCCCCTAATAAAGGGGGTTCGTACCAACGGTTCAAACAAGATATTCAGGAGATGATACATCAAGATCTTTGAGAGTTTAGGCATATCATGAGTGATTTAGCCATTTAAGCCTACTAGGGGAATTATGGTCATTTTATCATACACGACATTTTGGTAATTTATACCAACAAGGCGTAAACAGTGGCTCGGAAATTCTATTTTGCTCAACAGGTTTCCAACCAGGCATTCAAAGATTTCTATGTCAAGATCTTTCACGATACTAGATACATTCAGGGCTATTTTGATTACTTTGGCCAACGAGGGCATTTTGGTCATTTAACTATCAGGGGTGATTTTGTAATTTAGCTCAATAGTTATAAAATGAAGATTTAAAATATTTAAGATCTCCAGAAGGTTATCGAGCCTCTAAAACCAATCAAACTAACATGTCCCAACCTTATAGTACTAACCAAACCTTCTGATGTACGCACTTCACAAGTATCATTTCCAAATACTGATTGTATCGTATATCTGAACGGTTGCCTTCACATTTCACCACAGAACTTGCCACAGAGTAGTAGAACTTATATTCTGTGTGGAAAAACTTCCATCCTCATATTAATATCAGGAGTGATTGACATACTAGAGTCACGCTTCAACCCTCAGGAGCATTTCAGTCATTTTCAACTTTATTGGCATTTCCAGAATTTTATTAGAGGTAATTTACTTATTCCAATCATGGGGGTATTTCGATCATTTCGATGTTTGGGATATCCCTCATTCATGTCAATTGAGCCATATATATGTATATATATATATATATATATATATATATATATATTATTTCAATCATTTAAGTACTCGTGGGTGTTTCAGCCATTCAAGAATTTTTGGTACCTCCAAACACTTCATTCATTTCAGAACTCAAGGGTTTATCCATCCTTCCAGTTAATTTGTAAACCTCGGTGTCCGAGGATACTTCAGCCTTTTTTAATCAATACGATCATTCCGATTAATTTAACCATAACAGTATTTCCAATACTTTTAGTCATTACGATCAATTCAGTATTTTGAGCCACTTGATCAAATCAGAGGTATGGATAGTTTTCTGTAAGTCTATACTCGGAGATTCATTCCAAATTCAAGGAAACCTAACACCTTACAATCTCGAAGGTTTAAGTCTTGTTACCATAACTTTCCAAGTAGTTTGTTTTACCATATCAGTGTAAATTTCTAAATCACTTCCAATTCTAAGGATATTTTAGTCATTCACATACCTTAAGGGCATTCTCGTAATTTTATATCCGAATATTTTAGACATTTGATCACTTGACACTAATAATCGAATTTGGAGATTAATTGTCTTATTAGTTATTTATTGAACTCCAGATCCTTACATTTATTAACTTTCTCGTTCGAGCATTTTAATCTTATCCAGGTTATCATACTCAATTCCATATCCGGTTTGACTTAAGCAGAACTAACTTCGCTCCTCATCATATTTATGCATGCATTTACCGAATACCAACATGTTCATAAAGCATACTAGAGGCAGTAGTGTATTACCTTTAATACTTGCTACATCGGTCGACCATGATACTACGTTCGATCTCTCTCGAACCCGAATGCGACGTCCTCAACATCTCAAATACAAGGAACGATGAATACCTTCAATCGCACAAATTTCAATTTCAGTTCTTTTTCACTTTGCTCATAATTGATTAATAAATTACGTAAGCAAACCCGAGTTCAAGGTCTAATTCGAAGGCTTTCGGGTTAGAATTACATGAAAAGGGCATCAAAAACAGACTCAGGACGTCGAAAAACTTAAAATAGGGCTTTTCGGGAAAAGTTGAATTTTTGGTCAAAGTCAACGCTGCCGTCAGCGGTCAAAGTCAACGCTGATGTCATGCTGACGTCACTGATCCAATGGCTGACTCGGTGAGTTGAGTCACTGGGTTGACTCGGGCGAGTTGACTCGGTCAACGGGTCGAGTACGGGTCGGGTACGGTTTGGGCCGAGGACTTGGGCTTAACAGCTGGGCTTGAACCGGTTAACTTACTGGGCCGGTTCAAACTGGTTGGGCCGGTTCAACACTTACTCCAAAAGTTTCTGGTGGTCGAACGGTCGCCGGAGGCCCGAAATGCACCGTTTCTGCCAGAAAAACAAGAGCCGATCACACAAGGTAGTAAACCAAACCCAAAATATCACATTACGAGCCTCAATCTTACCGGAAAAAGTCTCAAATTTCAGATCTGGCCGGAAAATCGCGTTGCTCCGGTGAGGACTTTTCCGGTGTCGGAACAACAATCAGACACATGGGTTTCGCTCTCCTCCGTACGCTGAACACGCCCGCACGATCAACGCGCCTTGTCGACGACGGAGGCAGCCGCTAAGGAGGAAAAATAAAGGCGGAACCCCTGATCTCCGTCCAAACTTTGAGCCGTTCTCCACGCCGATTGCCAACGCAACGCTGCGAGTGACGGTGATGCCCGGGATCGGCGTGCCACGGCGGACAAGGTAGAAGAGGCGGTGACAAACACCGTTGGGCGGTGGAGATCGGGGTTGGGTTGTCGCCGAGCCTTTCAAGTAGCTTAGACGACGAACGACGAACTACGGCTCCTTGGTGCGAGTGACCGTCGGGGTTAGCTTTGGGACGTCAAGACGCTTCTGACGAGGGTGGCGGTTCTAGCCACGGCGTGCCGGTGAAGGAAATCTGGCGGCAACCGGTGGGGGGAAGGTGAAACGTCTAGGTGAGGGGGAAACCGGGAGATATCTGGATATTTCCAGATCCAATAGAGAGCATTAATTGGGGTAGATGGGTTAGTTGGCTATAATTATTATTGATACAAACATAAAATATGGTTTATAATTAAAAGAGTGCAGAACAACACTAATTAATGCTTTAGCCTAAATGGTTAAGGCTTAGGGTTCCCAAGTATAGGTCATGGGTTCAACACCCCATGGCGGCACCCTCTCCCATTATTCCATTTTTTCCCTACTTTCACCCCTTTTATTTCCATTTCATTGTTTCCATTCATTTTTCTTTTCATTTTTTTTGAAATTATATGCATATATTTTAGGGGTGTTACAACTCTCCACTCCAAAAAGAAATTTCGTCCTCGAAATTTAGTAGAGTCAAAGAAATGCAAAAACTGCTCTTTCATCCATTCTTGCACTAAAACTTATTCACCCATAAAAGCTTGTTCCTCATGCTATAGGTAATCGTATATCAATCTGGCGGTGTCCTCAGTCACTCCAACTGACTTTGTGCCCAAAGTCATACCATTATGCATCTCAGACTAACCAATCAGAACACGTTAGTTGTATGCACAAGGAACTTCATACTGGGCTATACGTACACTTGTTGCAACTAATAATATAAGAAAACTCGGACAAGAGTTTGAAACATTTTCACCACCTCATAAATCAATCATACATCCCAAATAAGTATCACTTAGCATTCAAATTTCTATACTAGATTAAACATCAATCTACGACTGAAGATTCGTAACTGAAACCCAAATGAGTATACAAGGCCTCCAATAAGCCCCCCAGAATCATGATGTAACATCGAATTATGGTCAAAGACGATTTGACGATAAACTATGCCACCTTTTACATAGGAGATTTTTCCTCAAGCCAACCGAGCATAACATTAGTTTGAATGAATATCACTTACATTCATCATAACATTCCAACAATTGTTTCCTTCGCATATAACAAAGTCACCACAGATTCAATACATTCATCGTCCTCACTAATACCTTTCTTTTAAATTCATAGTACTTTCATCACATTTTCATCAGAATGTTCTCAAACACAAGCATTATCACCGAGGTACCTTACATATAAATCTTATATCAATCAACTCACATAATCAAAACATTTATTCTCAATATGATCGGATCTTTAATTCAACACGCATGAACCACCTCAGGTTGTCTATCGAGATTCAAATCCATCAACTTAATCCAAACACAAGAGAACGTTTCAGGCATTCTTTTCCAGTTCCAATCGGGCCATATTAAACAGGATACTTAGATTCACGTACTACAGGGAAGAGAAAGATTCGACATCAGAGTTTCGTCTTGGAGGAGTACGGTTATGATCTAGGGGCATGCACAAACCAGACACCCTATGACAGACGATCATCCCATCTACCCAGAATGACGAAACTCTAAGCTCTGATACCGCTAAATGTAACCCCCTAGACCTGCCTATGCGTTGCAACGGATCCTAGGAAGTCACATTAGGGTCACAAGAGCGACCCACAGTAAAAAAATACACATAAAACATATTTCTTCTAAACACCTATTAAACTGTAAAATCAAGTTTTGTTTAAAATACCATTTCGAGAAGTCATTTAAAAACATAACAGAAATTTCAGAAAGTGCTTTACAAATACAATAATAAAACAATACATGACATACATGCCCATTAACTATACAATACCGTACTCCGAAAAGCAACGCCGAGAGAACTCCGAACACTGATGTCAAACGTTATACCATGAAATATTCTTTTAACCTGCGATGCAAAAACAACGTTAGCTTGGAAAAGCTCTGTAATACAGAACTACCAAAAGATGCTATAAGCTCATGCATATATATGGTAGGCATAACATTTTCATGAAGTTCCACGTAGTAACAGTCTCCATTTTCTGTTCTACTATTCCGAGGTAGCATCATACTCGAGAATAACAATATTCGTTCTTTATTCAAACATCGTGAATTAGACATGAATTATATAGATTGGTAACATACGGCGGTGGAAACAGAGAGTTTAGTGTCTAGTGTGTTCCAACAGTGCAACATTAATGCATGAAATGTAACAATGCAATAAACCTTTTTATTTAAAATACATTTGTTTCAAGTAGCCGTAAAGTTCATTTTAATTCTATATTTACCCACCAACCATACTCTAGTATATAGTTTCCCTAGTGCGGTATCATGTACAGGCATTAACCCGGACCCATTGGGCGTGGGTACCATCCTAAGGATATACCTTAGAATACGGGCGACCCTTGCTAAAGCATATAAATCGAAAACGGGCGGACTTGGCCGAAGCCTAGAATCCAAAAACGGACGGACCTAACCGTGCTTAGGATCTGAATACGGGTGGACCTAGCCGAAGCTTAGGATCCGAATAGGGGCGGACTTACCAGCTGGATCAGGGCTGAGCCGACAGTAACTTCATATCATGTCCCAAGTACCCCAGTGAATCAGATCATCAATAGTTCATTAATCAATAACTGTATTTTTAGTAACGCATTATCCATATAGCATGTTTATCATATCAGATGCATGGGCATATACCAGAAATATTGTACGGTCATGTTTAATTATAAAACATGTCATGTGAGTTCAAGAATGTCAATCAAGTGCACGTGATCGGTATTATAACATGTAAATCAATATGCAAAACAGTCGTGTGGCACACATGGAACACACTAGGTGGGACAGTTTGATTCTTGGAGATACTTGGCATTTACAGAAGAGAACACATTAAACTTTTGACAATTTGAACGGATTTATGAAACGGGGCCCCTAATAAAGGGGGTTCATACCAACGGTTCCAACCAGATATTCAGGAGAACATACATCAAGATCTTTGAGAGCTTAGGCATATCATGAGTGATTTAGCCATTTAAGCCTACTAGGGGCATTATGGTCATTTTATCCTACACGACATTTTGGTAATCTATAGCAACAGGGCGTAAACAGTGGCTCGGAAATTCTATTTGATCAACAGGTTTCCAACCAGGCATTCAAAGATTTCTATGTCAAGATCTTTCACGATACCAGATACATTCAGGGCTATTTTGATTACTTTGGCCAACGAGGGCAGTTTGGTCATTTAACTATCAGGGGTGATTTTGTAATTTAGCTCAATAGTTATAAAATGAAGATTTACAATATTTATGATTTCCAGAAGGTTATCGAGCCTCTAAAACCAATCGAACTAACATGTCCCAACTTTACAGTACTAACCAAACCTTCTTATGTACGCACTTCACAAGTATCATTTCCAAATACTGATTGTATCGTATATCTGAACGGTTGCCTTCACATTTCACCACAGAACATGCCACAGAGTAGTCGAACTTATATTCTGTGCGGAAAAACTTCCATCCTCATATTAATATCTGGAGTGATTGACATACTAAAGTCATGCTTCAACCCTCAGGAGCATTTCAGTCATTTTCAACTTTATTGGCATTTCCAGAATTTTATCAGAGGTAATTATATATATATATTATATTATTTCAATCATTTAAGTACTCGTGGGTGTTTCAGCCATTCAAGAAATTTTGGTACCTCCAACCACTTCATTCATTTCAGAACTCAAGGGTTTATCCATCCTTCCAGTTAATTTGTAAACCTTGGTGTCCGAGGATACTTCAGCCCTTTTTAATCAATACGATCATTCTGATTAATTTAACCATAACAGTATTTCCAATACTTTTAGTCATTACGATCAATTCAATATTTTGAGCCACTTGATCAATTTAGAGGTATGGATAGTTATCTGTAAGTCTATACTCGGAGATTCATTCCAAATTCAAGGAAACCTAACACCTTACAATCTCGAAGGTTTAAGTCTTGTTACCATAACTTTCCAAGTAGGTTGTTTTACCATATCTAATGTAAATTTCTAAATCGCTTCCAATTCCAAGGATATTTTAGTCATTCACATACCTTAAGGGTATTTTCGTAATTTTATATCCGAATATTTTTGACATTTGATCACTTGACACTGATAATTGAATTTGGAGATTAGCTATCTTATTAGTTATTTATTGAACTCCAGATCCTTACATTTATTAACTTTCTCGTTCGAGCATTTTAATCTTATCCAGGTTATCATACTCAATTCCATATCTGGTTTGACTTAAGCAGAACTAACATCGCTCCTCATCATATTTATGCATGCATTTACCGAATACCAACATGTTCATAAAGCATACTAGAGGTAGTAGTGTATTCCCTTTAATACTTGCTACATCGGTCGACCATGATACTCCGTTCGATCTCTCTCGAACCCGAATGCGAGTTCTCAACATCTCGAATACAAGGAACGATGAATACCTTCAATCGCACAAATTTCAATTTCAGTTCTTATTCACTTTGCTCATAATTGATTAATAAATTACGTAAGCAAAACCGAGTTCAAGGTCTAATTCGAAGGCTTTCGGGTTAGAATTTCATGAAAAGGGCATCAAAAAACAGACTAAGGACGTCAAAAAACTTAAAATAGGGCTTTTCGGGAAAAGTTGAATTTTTGGTCAAAGTCAACGCTGCCGTCAGCGGTCAAAGTCAACGCTGATGTCATGCTGACGTCATTGATCCAATGGCTGACTCGGTGAGTTGAGTTACTGGGTTGACTCGGGCGAGTTGACTCGGTCAACGGGTCGAGTACGGGTCGGGTACGGTTTGGGCCGAGGACTTGGGCTTAACAGCTGGGCTTGAACCGGTTAACTTACTAGGCCGGTTCAAACTGGTTGGGCCGGTTCAACACTTACTCCAAAACTTTCTGGTGGTCGGATGGTCGCCGGAGGCCCGAAATGCACCGTTTCTACCAGAAAAACAAGAGCCGATCACACAAGGTATTAAACCAAACCCAAAATATCACATTACGAGCCTCAATCTTACCGGAAAAAGTCTCAAATTTCAGATCTGGCTGGAAAATCGCGTTGCTCCGGTGAGGACTTTCCCGGTGTCGGAACAACAATCAGACACATGGGTTTCGCTCTCCTCCGTACGCTGAACACGCCCGCACGATCAACGCGCCTTGCCGACGACGGAGGCAGCCGCTAAGGAGGAAAAATAAAGGCGGAACCCTTGATCTCCGTCGAAACTTTGAGCCGTTCTCCAAGCCGATTGCAAACGCAACGCTGCGAGTGACGGTGATGCCCGGGATCGGTGCGCCACGGCGGACAAGGTAGAAGAGGCGGTGACAAACACCGGTGGGCGGTGGAGATCGGGGTTGGGTTGTCGCCGAGCCTTTCAAGTAGCTTAGACGACGAACGACGGCTCCTTGGTGCGAGTGACCGTCGGGGTTAGCTTTGGGACGTCAAGACGCTTCTGACGAGGGTGGCGGTTCTAGCCACGGCGCGCCGGTGAAGGAAATCTGGCGCCAACCGGTGGGGGGAAGGTGAAACGTCTAGGTGAGGGGGAAACCGGGAGATATATGGATATTTCCAGATCCAATAGGGAGAATTAATTGGGGTAGATGGGTTAGTTGGCTATAATTATTATTGATACAAACATAAAATATGGTTTATATTTAAAAGAGTGCAGAACAACACTAATGAATTCTTTAGCCTGAATGGTTAAGGCTTAGGGTTGCCAAGTATAGGTCATGGGTTCAACACCCCATGGCGGCACCCTCTCCCATTATTCCATTTTTTTCCTACTTTCACCCCTTTTATTTCCATTTCATTGTTTCCATTCATTTTTCTTTTCATTTTTTTTGAAATTATATGCATATATTTTAGGGGTGTTACAACTCTCCACTCCAAAAAGAAATTTCGTCCTCGAAATTTAGTAGAGTCAAAGAAATGCAAAAACTGCTCTTTCATCCATTCTTGCACTAAAACTTATTCACCCATAAAAGCTTGTTCCTTATGCTATAGGTAATCGTATATCAATCTGGCGGTGTCCTCAGTCACTCCAACTGACTTTGTGCCCAAAGTCATACCATTATGCATCTCAGACTAACCAATCAGAACACGTTAGTTGTATGCACAAGGAACTTCATACTGGGCTATACGTACACTTGTTGCAACTAATAATATAAGCAAACTCGGACAAGAAATTGAAACATTTTCACCACCTCATAAATCAATCATACATCCCAAAAATGTATCTCTTAGCATTCAAATTTCTATACTCGATTAACCATCAATCTACGACTGAAGATCGGTAACTGAAACCCAAATGAGTATACAAGGCCTCCAACAAGCCCCCCCAGAATCATGATGTAACATCGAATTATGGTAAAAAACGATTTGACGATAAACTATGCCACCTTTTACATAGGAGATTTTTCCTCAAGCCAACCGAGCATAACGTTAGTTTGAACGAATATCACTTACATTCATCATAACATTCCAACAATTGTTTGCTTCGCATATAACAAAGTCACCACAGATTCAATACATTCATCGTCCTCACTAATACCTTTCTTTTAAATTCATAGTACTTTTATCACATTTTCATCAGAATGTTCTCAAACACAATCATTATCACCAAGGTACCTTACATATAAATCTTATATCAATCAACTAACTTAATCAAAACATTTATTCTCAATCTGATCAGATCTTTAATTCAACACGCATGAACCACCTCAGGTTGTCTATCGAGATTCAAATCCATAAACTTAATCCAAACACAAGAGAACGTTTCAGGCATTCTTTTCCAGTTCCAATCGGGCCATATTAAACAGGATACTTAGATTCACGTACTATAGGGAAGAGAAAGATTCGACGTCAGAGTTTCGGCTTGGAGAAGTACGGTTATGATCTAGGGGCATGCACAAACCAGACACCCTATGACAGACGATCGTCCGATCTACCCAGAATGACGCAACTCTAAGCTCTGATACAACTAAATGTAACCCCCTAGACCCGCCTATGCGTTGCAACGAATCCTAGGAAGTTACAATAGGGTCACAAGAGCGACCCACAGTAAAAAAAATACACATAAAACATATTTCTTCAAAACACTTATTAAACTGTAAAATCAAGTTTTGTTTAAAATACCATTTCGAGAAGTCATTTAAACACATAACAGAAATTTCAGAAAGTTCTTTACAAATACTATCATAAAATAATACATGACATACTTGCCCACTAACTATACAATACCGTACTCCCAAAAGCAACACCGAGAGAACTCCGAACATTGATGTCAAACGTTATACCATGAAATATTCTTTTAACCTGCGATGGAAAAACAACGTGAGCTTGGAAAAGCTCAGTAATACAGAACTTCCAAAAGATGCTATAAGCTCATGCAAATATATGGTAGGCATAACATTTTCATGAAGTTCCACGTAGTAACAGTCTCCATTTTCTGTTCTACTATTCCGAGGTAGCGTCATACTCGAGAATAACAATATTCGTTCTTTATTCAAACATATTGAATTAGACGTGAATTATATAGATTGGTAACATACGGAGGTGGAAACAGAGAGTTTAGTGTCTAGTGTGTTCCAACAGTGCAACATTAATGCATGAAATGTAACAATGCAATAAACCTTTTTATTTAAAATCCATTTGTTTCAAGTAGTCGTAAAGTTCATTTTAATTCTATATTTACCCACCAACCATACTCTAGTATATAGTTTCCCTAGTGCGGTATCATGTACAGTCGTGTGGCACACATGGAACACACTAGGTGGGACAGTTTGTTTCTTGGAGATACTTGGCATTTACATAAGAGAACACATTAAACTTTTGACAATTTAAATGGATTTTTGAAACGGGGCCCCTAATAAAGGGGGTTGGTACCAACGGTTCAAACCAGATATTCAGGAGATGATACATCAAGATCTTTGAGAGTTTAGGCATATCATGAGTGATTTAGCCATTTAAGCCTACTAGGGGCATTATGGTCATTTTATCATACACGACATTTTGGTAATCTATACCAACAGGGTGTAAACAGTGGCTCGGTAATTCTATTTGCTCAACAGGTTTCCAACCAGGCACTCAAATATTTCTATGTCAAGATCTTTCACGATATCAGATACATTCAGGGCTATTTTGATTACTTTGGCCAACGAGGGCATTTTGGTCATTTAACTATCAGGGGTGATTTTGTAATTTAGCTCAATAGTTATAAAATGAAGATTTACAATATTTAAGATTTCCAGAAGGTTATCGAGCCTCTAAAATCAATCGAACTAACATGTCCCAAACTTATAGTACTAACCAAACCTTCTGATGTATGCACTTCACAAGTATCATTTCCAAATACTGATTGTATCGTATATCTGAACGGTTGCCTTCACATTTCACCACAGAACTTGCCACAGAGTAGTCGAACTTATATTCTGTGCGGAAAAACTTCCATCCTCATATTAATATCAGGAGTGATTGACATACTAGAGTCATGCTTCAACCCTTAGGAGCATTTCAGTCATTTTTAACTTTATTGGCATTTCCAGAATTTTATCAGAGGTAATTTACTTATTCCAATCATGGGGGTATTTCGGTCATTTCGATGTTCGGGATATCCCTTATTCCAATCATGGGGGTATCTCGTAATTTTATATCCGAATATTTTGGACATTTGATCACTTGACACTAATAATCGAATTTGGAGATTAACCGTCTTATTAGTTATTTTATTGAACTCCAGATCCTTACATTTATTAACTTTCTCGTTCGAGCATTTTAATCTTATCCAGGTTATCATACTCAATTCCATATCCGGTTTGACTTAAGCAGAACTAACATCGCTCCTCATCATATTTATGCATGCAGTTACCGAATACCAACATGTTCATAAAGCATACTAGAGGTAGTAGTGTATTACCTTTAATACTTGCTACATCGGTCGACCATGATATTCCGTTCGATCTCTCTCGAACCCGAATGCGACGTCCTCAACATATCGAATACAAGGAACGATGAATACCTTCAATCGCACAAATTTCAATTTCAGTTCTTATTCACTTTGCTTATAATTGATTAATAAATTTCATAAGCAAACTCGAGTTCAAGGTCTAATTCGAAGGCTTTCGGGTTAGAATTTCATGAAACGGGCATCTATAACAGACTCATGACGTCGAAAAACATAAAATAGGGCTTTTCGGGAAAAGTTGACTTTTTGGTCAAAGGCAACGCTGACGTCATACTGACGTCACTAATCCTATGGCTGACTCGGTGAGTTGAGTCACTGGGTTGACTCGGGCATGTTGACTCAGTCAACGGGTCGAGTACGGGTCAACAGGTCGGGTACGGTTTGGGCCGAGGACTTGGGCTTAACAGCTGAGCTTGAACCGGTTAACTTACTGGGCGGGTTCAAACCGGTTGGGATGGTTCAACACTTACCCCAAAAGTTTCTGGTGGTCGGACGGTCGCCGGAACAGTCGCCAGAGGCCCGAAATGCATCGTTTCTGCCAGAAAAACAAGAGCCGATCACACAAGGTAGTAAACCAAACCCAAAATATCACATTACGAGCCTCAGTCTTACCGGAAAACGCCTCAAATTTCAGATCTGGCCGGAAAATCGCGTTGCTCCGGTGAGGACTTTCCCGGTGTCGGAACAACAATCAGACACATGGGTTTCGCTCTCCTCCGTACGCTGAACACGCCCGCACATCGACGCGCCTTGTCGATGACGGAGGCGGCCGGAAAGGAGGAATAACAGAGGCGGAACCCATGATCTCCGTTGAAACTTTGAGCCGTTCTCCACGTCGATTGCCAACGCAACGCTGCAAGTGACGGTGATGCCCGGGATCGGCGTGCCACGACGGACAAGGTAGAAGAGGCAGTGACAAACACCGGTGGGCGGTGGAGATCGGGGTTGGGTTGTCGCCGAGCCTTTCAAGTAGCTTAGACGACGAACGACGGCTCCTTGGTGCGAGTGACCGTCGGGGTTAGCTTTAGGACATCAAGACACTTCTGACGAGGGTGGTGGTTCTAGCCACGGCGCGCCGGTGAAGGAAATCTGGCGGCAACCGGTGGGGGGAAGGTGAAACGTCTAGGTGAGGGAGAAACCGGGAGATATCTGGATATTTCTTGATCCAATAGAGAGCATTAATTGGGGTAGATGGGTTAGTTGGCTATAATTATTATTGATACAAACATAAAATATGGTTTAAAATTAAAAGAGTGCAGAATAACACTAATGAATGCTTTAGCCTAAATGGTTAAAGCTTAGGCTTGCCAAGCATAGGTCATGAGTTCTATGCCTCATGGCGGCACCCTCTCCCATTATTCCATTTTTTCCTACTTTCACCCCTTTCATTTTCATTTCATTGTTTCCATTCATTTTTCTTTTCATTTTTTTCGAAATTATATGCATATATTTTAGGGGTGTTACATTACCAAAAAAATAAAAATTTATATTTAAAATAGATAACAAAATTTTCAATGTGTATTACATGTTCTAAAACAACAGTAGATTGGGTTCACGTGAACCCTTTATTAAACTCAATATCTTTTTGGTTTTCAAACGTTGAGAAAATGAAGATGGGTTAGTTTTTAGGTTACGAAGTAGATAACTTAATATACAAATAATATTAAATGATCTTTATTTTATGTTTTTTAATAAAAATAATTTTTATTATTTAATAGTAAATTTTTTTTATACAAACAATTAATACATGTCATTTTGTAAGAGGTTGGTAGCGTCACCTCCTTAAAACTAACTAGTGGTAAAATTTTGAGATTAAATGTATAAGAAAAAAAAACAAATATTAACTACATATTGTTGCTCAGATTTTGTAAAAGGTAGGAGCCACTAGTAACCTCCAAGTTGAGTTGTGGGTTTATACGAAGGGCTGTAGCTGTGCAATTTATTCAAGACCCTCGGGCCAATAGAAGACCTCTCTTTCGAGTACCTGCTATCTCCAATTTAAGACGAAAATGATTAATTATTAAAGTCATGAGTTCTTAATAAAAGTGTAACCCTCTCGTCCCGGTCTGGCCGGATGACCGGTCCGAGTAGGCTACACGGGGAAAACCGAAGTGAAACCCGTTAAGTTAGTAACCCTAAAAATTCCTTTCATTTTAATCTTGTCTAAAGGCGTGTTAATCCTTAAGTGGTCACGTCAGCGGAAAACATCGATAATGAAGCACATTCGAACCTCAATCTATACATTAAACTGTCCATTTTAAACGTACAGGGCAGGCCGTATCGATACACCATTCAAGGGTGTCGATACGCCTTGACCAAGTCAACCCCAACAGTCAACTCAGGGAAGACGTATCGATACAGACCTTGAACATATCGATACGCCCTTCTCGGTCAACATTTCGTAATCAACGAGGTAGGACCGTACCGATACGCTTCAACCCCGTACCGATACGCCCTAAACTTACCAAGTTCTCAGAATTCCAGAGAGTCAAGAGCGTATCGATACACCCCTGTGTATCGGTACGCCCAGCCAAAACTGAATTCCAGTGAGCAAAGAGCGTATCGATACACTCTCGTGTATCGGTACGCCCAGCCAAAACTGAGTCCTGCAGGCAAGACCGTATCGATATGGCCCTTAGGCGTACCGATACGCCCTGCACTGCAAGTCTCCAAAAACTAGCAAACCAAACAAGACTGAACTCTATATGCATTTTGGGACTTCCCTAAGCTCATTCAAGCATACATACAAAATTTCACAATCACGATCTATAATGTGGGGCATTGAATCTAACAAGAGCCATAGAGATCAAAGGATTCATGCAATTCCACGAAAGAGGCATACATAACAATCATAAGGCATCATACACAAGACAACCAAACATAGAGTATGCACAGGCCAAGACCATACACTCTTAGGCACATACAATCAAGCAACAAGATAAGCATGGTCCTCAATCCATGAAACAAAAGCATAACGCATCCATAATTTAACATGCTCAATTAACACAAATCACCTAAGGAGTTTGACACCAACTCCTACAACTCTATACCCCATCGTTTAGGCATTATTACAAAATACAAATCATACTTGTGCTAGCTTGAGAACTCCAAAAGCTCCTCCCTTGCCCGCTTGCCTACCGAACTCTAACGATCTGCATGTTGGAAACAAAGAGAGCGTAAGCTACTAGCTTAGTGAGGGAAGCTCTACAAATCCACAACATGCAGTTTTCAAAACGCCTTTCATATTTAAGTAAAACAATGAATGCACGAATGACTATCTCAACAACAATACATGGTTTGCACAAGCACAACCAACATACACACACGGTGGTACTACACATCACCGTTCCGACTAGTAGATTTCCAAGGGGACTACACATCAAAGTACTTTCATACTAGTCACTACCGGTGGGACTACACATCACCGTAGTCTAGACCACCATCACGTGAGGCATGTCTTCAACTCGACTACACATTAACAACTGTATGAACAACTTAAGAAGCACGTGATAATCACAACACATAACCATTCATCCATTCACAACAAACATAGGAGTAGAGAGGCTTACACTCGGGTTTAGGTGAACCCTCAAGATCCCACCCAAACCCCAAAGGTTCCATATTGTGCACAATTCAAAGATTGACGAATCTACTCACCGTTGTTACACAAGTGAAGAACGAAAACCAAGCTCAAGACACCAAAACCTCCGGATTCGTTCCCGAAGCTTCTCCAACCAAATTTCTTGCCTCTAATCATTCCAACACAATTTAAAACAATCCCAAATCAGTCCACATTCCAATATAGTCAACCCAGATTACAAACCAAAAACAAAACACCCAATTTCAACTAAAATCAAACCCAAAAATCCATATTCCCGAGCAGCCCCTAAGCACACCCTATTTCCAATGATTCCAACACTTAAATTACTCCCAAATGCTTCCAAAACAATACTTACATATAGTCTAACCATCATCCATCAAAATTCCACCTAAAACACCCCCAAAACTCAACTTAAAACCCTCCAAAACCTCCCCAAAACCCCATTTCGAAGAAACACCCCCAAAACCTTGTAAAAATCATATACTTTGGACCTTTTAGATTGAAAACAACCCATGTAACATTAATAAATCAAAAACCTAAGTTAAAGATGTTAAAGAAGACATTTTTAATCAAAATCTCAAAACACCCAAAATACATAAATCATGGATTTTATCGAAAATAAAGGTATGAACTCGAAGAGGATGATGAGGGCATGTAAAAAATAACCTTACCTTTACAGAAGCTCCAACAATGAGCAAGATCTGAGATGGAATAGTATCAAGGGGGAGAGGGGTTCATTTCACGTCAAAAGAAAATGGAGAGGGGAAGAAGATGAGCCAAAAAGCATTTTTTTATGTTTGTTTAAAATTAAAAAGGCCAAAGACCTAAATACCCTTAATGAAATAGGGAAATCACAATATGAGACATTCATGGCGATTTGGGTTTGTTTTGAAGATGGTCCAACTTAATTTATTTATCTTAAAACCCGAGACCCAATATATTATTTTATTATTAAAATTAGGAACCGAAACTTGAACCATTATTTAATTATTATTCTCTCACGGCCCCCGAACCCGGGTGTTACAACTCTCCCCCTCTTAAGGAATTTCGTCCCCGAAATTACCTGACGGAAACAAGTACGGAAACTGTTCAACCATATCATCTTTCCTCTCCCACGTGGCCTCTTCCACACCTCTATGTCTCCACAACACCTTGACCAACTCTATGGTCTTGCCACGCAACACCTTGCTATCCGAAACAAGTATCTCAACAGGCTCTTCATTGTAGGACATATCTGAGTTCAACTCTATCTCCTCAACATGCATAACATGAGAAGGATCTTATTTATATCTCCTAAGCATCGACACATGAAAGACATAATGGATCTTCTCTAATTCAGTTGGGAGCCTCAATCTATACGCAATGGGGCCAATTCTCTCAACTATCTCATAAGGTCCTATGAATCTTGGGCTTAACTTGCCCTTCCTCCCAAACCTCATCACCTTCTTCCAAGGTGAGACTTTCAAAAACACTTTATCCCTCACGGAGTACTCTACCTCTTTCCTCTTTAAGTCGGCATAGGACTTCTATCGATCTGAAGCTACTTTCAAGAGATCACATATCAACTTTACCTTCTCGGTGGTGCCCTTAAGCTATTCGGGCATCGACACAAGTTTCTGTCCGGCATCAGCCCAACAAATCGGGGTTCTACACTTCCTACCATACAAGGCCTCATAAGGATCCATCTGAATACTCGACTGAAAGTTGTTGTTGTTATACGCGAACTCCACTAACGATAGGTGTTTCTCCCATGACCCCTGAAAATCAATGATACAACATCTCAACATATCTTCTAATACCTGAATCACTCTCTTAGAGTGCCCATCTGACTGCAGATGGTACGAAGTGCAGAAGTTCAACCAAGTACCCAAGGCTCGATGTAGACACTCCCAAAATCTAGCAGTAAATCTCGGATCTCGGTCTGACACAATCGATTTCGGTACCCCATGTAGTCTCACTATCTCACAGATATACAGATCGGCCAACTTGTCTAATGTATAGGTAGTATGAACTGGTATGAAGTGGGCACACTTAGTAAATCTATACACAATCACCCACACGGAGTTCTTCCTCGAAGAAGTCAACGGTAGCCTTGACACAAAGTCCATGGTGATGCGTTCCCACTTCCATTCTGGAATTTTCAACGGCTGTAATAATCCTGAGGGAAATTGGTGCTCAGCCTTGACTCTCTAACAAACCATACATCTACTTACAAACTCGGACACGTCCTTTTTCAAACCAACCCAATAGTACTCCTCCTTTAAACCTCGATACATCTTCGTGCTACCTAGATGCATAGCAAAAGAACTATTGTGAGCCTCACTCAAGATCGTACGCCTCAACTCGGCATCCTCCGGAACCACTATTCTATACTTGAAACATAGGATCCCATTCTCCCCAAAACAATACTCGGTAGGCCTATCTTCGGCTATGTCTTACACGTGAGGTGCCAAAGACTCATCTCGCAATTGCTTCACACGAATCAACTGAACCAATGAAGGCTTAACCTGAAGCTCGGCTATCAACCCACCATCCGTAGACACACTCAATCTTGCAAACATTGCTCGTAACTCAACGACCACTTTTCTACTCAAGACATCGGCCACTATGTTCGCCTTACCTGGATGGTACTCTATGGTGAGGTCATAATCCTTAAGGAGCTCTAACCACCTACGTTGGGAGCTCTCAACGGGCTCTTCATTGTAGGACATATCTGAGTTCAACTCTATCTCCTCAACAGGCATAATATGAGAAGGATCTTATTTATATCTCCTAAGCATCGACACATGAAAGACATCATGGATCTTCTCTAATTCAGTTGGGAGCCTCAATCTATGCGCAATGGGGCCAATTCTTTCAACTATCTCATAAGGTCTTATGAATCTTGGGCTTAACTTGCCCTTCCTCCCAAACCTCATCACCTTCTTCCAAGGTGAGACTTTCAAAAACACTTTATCCCTCACGGAGTACTCTACCTATTTCCTCTTTAAGTTGGCATAGGACTTCTGTCGATCTGAAGCTGCTTTCAAGCGATCACATAACAAATTTACCTTCTCGGTGGTGCCCTTAAGCAATTCAGACATCGACACAAGTTTCTGTCCGGCCTCGGCCCAACAAATCAGGGTTCTACACTTCCTACCATACAAGGCCTCATAAGGAGCCATCTGAATACTCGACTGGAAGTTGTTGTTATACGCGAACTCCACTAACGGTAGGTGTTTCTCCCATGACCCCTGAAAATAAATGATGCAACATCTCAACATATCTTCTAATACCTGAATCACTCTCTCAGACAGCCCATCTAACTACGGATGGTACGAAGTGCTGAAGTTCAACCAAGTACCCAAGGCTCGATGCAGACACTCCCAAAATCTAGCGGTAAATCTCGGATCTCAGTCTGACACAATCGCTTTCAGTACCCCATGTAGTCTCACTATCTCACAGATATACAGATCGACCAACTTGTCTAATGTATAGGTAGTATGAACTGGTATGAAGTGGGCACACTTAGTAAATCTATCCACAATCACCCATACTGAGTTCTTCCTCGAAGGAGTCAACGGTAGCCCTGACACAAAGTCCATGGTGATGCGTTCCCACTTCCATTCTGGAATTTTCAACAGCTGTAATAATCCTGAGGGAAACTGGTGCTCAGCCTTGACTCTCTGACAAACCATACATCTACTTACAAACTCGGCCACGTCCTTTTCAAACCAACCCAATAGTACTCCTCCTTTAAATCTCGATACATCTTCGTGCTACCTGGATGCATAGCAAAAGGACTATTGTGAGCCTCACTCAAGATCGTACGCCTCAACTCGGCATCCTTCGGAACCACTATTCTATCCTTGAAACATAGGATCCCATTCTTCCCAAAACAATACTCGGTAGCCCTATCTTCGGCTATGTCTTGCACGTGAGGTGCCAAAGACTCATCTCGCAACTACTTCTCACGAATATACTGAACCAATGAAGGCTTAACCTGAAGCTCAGCTATCAACCCACCATCCGTAGACACACTCAATCTTGCAAACATTGCTCGTAACTCAATGACCACTTTTCTACTCAAGGCATCGGCCACTACGTTCGCCTTACCCGGATGGTACTCTATGGTGAGGTCATAATCCTTAAGGAGCTCTAACCACCTACGTTGCCTGAGGTTCAACTCCCTCTGAGACATCAAATATTTCAAACTCTTGTGGTCGGTATACACGGTGCACTTTTCACCATAAAGATGGTGTCTCCAAATCTTTAACGCGAACACCACTGCAGCCAACTCTATGTCATGTGTGGGATAATTCTTCTCATGGACTTTCAACTGTCGCGAAGCATACGCTACCACCTTACCTTCTTGCATAAGCACACAACCTAGCCCTACATAGGATGCATCACTATAAATCACAAATTCTCTCCCTGGTTCAGGCTGAATCAGGATAGGAGCTTCGGTCAAAGCTTTCTTCAATTTCTCAAACGCTTCTTGTCTTGCATCTGACCACTCATACAGAACATTCTTCTGTAGCAACTTAGTCAACAGAGCAGCTATTCTCGAGAACCCCTCAACAAACCTTCTATAGTATCCCGCCAAACCTAGGAAACTGCGGATTTCTGTCACTGATTTCAGTTGTTTCCAATTCACTATAGCTTCTATCTTCTTGGGATCTACACTAATCCCACTAGCCGAGATCACGTGACCTAGGAAGACCACCTCCCTAATCCAAAACTCACACTTGCTTAGCTTGACATACAACTGATTCTTAAGTAGGGTCTGAAGTACTAACCGCAAATGCTCATCGTGCTCCTCTTCGGTCCTAGAGTATACCGGGATGTCATCTATAAACACTACCACAAATCTATCCAAGAACTCATGGAACACTCGGTTCATCATATCCATGAAGGCTGCTGGAGCGTTGGTCAATCCAAAAGGCATTACCAAAAACTCATAGTGTCCATAACGTGTATGAAAGGTCGTCTATGGTATGTCCACATCCTTTACCTTCAACTGATAGTATCCATACCTCAAGGCAATCTTCGAAAACACAGAAGCACCTCTCAACTGGTCTAGCAAGTCATCTATCCTAGGCAAGGGATATTTGTTTTTCACCGTTACCTTATTCAACTGCCTATAATATATACACATTCTCATGCTACCATCCTTCTTTTTCACAAACAAGACCGGAGCACCCCACGGGGATACACTAGGCCTAATGAAGCCTCTATCAGTCAACTCCTGAAGTCGTGTCTTCAACTCTTTCAACTCTTTCGGTGCCATTCTATATGGAGCAATCGACACTAGCGCAGAATCAAAATACGTCTCAATAGCAAACTCAACTGCTCTATCTGGAGGCAAGCCTGGTAGCTCGTTCGGAAAAACACTCGGAAAATCACACACTGTTCTGATGCCCTGAGGTCTCACCTCACTCATATCCGGATTCATTACATAAGCCAAGTAAGCCTGACACCCTGAACTCAACAACCTCTAAGCTTCCATAGCAGAAACCACATTGGACAAAAACATGACATTCTCCCCAACTACCATAACCTCAAAATCATCTGTAAGCCTCAAGGAGATTCTCTTGGTCTCAAAGTCAACCCTAGCTCTATGCTCTACAAGCCAATCCATGCCCAAAATCACATCAAAGCCATAGAAGGGTAACTTCATTATATCAACTGGAAATATGTGGCCCTGAACTATCAAAGGACACCTCTTATACACTTTCCTGACTACCACTGTATCACCAAAAGAGCTAGTAACATTTACACCTATCTCTAACCAATCACATGGTAACCCTAATGACTTTGTGTGCTCACCCAAAATATATGAATGTGTTGACCCTGAATCTATCCAAGAAAGCAAACTCAAATACTGTAATGTGAAGTTATCTGCAATGACATCAGTGTCATTCCCAGCCTCTCGCTGAGCGTACACCTTAGCTGGTCCTCCTCCCTCGGGCTGGACTGCTACAACATGAGCCAAGTTCCTCTGACCCTTATTCCTTGGCTGAAAGTTCGCACGACCGCGCTCACGGCCTCTCTGATGCTCAAAACCCCTAGCTGGTGCTGGTCCGCCTCTAACTGGATGAGGATAATCACGCCTCAAATGGTCTCGAGATCTACAGTTCCAACACGCCCCAAACATACCCATACACTCGCTTGGGTGGCGTCTCACGCACCTAGTGCACTTCGGAATGTGCCCAACAGCTCCCTGTCTCTGACGGCCCTGACCATAGTTACCACCCCTAGGTCTCGTATCCGGCTGATACCTCCTATCTCTATGCCTCTTGGCATGATCTCTATCCCAGTTCGCATGTCTCTTTCCGGAGTCGGACCCACCAGCACGTGCCCTAGAGCTTAGGTTCTGCTCTATATCCTTGGCTCTAGAGACCAAGCATCGAACCCGGTGTAGTCGGAGGCTAGCATGTAGGTCTTCACATCTGTAGTCAACCCATATCTGAAACGCTCACATCGCTCCTTCTCATCCGGGAACAACTCTGGTGCGTACTGGCTCAACCTCACAAACTGGACTTCGTATTCCGACACGGTCCTATTACCTTGAACCAAAGCCATAAACTCTCTTTTCTTTTCATCCAAGTACCGAACTCACAAGTACTTCCTCTTGAAGGCATTTCTGAAGAACTCCCATGTGACCTCCGCCTCGGCCATACCGGAAATAACAGTGGTCCACCAAGTGTAAGCGTCTCCCTGAAGCAAAGAGATGATGCATCCCAACTTACGGGCATCCGAACACTCCATCTGGCCCAATATGAGAGTAGTGCTCTCAAGCCACCCTTCTGAACCTTCCGGAAACAACCCACGAAACTCAACTACCCCTAAGTTACGAAGCCTCTCTAAGGGTAATCATGTCCCCGCACCCTGAGGTGTTTCTGCAGCTTGCATACCGGCCAAGGCTGTCTGAAAAGCTCTGGCTATGGTCTGAATCAAATGAGCCACATCTGGACATGCCTGACCTTGGCCCGCTTGAGCCCCATTACCTCCCACATTAGCCTCAACCTGAGGCCCATTACCACCGCCTCCAACATTTTCCCCATTACCATCGAGAGCATGAAGAGCAGGAGGCACATCCTCGGGTGCCCGGTCACCCACTCTAGGCCGTCCCCTCGGTCTCACCATACCAATTATAATAATCTAAAACAGCAAACACACAACAAAGGAAACGTTAGGTTAGCAAATGGGCAAGGTCTCTGGTTCTCAAGCTCGTTAAACCAAAACAATTTCCCTTTTTATTTTTACAACGGCAAACAATGGGGACTTTGGACCTACTCTCAAGCAACAAAAGAGTCATCACAACATGTAATCATACATCGTGCTAGCAACAAAACTTAGGCATACATGGTAAAGCACAAATTGAGAGGTAACAACACATAACTCACTAACTTACCTCACTTACCTGCCCGAGGTCTCTGAAACCTCAGGCTCTGATACCAATAAATGTAACCCCCTCGTCCCGGTCTGGCCGGATGACTGGTCCGAGTAGGCTACACGGGGAAAACCGAAGCGAAACCCGTTAAGGTTCCCCCTCGGTTAGCAACCCTAAAAATTTCTTTCATTTTCATCTTGTCTAAAGGCGTGTTAATCCTTAAGTGGTCACGTCAGCAGAAAACATCGATAATGAAGCACACTCGAACCTCAATCCATACATTAAACTGTCAATTTTAAACGTACAGGGCATGCCGTATCGATACACCATTCAAGGGTATCGATACGCCTTGACCAAGTCAACCCCAACAGTCAACTCAGAGAAGACGTCTCGATACAGCCCTTGAGCGTATCGATACACCCTTCTCGGTCAACATTTCGTGGTCAACGAGGTAGGACTGTACCGATACGCTTCAACCCCGTACCGATACGCTCTAAACTCACCAACTTCTCAAAATTCTAGAGAGTCAAGAGCGTATCGATACACCCATGTGTATCGGTACGCCCAGCCAAAACTGAATTCCAGTGAGCAAAGAGCGTATCGATACACTCCCGTGTATCGGTACGCCCAACCAAAACTGAGTCCTGTAGGCAAGACCGTATCGATACGGCCCTTAGGCATACCGATACGCCCAACACTGCAAGTCTCCAAAAACCAGCAAACCAAACAAGACTCAACTCTATATGTATTTTGGGACTTCCCTAAGCTAATTCAAGCATACATACAAAATTTCACAATCATGATCTAGCATGTGGGGCATTGAATCTAACAAGAGCCATAGGGATCAAAGGTTTCATGCAATTCCACGAAAGGGGCATACATAGCAATCATAAGGCATCATACACAAGACAACCAAACATAGAGCATGCACAGGCCAAGACCATACACTCTTAGGCACATACAATCAAGCAACAAGATAAGCATGGTCCTCAATCCATGAAACAAAAGTATAACGCATCCATAATTTAACATGCTCAATTAACACAAATCACCTAAGGAGTTTGACAACAACTCCTACAACTCTATACCCCATCGTTTAGGCATTATTACAAAACACAAATCATACTTGTGCTAGCTTGAGAACTCCAAAAGCTCCTCCCTTGCCCGCTTGCCTCCCGAACTCTAACGACCTGCATGTTGGAAACAAGGAGAGCGTAAGCTACTAGCTTAGTGAGGGAAGCTCTACAAATCCACAACATGATGTTTTAAAAACGCCTTTCATATGTAAGTAAAACAATGAATGCACGAATGACTATCTCAACAACAATACATGGTTTGCACAAGCACAACCAACATACACACACGGTGGGACTACACATCACCGTTCTGACTAGTAGATTTCCAATGGGACTACACATCAAAGTACTTTCCTACTAGTCACTACCGGTGGGACTACACATCACTGTAGTCTAGACCACCATCACGTGAGGTACGACTTCAACTCGACTACACATTAACAACTGTATGAACAACTTAAGATGCACGCGATAATCACAACACATAACCATTCATCCATTCACAACAAACATAGGAGTAGAGAGGCTTACACTCGGGTTTAGGTGAACCCTCAGGGTCCTACCCAACCCCCAAAGGTTCCATATCGTGCACAATTCAAAGATTGACGAATCTACTCACCGTTGTTACCCAAGTGAAGATCGAAAACCAAGCTCAAGACTCCAAAACCTCTGGATTCGTTCCCGAAGCTTCTCCAACCAAATTTCTTGCCTCTAATCATTCAAACACAATTTAAAACAATCCCAAATCAGTCCACATTCCAATATAGTCAACCCGAATTACAAACCAAACACAAAACACCTAATTTCAACTAAAATCAAACCCAAAAATCCATATTCCCGAGCAGCCTCTAAGCACACCCTATTTCTAATGATTCCAACACTTAAATTACTCCCAAATGCCTCCAAAACAATACTTACATATAGTCTAACCATCAGCCATCAAAATTCCACCTAAAACACCCCCAAAACTCAACTTAAAACCCTCCAAAAACCTCCCCAAAACCCCATTTCAGGAAACACCCCAAAACCTTGTAAAAATCATATACTTTGGACCTTTTAGATTGAAAACAACCCATGTAACATTAATAAATCAAAAACCTAAGTTAAAGATGTTAAAAATGAAATTTTTAATCAAAATCTCAAAACACCCAAAATACAAAAATCATGGATTTTATCGAAAATAAAGGTATGAACTCGAAGAGGATGATGAGGGCAGGTCAAAAATGACTTTACCTTTGCAAAAGCTCCAACAATGAGCAAGATGTGAGATGGAATAGTATCAAGGGGGAGAGGGGTTCATTTTACGTCAAAAGAAAATGGAAAGGGGAAGAAGATGAGCCAAAAACATTTTTTATGTTTGTTTCAAATTAAAAAGGCCAAAGACCTAAATACCCTTAATGAAATAGGGAAATCACAATAGGAGACATTCATTGCTATTTGGGTTTGTTTTGAAGATGGTCCAACTTAATTTATTTATCTTAAAACCCGAGACCCAATATATTATTTTATTATTAAAATTAGGAACTGAAACCTGAACCATTATTTAATTATTATTTTCTCCTGGCCCCCGAACCCGGGTGTTACAAAAAGTTAGATGGCTGCGGATGTTTTGGATATATTCACATCTTTCTATTAATTCCGAATGACCAATTTTGATGATCATACTACGTTGATTCAACACTTAGCTTCTCGTGATATTACTGCTCCTCCTTATTGTATTCTAGCTCCATCTTAGGTTCATGGCCTAGGCACCCATTCACTAAAAAAGGGTCATTTATCTTCAAAAATTAAAGGCTTATGAAAAAAATAAGTGTTAAAACTATATATTTTTTTCAATTAATGTCTAATTTTTTTTGTCAAAGTAGGTGTTGAATTCAGTTACCATTTTAAGGTCAATTTGTAAACGACCGTTAAAAATATTTCCACCCAGTTAATTCTTGAAATGTGACCTATTTTGAGTGTCCTTTATTTTTTTATTTTTAAAAACCTAAAATTCTTATTTTCTCAAAAGGAAAATCCTAAAATATAACATGCATAATAAAATGTTGACTAAAAAGAATTTCCGACCTCATAAATTAAAAAAACTAGTTAGGTATAATTGATATTTTATAGAGTCTATATTACCTTATTTAAAGTTTCATTTGTTTCAATGTGGTTGTTCATAATTGTAAGAAACCTATTTTCTCCTACCGTATTGTTTTATACTTTAGGAAAAATTTCGACTGTTTTACCCAATACCAATTAATATTTGTTAGTAAATTGTTTTAAGTTTGTTCTCTAGGGTCTTCTCAACTTAGTAACAAATACTGGTTAGCCATGAAACTCGTATGAGTAGGAGAAATCACATCGCTGTCATTTTCCCAAGAAAGTTATATATAAATATTCTCAATAATCTTTCCCCATGTATCATATATCCAAATTTCAAAAATAATCATTGTGCTTTTTGCCTCTAAAAGATTAAAACATGAACTATCAAAGCAAGTCCAATTATGTTTCAGCTTTTCTCATCCTTTTACCCATGTTTCTCTACTACTCGACTTCAGTTTCAGCTCAAAAAACTGGTTATATCAAGAACAAAATAATATTTCATTTGTGAGATTTGCATACATTGTTGATTGATATATAATAATATGAACTAAATGCAGATGATCATATTGAATATGATTACTCAAAGAATAGTGATAAGGGACCAAACTATTGGGGAGATCTTAAGAAAGAATGGGCTGTTTGCAAAAATGGACATTTGCAGTCCCCAATTGATATTTCAAGCGGTACAGTGAAGATAAGCCAAAAATATGGAGAGTTGGAGAAGATGTACAAGCCATCTCAGTCAATCATCAAGAACAGAGGTCATGATCTTTCGGTAAGAAATGAAACAACATATATATTTTTATTCTTGCTTGCCTCATCCGTCCCATTTTCCCCTGTTACAATGCCTAAAATGATTCACATGTATGAATTAAATCAAGATTCAACTCAATGAAATATACTTGATTCTTTTACTAATTTGTTATTTGAATATACAGCTTCAATGGCCGAATAAGGATGCAGGTTCGATAAAAATCAATGGCGTCGAATACGTTTTGCATCAAGTTCATTGGCACTCACCTTCTGAACATACCATCAATGGAAAAAGGTCCTTTCTCAAAAATCTTTCATATCTCCTATTCAAAGAGTAAAAGATTTCCAAAACTTACAAAATTTATACATATGCATAAATGTTTTTTGCATAATAATTAGATATCCCTTGGAGCTACATATGGTACACCAATGTAATGACCCTAAAGTGAAGAACGATATAGCTGTTGTTGGAATAATTTATGAATTTGGATCGTCTGATACTTTCCTCTCCAAGGTAAAAGAAAATTTTTGCACTTTCCTCAAATTATTATCGAGGATTGTCATTCATTTGCTTATGAAAATTTTACAGCTGATGAGCAACATTACAAAAATGAATGATCAGAACCGAGAAAGGCCAATGGGAGTGATGGATCCAAGCCTTATCAATATTGGTGGCAAGAAGTATTATAGATACATTGGTTCTTTGACTACTCCTCCTTGCTCTGAAGGTGTCATTTGGACAATCAATGAGCTGGTATAAAATTCGATAAGCCCTTAATTTTGTTGTCTCTTTTAATTTCTTGTCAAGGTCTAAGAATTTGAAAATATTTTGAACTATATGGTCCAGATAGCATTCGTTTCTAGGGATCAAGTCCAAGCAATCCGAATGGCTGTCCATGATGTAAGTAATAATACTTGTTGATTTGATGAGCCTTACTAAAATGAAAAATTCTCATTTTTTTGTTATAACCAACGATTTCTTTTGTTTCAGAATACATATGAAAATGCAAGACCAACGCAGCCATCATATCAACGGGAGATAAAACTTTACGATCCCAAGCCTGAATAATAAAATTCTAAAGCTTGTATATAACGCGTGATTTGATTTAAATTTTTTCTACAAATTCTATTCCCTTCCATAAAATGGTTGACATATATAAAACATTGTATTTGCTACACCATTCTAGGCTACTTGTCATTTGTTGCTTACTGGTTTATTATATTTGGAATTAATTTTCAGTTGTTTACAGATAATCAGCAGCGGTGTAACTAGGATGAAATTCTAAGAAGGGTCAAGTTTGGTATCTTTGAAATTAATGAGATTCTACAAAATAATTAAACCATAAAAGTAGAGGGTTGAGGATTAATTTACTAATTTTAAAACTCATATGTACTAAAAGGGGTTAAACCATTGAGTTAATTGAAAGACTTAATTTCATTAACTTTAAAACGGTGAAGATATTACAAAATAATTAAACAAAAAAATTGAGAAGGACTAAAACTTAATTTTAATGTTTCAAAAAATTTAGGAGCTTAGAATACATTTAAACCATAAAATATTGTGTGTGTCATGTCCCTTGCACCAACGATGTTCCTCCACGGGAGATACTCTCATATCTGAGAATTTAAAGCTTAGAACATTACCATCCTAAGATCATTTAATGTAATTATAAAACTTGACAAGCTCGTGCTCAACTAAGAATCAATCATTTACAACTTTACTATTCCAAGCTCAACCGATTCAAATCTAAAGCTTGTATTTTAAATTCATTGATAACTCTGGCTCAATAATCGAGGAACTCAAAAACTAAAAGTAGATTCAAATGTTTAATTCGACTTCTATTTGCTTATTAATTTCTTAAATGTATTGAATTAGAGGCAGAACTATACAAGGCCTTGTGAGGGCCGCTCGTGGCTTACAATCAAAAAATATTGAAAAATTATTTAGAAAATACAAGTCTCTTGTAAGTACAAATTTTTTAAATTGACTACGAATAAATTTAGACTTTTTAAATGATCTCTTAATAAATTTGCTTGAATACTTCCACTGTATACAATCTAGTAAAACATTTGACTTTGAAGTTAAAAATCTATAATTATCTTAATGGAACTAAACATTGTTTTTCTTTAATTTTTAAATAATTTAGTTTTACCTGTAACCCTAGACCCGCCTATGCGTTACAACGGATCCTAGGAAGTCACATTAGGGTCACAAGAGCGACCCACATTAAAAAAATACACATAAAACATATTTCTTCAAAACACGTATTAAACTGTAAAATCAACTTTTGTTTAAAATACCATTTCGAGAAGTCATTTAAACACATAACAGAAATATCAGAAAGTGCTTTACAAATACTATCATAAAACAATATATGACATACGTGCCCACTAACTATACAGTATCGTACTCCCAAAAGCAACGCCGAGAGAACTCCGAACACTGATGTCAAACGTTATACCATGATATATTCTTTTAACATGCGATGGTAAAAACAGCGTGAGCTTGGAAAAGCTCAGTAATACAGAACTACCAAAAGATGCTATAAGCTCATGCTGATATATGGTAGGCATAACATTTTCATGAAGTTTCACGTAGTAACAGTCTCCATTTTCTGTTCTACTATTCTGAGGTAGCATCATACTCGAGAATAACGATATTCGTTCTATATTCAAACATCGTGAATTTGACAAGAATTATATATATTGGTAACATACGGAGGTGGAAATAGAGAGTTTAGTGTCTAGTGTGTTCCAACAGTGCAACATTAATGCATAAAATGTAACAATGCAGTAAACCTTTTTATTTAAAATACATTTGTTTCAAGTAGCCGTAAAGTTCATTTTAATTCTATATTTATCCTCCAACCATACTCCAGTATATAGTTTCCCAGTGCGGTATCATGTACAGGCATTAACCCGGGCCCATTGGGCGTGGGTACCATCCTAAGGATATACCTTAGAATACGGGCGACACTTGCCGAAGCATAGGAACCAAAAACGGGCGGACCTGGTCGAAGCCTAGAATCCAAAAACGGGCGGACCTAGCCGAAGCTTAGGATCCGAATACGGGCGGACTTACCAGCTGGATCAGGGCTGAGCCGACAGTAACTTCATATCATGTCCCAAGTACCCCAGTGAATCAGATCATCAATAGTTCATTAACCAATCACTGTATTTTTAGTAACACATTATCCATATAGCATGTTTATCATATCAGGTGCATGGGCATATACCAGAAATATTGTACGGTCATGTTTAATTATAAAACATGTCATGTGAGTTCAAGAATGTCAATCAAGTGCACGTGATAGGTATTATAACATGTAAATCAGTATGCAAAATAGTCGTGTGGCACACATGGAACACACTAGGTGGGACAGCTTGTTTCTTGGAGATACTTGGCATTTACAGAAGAGAACACATTAAACTTTTGACAATTTAAACAGATTTTTGAAATGGGGCCCCTAATAAAGGGGGTTCGTACCAACGGTTCAAACAAGATATTCAGGAGATGATACATCAAGATCTTTGAGAGTTTAGGCATATCATGAGTGATTTAGCCATTTAAGCCTACTAGGGGAATTATGGTCATTTTATCATACACGACATTTTGGTAATTTATACCAACAAGGCGTAAACAGTGGCTCGGAAATTCTATTTTGCTCAACAGGTTTCCAACCAGGCATTCAAAGATTTCTATGTCAAGATCTTTCACGATACCAGATACATTCAGGGCTATTTTGATTACTTTGGCCAACGAGGGCATTTTGGTCATTTAACTATCAGGGGTGATTTTGTAATTTAGCTCAATAGTTATAAAATGAAGATTTAAAATATTTAAGATCTCCAGAAGGTTATCGAGCCTCTAAAACCAATCAAACTAACATGTCCCAACCTTATAGTACTAACCAAACCTTCTGATGTACGCACTTCACAAGTATCATTTCCAAATACTGATTGTATCGTATATCTGAACGGTTGCCTTCACATTTCACCATAGAACTTGCCACAGAGTAGTAGAACTTATATTCTGTGTGGAAAAACTTCCATCCTCATATTAATATCATGAGTGATTGACATACTAGAGTCACGCTTCAACCCTCAGGAGCATTTCAGTCATTTTCAACTTTATTGGCATTTCCAGAATTTTATTAGAGGTAATTTACTTATTCCAATCATGGGGGTATTTCGATCATTTCGATGTTTGGGATATCCCTCATTCATGTCAATTGAGCCATATATATGTATATATATATATATATATATTATTTCAATCATTTAAGTACTCGTGGGTGTTTCAGCCATTCAAGAATTTTTGGTACCTCCAAACACTTCATTCATTTCAGAACTCAAGGGTTTATCCATCCTTCCAGTTAATTTGTAAACCTCGGTGTCCGAGGATACTTCAGCCTTTTTTAATCAATACGATCATTCCGATTAATTTAACCATAACAGTATTTCCAATACTTTTAGTCATTACGATCAATTCAGTATTTTGAGCCACTTGATCAAATCAGAGGTATGGATAGTTTTCTGTAAGTCTATACTCGGAGATTCATTCCAAATTCAAGGAAACCTAACACCTTACAATCTCGAAGGTTTAAGTCTTGTTACCATAACTTTCCAAGTAGTTTGTTTTACCATATCAGTGTAAATTTCTAAATCACTTCCAATTCTAAGGATATTTTAGTCATTCACATACCTTAAGGGCATTCTCGTAATTTTATATCCGAATATTTTAGACATTTGATCACTTGACACTAATAATCGAATTTGGAGATTAATTGTCTTATTAGTTATTTATTGAACTCCAGATCCTTACATTTATTAACTTTCTCGTTCGAGCATTTTAATCTTATCCAGGTTATCATACTCAATTCCATATCCGGTTTGACTTAAGCAGAACTAACTTCGCTCCTCATCATATTTATGCATGCATTTACCGAATACCAACATGTTCATAAAGCATACTAGAGGCAGTAGTGTATTACCTTTAATACTTGCTACATCGGTCGACCATGATACTACGTTCGATCTCTCTCGAACCCGAATGCGACGTCCTCAACATCTCAAATACAAGGAACGATGAATACCTTCAATCGCACAAATTTCAATTTCAGTTCTTTTTCACTTTGCTCATAATTGATTAATAAATTACGTAAGCAAACCCGAGTTCAAGGTCTAATTCGAAGGCTTTCGGGTTAGAATTACATGAAAAGGGCATCAAAAACAGACTCAGGACGTCGAAAAACTTAAAATAGGGCTTTTCGGGAAAAGTTGAATTTTTGGTCAAAGTCAACGCTGCCGTCAGCGGTCAAAGTCAACGCTGATGTCATGCTGACGTCACTGATCCAATGGCTGACTCGGTGAGTTGAGTCACTGGGTTGACTCGGGCGAGTTGACTCGGTCAACGGGTCGAGTACGGTTCGGGTACGGTTTGGGCCGAGGACTTGGGCTTAACAGCTGGGCTTGAACCGGTTAACTTACTGGGCCGGTTCAAACTGGTTGGGCCGGTTCAACACTTACTCCAAAAGTTTCTGGTGGTCGAACGGTCGCCGGAGGCCCGAAATGCACCGTTTCTGCCAGAAAAACAAGAGCCGATCACACAAGGTAGTAAACCAAACCCAAAATATCACATTACGAGCCTCAATCTTACCGGAAAAAGTCTCAAATTTCAGATCTGGCCGGAAAATCGCGTTGCTCCGGTGAGGACTTTTCCGGTGTCGGAACAACAATCAGACACATGGGTTTCGCTCTCCTCCGTACGCTGAACACGCCCGCACGATCAACGCGCCTTGTCGACGACGGAGGCAGCCGCTAAGGAGGAAAAATAAAGGCGGAACCCCTGATCTCCGTCCAAACTTTGAGCCGTTCTCCACGCCGATTGCCAACGCAACGCTGCGAGTGACGGTGATGCCCGGCATCGGCGTGCCACGGCGGACAAGGTAGAAGAGGCGGTGACAAACACCGTTGGGCGGTGGAGATCGGGGTTGGGTTGTCGCCGAGCCTTTCAAGTAGCTTAGACGACGAACGACGAACTACGGCTCCTTGGTGCGAGTGACCGTCGGGGTTAGCTTTGGGACGTCAAGACGCTTCTGACGAGGGTGGCGGTTCTAGCCACGGCGTGCCGGTGAAGGAAATCTGGCGGCAACCGGTGGGGGGAAGGTGAAACGTCTAGGTGAGGGGGAAACCGGGAGATATCTGGATATTTCCAGATCCAATAGAGAGCATTAATTGGGGTAGATGGGTTAGTTTGCTATAATTATTATTGATACAAACATAAAATATGGTTTATAATTAAAAGAGTGCAGAACAACACTAATTAATGCTTTAGCCTAAATGGTTAAGGCTTAGGGTTCCCAAGTATAGGTCATGGGTTCAACACCCCATGGCGGCACCCTCTCCCATTATTCCATTTTTTTCCTACTTTCACCCCTTTTATTTCCATTTCATTGTTTCCATTCATTTTTCTTTTCATTTTTTTTGAAATTATATGCATATATTTTAGGGGTGTTACAACTCTCCACTCCAAAAAGAAATTTCGTCCTCGAAATTTAGTAGAGTCAAAGAAATGCAAAAACTGCTCTTTCATCCATTCTTGCACTAAAACTTATTCACCCATAAAAGCTTGTTCCTCATGCTATAGGTAATCGTATATCAATCTGGCGGTGTCCTCAGTCACTCCAACTGACTTTGTGCCCAAAGTCATACCATTATGCATCTCAGACTAACCAATCAGAACACGTTAGTTGTATGCACAAGGAACTTCATACTGGGCTATACGTACACTTGTTGCAACTAATAATATAAGAAAACTCGGACAAGAGTTTGAAACATTTTCACCACCTCATAAATCAATCATACATCCCAAATAAGTATCACTTAGCATTCAAATTTCTATACTAGATTAAACATCAATCTACGACTGAAGATTCGTAACTGAAACCCAAATGAGTATACAAGGCCTCCAATAAGCCCCCCAGAATCATGATGTAACATCGAATTATGGTCAAAGACGATTTGACGATAAACTATGCCACCTTTTACATAGGAGATTTTTCCTCAAGCCAACCGAGCATAACATTAGTTTGAATGAATATCACTTACATTCATCATAACATTCCAACAATTGTTTCCTTCGCATATAACAAAGTCACCACAGATTCAATACATTCATCGTCCTCACTAATACCTTTCTTTTAAATTCATAGTACTTTCATCACATTTTCATCAGAATGTTCTCAAACACAAGCATTATCACCGAGGTACCTTACATATAAATCTTATATCAATCAACTCACATAATCAAAACATTTATTCTCAATATGATCAGATCTTTAATTCAACACGCATGAACCACCTCAGGTTGTCTATCGAGATTCAAATCCATCAACTTAATCCAAACACAAGAGAACGTTTCAGGCATTCTTTTCCAGTTCCAATCGGGCCATATTAAACAGGATACTTAGATTCACGTACTACAGGGAAGAGAAAGATTCGACGTCAGAGTTTTGTCTTGGAGGAGTACGGTTATGATCTAGGGGCATGCACAAACCAGACACCCTATGACAGACGATCATCCCATCTACCCAGAATGACGAAACTCTAAGCTCTGATACCGCTAAATGTAACCCCCTAGACCCGCCTATGCGTTGCAACGAATCCTAGGAAGTTACAATAGGGTCACAAGAGCGACCCACAGTAAAAAAAATACACATAAAACATATTTCTTCAAAACACTTATTAAACTGTAAAATCAAGTTTTGTTTAAAATACCATTTCGAGAAGTCATTTAAACACATAACAGAAATTTCAGAAAGTTCTTTACAAATACTATCATAAAATAATACATGACATACATGCCCACTAACTATACAATACCGTACTCCCAAAAGCAACGCCGAGAGAACTCCGAACACTGATGTCAAACGTTATACCATGAAATATTCTTTTAACCTGCGATGGAAAAACAACGTGAGCTTGGAAAAGCTCAGTAATACAGAACTTCCAAAAGATGCTATAAGCTCATGCAAATATATGGTAGGCATAACATTTTCATGAAGTTCCACGTAGTAACAGTCTCCATTTTCTGTTCTACTATTCCGAGGTAGCGTCATACTCGAGAATAACAATATTCGTTCTTTATTCAAACATATTGAATTAGACGTGAATTATATAGATTGGTAACATACGGAGGTGGAAACAGAGAGTTTAGTGTCTAGTGTGTTCCAACAGTGCAACATTAATGCATGAAATGTAACAATGCAATAAACCTTTTTATTTAAAATCCATTTGTTTCAAGTAGTCGTAAAGTTCATTTTAATTCTATATTTACCCACCAACCATACTCTAGTATATAGTTTCCCTAGTGCGGTATCATGTACAGTCGTGTGGCACACATGGAACACACTAGGTGGGACAGTTTGTTTCTTGGAGATACTTGGCATTTACATAAGAGAACACATTAAACTTTTGACAATTTAAATGGATTTTTGAAACGGGGCCCCTAATAAAGGGGGTTGGTACCAACGGTTCAAACCAGATATTCAGGAGATGATACATCAAGATCTTTGAGAGTTTAGGCATATCATGAGTGATTTAGCCATTTAAGCCTACTAGGGGCATTATGGTCATTTTATCATACACGACATTTTGGTAATCTATACCAACAGGGTGTAAACAGTGGCTCGGTAATTCTATTTGCTCAACAGGTTTCCAACCAGGCACTCAAATATTTCTATGTCAAGATCTTTCACGATATCAGATACATTCAGGGCTATTTTGATTACTTTGACCAACGAGGGCATTTTGGTCATTTAACTATCAGGGGTGATTTTGTAATTTAGCTCAATAGTTATAAAATGAAGATTTACAATATTTAAGATTTCCAGAAGGTTATCGAGCCTCTAAAATCAATCGAACTAACATGTCCCAACCTTATAGTACTAACCAAACCTTCTGATGTATGCACTTCACAAGTATCATTTCCAAATACTGATTGTATCGTATATCTGAACGGTTGCCTTCACATTTCACCACAGAACTTGCCACAGAGTAGTCGAACTTATATTCTGTGCGGAAAAACTTCCATCCTCATATTAATATCAGGAGTGATTGACATACTAGAGTCATGCTTCAACCCTTAGGAGCATTTCAGTCATTTTTAACTTTATTGGCATTTCCAGAATTTTATCAGAGGTAATTTACTTATTCCAATCATGGGGGTATTTCGGTCATTTCGATGTTCGGGATATCCCTTATTCCAATCATGGGGGTATCTCGTAATTTTATATCCGAATATTTTGGACATTTGATCACTTGACACTAATAATCGAATTTGGAGATTAACCGTCTTATTAGTTATTTTATTGAACTCCAGATCCTTACATTTATTAACTTTCTCGTTCGAGCATTTTAATCTTATCCAGGTTATCATACTCAATTCCATATCCGGTTTGACTTAAGCAGAACTAACATCGCTCCTCATCATATTTATGCATGCAGTTACCGAATACCAACATGTTCATAAAGCATACTAGAGGTAGTAGTGTATTACCTTTAATACTTGCTACATCGGTCGACCATGATATTCCGTTCGATCTCTCTCGAACCCGAATGCGACGTCCTCAACATATCGAATACAAGGAACGATGAATACCTTCAATCGCACAAATTTCAATTTCAGTTCTTATTCACTTTGCTTATAATTGATTAATAAATTTCATAAGCAAACTCGAGTTCAAGGTCTAATTCGAAGGCTTTCGGGTTAGAATTTCATGAAACGGGCATCTATAACAGACTCATGACGTCGAAAAACATAAAATAGGGCTTTTCGGGAAAAGTTGACTTTTTGGTCAAAGGCAACGCTGACGTCATACTGACGTCACTAATCCTATGGCTGACTCGGTGAGTTGAGTCACTGGGTTGACTCGGGCATGTTGACTCGGTCAACGGGTCGAGTACGGGTCAACAGGTCGGGTACGGTTTTGGCCGAGGACTTGGGCTTAACAGCTGAGCTTGAACCGGTTAACTTACTGGGCGGGTTCAAACCGGTTGGGATGGTTCAACACTTACCCCAAAAGTTTCTGGTGGTCGGACGGTCGCCGGAACAGTCGCCAGAGGCCCGAAATGCATCGTTTCTGCCAGAAAAACAAGAGCCGATCACACAAGGTAGTAAACCAAACCCAAAATATCACATTACGAGCCTCAGTCTTACCGGAAAACGCCTCAAATTTCAGATCTGGCCGGAAAATCGCGTTGCTCCGGTGAGGACTTTCCCGGTGTCGGAACAACAATCAGACACATGGGTTTCGCTCTCCTCCGTACGCTGAACACGCCCGCACATCGACGCGCCTTGTCGATGACGGAGGCGGCCGGAAAGGAGGAATAACAGAGGCGGAACCCATGATCTCCGTTGAAACTTTGAGCCGTTCTCCACGTCGATTGCCAACGCAACGCTGCAAGTGACGGTGATGCCCGGGATCGGCGTGCCACGACGGACAAGGTAGAAGAGGCGGTGACAAACACCGGTGGGCGGTGGAGATCGGGGTTGGGTTGTCGCCGAGCCTTTCAAGTAGCTTAGACGACGAACGACGGCTCCTTGGTGCGAGTGACCGTCGGGGTTAGCTTTAGGACATCAAGACACTTCTGACGAGGGTGGCGGTTCTAGCCACGGCGCGCCGGTGAAGGAAATCTGGCGGCAACCGGTGGGGGGAAGGTGAAACGTCTAGGTGAGGGAGAAACCGGGAGATATCTGGATATTTCTTGATCCAATAGAGAGCATTAATTGGGGTAGATGGGTTAGTTGGCTATAATTATTATTGATACAAACATAAAATATGGTTTAAAATTAAAAGAGTGCAGAATAACACTAATGAATGCTTTAGCCTAAATGGTTAAAGCTTAGGCTTGCCAAGCATAGGTCATGAGTTCTATGCCTTCTTCCAAGGTGAGACTTTCAAAAACACTTTATCCCTCACGGAGTACTCTACCTATTTCCTCTTTAAGTTGGCATAGGACTTCTGTCGATCTGAAGCTGCTTTCAAGCGATCACATAACAAATTTACCTTCTCGGTGGTGCCCTTAAGCAATTCAGACATCGACACAAGTTTCTGTCCGGCCTCGGCCCAACAAATCAGGGTTCTACACTTCCTACCATACAAGGCCTCATAAGGAGCCATCTGAATACTCGACTGGAAGTTGTTGTTATACGCGAACTCCACTAACGGTAGGTGTTTCTCCCATGACCCCTGAAAATAAATGATGCAACATCTCAACATATCTTCTAATACCTGAATCACTCTCTCAGACAGCCCATCTAACTACGGATGGTACGAAGTGCTGAAGTTCAACCAAGTACCCAAGGCTCGATGCAGACACTCCCAAAATCTAGCGGTAAATCTCGGATCTCAGTCTGACACAATCGCTTTCAGTACCCCATGTAGTCTCACTATCTCACAGATATACAGATCGACCAACTTGTCTAATGTATAGGTAGTATGAACTGGTATGAAGTGGGCACACTTAGTAAATCTATCCACAATCACCCATACTGAGTTCTTCCTCGAAGGAGTCAACGGTAGCCCTGACACAAAGTCCATGGTGATGCGTTCCCACTTCCATTCTGGAATTTTCAACAGCTGTAATAATCCTGAGGGAAACTGGTGCTCAGCCTTGACTCTCTGACAAACCATACATCTACTTACAAACTCGGCCACGTCCTTTTCAAACCAACCCAATAGTACTCCTCCTTTAAATCTCGATACATCTTCGTGCTACCTGGATGCATAGCAAAAGGACTATTGTGAGCCTCACTCAAGATCGTACGCCTCAACTCGGCATCCTTCGGAACCACTATTCTATCCTTGAAACATAGGATCCCATTCTTCCCAAAACAATACTCGGTAGCCCTATCTTCGGCTATGTCTTGCACGTGAGGTGCCAAAGACTCATCTCACAACTACTTCTCACGAATATACTGAACCAATGAAGGCTTAACCTGAAGCTCAGCTATCAACCCACCATCCGTAGACACACTCAATCTTGCAAACATTGCTCGTAACTCAATGACCACTTTTCTACTCAAGGCATCGGCCACTACGTTCGCCTTACCCGGATGGTACTCTATGGTGAGGTCATAATCCTTAAGGAGCTCTAACCACCTACGTTGCCTGAGGTTCAACTCCCTTTGAGACATCAAATATTTCAAACTCTTGTGGTCGGTATACACGGTGCACTTTTCACCATAAAGATGGTGTCTCCAAATCTTTAACGCGAACACCACTGCAGCCAACTCTATTTCATGTGTGGGATAATTCTTCTCATGGACTTTCAACTGTCGCGAAGCATACGCTACCACCTTACCTTCATGCATAAGCACACAACCTAGCCCTACATAGGATGCATCACTATAAATCACAAATTCTCTCCCCGGTTCAGGCTGAATCAGGATAGGAGCTTCGGTCAAAGCTTTCTTCAATTTCTCAAACGCTTCTTGTCTTGCATCTGACCACTCATACAGAACATTCTTCTGTAGCAACTTAGTCAACGGAGCAGCTATTCTCGAGAACCCCTCAACAAACCTTCTATAGTATCCCGCCAAACCTAGGAAACTGCGGATTTCTGTCACTGATTTCAGTTGTTTCCAATTCACTATAGCTTCTATCTTCTTGGGATCTACACTAATCCCACTAGCCGAGATCACGTGACCTAGGAAGACCACCTCCCTAATCCAAAACTCACACTTGCTTAGCTTGACATACAACTGATTCTTAAGTAGGGTCTGAAGTACTAACCGCAAATGCTCATCGTGCTCCTCTTCGGTCCTAGAGTATACCGGGATGTCATCTATAAACACTACCACAAATCTATCCAAGAACTCATGGAACACTCGGTTCATCATATCCATGAAGGCTGCTGGAGCGTTGGTCAATCCAAAAGGCATTACCAAAAACTCATAGTGTCCATAACGTGTATGAAAGGTCGTCTATGGTATGTCCACATCCTTTACCTTCAACTGATAGTATCCATACCTCAAGGCAATCTTCGAAAACACAGAAGCACCTCTCAACTGGTCTAGCAAGTCATCTATCCTAGGCAAGGGATATTTGTTTTTCACCGTTACCTTATTCAACTGCCTATAATATATACACATTCTCATGCTACCATCCTTCTTTTTCACAAACAAGACCGGAGCACCCCACGGGGATACACTAGGCCTAATGAAGCCTCTATCAGTCAACTCCTGAAGTCGTGTCTTCAACTCTTTCAACTCTTTCGGTGCCATTCTATATGGAGCAATCGACACTAGCGCAGAATCAAAATACGTCTCAATAGCAAACTCAACTGCTCTATCTGGAGGCAAGCCTGGTAGCTCGTTCGGAAAAACACTCGGAAAATCACACACTGTTCTGATGCCCTGAGGTCTCACCTCACTCATATCCGGATTCATTACATAAGCCAAGTAAGCCTGACACCCTGAACTCAACAACCTCTAAGCTTCCATAGCAGAAACCACATTGGACAAAAACATGACATTCTCCCCAACTACCATAACCTCAAAATCATCTGTAAGCCTCAAGGAGATTCTCTTGGTCTCAAAGTCAACCCTAGCTCTATGCTCTACAAGCCAATCCATGCCCAAAATCACATCAAAGCCATAGAAGGGTAACTTCATTATATCAACTGGAAATATGTGGCCCTGAACTATCAAAGGACACCTCTTATACACTTTCCTGACTACCACTGTATCACCAAAAGAGCTAGTAACATTTACACCTATCTCTAACCAATCACATGGTAACCCTAATGACTTTGTGTGCTCACCCAAAATATATGAATGTCAATCAAGTGCACGTGATCGGTATTATAACATGTAAATCAATATGCAAAACAGTCGTGTGGCACACATGGAACACGCTAGGTGGGACAGTTTGATTCTTGGAGATACTTGGCATTTACAGAAGAGAACACATTAAACTTTTGACAATTTGAACGGATTTATGAAACGGGGCCCCTAATAAAGGGGGTTCATACCAACGGTTCCAACCAGATATTCAGGAGAACATACATCAAGATCTTTGAGAGCTTAGGCATATCATGAGTGATTTAGCCATTTAAGCCTACTAGGGGCATTATGGTCATTTTATCCTACACGACATTTTGGTAATCTATAGCAACAGGGCGTAAACAGTGGCTCGGAAATTCTATTTGATCAACAGGTTTCCAACCAGGCATTCAAAGATTTCTATGTCAAGATCTTTCACGATACCAGATACATTCAGGGCTATTTTGATTACTTTGGCCAACGAGGGCAGTTTGGTCATTTAACTATCAGGGGTGATTTTGTAATTTAGCTCAATAGTTATAAAATGAAGATTTACAATATTTATGATTTCCAGAAGGTTATCGAGCCTCTAAAACCAATCGAACTAACATGTCCCAACTTTACAGTACTAACCAAACCTTCTTATGTACGCACTTCACAAGTATCATTTCCAAATACTGATTGTATCGTATATCTGAACGGTTGCCTTCACATTTCACCACAGAACATGCCACAGAGTAGTCGAACTTATATTCTGTGCGGAAAAACTTCCATCCTCATATTAATATCTGGAGTGATTGACATACTAAAGTCATGCTTCAACCCTCAGGAGCATTTCAGTCATTTTCAACTTTATTGGCATTTCCAGAATTTTATCAGAGGTAATTATATATATATATTATATTATTTCAATCATTTAAGTACTCGTGGGTGTTTCAGCCATTCAAGAAATTTTGGTACCTCCAACCACTTCATTCATTTCAGAACTCAAGGGTTTATCCATCCTTCCAGTTAATTTGTAAACCTTGGTGTCCGAGGATACTTCAGCCCTTTTTAATCAATACGATCATTCTGATTAATTTAACCATAACAGTATTTCCAATACTTTTAGTCATTACGATCAATTCAATATTTTGAGCCACTTGATCAATTTAGAGGTATGGATAGTTATCTGTAAGTCTATACTCGGAGATTCATTCCAAATTCAAGGAAACCTAACACCTTACAATCTCGAAGGTTTAAGTCTTGTTACCATAACTTTCCAAGTAGGTTGTTTTACCATATCTAATGTAAATTTCTAAATCGCTTCCAATTCCAAGGATATTTTAGTCATTCACATACCTTAAGGGTATTTTCGTAATTTTATATCCGAATATTTTTGACATTTGATCACTTGACACTGATAATTGAATTTGGAGATTAGCTATCTTATTAGTTATTTATTGAACTCCAGATCCTTACATTTATTAACTTTCTCGTTCGAGCATTTTAATCTTATCCAGGTTATCATACTCAATTCCATATCTGGTTTGACTTAAGCAGAACTAACATCGCTCCTCATCATATTTATGCATGCATTTACCGAATACCAACATGTTCATAAAGCATACTAGAGGTAGTAGTGTATTCCCTTTAATACTTGCTACATCGGTCGACCATGATACTCCGTTCGATCTCTCTCGAACCCGAATGCGACGTTCTCAACATCTCGAATACAAGGAACGATGAATACCTTCAATCGCACAAATTTCAATTTCAGTTCTTATTCAGTTTGCTCATAATTGATTAATAAATTACGTAAGCAAAACCGAGTTCAAGGTCTAATTCGAAGGCTTTCGGGTTAGAATTTCATGAAAAGGGCATCAAAAAACAGACTAAGGACGTCAAAAAACTTAAAATAGGGCTTTTCGGGAAAAGTTGAATTTTTGGTCAAAGTCAACGCTGCCGTCAGCGGTCAAAGTCAACGCTGATGTCATGCTGACGTCATTGATCCAATGGCTGACTCGGTGAGTTGAGTTACTGGGTTGACTCGGGCGAGTTGACTCGGTCAACGGGTCGAGTACGGGTCGGGTACGGTTTGGGCCGAGGACTTGGGCTTAACAGCTGGGCTTGAACCGGTTAACTTACTAGGCCGGTTCAAACTGGTTGGGCCGGTTCAACACTTACTCCAAAACTTTCTGGTGGTCGGATGGTCGCCGGAGGCCCGAAATGCACCGTTTCTACCAGAAAAACAAGAGCCGATCACACAAGGTATTAAACCAAACCCAAAATATCACATTACGAGCCTCAATCTTACCGGAAAAAGTCTCAAATTTCAGATCTGGCTGGAAAATCGCGCTGCTCCGGTGAGGACTTTCCCGGTGTCGGAACAACAATCAGACACATGGGTTTCGCTCTCCTCCGTACGCTGAACACGCCCGCACGATCAACGCGCCTTGCCGACGATGGAGGCAGCCGCTAAGGAGGAAAAATAAAGGCGGAACCCTTGATCTCCGTCGAAACTTTGAGCCGTTCTCCAAGCCGATTGTAAACGCAACGCTGCGAGTGACGGTGATGCCCGGGATCGGTGCGCCACGGCGGACAAGGTAGAAGAGGTGGTGACAAACACCGGTGGGCGGTGGAGATCGGTGTTGGGTTGTCGCCGAGCCTTTCAAGTAGCTTAGACGACGAACGACGGCTCCTTGGTGCGAGTGACCGTCGGGGTTAGCTTTGGGACGTCAAGACGCTTCTGACGAGGGTGGCGGTTCTAGCCACGGCGCGCCGGTGAAGGAAATCTGGCGCCAACCGGTGGGGGGAAGGTGAAACGTCTAGGTGAGGGGGAAACCGGGAGATATATGGATATTTCCAGATCCAATAGGGAGAATTAATTGGGGTAGATGGGTTAGTTGGCTATAATTATTATTGATACAAACATAAAATATGGTTTATAATTAAAAGAGTGCAGAACAACACTAATGAATTCTTTAGCCTGAATGGTTAAGGCTTAGGGTTGCCAAGTATAGGTCATGGGTTCAACACCCCATGGCGGCACCCTCTCCCATTATTCCATTTTTTTCCTACTTTCACCCCTTTTATTTCCATTTCATTGTTTCCATTCATTTTTCTTTTCATTTTTTTTGAAATTATATGCATATATTTTAGGGGTGTTACAACTCTCCCCTCCAAAAAGAAATTTCGTCCTCGAAATTTAGTAGAGTCAAAGAAATGCAAAAACTGCTCTTTCATCCATTCTTGCACTAAAACTTATTCACCCATAAAAGCTTGTTCCTTATGCTATAGGTAATCGTATATCAATCTGGCGGTGTCCTCAGTCACTCCAACTGACTTTGTGCCCAAAGTCATACCATTATGCATCTCAGACTAACCAATCAGAACACGTTAGTTGTATGCACAAGGAACTTCATACTGGGCTATACGTACACTTGTTGCAACTAATAATATAAGCAAACTCGGACAAGAGATTGAAACATTTTCACCACCTCATAAATCAATCATACATCCCAAAAATGTATCTCTTAGCATTCAAATTTCTATACTCGATTAACCATCAATCTACGACTGAAGATCGGTAACTGAAACCCAAATGAGTATACAAGGCCTCCAACAAGCCCCCCCAGAATCATGATGTAACATCGAATTATGGTAAAAAACGATTTGACGATAAACTATGCCACCTTTTACATAGGAGATTTTTCCTCAAGCCAACCGAGCATAACGTTAGTTTGAACGAATATCACTTACATTCATCATAACATTCCAACAATTGTTTGCTTCGCATATAACAAAGTCACCACAGATTCAATACATTCATCGTCCTCACTAATACCTTTCTTTTAAATTCATAGTACTTTTATCACATTTTCATCAGAATGTTCTCAAACACAATCATTATCACCAAGGTACCTTACATATAAATCTTATATCAATCAACTAACTTAATCAAAACATTTATTCTCAATCTGATCAGATCTTTAATTCAACACGCATGAACCACCTCAGGTTGTCTATCGAGATTCAAATCCATAAACTTAATCCAAACACAAGAGAACGTTTCAGGCATTCTTTTCCAGTTCCAATCGGGCCATATTAAACAGGATACTTAGATTCACGTACTACAGGGAAGAGAGAGATTCGACGTCAGAGTTTCGGCTTGGAGAAGTACAGTTATGATCTAGGGGCATGCACAAACCAGACACCCTATGACAGACGATCGTCCGATCTACCCAGAATGACGCAACTCTAAGCTCTGATACAACTAAATGTAACCCCCTAGACCCGCCTATGCGTTGCAACGAATCCTAGGAAGTTACAATAGGGTCACAAGAGCGACCCACAGTAAAAAAAATACACATAAAACATATTTCTTCAAAACACTTATTAAACTGTAAAATCAAGTTTTGTTTAAAATACCATTTCGAGAAGTCATTTAAACACATAACAGAAATTTCAGAAAGTTACAATAGGGTCACCATACGATTACCTATAGTATGAACTGGTATGAAGTGGGCACACTTAGTAAATCTATACACAATCACCCACACGGAGTTCTTCCTCGAAGAAGTCAACGGTAGCCTTGACACAAAGTCCATGGTGATGCGTTCCCACTTCCATTCTGGAATTTTCAACGGCTGTAATAATCCTGAGGGAAATTGGTGCTCAGCCTTGACTCTCTAACAAACCATACATCTACTTACAAACTCGGACACGTCCTTTTTCAAACCAACCCAATAGTACTCCTCCTTTAAACCTCGATACATCTTCGTGCTACCTAGATGCATAGCAAAAGAACTATTGTGAGCCTCACTCAAGATCGTACGCCTCAACTCGGCATCCTCCGGAACCACTATTCTATACTTGAAACATAGGATCCCATTCTCCCCAAAACAATACTCGGTAGGCCTATCTTCGGCTATGTCTTACACGTGAGGTGCCAAAGACTCATCTCGCAATTGCTTCACACGAATCAACTGAACCAATGAAGGCTTAACCTGAAGCTCGGCTATCAACCCACCATCCGTAGACACACTCAATCTTGCAAACATTGCTCGTAACTCAACGACCACTTTTCTACTCAAGACATCGGCCACTATGTTCGCCTTACCTGGATGGTACTCTATGGTGAGGTCATAATCCTTAAGGAGCTCTAACCACCTACGTTGGGAGCTCTCAACAGGCTCTTCATTGTAGGACATATCTGAGTTCAACTCTATCTCCTCAACAGGCATAATATGAGAAGGATCTTATTTATATCTCCTAAGCATCGACACATGAAAGACATCATGGATCTTCTCTAATTCAGTTGGGAGCCTCAATCTATGCGCAATGGGGCCAATTCTTTCAACTATCTCATAAGGTCTTATGAATCTTGGGCTTAACTTGCCCTTCCTCCCAAACCTCATCACCTTCTTCCAAGGGGAGACTTTCAAAAACACTTTATCCCTCACGGAGTACTCTACCTATTTCCTCTTTAAGTTGGCATAGGACTTCTGTCGATCTGAAGCTGCTTTCAAGCGATCACATAACAAATTTACCTTCTCGGTGGTGCCCTTAAGCAATTCAGACATCGACACAAGTTTCTGTCCGGCCTCGGCCCAACAAATCAGGGTTCTACACTTCCTACCATACAAGGCCTCATAAGGAGCCATCTGAATACTCGACTGGAAGTTGTTGTTATACGCGAACTCCACTAACGGTAGGTGTTTCTCCCATGACCCCTGAAAATAAATGATGCAACATCTCAACATATCTTCTAATACCTGAATCACTCTCTCAGACAGCCCATCTAACTACGGATGGTACGAAGTGCTGAAGTTCAACCAAGTACCCAAGGCTCGATGCAGACACTCCCAAAATCTAGCGGTAAATCTCGGATCTCAGTCTGACACAATCGCTTTCAGTACCCCATGTAGTCTCACTATCTCACAGATATACAGATCGACCAACTTGTCTAATGTATAGGTAGTATGAACTGGTATGAAGTGGGCACACTTAGTAAATCTATCCACAATCACCCATACTGAGTTCTTCCTCGAAGGAGTCAACGGTAGCCCTGACACAAAGTCCATGGTGATGCGTTCCCACTTCCATTCTGGAATTTTCAACAGCTGTAATAATCCTGAGGGAAACTGGTGCTCAGCCTTGACTCTCTGACAAACCATACATCTACTTACAAACTCGGCCACGTCCTTTTCAAACCAACCCAATAGTACTCCTCCTTTAAACCTCGATACATCTTCGTGCTACCTGGATGCATAGCAAAAGGACTATTGTGAGCCTCACTCAAGATCGTACGCCTCAACTCGGCATCCTTCGGAACCACTATTCTATCCTTGAAACATAGGATCCCATTCTTCCCAAAACAATACTCGGTAGCCCTATCTTCGGCTATGTCTTGCACGTGAGGTGCCAAAGACTCATCTCGCAACTACTTCTCACGAATATACTGAACCAATGAAGGCTTCACCTGAAGCTCAGCTATCAACCCACCATCCGTAGACACACTCAATCTTGCAAACATTGCTCGTAACTCAATGACCACTTTTCTACTCAAGGCATCGGCCACTACGTTCGCCTTACCCGGATGGTACTCTATGGTGAGGTCATAATCCTTAAGGAGCTCTAACCACCTACGTTGCCTGAGGTTCAACTCCCTCTGAGACATCAAATATTTCAAACTCTTGTGGTCGGTATACACGGTGCACTTTTCACCATAAAGATGGTGTCTCCAAATCTTTAACGCGAACACCACTGCAGCCAACTCTATGTCATGTGTGGGATAATTCTTCTCATGGACTTTCAACTGTCGCGAAGCATACGCTACCACCTTACCTTCTTGCATAAGCACACAACCTAGCCCTACATAGGATGCATCACTATAAATCACAAATTCTCTCCCCGGTTCAGGCTGAATCAGGATAGGAGCTTCGGTCAAAGCTTTCTTCAATTTCTCAAACGCTTCTTGTCTTGCATCTGACCACTCATACAGAACATTCTTCTGTAGCAACTTAGTCAACGGAGCAGCTATTCTCGAGAACCCCTCAACAAACCTTCTATAGTATCCCGCCAAACCTAGGAAACTGCGGATTTCTGTCACTGATTTCAGTTGTTTCCAATTCACTATAGCTTCTATCTTCTTGGGATCTACACTAATCCCACTAGCCGAGATCACGTGACCTAGGAAGACCACCTCCCTAATCCAAAACTCACACTTGCTTAGCTTGACATACAACTGATTCTTAAGTAGGGTCTGAAGTACTAACCGCAAATGCTCATCGTGCTCCTCTTCGGTCCTAGAGTATACCGGGATGTCATCTATAAACACTACCACAAATCTATCCAAGAACTCATGGAACACTCGGTTCATCATATCCATGAAGGCTGCTGGAGCGTTGGTCAATCCAAAAGGCATTACCAAAAACTCATAGTGTCCATAACGTGTATGAAAGGTCGTCTATGGTATGTCCACATCCTTTACCTTCAACTGATAGTATCCACACCTCAAGGCAATCTTCGAAAACACAGAAGCACCTCTCAACTGGTCTAGCAAGTCATCTATCCTAGGCAAGGGATATTTGTTTTTCACCGTTACCTTATTCAACTGCCTATAATATATACACATTCTCATGCTACCATCCTTCTTTTTCACAAACAAGACCGGAGCACCCCACGGGGATACACTAGGCCTAATGAAGCCTCTATCAGTCAACTCCTGAAGTCGTGTCTTCAACTCTTTCAACTCTTTCGGTGCCATTCTATATGGAGCAATCGACACTAGCGCAGAATCAAAATACGTCTCAATAGCAAACTCAACTGCTCTATCTGGAGGCAAGCCTGGTAGCTCGTTCGGAAAAACACTCGGAAAATCACACACTGTTCTGATGCCCTGAGGTCTCACCTCACTCATATCCGGATTCATTACATAAGCCAAGTAAGCCTGACACCCTAAACTCAACAACCTCTAAGCTTCCATAGCAGAAACCACATTGGACAAAAACATGACATTCTCCCCAACTACCATAACCTCAAAATCATCTGTAAGCCTCAAGGAGATTCTCTTGGTCTCAAAGTCAACCCTAGCTCTATGCTCTACAAGCCAATCCATGCCCAAAATCACATCAAAGCCATAGAAGGGTAACTTCATTATATCAACTGGAAATATGTGGCCCCGAACTATCAAAGGACACCTCTTATACACTTTCCTGACTACCACTGTATCACCAAAAGAGCTAGTAACATTTACACCTATCTCTAACCAATCACATGGTAACCCTAATGACTTTGTGTGCTCACCCAAAATATATGAATGTGTTGACCCTGAATCTATCCAAGAAAGCAAACTCAAATACTGTAATGTGAAGTTATCTGCAATGACATCAGTGTCATTCCCAGCCTCTCGCTGAGCGTACACCTTAGCTGGTCCTCCTCCCTCGGGCTGGACTGCTACAACATGAGCCAAGTTCCTCTGACCCTTATTCCTTGGCTGAAAGTTCGCACGACCGCGCTCACGGCCTCTCTGATGCTCAAAACCCCTAGCTGGTGCTGGTCCGCCTCTAACTGGATGAGGATAATCACGCCTCAAATGGTCTCGAGAGCTACAGTTCCAACACGCCCCAAACATACCCATACACTCGCTTGGGTGGCGTCTCACGCACCTAGTGCACTTCGGAATGTGCCCAACAGCTCCCTGTCTCTGACGGCCCTGACCATAGTTACCACCCCTAGGTCTCGTATCCGGCTGATACCTCCTATCTCTATGCCTCTTGGCATGATCTCTATCCCAGTTCGCATGTCTCTTTCCGGAGTCGGACCCACCAGCACGTGCCCTAGAGCTTAGGTTCTGCTCTATATCCTTGGCTCTAGAGACCAAGCATCGAACCCGGTGTAGTCGGAGGCTAGCATGTAGGTCTTCACATCTGTAGTCAACCCATATCTGAAACGCTCACATCGCTCCTTCTCATCCGGGAACAACTCTGGTGCGTACTGGCTCAACCTCACAAACTGGACTTCGTATTCCGACACGGTCCTATTACCTTGAACCAAAGCCATAAACTCTCTTTTCTTTTCATCCAAGTACCGAACTCACAAGTACTTCCTCTTGAAGGCATTTCTGAAGAACTCCCATGTGACCTCCGCCTCGGCCATACCGGAAATAACAGTGGTCCACCAAGTGTAAGCGTCTCCCTGAAGCAAAGAGATGATGCATCCCAACTTACGGGCATCCGAACACTCCATCTGGCCCAATATGAGAGTAGTGCTCTCAAGCCACCCTTCTGAACCTTCCGGAAACAACCCACGAAACTCAACTACCCCTAAGTTACGAAGCCTCTCTAAGGGTAATCATGTCCCCGCACCCTGAGGTGTTTCTGCAGCTTGCATACCGGCCAAGGCTGTCTGAAAAGCTCTGGCTATGGTCTGAATCAAATGAGCCACATCTGGACATGCCTGACCTTGGCCCGCTTGAGCCCCATTACCTCCCACATTAGCCTCAACCTGAGGCCCATTACCACCGCCTCCAACATTTTCCCCATTACCATCGAGAGCATGAAGAGCAGGAGGCACATCCTCGGGTGCCCGGTCACCCACTCTAGGCCGTCCCCTCGGTCTCACCATACCAATTATAATAATCTAAAACAGCAAACACACAACAAAGGAAACGTTAGGTTAGCAAATGGGCAAGGTCTCTGGTTCTCAAGCTCGTTAAACCAAAACAATTTCCCTTTTTATTTTTACAACGGCAAACAATGGGGACTTTGGACCTACTCTCAAGCAACAAAAGAGTCATCACAACATGTAATCATACATCGTGCTAGCAACAAAACTTAGGCATACATGGTAAAGCACAAATTGAGAGGTAACAACACATAACTCACTAACTTACCTCACTTACCTGCCCGAGGTCTCTGAAACCTCAGGCTCTGATACCAATAAATGTAACCCCCTCGTCCCGGTCTGGCCGGATGACTGGTCCGAGTAGGCTACACGGGGAAAACCGAAGCGAAACCCGTTAAGGTTCCCCCTCGGTTAGCAACCCTAAAAATTTCTTTCATTTTCATCTTGTCTAAAGGCGTGTTAATCCTTAAGTGGTCACGTCAGCAGAAAACATCGATAATGAAGCACACTCGAACCTCAATCCATACATTAAACTGTCAATTTTAAACGTACAGGGCATGCCGTATCGATACACCATTCAAGGGTATCGATACGCCTTGACCAAGTCAACCCCAACAGTCAACTCAGAGAAGACGTCTCGATACAGCCCTTGAGCGTATCGATACACCCTTCTCGGTCAACATTTCGTGGTCAACGAGGTAGGACTGTACCGATACGCTTCAACCCCGTACCGATACGCTCTAAACTCACCAACTTCTCAAAATTCTAGAGAGTCAAGAGCGTATCGATACACCCATGTGTATCGGTACGCCCAGCCAAAACTGAATTCCAGTGAGCAAAGAGCGTATCGATACACTCCCGTGTATCGGTACGCCCAACCAAAACTGAGTCCTGTAGGCAAGACCGTATCGATACGGCCCTTAGGCATACCGATACGCCCAGCACTGCAAGTCTCCAAAAACCAGCAAACCAAACAAGACTCAACTCTATATGTATTTTGGGACTTCCCTAAGCTAATTCAAGCATACATACAAAATTTCACAATCATGATCTAGCATGTGGGGCATTGAATCTAACAAGAGCCATAGGGATCAAAGGTTTCATGCAATTCCACGAAAGGGGCATACATAGCAATCATAAGGCATCATACACAAGACAACCAAACATAGAGCATGCACAGGCCAAGACCATACACTCTTAGGCACATACAATCAAGCAACAAGATAAGCATGGTCCTCAATCCATGAAACAAAAGTATAACGCATCCATAATTTAACATGCTCAATTAACACAAATCACCTAAGGAGTTTGACAACAACTCCTACAACTCTATACCCCATCGTTTAGGCATTATTACAAAACACAAATCATAATAACCTAAAACAAGATTGACGAATCTACTCACCGTTGTTACCCTCGGGTGCTCGTTCACCCACTCTAGGCCGTCCCCTCGGTATCACCATAGCAATTATAATAACCTAAAACATCAAACACACAACATCAAAGGAAATGTTAGGTTAGCAAATGGGCAAGGTCTCCGATTCTCAAGCTCATTAAACCAAAACAATTTCTCTTTTTATTTTTACAAAAACGCCTAACAATAGGGACTTTGGACCTACTCTCAAGCAACAACAGAGTCATCACAACATGTAATCATACACCGTGCTAGCAACAAAACTTAGGCATACATGGTAAAGCACAAATCGAGAGGTAACAACACATAACTCCCAAACATACCTCACTTACATGCCCGAGGTCTCGGAAACCTTAGGCTCTTATACCAATAAATGTAACCCCCTCGTCCTGGCCTGGCCGGATGACCGGTCTGAGTAGACTACACAGAGAAAACCGAAGCGAAACCCGTTAAGATTCCCCCTCGGTTAGCAACCCTAAAAATTTCTTTCATTTTAATCTTGTCTAAAGGCTTGTTAATCCTTAAGTGGTCACGTCAGCGGAAAACATCGATAATGAAGCACATTCGAACCTCAATCCATACATTAAACTGTCCATTTTAAACGTACAGGGCAGGCTGTATCGATACACCATTCAAGGGTATCGATACGCCTTGACCAAGTCAACCCCAACAGTCAACTCAGGGAAGACGTATCGATACAGCCCTTGAGCGTATCGATACGCCCTTCTCGGTCAACATTTCGTGGTCAACGAGGTAGGACCGTACCGATACGCTTCAACCCCGTACCGATACGCCCTAAACTCACCAACTTCTCAGAATTCTAGAGAGTCAAGAGCGTATCGATACACCCCTGTGTATCGGTACGCCCAGCCAAAACTGAATTCCAGTGAGCAAAGAGCGTATCGATACACTCCCGTGTATCGGTACGCCTAACAAAAACTGAGTCCTGCAGGCAAGACCATATCGATATGGCCCTTAGGCGTACCGATACGCCCTGCACTGCAAGTCTCCAAAAACCAGCAAACCAAACAAGACTCAACTCTATATGCATTTTGGGACTTCCCTAAGCTCATTCAAGCATACATACAAAATTTCAAAATCATGATCTAGCATGTGGGGCATTGAATCTAACAAGAGCCATAGGGATCAAAGGTTTCATGCAATTCCATGAAAGGGGCATACATAGCAATTATAAGGCATCATACACAAGACAACCAAACATAGAGCATGCACAGGCCAAGACCATACACTCTTAGGCACATACAATCAAGCAAAAAGATAAGCATGGTCCTCAATCCATGAAACAAAAGCATAACGCATCCATAATTTAACAAGCTCAATTAACACAAATCACCTAAGGAGTTTGACACCAACTCCTACAACTCTATACCCCATCGTTTAGGCATTATTACAAAACACAAATCATACTTGTGCTAGCTTAAGAACTCGAAAAGCTCCTCCCTTGCCCGCTTGCCTCCCGAACTCTAACGATCTGCATGTTGGAAACAAAGAGAGCGTAAGCTACTAGCTTAGTGAGGGAAGCTCTACAAATCCACAACATGCAGTTTTCAAAACGCCTTTCATATGTAAGTAAAACAATGAATGCACGAATGACTATCTAAACAACAATACTTGGTTTGCACAAGCACAACCAATATACACACACGGTGGGACTACACATCACCGTTCCGACTAGTAGATTTCCAATGGGACTACACATCAAAGTACTTTCCTACTAGTTACTACCGGTAGGACTACACATCACCGTAGTCTAGACCACCATCACGTGAGGCATGACTTCAACTCGACTACACATTAACAACTGTATGAACAACTTAAAATGCACGTGATAATCACAACACATAACCATTCATCCATTCACAACAAACATAGGAGTAGAGAGGCTTACACTCGAGTTTAGGTGAACCCTCAAGGTCCCACCCAAACCCCAAAGTTTCCATATCGTGCACAATTCAAAGATTGACGAATCTACTCACCGTTGTTACCCAAGTGAAGACCGAAGACCAAGCTCAAGACTCCAAAACCTCTGGATTCGTTCCCGAAGCTTCTCCAACCAAATTTCTTGCCTCTAATCATTCCAACACAATTTAAAACAATCCCAAATCAGTCCACATTCCAATATAGTCAACCCAGATTACAAACCAAACACAAAACACCCAATTTCAACTAAAATCAAACCAAAAAATCCATATTCCCGAGCAGCCCCTAAGCACACCCTATTTCCAATGATTCCAACACTTAAATTACTCCCAAATGCCTCCAAAACATGAACTACCAAAGCAAGTCCAATTATGTTTCAACTTTTCTCATCCTTTTACCCATGTTTCTCTGCTACTCGACTTCAGTTTCAGCTCAAAAAACAGGTTATGTCAAGAACAAAATAATATTTCATTTGTGAGATTTGCATACATTGTTGATTGATATATAATAATATGAACTAAATGCAGATGATCATATTGAATATGATTACTCAAAGAATAGTGATAAGGGACAAAACTATTGGGGAGATCTTAAGAAAGAATGGGCTGTTTGCAAAAATGGACATTTGCAGTCCCCAATTGATATTTCAAGCGGTACAGTGAAGATAAGCCAAAAATATGGAGAGTTGGAGAAGATGTACAAGCCATCTCATTCAATCATCAAGAACAGAGGTCATGATCTTTCGGTAAGAAATGAAACAACATATATATTTTTATTCTTGCTTGCCTCATCCGTCCCATTTTCCCCTGTTACAATGCCTAAAATGATTCACATGTATGAATTAAATCAAGATTCAACTCAATGAAATATACTTGATTCTTTTACTAATTTGTTATTTGAATATACAGCTTCAATGGCCGAATAAGGATGCAGGTTCGATAAAAATCAATGGCGTCGAATACGTTTTGCATCAAGTTCATTGGCACTCACCTTCTGAACATACCATCAATGGAAAAAGGTCCTTTCTCAAAAATCTTTCATATCTCCTATTCAAAGAGTAAAAGATTTCCAAAACTTACAAAATTTATACATATGCATAAATGTTTTTGCATAATAATTAGATATCCCTTGGAGCTACATATGGTACACCAATGTAATGACCCTAAAGTGAAGAACGATATAGCTGTTGTTGGAATAATTTATGAATTTGGATCGTCTGATACTTTCCTCTCCAAGGTAAAAGAAAATTTTTGCACTTTCCCCAAATTATTATCGAGGATTGTCATTCATTTGCTTATGAAAATTTACAGCTGATGAGCAACATTACAAAAATGAATGATCAGAACCGAGAAAGGCCAATGGGAGTGATGGATCCAAGCCTTATCAATATTGGTGGCAAGAAGTATTATAGATACATTGGTTCTTTGACTACTCCTCCTTGCTCTGAAGGTGTCATTTCGACAATCAATGAGCTGGTATAAAATTCGATAAGCCCTTAATTTTGTTGTCTCTTTTAATTTCTTGTCAAGGTCTAAGAATTTGAAAATATTTTGAACTATATGGTCCAGATAGCATTCGTTTCTAGGGATCAAGTCCAAGAAATCCGAATGGCTGTCCATGATGTAAGTAATAATACTTGTTGATTTGATGAGCCTTACTAAAATGAAAAATTCTCATTTTTTTTTGTTATAACCAACGATTTCTTTTGTTTCAGAATACATATGAAAATGCAAGACCAACGCAGCCATCATATCAACGGGAGATAAAACTTTACGATCCCAAGCCTGAATAATAAAATTCTAAAGCTTGTATATAACGCGTGATTTGATTTAAATTTTTTCTACAAATTCTATTCCCTTCCATAAAATGGTTGACATATATAAAACATTGTATTTGCTACACCATTCTAGGCTACTTGTCATTTGTTGCTTACTGGTTTATTATATTTGGAATTAATTTTCAGTTGTTTACAGATAATCAGCAGCGGTGTAACTAGGATGAAATTCTAAGAAGGGTCAAGTTTGGTATCTTTGAAATTAATGAGATTCTACAAAATAATTAAACCATAAAAGTAGAGGGTTGAGGATTAATTTACTAATTTTAAAACTCATATGTACTAAAAGGGGTTAAACCATTGAGTTAATTGAAAGACTTAATTTCATTAACTTTAAAACGGTGAAGATATTACAAAATAATTAAACAAAAAAATTGAGAAGGACTAAAACTTAATTTTAATGTTTCAAAAAATTTAGGAGCTTAGAATACATTTAAACCATAAAAGATTGTGTGTGTCATGTCCCTTGCACCAACGATGTTCCTCCACGGGAGATACTCTCATATCTGAGAATTTAAAGCTTAGAACATTACCATCCTAAGATCATTTAATGTAATTATAAAACTTGACAAGCTCGTGCTCAACTAAGAATCAATCATTTACAACTTTACTATTCCAAGCTCAACCGATTCAAATCTAAAGCTTGTATTTTAAATTCATTGATAACTCTGGCTCAATAATCGAGGAACTCAAAAACTAAAAGTAGATTCAAATGTTTAATTTGGCTTCTATTTGCTTATTAATTTCTTAAATGTATTGAATTAGAGGCAGAACTATACAAGGCCTTGTGAGGGCCGCTCGTGGCTTACAATCAAAAAATATTGAAAAATTATTTAGAAAATACAAGTCTCTTGTAAGTACAAATTTTTTAAATTGACTACGAATAAATTTAGACTTTTTAAATGATCTCTTAATAAATTTGCTTGAATACTTCCACTGTATACAATCTAGTAAAACATTTGACTTTGAAGTTAAAAATCTATAATTATCTTAATGGAACTAAACATTGTTTTTCTTTAATTTTTAAATAATTTAGTTTTACCTGTAACCCTAGACCCGCCTATGCGTTACAACGGATCCTAGGAAGTCACATTAGGGTCACAAGAGCGACCCACATTAAAAAAATACACATAAAACATATTTCTTCAAAACACTTATTAAACTGTAAAATCAACTTTTGTTTAAAATACCATTTCGAGAAGTCATTTAAACACATAACAGAAATATCAGAAAGTGCTTTACAAATACTATCATAAAACAATATATGACATACGTGCCCACTAACTATACAGTATCGTACTCCCAAAAGCAACGCCGAGAGAACTCCGAACACTGATGTCAAACGTTATACCATGATATATTCTTTTAACATGCGATGGTAAAAACAGCGTGAGCTTGGAAAAGCTCAGTAATACAGAACTACCAAAAGATGCTATAAGCTCATGCTGATATATGGTAGGCATAACATTTTCATGAAGTTTCACGTAGTAACAGTCTCCATTTTCTGTTCTACTATTCTGAGGTAGCATCATACTCGAGAATAACGATATTCGTTCTATATTCAAACATCGTGAATTTGACAAGAATTATATATATTGGTAACATACGGAGGTGGAAATAGAGAGTTTAGTGTCTAGTGTGTTCCAACAGTGCAACATTAATGCATAAAATGTAACAATGCAGTAAACCTTTTTATTTAAAATACATTTGTTTCAAGTAGCCGTAAAGTTCATTTTAATTCTATATTTATCCTCCAACCATACTCCAGTATATAGTTTCCCAGTGCGGTATCATGTACAGGCATTAACCCGGGCCCATTGGGCGTGGGTACCATCCTAAGGATATACCTTAGAATACGGGCGACACTTGCCGAAGCATAGGAACCGAAAACGGGCGGACCTGGTCGAAGCCTAGAATCCAAAAACGGGCGGACCTAGCCGAAGCTTAGGATCCGAATACGGGCGGACTTACCAGCTGGATCAGGGCTGAGCCGACAGTAACTTCATATCATGTCCCAAGTACCCCAGTGAATCAGATCATCAATAGTTCATTAACCAATCACTGTATTTTTAGTAACACATTATCCATATAGCATGTTTATCATATCAGGTGCATGGGCATATACCAGAAATATTGTACGGTCATGTTTAATTATAAAACATGTCATGTGAGTTCAAGAATGTCAATCAAGTGCACGTGATAGGTATTATAACATGTAAATCAGTATGCAAAATAGTCGTGTGGCACACATGGAACACACTAGGTGGGACAGTTTGTTTCTTGGAGATACTTGGCATTTACAGAAGAGAACACATTAAACTTTTGACAATTTAAACAGATTTTTGAAATGGGGCCCCTAATAAAGGGGGTTCGTACCAACGGTTCAAACAAGATATTCAGGAGATGATACATCAAGATCTTTGAGAGTTTAGGCATATCATGAGTGATTTAGCCATTTAAGCCTACTAGGGGAATTATGGTCATTTTATCATACACGACATTTTGGTAATTTATACCAACAAGGCGTAAACAGTGGCTCGGAAATTCTATTTTGCTCAACAGGTTTCCAACCAGGCATTCAAAGATTTCTATGTCAAGATCTTTCACGATACCAGATACATTCAGGGCTATTTTGATTACTTTGGCCAACGAGGGCATTTTGGTCATTTAACTATCAGGGGTGATTTTGTAATTTAGCTCAATAGTTATAAAATGAAGATTTAAAATATTTAAGATCTCCAGAAGGTTATCGAGCCTCTAAAACCAATCAAACTAACATGTCCCAACCTTATAGTACTAACCAAACCTTCTGATGTACGCACTTCACAAGTATCATTTCCAAATACTGATTGTATCGTATATCTGAACGGTTGCCTTCACATTTCACCACAGAACTTGCCACAGAGTAGTAGAACTTATATTCTGTGTGGAAAAACTTCCATCCTCATATTAATATCATGAGTGATTGACATACTAGAGTCACGCTTCAACCCTCAGGAGCATTTCAGTCATTTTCAACTTTATTGGCATTTCCAGAATTTTATTAGAGGTAATTTACTTATTCCAATCATGGGGGTATTTCGATCATTTCGATGTTTGGGATATCCCTCATTCATGTCAATTGAGCCATATATATGTATATATATATATATATATATATTATTTCAATCATTTAAGTACTCGTGGGTGTTTCAGCCATTCAAGAATTTTTGGTACCTCCAAACACTTCATTCATTTCAGAACTCAAGGGTTTATCCATCCTTCCAGTTAATTTGTAAACCTCGGTGTCCGAGGATACTTCAGCCTTTTTTAATCAATACGATCATTCCGATTAATTTAACCATAACAGTATTTCCAATACTTTTAGTCATTACGATCAATTCAGTATTTTGAGCCACTTGATCAAATCAGAGGTATGGATAGTTTTCTGTAAGTCTATACTCGGAGATTCATTCCAAATTCAAGGAAACCTAACACCTTACAATCTCGAAGGTTTAAGTCTTGTTACCATAACTTTCCAAGTAGTTTGTTTTACCATATCAGTGTAAATTTCTAAATCACTTCCAATTCTAAGGATATTTTAGTCATTCACATACCTTAAGGGCATTCTCGTAATTTTATATCCGAATATTTTAGACATTTGATCACTTGACACTAATAATCGAATTTGGAGATTAATTGTCTTATTAGTTATTTATTGAACTCCAGATCCTTACATTTATTAACTTTCTCGTTCGAGCATTTTAATCTTATCCAGGTTATCATACTCAATTCCATATCCGGTTTGACTTAAGCAGAACTAACTTCGCTCCTCATCATATTTATGCATGCATTTACCGAATACCAACATGTTCATAAAGCATACTAGAGGCAGTAGTGTATTACCTTTAATACTTGCTACATCGGTCGACCATGATACTACGTTCGATCTCTCTCGAACCCGAATGCGACGTCCTCAACATCTCAAATACAAGGAACGATGAATACCTTCAATCGCACAAATTTCAATTTCAGTTCTTTTTCACTTTGCTCATAATTGATTAATAAATTACGTAAGCAAACCCGAGTTCAAGGTCTAATTCGAAGGCTTTCGGGTTAGAATTACATGAAAAGGGCATCAAAAACAGACTCAGGACGTCGAAAAACTTAAAATAGGGCTTTTCGGGAAAAGTTGAATTTTTGGTCAAAGTCAACGCTGCCGTCAGCGGTCAAAGTCAACGCTGATGTCATGCTGACGTCACTGATCCAATGGCTGACTCGGTGAGTTGAGTCACTGGGTTGACTCGGGCGAGTTGACTCGGTCAACGGGTCGAGTACGGGTCGGGTACGGTTTGGGCCGAGGACTTGGGCTTAACAGCTGGGCTTGAACCGGTTAACTTACTGGGCCGGTTCAAACTGGTTGGGCCGGTTCAACACTTACTCCAAAAGTTTCTGGTGGTCGAACGGTCGCCGGAGGCCCGAAATGCACCGTTTCTGCCAGAAAAACAAGAGCCGATCACACAAGGTAGTAAACCAAACCCAAAATATCACATTACGAGCCTCAATCTTACCGGAAAAAGTCTCAAATTTCAGATCTGGCCGGAAAATCGCGTTGCTCCGGTGAGGACTTTTCCGGTGTCGGAACAACAATCAGACACATGGGTTTCGCTCTCCTCCGTACGCTGAACACGCCCGCACGATCAACGCGCCTTGTCGACGACGGAGGCAGCCGCTAAGGAGGAAAAATAAAGGCGGAACCCCTGATCTCCGTCCAAACTTTGAGCCGTTCTCCACGCCGATTGCCAACGCAACGCTGCGAGTGACGGTGATGCCCGGGATCGGCGTGCCACGGCGGACAAGGTAGAAGAGGCGGTGACAAACACCGTTGGGCGGTGGAGATCGGGGTTGGGTTGTCGCCGAGCCTTTCAAGTAGCTTAGACGACGAACGACGAACTACGGCTCCTTGGTGCGAGTGACCGTCGGGGTTAGCTTTGGGACGTCAAGACGCTTTTGACGAGGGTGGCGGTTCTAGCCACGGCGTGCCGGTGAAGGAAATCTGGCGGCAACCGGTGGGGGGAAGGTGAAACGTCTAGGTGAGGGGGAAACCGGGAGATATCTGGATATTTCCAGATCCAATAGAGAGCATTAATTGGGGTAGATGGGTTAGTTGGCTATAATTATTATTGATACAAACATAAAATATGGTTTATAATTAAAAGAGTGCAGAACAACACTAATTAATGCTTTAGCCTAAATGGTTAAGGCTTAGGGTTCCCAAGTATAGGTCATGGGTTCAACACCCCATGGCGGCACCCTCTCCCATTATTCCATTTTTTCCCTACTTTCACCCCTTTTATTTCCATTTCATTGTTTCCATTCATTTTTCTTTTCATTTTTTTTGAAATTATATGCATATATTTTAGGGGTGTTACAACTCTCCACTCCAAAAAGAAATTTCGTCCTCGAAATTTAGTAGAGTCAAAGAAATGCAAAAACTGCTCTTTCATCCATTCTTGCACTGAAACTTATTCACCCATAAAAGCTTGTTCCTCATGCTATAGGTAATCGTATATCAATCTGGCGGTGTCCTCAGTCACTCCAACTGACTTTGTGCCCAAAGTCATACCATTATGCATCTCAGACTAACCAATCAGAACACGTTAGTTGTATGCACAAGGAACTTCATACTGGGCTATACGTACACTTGTTGCAACTAATAATATAAGAAAACTCGGACAAGAGTTTGAAACATTTTCACCACCTCATAAATCAATCATACATCCCAAATAAGTATCACTTAGCATTCAAATTTCTATACTAGATTAAACATCAATCTACGACTGAAGATTCGTAACTGAAACCCAAATGAGTATACAAGGCCTCCAATAAGCCCCCCAGAATCATGATGTAACATCGAATTATGGTCAAAGACGATTTGACGATAAACTATGCCACCTTTTACATAGGAGATTTTTCCTCAAGCCAACCGAGCATAACATTAGTTTGAATGAATATCACTTACATTCATCATAACATTCCAACAATTGTTTCCTTCGCATATAACAAAGTCACCACAGATTCAATACATTCATCGTCCTCACTAATACCTTTCTTTTAAATTCATAGTACTTTCATCACATTTTCATCAGAATGTTCTCAAACACAAGCATTATCACCGAGGTACCTTACATATAAATCTTATATCAATCAACTCACATAATCAAAACATTTATTCTCAATATGATCGGATCTTTAATTCAACACGCATGAACCACCTCAGGTTGTCTATCGAGATTCAAATCCATCAACTTAATCCAAACACAAGAGAACGTTTCAGGCATTCTTTTCCAGTTCCAATCGGGCCATATTAAACAGGATACTTAGATTCACGTACTACAGGGAAGAGAAAGATTCGACGTCAGAGTTTCGTCTTGGAGGAGTACGGTTATGATCTAGGGGCATGCACAAACCAGACACCCTATGACAGACGATCATCCCATCTACCCAGAATGACGAAACTCTAAGCTCTGATACCGCTAAATGTAACCCCCTAGACCTGCCTATGCGTTGCAACGGATCCTAGGAAGTCACATTAGGGTCACAAGAGCGACCCACAGTAAAAAAATACACATAAAACATATTTCTTCTAAACACCTATTAAACTGTAAAATCAAGTTTTGTTTAAAATACCATTTCGAGAAGTCATTTAAAAACATAACAGAAATTTCAGAAAGTGCTTTACAAATACAATAATAAAACAATACATGACATACATGCCCATTAACTATACAATACCGTACTCCGAAAAGAGACGCCGAGAGAACTCCGAACACTGATGTCAAACGTTATACCATGAAATATTCTTTTAACCTGCGATGCAAAAACAACGTTAGCTTGGAAAAGCTCTGTAATACAGAACTACCAAAAGATGCTATAAGCTCATGCATATATATGGTAGGCATAACATTTTCATGAAGTTCCACGTAGTAACAGTCTCCATTTTCTGTTCTACTATTCCGAGGTAGCATCATACTCGAGAATAACAATATTCGTTCTTTATTCAAACATCGTGAATTAGACATGAATTATATAGATTGGTAACATACGGCGGTGGAAACAGAGAGTTTAGTGTCTAGTGTGTTCCAACAGTGCAACATTAATGCATGAAATGTAACAATGCAATAAACCTTTTTATTTAAAATACATTTGTTTCATGTAGCCGTAAAGTTCATTTTAATTCTATATTTACCCACCAACCATACTCTAGTATATAGTTTCCCTAGTGCGGTATCATGTACAGGCATTAACCCGGACCCATTGGGCGTGGGTACCATCCTAAGGATATACCTTAGAATACGGGCGACCCTTGCTAAAGCATATAAATCGAAAACGGGCGGACTTGGCCGAAGCCTAGAATCCAAAAACGGACGGACCTAACCGTGCTTAGGATCTGAATACGGGTGGACCTAGCCGAAGCTTAGGATCCGAATAGGGGCGGACTTACCAGCTGGATCAGGGCTGAGCCGACAGTAACTTCATATCATGTCCCAAGTACCCCAGTGAATCAGATCATCAATAGTTCATTAATCAATAACTGTATTTTTAGTAACGCATTATCCATATAGCATGTTTATCATATCAGATGCATGGGCATATACCAGAAATATTGTACGGTCATGTTTAATTATAAAACATGTCATGTGAGTTCAAGAATGTCAATCAAGTGCACGTGATCGGTATTATAACATGTAAATCAATATGCAAAACAGTCGTGTGGCACACATGGAACACGCTAGGTGGGACAGTTTGATTCTTGGAGATACTTGGCATTTACAGAAGAGAACACATTAAACTTTTGACAATTTGAACGGATTTATGAAACGGGGCCCCTAATAAAGGGGGTTCATACCAACGGTTCCAACCAGATATTCAGGAGAACATACATCAAGATCTTTGAGAGCTTAGGCATATCATGAGTGATTTAGCCATTTAAGCCTACTAGGGGCATTATGGTCATTTTATCCTACACGACATTTTGGTAATCTATAGCAACAGGGCGTAAACAGTGGCTCGGAAATTCTATTTGATCAACAGGTTTCCAACCAGGCATTCAAAGATTTCTATGTCAAGATCTTTCACGATACCAGATACATTCAGGGCTATTTTGATTACTTTGGCCAACGAGGGCAGTTTGGTCATTTAACTATCAGGGGTGATTTTGTAATTTAGCTCAATAGTTATAAAATGAAGATTTACAATATTTATGATTTCCAGAAGGTTATCGAGCCTCTAAAACCAATCGAACTAACATGTCCCAACTTTACAGTACTAACCAAACCTTCTTATGTACGCACTTCACAAGTATCATTTCCAAATACTGATTGTATCGTATATCTGAACGGTTGCCTTCACATTTCACCACAGAACATGCCACAGAGTAGTCGAACTTATATTCTGTGCGGAAAAACTTCCATCCTCATATTAATATCTGGAGTGATTGACATACTAAAGTCATGCTTCAACCCTCAGGAGCATTTCAGTCATTTTCAACTTTATTGGCATTTCCAGAATTTTATCAGAGGTAATTATATATATATATTATATTATTTCAATCATTTAAGTACTCGTGGGTGTTTCAGCCATTCAAGAAATTTTGGTACCTCCAACCACTTCATTCATTTCAGAACTCAAGGGTTTATCCATCCTTCCAGTTAATTTGTAAACCTTGGTGTCCGAGGATACTTCAGCCCTTTTTAATCAATACGATCATTCTGATTAATTTAACCATAACAGTATTTCCAATACTTTTAGTCATTACGATCAATTCAATATTTTGAGCCACTTGATCAATTTAGAGGTATGGATAGTTATCTGTAAGTCTATACTCGGAGATTCATTCCAAATTCAAGGAAACCTAACACCTTACAATCTCGAAGGTTTAAGTCTTGTTACCATAACTTTCCAAGTAGGTTGTTTTACCATATCTAATGTAAATTTCTAAATCGCTTCCAATTCCAAGGATATTTTAGTCATTCACATACCTTAAGGGTATTTTCGTAATTTTATATCCGAATATTTTTGACATTTGATCACTTGACACTGATAATTGAATTTGGAGATTAGCTATCTTATTAGTTATTTATTGAACTCCAGATCCTTACATTTATTAACTTTCTCGTTCGAGCATTTTAATCTTATCCAGGTTATCATACTCAATTCCATATCTGGTTTGACTTAAGCAGAACTAACATCGCTCCTCATCATATTTATGCATGCATTTACCGAATACCAACATGTTCATAAAGCATACTAGAGGTAGTAGTGTATTCCCTTTAATACTTGCTACATCGGTCGACCATGATACTCCGTTCGATCTCTCTCGAACCCGAATGCGACGTTCTCAACATCTCGAATACAAGGAACGATGAATACCTTCAATCGCACAAATTTCAATTTCAGTTCTTATTCAGTTTGCTCATAATTGATTAATAAATTACGTAAGCAAAACCGAGTTCAAGGTCTAATTCGAAGGCTTTCGGGTTAGAATTTCATGAAAAGGGCATCAAAAAACAGACTAAGGACGTCAAAAAACTTAAAATAGGGCTTTTCGGGAAAAGTTGAATTTTTGGTCAAAGTCAACGCTGCCGTCAGCGGTCAAAGTCAACGCTGATGTCATGCTGACGTCATTGATCCAATGGCTGACTCGGTGAGTTGAGTTACTGGGTTGACTCGGGCGAGTTGACTCGGTCAACGGGTCGAGTACGGGTCGGGTACGGTTTGGGCCGAGGACTTGGGCTTAACAGCTGGGCTTGAACCGGTTAACTTACTAGGCCGGTTCAAACTGGTTGGGCCGGTTCAACACTTACTCCAAAACTTTCTGGTGGTCGGATGGTCGCCGGAGGCCCGAAATGCACCGTTTCTACCAGAAAAACAAGAGCCGATCACACAAGGTATTAAACCAAACCCAAAATATCACATTACGAGCCTCAATCTTACCGGAAAAAGTCTCAAATTTCAGATCTGGCTGGAAAATCGCGCTGCTCCGGTGAGGACTTTCCCGGTGTCGGAACAACAATCAGACACATGGGTTTCGCTCTCCTCCGTACGCTGAACACGCCCGCACGATCAACGCGCCTTGCCGACGATGGAGGCAGCCGCTAAGGAGGAAAAATAAAGGCGGAACCCTTGATCTCCGTCGAAACTTTGAGCCGTTCTCCAAGCCGATTGCAAACGCAACGCTGCGAGTGACGGTGATGCCCGGGATCGGTGCGCCACGGCGGACAAGGTAGAAGAGGTGGTGACAAACACCGGTGGGCGGTGGAGATCGGTGTTGGGTTGTCGCCGAGCCTTTCAAGTAGCTTAGACGACGAACGACGGCTCCTTGGTGCGAGTGACCGTCGGGGTTAGCTTTGGGACGTCAAGACGCTTCTGACGAGGGTGGCGGTTCTAGCCACGGCGCGCCGGTGAAGGAAATCTGGCGCCAACCGGTGGGGGGAAGGTGAAACGTCTAGGTGAGGGGGAAACCGGGAGATATATGGATATTTCCAGATCCAATAGGGAGAATTAATTGGGGTAGATGGGTTAGTTGGCTATAATTATTATTGATACAAACATAAAATATGGTTTATAATTAAAAGAGTGCAGAACAACACTAATGAATTCTTTAGCCTGAATGGTTAAGGCTTAGGGTTGCCAAGTATAGGTCATGGGTTCAACACCCCATAGCGGCACCCTCTCCCATTATTCCATTTTTTTCCTACTTTCACCCCTTTTATTTCCATTTCATTGTTTCCATTCATTTTTCTTTTCATTTTTTTTGAAATTATATGCATATATTTTAGGGGTGTTACAACTCTCCCCTCCAAAAAGAAATTTCGTCCTCGAAATTTAGTAGAGTCAAAGAAATGCAAAAACTGCTCTTTCATCCATTCTTGCACTAAAACTTATTCACCCATAAAAGCTTGTTCCTTATGCTATAGGTAATCGTATATCAATCTGGCGGTGTCCTCAGTCACTCCAACTGACTTTGTGCCCAAAGTCATACCATTATGCATCTCAGACTAACCAATCAGAACACGTTAGTTGTATGCACAAGGAACTTCATACTGGGCTATACGTACACTTGTTGCAACTAATAATATAAGCAAACTCGGACAAGAGATTGAAACATTTTCACCACCTCATAAATCAATCATACATCCCAAAAATGTATCTCTTAGCATTCAAATTTCTATACTCGATTAACCATCAATCTACGACTGAAGATCGGTAACTGAAACCCAAATGAGTATACAAGGCCTCCAACAAGCCCCCCCAGAATCATGATGTAACATCGAATTATGGTAAAAAACGATTTGACGATAAACTATGCCACCATTTACATAGGAGATTTTTCCTCAAGCCAACCGAGCATAACGTTAGTTTGAACGAATATCACTTACATTCATCATAACATTCCAACAATTGTTTGCTTCGCATATAACAAAGTCACCACAGATTCAATACATTCATCGTCCTCACTAATACCTTTCTTTTAAATTCATAGTACTTTTATCACATTTTCATCAGAATGTTCTCAAACACAATCATTATCACCAAGGTACCTTACATATAAATCTTATATCAATCAACTAACTTAATCAAAACATTTATTCTCAATCTGATCAGATCTTTAATTCAACACGCATGAACCACCTCAGGTTGTCTATCGAGATTCAAATCCATAAACTTAATCCAAACACAAGAGAACGTTTCAGGCATTCTTTTCCAGTTCCAATCGGGCCATATTAAACAGGATACTTAGATTCACGTACTACAGGGAAGAGAGAGATTCGACGTCAGAGTTTCGGCTTGGAGAAGTACAGTTATGATCTAGGGGCATGCACAAACCAGACACCCTATGACAGACGATCGTCCGATCTACCCAGAATGACGCAACTCTAAGCTCTGATACAACTAAATGTAACCCCCTAGACCCGCCTATGCGTTGCAACGAATCCTAGGAAGTTACAATAGGGTCACAAGAGCGACCCACAGTAAAAAAAATACACATAAAACATATTTCTTCAAAACACTTATTAAACTGTAAAATCAAGTTTTGTTTAAAATACCATTTCGAGAAGTCATTTAAACACATAACAGAAATTTCAGAAAGTTACAATAGGGTCACCATACGATTACCTATAGTATGAACTGGTATGAAGTGGGCACACTTAGTAAATCTATACACAATCACCCACACGGAGTTCTTCCTCGAAGAAGTCAACGGTAGCCTTGACACAAAGTCCATGGTGATGCGTTCCCACTTCCATTCTGGAATTTTCAACGGCTGTAATAATCCTGAGGGAAATTGGTGCTCAGCCTTGACTCTCTAACAAACCATACATCTACTTACAAACTCGGACACGTCCTTTTTCAAACCAACCCAATAGTACTCCTCCTTTAAACCTCGATACATCTTCGTGCTACCTAGATGCATAGCAAAAGAACTATTGTGAGCCTCACTCAAGATCGTACGCCTCAACTCGGCATCCTCCGGAACCACTATTCTATACTTGAAACATAGGATCCCATTCTCCCCAAAACAATACTCGGTAGGCCTATCTTCGGCTATGTCTTACACGTGAGGTGCCAAAGACTCATCTCGCAATTGCTTCACACGAATCAACTGAACCAATGAAGGCTTAACCTGAAGCTCGGCTATCAACCCACCATCCGTAGACACACTCAATCTTGCAAACATTGCTCGTAACTCAACGACCACTTTTCTACTCAAGACATCGGCCACTATGTTCGCCTTACCTGGATGGTACTCTATGGTGAGGTCATAATCCTTAAGGAGCTCTAACCACCTACGTTGGGAGCTCTCAACAGGCTCTTCATTGTAGGACATATCTGAGTTCAACTCTATCTCCTCAACAGGCATAATATGAGAAGGATCTTATTTATATCTCCTAAGCATCGACACATGAAAGACATCATGGATCTTCTCTAATTCAGTTGGGAGCCTCAATCTATGCGCAATGGGGCCAATTCTTTCAACTATCTCATAAGGTCTTATGAATCTTGGGCTTAACTTGCCCTTCCTCCCAAACCTCATCACCTTCTTCCAAGGGGAGACTTTCAAAAACACTTTATCCCTCACGGAGTACTCTACCTATTTCCTCTTTAAGTTGGCATAGGACTTCTGTCGATCTGAAGCTGCTTTCAAGCGATCACATAACAAATTTACCTTCTCGGTGGTGCCCTTAAGCAATTCAGACATCGACACAAGTTTCTGTCCGGCCTCGGCCCAACAAATCAGGGTTCTACACTTCCTACCATACAAGGCCTCATAAGGAGCCATCTGAATACTCGACTGGAAGTTGTTGTTATACGCGAACTCCACTAACGGTAGGTGTTTCTCCCATGACCCCTGAAAATAAATGATGCAACATCTCAACATATCTTCTAATACCTGAATCACTCTCTCAGACAGCCCATCTAACTACGGATGGTACGAAGTGCTGAAGTTCAACCAAGTACCCAAGGCTCGATGCAGACACTCCCAAAATCTAGCGGTAAATCTCGGATCTCAGTCTGACACAATCGCTTTCAGTACCCCATGTAGTCTCACTATCTCACAGATATACAGATCGACCAACTTGTCTAATGTATAGGTAGTATGAACTGGTATGAAGTGGGCACACTTAGTAAATCTATCCACAATCACCCATACTGAGTTCTTCCTCGAAGGAGTCAACGGTAGCCCTGACACAAAGTCCATGGTGATGCGTTCCCACTTCCATTCTGGAATTTTCAACAGCTGTAATAATCCTGAGGGAAACTGGTGCTCAGCCTTGACTCTCTGACAAACCATACATCTACTTACAAACTCGGCCACGTCCTTTTCAAACCAACCCAATAGTACTCCTCCTTTAAACCTCGATACATCTTCGTGCTACCTGGATGCATAGCAAAAGGACTATTGTGAGCCTCACTCAAGATCGTACGCCTCAACTCGGCATCCTTCGGAACCACTATTCTATCCTTGAAACATAGGATCCCATTCTTCCCAAAACAATACTCGGTAGCCCTATCTTCGGCTATGTCTTGCACGTGAGGTGCCAAAGACTCATCTCGCAACTACTTCTCACGAATATACTGAACCAATGAAGGCTTCACCTGAAGCTCAGCTATCAACCCACCATCCGTAGACACACTCAATCTTGCAAACATTGCTCGTAACTCAATGACCACTTTTCTACTCAAGGCATCGGCCACTACGTTCGCCTTACCCGGATGGTACTCTATGGTGAGGTCATAATCCTTAAGGAGCTCTAACCACCTACGTTGCCTGAGGTTCAACTCCCTCTGAGACATCAAATATTTCAAACTCTTGTGGTCGGTATACACGGTGCACTTTTCACCATAAAGATGGTGTCTCCAAATCTTTAACGCGAACACCACTGCAGCCAACTCTATGTCATGTGTGGGATAATTCTTCTCATGGACTTTCAACTGTCGCGAAGCATACGCTACCACCTTACCTTCTTGCATAAGCACACAACCTAGCCCTACATAGGATGCATCACTATAAATCACAAATTCTCTCCCCGGTTCAGGCTGAATCAGGATAGGAGCTTCGGTCAAAGCTTTCTTCAATTTCTCAAACGCTTCTTGTCTTGCATCTGACCACTCATACAGAACATTCTTCTGTAGCAACTTAGTCAACGGAGCAGCTATTCTCGAGAACCCCTCAACAAACCTTCTATAGTATCCCGCCAAACCTAGGAAACTGCGGATTTCTGTCACTGATTTCAGTTGTTTCCAATTCACTATAGCTTCTATCTTCTTGGGATCTACACTAATCCCACTAGCCGAGATCACGTGACCTAGGAAGACCACCTCCCTAATCCAAAACTCACACTTGCTTAGCTTGACATACAATTGATTCTTAAGTAGGGTCTGAAGTACTAACCGCAAATGCTCATCGTGCTCCTCTTCGGTCCTAGAGTATACCGGGATGTCATCTATAAACACTACCACAAATCTATCCAAGAACTCATGGAACACTCGGTTCATCATATCCATGAAGGCTGCTGGAGCGTTGGTCAATCCAAAAGGCATTACCAAAAACTCATAGTGTCCATAACGTGTATGAAAGGTCGTCTATGGTATGTCCACATCCTTTACCTTCAACTGATAGTATCCACACCTCAAGGCAATCTTCGAAAACACAGAAGCACCTCTCAACTGGTCTAGCAAGTCATCTATCCTAGGCAAGGGATATTTGTTTTTCACCGTTACCTTATTCAACTGCCTATAATATATACACATTCTCATGCTACCATCCTTCTTTTTCACAAACAAGACCGGAGCACCCCACGGGGATACACTAGGCCTAATGAAGCCTCTATCAGTCAACTCCTGAAGTCGTGTCTTCAACTCTTTCAACTCTTTCGGTGCCATTCTATATGGAGCAATCGACACTAGCGCAGAATCAAAATACGTCTCAATAGCAAACTCAACTGCTCTATCTGGAGGCAAGCCTGGTAGCTCGTTCGGAAAAACACTCGGAAAATCACACACTGTTCTGATGCCCTGAGGTCTCACCTCACTCATATCCGGATTCATTACATAAGCCAAGTAAGCCTGACACCCTGAACTCAACAACCTCTAAGCTTCCATAGCAGAAACCACATTGGACAAAAACATGACATTCTCCCCAACTACCATAACCTCAAAATCATCTGTAAGCCTCAAGGAGATTCTCTTGGTCTCAAAGTCAACCCTAGCTCTATGCTCTACAAGCCAATCCATGCCCAAAATCACATCAAAGCCATAGAAGGGTAACTTCATTATATCAACTGGAAATATGTGGCCCCGAACTATCAAAGGACACCTCTTATACACTTTCCTGACTACCACTGTATCACCAAAAGAGCTAGTAACATTTACACCTATCTCTAACCAATCACATGGTAACCCTAATGACTTTGTGTGCTCACCCAAAATATATGAATGTGTTGACCCTGAATCTATCCAAGAAAGCAAACTCAAATACTGTAATGTGAAGTTATCTGCAATGACATCAGTGTCATTCCCAGCCTCTCGCTGAGCGTACACCTTAGCTGGTCCTCCTCCCTCGGGCTGGACTGCTACAACATGAGCCAAGTTCCTCTGACCCTTATTCCTTGGCTGAAAGTTCGCACGACCGCGCTCACGGCCTCTCTGATGCTCAAAACCCCTAGCTGGTGCTGGTCCGCCTCTAACTGGATGAGGATAATCACGCCTCAAATGGTCTCGAGAGCTACAGTTCCAACACGCCCCAAACATACCCATACACTCGCTTGGGTGGCGTCTCACGCACCTAGTGCACTTCGGAATGTGCCCAACAGCTCCCTGTCTCTGACGGCCCTGACCATAGTTACCACCCCTAGGTCTCGTATCCGGCTGATACCTCCTATCTCTATGCCTCTTGGCATGATCTCTATCCCAGTTCGCATGTCTCTTTCCGGAGTCGGACCCACCAGCACGTGCCCTAGAGCTTAGGTTCTGCTCTATATCCTTGGCTCTAGAGACCAAGCATCGAACCCGGTGTAGTCGGAGGCTAGCATGTAGGTCTTCACATCTGTAGTCAACCCATATCTGAAACGCTCACATCGCTCCTTCTCATCCGGGAACAACTCTGGTGCGTACTGGCTCAACCTCACAAACTGGACTTCGTATTCCGACACGGTCCTATTACCTTGAACCAAAGCCATAAACTCTCTTTTCTTTTCATCCAAGTACCGAACTCACAAGTACTTCCTCTTGAAGGCATTTCTGAAGAACTCCCATGTGACCTCCGCCTCGGCCATACCGGAAATAACAGTGGTCCACCAAGTGTAAGCGTCTCCCTGAAGCAAAGAGATGATGCATCCCAACTTACGGGCATCCGAACACTCCATCTGGCCCAATATGAGAGTAGTGCTCTCAAGCCACCCTTCTGAACCTTCCGGAAACAACCCACGAAACTCAACTACCCCTAAGTTACGAAGCCTCTCTAAGGGTAATCATGTCCCCGCACCCTGAGGTGTTTCTGCAGCTTGCATACCGGCCAAGGCTGTCTGAAAAGCTCTGGCTATGGTCTGAATCAAATGAGCCACATCTGGACATGCCTGACCTTGGCCCGCTTGAGCCCCATTACCTCCCACATTAGCCTCAACCTGAGGCCCATTACCACCGCCTCCAACATTTTCCCCATTACCATCGAGAGCATGAAGAGCAGGAGGCACATCCTCGGGTGCCCGGTCACCCACTCTAGGCCGTCCCCTCGGTCTCACCATACCAATTATAATAATCTAAAACAGCAAACACACAACAAAGGAAACGTTAGGTTAGCAAATGGGCAAGGTCTCTGGTTCTCAAGCTCGTTAAACCAAAACAATTTCCCTTTTTATTTTTACAACGGCAAACAATGGGGACTTTGGACCTACTCTCAAGCAACAAAAGAGTCATCACAACATGTAATCATACATCGTGCTAGCAACAAAACTTAGGCATACATGGTAAAGCACAAATTGAGAGGTAACAACACATAACTCACTAACTTACCTCACTTACCTGCCCGAGGTCTCTGAAACCTCAGGCTCTGATACCAATAAATGTAACCCCCTCGTCCCGGTCTGGCCGGATGACTGGTCCGAGTAGGCTACACGGGGAAAACCGAAGCGAAACCCGTTAAGGTTCCCCCTCGGTTAGCAACCCTAAAAATTTCTTTCATTTTCATCTTGTCTAAAGGCGTGTTAATCCTTAAGTGGTCACGTCAGCAGAAAACATCGATAATGAAGCACACTCGAACCTCAATCCATACATTAAACTGTCAATTTTAAACGTACAGGGCATGCCGTATCGATACACCATTCAAGGGTATCGATACGCCTTGACCAAGTCAACCCCAACAGTCAACTCAGAGAAGACGTCTCGATACAGCCCTTGAGCGTATCGATACACCCTTCTCGGTCAACATTTCGTGGTCAACGAGGTAGGACTGTACCGATACGCTTCAACCCCGTACCGATACGCTCTAAACTCACCAACTTCTCAAAATTCTAGAGAGTCAAGAGCGTATCGATACACCCATGTGTATCGGTACGCCCAGCCAAAACTGAATTCCAGTGAGCAAAGAGCGTATCGATACACTCCCGTGTATCGGTACGCCCAACCAAAACTGAGTCCTGTAGGCAAGACCGTATCGATACGGCCCTTAGGCATACCGATACGCCCAGCACTGCAAGTCTCCAAAAACCAGCAAACCAAACAAGACTCAACTCTATATGTATTTTGGGACTTCCCTAAGCTAATTCAAGCATACATACAAAATTTCACAATCATGATCTAGCATGTGGGGCATTGAATCTAACAAGAGCCATAGGGATCAAAGGTTTCATGCAATTCCACGAAAGGGGCATACATAGCAATCATAAGGCATCATACACAAGACAACCAAACATAGAGCATGCACAGGCCAAGACCATACACTCTTAGGCACATACAATCAAGCAACAAGATAAGCATGGTCCTCAATCCATGAAACAAAAGTATAACGCATCCATAATTTAACATGCTCAATTAACACAAATCACCTAAGGAGTTTGACAACAACTCCTACAACTCTATACCCCATCGTTTAGGCATTATTACAAAACACAAATCATAATAACCTAAAACAAGATTGACGAATCTACTCACCGTTGTTACCCTCGGGTGCTCGTTCACCCACTCTAGGCCGTCCCCTCGGTATCACCATAGCAATTATAATAACCTAAAACATCAAACACACAACATCAAAGGAAATGTTAGGTTAGCAAATGGGCAAGGTCTCCGATTCTCAAGCTCATTAAACCAAAACAATTTCTCTTTTTATTTTTACAAAAACGCCTAACAATAGGGACTTTGGACCTACTCTCAAGCAACAACAGAGTCATCACAACATGTAATCATACACCGTGCTAGCAACAAAACTTAGGCATACATGGTAAAGCACAAATCGAGAGGTAACAACACATAACTCCCAAACATACCTCACTTACATGCCCGAGGTCTCGGAAACCTTAGGCTCTTATACCAATAAATGTAACCCCCTCGTCCTGGCCTGGCCGGATGACCGGTCCGAGTAGACTACACAGAGAAAACCGAAGCGAAACCCGTTAAGATTCCCCCTCGGTTAGCAACCCTAAAAATTTCTTTCATTTTAATCTTGTCTAAAGGCTTGTTAATCCTTAAGTGGTCACGTCAGCGGAAAACATCGATAATGAAGCACATTCGAACCTCAATCCATACATTAAACTGTCCATTTTAAACGTACAGGGCAGGCTGTATCGATACACCATTCAAGGGTATCGATACGCCTTGACCAAGTCAACCCCAACAGTCAACTCAGGGAAGACGTATCGATACAGCCCTTGAGCGTATCGATACGCCCTTCTCGGTCAACATTTCGTGGTCAACGAGGTAGGACCGTACCGATACGCTTCAACCCCGTACCGATACGCCCTAAACTCACCAACTTCTCAGAATTCTAGAGAGTCAAGAGCGTATCGATACACCCCTGTGTATCGGTACGCCCAGCCAAAACTGAATTCCAGTGAGCAAAGAGCGTATCGATACACTCCCGTGTATCGGTACGCCTAACAAAAACTGAGTCCTGCAGGCAAGACCATATCGATATGGCCCTTAGGCGTACCGATACGCCCTGCACTGCAAGTCTCCAAAAACCAGCAAACCAAACAAGACTCAACTCTATATGCATTTTGGGACTTCCCTAAGCTCATTCAAGCATACATACAAAATTTCAAAATCATGATCTAGCATGTGGGGCATTGAATCTAACAAGAGCCATAGGGATCAAAGGTTTCATGCAATTCCATGAAAGGGGCATACATAGCAATTATAAGGCATCATACACAAGACAACCAAACATAGAGCATGCACAGGCCAAGACCATACACTCTTAGGCACATACAATCAAGCAAAAAGATAAGCATGGTCCTCAATCCATGAAACAAAAGCATAACGCATCCATAATTTAACAAGCTCAATTAACACAAATCACCTAAGGAGTTTGACACCAACTCCTACAACTCTATACCCCATCGTTTAGGCATTATTACAAAACACAAATCATACTTGTGCTAGCTTAAGAACTCGAAAAGCTCCTCCCTTGCCCGCTTGCCTCCCGAACTCTAACGATCTGCATGTTGGAAACAAAGAGAGCGTAAGCTACTAGCTTAGTGAGGGAAGCTCTACAAATCCACAACATGCAGTTTTCAAAACGCCTTTCATATGTAAGTAAAACAATGAATGCACGAATGACTATCTCAACAACAATACTTGGTTTGCACAAGCACAACCAATATACACACACGGTGGGACTACACATCACCGTTCCGACTAGTAGATTTCCAATGGGACTACACATCAAAGTACTTTCCTACTAGTTACTACCGGTAGGACTACACATCACCGTAGTCTAGACCACCATCACGTGAGGCATGACTTCAACTCGACTACACATTAACAACTGTATGAACAACTTAAAATGCACGTGATAATCACAACACATAACCATTCATCCATTCACAACAAACATAGGAGTAGAGAGGCTTACACTCGAGTTTAGGTGAACCCTCAAGGTCCCACCCAAACCCCAAAGTTTCCATATCGTGCACAATTCAAAGATTGACGAATCTACTCACCGTTGTTACCCAAGTGAAGACCGAAGACCAAGCTCAAGACTCCAAAACCTCTGGATTCGTTCCCGAAGCTTCTCCAACCAAATTTCTTGCCTCTAATCATTCCAACACAATTTAAAACAATCCCAAATCAGTCCACATTCCAATATAGTCAACCCAGATTACAAACCAAACACAAAACACCCAATTTCAACTAAAATCAAACCAAAAAATCCATATTCCCGAGCAGCCCCTAAGCACACCCTATTTCCAATGATTCCAACACTTAAATTACTCCCAAATGCCTCCAAAACATGAACTACCAAAGCAAGTCCAATTATGTTTCAACTTTTCTCATCCTTTTACCCATGTTTCTCTGCTACTCGACTTCAGTTTCAGCTCAAAAAACAGGTTATGTCAAGAACAAAATAATATTTCATTTGTGAGATTTGCATACATTGTTGATTGATATATAATAATATGAACTAAATGCAGATGATCATATTGAATATGATTACTCAAAGAATAGTGATAAGGGACAAAACTATTGGGGAGATCTTAAGAAAGAATGGGCTGTTTGCAAAAATGGACATTTGCAGTCCCCAATTGATATTTCAAGCGGTACAGTGAAGATAAGCCAAAAATATGGAGAGTTGGAGAAGATGTACAAGCCATCTCATTCAATCATCAAGAACAGAGGTCATGATCTTTCGGTAAGAAATGAAACAACATATATATTTTTATTCTTGCTTGCCTCATCCGTCCCATTTTCCCCTGTTACAATGCCTAAAATGATTCACATGTATGAATTAAATCAAGATTCAACTCAATGAAATATACTTGATTCTTTTACTAATTTGTTATTTGAATATACAGCTTCAATGGCCGAATAAGGATGCAGGTTCGATAAAAATCAATGGCGTCGAATACGTTTTGCATCAAGTTCATTGGCACTCACCTTCTGAACATACCATCAATGGAAAAAGGTCCTTTCTCAAAAATCTTTCATATCTCCTATTCAAAGAGTAAAAGATTTCCAAAACTTACAAAATTTATACATATGCATAAATGTTTTTGCATAATAATTAGATATCCCTTGGAGCTACATATGGTACACCAATGTAATGACCCTAAAGTGAAGAACGATATAGCTGTTGTTGGAATAATTTATGAATTTGGATCGTCTGATACTTTCCTCTCCAAGGTAAAAGAAAATTTTTGCACTTTCCCCAAATTATTATCGAGGATTGTCATTCATTTGCTTATGAAAATTTACAGCTGATGAGCAACATTACAAAAATGAATGATCAGAACCGAGAAAGGCCAATGGGAGTGATGGATCCAAGCCTTATCAATATTGGTGGCAAGAAGTATTATAGATACATTGGTTCTTTGACTACTCCTCCTTGCTCTGAAGGTGTCATTTCGACAATCAATGAGCTGGTATAAAATTCGATAAGCCCTTAATTTTGTTGTCTCTTTTAATTTCTTGTCAAGGTCTAAGAATTTGAAAATATTTTGAACTATATGGTCCAGATAGCATTCGTTTCTAGGGATCAAGTCCAAGAAATCCGAATGGCTGTCCATGATGTAAGTAATAATACTTGTTGATTTGATGAGCCTTACTAAAATGAAAAATTCTCATTTTTTTTTGTTATAACCAACGATTTCTTTTGTTTCAGAATACATATGAAAATGCAAGACCAACGCAGCCATCATATCAACGGGAGATAAAACTTTACGATCCCAAGCCTGAATAATAAAATTCTAAAGCTTGTATATAACGCGTGATTTGATTTAAATTTTTTCTACAAATTCTATTCCCTTCCATAAAATGGTTGACATATATAAAACATTGTATTTGCTACACCATTCTAGGCTACTTGTCATTTGTTGCTTACTGGTTTATTATATTTGGAATTAATTTTCAGTTGTTTACAGATAATCAGCAGCGGTGTAACTAGGATGAAATTCTAAGAAGGGTCAAGTTTGGTATCTTTGAAATTAATGAGATTCTACAAAATAATTAAACCATAAAAGTAGAGGGTTGAGGATTAATTTACTAATTTTAAAACTCATATGTACTAAAAGGGGTTAAACCATTGAGTTAATTGAAAGACTTAATTTCATTAACTTTAAAACGGTGAAGATATTACAAAATAATTAAACAAAAAAATTGAGAAGGACTAAAACTTAATTTTAATGTTTCAAAAAATTTAGGAGCTTAGAATACATTTAAACCATAAAAGATTGTGTGTGTCATGTCCCTTGCACCAACGATGTTCCTCCACGGGAGATACTCTCATATCTGAGAATTTAAAGCTTAGAACATTACCATCCTAAGATCATTTAATGTAATTATAAAACTTGACAAGCTCGTGCTCAACTAAGAATCAATCATTTACAACTTTACTATTCCAAGCTCAACCGATTCAAATCTAAAGCTTGTATTTTAAATTCATTGATAACTCTGGCTCAATAATCGAGGAACTCAAAAACTAAAAGTAGATTCAAATGTTTAATTTGGCTTCTATTTGCTTATTAATTTCTTAAATGTATTGAATTAGAGGCAGAACTATACAAGGCCTTGTGAGGGCCGCTCGTGGCTTACAATCAAAAAATATTGAAAAATTATTTAGAAAATACAAGTCTCTTGTAAGTACAAATTTTTTAAATTGACTACGAATAAATTTAGACTTTTTAAATGATCTCTTAATAAATTTGCTTGAATACTTCCACTGTATACAATCTAGTAAAACATTTGACTTTGAAGTTAAAAATCTATAATTATCTTAATGGAACTAAACATTGTTTTTCTTTAATTTTTAAATAATTTAGTTTTACCTGTAACCCTAGACCCGCCTATGCGTTACAACGGATCCTAGGAAGTCACATTAGGGTCACAAGAGCGACCCACATTAAAAAAATACACATAAAACATATTTCTTCAAAACACTTATTAAACTGTAAAATCAACTTTTGTTTAAAATACCATTTCGAGAAGTCATTTAAACACATAACAGAAATATCAGAAAGTGCTTTACAAATACTATCATAAAACAATATATGACATACGTGCCCACTAACTATACAGTATCGTACTCCCAAAAGCAACGCCGAGAGAACTCCGAACACTGATGTCAAACGTTATACCATGATATATTCTTTTAACATGCGATGGTAAAAACAGCGTGAGCTTGGAAAAGCTCAGTAATACAGAACTACCAAAAGATGCTATAAGCTCATGCTGATATATGGTAGGCATAACATTTTCATGAAGTTTCACGTAGTAACAGTCTCCATTTTCTGTTCTACTATTCTGAGGTAGCATCATACTCGAGAATAACGATATTCGTTCTATATTCAAACATCGTGAATTTGACAAGAATTATATATATTGGTAACATACGGAGGTGGAAATAGAGAGTTTAGTGTCTAGTGTGTTCCAACAGTGCAACATTAATGCATAAAATGTAACAATGCAGTAAACCTTTTTATTTAAAATACATTTGTTTCAAGTAGCCGTAAAGTTCATTTTAATTCTATATTTATCCTCCAACCATACTCCAGTATATAGTTTCCCAGTGCGGTATCATGTACAGGCATTAACCCGGGCCCATTGGGCGTGGGTACCATCCTAAGGATATACCTTAGAATACGGGCGACACTTGCCGAAGCATAGGAACCGAAAACGGGCGGACCTGGTCGAAGCCTAGAATCCAAAAACGGGCGGACCTAGCCGAAGCTTAGGATCCGAATACGGGCGGACTTACCAGCTGGATCAGGGCTGAGCCGACAGTAACTTCATATCATGTCCCAAGTACCCCAGTGAATCAGATCATCAATAGTTCATTAACCAATCACTATATTTTTAGTAACACATTATCCATATAGCATGTTTATCATATCAGGTGCATGGGCATATACCAGAAATATTGTACGGTCATGTTTAATTATAAAACATGTCATGTGAGTTCAAGAATGTCAATCAAGTGCACGTGATAGGTATTATAACATGTAAATCAGTATGCAAAATAGTCGTGTGGCACACATGGAACACACTAGGTGGGACAGTTTGTTTCTTGGAGATACTTGGCATTTACAGAAGAGAACACATTAAACTTTTGACAATTTAAACAGATTTTTGAAATGGGGCCCCTAATAAAGGGGGTTCGTACCAACGGTTCAAACAAGATATTCAGGAGATGATACATCAAGATCTTTGAGAGTTTAGGCATATCATGAGTGATTTAGCCATTTAAGCCTACTAGGGGAATTATGGTCATTTTATCATACACGACATTTTGGTAATTTATACCAACAAGGCGTAAACAGTGGCTCGGAAATTCTATTTTGCTCAACAGGTTTCCAACCAGGCATTCAAAGATTTCTATGTCAAGATCTTTCACGATACCAGATACATTCAGGGCTATTTTGATTACTTTGGCCAACGAGGGCATTTTGGTCATTTAACTATCAGGGGTGATTTTGTAATTTAGCTCAATAGTTATAAAATGAAGATTTAAAATATTTAAGATCTCCAGAAGGTTATCGAGCCTCTAAAACCAATCAAACTAACATGTCCCAACCTTATAGTACTAACCAAACCTTCTGATGTACGCACTTCACAAGTATCATTTCCAAATACTGATTGTATCGTATATCTGAACGGTTGCCTTCACATTTCACCACAGAACTTGCCACAGAGTAGTAGAACTTATATTCTGTGTGGAAAAACTTCCATCCTCATATTAATATCATGAGTGATTGACATACTAGAGTCACGCTTCAACCCTCAGGAGCATTTCAGTCATTTTCAACTTTATTGGCATTTCCAGAATTTTATTAGAGGTAATTTACTTATTCCAATCATGGGGGTATTTCGATCATTTCGATGTTTGGGATATCCCTCATTCATGTCAATTGAGCCATATATATGTATATATATATATATATATATATTATTTCAATCATTTAAGTACTCGTGGGTGTTTCAGCCATTCAAGAATTTTTGGTACCTCCAAACACTTCATTCATTTCAGAACTCAAGGGTTTATCCATCCTTCCAGTTAATTTGTAAACCTCGGTGTCCGAGGATACTTCAGCCTTTTTTAATCAATACGATCATTCCGATTAATTTAACCATAACAGTATTTCCAATACTTTTAGTCATTACGATCAATTCAGTATTTTGAGCCACTTGATCAAATCAGAGGTATGGATAGTTTTCTGTAAGTCTATACTCGGAGATTCATTCCAAATTCAAGGAAACCTAACACCTTACAATCTCGAAGGTTTAAGTCTTGTTACCATAACTTTCCAAGTAGTTTGTTTTACCATATCAGTGTAAATTTCTAAATCACTTCCAATTCTAAGGATATTTTAGTCATTCACATACCTTAAGGGCATTCTCGTAATTTTATATCCGAATATTTTAGACATTTGATCACTTGACACTAATAATCGAATTTGGAGATTAATTGTCTTATTAGTTATTTATTGAACTCCAGATCCTTACATTTATTAACTTTCTCGTTCGAGCATTTTAATCTTATCCAGGTTATCATACTCAATTCCATATCCGGTTTGACTTAAGCAGAACTAACTTCGCTCCTCATCATATTTATGCATGCATTTACCGAATACCAACATGTTCATAAAGCATACTAGAGGCAGTAGTGTATTACCTTTAATACTTGCTACATCGGTCGACCATGATACTACGTTCGATCTCTCTCGAACCCGAATGCGACGTCCTCAACATCTCAAATACAAGGAACGATGAATACCTTCAATCGCACAAATTTCAATTTCAGTTCTTTTTCACTTTGCTCATAATTGATTAATAAATTACGTAAGCAAACCCGAGTTCAAGGTCTAATTCGAAGGCTTTCGGGTTAGAATTACATGAAAAGGGCATCAAAAACAGACTCAGGACGTCGAAAAACTTAAAATAGGGCTTTTCGGGAAAAGTTGAATTTTTGGTCAAAGTCAACGCTGCCGTCAGCGGTCAAAGTCAACGCTGATGTCATGCTGACGTCACTGATCCAATGGCTGACTCGGTGAGTTGAGTCACTGGGTTGACTCGGGCGAGTTGACTCGGTCAACGGGTCGAGTACGGGTCGGGTACGGTTTGGGCCGAGGACTTGGGCTTAACAGCTGGGCTTGAACCGGTTAACTTACTGGGCCGGTTCAAACTGGTTGGGCCGGTTCAACACTTACTCCAAAAGTTTCTGGTGGTCGAACGGTCGCCGGAGGCCCGAAATGCACCGTTTCTGCCAGAAAAACAAGAGCCGATCACACAAGGTAGTAAACCAAACCCAAAATATCACATTACGAGCCTCAATCTTACCGGAAAAAGTCTCAAATTTCAGATCTGGCCGGAAAATCGCGTTGCTCCGGTGAGGACTTTTCCGGTGTCGGAACAACAATCAGACACATGGGTTTCGCTCTCCTCCGTACGCTGAACACGCCCGCACGATCAACGCGCCTTGTCGACGACGGAGGCAGCCGCTAAGGAGGAAAAATAAAGGCGGAACCCCTGATCTCCGTCCAAACTTTGAGCCGTTCTCCACGCCGATTGCCAACGCAACGCTGCGAGTGACGGTGATGCCCGGGATCGGCGTGCCACGGCGGACAAGGTAGAAGAGGCGGTGACAAACACCGTTGGGCGGTGGAGATCGGGGTTGGGTTGTCGCCGAGCCTTTCAAGTAGCTTAGACGACGAACGACGAACTACGGCTCCTTGGTGCGAGTGACCGTCGGGGTTAGCTTTGGGACGTCAAGACGCTTTTGACGAGGGTGGCGGTTCTAGCCACGGCGTGCCGGTGAAGGAAATCTGGCGGCAACCGGTGGGGGGAAGGTGAAACGTCTAGGTGAGGGGGAAACCGGGAGATATCTGGATATTTCCAGATCCAATAGAGAGCATTAATTGGGGTAGATGGGTTAGTTGGCTATAATTATTATTGATACAAACATAAAATATGGTTTATAATTAAAAGAGTGCAGAACAACACTAATTAATGCTTTAGCCTAAATGGTTAAGGCTTAGGGTTCCCAAGTATAGGTCATGGGTTCAACACCCCATGGCGGCACCCTCTCCCATTATTCCATTTTTTCCCTACTTTCACCCCTTTTATTTCCATTTCATTGTTTCCATTCATTTTTCTTTTCATTTTTTTTGAAATTATATGCATATATTTTAGGGGTGTTACAACTCTCCACTCCAAAAAGAAATTTCGTCCTCGAAATTTAGTAGAGTCAAAGAAATGCAAAAACTGCTCTTTCATCCATTCTTGCACTAAAACTTATTCACCCATAAAAGCTTGTTCCTCATGCTATAGGTAATCGTATATCAATCTGGCGGTGTCCTCAGTCACTCCAACTGACTTTGTGCCCAAAGTCATACCATTATGCATCTCAGACTAACCAATCAGAACACGTTAGTTGTATGCACAAGGAACTTCATACTGGGCTATACGTACACTTGTTGCAACTAATAATATAAGAAAACTCGGACAAGAGTTTGAAACATTTTCACCACCTCATAAATCAATCATACATCCCAAATAAGTATCACTTAGCATTCAAATTTCTATACTAGATTAAACATCAATCTACGACTGAAGATTCGTAACTGAAACCCAAATGAGTATACAAGGCCTCCAATAAGCCCCCCAGAATCATGATGTAACATCGAATTATGGTCAAAGACGATTTGACGATAAACTATGCCACCTTTTACATAGGAGATTTTTCCTCAAGCCAACCGAGCATAACATTAGTTTGAATGAATATCACTTACATTCATCATAACATTCCAACAATTGTTTCCTTCGCATATAACAAAGTCACCACAGATTCAATACATTCATCGTCCTCACTAATACCTTTCTTTTAAATTCATAGTACTTTCATCACATTTTCATCAGAATGTTCTCAAACACAAGCATTATCACCGAGGTACCTTACATATAAATCTTATATCAATCAACTCACATAATCAAAACATTTATTCTCAATATGATCGGATCTTTAATTCAACACGCATGAACCACCTCAGGTTGTCTATCGAGATTCAAATCCATCAACTTAATCCAAACACAAGAGAACGTTTCAGGCATTCTTTTCCAGTTCCAATCGGGCCATATTAAACAGGATACTTAGATTCACGTACTACAGGGAAGAGAAAGATTCGACGTCAGAGTTTCGTCTTGGAGGAGTACGGTTATGATCTAGGGGCATGCACAAACCAGACACCCTATGACAGACGATCATCCCATCTACCCAGAATGACGAAACTCTAAGCTCTGATACCGCTAAATGTAACCCCCTAGACCTGCCTATGCGTTGCAACGGATCCTAGGAAGTCACATTAGGGTCACAAGAGCGACCCACAGTAAAAAAATACACATAAAACATATTTCTTCTAAACACCTATTAAACTGTAAAATCAAGTTTTGTTTAAAATACCATTTCGAGAAGTCATTTAAAAACATAACAGAAATTTCAGAAAGTGCTTTACAAATACAATAATAAAACAATACATGACATACATGCCCATTAACTATACAATACCGTACTCCGAAAAGCAACGCCGAGAGAACTCCGAACACTGATGTCAAACGTTATACCATGAAATATTCTTTTAACCTGCGATGCAAAAACAACGTTAGCTTGGAAAAGCTCTGTAATACAGAACTACCAAAAGATGCTATAAGCTCATGCATATATATGGTAGGCATAACATTTTCATGAAGTTCCACGTAGTAACAGTCTCCATTTTCTGTTCTACTATTCCGAGGTAGCATCATACTCGAGAATAACAATATTCGTTCTTTATTCAAACATCGTGAATTAGACATGAATTATATAGATTGGTAACATACGGCGGTGGAAACAGAGAGTTTAGTGTCTAGTGTGTTCCAACAGTGCAACATTAATGCATGAAATGTAACAATGCAATAAACCTTTTTATTTAAAATACATTTGTTTCAAGTAGCCGTAAAGTTCATTTTAATTCTATATTTACCCACCAACCATACTCTAGTATATAGTTTCCCTAGTGCGGTATCATGTACAGGCATTAACCCGGACCCATTGGGCGTGGGTACCATCCTAAGGATATACCTTAGAATACGGGCGACCCTTGCTAAAGCATATAAATCGAAAACGGGCGGACTTGGCCGAAGCCTAGAATCCAAAAACGGACGGACCTAACCGTGCTTAGGATCTGAATACGGGTGGACCTAGCCGAAGCTTAGGATCCGAATAGGGGCGGACTTACCAGCTGGATCAGGGCTGAGCCGACAGTAACTTCATATCATGTCCCAAGTACCCCAGTGAATCAGATCATCAATAGTTCATTAATCAATAACTGTATTTTTAGTAACGCATTATCCATATAGCATGTTTATCATATCAGATGCATGGGCATATACCAGAAATATTGTACGGTCATGTTTAATTATAAAACATGTCATGTGAGTTCAAGAATGTCAATCAAGTGCACGTGATCGGTATTATAACATGTAAATCAATATGCAAAACAGTCGTGTGGCACACATGGAACACGCTAGGTGGGACAGTTTGATTCTTGGAGATACTTGGCATTTACAGAAGAGAACACATTAAACTTTTGACAATTTGAACGGATTTATGAAACGGGGCCCCTAATAAAGGGGGTTCATACCAACGGTTCCAACCAGATATTCAGGAGAACATACATCAAGATCTTTGAGAGCTTAGGCATATCATGAGTGATTTAGCCATTTAAGCCTACTAGGGGCATTATGGTCATTTTATCCTACACGACATTTTGGTAATCTATAGCAATAGGGCGTAAACAGTGGCTCGGAAATTCTATTTGATCAACAGGTTTCCAACCAGGCATTCAAAGATTTCTATGTCAAGATCTTTCACGATACCAGATACATTCAGGGCTATTTTGATTACTTTGGCCAACGAGGGCAGTTTGGTCATTTAACTATCAGGGGTGATTTTGTAATTTAGCTCAATAGTTATAAAATGAAGATTTACAATATTTATGATTTCCAGAAGGTTATCGAGCCTCTAAAACCAATCGAACTAACATGTCCCAACTTTACAGTACTAACCAAACCTTCTTATGTACGCACTTCACAAGTATCATTTCCAAATACTGATTGTATCGTATATCTGAACGGTTGCCTTCACATTTCACCACAGAACATGCCACAGAGTAGTCGAACTTATATTCTGTGCGGAAAAACTTCCATCCTCATATTAATATCTGGAGTGATTGACATACTAAAGTCATGCTTCAACCCTCAGGAGCATTTCAGTCATTTTCAACTTTATTGGCATTTCCAGAATTTTATCAGAGGTAATTATATATATATATTATATTATTTCAATCATTTAAGTACTCGTGGGTGTTTCAGCCATTCAAGAAATTTTGGTACCTCCAACCACTTCATTCATTTCAGAACTCAAGGGTTTATCCATCCTTCCAGTTAATTTGTAAACCTTGGTGTCCGAGGATACTTCAGCCCTTTTTAATCAATACGATCATTCTGATTAATTTAACCATAACAGTATTTCCAATACTTTTAGTCATTACGATCAATTCAATATTTTGAGCCACTTGATCAATTTAGAGGTATGGATAGTTATCTGTAAGTCTATACTCGGAGATTCATTCCAAATTCAAGGAAACCTAACACCTTACAATCTCGAAGGTTTAAGTCTTGTTACCATAACTTTCCAAGTAGGTTGTTTTACCATATCTAATGTAAATTTCTAAATCGCTTCCAATTCCAAGGATATTTTAGTCATTCACATACCTTAAGGGTATTTTCGTAATTTTATATCCGAATATTTTTGACATTTGATCACTTGACACTGATAATTGAATTTGGAGATTAGCTATCTTATTAGTTATTTATTGAACTCCAGATCCTTACATTTATTAACTTTCTCGTTCGAGCATTTTAATCTTATCCAGGTTATCATACTCAATTCCATATCTGGTTTGACTTAAGCAGAACTAACATCGCTCCTCATCATATTTATGCATGCATTTACCGAATACCAACATGTTCATAAAGCATACTAGAGGTAGTAGTGTATTCCCTTTAATACTTGCTACATCGGTCGACCATGATACTCCGTTCGATCTCTCTCGAACCCGAATGCGACGTTCTCAACATCTCGAATACAAGGAACGATGAATACCTTCAATCGCACAAATTTCAATTTCAGTTCTTATTCAGTTTGCTCATAATTGATTAATAAATTACGTAAGCAAAACCGAGTTCAAGGTCTAATTCGAAGGCTTTCGGGTTAGAATTTCATGAAAAGGGCATCAAAAAACAGACTAAGGACGTCAAAAAACTTAAAATAGGGCTTTTCGGGAAAAGTTGAATTTTTGGTCAAAGTCAACGCTGCCGTCAGCGGTCAAAGTCAACGCTGATGTCATGCTGACGTCATTGATCCAATGGCTGACTCGGTGAGTTGAGTTACTGGGTTGACTCGGGCGAGTTGACTCGGTCAACGGGTCGAGTACGGGTCGGGTACGGTTTGGGCCGAGGACTTGGGCTTAACAGCTGGGCTTGAACCGGTTAACTTACTAGGCCGGTTCAAACTGGTTGGGCCGGTTCAACACTTACTCCAAAACTTTCTGGTGGTCGGATGGTCGCCGGAGGCCCGAAATGCACCGTTTCTACCAGAAAAACAAGAGCCGATCACACAAGGTATTAAACCAAACCCAAAATATCACATTACGAGCCTCAATCTTACCGGAAAAAGTCTCAAATTTCAGATCTGGCTGGAAAATCGCGCTGCTCCGGTGAGGACTTTCCCGGTGTCGGAACAACAATCAGACACATGGGTTTCGCTCTCCTCCGTACGCTGAACACGCCCGCACGATCAACGCGCCTTGCCGACGATGGAGGCAGCCGCTAAGGAGGAAAAATAAAGGCGGAACCCTTGATCTCCGTCGAAACTTTGAGCCGTTCTCCAAGCCGATTGCAAACGCAACGCTGCGAGTGACGGTGATGCCCGGGATCGGTGCGCCACGGCGGACAAGGTAGAAGAGGTGGTGACAAACACCGGTGGGCGGTGGAGATCGGTGTTGGGTTGTCGCCGAGCCTTTCAAGTAGCTTAGACGACGAACGACGGCTCCTTGGTGCGAGTGACCGTCGGGGTTAGCTTTGGGACGTCAAGACGCTTCTGACGAGGGTGGCGGTTCTAGCCACGGCGCGCCGGTGAAGGAAATCTGGCGCCAACCGGTGGGGGGAAGGTGAAACGTCTAGGTGAGGGGGAAACCGGGAGATATATGGATATTTCCAGATCCAATAGGGAGAATTAATTGGGGTAGATGGGTTAGTTGGCTATAATTATTATTGATACAAACATAAAATATGGTTTATAATTAAAAGAGTGCAGAACAACACTAATGAATTCTTTAGCCTGAATGGTTAAGGCTTAGGGTTGCCAAGTATAGGTCATGGGTTCAACACCCCATGGCGGCACCCTCTCCCATTATTCCATTTTTTTCCTACTTTCACCCCTTTTATTTCCATTTCATTGTTTCCATTCATTTTTCTTTTCATTTTTTTTGAAATTATATGCATATATTTTAGGGGTGTTACAACTCTCCCCTCCAAAAAGAAATTTCGTCCTCGAAATTTAGTAGAGTCAAAGAAATGCAAAAACTGCTCTTTCATCCATTCTTGCACTAAAACTTATTCACCCATAAAAGCTTGTTCCTTATGCTATAGGTAATCGTATATCAATCTGGCGGTGTCCTCAGTCACTCCAACTGACTTTGTGCCCAAAGTCATACCATTATGCATCTCAGACTAACCAATCAGAACACGTTAGTTGTATGCACAAGGAACTTCATACTGGGCTATACGTACACTTGTTGCAACTAATAATATAAGCAAACTCGGACAAGAGATTGAAACATTTTCACCACCTCATAAATCAATCATACATCCCAAAAATGTATCTCTTAGCATTCAAATTTCTATACTCGATTAACCATCAATCTACGACTGAAGATCGGTAACTGAAACCCAAATGAGTATACAAGGCCTCCAACAAGCCCCCCCAGAATCATGATGTAACATCGAATTATGGTAAAAAACGATTTGACGATAAACTATGCCACCTTTTACATAGGAGATTTTTCCTCAAGCCAACCGAGCATAACGTTAGTTTGAACGAATATCACTTACATTCATCATAACATTCCAACAATTGTTTGCTTCGCATATAACAAAGTCACCACAGATTCAATACATTCATCGTCCTCACTAATACCTTTCTTTTAAATTCATAGTACTTTTATCACATTTTCATCAGAATGTTCTCAAACACAATCATTATCACCAAGGTACCTTACATATAAATCTTATATCAATCAACTAACTTAATCAAAACATTTATTCTCAATCTGATCAGATCTTTAATTCAACACGCATGAACCACCTCAGGTTGTCTATCGAGATTCAAATCCATAAACTTAATCCAAACACAAGAGAACGTTTCAGGCATTCTTTTCCAGTTCCAATCGGGCCATATTAAACAGGATACTTAGATTCACGTACTACAGGGAAGAGAGAGATTCGACGTCAGAGTTTCGGCTTGGAGAAGTACAGTTATGATCTAGGGGCATGCACAAACCAGACACCCTATGACAGACGATCGTCCGATCTACCCAGAATGACGCAACTCTAAGCTCTGATACAACTAAATGTAACCCCCTAGACCCGCCTATGCGTTGCAACGAATCCTAGGAAGTTACAATAGGGTCACAAGAGCGACCCACAGTAAAAAAAATACACATAAAACATATTTCTTCAAAACACTTATTAAACTGTAAAATCAAGTTTTGTTTAAAATACCATTTCGAGAAGTCATTTAAACACATAACAGAAATTTCAGAAAGTTCTTTACAAATACTATCATAAAATAATACATGACATACTTGCCCACTAACTATACAATACCGTACTCCCAAAAGCAACACCGAGAGAACTCCGAACATTGATGTCAAACGTTATACCATGAAATATTCTTTTAACCTGCGATGGAAAAACAACGTGAGCTTGGAAAAGCTCAGTAATACAGAACTTCCAAAAGATGCTATAAGCTCATGCAAATATATGGTAGGCATAACATTTTCATGAAGTTCCACGTAGTAACAGTCTCCATTTTCTGTTCTACTATTCCGAGGTAGCGTCATACTCGAGAATAACAATATTCGTTCTTTATTCAAACATATTGAATTAGACGTGAATTATATAGATTGGTAACATACGGAGGTGGAAACAGAGAGTTTAGTGTCTAGTGTGTTCCAACAGTGCAACATTAATGCATGAAATGTAACAATGCAATAAACCTTTTTATTTAAAATCCATTTGTTTCAAGTAGTCGTAAAGTTCATTTTAATTCTATATTTACCCACCAACCATACTCTAGTATATAGTTTCCCTAGTGCGGTATCATGTACAGTCGTGTGGCACACATGGAACACACTAGGTGGGACAGTTTGTTTCTTGGAGATACTTGGCATTTACATAAGAGAACACATTAAACTTTTGACAATTTAAATGGATTTTTGAAACGGGGCCCCTAATAAAGGGGGTTGGTACCAACGGTTCAAACCAGATATTCAGGAGATGATACATCAAGATCTTTGAGAGTTTAGGCATATCATGAGTGATTTAGCCATTTAAGCCTACTAGGGGCATTATGGTCATTTTATCATACACGACATTTTGGTAATCTATACCAACAGGGTGTAAACAGTGGCTCGGTAATTCTATTTGCTCAACAGGTTTCCAACCAGGCACTCAAATATTTCTATGTCAAGATCTTTCACGATATCAGATACATTCAGGGCTATTTTGATTACTTTGGCCAACGAGGGCATTTTGGTCATTTAACTATCAGGGGTGATTTTGTAATTTAGCTCAATAGTTATAAAATGAAGATTTACAATATTTAAGATTTCCAGAAGGTTATCCAGCCTCTAAAATCAATCGAACTAACATGTCCCAACCTTATAGTACTAACCAAACCTTCTGATGTATGCACTTCACAAGTATCATTTCCAAATACTGATTGTATCGTATATCTGAACGGTTGCCTTCACATTTCACCACAGAACTTGCCACAGAGTAGTCGAACTTATATTCTGTGCGGAAAAACTTCCATCCTCATATTAATATCAGGAGTGATTGACATACTAGAGTCATGCTTCAACCCTTAGGAGCATTTCAGTCATTTTTAACTTTATTGGCATTTCCAGAATTTTATCAGAGGTAATTTACTTATTCCAATCATGGGGGTATTTCGGTCATTTCGATGTTCGGGATATCCCTTATTCCAATCATAGGGGTATCTCGTAATTTTATATCCGAATATTTTGGACATTTGATCACTTGACACTAATAATCGAATTTGGAGATTAACCGTCTTATTAGTTATTTTATTGAACTCCAGATCCTTACATTTATTAACTTTCTCGTTCGAGCATTTTAATCTTATCCAGGTTATCATACTCAATTCCATATCCGGTTTGACTTAAGCAGAACTAACATCGCTCCTCATCATATTTATGCATGCAGTTACCGAATACCAACATGTTCATAAAGCATACTAGAGGTAGTAGTGTATTACCTTTAATACTTGCTACATCGGTCGACCATGATATTCCGTTCGATCTCTCTCGAACCCGAATGCGACGTCCTCAACATATCGAATACAAGGAACGATGAATACCTTCAATCGCACAAATTTCAATTTCAGTTCTTATTCACTTTGCTTATAATTGATTAATAAATTTCATAAGCAAACTCGAGTTCAAGGTCTAATTCGAAGGCTTTCGGGTTAGAATTTCATGAAACGGGCATCTATAACAGACTCATGACGTCGAAAAACATAAAATAGGGCTTTTCGGGAAAAGTTGACTTTTTGGTCAAAGGCAACGCTGACGTCATACTGACGTCACTAATCCTATGGCTGACTCGGTGAGTTGAGTCACTGGGTTGACTCGGGCATGTTGACTCGGTCAACGGGTCGAGTACGGGTCAACAGGTCGGGTACGGTTTGGGCCGAGGACTTGGGCTTAACAGCTGAGCTTGAACCGGTTAACTTACTGGGCGGGTTCAAACCGGTTGGGATGGTTCAACACTTACCCCAAAAGTTTCTGGTGGTCGGACGGTCGCCGGAACAGTCGCCAGAGGCCCGAAATGCATCGTTTCTGCCAGAAAAACAAGAGCCGATCACACAAGGTAGTAAACCAAACCCAAAATATCACATTACGAGCCTCAGTCTTACCGGAAAACGCCTCAAATTTCAGATCTGGCCGGAAAATCGCGTTGCTCCGGTGAGGACTTTCCCGGTGTCGGAACAACAATCAGACACATGGGTTTCGCTCTCCTCCGTACGCTGAACACGCCCGCACATCGACGCGCCTTGTCGATGACGGAGGCGGCCGGAAAGGAGGAATAACAGAGGCGGAACCCATGATCTCCGTTGAAACTTTGAGCCGTTCTCCACGTCGATTGCCAACGCAACGCTGCAAGTGACGGTGATGCCCGGGATCGGCGTGCCACGACGGACAAGGTAGAAGAGGCAGTGACAAACACCGGTGGGCGGTGGAGATCGGGGTTGGGTTGTCGCCGAGCCTTTCAAGTAGCTTAGACGACGAACGACGGCTCCTTGGTGCGAGTGACCGTCGGGGTTAGCTTTAGGACATCAAGACACTTCTGACGAGGGTGGCGGTTCTAGCCACGGCGCGCCGGTGAAGGAAATCTGGCGGCAACCGGTGGGGGGAAGGTGAAACGTCTAGGTGAGGGAGAAACCGGGAGATATCTGGATATTTCTTGATCCAATAGAGAGCATTAATTGGGGTAGATGGGTTAGTTGGCTATAATTATTATTGATACAAACATAAAATATGGTTTAAAATTAAAAGAGTGCAGAATAACACTAATGAATGCTTTAGCCTAAATTGTTAAAGCTTAGGCTTGCCAAGCATAGGTCATGAGTTCTATGCCTCATGGCGGCACCCTCTCCCATTATTCCATTTTTTCCTACTTTCACCCCTTTCATTTTCATTTCATTGTTTCCATTCATTTTTCTTTTCATTTTTTTCGAAATTATATGCATATATTTTAGGGGTGTTACATTACCAAAAAAATAAAAATTTATATTTAAAATAGATAACAAAATTTTCAATGTGTATTACATGTTCTAAAACAACAGTAGATTGGGTTCACGTGAACCCTTTATTAAACTCAATATCTTTTTGGTTTTCAAACGTTGAGAAAATGAAGATGGGTTAGTTTTTAGGTTACGAAGTAGATAACTTAATATACAAATAATATTAAATGATCTTTATTTTATGTTTTTTAATAAAAATAATTTTTATTATTTAATAGTAAATTTTTTTTATACAAACAATTAATACATGTCATTTTGTAAGAGGTTGGTAGCGTCACCTCCTTAAAACTAACTAGTGGTAAAATTTTGAGATTAAATGTATAAGAAAAAAAAACAAATATTAACTACATATTGTTGCTCAGATTTTGTAAAAGGTAGGAGCCACTAGTAACCTCCAAGTTGAGTTGTGGGTTTATACGAAGGGATGTAGCTGTGCAATTTATTCAAGACCCTCGGGCCAATAGAAGACCTCTCTTTCGAGTACCTGCTATCTCCAATTTAAGACGAAAATGATTAATTATTAAAGTCATGAGTTCTTAATAAAAGTGTAACCCTCTCGTCCCGGTCTGTCCGGATGACCGGTCCGAGTAGGCTACACGGGGAAAACCGAAGTGAAACCCGTTAAGTTAGTAACCCTAAAAATTCCTTTCATTTTAATCTTGTCTAAAGGCGTGTTAATCCTTAAGTGGTCACGTCAGCGGAAAACATCGATAATGAAGCACATTCGAACCTCAATCTATACATTAAACTGTCCATTTTAAACGTACAGGGCAGGCCGTATCGATACACCATTCAAGGGTGTCGATACGCCTTGACCAAGTCAACCCCAACAGTCAACTCAGGGAAGACGTATCGATACAGACCTTGAACATATCGATACGCCCTTCTCGGTCAACATTTCGTAATCAACGAGGTAGGACCGTACCGATACGCTTCAACCCCGTACCGATACGCCCTAAACTCACCAAGTTCTCAGAATTCCAGAGAGTCAAGAGCGTATCGATACACCCCTGTGTATCGGTACGCCCAGCCAAAACTGAATTCCAGTGAGCAAAGAGCGTATCGATACACTCTCGTGTATCGGTACGCCCAGCCAAAACTGAGTCCTGCAGGCAAGACCGTATCGATATGGCCCTTAGGCGTACCGATACGCCCTGCACTGCAAGTCTCCAAAAACTAGCAAACCAAACAAGACTGAACTCTATATGCATTTTGGGACTTCCCTAAGCTCATTCAAGCATACATACAAAATTTCACAATCACGATCTATAATGTGGGGCATTGAATCTAACAAGAGCCATAGAGATCAAAGGATTCATGCAATTCCACGAAAGAGGCATACATAACAATCATAAGGCATCATACACAAGACAACCAAACATAGAGTATGCACAGGCCAAGACCATACACTCTTAGGCACATACAATCAAGCAACAAGATAAGCATGGTCCTCAATCCATGAAACAAAAGCATAACGCATCCATAATTTAACATGCTCAATTAACACAAATCACCTAAGGAGTTTGACACCAACTCCTACAACTCTATACCCCATCGTTTAGGCATTATTACAAAATACAAATCATACTTGTGCTAGCTTGAGAACTCCAAAAGCTCCTCCCTTGCCCGCTTGCCTACCGAACTCTAACGATCTGCATGTTGGAAACAAAGAGAGCGTAAGCTACTAGCTTAGTGAGGGAAGCTCTACAAATCCACAACATGCAGTTTTCAAAGCGCCTTTCATATTTAAGTAAAACAATGAATGCACGAATGACTATCTCAACAACAATACATGGTTTGCACAAGCACAACCAACATACACACACGGTGGTACTACACATCACCGTTCCGACTAGTAGATTTCCAAGGGGACTACACATCAAAGTACTTTCATACTAGTCACTACCGGTGGGACTACACATCACCGTAGTCTAGACCACCATCACGTGAGGCATGTCTTCAACTCGACTACACATTAACAACTGTATGAACAACTTAAGAAGCACGTGATAATCACAACACATAACCATTCATCCATTCACAACAAACATAGGAGTAGAGAGGCTTACACTCGAGTTTAGGTGAACCCTCAAGATCCCACCCAAACCCCAAAGGTTCCATATTGTGCACAATTCAAAGATTGACGAATCTACTCACCGTTGTTACACAAGTGAAGAACGAAAACCAAGCTCAAGACACCAAAACCTCCGGATTCGTTCCCGAAGCTTCTCCAACCAAATTTCTTGCCTCTAATCATTCCAACACAATTTAAAACAATCCCAAATCAGTCCACATTCCAATATAGTCAACCCAGATTACAAACCAAAAACAAAACACCCAATTTCAACTAAAATCAAACCCAAAAATCCATATTCCCGAGCAGCCCCTAAGCACACCCTATTTCCAATGATTCCAACACTTAAATTACTCCCAAATGCTTCCAAAACAATACTTACATATAGTCTAACCATCAGCCATCAAAATTCCACCTAAAACACCCCCAAAACTCAACTTAAAACCCTCCAAAACCTCCCCAAAACCCCATTTCGAAGAAACACCCCCAAAACCTTGTAAAAATCATATACTTTGGACCTTTTAGATTGAAAACAACCCATGTAACATTAATAAATCAAAAACCTAAGTTAAAGATGTTAAAGAAGACATTTTTAATCAAAATCTCAAAACACCCAAAATACATAAATCATGGATTTTATCGAAAATAAAGGTATGAACTCGAAGAGGATGATGAGGGCATGTAAAAAATAACCTTACCTTTACAGAAGCTCCAACAATGAGCAAGATCTGAGATGGAATAGTATCAAGGGGGAGAGGGGTTCATTTCACGTCAAAAGAAAATGGAGAGGGGAAGAAGATGAGCCAAAAAGCATTTTTTTATGTTTGTTTAAAATTAAAAAGGCCAAAGACCTAAATACCCTTAATGAAATAGGGAAATCACAATATGAGACATTCATGGCGATTTGGGTTTGTTTTGAAGATGGTCCAACTTAATTTATTTATCTTAAAACCCGAGACCCAATATATTATTTTATTATTAAAATTAGGAACCGAAACTTGAACCATTATTTAATTATTATTCTCTCACGGCCCCCGAACCCGGGTGTTACAACTCTCCCCCTCTTAAGGAATTTCGTCCCCGAAATTACCTGACGGAAACAAGTACGGAAACTGTTCAACCATATCATCTTTCCTCTCCCACGTGGCCTCTTCCACACCTCTATGTCTCCACAACACCTTGACCAACTCTATGGTCTTGCCACGCAACACCTTGCTATCCGAAACAAGTATCTCAACAGGCTCTTCATTGTAGGACATATCTGAGTTCAACTCTATCTCCTCAACATGCATAACATGAGAAGGATCTTATTTATATCTCCTAAGCATCGACACATGAAAGACATAATGGATCTTCTCTAATTCAGTTGGGAGCCTCAATCTATACGCAATGGGGCCAATTCTCTCAACTATCTCATAAGGTCCTATGAATCTTGGGCTTAACTTGCCCTTCCTCCCAAACCTCATCACCTTCTTCCAAGGTGAGACTTTCAAAAACACTTTATCCCTCACGGAGTACTCTACCTCTTTCCTCTTTAAGTCGGCATAGGACTTCTATCGATCTGAAGCTACTTTCAAGCGATCACATATCAACTTTACCTTCTCGGTGGTGCCCTTAAGCTATTCGGGCATCGACACAAGTTTCTGTCCGGCATCAGCCCAACAAATCGGGGTTCTACACTTCCTACCATACAAGGCCTCATAAGGATCCATCTGAATACTCGACTGAAAGTTGTTGTTGTTATACGCGAACTCCACTAACGATAGGTGTTTCTCCCATGACCCCTGAAAATCAATGATACAACATCTCAACATATCTTCTAATACCTGAATCACTCTCTTAGAGTGCCCATCTGACTGCAGATGGTACGAAGTGCAGAAGTTCAACCAAGTACCCAAGGCTCGATGTAGACACTCCCAAAATCTAGCAGTAAATCTCGGATCTCGGTCTGACACAATCGATTTCGGTACCCCATGTAGTCTCACTATCTCACAGATATACAGATCGGCCAACTTGTCTAATGTATAGGTAGTATGAACTGGTATGAAGTGGGCACACTTAGTAAATCTATACACAATCACCCACACGGAGTTCTTCCTCGAAGAAGTCAACGGTAGCCTTGACACAAAGTCCATGGTGATGCGTTCCCACTTCCATTCTGGAATTTTCAACGGCTGTAATAATCCTGAGGGAAATTGGTGCTCAGCCTTGACTCTCTAACAAACCATACATCTACTTACAAACTCGGACACGTCCTTTTTCAAACCAACCCAATAGTACTCCTCCTTTAAACCTCGATACATCTTCGTGCTACCTAGATGCATAGCAAAAGAACTATTGTGAGCCTCACTCAAGATCGTACGCCTCAACTCGGCATCCTCCGGAACCACTATTCTATACTTGAAACATAGGATCCCATTCTCCCCAAAACAATACTCGGTAGGCCTATCTTCGGCTATGTCTTACACGTGAGGTGCCAAAGACTCATCTCGCAATTGCTTCACACGAATCAACTGAACCAATGAAGGCTTAACCTGAAGCTCGGCTATCAACCCACCATCCGTAGACACACTCAATCTTGCAAACATTGCTCGTAACTCAACGACCACTTTTCTACTCAAGACATCGGCCACTATGTTCGCCTTACCTGGATGGTACTCTATGGTGAGGTCATAATCCTTAAGGAGCTCTAACCACCTACGTTGGGAGCTCTCAACAGGCTCTTCATTGTAGGACATATCTGAGTTCAACTCTATCTCCTCAACAGGCATAATATGAGAAGGATCTTATTTATATCTCCTAAGCATCGACACATGAAAGACATCATGGATCTTCTCTAATTCAGTTGGGAGCCTCAATCTATGCGCAATGGGGCCAATTCTTTCAACTATCTCATAAGGTCTTATGAATCTTGGGCTTAACTTGCCCTTCCTCCCAAACCTCATCACCTTCTTCCAAGGTGAGACTTTCAAAAACACTTTATCCCTCACGGAGTACTCTACCTATTTCCTCTTTAAGTTGGCATAGGACTTCTGTCGATCTGAAGCTGCTTTCAAGCGATCACATAACAAATTTACCTTCTCGGTGGTGCCCTTAAGCAATTCAGACATCGACACAAGTTTCTGTCCGGCCTCGGCCCAACAAATCAGGGTTCTACACTTCCTACCATACAAGGCCTCATAAGGAGCCATCTGAATACTCGACTGGAAGTTGTTGTTATACGCGAACTCCACTAACGGTAGGTGTTTCTCCCATGACCCCTGAAAATAAATGATGCAACATCTCAACATATCTTCTAATACCTGAATCACTCTCTCAGACAGCCCATCTAACTACGGATGGTACGAAGTGCTGAAGTTCAACCAAGTACCCAAGGCTCGATGCAGACACTCCCAAAATCTAGCGGTAAATCTCGGATCTCAGTCTGACACAATCGCTTTCAGTACCCCATGTAGTCTCACTATCTCACAGATATACAGATCGACCAACTTGTCTAATGTATAGGTAGTATGAACTGGTATGAAGTGGGCACACTTAGTAAATCTATCCACAATCACCCATACTGAGTTCTTCCTCGAAGGAGTCAACGGTAGCCCTGACACAAAGTCCATGGTGATGCGTTCCCACTTCCATTCTGGAATTTTCAACAGCTGTAATAATCCTGAGGGAAACTGGTGCTCAGCCTTGACTCTCTGACAAACCATACATCTACTTACAAACTCGGCCACGTCCTTTTCAAACCAACCCAATAGTACTCCTCCTTTAAATCTCGATACATCTTCGTGCTACCTGGATGCATAGCAAAAGGACTATTGTGAGCCTCACTCAAGATCGTACGCCTCAACTCGGCATCCTTCGGAACCACTATTCTATCCTTGAAACATAGGATCCCATTCTTCCCAAAACAATACTCGGTAGCCCTATCTTCGGCTATGTCTTGCACGTGAGGTGCCAAAGACTCATCTCGCAACTACTTCTCACGAATATACTGAACCAATGAAGGCTTAACCTGAAGCTCAGCTATCAACCCACCATCCGTAGACACACTCAATCTTGCAAACATTGCTCGTAACTCAATGACCACTTTTCTACTCAAGGCATCGGCCACTACGTTCGCCTTACCCGGATGGTACTCTATGGTGAGGTCATAATCCTTAAGGAGCTCTAACCACCTACGTTGCCTGAGGTTCAACTCCCTCTGAGACATCAAATATTTCAAACTCTTGTGGTCGGTATACACGGTGCACTTTTCACCATAAAGATGGTGTCTCCAAATCTTTAACGCGAACACCACTGCAGCCAACTCTATGTCATGTGTGGGATAATTCTTCTCATGGACTTTCAACTGTCGCGAAGCATACGCTACCACCTTACCTTCATGCATAAGCACACAACCTAGCCCTACATAGGATGCATCACTATAAATCACAAATTCTCTCCCCGGTTCAGGCTGAATCAGGATAGGAGCTTCGGTCAAAGCTTTCTTCAATTTCTCAAACGCTTCTTGTCTTGCATCTGACCACTCATACAGAACATTCTTCTGTAGCAACTTAGTCAACGGAGCAGCTATTCTCGAGAACCCCTCAACAAACCTTCTATAGTATCCCGCCAAACCTAGGAAACTGCGGATTTCTGTCACTGATTTCAGTTGTTTCCAATTCACTATAGCTTCTATCTTCTTGGGATCTACACTAATCCCACTAACCGAGATCACGTGACCTAGGAAGACCACCTCCCTAATCCAAAACTCACACTTGCTTAGCTTGACATACAACTGATTCTTAAGTAGGGTCTGAAGTACTAACCGCAAATGCTCATCGTGCTCCTCTTCGGTCCTAGAGTATACCGGGATGTCATCTATAAACACTACCACAAATCTATCCAAGAACTCATGGAACACTCGGTTCATCATATCCATGAAGGCTGCTGGAGCGTTGGTCAATCCAAAAGGCATTACCAAAAACTCATAGTGTCCATAACGTGTATGAAAGGTCGTCTATGGTATGTCCACATCCTTTACCTTCAACTGATAGTATCCATACCTCAAGGCAATCTTCGAAAACACAGAAGCACCTCTCAACTGGTCTAGCAAGTCATCTATCCTAGGCAAGGGATATTTGTTTTTCACCGTTACCTTATTCAACTGCCTATAATATATACACATTCTCATGCTACCATCCTTCTTTTTCACAAACAAGACCGGAGCACCCCACGGGGATACACTAGGCCTAATGAAGCCTCTATCAGTCAACTCCTGAAGTCGTGTCTTCAACTCTTTCAACTCTTTCGGTGCCATTCTATATGGAGCAATCGACACTAGCGCAGAATCAAAATACGTCTCAATAGCAAACTCAACTGCTCTATCTGGAGGCAAGCCTGGTAGCTCGTTCGGAAAAACACTCGGAAAATCACACACTGTTCTGATGCCCTGAGGTCTCACCTCACTCATATCCGGATTCATTACATAAGCCAAGTAAGCCTGACACCCTGAACTCAACAACCTCTAAGCTTCCATAGCAGAAACCACATTGGACAAAAACATGACATTCTCCCCAACTACCATAACCTCAAAATCATCTGTAAGCCTCAAGGAGATTCTCTTGGTCTCAAAGTCAACCCTAGCTCTATGCTCTACAAGCCAATCCATGCCCAAAATCACATCAAAGCCATAGAAGGGTAACTTCATTATATCAACTGGAAATATGTGGCCCTGAACTATCAAAGGACACCTCTTATACACTTTCCTGACTACCACTGTATCACCAAAAGAGCTAGTAACATTTACACCTATCTCTAACCAATCACATGGTAACCCTAATGACTTTGTGTGCTCACCCAAAATATATGAATGTGTTGACCCTGAATCTATCCAAGAAAGCAAACTCAAATACTGTAATGTGAAGTTATCTGCAATGACATCAGTGTCATTCCCAGCCTCTCGCTGAGCGTACACCTTAGCTGGTCCTCCTCCCTCGGGCTGGACTGCTACAACATGAGCCAAGTTCCTCTGACCCTTATTCCTTGGCTGAAAGTTCGCACGACCGCGCTCACGGCCTCTCTGATGCTCAAAACCCCTAGCTGGTGCTGGTCCGCCTCTAACTGGATGAGGATAATCACGCCTCAAATGGTCTCGAGAGCTACAGTTCCAACACGCCCCAAACATACCCATACACTCGCTTGGGTGGCGTCTCACGCACCTAGTGCACTTCGGAATGTGCCCAACAGCTCCCTGTCTCTGACGGCCCTGACCATAGTTACCACCCCTAGGTCTCGTATCCGGCTGATACCTCCTATCTCTATGCCTCTTGGCATGATCTCTATCCCAGTTCGCATGTCTCTTTCCGGAGTCGGACCCACCAGCACGTGCCCTAGAGCTTAGGTTCTGCTCTATATCCTTGGCTCTAGAGACCAAGCATCGAACCCGGTGTAGTCGGAGGCTAGCATGTAGGTCTTCACATCTGTAGTCAACCCATATCTGAAACGCTCACATCGCTCCTTCTCATCCGGGAACAACTCTGGTGCGTACTGGCTCAACCTCACAAACTGGACTTCGTATTCCGACACGGTCCTATTACCTTGAACCAAAGCCATAAACTCTCTTTTCTTTTCATCCAAGTACCGAACTCACAAGTACTTCCTCTTGAAGGCATTTCTGAAGAACTCCCATGTGACCTCCGCCTCGGCCATACCGGAAATAACAGTGGTCCACCAAGTGTAAGCGTCTCCCTGAAGCAAAGAGATGATGCATCCCAACTTACGGGCATCCGAACACTCCATCTGGCCCAATATGAGAGTAGTGCTCTCAAGCCACCCTTCTGAACCTTCCGAAAACAACCCACGAAACTCAACTACCCCTAAGTTACGAAGCCTCTCTAAGGGTAATCATGTCCCCGCACCCTGAGGTGTTTCTGCAGCTTGCATACCGGCAAGGGCTGTCTGAAAAGCTCTGGCTATGGTCTGAATCAAATGAGCCACATCTGGACATGCCTGACCTTGGCCCGCTTGAGCCCCATTACCTCCCACATTAGCCTCAACCTGAGGCCCATTACCACCGCCTCCAACATTTTCCCCATTACCATCGAGAGCATGAAGAGCAGGAGGCACATCCTCGGGTGCCCGGTCACCCACTCTAGGCCGTCCCCTCGGTCTCACCATACCAATTATAATAATCTAAAACAGCAAACACACAACAAAGGAAACGTTAGGTTAGCAAATGGGCAAGGTCTCTGGTTCTCAAGCTCGTTAAACCAAAACAATTTCCCTTTTTATTTTTACAACGGCAAACAATGGGGACTTTGGACCTACTCTCAAGCAACAAAAGAGTCATCACAACATGTAATCATACATCGTGCTAGCAACAAAACTTAGGCATACATGGTAAAGCACAAATTGAGAGGTAACAACACATAACTCACTAACTTACCTCACTTACCTGCCCGAGGTCTCTGAAACCTCAGGCTCTGATACCAATAAATGTAACCCCCTCGTCCCGGTCTGGCCGGATGACTGGTCCGAGTAGGCTACACGGGGAAAACCGAAGCGAAACCCGTTAAGGTTCCCCCTCGGTTAGCAACCCTAAAAATTTCTTTCATTTTCATCTTGTCTAAAGGCGTGTTAATCCTTAAGTGGTCACGTCAGCAGAAAACATCGATAATGAAGCACACTCGAACCTCAATCCATACATTAAACTGTCAATTTTAAACGTACAGGGCATGCCGTATCGATACACCATTCAAGGGTATCGATACGCCTTGACCAAGTCAACCCCAACAGTCAACTCAGAGAAGACGTCTCGATACAGCCCTTGAGCGTATCTATACACCCTTCTCGGTCAACATTTCGTGGTCAACGAGGTAGGACTGTACCGATACGCTTCAACCCCGTACCGATACGCTCTAAACTCACCAACTTCTCAAAATTCTAGAGAGTCAAGAGCGTATCGATACACCCATGTGTATCGGTACGCCCAGCCAAAACTGAATTCCAGTGAGCAAAGAGCGTATCGATACACTCCCGTGTATCGGTACGCCCAACCAAAACTGAGTCCTGTAGGCAAGACCGTATCGATACGGCCCTTAGGCATACCGATACGCCCAACACTGCAAGTCTCCAAAAACCAGCAAACCAAACAAGACTCAACTCTATATGTATTTTGGGACTTCCCTAAGCTAATTCAAGCATACATACAAAATTTCACAATCATGATCTAGCATGTGGGGCATTGAATCTAACAAGAGCCATAGGGATCAAAGGTTTCATGCAATTCCACGAAAGGGGCATACATAGCAATCATAAGGCATCATACACAAGACAACCAAACATAGAGCATGCATAGGCCAAGACCATACACTCTTAGGCACATACAATCAAGCAACAAGATAAGCATGGTCCTCAATCCATGAAACAAAAGTATAACGCATCCATAATTTAACATGCTCAATTAACACAAATCACCTAAGGAGTTTGACAACAACTCCTACAACTCTATACCCCATCGTTTAGGCATTATTACAAAACACAAATCATACTTGTGCTAGCTTGAGAACTCCAAAAGCTCCTCCCTTGCCCGCTTGCCTCCCGAACTCTAACGACCTGCATGTTGGAAACAAGGAGAGCGTAAGCTACTAGCTTAGTGAGGGAAGCTCTACAAATCCACAACATGATGTTTTAAAAACGCCTTTCATATGTAAGTAAAACAATGAATGCACGAATGACTATCTCAACAACAATACATGGTTTGCACAAGCACAACCAACATACACACACGGTGGGACTACACATCACCGTTCTGACTAGTAGATTTCCAATGGGACTACACATCAAAGTACTTTCCTACTAGTCACTACCGGTGGGACTACACATCACTGTAGTCTAGACCACCATCACGTGAGGTACGACTTCAACTCGACTACACATTAACAACTGTATGAACAACTTAAGATGCACGCGATAATCACAACACATAACCATTCATCCATTCACAACAAACATAGGAGTAGAGAGGCTTACACTCGGGTTTAGGTGAACCCTCAGGGTCCTACCCAACCCCCAAAGGTTCCATATCGTGCACAATTCAAAGATTGACGAATCTACTCACCGTTGTTACCCAAGTGAAGATCGAAAACCAAGCTCAAGACTCCAAAACCTCTGGATTCGTTCCCGAAGCTTCTCCAACCAAATTTCTTGCCTCTAATCATTCAAACACAATTTAAAACAATCCCAAATCAGTCCACATTCCAATATAGTCAACCCGAATTACAAACCAAACACAAAACACCTAATTTCAACTAAAATCAAACCCAAAAATCCATATTCCCGAGCAGCCTCTAAGCACACCCTATTTCTAATGATTCCAACACTTAAATTACTCCCAAATGCCTCCAAAACAATACTTACATATAGTCTAACCATCAGCCATCAAAATTCCACCTAAAACACCCCCAAAACTCAACTTAAAACCCTCCAAAAACCTCCCCAAAACCCCATTTCAGGAAACACCCCAAAACCTTGTAAAAATCATATACTTTGGACCTTTTAGATTGAAAACAACCCATGTAACATTAATAAATCAAAAACCTAAGTTAAAGATGTTAAAAATGAAATTTTTAATCAAAATCTCAAAACACCCAAAATACAAAAATCATGGATTTTATCGAAAATAAAGGTATGAACTCGAAGAGGATGATGAGGGCAGGTCAAAAATGACTTTACCTTTGCAAAAGCTCCAACAATGAGCAAGATGTGAGATGGAATAGTATCAAGGGGGAGAGGGGTTCATTTTACGTCAAAAGAAAATGGAAAGGGGAAGAAGATGAGCCAAAAACATTTTTTATGTTTGTTTCAAATTAAAAAGGCCAAAGACCTAAATACCCTTAATGAAATAGGGAAATCACAATAGGAGACATTCATTGCTATTTGGGTTTGTTTTGAAGATGGTCCAACTTAATTTATTTATCTTAAAACCCGAGACCCAATATATTATTTTATTATTAAAATTAGGAACTGAAACCTGAACCATTATTTAATTATTATTTTCTCCTGGCCCCCGAACCCGGGTGTTACAAAAAGTTAGATGGCTGCGGATGTTTTGGATATATTCACATCTTTCTATTAATTCCGAATGACCAATTTTGATGATCATACTACGTTGATTCAACACTTAGCTTCTCGTGATATTACTGCTCCTCCTTATTGTATTCTAGCTCCATCTTAGGTTCATGGCCTAGGCACCCATTCACTAAAAAAGGGTCATTTATCTTCAAAAATTAAAGGCTTATGAAAAAAATAAGTGTTAAAACTATATATTTTTTTCAATTAATGTCTAATTTTTTTTGTCAAAGTAGGTGTTGAATTCAGTTACCATTTTAAGGTCAATTTGTAAACGACCGTTAAAAATATTTCCACCCAGTTAATTCTTGAAATGTGACCTATTTTGAGTGTCCTTTATTTTTTTATTTTTAAAAACCTAAAATTCTTATTTTCTCAAAAGGAAAATCCTAAAATATAACATGCATAATAAAATGTTGACTAAAAAGAATTTCCGACCTCATAAATTAAAAAAACTAGTTAGGTATAATTGATATTTTATAGAGTCTATATTACCTTATTTAAAGTTTCATTTGTTTCAATGTGGTTGTTCATAATTGTAAGAAACCTATTTTCTCCTACCGTATTGTTTTATACTTTAGGAAAAATTTCGACTGTTTTACCCAATACCAATTAATATTTGTTAGTAAATTGTTTTAAGTTTGTTCTCTAGGGTCTTCTCAACTTAGTAACAAATACTGGTTAGCCATGAAACTCGTATGAGTAGGAGAAATCACATCGCTGTCATTTTCCCAAGAAAGTTATATATAAATATTCTCAATAATCTTTCCCCATGTATCATATATCCAAATTTCAAAAATAATCATTGTGCTTTTTGCCTCTAAAAGATTAAAACATGAACTATCAAAGCAAGTCCAATTATGTTTCAGCTTTTCTCATCCTTTTACCCATGTTTCTCTACTACTCGACTTCAGTTTCAGCTCAAAAAACTGGTTATATCAAGAACAAAATAATATTTCATTTGTGAGATTTGCATACATTGTTGATTGATATATAATAATATGAACTAAATGCAGATGATCATATTGAATATGATTACTCAAAGAATAGTGATAAGGGACCAAACTATTGGGGAGATCTTAAGAAAGAATGGGCTGTTTGCAAAAATGGACATTTGCAGTCCCCAATTGATATTTCAAGCGGTACAGTGAAGATAAGCCAAAAATATGGAGAGTTGGAGAAGATGTACAAGCCATCTCAGTCAATCATCAAGAACAGAGGTCATGATCTTTCGGTAAGAAATGAAACAACATATATATTTTTATTCTTGCTTGCCTCATCCGTCCCATTTTCCCCTGTTACAATGCCTAAAATGATTCACATGTATGAATTAAATCAAGATTCAACTCAATGAAATATACTTGATTCTTTTACTAATTTGTTATTTGAATATACAGCTTCAATGGCCGAATAAGGATGCAGGTTCGATAAAAATCAATGGCGTCGAATACGTTTTGCATCAAGTTCATTGGCACTCACCTTCTGAACATACCATCAATGGAAAAAGGTCCTTTCTCAAAAATCTTTCATATCTCCTATTCAAAGAGTAAAAGATTTCCAAAACTTACAAAATTTATACATATGCATAAATGTTTTTTGCATAATAATTAGATATCCCTTGGAGCTACATATGGTACACCAATGTAATGACCCTAAAGTGAAGAACGATATAGCTGTTGTTGGAATAATTTATGAATTTGGATCGTCTGATACTTTCCTCTCCAAGGTAAAAGAAAATTTTTGCACTTTCCTCAAATTATTATCGAGGATTGTCATTCATTTGCTTATGAAAATTTTACAGCTGATGAGCAACATTACAAAAATGAATGATCAGAACCGAGAAAGGCCAATGGGAGTGATGGATCCAAGCCTTATCAATATTGGTGGCAAGAAGTATTATAGATACATTGGTTCTTTGACTACTCCTCCTTGCTCTGAAGGTGTCATTTGGACAATCAATGAGCTGGTATAAAATTCGATAAGCCCTTAATTTTGTTGTCTCTTTTAATTTCTTGTCAAGGTCTAAGAATTTGAAAATATTTTGAACTATATGGTCCAGATAGCATTCGTTTCTAGGGATCAAGTCCAAGCAATCCGAATGGCTGTCCATGATGTAAGTAATAATACTTGTTGATTTGATGAGCCTTACTAAAATGAAAAATTCTCATTTTTTTGTTATAACCAACGATTTCTTTTGTTTCAGAATACATATGAAAATGCAAGACCAACGCAGCCATCATATCAACGGGAGATAAAACTTTACGATTCCAAGCCTGAATAATAAAATTCTAAAGCTTGTATATAACGCGTGATTTGATTTAAATTTTTTCTACAAATTCTATTCCCTTCCATAAAATGGTTGACATATATAAAACATTGTATTTGCTACACCATTCTAGGCTACTTGTCATTTGTTGCTTACTGGTTTATTATATTTGGAATTAATTTTCAGTTGTTTACAGATAATCAGCAGCGGTGTAACTAGGATGAAATTCTAAGAAGGGTCAAGTTTGGTATCTTTGAAATTAATGAGATTCTACAAAATAATTAAACCATAAAAGTAGAGGGTTGAGGATTAATTTACTAATTTTAAAACTCATATGTACTAAAAGGGGTTAAACCATTGAGTTAATTGAAAGACTTAATTTCATTAACTTTAAAACGGTAAAGATATTACAAAATAATTAAACAAAAAAATTGAGAAGGAATAAAACTTAATTTTAATGTTTCAAAAAATTTAGGAGCTTAGAATACATTTAAACCATAAAAGATTGTGTGTGCCATGTCCCTTGCACCAACGATGTTCCTCCACGGGAGATACTCTCATATCTGAGAATTTAAAGCTTAGAACATTACCATCCTAAGATCATTTAATGTAATTCTAAAACTTGACAAGCTCGTGCTCAACTAAGAATCAATCATTTACAACTTTACTATTCCAAGCTCAACCGATTAAAATCTAAAGCTTGTATTTTAAATTCATTGATAACTCTGGCTCAATAATCGAGGAACTCAAAAACTAAAAGTAGATTCAAATGTTTAATTCGGCTTCTATTTGCTTATTAATTTCTTAAATGTATTGAATTAGAGGCAGAACTATACAAGGCCTTGTGAGGGCCGCTCGTGGCTTCCAATAAAAAAATATTGAAAAATTATTTAGAAAATACAAGTCTCTTGTAAGTACAAATTTTTTAAATTGACAACGAATAAATTTAGACTTTTTAAATGATCCCTTAATAAATTTGCTTGAATACTTCCACTATATACAATCTGGTAAAACTTTTGACTTTGAAGTTAAAAATCTATAATTATCTTAATGGAACTAAACTTTGTTTTTCTTTAATTTTTAAATAATTTAGTTTTACCTGTAAACCCCTAGACCCGCCTATGCGTTACAACGGATCCTAGGAAGTCACATTAGGGTCACAAGAGCGACCCACATTAAAAAAATACACATAAAACATATTTCTTCAAAACACTTATTAAACTGTAAAATCAACTTTTGTTTAAAATACCATTTCGAGTAGTCATTTAAACACATAACAGAAATTTCAGAAAGTGCTTTACGAATACTATCATAAAACAATATATGACATACGTGCCCACTAACTATACAGTATCGTGCTCCCAAAAGCAACGCCGAGAGAACTCCAAACACTGATGTCAAACGTTATACCATGATATATTCTTTTAACATGCGATGGTAAAAACAGCGTGAGCTTGGAAAAGCTCTGTAATACAGAACTACCAAAAGATGCTATAAGCTCATGCTGATATATGGTAGGCATAACATTTTCATGAAGTTCCACGTAGTAACAGTCTCCATTTTCTGTAACACCCCAATTTTGGGCTTAGAAGTTTTGGGTTTGGACCGGGTCGGTCAGAGTGCGGTTCGAATATAAAAGGTGATTTTTAGGAAAGCCTAGTTCGTGTTGCATTAAAAATATGGAAAAATGCCTTAAAATCCTCTTTTATTATATATAAGAGAAAGGTGAAATCAATTTTACAAAATGAGGTTTGGAAGAGTGACATTTTGGGTTAGTGACCAAAATGTAATTTTTGAAAACTGGGTGACTGTTTTAAAAAGGATTGAAACTTTGAATCTTTAAGGAGCTATTTACCCAAAAGAGTTTCTCCAGATTTTTCTTAATACTAATCAATTTAATTAATGGTTTTAATTAAGTGTAAAAAGGAGGGAAAAGATATTTTGGCATTTGTAACTAACTTTTCTCTAAATTTCCATTTTCTTTTCTCTCAACTTTTCTCTCAACCCAAACACATTTCTCCAGCAAAATTCCCTCTGATTTTGACAACTAAAGATGAGATTTCAATCCTCATTTGATCTTTAATCAATTCTACAACAAAACCTTGGCATTAGCTTATTGAATTTTCAAGAATCTTGGTTCCAAAAAGGGAGAAACTCAAGTTTAGAGGTATGAACGTCCTTCTCCTCTAAATTTTCAGTTCTTTACTGAAATTCCCAAGTTCTCAATCCTTCATTTGAGTTTTATTAAAGGTTTTGATGTTGAGATCTTGATTTTGGCTTAAAATGCAAGATTTGGATTTAATTTTGAAGAAATTCGTAATAATTGATTGGGCTCTGTTTTGAGATGTCTTTTTGATGTAATTTGGATGTCTAAATGATGTATAATTGAGGTTTGATCAATGCAATCCCGAATAGGTTGATTTTCCTAAGTTTTTACTTGTGAAAATGGTGGTTTTTGGGGTGATCTTGGTGTTTTGTTAATGCTGGAGGTATAAGGACATGTTTGGGATCATTTTGGATGTTAATTGATGTTTATAAATGGTTAGAAGTGATGGATCTTGGCTGGGTTAAGTCTTGGAAGTGTTTGGAGGTGATTTCGGTTGTGTTTGGTAGCCGAAATGTTGGATTTGCAAAGAGCAGCGAGTTTAGGTGTGTTGCTGGTGTTTTTAATGCATTATGATGCATTAATCCTCTGTTGTTATGTGCTTGAAACAGGGGAGAATGATCCGTGAGCAATAGAGGTGGCGTTGAAGGTTTCGGATGCTTGGAAGGCTTGTTGACTAGCCTAGTTTGTGTATCGGTGAGTGAAGTTGGGTTTTCAGCTTTTAAACCAAGGTTTGAAGGTTTTGGGAGCTTAGTTTAAGTCTAAACAACTTAGCTAAGCTCAAGAGTAAGTAAATGGAATTTCTCTCTTGGTTTGTGTTATGAATTGGTTTTTAAAGCACTTGTGATTGTTGGATGCAATGCATGTGATTTGCATGTTTTAAATTCTGTTTTGAAAGCATATTTTAGCATGGTTTAATGCTGGTTTTGAAAGCCATGTGTGAAGGATGCTCAAGGTAAGAGATCCTTGGTTTTGTGCATTGGAATTGTGGAATTGTTGCATAGTGTTGCATGTTGTTTAATGGCTTTGTGTAATGCTTCAAAAACAGTGGATTGATGATGGTAATTGGTGGTTTTGGCATTTTGGTTATGCTTGTAAAAGAATGGATTAATGTGGTAAAATGGTTATATTGGCAAGTGATGTAAGTGGTTCTTGGTTACTTTGATCGGATATAGTTAGCCGGCTATAGGATTGGGTGCACCGTGAATAAAGTCGCCTTGGATGTGGAGTGGTTGTGATTGTACCGTTGACTCCATCCAAGTACACTAATGAGATGGTTAAGAACACCATGGTGGTTAAAATTCCATTTGAGGACCTTGTGTATGTTAAGGTCATATGGTGGTTAAAATTCCATTTGAGGACCTTGTGTTTGTGAAGATCACAATGGTGGTTTAAAGTCCATGTGCGGATCTTGTGTTGTATGTCCCGTGATCTCGTTAGTGATGTTATACAACTACCAATGGGTGATGGTAAGGTCATAATGGTGGTTAAAATTCCATTTGAGGACCTTGTGAATGATAAGGTCATATGGTGGTTAAAAGTCCATATGAGGACCTTGTGTATGGTAAGGTCATAATGGTGGTTTAAATTCCATTTAGGGACCTTGAGATTGGTAGTGTGTATGAAGCGTGGGGACAACGCTTGTAATCCGCGTATCCGATTGTGTCTTGCGTTATGATGGTTTGTGGATTATCACTTGGAAGCCAATATAATGTTCTTGAATATAATGAAGCATGTGATGCTTGAAATGATGCATGGTTGCATGAGAAGTGTGTAATGTTTTATGAATGCATGTTTACTTGTTAGCTTGAACAAGAGTTTATTTTCTAATGAGAATGGTGCATGTGTGCATGAAATCTCTTTAGTGCATTGAAGTCTTGCGAAGATTTGTTTTTAAAGGCATGTGATGTAAATATTGGTTTTGTGGTTCATATGTTGCATTTGTTTAATGCATAAGATAGATTGGATGAGTAAGTGGTTTCTAAGGTTTCTTGCTTGAAATGATTTTCAAAGTATGAGAAAGGTATGATGTGAAGTGGAAGTGTTTTCCAAGGATCTTGTATTTAACTTTGCATATGATGTTCATGCATGGAATGATGTATAATTGATGGTTTTGCAAGGTTGTGCTTTGAAGTGAATTACTTAGCTTTCCTAAGCTAAGGGTTGGTTTTCATGTTTGAGCAATGCATGACTTAAAGCATGTTGTTAAAAAGGGGTTTTCAAACATTGTTTTGGTTTATCGAATTGTGTGGCTTTTAAAAGAGGTTTTATGTCTCGCTGCATTGATGGTGTTTTGGTTTTGAGCATTCCTCACTAAGCATTATGTGCTTACGCTCCTTTTTGTCCATCAATGCAGATATATGAAGTTGGAACAGCGAGAAGCAAGGGATTCAAGGAGAGCTCCACTTGAGATGTATGTCTCGGTTAATAGCTATAGATAATAAAGGCAATGGGGGGGAGAATCTCTTATGTTGATGTTTAATGAGATTGTGTATGTTGGACAAGTTTGGTTTATGATTTTGAACTATGTGGTTTAACGTTTGCAACGTTTGAATCTTCTTATTCTTAAGTCGTTATGCTATGCTTCTTGTTTTAAAGCATGATTGAGTGTTGGATGTGTTGAATGAGCTGGTGCACCTAGAGGTGGTTTTGTATCTAGATTTTGATGCAGTTATATTCCCTGAGTGATGAATGACTTGCTGGTATAATTTGGTTGCCTTTGGAGCATGTTTGATGGATCAATATGTAATAAACCAGCAAAATTTTTGCAATCTAGGCAGCCTGTTTCGGAACAGGAGCTACCGTATCGGAACGGAGGGCCTGAAATGGCCTAGGCGTTCCGAAACGGGTAGAACCGTTCCGGAACGGTTTTGCTACTGCCAAGCCCTGTTCCGGAACTGGTTTCAGAACGGTCCCGCATTTCGGAACGGATCATCCCTGTTCCGAAACACCCGACCGTTGGGCACTGAAATTGTTAGTTAAATGTTTTGAAACCTTTGTGTTTTGGTCCTGAACTTTGTATATGCAATTGAATGAGTTTGAGAAGTCCGTTGGAGTTGAAATTTGGCAGAGAAGCATGAAATATGATTAATTTCATATTGGTAACTCTAAAGTTGGCTAAGTCCTTATAATTTTCAGAATTTACAATTTGGTCCCTAAATTCATGTTTTGTGCAATCGAGTCCCTAAATGTTTCTGATTGCGATGATCTTTGAGTATGCTGATTGTATGAACATATCTAGGGTAATGTGCATTTAGATAAGATAAAAAAGGGTCGTTAATCAAGGTTGACTTTCGGGTTGACTTTGGTTTTCCCCGTGTAAACTTCTTAATTCGGGTCAACCGTCTAGGCTGGGTTAAGGGGGTTACATTTGGTGGTATCAGAGCTGAGTTGCGAAAGCTTGGGGAAATGGTAAATTGTTGTAATATGTGTTTGATGTTTATTCTGATGTGTGGTTGAAAGTCGGTTGAAATGCGTGTTTTTTGAGCGAATTGTTGATGTTTTAGCATGCTTTTTGATTGTGAATCTTCATTGAGCTAATGTAGTTTTGTGCTGATGTTATGCTGGTGTTGTGAGCTGATTTTATGAATAATGAAAGTGTAATGGGTATGATATGTTGATTGATATGCTCGATGTTGTGATATCCATGTTTTTATTGACTGCAATGTCATGTAAAAGGGGAGAATTTGGGATACCCATTGCCTTATTATTATAGCTATTGTGTTATTTTGGAGTTGGAGTTTTGAATCCTTGCTTAAAGCTGGTCTAATCGATTTGTTTGTTTTGTTATGATTGTTTGTTGTTGTTATAGCATGGTGAAAACGATGAGAGAATGGCAGTTAGGTGAGATGGTTGCTGCTTTAGAGCAGGTTGTTAAGGCGTGGAATTCACCTTTTAATGGAGGTGTTTCGTCTCAGTCTTCAGTGCCTGGAGTTGAGGTAGTAAGGCAGGAGGAAGAAGTTGGTTCTGTGATGAAGAGTTCATCACCTATAGTTCAAGAGGTGTTGGGAACATCTCAGGCTGTGGCAAAAGTAAGGCTTGTAGACGTGCCGGCTGTGGGATGTGCGGGTTTGTCGAAACATCGTTTACATGATTTGGGAGCTGTGGAGTATCATGGTTCGACACCTGAGACGTTCGAGGCCTGGTTGGCCAGTGTAATTCTGATTTTGGATCAGGAAGGTTGTGACTACGCTAGCTAGGAAGTGTTGTCTCATTGATGTTGAAGGACACCTGTGCCTGGTGGACATCTGTGGCGGTGGCGTCGCACATCCACGATATAGATTGGGACTTCTTTGTGTCTGCTTTTTATGAAAGGTACCTTGGAGAGGAATTCCTAAGGGTTAAGCAACGTGGGGGTGTGGTTTCAGTTTATGAAGGTGAGAAGAGTTTAAGCGAGAGAGTTGTGGGTACTGACCTCGGGAGCGGTCAGTGTAAGAGGCTATGTGATAGAAGGTTTTGCTTGAATCGAAGTCTGGGTGGTAATGCAAATCTGGGGCAAGTGCTGCATGATCAAGGAGTGGAAGCCCAGCTACCGGTGTGTGACCGTTGTGGAAAGTGCCATGTTGGAGGTTGTTGGGGCGCAGGAGTTTGTTGGAACTGTGGTTCTAAAGAGCATGTGAAGCTAAATTGTCCTCAAGTGGTGAGATCAGCTTCAGTGGTAGCAGAAGGGTCTCTGAAGGGTCGTGGGTACGGCCGAGACGAGGTTCGAAGGTGGCAGGAAGGGCAGGAAGGTGTGAGGAGCTTGGAGAATGAAATCTGTTGGAATTGTGGGTCTGTTGGACATTTGAGACGTAATTGTTTGAAGTTGGCTCAGGGTGTTCAGGGTTCTTTACCGCAGGGAGATGGTGATGACCTTAATGTGTTAGCTGGTGCTGCAGCGGTGCGGCTGGAGGATGATGGTTCTACGAGGAAGAGAGTTTGTCTGTTGAAGCTCCGGGGCAGTGAGGTGTTTACAGGTAACCTTGTTAAGTAACCTTTTCCCTAGTTATCTTAGTTTGGTTTCGGTTTGGTATTTCCTTGTGTAGTGGGTATAGTCTCGTTGCTAGCATGTTTGGGGTAGTAGTGGGTGTTGTTTTGAAGACAACTTTAGTGTGAAGAGGGCATTAGTGAGTATCTTGTGGATAATGGGTTGTTAGAATGATGGAGTTGGTCAAGTTAGAAGTGAGGTAGGAGGTTGTTTTTAGGCGGACTCTGAGGATGTTATTGGTGGGTGTGAACCGACATACATGCACAGTTAAAATCATTTGTTATATGCTATATTATATATGTACTGGTCCATGCATACATGTGACATGACATTAGAGGTTTTGCATGCATGTATATCAGGCATTGATAGGGCATATTGGTGACCATGCATACGAACGTTCACACTTGCTAATAGCTAATTGGGTCCGTTAGTGTTGTGATAGGGTTAGGTTGGATGATGGGTTTTAGAAGTTGTTTTGGTGCTAGGAGAATGTTAGGAGTAATGGAGGGTGTTAAGCTAGTTGTCAGTAATAGTGAGTGCGATATAGCATGTTGGCAGAAGGAAAGTGTTTTGGCACATAAAGAGTTTAGTGGTGTGGTGGTGAGGAGATTATCGGTTGAAATTGGAACCGGTCAGGTGGTTTTGAATAGCTAGTAGAAGTGGTAGTTTCTTGGTGTTAAGTGATGTAGTAAGTTAGTGGATGTGTTCCAAAGTGCTGAGGTAACTTGGCATTGATGTTGTAATAGAAGGGTTGGTTATGTAGGTGGTGGTTCGTAGCAACCTTCGAAGAGTTGAGAAGATGTTGTGTTGTGGGTTGTAGGAAAGGGTTAGCCTGGGAGAATAGGAGTTTCGTAACCTAAATAGGTATGTATAGGTTGGGCGATGTTCTAGTAAGGCAAGTGTTGTAGTCAAAACTTGAAGTGGAAAGGCAATGTAAGATCAAAGGCCATTGTTGGTTGGACGGGTTCTTGTGAGAAGTGGTTGGTTGGTTGTGATTAAGTAAATTCCGTCTGAAGACAGTTGGTGGTGCGTGGAACGACTGGCGGAGTCAAGGTTAGGGCTTTGTGATGTGATTTCCGGATGTTAGGTGAGTAGTCCTGGTGAATCGTTATAGTAATGATGGCGGTGGATGTGAAGGAATGTCAGCAATACGTTGAGAAGTTTGGGTAAGCAGTTGATGCTTAAGAATTTTTGCTTGTTGTGGTAGTCTTTGGAAGAGGTTGAGTAGTTTTGCAAGGAGTTTTAGAAGCAGTGAAGGTTGTGGGTCACATGGTGGCTGAACTGGATTGGTTGGTGTCACTGTGTGAACAAGTTTTGGGAGTTATGAGTTAAGGTGGTGTAGTAAAAGTTGGAGGTTCTTCATGTTGTTGTTGGGGTTATGTGCAGTTCGGAAGTGTGAAGGTTAAGATGTGGTTAACATTTGGGTGTTCTGGAATTCGTGAACAATATGTGGTGGTGTTGAGTTTGGGTGGAGTTTGTGAGGAGAGTGTTCAGTGATGGTTAAGTCTCCTGTGTTGCCTTGTGTGTTGCTTTGAGAAGTTTGGTTGTTCTCTTTTCGCTAGTTGAAATTTCGAGGACGAAATTTCTTAAGGGGGAGAGTTGTAACACCCCAATTTTGGGCTTAGAAGTTTTGGGTTTGGACCGGGTCGGTCAGAGTGCGGTTCGAATATAAAAGGTGATTTTTAAGAAAGCCTAGTTCGGGTTGCATTAAAAATATGGAAAAATGCCTTAAAATCCTCTTTTATTATATATAAGAGAAAGGTGAAATCTATTTTACAAAATGAGGTTTGGAAGAGTGACATTTTGGGTTAGTGACCAAAATGTAATTTTTGAAAACTGGGTGACCGTTTTAAAAAGGATTGAAACTTTGAATCTTTAAGGAGCTATTTATGTAACCCCCTTAACCCGGCCTAGACGGTTGACCCGAATTAAGAAAGTCACACGGGGAAAACCAAAGTCAACCCGAAAGTCAACCTTGATTAACGACCCTTTTTTTTTCTTTTTAATCTTATCTAGATGCACATTAACCCTAATTGTGATCACACAAACAACATACTTAGAGATCACAAACATCAGAGATCAAACAGGGACCCAATTGAACAAATTACAACTTTAGTGACTAAATTGTAATTTCTGATAAATTAAAGGACTTAACCCAAATTAATCTTACCAACATGAAATTAGTCAGGTTTCATGCTTCTCTGTGAAATTTCAGCTCAAAAGGACTTCTCAAACTCATACAATTGAACAAACAAGATTCAGGACCAAAACGCAAACATTTCAAAACATATAACTGCCCATGTCAGCCCCCAACGGTCGACCGTTCCGAAACAGGTTGACCCTGTTCCGAAACACGGGCCGTTCCGATACCAGTTTCGCAACGGGGGTCTGGCAGAGATCAAACCGTTTTGAAACGGTGCACCCCGTTTCGGACCCCTGGGTTCATTCCAGGCACCCGTTCCGAAACGGTGCTCACTGTTCCGAAACGCCTGCTCAGATTTCAGCAAACTAGCATACCAAAACATGCAATTAACCACTCAAACATGCTCCAAATGCTACCAAACTTTACCAGCATGCAATTAAACATATATAGGACATAGTTGCATCATCAATTCATCAAAACAACATCACAAGCAAAAAGCCCCAATTCTATAGGCATGCTTCCTACACAAGCTAACTTTTCAAGCATTAACTTTTAAAACAAGCATAAAGGAATCCAATCCAAAAACCAGCATTCAAATCAACATTCAACATACTTAGGGAGTTCCAAACACCTCCCAAAACATACACTTTGGTCCCCCATTGCCAAATCATCCAAAAGCTAAAATGTTTAACAAAAACCTTCCATACATTGAGCTCTACTTGTACTTGAACTCTTGCCCTTCTTGCTGCCCTTCAAGACACTCTATTGCTCTGCATTATTGAATTAAGAAAACGAGAGAGCGTAAGCAAAAGCTTAGTGAGGAGTGCTCTTTAAAAACCATTCAATAATGCAATTAAAAACATTTACATAACATGCTTAAAATCAACCTTTGCACATGCTCAAAAGCATACTTTTAAACAAACATTCTCATGCTTCAACATATCATAAAAACAAGCATCTCATGCTTCACAATATTCTCAACATGTCATATTGGCTCAAGTGATACATTTCATTTATTAAAACAAGATCAACAACTTTCCCAAGGACTTTTAAACACCTTGGCCCCAAGGACTTTTAAACACCTTGGCCATGGACTTTTAAACACCATGAATAAGGACCACACAAGGACTTTTAACCACCTTTGTGTCCAATGCTTGAATCACCCCAAGGACTTTTAAACACCTTGGCCCCATGGACTTTTAACCACCATGGAAAGGAGCACCTAAGGACTTTTAACCACCTTAGTGTCCGCAACAAGAACCATCCAAGGACTTTTAACCACCTTGATGTTCTTAAGTAACAAGGCTCACTCAAGGACTTTTAACCACCTTAGTGACCTTCACTTTTTCAAAACATCACTTGCCAATATACATCTTTTTCATCATATTATCCACTATTTTAAAGCATTAAACCAAGCCATTTTCATCATGCATTACAAAGCATCAAACCACATTATTTCAATGTATAAAATCAAGGAACTCCTACCTAGAGTTACCTTCAACATATGGCTTAAAACATCAGCAATTATCATGCCAAAACATGCTTCCAAAACAGTAATTAAAACATGCAAATCATCATTTTGCATCACATCAAAATCATGGCCACCACGAGAGAGAAAATCCGAAAACTTACACTTGAGCTTAGCAAAGTTGTTTAGACTTAGACTAAGCCCCCAAAACCTTGGTTTCAAAGCCGAAAACCATTTTCACTCACCGATTTCCACTTTGCTTCAAGCCAAAGCACCAAATCAAGCCTCCGGATCAACAACTCTTGGATCCAAGGATGCCTCCCCTGTTTCAACACATCAAAGCAGAGGATTAATGCATCATCATGCATTAATTGCTTCAATGAAAGCACCAAAACTGGCTGCTCTCATTCAACCTCCATTTTCGGCCACCAAACACAACCGAAAATGCATCCAAAACACTTCTAAACAAAGCCCAGCCATAAACCAGCAAAACCTTACTCCCATAAACATCATTAATCATCTAAAAACAACCTAACAACAACCTTATACCTCCAGCAACATCAGATCCACAAGATCACCACAAAAACTACCTTGAAACACAAGCTAAACTTAGGAAAATCAACCTATCCGGGATTGCATCAATCAAAACTCAATTCCTTATCAATTTAGAGATCATTTAACATCAAAAACACCTCTCAAAACACAGATTACTCAGATCTAACGAAAATCATCAAAAATCATCAAAATCTTGCATAATAAGCCAAGATCCATTTCAACACTTTAAAACCTTTAATTAAACATCAATTTAGGATTGAAAACTTAGGAATTTCAGTAAAGAACTTGAAGTTCAGAGGAGAAGGACGTTCTTACCTCCAAACTTGAGTTTCTCCTCTTTTGGAATGAAAATCCTTGTTGAAACAAGTAGCAATTGAAGAGGTTTTGAAGATACAATGATTAGGAATCAAATGAGAGTTGAAAGGAGGAATTTAGGTGAGAAAATCAGAATCAAATCTCTGGAAATGGAGTGTTTGGGTTGAGAGAAAAAGAGAGAAAGAAAATAGAGAATTAGTTGAGAAAATAGCCAAAATGAGATTTCCCTCCTTTTTGATATCTTTAAAATCAGAATTATAACTCAAAATATCTTAGAAAAATCTGGAGAAACTCCCTTTGGGTAAATAGATCCTTAAAGATTCAAAGTTTCAACCCTTTATAAAACAGCCACCAAACTTGCGAAAATTACATTTTGGTCACTAGCCAAAATGTCACCCTTCCAAAACTCATTTTCCAAAATTGATTTCACAGTTCACTTAATTATATTAAAATATGATTTTAGAACATTTTTCCATATTTTTAATGCAACCCGAACTAGGCTTTCCTAATTTAACCTCTTACGATTCGAACAGCACTTTGACCGACCGGTCAACGCCCAAGACTTCTAAGCCCAAAACCGGGGCGTTACAACTCTCCCCCGTTAAGAAATTTCGTCCTCGAAATTTACCTGAAGGAAAGACATAAGGAAACTGCTTCAGCATGTCTTCCTTCCGCTCCCACGTGGCTTCCTCAACACCTCGATGCTTCCACAGCACCTTCACCAACTCAATGGTCTTGCCACGAAGAACTTTGCTATCCGAATCCAGAACCTTCACCGGTTCCTCATCATAGGTCAAATCCGGATTCAAAACCACTTCCTCCACAGGCATCACATGCGAAGGATCAGATCTATACTTCCTGAGCATAGAAACATGGAACACATCATGAATCTTCTGCAGCTCCTGAGGTAACCTCAACCGATACGCAACAGGACCCACACGCTCAACAACCTCATACGGTCCAATGTACCGAGGGCTCAGCTTACCCTTCCGACCAAACCTCATCACCTTCTTCCAAGGCGAAACCTTCAAGAACACACGGTCACCCACCGCATACTCTATCTCCTTACGCTTCAAATCCACGTAAGATTTCTGCCGGTCAGAAGCAGCCTTCAACCGCTCACAAATGAGCTTCACCTTCTCGGTGGTTCCTTTCAACAAAGCCGGCATCGAAACCAACTTTTGACCAGTTTCAGCCCAACAAAGAGGAGTCCTACACTTCCTCCCATACAGAGCCTCATAAGGTGCCATCTGTATACTCGCCTGATAACTATTGTTATAAGCGAACTCAACCAAAGGCAGATGCTTCTCCCAAGAACCTTGGAACTCTATCACGCAGCATCTCAACATATCCTCCAAAATCTGGATAACTCGTTCAGACTGACCATCCGACTGAGGATGATAGGATGTACTGAAATGCAACCTTGTACCCAGAGCTTGATGAAAACACTGCCAGAAACGCGATGTGAACCTCGGATCCCTATCCGACACGATCGACTTAGGCACACCATGTAGCCTCACAACCTCAGCAATGTACAGCTCTGCCAGCTTATCCAAGGAGAACGTAGTATGCACAGGCAAGAAATGCGCACACTTCGTCAGGCGATCTACAATCACCCAAACAGAATTCCTCTTTGATGGAGACAATGGTAAACCAGATACAAAATCCATGGTAACCCTCTCCCACTTCCATTCAGGGATTTTCAACGGTTGTAACAAACCAGAAGGAACCTGATGTTCAGCCTTAACTCGCTGACACACCAAACACTTGCTCACAAACTCTGCAACATCCTTCTTCAAACCCACCCAATAGTACTCATCACGAAGATCACGATACATCTTAGTACTGCCAGGGTGCATAGCAAAAGGACTACTATGACCTTCAGTCAGAATAGCACGCCTCAACTCAGCATCAGCAGGCACTACTATTCGACTCCCAAAACACAACACTCCATCCTCATTAAAGCAGAAATACGAAGGTCTACCCTCCGCGATATCCTGAACATGAGACACCAAGGAATCATCCAGCAACTGCTTATCCTTGATCAAGTGAACCAACGATGGTTCACCTGCAACTCAGCAACAAGACCACCATCCCGCGATATACTCAAGCTAGCAAACATAGCTCTCAACTCAACAGCTACCTTCCTACTCAAAGCATCCGCAACAACATTAGCCTTTCCAGGATGATACTCTATCGTCAGATCATAATCCTTGAGCAACTCCAACCAACGCCGCTGCCTAAGATTCAACTCCTTCTGAGACATCAGATACCTCAAACTCTTGTGATCTGTGTACACAGTACACTTCTCACCATACAGATAATGCCTCCAGATCTTCAGAGCAAAAACCACTGCAGCCAGCTCAATATCATGCGTAGGATAATTGCGCTCATGCACCTTCAACTGCCGCGACGCATAAGCCACAACCTTACCCTCTTGCATCAGCACACACCCCAAACCAACATAGGATGCATCACTGTAGACCACAAACTCTTTCCCTGATTCAGGCTGAATCAAGATAGGAGCTTGCGTCAAAGCCGCCTTCAACTTCTCAAAAGCCTGCTGTCTCGCCTCCGTCCACTCATACTTAACATCTTTCTGCAACAACTTCGTCAAAGGAGCAGCAACCTTGGAAAAACCATCCACAAACCTTCGGTAGTATCCTGCCAAACCAAGGAAACTACAAACCTCATGAACAGACTTGGGAACTTTCCAGTTCATCACCGCTTCAATCTTCTGAGGATCCACACGAATCCCCTCAGCTGAGACCACATGCCCAAGAAACACCACCTCCCTAAGCCAGAACTCACACTTGCTCAGCTTAGCATAAAGCTGATTCTCCAACAAAGCTTGTAGCACAATCCTCAAATGCTCTTCATGCTCCTCCTCAGTACGCGAGTACACAAGGATATCATCAATGAACACCACAACGAACTTGTCCAGGTATTCATGAAACACACGATTCATCATGTCCATGAAAGCAGCAGGAGCATTTGTCAAACCTAACGGCATCACAAGGAACTCATAATGCCCATACCTTGTCATGAAAGTTGTCTTAGGCACATCCACATCCTTCACCTTCAACTGATAATACCCTGACCTCAAGTCAATCTTAGAGAACACAGCAGCTCCCCGAAATTGATCAAAGAGATCATCAATCCTCGGCAAAGGATACCGATTCTTGATAGTCAACTTGTTCAGCTGACGGTAATCAATGCACATCCTCATAGTGCCATCTTTCTTCTTCACAAACAAGACCGGTGCTCCCCAAGGCGACACACTCGGCCGGATAAAACCACGATCAAGCAGCTCTTGCAACTGCGTCTTCAGCTCCTTCATCTCCTTAGGTGCCATTCTATAGGGAGTAATGGACACAGGAGTTGTATTCTCATACAGCTCAATTCCAAACTCCACCTCGCGATTAGGAGGTAAACCAGGCAACTCCTCAGGAAAAACACCAGGAAACTCCTTCACAACCCTGATATCCTGCACTCTCAACTCCTTAGAGCTAGGATTCATCACACAAGCTAGGTAAGCTTCACAGCCTTGCCTCATCATCCTACTCGCCTCCAAGGTAGAAACAACATTAGCAAGAAACTTCACATTCTCACCAACCACCACCACTTCATAATCATCCACAAGCTTAAGCGAAACCCGCTTATTCTCACAATCCACAACAGCACGATGCTCAGCAAGCCAATCCATACCAAGGATCACATCAAAACCATAAAAGGGCAACTCCATAAGATCAACATGAAAGACATGCTCTTGAACAACAAAAGGACACCTTCTATAAAGCTTACGAGTCACAACAGTTTCACCAAAAGAACTAGTGACTCGAACACCAACATCCAAAGACTCAACAGGCAAACCAAGCAATTCAGCATGCTCACGAAGAATGTATGAATGCGTAGATCCAGAATCAATCAAAGAAAGCAATGACAAGGATTGCAAAGTAAAGGTACCTGCAATCACATCTGCATCATTCCTTCCCTCGCGCTGAGCATACACTCTCGCCTGGCCTCCACCCTCAGGCTGAATAGCCACAACATGGGCTACTCCACGACCACCTTCCTCACGTCTCTGGAAATTACCACGGCCGCGCCCACGACCTCTCTGCGGTGCAGCAACAACAGGAGCACGCTCATGACCACCAGCCATCCTTGGACAATCTCGCCTCAAGTGGTCAGCAGAACCACAATTCCAGCACTCATAACCAGCTGCCGCAACAGGAGCTTGCACCTCCCTCACAGCACGAGGACAGTCACGCTTCAAGTGACCACGTGAACCGCAGATCCAACAAGCACTCGGATCAGCTCTAGCATTGCCTCCTCTAGCAGGTGCACCACCACCCCTCTTGGCTGAGGACTGATACTTCTGATCACGTCCCCTCTTGTTCCGTCCACCACCGGAACTATACTCAGCAGCTCTCTTCCCAGAACTTGCTCCAGCACCTTTCACAGACAAACTCAGATTCATCTCAATGTCCTTTGCTCGGCCCACTAACACATCAAAATCATCATACTCAGTGGCCAGCACATACATCTTTACCTCCGTTATGAGACCATAACGAAACCTCTCGCACCTTTCCCGCTCATCAGGAATCAGCTCCGGTGCATACTGACTGAGTCGCACAAACTGCACCTCATACTCAGCCACACTCATGCTCCCTTGGGTCAGAGTCATGAATTCACGCTTTTTCTCATCCAGATATCTCACTCCCAAATATCTCCTCTTGAACGCATTCTGAAAGAATGTCCAAGTGATGTCAGCTTCAGCCATTCCAGAGATTGTGGTCGTCCACCACGTATACGCATCGCTCTGCAGCAAGGACACAACACATCCCAACTTTTGCACATCAGTGCAACTCATCTGCCCCAAGATACGCTTGGTACTTTCTAGCCAAGCTTCCGACCTCTCAGCTGACATACCCCTAAACTCAGTCCCACCAAGACTGCGCAGACGCTCTAAGGGTAGTCTCACACCAGCATCTCCCTGATGCCCAGCTCCTTGAGCTCCAGCTACTGCTGCTCGAAAAGCACCCGCAATAGCTTGTACCAGCAACGTCATATCAGGCATAGCTTGCCCCTGACCAACCTCAGGTCCTGCAGCTCTAGCACCAGCTGCTTCAGCTCCAGCTCTCCCTCCCTCAGCACCACCACCACCAGGCGGAGGAGGAGGTAACACAGCACTACCCGCATTCTCATCATTCTCATTCCCATCCGGGGTCGTAGCTCTCACGCTACTCCTTAACTCTCTACGTGGTGCCATACTTTTACCATGCAATCACAATGCAAAATAAAACAAGTCAGGCCCAGCAAGGTAAGCAATCCAAGTATTCAAGCTCAATTTCATTCAAAATCAACATCATTTCCTTAGCTTTTGTTTGGCAATGGGTACCCTCATCATGCAACATCACAACATACAACTCAATTGCATCAACATCTCAAACCACTGAACATGCTTTCAACAACAAGCATACAAGCTAAACATACTTCAATCATGCATACATTCATTCCCATTTACTCGAGAACTCAGCTCTGATACCACCAAATGTAACCCCCTTAACCCGGCCTAGATGGTTGACCCGAATTAAGAAAGTCACATGGGGAAAACCAAAGTCAACCCGAAAGTCAACCTTGATTAACGACCCTTTTTTTCTTTTTAATCTTATCTAGATGCACATTAACCCTAATTGTGATCACACAAACAACATACTCAGAGATCACAAACATCAGAGATCAAACAGGGACCCAATTGAACAAATTACAACTTTAGGGACTAAATTGTAATTTCTGATAAATTAAAGGACTTAACCCAAATTAATCTTACCAACTTGAAATTAGTCAGGTTTCATGCTTCTCTGTGAAATTTCAGCTCAAAAGGACTTCTCAAACTCATACAATTGAACAAACAAGATTCAGGACCAAAACGCAAACATTTCAAAACATATAACTGCCCATGTCAGCCCCCAACGGTCGACCGTTCCGAAACAGGTTGACCCTGTTCCGAAACACGGGCCGTTCCGATACCAGTTCCGCAACGGGGGTCTGGCAGAGACCAAACCGTTTCGAAACGGTGCACCCCGTTTCGGACCCCTGGGTTCATTCCAGGCACCCGTTCCGAAACGGTGCTCACTGTTCCGAAACGCCTGCTCAGATTTCAGCAAACTAGCATACCAAAACATGCAATTAACCACTCAAACATGCTCCAAATGCTACCAAACTTTACCAGCATGCAATTAAACATATATAGGACATATTTGCATCATCAATTCATCAAAACAACATCACAAGCAAAAAGCCCCAATTCTATAGGCATGCTTCCTACACAAGCTAACTTTTCAAGCATTAACTTTTAAAACAAGCATAAAGGAATCCAATCCAAAAACCAGCATTCAAATCAACATTCAACATACTTAGGGAGTTCCAAACACCTCCCAAAACATACACTTTGGTCCCCCATTGCCAAATCATCCAAAAGCTAAAATGTTTAACAAAAACCTTCCATACATTGAGCTCTACTTGTACTTGAACTCTTGCCCTTCTTGCTGCCCTTCAAGACACTCTATTGCTCTGCATTATTGAATTAAGAAAACGAGAGAGCGTAAGCAAAAGCTTAGTGAGGAGTGCTCTTTAAAAACCATTCAATAATGCAATTAAAAACATTTACATAACATGCTTAAAATCAACCTTTGCACATGCTCAAAAGCATACTTTTAAACAAACATTCTCATGCTTCAACATATCATAAAAACAAGCATCTCATGCTTCACAATATTCTCAACATGTCATATTGGCTCAAGTGATACATTTCATTTATTAAAACAAGATCAACAACTTTCCCAAGGACTTTTAAACACCTTGGCCCCAAGGAATTTTAAACACCTTGGCCATGGACTTTTAAACACCATGAATAAGGACCACACAAGGACTTTTAACCACCTTTGTGTCCAATGCTTGAATCACCCCAAGGACTTTTAAACACCTTGGCCCCAAGGACTTTTAAACACCTTGGCCCCATGGACTTTTAAACACCATAGAAAGGAGCACCTAAGGACTTTTAACCACCTTAGTGTCCGCAACAAGAACCATCCAAGGACTTTTAACCACCTTGATGTTCTTAAGTAACAAGGCTCACTCAAGGACTTTTAACCACCTTAGTGACCTTCACTTTTTCAAAACATCACTTGCCAATATACATCTTTTTCATCATATTATCCACTGTTTTAAAGCATTAAACCAAGCCATTTTCATCATGCATTACAAAGCATCAAACCACATTATTTCAATGTATAAAATCAAGGAACTCCTACCTAGAGTTACCTTCAACATATGGCTTAAAACATCAGCAATTACCATGCCAAAACATGCTTCCAAAACAGTAATTAAAACATGCAAATCATCATTTTGCATCACATCAAAATCATGGCCACCACGAGAGAGAAAATCCGAAAACTTACACTTGAGCTTAGCAAAGTTGTTTAGACTTAGACTAAGCCCCCAAAACCTTGGTTTCAAAGCCGAAAACCATTTTCACTCACCGATTTCCACTTTGCTTCAAGCCAAAGCACCAAATCAAGCCTCCGGATCAACAACTCTTGGATCCAAGGATGCCTCCCCTGTTTCAACACATCAAAGCAGAGGATTAATGCATCATCATGCATTAATTGCTTCAATGAAAGCACCTAAACTCGCTGCTCTCATTCAACCTCCATTTTCGGCCACCAAACACAACCGAAAATGCATCCAAAACACTTCTAAACAAAGCCCAGCCATAAACCAGCAAAACCTCACTTCCATAAACATCATTAATCATCTAAAAACAACCTAACAACATCCTTATACCTCCAGCAACATCAGATCCACAAGATCACCACAAAAACTACCTTGAAACACAAGCTAAACTTAGGAAACTCAACCTATCCGGGATTGCATCAATCAAAACTCAATTCCTTATCAATTTAGAGATCATTTAACATCAAAAACACCTCTCAAAACACAGATTACTCAGATCTAACGAAAATCATCAAAAATCATCAAAATCTTGCATAATAAGCCAAGATCCATTTCAACACTTTAAAACCTTTAATTAAACATCAATTTAGGATTGAAAACTTAGGAATTTCAGTAAAGAACTTGAAGTTCAGAGGAGAAGGACGTTCTTACCTCCAAACTTGAGTTTCTCCTCTTTTTGGAATGAAAATCCTTGTTGAAACAAGTAGCAATTGAAGAGGTTTTGAAGATACAATGATTAGGAATCAAATGAGAGTTGAAAGGAGGAATTTATGTGAGAAAATCAGAATCAAATCTCTGGAAATGGAGTGTTTGGGTTGAGAGAAAAAGAGAGAAAGAAAATAGAGAATTAGTTGAGAAAATAGCCAAAATGAGATTTCCCTCCTTTTTGATATCTTTAAAATCAGAATTATAACTCAAAATATCTTAGAAAATCTGGAGAAACTCCCTTTGGGTAAATAGCTCCTTAAAGATTCAAAGTTTCAACCCTTTATAAAACAGCCACCAAACTTGCGAAAATTACATTTTGGTCACTAGCCAAAATGTCACCCTTCCAAAACTCATTTTCCAAAATTGATTTCACAGTTCACTTAATTACATTAAAAGATGATTTTAGAACATTTTTCCATATTTTTAATGCAACCCGAACTAGGCTTTCCTAATTTAACCTCTTACGATTCGAACAGCACTTTGACCGACCGGTCAACGCCCAAGACTTCTAAGCCCAAAACCGGGGCGTTACAATTTACCCAAAAGAGTTTCTCCAGATTTTTCTTAATATTAATCAATTTAATTAATGGTTTTAATTAAGTGTAAAAAGGAGGGAAAATATATTTTGGCATTTGTAACTAACTTTTCTCTAAATTTCCATTTTCTTTTCTCTCAACTTTTCTCTCAACCCAAACACATTTCTCCAGCAAAATTCCCTCTGATTTTGACAACTAAAGATGAGATTTCAATCCTCATTTGATCTCTAATCAATTCTACAACAAAACCTTGGCATTAGCTTATTGAATTTTCAAGAATCTTGGTTCCAAAAAGGGAGAAACTCAAGTTTAGAGGTATGAACGTCCTTCTCCTCTAAATTCTCAGTTCTTTACTGAAATTCCCAAGTTCTCAATCCTTGATTTGAGTTTTATTAAAGGTTTCGATGTTGAGATCTTGATTTTGGCTTAAAATGCAAGATTTAGATTTAATTTTGAAGAAATTCGTAATAATTGATTGGACTCTGTTTTGAGATGTCTTTTTGATGTAATTTGGATGTCTAAATGATGTATAATTGAGGTTTGATCAATGCAATCCTGAATAGGTTGATTTTCCTAAGTTTTTACTTGTGAAAATGGTGGTTTTTGGGGTGATCTTGGTGTTTTGTTAATGCTGGAGGTATAAGGACGTGTTTGGGATCATTTTGGATGTTAATTGATGTTTATAAATGGTTAGAAGTGATGGATCTTGGCTGGGTTAAGTCTTGGAAGTGTTTGGAGGTGATTTCGGTTGTGTTTGGTAGCCGAAATGTTGGATTTGCAAAGAGCAGCAAGTTTAGGTGTGTTGCTGGTGTTTTTAATGCATTATGATGCATTAATCCTTTGTTGTTATGTGCTTGAAACAGGGGAGAATGATCTGTGAGCAATAGAGGTGGCGTTGAAGGTTTCGGATGCTTGGAAGGCTTGTTGACTAGCCTAGTTTGTGTATCGGTGAGTGAAGTTGGGTTTTCAGCTTTTAAACCAAGGTTTGAAGGTTTTGGGAGCTTAGTTTAAGTCTAAACAACTTAGCTAAGCTCAAGAGTAAGTAAATGGAATTTCTCTCTTGGTTTGTGTTATGAATTGGTTTTTAAAGCACTTGTGATTGTTGGATGCAATGCATGTGATTTGCATGTTTTAAATTCTGTTTTGAAAGCATATTTTATCATGGTTTAATGCTGGTTTTGAAAGCCATGTGTGAAGGATGCTCAAGGTAAGAGATCCTTGGTTTTGTGCATTGGAATTGTGGAATTGTTGCATAGTGTTGCATGTTGTTTAATGGCTTTGTGTAATGCTTCAAAAACAGTGGATTGATGATGGTAATTGGTGGTTTTGGCATTTTGGTTATGCTTGTAAAACAATGGATTAATGTGGTAAAATGGTTATATTGGCAAGTGATGTAAGTGGTTCTTGGTTACTTTGATCGGATATAGTTAGCCGGCTATATGATTGGGTGCACCGTGAATAAAGTCGCCTTGGATGTGGAGTGGTTGTGATTGTACCGTTGACTCCATCCAAGTACACTAACGAGATGGTTAAGAACACCATGGTGGTTAAAATTCCATTTGAGGACCTTGTGTATGTTAAGGTCATATGGTGGTTAAAATTCCATTTGAGGACCTTGTGTTTGTTAAGATCACAATGGTGGTTTAAAGTCCATGTGCGGATCTTGTGTTGTATGTCCCGTGATCTCGTTAGTGATGTTATACAACTACCAATGGGTGATGGTAAGGTCATAATGGTGGTTAAAATTCCATTTGAGGACCTTGTGAATGATAAGGTCATATGGTGGTTAAAAGTCCATATGAGGACCTTGTGTATGGTAAGGTCATAATGGTGGTTTAAATTCCATTTGGGGACCTTGAGATTGGTAGTGTGTATGAAGCGTGGAGACAACGCTTGTAATCCGCGTATCCGATTGTGTCTTGCGTTATGATGGTTTGTGGATTATCACTTGGAAGCCAATATAATGTTCTTGAATATAATGAAGCATATGATGCTTGAAATGATGCATGGTTGCATGAGAAGTGTGTAATGTTTTATGAATGCATGTTTACCTGTTAGCTTGAACAAGAGTTTATTTTCTAATGAGAATGGTGCATGTGTGCATGAAATCTCTTTAGTGCATTGAAGTCTTGCGAAGACTTGTTTTTAAAGGCATGTGATGTAAATATTGGTTTCGTGGTTCATATGTTGCATTTGTTTAATGCATAAGATAGATTGGATGAGTAAGTGGTTTCTAAGGTTTCTTGCTTGAAATGATTTTCAAAGTATGAGAAAGGTATGATGTGAAGTGGAAGTGTTTTCCAAGGATCTTGTATTTAACTTTGCATATGATGTTCATGCATGGAATGATGTATAATTGATGGTTTTGCAAGGTTGTGCTTTAAAGTGAATTACTTAGCTTTCCTAAGCTAAGGGTTGGTTTTCATGTTTGAGCAATGCATGACTTAAAGCATGTTGTTAAAAAGGGGTTTTCAAACATTGTTTTGGTTTATCGAATTGTGTGGCTTTTAAAAGATGTTTTATGTCTCGCTGCATTGATGGTGTTTTGGTTTTGAGCATTCCTCACTAAGCATTATGTGCTTACGCTCCTTTTTGTCCATCAATGCAGATATTTGAAGTTGGAACAGCGAGAAGCAAGGGATTCAAGGAGAGCTCCACTTGAGATGTATGTCTCGGTTAATAGCTATAGATAATAAAGGCAATGGGGGGGAGAATCTCTTATGTTGATGTTTAATGAGATTGTGTATGTTGGACAAGTTTGGTTTATGATTTTGAACTATGTGGTTTAACGTTTGCAACGTTTGAATCTTCTTATTCTTAAGTCGTTATGCTATGCTTCTTGTTTTAAAAGCATGATTGAGTGTTGGATGTGTTGAATGAGCTGGTGCACCTAGGGGTGGTTTTGTATCTAGATTTTGATGCAGTTATATTCCCTGAGTGTTGAATGACTTGCTGGTATAATTTGGTTGCCTTTGGAGCATGTTTGATGGATCAATTATGTAATAAACCAGCAAAATTTCTGCAATCTGGGCAGCCTGTTTCGGAACAGGAGCTACCGTATCGGAACGGAGGGCCTGAAATGGCCTAGGCGTTCCGAAACGGGTAGAACCGTTCCGGAACGGTTTTGCTACTGCCAGGCCCTGTTCCGGAACTGGTTTCGGAACGGTCCCCGCGTTTCGGAACGGATCATCCCTGTTCCGAAACACCCGACCGTTGGGCACTGAAATTGTTGGTTAAATGTTTTGAAACCTTTACGTTTTGGTCCTAAACTTTGTATATGCAATTGAATGAGTTTGAGAAGTCCGTTGGAGTTGAAATTTGGCAGAGAAGCATGAAATATGATTAATTTCATATTGGTAACTCTAAAGTTGGCTAAGTCCTTATAATTTTCAGAATTTACAATTTGGTCCCTAAATTCATGTTTTGTGCAATCGAGTCCCTAAATGTTTCTGATTGCGATGATATTTGAGTATGCTGATTGTTTGAACATATCTAGGGTAATGTGCATTTAGATAAGATAAAAAAGGGTCGTTAATCAAGGTTGACTTTCGGGTTGACTTTGGTTTTCCCCGTGTAAACTTCTTAATTCGGGTCAACCGTCTAGGCCGGGTTAAGGGGGTTACATTTTCTGTTCTACTATTCTGAGGTAGCATCATACTCGAGAATAACGATATTCGTTCTTTATTCAAACATCGTGAATTAGACGAGAATTATATAGATTGGTAACATACGGAGGTGGAAATAGAGAGTTTAGTGTCTAGTGTGTTCCAACAGTGCAACATTAATGCATGAAATGTAACAATGTAGTAAACCTTTTTATTTAAAATACATTTGTTTCAAGTAGCCGTAAAGTTCATTTTAATTCTATATTTACCCTCCAACCATACTCCAGTATATAGTTTCCCAGTGCGGTATCATGTACAGGCATTAACCCGGGCCCATTGGGCGTGGGTACCATCCTAAGGATATACCTTAGAATACGGGCGGCCCCTTCCGAAGCATAGGAACCGAAAACGGGCGGACCTGGCCGAAGCCTAGAATCCAAAAACGGGCGGACCTAGCCGAAGCTTAGGATCCGAATACGGGCGGACTTACCAGCTGGATCAGGGCTGAGCCGACAGTAACTTCATATCATGTCCCAAGTACCCCAGTGAATCAGATCATCAATAGTTTATTAATCAATAACTGTATTTTTAGTAATGCATTATCCATATAGCATGTTTATCATATCAGGTGCATGGGCATATACCAGAAATATTGTACGGTCATGTTTAATTATAAAACATGTCATGTGAGTTCAAGAATGTCAATCAAGTGCACGTGATAGGTATTATAACATGTAAATCAGTATGCAAAATAGTCGTGTGGCACACATGGAACACACTAGGTGGGACAGTTTGTTTCTTGGAGATACTTGGCATTTACAGAAGAGAACACATTAAACTTTTGACAATTTGAGTGAATTTTTGAAACGGGGCCCCTAATAAGGGGGTTCGTACCAACGGTTCGAACAAGATATTCAGGAGATGATATATCAAGATCTTTGAGAGTTTAGGCATATCATGAGTGATTTAGCCATTTAAGCCTACTAGGGGAATTATGGTCATTTTATCATACACGACATTTTGGTAATTTATACCAACAAGGCGTAAACAGTGGCTCGGAAATTCTATTTGCTCAACAGGTTTCCAACCAGGCATTCAAAGATTTCTATGTCAAGATCTTTCACGATATCAGATACATTCAGGGCTATTTTGATTACTTTGGCCAACGAGGGCATTTTGGTCATTTAACTATCAGGGGTGATTTTGTAATTTAGCTCAATAGTTATAAAATGAAGATTTACAATATTTAAGATTTCCAGAAGGTTATCGAGCCTCTAAAACCAATCGAACTAACATGTCCCAACCTTACAGTACTAACCAAACCTTCTGATGTACGCACATCACACGTATCATTTCCAAATACTGATTGTATCGTATATCTGAACGGTTGCCTTCACATTTCACCACAGAACATGCCACAGAGTAGTCGAACTTATATTCTGTGCGGAAAAACTTCCATCCTCACATTAATATCAGGAGTGATTGACATACTAAAGTCATGCTTCAACCCTCAGGAGCATTTCAGTCATTTTCAACTTTATTGGCATTTCCAGAATTTTATCAGAGGTAATTTACTTATTCCAATTATGGGGGTATTTCGGTCATTTTGATGTTCGGGATATCCCTCGTTCATGTCAATTGAGCCATATATATATATATATATATTATTTCAATCATTTAAGTACTCGTGGGTGTTTCAGCCATTCAAGAAATTTTGGTACCTCCAACCATTTCATTCATTTCAGAACTCAAGGGTTTATCCATCCTTCCAGTTAATTTGTAAACCTCGGTGTCCGAGGATACTTCAGCCCTTTTAAATCAATACGATCATTTCGATTAATTTAAGCATAACAATATTTCCAATACTTTTAGTCATTACGATCAATTCAGTATTTTGAGCCACTTGATCAATTCAGAGGTATGGATAGTTTTCTGTAAGTCTATACTCGAAGATTCATTCCAAATTCAAGGAAACCTAACACCTTACAATCTCGAAGGTTTAAGTCTTGTTACCATAACTTTCCAAGTAGGTTGTTTTACCATATCTAGTGTAAAGTTCTAAATCGCTTCCAATTCTAAGGATTTTTAGTCATTCACATACCTTAAGGGCATTCTCGTAATTTTATATCCGAATATTTTTGACATTTGATCACTTGACACTGATAATCGAATTTGGAGATTAACTGTCTTATTAGTTATTTATTGAACTCCAGATCCTTACATTTATTAACTTTCTCGTTCGAGCATTTTAATCTTATCCAGGTTATCATACTCAATTCCATATCCGGTTTGACTTAAGCAGAACTAACATCGCTCCTCATCATATTTATGCATGCATTTACAGAATACCAACATGTTCATAAAGCATACTAGAGGTAGTAGTGTATTACCTTTAATACTTGCTACATCGGTCGACCATGATACTCCGTTCGATCTCTCTCGAACCCGAATGCGACGTCCTCAACATCTCGAATACAAGGAACGGTGAATACCTTCAATCGCACAAATTTCAATTTCAGTTCTTATTCACTTTGCTTATTATTGATTAATAAATTTCATAAGCAAACTCGAGTTCAAGGTCTAATCCGAAGGCTTTCGGGTTAGAATTTCATGAAACGGGCATCTATAACAGACTCACGACGTCGAAAAACATAAAATAGGGCTTTTCGGGAAAAGTTGACTTTTTGGTCAAAGGCAACGCTGACGTCACTAATCCAATGGCTGACTCGGTGAGTTGAGTCACTGGGTTGACTCGGGCGAGTTGACTCGGTCAATAGGTCGAGTACGGGTCAACAGGTCGGGTACGGTTTGGGCCGAGGACTTGGGCTTAACAGCTAAGCTTGAACCGGTTAACTTACTGGGCGGGTTCAAACCGGTTGGGCCGGTTCAACACTAACCCCAAAAGTTTCGGGTGGTCGGACGGTCGCCGGAACAGTCGTCAGAGGCCCGAAATGCACCGTTTCTGCTAGAAAAACAAGAGCCGATCACACAAGGTAGTAAACCAAACCCAAAATATCACATTACGAGCCTCAATCTTACCGGAAAAAGGCTCAAATTTCAGATCTGGCCGGAAAATCGTGTTGCTCCGGTGAGGACTTTCCCGGTGTCGGAACAACGATCAGACACATGGGTTTCGCTCTCCTTCGTACGCTGAACATGCCCGCACATCGACGTACCTTGCCGACGACGGAGGCGGCCGGAAAGGAGGAATAACAGAGGCGAACCCTTGATCTCCGTTGAAACTTTGAGCCGTTCTCCACGTCGATTGCCAATGCAACGCTGTGAGTGACGGTGATGCCCGGGATCGGCGCGCAACGACGGACAAGGTAGAATAGGCGGTGACAAACACCGGTGGGCGGTGGAGATCGAGGTTGGGCTGTCTCCGAGCCTTTCAAGTAGCTTAGACGACGAATGGCGGCTCTTTGGCACGAGTGACCGTCGGGGTTAGCTTTGGGACGTCAAGACGCTTCCGACGAGGGTGGCGGTGCTAGCAACGGCGCACCGGTGAAGGAAATCAGGCGGCAATCGGTGGGGGAAGGTGAAACATCTAGGTGAGGGGGAAACCGGGATATATCTGGATATTTCTTGATCCAATAGAGAGCATTAATTGGGGTAGATGGGTTAGTTGGCTATAATTATTATTGATACAAACATGAAATATGGTTTAAAATTAAAAGAGTGCAAAACAACACTAATGAATGCTTTAGCCTAAATGGTTAAAGCTTAGGCTTGCCAAGCATAGGTCATGGGTTCCACACCTCATGGCGGCACCCTTTCCCATTATTCCAATTTTTTCCTACTTTCACCCCTCTCATTTCCATTTCATTGTTTCCATTCATTTTTCTTTTCATTTTTTTGAATTTATATGCATATATTTTAGGGGTGTTACATTACCAATAAAAATAAAAATTTATATTTAAAATAGACAAAAAAAATTTCAATGTGTATTACATGTTCTAAAACAATCGTAGATTGGGTTCACGTGAACCCTTTATTAGACACAATATCTTTTTGGTTTTCAAACGTTGAGAAAATGAAGATGGGTTCAGGTGAACCCTATTTCTAATGATTCCAACACTTAAATTACTCCCAAATGCCTCCAAAACAATACTTACATATAGTCTAACCACCAGCCATCAAAATTCCACCTAAAACACCCCAAAACTCAACTTAAAACCCTCCAAAACCTCCCCAAAACCCCATTTCGGGAAACACCCCAAAACCTTGTAAAAATCATATACTTTGGACCTTTTAGATTGAAAACAACCCATGTAACATTAATAAATCAAAAACCTAAGTTAAAGATGTTAAAAATGAAATTTTTAATCAAAATCTCAAAACACCCAAAATACAAAAATCATGGATTTTATCGAAAATAATGGTATGAACTCGAACAGGATGATGAGGGCAGGTCAAAAATGACTTTACCTTTGCAAAAGCTCCAACAATGAGCAAGATATGAGATGGAATAGTATCAAGGGGGAGAGGGGTTCATTTTACGTCAAAAGAAAATGGAAAGGGGAAGAAGATGAGCCAAAGACCTAAATACCCTTAATGAAATAGGGAAATCACAATAGGAGACATTCATTGCTATTTGGGTTTGTTTTGAAGATGGTCCAACTTAATTTATTTATCTTAAAACCCGAGACCCAATATATTATTTTATTATTAAAATTAGGAACTGAAACCTGAACCATTATTTAATTATTATTTTCTCCCGACCCCCGAACCCGGGTGTTACAAAAAGTTAGATGGCTGACCCAATAAGATGTACAAGCCATCTCAGTCAATCATCAAGAACAGATGTCATGATCTTTCGGTAAGAAATGAAACAACATATATATTTTTATTCTTGCTTGCCTCATCCGTCCCATTTTCCCCTGTTACAATGCCTAAAATGATTCACATGTATGAATTAAATCAAGATTCAACTCAATGAAATATACTTGATTATTTTACTAATTTGTTATTTGAATATACAGCTTCAATGGCCGAATAAGGATGCAGGTTCAATAAAAATCAATGGCGTCGAATAAGTTTTGCATCAAGTTCATTGGCACTCACCTTCTGAACATACCATCAATGGAAAAAGGTCCTTTCTCACAAATCTTTCATATCTCCTATTCAAAGAGTAAAAGATTTCCAAAACTTACAAAATTTATACATATGCATAAATGTTTTTGCATAATAATTAGATATCCCTTGGACCTACATATGGTACACCAATGTAATGACCCTAAAGTGAAGAACGATATAGCTGTTGTTGGAATAATTTATGAATTTGGATCGTCTGATACTTTCCTCTCCAAGGTAAAAGAAAATTTTTGCACTTTCCCCAAATTATTATCGAGGATTGTCATTCATTTGCTTATGAAAATTTTACAGCTGATGAGCAACATTACAAAAATGAATGATCAGAACCGAGAAAGGCCAATGGGAGTGATGGATCCAAGCCTTATCAATATTGGTGGCAAGAAGTATTATAGATACATTGGTTCTTTGACTACTCCTCCTTGCTCTGAAGGTGTCATTTGGACAATCAATGAGCTGGTATAAAATTCGATAAGCCCTTAATTTTGTTATCTCTTTTAATTTCTTGTCAAGGTCTAAGAATTTGAAAATATTTTGAACAAAATAATTGAAAGACTTAATTTCATTAACTTTAAAACGGAAAAGATATTACAAAATAATTAAACAAAAAAATTGAGAAGGACTAAAACTTAATTTTAATGTTTCAAAAAAATTTAGGAGCTTAGAATACATTTAAACCATAAAAGATTGTGTGTGCCATGTCCCTTGCACCAACGATGTTCCTCCACGGGAGATAATCTCATATCTGAGAATTTAAAGCTTAGAACATTACCATCCTAAGATCATTTAATGTAATTATAAAACTTGACAAACTCGTGCTCAACTAAGAATCAATCATTTACAACTTTACCATCCCAAGCTCAAACGATTAAAATCTAAAGCTTGTATTTTAAATTCATTGATAACTCTAGCTCAATAATCGAGGAACTAAAAAACTAAAAGTAGATTCAAATGTTTAATTCAACTTCTATTTGCTTATTAATTTCTTAAATGTATTGAATTAGAGGCAGAACATACGAGGACTTGTGAGGGCCGCGCGTGGCTTCCAATCAAAACAATATTGAAAAATTATTTAGAAAATACAAATCTCTTGTAAGTACAAATTTTTTTAAATTGATTACGAATAAATTTAGACTTTTTAAATGATCTCTTAATAGATTTGCTTGAATACTTCCACTATATTCAATCTGGTTAAACTTTTGTCTTTGAAGTTAAAAATCTATAATTATCTTAATGGAACTAAACTTTGTTTTTCTTTAAGCTTTAAATAATTTAGTTTTACCAATAAAATAAAAATTTATATTTAAAATAGACAACAAAAATTTCAATGTGTATTACATGTTCTAAAACAACCGTAGATTGGGTTCACGTGAACCCTTTATTAGACACAATATCTTTTTGGTTTTCAAACGTTGAGAAAATGAAGATGGCTAGTTTTTAGGTTATGCAGTAGATAATTTAATATACAAATAATATTAAATGATCTTTATTTTATGTTTTTTAATTAAAACTATTTTTATTATTTAATAGTAATTTTTTTATACAAACAATTAATACATGTCATTTTGTACGAGGTTGGTAGCGTCACCTCCTTAAAACTAACTAGTGGTAAAATTTTGAGATTAAATGTATAAAAAAAAAACAAATATAAACTACATAATGTTGCTCGGATTTTGTAAAAGGTTGGAGCCACTAGTATCCTCCAAGTTGAGTTGTGGGTTTATACGAAGGGTTGTAGCTGTGCAATTTATTCAAGACCCTCGGGCCGGTAGAAGTCCTCTCTTTTGAGTATATGCTATCTCTAATTTAAGACGAAAATGATTAATTATTGAAGTCGTGAGTTCTTAGTAAAAGTGTAACCCCTCGTCCCGGTCTGGCCGGATGACCGATCCGAGTAGGCTACACGGGGAAAACCGAAGCGAAATCCATTAAGGTTCCCCTCGGTTAGCAACCCTAAAAATTTCTTTCATTTTAATTTTGTCTAAAAGCGTGTTAATCCTTAAGTGGTCACGTCAGCGGAAAACATCGATAATGAAGAACATTCGAACCTCAATCCACACATTAAACTGTCAATTTTAAACGTACAGGGCAGGTCGTATCGATACAACATTCAAGGGTATCGATACGCCTTGACCAAGTCAACCCCAACAGTCAACTCAGGGAAGACGTATCGATACAGCCCTTGAGCGTATCGATACGCCTTCTCGGTCAACATTTCGTGGTCAACGAGGTAGACCGTATAGATACGCTTTAACCTCGTACCGATACGCCCTAAACTCACAAACTTCTCAGAATTCCAGAGATTCAAGAGCGTGTCAATACACCCCTGTGTATCGGTACGCCCAGCCAAAACTGAATTCCAGTGAGCAAAGAGCGTATCGATACACTCCCGTTTATCGGTACGCCCAGCCAAAATTGGGTCCTGCAGGCAAGACCGTATCGATACGGCCCTTAGGCGTATCGATACGCCCTGCGCTGCAAGTCTCCAAAAACCAGCAAACCAAATAAGACTCAACTCTATATGCATTTGTGACTTCCCTAAGCTCATTCAAGCATACATACAAAATTTCACAATCATGATTTAGCATGTGGGGCATTGAATCTAACAAGATCCATAGGGATCAAAGGTTTCATGCAATTCCACGAAAGGGGCAAACATAGCAATCATAAGGCATCATACACAAGACAACAAAACATAGAGCATGCACAAGCCAAGACCATACACTCTTAGGCACATACAATCAAGCAACAAGATAAGCGTGGTCCTCAATCCATGAAACAAAAGCATAACGCATCCATAATTTAACATGCTCAATTAACACAAATCACCTAAGGAGTTTGACACCAACTCCTACAACTCTATACCTCATCGTTTAGGCAATATTACAAAACACAAATCATACTTGTGCTAGCTTGAGAACTCCAAAAGCTCCTCCCTTGCCCGCTTGCCTCCTGAACTCTAACGATCTGTATGTTGGAAACATAGAGAGCGTAAGCTACTAGCTTAGTGAGGAAAGCTCTACAAATCCACAATATGCAGTTTCCAAAACGCCTTTCATATGTAAGTAAAACAATGAATGCACGAATGACTATATCAACAACAATACATGGTTTGCACAAGCACAACCAACATACACACACGATGGGACTACACATCACCGTTCCGACTAGTAGATTTCCAATGGGACTACACATCAAAGTACTTTCTTACTAGTCACTACCGGTGGGACTACACATGACCGTAGTCTAGACCACCATCACGTGAGGCACGACTTCAACTCGACTACACATTAACAACTATATGAACAACTTAAGATGCACGTGATAATCACAACACATAACCATTCATCCATTCACAACAAACATAGGAATAGAGAAGCTTACACTCGGGTTTAGGTGAACCCTCAAGGTCCCACCCAAACCCCAAAGGTTCCATATCATGCACAGTTCAAAGATTGACGAATCTACTCACCGTTGTTACCCAAGTGAGGACCGAAGACCAAGCTTAAGGCTCCAAAACCTCCAGATTCGTTCCCGAAGCTTCTCCTACCAAATTTCTTGCCTCTAATCATTCCAACACAATTTAAAACAATCCCAAATCAGTCCACATTCCAATACAGTCAACCCGGATTACAAACCAAACACAAAACATCCAATTTCAACTAAAATCAAACCCAAAAATCCATATTCCCGAGCAGCCCCTAAGCACACCCTATTTCCAATGATTCCAACACTTAAATTACCCCCAAATGCCTCCAAAACAATACTTACATATAGTCTAACCATCAGCCATCAAAATTCCACCTAAAACACCCCCAAAACTCAACTTAAAACCCTTCAAAAACCTCCCCAAAACCCCATTTCGGGAAACACCCCAAAAACCTTGTAAAAATCATATACTTTGGACCTTTTAGATTGAAAACAACCCATGTAACATTAATAAATCAAAAACCTAAGTTAAAGATGTTAAAAATGACATTTTTAATCAAAATCTCAAAACACCCAAAATACAAAAATCATGGATTTTATCGAAAATAAAGGTATGAACTCGAAGACGATGATGAGGGCAGGTCAAAAACGACTTTACCTTTGCAAAAGCTCCAACAATGAGCAATATGTGAGATGGAATAGTATCAAGGGGGAGATGGGTTCATTTCATGTCAAAAGAAAATGGAGAGGGGAAGAAGATGAGCCAAAAGCATTTTTTTATGTTCTTTTTAAATTAAAAAGGCCAAAGACCTAAATACCCTTAATGAAATAGGGAAATCACAATAGGAGACATTCATGGCTATTTGGGTTTGTTTTGAAGACGGTCCAACTTAATTTATTTATCTTAAAACTCGAGTCCCAATATATTATTTTATTATTAAAATTAGGAACCGAAACCCGAACCATTATTTAATTATTATTTTCTCCCGGCCCTCAAACCCGGGTGTTACAACTCTCCCCCTCTTAAGGAATTCCGTCCCTGAAATTACCCGACAGAAACAAGTACGGAAACTATTCAACCATATCAGCTTTCCTCTCCCATGTGGCCTCTCCACACCACTATGTCTCCACAACACCTTGACCAACTCTATGGTCTTGCCACGCAACACCTTGCTATCCGAAGCAAGAATCTCAACAGACTCTTCATTGTAGGACATATCCGAATCCAACTCTATCTCCTCAACAGGCATAACATGAGAAGGATCTGATCTATATCTCCTAAGCATCGACACATGAAAGACATCATGGATCTTCTCTAATTCAGTCAGAAGCCTCAATCTATACGCGACGTGGCCAATTCTATCAACTATCTCATAAGGTCCTATGAATCTTGGGCTTAACTTGCCTTTCCTCCCAAACCTCATCACCTTCTTCCAAGGTGAGACTTTCAAAAACACTTTATCCCTCACGGAGTACTCTACCTCTTTCCTCTTTAAGTCGGCATAGGACTTCTATCGATCTGAAGCTGCTTTCAAGCGATCACATATCAACTTTACCTTCTCGGTGGTGCCCTTAAGCTATTCGGGCATCGACACAAGTTTCTGTCCGGCATCAGCCCAACAAATCGGGGTTCTACACTTCCTACCATACAAGGCCTCATAAGGATCCTTCTGAATACTCGACTGAAAGTTGTTGTTGTTATACGCGAACTCCACTAACGATAGGTGTTTCTCCCATGACCCCTGAAAATCAATGATACAACATCTCAACATATCTTCTAATACCTGAATCACTCTCTTAGAGTGCCCATCTGACTGTGGATGGTACGAAGTGCAGAAGTTCAACCAAGTACCCAAGGCTCGATGCAGACACTCCCAAAATCTAGCAGTAAATCTCGGATCTCGGTCTGACACAATCGATTTCGGTACCCCATGTAGTCTCACTATCTCACAGATATACAGATCGGCCAACTTGTCTAATGTATAGGTAGTATGAACTGGTATGAAGTGGGCACACTTAGTAAATCTATACACAATCACCCACACGGAGTTCTTCCTCGAAGAAGTCAACGGTAGCCTTGACACAAAGTCCATGGTGATGCGTTCCCACTTCCATTCTGGAATTTTCAACGGCTGTAATAATCCTGAGGGAAACTGGTGCTCAGCCTTGACTCTCTAACAAACCATACATCTACTTACAAACTCGGACACGTCCTTTTTCAAACCAACCCAATAGTACTCCTCCTTTAAACCTCGATACATCTTCGTGCTACCTAGATGCATAGCAAAAGAACTATTGTGAGCCTCACTCAAGATCGTACGCCTCAACTCGGCATCCTCCGGAACCATTATTCTATACTTGAAACATAGGATCCCATTCTCCCCAAAACAATACTCGGTAGGCCTATCTTCGGCTATGTCTTACACGTGAGGTGCCAAAGACTCATCTCGCAATTGCTTCACACGAATCAACTGAACCAATGAAGGCTTAACCTGAAGCTCGGCTATCAACCCACCATCCGTAGACACACTCAATCTTGCAAACATTGCTCGTAACTCAACGACCACTTTTCTACTCAAGACATCGGCCACTATGTTCGCCTTACCTGGATGGTACTCTATGGTGAGGTCATAATCCTTAAGGAGCTCTAACCACCTACGTTGTCTGAGGTTCAACTCCCTCTGAGACATCAAATATTTCAAACTCTTGTGGTCGGTATACACGGTGCACTTTTCACCATAAAGATGGTGTCTCCAAATCTTTAACGCGAACACCACTGCAACCAACTCTATGTCATGTGTGGGATAATTCTTCTCATGGACTTTCAACTGTCGCGAAGCATACGCTACCACCTTATCTTCTTGCATAAGCACACAACCTAGCCCTACGTAGGATGCATCACTTTAAATAAAAAATTCTCTCCCCGGTTCCGGCTGAATCAGGATAGGAGCTTCGGTCAAAGCTTTCTTCAATTTCTCAAACGCTTCTTGTCTTGCATCTGACCACTCATACAAAACATTCTTCTGTAGCAACTTAGTCAATGGAGCCACTATTCTCGAGAACCCCTCAACAAACCTTCTATAGTATCCCGCCAAACCTAGGAAACTGCGGATTTCTGTCACTGATATCGGTTGTTTCCAATTCACTATAGCTTCTATCTTCTTAGGATCTACACTAATCCCACTAGCCGAGATCACGTGACCTAGGAAGACCACCTCCCTAATCCAAAACTCACACTTGCTTAGCTTGGCATACAACTGATTCTTAAGTAGGGTCTCAAGTACTAACTGCAAATGCTCATCGTGCTCCTCTTCGGTCCTAGAGTATACCAGGATGTCATCTATAAACACTACCACAAATCTATCCAAGAACTCATGGAACACTCGGTTCATCATATCCATGAAGGCTGCTGGAGCGTTGGTCAATCCAAAAGGCATTACCAAAAACTCATAGTGTCCATAACGTGTACGAAAGGCCGTCTTCGGTATGTCCACACCCTTTACCTTCAAGTGATAGTATCCAAACCTCAAGTCAATCTTCGAAAACACAGAAGCACCTCTCAACTGGTCTAGCAAGTCATCTATCCTAGGCAAGGGATATTTGTTTTTCACCGTTACCTTATTCAACTGCCTATAATCTATACACATTCTCATGCTACCATCCTTCTTTTTCACAAACAAGACCGGAGCACCCCACGGGGATACACTAGGCCTAATGAAGCCTCTATCAGTCAACTCCTGAAGCTGTGTCTTCAACTCTTTCAACTCCTTCGCTGCCATTCTATACGGAGCAATCGACACTGGCGCAGAATCATAATACGTCTCAATAGCAAACTCAACTGCTCTATCTAGAGGCAAGCCTGGTAGCTCTTCCGGAAAAACACTCGGAAAATCACACACTGTTTTGATGTCCTGATGTCTCACCTCACTCATGTTCGGATTCATTACATAAACCAAGTAAGCCTGACACCCTGAACTCAACAACCTCTGAGCTTCCAAAGCCGAAACCACATTGGACAAAAACTTGACATTCTCCCCAACTACCACAACCTCAAAATCATCTGTAAGCCTCAATGAGACTCTCTTGGTCTCAAAGCCAACCCTAGCTCTATGCTCTACAAGCCAATCCATGCTCAAAATCACATGAAAGCCATAGAAGGGTAACTCCATCATATCGACTGGAAATATGTGGCCCTAAACCATCAAAGGGCACCTCCTATACACTTTCCTGACTACCACTGTATCACCAAAAGAGCTAGTAACATTTACACCTATCTCTAACCAATCACATGGTAACCCTAATGACTTTGCGTGCTCACTCAAAATATACGAATATGTTGACCCCGAATCTATCAAAGAAAGCAAACTCAAAGACTGTAATGTGAAATTACCTGCAATGACATCAGTGTCATTCCTAGCCTCTCGCTGAGCGTACACCCTAGCCGGTCCTCCTCCCTCGGGCTAGACTGCTACAACATGAGCCAAGTTCCTCTGACCCTTATTCCTTGGCTGAAAGTTCCCACGACCGCGCTCACGGCCTCTCTGATGCTCAAAACCCCTAGCAGGTGCTGGTCCGCCTCTAATCGGATGAGGACAATCACGCCTCAAATGGTATCGAGAGCTACAGTTCCAACACGCCCCAAACATACCCATACACTCGCCTGGGTGGCGTCTCCCGCACCTAGTGCACCCCGGAATGTGCCCAACAGCTCCCTGGCGCTGACGGCCCTGACCATAGTTACCACCCCTAGGTCTCGTATCCGGCTGGTACCTCCTATCTCTATGCCACTTGGCATGATCTCTATCCCAGTTCGCATGTCTCTTTCCGGAGTCAGACCCAATAGCACGTGCCCTAGAGCTTAGGTTCTGCTCTATATCCTTGGCCCTAGAGACCAAGACATTGAACTCGGTGTAGCCGGAGGCTAGCATGTAGTTCTTCACATCTATAGTCAACCCATATCTGAAACGCTCACATCGCTCCTTCTCAACCGGGACCAACTCTGGTGCGTACTGGCTCAACCACACCAACTGGACTTCATATTCCGACACGGTCCTATTACCTTGAACCAAAGCCATAAACTCTCTTTTCTTTTCATCCAAGTACCGAACTCCCAGGTACTTCCTCTTGAAGGCATTTCTGAAGAACTCCCATGTGACCTCCGCCTCGGCCATACCGGAAATAACAGTGGTCCACCAAGTGTAAGCGTCCCCCTGAAGTAGAGAGATGATGCATCCCAACTTACGGGCATCCGAACACTCTATCTGGCCCAATATGCGAGTAGTGCTCTTAAGCCACCCTTCTGAACCTCCTGGAGACAACCCACAAAACTCAACTGCCCCTAAGTTACGAAGCCCCTCTAGGGGTAATCCTGTCCCCGCACCCTGAGGTGGTGCTGCAGCTTGCATACCGGCCAAGGTTGTCTAAAAAGCTCCGACTATGGTCTGAATCAAATGAGCCACTTCTGGACCTGCCTGACCTTGGCCCGCTTGAGCCTCATTACCTCCCACATTAGCCTCAACCTGAGGCCCATTACCACCGCCTCCAACATTTTCCCCATTACCATCGGGAGCATGAAGAGCATGAGGCACATCCTCGGGTGCTCGTTCACCCGCTCTAGGCCGTCCCCTCGGTATCACCATAGCAATTATAATAATCTAAAACAGCAAACACACAACAACAAAGGAAACGTTAGGTTAGCAAATGGGCAAGGTCTCCGGTTCTCAAGCTCGTTAAACCAAAACAATTTCCCTTTTTTATTTTTACAACAACGCCTAACAATGGGGACTTTGGACCTACTCTCAAGCAACAACTGAGTCATCACAACATGTAATCATACACCGTGCTAGCAACAAAACTTAGGCATACATGGTAAAGCACAAATCGAGAGGTAACAACACATAACTCCCTAACATACCTAACTTACCTGCCCGAGGTCTCGGAAACCTCAGGCTCTGATACCAATAAATGTAACCCCTCGTCCCGGTTAGGCCGGATGACCGGTCCGAGTAGGCTACACGGGGAAAACCGAAGTGAAACCCGTTAAGGTTCCCCTTCGGTTAGCAACCCTACAAATTTCTTTCATTTTAATCTTGTCTAAAGGCGTGTTAATCCTTAAGTGGTCACGTCAGCGAAAAACATCGATAATGAAGCACATTCGAACCTCAATCCATACATTAAACTGTCTGTTTTAAACGTACATGGCAGGCCGTATCGATACACCACTCAAGGGTATCGATACGCCTTGACCAAGTCAACCCCAACAGTCAACTCAGGGAAGACGTATCGATATAGCCCTAGAGCGTATCAATACGCCCATCTCGGTTAACATTTCGTGGTCAACGAGGTAGGACCGTACCGATACGCTTCAACCCCGTACCGATACGCCCTAAACTCACCAACTTCTCAGAATTCCAGAGAGTCAAGAGCGTATCGATACACCCATGTGTATCGGTACGCCCAGCCAAAACTGAATTCCAGTGAGCGAAGAGCGTATCGATACACTCCCGTGTATCGGTACGCCCAACCAAAACTGAGTCCTGCAGGCAAGACCGTATCGATAAGACCCTTAGGCGTACCGATACGCCCTGCACTACAAGTCTCCAAAAACCAGCAAACCAAACAAGACTCAACTCTATATGCATTTTGGGAATTCCCTAAGCTCATTCAAGCATACATACAAAATTTCACAATCATGATCTAGCATGTGGGGCATTGAATCTAACAAGAGCCATAGGGATCAAAGGTTTCATGCAATTCCACGAAAGGGGCATACATAGCAATCATAAGGCATCATACACAAGACAACCAAACATAGAGCATGCACAGGCCAAGACCATACACTCTTAGGCACATACAATCAAGAAACAAGATAAGCATGGTCCTCAATCCATGAAACAAAAGCATAACACATCCATAATTTAACATGCTCAATTAACACAAATCACCTAAGGAGTTTGACACCAACTCCTACAACTCTATACCCCAACGTTTAGGCATTATTACAAAACACAAATCATACTTGTGCTAGCTTGAGAACTCCAAAAGCACCTCCCTTGCCTGCTTGCCTCCCGAACTCTAACGATCTGCATGTTGGAAACAAAGAGAGCGTAAGCTACCAGCTTAGTGAGGGAAGCTCTACAAATCCACAACATGCAGTTTTCAAAATGCCTTTCATATGTAAGTAAAACAATGAATGCACGAATGACTATCTCAACAACAATACATGGTTTGCACAAGCACAACCAACATACACACACGGTGGGAGTATACATCACCGTTTCGACTAGTATATTTCCAATGGGACTACACATCAAATTACTTTCCTACTAGTCACTACCGGTGGGACTACACATCACCGTAGTGTAGACCACCATCACGTGAGGCACGACTTCAACTCGACTACACATTAACAACTGTATGAACAACTTAAGTTGCACGTGATAATCACAACACATAACCATTCATCCATTCACAACAAACATAGGAGTAGAGAGGCTTACACTCGGGTTTAGGTGAACCCTCAAGGTCCCACCCAAACCCCAAAGGTTCCATATCGTGCACAATTCAAAGATTGACGAATCTACTCACCGTTGTTACCCAAGTGAAGACCGCAGACCAAGCTCAAGACTCCAAAACCTCCGGATTCGTTCCCGAAGCTTCTCCAACCAAATTTCTTGCATCTAATCATTCCAACACAATTTAAAACAATCCCAAATCAGTCCACATTCCAATATATTCAACCCGGATTACAAACCAAACACAAAACACCCAATTTCAACTAAAATCAAACCCAAAAATCCATATTCCCGAGCAGCCCCTAAGCACACCGTATTTCCAATGATTCCAACACTTAAATTACTCCCAAATGCCTCCAAAACAATACTTACTTATAATCTAACCATCAGCCATCAAAATTCCACCTAAAAACATCCCCAAAACTCAACTTAAAACCCTCCAAAAACCTCCCCAAAACCCCATTTCGGGAAACACCACAAAACCTTGTAAAAATCATATACCTTGGACCTTTTAGATTGAAAACAACCCATGTAACATTAATAAATCAAAAACCTAAGTTAAAGATGTTAAAAATGACATTTTTAATCAAAATTTCAAAACACCCAAAATACAAAAATCATGGATTTTATCAAAAATAAAGGTATGAACTCGAAGAGGATGATGAGGGCAGGTCAAAAATGACTTTACCTTTGCAAAAGCTCCAACAATGAGTAAGATGTGAGATGGAATAGTATCAAGGGGGAGAGGGGTTCATTTCACGTCAAAAGAAGATGGAAAGGGGAAGAAGATGAGCCAAAATCATTTTTTTATGTTTGTTTAAAATTTAAAAGGCCAAAGACCTAAATACCCTTAATGAAATAGGGAAATCACAATAGGAGACATTCATGACTATTTGGGTTTGTTTTGAAGATGGTCCAACTTAATTTGTTTATCTTAAAACCCGAGACCCAATATATTATTTTATTATTAAAATTAGGAACCGAAACCCGAACCATTATTTAATTATTATTTTCTCCCGGCCCCCTAACCCGGGTGTTACAAAAAGTTATATGGCTGCGAATGTTTTGGATATATTCACATCTTTCCATTAATTCCGAATGACTAATTTTGATGATCATACTACGCTGATTCAACACTTAGCTTCTTGTGGTATTACGGCTCCTCCTTATTGTATTCTAGCTCCATCTTAGGTTCATGGCCTAGGCACCCATTCACTAAAAAAGGGTCATTTACCATAAAAAATTAAAGGCTTATAAAAAAAATAAGTGTTGAAACTATATATTTTTTTCAATTAATGTCTAAATTTTTTTTGTCAAAGTAGGTGTTGAATTCAGTTACCATTTTAAGGTCAATCTGTAAACGACCGTTAAAAATATTTTCACCCAGTTAATTCTTAAAATGTGACCTATTTTGAGTGTCCTTTATTTTTTCGTTTTTAAAAATCTAAAATTCTTATTTTTCTTAAAAGGAGAATCCTAAAATATAACATGCATAATAAAATGTTGACTAAAAAAATTCCGACCTCGTAAATTAATAAAACTAGTTAGGTATAATTGATATTTTATAGAGTCTATATTACTTTATTTAAAGTTTCATTTGTTTCAATGTGGTTGTTCACAATTGTAAGAAACCTATTTTCCCCTACCGTATTGTTTTATACTTTAGGAAAAATTTCGACTGTTTTACGCAATACCAATATTTGTTAGTAAATTGTTTTAAGTTTATTCTTTAGGATCTTCTCAACTTAGTAACAAATATTGGTTAGCCATGAAACTCGTATGAGTAGGAGAAATCACATCGCTGTCATTTTCCCAAGAAAGTTATATATAAATATTCTCAATAATCTTTCCCCATGTATCATATATCCAAATTTCAAAAATAATCATTGTGCTTTTTTCCTCTAAGAGATTAAAATATGAACTACCAAAGCAAGTCCAATTATGTTTCAGCTTTTCTCATCCTTTTACCCATGTTTCTCTACTACTCGACTTCAGTTTCAGCTCAAAAAACTGGTTATGTCAAGAACAAAATAATATTTCATTTGTGAGATTTGCATACATTGTTGATTGATATATAATAATATGAACTAAATGCAGATGATCATATTGAATATGATTACTCAAAGAATAGTGATAAGGGACCAAACTATTGGGGAGATCTTAAGAAAGAATGGGTTGTTTGCAAAAATGGACATTTGCAGTCCCCAATTGATATTTCAAGCGGTACAGTGAAGATAAGCCAAAAATATGGAGAGTTGGAGAAGATGTACAAGCCATCTCATTCAATCATCAAGAACAGAGGTCATGATCTTTCGGTAAGAAATGAAACAACATATATATTTGTATTCTTGCTTGCCTCATCCGTCCCATTTTCCCCTGTTACAATGCCTAAAATGATTCACATGTATGAATTAAATCAAGATTCAACTCAATGAAATATACTTGATTCTTTTACTAATTTGTTATTTGAATATACAGCTTCAATGGCCGAATAAGGATGCAGGTTCGATAAAAATCAATGGCGTCGAATACGTTTTGCATCAAGTTCATTGGCACTCACCTTCTGAACATACCATCAATGGAAAAAGGTCCTTTCTCAAAAATCTTTCATATCTCCTATTCAAAGAGTAAAAGATTTCCAAAACTTACAAAATTTATACATATGCATAAATGTTTTTGCATAATAATTAGATATCCCTTGGAGCTACATATGGTACACCAATGTAATGACCCTAAAGTGAAGAACGATATAGCTGTTGTTGGAATAATTTATGAATTTGGATCGTCTGATACTTTCCTCTCCAAGGTAAAAGAAAATTTTTGCACTTTCCCCAAATTATTATCGAGGATTGTCATTCATTTGCTTATGAAAATTTACAGCTGATGAGCAACATTACAAAAATGAATGATCAGAACCGAGAAAGGCCAATGGGAGTGATGGATCCAAGCCTTATCAATATTGGTGGCAAGAAGTATTATAGATACATTGGTTCTTTGACTACTCCTCCTTGCTCTGAAGGTGTCATTTGGACAATCAATGAGCTGGTATAAAATTCGATAAGCCCTTAATTTTGTTATCTCTTTTAATTTCTTGTCAAGGTCTAAGAATTTGAAAATATTTTGAACAAAATAATTGAAAGACTTAATTTCATTAACTTTAAAACGGAAAAGATATTACAAAATAATTAAACAAAAAAATTGAGAAGGACTAAAACTTAATTTTAATGTTTCAAAAAAAATTTAGGAGCTTAGAATACATTTAAACCATAAAAGATTGTGTGTGCCATGTCCCTTGCACCAACGGTGTTCCTCCACGGGAGATAATCTCATATCTGAGAATTTAAAGCTTAGAACATTACCATTCTAAGATCATTTAATGTAATTATAAAACTTGACAAGCTCGTGCTCAACTAAGAATCAATCATTTACTACTTTACCATCTCAATCTCAACCGATTAAAATCTAAAGCTTGTATTTTAAATTCATTGACAACTCTGGCTCAATAATTGAGGAACTCAAAAACTAAAAGTAGATTCAAATGTTTAATTCGGCTTCTATTTGCTTATTAATTTCTTAAATGTATTGAATTAGAAGCAGAACTATACGAGGACTTGTGAGGACCGCTCGTGACTTCCAATCAAAAAAATATTGAAAAATTATTTAGAAAATACAAGTCTCTTGTAAGTACAAATTTTTTAAATTGATTACGAATAAATTTAGACTTTTCAAATGATCCTTAATAAATTTGCTTTAATACTTCCACTATATTCAATCTGGTTAAACTTTTGACTTTGAAGTTAAAAATCTATAATTATCTTAATGGAACTAAACTTTGGTTTTCTTTAATTTTTAAATAATTTAGTTTTACCAATAAAATAAAAATTTATATTTAAAATAGACAACAAAAATTGCAATGTGTATTACATGTTCTAAAACAACCGTAGATTGGGTTCACGTGAACCCTTTATTATGCACAATATCTTTTTGGTTTTCAAACGTTCAGAAAATGAAGATGGTTAGTTTTTAGGTTACGCAGTAGATAATTTAATATACAAATAATATTAAATGATCTTATTTTATGTTTTTTAATAAAAACTATTTTTATTATTTAATAGTAAATTTTTTTATACAAACAATTAATACATGTCATTTTGTAAGAGGTTGGTAGCGTCACCTCTTTAAAACTAACTAGTGGTAAAATTTTGAGATTAAATGTATAAGAAAAAAACAAATATAAACTACATATTGTTGCTCAGATTTTGTAAAAGGTTGGAGCCACTAGTATCCTCCAAGTTGAGTTGTGGGTTTATACGAAGGGTTGTAGCTGTGCAATTTATTCAAGACCCTCGGGCCGGTAGAAGTCCTCTCTTTTGAGTACCTGCTATCTCTAATTTAAGACGAAAATGATTAATTATTGAAGTTGTGAGTTCTTAATAAAAGTGTAACCCACTCGTCCCGATATGGCCGGATGACCGGTCCGAGTAGGCTACACGGGGAAAACTGAAGCGAAACCGTTAAGGTTCCCCCTCGGTTAGCAACCCTAAAAATTTCTTTCATTTTAATATTGTCTAAAGGCGTGTTAATCCTCAAGTGGTCACGTCAGCAGAAAACACTGATAATGAAGCACATTCGAACCTCAATCCATACATTAAACTGTCGATTTTAAACGTATAGGGCAGGTCGTATCGATACAACATTCAAGGGTATCGATACGCCTTGACCAAGTCAACGCCAACAGTCAACTCAGGGAATACGTATCGATACACCCCTTGAGTGTATCGATATGCCCTTCTCGGTCAAAATTTCGTGGTCAACGAGGTAGGACCGTACCGATACGCTTTAACCCCGTACCGATAAGACCTAAACTCACCAACTTCTCATAATTCCAAAGAGTCAAGAGCGTATCGATACACCCCTGTGTATCGGTACGCCCAGCCAAAACTGAATTCCAGTGAGCAAAGAGCGTACCGATACACGGGAGTGTATCAGTACGCCCAGCCAAAACTGAGTCCTGCAGATAAGACCGTATCGATACGGCCCTTAGGCGTACCGTTACGCCCTGCACTGCAAGTCTCCAAAAACCAGCAAACCAAACAAGACTCAACTCTATATGCATTTGGGACTTCCCTAAGCTCATTCAAGCATACATATAAAATTTCACAATCATGATCTAGCATGTGGGGCATTGAATCTAACAAGATCCATAGGGATCAAAGGTTTCATGCAATTCCACGAAAGGGGCAAACGTAGCAATCATAAGGCATCATACACAAGACAACCAAACAAAGAGCATCCACAGGCCAAGACCATACACTCTTAGGCACATAAAATCAAGCAACAAGATAAGCATGGTCCTTAATCCATGAAACAAAAGCATAACGCATCCATAATTTAACATGCTCAATTAACACAAATCACCTAAGGAGTTTGACACCAACTCCTACACTTCTATACCCCATCGTTTAGGCATTATTACAAAACACAAATCATACTTGTGCTAGCTTGAGAACTCCAAAACTCCTCCCTTGCCCGCTTGCCTCCCGAACTCTAACGATCTGCATGTTGGAAACAAAGTGAGCGTAAGCTACTAGCTTAGTGAGGGAAGCTCTACAAATCCACAACATGCAGTTTTCAAAACGCCTTTCATATGTAAGTAAAAGAATGAATGCACGAATGACTATCTCAACAACAATACATGGTTTGCACAAGCACAACCAACATACACACACGGTGGGACTACACATCACCGTTCCGACTAGTAGATTTCCAATGGGACTACACATCAAAGTACTTTCCTACTAGTCACTACCGGTGGGACTACACATGACCGTAGTCTAGACCACCATCACGTGAGGCACGACTTCAACTCGACTACACATTAACAACTGTATGAACAACTTAAGATGCACGTGATAATCACAACACATAACCATTCATCCATTCACAACAAACATAGGAGTAGAGAGGCTTACACTCGGGTTTAGGTGAACCCTCAAGGTCCCACCCAAACCCCAAAGGTTCCATATCATGCACAATTCCAAGATTAATGAATCTACTCACCGTTGTTACCCAAGTGAAGACCGAAGACCAAGCTCAAGACTCCAAAACCTCCAGATTCGTTCCCGAAGCTTCTCCAACCAAATTTCTTTCCTCTAATCATTCCAACACAATTTAAAACAATCCCAAATCAGTCCACATTCCAATATAGTCAACCCGGATTACAAACCAAACACAAAACACCCAATTTCAACTAAAATCAAACCCAAAAATCCATATTCCCGAGCATCCCCTAAGCACACCCTATTTCCAATGATTCCAACACTTAAATTACTCCCAAATGCCTCCAAAACAATACTTACATATAGTCTAACCATCATCCATCAAAATTCCACCTAAAACACCCCCAAAACTCAACTTAAAACCCTTCAAAAACCTCCCCAAAACCCCATTTCGGGAAACATCCCAAAACCTTGTAAAAATCATATACTTTGGACCTTTTAGATTGAAAACAACCCATGTAACATTAATAAATCAAAAACCTAAGTTAAAGAGATTAAAAATGACATTTTTAATCAAAATCTCAAAACACTCAAAATACAAAAATCATGGATTCTATCGAAAATAAAGGTATGAACTCGAAGAGGATGATGAGGGCAGGTCATAAATGACTTTACCTTTAAAAAAGCTCCAACAATGAGCAAGATGTGAGATGGAATAGTATCAAGGGGTAGAGGGGTTCATTTCACGTTAAAATAAAATGGAGAGGGGAATAAGATGAGCCAAAAGCCTTTTTTTATGTTTGTTTAAAATTAAAAAGGCCAAAGACCTAAATACCCTTAATGAAATAAGGAAATCACAATAGTAGACATTCATGGCTATTTGGGTTTGTTTTGAAGACGGTCCAACTTAATTTATTTATCTTAAAACCCGAGACCCAATATATTATTTTATTATTAAAATTAGGAACCGAAACCCGAACCATTATTTAATTATTATTTTCTCCCGGCCCTCGAACCTGGGTGTTACAACTCTCCCCCTCTTAAGGAGTTTCGTCCCCGAAATAATCCAACGGAAACAATTACGGAAACTATTAAACCATATCAACTTTCCTCTCCCACGTGGCCTCTTCCACACCTCTATGTCTCCACAACACCTTGACCAACTCAATGGTCTTGCCACGCATCACCTTGCTATCCGAACCAAGTATCTTAAAAGGCTCTTCATTGTAGGACATATCCGAATCCAACTCTATCCCCTCAACAGGCATAATATGAGAAGGATCTGATCTATATCTCCTAAGCAACGACACATGAAAGACATCATGGATCTTCTCTAATTCAGTCGGAAGCCTCAATCTATACGCAACGGGGCCAATTCTATCAACTATCTCATAAGGTCCTATGAATCTTGGGCTTAACTTGCCCTTCCTCCCGAACCTCATCCCCTTCTTCCAAGGTGAGACTTTCAAAAACACTTTATCCCCCATGGAGTACTCTACCTCTTTCCTCTTTAAGTCGGCGTAGGACTTCTGTCGATCTAAAGCTGCTTTCAAGTGATCACATATCAACTTTACCTTCTCGGTGGCGCCCTTAAGCAATTTGGGCATCAGCACAAGTTTCTGTCTGGCCTCGGCCCAACAAATCAGGGCTCTACACTTCCTACCATACAAGGCCTCATAAGGAGCCATCTGAATACTCGACTGAAAGCTGTTGTTATACGCGAACTCCACTAACGATAGGTGTTTCTCCCATGACCCCTGAAAATCAATGATACAACATCTCAACATATCTTCTAATACCTGAATCACTCTCTTAGAGTGCCCATCTGACTGCGGATGGTACGAAGTGCAGAAGTTCAACCAAGTACCCAAGGCTCGATGCAGACACTCCCAAAATCTAGCGGTAAATCTCAGATCTCGGTCTGACATAATCGATTTCGGTACCCCATGTAGTCTCACTATCTCAAAGATATACAGATCGGCCAACTTGTCTAATGTATAGGTAGTATGAACTGGTATGAAGTGGGCATACTTAGTAAATCTATACACAATCACCCACACTGAGTTCTTCCTTGAAGAAGTCAACGGTAGCCCTGACACAAAGTCCATGGTGATGCGTTCCTACTTCCATTCTGGAATTTTCAACGGCTGTAATAATCCTGAGGGAAACTGGTGCTCAGCCTTGACTCTATGACAAACCATACATCTACTTACAAACTCGGCCACGTCCTTTTTCAAACCAACCCAATAGTACTCCTCCTTTAAACCTCGATACATCTTCGTGTTACCCAGATGCATAGCAAAAGGACTATTGTGAGCCTCACTCAAGATCGTACGCCTCAACTCGGCATCCTTCGGAACCACTATTCTATCCTTGAAACATAGGATCCCATTCTCCCCAAAACAATACTCGGTAGGCCTATCTTTGGCTATGTCTTGCACGTGAGGTGACAAAGACTCATCTCGCAATTGCTTCTCACGAATCAACTAAACCAATGAAGGCTTAACCTGAAGCTCGGCTATCAACCCACCATCCGTAGACACACTCAATCTTGCAAACATTGCTCGTAACTCAACGACCACTTTTCTACTCAAGGCATCGGCCACTATGTTCGCCTTACCTGGATGGTACTCTATGGTGAGGTCATAATCCTTAAGGAGCTCTAACCACCTACGTTGCCTGAGGTTCAACTCCCTCTCAGACATCAAATATTTCAAACTCTTGTGGTCGGTATACACGGCGCACTTTTCACTATAAAGATGGTGTCTTCAAATCTTTAACGCGAACACCACTGCAGCCAACTCTATGTCATGTGTGGGATAATTCTTCTCATGGACTTTCAACTGTCGCGAAGCATACGCTACCACCTTACCTTCTTGCATAAGCACACAACCTAGCTCTACGTAGGATGCATCACTGTAAATCACAAATTCTCTCCCCAGTTCAGGCCGAATCATGATAGGAGCTTCGGTCAAAGCTTTCTTCAATTTCTCAAACGCTTCTCGTCTTGCATCTGACCACTCATACAGAACATTCTTCTGTAGCAACTTAGTCAACGGAGCCACTATTCTCGAGAACCCCTCAACAAACCTTCTATAGTATCCCTCCAAACCTAGGAAACTGCGGATTTCTGTCACTGATATCGGTTGTTTCCAATTCACTATAGCTTCTATCTTCCTAGGATCTACACTAATCCCACTAGCCGAGATCACGTTACCTAGGAAGACCACCTCCCTAATCCAAAACCCACACTTGCTTAGCTTGGCATACAACTGATTCTTAAATAGGGTCTGAAGTACTAACTGTAAATGCTCATCGTGCTCCTCTTTGGTCCTAGAGTATACCAGGATGTCATCTATAAACACTACCACAAATCTATCCAAGAACTCATGGAACACTCGGTTCATCATATCCATGAAGGCTGTTGGAGCGTTGGTCAATCCAAAAGGCATTACCAAAAACTCATAGTGTCCATAACGTGTACGAAAGGCCGTCTTCGGTATGTCCACATCCTTTACCTTCAACTGATAGTATCCAGACCTCAAGTCAATCTTCGAAAACACAAAAGCACCTCTCAACTGGTCTAGCAAGTCATCTATCCTAGGCAAGGGATATTTGTTTTTCACCGTTACCTTATTCAACTACCTATAATCTATACACATTCTCATGCTACCATCCTTCTTTTTCACAAACAAGACCGGAGCACCCCACGGGGATACACTAGGCCTAATGAAGCCTCTATCAGTCAACTCCTGAAGCTGTGTCTTCAACTCTTTCAACTCCTTCGGTGCCATTCTATACGGAGCAATCGACACTGGCGCAGAATCAGAATATGTCTCAATAGAAAACTGAACTGCTCTATCTGGAGGCAAACCTGGTAGCTCTTCCGAAAAAACACTCGGAAAATCACACACTGTTTTATGTCCTGAGGTCTCACCTCACTCATATCCGGATTCATTACATAAGCCAAGTAAGCCTGACACCCTGAACTCAACAACCTCTGAGCTTCCAAAGCCGAAACCACATTAGACAAAAAGTTGACATTCTCCCCAACTACCACAACCTCAAAATCATCTGTAAGCCTCAAGGAGACTCTCTTGGTCTCAAAGTCAACCCTAGCTCTATGTTGTACAAGCCAATCCATGCCCAAAATCACATCAAAGCCATAGAAGGGTAACTCCATCATATTGACTGGAAATATGTGGCCCTGAACAATCAAAGGACACCTCCTATACACTGTCATGACTACCACTGTATCACCAAAAGAGCTAGTAACATTTACACCTATCTTTAACCAATCACATGGTAACCCTAATAACTTTGCGTGCTCTCCCAAAATATACGAATGTGTTGACCCCGAATCTATCCAAGAAAGAAAACTCAAAGACTATAATGTGAAATTACCTGCAATGACATCAGTGTCATTCCCAGCCTCTCGCTGAGCGTACACCCTAGCCGGTCCTCCTCCCTCGAGCTGGACTGCTACAACATGAGCCAAGTTCCTCTGATGCTCATTCCTTGGCTGAAATTCCCCACGACCGCGCTCACGGCCTCTCTGATGCTCAAAACCCCTAGCAGGTGTTGGTCCGTCTCTAATCGGATGAGGAAAATCACGCCTCAAATGGTCTCGGGAGCTACAGTTCCAACACGCCCCAAACATACCCATACACTCTCCTGGGTGGCGTCTCCCGCACCTAGTGCACTCCGGAATGTGCCTAACAGCTCCCTGGCCCTGACGGCCCTGGCCATAGTTACCACCCTTAGGTCTCGTATCCAGCTGGTACCTTCTATCTCTCTGCCTCTTAGCATGATCTCTATCCCAGTTCGCATGTCTCTTTCCGGAGTCAAACCCACCAGCACGTGCCCTAGAGCTTAGGTTCTACTCTATATCCTTGGCCCTAGAGACCAAGACATCGAACTCGGTGTAGTCGGAGGCTAGCATGTAGTTCTTCACATCTATAGTCAACCCATAACTGAAACGCTCACATCGCTTCTTCTCATCCTGGACCAACTCTGGTGTGTACTGGCTCAACCTCACAAACTGGACTTCATATTCCGACACGGTCCTATTACCTTGAACCAAAGCCATAAACTCTCTTTTCTTTTCATCCAAGTACCGAACTCCAAGGTACTTCCTCTTGAAGGCATTTCTGAAGAACTCCCATGTGACCTCCGCCTCGGCCATACCGGAAATAACAGTGGTCCACCAAGTGTAAGCGTCTTCCTGAAGCAAAGAGACGATGCATCCCAACTTACGGGCATCCGAACACTCCATCTGGCCCAATATGCGAGTAGTGCTCTCAAGCCACCCTTCTGAACCTTCTAGAGACAACCCACGAAACTCAACTGCCCCTAAGTTACGAAGCCCCTCTAGGGGTAATCCTGTCCCCGCACGCTGAGGTGGTGTTGCAGCTTGCATACCGGCCAAGGCTGTCTGAAAAGCTCCGGCTATGGTCTGAATCAAATGAGCCACATCTGGACCTGCCTGACCTTGGCCCGCTTGAGCCCCATTACCTCCCACATTAGCCTCAACCTGAGGCCCATTACCATCGCCTCTGTTGCGTGTAAAAGTGTCTATCGCAATTGAGTGCAAGTGTACACGTCGCAAGTAACAAAGTGATACTAGAGTATCAGATATCGTCTCCACAGGGACTGGGCTAACCCTTTCCTTCGCTATCTACACAAGGGGAAAAGAATAGATTAAGATATTGTCACGAAAATAATAAAGAATACTGGAAAATAAAAGTAGAGAAATCAAGATAGAGAGAATGGGCTGGTATTGAATTGCTCAGTAGTGCAGGTATTACAATGCTTAGGAAATCCAGTTCTGTCGTCGCGCCCGTCGCTGACAGCACCTGTCGCGGCGGCTGTCCGCTGGCTGTCGCGGCAGCAAACACACAAACTCCATACTTCAAATTTGGCAAGAATCCCAGATCTGCCTTGGCCTATCCCTAGGTCCAAGTCTGTCGATGATCACGTCTTGATGATACCTCCCGGCGTGAATCGAAGGATGAACACCGATGTGTATGAATTCTTCTTTAGCCACTTAACCTCGCCCTATCCCTAGGCACGAGATAGTTCAACTATAAACTAGAGAACTTGCTCTTATCTCTTTCGTATACTTAACTCTCCCGATGCTAAGTAAATGGATAACCTCACAATGCTCTCCCGATGCTCTTGCAAGATATTAAAACCAAAATAAGAGAACTTGAAGTTTATTTTATTGAACTGAAAATACCTAAAACAAAACAACCCTTGCAACTACTTTACAAAACAACCCGTGGCCCTAGGGGTTTTTTAGAACATAACGACGATGGGTAAACGGTAGGGGGATTTAGGTTATCGGTTATGGGGTATATTGTATGATATTCCCCTAGGTTAAAATCTATGCCCTTATATAAGCTTTGGGCTCAAGTATTCTAAGTTAACAAGGATTACAACTTTGATTAAAAGTAAGATTCTAATAAAGACTTAATCTCCAAGTATCCTACTTTTCAGCCGCCATCCTTGTGTCTTGGGATTTCCTCTCCTTGAGCTTTGGCTTGACATATCTTTTGATCCGGGGCTTGGAAAATTATTTGGTTTTCACACGACAGACGAGCAGATTTTTCTCTATCTATCGAGGTCCACTTTGCTTTTTCTCTTCGCAAAACTGTTGTCACCATGCTGTCACGGTAGCTCCATGGCAGCATCGTCCTCTTCGTCTGCTTGTCCAGTTCAGCTCTTCTGCTTATCTGCCCTGCGCCTGCCTTCACCGTCTACGATGGCGGAAACCTGCCAAAAACAGCCATTTTTAGTAGAATCTGTGCCTTTTATATATTTGTGATGTTTTGCTGTAAACTGACCTAAATGCAATGAAATGATGCTTGAATGCTTCAGAAATATGGGTTAAAATGGTGTAAATAATAGAACTTTTACACACTCAACACACCCCCAAACTCAAGTTTTTGCTTGCCCTCAAGCAATTAAGACCTAAAAGAAAAATGAATATTTTTTTGTGTTGCCTTTCAAACAGTGAACTGTCCCTTACCCGTCGCTCATTCTCTGTGGCGGCAGCAACCTGTCGGAAAGATTAGGATCTGTCCGGAATCTCCCTATAGTTCTCGTGCAGTGTGTGCATGCTTGCGAACAGTTATATGCCAAGACTCTCTTAGTTTCACTAGAATATTATACTTTAGCTTGTTTAGAGTTTTTCTTACGAGACTGATTTCTTTCTTTCCTTTACTAGAGCCAGAATAAGGCACCTCTAGTTAATTTCTTTTTTCTAATTTCTTCTCATTTCTACTAGAGCAGTATTTCAGGCACCTCTAGTTAACTGTCTAGAGCCGGTGATAGGCACCTCTAGAAGTTTTTTCTCTGGTTATCTGCCTAGAGTCAGTGTTGGGCACCTCTAGGTTTCCTGAGAGTCTAGTCTCTTTTCTACTCTAAGTGCTAAGTTTTCTATTCTAGTTTGGCTAAGAGAAGTCTAAGCAATATAACAGTCACAATGGTGTTTAAGTTTTCAGAACTATAGAAAGGCTCTAAACTTCTCCTTAAACTGTCCTAAAGATGCTGCCACGACAGAGCTGTCATGACAGGTAAGTTTACTTCACAGTTTTAAGCCAACAGTTTTAGTCTTTTCTGATTTTTTTGAGAACTTAATTAAATAAAAGACACAACAATAATTTAAAGATGTACTAAGACTCCATTAAAATAGAGGGTTGCCACCCCCCAAACTCGAGGGTTGCATTGCCCTCAATGCAAATGACAGGTAAAATGAAGGCAGGTACATCACAAAATATAAATAAGGCAGGCATCAATAAAAAGAAAAGAAGAAACTTAAATTTTAAGCAGTTTCTTCACTGCTGCTGCTGACACGAATCTGGCGGCGGCGTCTGGGCTGTGGGGGAGGCTGGGCAGGTTGCTCCACGACCTGGATGTCTGTGCTGCTGCCGCTATCCCAAGTGCTGGTGGTGGTGGTGCTGGCTTTGGGCATTAGCTTTCTGTCTGCCACATGTTTCTGCCTCTTGACAGGCGTGAATTCTTTCTCCAAATTCCTCCTAATAAGAGGTTCTGCCTCACCGTCATCTGAGGCCGGTCACTTCGTTCCTCGGGCTGGGGTGTCGGCCGGAGGGCTGCCAGCTGCCGTCGGGGCAGGTGATGGGGTGGAAGTAGTAGAATGTGTGTGTGGGGAGGCAGGTGGTGTAGGTGTGTGGACAAGGGTGGGGATGTGAAAATATTGGGAAGGGAATGTGGGGAAAATAACATCGGGATAATTTAAAGTATTGGTAATGAAATTTACCGTTGAGTTGGCGAAAACCCGGATGAATGTCATCAGCCCCATTTGTCTGTCTTCCACCCGCTGTATGGTGGCAAGGATCTGAGCAGCTGGGTCTGTCGGAGCGGCTGCTGCGGTAGGTTCAGCGGCAGGTTCATGAGCAGGTTCCTCGGATGATTCTGCTGGGGAGGCAACCGGGTTGAAGGAGTTGATAGGTGTTGCGACTATTAGCTCCATGAGGCTGGTAATGTTGTTATCGGTCCAGCCTCGTCCTTGGACCAGTTTATCGGTGGATGCCTCTGGGACAGCAGCGCAACGACAGAGAGATGTGATCATGAATGGTAGGCAGAGGCGGGAGGTTGATCGATATGTGCAGTCCAAGACGCTTTCCCTCATATAACGGCCCACGTTGATAGCCCGGTCGTTCATGATCGAATGGACGAGGGCTAGCCTCTGCTGATCCACTGTCGTGTGATGGGAGGACGGTAGGATACGCTTCTTGATGAAAGCGTTCCATAGCTTGGCTTCTGGAAGCAGCTGCCCCCTTTTTACAGAGTTGGGGTTTTTCTTGCTCGTAGTCCACTCCGTCCCTTCTTCTGTCACCTCTGCCATGACAGCACCATAGGCGGCAGAGTCGAGGGTGTCCAAAAATTGCTGATGGGCATCGTCGTTGGGACCAAAATAGAGGTCATACATATGGTTGATACTATCGGCTGTGAATGGTACCTCTACCCCTCGGACAGTTACTGATGTTCTTGTCCTGCTGTCGATGGCAGCATAGAACTCCCTCACCAGCGTGTCATTCAATTCTGCTGGTTGTTCTGCAAACTGCTCCCATAGTTGAGTCCTTATTGCCCGTGTGATGAATGGTCGGAGCCCCATGTTCGGTGCCTTTCGGATGTAGATGAAACCCCTTTCTTCCTATAGGTCCTTGGTTGCAAAGGGCGACTGTGCTGCTGATGAAGAGGCTGAGGCAGCACTGCGACGGGTCTGTCTGGAAGACATGTTAGTTGCAAGGGTTGTGAAAGTAAAGAAAACAAAGAAAACTAAAGATGGAGAGCAAGTAAGAAAAGCAGAAGTGAGTGAAAATGAAAATGAAACGGAGTTTTATAGAAAAGGAATTGCTGGCCGTTGAAGCTGTACGACAGGCGCGAATAACGGAGTGGCTGTCGAGCTTTAGCGTGTCTGATGCATCTGACAAACGTTTCCACATCTGTCACGCGTCTGTCGTGACAGCATGGTGACAGCCTGTCTTTTCCGCGTCTGTCATGGCAGCCGTAACGACAGGCTTCAATATTGGGCTTTGTTGGGCTGATGGATGGGTGGTGGGGTGGGTTCACTTCTCCTGTTCTTCTTGGCTCCTTTATTTCCTAAAAGCATTATTCGAATAAAATAAACCTTATTTCCTAATAAATAATAAAAATAAAAATAAAATTTAGGTTAAATTAGGGATGCCAAGTGGGGCATCTTCTAAGGTAACCACTTCCTGCATTCCTAGGGCTTCAGTCCCCTAATAATGCTTGAGGCGTCGTTTCCGGTACTTCTTGAAGTCCATCCGTACCCTCCATCTGGTGATTATTCTCATGTTGGGGGCTCCTTTCTTTCTCTTCCCTTTGTAGTCCATGAAGTCCTCCCTTCTTGGTAATGTTTCTGAGGGCATGAATATATGATTAGAAATAATCAAATTGACATTCGACCATAAACTGACCTTGTTCTTGTTGAATGTTGTTGTGGTTGAATGTATCCCTTGCTGTCGTGCCTGCTGCTGCGGCAGGCAGTTATTTTGACAGTCCGTTGTCAGGTTACTTTGCAGGTCAATGGGACATTGGTAAGTGCCGTCACTCTCTATACCAAATTCTGTTGACCACTCGTAGATCTCCATTAGTAGAGACTTTGATGATTCTGTGTCCATCGGCGTTGGTTCCTCAAGTACCTGCAATGGAATTGGTGAGTTTTCAAATAATTCAAAAGGTTCGTTTATTACCTGCTCATATTCCATTGGCGAGGCATTGTCATTGGGTAGCTCTTCTAGGTGGTCGTGCGAGTGCCATGACAGGGATGGATGTGTGCAATCTTGGTCAGGCATAATCGAGGTAGTGGGTTGATAATTTGCCTCTGATGTGGTTGTTGCTTCAGCATCAGTTGCCGTCAAGGCGGCAGTTGCTGCTGAGGCGGCAGTTTCTGTCGAGGCGGCAATTTCTGCCTCGGAAGTGGTTGCTGCCGTGACGTTCTCTTGAATTTCATTCAGCGTTGTCGCGATGTTGCTCCATTACGGCTCCTCGGTCATTGCCATGGCAGGTTGTTGCCCAGACTCATCATATGTTGGGTATTCCTTCACATAGGCATCCTCGTCATCTTGCCCTAGGATTTCAGGTTCATCTATGGCATGAATGAGGACTGGTCTGCTCAACAGTTCATCCATCTTGGCGATACTTGCGTTCGTAGAAGCTGATACTTTTTGAGTGAGTGCCAAGAAGGCTTGCAGTGTGTCTTCTAAGGCTTATAGAGAGTCAAGAGCGTACCGATACACCCCTGTGTATCGGTACGCCCAGCCAAAACTGAATTTAGGAGCTTAGAATACATTTAAACCATAAAAGATTGTGTGTGCCATGTCCCTTGCACCAACGATGTTCCTCCACGGGAGATAATCTCATATCTGAGAATTTAAAGCTTAGAACATTACCATTCTAAGATCATTTAATGTAATTATAAAACTTGACAAGCTCGTGCTCAACTAAGAATCAATCATTTACTACTTTACCATCTCAATCTCAACCGATTAAAATCTAAAGCTTTTATTTTAAATTCATTGACAACTCTGGCTCAATAATTGAGGAACTCAAAAACTAAAAGTAGATTCAAATGTTTAATTCGGCTTCTATTTGCTTATTAATTTCTTAAATGTATTGAATTAGAGGCAGAACTATACGAGGACTTGTGAGGACCGCTCGTGGCTTCCAATCAAAAAAATATTGAAAAATTATTTAGAAAATACAAGTCTCTTGTAAGTACAAATTTTTTAAATTGATTACGAATAAATTTAGACTTTTCAAATGATCCTTAATAAATTTGCTTGAATACTTCCACTATATTCAATCTGGTTAAACTTTTGACTTTGGAGTTAAAAATCTATAATTATCTTAATGGAACTAAACTTTGGTTTTCTTTATTTTTTAAATAATTTAGTTTTACCAATAAAATAAAAATTTATATTTTAAATAGACAACAAAAATTTCAATGTGTATTACATGTTCTAAAACAACCGTAGATTGGGTTCACGTGAACCCTTTATTATGCCCAATATCTTTTTGGTTTTCAAACGTTCAAAAAATGAAGATGGGTTAATTTTTAGGATAAGAAGTAGATAATTTAACATACAAATAATATTAAATGATATTTATTTTATATTTTTTTAATAGAAACTATATTTATTATATAATAGTAAATTTTTTTATACAAACAATTAACACATGTCATTTTGTAAGAGGTTGGCAGTGTCACCTCCTTAAAACTAACTAGTGGTAAAATTTTGAGATTAAATGTATAAGAAAAAAACAAATATAAACTACATATTGTTGCTCAGATTTTGTAAAAGGTTGGAGCCACTAGTATCCTCCAAGTTGAGTTGTGGGTTTATACGAAGGGTTGTAGCTGTACAATTTATTCAAGACCCTCGGGCCGGTAGAAGTCCTCTCTTTTGAGTACATGCTATCTCTAATTTAAGACGAAAATGATTAATTATTGAAGTTGTGAGTTCTTAATAAAAGTTATATGGATGCAGATGTCTTGGATATATTCGCATCTTTCCATCAATTCCAAGTGACCAATTTTGATGATCATACTACGCTGATTCAACACTTAACTTCTCGTGATATCACTGCTCCTCTTTATTTTATTCTCGCATCATCTTAGGTTCATGGCCTAGGCACCCATTCACTAAAAAAGGATCGTTTATCTTCAAAAATTAAAGGCTTATGAAAAAATAAGGGTTGAAACTATATATTTTTTTGCAATTAATGTCTAATTTTTTTTGTCAAAGTAGGTGTTTAATTCAGTTACCATTTTAAGGTCAATCTGTAAACGTCCGTTAAAAATATTTCCACCCAGTTAATTCTTGAAACGTGACCTATTTTTAGTGTCCTTTATTTTTTATTTTAAAAAATAAAACTAAAATTCTTATTTTCTCAAAAGGTGAATCCTAAAATATAACATGCATAGTAAAATGTTGACTAAAAAGAATTTCCGACCTGGTAAATTAATAAAACTAGTTAGGTATTATTGATATTTTACACAGTAAGGAAAAAAGAGAAAGGAAAAGAAAGAAAAAAGAAAAAAAAAGTTAAAAAGGGAAAAAAGAGAAAAAAGAAAAAGGAGGGTTCAAAAATGAAAACCCGCAAAGGGCATTTCTAAACCAAAGGAGGATCTGAGTTGAAAACCCATAAATGGCGGCTCAGATAATTTACAAAATAGTTTTCGGGGCTTTATGCATCATACTTATCTTGTTTTGATGGTGTTTTGATGGGAGAAGTTTGGACGGTTGATATCTGAATACTTGTTTACATTTCCTTTTTTATAAACTTTCTTGTGTTTGCCACAACATTAGTAAATTTTGTTTCATGGATTTTTTCCCTCTTTCTTCCTTGTTTTCTTCCCTATTATTATTGGCATCTTGCTTTGAAATGAGAATTAATGGATTTGACAATCATTTAGATATATAAAAGATTTTTGAGCATTACTTTGAGGAAGTTTTGAAAAGTACAGGGACTATGAGGTGTTTCATGATTAAGATTATCGCTTGGGGCATGTGACGTCAATAAGAAAACATTTGATGTGGAAATAAGCTTTGCTGCAAAATTTTTCAAAGTAAATGAACCCAAACGGGAAGAAAACTGAGGATTCTTGAAAAGCTTTACGAGTGTCTTGGTGCCTAAATAACATAGTGGAGTTTCCTGATCATCAGTCTTTCTTGCATGATAATGAGAACAATTTTACAGACATTGGAAATGTCAAAACTTGACTTAAGAATTTTCAATCACTCTCTAGAAGAAGCTTGTCTCTGAATACGAATGTATTAACTAATGATGGCAAACGTGGATCCAATGTTTCCAATGAAGCAAAGGATGAGATGTGAGGATAAAGTCAGTCCTTCTAGTCAAGAGTGCAAGATTGAGTATGCAGAAGATCAGAAATGTTTTCAAATGAAGCAAAAAATTCAGAAGTGTCTATGGTGCTAGACTCATGTTGTGGCCTCGTGGTGTTTTGGTGAACTCCAAATTCTACTTAATAAAAGTAGGCAATGGAGGAGGCTTTCTTCCAAGGAATGACGGACGAAATCGGTAGAGCTAATTGGAATTGAAAGACAAGGTGAAGCTAGCTTTCTTGCGCAAGGTCTGAAGGAAACTCATGTTAGTTGGGTTGGAATCGATGACCAACATTTTACTAGAATTAAGAAAATATTCCAAGCAAAAGAAGTTTTGAAAAGAGAGAGGAAAAAGCTTGACATGCATTCATGTTTCAGGCATCCCTAGGGGCATGCACATCATAATTGCATCGTATATTGCATTTTGTTTTTCAGGTACATGGAAGACCTTTTAGAATGAAGTTTTTTCTTATTCATTCAAGCATAAGGAGAATGAAATTTTTCAGAAGAATCTGCCTATCCATTCAGGCGTAAGGGGAATGGAATCACGCTCATCTATTTAGGCGTTTGGAGAATAAAATCTTGCTTATCTGTTCGGGCATTTGGAGAATAGAATCTGTCTATCCCTTCGGGCGTACAAAGAATGGAATCTTGCTCATCTATTCGGGCATTTGGAGAATAAAACTCAGCTCATCTATTCGGGCATTTGGAGAATAGAACCCAACTCATCTATTCGGGCATTTGGAGAATAGAACCCAGCTCATCTATTCGGGCATTTGGAGAATAGAACCCTGATCATCTATTTGCGCATTTAGAGAATAAAACTCAGCTCATCTATTCATGCATTTGGAGAATAGAAGCCAGCTCATCTATCCAGGCATTTGGAGAATAGAACTTGCCTATCTGTTCGGGCATCAAGAGAATAGAACCAATCAGAAAATCGGTAAATATCAGTGTCTTTTGGTCTTTTGCAATTATTATTATTATTATTATTATTATTATTATTATTATTATTATTATTATTATTATTATTATTATTATTATTATTATTATTATTATTATTATTATTATTATTATTATTATTATTATTTAAAGCCCAAAAATAAATGCAAAAAATAAGAGTCTGTTTGGGTTAAATAAGGGTCCTTTTTAAACCCATTTGTTTTAGTAAATAGTAAACATATTTTATTTAAGTATAAACCCATCCCAAAAAAACCATTTATTTTAAACCCATCCCAAAATAATAACCCATTTATTTTATAAGCTCATTCTCAAATATAAAACAAATAAATTAGCCCAATAACCCATTTGTTTTTATGTTTTAAAATAGGCCATTAGATTAAGGGTGATAAAATCAAGGGTCAAGATTGATCAAGTAAAAATAAAAGGAAAAAAATAGTTAAAACAACAAAAAATAATAAAAAAGTAAAGAAAGGGGCAGACGCGCGCAGCCACGCGCCCCATTTGGAACGCCCAAAACCCAAGCTGGGCGGCTGTCGAGCGACACCCAACCGTCCCTGGGCCATGGCTGTCGTCGATGAGGGTACTGGCCGGTCTGCTTGTTGTCGCCGTTCCAACGGCACCTTCTCCGCTCACCGCCGTCACCTGTCGCCACCGAAATCTGCAAAAAAAAAAAACGAATCGAATGGTCAAAACCTAGGCTGGAACCAATGGAGAAATTTGTATCCGAATCTGAACCAAATTAGGAATTTCTTGAGGGGTTTTTCTGAGGATCATGCCCTTTGTCGGATTTTGTTTCCAATTCATGGATTAATGGCCGGATTTTGCTTTATTCTCAAGCTCAAAGGCTAGTATAAATACCCCCAAAACCCCCTTTGTTCATCACCACTTGAAAAAGAAAAAAGCTTTAAAAAAATCCGAAAATTCTTGAAATCTCCTCTGAAATTTCTGGAAAAATTCTTGGAGCGTGTTTGAGCTTTTGGTTACTTTTTGGAAACGTTCAAAAGCTATTCGAGAAGGAATCATACGCGAATTCTTCATTTTCAGTAAAGCTTCTTTCCTTTCTTTTTTTTTTAAAAAAAATTAGTGTGTTTCTTTATTGTTCTTGGTTTGATTTTGTTGTTTTTTGTGCTTGTTTGTGTTTTAGGTTGCGTTTGTTGGCTAATAATTCCGTTTATAATTTCGTATTAATTTTTTATTTAATCTTTCATGTTCTTATAAAATGCAAAAATTACGTTTTTTGGAGGTTTCAATCCATTTACATCTTTGAAACCTAAAATTTGAAGTTTGTTGGAAATTAAGTTTTTATAGAAAATTTTGAATTTACTCTTTATTGAAAATTTAAAAATAATGGGCTTTAAAGAAAAGTTTGGTTTCTAAAATAAATGTTTTTTCAATTTTTAGGGAAATTAGAAAATAAAAAGTTTTTTTTTTAATAAGTAAGGAAATGAAGGTGTAAAAAAATAAAAAGAAAGTTTTCAAATAAAAACAATTCAAAGAAAAATAAAAACATTTCTAATAAAAGTTTTTTTTTAAAAAACACCAAAGTTTATAATTTGAAAAATAAAAAGGGTTTTAAAAGTTTTTAAGAGGTTTTGAGAAAGAATAATAATAAAAGGCTTTAAAATAAAAACGTAAAATAATAAAAACTTAAAAAACACCTTTAAAAAACAGAAAGTATAAAATTTTCAAGTGACAAAAAGCTTTAAAAGAAAAAATGTTTCTAACATAAGATATTTTCTTGAAATAGAAATAAAAGTTTTTAGAAAGAATAAATTTAAAAAGAAAAAGGTTTAGATTTCAAAGACTTAAAATGAATAAAAGAATAAAAAATCATCTTCAATAAAAAATAAAGGAAATATCAAAAAAAAGTTTCAAGTTTTCTTATAGTCTTGTTTGTCTTTTAGAAATAAGTTAAACCTTACGATTAGGTCCTTCAAGCTTAGATTAGAGATTTGGTTGTTGAAAACTTTCTTCACAAAGAATAAAACACACTTAGTAAAATCAAACCCCTAATTAGGAATAAAAGACTTAGATTCTTTTACGTTAATTTTTTATTAGAATAAATAAAAAATGTTCAACACATCAAATTTCTTTGTTGCTTGAAAAGTGAAATTAATTTAATGCAGTGTCTTATCAAACGAGAATGACGGGTTAGCGCTAGAAATGTTGGCGGTGATTAAAGTTCATTTCCCAGGCGATAAGACCGTTAAAATAGATTGATATTCATTAAACGGATAAATAAAATCGAACCTTTTTGAACTTGCAAATTCCAATTTTGAAAACATTTTTGAAATCAATTAGGTACTAATTTTTGGGCGTTCCGGGGGTGCTAACCCTTCCCCACACGTAACCAACCCTCGAACCTGTTGTTTTAGTTTTCACAGACCAAAACCGTTGTTTTAATAAAATAAAATGTTTTATTAAAATGACCATGCATTAAAGTGATCCAATCACAGTTTCCCAAAAATATTGGTGGCTACTCCGTGTTTTTATAATTTTCCAAAAGTCGAAGCTCGAAAGGGTTGCGGCACAGACGAACAGAAGAGATGAGATCGTTATCGGTACGAGCTTATAAAGGAGGTCAAGATATATATATATATGTATATATATATATATTGCCTTCGAATTACACGGATTTTGATGTCTTAGTCACTCAAGCTAAGGACATCGAGCAGAATTTAGGCTTAGTTGCTCATTCGAGCTAAGGACATCGTTTCAAGAAGCACAAGGATAAGAGGTATTAACCGGATCCAAGGCGTGGTGGTGGTAAACATGGTCGAGGTCAACAAGGCCAAAATGCTTTTTCTCGTACTCTAGAGTGTAACAGGTGTGGTAGAAGGCACACAGTAGTGTATTGGGGGTAATATGTTTACATGTTGGAATTGTGGATCACGAGGACATATGAAGTGTGATTTTCCACAACCCGTTAGAGATGGATAAGCTCTGGTGCGAGCTGGTGAGCCATAGAGAGGTCGTAGGCATGGTCGTGGTAACTTTCAACGTAGAGATGGTGGACAAAGGAATGTTCAACCTAAGGGAGGTGGACAAGCTAGGGTGTATTCACAACTAGAGTTTGTCCATCCAAGACATCAATTTTAATAGGGGCATTCACAGCTGGTATATGTGACTTAGTAACTCTGTTAGGGTCAAGAAAAGCATCTAGAATTGATTTTCTAAGTTTTGTAAATGAATCATCCTTTGAATTTATAGTTCACATTGTTGAGTACATGGATAAAAAATGAGATAGTCATAACTCATTAAAATAACAGTTAACAAATTGAGCTGTAAAGAAATTCTCCGTCAAAAGCTCGAGATATTTAATTTCTAAAGGGGATTTGATTCTAACAAATATTCCTAACCTCCTTTTAGGACCCATCTTTGTGCGATGGGATATAATTGGTTCTTGACCTAAAACCATTTGTAATTGGGAGAACTTATGATAACTTGTTGGTCTGATGCAAATTAGTGATGTTGCATGTAAAATAGCATGTCCCCAAGAAAAAATTGGAAGTTTTGACTTCATCAATGATGGCCTTGCAATTAATTGAAGTAAATTAGTGATGATGCATGAGCTACAAGATGCTCAACACTTATTCAAATTTACATGCAAAAATCATCAAAAGCCTGAGAAGTAAATTTGCCATCATTATCAAGACGACTTGTCTTAATATGGTAATCTGGAAAATGTGCTCGTAATTTTATCAATTGAGCAAGTAACTTCACAAACGTCGGGTTGCAAGTTGATAACAAGGATACATGTGACCATCCAGTAGATGCATCGATTAAAACCATAAAATATTTAAATGGTTTACAAAAGGGTTTATGGGTCCACATGTATCTTCTTACATTAGTTCTACAAAATAAATAGATTCATAATCCATCTTTGTTGGTGATGGTCGAATAATTAGTTTGTCTTGAGAACAAGCATTACATGACAAGACATTACTTTGAAGTATCTGTCGATTATACAATGAATGACCATCTAAATTGTCAATGATTTTCCCATCATAATTGAACCGAAATAGCCTAACTGGTCATGCCAAACAACAAAGTTATCAGTAAACTTCTAGTTTACATTATCATGTTTTTCAATTTATTGATTCTTGCGTAGTATAATCCATATGATAATCCATGTAATTTTTCCTTTATTTTTTATTGCCTTGGGTTATACTCGTAATTTGGAGATTTTCAACATCCTCTTCACTAATAGTCTCAATATGATATTCATTTTTGCAAATATCTTTAAAACTTAATAAGTTTTTTTGTGACTTTGACAAGTATAACACATTGTGAATATGGAATTGAGTTCCATTTGGAAATAACATATTTGTTCTTTTGGAGCATTCTATGATATTAGTACTTCCTAATATAATGCTCATGTTATTCCCTTGCATTGGTAAATGGGAAAATATTTCTTCTTATCAAGCTATGCATAAATCATAATCATTTATTTCAGATTGTATTTCGGAAGTAATCATATTCTTCAAAGAAAAATAAATAAGTGTTACAAAAATATTTGAAATAAAAAACATAACAACCATGATATCAATAAAGTAAACATGAAATTTATTCTTTTAAACTAATAATTAAAGATCAAATATTTCCTAATAAAATAATCATATATTCTTAATAAAGTAAACATAAAAACAATTAAAGATCAAGTATTCCTCTCAGAGGATGTGTGATCTCGGTTACGTGAGTTTTTGAAATGCACTTGTTTCCCCATCGTGAACGCATAAAGTGTTTCAAATGTGCTGAAATGGTTGTAGAGGGGTGATTGTCTAGTGAAATGATGATGAAATTTATATGATTGCGGAAGCTGATTTAGTGATATGATGGGAATGTAATATGACAAATGGAAGATGATGGTGAAAGGATATGTGGTTATTAGAAATGATAATGTTGGAAAGTAACAAGGAAAGAACCGACACTATAAAGAATGCCGACCTGAATCCTATTAGATGTTTAGAGGAACGAGGAAGGAACCAACACTATTAAATTGTGAAGACATGTATAATGTAATGTTCATAAACAAAAAGATCAAGACACTCTAGTTAGCAAACTAGGAACCAATGATATATGAAAAAATAGGAAAGACGCCACAAGGAGAATTCCTTGATAAGTCAGAAAGTTCAATAAAGAACAAAGAGATTAAGCTCTCACAAATATGTTGCATGATCTATGTTATTCTATTTATAAGTGAAAATAGTATCGATTATTTATAAGCTTTACAAAATGGAAATCGACGGGTCTAACAAAGAAACATGGCTATGATGGCAAGACATTAGGGCTTGTGTTCTTTTTACCTCCCTTGGTAGCTAAATGGTTGTGCAGAATCTTTAGGATAAATCTAGACATCTCATGGATGAATGTAGACATCCATTTATCTACAAGGAAAAGACTTTTGGGTTCTCACACATTTGTTTAATGTCATTCACTCTTCTTTAATGGCTGAATTAGATGATTATGAAGACTTTGAATGCTCTTTAAAGAGGAAACTGAACGGTCCTTGTATGTAGAATGAATCTGGAAGCAAATGAATGGTCTCTTATTTGAGTGGTGATTATCCCTGTATTGAACTTCTATCCTGCACTCGATATCGAATTGATGTGATTCAAAGTGTGTTGGAAAACTAAGAATAGAGGAATAAGTTTCAGGAAGACTTAAATATAAAGATCAACTTGGATGTAATTCAAAAATGGCAAACATGTTGGCTGAATGTATGAGACTCCTTGAATTCCCTCCTTAAGTGTTGTTTTAATTCATGCCATTACTCTCCCTTAAGTGCTTGAATCCCAAAATACTTCAAACATGCGATTAATCCATCTTTGTTTCCATTTGAGTACCGAATTTATTTAGCCTCCATGCATCTAAAAATACAAAAACATATTTTAAAACAATACAACTTAAATGAAATATCGTACTTAATGAACTAGCATACTTAATGAACTAACATGCATATTTAGCCATGTGCAATAAATGAACTATCATGCATAATTAAGCATGCAAATTTAATGCTCATGCATCTACATGAAACACACTCCTACGCTAGCACTCAAATGCATGCATTAAAAATGCATAAGTAACATGTTTAATTATGCATGGTAGTTCATTTATTGACTTAATGAACGAGACTCCTTGAATTCCCTCCTAAAGTGTTGTTTTAATACATGTATTTACTCTCCCTTAAGTTCTTGAATCCCAAAAGACTTCAAACATGTGATTAATCCATCTTTGTTTCCATTGGAGTGCCGAATTTATTTAGCCTTCATGCATCTAAAAATAAAAAAACATATGTTTAAACAATGCAACTTAATTGAAATATCATACTTAATGAACTAACATGCATATTTATTCATTGCCATAAATGAACTACCATGCATAATTAAACATGCAAATTTATTAATGCTGGTGCAACTATATGAAACACACTTTTATGCTAGCACTCAAATGCATGTATTAAAAATGCATAAGTAACATGCTGCATTTGTTCAAAAGATGGCCAAGGCTCCAAGCTCAAATTCAAGGCTTCAAAAAGCATTTTTGAGCTTGAATTGTTGCTCGGCTCGATAAGAAGTGTTTAAATCCTGCGAGTTCTCCTCTGATGTGTGCCAGACCCCAAGATGTTTGGGGTTGGCCTGGGTCACATCATTCCCCCTTCTTGAATGTGATTTGTCCTCAAATCGACACTGTAATACCCCAAATATTATCCTATAAGTATGTAACAATTTGATCACAAGCCAATTGTAGTATTTTTGTCACTTATTAGACTAATTAAATTATTTTTAGACTAGAGTGAAGCAAAGAAGAAAATGGTTAGCCATTGCAGAAGGGATTAAAACCAAAGAGATTTTGAAACTATTGTTTGCATGCTAAAGATCAATAAATTTAAGGGCTTGTATACGTTTCACATGGAAGAGAGAGCAAGTGGAAAGGGTTTTTGTTTTTGAGGAGAAAGATGACCAGAGTGGAGTTATCATCATCTTCTTCATTCTTAGGAACTGAAACAATCAGAGAGAGAGAGAATTAAGAGAAAATTTGCTTAAGGCTTTGATTATCCTACATCCTTACTTGCATGTTGTTCGAATAAGCTTGGGAGAAAGGTAATTACCATGATCTTTCTCCATTTTCATGTTAAAATTATACTTAAATTGTAGAAATGTATATAAATCATGAAACTTGCAAGAAATGCTAGAGTATTAAATTAGGACTATAGTAATTTCGGTGCATCTTGTAATAATATGATATTGATGCTTGCATGAGAACATGAACAACTTGTTACCTCCTCAAAAGTACTGATTTTATGTCTATTTTACAATGCTTTTGCTTGCTTCAGAGTAAATTTTGTTGCATTTAGTTGTTAATTGCATGCATTTGCATAAGGAGTTAGGAATTTTTCCTATGCCAGTGTAAATGGTTGTTTTGTTGGCAATTTTTGCAGGTTTGGCATAGTAGTTTGTAGAACACAACAAGGTAGGGAGGAATGCCTGAGAGAATGCCGAGATGTTATTGGCACAGATTGACCAAAAATTGTCAAACCATCGGTTGGCAGAGAAGAGATATTTGATACACGGCCAAGTAACTGTTGAACCCGAGAAAATAGGACCAAATCATATTGCGAGAAATAGCAATTGGATAAATCTCTGAAAAAATAGCAGATATAGTGAGCCAAGCTTTGTTGGCAGAGCAGTGACGGCATAATGACGTCAGCTCCAACTTTATCAGCTCACATTCAAACGTTGGATAAGATGATCACATCCCTTATCCTTTTAGCATTCAAAATTCAAAACAAAAGATCTTATCCTGGTCTTCCTTGCATGCCTATTTAAAGACCGATGAAGAAGATCAATCAGTGTGTAGGGTTGAAAGATTTTTGAGTGATTCATCGACGACTAGCTGCACCAAGGAGACGTGGTTCGACCAGCTGCACCAAGGAGACGTGGTTCGACCAGCTTGACCGAGAGCCTAGACCTTGTAGGGTTGGTTGCATTGAGAGTCCCTTTTCTCTCCCATTCTCTTTTTTAAGATATTTTTATTTTTAAATGATGATGTTGTTGCAAAACGTTGAAGGTTTTTGTTTTGATACCCTCACCGTGAGCTAATTTAATAGTTGGTGGGGGATGTTTGCATTGAACGTTGTTTTATGTTTAGTTTTAAATAATGATAATGCTTTGGCATTGTTTCCCTATCTGGCATGTTCTTTAATGTTTTATCAAAATTGTGCCAAGCAAAAAGCTTGCATTGTTGGCTTATTAAACCTTAATATCTTAACAGACTTAGGGGGCAATGATCTGTTGCCAGATACTTAGGTGAGATGCTTCGAAAGAAGATGTTCAAATAGATGATCTTACTTCTAAAGTGAATCTACCCTTTAGGAGTATAGATTGGGACTTAATCAAATTGATTTATGAAAAAACATTCACTGTAGAAATATAGAGGTTTTTACATGGTTAATTTTGGGCATCGACCATCTAAATAGGCTTTGCTATCTTTAAATATGCTCGTTAAATGATGCCAAGGCGCTACATTATTAAAGGCTGTCATGGCATGAATAGCATGAAAACCAAGCATCCCTTTCCAACACTCATCACTCATTTGAAACTCTCATTGCCAACGTTGTCTTCAATTACTTTTCTTTTCTTTAAAATTATTTTCCAACAACTCTCAAATAAGACAACACTTTTTCCTTGACAAGTAAACATTCAAAGCATTCAAACTCTTGGCCAATCCCTATAGAGACGATAATCAACTCACTACTATATTACTTGCAGACCGTGTATATTTGCACGCAAAAGGCTCAACCTTTGGCATTGTTTTATACATTTTCAAGACATTTTCTACCCCTTTTGCCAAGCACTCACGCGAGTCATCAAGTTTTTGGCGTCATTGTTGGGGACTGCAACGAAGACTATCATTTTGTTTTTAATTTTTTTTTGTTTTATTTTACTTATCTCTTTTGTTCGGTGTATGACCAGGAAACGCCCTATAGACTATAAGCCATTCGACCCTGAAACTGAATGAACCTACCACAGACTGAAGAAGAAAATCAAAGAGATGGCTCAAAATGTTAATGGATGAGTAGAAGGTGTTCCACACAATCAAGTAGATCCACCTACACAAGGAGGGATATTGGTTGCCCCTGCCGCACCCGTAGTGGATGATGCCATAGAAAGACCTATTAGAGAGCACTTGGCACCAAATATTGACAATTTGATTCCAGGCTTCGTTGGAACAGAGGTAAATGCTGCCAATTTTAAACTTAAATCGATAATGATTCAAACTCTTTTCAATGTAGGTTAGTTCGATGGATCACCCACTAAGATCCAAGGCAACAGTTGAAGCAATTCATGGAAGTTTTACAACTATTTCAGCAACCCGAAGTTTCGGAGGAAACGGTGAAGCTGAAATTGTTCACATTATCCCTTAGAGATAGAGCTACGATGTGGCTAAGTTCTTTGCCACCTGGATCAGTGACTACATGAGAAGATCAATGCCAGAAGTTTCTATTGCGATATCAACCACCTAAGCTTAATGCAGACTGAGAAACCAGATATTGGCGTTTAGGCAAGATGATGACGAGACCTTATATGATGTTTGGGAAAGATTCAAACACCTGTTGAGGAGGTGTCCTATGCATGGGTGTAACACCCCAATTTTGGGCTTGGAAGTTTAGGTTCTGAACCGGACCGATCTGATTTTCAGTTCGAATATAAAAGGTGGTTTTATGGAAAGCCTAGTTCGGGATGCATTAAAAATATGGAAAAATATTTAAAAATTCTCTTTTAATATATATAAGAGAGTGGTGAAATCAATTTTACAAAATAATGTTTGGAAGTGTGACATTTCGAAATAGTGACTAAAATGTAATTTTTGAAAAGTTCAGTGGTGACTATTTTGTAAGGATTGAAACTTTGAATCTTTAAGGAGCTAATTTACCCAAGGAAGGATTTCTCCAGATTTTTCTTAATTTTAATGACTCATTTAATGTTTAATTAATTAAAAGAAAAGAGGGAAATCATATTTTAGTTTTACATAACTAACTTTTGCTAAAACTTTCTCATCTCATTTTCTCTCAAAATTCCCTCAGCCAAACACATTTCCACGGCAACATTTCTTTTGATTTTCACACTAAACGATAAGGTTTCAAACATCTAATGATTCCTAATCCTTTCTACATCAAATCCTCTTCATTTGCTTATTGGATTTTCAAGGATTTTGGCTCTAAAAAAGGAGAAATCTACATTTAGAGGTAAGGATGTTCTTCTCCTCTAAATACTCAGTTCTTTACTGAAATTCCCAAGTTCTCAATCCTTAAATTAAATTTTATTAAATGTTTTAATGTTGTGATCTTGATTTTGGCTTAAAACTTGAGATTTGGATTAAATCTTAAAGAAATTCGTGGTGATTGTTTGGGCTCTGTTTTGAGATGGCTTTTTAATGTATTTTGGATGTTTAATGATGTGTAATTGAGGACTAATCAATGCAATCCCGAATAGGTTGATTTTCCTAAGTTTTTACTTGTGAAAATGGTGGTTTTTGGGGTGATCTTGGTGTTCTATTATAGCTGGGCCTATAAGGACGAGTTTAGGATCTTTTTGGATGTTAATTGATGTTTAAGAATGTTTATAAGTGATAGAGCTTGGCTGGGTAATGATGTAGATGAGTTTGGATGTGATTTCGGTTGTGTTTGGTAGCCGAAATGTTGCGGAGTATGTGAGCAAGTGCATGGTTTGCCAGCGAGTTAAGGCTGAGCACCAGTTTCCTTCTGGGTTGTTGCAACCGTTGAGGATTCCTGAGTGGAAGTGGGAAAGGATTACCATGGACTTTGTGTCTGGTTTGCCTTTGTCGCCATCGAAGAAAAATTCGGTGTGGGTGATTGTGGATCGCCTGACGAAGTGTGCGCATTTCTTGCCTGTGCATACTACGTATACGTTGGATAAGCTTGCAGAGTTGTATATTGCTGAGATTGTAAGATTGCATGGTGTGCCAAAGTCGACCGTGTCGGATAGAGATCCGAGGTTTACATCGCGTTTCTGGGAGTGTTTACATCAGGCTTTGGGTACACGGCTGAATTTCAGTACTTCTTATCATCCACAGTCGGATGGACAGTCTGAGCGTGTTATCCAAGTGCTGGAGGATATGTTGAGGTGTTGTGTGATTGAGTTTCAAGGCTCTTGGGAGAAGCATTTGCCTTTGGTGGAGTTTTCTTATAACAATAGCTACCAGGCGAGTATTCAAATGGCACCTTATGAAGCCTTGTACGGGAGGAAGTGTAGAACTCCTCTTTGTTGGGCTGAAACGGGTCAGAAGTTGGTTTCGATGCCAGCTTTGTTGAAAGGGACCACCGAGAAGGTGAAGCTCATTTGTGAGCGCTTGAAGGCAGCTTCTGATCGACAGAAGTCTTACGTGGATTTGAAGCGTAAGGATATTGAGTATGCGGTAGGTGACCCTGTGTTTTTGAAAGTTTCGCCTTGGAAAAAGGTGATGAGGTTCGGTCGAAAGGGTAAGTTGAGCCCTAGGTACATTGGACCCTACGAGGTGATTGAGCGTGTGGGTCCTGTTGCGTACAAGTTGAGGTTACCGCAAGAGTTGGAAAATATTCATGATGTGTTTCATGTCTCTATGCTTCGGAGGTATAGATCGGATCCTTCGCATGTTATGCCTGTGGAGGAAGTGGAGTTGAATCCAGACTTGACCTATGATGAGGAGCCGGTGGAAATTCTGGATTCGGATAGTAAAGTACTTCGGGGCAAGACCATTGAGTTGGTAAAGGTGTTGTGGAAGCATCGTGCTGCTGAGGAAGCCACGTGGGAAAGGAGGGATGACATGGAGAAGCAGTTTCCATACCTTTTACCTCTAGGTAAATTTCGGGGACGAAATTTCTTAAGGGGGGAGAGCTGTAACACCCCAATTTTGGGCTTGGAAGTTCAGGGTCTGAACCGGACCGGTCTGATTTTTGGTTCAAATATAAAAGGTGGTTTTAGGGAAAGCCTAGTTCGGAATGCATTAAAAATATGAAAAAATATTTAAAAATTCTCTTTTAATATATATAAGAGAGTGGTGAAATCAATTTTACAAAATAAGGTTTGGAAGTGTGACATTTCGAAATAGTGACTAAAATGTAATTTTTGAAAAGTTCAGTGGTGACTGTTTTGTAAGGATTGAAACTTTGAATCTTTAAGGAGCTAATTTACCCAAGGAAGGATTTCTCCAGATTTTTCTTAATTTTAATGACTCATTTAATGTTTAATTAATTAAAAGAAAAGAGGGAAATCATATTTTAGTTTTTCATAACTAACTTTTGCTAAAACTTTCTCATCTCATTTTCTCTCGGAATTCCCTCAGCAATATTTCTTTTGATTTTCACACTTAATGATGAGGTTTCAAACATCTAATGATTCCTAATCCTTTCTACATCAAATCCTCTTCATTTACTTATTGGATTTTCAAGGATTTTGGCTCTAAACAAGGAGAAATCTACATTTAGAGGTAAGGATGTTCTTCTCCTCTAAATACTCAGTTCTTTACAGAAATTCCCAAGTTCTCAATCCTTAAATTAAGTTTTATTAAATGTTTTAATGTTGTGATCTTGATTTTGGCTTAAAACTTGAGATTTGGATTAAATCTTAAAGAAATTCGTGGTGATTGTTTGTGGCTCTGTTTTGAGATGGCTTTTTAATGTATTTTGGATGTTTAATGATGTGTAATTGAGGACTAATCAATGCAATCCCGGATAGGTTGATTTTCCTAAGTTTTTACTTGTGAAAATGGTGGTTTTTTGGGTGATCTTGGTGTTCTGTTATAGCTGGGGCCATAAGGACGACTTTAGGATCTTTTTGGATGTTAATTGATGTTTAAGAATGTTTAGAAGTGATGGATCTTGGCTGGGTAATGTTGTGGATGAGTTTGGATGTGATTTCGGTTGTGTTTGGTAGCCGAAATGAAGATTTGGTGAGAGCAGCGAGTTTTGGTGTAATGGCTGAAGATTTTAATGCATGATGATGCATTAATCCTCTGCTTTGATGTGTTTAAAACAGGGGAGACATCTTTGGATCCTTGTGGTGTTGATCCGGAGGCTTGAACGGCGTTTCGGCAAGCTTGCGAAACAGAATTGGCGAGTGGAGTTGGATTTTCAGCTTTGTATCGAATATTTGGAGGTTTGGGAGCTTAGCTTAAGTCTAATCAACTTAACTAAGCTCAAAAGTAAGTTTTCGGAAAAAAGTCTCTTGGATGAGCCATGGATTGGTTCGATGCATTTGTGAGAATTGCATGTTTTAATTTCTGTTTTCGAAAGCATGTTTAGCATGGTTAATGCTGGTTATGTAAGCCATATATGGAAGGATGCTCAAGGTAAGAGATCCTTGGTTTAATATGTTTAAAATGTGGATTTGATGCATAGTGATGTATGTTGTTAAATGGCTTGATTAAATGCTTTAAAACAATGAATTGTTGATGATTAAAGATGTATATTGGCAAGTGATGTGTTGGTTTTAAAGTACTTGAATCAGATATAGTTAGCCGGCTATAGGATTGGGTGCACCGTGAATAAAGTCGCCTTGGATGTTGAGGGTTGTAATTGTACCATAAACTCCATCCAAGTACACTAACGAGATGGTTAAGCGTCACAATGGTGGAGGGTTGCTCCCATGTGTGAGCTTGGTTAAGGTGATTACAATGGTTGAGGTAGCTCCCATGTGTAAGCCTTGTGTTGTGTGTCTCGTGTTCTCGTTAGTGATGTTATACAACTACCGATGAGTGATGTGGAGGGGTTGTGATTGTACCGTTAAACTCCATCACGGGTGTTGAGGGGTTGTGATTGTACCGGTAAACTCCACCTTGTGTGTTTGGTAGTGTGTATGAAGCGTATGGGACAACGCTTGTAATCCGCGTATCCGATTGTGTTTTTTGTTGAAAATGGTTATGGTTATCACTTGGAAGCCAATATGACATGTTGATGTTATCTAAGCATGAGATGCTTGTTGTATATGCATTGTTGCATGAGAATTGATGTTATGTGTTGAAAAGGCATTGCGAAAGGTGTTTTATAAAATGCATTATTGTGTTGTTTCTTTAGAGCATGCCTCACTAAGCAATTGTGCTTACGCTCTCTTTCTTGAACCAATAATGCAGAGAATTGAAGTGCTTCAAGGGCAGCAAGGAGGCTAAGAATCCAAGGGAAGGCTAAGCTCATGTATGGTGACTATTTTTTACAACATTATTAGCTTTTGGTATTTGGCAATGGGAACCTAGGTTGTGTTGTTGGGAGATGTTTTGGACTCCCTAAGTTTGGCATGATGCCTATGATGTTTTGGACATGTAAATGGCCATTTGGTTCTTGCTTTGATGATTTGATGATTGGTTGGTTTTCAATTTTAGGATGCATGCCTATAGACTTGTGGTTTTTCCTAATTGATGCCATGAATGAGTTTGATGATGCAAATGTGTACCTTATATGTATGATGACTTGTTGGCATGATTAGGAGGTCTTAGGGATGTGTTTGAGTGGTTAATTATTTGTTAAACCAGCAAAATCTGCACATTATGGGCAATCCGTATCGGAACGGGCACCCGCGTTTCGAAACGGGGGCCTGTAATGGCCTTCGTGTTTCGAAACGGGTAGAGGCCGTTCCGAAACGAATTGGCCACTGCCAAGCACTGTTTCGATACTGGTCTCGAAACGAAACCGCGTTTTGGAACGGTCAACCCCCGTTCTAAAACACTAGACCGTTGGGCACTGATTTGAATGGTTTAAGGTTTGCAAGCTTTACGTTTTAGTCCTGAATTTTGTATTTGCAATTGCTTGAGCTTGAGATGTCCGTTTAAGGTGAAATTTGACAGGGAAGCATGTAATATGATTAATTTGATACTGGTAATTTTAAAAATCAGCAAAGTCCCTCATCTTTCAAGAACTTACATTTTGGTCCTTAACTTTGTATGTTGTGCAATTGAGTCCCTTTTTGCTATCCGATCGCTGTGTTTTTCGAGTATGCTTTTCTCAAGGGTACGCTTAAGGTTAATGAGCATCTAGATAAGTTTAAAAAGGAAAAAAAAGGTCGTTAATCAAGGTTTACTTTCGGGTTGACTTTGGTTTTCCCCGTGGAATCTTTGTAGTTCGGGTCAACCGTCTAGGCCGGGCTAAGGGGGTTACAATGGGCTTCCTAATTGGACCCAAATTGAGACCTTCTACAATGTACTTAATGCACATGCCAAGATAGTTGTTGATTCTTTGGCAAATGGTTCGCTGTTAGACCAGAATTGCACATAAGCAGTTAGCATCCTTGAGAGGATTGTTGCCAATGATTTTGAGTATCCCACTTCCAGACTAGGGACCGACACGAAATCAGCTGGAAAATATGAACTGGATGCACTTACATCTATCAATGCTCAAATTTCCAATCTTACTAGCATTGTGAAAACTTTGCAAAAGAGTAATGATTCCCGAGAAGTCAAGGCATTGGAAATATTTTGCACAACATGTGGAGAAGATCATCATACGGATGATTGCCCTTCCAATAAAGAGTTGGTAAATTCTATTGGTAATTTAGGCCGTTACTATAATTCTAACACCAATACTTACAATGCAAGTTCGAGATAACACCCAAATTTAGCTTGGAAAAATCAAGGAGGTAACCAGTACAAACCAAGTGTCAGAACAACAATTTCCAGAGGGAGAATAACAATGCCATGCTAGTATTTCATCAGAATGCAATGCCACATAGAGCCCAAAACAATTTCCAGCAAGGGTAGAGGTACAACCAAAGAAATACTCTCACTAAGTACATGGAGAGGAATGATGCAACAATCCATAGTTTGGCAGCATCAATGAGAAACTTGGAGGTTCAGCTTGGGCAAATTGCTAATGCACTCAGCAATCGACCCCAAGGAGCGTTGCCAAGTGATACAGAGGATGCTGGACATAAATACAATGAGCAATGCAAAGTTGTAACTCATCGGAGTGGCAAGAAATGTGAGACAAATATGGCTGCCAAGAAACCAAGTAGTTGCCAAACTAAAAAGCTAATGCCAGCATATGATCCTAAAGAAGCAGAGAAGAAAGAATCAAAAGCTGATGATGCCAGAACTGGTGCCAAACAACATTCTAATGCCAAACCAATAACTGATGCCAACCAGCATACCAATGCCAGACAAGAGTCAGATTCCAGCACCACCTTGGCAAAGCCAGTGGAGCCGGCATTTTCTTATCCACCACCACTATTTCCAGCAAGGCTTCGAAAGCATAAGCAAGACCAGCAATTTAAGCTCTTCCTAGAAGTTCTTAAACAATTGCAAATCAACATACAGTTGGTAGAGGCTCTTGAGCAAATGCCCAACTATGTCAAATTCACGAAGGATATTTTGTCCAAAAAGAGAAAGTTGGGAGATTTTGAGACTGTAGCTCTCACCGAAGGATACAGTGCCATGATACTCAATCGATTGCCACAACAACTGAAAGATTTGAGAAGTTTTACTGCTCCCTGCACCATTGGCAACAAATTTATTGGAAAGACACTGTGTGACTAGGAGCCAGCATCAACCTGATGCCAATGTTAGTTTTCAGGAAGCTTGGCATAGAAGTAAGACCTACCATGGTGACACTTCAGTTGGCAGATCGATCCTATGCACATCTTAAGGTAAGATTGAGGATATGTTGGTAAAGGTAGACAAATTCATTTTCCAAGCTGATTTCATCATTTTAGATTATGGGGAAGATATTGACGTCCCAATTATTTTGGGTAGACCATTCCTTGCCACGGGTAGGGCTTTGATTGATGTTCAGAAGAGTGAACTTACAATAGGCGTGAATGATCAGCATGTTACATTTAATGTGTTTCAAGCTTTGAAATGTGCATATGAACCTGATTAATACCGAACTGATGAGATGATAGCGTCCATTTTTACTTTGGACATGGCACAATTGTGCCAAGACACGGATGATGATGCCAACGAACATGTTGGCAATGATGAACCTAAAGAACCAGCCTTGGAGGCTAAAAATGTTAGTTATTTTGAGCCATTAGAGTTGGACAACAGTGAAACCAAGGCACCGAAACCATCAATTGAGGAGCCACCAGAATTGGAGTTGAAACCATTGTCAGATAACCTCAAGTATGCTTATCTAGGTAAAAACTCAAATCTTCCAGTAATCATTACTGCTGATCTCACTAATGATCATGAGGGAAGATTTCTGGAAATATTAAGAAAATGTAAGCAAGCTTTGGGTTGGACCTTGGCCGATATCTGAGGTATAAACCCAACCATTTGCATGTACAAGTTCATCTTGAAGGAATACCATGGCAAAACCATTGAAACCTAGAGAAGGCTGAACCCGACCATGAAAGAAGTAGTGAAGAAGAAGATTATCAAATGGCTTGATGTCGAGATAATTTACCCAATTTCTGATAGCTCGTGGGTTAGCCCAGTACATTGCATGCCAAAGAAGGGTGGCATGACAGTGGTATAAAACAACAAGGATGAATTGATACCCTCCGGAATTGTCACAGAGTGTAGAGTGTGCATGGACTAAAGAAAGTTGAACAAAGCCTTGAGGAAGGATCACTTCTCATTGCCTTTCAACGTTACAAGATGGCCATTTTTTCCGACATGATTGAGCATAACTTGGAAGTATTCATGGATGATTTCTCAGTGTTTGCTAAAACATTTGAGGAATGCCTTCAGAGTTTGGAGCAAGTTTTGAGGAGATGCATTGAGACAAACTTAGTCTTGAACTGGGAAAAAGGCCACTTCATGATGAAGTAGGGCATTGTTCTCGGGCACAAGGTAACCAAGAGAGGATTAGAGGTTGATCAAGAAAAAGTTGAGGTAATCAAGCAATTGCCACCTCCTACGAGTGTAAAAGGTATAAGAAGTTTTTTAGGGCATGCAAGTTTTTACTGAAGCTTCATTAAAGATTTTTCTAAAACTTCTAAACCTTTATGCTTGTTGTTAGAACAAAAGGGCACTTTTGCATCTGATGATGCTTGTTTGAGAGCGTTTCAGGAACTTAAGGAGAAGTTGATTAATGTCCCTATAGTTATGGCACCATATTGGAATGAGCCATTCGAGCTCATGTGCGATGCTAACGACTATGCCATCGGAGTAGTGTTAGGACAGGGATGTGGCAATGTTTTTCATACCATTTACTATGACAATCAAACATTAAATGGAGCTCAGCTAAATTACTCCACAACTTAGAAAGAACTTCTTGCAATTGTATTTGCTTTTGATAAATTCAGATCTTATTTAGTTGGTAACAAAGTTGTGCTGTATACAGATCGTTCGGCACCGAAGTACCTCTTGGAAAAGAAGTACCTCTTCACAAAGAAGGATGCTAAGCCAGGTTGATCCGATAGACGCTTCTTCTACATGAATTTGAACTCGAGATCCGAGACAAGAAAGGTAATGAAAATTTGGTAGCTAACCACTTATCACGCGTAGAGCATCACCTTGAAGATGGTAAGACTATTGCCATAAGAGATGGATTCTCAGACGATTATTTGCTTGCAGTTAATGGCATGCCATGGTACGCTGACATAGTCAACTACCTGGTAAGCAATATTGTTCCACCAGATTTGGCATATAATCGTAGGAAACATTTTCTACGAGATGTTCGAGAATATTATTGGCACGAGCCAATATTTTTCAAGCAATGTGTCGACCAACTAATTCATCGGTGTGTTTCAAAGGATGAGTAGCATAACATATTGTAACTATGCCATGTCGCACAATATGGAGGACACTTTAACGGGATGAAGAGTGTTGCCAAGGTGTTGCAGTTAGTATTGTTTTGTCCCACACTATACAAAGATGCCAACAACTATGCCAAGGCATGTGATCGATGCCAACGGACTGGAAATATCTCTGGCAAACACCAATTGTCGCTCTGAAACATTATTCTTGTGGACTTATTTAATTTTTGGGGCATATACTTTATGGGTCCATTTCCTTTATCATTTAATAATGTATATATCCTTGTGGCCGTTGAATATGTATCGAAATGGGTAGAGGTTGTTGCCCTACCAACAAACGATGCCAAGGTTATTGCCAAGTTATTGCACAAACAAATATTTACTCGATTTGGTGCCTTTAGAGAGATTATTCATGATGAGGTTACCCATTTTAAATGCAATATAATTTCTAAAGCTTTGTGCAGGTATGACATTCTGCAGAGAATTGCCACGGCATACCATCCACAAACAAATGGGCAAGCTGAAATTTTAAACAAGGAGATCAAAAGTATTTTATAGAACATTGTAAATCCATCAAGGAAAGACTGGTCCTTGAGACTGGATGAGTCCTTATGGGCTTATAGGACTTCCTTTAAAACATCTATGGGTACTTCACCATTTCGACTTGTTTTTCAAAAACCATGCCATCTGCTGGTAGAGTTGGAACATAAAGCCTATTGGGCCATCAGAATACTTGACATGGCATGGAGAGTTGTTGAACAAAAGAGGTTACTAGACCTAAATGAGTTGGAAGAATTCAGAACACAAGCCTTTGAGAATGCTAGTATTTACAAGGAGAAGGCAAAACGCTGGCATGACATAAAGGTAATGCCAAGACAATTTGATGTATGCCAACGTGTTTTGTTATTTAACTCACGACTTAAATTGTTTCCAGGTAAACTCAAATGGAGACGGACGGGCCCTTATGAATTTGTTAAGCCATATGACCATGGAGATATGGACATCAAGAATTTGAAGACAGGGGATATCTTTAAGGTGAATGGCCAACGTTTAAAGCACATTTGGAAGGTGATCAGAAGATTTCCAATGAGGTTATCCTCTTGCTAGAGATACCATAACATCACCATGGTATTTTTAATTTTTTGTAAATATTAAGATTAGATGTTTTTCATTTTCAGCATTTCTTTTTATTTGTTTATTTGTCTTCTTTTATTTTTTTAATTTTTCTTTGCTGCGTTGAAAGGTTTTTCTTCGAGTATGTGCATATTAGTATGCTAGGTATAATGCCAAGGCATGATTTGACATGAGACGATGATAAAACGAGAGTGTTTTGTGTGCTAGACAGAATGCCAACACAAAGACTTGGCATGCGGTGGATTGGAATATTGGAAGAAGAGATTTACCATAGCTTGATTAAATTCGGCCCACTAAAGAGAGATTATTTTTCTTTGAATTTTAACCCCAGCCGCATAAAAATTAAGTTGAAATTTAAATTCAACTTAATCACCTCATCACTCTCTAACATCCCGGTTTAGGGTCTGGAAGATCTGATGAAGTTTTGAGGTCCGAAAGACCGGTGTTGAGTGTTTTGAGTAAGTTCAGGGAAAAAGGTCCTCGGGTGTTGGGAAAAATATGGAATAAATCCTTAAAATCCTTTTTAAATATGTGAAAGGTTTTGGTAAAAACAATTTTGGAAAAACGATTTATGAACTGTGAAATTTTGGTTTAGTGACCAAATTGTAAAGTTTGCAAAATCTGTTTTTAGTGACCATTTTGTAAAAGAGTCAAAACATTAAATCTTTAAGGAGCTATTTTGGCTGGGTCAATTTTTTTATTATCCTCTTTTATTTTGACTATTCAAATATTTTAAAATAGCTTTTATGATTTAATTGAAACAAGGGTTTATCTAAAATCTCATTTTACGTCAAAAACCATTTTCAAGCTTTCTTACTTCCTCTGTTCAGCAAAACAGCATTTGAGCTTTATTTCCTCAATGTAAAAGTCTTTTCTTATTAATCGTTTATTGCTAAATGGTTCTCCTACCTTGATTTCCTAAAACCCAAGTCTATTTCAATGTTTTCCTCAAGGATTTTGCCAAACAAGGGGTAATAGATAGCATTGGGGTGAGCAACGTGATTCTCCTCTAATGTAATATTCTTTAATGAAATTCCCATGCTTTGATTCTTTTAAATACCAAGGTTTTATTCTCTTGTCTTAATCTTAATGTAATTTGGCTAAAATTGATGAAAATGAGCTTTTGGTAAGATTTTTGAGTAAGATCTATTAATGTTGGGTTTGTTGATGTCGTTACCTTTGTTTTGATGTGATTATTGTGTTGAGATGATGGATGAATGGTAGGAATCCCGAAATGGGGTTGGGTGTTGAATTTTTGAAGTATGAAAAAGTGGGTTTTTGGGTGGATTTTGAGGTGAATCAATAGATGGTGTTGATCTGATGTCGTGATGATGTTTTAGATGTTTATCTGTGTGTTTTGATGTTATCTTATGCTGGGTTTTGCTGGAGATTATCTGAATTGGGTCTTTTCGATGTTTACGACTTGTATCAGATTTATTCGATAAGTGTTTTGGTTGGGTATTTGAATCTCTGCTTTCCAGCAAATTTGTATGTTGAAAGTATCTCTAAATGATGCTTTCTCTGATGTTGTTATGCATTAAATGCATGTTGGTATTGTCCCACATGAATGGCATGTTATGTTTCGAATGTTGGTTGAGTTCATGCTATGCTTGAGCTTGTGACTATGGCTTTTAGGATGTGCTTTGGGGAGGTGGTTCTCTCCGGTGGAAATCAATGGTTTTTGATGTTGCGATGAGTATATTGACACATGGGTTATATCAGATAGATTGATCGATCAATAGGATGTGAAGTGCACTATACTTATGAAATTCGCGCGTGAGAAATTCTTCGGTTTCACAATAGGGGTTGTGCTATTGTGATGCGAGTGGTAGGGGTTATGCTATCACCAACGGGAAATGCGGGTAGTGGCATCCCGGCCGAAGTGTGTTTATGGTGAGCGTTGTTTCACCATGTGACTTGATAGGGGTTGTGCTATCAAGGTATACGTTTATCCGAGCAACGTGTCAATGATGCCGATATACTCAATCGCTTATGGTTTCAATATGAGGTTGGTAAACTCATATGGTTATACTTATGTTTGAAGCATGTGTGTGGTAAAGGAGCTGGTAGGCTTGGTTTGCATATATGGTTCATATATGGCTTATGCATGGTTGATGCTTGTTCATTGCTTATTGCATGTGTGGTTGCATTGCTTAATCTTGTTTCAAGCTAGCATGTTGAAAAGGAAATTGTTTTGGAAATGATTTGTGAAAGAGATTTCAAGAAACGGTTTTGATTCCATAAATGATGATTGTTTTCAAAACTGCATTGTTTTAGTTGGTTTTGAGCACCGCTCACTAAGCTATAAAGCCTACACTCTCTTTTCCAACAATGCAGATCCATAGACCCTTTGGAAGGCAACGGTACAAGGAAAGTGATCCAAGAGTCCGCTCTTAGCTCAAGTATGACCTTGCTTAGATAATAGTGTGTGAGACAATTAGGGTGAACCTTGTTTATGTTTTGGGAGTGTTCGTAAACTTCTTGTGTTGAGAACATGTTGACGTTTATCTTGATGGCTTGTTCTTATCTTATGTCTTGTGGTCATGGTTTTGGACCTTGTTCTTCTTATGTTGGATCTTGAAGCTTTCTTTATATTTCTATGTAAAGCATTTTTATGTTTCTCTTGATCTTGGACATGTGTGATGGCTGGTTTTAGTGGGTATATAATGATATTTCTGGTTCTCTGTTGTATCTGGTAATTAGAACCAAGTTAAATACCCTTAGAGATGCTTAAATTGCAGTTTTGTTGTTTCTGCAGCAGGTTGTTTCGAAACGGGCTCGAACGTTTCGGAACAACCCTTGTTTTTGCCTTGGCATTTCGGAACTAATATCGAAACAGGCTAAGCAGGGTCGGAACGGTCTCAAGCCGTTTCGAAATGTTTCGCTACTGTGAAGCACCGTTCTGATATGGGTATCGAAATGGGGGTCGTTGATGTTAGTTAAAGGCATCTTTGAAGTTATTTTTCTTGCGTTTTGGTCCTAGTATATACTGTTTTCAATTGTGGATGATTGTGTGCATGTTTTATATTGCTTTCGATCATGGAAGCATGAAATGGACTAAATTACACAAAGATCACCTTAATTGCATCATAGGTCCCTATATTATGCTAGTTTTACATTTTGGTCCCTGGTTGCCTTTTTGTTCGAATCGATGCTCGTTTTTGTTGTTCTTTCTTCCGTTGCTTGTTCTTAAATATAAGGTAAATCTGAGCATCTAGAAAAGATGTTAAATCAATGCGTTTAGGGTTGCTCATCGGAGGGAAATCTTTGGATCTTTCTTCGATTAGTCCCATGTAGTCCACTCGATACGGTCTGGTGGCTAGGCCTGGTCGAGAGGGTTACATCTGTTGGTATCAGAGCCTAGCTTTCCTTCGGAAATGCTTGCGTTGGTTGTCGGGCAACCGAAAAGGTAAGTGAGGTAAGTGTGTTGAGGTGGTGCGTGCTTGTTTGTTGAAGTTGCTTATTGTGTTAGGTACTCATTGCCACATACTATTATCAGGAAAACCCATATATAATACTTGAGCACCTTGGACCATTGATTCAGGTTATTACTGGGGCTTTTAAGTCTGCGTTGGCAGGGTTACAGGCAGCTGCACCGCAACATGGTCAGAGGGAAGGGTTACCCCTTGAGAGGCTCCACAGTTGGGTGGAGTAGAGTATCGTGGGTTATCGCCCGAGGGAGCTGAGGCATGATTAGCTAGTACTACTAGGATTCTGGGTCAGATGGAGTGCAGTGATGCACGTAAGCTGGGTTGTATGGAATATCTGCTTTAGGGTGACACGTATGTCTAGTGGTCTACGATCACCGTGAGTATGACTGTTGCTGATATCACTTGGGAATTCTTCCGTTTTGCCTTCCGGAAGAAGTATTTGGGGCTGAGGTACCAAGATGAGAAGAAGCGCGAGTTCATGACCTTAGTTCAGGGGAGCATGATCGTTTCAGAGTATGAGGTTCAGTTTGTTAGACCGAGTCAGTATGCTGTTTAGCTAGTTCCTACTGAGAAGGAACGTTGTGAGAGGTTTCAGTATGGTTTGACCGAGGGAGTGAAGACCTATATGTTGGCTACTGATTATATAGATTTTGATGTGCTAGTAGCTCGAGCCAAAGATATAGAGCATAGTCTTGGTTTGTCTTCTGGAGGAGGCGGGTCTAGTTTAGGGAAACGACCTGCAGAGTGGAATCGCGATCGTGCCAAGGGGCACAAGGACAAGAGGCAGCATTTTGATCATAGACGTGGGGGTGGCAACCCCGGACGTGGCCATCAAGGCCAAGGTTTTGCTCATCGTGCACCCGAGTGAACCAAGTGTGGTAGGTCTCATCCAGGAGAGTGTTGGGGAACCTATGGTACATGCTAGCAGTGTGGATCGAAGGATCATCTCAAGAGAGATTGTCCTCAGCTAGTTAGAGGTGGTCAGGCACCGGTACGAGCTATCGAGTACCAGCGAGGCCGTGGGTGCGGCCGACGGAACTTTCAGCCACGAAACGAGGGACAAAGGAATGTGGCACATGTAGTTGCAGTTCAGCTTGAGGGAGGCAGACCAACGAGAGTGTAAGCACACAGAGAGGGCAGGAACGACACCGATGTTATTGCAGGTAATTTCATGTTACAGTATTTGACATTGCTTTCGTTGATTGATTCTGGTTCTACGCATTCCTATATTCTGAGTGAGCATGCTAAGATGTTAGATGTACCGTGCGGGATACTTGATGTGGGTATGAATGTAACTAGTTCGTTTGGCGAGACAGTTGTGGTCAGAAAGATGTATTGCAGATGTCCGTTGATGGTTCAGGGTCACGTGTTTCTAGTTGATATAATGGAATTGCCTTTCTATGGGTTTAATGTGATATTAGGAATGGATTGGTTGGTAGAGCACAAGGCAAAGGTAGATTTTGAGACTAAGCGACTGAGCTTGAGATTGTGGGATGATTATGAAGTAGTAGTGGTTGGTGAGAATGTTAAATTCTTACCCAACGTAGTTTCTACTTTAGAGGCTCAGAAAATGTTAGATCATGGATGTCAGGCATACCTAGTTTATGTGATGAACCCAGATATGAGTAAGGTCTGACCAAAAGACATTAGAGCAGATTGTGACTTTCTTGAGGTGTTTCCTGAAGAGTTGCCTGGTTTACCACCGGATAGAGAAGTTGAGTTTGCTATTGAGTTTTATTCTAATTCAGCTCCTGTATCGATTGCTCTGTATCGGATGGCTCCGAAAGAGTTGAAAGAACTGAAGACTCAACTTCAGGAATTATTAGATCGTGGTTTTATCTGTCTGAGTATATCACCTTGGGGTGCAACAATTTTATTCGTTAAGAAGAAAGAAGGGAGTATGCGTATGTGTATTGATTACCGTCAGTTGAATAAGTTAACTGTGAAGAATAATTATCTGTTGTCGAGAATAGATGATTTGTTTGGTCAGTTGTGGGATGCATCGATGTTCTCGAAGATAGACTTGAGATTTGGGTATTATCAGTTGAAAGTGAAGGAGGAAGACATACCGAAAACAGCTATGGCCATTATGAGTTTTTGGTTATGCCGTTTGGGTTGACTAATGCACCAGCCGCGTTTATGAACATGATGAACCGCGTGTTTCATGAGTTCTAAGAGTAGTTAGTTGTGGTATTTATTGATGATATACTGATTTATTCGCGCACTGAGGAAGACCATGATAGACATTTGCGACTTGTGTTGAAGACTTTGCTAGATAATCAGTTGTATGCGAAGTTGAGCAAATGCGAGTTTTGGATTAGAGAGGTAGTCTTTCTAGAGCATGTCGTGTCAGCGGATGGCATTAGAGTTGATCCTAAGAAAGTGGAAGCTATTGTGAATTGGAAGCAACCGAAGTCTATGACTGAGGTTCGCAGTTTCTTAGGCTTAGCAGGCTACTACCATCGGTTTGTAGATGGATTTTCTAAGATAGCTTCTCCGTTGACGAAATTGTTACAAAAGGATTTTAGATATGAGTGGACAGAAGCGAGACATATGGCTTTTGATCGCTTGAAAGATGTGTTGACTAGAGCACATGTGTTAGTGAAACCGATAATGGGGAAAGACTACGTGATTTATAGTGATGCCTCGTATATAGGCCTAGGTTGTGTATTGATGCAAGATGGGAGAGTTGTCGCATATGCCTCGAGACAGTTGAAGACTCATGAAAAGAACTACCCCACGCATGATATTGAGTTAGCCGCTATTGTGTTTGCTTTGAAAGTGTGGAGGCACTATTTGTATGGTGAGAAATGTACATTGTATACTGATCACAAGAGTCTAAAGTATTTGATTTCTCAGAAAGATTTGAATCTCCGACAGCGTAGATGGGTTGAGTTATTGAAGGACTATGATCTTACTATTGAATACCATCTGGGTAAAGCTAATGTGGTAGCTGATGCGTTGAGTAGGAAGGTAGCAGTTGAGCTTCGAGCGATGTTTTCTAGGTTGAGTTTGTTGCATGATGGAGGGTTGATCGCAGAATTGCAGGTGAAACCATCTCTTGAACAGTTGATTTGTGAGAAACAGTTGCAAGATGGTTCGTTAGCTTCACACGTGCAGGATATTGCGGAAGGTAAACCGACCGAGTACAGTTTCAGTGATGGTAATGTTTTGTGTTACAAAAATAGAGTTGTTGTGCCTGAAGATGCTGATTTGCGACGCACCATTTTGAATGAAGCACATACTAGTCCGTTAGTTATGCACCCAGGTAGCACGAAAATGTACCGAGATTTGAAGAATGATTACTTCTGGGTTCGATTGAAAAGGGATGTGGCCGAATTTGTTAGTAAATGCATGGTTTGTCAGCGAGTGAAGGCCGAACATCAATTTCCGTCAGGATTGTTACAACCTTTATGGATTCCGAAATGGAAATGGGCGAGGATAGCCATGGATTTTGTATCAGGTTTACCGTTGTCTCATTCGCGAAAGAATTAAATTTTGGTGATAGTTGATCGACTCACCAAGTGTACACATTTCCTAGTTGTTAAAACGACTGATTCCTTGAATAAGTTGGCTGATTTGTATATCCGTGAGATAGTGAGATTGCACGGTGTACCGAAGTCGATTGTCTCGGATAGAGATCCAAGGTTCACATCGAGATTTTGGGATTGCTTGCATAGTGCTTTGCGTAGCCGATTGAATTTCAGTACCTCGTACCATCCCAGTCAGATGGTCAGTCAGAACGAGTAATACAAGTGCTTGAAGATATGCTACGTTGTTGTATTATCAATTTCCAGGGTTCGTGGGAGAAACACCTACCGTCAATTAAGTTTGCTTATAACAACAGTTATCAGGCTAGCATTCAGATGGCACCGTTTGAGGCTTTGTATGGTAGGAGGTGTAGAACTCCGGTATGTTGGGCAGAAGCTGGTCAGAAATTGGTATCCTTACCGGCTATGCTTAAGGGCACTACTGAGAAGGTGAAGTTGATATGTGAACGTTTGAAAGCAGCAATCGTTCGACAGAAATCATATGCCGATTTGAAGCATCGTGAGATCGAGTATGTTGTGGGTGAGAAAATCTTTTTGTAAGTGTCACCATGGAAGAAAATGATGAGGTTCGCTAGAAAAGGTAAACTGAGTCCAAGATTCATTGGTCCGTATGAGATAGTGGTACGAGTTGGTCCTGTGTCTTACAGATTGAGTCTGCCTTCGGAGTTAAAGAAGATACATGACATATTCCATGTTTCCATGCTTCGGAAGTATAGGTCAGATCCATCGCACGTAATGCCTGTTGAGGAAATCGAATTGAACCCATATTTTTCATATGATGAGGAACCGATCGAGATATTAGCTATAGACAACAACGTTTTGCGTGGTAGATCGATAGAGTTGGTCAAAGTGAAGTTGCGACACCGAGGTGTTGAAGAAGCCACTTGGGATAGGAAAGACGACATGAAGCGTCAGTTTCTGCATCTTTTTCCATCAGGTAAATTTCGTGGACGAAATTTCTTATGTGGGGGAGAGTTGTAACATCCTGGTTTAGGGTCTGGAAGATCCGATGAAGTTTCGAGGTCCGAAAGACTGGTGTTAAGTGTTTTTAGTAAGTTCAGAGAAAAAGTTCCTCGGGTGTTCGGAAAAATATAGAATAAATCCTTAAAATCCCTTTTAAATATGTCTATGGTTTTGGTAAAAACGATTTTGGAAAAACGATTTCTGAACTGTGACATTTTGGTTTAGTGACCAAATTGTAAAGTTTGCAAAATCTGTTTTTAGTGACCGTTTTGTAAAAGAGTCAAAACATTGAATCTTTAAGGAGCTATTTTAGCTGGGCCAATTTTGTTATTATCCCCTTTTATTTTGACTATTCAAAATTTTTAAAATAGCTTTTATGATTTAATTGAAACAAGGGTTTATCTAAAATCTCAATTTATGTCAAAAGTCATTTTCAAGCTTTCTTACTTCCTCTCTTCAGCAAAACAACATTTGAGCTTGATTTCCTCAAGGTAAAAGTGTTTTCTTATTAATCTTTTATTGCTAAATGGTTCTCCTACCTTGATTTCCTAAAACCCAAGTCTATTTCATTGTTTTCCTCAAGGATTTTGCCAAACAAGGGGTAATAGCTAGCATTGGGGGTGAGCAACGTGATTATCCTCTAATGTAAGGTTCTTTAATGAAATTCCCATGATTTGATTCTTTTAAATACCAATGTTTTATTCTCTTGTCTTAATCTTAATGTAATTTGGCTAAAATTGATGTAAATGAGCTTTTGGTAAGATTTTTGGGTAAGATCTATTAATGCTAGGTTTGTTGATGTTGTTACCATTGTTTTGATGTGATTATTGTGTTGAGATGATGGATGAATGGTAGGAATCCCGAAATGGGGTTGGGTGTTGAATTTTGAAGTATGAAAAAGTGGGTTTTTGGGTGGATTTTGAGGTGAATCAATAGCTGGTGTTGATATGATGTCGGGATGATGTTTTTAGATGTTTATCTATGTGTTTTGATGTTATCTTATGCTGGGTTTTGCAGGAGATTATCCGAATTGGGTGTTTTTGATGTTTACAGCTTGTATCAGATTTATTCAATAGGTGTTTTGGTTGGGTATTTGAATCTCTACTTTCCAGCAAATTTGTGTGTTGAAAGTATCTCTAAATCTACTATTTTGGGTTGGTTAGAGGCAGGTATTGAAGATCCAGATTTGTTGAACTCAATTGTGGGCGAACCAGAAAGCTAGAAAAGGGGTTTCGGCTTGTTGTGGTAATCGTTGGCGAGTGGAAATAATTTTTACTGTTTTATCAAGGTCGAGGAAGTGTTTTAAGGGTTTGGGTTGAGCCATTAGGCCAATCCAAGCTCAAGGGTAAGATTTGGTATTTGTTTCGGCTTTTTGCCTTTTTTTATCATATTTGGATCATGCGCATGTCATTTTAAATGATGCTTTCTCTGTTGTGGTTATGCATTAAATGCATGTTGTTATTGTTCCACGTGAATGTCATGTTATGTTTCGATTGTTGGTTGAGTTCATGCTATGCTTGAGCTTGTGACTACGGCTTTTGGGATGTGCTATGGGGAGGTGGTTATCCCCGATGAAAAATAGTGGTTTTTGATGTTGCGATGAGTATATTGACACACGGGTTATATTAGAAAGATTGATCGGTCAATAGGATGTGAAGTGCACTATACTTATGAAATTCGCGCGTGAGAAATTCTTTGGTTTCACAATAGGGGTTGTGTTATTGTGATGTGAGTGGTAGGTGTTGTGCTAACACCAACGGGCAATGCGGGTAGTGGCATCCCGACCGAAGTGTGTTTATGGTGAGGGTTGTTTCACCATGTGACTTGATGGGGGTTGTGCCATCAAGGTGTCCGTATATTTGAGCAACGTGTCAATGATGCCGATATACTCAATCGCTTATGGTTTCAATATGAGCTTGGTAAACTCATATGGTTATGATTATTTTTGAAGCATGTGTATGGTAAAGGAGCCGGTAGGCTTGGTTTGCATATATGGTTCATATATGACTTATGCATGGTTGATGCTTGTTCATTGCCTATGGCATGTGTGGTTGCATTGCTTAATCTTGTTTCAAGATAGCATGTTGAAAAGGAAATAATTTTGGAAATGATTTGTGAAAGAGATTTCAACAAACAGTTTTGATTTCCGAAATGATGATTGTTTTCAAAACTGCATTGTTGTAGTTGGTTTTGAGCTCCTCTCACTAAGCTATATAGCTTACGCTCTCTTTTCCAACAATGCAGATCCATAGACCCTTTGGAAGACAACGGTGCAAGGGAGGTGATCCAAGAGTTCGCTCTTAGCTCAAGTATGACCTTGCTTAGATAATAGTGTGTGTGGCAATGAGGGTGAACCTTCTGTATGTTTTGGGAGTGTTCGTAAACTCCTTGTATTGAGAACATGTTGACGTTTATCTCGATGGCTTGTTCTTATCTTATGTCTTGTGGTCATGGTTTTGGACCTTGTTCTTCTTATGTTGGATCTTGAAGCTTTCTTTATATTTTTATGTAAAGTATGTTTATGTTTCTCTTGATCTTGGACATGTGTGATGGCTGGTTTTAGTGGGTATATGTTGATATTGCTGGTTCTCCGTTGTATGTGGTGATTAGAACCAAGTTAAATACCCTTAGAGATGCTTAAATTGCAGTTTTGCTGTTTCTGCAGCAGGGTGTTTAAAAACGGGCTCGAACGTTTCGGAACAGCCCTTGATTTTGCCTTGGCATTTCAGAACGAGTATCGAAATGGGCTAAGCAAGGCCAGAACGGTCTCAAGTTATTTCGGAATGTTTCTCTACTGTGAAGCACCGTTTCGATACGGGTATCGAAACGGGGGTCGTTGAAGTTAGTTAATGGCATCTTTGAAGTTATTTTTCCTGCGTTTTGGTCCTAGTATATACTGTTTTCAATTGTGGATGATTGTGTGCATGTTTTATGTTGCTTTTCATCATGGAAGCATAATATGGACTAAATTACACAAAGATCACCTTAATTGCATCATAGGTCCCTATATTATGCTAGTTTTGCATTTTGGTCCCTGGTTGCCTTTTTGTTCGAATCGATGCTCGTTTTTGTTGTTCTTTCTTCTGCTGCGTATTCTTAAATATAAGGTACATCTGAGCATCTGGAAAAGATATTAAATTAACGTGTTTAGGGTTGCTCATCGAAGAGAAATCTTCGGATCTTTCTTCGATTAGTCTCGTGTAGTCCACTCGATACGGTCTGGTGGCTAGGCCGGGTCGAGAGTGTTACACACTCCACTCTTTAAACCTATCCTATCACTTACTACCTTATCACATCACTCTTATCACTTAACCCCTTATCAAATAAAATGTTTTTTATTTTCAATCATTATCCCCAATTAATTCAGCTACCTTTATTACACCCCATTAAACACTAAAACTCTTTACTTTGTACCTACCCTTGCCGTTAAAAGAAACAAATCTCTTTCACTTCTCTCTTTCTTTATCAAGCAAGAAACCAAGATCCATCTTTTCTCTTCTTCTTCCTTTTCCAAACTGTCCCAAGCTTTCTTTCCCTTTCAATGGCTTCTTCATCAACCACCTTTAAAATCTTTTTCAATGAGGAGATCCAAAAAAAGCACGAAAAGAACTACGCGTCAAGATCTTTTTGTTACGAGAAGCAGTTCGACTTCAAAGGCGAAGGAACCGTGGGATTTTCCAATGAGATCAAGGCAATAGTCAACCAGCATAAATGGGAGCTATTCTACCAGAAAAAAGGGAGGTTTATGCGAACATTGTCCGGGAATTTTATGCCCAGTTGACCACCAAGGACAACTCGTTCTTGATGATCCGAGGTACATGCGTTTGTTTTGATGAAGGTTATATTAATTTCATGTTCAAGTTGGAAGATGCTGAGGATGAACACAAGGAGTATGTCGAGTCCATGACGGCTGCCAAGAGAAAAAAGTTGTTGGCAGATCTTTGTGAACCAGGCACGGCGTTGATAGTGTCTTCTAAGGGCCACCGAACCGTCAAGAGGCTTGAAATCTCATTCGATGGGGTGGAATCATTTTCTCAAGGCAAATCTCATGCCCAACACTCATAATGAAATGATGTCGGAGAAATGGCTGGCACTGCTGCATTCCATCATCACCGGTCGAAAAATCAATGTTGGTCATATCATCATTAAAGAGACCTACAAATGTGCTGGTAAGCCTAATGGTAGCTTGTTCTTTCCTTTATTAATTTCTAACATTTGCATGAGGCATGGTGTACCCAAGCTTGATTTAGAGCAAGGCTAAGAAATCAAGGGCACTACAATCTCGCCTGCTATATAGAGAAACCTCACTGCCACGAGAACAAGGACAAAGGAAAAGGAAAGACAACCATGCCAAAGTCCAAAGTAACGAAGGTGGAATCTGACGCTCCCATGATAACTAGTACAATGGCATCGCTTTCTAAAATTCACCATTGCCAGAGGATTATTCTAATTAAATTAGAGAAAGTCGAGGAGCGGAATGTCAAGATTTGGCAGTATAGTCATGCCAGAGATATTGCCATCAGGGAGACTCTTGAGAAGATGTCCCCAAATTTCATGTCAGATTTCCCTATAGAGATCTTTTCCAGTGAAAATACCATGCCATCTAGTCCCCAATCAGCTCGTACACCATCTAATGCAACAATTTCGTTGTCTCCAGTCTATGTTGAATCTATTAATACCAACTCTCTAGTTGAATCAAAGGAAACCAAAGACAAGTCTATCACAACGCTTATCGCGCTGGCACACTCTGATGCCACTGACGCCCCTGCCGTTTCGGAACCTGTCAAGATTGTGGAGGAAGTTCTTCGCGATGTTGGAGCCTCCACTACCACAAAACCAGCCATGATAAGAGTAAAGTGCAAAGCCCCTGATCGTGGAAGCTTTGTCAAGAGGAAGACCTGAGTCACACAAGAAGAAGTCTACGAAGGGGTGTCCTCTTCTTCCTAAACTCCTTTGCATTTCATTTCATAGCATTTGTATGTTCATGCATTTTTATTTTTCTGTTTATTTGTATATAAGTGTTGTTTTTATACATTGAGAACAATGCACATCTTGGGTTTGGGGTGCACCTTTCCTCACATTTATGTCATGCCATGCATTTCATGTTTACATTTCTTTTTTTCATGCCATAAGTTCAATATAGTCTAGCTTTGCATACCGAACCACTAAAAAAGAAAAAGAAAATTTTGTCTCGGCCAAATTTTGAAGAATGCTAATACTTTTTAGACAAGTTTAATTAATTTCAGAATAATCTGTCCAGTGAGAAATTTTGAAATCTTTAGTTGCCTATGCCAACAGAATAGTAATGTCATGTAACACCCCAAATATATAGCCTAGTAGAATATTACCAATCAATGGTAACTTAACTCAATTTAAGGATGTCCTGAAATTTACTTGCTAAATAAGTTGAGGACTTGTTTATAAAATTGTAATGTAGGGATACTTGATGAAAAAAGGGGACCAAACCGAACACTTAGATAATTACGTAACTTGCATGTAAGAAATTAAAAAGATAAAGGACTCTAATAGGTGTCATTGTATGGATGAATCTTGGGAGGAGAATGTGAGACTCTCAGCCAAACGAAATTGAAACCAATCAAGGAATCAAGGAAAAATAGTGAGCGAGGGAGAATGGGGCTCTCGAAGAATTAAGAAAAAAAATTGGTTGTCTCTTTAGAATTCATTCGATCAACTTTAAGAGAATGGTGTTTTCCTCTACCTTTACTCTTTGCTTCATGAATTACTAGAATGTAGTAATATAATTAGGCTAATAATAGTGTGTGTGTGTGTGTGTGTGTGTGTGTGTGTGCGTGCGTGCGTGCGTGCGTGCGTGCGTGCGTGCGTGCGTGCGTGCGTGCGTGCGTGCGTGCGTGCGTGCGTGCGTGCGTGCGTGCGTGCGTGCGTGCGTGCGTGCGTGCGTGCGTGCGTGCGTGCGTGCGTGCGTGCGTGCGTGCGTGCGTGCGTGCGTGCGTGCGTGCGTGCGTGCGTGCGTGCGTGCGTGCGTGCGTGCGTGCGTGCGTGCGTGCGTGCGTGCGTGCGTGCGTGCGTGCGTGCGTGCGTGCGTGCGTGCGTGCGTGCGTGCGTGCGTGCGTGCGTGCGTGCGTGCGTGCGTGCGTGCGTGCGTGCGTGCGTGCGTGCGTGCGTGCGTGCGTGCGTGCGTGCGTGCGTGCGTGCGTGCGTGCGTGCGTGCGTGCGTGCGTGCGTGCGTGCGTGCGTGCGTGCGTGCGTGCGTGCGTGCGTGCGTGCGTGCGTGCGTGCGTGCGTGCGTGCGTGCGTGCGTGCGTGCGTGCGTGCGTGCGTGCGTGCGTGCGTGCGTGCGTGCGTGCGTGCGTGCGTGCGTGCGTGCGTGCGTGCGTGCGTGCGTGCGTGCGTGCGTGCGTGCGTGCGTGCGTGCGTGCGTGCGTGTGTGTGTGTGTCTTTAGAGTTAATGTGAATTGTCTTGAAAGGTTAAAATGTGTGCAGAATTGAGTTAAACGAATTGTGCATAATTGAATAAATAGGATAAAATATGGACTGTTTTAATAAATGTTTGTACATACATGTCTAGGTTGGACAAATTTGCATAAGAATAAATAAATAGATAACTAAAAGGAGCTGTTTGAAGTGGATCGAATGTATAAGGACAGATTTGTGTAAATACGATTTTGGGCTGCTATGTTTGTTTATAAATGCATAATAGATCGAATTGAGTGTGTATAATCACAAAGAACTGGTTTGGTATACATGTTGGACTGTTTGTTATTAAAAAAATACTTATCTTGTACTAAAAGACACTAAGCAAAGAACCAAAAAGATTACGTGAATCATAAGACATTGAATAAATGACAAACAAGAATACTTGTGCAATAAGATATTTTCCCCAATATTTAGTATAAGATAAAACATCTAAGTTGACTTTACAATGGAAGCCCTTGGACACATTGGTATGGTGCATGGTATACTTTGGGACTACGGTCCATGAGCTACAGCTCGGGGGACGCCTCATTTATATGTGATATGTATATTGGCGTGTAACACCCCAAATTATGACTCATGATTTTTAGTATGATTCGAATTGGATTCGACAAGATTTAAGTATTTCTTAAAATAACCATTTGAGAGCTTAGGATCAAAATCGAATTGTAAAAAATTGAAGGGATGTTCTAAGAAGGAAATAGGTGACCATTAGTGGGAGGGAAAAACCGAAACAATTACAAACTTTGATAGAACGCATGTAGTTATTCTAAAATTTTAAGGACTTGAATAGGTCTCATGGATTTAGCAATACATGTGTAATTGGGAGAGAAAATTTATGCTTAGGTGGATGAAACAATTAAAAACTTTGTTGTATCATCCTCATCCATCAATCTAAACGAGCTTAGAGGGAGAAAGAGGTTGAATGTAGCTAAGATTTGGGTTTAAAAGGATTAGAGAGTTTCGGTCAACCCATGTTAGAAGGGTAAGCTTTCAATTTTCTTCCTTCTTGATTTATTAAATAAGTTTGCATTGTTGAATTGTTAGGAGATTCTTTGCCATGAAAGTATGAGATTGCAATTGTTGGAAAGCTTGTTTGAATTTGAATGATACGTGAATTGTTTGTATGAGTAACGACATGTAAGGATTGGAATATGAGTGTTTGATTATTCAATGGACTGTTCGAATGCTTAGATACATGTAGTGATGTGAGTTCGAGTGGAAAGGCAGAAAATTTCTATGGATATTGTCTAGTATTAGGGGTTATTCGAATCAATTGAATGAGAAAAAATTAATTTCTGGAACATATAATTATATGTGTATAAACCTGAACCTGTTTTTAGCTTGAACATGAGTTTTGAAGGCTAATTTTATTGTATATAAATTTAGTGGATTGTTTTAGTATTAAAACATGGGAATTCTGTAAAAATATTTTTTAAGGACTATTTGAATAAATTAAAGACTGACTTGTGAATGTTTAAAGGGCTGATTTAGTGAGTTAAAATCAGAGGAGGTCAAAACGGTTTCTAAAACTGTTTTAAAAATCTGCATTAGCAGTAACTTTAAAAATTGCTATAAAATTATATAGGTTGAATTGGAGGCTATAAGTTATATGGTTAGAAAGCTTATCATGTCTAGTTTCATTTACAATAAACAAAACTGAATTTCAAGCAACATAACAGTTTATTGAGATGAATCTTTAGGGATAGTTTAATCTGCCCGATGACATAATTGAGCTATCTTTAGACTAAATTCTGTATTAATCAACAAGGATTAAAACTGAAAGGCTTATATGGTTAAAGGTAATTGAGTCAGCTTTCTAAAGGTGTAAACGGTTCAGAATTCCAACGTACGAAATGGAATATATGAATTCATAATCGAGTAAGGTACAGTCTGCATGGCAGCATATTATATATGAAATTTTAAATTGTAATGTTGTGTGAATCGAATGGTTTTCATTAAGTCCTTAAAGATATAGAACTGTAAGTGTAAGTAGTATAAAAGGAGGAAAGAAACCAGCCTGTATAGTGCAGTTTAAGAATTAGGAAAGCAGTACAATTTTGATGGTAAAATGTTGTGCAGTTTAACTTTTAAAAACGGTGCAATTGATTACAAGAACATAAGTTGTTATGAGATACAAGGTTTTTGCAGCTTGAATGTATATATATAAGGTGAAACTGTTTTGTGCATATTTATGTGCAGTTTAAAATGTTGAAAATGTACTAAAGAATGATGTTCTTGCCTGTTGTAGATTGTTTAAAGTGAGTCTGGTAAAATACAGTTTTTAAGACTAAATTAATGTTGCATTATAAGTTAAATGGAAGTTATTTTGTATGTTGTTTAGTGAGCCAAGTAATGCTAGGTTTGAAAATTTAAATGCTTCAATATTAGATTGATTCCTTGATAATCGAAATAGTCCTAATGATTTGGTTATTTTGAGGTACATAATATGATAATGATGAGTAGAAGGAATAAATCAATTGAAAGCTAGAAGTGATTGTGGATTTAGGTATCCCGTATCTTCAGGATAAGAGGTGAGTGTAGTTTTGCATTTGGGTTGGCAAGGTGTCATTGTAACCACCTCGACCCAGCCTACCCGATAGACCGAACCGAACGGGTCACACGGGGAATATTGAAGTAAACCGAGAAGGTTTACCTCAATAAATGAACCTTTATTTTTTTCTTCTTTTAATCTTGTCTAGATGCAAGTTAGGTTCCTATGTGTTCAACAAAGCTGCGGATCAAACAACAACTTAAACGCTCATCAATTATTATCAAATTTCAGTTTTAGGGACCATTTTGTAAACTTAACAAATTTCAAGGGTTTTTCCCAAATTAGGTTTACCAACCGTTAATTAGTCTCATTACATGCATCTCTGTCAAAACGCAGCTCAAATTAACCATTAAAACTCATTTAATTACATCCATAAAAATTAGGGACTAAAACGTAAAGATTCAAAACATTCAAAGATGACATCCAACCAATTTAACTAACAGCATAATACCCTAAGAGAGGGTATCGATACACCCTCGAAGAGCAGCCTTCCAAACTCAGCAATTCAAAGGGCGTATCGATACACTCGAGGCCTGTATCGATACACCCAAAACTAGTGGCAAAAATGGGTATCGATACGCCCCCGTGTATCGGTACACCCCTCCAAATTATGAAGGTTGTATCGATACACTATCAAGTGTACCAATACCCTGCAGTCTACACTTGCCCAAATTGTTGGTTTAACACTCATAAAACCATTCCAAAACATTCCAATATGTATTTAAACATGCTTGCAACTCAAATGCACTTCAACTATAAAGACCACATGGCAATAACAAAATCAAAGCATCACTACCATCAATAATGAATTCTAGATGCATGCTTCCTATGAAAATCAAGCATCCAAAAGTCAAATCTCAAAATCAAGCTCAATCCAACAATTAAAGGCCATCTATAATACAAAATAAGCATACCAAACTTCTACCAATCCAGAAAATGTCAAAACAACTAACTCAAAAACATTAGACACCCCATTACCTTTATTACGCTAGTTCAAAACCAAACATACATTCACGTAAAGTCTCTTGGGATCCCTTTGTGAGTTGCTGCCTCTAATTATTTAATTATCTATATTGATGAGCAAAAGAGAGCATAAGCATACAAGCTTAGTGAGGAATGCTCAAAAACCAAAAACACCATCAATGGTTAAACCATTTTAACTCTTTTGAAAATCATCATGCCACTTTGAAAATCCATGCACTTCATCATTAAAATCAACATAATAAACACCATGCAAAAAGTATCAAATACTTCACATCAACAAAACCATTTCTACACATAAATCAAGCCTTCCATGCATATCCACCAATATACAAAGCTTAAAGGTAAAACATGCATTTTCCATATTATGCATCATCAACATTTCCATAACATTTTAATCCATTATATTGGCTCACAAGTGATCAACAACATTCTCATTTCTCAAAAAATATATCGGATACACGGATTAGCGAGTGTTGTCCCAAACACTTCATACACTCTACCGGCACGTCAAGGCTCACACATGGGAGCAACCCTCCACCGTTGTGACACTCGTGGTGGAGTTTTCGGTACAATTACAACCCATCAACACCACTTATCGGTAGATGTATAGCCCACTAATGACAGACGAGACACATACAAGGTTCACACATGGGAGCTAACCTCCATCGTTGCAACCTTAAACATTCCTCAATTGTTTGGGTACTTGGATAGAGTTTTCGGTACAATCACAACACCTCAACATCCAAGGTGACTTGTTTATAGTGCACTCAATTCAATAGCCGGCTAACTATATCCGATTTCATTTACAAAACACATTACACAACATCACTTGCCAATATAATCCACATTTCATGCATACCTCACTGTTTTTTCAAAGCATTCACAATAAGCCATATTCCAAGCATAAAACCATGCTTCAAAAACCATGCATAAACACATGCATGCAATGATCACTTACCTAGTGCATCCTTAAACCATATGGCATCATCAACTACATTTTATAAACTCAAATCATGCTTTAAAACAGTAGGTAAACATAATAAAAAACAAGTGCATCCAAAAGCTCATAATAGCACAATCCAAGGGAGAAAATCACTTTACTTACTTCTAAACTTAGTAAAGCATTTCAAGCTTACACTAAGTTCCCAAAACCAATTTTAAGATGTTTCAAAGCCGGAAATCCTATTTCCACTCACCGACTTGCGAAACCTCACTCGCCGACGCAACAATCAACCGTCTGAAACCTCCAAATCCACTTTGATCGATTCTGGAACACTATCCCCTATTTTCAACACATTAAAAATAGAGACTCAATGCACCATAATGCATCCAAACACCAGCACTTAATTGGAACCAGCTGCCTTGCTCTAAAGCATCAAAATACCTATCCAAAACAACCGAAATCACAATCGATTGATCTCTAGACTCAGCCCAGCCATCAACCAACATATCCAACAAATTTTAACCATAAATAAACATCCAAAACAACCTAAAACCATCCTTATACCTCCACCAACTCAGATCACACATAACACCCCAAAAACTCAACCATAAACACCTTTAAAATCAAAGATCTCAAGGATTTCGGGATTTATATGATCAAGACTCTTTTTGAACATATTAAACCTTTCTAAAACTTGATTAGAAACAATCTCAAACAAATCAAATTAAAACAACTCTGAAAATCACATTAAATCATCTTTTCTATCAAGATTTCAACATTTTATCAAAACCACAATAAAACTTCAATCAAAAACATAAATCAAGAGTCAAATATCTTTCGAATTTAATTAAAGAACCTTGATTAGAGGGTTAGCACGAAAATTACCTCCAATCCTTGCTTCTCTTCTAATTTGACAAGTTTTTCTTTCAAGAATCTTGAAGAGATTTGAGAGAAATCACAAGAGAGAAGTTGAATATCAAGAAAGAAAATGGAAATGGAAGAATTATGGAAAATGAGAGAATATAGAGAGTGTTTGGCTGAGGTGAAATGGAGTACTAATTGCCATTAAGCTCCCTAAATATTCTAAGAATTTGACTCATTTTTTGAAAAACACCCTTTTCCCACAGTTTTAAAACTTTACATTTTGGTCACTTTCCAAAATGTACACTTCCCAAAACTCATTTTACAAAATTGATTTGAGCAACCTCATAAATATAATTTTAGAGGATTATAAAATTTTTACCAAATTTTTATCCTACCCCGAACCTTGATTTCCTTGAACCAATTTTAACGCCTCGAGCCGCTGACCTCTGGTTCCACTAGCATGACCCGACGCTCAAGACATCTAGGCCCAAAACTGGGGCGTTACAACTCTCCCCCACATAGGAAATTTCATCCTCGAAATTTTACTTAAAGGAAAATGGTGCGGAATCTCCTTCAACAAGTCCGCCTTGCTCTCCCACCTGGCCTCCTCAACTCCTCGATGTCACCACAACACCTTCAGAAGTTCGATCATCTTACCACGAAAATTTTGCTACTCGAATCAAGGATCCCCACTAGTTCCTCATCATAGGATAAATCTGGATTCAACTCAATCTCCTCAACTGGCATCACATGAGATGGATCCGATCTATACCTCCCCAACATTGAAACATGAAACACATCATGGATCTTTTCCAACTCGGGAGGCAACCTCAACTGATATGAAACAAGACCAATTCGCTCCACAACCTCATAAGGTCCAATAAACCTCGAACTAAGCTTACACTTACGTCTGAACCTCATCACCTTCTTCCAAGGTGATATCTTTAGGAATACACGATCTCCAACCGCAAATTCAATCTCCCTACACTTTAAATCCGGGTAAGATTTCTGATGATCCGAAGCAGCCTTCAACCGTTCACATATGAGTTTTACTTTCTCAGTTGTTCCCTTAAGCATATCCGACAAGGAAATCAACTTTTTCCCCACCTCCGCCCAACAAAGAGGCGTTCTGCATTTTCTCCCATACAAAGCCTCATACAGAGCCATTTGTATACTTGCATGAAAATTGTTATTATAGGCAAACTCAACCAAAGGCAACGGTTTTCCCCAAGAACCTTGGAAATCTATCACACAACATCACAACATGTCCTCCAACACTTGGATAACTCGCTCCAACTGTCCATCCGTCTTAGGATGATATGAAGTACTGAAATTCAAACGCGTACCCAGTGCTTGGTGTAAACAGTCCCAAAATCTCGCTGTAAACCTCGGATCTCTATCCGACACTATGGACTTAGGCACACCATGCAAACACACAATCTCAGCAATATACAACTCCGCTAACCTATCCAACGTATATGCAGTATGCACAGCCAAGAAATGCGCACACTTTGTAAGACGATCTACAATCACCCAAATGGAGTTCTTCTTAGATGGTGTCAAAGGCAGACTGAACACAAAATCCATCGTAATCCTTTATCATTTCCATTCCGGTATCCTTAAAGGCTGTAATAAACCAGAAGGAAACTGATGCTCAGCTTTCACACGCTGACAAACCATACACTTGCTTATGAAATCAGCAACATCCTTCTTCAACCCCACCCAATAGTACACATCCTTCAAACCACAATACATCTTAGTACTATCAGGGTGCATAGCAAAAGGACTACTATGAGCTTCAGTCAAAATAGTACGCCTCAACTGAACATCTTCTGGCACAACTATTCGACTTTTAAAGCATAAAACACCATCATCATTGAAACAAAAGTCCGTTGCATTACCCTCAGCTATATCTTGAACATGAGGCACCAACGAATCATCAAGCAACTGCTTATCCTTTATTAACTGATTGTTTCACCTACAACTCGGTTATCAACCCACCATCACACGATATACTCAACCGAGCAAACATCGCTCTCAATTCTACAGCTACCTTCCTACTCAAAGCATCGGCCACAACATTGGCCTTTCTAGGATGATACTCAATCGTCAGGTCATAATGCTTAAGCAACTCCAACCATCTTCGTTGCCTAAGATTCAACTCCCTTTTAGACATAAGATACTTTAAACTTTTATGATCGGTGTAAACCACACACTTTTCACCGTAAATGTAGTGCCTCCAAATCTTCAAAGAAAACACAACTGCAGCAAGCTCTAAATCATGAGTAGGATAGTTGTGCTCATGAACCTTCAATTGTCTAGATGCATAAGCTACAACCTTTCCACCTTGCATCAACACGCAACCTAGATCAACATGTGATGCATCACTATAAACCACAAACTCCTTACCAGAATCTGGTTGAATCAAGACAGGAGCTTGCGTCAAAGCTTCTTTCAACTTCTTGAAAGCTTGTTACCTAACATCCGTCCATTTAAAGCGAACATTCTTTTGCAACAACTTGGTAAAAGGAGAAACAATCTTGGAAAAACCTTCCACAAACCTTCGATAATATCGAGCTAACCTAAGGAAACTACGCACCTCCGTCACAGATTTAGGCATTTTCCAACTCATCACTGCCTCGATCTTGTGTGGGTCAACCCAAATTCCATCGGCTGACACCACATATATAAGAAAGACCACTTCCCTGAGACAAAACTCACACTTGCTCAGCTTTGCATAAAGCTGGTTCTCTAACAACACTTGCAACACAATCCTCAAATGCTTATCATAATCCTCATAAGTAGGCGAGTACACAAGAATATCATCGATAAGCACAACCACAAACTGATCTCGGAACTCATGTTACACACGATTCATCATACCCATTAAAACTACTCATCGGTAGATGTATAACCCCATTAACGAGAGACGAGACTCAACTCAATTTCCTCAATTGTCAGGGTACTTGGATGGAGTTTTCGGTACATTCACAACCCCTAAACATCTAGGGCGACTTGTTTATAGTGCACTCAATTCTATAGCCGGCTAACTACATCTAATTTCATTTACAAATCACTTTTCACAACATCACTTGCCAATATAATTCTCATTTAGCACAAACCTCATTGTTTTCAAGCATTAACAATAAGCTACATTCCAACCATTAAACCATGCTTCATTAAACATGTATAAGCATATACATACAAGGATCACTTACCATGTGCATCCTTCATAAATATGGCATTATAAATAGTAAACCTCTTACTTGAAAACATGCTTAAAACAGTAGGTAAACACATATAAAATCAAGTGCATCAACAAGCTCATAATAGCACAATCCGAGGGAGAAAATCACTTAACTTAGCTCGGAACTTAGTAAATCGTTTCAAGCGTACACTAAGTTCCCAAATCCACTCTAAAAGTGTTTCAAAGCTGGGAATCCCATTTCCACTCACCGACTCGCGAAAACTCAATCGTTGACGTGAACATCAAGCGTCCGAAGCCCCCAGATCTTCACCGATTGCTTCCAAAGTATCCCCTATTATTACCACACAAGAACAGAGGATTAATGCATCTCAATGCATTAAAACCACTAGAAATCACTAAAAACCCGCAGCTCCGCCCAAAGGCTCTTAAAAGCCTATCTAAAACAACTGAAACTCAATCGTTTTACTCCAAGCTTAACCCAACCACAATCCATCACTTCCATTGACTTTTAACTATCAATCAACATCCAAAAAAACATAGGCTATCCGAAACAACTGAAACTCAATTGATTCTAAGTCTTGTCCTCATTTCATTTTAGTACTTAAAATCCAACTTTGTAATTTTTACAAAATGGTCACTTTCCAAAATCTCGATTTTCCAATACTCATTTTCTAAAATTGATTTTACCAACCTTCAATATACATTTTTAAAAGATTTCATCAATTTTCTCATAATTTTATCCCATCTCAGACTACGTTTTCCCTGAATCACTTCTAAAGGCTCGATTACTTTCACTTCCTTGATATTTCTTGAATTCTCTTTGATCTTGCAATCTTTCCAATTTTTTGGCCTTTTTTCTTCTTGAAAATAAAATTCAACCGTCTCACAACCTATCAATGGCCACAACCAGCAACCAACCAGCCTTCTAGAGAATTTCGAAAGAGGGAGTCGAGCAACATCATCAACAGAAGTTTGCCACCCGACAGTATTGATGATGCCGCCCAGCTCCCGCCGCTCGGCAGGACTGAAGTTGCCAAACAGACCCTAATACTAGCAGTACTTTTCCATCATATTTGGAACTAGCTCAATAGGATGGAGAGGCAGCAGCTCCGATTTCTGCAATACACCGGGCCCCTCCCACTTCCATCAAGGAAATCCACCTACAAAAGTCCTGTGACAGTGCAGTCCAGTTCCCCATATTTCCTGCTGAAATACTTACCCGCCATCATCTGCCCTCGCAACCCAGATCGACACCACGACAACTGCAACTACAACTGCCCAGGGATGCCAAGTAACGGCTTTACGTGGTTTGACTAAGAGATACACGCATTCAACAACCACACAAGCAAACATGGCTCGAAGGAAATTCATCATGCAAGGTGACGACCTTTCCGACTAACTCATTTTTATTTTTTTCTCATGCATTAAGGACAATGCTCCTCTTGAGTTTGAGGGGGAAAGAGTCCTTAGTTTTAATTGTCTTAGTTTGTTAGATGCATTCATCCTAGATTGTGCATATTGTCACGGGGCTAGGTCTAGGCCGGTCTAGCCTCGTGCGGCCTTGGTCACGAAGCACTCGAAAGGGCTTGAAATGCGCCAAGTCAGCCTTACTCACTAAGCTCGGAAGGCTTAGTCTCGGATGCGGAAGCTCTCTTGGAAAAATGAAAAGGGTGATGGCTAACAAAGTAAAGCAAGGAATGGGATGCACACGCTCGTTTAAGAAAGCTAAGGCCTCGTTAAAAACTCCCCCTAAGCCTAGATGGGGAGAAAAGAGTGCCAAAGCTCCTCTATTAACAAAGAAGAGAAGATTACAAAAGAAAGGAAAATGATGGAATGTGGAATGAGTGGAATGGATGGAGGAGGGCTCTATTTATAGCCTAATCCCCCTCGATCCAATGGCTCTCACTGACTCGATCCAAGGGCCATGGATGAGTCTTACAATGGAATCTCCTATTCAAGGCAAGTTTGTCATATTCATATTGACTTGCCTTGATTACAATCACTATTGCCCAAATTACATAGCCTATGACATCATTGGTGTGTTGTCTTGGAATACTTTCCTCATACATGGATGGCTTTCCATAAGTGTTTCTCCAAGGATGACAACTTGGCAAAGGATTTGGATGCTTGGGCGGATTGGGCTTCTCATGGTCCAATCTTGGTGTCCAAAGTCCCCTCTCTTGGATGTCTTTGGCTGAAATGGGCCCTAGGGGTGTGGGCAACTCGGATGGGCAACCCATAGGCCTGTTGGCGCACACATAGGGTGCGGGCTCGGCTCCTTGGGCGTGCACGTCGGGTGCAGGCTTGGGCTCTATGCCTTGGCCGGCATAGAGGGTGCATGGCAAAGACCCTCGGGTGCTTGTGTTGGGCCCCCTCGGGTGCAAGTCTCACGGGCAGCACATGGGGTGCTGGACAAGGCCCCCTGGTGCGGACAGATTGGCCCAGGTCGGATCACTTGGGCGCGGACACCACCAAGGGCGTTGGGCATGGCCCCTTGGTGCGTGGCATGGGCAGCTTCTCGGGCCCCTCGGTTGGGAGAAAGGCATGGTGCGCAAGGGACAGCACCTATGGGTGCGGCTGGCTCGGTTGCAAAAAGTTCCCCTGTGACATTCTCCCCCACTAAATCTATCGACGCCCTCGTCGATAGGCATTGAAGAAACTCGGTCGTCTTCCTCTCGAACGGCCTTGGTTCTTCCTCATGTTCCCGCTTGGCTAAGGGAACTCTCGTCGGATGGCCAAGGCTCTCATGCCTTGACTCTTGATCCTTCTCGAACGGTTGCCACTCCTTGGCAAGCTCATGGTCCTCGAATGGTCGCCACTCCTTCTCATAATGGATGTTCGCCTTGCTTTGTGCTCGGCTCGATTGCATCGGCGGCCTGAAAAGAAAACCAGAGTAAGTTAGTCTTAGGTTTTCACAATAACTAAACTTACTCACCTTGGACACAAAGTCCTTGTTGGCTTGGGTCACTTCGATGGATGGTTCGCCATGTTTCCGCTTGGCATCGGGAAACAACCTCCAAAGCTCAAGGCTCTCATGCCTTGGTCTACGATCAAACTCGAGTGGTGGCTTCTCGTCTCTTGTGATGTCCGCCATGCTTGGTGCGTGGCTAGCCTCGAACCACTCTCGACCATGCTCGTCTAACGGCTTGGGGACGAAGTTGTGGTCCACTTGATCGATTGTTGGCAAACCCAATTTGTAAGCCTCGTTGCTTACTCCATCTTGTATCGACCCTTTACTCGAACTCACGAGCAACCTGCGCAATGAACCAAAGCAAGTTAGTCCGAAATTATCACACAAATTTGGATTTCTTACCTTGGACGCAAGGTCCTCTTCGGATGGTGTCACAATGCCTTGTCGATACTCAAGACATGTGATGATGGCAGGATCTTGGAAAAGTCCCTCATCGGTGCACTCTTGCACTCTCTCGGTTTGTAACTCCTCTTGGTAGGCCGTCGTGCCTACTTGCTCGATAGAATGGCTTTGTTCTTCGCACGTACTCGTTGGCGATCTACAAACAAAACCAAAGTGAGTTAGTCCTAAATTGAAAGGAAAAATGGGCTCACTTACCTCGGACTCAAGGTCCGCGTCGTCTCGATCCACTTTGCCTTGTCGATACCCAAGGCAAGTGTTGGCATGGCTTGGCCCCTCATCAATGGGCTTGGGCACCTCGGTGCTTTGACTCGCTTCCATGGACTCATGCCACTCGTCCATGGAACTCGACCACTCGTCGAACTCGGCTTGCACTTCTTCAAGGAAAAGTGCTAACTCATCTTCGTCGGCAACTTGATCCGCTTCGGATGGGCACTCCATCTCACGAACCGCTTTGCTCTTTGGTGTCTTTGGTGACTCCAAAGACTTCTCCTCGTCTTTGATCTCTTCAAAGAATTGTCCCATGGTGTTGGAACTTTCCATGGACTCTTCCATGGCTTTATCATTGGCTATCTCGGACTCGCACACTTGTTCGCCTTCATCTTGGCTTGGCAACTCGTCATCGCTTTGTTGCAAACCTGCATCATACTCACCCTCGGCTTCTAGCAAAACAAGTGCGTTAATCTGCTCTAAGCAAGATAAACCAATAATAACATCATCATCAAGACAATGGTGAGAAATTACCTTGATGTTGGTTGTGTCGCACCACTCTCCGATGCGAACTCTCACGTTCCATGCAACTCCATCGACGTACTCCTCGGTGAAGTTGACGAACTCGGTCTCATTATGAACCTTCTCCACTTCAAGGTTCAACCAATCGGCAATTTGATCGGAAATGATCAACGATGTTGCGCTAAGGTCCACTAGCGCCTCAAACTCAATGTTGCCAATCGTGATCTTGGCAAACTCGCGCTCCTCCTCATCGTGGCCACTCTTGGCTAGAGTTGGGCGGATTTGTTCCTCAACGTCTTGTTGGTGTGGATCTGCAACACACCTATCTTCGGCTTCGGACAAGACAAGTGCATCAATTTGTTCTAAAGAAGATGCACCAATAACAATCTCATATACATCAAGAAATTCACAAGAGATTACCTTGATGTTTGTTGTGCCTTGGAATTCGCCGATTCGATGGAACACGTCCTTCGCGATTCCCACAACTTTCTCGTCTCTAAAGTTGGCTGTCGCAACTTGTTGTTTAACCCTCCGAAATTGAAGGTTTAACCGCTCGGCTGTTTGCACGGACACGAGCACTCCTTGTGCACTTGGATCAACTAGTGCACTCAACGTCGCCTCACGGAACACTATGTCAACATACATAGGCTCCTCTTCATCAAAGTCGCTCTTGACTTCGCTTGACTCCCATGACTCGTCGTCGTCGCTGGAACACCCCACATAACCTGGTTTCTTCCACGGTTGTGTGGCCTTGTTGCACTCTTGCAACCTTTCCCTTACTTCACTCTTGAAGTTGGACGCCCCAACCATCATTCTCGCTGATGACTGTTCCCCGAACAAGGAAGCAAGCTTCATGGCCTCGGTCTCATCGGGCAAGCTTCGCTCCTCGAACGCCTCTACCATCCTCACTGGTAGCACAGTGCACCTCGCATCAAGCTTCGAAGCCTCGGTCTCGTCGGGCTCGTCCTGTACCTTGGACTGCTTGAAATGGTGCGGGCATCGGAAAGACTCGTGTGGCTCTCCACACTTCCAACACTTTGACGGTCTCCTCTTTGGAAAGTCAAATTCGCTCACCTCGCTTGCATGCGAGACGCCTTGTGATTCCACTGTCTTCTTTGCTGCAACGTTCCTTCTTCTTTGCGCCATCTCTCGACTCGGTAGGATGCGGAAAATAGCTCTGATACCACTTGTCACGGGGCTAGGTCTAGGCCGGTCTAGCCTCGTGCGGCCTTGGTCGCGAAGCACTCGAAAGGGCTTGAAATGCGCCAAGTCAGCCTTACTCACTAAGCTCGGAAGGCTTAGTCTCGGATGCGGAAGCTCTCTTGGAAAAATGAAAAGGGTGATGGCTAACAAAGTAAAGCAAGGAATGGGATGCACACGCTCGTTTAAGAAAGCTAAGGCCTCGTTAAAAACTCCCCCTAAGCCTAGATGGGGAGAAAAGAGTGCCAAAGCTCCTCTATTAACAAAGAAGAGAAGATTACAAAAGAAAGGAAAATGATGGAATGTGGAATGAGTGGAATGGATGGAGGAGGGCTCTATTTATAGCCTAATCCCCCTCGATCCAATGGCTCTCACTGACTCGATCCAAGGGCCATGGATGAGTCTTACAATGGAATCTCCTATTCAAGGCAAGTTTGTCATATTCATATTGACTTGCCTTGATTACAATCACTATTGCCCAAATTACATAGCCTATGACATCATTGGTGTGTTGTCTTGGAATACTTTCCTCATACATGGATGGCTTTCCATAAGTGTTTCTCCAAGGATGACAACTTGGCAAAGGATTTGGATGCTTGGGCGGATTGGGCTTCTCATGGTCCAATCTTGGTGTCCAAAGTCCCCTCTCTTGGATGTCTTTGGCTGAAATGGGCCCTAGGGGTGTGGGCAACTCGGATGGGCAACCCCTAGGCCTGTTGGCGCACACATAGGGTGCGGGCTCGGCTCCTTGGGCGTGCACGTCGGGTGCAGGCTTGGGCTCTATGCCTTGGCCGGCATAGAGGGTGCATGGCAAAGGCCCCTCGGGTGCTTGTGTTGGGCCCCCTCGGGTGCAAGTCTCACGGGCAGCACATGGGGTGCTGGACAAGGCCCCCTGGTGCGGACAGATTGGCCCAGGTCGGATCACTTGGGCGCGGACACCACCAAGGGCGTTGGGAATGGCCCCTTGGTGCGTGGCATGGGCAGCTTCTCGGGCCCCTCGGTTGGGAGAAAGGCATGGTGCGCAAGGGACAACACCTATGGGTGCGGCTGGCTCGGTCGCAAAAAGTTCCCCTGTGACAATATGTAAAAGCTTAAGTTGTTTATCCTTAATTGCATATGTTTGCCCCTATTTACTTACCCTTGATTTAAATTGAAGTAAAAATTTCATTAGACTTGGTTAGTCTTTACCTGCCGCAGCAACTGTCTGCCGTGACATCGACTTTAGCATGACTTTAGAAGTACTTAGAGCTTCACTATGATGCTAAACTTAAAAACACCATTTGTAGCTTGAATGATTGAAGGAATTCAATGTTGAACATAGGCTTTATTAAAAAAACTGATTGATTATGTACTAGAGGTGCCCGAAACTGGCTCTAGTATACTTGCTTGAATTCTTCAAATTTGCTAGAGGAGCCTAAAACTTGGCTCTAGTAATCTTGTGAAAAAAGAAAGAAAAATAGGAAGAAAAGGGAAAAAAAGAATTCACTAGAGGTGCCCGAAACTGGCTCTAGTTAAAAAAATGTGCTAAATGAAATCTTTAGAGGTGCCTATCACCGACTCTAGTAATTTAAAATCATTTCTTATGTTATGAATTGCAAAAGAAACCAGAGGGAAACCGAAGGGAATTAATGTGTTTATCGGAGTTTACTTAGAAGCCGAAGAATCATTCTTATCACAAAGACCGCACACACTCACGAGATACATAGTTCGGTTCCAAGTAAGTCCATTGTCATTCGAAAGGTTGCTAATTATGCGTAAATCTACACAGTATGTAAAGGTTGCTCAAGGTACTCTCTCGACTAAATTTACATGTGATTTTAAGTTTTGGCATGTTATTGTTAGATTGCATTGCTTGAGGACAAGCAATAGTTCGAGTTTGAGGGTGTGTTAAGTGTGCAAAAGTCCTATATTTATGCCCTAGTCTAGCTCGATTATTGTTATGGTTAAGAATAGTTTAGTTGCATTTATTAGGGAAACATACACAAAACTACATTGATTAGATATTATAGCTTATGTGATGAACTTAAATGTTTATATAAAAGATACTGCTCGGGTGTGTTTTCTCCCTGTGCGCAGGTACCCGCCCAGGCAGATGCCGCCGAGGCGGCAGAGAGGGCAGGAGATGAGAGGCTGGAAACTGATAGAGGAAGCTGTTGGACCATCTCGGAGCAGATCAAGGAGGAAACGCCCAGAATGAAGAGCTGTGCGAACCCGTGCACACCAACCCAAACCTCTACCGAGGCAGTCAACAGTATGACACCGAGGTAGCAACTCGAGGAAGGATGGAAATATGCAAAGTGGTATGCGACTGAAAGAGCTCATTAAGCCCAATTTTTGGAGATCACTTGGACGTGCATTGGAGCCCAGTAGACAACGAAAAGCCATGGTCAAAGTCAAGGTGGAAAAAGTCAAAAGAGAATCTAGGAAGATTTAATGTTAGATTTGTTCTTTTAATGAATTGTAATTAGATTCTAACTATGATTCCTGCCATAAACCGACTTAAACCTAGGCCCCTCCCCTATAAATGTAATCGACTTGAAGGAAGAAAAACACAATAGAGATTAGAGAGAAACCATCATTCTTTTCGAAAAACCCTTGTGCCTCCATCTCCATCATGTTCTAAACCTTCCCTAGGGCTAAGGGTTGGATGTCTAGTAGTTGTGAGAGTTTTGCTTGTATTTGTTTAGGTTTTTATTTTTTGCAATAAAATTCAAGGATTGTTTACTCTTGGTTCTTCATTGTGTGCAATCTTTATCGGGAGAGAAGAGAGCATCAATCTATTTGTTTAATATCGGGAGAGTTGGACTCACGAATTGATAAAACTCGATTTTATACAACCATAGGATAAAACTACTTCGGCTTAGGGATAAGTTAGAAGTTTAGCGGCTAGGAGAGGCTTCATAATCGGTTGGTGTTCATCCTTAGATTCACGCCGGGAGGTATTATCCAAGACGTGTTCGCCAATTGTACTTCAAGCTTAGGGATAAGAGAAAGTCATTGAAAGGAGCCTTGACAGGCCTTGAATCATCGCTTAACTGCCCAGGCAGTCACATTGGTCTCCGCTAAGGCTGGCTTTTGTCGAGGCATACTCGTGGGCGGCTCCCAAAAGTTTTTAAGTTGATCTTTAAAATTGTGTCAAGATAGTGGATCCAATATAAACACTACAAAGCAATCCAATACCGGCCCTTTCTCTCACTTTGATTTCTAAGTTTATTTTATTTGCATTAATCTTAGTTTTAATCAAACCTACTCTCAATATTTGTGTTTTTACTTTTTACCTATACAGAAAGGTGAATTCCGAAGGTTGTCACAATCCCTGTGGAGACGATATCTTAAATACTATAACTTGGTACCATGTATACTTGCACGCAATTTGCGTATCACTTTTACACGCAACAAGTTTTTGGCTCCGTTACCGGGGATTGGCGTACAACTTTTGTTTTTATTTCTATGCACTTATCTTTATTTTTTTGCATTATTCAGTTTTTCTTGTGTTTGAAAAAAATATATATTTCAGGTGCAATACAAGCTCAAGGGCGTCAACATGTCAAGAAAAACCACTCGAGTGTTGATGTTAGAAAATTCTTGCAATTTTTGTGAAGGAAATCATGAGTTCGAAAGTTGCCCTCATCTTTTCAGTGAATACATGAACGAACCAAGATGGAACCAACAATAAGATTCTTCATGGTACGAAAACCAAACTCAAAATTTTTACTACCATGACAATTTTGCTACCGTATCAACAGACATGCCATGGCAATGTAGTCCTCCTCAAGAACAATCAAAATCCTTGGAAGACACGCTGCAAGCTTTCATGGCATTAAGTCAAGAATTGCCAGCTTCTATGGACACAAGAATCGCCAAGGTGGACGCACTTTTGAGCAATTCAATCCTCATTAATACCATGGGTGAACCTAAACATGATGCCTCGGCAACCTCTGTCTTGACAACCTTTGATCACCAACAAATACGTCCCATGGACACTGACATCCCAAGGAAAGAAGACGTGGAGCAATACGAAGAACACATTGATGAGCCTATGCAACAGATTGCCTTATCAAGGACTGAGGAACCTGAACAAAGCTATGCATCGGCAGTTGAGAAATCTATAGATTGTTCTCATCTACCTTTGCTTGGGAAATTGAACGACCACATAGAGGAGCAACACGATGGAAATACTTTTCTAACGGAAAATGAGCCGAAAATAGCTAAACCTTTTGAATTCTTTGAAAATCACCTTTTTCATTGTGGGTGTTTCTTGAGGAACCAACACCGATAGAGTTGAAGCCAACAAAATCTCTACTGATGGAGATGGTTGAGAGACCTAAAGAAAATGGTGTTCACAATGCTCTTCATAAAATTAGGTTTTCCCTTTACCTGCACCGCATTATGACAGAAGATTTCCACAACAACTCATTGCCGCAGCAGTTGCCTCGGCATCAAAAGCTACTTTCCACCATAACAAACTTTGACGAGAATAAGGTAAGTACATGGTTGGATATTGATATGATTTTTCCTAATCACATATTCATGCCTCCAGGAAAAACAACATGGTTGAAGGTACACATGGACTGCAAGGGAACAAAAAAGAAAGGAACCTCTACCATGTTAATGCAAAAGAAAGTAGTTGCAAACACAGTGGTCCACCCTTTTATGAGCAATATAGTCACTCGATGGAGGGTGAGGGTGGATTACAAGAAATATCGGAAACGACCCCCTCATGCTCGAATAGACAAGGGAGTAGTTACTTTAGGAGATGCATGCCAATGCACTCCTAGAGTAACATAATTTTTATTTTTATCTTCCACATTTTTTATGCTTTTGTAGACTTAGAATTTTTAAATTTTTAGTTTTTATTTCTTTCTACATTCTATTATTTTATTTTGTTTTTGTTTTAAGAAGGAGTTCAAGAATCAAGGGTCCAAAGAGTAAACCCATCTTTCCAAGCCCAACGACAACCTAACATTTACCCGCCCACCAACCCGCCAATGGGCAGAAACCCGCCAACGGGCAGGATTTAATGCTGAGACGACAGCCTCTCCCAACAGCTATTTATACTCTCCAATTCCATCCCTCCACAATCACTTTCACCTCTTTGCTATTTCTTGAATTCGCTTTGATCTTACAATCTTTCCATTTTTTTGCCTTTTTTTCTTCTTGCAAATAAAATTCCACCGTCTCACAACCTATGGCCACAACCAGCAACCAACCAGCCTTCTAGAGAATTTTGACAGAGGGAGTCGAACAACATCATCGACAGAAGTTTGCCACCCGGAAGCACTGATGCTGCTGCCCAGCTCCCACCGCTCGGCAGGGCTGAAGCTGCCAAACAGACCCCAATACCAGCAGTACTCTTCCATCATCTCTGGAACCAGCTCAATAGGATGAAAAGGCAGCAGCTCTGATTTCTGCAATACACCAGATCCCTCCCCACTTTCATCTTCGAAATCCACCTAGAGATGTTCCCTGACAATGCAGTCTGGTTCCTCATATTTGCTGCTGAAATACTTACCCGCCATCACCCGCCCTGGCAACCCAGATATACGCCACGACAACTGCAACTACAACTGCCCAGGGATGCCAAGGTAACGACTGCACGTGGTTCGACTAGAAGATACACGCATTCAATAACCACACAAGCAAACATGGCTTGAAGGAAATTCATCATGCAAGGTGACGAACTTTCCGACTAACTCATTTGTATTTTTTTGCATGCATTGAGGACAATGCTCCTCTTGAGTTTGGGGGGGGGGGGGATAGTCCTTAGTTTTAATTCTCTTAGCTTGTTAGATGCATTCATCCTAGATTTTGCATATGTAAAAGCTTAAGTTGTTTATCCTTAATTGCATATGTTTGCCCCTATTTACTTACCCTTGATTTAAATTGAAGTAAAAATTTCTTTAGACTTGGTTAGTCTTTACCTGCCGCGGCAACTGTCTGTCGTGAAATCGACTTTAGCATGACTTTAGAAGTACTTAGAGCTTTACTATGATGCTAAACTTAAAAACACCATTTGTAGCTTGAATGATTGAAGGAATTCAATGTTGAACCTAGGCTTTATCCAAAAAATGATTGATTATGTACTAGAGGTGCCCGAAACTGGCTCTAGTATACTTTATTGAATTCTTCAAATTTGCTAGAGGAGCCTAAAACTTGGCCATAGTAATCTTGTGAAAAAAGAAAGAAAAAAAAAGGAAGAAAAGGAAAAAAAGAATTCACTAGAGGTGCCCGAAACTGGCTCTAGTTAAAAAAAAAGTGTTAAATGAAATCTTTAGAGGTGCCTATCACCGACTCTAGTGATTTAAAATCATTTCTTATCTTTAGGGTTGGTTGTCTAGTAGTTGTGAGAGTTTTGCTTGTATTTGTTTAGGTTTTCAGTTTTTGCAATAAAATTCAAGGTTTGTTTACCCTTGGTTCTTCATTGTGTGCAATCTTTATCGGGAGAAAAGAGAGCATCAATCTATTTGTTCAATATCTGTAACCCCCTCGACCCAGCCTAGCCACTAGACCGTATCAAGTGGATTACACGAGACTAATCGAAGAAAGACCCGAAGATTTCCCTCCGATTAGCAACCCAAGAAGCGTTGCTTAATATCTTTTCTAGATGCTCAAGTTAAACTTAAGGTTATCGAACACACAGCAGAATATAGAACATCAAACAAGCATCAATTCGAATCAAAAGGGCAACCAGGGACCAAAATGCAAAGCTAGCATAATATGAGGACCTAAAATGCAATTAAGGTGACCTCTGAGAAATTTAGTTCATTTCATGCTTACATGATGAAAAACAACTTAAAACATGCACACGATCAACCACAATTGATAGCAGCATAAGCTAGGACCAAAACGCAAGAAAAATAACTTCCAAGATGCTTTTAACTAACTCCAACGGCTCCCGTTTCGAAACTGGTATCAGAACGGTGCTTCACAGTAGCTAAAACTTTCCGAAACGGCTTAAGACCATTCCGGCCCAGCTTAGCCCGTTTCGGTACCCGTTCCAAAACGACAAGGCCAAAATTTAAGGAAAACAAGGGCTTTTCCGAAACGGTCGAGCCCGTTCCGAAACACCCTGCTGTAGAAACAACAAAACAGCAATTTTAAGAATCTTCAAGGTACTTTACTTGGTTTTAATCACCACACACAACATGTAAACCACTAGGCCAACATACACACATCAGCATCAACCATCCAACATGCTTAAGATCAAAGGAACACAAACATGCTTTACATATATATATAAAAGAACTTCAAGATTCTAAAAGAGAAGAAACATGGTCCAAAACGAGATCCCAAGACAAAGGATAGCACAAACATCCAAAACTATCAACATGTCCTCAAACAAGAGTTTACAACACTCCAAAGACATATCAAGGTTCACCCTCATTGCCACACACACTATTATCTAAGCAAAGGCATACTTGAGCTAAGAGCGGACACTTGGATCACCTCCCTTGCACCGTTGCTTTCCAAAGGGTCTACGGATCTGCATTGTTGGAAAAAGAGAGCGCAAGCTATAAAGCTTAGTGAGCGAAGCTCAAAACCAACTACAACAATGAAGTTTTGAAAACCACCAACATTTGGGAAATCAAAACCATTTCTTGAAATTACTTTCACAAATCATTTCCAAACCATTTCCTTTTCTACATGCCAACTTGAAACAAGTTTAAGCAAATGCATCAACACATGCCAAAGGCACTAAACGAGTATCAACCATGCATAAACCATATATGAACCATATATACAAACCAAGCCCACCGGCTCTCTTACCATGCACATGCTTCAAACATAAGCATAACCATATGAGTTTACCAAGCTCATAATGGAACCATAGGCGATTGAGTATACCGGCATCATTGACACGTTGCTCGGATAAGTGGACACCTTGATGGTACAACCCCCATCAAGTCACATGGTGAAACAACCCTCACCACAAACACACTTCGGTCGGGATGCCACAACCCGCATTACCCGTTGGTGATAGCACAACCCCTACCACTCGCATCACAATAACACAACCGCTATTGTGAAAACGAAGGATTTCTCACACGCGGATTTAATAATTATAGTGCACTTCACTTCCTATTGATCAATCAATCTATCTGATATAACCCATGTGTCAATATACTCACCGCAACATCATAAACTATTGATTTTCACCAGGGATAACCATTTCCCCAAAACACATCCCAAAAACCATGATTACAAGCTCAAGGATAGCAAGAGCTCAACCAACCTCCAAAACACAACATGGCATTCACATGGGACAACAACAACATGCATTTAATGCATAACAACAGCAGAGGAAACATCATTTAAAAATGATATGCACATGATCCAAAACATGATCAAAATATGAAGGCGGAAAGCCGAAACAAAACCAAATCTTACCCTTGAGCTTGGATTGGCCTAATGGCTCAAACCAAACCCTTAAAACATCTCTTCAACCTTGATAAAACAGTAAAAAAAACATTTCCACTCACCAGCGATTACCACAACAAGCTGAAACCCCTTGCCTAGCTTTCCGGTTCACCCACAAAAGCGTTCAACAAATCCGGGTCTTCAATCCTTGCCTCTAACCAACCCAAAACAGAGGATTTAGTGATATTTACAACACACAAATTTTCTAGAAAGCAGAGATTTCAACAACTCAAACAAAACACCTATCGAATGAATCTGATACAAGCTGCAACCAACAAAAGACCCAATTCGGATAGTCACCAGCAAAGCCCAGCATTAGATAACATCAAAACACATAGATAAACATCTAAAAACATCATCTAATCATCAGATCAACACCAGCTATTGATTCACTCCAAAATCCACCCAAAAACCATTTCGGGATTCTTGCCATTCTTCCATCATCTCAACACAACAATCACCTCAAAACTTAGATAACAACATCGTCAAACCCAGCATAAAGAGATCTTACCCAAAAATCTTATCAAAAGCTCATTTTCATCAATTTAGCAAATTTACATTAGGATTAAGACAAGAGATTAAAACCTTTATATTTAAAAGAATAAAAGCATAGGAATTTCATTCAAGAACCTTACATTAGAGGAGAATCATGTTGCTCACCCCCAATGCTAGCTATTACCCGTTGTTTGGCAAAAATCCTTGAAGAAAATAATGAAATGGACTTGGGTTTTAGGAAGACAAAGTAGGAAAACGATTTAGAGATTAAAGATCAACAAGGAAATAATTTTACCTTGAGGAAATCAAGCTCAATTGTTGTTTTGTTAAAAAGAGGAGATGAGGAAGCTTGGAAATAGATTTTAACATGAAATAAGATTTTGGATGAACCCTTGTTTTAATTAAATCATAAAAGCTATTTTAAAATATTTGAATAGTAAAAATGAAAGGGGATAATAACCTATTTGGCCCAGCCAAGATAACTCCTTAAAGATTCAATATTTTGACTCTTTTACAAAATGGTCACTAAAATAGATTTTTACAACTTTAAATTTTGGCCACTAACCAAAATGTCACGGTTCGGAAAGCATTTTTCCAAAATTGTTTTTTACCAAAACCTTTTACATATTTAAAAAGGATTTTATAGATTTATTCTATATTTTTCTCAACCCTCGAACACCTCTTTCCCTGAACTTACTCAAAACATCCAACACCGGTCTTTCGGACTTCAGAAACTCATCGGATCTCCTAGACCCTAATCCGAATTGTTACAATATCAGGAGAGTGGGACTCATGAAACGAGTAAACACGGTTTTATCCAACCATAGGATAAAAATATTTCGGCTTAAGGATAAGTTATAAGTTCAGTGGCTAAGAGAGGCTTCATAATCTGTTGGTGTTCATCCTTAGATTCACGCCGAGAGGTATTATCCAAGACGTGTTCGCCAATAGTACTTCAAGCTTAGAGATTAGAGGAAGTCATTGAAGGGAACCTTACCGAACCTTGAATCATCGCCTAACAGCCCAGGTAGTCATATTGGTCTCTGCCAAGGCGGGCTTTTACCGAGGCGTACTCGTGGGCGGCTACCGAAACTTGTTAAGTTGATATGCAAAACTGTGCCGAGACTGTGCATCCAATCTCCACATTACGAAGCAATCCAATACCGACCCATTCTCTCACTCTGATTTCTCAATTTATTTTATTCGCTTTAATCTTAGTTTTAATCAAAACTACTCTCAATATTTGTATTTTTACTTTTTACATGTGCAGAAAAGTGAATTCCGAAGGTTTTCATAATCCCTGTGGAGACGATATCTTAAATACTATAACTTGGCACCGTGTATACTTGTACGCAATTTGCGCATCACTTTTGCACTCAACATAATGAAATAAGGAATGAATTGGTAAATTAGTAGGACAATTTTGGAGATTATAAAGGCTATTTTTGGGTGTTTAAAGATGGTAATGGACTGTTTTAAAACATGTACATTTGTGTTTAAGAAATTTGGGATTATTTATTTCATGTTTGGTAAAACGGTAATAGAGAGGGAACAAGAAAGAAATATGTTAAATCAAGGAATTATAGTAATGTTTTGCGTATCAAATAACGCCTCTCTAAGATCTAATTGAAGTCTAATTGAATGAGTAAACATGATTGATCATAAGCTCCATATAGTAATTATACATATGCTTGGTGTGAAAAGTCAAGTACAAATATATGTGCTTTATCTAAACACTATTAGATTATAATTCCATGCTTTATTGAATGCCTTGGGATTATTGCATATGGCTTCTTGCTCGAAAAATAAGATATCATTCTAATAAATTGTTTAGTAAGTACCATATACTGATAACAAGATTGAACTATGGAATGTATTAAGAAAAGTTATACAATTTGGAAAAGCTTTGAAGTAGTAATGAGTTATGTGTGGCCAAATAATTCTAACATGGAGTTCATAAGAATTTTTTTGGACACCTACACGAGTAAAATTTGTTTGAATTACTTGAATTATCACAAATATTATTGCCCAATGGATTGGTAACATGCTAGTACGTTCACAAGATACTAGTCAGTCTAAAAGAATTTTTAAATATGAAACAAGTAAAGTTAAGTTTAAGATATTAGAGAAACGATGATATTGGCACAATGAGAATTATGAATGACCTCTATCCCTTTGAACATTAATGTAATACTTTTATGGTAATGAGACTTTAATGAAAGAAAATTTTTATTAGTCAACTCTTAGACTCGGCCGAATTTGATAATTTGGTCACATAAGTTTTGATTTTAAGTTCCTTTTAACATCTTCGATTCCGGTTTTCTCCTAAACTGGGTTGAGGGTGTTACATGGCGACAATAGGAAGTAACAGGGGAGTTGTACGGAGATTGGCGACAATTTGATTGGATAGTTGAGAAGTTAGGTTTGCCACTGCTATGTGCTTTGGGCTATGTTTAACATGGACCAATGATATTCATGACCAATTGTGATCCAAGGCAAACTCTTAAAAGACATGAATTTAAATGAGAAATCAGATAAGAATATCAAAGATTTTTGGATATATTATGAATATCGAATAAGGCTCTTAGTGAGCATAATGTCACGCCCCGCCAAAGTGCACCAGGACCGACCGAGGAGTGCCCCCTAGGTGCACTCGGGCCAACCAAGGCAAAAAGAAATGCCTTGGACGTTTTAAGGCCAAGCATGAACCAAAGAAGGATCTAGAACGGCCTAGAGAGGCCCACAACCCACTTAAGACGCCCCTACTTGATTCTAGGAGGTTCCAGGAGGTCCTACACAAGTCTAGAACGATCCGGGAGGCTCTCCAAAGGTCTAGAGACACCTAGAACGTCCTGGAAGATTCTAGAAGACTCTAGAAGATTCTAGAACATTCTAGAAGAACCTGGAACATGCTGGAAGCATCTAGAACATCCTAGAAGGATCTAGAATGTTATAGAAGATCCTGGAATTCTATGGAAGAATCGGGACTACTCTAGAGATGCCTGGAACATTCTAGAAACCTATAGAAATGTGTAGATCTATAAGAGTTATCTAGAATACTTTAGGCCCTTAGAGATATATGTAGAATCCTATAGAAATCTCTAGAATAGTTTAGATCCCCTAGATATTTTAGGAGGCAAAATTGTAGCCGTTGGATCAAATAGATCCTAACCGTCCATTGAGAAGGTGGATGCCTATAAATAGGGCCATCCCTCTCATTTGTAAATCACTCAAGAAGTAAGTCAATCAAGCATTTGTAAAGCTCTCTTGTACAGCTTCCGTTGCTTAATACAAGGTCTTTTCCTTGTAAATACTCTTGCTCCTTGTGTTTTGCCATATCGTTGCGTGAGTAAGGCTGACTAGCAACGTGCCGAGAGTGCTGGTGCTGCACATATTTGAGCTTGAAAGAATAAGTCCGTGATAGTTGGTATCAGAGCGTGTTCCGATCGCTTGGGAGCATGGCCAAGACCGCCAAGAACCAAGTAGCTAGCCCGTCCGAGACCGAGGTCACGCATGACCAAGGTGGGCAAGAAGTAAAGGCCGACCTCGCGGAGGTAAGGCCTCGTGCCAAGTCCAAAGATATGATCTCTAGCTTGGAGTCGCACTTGACTCACGTGGAGGAAAGCGTCTCGGGCATGGGTGCCCAAGTGGACAACCTTCATGAGCGGATTGAAGGCCTTGAGGCGGAGGATGCCGAGATCCACACAGCCGTGAGAGCAATGAAGATCAAGCTAGAGGAGTTCCTGTGCGCGGAAATGTGTGAAGTACGCGACGCACTCTTGGGAGAGCTCACAAAGGTACGTGAGTCTTTCCAACGTGAAATTGCCGACATACATACTCAACTAAAGACATTGCAAGGCGACCTTGCATTGTGCAAGCGCGCCATGGCTGCTGGGCCAAGCACCTCATATGAGACCAGGAGGGTCGAGGTGCCTAAACCTAAGACTTTTTCGGGATCACGCAACGCCAAAGAAGTCGACAACTTCTTGCATGGCTTGGAGCAATACCTAGAAGCCGTTGGCATCAGGGAGGATGCCTCTAGGATCCAAACCGCGACCTTATACCTTACCGACACCGCCATGCTCTGGTGGAGGAGAAGGCGTCTCGATGTCGAGCGAGGTACGTGCACCATCTCCACCTTTGCCGATTTCAAAAGGGAGCTCAAAAGGCAATTCTATTCGGAGAATGCCGAGGATGAGGCAAGAGCTCGCCTACGAAGGTTGGAGCACTCGGGGAGCATCCAAGACTACGTGAGGGAGTTCACTAGTTTGGTGCTCGAGATCCCCGATCTGTCCGAGAAAGACTCGCTCTTCTACTTCTTAGATGGTCTCCAAAGTTGGGCCAAAACTGAGCTAAGGAGAAGGGGAGTCCAAATCCTTGCCAATGCAATAGCCGTGGCCGAGAGCCTTATCGACTACTCGAGCCACAAGGAGACCACCCCTAAGCCGAGGGATGAGAAGGGTAGTCATTCCAAAGGTGGGGGAGACAAGGTCTATCCCAAGGAGGGCCATCAGGAAGGGCACTCACCAAGGCACCGAGACTCGTCCCCTTGGAAGAGCAAGGACAAGGGTAAGTCCAAAGAGTTCCAAGGTGCGAGGAAGTCACCACCAAGCAGTTGCTTCATTTGTGATGGTGACCATTGGATGCGTAAATGCCCACAACGCCAAGCCCTTAATTCACTCCTAGCCAAGCACCGAGAAGGTAGTGACACCGACAGTGGCGACGAGGGTGCACAAATGGGATCCTTGCAACTGATTTCAGCACTTCAATCAGTAGGGGATACCAAGAGGAACGAGGGAAGTTTCATCCCCAAGGGACAAAGCGACACCAAGGGACTTAAACCAGGGTCAAGGCTCGACGTGGAGCACAAGGGCGACCCATCATCTCCGAAGGCCGAGGGTAAGGCCGAGTCACCGACCAAGCTTGCACGGGGTAAGCAAGGTGGCGTCACTAAGTTCAAGTCCACGAGAGGGAATCGTGGCCACGCAAAGGCTAAGTCCGCTCCAAAGGCTAGCACAAGGGTGAAGTGCTACCTATGTGAAGGACCTCATGTGATGAGGTCGTGCCCGATACGAAAGCGACTTGTTGCCTTCATCAAAAGGGTTGATGGCAAGGCACAACTTGATACGATAGCCGAGGAACGAGCTGCTAAGTCGAGGGTAAAGACGAGGAAAGCTAGGAGCCAAGGGAGGCACACCAGCAACATCCAAGCAGCTCAACAGAGACGCAACGAGGGTGTCGCGAGATCAGGTGGTGGAGGATGTCACGCCCCGCCAAAGTGCACCAGGATTGACCGAGGAGTGCCCCCTAGGTGCACTCGGGCCAACCAAGGCAAAAAGAAATGCCTTGGACGTTTTAAGGCCAAGCATGAAACAAAGAAGGATCTAGAATAGCCTAGAGAGGCCCACAACCCACTTAAGACTCCCCTACTTAATTCTAGGAGGTTCCAGGAGGTCCTACACAAGTCTAGAACGATCCGGGAGGCTCTCCAAAGGTATAGAGACACCTAGAATGCCCTGGAAGATTCTAGAAGACTCTAGAAGATTCTAGAACATTCTAGAAGAACCTGGAACATGCTGGAAGCATCTAGAACATTCTAGAAGGATTTAGAATGTTATAGAAGATCCTGGAAGACTATGGAAGAATCGGGACTACTCTAGAGATGCTTGGAACATTCTAGAAACCTATAGAAATGTGTAGATCTATAAGAGTTATCTAGAATACTTTAGGCCCTTAGAGATATATGTAGAATCCTATAGAAATCTCTAGAATAGTTTAGATCCCCTAGATATTTTAGGAGGCAAAATTGTAGCCGTTGGATCAAATAGATCCTAACCGTCCATTGAGGAGGTGGATGCCTATAAATAGGGCCATCCCTCTCATTTGTAAATCACTCAAGAAGTTAGTCACTCAAGCATTTCTAAAGCCCTCTTGTAAAGCTTACGTTGCTTAATACAAGGTATTTTCCTTGTAAATACTCTTGCTCCTTGTGTTTTGCCATATCGTTGCGTGAGTAAGGCTGACTAGCAATGTGCCGAGAGTGCTAGTGCCGCACGGATTTGAGCTTGAAAGAATAAGTCCGTGACAATAAAGTTTAATGAAACTCTTGGTGAGTAAGAAAATTAATGAAGCTCTTGGTGAGCAAAGAATTTTTATAAGGCTCTTGGTGGGCATATTAATAATCAAAGCTGAATTCTTGATGAAAATCTCTGATAAAGCATAGAAAATTATAACTCTAATAAACAAGTAATGTTTGAGCTAACTTAAGTTCTACGAAATTCCTTGTTTTTGTACACTTAATTCTTGGCGGGCATTGTTTGAATTTTGTTAGAACTACTACACATAGGCTATATAAGCCTAATGCATTCATTTCATGCATTTTTGCAGGCTAAATATTCGATCAAGAATCTTTCATGGATTGGAGTTACAAGTCACGTTTGTAATAGATTTTGTATTTAAGTGTGTGATAATACTCCTAGGATGGTGGCACTAAGAGTCAACTTTATGTATAAAGTTAATATCATCTTGGTTTGTAAAAGTAAGGGATACTTATTGGTTGTAAATAATCGAACTTATGCTTTAATCATTTTTGGATGTTTTCATAGATGATCTTAGGTCGATGGTTGCTTGAAATGTGTGTCTAAATTCCAAGGTAATATCATGTTTGATTAGTATTTAGCTGGCTTAGTATGTAAGTTATGTTCGAAGTTGGTATGAAAGATCAAGAATTGAGTGATAACCATGGATTGACCACTTGATTTTGCTATGAGTTATTCTAAACTTATGTTAATTAGATTGAAATGATTGAAAATGAACTATGTTAAATGCTTGGCTAATTCATGAGTTTATGATTAGGTAACCTCAATTTTTATGAGTTTATGATTAGGCAAGCTAGTGTTAAATGCTTGGCTAATTCATTGATGTTTGATCTATTTCGTATACTTCATGAATGTTTAATCCATGTTCGATTGCTAAGTGTTAATCTAATAGAACCTTGTATTGCTTGGTTAATTTGTTATAATAAGTTAAATCCTTCTTCCTTTGTTTGATCCGAAGGACTTGATGCTTTGAGTAAGTATAACTAAAAAGATTAATAAGGCTTAGCTGATAATCATTCGAGAATGAAAGTTAATGTTGGTCTAGGAAATTTTAGGTGGTAAATCAAGTTTGTCGTGAAGAGCTTAATATTTATATTAAAAAGAGAATAACGTAAATTCTAAGGGCATAATGAGTGTCATATGCGACTTGAGGACTGACTTAAATGACAAGTGTCATGTTTGAATTGCATATACATGGTGCGTAATTGTATAATAGAATAAGGGTTGCTTCGATAAATAACTATGTTTACATGACTTAAATGCATAGCTTATGTAATCATGCTTGAATCCGAATAGTCTTAAGTATGTACGAGATAATGCTTGTTTTGGGATGGGTTGCTCCTAAACAAATTTGATTTGAATAGTCATGAACAAGTACATGTAACTCATGAATGTGTTTTGATGTGTTAAACATTTCTGAAAAGATATGTATTTTGAGTTTTAAATGGTATGTGAATTAACTTGTGTAATAAGGAAGTATAATCGGATACGCTCCTTGAGGGCAACCTTGTGTCCGTGTATATAATTGAAAATTTGGTTTAAATGCATGTGTACTTCCCTAATAAAATATTGACAATTCATGGGAAAAAAAGATAGTATTAATAATATAACTTTTCCTTGTAAACATTGAACCAATGCGTTTGAAGTTTGATTATAAGAATCAAGTAACAATATTGTTAGCTATGGTTATTTTAGAGAAATTTGAAATTTTATGGTTCGTATTTTCCGGTCTTCTCGATAGTAACGTCCTTAATTCCATTTTTTCTTCTAAATCAGGTTGAGAGTGTTACATGCCATGTTTGCTTCACAATTGATCTCTAGTTTAGGGAATTGAACTTTCACTTAACACGTAGTATGCATCTAGTTCCCAAGCAAACTTAGAATTTGTGAAACTGAGCTCAGAATAAAAAAAAGAGAAAAAATTTGACGCCAATCTATAAGAAACAAATAAGGCAACAATGTTTTTCTAATACCCAAACTATGGTCTAGAAGCAGGTAGCCATTTTAAATGTCTTCTAATTTAAATTAAGATTCTGATAATGAATAATTACATCCTCGGGACCAAATTAAAAGTATAAAAAGATGAATGATATTGATAAGTATATAATATAGTAACTATTTAAGCCTTAATAATGCCTCTAATGGTTGGAATATAATGTCGATTTAAGACTTATTGTGTGTTTTTCATACAAGCCTTTGAATATGAAAAATACAATGAAAAGTGGCTGGATTCTGCAGTTTTTGTTTTTTCTGGATTCATGGCTTGATTAGTGGGCATGAAAGTACTGATTGGACGACACGTTAGCAGCTTCTAGAAGATGATGTCAGCAGCGCCTGATAGCTTATCAGCCTTGATTCGGATGACTTATCAAGCTGAGATTTAAATTTAAATTGGGTTTTATCTTTTGTATTTAATTTGAATATTTTAAGATTTATCTTTTATCACTTTAAGTTATTTTAGGGTTTTTAAAATACTATAAATACCCCTTTGGGGTGAAACTCAAAATCATCTTTTGTTCTCAACTTGTTTTCTACTTTTGAGTTCTACAAAAATTTCCTTTCTTTAAATTCTTTACTTTATTGTTTTTGTATTTAACTTTGAAAAATGCAAAGCATGATTTTTTTTCTCCACAATCATGCTTAGCTAATTTCCTTTCAAGCCGAGGGCTAAAGCGATGATTCAATTTCAACGTGAGGATTGAAAAGCACTGAAACAATTTTGAGTATCTCTCTCGGTTTACTAAGCTTATTTTCAAAATCAAAACGATTTCAAAGCCAAAGATTAACGTTGGTCAGGATGTTGTTTTGGTTAAATGTGTAGGAGGAAGGATTAGGTTATTGAAGCACATTCGACTTCCTAGAACACACTTAGCAAAATTGTTTGCTAAGAGGAAACTGAGATTGGAATCAGTTATTAATGAAACAACATAATCCGAGTCGGTCTTTTACGAACTTAAACGTTTTTTATCTACAACATTGTGTTGATTAGATCAATTTAAAAAATTGATATCAAAGATGGCACTTCGCTATTCGGTTTACAAAGCCTAGTCACAAGGATTGGTCCCTGTAGACAAGTAACCGGCGTGAATCTCGAAGTAAAAAACCCTTTTTCGATGATCCAAGGAAACTGAGTCAGAGCAAAAGCTTAAGCCTGAATTACACCATACTGAATCTATTTCTTTTTAATCTCATTTATAATCTCCTGATTTTCTTACTTTTATCCACAAATCTCCACATTTACTTAAATATTATTCAACTCACTTCTTGGCCCAGAGATTAAACACGCATAAATCATGAAGTTTTCTTAGTCCATATGGGATCTACCCTTACTAAGCTTAATTAACTTTATTTATTATTTGAGAACAAGGAATTATTTTGACTCAAAAAACGATGCGTGTCAAATTGGCACCATTGCCGGGGACTTCGGCAAAATTACTGAATTATTTTGTTTTATTTATGACCAAGAAGAATCCGTGAGAACAAGCAGACTATATCCTAAAAATCGAAGCTTACGCCCGAAGATTGTAGTCCCAGACACTTCGGGAAAAGAAGCAAAGACAGCGACAACAACAACTAGAATGTGATCTAGAAATAGCATCTGAATTAGAATCACATTTCGAGCACACAACCAAAGAACCAATTCTGATAGGAGACAACAACCAAACTATTTGACAACTGACTACGGCTCTTGATGATAACCAGCTGATGTGCATAACATTTTCAAATGGCGAGACACCATTCGCTCTCAAGACAAGCTTAATACACCTTTTACCAACCTATAACGGTTTGCCAAGTGAAAATCCACATAAACATCTAAAGGAATTTCACATGATCTGTCTAAGCACAAAACCACAGGGAGTCTCTGAGATCAAATAAAACTTTATGCCTTTCCCTTTTCTCTAGTTGATATTGCCAAAGATTGGCTATTTGATATACCCTCCAACTCGGTTACAACTTGGACTGACATGGCTCGCCTTTTTTATAGGTTTTTCCCATCAGCTAAGGTGAGCGAGTTAAGGTGAAGTATCCTAAGTATCCGAAAAAAGAATACTGAATCTTTATACGAGTACTAGAGTGTTTCAAAAAGCTATGCGCAAACTGTCCGCAACACGGATTGTTTGAACAGACGCTTCTCCAATATTTCTATGAAGGATTAACGCCTATGGACATGAAAGTGGTTGATGCAGCAAGCGGAGGAGCACTTGTTAACATGACTCCGACTGCGGCAAGGACCTTAATATCTACTATGGCCTTGAACTCGCCACAATTTCACCCTTCAAGTGAACCATCTCGACGGGTTCACGAGGTAAGTACAATTTCTCTAGAAAACAAAATTGATAAATTAGTTGATATTGTTCAATCTCTTGTTGCAGATAAAGAGAATTGCAGCCATGCTTTGCGGAATATGTAAGAGCCTAGAGCATCCGATGGACTGTTGTCCGATGGTGCAAGAAGAGGACACTGCGCAAGTGAATGCCATAGGGAATTTTACGTGACCTCTACAAAGAAAATACAACCAAACGCCAACTCGTATTATCCTTGTTGGAATGATCATCTGAACTTCATTTATGCTCAAAATCAAAGGCAGAGTCAACCATATCAGTAGAGACAACCCACCCAACAACAATATCAGCAACCGAAGACGTCATTGGAATCCATCATTGAACAGTTGGCAATATCCCAAGAGAAATTTCAAAACCACATCGAGGCCCACCTACAAGATTTGGACAATCAAATGTCTGAGTTGGCTCAAACCGTGGGGAGACTAGAGTCGTAGGGAAGACTTCCTTCTCAAACGGAGTCAAATCCAAGAGAGAACGTTAGTGCTATCACCCTTCGAAGTGGAACCGTTGTCAACCCTGAAGTCCTAGAAGAGAATGTCGCACGGTCCAAGAAGGGGAAGGAAACACCACCTTCCAACTTCCAAGGTATGTCTTCATCGCCAACCCCTCCTCCTCCTCCTCTATCTCATGAAATCGCACCACCTTTTCCATCAAGATTGATAAGGCATGAAAAAATAGCCGAAGAGAAGGAAATCTTAGAGGTGTTCCAAAAAGTGCAAGTCAACATACCTCTTCTAGAAGTAATCCGACAAGTTCCAAGGTATGCCCGATTTTTAAAGGAGCTTTGCACCACAAAGAGGAGACTTACTAGTCATGAGAAGGTAAATCTGGGAGAACATGTCTCTGTAGTATTTCAGCGGAAGCTTCCACCAAAGATGAAGGACCAAGGTATGTTCTATATACCTTGCAAAATAGGAGATGTTTTAATTAAACGTGCAATGTGTGACTTAAGAGCTTCAATTAACGTTATGCCACTTTCTGTTTATAAAATGATTACTAACGAGCCTTTGATGGAAACAAGAGTAACTATCTAGTTGGTTGGCCGCTCTATTATCTATCCGGAGGGCGTGCTTGAAAATATCTTAGTGAAAGTCGATGTTCTTATTTTTCCTGCCAAATTCTATGTCATAAACATGGAAAATGATAGGAAGAACCCTTGCTCTAAGGTACATTTAGGCTGACCCTTCCTAAGCACAGCGCATACAAATATTGATGTGAGAAGCGGTATATTAACAATGGAATTTCATGGTGAGGTCGTAGAATTTGATGTTTATAAAGCGATGAAATACCCAGATCAAGTTGATAGAATTAATTTTGTCGACATTATTGATCCCTTAGTTGATGAATTTGTTGAAACTAATTTTACAGGGATCTTGAACTTTGCCGCAGAGAGAAAGAAAGAGAGTTTGAGAATATTTTTTCTATCAATTCTGACTTATTTTTAACTCCCTCCAAAACTAAAATGTTACCTTCTGTTTTGCAGGGGCCGGAGATAGAATTAAAACAATTACCTAAGCATTTGAAATATGCCTATTTGGAGGAAAATGAGACCTTACCGGTGATCATCTCAAACAAGTTGCCCGAAGAAGAAGAGAAAGCACTAGTGAAGGTGTAGCGCACGCAAAAGGAAGCCAATAGGATGGACTATTTCCGACATTAAGGGACTTAGTCCCTCGACTTGTATGCATAAGATTAAAACGGAAGAAGGAGAGAAACCTTCTAGACATGGACAATGCCGATTAAACCAACCAATGGTGGAGGTAGTAAAAAAGAGATACAGAAACTCCTTGATGCAGATGTAATCTATCCGATTTCCGATAGTGACTGGGTAAGTCCAATTGACGTGGTCCCTAAGAAGACTGGAGTTACTGTAATCAAAAATCCGAAAGGTGAGTTAGTTTCAACACGAGTTCAGAATTGGTGGCGAGTTTGCATCGATTACAGGAAGTTGAACTCCTTAACTAGAAAAGATCATTTTCCATTACCATTTATAGATCAAATGATAGAACGTTTAGCTGGTAAGACTCACTATTGATGTCTTGAAGGTTTATCAAGTATTTTCCAAATCCCTGTGGAACCTGAAGACCAAAACAATGACTTTTACATGTCCATTTGGAACATTCGCCTATCTGCAAATGTCATTTGAGCTTTGTAACACGCTGACTACGTTCCAAAGATGTATGGTAAGCATATTTTCTGATATATAGAGAAAGGAATTGAGGTGTTTATGGATGACTTCACGGTTTACAAAAATTCATTTGGTGAGTGTTTACTGAATCTAACAATTGTTCTAAGATGTTGTCTTGAATTTAATATTGTGCTAAATTATGAAAAATGTCATTTTATGGTTGATAAAGGATTAATACTAGGACATATTATTCGTCTAATGGAATTTTTGTCGATAAGGAAAAAATCGATATTGTATGCTCACTTCCTTACCCCACAACTATGAGGGAAATCTGTTCTATTCTTGGTCATGTAGGCTTTTATCGTAGATTCATCAAGGACTTCTCAAAAATAGCGCAACCACTATGCCAGTTGCTTCAGAAGGATCAAGATTTCGATTTCGACAAGAAGTGCAGGGATTCGTTCGATACGCTAAAAGAAATACTTGTGACGGCACTAATCGTTCAACTCAAAGTTTTTTATTTAACTCAAAGCTTAAACTTTTTGCAGGTAAATTACAATCGAAGTGGCTCAAACCCTTTACAGTTGTTCACAATTTTCTCCATGGTGCGATCGAAATCAAAGATGACTCGTGAGCTCAGTTTAACGTTAACGTTCAGCGACTGAAACCATATTATGAGAACACTCTGGTTGGTTTAGTCGAAGAATTTGATTTGGGGGAACTTGTAGTCTGATCCAGGTCATCGAGCTAAACGATGTTAAATAAAGCGATGAATGAGAGGGCAAAACAACTGGTCCCTTGAGAGTAGTAAGATCACCCGAACAGGAGCGGCCAAAACAAAACCCTTGCCCCAATTTGCTTCACGGCTCACATTAGCCAAACCCACACTTACCTAAATCTGACGCAATTCTATTCCTTTCTTCTTCACCTTTCAAAGATATATGTGGCCCTACGTCTTAACTCCCATCTAACATGTCACTATCTCTCTCCTAATCTCATTCTTTTTCAAAATTCTGCGGGCCCAACCATCATTTACAACTAATTTCATCTACCCGGCCAATTCCCTTTTTCCCATTCAGTTTCAAACTCTTCAAACAAATCTCTTTAGATTTTTTTACAAACCCCATGTGACCTATCCATATAAAATTTTCAATCACCTTCACATGACCTAATTCCTCACGCCAACCTTTTCCTTCCCTCGACCGCAGCTTCTCTCTCCTTCTTCGCTTCATCTCTTTCAAACCTTCGACCACCACCTTTTCCACCTTCTTTTCCGGTGAACCATGGTCCGAACAAGAGAAGGTGGCAAAGGTGGTGGTCGATCCACGTTGGAGAAAGAACTGCAAGAACCATGACGTGGTTCAAACCTTCGACCACCACCTTTTCCAAATTCGAACACCACCTTTGCAACCTAATTCCTCAAGGTGGTTGAACCGCGTCATGGTAGCCCCGCATCACGCTCAGCCACCATCAAACCGCCACTCCAATTTGAACCAGCGTTCAACCGTTCGGGTGGCCGATCTTCATAGACAGGAGAAAGAACCAGCGCTGCTGGTTCATCGCACAACCGGCAACCACATGCTTAGCCACCACCGTCCCCCTCTTTCCATTCCATGCCGACTGTCGAGTCATCTGAAATGTTTCACGACCATCTGAAGACTTCCGTCTCTCATCCACAGCGAGGCCCGAGCCCTATTTGGTTTTCATCTTCATCATATCTCTCCATGCATGCCGCCACCTCCAATCAATCCATGCCAAACGCGGTTCCCTCTTATTTTATACCTTCTACAGCCGTAAATCAGTTGGACGAGGTAAACTCTAATTTTTATTTACAACCATTAGTAATGTACCATCCTGTTTATGGTTTTGCAGAGAATTTTGACACTGTTCTTATATGGGAATGGAGCAGCCTGTATCTTCCCACTCGCATGCTAAACGTCCAGAGTCGCCACCATTTGCAGAAAGTTTGGAAGATAACACCATTCCTAATGATCAGCCCAATCTGGAAACGCAATCCGAGCATTATCGTTGTGGGAAAAGATTTTCAGTTCTGAACGAGGAGATTCTACACGGCTATTTGGACTTTGGTGGTGACGACTTGGTGGGCTTCAATCGCATTTGACACCGCCAGTTTCAGGTTTGTAAGTATATTCCTACTCAAACTTTGGATAGTTTGCATCTGCGTGAGTCTGTCATGTACCTATTTGATGCAATTGGGTGGCCCACTTACCGTGCGATTCAGTGTAACACGTATTATGAGTTGGTATTTGAATTTTATGCTACATTTTTATTTCATAAAGAACATGTTATTTCTGTTCATTCTCTTGATATCGTATCGTTCCGCTTGCTTTGTCAGTATTTTCTCATGTCTATCACGGAATTTAATTTTTATATGGGGTTCGTGACTGATCTCACGGATCCTGGGTACTTAACTACTTTACTTGAGATTCCGCAGGACTTCTATAATGACCTTTCGTACGAAAATCTAACTCGAGAAGCGGGTTGCGAGTATGATCCGCGCACGACGAAAGGGTGAAGTATTCATAGTCTAGCTCTCTGCTACATCCACAGTTTCCTCGCCTACAACTATTTCGGCCACAACGACACTTCTTCCAGTCTAAGTAAGGTTGAGCTTTTCTCTTTTATGGTGTATGCAAGTCGGCATTAAGTTAAATCTTGGTTATTGGTTTGCCCACGCTTTTGATCGTGTGGCACGAACCAAACGAGAGGCTTTGGATGCGAGGTTGTTAGACATGATGGAACTTCTTGTCGGCACTCCGAACGCGTCTTATATTGTTCCTCCGGGAATTACTACGCCTCGCAATGCGCATGGCTTCCTCCGGAGGCCCATACCTCAGCTTCCACAAGACGAAAACCCACAGTCGGACATTAACGAGAGGCTTAATTCCATTGAGTCCAACATTGCCGAGATCCTCTCCTATCTTAGGTCGAGCAAATCTCATCGGGGACGTGGGGGCGGTCGTGGGCGCAACTAGCTCAGGAAGTTTCCTATTCCATCTCTTTTACTTTCTATTGTATAATGGGACATCATGCTTAAAGTGAGGGGAGTGGGAATTCATGTCAAATTCTGTTCCTTGCATATCCGATTGTTTGCGTCGTGTTCCTTTCATTTTACTTCATTTAAGTTATTTGTTGTCATCGTTTATTTCACCTTGTCCCTTTACTTTCCGTATGACTTGTTATGTTACTTGTTAGAAACTTTAGGATGCATGATGTTGGGTGGATCAAAGAATCGATTTAAGCCAAGAGGGGGGTGAATTGGATTTTTAGAAATTTTGGTGGTGGAGTGGAAAATTAAAATTTGCTAGGCAAGAAATTTTAGAGTGGTTCAAGTTCCAATTGAACTCTACATCCACTACCTTAGGTACCACTAAGGATTTTCCAACAATCCATTAATTGCTCTTCCCCTTTTCTAGGCTTAGGAAGTAACCTTTACAATACCGGTCAAATTTTCTACCAAAAATTTGACCCAATCCTCACTCAAGTGATACAAAGAAGTTTAAGGCTAAAGACTAGTATCTCTCAATACAAATGTAGCCCTTTTTACAAGCACTCAACCCAATTGAACAAAAGAGATTGGAAATACAAAGTTCTACAATTGGGGTTTATAAGAAAATATGGGATTTTAGCACAATTGCTTCGATTTGATGTTTGGATAATTCTTTTGGGATCAATAGTTGTTGCTGGTGCTTTTTGAGGTCCTTTTTATACCCTCTCATTGAATTCTAGCGGTTGGAGTTGTTGCCTTCATTATTATAGCCGTTGGGATGTTATCTTCCCTCCATAAATGCAGTCTGCAACTACCCGTTCTGAAACGCCCGACCCTGTTTCGAAACAGACAAAAATAGAAAGAGCTGCTGGGGTGTAATAAATAAGTCGTACTGAAACAGGCATGATCGTTTCGATACGTTAAGAGTATGTTTCGAGACCCGTTTCGAAAGATTTTGCCAATGTCAGAAACTATATCGAAACGGCTTAAAAGTGTTTCGATACGCCTTAACAATATTTTAAAATCAGTTATAAAACTTCAACGGTCATATTTTGGAAAGCAAGTTTGAAATGCGTTTTGAAACACTTGAGGTCGTTACGATACAGCCGTATCGAAACGGTTCAAACCGTTATGTTGTTCTTCATCCGTTTCAAAACACAACTAGCTGTTTCGATACACCCGTATCGAAACGAGAAAGCTAGTTTCAAAAAAAAGGTTAACAGTGTTAAAACATTCTGAAACGTCCAAAGGCCGTTCCGAAACGGTGACTCGAAAATCACTGTTTTGACTTGGTAAACACTTAGAAAATATTTGATAAGTTAAGGTTTTGACTTGTACATTTTTCTTCAAACACATAGAGAGGTTTTGAGAACTTAAAAATTCATTTTCTCTATTTCAATTTAGTCCTTAAATCCTTTGTTATATCAAAATTAATTTATTAGTTTTACAATCTCTCCCTTTTTGATATAACAAAACCAAGTTTGAATTTTTTAGAATTTTGAAATCTTGAAAATGTTTTAACTCCCCGTCAATGTAAGATGGGTTTTAAAGAGATTTAAAATTCAAGTGTTTGAAACTCAAAACCACAAAAATAAAATTTGGCTCTTATATTACTTATCCCCCTTTTTGTTAGATCAAAAATAATAATCAAGGCTAATCATGAGAAGAAACAAGGTTATAAGCAAAAATCAAACAACATAATATAGATAGAATTAAGGTCAAATAACCAAACACAAATACTTAAAGAAATAGAGTTTAAGCTCAATCCCAAACACAAAATAAGCAAAGCATATGTTCTTAAAGCATAAAAAGATAAAAGGTGCAAACTTACTCCTAATATGATAGACTAATATGAGATGCAATGGAAATCCTAAGCCTCATCATCATCGTCCCCACCACCATCATCAAGAGAATCATCGTCTTTAGCTTGAGCACGACGTAAGTTACTTCAATCACCATAGAAAGTAGAGAAAGACAAGTCCATCAATGATTGTTCATTCTCGAGAGCGGTGAGACGATTCTCGTTTCCAAGAACACGAACCCATTGGCCAAGAGTGTAGTGAAACCCGAACTTAATGAGAGAGGATTCACCAATCTTGAGCTTTCGGGGTTTCGAAGAATCATAGGTGCAATCAATGTTGAGGATACCAAAGACATAGCTTAAAACAGCCCCATAAGTGAAAGAGTTTCGTGAATCTTCACATTATGGACCATCTCGGTGAACATGATTTTGAAAAGATTTAGATGTTCTCCTCGGTGAAAACACTCTAACCAAAAGTAGTCAACTTGACGGACATGGGAGAATTTACCTCCGGAAGGGCGGATGAACCAAGAAATCAAAAATGGAGAAACATGTCATAAGCATCCAATGAGAGAACGGATCCGGTGTGAGCACCTAAGTGGTTCTCATCCTCAATGTCTTCATCCTTGAGCCCAAGAGCATTCTCTAAAATGGATATACTAATGATGAACTTCTTACCCAAAAGGTATGACTCAATGTCAATCACCTCGGTATGATCTTCATTATCAATAAGAACGGCATTGGAGTAGAAAAGGAGGACCATATGCTTGTAGACAATATTCGGAATACTCAAAAAGGCCAAGAAACTTCATTCTCGCAAACGTGCTAGATAGCGGAATTCAAAACGCTCAGAGTCAAGGAACGCGATATCCACAACACGCTCTCGGAGAACGGCTATATCTTTGAGGATTTTGAAACGGTCCTTAGTCTCTTGATTCTGAAGACTCTTTTGAAAAAGAAGGGTGAGGTTAGGACGGATATTCGCGAATGAAGTTTCACCCGTTTGAGTCATCTTGCGTTTCTTGTTAATGTTTTCCATTAGATTCCTAAAATCATAAAGCAAGCAATTAAAAAATTAAATGTATGCATATTACTCCTTAATTCAATCCAATGACAAATCCCATATAGGTTTTTTAAAAAAACTATAAAAACATATATACATATAACAAAGAAAATTTTGGAAAAGTAACAACTTTTGAAAAATAATAAAAAATATGAGTAAAAACAAATATATTCGAATAAAAAACTTTGAGATTTTGAAAAAAAAATTACAAATTTTTAAAAACCAAGTTGCAAAACATATAAACTATACAAATTAATATTTTCTAACCTAAGATTCGAATAAAATCAAAGGAAAAAGAAAAGGATGAAAAATACCTCAAATAGGGATTTTGGATGAATGAATGGAAGAAATTGCACCAATTTGATGAAGCTTGCTTAGACTTAAGTTTGTGAGTAAAAGCCCTCAAGATTTTATGAAAAACAATGAGGTTTAGAGGGTTTTTATAGGGGAAAATTGGGTTTAGGGTTTTTATGGTTTTTAGGAGTTTTAATGAAAAACAAACTTTGCAATTAAAGCCCTTTAAAAAGCTGTCCGCAGAGGCATTTCGGAACAGGCACGATTGTTCTGAAACGTGCGTACCGAAACGTTGACTGACGTTTCGAAACCTATTGACCGTTCGGATACAGCTTAGACCGTATCGAATCCCACGTGGTAACCCGTATCGAAATGCTTTTGGGCCGTTTTGATACAATGCTTGGCAGAGGCAAAACGTTTCGAAACCCTTTTAGGCATTTCGAAACACCCTGGTCACAGACCATTCTATTAAGGCACTCGTATCGAAACAGATTGACCCGTTTCGATACGCCTAGGCCTGGAGGTGCAGATGAGGCTTTAAATTGCAGAATAATTGAATTTTATGAAGTCCTAGATGCATAAATGATATGAATGAGCAGGAATAACATGTTAAAACACAAACATACTCCCCCTAACTATAAACATGTTAAAAACACATAAGCATGGCATTTTGCAAGAAATCAAGCAATTTAAGCATAAAAAGGTCCTAAAAGGTCGAGATAGGCTAGTTAGGCCTAACTATCTCCTAAGGGACCAAAAATGCTCCCTATCTAGAGGTTTTGTAAAGATGTCCGCTAGTTAATTTAAGGTATCTACGAACTCTAAAACAACATCTTCTTTAAGGACATGGTCTATAATGAAATGATGCCTTATTTCTATATGTTTGGTTCTAGAGTGTTGGATGGGATTTTTAGATAAGCATATAGCACTAGTGTTGTCACACTTAAGGGGTATGGTTTCAACTTTAACACCATAATCTAAGAGTTGTTGCTTCATCCAAAGGACTTCAGCACAACAACTCCCTAAGGATATGTACTCGGCTTCGGTGGTAGAAAGTGCTATACTATTTTGTTTCTTAGAGAACAAAGATATGAGCATACTACCTAAGAATTGGCAAGTGCCGGAAGTACTTTTCCTATCAATTTTACAACCCCCGTAATCCGCATACGAATAAGCATGAAGGTTAAAGGTTGAGTCTCTAGGGTACCAAAGTCCTAGACAATGAGTATCTCTAAGGTACCTAAAGATCCTTTCTACGGCTACAAGGTGAGACTCTCTAGGACTAGCTTGAAACCTAGCACATAAGCAAACACTAAACAATATATCTGGTCTACTTGCGGTAAGGTAAAGCAAAGATCCAATCATAGAGCGATAAAGCTTAGAGTCAACACACTTACCTCCTTCATCTTTGTCAAGCTTTGTAGATGAGCTCGATGGTGTGGCTTGAGGCTTTTCATTCTCCAAGCCAAACTTCTTGAGCATATCCTTGATGTACTTAGCTTGATTGATGAAGATGCCATCCTTCATTTGTTTGATTTGGAGTCCCAAAAAGAATGAGAGCTCCCCCATCATGCTCATTTCATATTCACCATGTATCAACTTAGAAAAATCTTGACAAAGCAATTCATTAATATAACCAAATATAATATCATCAACATAAATTTGAAATACCAATATATCTTTGCCATTGTTTTTAATAAAATGTAAAAAGTGTTGTGTCCACCTCTCCTTTCTCAAAGCCTTTTCTAACTAGAAAACTCGAAAGTCTTTCATACCAAGCTCTAGGAGCTTGTTTTAAACCATATAAAGCTTTTGACAATTTAAAAACATAGTTTGGAAAAATTGGATCTTCAAAACCCGGTGGTTGTTCCACATACACTTCTTCATTTATAAAGCCATTTAAAAATGCACTCTTGACATCCATTTGAAAAAGCTTGAAATCATGACAACATGCATATGCAAAAAACATTCTAATAGCTTCCATTCTAGCTACGGGTGCATAGGTTTCATCAAAATCAATTCCCTCTTCTTGAGTGTAACCTTGAGCAACTAGCCTAACTTTGTTTTTCACTATGTTATCACTCTCATCTAGTTTATTCCAAAATACTCATTTAGTTCCTATAGTAGATTGATTTGTAGGCCTTTCAACTATTGTCCACACTTTACTTCTCTCAAATTGATTTAACTCATCTTGCATGGTCATAATCCAAAATTCATCTTTTAAAGCTTCTTTAATATTTTTAGGCCCAATGCATGAGATAAATGCAACATGATTAAGCATTTTAAGAGAAGAGCGAGTAGTTACCCCCTTGGATGGATCACCCAAGATTTCACCACCTTTGACATAGTTGTACTCCCTTGGGTAGCTCACTTCCTTTTCCTCAAGAGTCGATTCCTTCAAGGCTTCAAGAGGTGGATCTTGTGCATCTTCCTCTTTAGTTGGAATCTCATCCTCCTTTGAAGTATGTCCTCCATCAAAGGCATCAAGGATTCCTACATCATTATCATCACAAGATGCCTTCCTCGGAAGGAGGTTATCATCGAAAACAACATGAATAGACTCTTTTACTACTAAAGTTCTTTTATTAAATACACGATAGGCTTTAGAGTTTAAAGAATACCCAAAGAAAATAGCTTCATCACTTTTAGCATCAAATTTACCTAAGTTGTCTTTACCATTATTTAAAACAAAACACTTGCAACCAAATGGATGAAAATAGCTAATGTTAAGCTTTTTAGATTTTAAAATCTCATATGGTGTTTTCTTTAAAAGTGGCCTAATCATCACTCGATTTACAATGTAGCAAGCGGTGTTTGTGGCTTTCGCCCAAAAATATTTAGGTAAATTTTTTCACAAAGCATGGTTCTAGCCATTTCTTGTAAAGTCCTATTTGTCCTCTCAACTACCCCATTTTGTTGGGGAGTTCGAGGAGCCGAAAAATTGTGGCTAATACCATTTTCATTTAAAAACTCTTCAAAACCTAGATTTTGAAACTCGATTCCATGATCACTTCTAATATGAGAAATCTTAAGTTCCAGATCATTTTGAGTTAATTTTGAAAACGTGATGAATTTTTCTAAAGCCTAATCGTTTGTACCTAAGAATAGAACCCAAGTAAATCTAGAATAGTCATCAACAAGTACAAAAGCATACGATTTACCACCCAAGCTCATAGTTCTAATAGGCCCAAATAGATCCGTATGAATTAGTTGTAAACACCTACTTGTAGAAACATCATTAATGGATTTAAAGTATGATCTATGATGTTTACCCTTAGAACATGCATCACATATTTTATCATTTGAAAACTTGATCTTGGGTAAACCTCTAACTAGATTTAGGGAAACTAATTTTTCTAAAACACTAATGCTAGCATGTCTTAGTTTCTTATGCCATAACCATGCATCATTTTCATCTTGAGCAACGAAACATGCATGGGATGTATGAATGTCATCTAGATGCACCATATAAATGTTACCTATGCGATGACCAATGAGCATTATTTTATTAGATTTAATGTCAACAATTTTACACCCATTTTTATCAAACAAGACATTAAATCCTTTATCACACAATTGACAAATGCTCAATAAATTGTGTTTTAGACCATTGACATACAAAACATTTTCAATGAGTATAGTAGAGTGATTACCTATGGAGCCAATACCTTCAATGTGGCCTTTGGAGTTGTCACCAAATGTCACTACTCCTCCACTTTTAGGCTTTAAGTCCATGAATCGACTCTTGTCTCCGGTCATGTGTCTCGAGCATCCACTATCAAGGTACCGTGAGTTTTGGCTTTGTGCTTTGACCTTGTAGCAATGCTCCCCCTACAAACAAAGAGTTAAACTTTGATTTTTGGTACCCAAATCATTTTGGGTCCACGAGTGTTAGCTCCCAAAAGCTTGGTTCCCTTAGGAATCCAAGGTGACATGGCGTCAACATTGTTAGATTTGACAAGTTCCTTAGGAACCCATACACTTCTAATTCTTTTAGTTCTATTATGCTTATAGGAGCCACTTTGTTTGTAGTTATAGGTCTTTCTCTTAGATTGGTTTGTTCTAGATGATTCACCTATTTCATTTTTCACATTACCAACACTTTTGAAAGACTATTTTAGCTTATTAAGCTCACCTAACATCTTTTGGTGTTCAATATTACATTGAGAAATAAGATTGTTTAAGTCTACATTTTCATTTTGAAAGAATTCAAGTTCATCTTGTAAACCTAAGATCTTTTTCTCAAATATTAAGTTAGCTTGAGAAAGTAAGTCATTTTTAGCATTTAAATCGGAAATGATCTTTTTATTTTTTAAAACGGACTCCTTAAATTTCTCAACTAACTCATCGTATAACTCTTGTAACTCACCACAAGCATCATGCAATTCATCAAATGTAAAATCAAAAGAAGATGAGTTAGAGGTTACCATAGAGGAATCCTACTCAAGAGCCATGAGGCAAAGGTTTGCCACTTCATGTTCCTCATCCTCGGATGACTCCTCATCACTCCATGTAGCAAGCTTGGCTTTGAGATTCTTCTTCTTCTCAAGGCCCTTCTTCTTGAGTTGAGGGCAATCAGAACGTATGTGACCCGGCTTCTTGCACTCAAAGCAAATGATTTGGTCCCTCTCTTCTTCTTTGCTTTTGTTCTTGAAGTCGATCTTTCTTTGAAATTTTCTCCCTCGGTTGGACTTCATGAACCGTGAGAATCATTTGGCTATCATAGCCAATTCCTCAAAGTCTTCCTCCTCACTGAAAGAGCTCTCCTCATGTATAGAGGCTTTGAGAGCAACACCTAGCTTCTTTTTCTTTTCTACCTCATGCTTCTCTATCCTTCTCTCTTCCTTCTTCTTCTCTTCCTCTCTTCCTTGCTTCATAATCTCGTGTGTAAGAAGAGTCCCAACAAGCTCATAAAGCTTCAAAGTTTTTAAATTCTTTGCTTCAATGATGGTCGTCCTCTTACCATCCCAAGACTCTGTGAGAGAGTATAGAAGCTTTCTCACTAGCTTATCTTTGGGAATTACTTCACCGAATCCTTTAAGGCCATTGACGATGATCGAAAACCAATCAAACATCTTTGAGACGCTCTCATCGGGGTCCATCTTAAAATTCTCATAGCTCAAGTTTAGCAACCCAATCTTCGTCTCTTTCACATCGCTAGTGCCCTCATAAGTCGTCTCCAATGTGTCCCACACTTCCTTTGCGCTTTCGATAGATGAAACCTTTGAGTAGATATCCGGACCAAGTGCACAAAATATGATATGTAGAGCTTTGTCGTTGACTTGCATCTTCCGTCTATCTTACTCGGGCATCTTCGATTTTACCTTCGGAACTAGTCTTCCTTCATCGATTCTCTTAATCGGAATGTAGGGGCCTTCGTCCACTACATTCCAAACCATGTAATTTGTTGACTTGATGAAGAGACGCATTCGATTCTTCCAATATGGGTAGTTGTCCCCATTGAAGAAGGGTGGTTTAGTGGTTGATTGTGTCTCATAGAGGTTGGAGGTTGAAGTAGATGTCATGACTTGTCTTGTAGTTGATCACACTCTTCCTAGAATCTCCTCTTGTGGTTGTTAATCCTTGAAAGAGGTAGGCTCTGATACCAATTGTTGAGTGGATCGAAGAATCGATTTAAGCCAAGAGGGGGGTGAATTGGATTTTTAGAAATTTTGGTGGTGGAGTGGAAAATTAAAATTTTCTAGACAAGAAAATTTAGAGTGGTTCAAGATCCAATTGAACTCTACATCCACTACCTTAGCTACCACTAAGGATTTTCCAACAATCCACTAATTGCTCTTCCTCTTTTCTAGGCTTAGGAGGTAACCTTTACAATACCGGTCAAATTTTCTACCCAAAATTTGATACAATCCTTACTTAAGTGATACAAAGAAGTTTAAGGCTAAAGACTAGTATCTCTCAATAAAAATGTAGCTCTTTTTACAAGCACTAAACCCAATTGAACAAAAGAGATTGGAAATACAAAGTTCTACAATTGGGGTTTACAAGAAAATATAGGATTTTAGCACAATTTCTTGGATTTGATGTTTGGATAATTCTTTTGGGATCAATAGTTGTTGCTGGTGCTTTTTGAGGTCCCTTTTATAACTTCTCATTGAATTCTAGTCGTTGGGGTTGTTGCCTTCATTATTATAGCCGTTGGGATGTTATCTTCCCTTCATATATGCATTCTGCAACTACCCGTTCTGAAACGCCCGACCCTGTCCCGAAACAGACAAAAATAGAAAGAGCCGATGGGGTGTAATAAATAGGGCGTACCGAAACAGGCACGATCGTTTCGATACGCTAAGAGCTTGTTCCGAAACCCGTTTCGAAACATTTTGCCACTGTTAAAAACTGTATCGAAACAACTTAAAAGCATTTCGATACGCCTTAACAATATTTTTAAAATCAGTTATAAAACTTCAGCGGTCATATTTTGGAAACCAAGTTTGTAACCCCCTTAGCCCGGCCTAGACGCTTGACCCGAACTACGAAGATTACATGGGGAAAACCAAAGTCAACCTGAAAGTCAACCTTGATTAACGACTCTTTTTTTATTTTAATCTTGTCTAGATGCACATTAAGCCTGAGTGAGCACTCACGAATCATGGAAGAGAAAGGCACAACAATCGGAAAACATTTAGGGACTCAATTGCACAAATTATGCGTTTAGGGACCAACATGTACTCTTTAGAAATTACTAGGATTTTGCAGGTTTTAGGTTTACGAATATATAATTAATCATATTACATGCTCCTCTGTCAAATTTCAGCTTAAAAGGACATTCCAGGCTCAAGCAATTGCATCCACAACATTCAGGGCTAAAATGTAAAGCATGAAAACTTCAGACAATTCCAACAGCATCCAACGATTGACTGTATCGGAACACCCACCTTCTGTACCGAAACGCCCGTATCGAAATGGTGTTAGCCGTTTCAGTACTCGGGTATGTTCCGAGACCGGTATCGAAACAGGTTTCACCAATAGCCAAACTATTTCGAAACAGCTTCAACCGTTTCGAAACTCCATGGCCATTAGAGGCCCCCGTTTCGAAACAAATGAGGGTGTTTCGATACACCTTGCCGAGTGACATCAGATATAGCTGGTTTTTCACTTTTTAAACCAATCAAACATGCCTTAAAGATCCCTACAACATACCATCAACTCATTTTGGTATTAAGGGACACATTTAAGACCCCTAATCTAAAGCATGGCATCAAATACAAAACACACAATCTAAAGGCATGCTCCCTAGTCTCAAAACTAATATAAGCAACCAAACCTCAAACCAAACATTTAGAACCATTTACAACCCTTACATGCCATCGCAAACATGACACAAACTTAGGGAGTTCAAAACACATCTCCCAAAAACAACCTTGAAGTCCCATTGCCAATATCAAAACTAAATTGTATAAAAACATCACAATACATGAGCTTTGCACTTCCTTGGATGTTCTTATCCTTCTCACTGCCCAAAAACACCTCAATTATCTGCATTATTGGTAAAAGAGAGCGTAAGAACAATTGCTTAGTGAGGCATGCTCTAAAGAAAACCAACACAATAATGCATTTCTTGAAAACACTTTCTCAAAAGCTTTTTCTACAACATGCTCATTCTATCACATGCTTGAAAACCATTTCAAAGCAACTTCTCATTGAAAACGCATGTACCTCCATTCTATCTCATGCATTTAAACCAATGCAAATCTCATGGCAAGGCCATACACATGCTTGTAAAATCAAAGCATTTCATATATAAATCTCATATGCATTTCTCATAGCATAAATCATCTCAACAATAGGTACATGTGAATCAAAAGCATTTTCATATATTATATTGGCATTTCACATCTCATTACTACTCGGATATGCAGATAACTCACTAGACACTTCCGGTGGCATCTACCACCACCGTACTCACTCGTCTAGTACCATAATTTCCGGTGGCATCAACCATCAACGTACTCACATGACGATATCTCTCATCGCCACAAAGCTTGGGTATTTCACCAAGTCCTACTCGATGGAATGCCCATCATTGGTTCTCTCCCTTTGGATTAAACCAAAGAGCACGTACGAATTTTTAGTTTATAGTGCACTCTCATCCTATTGATCGATCAATCATATCCGGTAAGTATCTCATCTTCTATGCCAATATAGTATGTTAAAACATCATCTCACCTACTGTTTTTCATGCAACATTTCTCAAATCATTTTCATCTCATTTCAAAACCATAACATTTTCCATACTTTAAAACACGAGCTCAAAACTCATCAACGCAATATATTATTTAATGAAATCATCTCTAGCATCATCTCATGCTATAAATCATGCATAACAACAGTAGGAATTTATCTATCTCAAACCATGAGCATGTAAAAGCATTTTAGGGGCAATCCACCACATCTAAGAGAGCAATCTAGCCAATACTTACTTCTGGACTTAGGAAGATGTTTCAAACCATTCCTAAATCCCCATACCTTGATTCTTTGTCCCTCAAGGACTTCTAAAACCATACGCACTCACCGATTACGTTTCGATTGCTTGCCGAAACACTATCTAGGCTCCCAGATCAACACCAAAGGCGTCCGAAGATGTCTCCCCAATTTATAACACATAAGAGCAGATGATTAATGCATCATCATGCATTGAAATCATCAGCCACACACCTAAACTCGCTACTCTACTCAAAAACCACATTTCGGCTACCAAACACAACCGAAATCATCTTCAAACTCTTCCAAAACAAAGCCCAGCCAAGATCTACCACTTCTAATCATTTCTAAACATCAATCAACATCAAAAACCACCACAAACTCGTCCTTATACCTCCAGCTATGACAGAACACCAAAACCACCCCAAAAAACACCATTCTAGCAAGCAAAACTTAGGTATCCAAGCCTATTCGGGATTTGTTTGATAAAACCTCATTTATATCTTCAATTAACATCCAAAATACATTAGAAAACAACCTCAAAATAGAGCCTAACCATCAAGCACGAAAATCATCAAGATTCCTCCAAAAACCTTGAGTTTTAAGACAATTTCTTGTTTCTAACATTAAAGCAACTCAAAAATCATTAACAAAGGATTGATAACTTGGGAATTTTAGTAAAGAACTGATCATTAGAGGAGAAGGACGAAGCTTACCTCTAATGGCTGATTTCTCCTTGATTTGGGCAAGTTTTCTTGAAAATCCAATTTAAAATCAAAAGGTTTTGGTGAGAAGAAGATTAAGAATCAAAAAGGAATTGAAATCCAATCAAAAGGGATGAAAATCAGTAGCTAATTGAAGGAGAAAGAGTGTTTGGCTGAAAAGAATTTGAGAGAAAATGGAAGGAGAGAAAATTGACGTAAAGTAGTTATGAAAAGTCAAAGGTAGTTTCCTTTTAATTAATCTTTATTTTCCTTTAATTAAAACATTAATAAAATCACCCTAATTAAGAAGAAATCTGAGTAAAAACATTTTGGTAAAATTAGCTCCTTAAAGATTCAAAGTTTCAATATTTTACAAAACTCCCACTATTTAACTTTTGCAAAAAGTGCGATTTGGTCACTACACCGAAATATAGTATTTCCAAACCTTATTTTGTAAAATTTATTTCACCATTATCATTCATATAATAAATGAGGATTTTTAGGTATTTTTCCATATTTTTAAACCATCCCGAACTAGGTGTTTTCTAAACCTCCCTTTAAGTTTTGAACCGTTCCCGACCGGTCCCATTCAAACTCTAAAATATCTAGGCCCAAATTTGGGGTGTTACAAAGTTTGAAATGCATTTCGAAACGTTTGAGGTTGTTTCGATACAGCCGTATCGAAACCGTTCAAACTGTTCTATTGTTCTTCATCCGTTTCGAAACACAACTAGTTGTTTCGATACACCCGTATCGAAACGAGAAACCTAGTTTTGAAACAGAGGTTAATAGTTTCAAAACATTCTGAAACGTCCAAAGTTCGTTTCGAAATGGGGACTCGAAAATCATTGTTTTGACTTGGTAAACACTTAGAAAATATTTGATAAGTTAAGGTTTTGACTTGTACATTTTTCTTTAAACACATAGAGAGGTTTTGAGGACTTAAAAATTCATTTTCTCTTTTTCAATTTAGTCCTTAAATTCTTTGTTATATCAAAATCAATTTATTAGTTTTACATATGAGAGATAACGACTTGACTAGCATTTTCCTATAAACCTTTTTATGACATTTCTTGCCTTGTTAGTTGAAATGTTGCTTACCTAGGTACACATGACACTTCATGAGAGTTTTTTAGCCTAATGAGCATATTTATTTATTTTTTTCTTTGTTTATTTGAGTGTGCCTAACTAATTCTTTGCATTCTAGAACTTGTGGCTTAAATGCTTGTCGAGACTACATTCTTTGACTATGATGCTTTAGTGTGATAGAGGCACTAGGTCTTAACCCCATTCTCTTCCCAAAAAATGGCCTATCCTTTGTTTATTTATCCCTTAGATATCCAATTTTGAGCCTTGACCTTTTCTTTGATTCACCTCATTTTTAGCCCAAACCAATTTTTCTGTTTTCACTCCTTTTGTCACCCTTTCAGGAAAATGTCAAGATTATTCTGAAAAAAGGGAAAACGGTGGAGATTTGTTCGAATACTGCAGAAAAAATCGGTGCAAAAAAAACTGTGTAGAAAAATCCAAATCAGTTTGGTTCGAATAGTGTAGAAAATTATAGTGCAGAAAAGTATTGTGCAATGTAGAATCGTTCGGATAAACTGTTCGAATAGTAAAAAAAATAGAAAAAGAAATAATGAATATAGCATTGATTTTGATTTATTGTTTTACTCTCTTTGATAAATTCTTTGAAATACCTTTTCTTTGTCTTGAATTTTAACCTCTTTATTTTTTCGGCCTTTATACTACCCGAACCTTAGCCCCATTACAACCCTTTTCAAAGGCCTATTGTTTTTTGCATCATATTCATACTTGGTAGTGGAGAATTGATTTAGCTACAAGCCTATGGTGATGCTTCATTAGTTTTTGGCTGGAGTGATTTTCTACCCTAAACACTTTGAGCGACATGAGCCATTCCTTGTGAGGGTACTTGGTTTGCTTCATTGTTATTAACAGGTTATTGGAATGTCTAAATTTTTGCTAAAATTATAACTAGTCTTGTTGTTTTTCGATTGCTTCTTTACTTTCTTACATGTCTAGATACTAAGTCACACCGAAAACTTAGACACTTCGTGAAATTAAGGATGAGGACTTGAGCTTTAATTGGTTTAATTCAGACATGCTTGAGGACAAGCATCGGATAAGTGAGGGGATTTTATAAGTAGCTAATATGGTCACTATTTTAGCCTTAATTATGCCTCTAATGGTTTGAATACAATTTCGATTTAAGACTTATTGTGTGTTTTTCGTGTAGGCCTTTGAATTCGAAAAATACATTGAAAAGTGGCTGGATTATGTAGTTTTTGTTTTTCTGGATTCATGGAAAGTGTTGACTGGACGACACATCAGCAGCTTCTAGATGATGATGTCAGCAATGCCTGATAGCTTATCGGCCTGGATTCGGATGACTTATCATGCCGAGATTTAAATTTAAATTTGGGTTTTATCTTTTGTATTTAATTTGAATAACTTAGGATTTATCTTTTATCACTTTAGGTTATTTTAGGGGTTTTATAATACTATAAATACCTCTTTGGGGTGAAACTCAAAATCATCTCTTGTTCTCAACTTGTTTTCTACTTTTGAGTTCTATAAAAATTTCTTTTCTTTAAATTCTTTACTTTCTAGCTTTTCTATTTTACTTTGAAAAATGCTAAATATGATTTTTTTCCATAATCATGTTTAGCTAATTTCCTTTCAAGCCGAGGGCTAAAGCGATGACTCAATTCCAACCTGAGGATTGAAAAGCACTTAAACAATTTTGGGTATCTCTCTCAGTTTACTGAGCTTATTTTCAAAATCAAAACGGATTCAAAACCCAAGATTGACGTTGGTCAGGATGTTGTTTTGGTTAAATGTGTGGGAGGAAGGATCGGGTTATTGAAGCACATTCGACTTCCTATGAACACACTTAGAAAAATTGTCTTCTAAGTGGAAACCGATATCATAATCAATTATTATTGAAACAACATAATCTGATTCGGTCTTTTACGAACTTAAACTTTTTTTTATCTACAACATTGTGTTGATTAGATCAATTTCTAAAATAGATATCAAAGATGGCACTTGGGTATTCGGTTTTCAAAGCATAGTCGCAAGGATTGGTCCTTATGAACAAGTAACCGACGTGAATCCCGAAGTAAAAAACTCTTTTTCGATGATCAGAGGAAACTGAGTTAGAGCAAAGGCCTAAGGCTGACTTACACCATACAAAGTCTATTTCTTTTTAATCTCATTTATAATCTCCTTATTTTCTTACTTTTATCCACAAATCCCCACCTTTACTTTAATATTATTCAATTCAATTCTTGTCCCAGAGATTAAAAAAAGCATAAATCAGGAAGTTTTCTTAGTCCCTTTGGGATCGACCCTTACTTCTCTCTTACTACGCTTAATTACCTTTATTTATTATTTGAGAAGAAGGAATTATTTTGATGCAAAAAACGATGCATGTCAGATATTTTCTTTAAAGGACCAAATCCGAAACTATTCATAATTTAAGGTATCATGTTAAACTCCCTTAAATTCTAAGGACATGAACACATGTCAATTAAGTAAAAAGGTTACGTGGAAGGGGGAAAGGAAGTTATCTACCAAGTGTAGTTAAGGAGAACAATCATCTCCCTCGGAGTGACATCGAATTCTGGAGAGAGAAGGGGAGAGATTGAAATCTCCAAGGAAAAATTGCTTGAAAGAAACTAGCTGGAAACCCTTGGTGATGGTAGTCGAATTGCTTCATGGGAAGGTAACGTTCTCTCCCTCTTTGCTCTCTCTCAAGCTGATTTGGTAGTGAGATGAACTCTTTCCTTTTCAAATATTGTGACATGGTTAAATGGTTGAATTGCTTGAAAATGAGTTATATGATAAATTGAGAATTATGTGTAAAAATATGTGTATATACACGTAACATGTTTGATTGGTGCTCAAGCTTGGGTCATTGCTGGAAAATTAGAATGTTGACTTACATTATGAATTAGTCATAGCTCAATCGAATATGTGATCAAGTTGCATTAATGGACATGTAAATTACATGTTCGATTGGAAGTAAATTGGTATTAACATTAGAATGCCCTGTTTTAGGGAGAAATAGACTGACCTAAATGAATGTTTACATGTATGTATGAGTATATGTATATATGTACGTAATGTGGGATTGTGATACATAAAAAACTTTGTTGGTAGGCTGCCCTGTGCAATCATTTATGTGTGTACATGTTAAATTGAATTGTGTTTAGGAGAATGGTTAGTTGAACTTAGAAATTAGCTATGTTTCATTGGTTAGGAGGGGTTTGAATTACATGGATTAGTTGCTAACCCTTCATAGGTGTGCATTATTGATTTTTGTACAATTTGATTATTGTGTGGCCACTTGTTAAATTGAGCTGGTTGTTAGACTGTTCGAATGATTTTGAGGATAAATTATATTGAAATGAATAGGCTAATTGAACTAGGGAATGTAACCCATGGAGGATTTGGATATCTCATTATGTTAAAATGAGGAATTGATTCAGAAATAGATTTAATTGGAATGATAGTCACAATGATATCCTAGATGTTGGAAAACTGTTTTGAGTCCAATAAAGGAAATTTCAAAACTGCCCTGTTTCGAATCAGAGTTGAGAAAGACTCATAGAGTGAAAGTTGGCATATAGTCTTGTACAAGGATGTAAAAAGGGAACTAAAGTATGAAATAAGATAATTTCTAGTTGGTAACAGATCTATGTGATTATGAAACTGATTTTGAGTTAGTCTAAGGGCTGCATTGTGCAATGATAAATAATCATTGATAGACTGATTAAAAGGCTGGTGGAATATGTCATTGATAAATGAGTAAATGTGGTTTGAATCTATAGTTGGTTCTGATTCGTTTTGAGATCGTGTTAGATAAAAATTATAAACATAAATTGATGGTAGATGATATTCTCATACCTTAATTGATTCTTGCCAATCTAGACCTCAAGAGGAATGAACAAGATGATGGGAGACAAAAAGTAGTGATTCAAGATCGGGATTAACTTGGAGTATTTGTGCGTATAACTATGTTTTAATCAAGCATAGATTGTTAAATTAATTAATCTACTTGATTGTATTGGGAGGCATAAACTACCTATAACTGTTTGAGGTTGTTTATGCTTGGCAAGGTAAGAGTCCAAGGTATGTATGGACTTCTGTTTGTGCAATTTCGAACTCAAACATGGATTAGTTGTTTGTTATGTTTAATATGGCATCTTGTGCATGTAATTATTACTCAAAGAGTACAATTAGTGATTTATGGTAGACTTTATAAGAGCCTTGATTAGTGTAGCCTAGCTTGACTGGCATGCCAATAGGAATCTCTGAGCTCAGCCTGAACTGGACTAAGGTCCCATGTATGGTACTAAGGTACCCCTGATAAAGTTGAGAAGATTACTTGTTTCAATGGTGCTAACTACCATTGCATGATAATGATTAGATTGATTATTTATTTCTAGGTTAACAACTAGACAATGATGTTTATCCAACTAAGGTTGCTTGTGATTGATGTATGGTTAAGAATTTGGATTATTTGAACATAACATTTGAATGAATTGATGAATGTGGCATTCTTCTATTTTTAACAAGCATGATGAGGTATATGGTTGTTTATGCTTAGAAATAGCTTCATTTTGGTTAAGTAATGAAAGATTATCCAAATGGTAAATGACAAAGGAATGGATATAGTTCAGATTAAATGCTTGTTGAGATTGAATGGTCTAATTATGTTCATATATTTTAACTTATGTAAACTTTGTTGTTGAAATAATTGGTTTAGCAACCTAATTGCTCACCCAGTTACTTTTCATGGAGAGGCCAAGTTATAGCTAAAGCTTAGGGGAGGCAAAGCAAGGTCACTAAAAGCTTTAAAGTATGTTTCATTTTGATTAGCTAAACTCCTAGTAGGTGGCACTAGTCTAGTGTTTATGCTTAAGATCCTTTTGAATCGTTAATATGGGATGTAAATATCATCGTATTAAAGGCCATATAAATCATAAGTTTTGCTTGTTGTGGTAATGGTTGCTTAGGCCAAATAGTTATGGTTGACATATTCAAATGATATATGTAATCTAGGAGCTTATTATTGATTACTTGATGATGGATGATGTGATTGCTTATTGTGTTCGAAAATTTTGGTATGTTTGATTTTATCAAATGAGCTTAAACACAACAAATTGATAGGTTCAATTAGTTTGGAAATGATTATAATGGGAAGTCTATATGTTAGGAAGATTAATGTTAGAATACTTACTTGCCTTGAAACTTCTAGGTCCTAATGGTTACTATTTGACCTCAGAGGGCTTAACATTATTATGCCATGCTTATTTAGGTTCTAAATCATTTGTCTTGTCTTAAAACACTCTACACACCTAAAGTTCACATTCTTGTTAAGTTCCAAAATAAATGGTCATAGGTTCCACTTCTATCATTCGAATGATTGCAATTTGTTGTTTGCTTATACAATTCGTATCTTTTCAAATGCTTATGAACATGAAGGTCTCAACCATGAGTCCTTACTTGTTCGCATACTAAATTAATGGGCAAGTTAGTGTATCCTCTCCTAGAATAGTAGTTTCTTCTAGGCTCGGGGTTGGGTGTTACATTTGGTAATCAGAGCTAATGTTTAGTTGATCCTAGGACTAAACCAGTTATGTAAGGTGCCCCCTAGTATGACTGTAGAACCACAATCTGAAGCTCCCCAACCTAACCAGATTCAGAAGGAATGCCTTCTTAGTATGACTGAGATATTCAACCAATTAATCAACAACATGAAGCAAAACAATCCTCCTGAACCTGTAGTAGTCAAATCTAGGGCTCCTATCGATAAGTTGGCTCAACATCGAGTCTATACATTTACGAGATTTGATGAAGAGAACCCTGAAGCAACCGAATACTGGTTGGAGACAACCATCAGAATTTTAACCAAACAACTCCATTGTTCATATGATCATAAGTTGGAGTGTGTTGTGGCCTTACTTGCTGATGAAGCTTTGAATTGGTGGGAAACTACAATCCTTACTGCTCGTAAAGATTCTGTCACCAGGGAATTCTTTTTGAAAGAATTCTGAAAGAAGTACGTAAGTGAGCAATATCTGGCTGAAAGAAGAAGACGTTTCTTGCACTTGAAGCAAGGTAGTAGACCTATTGAGCAATATATTACTCACTTCTGAAAATACTACAACTATGGAGCTGAATACATCAAAAAAGAGGAGGAAGAATGCAGAATGTTTATCGAAGGGTTGAATGATGAATTGAGCCTGATGTTTATGACTCTCAGAATAATCGACTTCCAAGACTTGGTGATCAGGTGATTGCTACGGAGTCTAGAATGAAGGTTGCTGATAAAAGAAATGAGAGCTATAAAAGGAAGGAAAAAAGATCCCGAAGTGATAACAAGCCTCAATGGCATTCTAAGAAGTTGAAATATCAAGGAGGAAACTCCTCAAGTTATGTTGCTTCTCCAAGGGATAACTTCATCCCGAAGCCTTAAACAATATTCAAATCCTCTAGACCAACAATTGCCTGTAAAAGTGTCTATCACAATGTAGTGCAAGTGTACACGACACAAGTAGTAAAGTGATACGTAAGTATCGAATATCGTCTCCACAGGGACTGGGCTAATAGCTTTATCCTTGGATTTTTGCACGAGAGAAGAAAGAAATATTTTAATTGTTTGTCACGAAGCAATAAAGAATACTGAAAAAAAGAGATGAAAATATTTAGAGTAAAGAGTAGGCCGGTATTGATTTGCTCCGTACTGCAGGTGTTTGCACTATCTAGGAATTCTTTGTTCTGTCGTAGCGCCTGTCGCGGCAGCACCTGCTGCGGCAGCGGTCTGTTGTTGTCGAGGTAGTGAACACACAACTCAGTACTTCAAGCTTGGCAAGAATCCATGTTGTGCCTTGGCCTATCCCTAGGTCCAAGTCTGTTGATGAACACGTCTTTGATGATACCTCCCGGCGTGAATCAAAGGATGAACACCGATGTTGTTGAATTCTTCTTTAGCCACTTAACCTCGTCCTATCCCTAGGTCTGAGATAGTTCAACCATAAACTAGAGAACTCGTACTTATTCCTTTCGTATACTTAACTCTCCCGATATTAAGTAAATGTGTAATCTCGCAATGCTCTCCCGATACTCTTGCAAGATGTTGAAAACCAGAATAAGCGAACTTGAAGTCTATTTTATTGAACAGAAAAAATCCTAAAACAATGCAACCCTTGCAACTACTTTACAGAATCAACCCTTAGCCCTAGGGGAAGTTTAGAACATGATGAGAAGGGGAAAACGACTAGGGTTCTAGGGAAGACAGCTAGAGAATAAGATATCCTTCCCTAGGTTGAATTACATGCCTTTATATAGGCCTTGGGTTCAAGTTTTCTAATATGGCAAGAATACAAGTTTAAACTAGAGAATTCGTCCTTCCTTCTTGCTTGTATTTTCTTCCTTGAACTTTGGGCTTAGCCTTCATTCTGATCTAGGGCTCAGAAAAGTACAAAAGTGCTTCACGACAGACCGGCTTAATTTCCTCTTTCTATCGAGCTCCACTTTACTTCTTCCCTTCACCATTGCTGTCATCCTTAGCTGCCACGGCAGCGGCCATAGCAGCACCTTTCTTCTCAGCTGCACTCCAGTGTTCCAGCTCTGCTTCTCCACTGTCCTTCATCTGCTACAACAGCTACCTGCAAAAGCAACCAATTTCAGTAGAAACTGTGCCATTTAACATAATTGTGATGTATGAATGAAATCTATCCTAAATGCAATGAATTATGCTTGAATGCAGCAGAAATATAGGTTAAATAGGGGGTAAAATATAGAACTTTTACACACTCAACACACCCCCAAACTCAAGTTTTTGCTTGCCCTCAAGCAAATATTACCTAACTTAACATGAAATAATATTTTCTTTGGCTTAAATCAGTGAACTCTACATTACCTACCACTTGTATTCTATCAAGAGTAGTACCTTGTCGGGCATTTTTGGATTCATTCGGAACCATGCTATAATTCTAGTGCAGTTGTGCAAGTTTGTGAACACTTATTCATCTAGACTACCTTAGTATACCAGAATAGTTATGCCTACAAACTTGAAGTTATGCCAATTCAATTTTTTCTGGAGGCAATTCTTAGGCTCCTTTAGTTTTTTCTAACTTAGCTCAATAAGAAATCTCCTAAAATAAGTGCAAGGCAGTTTTGCAAGCTATTGAGTCTGAATATATATATTTTCTTTCTTTCTTTCTTGTTTTCCTAGAGCCAGTGATAGGCACCTCTAGGGGCAGTTTCAAGTGGGTAAACATTCCTATTCCAGTGTACTAAAGTAATCTAGAAAGCATAAGAGTCTCAAAAAGTGTTTTACAGGGTAGAATCATAGAAAGGCTCTAAACAGATCCTAAAATTTCCTAAAGACACTGTCACGACAGCATATGTCGTGGCAGGTAAGTGAAGTTCAAAGACTTAAGCCAAATTTTCAAATTTTTTTAAGCAAAAATAAACTAAACATTAGACACAATTTCTAAACTTAAAGACACTTCATTAATGGAGGGAGCCCACCCCCAAACTCAAGGGTTGCATTGCCCTCAATGCATGATGAAAAAAGGATAAAAAGAATATAAAAACAACATCACAATTATAACAAAATAGCATACATCAAATATAAGATAAAAACAAACTTAAATTTTTAAGCGTTGTCGTCGCTGCTGCGGTTGCTGTTGATCTGAATCTACCGGCGGGTAGTGACTTTCCTCGTCGGTGCTGGAAGATGGCCTGGAGAGGCAGAGGCGGTCTTTTTCTTGGGTTCCCTTGGGGGCTGGATGCGGGTAGGTGAGATCTGGGGTGGTTTCTCCAGCACCTGAACCTCCTCGGAAGAGCTGCTGCTACTGCTATCGCTGCTGTTACTACCGGATTTCCATTGGCCGGATGATCCAACTCCACTGTTGGGTTTCTGCCGTTTCATCGGGGTGAATTCCTTGGATAGGTTCCTCTTGACAGAGGGCTCGTCATCGGATTCCTCCCAAATTGAGGAAGAGGAGAAACCAGCTATGCATCTGTTAAGGTCGGACATGGGCTCTTTTCTCTTCTCTCCCCTAGCAGATGTTGTGTTAGTGTGGCTGCCGCCTGCAGCTGTCGTGGTCGGGGTTGGGGTGGACATGGCAGATGGTGTTCTCGGTGCGGCAGCAGGGGTAGGGTTATGGGCAGGTGTGGGGGCAGCAAAATAATGATCGGGGAAAGCAGGAAACAGTACATCTGGAAAATTTAAATTGGTTTTAATGAAATGTACCGTTGCTGTTATGAAGTCCCGAATGAAGCTCATCAGGCCCAGCTGTCGTTCCTCCATTTTCTGCAGTGTGGCAAGGATTTTGGCAGAGGAGTCGGCTAGGGGAGCTGTTGTTGTGGTCTGCCTTGGTTCTGTGGTGGCAGGCTCTGTTTGGTTGGGATCTGTCGGCTCGCCTGCCGCGGCAGTAGGGTTAAAACTGGATATTGGAGTTGCAGCTTTCAGCTCCATCAAGCTGAGGAGTTCCTCTCTGTCCATCCTTTTCCTCGGATTCTCAAATCCTCAACAACTTCTGGGACGTTGTGGCCACGACAGAGGGCTGTTATGAGGTATGGGAAGACAAGTGGTCCCGATGGCCGATGCGCACAATCCAAAATCCCCTCTCGAGCATATTGTCACTTGGCTAGGTCTAGGCTGGTCTAGCCTCGTGCGGCCTTGGTCGTGTAGCACTCGAATGGGGCTTGAAAACGGCCAAGTCAGCCTTACTCACTAAGCTCGGAAGGCTTAATCTCGGATGCGGAAGCTCTCTTGGAAAATGAAAAGGATGATGGCTCAAAAGTAAAGCAAGGAATGAGATGCACACGCTCGTTTAAGAAAGCTAAGGCCTCGTTAAAAACTCCCCCTAAGCCTAGATGGGGAGAAAAGAGTGCCAAAGCTTCTTTATTTACAAAGAAGAGAAAAGCTTTACAAAAGATAGAAAATGAGGGAATGTGGAATGACTAAGATGGATGGAGGAGGGCTCTATTTATAGCCTAATCCCCCTCGATCCAATGGCTAGCAATGACTTCATCCAAGGGCCATGGATGAGTCTTCCAAAAGAATCTCCTATTCAAGGCAAGTTTGTCATACTCATATTGACTTGCCTTGATTACAAACAATGTTGCCCCTAATACAAATCCTATGACATCATTGCTTTGTTGTCCTAGAATACTTTCCTCATGTATGGATGGCTTTCCATAAGTATTTCCCCAAGGATGACAACTTGGCATGGGATGATGGTGCTTGGGCGGATTGGGCTTCTCATGGTCCAATCTTGGTGTCCAAAATCCCCTCTCTTGGATGTGCTTGGCTGAATCGGGCCCTAGGGGTGTGGGCAACTCGGATGGGCAACCCCTAGGCCTGTTGGCGCGCACATTGGGTGCGGGCTCGGCTCTTTGGGTGTGCACGTCGTGTAACGCTCCGGTTTTGGGCTTAGAAGTCTTGGGCGTTGACCGGTCGGTCAAAGTGTTGTTCGAATCTAAAGAGGTGAATTTAGAAAAGCCTAGTTCGGGTTGCATTAAAAATATGGAAAAATGTTCTAAAATCATCTTTTAATATAATTAAGTGAACTGTGAAATCAATTTTGGAAAATGAGTTTTGGAAGGGTGACATTTTGGCTAGTGACCAAAATGTAATTTTTGAAAGTTTGGTGGCTGTTTTATAAAGGGTTGAAACTTTGAATCTTTAAGGAGCTATTTACCCAAAGGGAGTTTCTCCAGATTTTTCTAAGATATTATAAGCTAAAATCTGATTTTTAAAAGATATCAAAAAGGAGGGAAAAGCTCATTTGGCAATTTTCTCAACTAACTTCTCTATTTTCTTTCTCTCTTTTTCTCTCAACCCAAACACTCCATTTCCAGAGATTTGTTTCTGATTTTCTCACCTAAATTCCTCCTTTTAACTCTCTTTTGATTCCTAATCAACATATCTTCAAAACCTCTTCAATTGCTACTTGTTTCAACAAGGATTTTGATTCCAAAAAGAGGAGAAACTCAAGTTTGGAGGTAAGAACGTCCTTCTCCTCTAAACTATCAGTTCTTTACTGAAATTCCTAAGTTTTCAATCCTAAATTGATGTTTAATTAAAGGTTTTAAAGTGGTGAAATGGATCTTGGCTTATAATGCAAGATTTTGATGATTTTTGATGATTTTCGTTAGATCTGAGTAATCTGTGATTTGAGATGTGTTTTTGATGTTAAATGAACTCTAAATTGATAAGGAATTGAGTTTTGATTGATGCAATCCCGGATAGGTTGAGTTTCCTAAGTTTAGCTTGTGTTTCAAGGTTGTTTTTGAGGTGATCTTGTGGATCTGATGTTGCTGGAGGTATAAGGATGTTAATAGGTTGTTTTTAGATGTTATATGATGTTTATGGAAGTGTGGTTTTGCTGGTTTATGGCTGGGCTTTGTTTAGAAGTGGTTTGGATGCATTTTCGGTTGTGTTTGGTGGCCGAAAATGGAGGTTGAATGAGAGCAGCGAGTTTAGGTGCTTTCATTGAAGCAATTAATGCATGATGATGCATTAATCCTCTGCTTTGATGTGTTGAAACAGGGGAGGCATCTTTGGATCCAAGAGTTATTGATCCGGAAGCTTGATTTGGTGCTTTGGCTTGAAGCAAAGTGGAAATCGGTGAGTGAAGTTGGGTTTTCAGATTTTAAAACCAAGGTTTGAAGGTTTTGGGAGCTTAGTCTAAGTCTAAACAACTTTGCTAAGCTCAAGTGTAAGTTTTCGGATTTTCTCTCTAGTGGTGGCCATGATTTTGTTGTGATGCAAAATGGTGAATTGCATGTTTTAATTACTGTTTTGAAAACATGTTTTAGCATGGAATTTGCTGATGTTTTAAGCCATATGTTGAAGGTAACTCTAGGTAGGAGTTCCTTGATTTTATACATTGAAATAATGTGGTTTGATGCTTTGAAATGCATGTTGAATATGGCTTGGTTTAATGCTTTAAAACAGTGGATTATATGATGAAAAAGATGTATATTGGCAAGTGATGTTTTGAAAATGTTAAGGTCACTAAGGTGGTTAAAAGTCCTTGAGTGAGCCTTGTTACTTAAGAACATCAAGGTGGTTAAAAGTCCTTGGATGATTCTTGTTGCGGACACTAAGGTGGTTAAAAGTCCTTAGGTGATCCTTTCCATGGTGTTTAAAAGTCCATGGGGCCAAGGTGTTTAAAAGTCCTTGGGGCCAAGGTGTTTAAAAGTCCTTGGGAAGTTGATGAACTTGTTTTAAGAAAATGGAAATTGTCACTTGAGCCAATATGACATGATATGTATATGTTGAAGCATGAGATTGCTTGTTTAAAGTATGCTTTTGAGCATGTGCAAAGGTTGATTATAAGCATGATTTGTAAATGTTTTTAATTGCATTATTGAATGGTTTTTTTAAGAGCATTCCTCACTAAGCTTTTGCTTACGCTCTCTCGTTTTCTTAATTCAATAATGCAGAGCATTAAAGAACCTTGAAGGGCAGTAAGGAGGGCAAGCATTCTAGTTCAAGTAAAGCTCAATGTATGGAGGGTTTTATAAGCACTTTTTAGCTTTTGGGTAATTTGGCAATGGGGGACCAATGTGTATGTTTTGGGAGGTGTTTGGAACTCCCTAAGTATGTGGAATGTTGTTATGAATGCTGGTTTTTGGATTGGATCATTATATGCTTGTTGTGGAAGTTTGTGCTTGAATAGCTAGCTTGTGTAGGAAGCATGCCAATAGAATTGGGGCTTTTTGCTTGTGATGTTGTTTTGATGATTTGATGATGCAAGTATGTCCTATATATGTTGAATTGCATGCTGGTAAAGTTTGGTAGCATTTGGAGCATGTTTGAATGATCAATTGCATGTTTTGGAATGCATTTGGAGCAAATCTGTGCAGGGCGTTTCGGAACAGTGTGCACCGTTTCGGAACGGGTGCCTGGAATGAACCCAGGGGTCCGAAACGGTATGCACCGTTTCGAAACGGTTTGGCCTCTGCCAGACCCCCGTTGCGGTACTGGTTGCGGAACGGCCCGTGTTTCGGAACGGGGTCAACCTGTTTCGGAACGGTCGATCGTTGGGGGCTGACATGGGCAGTTATATGTTTTGAATTGTTTGCATTTTGGTCCTGAATCTTGTTTGTTCAATTGTATGAGTTTGGGATGTCCTTTTGAGCTGAAATTTCACAGAGAAGCATGAAACCTGACTAATTTCAAGTTGGTAAAATTAATTTGGGTTAAGTCCTTTTAATTATCAGAAATTACAATTTGGTCCCTAAAGTTGTAATTTGTTCAATTGGGTCCCTGTTTGATCTCTGATGTTTGTGATCTTTGAGTATGATGTTTGTGTGATCACAATTAGGGTTAATGTGCATCTAGATAAGATTAAAAAGAAAAAAAAAGGGTCGTTAATCAAGGTTGACTTTCGGGTTGACTTTGGTTTTCCCCGTGTGACTTTCTTAATTCGGGTCAACCGTCTAGGCCGGGTTAAGGGGGTTACATTTGGTGGTATCAGAGCTGAGTTCTCGAGTAATTGGGAATGAATGTATGCATGATTGAAGTATGTTTGGCTTGTATGCTTGTTGTATGAAAGCATGTTCAGTGGCTTGAGATGTTGATGCATTTGAGATGTATGCTGTGATGTTGCATGTTGAGGGTACCCATTGCCAAACAAAAGCTAAAGAAATGATGTTGATTTTGAAAGAAATTGAGCTTGAATACTTGGAATTGCTTACCTTGCTGGGTCTGACTATGTTTTATTTGTATTGTTATGCATGGTAAAAGTATGGCACCACGTAGAGAGTTAAGGAGTAGCGTGAGAGCTATGACCCCGGATGGGAATGAGAATGATGAGAATGCGGGTAGTGCTATGTTACCTCCTCCTCCACCTGGTGGTGGTGGTGCTGAGGGAGGGAGAGCTGAAGCTGCAGCAGCTGGTGCTAGAGCTGCAGGACCTGAGGTTGGTCAGGGGCAAGCTATGCCTGATATGACGATGCTGGTACAAGCTATTGCGGGTGCTTTTCGAGCAGCAGTAGCTGGAGCTCAAGGAGCTGGGCATCAGGGAGATGCTGGTGTTAGACTACCCTTAGAGCGTCTGCGCAGTCTTGGTGGGACTGAGTTTAGGGGTATGTCTGCTGAGAGTTTGGAAGCTTGGCTAGAGAGTACCAAGCGTATTTTGGGACAGATGAGCTGCACGGATGTGCAAAAGTTGGGATGTGTTGTGGCCTTGCTGCAGGACGATGCTTATACGTGGTGGACGACCACAATCTCTGGGATGGCTGAAGCTGATGTCACTTGGACATTCTTTCAGAATGCGTTCAAGAGGAGATATCTGGGAGTGAGATATCTGGATGAGAAAAAGCGTGAATTCATGACTCTTACCCAAGGGAGCACGAGTGTGGCTGAGTATGAGGTGCAGTTTGTGCGACTCAGTCAGTATGCACCGGAGCTGATTCCTGATGAGCGGGAGAGGTGCGAGAGGTTTCGTTATGGTCTCATAACGGAGGTAAAGATGTATGTGCTGGCCACTGAGTATGATGATTTTGATGTGTTAGTGGGCCGAGCAAAGGACATTGAGATGAATTTGAGTTTGTCTGCGAAGAGTGCTGGAGCAAGTTCTGGTAAAAGGGCTGCTGAGTATAGTTCCGGAGGTGGACGGAACAAGAGGGGACGTGATCAGAGGTATCAGTCCTCAGCTAAGAGAGGTGGAGGTGCACCTGCTAGGGGTGGCAATGCTAGAGCTGACCCTAGTGCTTGTTGGATCTGCGGTTCACGTGGTCACTTGAGGCGTGACTGTCCTCGTGCTGTGAGGGAGGTGCAAGCTCCTGTTGCGGCAGCTGGTTTTGGGTGCTGGAATTGTGGTTCTGCAGACCACTTGAGGCGAGATTGTCCGAGGTTGGCTGGTGGCCAAGAGCGTGCTCCTGTTGTTGCAGCACCACAGAGAGGTCGTGGGCGCGGCCGTGGTAATTTCCAGAGGCGTGAGGAAGGTGGTCGTGGAGTAGCCCATGTTGTGGCTATTCAGCCTGAGGGTGGAGGCCAAGCGAGGGTGTATGCTCAGCGCGAGGGAAGGAATGATGCAGATGTGATTGCAGGTACCTTTACTTTGCAATCCTTGTCATTGCTTTCTTTGATTGATTCTGGATCTACGCATTCATACATTTTGCGTGAGCATGCTGAATTGCTTGGTTTGCCTATTGAGTCTTTGGATGTTGGTGATCGTGTCACTAGTTCTTTTGGTGAAACTGTTGTGACTCGAAAGCTTTATAGAAGGTGTCCTTTAGTTGTTCAAGAGCATGTCTTTCATGTTGATCTTATGGAGCTGCCCTTTTATGGTTTTGATGTGATCCTTGGTATGGATTGGCTTGCTGAGCATCATGCTGTTGTGGATTGTGAGAATAAGCGTGTTTCGCTTAAGCTTGCGGATGATTATGAAGTTGTGGTGGTTGGTGAGAATGTGAAGTTTCTTGCCAATGTTGTTTCTACCTTGGAGGCGAGCAGGATGCTGAGGCAGGGTTGTGAAGCTTATCTAGCTTTTGTGATGAATCCTAGTTCTAAGGAGTTGAGGGTGCAAGATATCAGGGTTGTGAAGGAGTTTCCTGGTGTTTTTCCTGAGGAGTTGCCTGGTTTACCTCCTAATCGCGAGGTGGAGTTTGGAATTGAGCTGTATGAGAATACAACTCCTGTGTCCATTACTCCCTATAGAATGGCACCTAAGGAGCTGAAGGAGCTGAAGACGCAGTTGCAAGAGCTGCTTGATCATGGTTTCATCCGGCCGAGTGTGTCACCTTGGGGAGCACCGGTCTTGTTTGTGAAGAAGAAAGATGGCACTATGAGGATGTGCATTGATTACCGTCAGCTGAACAAGTTGACTATCAAGAATCAGTATCCTTTGCCGAGGATTGATGATCTCTTTGATCAATTTCGGGGAGCTGCTGTGTTCTCTAAGATTGACTTGAGGTCAGGGTATTATCAGTTGAAGGTGAAGGATGTGGATGTACCTAAGACAGCTTTCAGGACAAGGTATGGGCATTATGAGTTCCTTGTGATGCCGTTTGGTTTGACAAATGCTCCTGCTGCTTTCATGGACATGATGAATCGTGTGTTTCATGAATACCTGGGCAAGTTCGTTGTGGTGTTCATTGATGATATCCTCGTGTACTCGCGTACTGAGGAAGAGCACGAAGAGCATTTGAGGATTGTGCTGCAAGCTTTGTTGGAGAATCAGCTTTATGCTAAGCTGAGCAAGTGTGAGTTCTGGCTTAGGGAGGTGGTGTTTCTTGGGCATGTGGTCTCAGCTGAGGGGATTCGTGTGGATCCTCAGAAGATTGAAGCGGTGATGAACTGGAAAGTTCCTTAGTCTGTTCATGAGGTCCGTAGTTTCCTTGGTTTGGCAGGATACTACCGAAGGTTTGTGGAAGGTTTTTCCAAGATTGCTGCTCCTTTGACGAAGTTGTTGCAGAAAGATGTTAAGTATGAGTGGACAGAAGCGAGACAGCAGGCTTTTGAGAAGCTGAAGATGGCTTTGACGCAAGCTCCTATCTTGATTCAGCCTGAATCAGGGAAAGAGTTTGTGGTCTACAGTGATGCATCCTATGTTGGTTTGGGGTGTGTGCTGATGCAAGAGGGTAAGGTGGTGGCTTATGCATCGCGGCAGTTGAAGGTGCATGAGCGCAATTATCCTACGCATGATATTGAGCTGGCTGCAGTGGTTTTTGCTCTGAAGATCTGGAGGCATTATTTGTATGGTGAGAAGTGTACTGTGTACACGGATCACAAGAGTTTGAGGTATCTGATGTCTCAGAAGGAGTTGAATCTTAGACAGCGACGTTGGTTGGAGTTGCTGAAGGATTATGATCTGACGATTGAGTATCATCCTGGAAAGGCTAATGTTGTTGCGGATGCCTTGAGTAGGAAGGTAGCTGTTGAGCTGAGGGCTATGTTTGCTAGCTTGAGTATATCGCGGGATGGTGGTCTTGTTGCTGAGTTGCAGGTGAAACCATCGTTGGTTCAGTTGATCAAGGATAAGCAGTTGTTGGATGATTCCTTGGTGTCTCATGTTCAGGATATCGCGGAGGGTAGACCTTCGGATTTCTGCTTTAATGAGGATGGAGTGTTGTGTTTTGGGAGTCGAATAGTAGTGCATGCTGATGTTGAGTTGAGGCGTGCTATTCTGACTGAAGGTCATAGTAGTCCTTTTGCTATGCACCCTGGTAGTACTAAGATGTATCGTGATCTTCGTGATGAGTACTATTGGGTGGGTTTGAAGAAGGATGTTGCAGAGTTTGTGAGCAAGTGTTTGGTGTGTCAGCGAGTTAAGGCTGAACATCAGGTTCCTTCTGGTTTGTTGCAACCGTTGAAAATCCCTGAATGGAAGTGGGAGAGGGTTACCATGGATTTTGTATCTGGTTTACCTTTGTCTCCATCGAAGAAGAATTCGGTTTGGGTGATTGTGGATCGCCTGACGAAGTGTGCGCATTTTTTGCCTGTGCATACTACGTGATAAGCTGGCAGAGTTGTACATTGCTGAGATTGTGAGGCTGCATGGTGTGCCTAAGTCGATTGTGTCGGATAGGGATCCGAGGTTCACATCGCGTTTCTGGCAGTGTTTGCATCAAGCTCTGGGTACAAGGTTGCATTTCAGTACATCCTATCATCCTCAGTCGGATGGTCAGTCTGAGCGAGTTATTCAGATTTTGGAGGATATGTTGAGATGCTGCGTGATTGAGTTCCAAGGTTCTTGGGAGAAGCATTTGCCTTTGGTTGAATTCGCTTATAACAACAGTTATCAGGCGAGTATACAGATGGCACCTTATGAGGCTCTGTATGGGAGGAAGTGTAGGACTCCTCTTTGTTGGGCTGAAACTGGTCAAAAGTTGGTTTCGATGTCGGCTTTGTTGAAGGGAACCACCGAGAAGGTGAAGCTCATTTGTGAGCGGTTTGGCCTCTACCAGACCCCCGTTGCAGTACCGGTTGCGGAACGGCCCGTGTTTCGGAACGGGGTCAACCTGTTTCGGAACGGTCGACCGTTGGGGGCTGACATGGGCAGTTATATGTTTTGAATTGTTTGCATTTTGGTCCTGAATCTTGTTTGTTCAATTGTATGAGTTTGGGATGTCCTTTTGAGCTAAAATTTCACAGAGAAGCATGAAACCTGACTAATTTCAAGTTGGTAAAATTAATTTGGGTTAAGTCCTTTTAATTATCAGAAATTACAATTTGGTCCCTAAAGTTGTAATTTGTTCAATTGGGTCCCTGTTTGATCTCTGATGTTTGTGATCTTTGAGTATGATGTTTGTGTGATCACAATTAGGGTTAATGTGCATCTAGATAAGATTAAAAAGAAAAAAAAAGGTCGTTAATCAAGGTTGACTTTCGGGTTGACTTTGGTTTTCCCCGTGTGACTTTCTTAATTCGGGTCAACCGTCTAGGCCGGGTTAAGGGGGTTACACGTCGGGTGCAGGCTCGGGCTCCATGTCTTGGGCGGCATGGACGGGGCAAGGCAAGGCCCCTTCGCGTGTGGACTCGGCCTTCATGCGCACGTCGGGTGCGGGCTCGGGCTCCATGCCTTGGCCGGCATGGAGGGTGCATGGCAAAGGCCCCTCGGGTGCTTGTGTTGGGCCCCCTTGGGTGCAATACTCGTGGGCAGCACATGGGGTGCTGGACAAGGCCCCATGGTGCGGACGGACTGGCCCAGGTCGGATCACTTGGGCGCGGACACCACCAAGGGCGTTGGGCATGGCCCCTTGGTGTGCAAACTCGGCAGCTACTTGGGCCCCTCGGTCGGGTGGGAGGCATGGTGCGCAAGGGTCCGCACCTATGGGTGCGGCTGGCTCGGTCGCAAAAAGTTCCCCTGTGACATTCTCCCCCACTAAATCTATCGACGCCCTCGTCGATAGGCATTGAAGAGACTCGGTCGTCTTTCCCTCGAACGGCCTCGGCTCGTCATCGTGTTCCCTCATGACTAAGGAAAATCTCGCACAATGTTGGTTGGGTTGTGTGGAGCTCGATTCGATCAACCAATTATGCACACCAAGAGGTGGAGAGGTGGATATTTGGGTGGAAGGGTTTAGGAAGCTAGAAAGATTAAAGACACAATGATTTATAATGGTTCGGCCTTCTAACAAGCACCTACATCCACTACCTTAGCTTCCCACTAAGGATTTCACAATCAATCCACTAATTGATTCGTCCCCTTTTCTAGGATTAGGAGGAAACCCTTACAACCGATCAAGCTTCTACCCAAGCCTTGATCAAAACCCTCTTTTACAAAGAGACAAATGAAAGCAAACTTAAACCCTCTAATAGGTGTTTGTTTGCACACTTAAGCACTCACCCAAAACCTAAAACACTTGAGCAAATTTGACAATTTTGGCTCACTAGTGTTTGTCTATACAAGAAATGACACTTTAAGCACTAAGACAATTTCTTGATCATTTGTTGATTGACAATTGAAGCATTAGTCTTATCTTGATGCTTGGAGGTCCCTTTTATACTCCCAATTAAGTTTATAGCCGTTTAGGACCGTTGGAGTTGAAATAGAGTCGTTGGAGCCTTTATTTCCCTCCATAAATGCAGTTCTGCAGCTCCCCGTTTCGAAACGCTCGAAGCTGTTTCGAAACACCCTCAATATAGAAAGAGCCGTTGCAGTCTGTCAGGGTACCCGTTTCGGAACACCCCCTTGCCGTTTCGGAACGCGTATCGGAACGCTATAAGCCCGTATCGAAACGACCTGCATTTAAAAGTTAGTTGGGAAAGAGCCGTTGGGGTTTATGACCGTTGTGGTCAGTGCCACGTGGGCGTATCGGAACGGCCTAGCCGTTTCGAAACGCTAAGGCCCGTTTCGGTACGAGTATCGAAACGTTTTGGCCACTGGAGGCACCTGTTTCGAAACGCCCTAGGGTGTTTCGAAACACTTGGTCAGTTTTGTGAAATTTGGCCTTTAAAAACATGAAAAACCTTTATGAAAAATTCCTTAAATATTATTTCAAGTTGTTTGGACTTTGGAGATGTTTTAAATACTTTTTAAATCAGTCCAAAACATTTTTCAATTATTATATCAAAACATTAGTTCTACAATCTCCCCCTTTTTGATATAATAAAACCACTTGAAAAATTGTTTGGAATTCTCCCCCTTTATCTTTAAAAATGTGAATAAGAGATTAAGAAATTAATTCAAATAAAACTCCCCCTTATTCATTTGAAAATTCAATTTTTCAAACCATTTCTCCCCCTTTTTGTTATATCAAAAAGATTTAAAACATTAAGTTCAAAAATAACAATAGAGGTAAAAATTTGACAAAAATGAGAATTTTGGTTTTAAAATGGCTCCCCCTTACTCAAAGCATCATTGAAATGTTAGTCACAACATATATGATCATCTAGTTGACATAAATAGAAGATAAAGCAAATAAACACTAAAGCAACTAGATTTTTACCACACTTGAACTCAAGGGAGGATGTGAAGCCTTCCTTCTTCAAGTGTTCATCCTTGTGTGCATGGAGCTCCCCCTCAATGTTTGACTTGTTGAACATCTCCATCACACCTAGCAAAAAACAATCAAGTGATTTTTGGTATCCAAATTGCTTTGGATCCATGAACATTAGTAGCACAAATTTTTGACCCCTTAGGAATCCATTTTTCAATGTCATCCTTTTTAATTGAAGTGGTTAGTCCTTTTGGGACCCAAACACTTCTAAAACATTTTCCTTTAATAAATCTAGGGGCACTAGATTGTCTAACATAAAAATTTGATTTTCCAAAATTGTTTTTCTTTTCAAGCTCTTTGGAAATCAAATCTTTTTCTACTTGAACATTTTGAAGCAATTTTTGTAAATCAAGACATTTTAACTCAAACTCTTCAAGTTTTGCTTCAAGTTCAAGTTTGGTTTTAGAAAGCAAATCATTTTGAATTTTTAACTTTGAAACCATTTATTGTTTTTCAAAATGTGGCTTTTAAAATCTAAAACCAAATCATCATAGGCATCTTGTAATTCATCAAAAGTGTAAGAACATGAAGTAGATGAATTAGAAGTTACCCTTGAATCTTCTTCGATGGCCATAAGGCAAAGGTTGGCTTGTTCATCATCGGTGGAGTCCTCATCACTCCAAGTAGCCAATTGTGCCTTTTTCTTATGGCTTGAAGTGCTTGCCCTCTCCTTTCTTTTAGGTTCTCGTTCAAGCTCTCTCAAGGCTTTCTTCATGAAAGGGGCACACTTCTTGAAGAGATGAACTATCTCTTCATCTTCCTCCTCCTCTTCACTTGAGTAGACATGATGGCAAGTGGAGGATTTGAGAGCCATGGCACTAGCATTGATGCCAAGCCCTTTGATTTTCTTCTCTCCCATAGCTCTAATTTCTTCCCTCTTCTTCTCATCCTCTTTATTCTTCTTCATGATTTGATGAGTAAGGAGTGACCCCATGAGTTCATCAAGCTTCAAAGTCTTCAAATTTTTGGCTTCGATGATGGCGGTCCTCTTTGAGTCCCAAGAGTCGTGAAGTGAGTAGATGAGCTTTCGAACAAGCTTCTCCTCCGGGATGGCTTCTCCATAACCTTTAAGACCATTGGTGATGGTGGAGAACCTATCAAACATCTTCTCGATGTTCTCTTCCGGATCCATTTTGAAGTTCTCATACTCCAAGGTTAGGAGCCCAATCTTGGTCTCCTTGACTTCGTTTGTCCCCTCGTATGTGACTTCAAGCTTGTCCCATACCTCCTTGGCACTCTCACAAGAAGACATCTTCTCATAGATGGATGGACCAAATGCACAAAACAAGATGTGCAAGGCTTTGCAATTAAGCTCCATCTTCTTGCGATCGTCGGCACTCCACTCCGCTTTACTTCTTTTAGGCACGAACGGACCATCCTCAACTACATCCCATAGCTTGTAATCTCTTGATTTGATGAAGAACTTCATCTTTGTCTTCCAATGGGCATAGTGAGCTCCGTCAAAGAAGGGCAGTTTGTCGATTGATTGTACCATTGAGCCGGTTGATGAAATAGTGACCGAGCTTGCCGGATCTTCTCAATAGGATGTGAATCCTCACCGATTGAGTCAAGCTCTGATACCAATTGTTGGGTTGTGTGGAGCTCGATTCGATCAACCAATTATGCACACCAAGAGGTGGAGAGGTGGATATTTGGGTGGAAGGGTTTAGGAAGCTAGAAAGATTAAAGACACAATGATTTATAGTGGTTCGGCCTTCTAACAAGCACCTACATCCACTACCTTAGCTTCCCACTAAGGATTTCACAATCAATCCACTAATTGATTCGTCCCCTTTTCTAGGATTAGGAGGAAACCCTTACAACCGATCAAGCTTCTACCCAAGCCTTGATCAAAACCCTCTTTTACAAAGAGACAAATGAAAGCAAACTTAAACCCTCTAATAGGTGTTTGTTTGCACACTTAAGCACTCACCCAAAACCTAAAACACTTGAGCAAATTTGACAATTTTGGCTCACTAGTGTTTGTCTATACAAGAAATGACACTTTAAGCACTAAGACAATTTCTTGATCATTTGTTGATTGACAATTGAAGCATTAGTCTTATCTTGATGCTTGGAGGTCCCTTTTATACTCCCAATTAAGTTTATAGCCATTTAGGACCGTTGGAGTTGAAAGAGAGTCGTTGGAGCCTTTATTTCCCTCCATAAATGCAGTTCTGCAGCTCCCCGTTTCAAAACGCTCGAAGCCGTTTCGAAACACCCTCAATATAGAAAGAGTCGTTGCAGTCTGTCAGGGTACCCGTTTCGGAACACCCCCTTGCCGTTTCGGAACGCGTATCGGAACGCTATAAGCCCGTATCGAAACGACCTGCATTTAAAAGTTAGTTGGGAAAGAGCCGTTGGGGTTTATGACCGTTGTGGTTAGTGCCACGTGGGCGTATCGGAACGGCCTAGCCGTTTCGAAACGCTAAGGCCCATTTCGATACGAGTATCGAAACGTTTTGGCCACTGGAGGCACCTGTTTCGAAACGCCCTAGGGTGTTTCGAAACACTTGGTCAGTTTTGTGAAATTTGGCCTTTAAAAACATGAAAAACCTTTATGAAAAATTCCTTAAATATTATTTCAAGTTGTTTGGACTTTGGAGATGTTTTAAATACTTTTTAAATCAGTCCAAAACATTTTTATATTATTATATCAAAACATTAGTTCTACAATGTTCAAGGCTCTCATGCCTTGACTCTTGATGCTCTTCGATGGATGGTTCGCCATGTTTCCGCTTTGCATCGAGAAACAACCTCCAAAGCTCAAGGCTCTCATGCCTTGGTCTACGATCAATCTCGAGTGGTGGCTTCTCGTCTCTTGTGATGTCCGCCATGCTTAGTGCGTGGCTAGCATCGAACCACTCTCGACCATACTCGTCTAACGGCTTGGGGACGAAGTTGTGGTCCGCTTGATCGCTTGTTGGCAAACTCAATGTTAAGCATCTTCGCCTACTCGCTCTTGTATCGACACTCGACTCGAACTCTCGAGCAACCTGCGCAATGAACCAAAGCAAGGTAGTCCGAAATTATCACACAAATTTGGATTTCTTACCTTGGACGCAAGGTCCTTGTTATCTTGGGTCACTTCGCCTTGTCGATACTCAAGGCAAGTGATGATGGCGGGGTCGTTGGCTATCCCCACTTCGGTGCTCTCTAGCACTTGTCCCTCGCATTGCAACTCATCTTGGTAGGTCGTCGTGCCTACTTGCTCGATAGAATGGCTTTGTTCTTCGCACGTACTCGTTGGCGATCTAGAAACAAAACCAAAGTGAGTTAGTCCCAAATTGGAAGGAAAAATGGGCTCACTTACCTCGGACTCAAGGTCCGCGTCGTCTCGATCCACTTTGCCTTGTCGATACCCAAGGCAAGTGTTGGCATGGTTTGGCCCCTCGTCGATGGGCTTGGGCACCTCGGTGCTTTGACTCGCTTCCATGGACTCATGCCACTCGTCCATGGAATTTGACCACTCATCGAACTAGGCTTGCACTTCTTCAAGGAAAAGTGCTAACTCATCTTCGTCGGCAACTTGATCCGCTTTGGATGGACACTCCATCTCATGAACCGCTTTGCTCTTTAGTGTCTTTGGTAACTCCAAAGACTTCTCCTCGTCTTTGATCTCTTCAAAGACTCGTCCCGTTGTGGTGGAACTTGCCATGGACTCTTCCATGGCTTTATCATTGGCTACCTCGGACTCGCACACTTGTTCGCTTTCATCTTGGCTTGACAACTCGTCATCGCTTTGTTGCAAACCTACATCATACTCACCCTCGGCTTCTAGCAAAGCAAGTGCGTTAATCTGCTCTAAGCAAGAATAACCAATAATAACATCTTCATCAAGACAATGTTCAGAAATTACCTTGATGTTGGTTGTGTCGCACCACTCTCCGATGTGAACTCTCACGTTCCATGCAACTCCATCGATGTACTCCTCGTGGAAGTTGATGAACTCGGTTTCATCATGAACCGTCTCCACTTGAAGGTTCAACCAGTCGGCAATTTGATCGGAAATGATCAAAGATGTTGCGCTAGAGTCTACTAGCGCCTCAAACTCAATGTTGCCAATCGTGATCTTGGCAAACTCGCGCTCCTCCTCATCGCGACCACTCTTGGCTAGAGTTGGGCGGATTTGCTCCTCGGTTGTCTCGGACTCAAGCACTCCTTCATGGATGCTTGGAAATACTTCGACTTTCTCACTTAGCTCCTCAACGTCTTGTCGGTGTGGATCTGCAACACACCTATCCTCGGCTTTTGATAAGACAAATGCATCAATTTGCTCTAAAGAAGATGCACCAATAACAATCTTATAGACATCAAGAAATTCACAAGAGATTACCTTGATGTTCGTTGTGCCTTGGAATTCGCCTATTTGATGGAACACACCTTTCGCGATTCCCACAACTTTCTCGTCTCTAAAGTTGGCTGTCACAACTTGTTGTTTAACCTTCCGAAATTGAAGGTTTAATCGCTCGGTTGTTTGCACGGACACGAGCACTCCTTGTGCACTTGGATCAACTAGTGCACTCAACGTCGCCTCGCGGAACACTATGTCAACATACATAGGCCCCTCTTCCTCGTAGTCGCTCCCGACTACACTTGACTCCCATGACTCGTCATCGTCGCTGGAACACCCCACATAACCTGGCTTCTCCCATGGTTGTGTGGCCTCGTTGCACTCTTGCAACCTTTCCCTTACTTCACTCTTGAAGTTGGACGCCCCAACCATCATACTCGCTGATGATTGTTCCCCGAACAAGGATGCAAGCTTCATGGCCTCGGTCTCATCGGGCAAGCTTCGCTCCTCGAACGCCTCTACCATCCTCACTGGTAGCACAGTGAACCTCGCATCAAGCTTCGAAGCCTCGGTCTCATCGGGCTCGTCCTGTACCTTGGACTGCTTGAAATGGTGCGGGCATCGGAAAGACTCGTGTGGCTCTCCACACTTCCAACACTTTGACGGTCTCCTCTTTGGGCAATCAAATTCGCTCACCTCGCTTTTATACGAGACGCCTTGTGATTCCACTATCTTCTTTGCTGCAACGTTCCTTCTTCTTTGCACCATCTCTCGACTCGGTATGATGCGGAAAATAGCTGTGATACCACTTGTCACGGGGCTAGGTCTAGGCTGGTCTAGCCTCGTGCGGCCTTGGTCATGTAGCACTCGAATGGGGCTTGAAAACGGCCAAGTCAGCCTTACTCACTAAGCTCGGAAGGCTTAGTCTCGGATGCGGAAGCTCTCTTGGAAAATGAAAAGGATGATGGCTCAAAAGTAAAACAAGGAATGGGATGCACACGCTCGTTTAAGAAAGCTAAGGCCTCGTTAAAAACTCCCCCTAAGCCTAGATGGGGAGAAAAGAGTGCCAAAGCTTCTTTATTAACAAAGAAGAGAAAAGCTTTACAAAAGATAGAAAATGAGGGAATGTGGAATGACTAAGATGGATGGAGGAGGGCTCTATTTATAGCCTAATCCCCCTCGATCCAATGGCTAGCAATGACTTCGTCCAAGGTCCATGGATGAGTGTTCCAAAAGAATCTCCTATTCAAGGCAAGTTTGTCATACTCATATTGACTTGCCTTGATTACAAACAATGTTGCCCCTAATACAAAGCCTATGACATCATTGCTTTGTTGTCCTAGAATACTTTCCTCATGTATGGATGGCTTTCCATAAGTATTTCCCCAAGGATGACAACTTGGCATGGGATGATGGTGCTTGGGCGGATTGGGCTTCTCATGGTCCAATCTTGGTGTCCAAAATCCCCTCTCTTGGATGTGCTTGCCTGAATCGGGCCCTAGGGGTGTGGGCAACTCGGATGGGCAACCCCTAGGCCTGTTGGCGTGCACATTGGGTGCGGGCTCGGCTCTTTGGGCGTGCACGTCGGGTGCAGGCTCGGGCTCCATGTCTTGGGCGGCATGGACGGGGCAAGGCAAGGCCCCCTCGCGTGTGGACTCGGCCTTCATGCGCACGTTGGGTGCGGGCTCGGGCTCCATGCCTTGGCCGGCATGGAGGGTGCATGGCAAAGGCCCCTCGGGTGCTTGTGTTGGGCCCCCTTGGGTGCAATACTCGTGGGCAGCACATGGGGTGCTGGACAAGGCCCCATGGTGCGGACGGACTGGCCCAGGTCGGATCACTTGGGCGCGGACACCACCAAGGGCGTTGGGCATGGCCCCTTGGTGTGCAAACTCGGCAGCTACTTGGGCTCCTCGGTCGGGTGGGAGGCATGGTGCGCAAGGGTCCGCACCTATGGGTGCGGCTGGCTCGGTCGCAAAAAGTTCCCCTGTGACAATATCTACCAACATTGATAGGCCTCTCGTTTAAAATTGAATGGATGAGAGCTAACCTTGGTTGATCTACCGTGTTGTTGTGTGAGGAGGGCATAATCCTTTTTTTGATGAATGCATTCCACAGCTTGGCTTCGGGGGTGAGTTGAATTCGTTTCACCGTCCTTGGGTGTTTGGGATCGGTATTCCATTCGGTGCCTTCTGCGGTGAGTTCTTCCATGACAGCATCAAAATATGCTGTCTGCAGGCTCTCCACAAATCTTTGGTGCCTGTCTTCCCTTCTGATAACATAGAATCCATAAAGGGTGTTGATGTATTTTGGCTCAAAGGGTACTTCCTTCCCTCGAACTGTCACTGTTGTCGCCTCCCTGCTGTCGATGGCATCATAGAATTCTGTGACTAAGGAGACGTTCATCTCTTCCGGCTGCTCGGCAAACATCTGCCAGTGTAGAGCTCTGATCTTGTGGGCTATGAATAGTTTGAGCCCGAGATTCTCCGTTCTTGTGCTATAGATGAAGCCTTTTTCTTCCCACATAACATTGTGTCGGGTGCTTCTGGTACTCATGGCTGCAAGGGACTGTAGAAAAAAAATGAAAGCAAATGAAATTCTCAAGAGGAAACAAGTAGAGAGAGTAAAAGTGAGTGAAAAATGAATAGTAAAACGGGGTTTATATAGATGAGGAGTTTGATGCCCGTTGGAGCTGTAACGGTAGGCATGAATAACGGGGCCAGCTGTTACGCGGTTTCTGACGCATCTGTCACGCGTTTCCGTGTCTGCTGCGCGTCTGTTACGCGTTTGTGTATCTGCCGCGGTAGTGTGTTGTCAGGCTGTATTTTCCGAGTCTGTCGCGTCAGCTGTAACGACAGGTTCCTATTTTGGGCTTTTTGGCCTGATGGTGAGATGGTGGGCTGAGTTCACTTCTTCTTCTCTCCTTGTCTCCTTTATTTCTTAAAAATAATAAAAATAAAACTTAGTCCTAAAAATAAAATAATTCTAATTTCCTAATAAATATATAAATAAATAATAAATAAAAATAAAAATAAAATTAAGTTAAATTAGGGATGCAGGAGGGGCATCTCCTAAAGTAACCACTTCCTGCATTCTTGGGGCTTCAGTCCCCTATTAATGCTTCAATCTCTGTTCGTTGACTTTAAATTGGTACCCTTCTTTTAAGGATTTGATCGTGATGGCACCATGAGGAAAAACTTGAACCACTTGGAATGGGCCTGACCACCTAGATTTCAGCTTCCCTGGGAAGAGTTTCAACCTAGAGTTGAACAACAACACAAGCTGCCCTGGGCACAACTGTCGTGGCAGCAGCTTCTTGTCATGCCACTTCTTCGTCTTGTCCTTGTAAATCCTTGCGTTGTCATAGGCCATCGCTCGAATTTCTTCAATCTCATTCAAGTAAAGTAGCCTTTTCTGTCCTGCATTTTCCAAGTCCATATTCACTGCCTTGATGGCCCAGTATGCTCTGTGCTCAATCTCAACAGGTAGATGGCATGTTTTTTCCCTAAATCAGCCGGTAGGGTGACATTCCCAATGGAGTTTTAAACGCTGTTCTGTTGGCCCATAGTGCATTTCTGAGGTGTAGAGACCAGTTCTTCCGAGTTGGCTTAACCATCTTCTCAAGAATGTTCTTTGCCTCTATGTTAGATATTTTGGCCTGTCTATTGGTCTGAGGGTGCTATGTTGTTGCGATCCGATGTTTGACACCATATTTCTTTAAGGTAGCATCTATAACCTTTTATCAAAATGCCTCCCTTCATCACTGATGATCGCCTTGGGGATGCCAAATCTTGAAAAAATGTTCTAGTGCAAAAACCTCTGAACAATCTTGGCATCATTTTTCTTTGCGGCAATCGCTTCTACCCATTTGGACACATAGTCCACTGGTAGGAGGATATATAAATTCCCACATGATGCTGGGAATGGTCCCATGAAATCAATCCCCCAAACGTCGAAGATTTCTACTTCAAGAATGTTTTGCAGCGGCATCTCATGTCTCCTAGAGATGTTTCCAGTCCGTTGACATTTATCACAGCTTTTGTAGAATGCCTGGGCATCCTTGAACAGTGAACGCCAATAAAAACCATACTGCAAAACCTTGGCAGCAGTTTGGTTACCACCTAAGTGTCCTCCATATTGTGAAGCATGGTAGTGATGAAGCACAGCTTCCTTCTCATCCTGTGGTACACACCTCCTGATGATTTGATATGCACACATTTTGAAAAGAAGAGGTTCGTCCCAATAATAATGTTTAACATAATTTTGGAACCTCTTCCTAGCTTGATAGTTAAGGTCAGGAGGAAATATTCCGCTAACTAAATAATTAACGAAATCAGCATACCAGGGGAGTTCAGAAAACTTACCTGCCGCCATGGTTGTCGCGACAGTGCTTGTGGTAGCGAACAGCTGCTCGTCTGGGAAGGTCTCTAGTATTTGTGTCTCGTCTGTTGGGAGACTCTTTCCATTCTCCAGTCCTGACAAGTGATCTGCGACTTGGTTCTCTGTCCCCTTTTTATCCTTGATCTCAAGGTCGAACTCTTACAGCAGCAGCATCCAACGTATCAGTCTAGGCTTCACATCCTTTTTGGTGAACATATACTTTAGTGCAGAGTGGTCTGTGTGGACTATGACCTTCGTTCCAAGAATATATGAACGAAACTTGTCAATCAAGAATACCACAGCTAACAGTTTCTTCTATGTTATGGTGTAGTTTACTTGGGTTTCTTTTAGTGTTTTGATGGCATAGTATATAACATGGAAGAGCTTGTCCTTCCTCTGCCCAAGTTTTGCCCCAACAGCATAGTCACTAGCATCACACATGATCTCAAATGGTAGTTTCCAATCTGGTGGTTGTACTATCGGGGCTATTACCAGCTTTTCTTTCAGAACTCTGAATGCCTCAGTGCATTCAGTATTGAAGTCGAAGGGACGATTCTGCTCCAACAGGTGGCACAAAGGCTTGGTGATCTTCAAAAAGTTTGTGATAAACCTTCGATAAAACCCAGCATGCCCTAAGAAACTCTTGACTCCCTTGACTGTGGTGGGTGGCGGCAGCTTTTCAATTACCTCGATCTTAGCTCTGTCGACTTCTATGCCGCGGCAGCTTACTTTATGACCTAGGACTATCCCTTTATCCACCATGAAGTGACATTTCTCCCAGTTTAATACCAGGTTTGCTTTCTCGCATCTCTCGAGCAATTTCTGTAGGTTGCCTAGGCAACTTTCAAAATTGTCTCCAAAGACAGAGAAAACGTCCATGAATATCTCCTGGAAATCCTCCACCATGTCGGAGAATATTGCCATCATACACCTCTGAAAGGTTGCTGGTGCGTTGCAAAGTCCAAATGGCATCCTCTGAAAAGCGTAAGTATCGTATGGGCAAGTGAACGTCGTCTTCTCTTGATCTTCCGGTGCGATGGCTATTTAGTTGTAACCTGAGTAACCATCAAGAAAACAGTAATAAGGCTTTCCCGCTAATCTATCAAGCATTTGATCAATAAAAGGCAGGGGAAAGTGGTCCTTCCGGGTAGCTTTGTTAAGCTTCCGGTAGTCCATACAAACCCTCCAACCAGTCACAGTCCTGGTTGGGATTAACTCGTTTTCTTCGTTGGTCACCACGGTTATTCCTCATTTCTTAGGAACGCACTGCACCGGGCTCACCCACTTACTATCCGAGATGGCATAAATTATCCCAGCATCTAGCCATTTGATAATTTCTTTTCGGACCACTTCTCACATAGCATCATTCAAACGTCTCTGGGCATCAATGGTTGGCTTGTGATCATCCTCTAAGAGTATTTTATGCATGCATAGTGCCAGACTGATGCCTTGGATATCAGCAATCATCCACCCAGTAGCCTTTTTGTGCTGCTGCAGCATCCCTATCAGCTGTTGTTCTTGTTCCTGCATCAACTTGGAAGAGATGATTACGGGCAACGTATCATTTAATCCAAGAAAAACATATTTGAGCTGCCCTGGCAGGGGCTTAAGATCTAGAACAGGTGGATCTACAGTTGATGGCTTTTGGATGACATGTTCATTCGAGGTATAATTTAGGGGCTCGAATAACTTACCTGGACGATTGCCTATCCAGTTTACCTCCTCATGATCTTCAGTATCAGATATGCCAGAATCTGAGGAGCTGCTGTTGTCGTTGTTGCCGTGACAGTCTTCTATATGGTTGTTGTGGCAGTGGCCGAATTTGATGTCATGGCAGTCCGACCTGATGCAGGGTTGGTCAAGGATAACTTCAGTGATAGCCTTGCATTCTTCTTCTGCATCAGCGTGTCTCATTGCTTGGAGAACATTCAGCTTGATCTCTTGATCATTCACTCTCATAGTGAGTTCTCCCTTTTCTACATCAATCAGCGATCTTCCTGTGGCTAAGAAGGGTCGCCCCAAGATGATTGGTGCATTCTCATCTACTTTACAATCTAAAACGAGAAAGTCAGCGGGAAAAATAAATTTATCCACTCTTACCATAATATCTTCAATTTTCCCTTCTGGTTGCACGTAAGAGCGGTCTGCCAGCTGCAGCATAACTGTTGTGGGTCGTGCTCGTCCAATACCTAATTTCTGAAATACAGATTTTGGCATTAAATTAATACTAGCACCTAGATCACAAAGTGCCTTACCCACAAATTTATCTCCGATTATGCACGGTATTATGAAACTCCAAGTCTGGATTTCTTCGAAATAGCATCCTTGAGAAATTTGGCAAAACTAGGCATATCCTTGATAGCATCTAACATCGGAATATTGATATGGACCTGCTTAAAAATATCATAGATCTTCTTAAGCTGTGATTCCTGTTTCAACTTATGTAACCGCTGAGGGAAAGGAGGTGGAGGGCGATAGTCTGCAATGCGTCCTTCCCACTTCATTCAGATCTAAGGAGGCTTAGGTTCTTCATCCTTCTCCTCTGTCCCTTCTGCTGTCGTGACTGGTTAATCGGTAGCAGGTTGTTTGTCGTCTGCGGGGGCAGCGTTCTCGGCAGTCGATTCTAGGGCTGGTTCCTTAACTAGTTCAGCTTCCTTCTCTGGCCCTAGTAATTTCTTCCCACTCCTAGTTGTGATGGCTTTACATTGCTCATGTGTGGGTTGTCTAGCGTTCTCAGTATCGCTAGGGAATCCTCCATTCTGCCTCGGTTTAATATGCTGGGAAACCTGACCCATCTGTGTCTCCAGTGATTTCAGAGTAGCTTCATGGTTAGTCATCCGCATCTCTGTTTTGTCCATGAACGACTCAGTCTTCTTGACGAAGTGATTCATGTTCTCAATGTAAGTTCCTGTTTGAGACATAAACGTAGCCAAGGTATGCTCCAATATACTAGTCGTGGCTGTTGGTGGCTGTTGCGGCTGCTGCTGCGGTTGCTACCGAGTAAGAAGTCTACGTGCCCCCTGATTTTGAGTGTTTTGTACTTGAGGATTCAGGGCATTGTTCGGGTTGCTTCAAGAAAAATTAGGGTCCTTCCTCCAGTTGGGATTGTAATTGTTGGAATTGTAGTTCTGGTTGTTATAGTTCCCAACGTACATCCCTTCCTCTAGCTGTAACGGGCAGTCCTCCGAACTATGACTCCCACTACAAGTTCCACATACCTTTTCTGCAGCATAGACAGGTTAAAAATCCTTCTTCAGCAAGTTTTCTACTGCCTTTGTGAGATATGCGACTTGTGTCTTTAAGGAATTATCAGCTTCATAATCCTTCATAGCTTTTACTCGTTTACCTCTCCTCGATGTGGGGTATTGTTCTTCATTCTTAGCCAAATTCTTTAACACTACCATGGAATCCTCTGGATCTTTATCTAACAACAACCCATTGGCTGCTGAATCAATTCTCATACGGGTCTGTAGGTTGGCAGCATTATAGAATTTGATTACTTGATTCCAAACAGGGAATCCATGCATCGGACAATTCCTCAGAAGAGTGGTAAACTTGTCCCATGCCTCGTGTATTGGCTCGACCTCTTCCTGTTGAAAAGTAGCAATTTCGTTACGTAACTGCTCAGATAAATGGGACGGATTAAAACGAGACAAAAATTCACGAGTTAAATCTGCCCAAGTTCGTATTGAACCCAACGTTAGTTTGTTCCACCATGTTTTAGCTCTGTCTCGCAATGAATGAGGAAATAACCGAAGCCTCAGTATCTACGGATTTACTCCTGGTAGTCTAAACGAACCACAGATTTCCTGGAACGTTTTTAGATGCTCCCTAGCATCCTCTGTAGCAGCACCACTAATTTGGCCAGCAGAATTAATCATGCTGAACATGACAGGTTTCAGCTTTAAATTCTTAGCTTCCACGTCTGGCAGGGTGGTCTCTAGTTCCACATGATCATTGATCATGTAGTCTCGGCATGACCGGCGTGCGGCAGCGGCAAGAGGATCGGCAGGTTGTCTGTTTCCTCCATCTCCGACAGGATCTTCAGGATCTCAGAGATTCTCTTGGTTGTTCCTCCTATCTTCGCGTCTTTCGTTCACCATTACTTCTAACTGTTCCTCCAAGTACTCGTTTCGTTCTACTAGGAGGCAGACTTGTTTCCTGAGATTGCATGTTCGTTCGATTTCAGGATCTAACTGGTGCTCAGGTTCTTTTCCTCGTTGAGATCTGCGCATAAGCAAACAAAAGACCTTGTGAAAAGCACAGGGTGAACAATCCAAGTAAAAACAGAAAATAAAAGAAAGTGCAGAAAAAGTAGGGTAAAGTTATATTGCCAGTCCCCGGCAACGGCGCCAAAAACTTGTTGCGTGTAAAAGTGTCTATCACAATGTAGTGCAAGTGTACACGACGCAAGTAGTAAAGTGATGCGTAAGTATCGGATATCGTCTCCACAGGGACTGGGCTAATAGCTTTAACCTTGGATTTTTGCACGAGAGAAGAAATAAATATTTTAATTGTTTGTCACGAAGGAATAAAGAATACTGAAAATAAGAGATGAAAATATTCAGAGTAAAGAGTAGGCCGATATTGATTTGCTCGTAGTGCAGGTGTTTGCACTGTCTAGGACTTCTCTGTTCTGTCGTAGCGCCTGTTGCGGCTGCACCTGCTACGGCAGCGGTCTGTTGTTGTCGCGGCAGCGAACACACAACTCAGTACTTCAAGCTTGGCAAGAATCCCTGTTGTGCCTTGGCCTATCCCTAGGTCCAAGTCTGTCGATGAACAAGTCTTTGATGATACCTCCCGGCGTGAATCGAAGGATGAACACCGATGTTGTTGAATTCTTCTTTAGCCACTTAACCTCTTTCTATCCCTAGGTCCGAGATAGTTCAATCATAAACTGGAGAACCTGTACTTATTCTTTTCGTATACTTAACTCTCCAGATATTAAGTAAATGTGTAATCTCACAATGCTCTCCCGATACTCTTGCAAGATGTTAAAAACCAGAATAAGCAAACTTGAAGTCTATTTTATTGAACAGAAAAAATCCTAAAACAATGCAATCATTACATCTACTTTACAGAATCAACCCTTAGCCCTAGGGGAAGTTTAGAACATGATGAGAAGGGGGAAAACGACTAGGGTTTAGGGGAAGACAGCTAGAGAATAAGATATCCTTCCCTGGGTCGAATTACATGCCTTTATATAGGCCTTGGGTTCAAGTTTTCTAATATGGCAAGAATACAAGTTTAAATTAAAGTACAACTCTATTAAAGACTAAATCTTTAGAGTATATGTCTTTAATTCGTCCTTCCTTCTTGCTTGGATTTTCTTCCTTGAACTTTGGGCTTGGCCTTCATTCTGATCTAGGGCTCAAAAAGTATAAAAGTGCTTCACGATAGACCGACTTAATTTCCTCTTTCTGTCGAGCTCCACTTTACTTCTTCCCTTCACCATTGTTGTCGTCCTTAGCTGCCACGGCAACGGCCATGGCAGCACCTTTCTTCTCAGCTGCAGTCCAGTGTTCCAGCTCTGCTTCTCCACTGCCCTTCATCTTCTAAAGCAGCTACCTGCAAAAGCAACCAATTTCAGTAGAAACTGTGCCATTTAATATAATTGTGATGTATGAATGAAATCTATCCTAAATGCAATGAATTATGCTTGAATGTAGCAGAAATATGGGTTAAATAGGGGGTAAAATATAGAACTTTTACACACTCAACACCTACAATCTCAACCAATAGCTCGAGGAATTCTGGCAGAAACCCTCAATCTCGACATTGTAATATTTGTCAGAACTACCATTCCGGTCAGTGCAGAAAATAGTTGAATGCTTATTTTCGGTGCGGAAGCTTAGAACACTTTGTTCGAGATTGTCCTCTGACTGTGGATAGACCTTCAGTTAGAGTGGCTTCAAATTCAAATCCAAATCCATCTCCTTGGGGCAAGGGGTTGTGTAACACCCCCTTCCCGGCCTGGTCGAGAACCAGGTCGGAGTGTGCTACCGATGAACAATACAACATTTGGTACGATAAAACTTCAATTCAAAACATAATATAATCAATGCAATGCTAATAAATCAATACCAAACATTCTTCTTAGTTCGATTAATCCATTACGGAACAATAACTATCCATTTAGGACCAATTCTTAACTATTACAAGTTTTAGGGACCAAACAATAAATCCGACAAATTAGGTATCCTTCGATGCAATTGTCCATACCTTACTAAAATTCAATACAATATTAACAAGTATGTAAGGTTTCATACAATTTGAAGTTCATTTACTCATTCAATTGATTCACTCTAAATTCACTGATCAAACTACAAACTTTGCAAACTGCCAGATTATGCCTTTTAACCAACTTAACTAACCCTATATCGAAACACCTTAAGGTTGTTTCGAAATGGGTGTACGATGGTCAACCTAAGTTGACTTTATCCTATAACCATATCGATACGCGCAAGCCATGTATCGATACGGGTTGACTCTCTTTGACCTTGACTTTGACCCATTTCGATACACGATAGACCTGTATCGAAACAATGAATTCCAGTAGCAAAATGTTCCGAAACAGCCTCAAACCGTATCGATACGCCCTGTTCCTAGGGTCCAAATATGCTTAACCGTATCGATACTCCATTACCCCGTATCGATACGGCCTTACTTGTAATGACAGATTTTTGCTGGTTTATAATCGAATTGACCTACCAAATAGTGTTCAAATGCAATGAAACTTTACACACGACCTTTTAATGTTATAAACTACTAGAATTCCAAATTTCATCATCATTCGAATACGTTTACTAGGTTTTGACCTTTATGAGCCAAATATGCCTCTTTTGCCAAGTTATAGCCAAACCAAAAGTCATATTCAAACCTTTAACAACCTTACAACTTATGCATATTGCAAACATAACAACAAGAGCGCATAAGACTAGTTCGACAACTTTTCCACCTTCCTAGGAGTTCTTAAAGTCAATGTACATTACTTGGCTTGTAGTGACTTGTTTTGCCGTGACTTGTCCGATCTTCAAAAGGGGTCGATTCCTCAACCTGAAATGCATGAGACGAGATACATTAGGCATACATTGTCCAGTGAGGTAGTCACAACAATATGAATAACAATGTATGAAGTTATTATATAATCTCATGCTCATCAATGTGAATGCAATGTCTTAATATACAATGTTTAAATTATCAAATTCATTATTAATCATTGGATTGAATCAAGATAGTGGATACACGAATTCCTACGCCTCGCCAAATCAATGAATGGTCCAATCCCTCCGCCTCACCAATATGACCAATACCAAACAAATCCCTCCGGCTCGCCAAATCAATATAGGTCGTAGCCTTAGGACCGTAGTCCACCCGTAGACTGAGCTCATGAATTCTATAGCATGCCAATTGTATCCAATGTCCATTCAAATCCAAGGTTTCAATATCAATAACCATATTCAATATTCAAGTATAGTTCCGATGTCCAATGACTTCAATAATATCAATAGTGAACATATATCATCAAAAATATTTCATGGTTTCAATGTCAATGACAATATCAATATCCGATGATTTATTTACAATGTTTCGATAACAATAACTATAACCATGACAATGCATGATGACAATGTCAATAACTATGTCCGATGGTCATAAACAATCTTACCGACACTTACCAAAGAATCCGATTAACAATCCAATGCAACTTCTTCAATGATATTGTTAGCGATATGCTCGAAAAAAAACAATAAGAGATTCGGGAAGGCTCCTCGCCTAATCCCGAGACTCCGACTACACTCACCTTACTAATTCGATGCTCCTACGACTCTCCGATGAAAACTCCCTTTTTCATAACCTTCGGTGAATTTGATGGATACTCCTTTTCGTTATCTTGAGCTAGGAAATCAATAGGGAGATTATTAGGATCGATAATACGCTATCAAAATCAATATAACGATATCAAAATTGATATAAAAAATTCAAAATAAACAACAATGATGAAATATCCATGGATGGTCAAAACCCTAGCTTGAGATTAAGCTTGATACATCCATGGAATCCTACAATCGATTAAGGGATATAGCTCACCCGATTGATGACAATGATTTGATAACAAGAACTTGAAGAAAAACTCAACTCTAACCCTAGCTTCAATGGAGGTGTGTGCTTCCAAGAAGAAGATGATGATGAATGGGTGGTGTTTGCTTAAATTGGAATCGGTAAGTCTTTACTATCCCTTTTTCATTCTTTTATTTTTCTCAAATTATTAATGATTTCCTTTAGGTGAAGCTACTTCACCAAATTGTCCCACGTTGGATTATTAAAAATTGAGGAGGGGCTAATCGCAAGGTTAGTCCCTCAACTCTCTATTCTCTATGGTTTTAGCCTCCAACTTGCATTTTCCTTAATTTAGTCGCATATTAGATTTCAATATTTTTTGATAGGGTCTGATAATAATTGTTTGACTTAATTTGAGTCCAATATCAGTAATTAACTAGCCGATACTATTTTTAGACTTCTAGGAGGATGTACATGTTTCCGCACGAAGATGGGAATGGTCCCATAAAATCTATCCCCCAAACATCGAATAACTCGACCTCCAGGATTGTTTGAAGGGGCATCTCATTCCTTCTTGATATATTTCCTGTTCTTTGGCAGCTGTCACACAGTTCGTAGAAAGTCTGAGCGTCTTTATGTAGTGTTGGCCAAAAGAACCCTGATTGCAGCACCTTTATTGTTGTGCGCTGCCCACCGAAATGGCCTCCATATGGTGCTGAATGGCATTGTGAGAGTATGGCTTGATGTTCGTCCTCTGGTACACATCGTCTGATAACCTGGTCTGCACAATTTTTAAACAAGAAAGGCTTGTCCCAAAAGTAATGCTTCGCATCATGTTGGAATCGTTTCTTTCCTTAAAATTTAAGTTCATAAGGCAAAACACCAGATACTAAATAATTTACAATGCTTGCGTACCAGGGTGTGTATATAGATGTTGTCGCCGCGGCCTCTGCATGGGTGGCAGGTAATAGTCATTCAGCTTCTAGGGCGACTACTAGTGCTGAGGCTAGTAGCAGCTGTTCGTCAGGGAATTCATCCTGAATTTCGCCGTGGGAGGTGTTCTCTTGTCTATTCTCCAGCCGAGAGAGATGATATGCCTCTGGGGAAATGGTGGTGGAGGTACAAGGTTGACAGTTTTTTCTTTGCCTGGCATCTTATTCTGGGTAGCTGGTTCAGGTTCTGTCTGTTCATTCCTGGTGTTGTTTGTTGATTCTTGTTCTGGTGTCGCCGCAACAGATTGTTCAGCAGGTCGGACTGGTTCGGTAGACATTGTTTCTCTTGCAGCGGGCATGGATGGGTCTTGTACTGTTACCCCACTTCGGGTTGTTACGGCCTTACACTGTTCAAGGGATTTTCCTTTTGCTAATTCAGTGTCACTGGGTAATCCACCCATTGGCCTTGTGCTGATGATCTGATCAAATTTCCCGAACTGAGTCTCTAGATTTTTTAAAGCTGCCTCTTGTTTGTTCATTCTGCTTTCAGTCCTGTACATGAAAGATTCAGTTTTATCAATGAATTTATTTGTATTAAAAATGAAATCTTTAGTATGGGACAAGAAAGTATGCAGAGTGGATTCTAAGGAGGGAGTGTTTGTATCATGTTGTGGTGACAGCTGTCGTGGTAGGTTCTGTTGGTAGTCCCCTCGTTGCTGTGATAGGTTTGCAGCAGATCTGGGGTTGTTCCACGAGAAGTTGGGATGGTTCTTCCGTCCTGGGTTGTAGTTATTCTAAGTGGGTCTTCTATTCCTCTCATATCCTCCCATATAATTAGAAGATTCGGCACAGTCGGCGGAATCATGGTTACTACCACATTCTTCAAAGAATGGCTCAACGAATTTTGCTTCAGAGACCTTACCAGAGGGTTGCACAATCTTCATCACCAGCTCCGTCAGTGTATCGAGGCGGGCGTTAACAAATTCTGAGGCTTCTACCTTATTTGCAGTGATTGGCCGCCTTGTGTTGCCTCGGCGGGCTGTCGGGTACTTGTAATCTTTTTTAGCGGCTATGTTCAGCAGCCCCAGTGCTTCCTCTAGAGGTCTGTCTATGATGATCCCATTGACCGAGCCATCTATCATCATCCGAGTTGGGTAGTTAGCCCCGTTATAGAATATAGATACATGAGTCCAAGCTAGTAAACCGTGTAGTGGACAGTTATTTAGCATCTGTTGGTACCGCTCCCATGCCTAGTACATGGCTCGTCATCCCCTTGTCTAAAGGTCGTGATCTCATTCCGCAGCCTATCAGTGACATTGGATGGGCTGAAACGGTGTAGAAAATCTTTACAGAGCTTCGTTCATGTATTAAAAGATCCAGATGGCTGGTTATTCAACCACTGTTTCGCCCTATCCCTCAGTGAATAGGGAAATAGCCTCAGTCGTAGTACATCCTGGTGAACCCCATGTATCTTAAATGCTTGGCAAATGTCTAGGAATCCTCATAAATGCTACCGAGCATCTTCTGTGGCAGTCCCTCCAAAGTGCCCTGGTGTGTTTATCATGTTGAACATGACAGGGTTTAATTCAAAGTGGTCCGCCCCTATGTCAAGTTCCGTCACTATTGGGTTGAACCCTCGGAAGTCATGCTCAAGGTATTCTCTGGTAGTTCGAGCGGGCTGGGGTTGCCTGGGCAGATCAAGGGGATCCTACCATGGTAGGTCTTACGGACCTCTGGGCGGCAAGTCTTGCTGCCTGCCCCTGCCATTTGCGGCATCATTTGGTGGGTCCTCGTTTACCATTGTTTCTTCCTTTGCTTTTCCCTTGTCTTCTTTGTTTCTCTTAAGAACTTCCCTATGCTCCTTCTTTATCCTTCTCGTTTCACGTTCGAGATCGTCATAAATAAGGAGAATTCCTTTAGGGTTGGCCCTGGTCATACACTTTCAAAGGACACGGTAAAAAAAATTCGATTAAAAATAAAGATAAAATAAAATGTAAATAAAAAGTGCAGAAATTGAAAAACGAAATTCGTTGTTACCAATCCCCGGCAACGGCGCCAAAAACTTGTAGGGCGTGAAGGTGTTCCCTTTTTTGTAAGAGCGCAAGTGCACACTCCTGCCAAGTTATAGTATAAAATATATCGAATCCCACGAGGATTGGACAGCTTTCTTCATTTCGTAGTCCCTGAACAAGGTAAAATAAAAGCACAAGTGAATTGATTGTTGGATTGAAGAGTAACGTAAAGTAAAGCACAAATAATAAAAGAGGTGATCAGGTTGATAGAGCAGACAGGGTTATGCTGCCACTTAGTGTGAAACTGCGTTGTCAAGGTAGAGTTATTTTGTGCTGCCTCGGCGGGTATGGCGGGCGGCAGGCTACGACCCTGTCACGCGGCCGCAGCGGGTCACTACCACTGCAACTTTCGCTATCTCGGCAGGTGGAACAGAAATAAGTCCTGGCAGCAAGTCTGGCAGATACTCCAAGTTGGGCGGGATAGTCGACAGTGATCCCTCCTATTTCTAGGTAAGGATGCTCGAGAGCTAACATGGCGTAGGCAATACCTAGCAATCTCAGCATAAACCTAACACAGGCTAGTCAACTCAGTTTGTAATCCCTCTTAGCCGCTGAAACTTGTGGACTGGTGCAGAACCACGTTAGTCACGCCTCAGCACGTTGTGACCGTACTTAACCCTTTTGTGAGCCTTGCACTTTCGTGCCCGACAAATGGATTCTCTCAACTGACGGGTGTAGAATAATTGAAAGAATGAAGTGCAAAGATTAAGCAAACTTAGAATATTTTATTGAAAAATAACTCAAAACCTAAAACAACCGTTTCACAACTAGTTTACAACATAACCCTAACCCAAGTGGAGTTTAGAACATGGCGGCGGCAGAGAACACTAAAAAAGTCTATATCAAACCTAAGATGATTTGAACTAGGAGTATATTGAGTATTTATAGACTAATGACTAGGATAAGTCCTCCTTAAAGTAGAAGTCCTTGAAAGTAGCTTTCCATCTTTAATATGACTTCAAACTATGACTTCTTTGCGTGGAATATGGACTTTATCCCGTTTGCCTTAGCCCGCAAGTAATCTTGAGATTTTTTCTTCGGCAGTCCTGGCCGCTGCTACAGACGTCGAAAAATTAAGTGGAAGCTGGTGATAGATTCTGGTTTTTTAGCTCTACAGATCGCACTCTGGTTCTCCAACTTCCATAGTTAGCTGTCGTGGGCAGCACGGTCAGCAGCAACTCTACTCGACAACTACTCGGCAACAACTGTCTTCTATTGGAACTGCATCAGTACAGCTCCTAGGTTTGTTCTTTCAGCCTTCGCTCCTCAGCCCCTCGGTTCCCTCTTTCAGCCGTTAGTACCTACAAACGAAAATACACTAAAACAATATCTCTTGTTTATCAAATAAACGATAATCCATAAAAGCAAGGTAAAACAAAGAAATACTGTAAAATGCCATGCATGCACCTACTTATGCCTAAAATGTGCTTAAAACAGTAATAATAAGAGTTGAAATGTGCATGAAATATAGGACTTATGGACACTTTACAGGGGGTGAAGAAGAGCTTAGTGTAAAAGGTTACACTGACGCCAGCCTCCAAACAGACAAGGATGACTCACGATCGCAATCTGGTTTTATGTTTTTTCTTAATGGAGGTGCTGTGAGCTGGAAAATTTCAAAACAAGACACAGTAGCTGACTCTACAACGGAGGCTGAGTACATTGCAGCCAGCGAAGAGACAAGAGAGGCTATTTGGATCAAGAAGTTCGTAATTAAACTAGGGGTTGTTCCCAGCATATCAGATGTTATAGAACTCAATTATGACAACAATGGAGCTATTGCACAAGCAAAGGAACTCAGATCTCATCAACGATCCAAATACATTATGAGGCGTTTTCATCTCATTCAAGAGATCATAGATCGGGGATATGTGGAAATATGCAAAGTACACACAAATGATAACATTGTTGATCCCCTGACGAAGCCTTTGGCACAGCGAAAGCATGATAGTCACACTGAGTCTCTTGGTATTATATATGTGAGTGATTGGTCTTAGTGTTAGTGGGAGATTGTTAGAGTATGCCCAAAGACCAATCATATGATGATTGTATTGACATACTATCTTTACCGATTTTATCAAATAAAGGTGTTGTCGTTATTTTCTTCTGTTATATTTATGTGCATCAAATTAACAAAAGACAATAATGTCCATATAATAATATGATTATTATCAAAAGATCCTTAGTTGAGTATTATTATGGGCATGGATAATAATAATACGTTTAAAGCTAACATGTTGTTGATTGATGACAAAGTGTTGTCATTGATATAGTGATGTCAAAATCAAAGCATGAATATGATGTTAGATAGCAACATATTGGATTGACCCGCTATGAGCATATGTCTTGGATTATTGTGTAATTGTCACGATATTTCTCATAATGATAACTATATGTATGATCCTTTGACTTGAGATCATTACTATCTTAACATATATTATTGTGTGCTTTGATGCAGTTAAACGTGCACCGTAAATGGTTACACTGTAAAGACTAACATTGAGCATATCATGATATGTGTAGTGGGGTATGAATGGTCGAGATAGGATTTGTCCTTCCTGTATAATAGGAAACATATCACAGGCCACTTGATTGAGTAAAACTAGAAATGCATGGCCATGCTCGAATAAGTTGATATGAGATATCACATGTTATTCGTTTGTTGTCTACTCTAGATATCAAGAAATAATAGATAGGCAAAACAAGTGTGACTATTCCAAGACTTATGCCTATTCTAGATATAAAGGACAAAGGGATATAATACATTAGAATAGTTGATCACGAAGACGTTATGTTGAATCTTTATTTCCAGTAATTTAGGTGCAATGATACATTGCTAGATGTCACTCATTGTTTGTAATATTGGAATAGTTCTGATAATTGCTACTAATGTTACTGGAACCTACAGGGTCACACCCCGGGGTTGAAAAGAGCAATTAATAAATAAGTTACATATGTACAATTTAATTGTACGTATATAACATGTATAATTAATATTAAGACATATATGTTTGATATATATGCTAAAATATTTTATTATACATAGAATTCCGAATTTAAAATAATTAAAGCAATTATAGTTCGGAATTAATTAAAAATCCTATGTAGTTAGGGTAAAATACTATAAAAAGGGGTTAATGGTCTAGTAGCCGTCTAATCCTTTTGAAACATATTTTTCTCAAAAACATTTTGTGGAAAAAAAGAAAATTGCTCTCAACTTTTCAACCGAGTGAACGGAGTAGCGGTTGAGACGATCTATTCGTGGAGGCTAAGATTCGTATCGTTCGTGAGATCGTGAGACGTTGTTGTTCTTGTTGTTTATCAAGGAACTCAATGTAAGTAAACTTATCTCTTCCTCTTGAATTCGGATTAAACGTACATGGATCGCTGGTGAGATCGTCGTGTTTGTTTTTCCACTACGCCATGGGGTGCGCCGATGATCTAACAATGAAAATATCCATTCTTGTGCCCAAATAAATTGTTCAAAACTCTTTCTTAGTAATTAAGAAAGGATACGAACACTTCCTTATCAAGCAAGAAAGAATTCAAAATTTTTCTTGTATCCTAAGTAATCTGTTCAAATTGTTTGTTCGTAGCTTCCTTGGCTATCAACGCTCCTTTCCAACTATACAAGGTTCGGAATTATCTATGTGAACTCCAAGTCCAATATACTTTAATCACAAGGATCTAAGAGCTTCAACAAGTTGATCCAGAACTATAGAAAATTGTTTCTAAGATTGAGTCTAATCCCGACTTCTCCGTTAAATCGAACAGTCTCCTTTATTTCAAAGAAAGCATTTGTGTTCCTAATAACAAGGAATTACAAGAAGAAATATTGCGAGAAGCACATCAAAGTTTTTTCTCGATCCACCCTGGATCGGTTAAGATGTACAAGGATCTCAAGCCCTTGTATTGGTGGCCTGGAATAAAGGCAGCTATTAACGACTTTGTATCGAAGTGTCTGAACTGTCAGTGGGTAAAAGCCGAGCACCGAGTCCCTACCAGATTGCTCCAACCTCTTGAATTTCCACAATGGAAATGGGAACAAATCACAATGGATTTCGTATCCGGTCTTCCTTGCACGCCAAGAAATTGTTACGCTATCTGGGTGATTGTTGATCGCTTCACCAAATCTGCACATTTTATCCTGGTGCGTATGAATTATAGTTTGGAAACCTTGGCTGAATTATAGAAGTTATTCGTTTGCACGGAGTCCCGACTTCAATTGTGTAACGCCCCGGTTTTGGGCTTGGAAGTCTTGGGCGTTGACCGGTTTGTCAAAGTGCTGTTCGAATCGTAAGGGGTTAAATTAGGAAAGCCTAGTTCGGGTTGCATTAAAAATATGGAAAAATGTTCTAAAATCATCTTTTAATATAATTAAGTGAACTGTGAAATCAATTTTGGAAAATGAGTTTCGGAAGGGTGACATTTTGGCTAGTGACCAAAATGTAATTTTTGAAAGTTTGGTGGCTGTTTTATAAAGGGTTGAAACTTTGAATCTTTAAGGAGCTATTAATCCAAAGGTGATTTCTCCAGATTTTTCTAAGGTTTTATAAGCCAATTATCTGATTTTAAAGATAACAAAAAGGAGGGAAAACTCATTTTAGTCATTTTCTCAACTAACTTCCCATTTTCTTTCTCTCTTTTTCTCTCAACCCAAACACTCCATTTCCAGAGTTTCAATTCTAATTTTCTCACCTAAATTCCTCCTTTCAACTCTCATTTGAATCCTAATCATTGTATCTTCAAAACCTCTTCAATTTCTACAAGTTTCAACAAGCATTTTGGTTCCAAAAAGTGGAGAAATACAAGTTTGGAGGTAAGAACGCCCTTCTCCTCTGAACTTCAAGTTCTTTAATGAAATTCCTAAAGTTTTCAATCCTAAATTGATGTTTAATTAAAGGCTTTTAAGTTGATTTATGGATCTTGGCTAATTATGCAAGATTTTGATGATTTCACATGATTTTCGTTAGATCTGTTAGATCTGTGTTTTGAGAGGTGTTTTTGATGTTAAATGATCTCTAAATTGAAAAGGAAATGAGTCTTGATTGATGCAAACCCGGATAGGTTGAGTTTCCTAAGTTTAGCTTGTGTTTTAAGGTAGTCTTTGTGGTGATCTTGGTGATCTGTTGTTGCTGGAGGTATAAGGATGTTGTTAGGTTGTTTTTAGATGTTCTTTGATGTTAATGGAAGTGTGGTTTTGCTGGTTAATGGCTGGGCTTTGTTTAGAAGTGTTTCGGATGCATTTTCGGTTGTGTTTGGTGGCCGAAAATGGAGGTTGAGTGAGAGCAGCGAGTTTAGGTGCTTTCATTGAAGCAATTAATGCATGATGATGCATTAATCCTCTGCTTTAATGTGTTGAAACAGGGGAGGCATCCTTGGATCCAAGAATTGTTGATCCGGAGGCTTGATTTGGTGCTTTGGCTTGAAGCAAAGTGGAAATCGGTGAGTGGATTTGTGAAAATGGTTTTCGGCTTTGAAACCAAGGTTTTGGGGGCTTAGTTTAAGTCTAAACAACTTTGCTAAGCTCAAGTGTAAGTTTTCGGATTTCTCTCTAAGTGGTGGCCATGTTTTGGTGTGATGCAAAATGATGATTTGCATGTTTTGATTACTGTTTTGGAAAGCATGTTTTAGCATGTTAATTGCTGATGTTTAAGCATGATAATTGCTGATGTTTTAAGCCATGTGTTGGAGGTAACTCTAGGTGAGAGTACCTTGTTTTTATGCATTGATTAAATGTGGATTTGATGCTTAGAAATGCATGATGAAGTGGCTTGGTTTTATGCTTTAAAATAGTGGATTATATGATGTATGATATGTATATTGGCAAGTGATGTTTTTGTAAAAGTGAAGGTCACTAAGGTGGTTAAAAGTCCTTGAGTGAGCCTTGTTACTTAAGATCATCAAGGTGGTTAAAAGTCCTTGGATGAATCTTGTTGCGGACACTAAGGTGGTTAAAAGTCCTTAGGTGCTCCTTTCCATGGTGTTTAAAAGTCCTTGGGGTGATTCAAGTATTGGACACAAAGGTGGTTAAAAGTCCTTGTGTGATCCTCATTCATGGTGTTTAAAAGTCCATGGCCAAGGTGTTTAAAAGTCCTTGGGGCCAAGGTGTTTAAAAGTCCTTGGGGAAAGTTAATGAACTTGTTTTATAATGAAATGTATCACTTGAGCCAATATGACATGTTGAATATTTTGAGATGCATGAGATGCATGTTTTAATGATTATGTTGAAGCATGAGATGCTTGTTAAAATGAATTTGAAGCATGGAATTGCTTGAATGAAAGTATGCTTTGAGCATGTACAATGGTTGACTATAAGCATGATTTACAAATGGTTTTTAATTGCATTATTGAATGGTTTTAAAAGAGCACTCCTCACTAAGCTTTGGCTTACGCTCTCTCGTTTTCTTGATTCAATAATGCAGAGCATTAGAGTACATTGAGGGGCAGCAAGAGGAGGCAAGCAATCAAGTTCAAGTAAAGCTCAATGTATGAAGGTTTTATAAGTTCTTTTAGCTTTTGGTTGAATTGGCAATGGGGGACCAATGTGTATGTTTTGGGAGGTGTTTGAGACTCCCTGAGTTTGTTAAATGTTGTATGAATTGCTGGTTTTTGGATTGTATTCCTATTGCTTGCTTATGAGGGTTTATGCATGAATGGTAGCTTAAGTAGGAAGCATGTCACCTAAGTTGGGGCTTTTCATATGTGTTGTTTAAATGCTGAATTGGTGATGCAATTATGATTCTTGCATGTTGTATGATTAAGTGGTATGGTTTGGTGATGTTAATTTGGAGTTTGAAGCATGATTGTTGTGGTTTTTGAGTCGAAATCAGGCAGGGGTATCGGTACTCGGGCTTGCGTATCGATACGCCTGAGCCAAATATGCTCATTCCTGCCCAGGCGTATCGGTACGGTTGAACAGGTACCGATACCGTATGAAGACCGTATCGATACGGGGAAACTCGTATCGATACCATTGCTGGAGTTTGGTTACTGCCTTCCCCGTGTATCGATACGACACGTGGCGTATCGATACCAGACCGTTAAATTCAGTTAAAAGTATCTTATTATGTTTTGTTTGGTTTACGTTTTGGTCCTGAATCTTGTTTGATCAATTGTATGAGTTTGAGAAGTCCTTTTTAGCTGAAATTTCGCAGGGAAGCATGAAACCTGACTAATTTCAAGACGGTAACTTTAATTTGGGTTAAGTCCCTTAATTTATCAGAATTTACAATTTGGTCCCTAAAGTTGTAATTTGTTCAATTGGGTCCCTGTTTGATCTCTGATGTTTGTGATCTTTTAGTATGTTGTTTGTGTGATCACAAGTAGGGTTAATGTGCATCTAGATAAGATTAAAAAGAAAAAAAAAGGGTCGTTAATCAAGGTTGACTTTCGGGTTGACTTTGGTTTTCCCCGTGTGACTTTCTTAATTCGGGTCAACCGTCTAGACCGGGTTAAGGGGGTTACATTTGGTGGTATCAGAGCTGAGTTCTCGAGTAATTGGGAATGTTTGTATGCATGATTGAAGCATGGTTTGGCTTGTATGCTTGTTGTATGAAAGCATGTTCAGTGATTTGAGATGATGATGTTTTGAGATGTATGTTGTGATGATGCATGATGAGGGTACCCATTGCCAAACAAAAGCTAAAGAGATGATGTTGTTTTGGAAAGAAAATTGAGCTTGAATACTTGGAATTGCTTACCTTGCTGGTCCTGACTTGTTTTATTTTGTATTGTTATGCATGGTAAAAGTATGGCACCACGTAGAGAGTTAAGAAGTAGCGCGAGAGCTACGACCCCGGAGGGGAATGTGAATGAGGAGAATACGGGTAGTGCTGTGTTACCTCCTCCTCCACCTGGTGGTGGTGGTGCGGAGAGGGAAAGAGCTGGAGCTGAGGCAGCTGGTGCTAGAGCTGCAGGACCTGAGGTTGGTCAGGGGCAAGCGATGCCTGACATGTCGATGCTGGTGCAAGCTATTGCGGGTGCTTTTCGAGCAGCGGTAGCTGGAGCTCAAGGAGCTGGGCATCAGGGAGATGCTGGAGCTAGACTACCCTTAGAGCGTCTGCGCAGTCTTGGTGGGACTGAGTTTAGGGGTATGTCAGCTGAGAGGTCGGAAGCTTGGCTGGAGAGTACCAAGCGTGTCTTGGGACAGATGAGTTGCACTGATGTGCAAAAGCTGGGATGTGTGGTGTCTTTGCTGCAAGGTGATGCTTATACGTGGTGGACGACCACAATCTCCGAGATGGCTGATGCTGATGTTACTTGGACGTTCTTTCAGAACGCGTTCAAAAGGAGATATCTGGGAGTAAGATATCTGGATGAGAAAAAGCGTGAATTCATGTCTCTTACCCAAGGGAGCATGAGTGTGGCTGAGTATGAGGTACAGTTCGTACGTCTCAGTCAGTATGCACCGGAGCTGATACCTGATGAGCGAGAGAGGTGCGAAAGGTTCCGTTATGGCTTGGTGACGGAAGTTAAGACCTATATGTTGGCTGCTGAGTACAATGATTTTGATGTGTTGGTTAGTCGATCCAAGGACATTGAGATGAATCTGAGTTTGTCTGCGAAAGGTGCTGGAGCTAGTTCTGGAAAGAGAGCTGCTGAGTATAGTTCCGGAGGTGGACGAAACAAGAGGGGACGCGATCAGAGATTTCAGTCCTCAGCTAAAAGAGGTGGAGGTGCACCTGCTAGGGGTGGCAATGCTAGAGCTGACCCTAGTGCTTGTTGGATTTGCGGTTCGCGTGGTCACTTGAAGCGTGACTGTCCTCGTGCTGGAAGGGAGGTGCAAGCTCCTGTTGTGGCAGCTGGTTATGAGTGCTGGAATTGTGGTTCTGCTGACCACTTGAGGCGAGATTGTCCGAGGTTGGCTGGTGGCCAAGAGCGTGCTCCTGTTGTTGCAGCACCGGAGAGAGGTCGTGGGCGCGGCCGTGGTAATTTTCAGAGGCGTGAGGAAGGTGGTCGCGGAGTAGCTCATGTTGTAGCTATTCAACCTGAGGGTGGAGGCCAAGCGAGGGTGTATGCTCAGCGCGAGGGAAGGAATGATGCTGATGTGATTGCAGGTACCTTTACTTTGCAATCCTTGTCATTGCTTTCTTTGATTGATTCTGGATCTACGCATTCATACATTCTTCGTGAGCATGCTGAGTTGCTTGGTTTGCCTGTTGAGTCTTTGGATGTTGGTGTTAGAGTCACTAGTTCTTTTGGTGAAACTGTTGTGACTCGTAAGCTTTATAGAAGGTGTCCTTTGGTTGTTCAAGAGCATGTCTTTCTTGTTGATCTTATGGAGTTGCCCTTTTATGGTTTTGATGTGATCCTTGGTATGGATTGGCTTGCTGAGCATCGTGCTGTTGTGGATTGTGAAAATAAGCGGGTTTCGCTTAAGCTTGCGGATGATTATGAAGTGGTGGTGGTTGGTGAGAATGTGAAGTTTCTTGCCAATGTTATTTCTACCTTGGAGGCGAGTAGGATGTTTAGGCAAGGCTGTGAAGCTTTTCTAGCTTTTGTGATGAATCCTTGTTCTAAGGAGTTGAGGGTGCAGGATATCAGGGTTGTGAAGGAGTTTCCTGATGTTTTTCCTGAGGAGTTGCCTGGTTTACCTCCTAATCGCGAGGTGGAGTTTGGAATTGAGCTGTATGAGAATACAACTCCTGTGTCCATTACTCCCTATAGAATGGCACCTAAAGAGCTGAAGGAGCTGAAGACGCAGTTGCAAGAGTTGCTTGATCGTGGTTTCATCCGACCGAGTGTGTCGCCTTGGGGTGCTCCTGTCTTGTTTGTGAAGAAGAAAGATGGCACGATGAGGATGTGCATTGATTACCGTCAGCTGAACAAGTTGACTATCAAGAATCGGTATCCTTTGCCGAGGATTGATGATCTCTTTGATCAATTTCGGGGAGCTGCTGTGTTCTCTAAGATTGACTTGAGGTCAGGGTATTATCAGTTGAAGGTGAAGGATGTAGATGTGCCTAAGACAGCTTTCAGGACAAGGTATGGGAATTATGAGTTTCTTGTGATGCCGTTTAGGTTGACAAATGCTCCTGCTGCTTTTTTGGATATGATGAATCGTGTTTTTCATGAATACCTGGACAAGTTCGTTGTGGTGTTCATTGATGACATCTTTGTGTACTCGCGTACTGAGAAAGAGCACGAAGAGCATTTGAGGGTTGTGTTGCAAGCTTTGTTGGAGAATCAGCTTTATGCTAAGCTGAGCAAGTGTGAGTTCTGGCTTAGGGAGGTGGTGTTTCTTGGGCATGTGGTCTCAGCTGAAGGGATACGTGTTGATCCTCAGAAGATTGAAGCGGTGATGAACTGGAAAGTTCCTAAGTCTGTTCAGGAGGTTCGTAGTTTCCTTGGTTTGGCAGGATACTACCGAAGGTTTGTGGATGGTTTTTCCAAGATTGCTGCTCCTTTGACGAAGTTGTTGCAAAAAGATGTCAAGTATGAGTGGACAGAAGCGAGACAGCAGGCTTTTGAGAAGTTGAAAGTGGCTTTGACTCAAGCTCCTATCTTGATTCAGCCTGAATCAGGGAAAGAGTTTGTGGTCTACAGTGATGCATCCTATGTTGGTTTGGGGTGTGTGCTGATGCAAGAGGGTAAGGTTGTGGCTTATGCGTCGCGGAAGTTGAAGGTGCATGAGCGCAATTATCCTACGCATGATATTGAGCTGGCTGCGGTGGTTTTTGCTCTGAAGATCTGGAGACATTATCTGTATGGTGAGAAGTGTACTGTGTACACGGATCACAAGAGTTTGAGGTATCTGATGTCTTAGAAGGAGTTGAATCTTAGGCAGCGGCGTTGGTTGGAGTTGCTCAAGGATTATGATCTGACGATAGAGTATCATCCTGGAAAGGCTAATGTTGTTGCGGATGCCTTGAGTAGGAAGGTAGCTGTTGAGCTGAGAGCTATGTTTGCTAGCTTGAGCATATCGCAAGATGGTGGTCTTGTTGCTGAGTTGCAAGTGAAACCATCGTTGGTTCAGTTGATCAAGGATAAGCAGTTGTTGGATGATTCCTTGGTGTCTCATGTTCAGGATATCGCGGAGGGTAGACCTTTGGATTTCTGCTTTAATGAGGATGGAGTGTTGTGTTTTGGTAGTCGGATAGTAGTGCCTGCTGATGCTGAGTTGAGGCGTGCTACTCTGGCTGAAGGTCATAGTAGTCCTTTTGCTATGCACCCTGGTAGTACTAAGATGTATCGCGATCTTCGTGATGAGTACTATTGGGTGGGTTTGAAGAAGGATGTTGCAGAGTTTGTGAGCAAGTGTTTGGTGTGTCAGCGAGTTAAGGCTGAACATCAGGTTCCTTCTGGTTTGTTGCAACCGTTGAAAATCCCTGAATGGAAGTGGGAGAGGGTTACCATGGATTTTGTATCTGGTTTACCTTTGTCTCCATCAAAGAAGAATTATGTTTGGGTGATTGTGGATCGCTTGACGAAGTGTGCCCATTTCTTGCCTGTGCATACTACGTTTTCTTTGGATAAGTTGGCAGAGCTGTACATTGCTGAGGTTGTGAGGTTGCATGGTGTGCCTAAGTCGATCGTGTCGGATAGGGATCCGAGGTTCACATCGCGTTTCTGGCAGTGTTTACATCAAGCTCTGGGTACAAGGTTGCATTTCAGTACATCCTATCATCCTCAGTCGGATGGCCAGTCTGAGCGAGTTATTCAGATTTTGGAGGATATGTTGAGATGTTGCGTGATAGAGTTCCAAGGTTCTTGGGAGAGGCATCTGCCTTTGGTTGAGTTCGCTTATAACAACAGTTATCAGGCGAGTATACAGATGGCACCTTATGAGGCTCTGTATGGGAGGAAGTGTAGGACTCCTCTATGTTGGGCTGAAACAGGTCAAAAGTTGGTTTCGATGCCTGCTTTGTTGAAAGGAACCACCGAGAAGGTGAAGCTCATTTGTGAGCGATTGAAGGCTGCTTCTGACAGGCAGAAATCTTACGCGGATTTGAAGCGTAAGGAGATAGAGTATGTGGTGGGTGATCGTGTGTTCTTAAAGGTTTCGCCTTGGAAGAAGGTGATGAGGTTTGGCCGGAAGGGTAAGTTGAGCCCTAGATACATTGGACCGTATGAGGTTGTTGAGCGTGTGGGTCCTGTTGCGTATCGGTTGAGGTTACCTCAGGAGTTGGAGAAGATTCATGATGTGTTCCATGTTTCTATGCTCTGAAAGTATAGATCTGATCCTTCGCATGTGATGCCTGTTGAGGATGTGGTTTTGAATCCGGATTTGACCTATGATGAGGAACCGGTGAAGGTTCTGGATTCAGATAGCAAAGTTCTTCGTGGCAAGACCATTGAGTTGGTGAAGGTGCTGTGGAAGCATCGAGGTGTTGAGGAAGCCACGTGGGAGCGGAAGGAAGATATGCTGAAGCAGTTTCCTTATCTCTTTCCTTCAGGTAAATTTCGAGGACGAAATTTCTTAAGGGGGGAGAGTTGTAACGCCCCGGTTTTGGGCTTGGAAGTCTTGGGCGTTGACCGGTTGGTCAAAGTGCTGTTCGAATCGTAAGGGGTTAAATTAGGAAAGCCTAGTTCGGGTTGCATTAAAAATATGGAAAAATGTTCTAAAATCATCTTTTAATATAATTAAGTGAACTGTGAAATCAATTTTGGAAAATGAGTTTCGGAAGGGTGACATTTTGGCTAGTGACCAAAATGTAATTTTTGAAAGTTTGGTGGCTGTTTTATAAAGGGTTGAAACTTTGAATCTTTAAGGAGCTATTAATCCAAAGGTGATTTCTCCAGATTTTTCTAAGGTTTTATAAGCCAATTATCTGATTTTAAAGATAACAAAAAGGAGGGAAAACTCATTTTAGTCATTTTCTCAACTAACTTCCCATTTTCTTTCTCTCTTTTTCTCTCAACCCAAACACTCCATTTCCAGAGTTTCAATTCTGATTTTCTCACCTAAATTCCTCCTTTCAACTCTCATTTGAATCCTAATCATTGTATCTTCAAAACCTCTTCAATTTCTACAAGTTTCAACAAGCATTTTGGTTCCAAAAAGTGGAGAAATACAAGTTTGGAGGTAAGAACGCCCTTCTCCTCTGAACTTCAAGTTCTTTAATGAAATTCCTAAAGTTTTCAATCCTAAATTGATGTTTAATTAAAGGCTTTTAAGTTGATTTATGGATCTTGGCTAATTATGCAAGATTTTGATGATTTCACATGATTTTCGTTAGATCTGTTAGATCTGTGTTTTGAGAGGTGTTTTTGATGTTAAATGATCTCTAAATTGAAAAGGAAATGAGTCTTGATTGATGCAAACCCGGATAGGTTGAGTTTCCTAAGTTTAGCTTGTGTTTTAAGGTAGTCTTTGTGGTGATCTTGGTGATCTGTTGTTGCTGGAGGTATAAGGATGTTGTTAGGTTGTTTTTAGATGTTCTTTGATGTTAATGGAAGTGTGGTTTTGCTGGTTAATGGCTGGGCTTTGTTTAGAAGTGTTTCGGATGCATTTTCGGTTGTGTTTGGTGGCCGAAAATGGAGGTTGAGTGAGAGCAGCGAGTTTAGGTGCTTTCATTGAAGCAATTAATGCATGATGATGCATTAATCCTCTGCTTTAATGTGTTGAAACAGGGGAGGCATCCTTGGATCCAAGAATTGTTGATCCGGAGGCTTGATTTGGTGCTTTGGCTTGAAGCAAAGTGGAAATCGGTGAGTGGATTTGTGAAAATGGTTTTCGGCTTTGAAACCAAGGTTTTGGGGGCTTAGTTTAAGTCTAAACAACTTTGCTAAGATCAAGTGTAAGTTTTCGGATTTCTCTCTAAGTGGTGGCCATGTTTTGGTGTGATGCAAAATGATGATTTGCATGTTTTGATTACTGTTTTGGAAAGCATGTTTTAGCATGTTAATTGCTGATGTTTAAGCATGATAATTGCTGATGTTTTAAGCCATGTGTTGGAGGTAACTCTAGGTGAGAGTACCTTGTTTTTATGCATTGATTAAATGTGGATTTGATGCTTAGAAATGCATGATGAAGTGGCTTGGTTTTATGCTTTAAAACAGTGGATTATATGATGTATGATATGTATATTGGCAAGTGATGTTTTTGTAAAAGTGAAGGTCACTAAGGTGGTTAAAAGTCCTTGAGTGAGCCTTGTTACTTAAGATCATCAAGGTGGTTAAAAGTCCTTGGATGAATCTTGTTGCGGACACTAAGGTGGTTAAAAGTCCTTAGGTGCTCCTTTCCATGGTGTTTAAAAGTCCATGGGGCCAAGGTGTTTAAAAGTCCTTGGGGCCAAGGTGTTTAAAAGTCCTTGGGGTGATTCAAGTATTGGACACAAAGGTGGTTAAAAGTCCTTGTGTGATCCTCATTCATGGTGTTTAAAAGTCCATGGCCAAGGTGTTTAAAAGTCCTTGGGGCCAAGGTGTTTAAAAGTCCTTGGGGAAAGTTAATGAACTTGTTTTATAATGAAATGTATCACTTGAGCCAATATGACATGTTGAATATTTTGAGATGCATGAGATGCATGTTTTAATGATTATGTTGAAGCATGAGATGCTTGTTAAAATGAATTTGAAGCATGGAATTGCTTGAATGAAAGTATGCTTTGAGCATGTACAATGGTTGACTATAAGCATGATTTACAAATGGTTTTTAATTGCATTATTGAATGGTTTTAAAAGAGCACTCCTCACTAAGCTTTGGCTTACGCTCTCTCGTTTTCTTGATTCAATAATGCAGAGCATTAGAGTACATTGAGGGGCAACAAGAGGAGACAAGCAATCAAGTTCAAGTAAAGCTCAATGTATGAAGGTTTTATAAGTTCTTTTAGCTTTTGGTTGAATTGGCAATGGGGGACCAATGTGTATGTTTTGGGAGGTGTTTGAGACTCCTTGAGTTTGTTAAATGTTGTATGAATTGCTGGTTTTTGGATTGGATTCCTATTGCTTGCTTATGAGGGTTTATGCATGAATGGTAGCTTAAGTAGGAAGCATGTCACCTAAGTTGGGGCTTTTCATATGTGTTGTTTAAATGCTGAATTGGTGATGCAATTATGATTCTTGCATGTTGTATGATTAAGTGGTATGGTTTGGTGATGTTAATTTGGAGTTTGAAGCATGATTGTTGTGGTTTTTGAGTCGAAATCAGGCAGGGGTATCGGTACTCGGGCTTGCGTATCGATACGCCTGAGCCAAATATGCTCATTCCTGCCCAGGCGTATCGGTACGGTTGAACAGGTACCGATACCGTATGAAGACCGTATCGATACGGGGAAACTCGTATCGATACCGTTGCTGGAGTTTGGTTACTGCCTTCCCCGCGTATCGATACGACACGTGGCGTATCGATACCAGACCGTTAAATTCAGTTAAAAGTATCTTATTATGTTTTGTTTGGTTTACGTTTTGGTCCTGAATCTTGTTTGATCAATTGTATGAGTTTGAGAAGTCCTTTTTAGCTGAAATTTCGCAGGGAAGCATGAAACCTGACTAATTTCAAGACGGTAACTTTAATTTGGGTTAAGTCCCTTAATTTATCAGAATTTACAAATTGGTCCCTAAAGTTGTAATTTGTTCAATTGGGTCCCTGTTTGATCTCTGATGTTTGTGATCTTTTAGTATGTTGTTTGTGTGATCACAAGTAGGGTTAATGTGCATCTAGATAAGATTAAAAAGAAAAAAAAAGGGTCGTTAATCAAGGTTGACTTTCGGGTTGACTTTGGTTTTCCCCGTGTGACTTTCTTAATTCGGGTCAACCGTCTAGACCGGGTTAAGGGGGTTTCAAATTGTCTTCGATCGAGATCCTCGATTCACAGCTCGATTCTGGAGAACACTACAAAAAGCACTCGGAAATAAGTTAAATCTCAGTACAGCCTTTCATCCGCAAAGTGACGGACAATCTGAATGGGTGATTCAAGTTCTTGAAGATATGCTCAGAGCTTGTATCATCGCTTTCAGGAAGAATTGGGAGAAATCTCTACCACTCGTAGAATTTGCATACAACAACAGTTATCAATCTTCTATTCAAATGGTTCCTTTTGAAGCGTTGTATGGAAGAAAATGTCGAACACCTTTGTGCTCGTCTGAACTCGGTGATAATAAGGTGTTAGGACCCCAATTGCTACGGGAAACTGAAGAACAAGTCCAAATCCTCTACTTTTGATTGAAACAAGCATTTGATAGACAAAAATCTTACGTCGGTCAAAAGCGTAGAGACATTCAACATGAGATTGGAGATAAGGTATTCCTCAAAGTCTCCCCGTGGAAGAAAGTGTTTCAATTCGGAAAAAGAGGGAAACTCAGTCTTCGTTTTATTGGACCGTTTGAAGTGATTGAAAGAATAGGTCTGATGGCTTATCGACTCGCACTTCCTCCTGAGTTCGATAAAATTCACAATGTCTTCTACGTTTCGATGTTAAGACGATATCAATTTGATCCATCTCACATACTTGAACACGAAGATGTTGAATTAAATCCCGATCTTTCCTATGAAGAAGAACATGTCCAACTCCTTGATCGAGAAGTAAAGAGACTCCAAAACAAGAACGTACCCCTTGTAAAAGTTCTGTGGAGGAATCACAAAGTCAAAGAAGCGACGTGAGAACCTGAGGATACGATGAAGAAACAATATCCCCATCTATTCAATTCGGGTAAATTCGAGGAAGAATTTATTTTTCAGGGGGGAGAAATTGTATGTAACCCCCTCGTCCCGGTCTGGCTGACTGACCGGTCCGAGTAGGCTACACGGGGAAAACCGACATGAAACCCGTGAAGGTCCCACCCCGGTTAGCGACCCTAATTTTTTCATTCATTTTCCATCTTCTCTAGAGGCATTTAATTTCCTAAGTGATCACGATAGCGGAAAACGAGGCCCACAAAAGGCCCTACAGCAAACCGGGCCTAAGCCCAACCCTCGAGACCCATTGGAGATGTCAAAAACCCATTTCTAGCCACCCGTTTCGAAAAAAACGTTACCCGTTTCGAAACGCGGGCTCTAGTTTAAAAAGCCAGGTGCCCGTACCGAAACGCATCCACCCCGTTTCGAAACAGGGCCCTATTTTGCCTAGGCGTTTCGATACAAGTTTCGAAACATGCATTTCTAGTAGCCAAATGTTTCGAAACTTGTTTCGAAACAGGGGCTCATAGTAGCCAACCGTATCGAAACGAGTTCCGATACGGGGTCCCTGGAGCCACACCCGTTCCGAAACGGCTCAGCCCGTATCGAAACACATGTTGTCTGCAATTTCCCAAAACCATCTTTAAACATCTCCAACCAGTCCCGAAAGGCCTTAACAACCCCAAGAAGCATACATATAATGCAACCACATCCTAGAGGCATACATCCTATGGCGAGACATACTCAAATCACACAAGGCATAAGATAAGGCATCCATACATGGCATTCACTCAAAGGGCAAATATTGCATAAAATGGGCATGCTTAAGGACTCAAAAGCCAAATGGCACAAATCATCACATAAAGGTTTACATGCCAACCAAAAGCAACTTAAAGCATCCAAAGGCATAACCATCCCACACAAGCATTCAACGAGGCTTAATATGGTTTACAAATCCAACAAAAACATAAACACCAACATCATTTATGAGTCAAACAACGCTCATACAAAATACATAGCAGCTCCATTGCTAAACTACCACATTAATTACTAAATCATACTTGAGCAACAACAAACTTAGAAAGCCCCTTCGCCTTGCTCCTTGCTAACACCACGCTAATGATCTGCATTGTTGAAAATGAGAGCGTAAGCTAGAAGCTTAGTGAGGATGCTCTAAAATCAAAAACAACAACAATGCAGGGTCCAAGCATGCAATCTTCAACATCACACACAACATACATAGGCATCAACAAAGCAACCTAGCTAGTGTTTCAAGAGTCATAAGTATGGCATCTTACATCATATTAAGCTCAACAATAAAAATCAATTATCTCAACACCATAATCATAAGAATAAAAATTTCATTGGCCACTATTAGTTTACTCGGATCTGCGGATTTACTCTCAACAACAACATTACCTCGGTGGGATTACACTCATCACCGGACCTTGCATGGGTGGGATTCCACTCATCACCATATGCCCTACGGATGGGATTCCACTCATCATCACGTATAATATAAATAAATTTCTGATGGAATATTACATCACAGTACTCCTCCTTGATGACTCAACACCATCAAGGCCACGCGCGTTTTGACTCAACCGTGTGCACACTAATCCTAATGATCGATCATTTACACCCGGTAAGTTAACTAGTGCCAATTTCTTCAATCCACATCACATTAATCATCATTCATATCATTCAACCATCACCACACACAACAATGCATACACATACAAAGCCAATTCATACTTTGCAAGATCAAGATAGGCATAGGAAATCAAAGCTCATTAACAAACAAGAAGTCAAACTACCAATTTAACTTCTACCTTGGAATGGTCTACCAAACTCATTCCAATACCTCCACTACACACACTTGAACCAACTTTAAAACAAATTTAAAGTTTTACTCATCACCCTTCCTTCGCAAACCAAGCAAGCAAATCGAGCCTCCTCAATTTCCCGGATTCGATCTCGATGCTTCTCCGACGTTTCCTCTAGCTTCTAGCCAATCAAAACACAAAAATTACTCACCAATTCAATGCTAAATTCAGTCACAAACTCCAACCCATAAACACAAGCCAAACTTCACCAATTTCAAACTCAACTAATCACAAAACTTCCATTTTCGAGCTCCCCAAATACCCAGCTGAAAACTATGATTTCTAACACCCAAATGACATCTAAAAGGTCCCAAAACACTTCCCTAATAACCCTATACCATCAGCCCTTCAACCCAACACAAAAACAATTCAAAAACTCAAGTTTAGACACTTTAAAAATTGCCCCAAAGACCCACTTCGGGTTTTCACCCAAACCCAACCATTTCAAGATATTAAGTGTATTTAGGTGTGATTAAACCAAAACCCAACTCAACAAATCAATAACAACCGAAAAACCCTTTAAAAATCTAAACTTTCATCAAACTTGAAAAATGCAAAAGATGGTAGTTTCGAAATCTAAGACAAGGAAAATGATGGGGATGATGAGGAGAATTCAAATATGAAATTTACCTTCAAAATGCTCTTGAATAGATGAGTAAATCAAATGGAATAGTGTTTTAAGGGTTTAGGGAGGGTTTGACTTGGTTTCACGGTGAAAAGGGAAAAGGGGGAAGATGATGGGTTTATTTTTTTTGTTCCTTTTTGATTTCAAAAAGGTTGTCATCTTTTTTCCACTTATTTACAAAAACGCCACCCTTTTTATTTTAAACCTCAATTAAATCAAGACTAAGGTCAATTTAAATAAAAATCAATTTTTCCGACTCGAACCAACTCACGCGTCTAACTCCTAACCCCAAAACACGGGTGTTACATTGTAATACCTCAATTCATAGCTTAGTTGAAAACCCTAAATTAATAAGAAACAAAAGTGTAAACATTTTTGTACAAGAATAAAAGATTAGAATGAATTAATGAAATTAATATTGTAACTATTAAACTAAACATATAACACGTTATTAATATAATGATGTATATATATGATGGGATTAACATTATACTTACATAATATATATGATATAATGGAATTAAAAAATAAAACACATGGTTATATTGATAACCAAGTGTCACCACCCTAAACTAGTGGGACACTCGGCACTTTCTAAGGAAAAACAAAGAATTGAGTCATTGTTCTTTATCTTTCTCATCCATTCAACCGAAAACCAAATAGAGAGAGAGAGAGAGCTCAAGCTTGAACAAGGATTAGATGGCTGGAAATTTAATCCAGGTTCATGCATGTTAGAAGGAAAAACAAGTAAGTGTATTTGTTTAACCGATTTCAATTGTGAGTTTAATGGTTGTTTATGTTTGAATTCTGGAATTTGTATGAAAATTAAGTGTTGTTACTCTTAAATTGTTGCTGGGTTTAAGTTAGAACTAAAAATAGAACGAAAATTATAAGAATAAACTAGTTGAAAGGTGTATACATTCCCAGATTCGACCTAACGAGTATGCTACTGAAATCTGGAAATTTGACAATGTTCCAGTTCGATCTGGAAAATTTTCTGTGGGAAATATTTGTAGAAAATTAAATTTTATAGGGGATAGAAGTGTTGGATTAGTGAAAATGTTCATAGGTTGCTGCAAAAATTAGCTGGAATGAAACTGGTCACCTAGAGAGTTAAAACAGTGTTAGTGGATTGTTTCGGCTAAATTGAGAAATTTGGGGATTGAAATGCAATAAGTTTTATTCTGGGAATAATGTTTAGAAACAGGGTAAATGTTATATGAATGGTTCATAACTTGTATTGTGTAACACCCTAAAAACCACCCTAGTACGAACTATAGAAAATGACAACGATAACGTAAACATTTTGCGATTTAATTAAGATAGAATTGAAATCATATGAACTAAGCCCTATTAAGTTACAAATGAATAAGAATTAAGGATATGTTTGTATGAAAAATTTATAAGATTTGAACTTGATAAATGGTATATACATATATGTTACATAGATTAGTTTAATTATATGTTGAATTAAAAGTAATATAATGTTATATATATGTATATTAATATATATATATATTATATAAGATGATGGCTGTTAATCAAAATTAATATAAGAATAAACACATCAAATTTCACTTAGTGGAATTTACTTGGTTGATTGAAGGACCAAGTGTCATTGGTAAAGACCACAATCGGCTACTAACACTAAAAGGAGACAACAAGTGTAATTCCAACCATTATCTGTTGGAGTATGCCCAAAGACCAATCATATGATGATTGAATAAACATATTATTTTGCTAGATTTATCAAGTAATGACATTGCCGTTATTATCATTTGATATGTTTTTGTGCATCAAACTAACCATTGGATAATAATGTCCATACAATAATATGATTATTGTTAAATAGGATCCTTAGTCGAATATTATTACGGGTATGGACAGTGATAATATATAAAGACTAATATGTGGTTGATTGATAACAAGTAATGTCATTGGCATAGAGATGTCAAAATCAACACATAAGTATTTGTTAGAGAACAACATACTGGATTGACCAGCTATGAGCATGTTTCTTGGGTAATTATGTGACAGTCACAACATTGCTCATGATAAACATATGTATAATCCTTAGACTTGAGATCAACATGATTTCAACATTATAAAGACTGATGATTGGATACGTGATGACCTATGTAGTGAAATATGGTTGATCAAGAAAGGATTTTTCCCTCCTACATAATGAGAGAAATATCTTCGGCCACTTGATTGAGTGAGATTAGAAAATGCATGGACATGCTCGAATATTATGATATGAGATATCATAGAGATTCGTTTATAATAATCTACTCAAGAAATCAAGAAACACTAGATGGACAACGCAAGCGTGACTAACCCATGACTTGTGTTCATCTAAGATATAAAGGACAAAAGGATGAAATACATAAAGGAAGTTTATTCAGGAATTAGGAAAGTCAAACCATGACTTCATGCAACTTAGGTAGCAATGATGTATTGCTAGATGCCACTCATTGTTTGTAAAATTAGAACAGTTCTAATTTTGCTGCTAACGTTGCATGAACCTACAAGGGTCACACCCTTCGAATGAAACGAACAAAAATTGGAAACCATACTCCCTATTTTTGAGAGGTTGCCGAAAATCCCCTATGGGATAGGGGAAATCGGCAACTCCCTTAAATGGGAATAATATTAGATAAATATTGTATTTATCAAATATTATTTAGAGTATGGAAAATATTTAGAGACTTAAATATTATAGAATAAGATTGTAGAAATTTAAATATACATTTAGAATTTATATAATGTATATTTAATTCCAAGTTTATGTATAATTAGATTCTACATAATTAAAAATATATATTTAAATATATTTAAATCCAAGTAAAGATAGAATGAGATTCTATATAATAAAAATATATATATTTGAATTAAATATAATGTATATTTAAATCCATGTTTTATGTAGAATAAGATTCTACATAATTAAATATATATATTTCATTTAATATTATTAAATTTAATGTATATTTAATATAAACCAATTTCAAGTAGAATTAGATCCTATGAATTTTGGTTGAACTTGGATTTAAGGAATTCAACTAGAATTAAGTCTCTGAATACTATTTAAAGGGACAAGGGCTAGCAACCAAATCATCCCTATTCCTCCTTGCAAATTTCGACATATCCCTGGGAATTCCCTTCTGGAATTTTCGACAAAGTCACAGATTTCTTCTGAGAAGTTGTTCGATATTTTTCTGGTGTTCCTCTTGCCCCCTGGAAAATTCCTAGCGATTTCCTAGTTCGAATCCAAGTCCTGGTAGAACCCCTAGGCGATTTCAGACTCCCTCAGGAATCCCTAGAGGGACTTCGACTTCTCCCTGGAAGGTGTTCAAACCTGTCGAAATTTATCCCTAAGTGTTAGAGAGGCAGGAACTTTGTTCGTTTTGTTCGGGTGGACTCTGTAGAGGTCGTTGCGAACCTGTGACGATTCCGGTTTTACTTGACGTGGTTATTCTGACATACCGTCGGTTTTCCAGTTTCTAGAGTTTTAAAAGGTAACTCTTCATCTTTTCACCTCAGATTCGTTCATGTACATGGATTCTGGCTGGATTACGTCGGATTAATTTTTCCGCTGCGCCACGGGGCGTGCCGACGTGACCCAACAGTGGTATCAGAGCCACTTGTATCATACAAATTCGGACTTAAATTCTTGGGTGATGTTTATGTATGAGATGCATGTTGCTTGATTCGATTTTGATATTTATCGTTTATCGTATCACACCTAATAAAGACTTATTTCGATTATCACTGAATGATTAGGAGTTAATCATAACTATGTTAGGTTGCTTCAATGTTAAATGTTAACATGTTGAGACTAATAGTTAGTCTAGAGAACAAGTAGTTGTTCGTAGTTTCATAGATTTTTGAAATCTCTGAAAGGGCTCCTAATTTGATAAAAGTTATCAAACTATCTTTCACGGTGAATCCATAAGAGTTATGGTTAGACGTTATGAAAAATGCATGTCTAGGATTGGCATCATCAAAGACCTGGTACTTAAGTGTGCCTAGTGCGCCACATCTCTTTCATGTTGACCTACCTGGTGCATTTGTTCGTTAACGCAAATGGTTTATGAAACCTCGTGATCCTTCTTTGGCCCATTAACCGCAACATAGGGATAATCAGTTTAAAACTCCGTAAACACGCCGTTACTTTGTTCGCACGATGTTTGAAATGCATGTTAGATTGCACGGTGTTTGTTTTGCATGGTTATAGCCCATAGCCTTTATAGTTTTGGTTTTTATAAATACGACATACGTGCCGTGCCTTTCTCTATCTTCTATTGTACTTCTCTTCTCATCTCACTCCCTCGCATGTAACGCGAGTTTTTGAAAATTGTAAATACTCATGGAGATAAAGCAAGGACCAAGGTAGTAGCGTGGTGGGCCTTCCTTGGTGGACCGGGCGTTTCAGAAGCAGATTCTATCTTCAGTAGAATGGTCCTCCCATTGGCTTGGGATGGGTCGCCTTAGGTTAAGAAGGGCTATAATCATTGCATATTTATTTACCACTTATATTTACCTTGTATGTGATGCAATGGATGTTTTATAAGCATGATTAAACATAGTTCTATTTATAGGATCAATGTTAAAATGATGAGATAATTAAGTAAATCCCTCACTATAATTCTAAGTATGTTTTAACCATCCAATATTTACCTTCGTTAAAGCTTCGATCGATATAATGCGAGCTTTGCCAAAGCAATGTCATATTTATCTATCTTAGTTAAACGCGAAGAATAAGCTAGTGATATTCACCGGTTGAGATATTGGTATTGACTTAGCTGGGTTGTTCTAATAGGATTAGAAAACCTAGTGGTTAAAAGTTTTGGTTAATCATAAGATGATTTAAAGAACAAGAGTTGTTCGCCAAAAGATGATGAATTACATGAGATGTAATTAGTAAGGTGTTACTTACCTAAATAACCATTTCCTAAAAGACTGGCCAAAGCTGATTTAGGAATGGTGAAATACGGATCCTCACTCACTAGAAAAACTATCGAAACGTTTTTCCCGAAATTAAAACTAGAGGGTTTTTAATTTTGAAGAAAATAGTGGGAGTAAATTTATAGTAAAGACCTATCTATAAATTTTAAAATTTAGAAAAACTTATATAGCATATTTTCTTTGTTGTAGAATTAATGGCAAATAATACTCTATCTCTGCGATCTATCCTTGAGAAGGATAAGCTCAATGGCATAAACTTCCTTGACTGGTTCCGCAATTTGAGAATTGATCTCAAACAGGAAAAGAAGGAATATGTCATTGAGGAACATGTTCCTGATGAACCGGTTGCCACTGCTTCCAGAGCTGACAAAGACAAGTTTAAGAAACACATGGACGACATGCTGGATGTCGGTTGTCTTATGCTTGCCTCCATGACCCCTGAGCTTCAGAAGCAACATGAGGACATGGTAGCTTATGATATGATTCAAAATCTCAAGGAGATTTATGAAGGGCAAGCTCGTCAAGAGAGGTACGAGACCTCTAAAGCTCTGTTTCAATGCAAAATGAGTGAGGGATCTCCCGTAGGAGCTCACGTCATCAAAATGATGGGCTACATCCAAACGTTGGAGAAGCTCGGCTTTCCGCTGAAAGACGAATTAGCTACTGATGTCATCCTGCAATCGTTGCCGGATAGTTTCAATCAGTTCGTCCTTAATTTCAATATGAATGAAATTAACAAGACGTTGCCACAGTTGCTCGACATGTTGAGAACTGTTTAAATCAACCTGAAGAAGGTAGGACCTAAACCTGTTCTGATGGTCCGCAGGGGCAAGAAGAAATGTAAATCGACAGCAAAGTCTAAAGGTGATGGTGAGACCAAAACTGATGGAAAGGAGGCATTGAAACCTACGAAGGGAATCAAGAAGGATGGAAAATGTTTCCATTGCGGCAAGACCAGACATTGGAAGAGAAACTGCCCCACACACCTACAAGAAGTCAAGAAAGCAAAAACGAGTGAGGCATCAACCTCAGAGGCTTCTAAAGAGAAGGCATCAGAATAGACATGGACCTACGAATAGAAATAAAGCAAGAGTTGCTACATCATCCATTAGGACATGTGTTTTTGCTTAAATAGATTTGTTTCAGTTTTTAAGATTATTATTTTGTGCTTAAGTTTTAGTTATCTTGTAAGGACAAGATATTTTAATTTAGAGATTATTTAAATAAATGTTATTCTTTTAATCTCTTATGGCATATCTTTAAACTAATCAAATCAATAATATTTATAAGATAAATAAAACAAATGACTAATCTCAAACTCGTAAAAAGTATTAAGGTAATTTGATGAGATCAAATTCAAGAATACTTAAAGTTTGATGAACTTTCAAAGAGTATGGGATTGTCCCAAAATTAAATCACACAAGTGGAACGAAAAATCTTTGAAAGAGAATCAAATATGTTAGACATGTTTTGATTCAGAACAAGTCATTTTCGACTTCTTTACACACTAGAAAAACAACTCTCATACTTAATCGTGTTTTCAAAACTTGGTTCAAAAACACCATATAAGATATGGACTAAGTGATATGACCATCAAGAACAAGGACCCGGAGAAGTACCCAAGTGGCCCCATTACACGTGCACGGGCCAAGGAGTTTCAATCAGCCATGGAAAGCTTGTTTACAACAAGCCATGAACGTGAGAAAGAAGACATAATAAGGGAGGAATGCCTTACCTTGCTCATGCATGCATTTGCATGAGAATTTAAGTATTTCAAACTTCCATTGCATTGATAAAGTGTGTTGGCCATTAAAGCATGCACTTCATTTATAGTTTTAGTTCATTTAGGGAAGTAGTTTAATTATGTATCTTAAATCATTCTTAAAACTACTTCATTCATGCATTTAGTTAAATTCAATAAAGTTAGTTCTTTAGTTAAACTAGTTCATTCATTTAACTAGTTCACTCAATTAACTAACTCTTTAATTGTTTCATGCATCTATTATTTTAAGTTTGAATAAATCCTTTGTGTGTGTCTAGGTTCATGTGACATGTGGATTAAAGAAGAGACTTTTCAACTTCAACTTGGAAACAAGTCATTGATTACCATCTTTACTCATGCAAACAAGGCAATTGAAGGCAATTCAAGGCTGAATTCTTTTCATCTTTTCAAGGTTGTTCATTTTCTTAGAGAACAAAGCATTTAAGCTTCAAAATTCACCTATTCAAGGTTGAAATTATGAACCAATGAAGGCCATTCACGTTCAAGAGAAGGGACATGCAATAATCAGCATTCAAATTATGCATTCAAGGCCTTTATTTATCATTTTTGAAGGCTGATCATATTCCACAAATGGGCAAGCAATGAAGGCTGGTTTAATATCATTTAATCATCAAATTAAGTGATAAAATCATCAAGGAATTCAAAGAGACAAGCTGATTTGGATGTGTGGGATGTCTACATTCATCCTATGTCCACATTCATTCTCTTTTATCCATTTGCAAGCAAAATGAAGCAGCCCAAGAGTCACCACTCCTTTTGGACGAATTTAAGGCTAAATTCATCTCAATTTAAAGCAAAATTCATCCATCAAAAAGATAAGAAAGAAACATTTGATTTATTTGTATTCAATAGCATTTAGATGAGCATTCATCTCTCTTTTGTGTGACTTTTCATATGGTGCCTAGCCACACTATAAATAGGCACCTTAGGTTCATTTGTAAACACTTTTTTAGAGAATATAAACCTTTGAAAGATTGCTTTCATCTTGTTCTTGCGAGAACTCTATCGGCTTCAAGTTGTGCTTGTAGTCTTCTATCCATTTCATTTTACTATAGCGTTGGTTCCAAGCTCTCTTATAGCTTGTGGGTCACGTTCCACACTCCTCCACATCGACTCCATCAAAGTATATTGTTGGTTCCTAGCTCGTTATAGCTAGCGGGTCACAATTCGCTAACCTTGCAACCATACAAATCCATGCCGCCTTTAGCATCTCCCATCACTCCTTTGATTTACACCTTTCCATGATTATCATCCTCCATCCTTAGCCACCATACTATCCATATTACATATCCAATTCCTTTCTTCATTAATTTTTCTATTATATTGCTATTCATCTCACATGATTGTTTTATGATATCTCAGAGTTCAAAGCGTAGCAAAGAATATTTCTTACTAGAATCACGATCGGGCACATCTATATGACTCGGGTCACATTATCGGGTTCATATCAATTGGCATCAGAGCAAGGTTGATTCAGTAAGATAGTCGTTGTCTCTCTTTTGAAAAAAAAGAAAAAAAAGAAAAAAATCGAAAAATAAATTAGAGAAAGTTAAAGAGGGAGGGGGTATCATATTCTCTATTCTTCTTTAAAAAAATCTTACATCATTTTTCTTTTGCTACTATTTTGTCATCTTTACCAACTCTTACAATTTACCTCTTTTTTTGTTGTTGCCACTTTTTCTTATCCTACCTTCAAAATTCTTTTCGCCAAGTTTTGTTTTTTCAGCCGAATTCTACAAGCCATTTGCAAGCCTTGAGGAAGTTCTTAAAAGAACTTAATTGATAGCAAGAGTGGAAAAAGGCAAGAGTGCACATCAAGGGTAAAAGCCATCCCGAGTGAAACACGAGTGTGAGTGCATTTTCTTGGAGTGGAATAGGTGAGGTTTTGTGTTTGTGAGGTTTTAAATTTTTTTATTTTTGTTACTAATAATGTCTCAAAATTCCGTGAGAAACTCTGTTGGAGGAAGTAATAATGTTAACGTAGATGCAACTAACTCCAATATTCAAGATATTATCCGAGAGATGGACAGGTTGTTGCAACAAAGGTTGGGGCCGATGCAAGAACGATTAGATCATTTGGAGGAAAGATCTCAACGAAGGCATACTTTAGATCATGAGGAAGAGTATGAGGGAGAGGTGGACGAAGAACTCATAGACAAGCGAGCCTCCCAGCAAAGTTTGAGGCGTCAAGAACCTAGGTACCAAAGAGCTCGACCAAGAGTTGATGATAATCTTAGCAACATCAAAATAACCATTCCTCATTTCCAAGGAAGAACGGATCCTGAAGCCTCTCTTGCATGGGAAAAAAAGTTGAGCACATATTTGAGTGCCACAACTACTCCGAGCTTAAGAAGGTAAAACTTGCAGCCATTGAATTTACAGATTATGCACTAATATGGTGGGATCAGTTGACATCTAGCAGGAGACGCAATGGCGAACATCCAATTTCTACTTGGAATGAGATGAAGGCCGTTATGCGTAGGAGGTTCGTTCCAACTCACTATCATAGGGAGTTGTTCAACAAGCTTCAAAATCTCACCCAAGGCAACCGTAGTGTTGAGGACTACTTTAAAGAGATGGAAGTAGCCATGATCCGAGCTAACATTGATGAGGATCGAGAAGCCACCATGGCAAGATTTCTATCCGGCCTTGACCCAAATATTGCGGTCGTCATTGAGTTGCAACATTATGTGGAGATCGAAGACATGGTGCATATGGCCATAAAAGTGGAAAAGCAACTTAAACGGAAGGGTTCCACACGAACCTATGGGGGAGCATCATCAAGATCGGGGCAAAGTTCTTACAAACGGAGTCCTCCAATACCACCCAATGAAAGAGGCGCACCACCCAAAGGAAGCAAGGCCAATGCCGAAACTAGCAAAGGTAAGGCTCTGAATGTTCCAAACCGTTCCTGTGATATACAATGCTTCAAGATCTTGGGAAGAGGGTATATTGCAAGCCAATGCCCAAATCGCAACACCATGCTTCTTCGTGATGATGGAGAGGTTGAATCGGAACAAGAGGAGGAAGATGAAATTGCTGCCATACAAGAAGATGAAGGTGATGATATAGAGTATGCAGCAGAAGGAGAGGCCCTTATTGTGAAAAGGAGCCTAAGTGTGCAAGCGAGTGAGGGGAATGAGCAACGCGAGAATATCTTTCATACTCGCTGCCATGTTAATGGAAAGGTATGCTTTGTCATTATTGATGGTGGTAGTTGTACTAATGTTGCTAGTACTCTTATGGTAGAAAAACTTGGATTAGCAACCACAAAGCATCCACATCCCTACAAGCTGCAGTGGCTTAATGACGGAGGAGAACTCAAGGTTACCAAGCAAGTTCTTGTTGCTTTCTCCATTTGAAAGTATAAGGATGAAGTTCTTTGCGATGTTGTTCCGATGCACGCTGGCCATTTACTACTTGGGAGGCCATGGCAATTCGATAAACGAGTCATACATGATGGATATACCAATCGGTATACACTCACCCATGGAGTAAGAAAGATTACCTTAGCCCCTCTTTCACCAAAACAAATTCACAAAGACCAAATACATTTGAGAGAAAGTATTGAAAGAGCCAAAGAGAGAGAATCAAAAATGGAGGTAAAAGCAAGTGAGAGTAAGCAAAGTGAGGGTGCGAAAATGAGTGTTTTTACCAAAGAAAGAGAGTTGAGAAAGTGTTTGCTGTCGAGAAAGGAATTACTTGTACTTGTGTACAAGGAAAGTTTATTGAACACTAACCAACTTGATCACACTTTGCCTTCTTCTATTGTGTCTTTGTTGCAGGAATTTGACGAATTATTTCTGGAGGAGATACCAAGTGGGCTGCCACCAATTTGTGGCATTGAACATCAAATAGATTTCATTCTCGGTGCCGTCATTCCTAACCGTCCAGCTTACCGAAGCAATCCCGAGGAAACCAAGGAGTTACAAAGGCAAGTGGCTGAACTAATGGCCAAAGGCTACGTGAGGGAGAGCCTTAGCCCATGTTCCGTTCCGGTATTACTTGTGCCAAAGAAGGATGGAACTTGGCGCATGTGTGTAGATTGTCGAGCGGTAAACAAAATTACGGTAAAGTATCGCCACCCTATTCCCCGTTTAGATGATATGTTAGATGAGCTTAGTGGTTCTAACCTTTTCTCTAAGATTGATCTTAAGAGTGGTTATCACCAAATAAGGATGCGGGAAGGTGATGAATGGAAAACAGCATTTAAAACAAAGCAAGGACTCTATGAATGGTTGGTTATGCCTTTTGGCTTAACTAATGCACCAAGTACTTTCATGAGGTTAATGAACCATGTTCTTAGACCGTTTTTGGGTAAATTTTGTGTGGTTTATTTTGATGACATCTTAATCTATAGTAAATCAATGGAAGAACATGTTCAACGCTTGAGGTCAGTTTTGTTGGTTTTAAGAAAGGAGAAGTTATATGCTAATTTAGACAAGTGTACATTTTGTACTGACAAAGTTGTCTTTCTTGGTTTTGTTGTCAGTTCTAAAGGCTTAGAGGTTGACAAAGAGAAGGTTAAAGCCATTGAAGAATGGCCACGACCAGCAAGCATTTCCCAAGTTAGGAGTTTCCATGGACTTGCAAGCTTTTACCGGAGATTTGTGCCAAACTTCAGCACCATTGCCGCCCCTTTAACTAGTGTCATCAAGAAGAATGCTAACTTTTTCTGGGGGGAAGACCAAGAGAAATCTTTTAATGTCATTAAAGAATGTTTAATTCATACCCCTTTGCTTACCTTACCTGATTTTAACAAAACGTTTGAAATTGAATGTGATGCATCAGGTGTGGGAATTGGAGCGGTATTATCTCAAGGTGGACGTCCTATAGCATATTTTAGTGAGAAATTAAGTGGAGCTACGTTGAATTATCCAACATATGATAAGGAGATGTATGCCCTTGTTCGCGCAATGGAAACATGGCAACACTATCTATGGCCTAAGGAGTTCATTATTCACACCAATCATGAGGCATTGAAGCACATTTGGGGGCAACATAAACTCAACAAACGACATGCCAAATGGGTGGAGTTTCTTGAATCTTTTCCCTATGTCATCAAATATAAGAAAGGTAAGGAGAATATAGTTGCCGATGCATTGTCTCGGAGGTACGCTCTTCTAAACACCTTAGAATCTAAGTTGTTGGGTTTTGTTTTCATTAAGGATTTATACGAATCTGATTCTGATTTTGAAAAAATTTACAAAGCTTGTGAGAAAGGCACGTTTGAAAACTATTATAGGGACAATGGGTTCCTATTCAAGGAAGGAAGACTTTGTATTCCACAAGATTCCACGCGTGAATTACTTATCAAAGAAGCCCATGGAGGAGGCTTAATGGGACATTTTGGAATAGCAAAGACTTTGGCCATACTTCAAGAGCATTTATATTGGCCAAAGATAAGACGAGATGTAGAGAGGTTATGTGAACGTTGCATCACTTGCAAGAAGGCTAAGTCTAAATCCATGCCACATGGACTCTACACACCACTACCTATTCCAGAAGCACCATGGATGGACATTTCAATGGATTTTGTGCTAGGGCTTCCACGCACAAAGAATAACAAAGACTCCATCTTTGTAGTAGTGGATAGATTTTCCAAAATGGCTCATTTTATTCCTTGCAACAAGACTAATGATGCCTTACATATTGCTAACTTGTTTTTCAGGGAAGTCTTGAGATTACATGGTGTGCCAAGAACTATCGTTTCCGATCGAGACGTGAAGTTCTTAAGCCACTTCTGGAGAGCCTTATGGAGTAAGATTGGAACTAAGGTGCTATTTTCCACCACTTGTCACCCTCAAACGGATGGCCAAACCGAAGTGGTGAATCGAGTACTCTCCACGTTGCTTAGGAGCATTATTAAGAAGAATCTAAAGACATGGGAAGAGTGCTTACCACATGTGGAGTTTGCATATAACCGATCAGTCCATACCACCTCGGGACACACTCCTTTTGAAGTTGTGTATGGGTTCAATCCATTAACTCCGATGGACTTATTGCCATTACCCGCTGATCAAATTGTGAATAAAGATGGACTTAACAAAGCTGAATTTGTTAAGAAACTTCATCAACAAGTGCGGGATAATATTGAAAAGAAAACCAAGCAATATGAGCAGCAAGCAAACAAGGGTCGAAGGAGAGTTGTCTTTGAGCCGGGAGATTGGGTATGGTTGCACATGAGAAACGAAAGGTTTCCAGCCCAACGGAAATCTAAATTGATGCCTCGAGGAGATGGGCCATTTCAAGTAGTTAAAAGGATCAATGATAATGCTTATCAACTAGACCTCCCAGGTGAGTTTAATGTTAGTGCAACCTTTAATGTTGCTGATTTATCTCCTTTTGATGTAGGTGACGATTTCGGGACAAATCGCTTTAAAGAGGGAGGGACTGATATGACCATCAAGAACAAGGACCCGGAGAAGTACCCAAGTGGCCCCATTACACGTGCACGGGCCAAGGAGTTTCAATCAGCCATGGAAAGCTTGTTTACAACAAGCCATGAACGTGAGAAAGAAGACATAATAAGGGAGGAATGCCTTACCTTGCTCATGCATGCATTTGCATGAGAATTTAAGTATTTCAAACTTCCATTGCATTGATAAAGTGTGTTGGCCATTAAAGCATGCACTTCATTTATAGTTTTAGTTCATTTAGGGAAGTAGTTTAATTATGTATCTTAAATCATTCTTAAAACTACTTCATTTATGCATTTAGTAAATTCAATAAAGTTAGTTCTTTAGTTAAACTAGTTCATTCATTTAACTAGTTCACTCAATTAACTAACTCTTTAATTGTTTCATGCATCTATTATTTTAAGTTTGAATAAATCCTCTGTGTGTGTCTAGGTTCATGTGACATGTGGATTAAAGAAGAGACTTTTCAACTTCAACTTGGAAACAAGTCATTGATGACCATCTTTACTCATGCAAACAAGGCAATTGAAGGCAATTCAAGGCTGAATTCTTTTCATCTTTTCAAGGTTGTTCATCTTCTTAGAGAACAAAGCATTTAAGCTTCATAATTCACCTATTCAAGGTTGAAATTATGAACCAATGAAGGCCATTCACATTCAAGAGAAGGGACATGCAATAATCAGCATTCAAATTATGCATTCAAGGCCTTTATTTATCATTTTTTAAGGCTGATCATATTCCACAAATGGGCAAGCAATGAAGGCTGGTTTAATATCATTTAATCATCAAATTAAGTGATAAAATCATCAAGGAATTCAAAGAGACAAGCTGATTTGGATGTGTGGGATGTCTACATTCATCCTATGTCCACATTCATTCTCTTTTATCCATTTGCAAGCAAAATGAAGCAGCCCAAGAGTCACCACTCCTTTTGGACGAATTTAAGGCTAAATTCATCTCAATTTAAAGCAAAATTCATCCATCAAAAAGATAAGAAAGAAACATTTCATTTATTTGTATTCAATAGCATTTAGATGAGCATTCATCTCTCTTTTGTGTGACTTTTCATATGGTGCCTAGTCACACTATAAATAGGCACCTGAGGTTCATTTGTAAACACTTTTTTAGAGAATATAAACCTTTGAAAGATTGCTTTCATCTTGTTCTTGCGAGAACTCTATCGGCTTCAAGTTGTGCTTGTAGTCTTCTATCCATTTCATTTTACTATAGCGTTGGTTCCAAGCTCTCTTATAGCTTGTGGGTCACGTTCCACACTCCTCCACATCGACTCCATCAAAGTATATTGTTGGTTCCTAGCTCGTTATAGCTAGCGGGTCACAATTCGCTAACCTTGCAACCATACAAATCCATGCCGCCTTTAGCATCTCCCATCACTCCTTTGATTTACACCTTTCCATGATTATCATCCTCCATCCTTAGCCACCATACTATCCATATTACATATCCAATTCCTTTCTTCATTAATTTTTCTATTATATTGCTATTCGTCTCACATGATTGTTTTATGATATCTCAGAGTTCAAAGCGTAGCAAAGAATATTTCTTACTAGAATCACGATCGGGCACATCTATATGACTCGGGTCACATTATCGGGTTCATATCACTAAGAATTGTTCTAGAATAACTTTGAAGTTTTAAGGTTACAAAACTTACATGTTAAAATGTTTACAAAGTTCGAACCTTAAAAATTCCATTTGTTGTTTATCCTAACGAGAACAAAGCATTTGTTTCTCAAACGAGAGTTTATCTTGAAAAAGATTGTTACTCAAACGATTGTTTATCTCGAAAGAGAATACTTATCACTAAGGGATTTCATTTTTCAACGAGAACAAAATGTTTGTATCTCAAACGAGTGTTTCTCTTGAAAGATATTACCTCTCACAAAAGGAAAAATGGAATTTGGAATTTGAAGAAATTTTAGACAACAAATTTATGAACCAAAGATTGAGAATGTTCCACAAATGATCAAGGAACATTGGAACAAAACACAACCATTGTGTTGGTCCTTAAGAGAATACCATATACTTGAGAAATATGGATTTCTCACTATCCGTACATGGAAAAACTCTTCTTTTCGGATCAAGATAAAGACTAGATCTTATCAGAAAGCAATGGTGAGCCCAAAATTCGAGAAATGGCTAAGAGCCATGAGATATGAGATGGAATCCATGTCTAAAACCAAGTATAGACTTTGGTTACCTAAAAGGGTAAAACCTAAGAGGTATGGATGAGTTTTTCAAAAAGTAATAATCGACATGGATGATAAAACATACAAAGGATGATTCGTCGCTAAAAGTTTTCGACAAACTTCATAGCATAGACTATGATAAAACATCTTCCTTGTAGCTATGTTTAATCCATCTTAATCTCACTTGCAAGTAGTTACATACCATGATTATGGAATCAAATAATGGAATGTCAAAACCGCTTTCCTAAGGAAAAACTTGAAATAGATGTGTACATGACACATCCAGAAGCTTTTGTCACTCCAGTAACACTTGGAAAGTATGTAAGATACAAAGGTCTATCCGTAGACTAAGGCAAGCTTCTCGAAGTTGGGATATTTGTTTAAGAAGATACAATCAAAAGGTTTGGTTTATCTAGAAACAAAGGGGAGTCTTGTTTTCAAAAGAGCTAGTGGGAGCATTGTTACTTTCCTAAGTATTGTATGTAGATAACATACTCATCAAAAGGAACTAAAGATCGCAATCCGTTTTGCATTAATAAAAGATACTGCGAGTTAGAAACATGAGACAGTATCTAACTCTACAACATAGGCTGAATGTATTACAGTCGACATAGCAATAAAGAAGGATGTTTGGATCTGAAGGGTTCACTTCTGAACTAAGGGTTGTTCCCAGCATATTAGATGCTACATGACTCTGTTATGATGGAACCTTTGCGTAAGCAAATAAAACCCAGATCTCATCAATAAATCCAAACATATTCTAAAGTGCTTACATCTTGGAGATGTGAAAGTATGCAACATACGCACAAAGTTGATAACTTTGTCAACTCCCTGACAAAGCTTTTGACACAGCATAAGCATGTCAGTTACACTAAGCCATATCGTATTAGATACGAGAATGATTGGTCTTAGTGCTAGTGGGAGATTGTTGGAGTATGCCCAAAGACCAATCATATTATTATTGAATAGACATACTATTTTACTAGATTTATCAAGTAATGGCATTGTCGTTATTATCATTTGGTATGTTTTCTGTGCATCAAACTAACCATTGGATAATAATGTCCATACAATAATACGATTATTGCTAAATAGGATCCTTAGTCGAATATTATTACGGGTATAGACAGTGATAATATATAAAGACTAATATGTGGTTGATTGATAACAAGTGATGTCATTGGCATAGAGATGTCAAAATCAAAACATAAGTATTTGTTAGAGAACAACATACTGGATTGACCCGCTATGAGCATGTTTCTTGGGTAATTATGTGACAGTCACAACATTGCTCATGATAAACATATGTATAATCCTTAGACTTGAGATCAACATGATTTCAACATAAAGATTTACGTATTTTGACATAGTCAAATGTGTGTCGTAACTAATTACATTATAAAGACTGATGATTGGATACGTGATGACCTATGTAGTGAAATATGGTTGATCAAGAAAGGATTTGTCCCTCCTACATAATGGGAGAAATATCTTCGGCCACTTGATTGAGTGAGATTAGAAAATGCATGGCCATGCTCGAATATTATGATATGAGATATCATAGAGATTTGTTTATAATAATCTACTCAAGACATCAAGAAACACTAGACGGGCAACGCAAGTGTGACTAACCCATGAGTTGTGTTCATCTACGATATAAAGGACAAAAGGATGAAATACATAAAGGAAGTTTATTCAGGAATTAGGAAAGTCAAACCATGACTTCATGCAACTTAGGTAGCAATGATGTATTGCTAGATGCCACTCATTGTTTGTAAAATTAGAACAGTTCTAATTTTGCTGCTAACATTGCATGAACCTACAAGGGTCACACCCTTTGAATGAAACGAACAAAAATTGGAAACCATACTCCCTATTTTAGGGAGGTTGCCGAAAATCCCCTATGGGATAGGGGAAATCGGCAACTCCCTTAAATGGGAATAATATTGGATAAACATTGTATTTATCAAATATTATTTAGAGTATGGAAAATATTTAGAGACTTATATATTATAGAATAAGATTATAGAAATTTATATAATGTATATTTAATTCCAAGTTTATGTAAAATTAGATTTTACGTAATTAAAAATATATATTTAAATATATTTAAGTCCCAGATTTCTTCTGAGAAGATGTTCGATATTTTTCTGGTGTTCCTCTTACCCCCTGGCAAATCCCTGGCGATTTCCTAGTTCGAATCCAAGTCCTGGTAGAACCCCTGGTCGATTTCAGACTCCCTCAGGAATCCCTGGAGGGATTTCGACTTCTCCCTGGAAGGTGTTCAAACCTGTTGAAATTTATCCCTAAGTGTTAGGGAGGCGGGAACTTTGTTCCTTTTGTTTGGGTGGACTCCGTAGAGGTCGTTGCGAACCTATGTCGATTCGGGTTTTACTTGGCGTGGTTATTCCGACATACCGTCGGTTTTCCAGTTTCCAGAGTTTTAAAAGGTAACTCTTCATCTTTTCACCTCGTGTTCGTTCATGTGCATGGATCCTGGCTGGATCACGTCGGATTAATTTTTCCGCTGGGCCACGGGGCGTGCCGACGTGACCCAACATTATCATCATCTAACACCTTCTTCATTCATCGTTCTTCACCAAAAATAAGAAGAAAACAGAGAGGAATTGCTAGAAAATTATCCATCCATGCATGCATGTTCATATAAAAAAACAAGTAAGTAGTTGTATTACCCGATTTCTTAATATGATTCCATATGTTGTTTTGTTGATTTTGGTTATGAATGGTTGCTGGAAAATGTTTAGAAATGTGTTAGATTGTTGTTAGGTTGCTGGGTTCTTGAATTTATTGATGAATTTCTGGAAATAAAGCATGAACAATAGCCTAAGTTTGAATCTGCCCAGATTAGGTCTTTAACATTCCCCTGAATTAAACTAAAAATTAGAATGAGTTAGGGTTCGAATTAGGAAAACTTTTGAAAATAAAAGTTGTAGAACTGAATGAGTACTATAAGAAAATGGCCTCTTGAGTATGAAAACGACATAGGAAGTGGCTGGAAATTGAATTATAAAAAGACTGCTCAGTATTGAACGAATCTGGAAACAACTTAGGTTAAATTGTAATTTTGAAAATGTTTAGGGGTTTAATTGATGCCAATAAATTCTGGAAATTTATTAGAAACAGGGAAGGTATTGTAGGAATGAAAAATAAATGGTTTAGCTTGAATTATATATCAAATGATAGTTTAAATATCATTCGAACACATAGAAGATCAAAATGTACTAGTTTGCAAGGATTGATAATTTGAGGACTTACTTGCCCTGTTTTTGTGGTTGCTGGAACATTATTATTATATTAATATATATAGGTACATGTGGTTAAAAGCTCAAGATTAATGGTGTAGTGAAACATAGGTTATAAATGCACTAAAGTCACAAATTAAGCATAGGCAGATTAGGTTTCTGAAAATGCCCTATGTTCAAGTAATAAACTGTATTGATAGGAAAATGATAAAAATATGTGCTATACATGGTTGTAAAGGTGTGTTTATAAGCTTTCTAGAATGGTAAAGAACTCCTTATTTGGAGTTGTGAGTAAAACAATATGGCCAGTTTAGTAGAGGTTACTCAAACTGCCAGTTTAGGGGGCAGATTCACTTGTCTAGGTGATTATGCTTAAGTAAATGAATTTATATGTTTGGATTAATTACTAATGGATATTGTATATGATATTTTATGATTTAAGATCACATTGGTGAAGAATTTTGTTGCGTGTAAAAGTGTCTATCGCAATTGTAGTGCAAGTGTACACGACGCAAGTAGTAAAGTGATACGAAGTATCGGATATCGTCTCCACAGGGATTGGGCTAATAGCTTCACCTTGAGTTACTTCACGAAAGTAAAGGAAATATTTGAGAAAGTTGTCACGAGAATAAAAAAGTAAACTTAAATAAAAGAGTAGAGAAATCAAAATAAAGAGAATGGGCTGGTATTTAATTGCTCAGTAGTGCAGGTATTGCTAAGTCTCGGAACTCCAGTTCTATCGTCGTTCCTGTCGCGGCAGCACCTGTCGCGGCAGCAGTCCGTTGCTTATCGCGGCAGCGAATACTCAACTCAGTACTTCAAGTTTGGCAAGAATCCCAGATGTGCCTTGGCATATCCCTAGGTCCAAGTCTGTCGATGATCACGTCTTTGATGATACCTCCCGGCGTGAATCGAAGGATGAACACCGATGTCGATGAATTCTTCTTTAGCCACTTAACCTCGTCATATCAGTAGGTCCGAGATAGTTCAACTATAAACTAGAGAACTTGCTCTTATTTCTTTCGTATACTTAACTCTCCCGATGCTAAGTAAATTGATAACCTCACAATGCTCTCCCGATGCTCTTGCAAGATATTAATAACCAAAATAAGAGAACTTGAAATTTATTTTATTGAACTGAAAATTCCTAAAACAAAACAACCCTTGCAACTACTTTACAAATCAATACGTGGCCCTAAGGGGGATTTAGAACATGATGATGGAAGGAAAACGGCTAGGGTTTTTGGAAGAAAGCTTAGGGAATCGGTTATATGCCTCCTAGGTCGAAATATATGCCCTTATATAGGCTTTGGGTCCAAGTTATCTAAAATAGCAAGAATACAACTTTAAATGAAAGTACAATTCTAATAAAGACTAAATATTCAAGGAATCTACTTTCCAGCCGTCATCTTTCTTGCTTGGGATTTTCTCTCCTTGAACTTTGGGCTTGACATTCCTTTCGATCTGGGGCTTGGAAAAATATGGTGGTTTCACACGATAGACGGGCTGAATTTTCTCTATCTGTCGAGGTCCACTTTGCTTCTTCTCCTCAAAACTGCTGTCGTCCTCTACTGTCACGGCGGCAACCTTGGCAGCATCGTCCTCCTTGATTGCTCGTCCAGTTCCAGCTCTTCTGCTTCACTGCCCAGCGCCTACCCTTTCCGTCTGCTGCAGCAGCAACCTGCAAAAACAGCCGTTTTTAGTAGAAACTGTGCCTTTTAATATATTTGTGATGTTTTGCTGTAAACTGACCTAAATGCAATAAATAATGCTTGAATGCAGTAGAAATATGGGTTAAATAGGGTGTAAATAATAGAACTTTTACACACTCAACACCCCCCAAACTCAAGTTTTTGCTTGCCCTCAAGCAACTAAGACCTAAAAGAAAAATGAAATATTTTTGTTTTGGCTTTAAACAGTGAACTTTCCCTTACCCGTCGTTCGTTCCCTGTGACGGCAGCAACCTATCAGATAATCTAGGATCTGTCCGGAATCTCACTATAGTCCTCGTGCAGTGTGTGCATGCTTGTGAACAGTTATATGCCAAGATTCTCTTAGTTTCACTAGAATATTATACTTTAGCTTTTTTAGAGTTTTTTCTTCGAGACTTTTTCTTTTACTAGAGCCAGAATCGGGCACCTCTAGTTATTTTCCTTTTTCTAAATTTTTCTCTTTTCTACTAGAGCCAGTATTTCAGGCACCTCTAGTTAACTATCTAGAGCCGGTGATAGGCACCTCTAGAAGTTTTTCTCTGGTTATCTGCCTAGAGCCAGTGATAGGCACCTCTAGGTTTCCTGAGATTCTAGTCTCTTTTTACTCTAAGTGCTAAGCTTTCTATTCTAGTTGGCTAAAAGAGTTCTAAGCAGTATAACAGTCACAATGGTGTTTAAGTTTTCAGAACTATAGAAAGGCTCTAAACTTCTCCTAAAGACTATCTAAAGGCACTGCCAAGACAGAGTTGTCACGGCAGGTAAGTTCAGTTCACAATTTTCAGCCAAAGTTTTCAATATTTTCATTTTTTAAGAGAACTTAGACTAAGTAAAAGACACAAATTTTAAACTAAGATGGACTCCATTAATGGAGGGATGCCACCCCCAAACTCGAGGGTTGCATTTCCCTCAATGCAAATGACAAATAAAAAACAAAAGATAAGGCAGTACATCACAAAATATATAGCAGGCAGCAATAATGAGATAAGAAACTTAAATTTTAATCGATGTCTTCGCTGCTGCTGAGTCTGATCTGGCGGAGGGCTCTGGCTTTCGGAGCTGGTTGGGGCACGGGGGAGGCAGATATGTTCTTTGCTTTGGCCTCCCGTGGTGGCTGGATCCTGGTCGGGAAGATGTGAGGAGGTTGCTCTACAACCTGGATTTCAGAGCTGCTGCTGCTGTCACCACCGTTGCTGCCATCACCGCCACTGCTGTTGGCTTTTGGCATGTTATGTTTGTCTGCCATCCGCTTCTGCCTCTTTATCGGTGAGAACTCCTTTGACAGATTCCTCTTGATCGAGGGTTCATTGTCACTGGCGGCCCAAACAGAGGATGATGAGAACCCAGCAACAAAGGCATTTAGGTCCTCTGATGCCATTCGACATTTTGTGCCACGGGCAGATGGTTCAGCATGGGTGTTGCCTGCTGCTGTCGGGGCAGGCGATGGCGTTGAGGCGGCAGAGGGTGTCCGTGGGGTAGTAGCAGGTGTAGGAGTGTGGGCAGGTATTGTGACAGTAAAGTAATGTGCAGGAAAAGTAGGTAAAGCAGCATCAGGGAAATTCAAAGAATTTTGTATAAAAGTTACCGTAGAGGCAGCAAAGTCCCTGATGAAGGTCATTAATCCCAGCTGTTGTTCCTCCAGTTTCTGAATGGCAGCTAATATCTGGGCGGAGGAGTCTGTCGGGAAGGCTGCTGCGGCAGCTGGTTCGGTGTTTGGCTGCTCTGTCGTGTCTGCTGTATTGGCAGCTGGGTCGAATGACGACAAAGGGGTGGCAGCTGTCAGTTCCATAAGGCTGAGGATGTTCTTTTCAGTCCAACCTCTTCCTTCGACTCGCAAATCAGTGTGCACTTCTGGTACGTTATGGCCGCGGCAGAGCGAGGTGATGAGGTACGGAAGGTAGAGGGGGCCCGTTGGTCTGTGCGCACACTCCAAAATGCTCTCTCGAATATAACTGCCCACGTTAATGGGTCGCTCATGAAGAATAGAGTGTATCAACGCTAACCTTGGCTGGTCGACGGTGGTGTTGTGGGATGATGGCATGATCCTCTTTTTTATGAAGGCATTCCATATTTTTGCCTCTAGCAGCAGCTGGGTCCTCTTCACTGTCCTTGGATTCTTCCAGTTGGTGTTCCATTGAGTCCCCTCACTTGTCAGTTCTGCCATGACAGCGTCATAGGCGGCAGTGTCTAATGTGTTGAGGAACTGCTGGTGAGCGTCGTCATTGGTGTCGATGTAGAAGCCGTATAAGGTGTTAATGTACTCTGCTTCAAACGGCACTTCTTTCCCTCGAACAACCACTGTTGTCGCCGTCCTGCTGGTGATGGCATCATAAAATTCTCGAACCAACGTCACGTTCATTTCCTTCGGCTGCTCCGCAAAAGTCTGCCACTGCAAAGCTCTAACCTTCCGGGCTATGAATGGCTTGAGGCCCAGATTTTCCTCCGTCGATGTATAGATAAAGCCTCTCTCTCTTCCCACATATATCTGCTGGCAAAGGAACGTGGGGGAGTTGCAGTCGATGTGGAACTGGAGGCAGCATTTCGTCGGGTTTTCCTAGAAGACATTTTTGTGCAAGGGTTGTGAAAAATAAAATGAAAGCAAACTAAAGAGAGAGCAAGTAAGAAAAGCAGAGGTGAGTGAAAATGAAAAATGAAGAGGGTTATATAGAGAGGATTTGCTGCCCGTTGAAGCTGTAACCGCAGGTGCGAATAACGGGGCCAGCTGTTATACGTTAACGTGTCTGACGCGTCTGTTACGCGTCTGTGACGTGTTTCCGTGTCTGTTGTGACAGCGTGATGACAGCCTGTATTTTCCGCGTCTGTCACAGCAGCTGTAACGACAGGCTTCAAAATTTGGGCTTTGTTGGGCTGGTGGATGGGTGGTGGGCTAAGTTCACTTCTCCTGTTCTTCTTGACTCCTTTATTTCCTAAAAACAATAAAAATAAAAACATTATTCAAATAAAATAAATCTTATTCCTAATAACTAATGATAATAAAACTGAAAATAAAAAAAATAAAAATTAGGTTAAATTAGGAATGCCAGGTAGGGCATCTCCTAAGGGAACCACCTCCTGTAAACCTGGGGCTTCAGTCCCCTGATAATGCTTTAGACGTTGTTCGTTGACTTTGAATTGGTGTCCGTCTTTTAATGATCGAATTGTGATGGCACCATGTGGGAAAACCTGTACGACTTGGAACGGGCCAGACCATCTAGATTTCAGCTTCCCTGGGAAGAGTTTCAGTCTAGAATTGAACACCAATACAAGCTGCCCTGGGTAGAACTGTTGTGGCAGCATCTTTTTGTCATGCCACTTCTTAGTTTTATCCTTGTAGATTCTTGCATTGTCATAGGCCATTGTCCGGATTTCTTCAATTTCGTTCAGATCCAATAGCCTTTTCTGCCCTGCCTTGTCCAAGTCCATATTCACTGCCTTGATTGCCCAGTATGCTCTGTGCTCTATCTCGACAAGTAAATGACATGTTTTCCCATAAATCAATCGATATGGAGACATTCCCAATGGAGTTTTAAAAATTGTCCTATAAGCCCATAATGCATCATTAAGGAGTAAAGACCAATCTTTCCTAGTTGGCTTGACCATCTTCTCAAGAATGTTCTTAACTTCCATGTTGGATATTTCAGCTTGTCCATTGGTTTGAGGGTGATATGCTGTCGCGATCCGATGCTTGACACCATATTTCTTCAATGCGGCAGCAATGACCCTGTTGTCAAAATGTCTCCCTTCATCACTGATAATCGCCTTGGGGGTGCCAAACCTAGAGAAAATGTTTTTGTGTAAAAACCTTTGGACTGTCTTGGAACCATTCTTTTGAGTGGCGATAGCTTCAACCCACTTAGAGACATAATCTACTGCCAGGAGGATGTATAGATTCCCACATGAAGATGGAAAAGGTCCCATAAAATCAATCCCCCAAACGTCGAAGATTTCGACTTCAAGAATGTTCTGCAGCGGCATCTCGTTTCTCCTTGAGATGTTTCCTGTCCTTTGGCACCTGTCACAACTCTTGTAGAAGATTTGCGCATCTTTATACAGTGACGGCCAATAAAATTCTGACTGCAGCACCTTGGCAGCAGTTTTGTTGCCTCCTAAGTGACCTACATACTGTGAAGCATGGCAGTGGTGAAGTATGTCCTCTTGCTCTTCCTGTGGTATGCATCTTCTTATAACCTGATCTGCACAGATTTTGAAAAGAAGAGGTTCGTCCCAATAACAATGCTTAACATCATTTTGGAACCTCTTCCTGGCTTGATATTTAAGGTCAGAAGGAATTATTCTGCTAACTAAGAAATTAACGAAATCAGCATACCAGGGGAGTTCAGAAGACTTACCTGCCATCATGGCTGTCGCGCCAGTGATTGCGGCAGCAAAGAGCTGCTCGTCTGGGAAGGTCTCCAATATGTTCGTCTCATCTATAGGTAGACTCTGTCCCTTCTCCAACCTTGACAAGTGATCTGCCACTTGATTTTCTATCCCCTTTTTGTCCTTGATTTCAAGATTGAATTATTGCAATAGCAGGATCCAACGTATCAATCGAGGCTTTGCATCCTTTTTCGCGAACAGATACTTTAAGGCAGAGTGGTCTGTGTGCACTATGACCTTCGTTCCAAGTATGTAAGAACGAAACTTGTCAATGGAGAATACCACAGCTAATAACTCCTTTTCTGTGGTGGTGTAGTTCACTTGGGCATCATTAAGTGTCTTGCTGGCGTAGTATATAACATGAAATAATTTGTCTCTCCGCTGCCCAAGTGCTGCCCCGACAGCATAGTCACTAGCATCACACATAATCTCAAATGGTTGTGTCCAATCTGGTGGCTGTACTATTGGGGCTGTTACCAGTTTTTCCTTCAGAACCTTGAATGCTTCAGTACATTCCTTATTGAAGTCAAATGGTCGGTTTTGCTCTAGAAGATAACATAGGGGCTTGGTGATTTTTGAGAAATTCGCAATGAACCTCCTGTAAAAACCAGCATGTCCCAAGAAACTTCTAATGCCCTTGACTGTGGTCGGCGGTGGCAGCTTTTCGATCACTTCTATTTTGGCCCTGTCGACTTCTATCTCACGGCAGCTTATCTTATGGCCAAGGACTATCCCTTCGTCCACCATAAAGTGGCATTTTTCCCAATTTAAGACTAGGTTTGCTTTTTCACATCTTTCAAGTACCTTTTGTAAATTGCCTAGGCAGCTTTCAAAATCGTCCCCAAAGACTGAAAAATCATCCATAAAAATCTCTAGGAAGTACTCCACCATATCGGAGAATATGGCCATCATGCACCTTTGGAAGGTGGCCGGTGCGTTGCATAATCCAAATAGCATTCTCCTAAAAGCATACGTTCCGTAGGGGCATGTGAAAGTCGTCTTTTCTTGATCTTCTGGTGCGATCGCGATTTTATTGTACCCTGAATAACCATCAAGAAAACAGTAGTAAGGTTTACCCGCTAATCTATCAAGCATTTGATCAATAAAGGGTAAAGGAAAGTGGTCCTTTCGGGTAGCTTTGTTAAGCTTCCGATAGTCCATACAAACCCTCCAACCGGTCACAGTCCTGGTTGGGATTAACTCATTGTTTTCATTGGTCACCACGGTCATTCCTCCTTTCTTGGGGACGCATTGCACCGGGCTCACCCATTTGCTGTCCGAGATGGCGTAAATTATACCAGCGTCTAATCATTTGATTATCTCTTTACGCACCACCTCTTTCATCGCATGGTTTAGCCGCCTTTGAGCATCTATAGTCGGCTTATGATCATCCTCTAAAAGGATTTTATGCATACATAAGGCCGGACTAATGCCTTGAATATCAGCTATCGTCCATCCAATAGCCTTTTTGTGCTGCTGCAACATCCCTATTAACTGTTGTTCCTGTTCCTGCATCAACTTGGAAGAGATGATTACAGGCAACGTATCATTTGAACCAAGAAAAGCATATTTTAGCTGCCCTGGCAGGGGCTTCAGTTCTAAAACAGGAGGCTCAACAGTTGAAGGCTTTTGGATTGCATGGTTATCCGAAGTATAATTTAAAGGTTCAAATAACTTACCTGGACGATCTCCTATCCAGTTTACCTCCTCCTGGTCTTTAGTATCAGAAGTATCAGATTCTGAGGAGTTGTTGTCGTCAGTGCTGTCGTGATAGTCCTGTAAGTGGCTGCCGAGGCAGTGACCAATTTTGATGTCGTGACAGCCCGACCTGATGCAGGGTTGGTCGAAGGTAACTTTAGTGATTACCTTGCATTCTTCGTCCGCATCAGCATGTTTCATAGCTTGGAGAACATTCAACTTAATCTCTTGATCGTTCACTCTCATGGTGAGTTCTCCTTTTTCCACATCAATCAGTGATCTTCCCGTGGCTAAGAAGGGTCGCCCCAGGATGATTGGTGCATTTTTATCTGCTTCACAATCTAAAACAAGAAAGTCAGCAGGAAAAATAAATTTATCCACTCTTACCAGAATATCCTCGTTTTTTCCTTCCGGATGAACGTAAGAGCGGTCTGCCAGCTGCAGAAGTATTGTCGTGGGCCGAGCTTTTCCAATACCCAATTTCTAAAAAACATATTTTGGCATTAAGTTAATACTAGCACCAAGATCACAAAGTGCCTTACCCGCATATTTATCTCCGATTACACATGGTATGATGAAGCTCCCCGGATCCTTCTTTTTCTGAGGTTGCTGCCTATTAAGAATGCTCATGCAGCCTTCTGTCATCTTCACCGTTTCAAATTCCCCAAGTTTAGATTTCTTTGACATGACATCCTTGAGAAATTTGGCGTAACCGGGCATCTCCCTCACGGCGTCTAACAGCGGAATATTAATATGAACCTGCTTAAAAATATCATATATCTTTTTGAGCTGAGATTCTTGCTTCACTTGCTGTAACCGTTGAGGAAAAGGAGGTGGGGGACGATAATCAGCAATACGTCCTTCCCACTGCATACGAATATGAGGAGGTTTGGGTTCATCATTTTTCTCCTCTGTCGCTTCTGCTGTCGTAACAGGTTTATCGGCAGCAGGCTGTTTGTTACCTGTCAGGGCAGCTTCCTCGGCAGGTTTTTCCAAGGCTGGTTTTTTCACTGTTTTAGCTTCCTTCTCTGGCCCTGGTAGTTTCTTCCCACTCCTAGTAGTAATGGCTTTACACTGCTCATGTGTGGGTTGCCTAGCATTTTCAGTATTGCTAGGAAATCCTCCAGTCTGCCTTGGGTTAATATGATGGGACACCTGACCCATTTGTGTCTCCAAGGATTTCAGAGTAGCTTCATGATTCGTCATCCGCATCTCTGTTTTATCCATGAACGTCTATGTCTTCTTGACAAACTGATTCATGTTCTCAATATAAGTACCTGTCTGAGACATAAAAGTAGCCATGGTCTGTTCTAGTATACTGTTAGTGGCAGCTGGTGGCTGTTGCTGTTGCTGTTGCGGCTGCTGTCGAGTCAGCAATCTAGGTCCTCCCTGATTCTGGTTATTGTGTGCTTGAGGATTCAGGGCATTGTTAGGATTACTCCAGGAAAACTTGGGATCCATTCTCCAATTGGGATTGTAGTTGTTGGAGTTGTAATTCGGTTTATTGTAGTTTCCAACATACTTTCCCTCTTCTATCTGTATAGGACACTCATCTGAACTATGATTTCCCTCACAGATTTCACATACCTCTTCGACAGCAAATCCACGTTGTGTATCATCATTCAAGAGCTTTTTCATTGCCTTAGTAAGATATGCGACATGTGATTTCATCGTGCTGTCGGCCTCATAATCCTTAACAGCTAGTACCCGTTTACCCCCTCTTCTTGCTGTCGGAAAATGCTCCTCATTCTTAGCTAGATTTTTCAATACTTGCATTGCCTCGTCCGGGTCTTTGTCCAGTAGTAATCCATTTGCTGCTGAATCAATTCGAATACGAGTTTGTAAGTTGGCAGCATTATAAAACTTAGTTACCTGGTTCCATACGGGGAATCCATGCATTGGGAAGTTCTGTAGAAGAGTGGTAAATCTGTCCCAGGCCTCGTGCATCGGCTCGTCATCTTCCTGTTGAAAAGTAGCAATTTCATTACGTAATCGCTCAGATAAATGCGAAGGATTAAAACGAGATAAAATTTCACGAGATAAATCTACCCAAGTTCTAATTGAACCCGGCGTAAGTTTATTCCACCAAGTCTTTGCTCTGTCCCTTAATGAATGGGGAAATAATCGAAGCCTCAGTATCTTCGGATTAACTCCTGGTAGTCTAAACGAACCGCAGATCTCCTGGAATGTTTTTAGATGCTCCCTAGCATCCTCGGTAACAGCACCACTGAATTGACCGGCATTGTTGATCATGCTAAACATAACAGGTTTCAATTCGAAGTTGTCAACATCAATATCCGGCAATGTGGTTTCCAATTCTACATGGTCATTCAACATGTAATCACGACAGGACCGTCGTCCGGCAGCGGCAGCAGGGTTGACGACATGAGGTATTACCTCTCTGTCTCCAACAGGGGTCGTTTCCTTGGTAAGCCATCATCTCTAACTGTTCCTCAAGGTACTTGCTCCTGGCTAGTATGTGACGAAGTCGGTTCTTGAGATTGAATGAACGTTCGATTTCTGGATCTAATGGATACTCAGGATCTTCTTCTCGTCTCGATCTGCGCATAAACAAGAAACCTCGTGAAAAGCAAGAGTTGGATTAACCAAAGAAAAACAGAAAAATAAAGATAAAAATAAAAACAAAAACGAAAAGTACAGTAAAAGAAAAGGTAGAGTTATGTTGCCAATCCCCGGAAACGGCGCCAAAAACGTGTTGCGTGTAAAAGTGTCTATCGCAATTGAAGTGCAAGTGTACACAACGCAAGTAGTAAAGTGATACGAAGTATCGGATATCGTCTCCACAAGGATTGGGCTAATAGCTTCACCTTGAGTTACTTCACGAAAGTAAAGGAAATATTTGAGAAAGTTGTCACGAGAATAAAAAAGTAAACTTAAATAAAAGAGTAGAGAAATCAAGATAGAGAGAATGGGCTGGTATTGAATTGCTCAGTATGCAGGTATTGCTAAGTCTCGGAACTCCAGTTCTATCGTCGTCCTGTCGCGGCAGCACCTGTCGCGGCAGCAGTCCGTTGCTTATCGCGGCAACGAATACTAAACTCAGTACTTCAAGTTTGGCAAGAATCCCAGATGTGCCTTGGCCTATCCCTAGGTCCAAGTCTGTCGATGATCACGTCTTTGATGATACCTCCCGGCGTGAATCGAAGGATGAACACCGATGTCGATGAATTCTTCTTTAGCCACTTAACCTCGTCCTATCCCTAGGTCCGAGATAGTTCAACTATAAACTAGAGAACTTGCTCTTATTTCTTTCGTATACTTAACTCTCCCGATGCTAAGTAAATTGATAACCTCACAATGCTCTCCCGATGCTCTTGCAAGATATTAATAACCAAAATAAGAGAACTTGAAGTTTATTTTATTGAACTGAAAATTCCTAAAACAAAACAACCCTTGCAACTACTTTACAAATCAACCTGTGGCCCTAAGGGGGATTTAGAACATGATGATGGAAGGAAAACGGCTAGGGTTTTTGGAAGAAAGATTAGGGAATCGGTTATATGCCTCCTAGGTCGAAATACATGCCCTTATATAGGCTTTGGGTCCAAGTTATCTAAAATCGCAAGAATACAACTTTAAATGAAAGTACAATTCTAATAAAGACTAAAGCTTCAAGGAATCTACTTTCCAGCCGTCATCTTTCTTGCTTGGGATTTTCTCTCCTTGAACTTTGGGCTTGACATTCCTTTCGATCTGGGGCTTGGAAAAATATGGTGGTTTCACACGACAGACGGGCTGAATTTTCTCTATCTGTCGAGGTCCATTTTGCTTCTTCTCCTCAAAACTGCTGTCGTCCTCTGCTGTCACGGCGGCAACCTTGGCAGCATCGTCCTCCTTGATTGCTCGTCCAGTTCCAGCTCTTCTGCTTCACTGCCCAGCGCCTGCCCTTTCCGTCTGCTACAGCAGCAACCTGCAAAAACAGTCATTTTTAGTAGAAATTGTGCCTTTTAATATATTTGTGATGTTTTGCTGTAAACTGACCTAAATGCAATAAATAATGCTTGAATGCAGCAGAAATATGGGTTAAATAGGGTGTAAATAATAGAACTTTTACACACTCAACAAATTTCAAGAAGATTCATGGAGTGATCAAGCAAAGAGAAGGGGGAAAGGAATCATCATCAAGGATAACAACTAAGCTTGGAAGTATTTGTGAGTGTAGCATTGCTTAAGTGTTAGGATTAGTATCCTAACCTTTATTTTTTTTATTATTAGATAACATGAATGAAGCATGTAATGAATTTAATAATGATTGGTAAAATTTAAAATGATAAGTAAGAAGGATTAAAGGTAAGAATATTGACCTAAGTGTGTATTTCTTGTTAGATAAGCATGCTTAGCATAAATATGATTAGTTGCTATGATGTGTTGATTGCTTGAGCTATGTGAAATGAGACTAAATGCTTAGCATGAAAATGATCTCATGTGCTTGCTGGAATTTTATATTACCATGATGCTTGATTGATTATATGTGTATGCCTATTGAAATGGTTAAATGCCTTTGAAATTATGAATGATTGGCAAGTGAATGCTCTTGTTAATAAAGAAAGATAAGTAAAGTCCTTGGTTTGATTAGTGTCTATAGGTAGAAGGGCATGCCTTAGAGTCATTGAGCTCCTCTGATCTTTGTTACAGGATGGTGGTTAGTCACCTATAAACCTTATAAGGTGGTTAGTCACCTTGATAATTGAATGGTGGTAAGTCACCATTGATGCCTATGCATCCTCTGTTATAAGTTGAAATGAGAAGTGGATACTTTGAATATCTAATGTTACATGTTACATGAAGACTTGATTACCTAATTCATTAATCATCCAAGGTAAAAACATGATTAGATCAATGATATATGTTTAAATGAATAAGTTGGGTAATGGCCCTAATGAAATGGCTTGAACATGTGTACTTAATTGTGATCTAAGATGACTTATATTATGTTTTGAATTTGTGAAATGATGCTGCTCAAGATAACAATGTAATTATATATTGTTTGTTGCCCAACTTGATATGATTTGTATATGATGCTTGCTGCCCAATTTGGTATGAAACGTATATGTTGTTTGCTACCAAAATTGGTGTGATTTAAGTAATATGGTTGTTGCCCAATAAGTCATAGTACATGTAAATGCTTGCTACCCTATTGGTTAGTTCATGAAACTAGCTAAGTTAACTTGGTTTTGATAGACTAGCTAGGTATTCCAATATGTTCTAAGCCTAGCTAAGTAACCTTAAAGATGGAATAAGACTTTAAAAGATTGAAACTAGTAAAGTTTAGGGCTGCCTCACTAAGTACATTAAGTGTACTTATCACTCTATTGTTTCCTTCTTCCAAATAACAGGTTCTCGGATATCCGAAAGCTAGTTGTTTTGTTTCGAGAGCCGTCGCAAGCCAAAACACAAGTATGATATAGTTTTGTTTAGTCTCCTAGATGGTGGCATAGTCTATGTTAATGTGTCACATGCATGGAAGAATATGTATTTTGATAGTTGGCTTGTATAAGTTAAGACAAGTTAGGTTATGTAATAGAATTGATGGTTGATATATATATATATGGATTTGGTGATATGAATAAGTTATGTTTAAGTTATCTAAGCTTGATATGGATTTGAATGATATGATATGTACAAGTTGATTTATATGCTTGGTTTAGGTATTTGCATTTAGACTTTGTTATGGTTGTTACTTGTTTCGAATGATGCATAAAGTAATGGTTTCATATAGTTTAATAATTTGAACATGCTAATTGATATGTATATTGAAGTATTAGTATGTTAGGATAGCCAATTGTATATAGGTTGTTCATATGTTAGCCGAATGTTTATCTTTATGAATTGGATTGGTTAATTGGCAATGAATGCTCAAGTGTATCCATGATTAATCATTGAATTATGTAAATAGTCATGTTATATGTTAGTTAATAAGTTAGATCACTGTTAAGAAAAATTTAAAATGGCCCACTTTAGTCTAAATGATCTGGTGTATATGTTTGTTTAATTCACATGTTGAAAGGTTCTAAGTAATGAATTGGATTGATTACTTTAGTTTGCTAAGTATGTTTGTATGATCATTTCTTATTCTGTTATAAGTTGTATAATTAATTGACTATTATGATTTGCCAAGCATGTGTATTTTGTTATATGTTTCTTGTTGTTCGAATGTGACATCTCTCGTTCTTAACCGGGCGAGGGGTGTTACAAATTGTCTGGTTATTGACTTGAATTATATGTTTAAAGTGGTTAGAATACTTAATAGGGGAATTGAGCTTAATTTGGACTAATCTAGAAACATGATAAATAACATGACCATATTGCTCTATTTAGGGACCATGTAGGACTTAAAAATACAGGGGATAACAGGGTAAACATAGGTTTAAAATCCTGAATTAAAGTCTTAAAGGACCTAGATTAAAATGTGCATCAAAGAGGCCTAACTTGTAAATTGCCAGTTTAGTCCCCTGTAGAATGCCCTGTCTTTAAATGCAAAATTGTACTGATTGAGAAATGGGAAAAATATGTGCCATACATGGTTGAAAATCTCTATGAATAAGCTTTCTATAATGGTAAAGTAATTGAATTTTGGATATGTATGTAAAACGATATGCTCATATTAGTAACAAGTGCTCAAACTGCTAGTGGGAAAATAGTTTAGTGTTTGCACTTTTGTAAATGAGATTATATGTTTGAAATGGATTCTGATATGTTTTGTATATGTTTGTGTATGAATGTTAAGATCATTAATTTGAAGAAACTTTGGAGGAAACAATAGTTGGGCAGCCAAATAGAAAGAACAAGGGCATTGTGATCAAAGATAAAGACTAGCTTGGAGTATTGTGAGTGTGGTTAAACTTAGGGTTAAGACTATTGTCCTAACCATTGTTTTATGTTTAAATTGTGATTTTTCATAGAATTATGAAATGAATCTAATGTGAATTTGGTAATTATCTTAAAGGAAATATGAAAGCATGTTCCATGTTAGTAGTTAGTTGCCTTGCTTGATGCTTGATATGATTTGCTTTACTTTGATGGCTATATGTGAGTCATGAAATGATCTTGAAATTGATGTCATGGTACTGTTTTGGATGATACTTGAATGAGATTATGATAACTAATTTCTGGAAATTGATTAAACTATGATCTTGAATAGGTTTTGTGTACTTGTGATGTGCATATGTTATTAGTACCTTGTGTACTCTCTGATATAGTGTTATTGGTACCTAATGATCTAGATGCTTGGTGCATCCTATGTGGATAAGTTACATGTGTTAAAATGGTGAATACGACACCTTAATAAATTGTGTATTCTCTGAATTTTTGATACTATGTGCATCCTCTGAAGTTGGTACTTAGTACCTAATAAGACTTGATTACCTAGTCTATATATCTACCAAGGCAAATATTAAATGTATTCTAAATAAGACATGTGATAAGATCAATGAAATGTGTTTTATATGTCAATCTAATTGGCTTGAAATGTATATGGTAATTATGTTTAATGATTCTGTTAGAATGAATTAAAAAGAATATGAACTATATTTGAATGTTTGATCCATGTTTGATCAGTGTATTTGAAGAATTGGAAACTTGTCTATTTGAATGTGTTATATGATGGCACGCTTTGATGGATCTTTGATATGTTTGTATCTTTATTCTTTGATGTTAAATTTTTAATGAGACTAGCTAAGTGATGCTTGATCATGTTTGAAACTAGTTGGGTGATACTTACATGATACTAAGCCTAACTAGGTAAACTTTGAAAAATGAGATAAAACATTTAAAAGAATGAATTAATAGTTATAGGAACTGCCTCACTAAGTTTGTAATGTACTTACCACTTTTTGTTTCCTTCTTCCTAAAACTACAGGTTATTTTGATTCCGGAGCTATCCTATTTTGATCCGGGAGCATATCACAAGCCAAAGAACCAAGTATGTTATGGTACTTTTGTTTAGACTCCTAGAAGGTGGCATAGATATGTATATACAGTTGTGTCACATGCACTTTGGACATTTTATATATGTTTAGTTGGGTGCATTAAGGCCTAAGTTCTATGGTTTGTAATGGTTGAACCAATTATGTTTGATATATATATATATATATATATATATATATATATATATATATATATATATATGAATGGCTATTTGTTGATATGTATACAAATGTGGTTAATGTTTGATTAAGGTTTGATGTGAATCTTGCAAATGCTATGGATTGTTATATGTTTTTCCATTCAAATGATTGATGTTAAACATCATAAGAATGCTTGATTGATTAGGGGATATTGCATCTAGAATCCTTCTTGGATTAATTGATTAATTTGAATGGTTCGTGATGTTATATGATGGTATAATGAATCCAATTGTTTGATATTGAATGAAGTAGAAATGATTCTAAATGTTGGTTGTATAGTTCGAATGGTCCTTGTTGGGATGTGTGGAGCTCGATTTGATCAACCAATTTAGCTCACCAAGTGGTGGAGAGATGGATATTTGGGTGGAAGGGTTGTGGAAGCTAGAAAGTAAAATTGACACAATGATTTATAGTGGTTCGGCCTTCTAACAAGCACCTACATCCACTACCTTAGCTCCCCACTAAGGATTTCACAATCAATCCACTAATTGATTCGTCCCCTTTTCTAGGATTAGGAGGAAACCCTTACAACCGATCAAGCTTCTACCCAAAGCCTTGATCAAAACCCTCTTTTACAAAGAGATAAAGAAAGCAAACTTAAACCCTCTAATAGGTGTTGGTTTGCACAATGAAGCACTCACCCAAAACCTAAAACACTTGAGCAAATTTGACAATTTTGGCTCACTAGTGTTTGTCTATACAAGAAATGACAAATTAAGCACTAAGACAATTTCTTGATCATTTGATGTTTGACAATATGAGCATTAGTCTTCTCTTGATGCTTGGAGGTCCCTTTTATACTCCCAATTGAGTTTATAGCCGTTTAGGACCGTTGGGGTTGAAATAGAGTCGTTGGAGCCTTTAATTCCCTCCATAAATGCAGTTCTGCAGCTCCCCGTTTCGAAACACTCGAGCCTGTTTCGAAACACCCTCAATATAGAAAGAGCCGTTGCAGTCTGTCAGGGTACCCGTTTCGGAACACCCCCTTGCCGTTTCAGAATGCATATCGGAACGCTCTAAGCCCGTATCGAAACGACCTGCATTTAAAAGTTAGTTGGGAAAGAGCCGTTTGGGTTTATGATCGTTGTGGTCAGTGCCACGTGGGCGTATCGAAATGGCCTAGCCTGTTTCGAAACGCTGGCCCCGTTTCGATACAAGTATCGAAACGTTTTGGCCACTGGAGGCACCTGTTTCGAAACGCCCTAAGGTGTTTCGAAACACTTGGTCAGTTTTGTGAAAATTGGCCTTTGAAAACATGAAAAACCTTTATGAAAAATTCCCTAAATATTATTTCAAGTTGTTTGGACTTTGGAAATGTTTTAAATATTTTTTAAATCAGTCCAAAACATTTTTCAATTATTATATCAAAACATTAGTTCTACAATCTCCCCCTTTTTGATATAATAAAACCACTTGAAAAATTGTTTGGAATTCTCCCCCTTTAACTTTAAAAAGTGAATAAGAGATTAAAGTTTTAATTCACATAAGGCTCCCCCTTATTCATTTGAAAATTCAATTTTTCAAACCATTTCTCCCCCTTTTTGTTATATCAAAATGATTTAAAACATTAAGTTCAAAAATAACAATAGAGGTAAAAATTTGACAAAAGTAAGAAATTGGTTTTAAAATGGCTCCCCCTTACTCAAGGCATCATTGAAATGTTAGTCACAACATATATGATCATCTAGTTGACATAAATAGAAGATAAAACAAATAAACACTAAAGCAACTAGATTTTTACCACACTTGAACTCAAGGGAGGATGTGAAGCCTTCCTTCTTCAAGTGTTCATCCTTGTGTGCATGGAGCTCCCCCTCAATGTTTGACTTGTTGAACATCTCCATCACACCTACAATAGACAATCAAGTAACTTTTGGTATCCAAATTGCTTTGGATCCATAAACGTTAGTTGCACAAAATTTAGTCCCCTTAGGAATCCATTTTTCAATTTCATCCTTTTTAATTGAAGTATTAAGTCCTTTTGGGACCCAAACACTTCTAAAACATTTACCATTTATAAATCTAGGGGCACTAGATTGTCTAACATAAAAATTTGATTTTCCAAAATTGTTTTTCTTTTCAAGCTCTTTGGAAATCAAATCTTTTTCTACTTGAACATTTTGAAGCAATTTTTGTAAATCAAGACATTTTAACTTAAACTCTTCAAGTTTTGCTTCAAGTTCAAGTTTGGTTTTAGAAAGCAAATCATTTTGAATTTTTAACTTTGAAATCAATTTATTGTTTTTCAAAATGTGGCTTTTAAAATCTAAAACCAAATCATCATAGGCATCTTGTAATTCATCAAAAGTGTAAGAACATGAAGTAGATGAATTAGAAGTTACCCTTGAATCTTCTTCGATGGCCATAAGGCAAAGGTTGGCTTGTTCATCATCGGTGGAGTCCTCGTCACTCCAAGTAGCCACATGTGCCTTCTTCTTATGGCTTGAAGTGCTAGCCCTCTCCTTTCTTTTAGGTTCTCGTTCAAGCTCTCTCAAGGCTTTCTTCATGAATGGGGCACACTTCTTGAAGAGATGAACTATCTCTTCATCTTCATCCTCCTCTTCACTTGAGTAGACATGATGGCAAGTGGAGGATTTGAGAGCCATGGCACTAGCATTGATGCCAAGCCCTTTGATTTTCTTCTCTCCCATAGCTCTTATTTCTTCCCTCTTCTTCTCATCCTTCTTGTTCTTCTTCATGATTTGATGAGTAAGAAGTGACCCCATTAGTTCATCGAGCTTCAAAGTCTTCAAATTTTTAGCTTCGATGATGGCGGTCCTCTTTGAGTCCCAAGACTCGGGAAGTGAGTAGATGAGCTTTCGAACAAGCTTCTCCTCCGGGATGGCTTCTCCATAACCTTTAAGACCATTTGTGATGGTGGAGAACCGATCAAACATCTTTTCGATGTTCTCTTCCAGATCCATTTTGAAGTTCTCATACTCCAAGGTTAGGAGCCCAATCTTGGTCTCCTTGACTTCATTTGTCCCCTCGTATGTGACTTCAAGCTTGTCCCATACCTCCTTGGCACTCTCACAAGAAGACATCTTCTCACAGATGGATGGACCAAATGCACAAAACAAGATGTGCAAGGCTTTGCAATTAAGCTCCATCTTCTTGCGATCGTCGACACTCCACTCCGCTTTACTTCTTTTAGGCACGAACGGACCATCTTCAACTACATCCCATAGCTTGTAATCTCTTGATTTGATGAAGAACTTCATCTTTGTCTTCCAATGGGCATAGTGGGTTCCGTCGAAGAAGGGCGGTTTGTCTATGGATTGCGCCATTTGAGCTGGTTGATGAAATAGTGATCGAGCTTGCCGGATCTTCTCAATAGGATGTTAATCCCCTTTGATTGAGCCAAGCTCTGATACCAATTGTTGGGATGTGTGGAGCTCGATTTGATCAACCAATTTAGCTCACCAAGTGGTGGAGAGATGGATATTTGGGTGGAAGGGTTGTGGAAGCTAGAAAGTAAAATTGACACAATGATTTATAGTGGTTTGGCCTTCTAACAAGCACCTACATCCACTACCTTAGCTCCCCACTAAGGATTTCACAATCAATCCACTAATTGATTCGTCCCCTTTTCTAGGATTAGGAGGAAACCCTTACAACCGATCAAGCTTCTACCCAAAGCCTTGATCAAAACCCTCTTTTACAAAGAGATAAAGAAAGCAAACTTAAACCCTCTAATAGGTGTTGGTTTGCACAATGAAGCACTCACCCAAAACCTAAAACACTTGAGCAAATTTGACAATTTTGGCTCACTAGTGTTTGTCTATACAAGAAATGACAAATTAAGCACTAAGACAATTTCTTGATCATTTGATGTTTGACAATATGAGCATTAGTCTTCTCTTGATGCTTGGAGGTCTCTTTTATACTCCCAATTGAGTTTATAGCCGTTTAGGACCGTTGGGGTTGAAATAGAGTCCTTGGAGCCTTTAATTCCCTCCATAAATGCAGTTCTGCAGCTCCCCGTTTCGAAACACTCAAGCCTGTTTCGAAACACCCTCAATATAGAAAGAGCCGTTGCAGTCTGTCAGGGTACCCGTTTCGGAACACCCCCTTGCCGTTTCAGAACGCGTATCGGAACGCTCTAAGCCCGTATCGAAACGACCTGCATTTAAAAGTTAGTTGGGAAAGAGCCGTTGGGTTTTATGGCCGTTGTGGTCAGTGCCATGTGGGCGTATCGAAACGGCCTAGTCTGTTTCGAAACGCTGGCCCCGTTTCAATACAAGTATCGAAACGTTTTGGCCACTGGAGGCACCTGTTTCGAAACGCCCTAAGGTGTTTCGAAACACTTGGTCAGTTTTGTGAAAATTGGCCTTTGAAAACATGAAAAACCTTTATGAAAAATTCCTTAAATATTATTTCAAGTTGTTTGGACTTTGGAAATGTTTTAAATATTTTTTAAATCAGTCCAAAACATTTTTCAATTATTATATCAAAACATTAGTTCTACAGTCCTAGGATGTTACAGTCCAATTCGAATGGATTAGTATGATGTACAAGGATGAGTTGTTTGATTACATGTTCATATGTTGTTGAATGTTATAGGATTGTTTGACTGAAGTTTTAATAGATCATGTAATAGTAGGTAGTTTCGAATATGCTATGTTTAAAATGTTAGATTGAATATGTCATAGGGTTAATCCAGATTTGTTGTTCTTGTAATGATGTTTGAATATAGAAGCATGATTGTATGAATGATATTGTTGTGTTAGCTTATATAATTAGGTATGATTAACATTGTAACATATTTGATAATGTTAAGTTAAAGTTTTTGTTAGCCCACCTATTTGTATGATTTAAGTTTAGAATTCTACGAATTGTTGTGAATGTTACATGTTTTAATAGTTTCAAATCAGTTCTGCAAAACCGTAACGCCCTTCGCTCCTAACCCGGGCGAGGGGTGTTACAATAAAAAAATTCTTTAATGAATTGGTTCCCAAGAACTGAGACTCCTAACCCAAGTGTTCTCACCTAATGGTGACACTTGTGCAAGTCCTCACATTCTCCAAAACATTACATGCAATTCACAAGGTAGTTTAAATTCTAAATTTTATCCTCTTTTAATAAGTTGTCCATTACTTCAATTATTTCTATTTGGTCCTAAAGTTCCCAATTTCTTTCTAAAAGTATCTCAACAATTACATTCAAACTAGTTCCAAAGTTCTAGGATACATTTTGGGGTATTACACAAAATCCTACGAGACTATCGAGTCTATGCAAATTTAACATGTGTGAAGGTTTAGTTATATTAAGTGTTCTTCCACGGTTATGGATTGTATGTGGAAGGGTTAGGGTGGATTTTAAAAGGACTCAATCAATTGATTGGAGACCATCAAGAAATGTTAGTGAAACTAGGAGATTTAAGATCAGCTGCTTATAATCGAAGATTTATTAAAGGGTTCTCCATCTTGGCTACCCTTTAACCGAACTTTTTCAAATGAATGTATCTTTTATTTAGTCGGAAAGCTAGCAACGAAATCTTGATCAAATGAAGGAAGTTATTGGTTATGCTCGTATCTTGTTGCAAATGAACCGACAGGTTCTAGTCAAACTTCAAGTTCAATTTGACTTGATTTAGAAAGTCAAGGCTCTTCATCAACCGGATCCTGAGCTTCAGAATGTCTTAGCTAAGGTAAAAGAATGAATCCAATTAAGAATTCTCTCTGAAATCTGATGAGTTACTATAATTATCGAAATAGAGTCTGGGAACTTAATGATGAAACTCTTAAGAAGGAAACACTTCAAGAAGCTCGTATTAGCCCCTTTTCAATTCATCTTGGATTTGTAAAGATGTATAAGGATTCGAGGAATTTATATTAGTAGCCAGGGATGAAACCAATAACCACGAAGTGCGTAATCAAGTGTATAACTTGTTAGAAAGTCCAAAATTGAACACCGGACCCCTACGAGATTATATTAGCCTATCGAATCACCACAATCAAAAGAGGAACGTATAGCCATGGATTTTGAAAGTGGGTTGCCTTGTCTTTCAAGAGGAGTAATATTGTATAGGGTTGTAATTGATAGGTTCTCTAGGTCAGCACACTTCTTACTAATTTAAAATAAGTGGAGTCTTGATATTTTGACTGATGTTGTATATCCAAAAGGTCATGCAATTATATGGAATTCCCACATTGATAATCTCAAATCGAGAGCCCCGATTCACATTTAGATTTTGGAATTCATTGCAAAGAACGTTGGGAATTAAGATCAATCTTAGTATAGCCTTCAATCCTTAGACTACTGACCAATCAGAAAGAATGATTCAAATTTTAGCTGAAATGCTTCGAGCTTGTGGTCGAATTTGGAAAGAAAAGAAAGCATAGCCCTCGTCTCCTTGGGCCTTTGAAATCATTAAGAGGACTAGCCATGTTGCTTAAAGTATGGCCTTTCCTACTGAATTTGATATGATACACAATTTACACCATGTCTCTATGTCTCGTAAATATAAATCTAACCCTTCTCATGTGCTTGAACCTGAAAATGTTAAGCTCAATTGTGATTTGTCTTACGAAGAGGAACCAGTTCAAATCCTGGATCGTCAAAATAAAAGACTTCGTAACAAGTCTATTCCCCTTGTCAAAGTGATACGGAGGAATCATAAGGTTGAAGAAGCTACTTGGGAACCCGAGACAATTATGAAAGAACAATATTCTCACCCTTTTTATCTCAGGCAAATTCGAGGACGAATTTCTTTTAAGGGGGAGAGAATTGTAATACCCCATAAATTGGCCTAAAAGTATGGAGTAACTTAATCACAAGTCATTTTCAATATAGTTATTATCTATTAGAATAAGTAAGTTTTAACACCCTCTACCCGGCCTAGAAGAAATACCGGCGTAGAACGTGTTACCAAGCAAACCTTCCAAGGTTTGTTAACAATCAAGATGAAAATTTAACTTGACCGAACTCATCTAGTGAAAACGGAGTAATTTAAAACCTTTCAATACGAAAATACAATTATTGTCAAGCTTATCTCAAAAGGGCAACTATCTTTTATACTCATAACATAAGTCCTATGATTACAAGCTTACAACTGTTATTACTAAATTTTCATTAGATCTAGAATTCAATTAGGAAATCAGTGATTATTATACTAACATATAAACATTTTCTCTTTATCTCTCTTACTAGACCTTAACAAGTAAGTTCCAACTGAATTTATTGAGAGACGAAGACCACATTCAAAGATACAATGATATCTCTTGTATTCACTAAATCTTGAGGACTATCAAAAATATCAGTTAGGCATTAGGAAGTGCAAAATCAGGTTTTTAACATCTTGTCATGAATGTATAAATTTCTCCAAGAGCTTAGACAAATTAAAATCCCTTTTAAGGCTAAAAATTATCTTATGCCTAGAGTATGTATGCATGATAGTGCTTTACTAGATTGTTAACCAAGTTAGACTTATCTTTTCATCAATCCAATCTATCGAACCATGTATAAACTTCTATGAAATAAATTATTACCAAGCAATCACAAAGAATAAATGGTTGATACAAAACTTAAATATACATATGTAAATCGAGAGACTAATAAAGATCAAGCCTACATTACGACTCTGTGCCAACTACTAGGAGTTTCTAAAGAACTACAAACATAACTTCTTGAATCGGAGATCATGCCTGAGCTTGTAGTATTATGCAAACGACTCCTTCCTGAAATGTGAATGGAAGGATCACATAAGCACATTCTTGTGAGGTAGTTTAAAAGTAAGTAATAACAATATGTAAACAAGACTTTTTGTTCAATCATAAGTTATCAATCCTTAAACCCTAAACCCTATGTTCATCCTAATTTTAATCTTCTTCAATTACTTTAGATTCAACTACTATCTACTAATTAGTAATATTCATCTTCTAAAGGTTAAAAAAGGTTTCTACTACTACTTTTAATTAGTGTTTTGAATGTTGAATTTCTAATTGGGCAATTCGAAAATTTTGGAATTTTGATCAAACTATTGTTTCTCTTAATATGAGTTTTGAACAATACCCAGACTAAGAAAATATTGAGTTTTTGTTTACTTCTCATAAGTTGCAGTCACTAGATGATGTGAGTCTAAAGTCTCATTGTGCATATTTTGAGTCTATTCTGAAGAATAAAAGACAATCTGACATTGGTGGAAATGAATTGTATTTGGATTTGAAGTTACTAAGAGAGTTCTTGCCTGCAAAAAAAAAAATGGGCCACTGGAGATTTTGAAAGGTAATATTTTTTTTAATGCTATTATTGCATATAAAATTTTGTTGACTACTCCTAAGACAGTTGCATCCGTAGAAAGAAACTTTTTCAAATTGAATTTGTTGAAGACCTATGTGCACTCTACAACCTCACAAGAAAGACTTAATGGGTTACCGTTAATAGCGATTAAGAATGATATTTTTGGAGAAAGTTGACTATGAAGATTTGGTTGACGATTTTGCTACTAAGAGCGTCCGAAGGATGACACTTTTTAAATAAAATTTCACGATTATAATGTTACTTTTGAGACATTGTCTTAGTTTCACTTGTTTGATTTTTTTATTTTGTAAGAAACAATCGTAATATGATAAATTAATTTACAATTTTATCTTATTATAAAATATTTTAAGGGCCTATTTTAAAAAGTATCACAGGGCCCGCTCATCTTTTAGGACGGGCCTACTAAATATAAAACTCATAGTTCTACACGCTTTTGGATTATATCTATAAGAAATGAAAGGTAAAAAAAATGGTGTGTGTGTGTGGGGGGGGGGGGGGGGGGGGGAGTGCCCTTCCCAAAATCCTGAGTATTAATAAGTTTAGCACATTAATTGGCTTACCAGATTTAAGTTTAGCACATTAATTGGCTTCCCATTTCGAGCTTCCGAAGATACTTGAAAAAGAATGAAGAAACAACTATTCTAGCCACGTTTAGGCATGTATGGAGATTAATCACATGCGTAAACACTATCTAAATTTAACCCAACTTCATCCATAAACACCTTTATTCACACCATAACCAATTCAAGAATATCAAAAAAAAAAATCTAAACGAAAATTTATTGAGATTTTATTAATTAAATGACAATAACAATCAAAATTTGATTCACAGAACTAACCTTTCAAATTTAATCCACACTTGTCAAATATTAGTTGGTCTAACATATAAAAAACCATTTTAAAATCTAAACGCTTCATTATAAAATCTAAATTATTTGAGCAATAAATCGAATATCGATGATTATAAAAAAATCAACCCAAGATTTTACCTATGTGACTTTATGGGTGTACAGTCGGTCGGTTCTGCTAACCGACCGAACCAAATTACCTTAAATCCATTAACCCGATTTTTTTCGTTTTAACCATTAATCGAACTGAATTTTTTCAAAAAAAATCGGTTAATTTGGTCGGTTTTCGAATTAACCGGAGTTTTTATAAAATTTTGGGTAAATTACACAAATGGTCACTAAATTATTCTAAAATGGTTTTTTAGCCATTGAACTTTCAAAAATAATAAAACACCCATTAAATTTATTGAACTATTACAAAATGGTCATTGACTCATTGCACGTTATAAATTATTGATAAATTTTGAAAAGTTTAATGACCATTTTATAATAAATCAACAAATTTAGTGATCATTTTGTACTAATTTAATTAAGTTTAATAAACATTTTATAATATATCAAAAAAATTAATGATCATTATATAACTTTTAAAAGTTTAGACCAAAAATAAATATATGTAATATATATAATATTTAATATATAATAATTCCGGTTATTTAACCGGTTTAGAACGAATTGACTGATGATTGAAATTTAAAAAAAAAAAACTATTAACTGTTAATCGATCTGACATAAAATTAACCGACCGATTAATCAAAAAATTGATTCGATTGATTAATTCAGTTAAAACCGAATAATGCACCGAACTTACATTCTTGGGAGCTGTCGAAGTCTCTAAAAGTAAAAAAATGGTCAATTTACATCTATTTGGGGACAACTTAAATAGTAGGTATAGATTATCAACAGTCTATTAATAATATAATTTAGTCACACTAAAGTATCTTTATTTATTTTAAGAACATCTCAAGATGATACCATGCCAAAACATGCAGCTACATGGCTCCATTTTCAATGTATAAAATAAAAACAAACATAATTCATCAGACTTGAAAAAGTTATAGTGAATGCATATTATAATTAGAGAGACGTGCATGGCATCTTTCAAAAGAATTTGTTCAAATATTCCTGCAGCAGTGGTCCTACCATTGTTCTGTATGCCTTCTCCGTTGGATGGTAACTGTCCCAAAACACATATTCAGAGACATTGCTACATGTTGATGCACTCACTTGATTGCACAAAACTGCCACCTCTATGTTCCCTGTCCCACAGCAACCTCTGTCTGCAACTTCAAAACCTGGAAAAATACCATATTTTTATATTATAAACTTCAAAACATTTGAGACCAAATCATTCTCCTTGTGTTGAGCAAAGAACAGAATACCATGTTTTTTAGGGTTTTGGAGTATATCAAGCAGTGGTTTATAGACATCGATGTACACAAATTTGCCGTCAGACAGGCTTGTTTGAAGGGAATCCAACACCGCGTACAGCTTTTTGTTGAATAATTTAGCTGCAACGTTGTTATCTTCTGCACATCCCGTTCCATTTCTTGCCGTTAAACTTCTTTGTGATGGCAAACACCCGATTGGTGGTGCACTAAACACCCCAATCCTTCGAGCTCCCAAACCATATAACTCCTTTGTATAATTCCAATATTCATCAATGTTAAAAACAGCAGTCCAAGTTTGTAATAACTATGGGCTTCTTGAGGAGTTGAAAATGTGTGTATATTACCTTAAGAAAGTCGAACGCGGAGTTAGCCATTAAAGTAGTGTAAGAAGGAACATCATATTGTAATTTCCGGACTCGCAGAAGGAAATATGTGTTGGCAATGTCATCGCTGCCGGCTACAACTAGAAACAAACTCTTGGCTAAGATGAAGTTGGTTTCCTCTTCCCCGACAATACCTCTCAGCCTCCAAATGTATTCTCTGAAGTGATCTAACTGCTCCGACAACGATATAACGGACTGGTATATTCGGACAAAGGTTGAAACACCATTCGGTAAGCGCAAAAAAAAACGATTTGCTTTTAAAGAAGGAGAAGGAAGTATGTACCACAAGTTTCGAAGTCAAAGGATCATAACCAGCGCCGCCGGATGCAAAAGATACTCCTGTTTTGAGATCTTGGGGCGTCAGTATTGGATCCAGATACGCTGGCACTGTTTCTTTAATTCCCAGTTCTTCAGCTAAAAACAATTAACAAAAAGTAATTAATAATAAAAAGATCGATGAATTAATTATTGCAATTGAAAATATCTTAAGGTTCGTATATACTTCCTATACTATATAATCATCATGAGCAATTTAATCTCTCTATACATAAATAAAATAATTTAATTCCTTGTAAAATAAATCAACTAGTTAAATTATTATATTGTTCGAAAGTGATAAAACAAAAAAATTAAATACGACATTAGTAATAATAATAATAATAATAATAATAATAATAGTAATAATAAACTAAAATCCAATGGCTTAAAACTATTTTTCTATTTTTTCCCTCTAAAAATATTTTTCTTTTTTAATTTAAAATAATAATAATTTTTTGGTAAATTATTAGTGGAGTCTTCTTTATCCTCAAGTGTTCATCGATTTTGGGCATTTAAGATAGGATGTAGTCGGAGATTTGAGTTTTGTTATACTATATTTTTTATTAAACAAAATGTCAATCTACAAGTATATAACAAATCAACAAATATTTTTTTAAAATTAAAAGTCATATTTTCTTAAATTGTACAGAATCTCCTAAATCTTTAAATCATCATGTTCAAGCTGTTTTAAACTTTTACTCTATTATTTTTGTGTTCTTAATTAATATTTTAGTTAAATAAATCATAAACATGATGATAAACTAAGACAGTTTGCGGAGGAAAAAAAAGCTTCATGTGTCAAATAATAATATTAAATTAATTATTTAAATTACTTAAAACTTCTTTCTTCAATTTTATCGGTGTGATATGTCTCGACTAAATGACATGCACGGGCAGATGGAAATAGAGTCAAAGTCTCAAAGAGGGTCATGCCCCCTTATTTTGAAAAAATTAATATTTAGTATTTTTTTAAAGTACTTAACACGTCTCAAAATTTAATTATTCTTAATTTGTTTGAAAATTTTAAATTGAATTCTTTAAAAAATTTATTTTAAGCATCTAATATTTTTAAAAACTTAAATAGATATCAAATGTTTTACCAAGATCCACCTAATCTATTCAGAAAAATCCACCTAAAGACATGTGTCCAGATTTTTTTCATAACTAGATTTAACTTCTTCGTTTTTTTCTATTATTTCTAGGGGTGAACAAATCTAGTTCAACTTAAAATTCGAATTTTTCTACTCTACTCAATTTTACAAATTAGATTGGGCTAGATTTGACTCGGATTTCATAAATTTGACTCAAATTTTTTTAAATAAAGTTTGAATGTTAAAATATGTCTCTAATAAATATGTAACTTCAATTCAATTTTTGAAAACAAATTTTTTAACAATTTAACCTCGCAACATTGTATTTTATTCATTTAATTCTTTGACTACAACTCTTTGCAAATTCTTTCTTTCCATCAATTTTTTACCCTTTTACACTTATAAATATTTTTCCTCAAATCTCTTTTTTAGAAAATAATATTATAAATATATTATATAAATTTAGATGGTATGTGACAGATTAAATAACATTAAAAATTTAACTCATACATTAGAAAAATATGAAGAAATATATATGCAGGGACGGATGCATATGGCTCTTATGGGGAGCATATTGTCACGGACTTATCTTTCTCAAGCTATCCGTGCGACGTTAGCACTCCCGACACAATGCTAACAAGCATTTCCCACACAAACGATATGACAAATGCAACACAAAGTACAGAAGGCAAAGGAACTTAGAAAGGAAAGCTTTATTAAGCTTGGAGAACTTACAAGGATGCTAAACTTGTATGATTTTGGGGGATGTGTTACAAATGACTAAGGCCTACCTACTTATAGGCTCCCACCTCCTCAATGGACGGTGGAGATTGCTTCGATCCTACGGTTAATATTTTGCCTCCAAAAATATCTACAAGTGTCCATAATATTCTAGAGAACTCTACACATGTCCCTAATCATCTTAAGTGTTCTAGAGAACTCCGCATGATTCTCTATATATCTATAACTATCTAAAGTCTTCTAGAATGTCCCGGAGATGTCTAGACTAGTCCCGAGATGTCCCAAGCCTTCTAGGTTCTCCTGATTGAGCCTAGATGGATATGGAACGTCCTGGAACCTCCTAGAACGTGGTGGAAACATTTTGAGAGGGTTATAGGCCTCTCTAGGCCGCTCTAGACCCTTCCTTGATGTGTGTTTGGCCTTAAAACGCCCAAGGGTCCTCATTTTGCCCTTGTTGGCCTTGGTGCACACTGATGGGTCGTGACACTCTCTCCCACCTAAGCTCCCGACGCCCTCATCGCGTCTTGGTTGGATTGTCCGGGTGTTTCCAATGTGCTTCCTTTGATTCACGGCCTTCCTTTTCTTCACCCTCGGCTTGACAGCTTGACCCTTGGCTATCGCACCGAGTTGCGCCCTTGGCTTAACTACTTCGGGGCTGATCATCTTGAGTTGGGTAGCCTTGCTCCCTTCGTGCTCATCCAACCCCTTGGATGGCTTGCCTCGATCGATGCCAATTTGGAATTGAAGGGATGAGAGTACATTAGTCCCTTGCTTGGTGGCACTGAGTGTTGGCACCACACAAGCGTTGTCGCCCTCCGTGATGCACATATTGTTGGAGAATGGCACTAGGATTGCCTTGGCCTGGACGAAGAAGTTAATCCCTAATATGATCTTGTAGTCATCCACCGGCACAACTGTGTAATCCATGTGCCCAAACCATGTCCCTACATTGGTCTTGACTCCTCGAGCAATCTCGTGGATGGGCCGAGCAGTAGAGTTAACTGCCTTGACAGATTCGCCTCCCCCGTTTACCTTAAGACCGAGCCTCCTTGCTTCTTCTAAAGAGAGGAAGTTATGGGACGCACCTATGTCAAGCATGGCCCTCGTCGCCTTTCTGTTGACGGTGACATCCACGTAGAGCAACCCTTTGTCTTTGGTCCTTGAGGTGGATTGGATCACATTGAGCAATTGTATTGATTCCATTTGTGGACCTTCATCGCCACTACCGGTGTCACTACCTTCTCGATGCTTGGCTAGGATTGAGCTAAGGGATTGACGTTGTGGGCACTTACGAACCCAATGGTCACCGCCGAAAATGAAGCAATTGTTGGGCGGTGAATTCCTCGTACCTTGGAACTCCTTGGACTTACCTCTATCCTTACCCTTCTATAAGAACGAGTCTATGTGCCTTGGCGAGTTACCTTCTTGATGGCCCTCCTTACGTTAGCCCTTGTCTCCCCCACCTTTGGCTTGACCGCCCTTATCATCCTTCAGCTTGGTGGTGGTCTCCTTGTGGCTAGAGTAGTCAATGAAACTCTCGGCCACGACAATAGCATCGGCAAGGGTTTGCACTCCCCGTCGCCTTAGTTCGGCTTTGGCCTAATTTTGGAGACCATATATAAATTTGAAGAGCGAGTCCTTCTCGGAGAGATCGGGAATCTCGAGCACCAAACTAGTGAACTCCATCACATAGTCGTGGATGCTCCTCGATGGCTTCAACCTTCGTAGGCGAGCTCTTGCCTCATACTCGGCATTCTCGGGAGAAAATTATCTTTTGAGCTCTCTTTTAAAGTCGTTGAAGGTAGAGATGGTGCACGTACCTTTCTTAACATTAATGCGCCTTCTCCTCCACCAAAGCATGACGGTGTCGGTAAGATATAAACTCGCGGTTTGAATCTTGGAAGCCTCCTCCACAATGCCAACGGCTCCAAGGTATTGTTCTAGGCCATATAGGAAGTTGTCTACTTCCTTAGTGTGGCGTGCTCCCATGAAGGTTTGAGGCTTGGGCACCTCGACCCTTCTTGCCTCAGTCGTGGTGCTTGGCCCGGCGACCATAGCACGTTTTCACAAGGCTACGTCGCCTTGTAGTGCCTCAACTTGGGCACGAGCATTGTCTAGCTCTTGTTGAACAGATGCACGCACCTTTGAGAGCTCCCCCATGAGAAGATCACGGATTTACCCCATCTCTACGTGCATGGTCTCCTGTAGCTTGAGCATCATGGCCGTGTGGATCTCGGCATCCTCCGCCTCAAGGTCTTCTACCCTTTGTAGAAGATCGTCCACTTGGGCACCCACACCCCAACGCCTTCCTCGACGTGAGTCAAGCGTGACTCCAAGCTAGAGATCACATCCTTGGACTTGTCCCTTGGCCTTGTCGCACTAGGATCAACCATCTCCTCACGCTCTCGTTGCTCATGCGTAACCTCGGCCTCCGATGAGCTAACCACTTGGTTCTTGTCGGTTTTCACCATCTCCCGAGTCTCGAACAGGCTCTGATACCAACTGTCATGGACTTATCTTTCTCGAGCTATCCGTGCGGCGTTAGCACTCTCGACACAATGCTAACAATCCTTTCCCACGCAAACAGTATGGAAAATGCAACACAAAGTAGAGAAGGCAAAGGAACTTAGAAAGGAAAGCTTTATTAAGCTTAGAGAACTTACAAGGATGCTAAACTTGTATGATTTTGGGGGATGTGTTACAAATGACTAAGGCCTACATATTTATAGGCTCCCACCTCCTCAATGGACGGTGGATATTGCTTCGATCCTACGGCTAATATTTTTCCTCCAAAAATATCTACAAGTGTCCCTAATATTCTAGAGAACTCTACACATGTCCCTAATCATCTAAAGTGTTCTAGGGAACTCCACATGATTCTCTATATATCTACAACTATCTAAAGGCTTCTAGAATGTTCCGTAGATGTCCAGACTAGTCTCGAGCTGTCTCGAGCCTTCCGGAGTCTTCTAGGTTCTCTCGGTTGAGCCTAGATGAATGTGGAACGTCCTGGAACCTCCTAGAACGTGGTGGAAACATTTTAAGAGGGTTATAGGCCGTTCTAGACCCTTCATTGGAGTGTGCTTGGCCTTAAAACGCCCAAGGGTCCTATTTTGCCCCGGTTGGCCTTGGTGCACACTGGTGGGGCGTGACAATATGCATCCCTATTTTCTGGGGGAAATTGAAAAATATAGTTTAATTTGTAAAAAGTTTTATTTTGCACACCCATTTATAAAGAAAAAATGTATATTAAAATTTTGGGCCCCATTTTCTAGATTCTGGATCCGCCACTTTGTATATCATATATGATTATATAAAGTTATTTAAATTGAAACCAATTAGTACTATAATATTATAAATATTTACAATTACTTTTGAACATAAACTTGAACTGGCTGGACTCAAGTTTCAAAAATTTAACTCAAAAAAATTTCAAATGAAATTTGAATGATAAAATAAAACTCGTCAACTCATTTAACTCAAAAAAAAACTGACAGAATACTCACTCCTATTCATGTCAGATTTTATTAAGGGGTTTCTCGACTACATGTTTAGTTTTCCTTGTTCACTCAATTTTGGATAATATAGTGACCAAGTTATATCGTTCATTTTAAGGCTGACTCAATTTCAAGTACATTCGTGTTATTTTTTCTAACACTTTCTATTTTAGGAAGGGGAAAGTAAATTTTATTTTTATTGGATCTTGAACTCATAACCTAAAATGAGGAAAAGGTATCAACTTGAGAGCTTTAATCACATAATTTAAAGAATTTTAACTAATTAAGTGTTATTAGAACCATATCAAATCGGTTGGTTGGACCAAATGAATTGAGAATAAAAGGTTTGACTAGATGGACCGATGATATAAAATTGTATATAGAAATGAATCATTGTGAACCCATAAATGATCTATCAATTTTACTATATATGTGTTTCGAGTTTATATGATCAGGGATTTAAATAGTAGCCCGCGGTTGTAATAACGAACGTTATATAACGGTTTTTGCACCATCCAAAATTACGATACTTACAACCGACATTCGTTATTTGCGCAACCGCGATAGACACAACGCACCCAAAAATACCGCCGCGACTGCAATTTAGAACTTGTCTATGATATCTCACCTGGGGAGAATTCCAGCACTGTATTCTATTAGGACCATTTTAATGCATGTGAAAAGGAAGAAAGATTTCAGTTGAAAACGAAATCCAGTAAGACTAAACTAAATCATTCATTTCAATTTCATAAACATACTATGCTACTGCATATGTTGACTGATCATAGCCTACTTGTATTTTTCATGGAAAACACTGGTGCAAGAACTTTCATTTCAAGCAACATATTCATGTATTTCTAATTAAAAACATATAATGAAGATTAAGTTGCAAGATTATAAACATGGCATTAAACAGAGAGGGAAAAAGTATAGAAGTAAATAAATACCTACTAAATCCGTAGGGATTTTTCCATTACAAAACCTCCCTGTTGGAACTCCCCCATCAAAATCTTTGCCATAGGGGAGAAAGTTGCACTTCACCAGAGTCTGCAGGTTGTTGTTGTTTCCGGCGTCGACAATCGAGTCCCCGAAGGCGATGACAGCCAGAACCGTTTCATTCTGCGGTAGCTTTACCAACGCCTTTACGCTGTTGAGTAGCAGAAAAACCAAAAGATAAGGCAGCAACAAGGCTTTGGAAGAAGGTAAGATACTCAGCTCCATGATCAAAAGAGTGATACGGTCCTCTTCTATTAATTTCTTTTAGTCTTTTATATATATATATATATATACAAGCCTTAGGTGAAAGACCAAAGGGAAGAATAGAAGGGGGTGCTTAAGTAGTTCTCCTACCTATATTATTTATATATACACATGCCTTTTAATTTTAGTGTTTAGAGGTTTAATATGTAGGGTATAAAATTTAAAATTTACGATTAGAATTTAGAATTTAGGGTTTCAAGTTTAGGTGCTAAGGTTTGAGATTTAAGTTTTAAATTTTATAAAAGGATTGTGTAAATTTTATTTACACACCTTATGTATCAAAATATAACCCTTAGTATATAGAGAGAGAAAAAGAAAGAGAGAGGGAGAGAGAGAGGATAGGATCCAGTTACACAGGGTAAAATTTTCTATGTTTTACACGTTTTTTTGGATCATTACACTAATTTATGGCCATTGGATGGGTGAAATGGACAAATGAAATATATATAAAATGAGTTATTCTCATTCATCCATTTCATTCATCCAATGGTCATGAATTAGTGTAAAACTTATTTGCCGTTTTGTGAAGTTGAATAAAGCATTAACCATCGTTTCTAAATAACGGTAAAAGACAAATTTTTTATATATGTGTTGTGTAAAAAACACACAAGTATACATATTTACTCTTTAAAATTTAAATTTTAAAGTTACTAAAATTATAAACCCTAATATCAATGGCATAACTTGGTGAAGAGTTTGAGGGGCGATTTAAAACATGAAAATAGAAGTTTAAAATAAATTTTTTAAAAAATTGAAGGGTTCAGTTTATATTTTTTCCAAAGAACTTGAGGTCTAACTAAAATTTTTGAAATTTTGAGAGGATTAATGAAAACTTTAAGAAAGTATAGGATAAATTTACTTAAGAATATTCAAAAACTTTGAAGCTTAATACGACTTTCTAAAATTTTGTGGGGCCAAATTAAACTTTTTGAAAGTTTTAAGGTACTAAATTTTAATTTTAAATTTTTTTGGAGCTATACCCCCACATGTCACTTATATGTTCCGCCCCTATCTAAAACTACCCTAAATTTAAAATTTTAAATTACATAAACTAAACCCCTAAAACCTAGAGTAAATACATAATCCCTAAAACAGAAATAGTTTGTGTAGCCGAAAGAAGACATATGTATATTGGATAGTTTTCCTGATAAAAATATGTAATTACCACTAAAAACAATTTGAGCAAATACTGCTACTTCCTATATAATTTAATGAGTGAATAACTTTTTTATGAATTGTGCATAATTTTAATTATTTTCAGTAAATCAAATAATGACATATCATCAAAAATAATTTAAATAAACTTATTTTATTTATTTTTTCTGTTTATCTATTTTTAAAAATTAAAATGATGTGTTAATATATACTTTATTGAAGATGTATAAATTTATACATCAAATGTTAATCCATTTAATATAATAGTCGGTAGCGGTCGAAATATAAAATATCATACAATTTATAATGCTGTTCACTAACTATAATCATAAATATACACGTTTCAAGTTACATGATATCACGTAAAACTTGTCCAACCTACCAAACTACAATTCCTGTCCAAAGATTTGGGGGGGGGGGGGGGGGGGGAGCTTAAATAAAATTTTATTTCTTAAAGGAAAATCTAAATCAAACTCGGTTAACTTTTAAAAAAATTACAAATAGAACCAAATGAAAGGTGTGAAACATTCCAATGTATTTATAATTACGGACATATGTAATATGTGTAACCGCACAGACCCAAAAAAGAAAACCTAAAATTAATTCTTTAATATATATATATATATATATATATATATATATATATATATATATTATTCTTCTATTAAAATAACCTCAATACAAAGTAATAATTGTGGTTAGGGGCGGTTAATTCCATTAATTTTTTTAACAATTTGACTAAAAGTAAAATATGACAATAAAAGAATAACCTTAAAAGATGTAAAACATGATTGTTCATTAATTTGTTAAGGGCTAAATTTTTTTTATTAAGTTCAACGACTAGAATAGTAGAACTAATTAAAAGTTCAACCTTCTCTTTTATATACATATGTTATGTTGGAAAAATTCGATAATTTTGGAGCTTTGAATAAAAAATTGATTTAAATGTTGTTGAAGAAAATGTAGAACCAATTGTTGGTTAGTAAATGTGCAGACGTGCATGACGTGGTTAGTAAATTGCTTTATAAGAGAACCAATTGATTCTCAGTATTAAATGCTCCATTAGGTCAAAATTTCCACTTATACTCTCATGATACACCTATAAATAAGGAGTAAACCTTCTAGGTTTAAACACAACTAAAACCCACATAAAAATTCTATTGTTTTACTCTGTGAATTTTACAAGTAGTTTTCGGTGGTAGACGAAGGCAAGAGTCAGTTCGTGATCTGCACGGTAGTGCAACTGTGGCTGATCATTTGTTGTTGTATCTTGGGAGACAAACGACCAATGAGCTCGAGCACCATAGGAGTGGCCGAAAATCTGTCTTAAGGAAATTGTGTTCGTGCAGGCCTCAACACGTTTTTTTGTTCCAAATCGGTTTGATTTATATATTGTTGTATTGTTCTTAATTTTGTACTGTTCGTTTAAATAATATTATTTTATCTTATTATTTATTCTTGGATTAACGCTTATTTTCTAACATGTTATTTGTTGAGTTGACATTACTTAAAGAATTTTTACCTTAAAAGAGAAATGGATTTATAAAAAAATTAAACATTTTAATTGCTTCTCAAATACGACAATTGTGTATAGAGTTTTGGTGATTATTCTTATTACTGTTTCTTTTGCAGAACGAAGCTTTTCAAAATTGAAGTTTGTGAAGTCATACTTACATGCAACTATGTTGCAAGAGATGTTAACTAAACTGTCTTTAATGACAATCGAGAGTGATCTTTTGGAAGAAGTTGATATTGAAAGCGTTGTTTATGATTTTGCTTCAAAATATGCTAGAAAAACAACACTTTTAAAGTGAAAATATTATATTTTTATATGTTTGTAAGTTATTTTTATATTTCTCAAAAGAGTAATTTAACATTTTTGTGTATTACATGAACTTCATTGAAAAAATTTTATACCTATTTCATATTATAAATTAAGGGGGTCTATTTTAATAAATAGCACATTACTCATTTAATCTTTGAACCGCCTCTGATCACGTGAAAACTTAATTTAGGTCGTTGTCCTCCATTTTTATTAAAAAATATAGGCTTAAATTACAAATAAGTACTTAAAGTGCATCGTTTTTTTAATTTATGTACCTAAAGTATTTTTTGTCAAAATAAGTACATAAAGTTTACTTTTTTGTCAAAATAGATATCTAAATTATTTTTCGTCAAAGTAGGTACCTAAAATATATTTTTTGTCAAAATATTTACATAATATATTTTTTAAACAATGACACATGTCAACTTTTATGAACATAGATGAATATATATATATATATATATATATATATATATATATATATATATATATATATATATATATATATATATATACACACACACACACTTTAGGTACCTATTTTGACCATAAAATATATTTTAGGTATTTATTTTGACCAAAAAGTATTTTAGGTGCGTAAATAAAAAAATTAATATACTTTAAGTACTTATTTGTAAACTAATTCTCGATCCTTCCTGTGTGAAACTTAAAATTCTTTCCATGTATAGCTTGGGAAAGGATCTTGTCCCATCCAAAATATTTTGGTATAATAGTATTTGAAGTTCTTTAATTTAAATATTAGTCAAATAAAATCTTTATATTTTTCTATTTTTTAAATTTAAAAACTTATAAAACTTTTATCTCTCTAATATTTAATCATAACTTCGTCCCGGAAAAACAACATCCAACATAGCAACTTACTAATTAAGCGTGTTACCCGTGTACACAGTATATATGTATAATATATGAAGTTATTATAAGGGTTAATTACCCATTCATATATGAACTATACTGAATTCTCATTTTCATACATTTACTTTTTTTATTCTCTATTTCATACATGAACTTTGTTGTCGTCAACAGATTTACCCTTTTCCGTGACGGAAGTTGGCGTGTCCCGATTGACCTATACATATTCTGACACGTGGCAATTTTTTAAAAAAATTCCTCCTTTCTCTTTTTTTTTTCTTTTCCACGTGTTAATTAGAAACATTCTTTTACTAGTATACCCTTCCCTCTTTTCACATATTAACTCTCTAGTTTATTCGTTCATAATTAACGCGACTCAAGAAAAGTTCTAAGAATTTCAACAGTTTGAAATTAGAAATTTCATAATTTCAACTGGATTTCAACGACTCAAAATAGGTATTTCAACAGATATTGAAGGCAATAGATCGCGTGAGTTCGTGTTTTCATAATCCTTCTTATTTTCATCTAGGTTTTCAAATATGAATTCATCTGCGTTTTCAAATAGAGATTCAAAATAGGGATTTCAATTCTCTGGGTTTTGTTATATCTAAGTGAAATCATGGTTGTGATTATTGTTAGGGTTTTCAAATTTAGGGATTTCAAGGCTTTCTCTGGTAGGTTTGAGTTTCTCTGCCACTAACTGTTTTTTCTTTTTCTTTTAGATATTCGAACTTGGTGGAGATCTTGACAAAGTTATTGAGCTTGTCTGAAAGATTCTTTTTAACAGGGTAAGTACTCATCCCTTCTTATATTTTAATTGTTGTTTTGAGAATAATATATGATATTTTTTTATCTCATTCATGTTTGAATTTATATGTGATAGGTGTGAAACAAAAAAGTGTAATGGCTGGAAAAATAATAATAGTAATGCATATGGGGAAATTTTGTTCGAAACCCTGATTTACAGTATATCAGTAGAGATGAGTTTGAATGGCGTATTTATCCTCATAGATCAAGTTACTGGATTTTACTTGACATGGTAAGAGATGTTAGTTATGGGATAATTATGTGGTTTAGTTATTTGGTACCATGTGAAACATTAAAGGATGGCACATGAATTGCTTGGGAGGATGTATCATTTAGGAATATGATTGAACACAATAAGAATGGATCGTTGTATGTTTATGTATAGCATAAGGTTGATATTCCACATTATGTAGACTAAAAGAGTGAGTCACGTGGTGGTCCAGGAGGTAGTGGGGTTGGTGAGGCATCAAATGTTGGTGGGTCCCAAAACTTGAATGAGAGCTTGAGTTTATGTGATGTAAATTTGGGAGAGACAGAATTTAAAGCTGCTTTTGAGGGTGAGAAAGGTACTGTTGAGGGTGAAAGATCCACTGCTTTTGAGGTTGGTAAAATTGCTTTTGAGGGTGAGAGATCTACTACTTTTGAGGGTGAGAAAACAACATCTTCTGAGTGTGAGAAAACAACTACTTTTGGTGCTGCAAAAGGAAAGGGTAAAACGAGTTTTGAGGCTACAGAAGGTGAGGGTAAAACTGGTTTTGAGGGTGAGCCTACAGATGATTTTGTGGGAGAGACTGAAGGTGTTGCAGAGGTTTAGACTGGCGATTCTTTTGAATTAGAAGGTTTGAGGTTTATTTTCTCAAAAAGAGATGGATATGGTAGTTACAATGATGATGAAATCAGAAAAATAGGAGATGATACTTTGAATTTCTTTGAAAAACAAAAGAAAAACACTCTTAAATGATGATGTGTAGGTTGAGTATGCTTTTGATTTTAGATCAGTTGATGGGAGTTCAAACTTGAATGCAACAAGGGGTGATTACAATATAAGTGAGAGAGAACAAAATTTTCATAGTGATGTTAAAAGTGGAAGTGAAATAGACTATATCGAGTCTTCAGATGTTGGAAGTTATGATAGTCTAGAGGATGAAGAGATTGTCTGTAAAATAAGCGAGAAGATCTTTTATGATCCCAAAGATCGAATCCCATGCTTGCAACTTGGGTTGATTTTTGATAGCACAAGGCAATTCAAAGAAGCACTAATTGAGTTTGATATTGCTAAGAGATTTGGTTATAAGCTGGTTAGAAATGAGAAAGAGATTTCTGATTTGGATAAATGGTTCTCTAAAGTGGTGAAGTGGAAGCCTGGGATTGAGAGTGGGAGTAGGAGGGTATGGCTAGCAATCTCTGGAATTCATGTACATCTGTGGTCGAAGGAAACATTCGTGAATATAGCTTTGATGCAGGGGAGATTGATTCGGTGTGATGATTCAATTTTAGAGCTGAAATCTTTTGAAAGTGGCCATATTTTGATTGAGACAGAGAAGTTAGATCATATTGATGAGTTCTTGGAATTACAAGCACATGATTTGAAGCTTCGCATTCAGGTTGTCGAATTTAAGCCAAGGTTAAATGATCATTTATATTCTCATTGTGAGTGGGTATGTGGGTCAGATGTTGATAGTGAGGATAATGCTTCGAGCTGAGGGGAGGAGAGTAGTAGGCAACATATGGATGGAACAAGGGGAGTTAGTGGTTAAGGTCAGCAACTTAGTGTTCCAATTGAGGAGGTTGGGAGGGCAGATGAAAATGGTAATGGTTTGGACAGCAGGGATCTTATGAGGTGGAGGTCGAATGAATTGTGGATTGAGCAGCAACGCTCGCTAGATCGGGAGGTCGAAGTACAAACTAGATTGAAAGATTGGGTGACAAATGAGCAGGTAGATATAGAGTCACGATTAGAAAATGTATGCCGGGTTGAAGAAGGGTCGGGGTAAAGGATTTGAATTTGGTGGATTGTCCAGTGGAGTTCGTCTCTCTACCGTTAGAACCTGGGAAAGTTGGGCCGATTGAGACTGGGTTAATAGTACCGGTTGAGCCTTTATCAAATAATTCTAATCCTGTAAGTGTTGCTAACACGCAGGACTCTAGGTCTGTTTTGAAAGAAGTTGTACCATTTGAGCCTTCTAATCGCAATAGGGGTAGAGGGAGGGGAAGGGTGATGGCACAAAGGGAAAGAGGAACAACAATGAATTCGTTTAGCGGATCTGCGTATGACAGTTGACAACATGCTTTGTTGTGTGAGGCTCGAACCACGGTGGAATTGGGTAAATTCTTGGGTGTTTCAATTATAGGGAACGAGGAGGCGATCATCAAGGAAATTGTGAAGATCCTTGATAAATGAGATCGAGAGGAGTAGTTGGGCATTATGAAGGTGTTGTCGTAGAATGTAAAGGGTGTTGGGGTCACTGTCGAAGAAGATAGCGTTGCGAAATTGTTACGACAACATTTGTGTGACATGGCGTTTGGCCAAGAGACGAAGTTAGAGGATATTTTCGACGCGATGATGCGATGTATTTGACCTTCTGGTTTTGCAGACGTGCTTGCAAAACAAGGGGTCGATAGGGAGTCGATATTCTTGGAAAGTCTTCAGGAAACACATCTGGAAAGTCACACACTGTTCTGATATCCTTCGGTCTGGCTTCACTCATATCCGGATTCATAACATAAGCTAAATAGGCCCCACATCCAGAGTCCATTAACCTATGAGCCTCTAAAGCTGACACCACATTAGACAAGAACTTAATGTTCTCGCCCACTACCACTACCTCGTAATCATCAGAGAGTTTCAAGGAGATTCTCTTTGTCTCAAAATCCACACTAGCTCGATGCTCAACCAACCAGTCCATACCCAAGATGATATCAAAACCATAGAAGGGAAGTTCCATCATATCAACTGAGAACACATGACCCTTAATCTTCAGTGGACACCTCCTATACATACGCCTAACTACAACTGTCTCACCAAAAGAGCTAGTAACATGCATACCTACATCTAAGATCTCAACAGGAATGTCTAACTTCCGTGCATGCTCACTCAGAATGTAGGAATGCGTAGAACCCGAATCAACCAAAGAAAGCAAAGACATAGACTGTAACTCGAAATTACCTGCTATCACATCGGTGTCGTTCCTGGCCTCTCTCTGAGCATAAACCCTCGCTTGTCCTCCCGCCTCTGGCTGCACTGCCACAACATGAGCAAGGTTCCTCTGAGCATCTACCCTAGGTGCATCAGCCCTCGGCTGGAAGTAGCCACGACCGCGCCCACGGCCTCTCTGAAAATCATTACCTCTCGCAGGAGGCTGGGCAATGTTTGGTGCCTGAGCTGCCTGACGCGGACAGTCCCTCCTAAAGTGGTCCCTCGAACCACAGTTCCAGCAAGCATGAAAGTTACCCCAGCACTCTCCAGTGTGCTGTCTCCCACACTGTGCACACTCGGGCAAGCGCCCTCCTCCTCTATGGCCCTGATGGCCCCTACCATGGTGGCCACCGCCACGTCTCTGATCAAACTGATGTCCGCCACCTCTGTGCCTCTTAGCATCTCTACCATCAAAGTGGTTATGCCTCTTTCCAGATCCAGAACCACCAGCTCGTTTGGCTGAACCCAAACTATGCTCCAAATCCTTGGCCCTCGCGACCAACACATCAAAGTCTGAGTAGTCAGAAGCCAACGTGTACCTCTTAACCTCTTCATTCAATCCGTATCGGAATCGTTTGCAGCGTTCCACTTCAGTAGGAACCAACTCTGGGGCATACTGACTCAAGCGAACAAATCGGATCTCATAATCAGTCACTGAAGCATCTCCCTGAGTGAGAGCCATGAACTCTCTCTTCTTCTCATCTAGGTACCTCGGTCCTAAGTACCTCTTCCGGAAAGCAGACTCAAAGAAATCCCAATCTATCTCGGCCTCTGGAATCCCGGTAGTGATGGTGACCCACCAGGTGTAGGCATCACCCTGAAGCAGTGAGATCACACAACCCAATCTATGTGCGCCCGCACAACCCATCTGAGCCAAAATACGAACTGTCTTCTCTAACCATAACTCCGACCTCTCCGGAGTAGATCCTCTAAACTCCTCGGCCCCTAAGCTACGGAGCCTCTCCAACGGTAAGCTAGCATCATCACCCCTAGGCTGAGCTGCAACCTGGGCTCCCGCAACTGCGGCCTGGAATGCTCCCGCTATTGCTTGCACAAGCGGAGTCATATCAATCCCAGCTGGACCTTGGCCACCTTGGCCACCTTGAGGTCCATTTCCCCCGGCTCCATCCTCGCCCCCAACTCCCGGTGGAGGAGGTGGTGGTGGTGGAGGGGGTGGAGGAGCGCCAACTCCCGCTGCCCCTGGTCCTTCTATGTGAGCTCCCGCACCAACTACCGGCTCAACGGGAGCCACAACTCGCGGTTCCTGACGAACCAACCTCGGTCTACCTCTCGGTCTAGACATTGCTCTCTCAGATATTAACTACAACCACAACAACAACACACAAATTGGGTTAGCAAGGTGAGGCTCCCAAGTGTCCAAGTATGTTTCCTCACTTAAAAATCATTTTTCCAATGTAATAGTAGCAATGAGACCCACACACACATGCTTAAAAGTAAAACAATCAGCATACTTGTCACATAAGCAACCATTCTTGCAGAACAAGCAAACACCGTGCAATTCAACTTAAAAACTTAAACTTACCTCACTTACCTGCCCAAGGTCTCGGTAACCTTAGGCTCTGATACCAACAAGTGTAACCCCCTCGTCCCGGTCTGGTCGGATGACCGGTCCGAGTGGGCCACACGGAGAAAACCGAAGCGAAACCCGTTAAGGCTTCCCCTCGGTTAACGACCCAAAAATTTCTTTTAACTTTAATCTTATCTAGATGCATATTAAGTCCCTATGTGAAGCGCAACAGCGGAAGATTACAAACAAAGAAACGTTTACCGACCAAACAAAAGCAAACAGTCCATTTTTTCTTCATTATAGCAGGCCGTTTCGAAACACCTATAGGGTGTTCCGAAACGCCCTGACCTGGTCAACGGGCCTGGGTCAACCACAAGGTGACCGTTCCGAAACAGGGGTGACCCGTATCGGAACGACCTTGACGGTCAATATCTCGTGGTCAACGAGATTTGACCGTTTCAGAACTTCAAAGGCCCGTTTCGGAACGGCTTCATCTCGCCAATTTCTCAAAATTCCAGTAGCGAAAACGTTCCGGAACGACCCTCATCCGTTTCGAAACGGCAGGCCATTTACACAGGGGCCGTTTCAGAACACGGGGACCCGTTCCGAAACGCCCCCTGTCTGCAGATTTTCCTGGGCTGTTTTGAGGCACAAGAATGCCCCAAAACACCTCCACAACACCAAGCAACATCAATACAAGACAAATTAAGGTATAGCAATCATACAAGCATGCTTCAACAATATTTAGACATGCTTAAAACCAAGGCCACATCTCAATTACATGCATTCGATCAAACGTCATTCAAGCACAAGTAAAAGCTCTTAAAGCATAGCCCAACATATCAAGCAAGCAAGTAGACATAAGTTAACATTCACCATGGCAACACAACCATGCAAAAGCCATAAATATAAAGGAGTCTACACATGCTCCTATCAACCAACAACAACCACAAAACATTACACGTCCCATTGCTCCACCATTACATGTCTAAAATTTAAAATCCATACTTAGTGAATTCAATCCAAAACCACACTTGGAGGCCCTCCTCTTGCCCGAGCAACCCACGAACTAAGGATCTGCAATGTTGAACAAAGAGAGCGTAAGCAATGATGCTTAGTGAGGGTAAGCTCTAAAAACAAACCTCAACATTGCAGGGTCCGAGCACGATCTAGCCAAAGCCATTTACACTTACCAAAAGTCCACAAGGTATAGATGCATGAGCAATATATCACATGTATGCTACAATTATGTGCTCAATACTACCATACATGCAAATACATATAAACATCCAAACAGCTCATATATCTCCACACATTGATACTCATATCAATCAACATTGGCACCTAGTTATGACTCAAATACGCGGACAACTGTTGGAACTCATATCCAACCACACAACCATTACCTGACGGTGGGATTGCACTCATCACCGGTCTCGCAGAGGGGATTCCACTCATCCTCACGCCCCGTCGATGGGATTCCACTCATCACCGACTATCATTAAATACCATTTCCGGGCGTACCCGTACTCCTCCTTGGTGACTCAACGCCACCAAGGCCACGCGCAACTTTTTGACTCATGTGTACACACTAACATCCTAATGATCGATCATTTGTATTTAAGTATACTAGTGCCAATATTTTACTCATTCCACATCACACATTTCAATCATTTCCGTGCTTAGCACGCACTCACTATTGACAAAATCATAAACCATCACCATGCATGCTTTAAGCAATACAATTCATGCCTCAACTCACATGTATAAAACCATATACATAAACATCCATATCACATGGCATACAAGGCACACACACATTCATATAATTGAGTTCATCCAAAGGCTTAGATTAAGTTTAGGATTAGGCTACCACCCTAATCCTAACTCTAGGTGGGTCTACCAAGCCCAACCTAGTCCATATACTCGAACCAACTAATTTAAAACCTTTAAAAGAAAACAACCACTCACCTAAGCTCCCAAGCTCCAAAACTTAGCAAGCGATAACCTTCAAATTCCCGGATTCGATCTCGAAGCTTCTTCCACGTTTCCCCTTGCTTCAAGCCAAACAAAACACATACATCACTTCTCAAATCAATGCTAATTCAACCGTCAATCCACTTTGCAAAACACAACTCAATTTCCACAATTTCTAAAACACATAACATCTCAAAAACCCAATTTTTGGACTCCCACAACCAAGGGCTGAAATACCCAATTCCAAGCACCCAAATGACTTCCAAAATATCCCAAATCACCCTCCTAACATAGATAGACCATCAGCCCTTCAATTCCCACACAAATCCTCTCAAAAACCCCATTTTTCAAACCCTAAAATTGGCCCTAAAGACCCACTACGAAAATTCACCCAAACTTGATCAAATTCATATATGTTGTGTATTTTAGCATGATTAACAAAAACCCCAACACAATTTCTTTAGACAAATTGAAAAACCCCAATAAAATCCAATTTTCCTCATAAACCCTAATTTTCCAAACCCCCACATTTTTGAATTCTAAGACAATGGTTAAATAGAGGGTAAAGAGGAGATTAAGAAAATGACTTTACCTTTCAAAAAGCCCTTGGATTGGAGTTGAAAATGAATGGAATAGGGTTTTGCTAGTTGAGAGGCTTTGAAAGAGAGGAGGGAGGTTTTTTCATGGGTTTTGGGGAAGAAAGGGGAAAAGATGACAAAATGGAAAAAGTTTTCATCCTTTTCCAAAAAGTTTGGGCAAATTGCATTATGAGTCCTCCTCTTTTAAATTAAACTTAATTAGGTCACGTTCTGAAGTTGAGTTGTCTTAATTAACATTTTTATTTAGCCCGACTAAAACTCGGTTAACTCCTAGGCCTAAGACGCGGGTGTTACAACTCTCCCCCACTTAAGGAATTTCGTCCCCGAAATTACCTGGTGGGAACAAATACGGAAACTGCTCAACCATATCCGCTTTCCTCTCCCACGTGGCCTCTTCCACACCTCTATGTCTCCACAACACCTTGACCAACTCTATGGTCTTGCCACGCAACACTTTGCTATCAGAGGCAAGTATCTCTACGGGCTCTTCATTATAAGACAAATCCGGATTCAACTCTATTTCTTCAACGGGCATCACATGCGAAGGATCTGATCTATATCTCCTAAGCATAGATACATGAAAGACATCATGGATCTTTTCTAACTCAGAAGGTAACCTCAACCGATAAGCTACAGGCCCAATCCGCTCAACTATCTCATACGGGCCAATGAACCTCGGACTCAACTTGCCCTTACGGCCAAATCTCATCACCTTCTTCCACGGAGATACTTTCAAAAATACTTTCTCACCAACTGAGTACTCAATCTCCTTCCTTTTCAGATCTGCATAAGACTTCTGCCGATCGGAAGCTGCTCTCAAACGGTCGCAAATCAACTTCACTTTCTCTGTGGTTCCTTTAAGCAAATCTGGCATAGGTAACAATCTCTGACCTGTCTCAGCCCAACAAATCGGAGTCCTACACCGTCTACCATATAAGGCCTCATAAGGTGCCATCTGGATACTAGACTGATAACTGTTGTTGTAAGCAAACTCAACCAACGGTAGGTGCTTCTCCCAAGAACCCTGAAAGTCAATTATACAACAACGAAGCATATCCTCTAGGATCTGTATCACTCGCTCTGACTGCCCATCGGACTGCGGATGATAAGATGTGCTGAAATGCAGACGACTGCCCAAAGCACTATGTAAACAACTCCAGAACCTCGAAGTAAATCTAGGATCCCTATCTGAAACTATAGACTTCGGAACTCCATGAAGTCTCACAATCTCACGAATGTACAAGTTTGCCAACTTGTCTAAGGAATCCGTAGTGTTCACTGCTAAAAAGTGAGCACACTTAGTGAACCTATCGACAATCACCCAAACTGAATTCTTCTTCGAATGAGACAAAGGCAACCCCGATACAAAATCCATGGTGATTCTCTCCCATTTCCATTCCGGAATCTTCAAAGGCTGTAGTAAACCTGAAGGAACCTGATGTTCTGCCTTCACTCTCTGACAAACCATGCAACGGCTCACATACTCGGCTACATCTCTCTTCAAACCAACCCAATAGTAATCATCCTTCAAATCTCGGTACATCTTGGTACTACCCGGATGCATAGAAAAGGGACTCTAATGTGCTTCACTCAAAATCTGACGTCTCAGCTCAACATCTTCCGGTACCACAATTCTATCTCTAAAGCACAACAAACTCTCACCACTGAAACTATACTCGGTCGGTCTTCCTTCGGCTATGTCTTGAACATGAGGAACTAGGCTCGCATCTTGCAACTGCTTCTCTCTAATCAACTGAATCAAAGAAGGCTTCACTTGCAACTCGGTGATCAAACCACCATCATCAGACACACTCAATCTAGCAAACATAGCTCTCAGCTCAACGGCCACTTTTCTACTCAAAGCATCGGCTACTACGTTTGCTTTACCCGGATGGTACTCGATAGTCAAATCATAATCTTTTAACAACTCTAGCCATCTCCTCTGTCTCAAGTTCAACTCTTTCTGTGTCATTAAGTACTTCAAGCTTTTGTGATTTGTGTAAACTATACACTTCTCACCATACAAATAGTGACGCCAAATTTTCAATGCAAACACAACCGCGGCTAGCTCTATGTCATGAGTAGGATAGTTCTTCTCATGAATCTTCAACTGTCTAGAAGCATAAGTAACAACTCTCCTATCTTGCATCAAAACACATCCTAAGCCTACGTAGGAAGCATCACTGTAAATCACAAACTCCTTACCTGAAACAGGTTGCACTAACACTGGAGCATTCGTCAAAGCTTCTTTCAATTTTTCAAAGGCCTTTTGTCTTGCATCTGACCATTCAAACTTGACTCCCTTTTGCAACAACTTAGTCAAGGGAGCAGCTACTCTAGAGAAGCCATCCACAAATCTCCTATAGTAACCAGCTAGTCCTAGGAAACTCCTAATCTCAGTCACGGACTTAGGTTGTTTCCACTCAACAATAGCCTCAATCTTCGATGGATCGACTCGGATGCCTTCGGCCGAAACGACATGGCCAAGAAATACAACTTCTCTAATCCAGAATTCACACTTGCTAAGCTTCGCATACAACTGATTGCTCAACAACCTCTGTAAAACAAATCTCAAGTGCTCATCATGCTCTTCTTCTGTCTTCGAGTACACAAGTATATCATCAATGAAGACAACCACAAAACGGTCTAGATAGTCTCTAAAAATTCTGTTCATCATGTCCATGAATGCTGCTGGTGCATTCGTGAGCCCAAATGGCATCACAAGAAACTCATAGTGACCATATCTAGTCCTAAAAGCTGTCTTCGGAACATCACACTCTTTCACTTTCAACTGGTAGTACCCGGATCTCAAATCTATCTTCGAGAACACTGAAGCACCCCTCAACTGATCAAACAAGTCATCTATACGCGGCAACGGATACTTGTTCTTCACAGTCAACTGATTCAGCTGTCTATAGTCAATACACATGCGCATGCTACCATCTTTCTTTTTCACAAACAACACTGGAGCACCCCACGGAGAACTACTAGGTCTAATGAAACCACGGTCTAATAATTCTTGCAACTGACTCTTCAATTCTTTCAACTCTTTCGGAGCCATACGATACGGAGCTATCAAAACCGGACTAGACCCTGAAACTGTCTCAATCACAAACTCAACATCTCTGTCAGGAGGCAAACCCGGCAACTCTTCAGGAAACACATCTGGAAAGTCACACACTGTTCTGATATCCTTCGGTCTGGCTTCACTCATATCCGGATTCATAACATAAGCTAAATAGGCCCCACATCCAGAGTCCATTAACCTATGAGCCTCTAAAGCTGACACCACATTAGACAAGAACTTAATGTTCTCGCCCACTACCACTACCTCATAATCATCAGAGAGTTTCAAGGAGATTCTCTTTGTCTCAAAATCCACACTAGCTCGATGCTCAACCAACCAGTCCATACCCAAGATGATATCAAAACCATAGAAGGGAAGTTCTATCATATCAACTGAGAACACATGACCCTGAATCTTCAGTGGACACCTCCTATACATACGCCTAACTACAACTGTCTCACCAAAAGAGCTAGTAACATGCATACCTACATCTAAGATCTCAACAGGAATGTCTAACTTCCGTGCATGCTCACTCAGAAAGTAGGAATACGTAGAACCCGAATCAACCAAAGAAAGCAAAGACATAGACTGTAACTCGAAATTACCTGCTATCACATCGGTGTCGTTCTCGGCCTCTCTCTGAGCATAAACCCTCGCTAGTCCTCCCGCCTCTGGCTGCACTGCCACAACATGAGCAAGGTTCCTCTGAGCATCTACCCTAGGTGCATCAGCCCTCGGCTGGAAGTAGCCACGACCGCGCCCACGGCCTCTCTGAAAATCATTACCTCTCGCAGGAGGCTGGGCAATGTTCGGTGCATGAGCTGTCTGACGCAGACAGTCCCTCCTAAAGTGGTCCCTCGAACCACAGTTCCAGCAAGCATGAAAGTTACCCCAGCACTCTCCAGTGTGCTGTCTCCCACACTGTGCACACTCGGGCAAGCGCCCTCCTCCTCTATGGCCCTGATGGCCCCTACCATGGTGGCCACCGCCACGTCTCTGATCAAACTGATGTCCGCCACCTCTGTGCCTCTTAGCATCTCTACCATCAAAGTGGTTATGCCTCTTTCCAGATCCAGAACCACCAGCTCGTTTGGTTGAACCCAAACTATGCTCCAAATCCTTGGCCCTCGCGACCAACACATCAAAGTCTGAGTAGTCAGAAGCCAACGTGTACCTCTTAACCTCTTCATTCAATCCGTATCGGAATCGTTTGCAGCGTTCCACTTCAGTAGGAACCAACTCTGGGGCATACTGACTCAAGCGAACAAATCGGATCTCATAATCAGTCACTGAAGCATCTCCCTGAGTGAGAGCCATGAACTCTCTCTTCTTCTCATCTAGGTACCTCGGTCCTAAGTACCTCTTCCGGAAAGCAGACTCAAAGAAATCCCAATCTATCTCGGCCTTTGGAGTCCCGGTAGTGATGGTGACCCACCAGGTGTAGGCATCACCCTGAAGCAGTGAGATCACACAACCCAATCTACGTGCGCCCGCACAACCCATCTGAGCCAAAATACGAACTGTCTTCTCTAACCATAACTCCGACCTCTCCGGAGTAGATCCTCTAAACTCTTCGGCCCCTAAGCTACGGAGCCTCTCCAACGGTAAGCTAGCATCATCACCCCTAGGCTGAGCTGCAGCCTGGGCTCCCGCAACTGCGGCCTGGAATGCTCCCGCTATTGCTTGCACAAGCGGAGTCATATCAATCCCAGCTGGACCTTGGCCACCTTGAGGTCCATTTCCCTCGGCTCCATCCTCGCCCCCAACTCCCGGTGGAGGAGGTGGTGGTGGTGGAGGGGGTGGAGGAGCGCCAACTCCCGCTGCCCCTGGTCCTTCTATGTGAGCTCCCGCACCAACTACCGGCTCAACGGGAGCCACAACTTGCGGTTCCTGACGAACCAACCTCGGTCTACCTCTCGGTCTAGACATTGCTCTCTCAGATATTAACTACAACCACAACAACAACACACAAATTGGGTTAGCAAGGTGAGGCTCCCAAGTGTCCAAGTATGTTTCCTCACTTAAAAATCATTTTTCCAATGTAATAGTAGCAATGAGACCCACACACACATGCTTAAAAGTAAAACAATCAGCATACTTGTCACATAAGCAACCATTCTTGCAGAACAAGCAAACACCGTGCAATTCAACTTAAAAACTTAAACTTACCTCACTTACCTGCCCAAGGTCTCGGTAACCTTAGGCTCTGATACCAACAAGTGTAACCCCCTCGTCCCGGTCTGGTCGGATGACCGGTCCGAGTGGGCCACACGGGGAAAACTGAAGCGAAACCCGTTAAGGCTTCCCCTCGGTTAACGACCCAAAAATTTCTTTTAACTTTAATCTTATCTAGATGCATATTAAGTCCCTATGTGAAGCGCAACAGCAGAAGATTACAAACAAAGAAACGTTTACCGACCAAACAAAAGCAAACAGTCCATTTTTTCTTCATTATAGCAGGCCGTTTCGAAACACCTATAGGGTGTTCCGAAACCCCCTGACCTGGTCAACGGGCCTGGGTCAACCACAAGGTGACCGTTCCGAAACAGGGGTGACCCGTATCGGAACAACCTTGACGGTCAATATCTCGTGGTCAACGAGATTTGACCGTTTCGGAACTTCAAAGGCCCGTTTCGGAACGGCTTCATCTCGCCAATTTCTCAAAATTCCAGTAGCGAAAACGTTCCGGAACGACCCTCATCCGTTTCGAAACGGCAGGCCATTTACACAGGGGCCGTTTCGGAACACGGGGACCCGTTCCGAAACGCCCCCTGTCTGCAGATTTTCCTGGGCTGTTTTAAGGCACAAGAATGCCCCAAAACACCTCCACAACACCAAGCAACATCAATACAAGACAAATTAAGGTATAGCAATCATACAAGCATGCTTCAACAATATTTAGACATGCTTAAAACCAAGGCCACATCTCAATTACATGCATTCGATCAAACGTCATTCAAGCACAAGTAAAAGCTCTTAAAGCATAGCCCAACATATCAAGCAAGCAAGTAGACATAAGTTAACATTCACCATGGCAACACAACCATGCAAAAGCCATAAATATAAAGGAGTCTACACATGCTCCTATCAACCAACAACAACCACAAAACATTACACGTCCCATTGCTCCACCATTACATGTCTAAAATTTAAAATCCATACTTAGTGAATTCAATCCAAAACCACACTTGGAGGCCCTCCTCTTGCCCGAGCAACCCACGAACTAAGGATCTGCAATGTTGAACAAAGAGAGCGTAAGCAATGATGCTTAGTGAGGGTAAGCTCTAAAAACAAACCTCAACATTGCAGGGTCCGAGCACGATCTAGCCAAAGCCATTTACACTTACCAAAAGTCCACAAGGTATAGATGCATGAGCAATATATCACATGTATGCTACAATTATGTGCTCAATACTACCATACATGCAAATACATATAAACATCCAAACAGCTCATATATCTCCACACATTGATACTCATATCAATCAACATTGGCACCTAGTTATGACTCAAATACGCGGACAACTGTTGGAACTCATATCCAACCACACAACCATTACCTGACGGTGGGATTGCACTCATCACCGGTCTCGCGGAGGGGATTCCACTCATCCTCACGCCCCGTCGATGGGATTCCACTCATCACCGACTATCATTAAATATCATTTCCGGGCGTACCCGTACTCCTCCTTGGTGACTCAACGCCACCAAGGCCACGCGCGACTTTTTGACTCATGTGTACACACTAACATCCTAATGATCGATCATTTGTATTTAAGTATACTAGTGCCAATATTTTACTCATTCCACATCACACATTTCAATCATTTCCGTGCTTAGCACGCACTCACTATGGACACAATCATAAACCATCACCATGCATGCTTTAAGCAATACAATTCATGCCTCAACTCACATGTATAAAACCATATACATAAACATCCATATCACATGGCATACAAGGCACACACACATTCATATAATTGAGTTCATCCAAAGGCTTAGATTAAGTTTAGGATTAGGCTACCACCCTAATCCTAACTCTAGGTGGGTCTACCAAGCCCAACCTAGTCCATATACTCGAACCAACTAATTTAAAACCTTTAAAAGAAAACAACCACTCACCTAAGCTCCCAAGCTCCAAAACTTAGCAAGCGATAACCTTCAAATATAAGACAAATCCGGATTCATCTCTATTTCTTCAACACCTTGACCAACTCTATGGTCTTGCCACGCAACACTTTGCTATCAGAGGCAAGTATCTCTACGGGCTCTTCATTATAAGACAAATCCGGATTCAACTCTATTTCTTCAACGGGCATCACATGCGAAGGATCTGATCTATATCTCCTAAGCATAGATACATGAAAGACATCATGGATCTTTTCTAACTCAGAAGGTAACCTCAACCGATAAGCTACAGGCCCAATCCGCTCAACTATCTCATACGGGCCAATGAACCTCGGACTCAACTTGCCCTTACGGCCAAATCTCATCACCTTCTTCCACGGAGATACTTTCAAAAATACTTTCTCACCAACTGAGTACTCAATCTCCTTCCTTTTCAGATCTGCATAAGACTTCTGCCGATCGGAAGCTGCTCTCAAACGGTCGCAAATCAACTTCACTTTCTCTGTGGTTCCTTTAAGCAAATCTGGCATAGGTAACAATCTCTGACCTGTCTCAGCCCAACAAATCGGAGTCCTACACCGTCTACCATATAAGGCCTCATAAGGTGCCATCTGGATACTAGACTGATAACTGTTGTTGTAAGCAAACTCAACCAACGGTAGGTGCTTCTCCCAAGAACCCTGAAAGTCAATTATACAACAACGAAGCATATCCTCTAGGATCTGTATCACTCGCTCTGACTGCCCATCGGACTGCGGATGATAAGATGTGCTGAAATGCAGACGACTGCCCAAAGCACTATGTAAACAACTCCAGAACCTCGAAGTAAATCTAGGATCCCTATCTGAAACTATAGACTTCGGAACTCCATGAAGTCTCACAATCTCACGAATGTACAAGTTTGCCAACTTGTCTAAGGAATCCGTAGTGTTCACTGCTAAAAAGTGAGCACACTTAGTGAACCTATCGACAATCACCCAAACTGAATTCTTCTTCGAATGAGACAAAGGCAACCCCGATACAAAATCCATGGTGATTCTCTCCCATTTCCATTCCGGAATCTTCAAAGGCTGTAGTAAACCTGAAGGAACCTGATGTTCTGCCTTCACTCTCTGACAAACCATGCAACAGCTCACATACTCGGCTACATCTCTCTTCAAACCAACCCAATAGTAATCATCCTTCAAATCTCGGTACATCTTGGTACTACCCGGATGCATAGAAAAGGGACTCTAATGTGCTTCACTCAAAATCTGACGTCTCAGCTCAACATCTTCCGGTACCATAATTCTATCTCTAAAGCACAACAAACTCTCACCACTGAAACTATACTCGGTCGGTCTTCCTTCGGCTATGTCTTGAACATGAGGAACTAGGCTCGCATCTTGCAACTGCTTCTCTCTAATCAACTGAATCAAAGAAGGCTTCACTTGCAACTCGGTGATCAAACCACCATCATCAGACACACTCAATCTAGCAAACATAGCTCTCAGCTCAACGGCCACTTTTCTACTCAAAGCATCGGCTACTACGTTTGCTTTACCCGGATGGTACTCGATAGTCAAATCATAATCTTTTAACAACTCTAGCCATCTCCTCTGTCTCAAGTTCAACTCTTTCTGTGTCATCAAGTACTTCAAGCTTTTGTGATTTGTGTAAACTATACACTTCTCACCATACAAATAGTGACGCCAAATTTTCAATGCAAACACAACCGCGGCTAGCTCTATGTCATGAGTAGGATAGTTCTTCTCATGAATCTTCAACTGTCTAGAAGCATAAGTAACAACTCTCCTATCTTGCATCAAAACACATCCTAAGCCTACGTAGGAAGCATCACTGTAAATCACAAACTCCTTACCTGAAACAGGTTGCACTAACACTGGAGCATTCGTCAAAGCTTCTTTCAATTTTTCAAAGGCCTTTTGTCTTGCATCTGACCATTCAAACTTGACTCCCTTTTGCAACAACTTAGTCAAGGGAGCAGCTACTCTAGAGAAGCCATCCACAAATCTCCTATAGTAACCAGCTAGTCCTAGGAAACTCCTAATCTCAGTCACGGACTTAGGTTGTTTCCACTCAACAATAGCCTCAATCTTCGATGGATCGACTCGGATGCCTTCGGCCGAAACGACATGGCCAAGAAATACAACTTCTCTAATCCAGAATTCACACTTGCTAAGCTTCGCATACAACTGATTGCTCAACAACCTCTGTAAAACAAATCTCAAGTGCTCATCATGCTCTTCTTCTGTCTTCGAGTACACAAGTATATCATCAATGAAGACAACCACAAACCGGTCTAGATAGTCTCTAAAAATTCTGTTCATCATGTCCATGAATGCTGCTGGTGCATTCGTGAGCCCAAATGGCATCACAAGAAACTCATAGTGACCATATCTAGTCCTAAAAGCTGTCTTCGGAACATCACACTCTTTCACTTTCAACTGGTAGTACCCGGATCTCAAATCTATCTTCGAGAACACTGAAGCACCCCTCAACTGATCAAACAAGTCATCTATACGCGGCAACGGATACTTGTTCTTCACAGTCAACTGATTCAGCTGTCTATAGTCAATACACATGCGCATGCTACCATCTTTCTTTTTCACAAACAACACTGGAGCACCCCACGGAGAACTACTAGGTCTAATGAAACCACGGTCTAATAATTCTTGCAACTGACTCTTCAATTCTTTCAACTCTTTCGGAGCCATACGATACGGAGCTATCGAAACCGGACTAGACCCTGAAACTGTCTCAATCACAAACTCAACATCTCTGTCAGGAGGCAAACCCGGCAACTCTTCAGGAAACACATCTGGAAAGTCACACACTGTTCTGATATCCTTCGGTCTGGCTTCACTCATATCCGGATTCATAACATAAGCTAAATAGGCCCCACATCCAGAGTCCATTAACCTATGAGCCTCTAAAGCTGACACCACATTAGACAAGAACTTAATGTTCTCGCCCACTACCACTACCTCGTAATCATCAGAGAGTTTCAAGGAGATTCTCTTTGTCTCAAAATCCACACTAGCTCGATGCTCAACCAACCAGTCCATACCCAAGATGATATCAAAACCATAGAAGGGAAGTTCTATCATATCAACTGAGAACACATGACCCTGAATCTTCAGTGGACACCTCCTATACATACGCCTAACTACAACTGTCTCACCAAAAGAGCTAGTAACATGCATACCTACATCTAAGATCTCAACAGGAATGTCTAACTTCCGTGCATGCTCACTCAGAAAGTAGGAATACGTAGAACCCGAATCAACCAAAGAAAGCAAAGACATAGACTGTAACTCGAAATTACCTGCTATCACATCGGTGTCGTTCTCGGCCTCTCTCTGAGCATAAACCCTCGCTAGTCCTCCCGCCTCTGGCTGCACTGCCACAACATGAGCAAGGTTCCTCTGAGCATCTACCCTAGGTGCATCAGCCCTCGGCTGGAAGTAGCCACGACCGCGCCCACGGCCTCTCTGAAAATCATTACCTCTCGCAGGAGGCTGGGCAATGTTCGGTGCATGAGCTGTCTGACGCAGACAGTCCCTCCTAAAGTGGTCCCTCGAACCACAGTTCCAGCAAGCATGAAAGTTACCCCAGCACTCTCCAGTGTGCTGTCTCCCACACTGTGCACACTCGGGCAAGCGCCCTCCTCCTCTATGGCCCTGATGGCCCCTACCATGGTGGCCACCGCCACGTCTCTGATCAAACTGATGTCCGCCACCTCTGTGCCTCTTAGCATCTCTACCATCAAAGTGGTTATGCCTCTTTCCAGATCCAGAACCACCAGCTCGTTTGGTTGAACCCAAACTATGCTCCAAATCCTTGGCCCTCGCGACCAACACATCAAAGTCTGAGTAGTCAGAAGCCAACGTGTACCTCTTAACCTCTTCATTCAATCCGTATCGGAATCGTTTGCAGCGTTCCACTTCAGTAGGAACCAACTCTGGGGCATACTGACTCAAGCGAACAAATCGGATCTCATAATCAGTCACTGAAGCATCTCCCTGAGTGAGAGCCATGAACTCTCTCTTCTTCTCATCTAGGTACCTCGGTCCTAAGTACCTCTTCCGGAAAGCAGACTCAAAGAAATCCCAATCTATCTCGGCCTTTGGAGTCCCGGTAGTGATGGTGACCCACCAGGTGTAGGCATCACCCTGAAGCAGTGAGATCACACAACCCAATCTACGTGCGCCCGCACAACCCATCTGAGCCAAAATACGAACTGTCTTCTCTAACCATAACTCCGACCTCTCCGGAGTAGATCCTCTAAACTCTTCGGCCCCTAAGCTACGGAGCCTCTCCAACGGTAAGCTAGCATCATCACCCCTAGGCTGAGCTGCAGCCTGGGCTCCCGCAACTGCGGCCTGGAATGCTCCCGCTATTGCTTGCACAAGCGGAGTCATATCAATCCCAGCTGGACCTTGGCCACCTTGAGGTCCATTTCCCCCGGCTCCATCCTCGCCCCCAACTCCCGGTGGAGGAGGTGGTGGTGGTGGAGGGGGTGGAGGAGCGCCAACTCCCGCTGCCCCTGGTCCTTCTATGTGAGCTCCCGCACCAACTACCGGCTCAACGGGAGCCACAACTCGCGGTTCCTGACGAACCAACCTCGGTCTACCTCTCGGTCTAGACATTGCTCTCTCAGATATTAACTACAACCACAACAACAACACACAAATTGGGTTAGCAAGGTGAGGCTCCCAAGTGTCCAAGTATGTTTCCTCACTTAAAAATCATTTTTCCAATGTAATAGTAGCAATGAGACCCACACACACATGCTTAAAAGTAAAACAATCAGCATACTTGTCACATAAGCAACCATTCTTGCAGAACAAGCAAACACCGTGCAATTCAACTTAAAAACTTAAACTTACCTCACTTACCTGCCCAAGGTCTCGGTAACCTTAGGCTCTGATACCAACAAGTGTAACCCCCTCGTCCCGGTCTGGTCGGATGACCGGTCCGAGTGGGCCACACGGGGAAAACTGAAGCGAAACCCGTTAAGGCTTCCCCTCGGTTAACGACCCAAAAATTTCTTTTAACTTTAATCTTATCTAGATGCATATTAAGTCCCTATGTGAAGCGCAACAGCAGAAGATTACAAACAAAGAAACGTTTACCGACCAAACAAAAGCAAACAATCCATTTTTTCTTCATTATAGCAGGCCGTTTCGAAACACCTATAGGGTGTTCCGAAACCCCCTGACCTGGTCAACGGGCCTGGGTCAACCACAAGGTGACCGTTCCGAAACAGGGGTGACCCGTATCGGAACGACCTTGACGGTCAATATCTCGTGGTCAACGATATTTGACCGTTTCGGAACTTCAAAGGCCCGTTTCGGAACGGCTTCATCTCGCCAATTTCTCAAAATTCCAGTAGCGAAAACGTTCCGGAACGACCCTCATCCGTTTCGAAACGGCAGGCCATTTACACAGGGGCCGTTTCGGAACACGGGGACCCGTTCCGAAACGCCCCTTGTCTGCAGATTTTCCTGGGCTGTTTTAAGGCACAAGAATGCCCCAAAACACCTCCACAACACCAAGCAACATCAATACAAGACAAATTAAGGTATAGCAATCATACAAGCATGCTTCAACAATATTTAGACATGCTTAAAACCAAGGCCACATCTCAATTACATGCATTCGATCAAACGTCATTCAAGCACAAGTAAAAACTCTTAAAGCATAGCCCAACATATCAAGCAAGCAAGTAGACATAAGTTAACATTCACCATGGCAACACAACCATGCAAAAGCCATAAATATAAAGGAGTCTACACATGCTCCTATCAACCAACAACAACCACAAAACATTACACGTCCCATTGCTCCACCATTACATGTCTAAAATTTAAAATCCATACTTAGTGAATTCAATCCAAAACCACACTTGGAGGCCCTCCTCTTGCCCGAGCAACCCACGAACTAAGGATCTGCAATGTTGAACAAAGAGAGCGTAAGCAATGATGCTTAGTGAGGGTAAGCTCTAAAAACAAACCTCAACATTGCAGGGTCTGAGCACGATCTAGCCAAAGCCATTTACACTTACCAAAAGTCCACAAGGTATAGATGCATGAGCAATATATCACATGTATGCTACAATTATGTGCTCAATACTACCATACATGCAAATACATATAAACATCCAAACAGCTCATATATCTCCACACATTGATACTCATATCAATCAACATTGGCACCTAGTTATGACTCAAATACGCGGACAACTGTTGGAACTCATATCCAACCACACAACCATTACCTGACGGTGGGATTGCACTCATCACCGGTCTCGCGGAGGGGATTCCACTCATCCTCACGCCCCGTCGATGGGATTCCACTCATCACCGACTATCATTAAATATCATTTCCGGGCGTACCCGTACTCCTCCTTGGTGACTCAACGCCACCAAGGCCACGCGCAACTTTTTGACTCATGTGTACACACTAACATCCTAATGATCGATCATTTGTATTTAAGTATACTAGTGCCAATATTTTACTCATTCCACATCACACATTTCAATCATTTCCGTGCTTAGCACGCACTCACTATGGACACAATCATAAACCATCACCATGCATGCTTTAAGCAATACAATTCATGCCTCAACTCACATGTATAAAACCATATACATAAACATCCATATCACATGGCATACAAGGCACACACACATTCATATAATTGAGTTCATCCAAAGGCTTAGATTAAGTTTAGGATTAGGCTACCACCCTAATCCTAACTCTAGGTGGGTCTACCAAGCCCAACCTAGTCCATATACTCGAACCAACTAATTTAAAACCTTTAAAAGAAAACAACCACTCACCTAAGCTCCCAAGCTCCAAAACTTAGCAAGCGATAACCTTCAAATTCCCGGATTCGATCCCGAAGCTTCTTCCACGTTTCCCCTTGCTTCAAGCCAAACAAAACACATACATCACTTCTCAAATCAATGCTAATTCAACCGTCAATCCACTTTGCAAAACACAACTCAATTTCCACAATTTCTAAAACACATAACATCTCAAAAACCCAATTTTCGGACTCCCACAACCAAGGGCTGAAATACCCAATTCCAAGCACCCAAATGACTTCCAAAATATCCCAAATCACCCTCCTAACATAGATAGACCATCAGCCCTTCAATTCCCACACAAATCCTCTCAAAAACCCCATTTTTCAAACCCTAAAATTGGCCCTAAAGACCCACTACGAAAATTCACCCAAACTTGATCAAATTCATATATGTTGTGTATTTTAGCATGATTAACAAAAACCCCAACACAATTTCTTAAGACAAATTGAAAAACCCCAATAAAATCCAATTTTCCTCATAAACCCTAATTTTCCAAACCCCCACATTTTTGAATTCTAAGACAATGGTTAAATAGAGGGTAAAGAGGAGATTAAGAAAATGACTTTACCTTTCAAAAAGCCATTGGATTGGAGTTGAAAATGAATGGAATAGGGTTTTGCTAGTTGAGAGGTTTTGAAAGAGAGGAGGGAGGTTTTTTCATGGGTTTTGGGGAAGAAAGGGGAAAAGATGACAAAATGGAAAAAGTTTTCATCCTTTTCCAAAAAGTTTGGGCAAATTGCATTATGAGTCCTCCTCTTTTAAATTAAACTTAATTAGGTCACGTTCTGAAGTTGAGTTGTCTTAATTAACATTTTTATTTAGCCCGACTAAAACCCGGTTAACTCCTAGGCCTAAGACGCGGGTGTTACAGGTGTTGGGTGATTGGAGTTGATTTTTTCTTTGGGCGTCATGTTTGGTAGCTACGGCATGGTATTGTTCTGCTACAACGTGTGGGGTTGTGAGAGGTTGTGACCATGGGTGGTATGGTTCGGTTGCGAGGGATGTTGATTTTGGCTTTGGGCATCTGCAGTTGGGATTGTCATTGTGGTGTTGTTTCTTTTTTGTTCGAACGTTTGTTTGTGTTTGTGTTTCGGGGTGTTGTTTCGATGTTTTGTTCTCTCGTTGTATAACATGGTCATATGGTTCTCTTTTCCTCCATTTAGGCTTAGGGGGTTTTAATAAGGCCTATGATCGTGTCTCAAATTGTATGTTTTCCTTTAATAAAATCATACTTTCTTGCTGATCAAATAATAATAATAATCATAATAATAATAATAATAATAATAATAATAATAATAATAATAATAATAATAATAATAATAATAATAATATTAATATTAATAATAATAATATTAATAATAATAATAATAATAATGTATTTGGTTAATTCGAATAAACTAATTATATGTATTATGTTTTGGATTATATTGATAAAAGCATGTTAAAGGAATTTTTGAGAAACATTTAACAACTTGATGTTTTTTTATTTCGAATAGCCTCATTACGATCAAAAAACCTCTGCCCAGTTTCTTTTCCCCGACACTAAAAACTTAAATTCTAAGTATTAACCTTAAATTTTAAAGCATAAACCATAAACCCTAAAAAATACACCCTACCCCAATTCCTTAAACCCTAATCTCAACCATAATCTTAAATCTACTTTTTTAGTGTGGGGAACAAATAGGAACACTAAAAAGGGACATAAAATTTTATTTCATTAAGACAACTTTATTTAGGGTTATTTCAAAAATTATAGTGTTATAAGAAATTTTAATTATGACCTTTGTATATTACGAAAATATTAAATTTGAACATTGATATATTATTATATATTTTGAAATAACTTGATTGAAGCAATAAGTTACCAAAGTGTTATCTGATGTGAAATTATTTTAAAATATAGAAGATTTTGTGGATGTAATTCAGAATATGTTAGTATTAATAGGTCCAAAAGAAGATTAATGATTAACATTATTACATGTGCAACTGTGGTAATAAACATGTGACAATTATTCAGTTTTATATGTGAACAATAAATCGGCTCAAAGGAAGATTTCTATTTGACATGTTCTTATTATAAATGTTTTATTACTGCACCAAGATATCACTAACAAGTTAATGTTTTGTCCAAAGATGAAATATTAATTGAGTGTCCAATATCTTGAGATGTGTTTTGCATCTATTCTAATTTATTATTATTTTGGTTATCTTTTAATAACATTGAGAGATGAAATTAAGAGAAACATTTTGAAACAAATAAATTCATATTTTGGATTCAGGCGTCTAATATTTTAATGGATTAGTTTAAACAAAATATCTCCAAAGTGACCTCTTTTGTGTGGATTATTTAAAATATCAAGACGATTATGTGTTTTTTTGTAATTCATGAGTTTATTAATTGACCAAAAGGGAAGTTAATATTTGGTGGAATTTCAGTGACACATGTGGTGATAAATGTGTGACAATTATAAAGTATTTTATATGAGCAATACAGTGATCCAAAGATTAATTTATTGTTTGACATGGTTTATTGTTAACGGTTGATTTCTACAATAAGAGTATCGCTTACAATTAATTATTTCCCAAAGACTTTATATTAATGTTGTGTTCGGTATATTGAGGGGAACTAGCCATTATTTTGAATTTATTGTTTGCTTATGAATATTCATGTGAGCTTGTTTTATTTATTTTTGTTCTATATTTAGCTAATTTATCTCATGATGCCAGAATATCTACTATTCTTTACACATGCTTAGTGATACAAATTTGAAGGAATAGAAAATGCACTCATTTGTGGTATTTGATTGTATGAACATAGACCTTGCACTAAGAAAAAGACAACTTGCACCTCTTACTGCGATAAGCACCCACAAAAAAGATTGTGAGCGATGAGATTTTTCAAATCACACGAGTCTAATGATCATATTAAGCACAATATTTTAGAAACCTTTATGGGTATAGAATCAAAAAATATTACCCAAGTTAAGGTTTTCCTTGACGAAATTACACTTTCCACCTACATGATGTCTATGAAGTAAAATGGTCAAGAAAATGTGAGGGGAATATTGTGGAGATGTTATATATTACTTTTAAACTTAAGACATTTAGTTCGAACTTTCTAAAGGATTATTGTTCTTATGATGTTAGTATCTCTTCCTATATATATTAACAAATTTAAAATTAGTTACAATTGTCAAAAGGAGAAATAGAATTTAAATGAGATCTTTTTTCATTGTGTGTTAGAGGAATAAAGATTGAAGCATGATAAGTGTAAAAGTACTCATTTGGTTAGTGCATCTAAAGACAATGGCAAGAAAATAAACTATTAGAATAAGTTGCTAAGGGTCAAACTCAAAATAATAACACCAAGTTGGATATGGTTGGTTCTTTTGTAGCAAGTTAGGACATATGTGAATAAATTAAACTTCATAAAAGTGAGCAACTACTTTAGTTATTTTGAGTGACCCATGATCTGTATGTTTTATGATCCCACAATTAAAAATATTTTAAGGAAAGATTTATAACATTTTTTAGGGTGATGAGTTTAGAGGGAGATAAGTTTAGTGGCATTACTTTTGAGGAGGAATTGAATTATAAATCAATTCTTACTATCACTTTTGGTGATGTTTAGATTTTTCAAACCTATCATTAATCAAGAAGTAAATCCAAAACCTTATCCATCAAGATAATGTTGAACAACTCCTCATTTAATATGAGATAATATTTTGGAAAGATAAACTCAACAAGCTCAAAAACAAGTGTCATTAAAGAGGTTCACGAGAGAAATGATAAATATTATTCTAGATTTTTATATTGTATCTCTTTAGGAAAATAAGGATAACAATAGAATGATAACAAATTGACTCAATCATTTTTTATCAGACCATAAATGGTTTTAACTATCAAAAGTGAATTGATGTCATACAAGAAGGGTATATTTCTACGCAAGACATTAAAGTTTGGGAACTTGTCCTATTACCTGAAGGTGCAAACTAATTGCTGTAAATGGATATTTAAATCTAATTGGGGTGCAAATGGTAATTTGGATAAGTATAAAGCACGTCTTATATCTAAAGAATATACTTTAAAAGAAGGCATTGAATTTGTAGAGATTTTCTCTATATTTTCATTAAAAAACTATTTTAGGATAATCATGATGCTTGATCCTCATTCTAATCTTGAGTTACATCGTATGAGTGCTAAGAATGTTTTTTTTTCAATGACAATGTTAATGAAATAATTTATATGATGCAATAAGAAAATTTATGTCTGGTGATACAAAGTTAGTAATATGTAAATTAAGAAAATCCATACGTGGGCTTAAATACGCCTCTCACCAATGGTATTACAAATTTCAACAAGATTGTCATATTCGATTTTGTTATAAATTTGGTCTATGATTGTACATACTATAAGTTCAATAGAAGTAAATCACGTGATACTCTTATTGTCAATGAATACAAATTTAGTCTTAAAAGTAGCCTTAAAATTTAGAAGATGTAAATTTTTCATATGCACAAGCTATTGAGAATTTAATTTGTGCTCAAGTATGTATGCGTTCCGATATTGCGTATATTGTTAGAATGTTAGGCATATATTTAAGCAACCCTTATCACTGAAGGTTATGAGATATCTTTAGAGAGTAACAAATTACATACTCGCATATCAGAGTTTGATAAGTTGGAGATCATCATGTTCACAAACTTCGATTCTATTAAAATATTGATGCAAAAAAATTGTCACGTGGAGTGCTAATTATAGATTGAATAGAAAGATCGTTTAAGTTATTTTGTGACAGTAAATTTGCATCATTTATTTTATAAACAATATGAACACTTCAAAGTTGAAAAACATAAATATTAAGTTCTTAACTGTAAAAAATTTAGAGTGGTCATGTATCTATAGGACATGTTGGTACAAACTCCAAAATTGCACACGTACTAAGAGCCCACCACTCTAGGTCTTTCATGAGCACAATACTAATGTGAGTGTAATGTCATGTAAAGATATTCAGTTTTAGTGAGAGATGTAATTTGAAAAAAATGCACATTCCTTTTAGACACAATTTCTGTTATATTAGCTTAATGATATTTTAAAATTATTTCTACAGAAATCTTTTGGTTTATTCACACTCTGATATGAATAAAATTTGATTTCACTAAGGTTTAGGAGGACCAATTGGAAATGTTTGGTTCACATTACATGTAATTTTTCATGTTATGCATCCATGATTGATCTATGTCATTTGATTATATTTGTATATATAACCATTGTTGGGTCTAGTCATGATTGATATGATAAATACTGATTTAATCCTATATGGATATAGCTGATGCATGTAATTGTTATAGAATACTTATTATATACTAGCAACTTTTGACGTCATAAAGTTGTACATTTATCAAGAAACATGTGTTGCCCAAGTGGGAGATTGTTGGATTAAAATATGCAATTGTGGGAACATATGTATGATATTATTGTAAAATATGACACAAAATTAAGCAACCAATTATGTTACATGTGTCATATTATATTAAAAGAATAGAAATTATGTGCCCCTTTTAATGTTCCCATACTAAAAATAGGTTTAGGATTTGAGGTTAAGGATTAGAACTAAGATTAAAGGAATTTGATATGGTGTATTCTTAGGGTTTATGGTTTAAAATTTAGAGTTAGGACTTAGAATTTAATTTTTTTAGTGTTGGGGTATTTAAAGGAGCAAAGGATTTTTGTTCATATTAAAGTGTCATGGAAATAAAAGTTTAGATACCATAAATTGTATTTATAATTTGATGAGTGACAAAATTATAAATACTTAATAATTTATTTGATAATTAGTTATATAAAGAGATAGCGGTCTTCAAGAAATAAGTTAACTTGTTTTTTTTTTCTCTTTTTTCCATCAGAGAGTTTTACATCAAGAGAAACTATATCTTTTTAGAATATGAAAACTTAAAGGCAAGATTTCAACATCAAAATTCAAGGGGCATGATAGATGAGTTAACTTGATGATTTGGCATGATAAATCTGATTATTAGGTGTTATATTAACTTATGGTTTGATTATAACAAAAATGCCTCCCGTGAGAGATGTTTTTATCTTTTGCCACGCATGAATGCATGGGTGGTTCAAAGATTTTTGGGGCCTTTGAGACCCTTAATTTATAAGCAGTAAGAGATAAGTTTTTTTATAAAAAAATTACCTTAATATAAAAAATATTATTAGATTATCCTCTGAGAAACAAAAAATTGACTTATAAACATATAAAAATCAAACATTTTCACTTAAAAAATGTCATTATTTTTGCATGTTTTAAGTTTTAGATTATTGTTATACATATACACATAATTATATATATAAATTTATAATTATTTAAAAATATTTAGTCTAATTTAATTTAGGTTCTTTATTTTTAGAGCCCCTCTCTTTTGAGAGTCCTGTGCGGTCGCTCTTATCGCGCCTGTTCAGAACCCCAATGTATGAATGACATATATCATCCTAAGTTAACAATTAATCAAAGAACCGAGGTTAGAAGCAAGTCAAGTGCAGGAGGAAGTTGAACTCCTATTATTTTCTGCTGTAATTAGTTGATTTGATTTGATTTTTAGTTTCATACTTGTCAAAGTTAGTAGCATGTGGCCGTGCATGCAGAAAATCAAGAGGTTTGATGATAAGATGGGTGGAGTGTCAAAAGCTGGACAAAGTTTATCTTAGTTGATGCAGGCCAGGCTTGGTTGGTGGTCTACCCAGCTGCATCCAAGAAATCCCCAAGTCAATCCCTCTTAAAAACTTACGCTAATCAGATGGTCCATCTAAATATTTTATATGTGTGAATAGTAGTAACCTAAGAGTGGCTTCTTGTTGTTTACCAAACTAACACAAGAAAAGGCACGCACGCATGTATGTATAATAATTTGATGGCATTTGAGAAAAACATTGATACACAGTACGTGCAAAATAAAGTTTAGACATGATTATCAAATTTAAGGGTTATAAGTTTAGTTTAGGATTTAAAATTTAAGATTAAATGTTAAAGTTTAAAGTTTAGAGTCAAATTTAAGGTTAAAAATTTATGGTGTAAGTATCCGGATTTTAAGTTTAATATTTTAAAGAAGGTTGTGTAAAAAAATGAGCACAGTTGTTTATCAAAATATAATCTAATAAATAAAGTAAAATTTTATATTTTTTGTTAAAAAATTGAAGAATAAGTTGTCTTTTATTATTATACAGTAAAACTTCTATAAATTAATACCCTTGGGACCATGAAATTTTATTAATTTAGAGAGATATTAATATATCGATAAATTAATAATTTAATAATTAAAAGAAAATTTCTCAATTCAGCAATATAACTTTGATAAAGATATTGTGTGCAAATAAATTATAAATTGTACATAATATTCCAATTAATTAAAAATAAGTAGATTCATGTATATGTTATTAAATATATTCATGTATCAAATTATTTATATCTAACTAGACTAATGCATGTACTTAATTTATAGTTAGATATGAAATTGAATTGGATTTGAATTAAAAAAACAGATTACAATACATTCATATTTTAGCAAGTTACCAAAGTAGTAATTGTAATATTTATGAATTATTAATTTATAGTTTTGATGGTACCTTTATATTTCCAAAAAATTATTATATTATTATTTTATCAAATTTGATGATTTTTTACATTGACCAAGTTGGGACCGAAAAATTTTATTATTTAATAGAATTTATTAATTTAAAGAGTATTAATTTATAGAGGTTTTACTGTACTAATAATTTAGTTGGAAATCAATTAAGATAAATATTACGGGAACAACCCCGCTAAAATAATGACAAATTTACTAGGCACTCCTCTCTTTTGCGTCCACTTATCTTCATTTTCTTATATTTTTATCGCTAATCTTTTTTTCCTCTCTTTTCTCTTCTCTCTTCTTTTGGACTTTGTCATAATTGTAGTCATTTTTGTTTTGCATATATAAGTTGGCGTTATTTTATTTCTTTATTGAATGTTTTTATTTTCTATAAAAATGATTAATAGTTTTTTTTCATATAAAATGATGATGGTTTTGTTGCTTTTGTAATATATTTTTTATCTACTCTTATAGTACGTTTTTTTCGAAGAGTTAGATTTGATGTTGCCTCTTTAATTAGCATTTATATAGTTATCTTACCGATGTACCTCTGCTTTAGACCTTTGGTCTAGTTTTTTATATTGATGGACACTCACAATCACTCAGATATGTAGCGGTTGAGTTGTGAAAATGTTAGTTTATCAATGTGATGTCAATGTTACGTGTATTTTTATGTTAGTATTCATAATATTTGTCCTTCGGCGCCATAAATGGTGTTTGTTTTGTGTCTATTGTTTTTTTGAGTTATTTGGTTAAATTTTTTTAACACTTTCTTTATAGGGTCCTATCTTATTATTTAGTGGTCAGTTTGTGCAGTTTAATCGTTTTAAAGAAAATGGTCAACTTATAAGATTAATCTACTCTAATTTTTGTGAACTCTTTTTTATAATTTTATTATATTTTCTTTTCATTCTTTAAAATTGACTGTAATTGGTTAAAAACTCAATTAAGATGACAATAAATCAAATACACCACTCGTATGAGATCCACTAAGACCGACAAAAATTTTATATCCATTTTCGGTGCTCAACGTTAAAAAATTAAATTTTAAGTCATAACCTTAAATTGCGAATCTTAAATCATAAACCATAAACCCTAAAAATACACCCTACCCATAATTCTCTAAAATCTAAACTCTAACATTAACTTTAACCCTAAACTTAGTTTTTTAGTGCGAGACATGAGAAGGGGCAGAGGATTTCTATTCCTAATTGGCCTAGTGGTCATAAATGCTCGTCCACTTCTCTTATGTGTGTTCAAATCCTAACATTTACTTTACAAATATTATTGTAATACTACTTAATAAAAAGTACATCATTATATTTCGGTCATTGCTGCAAGATTTTTTAAGAGTAATTATGGTTTATCTAGACATTTTTGGATCTCCGAATATCGATCAAAAATATAATCATTTAATACATTATAATTATATAGAGATCTATTTAATTGGTTCCATACATCTTAACGTTTTATATTTTTGCAGATCATTTGATTACTTTTAGGCTTAGCGTTGAGGTTTCTTAATACGAATTGCTTTCGTTTTCAATTTTCCACATTGGTTGACCGTATTGCCACATTTGAGGTAATTTAACGTTTATTATTGTTTTAATAATTTAGATTGAAATAGCAATTTTTTTATTATATGCATGTCCGTCTTACGATCCATGTTTAGGGTGTAAGATTGTCCCTCCTAACAATATCGTCTTTAAGGTTTAAACTCGTGTCTTCTCCTTGGAAGTGCAATGTGACTTACCAATGCACTCAACACTTGCTGGTTGAAATAACAATTTTTTTTTGTAAAGGATGAAAAACGAAAATCTAAATAACATAAGATGTTCAAAAAAAAAAAAAAACTTAACGAGTCATAGATCGGTATCACTTTAGACCAGATTTTTTTCTTTTAATTTGAGACCATTTTAGTCATCAAAATTAACATTTAGAAAAATAAAATAAGCTAAATGGTTAATTTGTATTAGATTAATATTAACAATAAAAATATTTAAATGCTATTTTATATTTAGATACTGTAATTAATTAACTGGATATTACCTTATATTAGATTATCAAATTAAACTTCAAATATTACTAAATTAGGGGTGTGCAAAAAAACCGAAAAATCGAAATCGATTTCGAAACCCGAAAAAATCGAACCAAAAAATTGGTTAACCGAACCGAAAAATTCGGTTTCGGTTTGGGTTTTTATTTTTTAAAAAGAAACCGGTTCGGTTACGGTTTATAGTTTTGGGATAAACCGGGTAACCGAACCGACCGATTATATAATATATATTATTATATTATATGTTATTTTATTATTTTATATTAAAAAAATTATATTTTATTTTATTTTCTCATTCCCAAAAGTAAAACAATAATTTTATTTTATCAAGTTTAAGTGTTTAACTTGCTAGTATTAGAAAAGATAATAATATCATGTGTCGATTTTAAAAAATATGTATTTTTTCTAACATAATATTAAAATTTATATTTTTAATAAACAAAATAAAAAACCGTTACCCGAACCGAACCGAACTGAATTTTTTCGGTTAACCGACTAAACGGTTAACCGGTTGAATGGATACGGTTTAGGGTCGAGAATTTAGTGACCCGAACTTATCGGTTAACCGAAATAATTTGCTAATGGTTAACCGAACCCGGTTTTGCACACCCCTATACTAAATTTATCATAAAAATAACACATTTTACAAAAGGAAATAAATCTAACAAATTATCTTATTTTTAGAGAGGGACATAGAAAATGAATTTCTAATTTTATTACCACTAAAAATGGTATTAAAATGGATTACCAAAGTTATTCCAAACAATTACAATGACAACTATATATAGCTTACAAATAACAGATTCAACAAATTCAACTAACAAACCCAATTACTAAATTCTTCTGACAGAGGGCAAACGTAAATTATTATATATTTTTTTATTAAGTAGAGCTACAAATAATATTTTTTCAGCAAATATTGGAATTCAAACTCACACAAAGGGTGAGTTATATGAGCATTTATGACCATTAGGCCAATTAGTGGATCTTAAAAATTATTATATTTTCAGAGGACAAACATAAATTATCATATTTTTAGATATTAAATATAAAAATAAAAATAAAATTTAGCAATAAATAAAGAGAATAAAACTAAATTACACAAAATTTAGGAGCGACTCCTTACGAGCGAAAAGTTATTAGATGAGCCTGACTCACCATAGCATCTATGGTCACATTCAATAAATTTTTTCATCTCATTTTTTTCAAAATGAATCTTCACCTTTTTTCTACATGTCATGAAGGGGTGAGTAGTTACTAGAAAGTTATACTGAAATGGCTAAATTTCATTAGATAGACCATAGATAACGTAGTAAGCAAGGTCCATCTAATAATTTCTACTTGCGAGCCATCTCCCCCACTAAACTTGCCTCTAATGACAATTTTGACCCTCAATTTTTTTAAAAAAAATATTTTAGTCACCGAACTTTTTTTTTCTCATTTGACCCTTTGGCTTCAATTTTTGTCACTTAAACTAACTGACAGAAAAAATATCATATTTTCAATAAACTTTTACACTTTTCTTTTACAATTTTTCTTATTTATCTAATCTTGTCATTTTTTGCGAATTTTCTTAATTCATCCACATTATTCAATGTTATACATAAAAAATAGCATTTTTATACATTAAACAAAATCCTATAAAATAAATAAGGACATATTATAATTTGACTTTTTAACAATATTCGTGTGTTATAGTTAGGGATGAGCATTCGATCAAGTCAAGTCTAGTCAAAAAATTCATTTTAGTCGAGTTGAAGAGTCCTACTTATAACTCAAAGTTTATTCGAAATTTTTTCAAGTCGAATTTATGAAATTCGAGTAAATCGAGTTAAATTATTCGAATTTCTTTTCAAATTTGATTGTAAACATCTATAATGTTACGGTATTCTATTGTTTCATTAAAGATTGAGCAATCAATATACTTGAGAGTTAAGGAGCATTAAATCTAGCTTTCAATGTTATTTTGTTTCTTCCTTGCTTCACTTTTCGTTAAACTTTTGAGCCTAAATTTCTTAGAAAGAAATTTGTGGGATTCTCCCACTATGTTACACTGATACGAGTATAGAGAAGAATATAGGGACGGGAACAAGATGAGAAATAGCAATCTCCAAAATTACAAGGGACGGGTACAATAAGGGTACGTCATATAAAATAAAATTTAAAATATAAATAGATATAAAAAAGTCATAAATAAAAAGAAAATAAAAATCATAAACAAACCACAATATTAAAGTGTCAAATCTCAAGACTCAAATAATAAATTAAGTCTATAACAATATTAAACAACACAAATTCGTACTAGATGCTAATAAAGCTTTAAGCAAACAATGGTAGTATCGTAATTTCAGTCATCTTGAAACCTCCTTCTCTGTCAAGACAAGAAAACCATGGTTGTGTTGTAAACCGCTCAGACCGATACGAGTTGCCCGATCTAATCTGAGGTGTCACATTCGGGACTCCAGAACGACCCGCATTAAAAACCCAAATAATAATTTTTTCTCATCAATTTAAAATCGTAAAATAAAAATCTTTGTCAGAACATCATTAATAAAATCATAAAACAGAAATCCAATAAGTATAATACAGACTGTGACATAAAATAAGATACAACATACATGCCCTCTAAATGTACTAGTATCGTGCTCCGAAAGTAATGCCGAGAGAACTTCAAACGCTGATGTCGGCCACTTAACCATGATAAAACTCTTTTAACCCGTGATGGTAAAAACAACGCGAGCTTGGAAAAGCTCAGTAATACAGAACTACCAAATGATGCGGTAAGCACAATCAGGTATAAGGCAAAGAAATAATATTGACATGAAATTTCATATTATCGAGGTACTTGAAGGTAACAGAGTTGTTCTTTATTTGATTACCTGAATCGCAGATAATTTAAAGTAAGCAAAAAAAAAAGAAAAAAAATCAGAATTGAGAGAGAAGGTTGACGAAAGTTTAAGTACAGTTTGAAGGTTGAAGATGAATTTCTTCAAGCATTCAATAATGGCAGCAACGTTCTTGGGACTTGACACGATGAACTCGAAAGAACCTGCATAATCTGTTATACAAACCCGAATCGAAACTGTTCTTCGTAGTCGGAAAAGGTTGAACAAACTCCAAGGAAGAACTCGAACAATTTGTTGAACGAACCCGAACCTTATCTTAAATTTGTTCGAATACGGACTTGGACCCTTCAATTATCGAACAATTGAGAACCCGAAGTATCAAAGAAAAAGTTCTAAAAAGAACCAAATTTGAGAGAAAATCTCACAAAAAAAATTTATTCATTAAAGAGTCTAACCCTTTCAATGTTGCATGTGGGTTACATATATAGGGGTGAGGGAAGTTGGCCGAATTCTATCTTGTGGCTGCTATTTGGCCATTTAAAATTCAAGTTTTAAACTACAAATAATTCCCTAGGCAGATTCAATTTTGGCCATACATTCAAAGGCATTTGGGCGCCACTTTGCATATGAAACATGTGCCAATTTGTTTGAAACTCAAACAATAACCTCCTTGGTGCTTATCCACTCGGCTGCATGTATATCCACACGTGTCCATTTAGATGGTCTGGTGCACATGGTCTGCCCATTTCAATGTTGCATGCACGAATTGCCAAAGAAATCATAATTGGTGAAGTTAAATGGCACGCTGCATGTGCTTTGTAATTTTTGTGTTTGAAATTCCCCTCTCAACATGTTGAAATTCAAATGCCATGGCTGCTCTCAAATTCCACGTGCAAACAAAACCAATTGTTCTTAAGTGGGCTGCACACATATATAAAAAAAACATTATAAAACATTATTAGGAATTACATGCATTCATTACCAAATTTCACGCACACACATATAGAAACAAACATTATTCCAAACATATATTTATATCATACACTACAACAATATATGTTTTTAGTGACAAAATGCCAGTGACTAGAAGTAATGTTGTCACAGATATTAAACTTTTTGTGACAATTTTTTTGTGCGACACTATTAGTATGAGTAATTGTGATGGATTTTTATTTTGTCACTGTTATAGTAGTAATTGTGACAATTACATCTTTCACAATTAAATTCTCACTATTAGTCTATAATTGTGACATAAATGTCTTTGACACTAAAACTTTGACACGTAATAGTGACGATATATAAAGTGGTCACTATTATTTGATTTTTGTTGTGACAGTAAAATAGTTTGTCACTTTAAATTTTACTTTTTGTTGTGATAAATTTTGTCACCATTGCAAAAATAAAATTAGTGACAAATTAGATATTGTCACAATAATAAATTTATTTATTTTTATAATACTAGTAATAATAACAATTATAAAAATTGAAGTTACCATAAATTAGTTTGTCAAAAGGTAAAATAATTCTATTATTCTCTATACTATGTGTAAATTCTTGTTTTAGTCATTCTATTTTGATCAATTGCAGTCCCTATTATTTTTCAAATTTTAATTTTCGATCCTAATCCAAACGTGACAACGACAACATGACTAAATTAAAATGATTAAAAATGATCAAATAAAAGAAAAAAAAAATCAAATATGCAACTTATATATAACAAATAGGCTAAAAAATTACTTAATATATTTAAAGACTACCATTCATGTCAAGATCTAAATTTCAAAATTTAAAAAGTACAAAAACTTAAAGTGACCAAATTAAAGTACAAAGACTTATATGCAATCTTAGCATAATACATGATAGCAAAATTTTACCTTATGAAAAATTTTACACTTAATATTTGTTTTAACTTTGCTTGTGGAGTTAAAATTTGCATTATCAGTATGCGCAATAATTATCACATAAAAGGATAATTCTATCAATAATTTGAATTAAATTAAATTAATTAAATTATTTAATTAAAATATAATATTCATTATTTTAGGCGTAAATCTTAATATTTACATTTTATATTTTAAAACCAACTCAATTATTTTTATATATTTTCTTCAACAAACACATTTCGTATAAAAACCCATAGGAAAATGAATTAAATTATCATTATGATAATTAGTGTTATTATTAATACATATTTTAAAAATAAATAAAATTAATTTCAATCACAATTTAACCTAAATACCTTTAAAATAACATTAAATTTATTGCCTAGCTTAATGGATAAACATTGCATTCCCGCCCTAATGGTTCCAGGTTCGATCCTCCTTGAAGCCATGTATTGTATTTATTTAATAAAAATTGACATCTAAAGGTGCCACATCATCTATAATGAAAGTTCAATGACCTAATGAATGGCTAAAAGTATTTGTTGACTACAATGCAAAAGACCCATTAAATTTAAGGGACATAAATAAGATGGTTACAACTAAAAATATAATTATTATATAATATTAACATTTTTATTATTGAAAAGTGACAACATGTTTTAGACACTAATCAATATGTATTTGTGATAAAATATTTGTCACTAATAAGAATAACATTAGTGTCTAAATTTTAGTCACCGTTGTTAATCTTTTGTGTCAAATATGTAGTCACAAAAAATATTACTAATTGTGACGAAATGCATGAAGTTGTCACAAGTATAATAGTGACGGAGTTATTAGTGACGAGTGGTGACGACTCAAAAAAATTATCACTATAAATTACAGTGACTAAATTTAATACTTTTAGTGACCATTTTCAATGTCACTAAAAATGCATTTTCTTGTAGTGATATTATATACATGTTTAAATATACCTAATAAGTAATATAACCTAAACAAGTCACATATCAGCATGCAACACATTAAAAGTCTTATCGTCTAAGGTACAAGTATTATCAAATGATTCAGAAATATTAGCACAAATAAGGAACAGAGCTTCCCTGAAACATTGCGCCCTAGATCGCATAATTGGTCCTAACGGTAAGACCTCTGGATCAGCAACATGTGCTGGTGAAGATGTGCTCACATCAGATGCCTATAGTCCGAAGAATCAGAAGGGGGATGGATTACAGAAGTTGAGCTAGGAAGTCTAGTGTGTTCCATTGAGTGCATATAGGAACCATACAGAGAGTTCCAAACATTCATAATTTATTCAATAGGATAGATTTAATGAGCAAGAAAAGTTTTATTTGAAGCACCTAATTACCCTCCAACTGTACACCGATATGCGGTTTCTTAGAACTGCATCCATAAGGACTTATCCTAGGCTCATAGGGCGTATGAGCCAACCTAAGGGGTGCCTTAGGCCCATAAGAAATTACCCGAGCTGAAGCGTCGGAACCTACCCAAGGGGTTACCTTGGGTCCATAAGAAATTACCAACGCTAAACATGCAGAAACTTCATATCATATCCCAGAAGTATCCTAGAGTAAAATAGTTTAGTGTAGTTAGACGGAATGCGAAAAATAGAAATCAGACGTATTTCTAGTTTATCAAAAACCAGAGAACATATTTTTCAAATCAGACATGAAGGTATATCTCCAAATAGATAGAATTCATGATTCAAATTACAGAGACAGTCTTGGTTTCAAATCGGATAAAATATTCATGTGCAAGAAACTCACCAGATGTTTCAATTTAGCACTATAGGTCTTTATTCATTACAGAAAGAAGGCATTGGACTTTATTCAATTAGATTGATTTTAGAAACGAGGAACCTCTTTAGAGGAGTTCAATAATTATCGACTCCATCCAGATATTTAGAGAATTATACATCAAGATCATCCAGATTTTGGTTATATCAAGATTCTTTCAAATTTCAGATATTTAGGATCAATCCAACATTTAGGCTTACAAGGGCATTTTGGTCATTTAACTTCCAAGTGTAATGTGATAATTAACCCAAAAGGTAGAACAATTATTAGCAACATCCACTACTTCTAACAGTTTATCCGTCCTCCAAAATCCACACGTACCATCTGTATAGCATAGCTAAATAGATCACCGACACTACTCAACATGAACAAGTCCCGATCCACGTGTATTTATACAATATTCTTTCGTTATTACAACAGTATCAGGAACGACTAACGTACACATGTCAGGCTTCAAACACATATGAGCATTACAATTATTTAAGCTCTACCGATATTTGCAGGATTATAGAAGCTTTCACTTATCTCAAGTCACAAGGGTATTTCACCCATTTAAGTGCTCGGTTCTGATCCTTTCTTTCCTTCCAATTATTCATTTATTTTCAGAATTTGAGGGTATAACTGTCATTTCGGTTCATTTAATTAGTTAGGTGTCCGAGGATTTTTCATTCATTACATTTGTTCCGATCAATTCAGTCTTTTCTACCATTTTGATTAATTTAGACATATGGGAATTCTTCCAGTAATTTTATTTATTATTGTTTCAAACTAATAAAACATACTTCAAAAGAAAATCAGTGCAAGATTTACCCAAGAGTGGTTCTTAGCCCAAATGGTTAAGGCTTGGATTCACCAAGCATAGGTTACAGGATCAAATTCTCACGCCCACCATCTTTTCTCTTTTTATTTTTTCCCATCAATACTCATTTTATGTTAAATAAAATTAGAGTGTTACATGTGTGGTTTATGTCCTAGTTACCCGAAACAGAATATGATACGAAACAGAAACGTGGAACATTATCTACCAAATACAGTGCAATGAGATTAATAATAATAATAATAATGATGATGATGATAACAATAACAACGACTTTCATTTCGCATGATAATAATCCCTTTTTTCATTAAAAATGAATGACTTTCATTTTCCCTCTTAAAATTTAGAAGAATAAATCAAACTTTAAAGCTCAACAAATATAGCATTAATTCAAAATTAGTCTTCATCTTATAACTTTCATTTTCCTCCTAAAGTTAGTCTTCATTTTCTTTTTAAGTGGGGATGCTGATTTGGATAGGATTGATTTGTAAATATTTCTGAATTTTAGGACTAAATTGAACAATAAATCAAATTCAATAGCTTAATTGAACTCAATTTGAAAAATTATGGACCTCTTTGTAAAGAGGATTAAAATTTGGTGCCTTTTCGTGAAACCTGGAAAGCTAGGGCCATGTCTTACTATTTATCCAATAGTTTGGATATTAAAAGTTAAAACCCCTTTTTAATGTTTCCCCTCCTTTTCTGCCGCTCATTTTACTAGGAGTGTTCGATTGGTCGGTTAACCGACCGAACAACCAAAAATTTCTTAATCGATTTTTTTTATTAATTGTTAATTGAACCGATTTTATTTTTAAAAAATTAACTGAACCGTAAAAAGTTCGGTTAACTCGGTCGGTTTTCGAATTAACTGAAATTTGTTACAAAATTTTGCGTAAATTACACACATGGTCACTAAACTATGTTAAAATGATCTTTTTAGCCACTAAAATTTCAAAAGTTATAATACAACCATTAAACTTATCGAACTATTACAAAATGGTCAATGATTCATTGCACGTTATAAATTATTGACAAATATTGAAAAGTTTAATGATCAATTTTTTTAATAATTCAATAAATTTAATGATCATTTTGTGCTAATTTGGTTAAGTTCAATAACCATTTTATAATATATAAAAAAAATTTAATGATCATTTTATAATTTTTAAAAGTTCAATGACCAAAAATAAATATATGTAATATATATAATATATAATATATAAAAATTTCGGTTAATTTGGTTAATTAACTGATTTCGAACCGAATTAACCGATAACCGAAGTTTAAAAAAACTATTAACCGTTAACCGAAAAAAATTCAGTTCAGCCGGCTAATTTAGTTAAAACCGAAGTCTGAACACCCCTACATTTTACATTAATTAATATCGTAAAATTGCAGCGCTGCCATTTAATTCTTCTTCTTCGATCAATTCTCTTTTTTTTTGTTTTTTAATTCTCAACTCACCTTTCATTGACCCTAATTTTTCCCCGAGTTCTTCCCTAATTCTTCCATCTTCACGACAAGTTATTGCTTTCGGATCTAATGGACGGTGCTTCGATCGATGGAAAACAACAAAAGCCGCAAATTCTCTGAGGACGCACGTGAAAGTCGTGTGTCGTGCCCAAAACGTCTCCAAAAATATCTTAGTCGTATCCCGTGAACGTGGGACGTCTCTACTACGTACTCCAGCCGTACCCATCTCGTACATGTAGCGGAGACGTTTCGGGTACTTGAAACATATGAGATTGCCGTACTCGTACTTCTCAGTTCTCACATCGAGGGGTCATGCTAACCAAAAAAAAAAATGAAGCGGATTTACTACCTAAGGTGGCATGGCCTTTTTTTTTGTTAAAATCCATGCTCATATTTATTGGTATTAGAGTGATGTTTAATTAAGTTGTTGGTTTACGATGAGAATTTAGGTAGAAATAAAAACATGTGACTAATTCGATAATAAATGGCAGAATTGTCAAAATCGAGGAATTCATGGGTGATATTAAGGAAAGCTTCAAGTATGTTGAGAAGAGTTGGAGTATCAGTGATGAGGCAGATGGATGGCGTTTTCAAACTTTGTGAGCAAAAAAAAAAGTTTAGATGCAACACGGGCAATCATACAGAATCTAGTGTTATTCAATGTGATTTGTTGAAATTGTTGGGACTAAGTCCATCCGCCTGTAGGTATGACAGAGGCACAAGGGTCCTAATAGAGTTTAAAAATAGGCAGCCAAGGTGGCTTACAAACCATAGTTGTCGACGATGAAATGATGTCTAAACTTTTTTGTGAGGATAAGCGAGGCAAGTCACAACCAGTTATAGTAGGATTGACAGCCAATTACAATTATGGTAGTTCCAAAGTAAGTTTGATTCAAGTAGGGAAGATTGCCACAACATGTGACTAAGGCGTTCACTACTAACCCATGTTGTTCAAATGGGTGATTTGGGTTTATTTTCACCCAACTCTTGGACCATTTTTTTTTTCTGATGATGCACATTGTTCTGACCGGTTAGATTGGAATTGAGCAAAATGATCTGGTATGATCGGTACAATTTGAAATTTTCATTGATATAGAATAGAGAGTTAAATGTTTTGGTTTACTACTAGAACCGTGTACACTGGTTGGTACTTTGTACGACCGAAATCGATGCGAAATTGACTAAATTGTTTTAACCTAGTATTTATTTTCAGGTATTTTTTTAATTTTCTGGTTTAAAAATTAAGGTTCAAATAATACTATTTTTTTTATTAATAAGAGGGGTAACAACACATGCCTCGTTAAAACCCCCCTAATCCTAGTTGGGGGAAAAGATTACATGTGTTGTTACGTACAAACCATCATAAGAAATACGAGCAAATAAACTAAGCCAACAAATTCCTATCGTCTAAAACCAAATCCACCACTTCCGGGGGGGGGACAAAGCCAAGTTTTTCCACTAAAGGACCAATCAAAAGCCAACGAAGCCATTTTATCAGCAACCATATTAGTAACCCGAGGAACATATCGAACAGACAAATCCCAATCACGCTCCATAATCTCTGTGATCCGAGTAACTAAATTATGCCCACACATCACGTCCTTCTTGCCATTCAACATACCCCCACCGTAGAGTTATCTGTCTCAAAATCCACTAATCGGCAACCAAGCTCCCATGCATGTTTAAGGGCCTCATAAGCCGCCCAAAGTTCGCACATGAGAATCGAACAACGGCCGACACATCTCCCAAAACCAAAAATCCAACTACCCGTATCATCACGAATAGCGCCACCAATCGCCGCCACATGTAACGGCCCCCTAACCGATCCATCAGCATTGACCTTAACCCTCCCCCTAGATGGACATTGCCACTGTGTCGAGAATGCACCACGCCTGGTACCACCACCTCCCCTAACAGCCGAAGTCGCAGCAGCTGTGACACACTCAGTCTGCAGGCGAACGGCAACGGCCACCAAATCCCACGGACCTGCTGCAGTGTCCCCCAGCACTCTGTTGCACCGCTCCTTCCAGATCAACCAAATAACAGCAGCAAACAGCATGGGCCATTCTTTCTCCGTCGACCACCCCTGCACCGTCCCTGCAACGTTTCCCCAGAACCAGTTCGCAAATGGTAAGTCACGAAATTCCTGCACCCGAGACGGAACAATGAGCTTCGCCCACTGGTCCCACGCCCGCAGACACGATCGCAAAACATGCTCCAGGTCCTCCACGACTCCCGCACACACACTACAGTCAACATTCGCTGTCAAATGCCGTCTACCCCTCTCCACGTTCGTCAAGATTTTTCCATGCGCCACCAACCACAGAAAAGTCCTAATACGTTGGGGTACCTTGAGCTTCCAAATGCGCAACCATCTATTCGGAATGTCCGGCACATCCCTACTACCCAGTGCCCTATACGCCGATGCTGTAGAAAAACTTTTCGACGGCTCCCATTTCCAAGCCACCCGGTCCGATCTCAAGGCAGCGTGCGGAGGAGCGACTGCTCGAATCTGATGAAGCACTGTATCCGGCAGAACACCCGCAAGCTTACCCCAGTCCCACTCTCCATTCGCGTCAATCCATGCCGCTACCGGTGAATTCGGAGGCGTGTTTCCAACAGTACACCGCTCAGCCAAAACACCCGCACCATCTAACCACTGGTCATACCAGAAATTGGTGTTCCACCCATCGCGGATGTTCCAACAGATTCCGCTACAAACATTTTCCCATATTTGGCTTAAACCTCTGCACAGACGAGAACATCCAACCCGATAAATACACTGAGGAATAGGAGCATCCCACTTATATTTATGGCGAAGCACTTGCACCCAGAGCTTATTCTGATCAGTAATTAACCGGTACCCAACCTTCATGAGAAGTGCTTGATTCTGACGCTAAAGTTGCCGCAATCCAAGACCGCCCTCTTGAACCTCCGATGAAATAATATTCCATCGCACCAACGGAATACCCTTAGAGCCACTAGAGGAGCCCCAGATAAAACGACGGATAATGCGTTCCATAGCCACACAGACACCTTTCGGAAGCCAAGCCGTTTGCATAACATAGGTGGGGATAGCCTGGAGAACCGCCTTCGAATGTGATTCGCCCAGCTAACGATAGAGTGCGCTCCGCCCAACCAGTTAATCTGCTCTCAATTTTATCAATGAGGAACCTGTAAGTAGCAGATGTGACGCGCTTATGCAATAAAAGAACCCCGAGATACATGCCCAAATCCTCAACGAGCTGAAAACCCCCAATTCCTGCCAAAGCGATCCCCCTATCCTTACTCAAATTCCTAGAGAAGTACACAGTGGTCTTAGCTGTACTCACCCGGTGCCCCGAACACGCACAAAACATGGATAAAATCTCATTCACCAATCGCATCTTATCTATGTTCGCCTCCGCAAAAAGGACCAAATCATCTGCAAAGAAAAGGTGGGATATGCTAGGCCCACGCTTTGACAAAGCAATGCTCTTCCAGCTCCCCTCAGCAACCATCCTATTAATCGCATGGGAAAGTTGTTCCATACAAAGCACAAACAGGTACGGGGATAGGGGGTCTCCTTGTCGGATTCCACGCGATGGCCGAAAGCTAGGTGTAAGATCTCCATTCATAATAATCCAAGTCTGCACAGAGCTAACACAAAGCATAACCCAATTCACAAACCTCGTCGGCAGGCCAATCTCAATCAGGGTGGACTCAATGAAACCCCCTTCTAAGCGATCGTATGCTTTCTCCAGATCCACTTTAACCGCCATCCAAGCTTTTGCTCTTGTCTTCTTTGCCATTGAATGGATAATTTCCTGAGCCAAAATGATATTATCAGTAATTTGGCGACCAGGGACAAAGCTCACCTGGTTTTGACTCACAAAATCAGGTAACAACGGTTTAAGCCTATTGACCAGAATCTTTGTAATAACTTTGTATAAAACAGTACAAAGACTAATGGGACGGTATTGACTTATCTTAGTCGGAGTCTGAACTTTCGGGATAAGCACCAAAAGCGTTTGATTCTCATCTTCAGAGAGATGTCCATGTTCAAAAAAATCAATCACAAACCGAAACACCGACTCACCCATAGTACTCCAATTCTTTTGGAAGAAAGTAGCTTGAAAGCCATCAGCACCAGGAGCCTTAAGAGGATCCATACTAAAGACGACCTCAGTGACTTCTTCACAGGTCACCTTCCGTATCAACCCATGCATATCACCCCTATGTACCCGCAGAAACCCATTCGAAACCAGCCCGAGCGATTCCCTGCACGGCTCCGACGTGAAGAGGGAGGAGAAGTACTCGACAGCATGATCCTGCAAAACCAACGGATCATCAGACCAAGCACCATTATCCAACTTAAGCATCCTAATCGAATTTGTCCGGCGACGGCTCAAAGTCTTCGCATGGAAATATTTTGTGTTCCGATCCCCCTGCTCGATCCACTTATTGCGAGATTTCTGAAACCAAAGACTCTCTTCTTGTTTGAGGACCTCAGACAATTCCTCTTTTAAACTCCTCTCTAACTCCACCAGAAACGGCGTTTGATGCCGTTCAATGGCTAACTCCACCCTCCAGATACGGGCTAACAGCTTCTTTTTCCTTTGCCCGATATGCCCAAAAACCTCTCTGTTCCACCGTCCGCTACTGATCTGAAATCTAGCTAAATTCTCAAACACCACACTCTTCTTATTCCAGTTCTCATTCAACAACGATGCGAACTCCGGATGCTCATTCCATGCTGCGACGAACCTAAACGGCCGAGACCCTTGGTTTCCTTGCAAACGATCAGTTGACAACAAGATAGGTCTATGATTCGATCCCAAGCGTTGAAGATGAAATACTTCCGAAAGGGGAAACGCATTATACCATGCACCAGAACAAATCCATCTATCCAGCCGTTGACTAAGGTCCCCCCTTTTCCAAGTAAAACGAGGTCCATTAAAACCCATATCATGCAAACCAGACCTGAACATAAAATCACCAAACTGACGGCAGATACCCGTCCTTCTTTGTGACCCCCCTTGTCTATCATCTGAGGAGTAGATGGCGTTGAAATCCCCACCTAGCACCCATGGAATATCACCGTCCATCTCTAACGCACGGAGTTGGTCCCAAAGTAACCGCCTTCTACTATGATTAGGACTAGCATATACAAAAGTAAGGAAAAAACTAACATTTGAATCTGAATCCCTACACCATCCATGAACAAACTGATTCGATAAAGCCAACACATCGAAATGAATTTTATTTCTCCAAAGAACCCAAATACCACCAGATAGACCATTAGCTTCAACCCTGTAAGAAAAATCATACCCAACGCGACGAATAAAAGCATCCGCCGCAGCACCACTGATACGTGGCTCAACAATAGCAAACATATCCAGACAATACCTCCTATCCACCACTCGAAAATAACGGTTAAAATCAAGGACAAGAGCGCCTTGAGCATTCCAAACAATAAACTTAACCATAACAAAAAGGATAGAGGGTACAGGGAAAATCATTGAGGCATACCCGACGACGGCCCCTCAAACTTTTCATTCCTGATCCACTGGACTGAGTCCCTACTCACGCCTCTAGCATCCAGACTGTCCTTCTTAGGATGTTGGTCCACCTTTCTCGCCACTGTTAAAGACTTAGACAATTCATTTGCCCAATCCTTTACCGCCACTTGAGATAAAGCGGAACTGTCAGATTTCCTAGCTTTGATCCCTTTTAACGGCATTCCCTTAGGGGCTAATCTATTTCGACTTGCGCCTTTACTTCCACTCCCACGGTTGCCCCCAATATTATGTCGGCCATTCAATTCTTGCAATGGTTGCCGCCCGCCTTCATCCACCACTCTTACCGCTGTATGGTTCGCGGAAGGAAGCGATGAATTTTCCACAATAACCACATCGGCTGAAGCTACCAACCCGTCTGCCATCCCACCAACATCAGCACCCCCCATATCGACGTGCGCACTCCCCCCAGCAATCTCCGCGTGCTGTAGCACGTTATCAACCCCAGCCGCTGAACTCGATATAGTCTCCTTAGATGTCCGCTTCCCCAATCCATCATCCGACGTTCTTATGTCCGAAGTGCCTTTCTCAACGACCTCCTTCTCCCTACGATCCTTACTGCTCGATCCATTGTGATCCATTTCTCTAGCTCCCACCTCAGCCATCATGTCCTTTCCCCCCTCAACCACGACTAGGGGACTGAAACGCGAACCCTGCTGCTGCCTAGTCACTGTCCGCACAGGTACCTTATCCTTCGCCATAGGTGGCCGACGCCGGCGACTTGGAGCCTACATCCACGGACAAAAGCGATCCGATTTTTCTGGGACAACATTCTCCACGACCTTAGCCTTCCCCTTACTTGTCGTGGAAGACGGACAAACTTCCTTCAAGTGACCATACTTGCCACAATCAAAACAAATATGCGATAACCCTTCATACTCAATTAATTGATGCTGTCCATCAATGATAATAGCCGGGATCAACGGTTTCTCTAAATCCACAACCACGGCAAGGCGAGCAAATTTTCCACGTGAGCCTTCCGTTGTATTAAAATCCACTCGAATCACCTCCCCAAGGATCCCGGCAATGGCCTCAAACATACTACGCGAGTAGTATCTATAAGGTAGTCCCAGAAGCTGCAACCATACCAACAACTTCCTAGGATAATCAATTGCCGTAGAAAACTCCCGAGACCACGGTTGGACCGTGAGATAACTACCATAAGTCATCCATGGCCCCCCCGATAAGACACGTTCATAATCCGCATCCATCGCAAACCTCACTAAGAAATACTCATTATCAAGATCAATAATGCTAATTTCACCCATCGATTTCCACATCGCATGCACTCTATTGTGTAGCGCACGATACCCGATTGGCCTTCCCAAAAGTCTCACTAACAAGGATTTCGCCAATTTCTCATCAATGATACGATGAACTCTCTCGGAAAATTTGATTTCCGGAACCTCACCCATGTTTCCAATGACCACATCATCGGCTTCAAGATCAACGTCCAAATCACATATGAAATTGTCCTGCTGTCCCTCCGATCGCTGCCCAACAACCATATCACGGAAAGACAATTTCCCCTTCACGTTATCAATCGGCCCTCCTACTTCCATAGTTCTATTCCCCGAACCACCATCTGCTCCACTTCCATTTGCTGGAGGCGATGGCTCCACTTCCATTTGCTGCTCCGCCCCACTGTGATCGCTACCAGGGAGGGTACCACTGGCCACAACCGCATCAACAGCCGTATCCGAAACCTGATCCTGCTGATCAGGGGGTCGTCCAGCCGGCGCCAAACCGCAGCCCTGCCCGCTAAATTCGGAGGGTATTGACATTAGGGTTTTTTCAAATAATACTATTGATGAAGGTTCTTTAATTTAATAACGTGATATTTTTATATTTAAATATTTTGATTTGAAATTTAAAATTCAATAGATAACACAATAAAATTTAACAAAATTATGTTAATTATATCCTGCATTATTTTTATAATATTTAATGAAGAAATACATAAAATTTTAAAATTAAAATCAGATTGATTTAATTTTAAAAAATTGAAGGATAAAAGTAAGGGCACAAACTACCAACATGATTGATCAAAGTGGTAAGCAATTTAATATCGTTTAAGTATGTTTTGAATTTGAGTTATTATGTACAAAAAAAATCTCTGCTGAAAGACTCACTGACCAAAACCAGGTAAGTCCAAAATTTTAGGAGATTAAAAACCCAATCTTTAGAGAAATTATTATATGGACCCTTCCCACCACGTCATCCATGGTCCCTAGTAATAAAAAAAATTCCACGTCATTATTTTTTCCATATCATTTGTACACTAGGATTATATTTTCCAAATTATCTTCTCTAATTTCTCCAATTAACGTAGGGTTTAGGGTTTAGAGTTTAGAGTTAGGATTTAGAGTTTAGGGTTTAGGGTTAAGATTTAAGATTTAGAGTTTATGGTTTAGGGTTTAGGGTTTAGGGTTTATGGTTTATGGTTTATGGTTAGGGTTTAAGGTTTAGGGTTTATGATTTAGGGTTTAGGGTTTAGGGTTAGTGGAGGTAGCTATCGTTCTTGAAGAAAAAAAGGGAATAGTAAACCCTAATTTATTTTTAATTTAATACGACACCATGATTTGGAAAATATAATCCTAGTGTACAAATGATATGGAAAAAATAATGACGTGGAATTTTTTTTATTACTAGGGACCATGGATGACGTGGTGGGAAGGGTCCATATAATAATTTCTCTTAAATTAAAGATTGGAGAAATTATTATATGGACCCTTCCCACCACGTCATTCATGGTCCCTAGTAATAAAAAAAATTCCACGTCATTATTTTTTCCATATCATTTGTACACTAGGATTATATTTTCCAAATCATGGTGTCGTATTAAATTAAAAATAAATTAGGGTTTACTATTCCCTTTTTTTCTTCAAGAACAATAGCTACCTCCACTAACCCTAAACCCTAAACCCTAAATCATAAACCCTAAACCTTAAACCCTAACCATAAACCATAAACCCTAAACCCTAAACCCTAAACCATAAACTCTAAATCTTAAATCTTAACCCTAAACCCTAAACTCTAAATCCTAACCCTAAACTCTAAACCCTAAACCCTACGTTAATTGGAGAAATTAGAGAAGATAATTTGGAAAATATAATCCTAGTGTACAAATGATATGGAAAAACAATGACGTGGAATTTTTTTTATTACTAGGGACCATGGATGACGTGGTGGGAAGGGTCCATATAATAATTTCTCAAACGGCACCAAGAAAAAACGGCACAAACTAGAACGGCTTTAATTTAAACGTACTCTGATCACCCAATCTTTGAATTGAAACACAACAGGCGAGTGCAAGATTTTCCGAGACTAGAAACCCGGTTCCCAACTTTCGTGGGCGCTCTTTCGTTTGCAGACTCGGCTTATTGATACGACATTGTTGAAATAAGGGCGACCCATAATCCGACCAAATAATCAATTAAACCGATAATGTGTTAATACGACATACATACATACATACATACATACATACATACATACATACATACATACATACATACATACATACATACATACATACATACATACATACATACATACATACATACATACATACATACATACATACATACATACATACATACATACATACATACATACATACATACATACATACATACATACATACATACATACATACATACATACATACATACATACATACATACATACATACATACATACATACATACATACATACATACATACATACATACATACATACATACATACATACATACATACATACATACATACATACATACATACATACATACATACATACATACATACATACATACATACATACATACATACATACATACATACATACATACATACATACATACATACATACATACATACATACATACATACATACATACATACATACATACATACATACATACATACATACATACATACATACATACATACATACATACATACATACATACATACATACATACATACATACATACATACATACATACATACATACATACATACATACATACATACATACATACATACATACATACACATTACATACTGAACAACTAAACAGAAACATACATACATACATGCATATATAACCAAACAACTAACAGAAGCAATGAGAAATATAAAACTAAAAAAAGGCAGTGAATAAAAACAACTTACAGAAGCATATAAAACTAAAATATAAAACTTGTTAGAGAACTTACCAAAACATCTCCAGCTTTCAACAAATCAGAAATATACCTAACCAGATCTTATGCTTCCTTATTTTTAGAGGTCCCTACAAAAAAAAAGAACAAATCAGTCCAGAATTCAAAACAAATAAAAATTAAATAAGTTAAACAAATCAGAAACTTACTCTGCAATAGGATCTTCATCAACTGCACAATCTTTCATAACAGAAAGATATTCTTCTTCCTCTTCCTCGGGCTCAAACCCATACAACCAATTACGGGTTGTCACAAATATCTCAACATTTTTAGGCAAGAGTTTAGCCCTTAACTTATTTAAAATCCGACCACCAGTGCTAAATGAGGATTCAGAAGCAACTGAAGTGATGTGAATGGCTAAGATATCTCTAGTCATGATAGAAAGTACAGGGAAAGAAACAGATTGGGCTTTCCAGTAATCCAAAATATCAAAGTCTGAATCATCAGCATGAGGGAGAAGGGGTAAATTAATAAAAGAGTCAACATCTGACTTCCCACTCCTTGAAGCAGCTAGATTAGCATCGAAGTTCTAGAATAAAAAAAAAGTCAGTAATTGTAAGAAAATGGTAACTGAAATTATAAAATAAAGGTAACTGAAATTTAAAACAAAAATAAACACTAACCTGAAAAAGGTTAGACTTCTTAAATGTTCGAGGCCGACCAGTGGAGGACTCGGATGTACTTTGAGAGGAGTTACTTCGAACAGAAGATGCAGAAGAGAAAAGGACAGATTTTGAATAATATATATACATGTTTACAAATTCATTGTAAACAATACTTACCCTTCTCTCAACCTCATCCTCAACATAGAGGACAGAATACAACTCCTTCAGGAGTTGTAATTTATACCTTGGATCAAGCAAAACAGCAAAGGACAAAATGGTCGAGTGCTCAGACCAATACTTCTCATACAATTCAAACATAGGTCCTGCCATTGCAGAAATGGCCTCACAAGGATCATTGTGAGCATCATACAACAGCTTCTCAATGGCAACAACATTAGCCAAATAAAGGTTAGAAGTAGGATACTTAGAACCAGAAAACAGTGTAGTTGTTTCAAAAAAAGGCTCAAGAAAATCACAGATTAATTGGGAAGTTTCCCACTCAGCATCACCAATTACATCTAAATCATTTTCCCTATTAACAAACAAGTTTATGGCTACTTTAGCATCAATGGCCCTACGAAGCATTAGATAAGTAGAATTCCATCTAGTAGGGACATCTAAGATTAATTTACCAGAAAAAGCAGAACCACAATCTTTAACAGCAGAGTCAAAGCTACAAAGTCTAGCATCAGAAGAATCAATAAACTTAACAATTTCACGCAATTTAAGAACAGAAGAGTCAATTACCTTCAAACCTCTTTGAACAATCAAGTTCAAAATATGGGCAGCACACCTTACATGAAAGTACTTACCATTGCATGGAAGGGGAGAAATAGCATGCAAGTCATCCTTAAGCCTCTTCACCATTCGATCATTGGCATGAGCATTATCAACAGTAATGGTAAAGGCTTTTTTCTCAAGACCCCACTCACATAACATTTTTTTCACAAACTTATAAATAGACTCACCATCATATGGAAGGGGAAACGCCTAAAATTAAGTATTTTAGACTGAAGTTTCCAGTTATTATCAACATAATTAGCAGTCAAAGCAAAATATGAACGTGAAGTGCAAGCAGACCATCCATCACATGTAAAACAGATACGACTAGGAATAGAACTCATAGAATCAATAAACAATTTTTTATGTTTTTCATGCTTTAACATGCAATGTTTAGTAATAGTATACCTAGAAATATGCTTAACATTAGGATTCAAATACTGATGCAGAACCCTAAGTTTATCATGCTCAACAATACTTAAAGCATAACCATGACAGAGAACAGCTTCAGCAAACAGTTCACAATATTTTTTTTGATCAAAAACAATTCCAGTACTACTACTAACATTTTTAGCAAGAAAATCTTTATAAGCTTGGCATTTATCAGTATGTCTTTTAGGTGTAGAAGTACCAACATAAGAATCAGCTTTATAGCTAGCAGTTTTGCAATACTTACATTGCGCAATGACACCATCAGCAGTCTTAATAAATGTATAGTGATCCCACACAGGAGAAGTTCTTCTCCCAATGTCAGTTGCAGCCCTCCTCTTAGAGGAAAGAGCAACTACAGACACTTGATCATTAGTTTCCCCTTCAAATAAATAATTACAGAGTTAGTAACTTTAACACTAAAAACAAGTAAAGAATAAAGAAAATAAAAAAAAGAAAGAAACATACTAGTTTCACCAGGATAGTTCATCTCAAAAGAATCAGAATCCATTGCAGAACCCAGAAACGAACATGAGATCAAGAGGAAACACAGTTAGTAAAAAGAAATTAAAACAACAGGTTAATCCTCATACATGGCGTTGTTACACCAGCCCCCAAGGCTCTTTAAAAAAGAGCCTCTTTTGACACCAGTAGCATCACAGGATGGGTTTCCAGCCTTTTATACTCGGATTAACCCACATGCAACACAAAGCATACTTACAAACAGAAACAATACAGGCAAACATATATACAAATCATAAAAAAATAGACATGCAAACATATATACAAATAATAATAAAAAACAGAAACATGCAAACATATAACAAGACTCAAACATGCAAACATATATACAAATCAGAAACATGCAAACATATATCAAAACTCTAACATGCAAACATATATACAAATCAGAAACATGCAAACATATATCAAAACTCTAACATGCAAACATATATCAAAACTCTAACATGCAAACATATATACAAATCAGAAAAACAGAAGCATAAATCAAGACTGTAACATGCAAACATATATACAAATCAGAAAAAAAAACATGCAAACATAAATACAAATCATAAAATAATAGAGACATGCAAACATATATACAAATACTAATAACAAACAGAAACATGCAAACAAAAATCAAGACATAAACATGAAAGGATATATAAACATATAAACATACAAACATTTAAAAAATAAATATAAGAGGAAGAAAAGAAACCCTAAACCCAAACGCAGATGTGGAAGAAGACTCTTGAAGAACCCAGAAACGATCCTAAGATCAAAGCATAACAGAGTTAGTAAAATGAAATTTAAACAACTAAATAATTAAATGAAATATGAAAGGGTTTTGTACTTACAGAGAGAGAGAAGAAGACAACGAACAGTCTGGACAGTGGAATGAGAAGGGTCAGAGCGGATCTGAAGAGGTTTAGGGTTTGTAGATTAGGGTTTAAGGTTACATGATTAGGGAATAAGGTTTGGGGTTTGAGGATTAGGTGTAAGAGTTTAGGGTTTCATGATTGGGTATAAGGTTTGGGGTTTGTGGATCATGGGTAAGGGTTTATGGTTTCTGGATAAGGGTTTAGGGTTTGGTGAATAGGGTTTAGGGTAAAATAGAATTGAATTGGGGATTAGGGTTTGAAGGATTGAAAAGATGGAAATGGAAGAACATAGGGTTGTTCTTGAGAAAAAAATAGGTTTTGATCGAGAACAAAGATGATGGAGAGTGGGCTAAGGTGTTTGTATAAGATCTGGAGTGGGGAAATTAGATGAACAAGGAAGAACTTTGTAAAAAAAGATGTTTTGATCGAGAATAAACAGGTTTTTGGTGGGCTAAGGTGTTTGTATAGGATCTGGAGAGGGGAAAGTGGAAGAACAAGGAAGAACTTGGTAAAAAACCAAGATTTTGATCGAAAAGAATGAAAATTTCTAGGAATTTTGTGTTTTTAGAGGAGAGAGAAGATGAGAGGATATTTTGGCAGAGTAACGGTAGGGAAAAAAGTGAAAAATGAAGGGGTGGTGATGGTCTATTTATAGGCTGAGTCCGAGTCAAAAGATCCGCGCGTCATTATACGGGTCGCACAGGTCTTGCTCCGCAAGCACTCTTAGTTTCATTTCTTTCATTTTCGTCCTTTTTTATTTGAAATTGAGCTGATAATTTTGTTTTAATTTCAATTTCGCCATTAATGCAATTTTAAGCTTTAATGTATGGATTTAATTTAGGGTTTGGGGTTATAGTTTAGGGTTTTCATTTATATATAATTAAATTTTATATTTTAGTTTAGGGTTTAGATTTGTGTAATTATTTTTAGGTTTAGGGTTAGTCTTTGAATTAAGGTTTGGGGTTTATGTTTAGGGTTTTAGGTTTATTTTAATTAATTTTTAGGTTTAATATTTCATTAATTAATTTAGGGTTTTGGGTTTATTTTAATTAATTTAGGGTTTAGGGTTTAATAAACCCTAGATCCTAAACCCTAAATCTTAAACCCTAAAATACTAAAAACCCTAAACCCTAAGCCCTAAACATGAATCCCTAAAAATAAAAACCCTATTCCACCAATATTTATATATATATATATATATAAATATTTATATATAAAAACATGAATCCCTAAACATGAATCCCTAAAAATAAAAACCCTATTCCACCAATATATATATATATATATATATATATATATATATATATATATATATATATATATATAAACCTTAATATTTAATCTATAGCTCATAGTCCGTAATCCTAGATCGGGGGTTTAGTGGTTAGGGTTAATTACTTATGCTTTAGGGTTTATTGCTTAGGGTTGATAATTAGACATTAGGGGTTTAAACACCAAACCTCAATCTTTAATCAATGAACAATAGTCCCTAATCCTAAACCCTAAACAATAACCACTACTCTCTAAACCGTAAAACCCTAATATTTAATCTATAACCCATAGTTCGTAATCCTAGATTGGGGGTTTAGTGGTTAGGGTTAATTACTTATGCTTTAGGGTTTATTGCTTAGGGTCGATAATTAGACATTAGGGGTTTAAACACCAAACCTCAATCTTTAATCAATGAACCATAGTCCCTAATCCTAAACCCTAAACAATAACCACTACTCTCTAAACCGTAAAACCCTAATATTTAATCTATAGCCCATAGTCCGTAATCCTAGATCGGGGGTTTAGTGGTTAGGGTTAATTACTTATGCTTTAGGGTTTATTGCTTAGGGTCGATAATTAGACATTAGGGGTTTAAACACCAAACCTCAATCTTTAATCAATGAACCATAGTCCCTAATCCTAAACCCTAAACAATAACCACTACTCTCTAAACCGTAAAACCCTAATATTTAATCTATAGCCCATAGTCTGTAATCCTAGATCGGGGTTTTAGTGGTTAGGTTAATTACTTATGCTTTAGGGTTTATTGCTTAGGGTCGATAATTAGACATTAGGGGTTTAAACACCAAACCTCAATCTTTAATCAATGAACCATAGTCCCTAATCCTAAACCCTAAACAATAACCACTACTCTCTAAACCGTAAAACCCTAATATTTAATCTATAGCCCATAGTCCGTAATCCTAGATCGGGGGTTTAGTGGTTAGGGTTAATTACTTATGCTTTAGGGTTTATTGCTTAGGGTCAATAATTAGACATTAGGGGTTTAAACACCAAACCTCAATCTTTAATCAATGAACTATAGTCCCTAATCCTAAACCCTAAACAATAACTACTACTCTCTAAACCGTAAAACCCTAATATTTAATCTATAGCCCATAGTCTGTAATCCTAGATCGGAAGTTTAGTGGTTAGGGTTAATTACTTATGCTTTAGGGTTTATTGCTTAGGGTGGATAATTATCGACCCTAATCCTAAAATAGAAACCCTAATCCATCATTATATATTTAAACTCCAAACCCCAATCTTTAATCTTTAATCTATAGTCCCTAATCCTAAACCCTAAACAATAACCACTACTCTCTAAACCGTACAACCCTAAAATAGAAACCCTAATCCATAATTATATAGATAATAAAATGAACCCTAACTTACGTAAGTATCAATTTTTGAACACTAAACACTAAACCCTAAACCCTACACCCTAAGCCCTAAACATTAATCCCTAAAAATAAATTCCCTAATCCATCAATATATATATTAATATAATGCATGTAAGTATGCTTTAGGGTTTAGTGGTTAGGGTTCATAAGTTATGGTTTATGGTCTAATGCTTATGGTTTAGGGTTTATGGTTTAATGAACCCTAAACCCTAAACCCTAAACACAAAAACAATAATCCATCAATATATATAATACATGTATGTATGTACGTATCATTTTATGAACAGTAAACCCTAAACCCTAAACCATAACCATAAACCCTAAAAACCATAATACATCCATATATATATATATATAATATATGTAGGTATGTTTATATTAATTTAAGATCAGTAAACCCTAAACCCTAAACCCTAACAACAAAAACCATAATCCATCAATATATATATAATACATGTACGTATGTATGTACCAATTTATGAATAGTAAACCCTAAACCCTAAACCATAAACCCTAAACCCTAAACCATAAACCCTAAAAATAAAAACCCTAATCCGTCAATATATATATAATACATGTACGTATGCATATACCAGTTTATGAATAGTAAACCGTTAATCATAATCCATAAACCATAAACCCTAAAAAACCCCTAATCCATCAATATAAATATAACACATGTACGTATGTACGTATCATTTTATGAACAGTAAACCCTAAACCCTAAACCCTAAAAATAAAAAACTCTAATCCATCAATATAAATACAACATATGTACGTATGTATGTATCAATTTATGAACATTAAACCCTAAACCCTAAACCCCAAACCCTAAACCCCAAACCCTAAACCCCAAACCCTAAAAATAAAACCCATAATCCCAATTATATATATATATATATCACATATACGTAATCCCCAATCCCTAAACCCTAAAACCTAAACCCTAAACCCTAATCCGTAAACCCTAAACCGTAAAAATAAAAACCATAATCCGTCAATATATATAATACACATAACACAATAAACCATAAACCCGAAAGAACCCGACCTGAAACGAAACCGACCTGAAATGAACCCGACCTGAAACGAAACCGACCTGAAAAGAACCCGACCTGAAACGAACCCAACCTGAAACGAAACCGACCTGAAACGAACCCGACCTGAAACGAATCCGACCTGAAACGAAACCGACCTGAAATGAACCCGACCTGAAACGAAACCGACCTGAAATGAACCCGACCTGAAACGAAACCGACCTAAAATCAACCTGTCAATTAACCGTTTTGGCCCGACTTGAAATGAATTGACTTGAAATGAACCCAACCTGAAATGAACCCGACCCGAAATGAACCCGACCCGAAATGAACCCGACCTGAATTGAACCCGACCCGAAATAAACCCGAACCCGAACCGAATCGAGTCAAAACAAAAAAATGACCTGAAATGACCTGTAACCGATTTGACCCGACCTGACAGAGCCCGACCTGAAACCCAACTGTTGACCTGTTTTTACATCCCTACACCTCATTAAAGTAAAATATTAGTTGTTACAAAATGATCATTAAACTTCGTAAAATGTTAGTATAAAATGAACATAGGACTATTTAATTGTTATAAAATAATAAATTAATTATTTAATTCTTACAAAATGATCATTAAACGATCTGATTGTTATAAAATGGGTTGTTATTGAAGGTTATACTACAAGTTTTTTGCAGTTGATTTTAAGAGACTTTGTTTCCAGAAATATTTTAAATGAAATGAATTAAGGGTTTTTGTTTCTAGAAACCATTCAAATGACAACCCAACGAGTGGTCCCAGTGAAAAAGAGGATGTTATTCATCTTAGGAGATCCGGGTTCAATCCGCTTTGTCTGCAAGGTGTGTGGCACATCAAAATGTTAAGAAAAGTATGAATAGATACTGCCTCGTAATCATCTTAGGACTATTAAAAAACCATTCAAATGAAAGAAATTAAGTTTTTTTAAGAAACATTTATAGAAACAAACAAAAATAAAACAGTTCATTCCTTCATTTGAAACGTTTTTGGAAACAATCTCTTGAAATCAATTAAAAAAACTTGTACTAAAATATCTAATAGCCAACTATTTTGTAACAATTAAATAGTTTAATGACCATTTTGTAACAATTAAATGGTGAATTTATAATTTCCTAAAAATTAAATAGATTAATGAATATTTTGTAATAATTAAATAGTTCAATGATAATTTTGCAATAACTAGTATATTACTTTAATTAGGTGAACATGTTCAGTCAGAACGACGTTAGGTTGTTAACATCTAACGGTTCAGTGTCTATCTTATAACAGAAATCAAAATTCAATGCCCTTTTTATAACTTTTGAAAACTCACTGCCCAGAAAGATATTACAGAATAGTTTAGTGATTATGTGTGAAATTTAGCTAATAAAATTTGCTTAAATCATGTAGAATTTGAACTGCATTGCGTAAACATACATGTAGAATCTATACTGGGTTAAAATCAGCAAACCTACTGCATTGCCTAAACATACGCAAGCACCCCAAACAGAGCAAAGCAGGCAAATAAAGTAAGAACTTTGCTAAATTAAAATTTCACTTTATATCAACATAAATTGATTCAGTTGTTGAATATCGCATCGGTAATTCTATTTAGTAAGTGATACTTGTGAAATTTGAACTCCCTTCACCAAAACTTTTTTTTAGAGGGACTTCACCAAAACTATTATGTACCATAAAAAGGGTACACTATTTTATCTTCCTTGCAACAGGGCAACTTATTTAAGTTCTGAATGGCTATAATGATCAGTTCAGGCTTCTAGAGTCTGTATAGGTGACTTCACCAAAACTATTATGTACCATAAAAAGGGTACACTACAGATACAAAAGATGGGAAGGGAAGGAATCAGGTCCCCAAAACATTTGACCCTGAAGGTCTTTTGCATATTTGGCTAGCCAGTCTGCAGCCTGATTACATGATCGAGGAACAAATGAAAAAGTACAAGAGGCAAAGGATCCATCGATAGACCTAATATCCTTCTCCACGGCCGAAGAGACCCAATCAGACAGGGGTCTTGCGCTTAGCCTGCCGATAACAGCTTGACAATATGCCTCGATAATAATATTAACGAAGCCATTCCGGAGGGCCATCGATAAGCCAAGCCTGATAGCCAAAGCTTCCGCCACTGCAGCAGACGGAGCAACAAAGGGTGTAGAGACTCCTTGGATAAACGAACCCGAGCAATCACGTGCAATAGCCGCAGCTGAAACTTTTTCTGAGATGTGATCCAATGCAGCGTCACAATTGATCTTGATCGTATTAGGAGGAGGTGGGGTCTATTGCCTTAGCTCCTGAATGATATGAGTCTTCTCCGGATGACCAGTCATGGTAGAATGAAGGAATTCTGTAAAGGCTCGTTCCGTCTTTAGCCACACGTCCCAAGGGAGATCTTGCCTTCCTTCAAAAACCAAGGCGTTCCTCGACTTCTACATCGTCCACAGGAGAAAGGCAATGAGAGCACAACCATCTTCAAAGTTTCCTAGTTTACGAAATTCATTTACCTTAATCCACCATTTTGGGAATCTAGGGAAACTAAGAGAGGAAGGGGAATAATTGAACCTAGATGCCTTCCAGGCCTCCTGTGCGAACGGACAGAAAAATAAGAGATGTTCAATAGACTCCCCTTTACCTCCACAGCGGGGGCAGCAATCGGAATCCTAGAGCTTGCCATGAAAGCGAGTCGCCAAGGTGCCCTTGGTGGGAACTATGTTATGGCACAACTTCCACAGAAAGGATCGTATCTTGGATGAGACTTTTAATTTCCAAAACTCTTTCCTCGCACTCGGGGCTTCGTTGGATGATGGATTGGATCGAACTTCAGAGATCTCCTCAATAAATCTATAGCCCAACTTGGACGAATATTCCCCATTCTTAGTTCCGGCCCAAATAAAAGAGTCTTTTACATGAGGCCCTCCGATTGGTATGGACAAGATTGCTTTGGCTTCATCTAGAGAAAACTGATCATCAATCTTTGATTTATTCCACGATCTTTGATTTGGATTCATGAGGCAACTGGCAGATGGAGAAGGATAGTCTGGTGGCGGCTGAGAAGAGATCCGAAACTTTGGGAGTTTTGGGATCCAGTTATCGTACCAAGTCGAGATACACCTGCCGTTTCCAACTCTCCAAAGAGCTCCCTCCCTTATTACCTTAACCCCTTCTCTAATACCTATCCAAGCCCAGGAAGGATTGGTGCACTTGGGTGCATCGAAGATATTACCATTAGGGTAATAGATTCCCCGGAGAGTCTGAGCCAGAAGGGATTTTGGATGCTTTATCACTTTCCAAGTTATTTTTGCAATGAGAGCTTTGTTAAAAACTCTAGGGTTCCGGAAGCCCATGCCCCCTTGGTCCTTTGGACAGAAAAGATCCTTCTAGTTTATCCAACGAATGCTTCTATCCTTGTCTGCACAATTGTTCCACCAGCAATTTGCAACCAGCGAGCTGAGCTCGTCACAGAATGTAACAGGGAGGAGAAAGCATTGCATGACATAAGTAGGGATGGCATGGGCAACTGCCTTGATAAGGACTTCCTTTCCAGCCATGTTCAAGAACTTAGCTCTCCATCCCCTTAATCTATTATGTACTCGTTTTTTGATGAAACCCAAGACTTCTTTTTTGCTTCGCCCCCCAAAAGGGGGGAAGACCAAGATATCTAGTATCATCCTCCATAGGTATGAAACCCAGAACATTAGACAGGTGAAGTTTGAAACTGTTGCTAACATTGAGGGAAAAATAAACCGAGGATTTTTGGAAGTTAACCGACTGTCATGTAGAATTTTGGAATAGCTGAAGGATACGAAGAGCAGCTGCACAATTTTCTTCATTTGCAACTGAGAACAACAAGCAATCATCAGCAAAAAGGAGATGACTCAATACTAGACATCGCCTTTTAATTTTCAGACCTTCGAATCTGTCCATCTTGATATCTTTTGCTATAATTCAAGACATAATGCTTGAAATGAAGGTGAATAAAAAGGGGGACAAGGGGTCTCCCTGTCTCAATCCCCTCCTAGATTTAAACTCCACAGTGCGCTCGTCATTTAAGGCTAAGGAGAAAGAAGCCGACGTGACACATTTCATGACTCTGCCAATCCACCATTCACAGAATCCCAACCTGCTCATAACAAAGTATAGAAGACCCCAATCCACTTGTCATAGGCTTTCTTAAGGTCAATCTTGAGAGACATGAGTCCCTTCTTGCCCTTTCTTGTCCGTTTGATTGCGTGGAAATCCTCATTTGCTAGGATAATGTTGTCATGGATAGATCTTCCTTGCACAAAGGCTGACTAATAGTGAGGGATGATATCTGGGAGGAAAACCTTCAGTCTCGACGCTAAGATTTTGGTGATAACTTTTAGAGAAAAGTTGCATAGGCTGATCGGCCTGAAGTGTGAGACGACTTCAGTTGGGTTTTTCTTTTTTGGAATAAGCACAATATTGGTCTTGTTAAGTCCGAGGTCTAGGACACCTTCCCTGAAAAAAGCGGATACCATCCCGATAAGGTCTCCTTTAACAGTCTCCCGGAAAGTCTGGTAGAAACAACCAGGAAAGCCATCAGGGCCAGGGGCTTTAATCGCTCCCATATTAAAGAAACCTTTTTAATCTCCTCTTCAGTCACTTCTTTGCTTAGATCGGAATTCATCTCCTCGGTTACCAATCTGGGAATGTAATCCATGAGGCAATGGAAGTTCACCGAATGGTCTCTAGTGAAGACCTTCTGGAATTGTTGCTGCAGATAAGATGTGATGTCCTCAGTTTCCTCAAGCCAAGTTCCGTCTCCCCTCTTTATTTTGACGATGGAATTGGCTCTGCGATGTTAGATGGTAGTGGCGTGGAAAAACTATGTGTTCCTATCTCCCCATTTCAACCAGTTAACCCTGGAGCGTTGATGCCAGTACCTCTCCTCGCTTTCCCACTCTGCATCTATTTCATTTTTATGCTTCTTATATTCTTCCAGCTTCGAATTAGTGAGCTTCCTTCCCTGAAGATGTTTAATCACGATCGTCAACATCTGTTTCTTCTCATTTTTCTGTTTCGTCTTTTCCTTATTCCATCTAATAAGCGCAGTTCTGGTACTGCAAATTTTTCTCTCGAACCTAGAGACCACTCTTTCCCCGGGCGAAATTTCCCACCCTTCGGAGACCGTCTGGGAACACTCCTTATCCATAAGCCATTTGGTTTCAAATTTGAAGTCCTTTTTATATTTTCTGGTAAAGCCCTTAGTGAGTAGAACAATAGGGGCATGGTCAGAAGCGATTGCCATATCCATTAGCCCCAAAGCTTTTGGAAAGGCCATGCTCCACTCAGCGGAGCATAAAATGCGGTCGAGTTTTTCAAGAATAGAATTGTCCCCACTTCTTTGATTAAACCAGGTAAAGTTACCACCCTTAATAGGCATTTCAACAAGACTAGAAGAATTTACAAAATTAACAAAACATTTTGCCTCCTTAGGGTTTCCCAGGTTTCCTCCTTCCTTTTCCTCTTGTCTAATCATCGTATTGGAATCACCCATAATGAGCCATTTGACATTAGTAGAACCCCTAAGCTCTGATGGACCTTCCCGGAAGGCTTGCTTTTCCTCTCTATACGGGGGGGGGGGGGGGCGTAAATGAAAGTGCCAAACCAAGCATCTCTTTCTTGGAGAACCACTTTCGTGTCAATGAAGTTCTTTTCATACCTCAAAATATTAATATTTACATCCCCTGCCCACCAGAGAGCGAGTCCACCCGCTAATCTTTGTGGTTCCAGGTAGAACGAATGTTCCATTTTCATCTTCTCAAGATACCGTTTTTTCTGTTTCGTCTCACTGAGGAAGATTATAGAAGGTTCGTGTTTAAGCATAGAATTCTAGAGAGCCCTAACTGTCTCTCTGTTCCCCATGCCACGTACATTCCATGCCATAATAGAAATAGCTTAATTTACCAGCTTTCCCCTAAACAGACATTGCACGACGCTTACAATGGAATGCCGAGAAGGCTGAGAGCATAGGAGAGTCTCAGTTTTAGGACCCACTTCAATTAGGAATACAATCCAGCCAGGGCTCAACCAGCTCAGAAAACGACCACTGTCCCAACTTGAAATAGACAACGAGCTACAAAAACCAGTTCCTCGGACCGCTCAGAAACTAAGCGGAAACAATTAAGAGGCATCACAGATAGAAGAGCACAACAACAACCACATAGAATCACCAGTAAAGCATCGGCTCTCGCCGTCAAGAGAAATGAAATCAAGAAGCTCAATCCAACATCAAAACAAACACAACAGTCAGAATAAATCTCAAGGAAACAATCTAACCAAACCCAAAGAAGGTGATGAGTTAACAAGAAATGGGGCACATTAAGGGGAGAAAGGGATTAGTCACTAGAAAATGGGGTCAAGGGCAATCGAAAAAAGCAAAGGAACCTCGACGGGCATGGTAAAGCGCGGCGGCAACGCTTTCTCTTTCAGCAGAACGACCGACTATTTTCAGATAGCACCAGAAAACCAAGCTCTCACATCGACTTCACCCAAACACCAACCCTAAACCACATATTCCTTGAAGTAAAACACAAACCGAGGTCGTTCTCTACAAACTCCGGCAACGGGCAGTCTCAAAACGAGGATCAACTTCCACGTATCAAGAACCGTTCTCAATTGCAAGGTTGAGGAATCAAATCTTCGGCTGTGTCTCCGCGGAATTTTGGGGGCGCGTGGGGCACCTGGCCTCGTATCCGAAAATTTAATTTCTTATTCTTTAGCAAGATCATGTTTTTCAACTTCCAAAAAAAAAAACGAAAATATTGGCTTCTGCACCTACTGCTGTATAAAAAAGAATACACATAAATAGGGACCAAGCTATGATATGGCTGGAAGAGTTGGCTCAGGTATCAACTTCCACGTATCAAGAATCGTTCTCAATTGCAAGGTTGAGGAATCAAATCTTCGAATGTGTCTCCGCATAATTTTGGGGCGCGTGGCCTCGTATCCGAAAATTCAATTTCTTATTCTTTAGCAAGATCGTGTTTTTCAACTTCCAAAAAAATGAAAATATTGGCTTCTGCACATACTGCTGTAAAAAAAGAATACACATAAATAGGGACCAAGCTATGATATGGCTGAAAGAGGTGGTTTAGGTATCAGAATATTTTTTATATAATAACATTTTTTTTAATTTAAATATTAATTAAATAAAATTTTTGTTTCTTTCAATTTTTATATTTAAAGACTTATTATTCGTAATATTTGATATTAATTTCGTCCATGCAAAAAAAAAAAAACTGGGTTGTTGGTTGTCGGTAGGCGGAGCAATGTCACCAAACCAACCATGGAAATCAAATGACTCGCCTTCCTCCAGTCCTCCACTGCTTCCGTTTGGGAAAAAAGCACTTTTGACTAAACAAGCATAAAGGTTGGTGAAAAGGAAAAGCAAAGGAAAATTACTTGTTGACAAAGCATCTTCCATTTCGTTTGTTATTTTGATAGTTACTTTTATACACACTGTTTCAACTTTATTCCTCCCAATCAAAATTCAAGGAAAAAAAGAGCAAAAATTCACAGCCAGAGCAGAAACCTCTTAATCTTATCTTACAAGTTACACCTCCAAAAATAAAACTCAAAACTTTCCCTTTTTTTATTTACAGAGAACCGTATGGGAATTGTTGAGGGAGCCTGAACCGGACCTGAGAAGCCGGCGAACGAACCGCCACACCGTGCCAGCAAATCCCACCCTTGCACATCTCGTGAACGTGAACGGAAGGAGGTTGATCACGGGAAATGGCGTAGGTCACTTTACGAGTGACGTCCCACGTGAGCGTGCCAACTAGGATCAAACCCACCACCGCGCTCGACACAATCAGCACGAAAACGCCACCGAAACTCCGCCCGCATACCAAACCGTACGCCTTTATCCCTGCTATCACCGCCACATAGATCATCATCAAATTCCCAATCACCGCATCCGATATCGCCATACAACTCGGAACAATAGCTGAAACAGCTCGCTGGAGGAGGGGGAGGTGGGGCGCTGATGATGATAAAAGAAAATTGAATCGGGTGAAAGAAGTGAGGATTTAAACGAGTTGAATGAGTCGGGTAGGGATTTCGGGTTCGGGTTTTAAAAATACGAAAACGGGTTTATCCTTTCTTTAACAATAATATAATATAAATAAGTCCAAAAAAATATTATTTAGAATTTAGAGCTTATCTTCTTCAGTGTCTCGTTTTCTTTGGGAGAGAGAAAGTGGAAGATGGTATCAAGTTTTTGTCACACACCAGCCGATTTGTTCCCTCCAATAAAATTACGCCACGCTTCTCTACTTTGATTTTGTGATGAGTAGTATTTCTGTATTCGGAAAAGTAAAGTTTTTTATTTCAACTTTAAAATTATTTTGAGGTTTCTTAATTTTAAAAATTAAAAGTTTGAATTTTAAAATTTAAATTCTAAAATTTAATATATAATTTGATACAATATTCATAACACTCAATTTTTTTTCTCACCCATATATAAAAATATTAAATGTTTAAATAAGTTTGAATTTATTTTCTCATATATATTGTATCAAACATGTTGGCCAATCTAAATTTAGTCAACAAATTTGGGGACAAAAACCATGAGAAGAGCATTAGGTCCCCTCTCAGCTTGTACATCTTGAAAAGTTGTATGAGTTTAAAAAAAATTATCTCAGTCGACACTTGAGCACAAAAATATGGTATTTCAAAATTTTTCAATATGAATATATTTAAAATCGGGAAATCAAAAAGCATTACATTAAAGATTGAATTCTTAATTGATCGAGCTAACACATTGTTTACCTCCTTTTATGGCATACTTTTTTGAGTAAACTATACAGATGACCACTGAACTATGTGTTTGGTGTTGAAATGACCACTATATTATTTTTTTGCCGTAAATGCACCACACAACTATTTAAATGGTTCCATTTTAGCCACACGCCGTTAAAAAAACGAAAAAGTTGAAGGAACTGTTAAAAAAATTGGTATAATTACACACTTGGTCCTTTATATTTATAGAATATATCAATTTAGTCCTAATTTTAATCTAATAAAATAAAATAATTATTCAATAAGATGGAGACACGTGTCATCACCTTATTAGAAGTCTTTAATTATTTTTATTTAATTAATTTAATTAATTTTCCACCTCTAATCAGGTGGTGACACATGTCACCCAATTGGAGGTGGAAAATGAGATCAACAAAATCACCCCATCAAGAATTGAACCCAGGACTTTAGAGTACCCAAGGTATGTGTTTGCCACTAAACCAAGCACGCTTTTATACTATAATGTACAACAATTAATATATGTCTTTAATGATTGTTAATGCCCAGAAAAATTAAAGAGAAGAAAATGCAATTGGACGAATTCAAACCAAGGAAGGACCTTGTGGTCCGAAACGCATGTGCTTGCCACTGCACCAAGTGTATGCCTTGTGATGTAAAGTACAACATTTAATATATGTCTTATATAGATTTTAATGCTTGAAAAAAGGAATGAAATGTGGTTTTAGGAAACTCGAATATAATATTTTTATGATGCATAAAAAAATCCAAACCAATTAAATTAAAGTTAACAATATTAAATTATGTCTGTGACTTTGAATTCGCTAAATGAGTTTAATATAATTTTATTTTTTAATATAATTATATATAATAATTTAATTATTTTTTTAGTAAATATTAAAAATATTAGTTAAGTTAAAAAAATCAATTCAATGATTATATACATGAAATTATAAAAATAAATCTGGACTTGAAAAATATATTAAATTTAGTTTAAAATATAAAAAATTTAAAATGATTTTTATATTAAAAATTAAAAAAATAATATTAATTTTTTTATTATTTTAAATCGTGCACTAACTATAGTTTAAAATATATACAAAATATTCTTAACTTTAATTTAGTTATTAGATTTATTTAATTGGGTTAGATGTTTTTATGCATCATAAAAATGTTATATTCGAATTTCCTAAAACCACATTTCCTTCCTTTTTCCAAGCATTAAAATCTATATAAGACATATATTAAATGTTGTACATTATATAACAAGGCATACATTTGGTGTAGTGGCAAGCACTTGTGCTTTGGACCACAAGGTCCTTGGTTCAAATATGTCTAATTGCATTTTCTTCTCTTTAATTTTTCTGGGCATTAACAATCATTAAAGAGATATATTAACTGTTGTACCCTATAATACAAAACGTGCTTGGTTCAATGGCAAGCACACACCTTAGATACTCCAAAGTTTTGGGTTCGATTCCTAATAGGGGTGATTTTGTTGTTCTCATTTTTCCACCTCCAATAATTAAAGACTTCCAATAAAGTGGTGACATGTGTCACCATCTTATAGAATAATTAATTTATTTTATTAGATTAAAATTAGGACTAAATTGATATATTGTATAAATATAGAGGACCAAATGTGTAATTATACCAATTTTTTAACAGTTCCGTCAATTTTTCATTTTTTAACGGCGTGTGGCTAAAATGGAACCATTTAAATAATTGTGTAGTGCATTTGCGGAAAAAAATAAAATAGTGGTTATTTTAACACTAAACTTATAGTTCAGTGGTCATCTGTGTAGTTTACCCTATTTTTTTTTTTTGGTCCTTACCAATACAACTTTTAAAAACTCTTAACGACTTGCTACTACGTAAGCAAAAGAACGCTCTATCAAATACATCTTCTGAATAGCATAACTAGTGCGGTGTGTTTTTGGCTTACGTGTTAAAAAATACCTTTTTCTGTAAATATTTTATAAATGCCATTTAAATAAATAATTAAAAATGTTATTATTTATGTAAAAGTGCCAAATAGGTCATCAATTTGATGAGTGAAAAGTGGTGGTGACATTGATAATGTGAGAAGTTTAAGAGACGACCGAATCCCAAAGCAAGGAAATGTTTGTGTTGCTTAAAGTTTCTATTTAATTAGTAGCTAGGGGGAGTATTTAATTTTTAAGTTGACCCATCAATGTTGTGGGATACATTTTATTGTACCTAAATCATATATTTTCAATTTATTTATATAACTTTATTAAATGTATTAATATTTTAAATTTAAATTAGATTTTGTTACAGTGTAATGAAAACATTTTATGTCATATAAGTGAAGTAAAAACCACTCTATGTCTTATACAAATTTTATTAATCATGTATTAGATTATCACGTAAAAGTTTTTAGTAGATGTGGAGATCCGGGTTCAAATCGATTTATTTGCAAGGTGTGTGCATTGTCAAAAAGCTAAGAATATCTATGAACATATATTATCTTGTAATCACTTTACGACTATTCAAAAAATAATGCAAATTATATTATTGAAACAAAAAGTTAAATTTATGTATTAATTTAATCTACAAGTCAAGTTCAAGTATCTAATGAGATAAAAAAGACATAAAATTTCAAATTAAGCTAATAAATTAAGTTTATGTACCAATTTGAATTGACAAATCAAATAAAAATACCTAACTGAATAAAAAAAATCTTTAAATACCAATATATATATATATATCTTTTCTAATAATAAAAATTAAAGATAAATTGAACTCGACAAGTGGTATTTTGAAAAAGATGATGATGTTCATCATATGAGCCCTGAGTTCGAGCAACTATGTTTGCAAGGTATGTGTGTATCAAAGGATTAAAAAAAGTATGAAGATATAATATCTTGTAATCACATTAAGATTATAAAAAAATTAAAGCGAAATTTGTGGAACAAAAGTCTGTTAACTTTTTTTGGTGCTCTTTTTATGCCCCAACACTAGAAGACTAAATTATACACTCTTGACTCTAAATCCTAAACATTAAACCTTAAAAATTTAAACTTTACACCTTAAACCTTAAACTAAAAACTCTAAACTATGACTACTAACTCTAAACTTAATTTTTTAATGGTAGGCATAGCTAATTTTTAACTTTTAAGTGCAGTGAATTCAAACCATGGATAAATACAGAAAGAGTTGCTATCCCGATATTAGTGTACCGTCCTCCTCGAAAGCCAGTAAAGGCCAACCAAGACTTTATAGAAATTGAGGTCCATGAACATGGATTATTGCATTTGTGATGTTCATGTACCCGAATAAAACGCTTCTTCAATCCCCAGTAGTCGACTTTTGCTCCTTGTGCTAATCATCAAATTTACACAATTTGAGCATCTGATGCATAATGTGCATAATAAAAACTTATGCCGAATGAGTCTTAGCTCGATCGATATTTTCTAAACGTCATAGATTTGATGGTGTTCAAACGTAATTACCTCTAAAGATTATAGCTAGTTTAAGTATTATTTATATAGAGAGATTCACTTGCACAAATGTAAAATTAAGTGAGTTCTACGCAGCTTTGTAAGTTTTTATACGATTAATATTTGGGTAAACTATAGACCTGGCAAACTTGACCCGAGACCCGAAACCTGAACCGAATTACTCGAACCGAAACCCGATTTTGACCCAAACATGATGATCCGAAGTTGACCCGAAACCCGAAATAAACCGAACCGAAATTTTTTGTTGAACCGAAATGGACCCGAACCGAAATGGACCCGAACCGATTTGACCCGAACCGAATGCTACCCGAACCGAAAGCTGAACCGAAAACTGAACCGAATATCAACCCGATTTTAACCCGATTTTGACCCGATTTTAACCCGAATATCTATTTTTAACAATATAATAAATAATAAAAAGAAGTATGTTTTATTATTTTTTATACTATATCATGGAAGAGACTATTCCTCTTGTCAAAGTTGCGGTATAATAACATTTGAGAGTCCAATGACCAATTTTATAATTATACACCATATAAATAAATAGGGGTCAATTTTGGCTAAAAATTAAATCTTAGAAATTAAAATGAACAAAAATATCATTATATTAAATTAATAGACTAAATTACAAAGATTAGTTAATTTCGACTAAAAGTAAATTTTTAGAGACTAAATATCACTACGGGGAGGGGATTTCTATATCCGAAGTCTAAACCGTGGGGATACTTGTGACTAAATTAAATTAAACTAAAACTTAGAGTTGACTAAAATGTAACATTTTGAATGCAACGTGACCTAAAAAGTAATTAATCTCTAGCTTAAAAAATTGGTTGCTTATTTCCCTCAAAAATTTTGTCTTTTCTCTCTCTATTTTTTCTAATTGTCTTTTTTTTTTCAATCTAGCTTAAAAAATTGGTGGCTTATTTCCCTCCAAATTTTTGTCTTTTCCCTCTTTATTTTTACCAATTGTCTTTCTCTTTTTTTTTTTTTAAATTTAATTGAGTTTTAATTTAGATTAATTTAATTGAAATTTTACATTTAGTTTTAGAATTATTTTAATTATGTCCGTGATTTATGCTTTTAGATTTTAGTTAGCTCAATTAGATACTAAGTTTAATAAATTAATTTATTTCAGAAATTATTATTATTATTATTATTATTATTATTATTATTATTATTATTATTATTATTATTATTATTATTATTATTATTATTATTATTATTATTATTATTATTATTACATATAATAAACTTTGATTTAATATAATTATACAAAAAAATTTGATATGGATACATGAAGCTTTGATTTAAATATTTAATCAAATTCAAATGCATAGATTAACAAGTTGAATCAGAATTAATCTCATACATCAATAACTCTAAACTAAACCATAAATACTAAACCTCAAACCTTTAACCCAACTCAAATCGAATTGACCCGAAAATTTAAATGTTGACCCGACCCGAAATCGACCCGACCCGAAAGCGACCCGAACGACCCGATTTTGACCCGAACCGAAAACGACCGATCTGATATTGACCCGACCCGAAAATAACCGATCCGATTTTGACCCGATCCAATACCCGAACCGAATCCGACTCAACACAGACCCGAGTTAGACCCAAACCCGAACCGAACTGACCCGAACCGAATCTAAACCGATTCTAGATAGACCCGAAATGACCCGAACCGAAATGACCCGAACCGAACCCGAACCGAATGACCCGATTGCCCCCTCTAGTAAACTACATGAAATGCCAATGACCTTTAACTTGTGTATCAAAAATACCATTGAACTAATTCAATACTAGTATACCATTAAACTTAGATTTTGACTTCAATCCAAGCAATCCGTTGTTAACCTTGTAACTGAATGTTAAATCAAAACGACGTCGTTTTGATAGAGGAAAACTTAAGAAAACATTGCACTCAAAGAGACTTAAACCAAGGACCTCAAGAATAGAAAGTTAGCACCTACCACCAAGCGAACTTTCAATTCTTGAGGTCTTTGGTTTAAGTGTCTTTGAATGTAATGTTTTCTTAATTTTTCTCTATCAAAACAGCATCGTTTTGGGCTATCTTAGGCATCAAAACAACTCTACAAAAATGACGCCGTTTTGGTTTAACATTTCGTTACATGGTTAACGGTGGAGTGCGTGGATTGAAGCCAAAATTTAAGTTTAATAGTATAATAGTATCGATTTATAGTTCAGTGATATTTTCGATACACATGTTAAAGTTCAGTGATATTTCGGGTAGTTTACCTTTAATACTTTACCGGTTCAACCGTTAAATTTATCAATATAATTGTACTTACTATACATGTAAATTTCCGAACCAATTCTATATCTCAACCATGTCAATTGAAAGTTACATAAAAAAATAGTTAATAGATCCAAAGCAACGTCTTCATTAATTCGTAAGTTTTTACACGATTGATATTTAACAATTTAATTGTATAAAAACTTATAAAGGTGTATAAAACTCACTTTTTGAATTATACTAGATTATATTCAAAGTGATAGGATTATAAAGGTATCACACCTCAAACACTGAAAGTTCAATGCATAAAAATAAAAACAATAAAATTTTAAGGATGTGACAGACATTAAAATATAAAATCTATCACTTTCAGAAAGACTTGAATAAACTTCTTAATGAAATCCAGAAAACAACTACTTTGACTAGAGTGCTCTATGGAGAAAACAAATTCTTCTGCTATTTGTTCTTGGCATATCAGCACAACCACAACAAGGAATCATAAGCATATACAGACATGCCTCATTCATTGACAAAATCCCTCGTTGATACTCGTCACTCGAACGCTAAACTGTCAAAAGACAGAAACTGTCACAAAGACAGATTGTAACTGCTATAAAAGCAGCCGAAGAAACTGCCATAATGTTGGGATTAAGAGTTAGTTAAGTTAGTTATACAGGAAGGCTTTGTCTTTTTGCTGGCTATATAAACAATATACCAGTGTTGTATTAGATAGATCAATAAACATTCAAGACATATTTTCTTCCTCATTCTATTCTATTGACATTACTAACATATTGTAACCCCCTCTTCTTTTCATCTAGGTACCTCACACCTAGATACCTTCTCTTGAACGCATTCTGAAAGAATGTCCAAGTTACATCAGCATCCGCCATCCCAGCGATAGTGGTTGTCCACCACGTATATGCATCATCCTGTAGCAAGGACACTACACAGCCCAGCTTCTGCACATCAGTGCAACTCATCTGACCCAAGATTCTCTTGGTACTCTCTAACCAAGATTCAGAACCTTCAGCTGACAAACCCCTGAACTCAGTCCCTCCCAGACTGCGCAAACGTTCCAAGGGTAGTCTAACTCCAGCATCTCCCTGATGCCCAGCTCCTTGAGCTCCAGCTACTGCCGCTCGAAAAGCACCAGCAATAGCTTGCACTAACATCGTCATGTCAGGAATAGCTTGCCCCTGACCAGCCTCAGGTCCAGCGACCCCAGCATCAGCTGCAGCTCCAGCTCCTTCACCCCCAGCACCACCACCACCAGGTGGAGGAGGTAAAACCACACTTTCAACATTCTCTTCATTCTCATTCTCATTTTGAGCCGCAGCTCGCACATTACTCCTTAACTCTCTACGAGGTGCCATACTCTAACAATGCAATCACAATGCAAATAAACAAAGTCAGGCCCAGCAAGGTAAGCAATCCAAGTACTCAAGCTCATTTTCACTTAAAAACAACATCATCTCATTAGCTTTGATTTGGCAATGGGTACCCACAACATGCTTCATCACAGCATATAACTCAATTGCAACATTATTACAATTCACTCAACATGCTTTCACTCAACAAGCACACAAAGCATACATACTTAAATCATTCACATAAACATTCCCAATTACTCGAGAACTCAGCTCTGATACCACCAAATGTAACCCCCTTAACCCGGCCTAGACGGTTGACCCGAATTAAGAAGATCACACGGGGAAAACCAAAGTCAACCCGAAAGTCAACCTTGATTAACGACCCTTTTTTTTCTTTTTAATCTTGTCTAGTTGCACATTATCCCTAGATATATTCGCAAGATCATCATATTCAAAGATCATAACCATCAGAGAACATTCAGGGACTTAATTGAACAATTTACAACTTTAAGGACCAAATTGTAAATTCTGAAAGTTATAAGGACTTAGCCCAATTAAAAGTTACCAACTTTAAATTAATCATCTTTCATGCTACTCTGTCAAATTTCAGCTCAAATGGACATCTCAAACTCATACAATTGCAATAACAAGTTTCGGGACTAAAATGCAAACATTTCAAAACATCTAACCAACAATTTCAGTGCCCAACGGTCGAGTGTTTCGGAACAGGGAGGACCCGTTCCGAAATGCGGGACCGTTCCGCAACTGGTTCAAAAACAGTGCCTGGCAGTGGCATATCCGTTCCGGAACAGCTCCTTCCGTTTCGGAACGCCCAGGCCATTTCAGGCCCCCGTTCCGATACGGTAGCACCTGTTCCGAAACAGGCTACCCAGATTGCAGAAAAATTGCTGGTTTATCATGCAATTGACCAACCGAACATGCTCCAAAAGCCACCAAATTATACCAGCAAGTCATACAACACACAAGGAACATAATTGCATCAACCAAACATCGACATGGCATTAATTATGAAAATCCCCAAATCTATAGGCATGCTTCCTACTTAGCAAACCATTCAAGCATCAATAAACCAAAACCATCTCATAAAGGCCAATTACATGTTCCAACATTATTAGCAACATAAATCTGACTTAGGGAGTCCAAAACATCTCCCAAAATAACAACATAGGTCCCCCATTGCCAAATTACCAAAAGCTAATAGTGTTTAAGAAACCTTCACCATACATGAGCTTTGTTCACCACTTGGATACTTGTCCCCCTTGCTTCCCTCAATGCACCTTAATGCTCTGCATTATTGGTTTAAGGAAAGAGAGAGCGTAAGCAAAAGCTTAGTGAGGAATGCTCATTTAAAACCACACAATAATGCATTTACAAAACACATTTATAACCTTAAATTCAAATCATCATTTGCACATGCTCATAAGCATTTAAAACAAGCAATTCATGCTTCAAGTTCATATCATGTCATATTGGCAACAAGTGATACATTCAACATAAGACTCACACATGAACTTTTAAACACCATTGTGATCTTATAATTTCCAAGGACCACACATGGGCTTTTAAACACCATTGTGTCCTTAACCCATGGACTTTTAAACACCATGACAAGGACCACACAAGGACTTTTAAACACCTTTGTGTCCTTAGCAAGAATCTCCCAAGGACTTTTAAACACCTTGGAGTTCTTAAATAAACAAGGCTTACACAAGGAATTTTAACCACCTTTGTAACCTTAACCAAAGACCAACCATGGACTTTTAAACACCATGTTGTCCTTAAATACACAAGACTCACCCAAGGAATTTTAACCACCTTGGTGATCTTAACCAAGAACCAACCATGGACTTTTAACCACCATGTTGTTCTTAAATAAACAAGGCTCACACAAGGACTTTTAACCACCTTTGTGACCTTAACCATCACTTGCCAATATGCATCATTAACAACAATAATCCATTGTTTTAAAGCATTTATCAAAGCCATAAACATCATGCATCTTTAAGCATCAAACCACATTTAAACAATGTCCAAAAACAAGGATCTCTTACCTTGAGCATCCTTCAACACATGGCTTATAATCTCAGCAAATAAACATGCTAAATATGCTTTCAAAACAGGATTTAAAACATGCAAACAACCTCATTGCATACAACCAATCCATGGCTCATCATCAAGAGAGTTTTCCGAAAACTTACTCTTGAGCTTAGCTAAGTTGCTTAGACTTAAACTAAGCTCCCAAACCTTCAAAACACTGGTTTCAAAGCTGAAAACCAAAATCCACTCACCGATTCCGTTTCGCCACTTGCCGAAACACCAATCAAGCTTCCGGATCACCACCACTTGGATCCAAAGATGACTCCCCTGTTTTAAACACATCAAAGCAGAGGGTTAATGCATCATCATGCATTAATAGCTTCAATGAAAGCACCTAAACCCGCTGCTCTCATCCACACTCCATTTTCGGCTACCAAACACAAACGAAAATGCATCAAAGCAACTCCACAACACAACCCAGCCAAGATCCATCAAATCTAATCATCCTTAAACATCAATTATCATCCAAAAAGGATCTAACCACATCCTTATACCTCCAGCTATAACAGATCAACAAGATCACTCCAAAAACCAACAAAAACTCAAGCAAAACTTAGAAAATTCAACCTATCCGGGATTGCATTAATTAAACCTCAATTCCTCATCAATTTAACATTCATTTATCATCAAAAAGACACCTCAAATCACTGCTTAAACAGATCATACGAATTTTAACCAAAATCAATCAAATCTTGCATTTAAAAGCCAAGATCAAGAACACAACCTTAAAACCTTTTATAAAACACAAATTAAGGATTGAGAACTTAGGAATTTCAGTAAAGAACTGAGAGTTTAGAGGAGAAGGACGTTCTTACCTCCAAACTTGAGTTTCTCCCTTTTAGAACCAAGATTTCTTGAAAATCCACTTAGCAAATGGTAAGGTTTTGATGAGAAGATGATTAGCAATCAAAAGAGAATTGAAAAGAGATATTTAGGTGACAAAATCAGAGGGAAAAACTCTGGAGAAAGATGTTTGGTTTGAGAGAAAAGATGAGAGAAAATGAAAATGGAAAATGGAAAAGTTAGTTGGAAATTAGGAAAATATCTTCCCTCCTTTTTAGCTTTATTTAAAAACCTTTAATAAATCATTTAATATCTTAGAAAAATCTGGAGAAACTCCCATTGGGTAAATAGCTCCTTAAATATTCAAAGTTTCAATCCTTTTTAAAACAGTCTTACAATTTTCGAAAATTACATTTTGGTCACTAGCCAAAATGTCACCCTTCCAAACCTCATTTTGTAAAATTGATTTCACCAAACTCTTATATATAATAAAAGAGGATTTTAAGACATTTTTCCATATTTTTAATGCAACTCGAACTAGGCTTTCCTAATTTCACTCTTTTATATTCGAACCGCACTTTGACCGAACCGGTCCAAACCCAAAACTTCTAAGCCCAAAACCGGGGCGTTACACATATTACAACCTATTCTAGCCACCTTTCATCACCGTATCAGAGCCACCGACGTTCATTTTTATGGCGAGCCATTTGTGGTTGGGTTACTGAAGCAATATACATTTTTTCTTGCTGCAACGACTTTCTCTTTTTTTGTTGCGTCTGCGTCTTCTTCTTCTTCTCTCATGGTCTTGGTATATCTTCTGGAATTTATAACTACTTAAGATTCTTGTTCGTAACATAGGTTTCTTGTTATAATGGATGCTCCTATAGAATACAATCATCCCTTGTATCTACATCCATCCGATACTCCTGGAACTTTGCTAGTTTCACATCAACTAACGGGTATTGAGAATTACAGTTTATGGAGTAGATCCATGAGAATAGCTTTGCCTGCTAAGAACAAGGTAGGGTTTGTAGATGAAACCTGTGCATGAGATAATGTTCCTGCTAATTTACTTTCATAATAGGATAGGTGCAAAGCACTAGTTCTTTCCTGGATATTGAATACTGTTAATCAAGAATTGTCTGCAGGCATTGTGTTTGCTGATAAGTGCCCAAAAGTCCTATATTTGACCCCTTATCATGGCAATTATCACTCAACCTACACCCATTTGAGTTGCATTATGGCCTTTCATGCATAGATTTCATCATTTATACCTTTGATCTTATTATTCGATTTATTCTACGAAAAAGGTACTATTTAATGTATGATTGGTATTCTTGTAGATTTGCACTGCTGGAGCAGGAAGATGCCGCCACAACATAGAAAGCAGGAGGGAAGATGAGGCCAAAGTAACAGACAAAAGACCCTGATCGAGCCAAGCCACATGACAGCTTCTACTGAAGGAAGCTGAGGAAGCCTTGCTGAGCAGAGCAGACCGATGCCGAGGCAGCAAAAGCTAGGTCGCGACAGCATTTCGCCAGAGGGAAAAATGAGCAAAGTGGTAGCCGACTTGTGGAGCTTTTAACGCCGGATTTTTCTACACACTTTGCATGGCAATTGGAGCTCGAGAAGAAGAGGAAAACATGGAAGGAAGTATAAAGTTGGACTCTTGGACAAAAGTGTATATTGTAATAAATTAAATAGATTTACTTCTTTAATGAAGTCTAGTCTAAGTCCAACTTAACTTCCTCTTCAAGAAGGATTTGTTCCTACACCTTCCCCTATATAAAGGCTTACCGCCATGGAGAAAAAAGTACACATCAGATCGGAGAGAGAGAGAGAGAGATTGAGCTTAGGATTAGCTTTATTATGTTCTAAATTTCTTAGGGTTAGGATTAGTTTGTTTAGTAGTTGTGTGAAAATTCTTTGTACTTAGATTTTGTTCTTAATGCAATAAAAGTTAAGGTTTGCTTACTCTGGATTTAATTATTTTCGCATTCTACTCGGGAGAGGGTTTGTGAGATCATCCATTTGTTCAATATTGAGAGTGTTGAGCTCACGAAAGGAATAAGTACGGTTTTTGCCCCACATGGTGTTAACTAACTCGGCCTAGGGATAGGTTAGAGTTTCAGCAGCTAAAAGAAGTGTATGAACAGTTAGTGTTTGCCTTTGATTCACGCCGGGAGGTATCATCAGAGTTCAGTCATCAACCATCGTTCCGTGTTTAAGGATAAGGCATAACCACCCTGTAACACCCCGGTTTTGGGTCTAGAAGTTTCAGTAACGTTTCGATGTCCAAAAGACCGGTGTTGGGAGTTGTGGGTGAGTTTAGCGAAAGTGGTCTTCGGATGGTCGGAAAAATATGAAATAAAATTCTAAAATCCTTAATAATTATATATAAGGCTTTGGTAAAATCAATTTTGGAAAAACGTTTTCCAAATCATGACATTTCAGTTTAGTTCCAAAATGTAAAGATTGCAAAATTTATTTTTAGTGACCATTTTGTAATAGAGTCAAAACATAGAATCATTAAGTAGCTAAATTGGCTGGGCCAATATAGCTATTTTCCCCTTTATTTTTGACTATTCAAATATTTTTAAAAGGGTTTTATAATTAAAACTAAAAAGGGTTGATCATATTTTCACATTTTACGTCAAAAGCACATTTTGAAGCTCTTCTCATTTTCTTTTCAGCCAAACAACCATCTAGGCTTAATTTTTCAAAGGTAAATGATTTTTCTTATTGATCTAATGTTTTCAAAAGGTTTTCCTATCTTCTATCTCTAAAACCCATATTTTATTCTTAGTTTTCTCAAGTGTTCTTTTCTAATCAAGGGGAAATACTAATTAGAGGTGAGCGACAAAATTCTCCTATGATGTAAGGTTCTTTATTGATATTCCCATGTTTTTTATTCTTTTATTTATTAAGGTAAAGATTTTCAAAAAGGTTTCTTTTGAAAATTTGGGTAAAATATGGTAAAATGAGCTTTTTTGGGTGATTTTCGTTGAGATCTGTTAAAGCTGGGGTTTAATGTTGTTTTAGGCTTTGTTTTTTATAAGGAATAATGTTGAGATGATGGGTGAATGGTAGAAATCCCGAATTTGGGTTTTGTGTTGAAATTTGGTGGGTGTAAAGGTGAGTTTTTGGGTGAGTTTTGTGATCAGTCAATAGATGATGATATATTGATGATGGGTTGATGTTTTTAGATGTTTATTCATGTGTTTTAATGATGTATAATGCTGGGTTTATGCTGGAGGTTGTTCGTTTTGAGTTTTCCGATGTTTTCGGTTTGTTTCGGCAATGTTTCGATAGGCGATTTGAATGAGTTGTTAAATCTCTATTTTCCAACAAGTTAGAGTGTTGAAAATATCTCTAATCCTCTGTTTTGGGTTGGTTAGAAGCAGAGGTTGAAGATCCGGATTTGTTGGATACGTTTGTGGGCGGACCGAGAAGCTAGAAAAGTGTTTCAGCTTGGTTTTTGGTTTTCGCTGGTGAGTGGAAATGTTTTTAATGCCTTAACAAGGTTAAAGAACCATTTTGGGAGTTTGGGTTATGTCGTTAGGCCAATCCAAGCTCAAGAGTAAGGTTTGAGTTATTTTGGTATTTTCGTTGTTTTACATGTTGATCATGTTTTGATCATGAGCATATCATTTTTAATGATGTTTTCCACTGTTTTTATGCATCAATGCATGTTGATTTTGTCCCATGAGAATACCATGTGATTTATAAAAATGTTGCTTGAGTTCATGCTAAGCATGGGCTTGTGTTTATGGTATCTGGGATGTGTTTGGGGAGGTGTTTAACCCAGTGTAAAACAGTGGAGTGAGATGTTGCGATGAGTATATTGACACATGTGGATCTTTATATCGGATAGATTGATCGATCAATAGGATGTGAAGTGCACTATAAATATAAAATTTGAGCGTGAGATAATTTCTTCATTTTCACAGTAGGGGTTGTGCTATTGTGATGCGAGTGATAGGGGTTGTGCTATCACCAACGGACAATGCGGGTTGTGGCATCTCGGCCGAAGTGAGATTGTGGTGAGGGTTGTTTCACCATGTAGCTTGATGGGGGTTCCGCCATCAAGGTGTCCGCTTATCTGAGCAACGTGTCAATGATGCCGGTATACGCATTCGCTTATGGTTTTAATATGAGCTTGGTAAACTCATATGGTTATGTTTATATGCTTGAAGCATGTGAGTTGAAATAGAGCCGATAGGCTTGGTTTGCATATGTGGTTAACATATGGTTTATGCATGGTTGATGTATATGTTGTGCCTATGGCATGTGATGTTGCAATTGCTCATACTTGATTTAAGCATGGTATGTTTGAAAAGAAATGATTTGCGAAAGTGATTTTTAGAAATTGTTTTGGTTTCCAAAATGAAGTTGGTTATCAAAACTGCATTGTTGTAGCTCGGTTTTGAGCCCCGCTCACTAAGCTTCGTAGCTTACGCTCTCTTTTCCAACAATGCAGATCCGTAGACTATCTTGGAAGGCAATGGGGCAAGGGAAGTGATGCAAGTGTCTGCTTCAAGCTCAAGTATGGCCTTCTTTAGATAATAGTGTGTGTGGAAATGGGGATAGACCTTGTTTATGTTTTGGGAGTGTTTGTGGACTCCTTGTGTTGCGAGCATGTTTGTTATGCCTTGGGTGGCTTGTTTATACCTTGAGCATAATGATTTTTTCTTTTTATCTCGTTTTGCTTAGTTCATGGTTTTTGATGTTTCTTATCTTGTCGTTTGTTAATCGTGAGTTGGTCCTCTTGCTTAAATGTGAGTTTGGTTGTTCTTTCTTGGTGTTTGTATGCTTATCTTGTTGTTATCTCATTGCTTGTGTTGATGGGAACCAAGGGAAATAGCCTTAGAGATGCTTGAACTACAGATTTTTCCATTCTGCTGCAGGGTGTTTCGAAATAGGCTCGAACGTTTCGAAACGACCCTTATTTTGGCCTTTGTGTTTCGAAACGGGTAACGAAACGGGCTAAGTAGGGCTGGAATAGGTCTAACCGTTTCAGAATGAAAAGCTCTCTAGAATTTTAAACGTTAGACCCGTATCTTTACCATCGTGGGTGTTTCAAAACAGGAGTCGTTGGAGATTAGTTAAGAGCATCTTTGAAGTTGTTTTTCTTGCATTTTGGTCCAAGCTTGATGTGTTATCATTTGAGTCTGTTTGAGGGCTTGTTTTGAGTTGTATTTCAGCATGGAAGTATGAAATGAGACTAATTTCAAAGTGATTACCTTAATTTCATCATAGGTTCCTATTTTATGCTAGTTTTGCATTTTGGTCCCTGGTTGCTCGGTTGATCGTTGGGTGCTCGTCTTGTCGTGTTTTCCCCCGCTGTGTGTTCTTAAACATAGGGTTTAACTCGAGCATCTAGAAAAGATATTAATCAACACATTTAGGGTTACTAATCGGAGGGAAATCTCCAGATTTTTCTTCAGTCAGTCCCGTGTGATTCTCTCGATACGGTCTAGTGGCTAGGCCGGGTCGAGGGGGTTACATCTGTTGGTATCAGAGCCAGGTTCGGAAAGGCTTGCGTTGGTTGTCGTGCAACCAGAGAGGTAAGTGAGGTAGGTGTGATTGTTTTTGGTGTTTGCTTGCCTGTTTGAGGTAGCTTGCTGGGTAAGGTACCCATTGTCACATACTATTATCGGAAAACCTTTGTAAGATACTTGAGCACCTTGGACCCTTGACGTTGCTGACCCGAATCATTTCCTTTTGTTTTATCTATTGTTGTTGTAGCATTGCATTTGTATATCATGCAAAGACCTAGAAGGGGTCATGTGGGTGGTGTGCTACAAGATGATCAGGTTGAGGATGCCGGGCATCCACAAGAGGGAGATTTACCTCCTCCTCCTCCTCCTCTGGGCGGTGGAGCAGATGTGCGAGGTGAGGAGCCTCGTGGTAGCCAGGGACAGGCTGGAGCTAATATGAGCCCATTGATTCAGGCTATTGTTGGGGCTTTTCAGTCTGCTATGGCTGGGTTGCAGTTGGCTGCACCGCGGCACAAACAGAGGGATGAGTTGCCCCTCGAGAGACTCCATAGTTTGGGCGGAGTCGAGTTCTGTAGGTTATCGCCCGAGGGAGCCGAGGCATGGCTAGCGAGCACTACCAGGATTTTGGGTCAGACGGAGTGCATTGATGCATAGAAGCTTGGCTGTGTGGTATCTTTGCTTCAGGCTGACGCGTATGTTTGGTATACTACGATCACCACGGGTATGACCACCGCAGATATCACTTGGGATTTCTTCCGTTCATCCTTCCAGAAGAAGTATCTAGGGCCGAGATATCAGGATGAGAAGAAACGTGAGTTCATGGCTTTGGTTCAGGGAAGCATGACCATTTCTGAGTATGAGATCCGGTTCGTTAGACTGAGTCAGTATGCGACCGAGCTAGTTCCCACAAAGAGGGAACATTGTGAGAGGTTTCGGTATGGATTGACTGAGGGAGTAAAGACTTACATGTTGGGTGATGATTATACAGATTTTGATGTGTTGGTCGCCCTAGCCAAGGATATAGAGCATAGTCTTGGTTTGTCTGCTAGAGGAGGCATGTCCAGTTCAGGGAAACGGCCTGTGGAGTGGGATCGTGATCGTGCCAAGAGGCACAAGGACAAGAGGCTGTGTTTTGACCACAGACGTGGGGGTGGTAACCCCGGTCGTGGCTATCAAGACCAAGTTTTTGCTCACCGTACACCCGAGTGCACAAAGTGTGGTAGATCTCATTCGAGAGAATGTTGGGAAATTTATGGTACGTGCTGGCATTATGGATCGAAGGATCATCTCAAGCGAGATTGTCCCCAGCTAGCTAGAGGTGAACATGCACCGGCACGAGCTGCCGTGTACCAGCGAGGCCGTGGGCGCGGCCGAGGGAACTTTTAGCCACAGAATGATGGTTAGAGGAATGTAGCACATGTAGTCGCAGTTCAGCCCGAGGGAGGTGGACCAGTGAGGGTGTATGCACACCGAAAGGGCAGGAATGACACTGATGTTATCGCATGTAATTTCATGTTACAGTCTCTGACATTGCTTTCGTTAATTGATTCTGGCTCTACACATTCTTATATTCTGAGTGAGCATGCTAAGATGTTGGACATACCGTGTAAGATTCTTGATGTGGGTATGAGTGTGACTAGTTAATTCGGTGAGACAATTGTGGTCTAAAATATGTATCGAAGGTGTCCGTTGATGGTTCAGGGTCACGTGTTTTCGGTCGACATGATAAAGTTGCTGTTCTACGAGTTTGATGTGATTTTGGGAATGGATTGGTTGGTAGAACACAAGGCAAAGGTAGATTTGTAGACTAAACGAGTGAGGTTGAGGTTATTAGTCGATTACGAGGTGGTAGTGGTTGGTGAGAACGTTAGGTTCTTATCCAACGTTGTTTCTACTTTGAAGGCTCAGAAGATAATAAATCAGGGATGTCAAGCATACTTAGCCTATGTGATGAATCCGGATATGAGTTAAGTTCGACCAAAAGACATTAGAATAGTTTGTGACTTTCCCGAAGTATTTCCAAAAGAGTTGCCTGGTTTGCCACCGGATAGAGAAGTCAAGTTCGCTATTGAGTTATATTCTGATTCTGCTCCCGTATCGATTGCTCCGTATCGGATGGCTCCGAAAGAGTTGAAAGAACAGAATACTCAGCTTCAGGAGTTATTAGATCGTGGTTTTATCCGTCCGAGTATATCACCATGGGGTGCACTGGTACTGTTTGTTAAGAAGAAAGATGTAAGTATGCGAATGTGTATTGATTACCGTCAGTTGAATAAATTAAATGTGAAGAACAAGTATCCTTTGCTGAGAATAGATGATTTGTTTGATTAGTTACATGATGCGTCAGTGTTCTCAAAGATAGACCTGAGATCCGAGTACTATCAGTTGAAAGTGAAAGAGCAAGACATATCGAAGACATCTTTTCGTACACGTTATGGGCATTATGAGTTTTTGGTAATGTCGTTCGGGCTGACTAATGCACCAACCGCATTCATGGACATGATGAACCGTGTGTTTCATGAGTTCCTAGATCAGTTTGTTGTGGTGTTCATTGATGATATATTGATTTATTCGCGCACTGAGGAAGACCATGATAGACATTTGTTACTTATGTTGAAGACTTTGCTAGACAATCAGTTGCACGTGAAGTTGATCAAATTCGAGTTTTGGATTAGAGAGGTAGTCTTTCTAGGTCATGTTGTATCAGCAGATGTCATTAGAGTTGATCCTAAAAAAGTGGAACCTGTTGTGAATTGGAAGCAACCAAAGTCCGTGACCGAGGTTCGTAGTTTCCTAGGCTTAGTGGGCTACTACCGTCGGTTTGTAGAAGGATTTTCAAAGATAGCTACTCCGTTGACGAAATTGTTACAAAAAGATATCAGATATGAGTGGACAGAAGTAAGACAAATGGCTTTTGATCGATTGAAAGATTCATTGACTAGAGCACCCGTGTTAGTACAACCGATAACAGGGAAAGATTATGTGATTTATAGTGATGCATCATATGTAGGTTTAGGGTGTGTGTTGATGCAAGATGGAAGAGTTGTTGCATATGTATCGAGATAGCTGAAGATTCATGAAAAGAATTAATCCACGCATGATATTGAGTTAGCCACTGTGGTGTTTTCTTTGAAGGTGTGGAGACACTATTTGTATGGTGAGAAATACACAATGTATACCGATCACAAGAGTCTGAAATATTTGATGTCTCAGAAAGATTTGAATCTCCGACAACGTAGATGGCTTGAATTGTTGAAGGACTATGATCTTACTATTGAGTACCATCCAGGTAAGGCCAATGTGGTAGCCGGTGCTTTGAATAGGAAAGTGGCAGTTGAGCTTCGAGCGATGTTTGCTAGATTGAATTTATCACATGATGGTGGTTTGATCACCGAATTGCAGGTGAAACCTTCGCTAGTACAGTTGATTCGAGAGAAACAGTTGCGAGACAACTCTCTAGCTTCATATGTTCAGGATATTGCGGAAGGTAAACCGATCGAGTACAGTTTCAGTAATGATAATGTTTTGTGTTTCAGAGATAGAGTTGTTGTGCCTGATGATACCGATTTGAGACGCACTATTTTGAGTGAAGCACATACTATTCCTTTTGCTATGCATCCGGGTAGCACGAAGATGTATCGGGACATGAAGAATGATTATTTCTGGGTTGGTTTGAAAAAGGATGTGGCTGAATTCGTGAGTAAATGTATGGTCTGTCAGCGAGTAAAGGCCGAACATCAGTTCCCGTCAGGATTGCTACAGCCTTTGCGGATTCCAGAATGGAAATGGGAGAGAATAACTATGGATTTTGTATCGGGTTTGCCGTTGACTCCTTTGCGAAAGAATTCAGTTTGGGTGATAGTGGATAGACTCACCAAGTGTGCACATTTCCTAGCCATCATCACGACTGATTCTTTGGATAAATGGGCTGATTTGTATCTCCGTGAGGTAGTGAGACTGCATGGTGTGCCAAAGTCGATTGTATCGGATAGAGATCCGAGGTTCACATCGAGGTTTTGGAATTGTTTGCACAGTGCATTGGGTAGTCGATTGAATTTCAATACTTCGTATCATCCTCAGTCAGATGGTCAGTCAGAGCGGGTAATACAAGTGCTTGAGGATATGTTGCACTTTTGTGTCATTGATTTTCAAGGTTCGTGGGAGAAACACCTGCCGTTGGTTGAATTTTCCTACAACAACAACTATTAGGCTAGTATTCAGATGGCATCGTATGAGGCTTTGTATGGTAAGAGGTGTTGAACTCCTGTTTGTTTGGCAAAAGCCGGACAGAAATTGGTATCACTACCCGCTATGCTTAAAGGTACTACCGAGAAGGTGAAGTTGATATGTGATCGCTTGAAAGCTGCAACCGATCGACATAAATCTTATGCATATTTGAGGTGGCGAGAAATCGGGCATGATGTGGGTGAGAAAGTCTTTTTGAAAGTATCTTCGTGGAAGAAAGTGACGAGATTCGGTAGAAAAGGTAAACTGAGTCCGAGATTCGTTGGTCCGTATGAGATTGTTGGACGAGTTTGTCCTGTTGCATATAGATTGAGTTTGCCTCCGGAATTAGAGAAGATTCATGATGTATTCCACATTTCGATGCTTCAGAAGTACAGATCAGATCTATCGCATGCAATGCCTGTTGAAGAAATTGAATTGAATCCGGATTTGTCGTATGATGAAGATCTGATCGAGATATTAGGTTCGGATAAAAAAGTTTTGCGTGGTAGATCCATTGAGTTTGTTAAAGTGAAGTGGTGACACCGAGGTGTTGAAGAAGCCACTTGGGAGAGAAAAGATGACATGAAGCGTCATTTTCCGCATCTTTTCCCATCAGGTAAATTTTGAGGACGAAATTTCTTAAGTGGGTGAGAGTTGTAACACCCCGGTTTTACGTCTAGAAGTTTCGATAAGGTTTCGGTGTCTGAAAGACCAGTGTTGGGAGTAGTGGGTGAGTTCAGGGAAAGTGATCTTCGGATGGCTGGAAAAATATAAAATAAAATTCTAAAATCCTTAATAATTATATATAAGGCTTTGGTAAAATCAATTTTGGAAAAACGTTTTCCGAACCATGACATTTCAGTTTAGTGACCAAAATGTAAAGATTGCAAAATCTGTTTTAGTGACCATTTTGTAAAAGAGTCAAAATATAGAATCATTAAGGAGCTAAATTGGCTGGGCCAATATAGCTATTTCCCCCTTTATTTTTTACTATTCAAATATTTTAAAAAGGGTTTTACAATTAAAACTAAAAAGGGTTGATCATCTTTTCACATTTTACGTCAAAAGCACATTTTGTAGCTCTTCTTATTTTCTTTTCAGCCAAACAACCATCTAGGCTTAATTTCTCAAAGGTAAATGATGTTTCTTATTGATCTAATGTTTTCAAAAGGTTTTCCTATCTTCTACCTCTAAAACCCATGTTTTATTCTTGTCTAGATGCTCATTATTAACCTAAGCGATAAACTTTGCAGCGGAACGATTTGCAACTCTATCATACATCAATTTGGGACTCGATTGCATACAAACACATTTTAGGGACCATTTTGTAATTTTACCAAACTACAAGGACTTATTTACTTTTTAAGTTACCAACTTTTAATTAATCACTTTACATGCATCTCTGTCAAATTGCAGCTCAAAATAATCATCCAATCTCATTTAATTGCATCCACAACATTTAGGGACTAAAACGTAAAGAAACAGAACCTCAAAAAGATCCCAAACAACTAACTTACTTGCCACCGTATCGATACACTAAGCACCATATCAGTACGATTTTGAGATAATTTATAACCGAAATTCTAGTAGCTCAAAACCGTATCGATACGGTCCCGCGTACAGATTTGCTCAACAAATTTCACAAAGACCGTATCGATACGGGTCTTTCCGTACTGATACGCCAAGCCAGAAACAGGTCTTTCCGTACCGATGCACCTGAGCCTAAAATGCCCATTTTTGATGGTTTAACATTCAATTTAGCTAAGCATACTACTTAGACATACTTTTAAGGCATACGCAACATATCTAAGGACCGATCCTAATCAAACATAGCATATTCAACATCGTAACATGAACATTTGCATCAAAGTTAAACTATAGGCATACAACTTATTGTTAAACCAAGCAAGTGCCAAAATGCAAGCTAAAGCATAAACCAAATACCAATGGCCATTTACAAGTCTAAAACAACAAAACAAAACTTGCACAAAAGGGAGTTTACACAAATCTCCCAACAACTCAACGGATTCCCCATTGCCCTTATTACTTTAGTCTAAACCAAAATATACTTTCTTAAGCGTAGTCTCTTGGAATCCCTTGCCTCTTGCTGCCTCCTAAACCTCAAATTTCTGCATTGATTGACAAATAAGAGCATAAGCACACAAGGCTTAGTGAGGAGGCTAAAAAACAAAACACTATTAATGCATTAAAACCATTTTTCATGTCCACATTGAAATCTCATTTCAATTTGCTAAAACATCATTTGAAAACCATCATGCCCTTTCTAAAACCATGCACTTCCCTTACTCAAAATTAGCATGTTAAACATCATGCAACATGTATCATGAATCATCGACAAGTTCCAAACGACACTCAATTTAAGCCTTCCCATGCATAGATACCATATGCAAAGCTTAAAGAGTAAAACATGCATAGACCACATTATGCAACATAAACCATTTCATGATACATCATCAATTATATTGGCATACAAGTGATCATTAAACAAGTTCACAACTTAAAACCTCATATCAGATACACGAATTACAACAAGTGTCTACCTGACACTTCAAACCATCTTAAATGGAATTGGCACTTTCACAACCAAAGGTACTCTATCAACCGGGTACAATGACAACCCATAGGGACACCAACCCTATCATCGGTTAGATGCTTAACCACTAACGAGAGACGGGACACCAACCTCCTTGATCGTTAGGGTACTTGGATGAAGACACGGGACACCAACCCCTCAACATCCAAGGCGTCTTTTTAAAGTGCACTCAGTCCTATAGCCGACTAACTATTTCTGATATCATTTATAAACCATTTCACAACATCACTTGCCAATATAATTCACATTTAACACAAACCTCACTGTTGTCAAAGCATCATCAATAAATCACATTTCCAAGCATTAAACCATGCTTAAAATCACAAGTATAAATCATATACTTCAAGGACCACTTACCTTGTGCATCCTTCAACATTACATTTTTAAAGCTTTCAAAACTGAAAATCATGTTCTCACTCATCCACGCGTGTAAACTCGACTAGTCGACACGAATCCAAGCTCACGAACCTTCACCGATTGCTTCTGATAGGTTCTCCCCTATTTATACCACACAAGAATAGAGGATTAATGCATCACCAAGCATTAAAACCACCAACAACCCAAGCTAACTCGCTGCTCTGCCCAAAAACACCAAAACGACTATCCAAAACAACTGAAACCTCCTTCGATTACACTACAACCTTATCCCAGCCAAAACTTAACACTTCCATCCACTTTTAAACATCAATTAGCATCCAAAAACAATCTAATTACATCCTTGTACCTACAACAAATCAGATTCCACACAAACACCACTAAACCCCCAAATCTAACATTCTAACAACTAGAGATCCAATCCATTTCAGGATTATTATGATAAAATCTTTATTTCAACACCATTTAACATCTAAATCATGATTAATATCAGCCTCAACTCAAGTTAAATAGTAGAAATACGAAAATCATAGATTTCAATAAAAAAGCTTCAATTTAACCAAATTTTCATGATTAATCCATCAAAACAACTTAGAAAACATATGTAAAAGATTGATAACTTGAGAATTTCAGTAAAGAACTGATCATTAGAGGAGGAGAACGAACCTTACCTCTAATGGATGAAATCTCTCTCAATTGGATGTGTTTTTCTTAAAAATCAAAGGAAAAACAATAAGGTTTTGTAAATCAAGATTAAAGAATCCTTTAGAAATTATAAACTCAGTAGATCAAGAGCATTACCTCAAGTTTCTTGAAAATGGAGAGTGTTTGGTTGAAGGAAATCTTTGAGAGAAAATAGACTAAGAGAAAATGACGTAAAATGAGTTTTAATGAAATAACCAACTCTGCTTTTATTAAACCCTTTTAATATTTAATTAAAACCTTTTAAAATGCTCATAATTTTTAGAAAAATCTGATTAAAACAAGTGTAACACCCCCTTCCCGGCCTGGTCGAGAACCGAGTCGGAGTGTGCTACCGATGAACAATACGGTGATCGGTACAGTAAAATTTCATTTTATAATCAACACTTAAGCAATGTCATGCAATGATACATTACTAATATACATCTCAATCCAATTAATCCCTTATGAAGTAGTATTTAATCATTTAAGACTAAATCATAGTTATTACAAGTTTTATGGACTAATCTATAAATCTGCTAAATTAGAGGTCCTTATATACAGTTAACCACACCACAATGTAATTCAATACCATATTAACAGGTCTGTAAATTTTCATGCAAATTAGTGTTCATTTACTTGTTCAATTTAATCATCCAAAATACAGTGACCAAACTGTAAATAGTGCAAACATTTATGCCTTTTAACCAACTTAACTAACCCTGTATCGAAACGCTCAAGGCTGTTTCGACATGGGTGTACGTTGGTCAACCTTTTTGACTTTACCTTTCATACCGTATAGATACTGTAACACCCCTAAAACCGGTCTGGTCGGAAATAGGTTCCGATGGTTGAATTTTAGTGTCAAAAATCTTAAATTTTGATTAGTTTATGTTCTAAAATTTTTATGAAACCTAAAAGTCAAGTTAAGCTTGTTTTATGTGCTCAAGTTAATGTTTCTGGGCCAAGCGTTTAATTACACCTGAGACCCGTATCGAAACGGCCTGGCTAAGGCGTACCGAAATGGATTTCAGGCGTTCCGATACGGTCCAACGGTAATAACTACCTTTTTGGCATTTTGCTAGACCGTATCAAAACGGCCTCGATCGTTCCGAAACGGTACCCTGCAGAAAACAAGGCAAGTGTCCCAAAAGTCAAGGATTGCGGCCTTTGGTGAATCACCAGCTTGCTTGGCACCCTCTCACGTGATTTTATGACTGAGATGATGTCTTGTGGTCAGTAAATAATGAAAAATAGATATGGATGTTGGGTTAAGCAAACCCACTTAGCAAGGAAAGCTTTTTGTTGGCTTTTAGGGTGGCAAACCCTTTGGGATAGGAAACTCTCCTATTGGTTGTTGATGGAGGTGGGAATTATTTATTAATTCCTCAACCCTCTATAAATACAAGAATGATTAGGGGTGAGCAAAACTCGACTCGACTCGAAAAAATCGATATTTTTTTTCAATTTCGAGTTATTCGAGTCGAGTTATTCGAGTTGTTCGAGTTATTCGAGTCAACTCGATTAACTCGAAAAAATTTCGATTTCGAGTCGGTTTGGAATTTGCCCAACTCGAAAAATTGAAAAATCGAAAAACGAATTTTACAGTTTTACAATTTAGTCACTGATTTCATTTTTCTTCAATTCCTCTTTCATTTTAAGTCTATTTTTGACCAAATTTGAACCACATATTCCTAAACCAGCGTAGAATACATATTTATATTCAATTTATATTTTTAAAATAAATTTCATATTTTTTTCAATTCAGCCCCTTAACTTTGTATGATTTCCTCATTTCTTCAATATCTCCTTCGTTTTAAGTCAATTTTGGCCAAAATTGAACCACATGCTCCTAAACCAATGTAGAAACTAGAATACCTATTTAGCTTCAATTCATATTTTTAAATTAAATTTTTTACTTTTGTAATTTAGCCCCTCAACTTTGAGTTTTCTTTTTGTTGGTTTGATTGTTACAATTGAAATTTGGACAGGTTTACCTTGTTTGATGAAAAATGTGTTCTTATTTTTGTGCTTTTTAGAATTATTGTATTGTTTAGTCATAAGTCAATTTATATGTATGTAGATATAATTCAAAATCTTTTTTTACACATGTGAAAAATAATATGAAGAAATATATATGTAGATATAAATAGAAAAATGTTTAAATTAAAACCAAACTCGAAAAATCGAATCGACTCGAACTCGACTCGAACTCGCAAAAAATCGACTCGAATCGAAAAAAATTCAATTTAAGTTCAAGTTGTAAAATATGACAATTGAACTCGAATAACTCGAATTTTTTTGACTCGACTCGACTCGACTCGCTCGAACGCTCACCCCTAAGAATGATGGTAAGGGCTTTGTTTTGATTTTCCTACGAAAGCCTAAAACACCTTCTTCCCTAATTAAGCTAGCACCTCCATTGTTGTCTTCTACCTTAAGCTTAAGCAAGCACCTCCATGATAGCTTAATCAAAGCTTTGATCTCCCTTGTTTAAGAATCTCGTTTTGTCCGTGCCATCATAAGAGAAAGGGCTCAAGAATCGATCGAGGTATTATCGACCCTAGGAACCTTAGCCGATCAAGGTGAGTGTAGTAGCGTCTCGGGTATAGGCAAGGGCCTACCCGAATTTGTTGTTATTTTTGTTAATACTAACCTTGAGTTAGTAGTTTTACGTCATCGATTGTATGTTGGTAAGTGCATGGTAAGGTTGCATCGATTCTTTGATTTACTCTATGTTCATGGTTGTCATGTAATATGTATACTTATGATATGATGTTGATATGAACTATGAAATATTGTTAAGGACCTTGGATTCGAGGTATCGGATACGGTTGGCATGCCAATGAATTCATGAGCTCTATGGAAGAAGAATGACTTGGTGTAGTGGAGAGATGTGTTGTGTGATGGTCAAAATCGGTGTAGTGGAGGGTATAGACCATGTTGAATATGAATGGTGTAGTGGTGGAATTTCGTGTATCCGTATTGTAACGCCTCGGTTTTGGGCTCAGAAGTTTTGGGCGTTGACCGGTTCGGTCAAAGTGCTGATCGAATATATAAGAGTGAATTTAGGAAAGCCTAGTTCGGGTTGCATTAAAAATATGGAAAAATGTTCTAAAATCATCTTTTAATATATATAAGTGAACTGTGAAATCAATTTTGGAAAATGAGGTTCGGAAGGTTGACATTTTGGCTAGTGACCAAAATGTAATTTTTGAAAGTTTGGTGACTGTTTTATAAAGGTTTGAAACTTTGAATCTTTAAGGAGCTATTATTCCAAAAAGAGTTTCTCCAGATTTTTCTAAGATATTTTAAGGCTTTATTCTGATTTTAAAGATTATGAAAGTGGAGGGAAATCATTTTAACCAATTTCTTAACTAACTTTCCATTTTCTCTCAATTTTCCTTTTCTCTCATTTTCTCTCAACCCAAACACAATTCTCCAGATTTCCTTCTCTGATTTTGGCATCTAAATCTCTCATTTCAATTCTCATTTGATTCCTAATCATCTCATCAACAAAACCTCTCAATTTGCAAGTTGTTTCATCAAGCTTTTTGGCTCTAAAAAGGAGAAATTCAAGTTTGGAGGTAAGAACGTCCTTCTCCTCTAAACTATCAGTTCTTTACTGAAATTCCTAAGTTCTCAATCCTTGATTTATGTTTTGTTAATGGCTTTTCAATTGAAATCTTGATTTTTGGCTTAAAATGCAAGATTTGGTGATTTTGGTGAAATTTTCGTGTGATCTGTTTGGGCAGTGTTTTGGAGTGTCAAAATGATGTTAAATGAATGCTAAATTGATTAGAAGTTGAGGTTTAATCAATGCAATCCTGGATAGGTTGAATTTCCTAAGTTTGGTTTGAGTTTTTGGTTGTTTTTGGAGTGTTTTTGGTGATCTGTTATACCTGGAGGTATAAGGACGTGTTTGTGATCTTTTTGGATGTTAATTGATGTATAAAAATGGTTAGAAGTGATGGATCTTGGCTGGGTTAAGTTTTGGAAGTGTTTGGAGGTGATTTCGGTTGTGTTTGGTAGCCGAAATGTTGGATTTGTGATGAGCAGCGAGTTGTGTTGTTGTTGCTGGTGTTTTAATGCATAATGATGCATTAATCCTCTGTTGTTGTGTGCTTGAAACAGGGGAGTTTGATCCGTGAGCTTTGGAGGTGTTTGCGGAAGGTTTCGGATGCTTGGAAGGCTTGTTGGCTAGCCTTGTTTTGGTTACCGGTGAGTGAAGTTGGGATTTCAGCTTTTAAACCAAGGTTTGAAGGTTATTGGGAGCTTAGTGTAAGTCTAAACAACTTTGCTAAGCTCAAGAGTAAGTGAATGGATTTTTGCTCTTGAATTGTGTTATGATTTGGTTTTAAAAGCAAATGTGGTTGATGATTGAAATGCATGTGTTTTGCATGGTTTAATTCTGTTTTGTAAGCATATTTTAGCATGGTTTAATGCTGGTTTGAAAGCCGTATGTGAAGGATGCTCAAGGTAAGAGATCCTTGGTTTTTATACATTGAAAATGTGGTTTGATGCATGGTGTTGCATGGTGTTTCATGGCTTTGTGTAATGCTTTAAAACAGTGAATTGATGATGATAAATGATGGTTTTGCATATTGGTTATGCATGTGAATCATTGGATTAATGTGAAATGGTTTTGCATATTGGTTATGCATGTGAATCATTGGATTAATGTGGAATGGTTTTGCATATTGATTATGCATGTGAAACATTGGACTAATATGGTAAGATGGTTATATTGGCAAGTGATGTAAATGGTTCTTGGTTCGTTGATCGGATATAGTTAGCCGGCTATAGGATTGGGTGCACCGTGAATTAAGTCGCCTTGGAGGTGGAGTTGTCAAGAGTGGACCGGAAAGCTCCCTTCAAGTATCCTAATGAGATGATTAAGGTCATAATGGAGGTTGTTGCCCATTCGAGGACCTTGGTTAAGCAAAGGTTATATGGTGGTTAAAAGTCCATATGTGAGAACCTTGTGCTTGTTAAGATCACAATGGCAGTGTTAAGTCCATGTGTGGATCTTGTGTGGGGTGTCCCGGATCTCGTTAGTGATTTATACAACTACCAATCGGTTATGCAAAGGTTGTATGGTGTTTAAAAGTCCATACATGGAAACCTTGTGCATGTTGAGGTTGTATGGTGTTTAAAAGTCCATGCATGGGAACCTCGGTAAAAGCTAAGGTTGTATGGTGTTTAAAAGTCCATACATGGGAACCTTAGGCTTGTAAGGTCAAATGGTGTTTAAAAGTCCATTTGGGAGACCTTGGATTGGTAGGGTGTATGGAGCGTAGGGACAACGCTCGGAATCCGCGTATCCGATCGGGTTGTTGAGTTGAAAAGTGGATGTGGTTGATCACTTGGAAGCCAATGTAATGTTCTTGATCATAAAGAAGCATGAGATGCTTGAAATGATGCATAATTGCATGTGAGGCATGTGATGCTTGAAATGATGCATAATTGCATGTGAGGCATGAGATGCTTGGAAAAGATGCATGGTTGCATGTAAAGTGTATAATGCTTGTGAATGCATGTTTACTTGTTAAGTTGAACAAGTGTTGATTACATTTGGTAAATGATGCATGTGAGCATGAAATATCTTTATTGTATTGGAGTCTTGTAAGACTTGTTTTTAAAGGCATGTGAGGATGATGTTATGGTTCTTATGTTGCCTTGGTTAAATGCATGTGATGGATTATTTGAGTTATGGTTTTAAAAGGTTTCTTGCTTGAAATGGCTTTCAAGTTTAAGAAAGGTATGATGTGAAATGGGAGTGTTTTCTATGGTTTTGTTTTGAGCTTTGTATATGGTATTTATGCATGGTTTGAGCTTGATGTTGAAAAGGGTTTCCAAAATGGCTTTGGTAAACAAATCGGGTTTGTTTTAAAAGTGTTTAATGACCCGCTGCATTGATGGTGTTTTGGTTTTGAGCATTCCTCACTAAGCATTATGTGCTTACGCTCCTTTTTGTCCATCAATGCAGAATCTTGAAGTTTGGACAGCAAGGAGCAAGGGATTCAAGGTGGACTCCAATGGAGATGTATGTCTCGGTGAATAGCTATAGTTAATAAGGGCTATGGGGTAGAATCTCTCGGGTTTATGTGTATGTGATCGTATATGTTTGAACAAAAATGTTTTAACGTTGTTGCTAATGTTGTTGGAACATGAATTGGCTTAAATGAGATTGATTTGGAAGGATTGTGCCTAAATGGTTGCTTGTGTAGGAAGCATGCTTATAGATTTGGGGCTTTTCATATATGTTGTGTTTCTGTTGAATTGTTGATGCAAGTATGTCTCATTTATGTTGAATTGCATGTTGGTAAAGTTTGGTGGCTTTTGGAGCATGTTTGAATGATCAATTGTGTGTTTGAGTGAGCAAAATGCAGCATTCTGGGCTAGGCGTTTCGGAACAGATGACACCGTTTCGGAACGGGTGCCCTGCATGAACCCAGGCGTCCGAAACGGGTGCCACCGTTCCGAAACGGAAAGCATTCTGCCAGACCCCCGTTGCGGAACGCGTTGCGGAACGGCCCCGTGTTTCGAAACGGGCTGTGCCTATTTCGGAACGGGTGACCGTTGGGGGCTGACATGGGCGGTTAAATGTTTCAAAATGTTTGCATTTTGGTCCTGAATCTTGTTTGTGCAATTGTATGAGTTCAGGATGTCCGTTTGAGCTGAAATTTGGCAGGGAAGCATGAAACCTGATTAATTTTAAGTTGGTAACTTAAAATCTGGTTAAGTCCTTAAAGTTTTCAGAAATTACAATTTGGTCCCTAAAGTTGTAATTTGTTCAATTGGGTCCCTGTTTGATCTCTGATGTTTGTGATCTTTGAGTATGGTGTTTGTGTGATCACATCTAAGGTTAATGTGCATCTAGACAAGATTAAAAAGAAAAAAAAAGGGGTCGTTAATCAAGGTTGACTTTCGGGTTGACTTTGGTTTTCCCCGTGTAATCTTCGTAGTTCGGGTCAATCGTCTAGGCTGGGCTACGGGGGTTACATTTGGTGGTATCAGAGCTGAGTTGCGAAGGTTGGAGAAAACGGTAAGTTGTTGTGATGTGTGTTTGATGTTTACCTTGTTGTGTGGTTGAAAGTTGGTTGGAACACGTGTTTTTGAGTATGCTGTTGATGTTTCTGAGCATGTTGCTGATGTATGCAAGCATGTTTTGTGGTTATGAATCTTGGTTGAGTTTATGTGGTTTTGTGCTAATGCTATGAGCTGATGTTATGCATGGTGAATGTGTATTGAGCATGTTATGTTGTTAATATGCTGATGCAATTGGATGCTGTTTGATGTAAGCATGATCAAGGTATGTTGTTGATATGCTTGATGTTGTGATATCCATGTTGTGTTGACTGTTATGTCATGTAAAGGGGAGGATTTGGGATACCCATTGCCTTATTAATATAGCTATTGTGTTATTTGGAGTTGGAGTTTGAATCCTTGCTTAATGCTGGTCTAACTGGTTTGTTTGCTTGTTATGATTGTATGTTTGTTGTTGTTAGTGGTATGGCAAAGTCGATGAAGGAATGGCAGTTGGGTAAGATGGTTGCTGCCTTGGGGCAGGTTGTTAAGGCAAGGAATTCACCCTTTTGTAGAGGTGTTTTGTCTCAGCCTTCTGTGCCTAGTGTTGAAGTGGTAAGGCAAGGGAAAGAAACTGGTTCTGTGATGAAAAGTTCATTATCTGTTGTTCAGGAGGTGTTGGGAACATCTCAGGCTGTGGTAGAGGTAAAATTAGTGGATGTGCTGGCTAGATATGTGGGTTTGCCGAAACAGCGTTTGCTTGATTTGGGTGCTGTGGAATATCATGGTTCTACACCGGAGATGTTTGAGGCCTGGTTGGCCAGTGTGATTCTGATCTTGGATCGGGAAGGCTGTGATTATGCCTGTAAGCTGGGGAGTGTTGTTTCTCTGATGTTGGTGGATGCGTGTGTCTGGTGGACATCTGTGGCAGTGGCGTCACATGTTCCTGATATTGGTTGGGATTTCTTTGTATCGGCCTTTTATGAAAGGTATCTTGGAGAGAAGTTTCCAAGGGTTAAGCAATGTGAAGGTAGTGCTGTTGGTGAGCAAGTGTTGCTTGGGCAAGGAGTGGAAGTTCAGCCACCGGTATGTGACCGTTGTGAAAGGCAACATGTTGGAAGTTGTTGGGGTGCAGGTGTTTGCTGGAATTGTGGTTCTAAAATGCATGTTAAGCGTGATTGTCTTCATGGAGTGAAGTCAGTTTCAGTGATAGCCAAAGGGTCTCAGAAAGGTCGTGGGCACGGCCGAGGCAAGGTTCAGAGGTGGCAGAAAGAACAGGAAGTTGTGAAGAGTGTGGAAAAGGAGAGTTGCTGGAAATGTGGGACTGCTGGACATATGAGACGTGATTGTTTGATGTTGGCTCGGAATAGCTAAGGTTCTTTACCGCAAGGAGTTGGTGGTGACCCTAGTGTGTTAGCTGGTGCTGCAATGGTGCGGCAGGAGGATGATGGTTCCGCAAGGAAGAAAGCTCGTCTGATGAAGTTTCAGGGTGGTGTTGTGTTTTCAGGTAACCTTGTTAAGTAATCTTGCTCTAGTTGCCTTAGTTTGGGTTCTGTTGGTTTTCCTTGCGTGGTAAGTTTAGTCTTGTTGCTAGTAAGTTTAGGGTAATGGTAGTTGTGGTTTGGTAACATCTTGGGTGTGAAGAAGGTTTGAGTGAGTATCTTGTGGTTAATGGTTGTTGGTATGACGGAGTTGGATAAGTTAGAAGGGAGTTAGGAGGTTGTTTTTAGACAGATTTTGAGGATGTTATTGGAGGGTGTGAACTGACATTCATGCACAGTTAAAATCATTGTTATATGCTATATTATATATGTTGGTCCATGCATACATGTGGCATGACACTAGAGGTTTTGCATACATGTACATCAGGCATTGATAGGGCATGTAGGTGATCATGCATACGATGTTCACGCTCGCTAATAACTAATCGAATCTGTTAGTGTTGTGGTTGGATTAGGTGGGATGATGGGTTTTTAGAGGTTGTTTGGTGCTGAGTGAGAGTTAGAAGTGTTGGAGTTTGTTAAGCTAGTGCTGGAGATAGTGAGAGTGGTATAGCTTGTTGGTGGAAGGATAGTGTTTGTTGCTTAAAGAGTTTAGTGGTTTGGTGGTGGAGAGTACCGGTTGAGGTTAGAATCGGTCAAGTGGTTTGAGTGGCTAAGTGGAAGGGGTAGTTCCTTGGTGCTAAAGGATGTTGCAGTTTGAGGTTGTGTTTCCAAGGGCTGAGGTAGTTTAGCTTTTAAGTTGTTGTGAAAGGGTTGTGTTGGTTCTTGGTAATCTTCGAAGAGTTGAGAAGATGGTCTGTATGTTTAAGCTGGGTAATGTTCTGGTAATGCAAGTGTTCTGGTTGAAGTTTGTGGTGAAGGGGCTGTGAAAGATCGAAGGCTTTTGTTGGTCGTTTGGGTTCTTGTGAGAAGTGGTTGGCTGGTTGTGGTTAAGAAAGTTCCGTTTGAAGTCAGCTGGTGGTGTGTGGAGCGGCTGATGGATTCAAGTTAGGGTTGTGATGTAATTTTTGGTATCCGGGTGAGTAGTCCTGGTGAGCTGTTATGGTAATGTTTATGACGGATGTGAAGGATTGTCAGCTTCGTTGAAGAGCTTGAGTAAACAGTTGTTGTTTAAGGATTTTTGCTTGTTGGGAAAATCTTTGGAAGAGGTTTGGGAGTCGCAAGAGTTCTAGAAGCTGAGAAGTTGCTTAGTGGCTGAATTGGTTTGGTGGTTGTCTCTGTGTAGACAAGTCTTGGGAGTTGTGTGTTGCAGTGTTGTCTGCTGTAAGAGCTGAAGTTCTTCAGGTTGATGTTGGGATTGTGTATAGTCCGGTTATGTGGAAGGTTAAGTCGTGGTTACCTTTGAGAGTTTGGATTTGTGAACAGTGTATGGTGGAGGTTTTGTGTGGAAAGTGATCAGTGGTGTTTGAGGCTGTTGTGTTGTGCGTTGGTTTGAGAAGGTTGTGGTTCTCTTTTCGCCGGTTGAAATTTCGAGGACGAAATTTCCTAAGGGGGGAGAGTTGTAACGCCCCGGTTTTGGGCTCAGAAGTTTTGGGCGTTGACCGGTTCGGTCAAAGTGCTGATCGAATATATAAGAGTGAATTTAGGAAAGCCTAGTTAGGGTTGCATTAAAAATATGGAAAAATGTTCTAAAATCATCTTTTAATATTTATAAGTGAACTGTGAAATCAATTTTGGAAAATGAGGTTTGGAAGGTTGACATTTTGGCTAGTGACCAAAATGTAATTTTTGAAAGTTTGGTGACTGTTTTATAAAGGATTGAAACTTTGAATCTTTAAGGAGCTATTATTCCAAAAAGAGTTTCTCCAGATTTTTCTAAGATATTTTAAGGCTTTATTCTCATTTTAAAGATTATGAAAGTGGAGGGAAATCATTTTAACCAATTTCTTAACTAACTTTCCATTTTCTCTCAATTTTCCTTTTCTCTCATTTTCTCTCAACCCAAACACAATTCTCCAGATTTCCTTCTCTGATTTTGGCATCTAAATCTCTCATTTCAATTCTCATTTGATTCCTAATCATCTCATCAACAAAACCTCTCAATTTGCAAGTTGTTTCATCAAGCTTTTTGGCTCTAAAAAGGAGAAATTCAAGTTTGGAGGTAAGAACGTCCTTCTCCTTTAAAATATCAGTTCTTTACTGAAATTCCTAAGTTCTCAATCCTTGATTTATGTTTTGTTAATGGCTTTTCAATTGAAATCTTGATTTTTGGCTTAAAATGCAAGATTTGGTGATTTTGGTGAAATTTTCGTGTGATCTGTTTGGGCAGTGTTTTGGAGTGTCAAAATGATGTTAAATGAATGCTAAATTGATTAGAAGTTGAGGTTTAATCAATGCAATCCCGGATAGGTTGAATTTCCTAAGTTTGGTTTGAGTTTTTGGTTGTTTTTGGAGTGTTTTTGGTGATCTGTTATACCTGGAGGTATAAGGACGTGTTTGTGATCTTTTTGGATGTTAATTGATGTATAAAAATGGTTAGAAGTGATGGATCTTGGCTGGGTTAAGTTTTGGAAGTGTTTGGAGGTGATTTCGGTTGTGTTTGGTAGCCGAAATGTTGGATTTGTGATGAGCAGCGAGTTGTGTTGTTGTTGCTGGTGTTTTAATGTATAATGATGCATTAATCCTCTGTTGTTGTGTGCTTGAAACAGGGGAGTTTGATCCGTGAGCTTTGGAGGTGTTTGCGGAAGGTTTCGGATGCTTGTAAGGCTTGTTGGCTAGCCTTGTTTTGGTTATCGGTGAGTGAAGTTGGGATTTCAGCTTTTAAACCAAGGTTTGAAGGTTTTTGGGAGCTTAGTGTAAGTCTAAACAACTTTGCTAAGCTCAAGAGTAAGTGAATGGATTTTTGCTCTTGAATTGTGTTATGATTTGGTTTTAAAAGCAAATGTGGTTGATGATTGAAATGCATGTGTTTTGCATGGTTTAATTCTGTTTTGTAAGCATATTTTAGCATGGTTTAATGCTGGTTTGAAAGCCGTATGTGAAGGATGCTCAAGGTAAGAGATCCTTGGTTTTTATACATTGAAAATGTGGTTTGATGCATGGTGTTGCATGGTGTTTCATGGCTTTGTGTAATGCTTTAAAACAGTGAATTGATGATGATAAATGATGGTTTTGCATATTGGTTATGCATGTGAATCATTGGATTAATGTGAAATGGTTTTGCATATTGGTTATGCATGTGAATCATTGGATTAATGTGGAATGGTTTTGCATATTGATTATGCATGTGAAACATTGGACTAATATGGTAAGATGGTTATATTGGCAAGTGATGTAAATGGTTCTTGGTTCGTTGATCGGATATAGTTAGCCGGCTATAGGATTGGGTGCACCGTGAATTAAGTCGCCTTGGAGGTGGAGTGGTCAAGAGTGGACCGGAAAGCTCCCTTCAAGTATCCTAACGAGATGATTAAGGTCATAATGGAGGTTGTTGCCCATTCGAGGGCCTTGGTTAAGCAAAGGTTATATGGTGGTTAAAAGTCCATATGTGAGAACCTTGTGCTTGTTAAGATCACAATGGCAGTGTTAAGTCCATGTGTGGATCTTGTGTGGGGTGTCCCGGATCTCGTTAGTGATTTATACAACTACCAATCGGTTATGCAAAGGTTGTATGGTGTTTAAAAGTCCATACATGGAAACCTTGTGCATGTTGAGGTTGTATGGTGTTTAAAAGTCCATGCATGGGAACCTCAGTAAAAGCTAAGGTTGTATGGTGTTTAAAAGTCCATACATGGGAACCTTAGGCTTGTAAGGTCAAATGGTGTTTAAAAGTCCATTTGGGAGACCTTGGATTGGTAGGGTGTATGGAGCGTAGGGACAACGCTCAGAATCCGCGTATCCGATCGGGTTGTTGAGTTGAAAAGTGGATGTGGTTGATCACTTGGAAGCCAATGTAATGTTCTTGATCATAAAGAAGCATGAGATGCTTGAAATGATGCATAATTGCATGTGAGGCATGTGATGCTTGAAATGATGCATAATTGCATGTGAGGCATGAGATGCTTGGAAAAGATGCATGGTTGCATGTAAAGTGTATAATGCTTGTGAATGCATGTTTACTTGTTAAGTTGAACAAGTGTTGATTATCATTTGGTAAATCATGCATGTGAGCATGAAATATCTTTATTGTATTGGAGTCTTGTAAGACTTGTTTTTAAAGGCATGTGAGGATGATGTTATGGTTCTTATGTTGCCTTGGTTAAATGCATGTGATGGATTATTTGAGTTATGGTTTTAAAAGGTTTCTTGCTTGAAATGGCTTTCAAGTTTAAGAAAGGTATGATGTGAAATGGGAGTGTTTTCCATGGTTTTGTTTTGAGCTTTGCATATGGTATTTATGTATGGTTTGAGCTTGATGTTGAAAAGGGTTTCCAAAATGGCTTTGGTAAACAAATCGGGTTTGTTTTAAAAGTGTTTAATGACCCGCTGCATTGATGGTGTTTTGGTTTTGAGCATTCCTCACTAAGCATTAAGTGCTTACGCTCCTTTTTGTCCATCAATGCAGAATCTTGAAGTTTGGACAGCAAGGAGCAAGGGATTCAAGGTGGACTCCAATGGAGATGTATGTCTCGGTGAATAGCTATAGTTAATAAGGGCAATGGGGTAGAATCTCTCGGGTTTATGTGTATGTGATCGTATATGTTTGAACAAAAATGTTTTAACGTTGTTGCTAATGTTGTTGGAACATGAATTGGCTTAAATGAGATTGATTTGGAAGGATTGTGCCTAAATGGTTGCTTGTGTAGGAAGCATGCTTATAGATTTGGGGCTTTTCATATATGTTGTGTTTCTGTTGAATTGTTGATGCAAGTATGTCTCATTTATGTTGAATTGCATGTTGGTAAAGTTTGGTGGCTTTTGGAGCATGTTTGAATGATCAATTGTGTGTTTGAGTGAGCAAAATGCAGCATTCTGGGCTAGGCGTTTCGGAACAGATGACACCGTTTCAGAACGGGTGCCCTGCATGAACCCAGGCGTCCGAAACGGGTGCCACCGTTCCGAAACGGAAAGCATTCTGCCAGACCCCCGTTGCGGAACGCGTTGCGGAACGGCCCCGTGTTTCGAAACGGGCTGTGCCTGTTTCGGAACGGGTGACCGTTGGGGGCTGACATGGGCGGTTAAATGTTTCAAAATGTTTGCATTTTGGTCCTGAATCTTGTTTGTGCAATTGTATGAGTTCGGGATGTCCGTTTGAGCTGAAATTTGGCAGGGAAGCATGAAACCTGATTAATTTTAAGTTGGTAACTTAAAATCTGGTTAAGTCCTTAAAGTTTTCAGAAATTACAATTTGGTCCCTAAAGTTGTAATTTGTTCAATTGGGTCCCTGTTTGATCTCTGATGTTTGTGATCTTTGAGTATGGTGTTTGTGTGATCACATCTAAGGTTAATGTGCATCTAGACAAGATTAAAAAGAAAAAAAAGGGGTCGTTAATCAAGGTTGACTTTCGGGTTGACTTTGGTTTTCCCCGTGTAATCTTCGTAGTTCGGGTCAATCGTCTAGGCCGGGCTACGGGGGTTACACGTATACAAGGAATCGATCCAAGGGAAATTATGAATTCAAGATAGTGATGTGCCATGAGGCCATGATGATGATTTATGTTATGTTATGACTATGATATATGCTATGACCTTATATGTTTATGGAAATGATTTATTGAGCATGTTGTAAGGCATGTTATAAGTTATGCATGGTTATGTGACTACCTCACTAGGCAAGTGTGCCTAATGCATTTCATGCATCCATTTCAGGATAAGCAGGTAGAGGGGATCGAGATCGGAGAAGTTGGAGCGTTGCACAAGTCACGACCAAGTACAAGTAAAGTGTTTTGTCTTTTAAACTCCTAGTATGGTGGCAAGGTCTATGTATTAGGCTTGGTATGTTCGTTTAGTATGTCTATGTGATGTGCAAGTGCTTTTGGTATAAATAATATGTAATGAATTATGTTGTTTAAGAGTAAAGCCTTAAAGTTTATGTTTTGGCACTAAGTTGGTAAAACCGAGTAATCGGATTCAAATGACCTTAAAACTTGGCATGATAATAGTTCATATCCTTAGAAGGTTATGGGTAAAATTTCATGGTAATCGGATTATGACAGCCTTGTCAAAACGAGTAAAAACCAGATAAAATCTGTCTTTGCAGGCCTACCGTTTCGAAACGGGTTAGTGTGTTTCGAAACGTTTTGGCCACTGGAGACCCCTGTTTCGAAACGGGTTCCGAAACGGGTCTAAGTCAAGTCAAGGTCAGTCAACCCGTATCGATACAGGTCAAGCCGTATCGATACGGTCAAGAAAGGAAAAGTCAAAGTATTGACTGTGGTCAAGCCGTACCGAAACGGCTTAGGGCGTTTCGATACGGGCAGCTTCTGTTGGGTTTCTATAAAGGATAAATACATTAATTTGTAAACTCGGTAAACATTGCAAGTATAGAGATTAATAAGATTCAGTTATTAAGACTAATATGTTTAAAAAGGTGCCTTAAGTTTTAATAAGTCGAGATGTTAAGAAAGTTTTTGAGGAAAAAGAATTAAAAGATTTCCGCATCGTTTTCGGTAATGCTCTCTGACCCGGTTCTCTATCAGGCCGAGAAGGGGGTGTTACATTTGTGGTATCAGAGCTAGAGTTTAGTCGGTTCTGGACTAAACTTAAGTATGTTTGAATTGTAAGTTATGTTACTTTGCCACCTAGGAGTTGTTCTGTTAAGAATTGTGACTTGTCAACTGATCCGATCTCTTTTATATATATAGATATGTCTCGTACAATCTGAAGCCTCAGGTAAGAATTCGAGGACGAATTCTTTTCTAAGGGGGGAGAGTTGTAACACCCCGAAAACCGGTCTGGTCGGAAATAGGTTCCGATGGTTGAATTTTAGTGTCAAAAATCTTAAATTTTGATTAGTTTATGTTCTAAAATTTTTATGAAACCTAAAAGTCAAGTTAAGCTTGTTTTATGTGCTCAAGTTAATGTTTCTGGGCCAAGCGTTTCGATACACCTGAGACCCGTATCGAAACGGCCTGGCTAAGGCGTACCGAAACAGATTTCAGGCGTTCCGATACGGTCCAACGGTAATAACTACCTTTTTGGCATTTTGCTAGACCGTATCGAAACGGCCTTGACCGTTCTGAAACGGTACCCTGCAGAAAACAGGGCAAGTGTCCCAAAAGTCAAGGATTGCTGCCTTTGGTGAATCACCAGCTTGCTTGGCACCCTCTCACGTGATTTTATGACTGAGATGATGTCTTGTGGTCAGTAAATAATGAAAAATAGATATGGATGTTGGGTTAAGCAAACCCACTTAGCAAGGAAAGCTTTTTATTGGCTTTTAGGGTGGCAAACCCTTTGGGATAGGAAACTCTCCTATTGGTTGTTGATGGAGGTGGGAATTATTTATTAATTCCTCAACCCTCTCTAAATACAAGAATGATGGTAAGGGCTTTGTTTTGATTTTCCTACGAAAGCCAAAAACACCTTCTTCCCTAATTAAGCTAGCACCTCCATTGTTGTCTTCTACCTTAAGCTTAAGCAAGCACCTCCATGATAGCTTAATCAAAGCTTTGATCTCCCTTGTTTAAGAAGCTTGTTTTGTCCGTGCCATCATAAGAGAAAGGGCTCAGGAATCGATCGAGGTATTATTGACCATAGGAACCTTAGCCGATCAAGGTGAGTGTAGTAGCGTCTCGGGTATAGGCAAGGGCCTACCCGAATCTGTTGTTATTTTTGTTAATACTAACCTTGAGTTAGTAGTTTTACGTCATCGATTGTATGTTGGTAAGTGCATGGTAAGGTTGCATCGATTCTTTGATTTACTCTATGTTCATGGTTGTCATGTAATATGTATACTTATGATATGATGTTGATATGAACTATGAAATATTGTTAAGGACCTTGGATTCGAGGTATCGGATACGATTGGCATGCCAATGAATTCATGAGCTCTATGGAAGAAGAATGACTCGGTGTAGTGGAGGGATGTGTTGTGTGATGGTCAAAATTGGTGTAGTGGAGGGTATAGACCATGTTGAATATGAATGGTGTAGTGGTGGAATTTCGTGTATCCGTATACAAGGAATCGATCCAAGGGAAATTATGAATTCAAGATAGTGATGTGCCATGAGGCCATGATGATGATTTATGTTATGTTATGACTATGATATATGCTATGACCTTATATGTTTATGGAAATGATTTATTGAGCATGTTGTAAGGCATGTTATATGTTATGCATGGTTATGTGACTACCTCACTAGGCAAGTGTGCCTAATGCATTTCATGCATCCATTTCAGGATAAGCAAGTAGAGGGGATCGAGATCGGAGAAGTTGGAGCGTTGCACAAGTCACGACCAAGTACAAGTAAAGTGTTTTGTCTTTTAAACTGCTAGTATGGTGGCAAGGTCTATGTATTAGGCTTGGTATGTTCGTTTAGTATGTCTATGTGATGTGCAAGTGCTTTTGGTATAAATAATATGTAATGAGTTATGTTGTTTAAGAGTAAAGCCTTAAAGTTTATGTTTTGGCACTAAGTTGGTAAAACCGAGTAATCGGATTCAAATGACCTTAAAACTTGGCATGGTAATAGTTCATATCCTTAGAAGGTTATGGGTAAAATTTCATGGTAATCGGATTATGACAGCCTTGTCAAAACGTATAAAAACCAGTTAAAATCTGTCTTTGCAGGCCTGCCGTTTCGAAACGGGTTAGTGTGTTTCGAAACGTTTTGGCCACTGGAGACCCCTGTTTCGAAACGGGTTCTGAAACGGGTCTAAGTCAAGTCAAGGTCAGTCAACCCGTATCGATACAGGTCAAGCCGTATCGATACGGTCAAGAAAGGAAAAGTCAAAGTATTGACTGTGGTCAAGCCGTACCGAAACGGCTTAGGGCGTTTCGATACGGGCAGCTTCTGTTGGGCTTCTATAAAGGATAAATAGATTAATTTGTAAACTCGGTAAACATTGCAAGTATAGAGATTAATAAGATTCAGTTATTAAGACTAATATGTTTAAAAAGGTGCCTTAAGTTTTAATAAGTCGAGATGTTAAGAAAGTTTTTGAGGAAAAAGAATTAAAAGATTTCCGCATCGTTTTCGGTAATGCTCTCTGACCCAGTTCTCTACCAGGCCGGGAAGGGGGTGTTACATTTGTGGTATCAGAGCTAGAGTTTAGTCGGTTCTGGACTAAACTTAAGTATGTTTGAATTGTAAGTTATGTTACTTTGCCACCTAGGAGTTGTTCTGTTAAGAATTGTGACTTGTCAACTGATCCGATCTCTTATATATATATAGATATGTCTCGTACAATCCGAAGCCTCAGGTAAGAATTCGAGGACGAATTCTTTTCTAAGGGGGGAGAGTTGTAACACCCCGAAAACCGGTCTGGTCGGAAATAGGTTCCGATGGTTGAATTTTAGTGTCAAAAATCTTAAATTTTGATTAGTTTATGTTCTAAAATTTTTATGAAACCTAAAAGTCAAGTTAAGCTTGTTTTATGTGCTCAAGTTAATGTTTCTGGGCCAAGCGTTTCGATACACCTGAGACCCGTATCGAAACGGCCTGGCTAAGGCGTACCGAAACGGATTTCAGGCGTTCCGATACGGTCCAACGGTAATAACTACCTCTTTGGCATTTTGCTAGACCGTATCGAAACGACCTCGACCGTTCCGAAACGGTACCCTGCAGAAAACATGGCAAGTGTCCCAAAAGTCAAGGATTGCGGCCTTTGGTGAATCACCAGCTTGCTTGGCACCCTCTCACGTGATTTTATGACTGAGATGATGTCTTGTGGTCAGTAAATAATTAAAAATAGATATGGATGTTGGGTTAAGCAAACCCACTTAGCAAGGAAAGCTTTTTATTGGCTTTTAGGGTGGCAAACCCTTTGGGATAGGAAACTCTCCTATTGGTTGTTGATGGAGGTGGGAATTATTTATTAATTCCTCAACCCTCTATAAATACAAGAATGATGGTAAGGGCTTTGTTTTGATTTTCCTACGAAAGCCTAAAACACCTTCTTCCCTAATTAAGCTAGCACCTCCATTGTTGTCTTCTACCTTAAGCTTAAGCAAGCACCTCCATGATAGCTTAATCAAAGCTTTGATCTCCCTTGTTTAAAAAGCTCGTTTTGTCCGTGCCATCATAAGAGAAAGGGCTCAAGAATCGATCGAGGTATTATCGACCCTAGGAACCTTAGTCGATCAAGGTGAGTGTAGTAGCGTCTCGGGTATAGGCAAGGGCCTACCCGAATTTGTTGTTATTTTTGTTAATACTAACCTTGAGTTAGTAGTTTTACGTCATCGATTATATGTTGGTAAGTGCATGGTAAGGTTGCATCGATTCTTTGATTTACTCTATGTTCTTGGTTGTCATGTAATATGTATACTTATGATATGATGTTGATATGAACTATGAAATATTGTTAAGGACCTTGGATTCGAGGTATCGGATACGGTTGGCATGCCAATGAATTCATGAGCTCTATGGAAGAAGAATGACTTGGTGTAGTGGAGGGATGTGTTGTGTGATGGTCAAAATCGGTGTAGTGGAGGGTATAGACCATGTTGAATATGAATGTTGTAGTGGTGGAATTTCGTGTATCCGTATACAAGGAATCGATCCAAGGGAAATTATGAATTCAAGATAGTGATGTGCCATGAGGCCATGATGATGATTTATGTTATGTTATGACTATGATATATGCTATGACCTTATATGTTTATGGAAATGATTTATTGAGCATGTTGTAAGGCATGTTATATGTTATGTATGGTTATGTGACTACCTCACTAGGCAAGTGTGCCTAATGCATTTCATGCATCCATTTCAGGATAAGCAAGTAGAGGGGATCGAGATCGGAGAAGTTGGAGCGTTGCACAAGTCACGACCAAGTACAAGTAAAGTGTTTTGTCTTTTAAACTCCTAGTATGGTGGCAAGGTCTATTTATTAGGCTTGGTATGTTCGTTTAGTATGTCTATGTGATGTGCAAGTGCTTTTGGTATAAATAATATGTAATGAGTTATGTTGTTTAAGAGTAAAGCCTTAAAGTTTATGTTTTGGCACTAAGTTGGTAAAACCGAGTAATCGGATTCAAATGACCTTAAAACTTGGCATGATAATAGTTCATATCCTTAGAAGGTTATGGGTAAAATTTCATGGTAATCGGATTATGACAGCCTTGTCAAAACGTGTAAAAACCAGTTAAAATCTGTCTTTGCAGGCCTGCCGTTTCGAAACGGGTTAGTGTGTTTCGAAACATTTTGGCCACTGGAGACCCCTGTTTCGAAACGGGTTCCGAAACGGGTCTAAGTCAAGTCAAGTTCAGTCAACCCGTATCGATACAGGTCAAGCCGTATCGATACGGTCAAGAAAGGAAAAGTCAAAGTATTGACTGTGGTCAAGCCGTACCGAAACGACTTAGGGCGTTTCGGTACGGGCAGCTTCTATTGGGCTTCTATAAAGGATAAATAGATTAATTTGTAAACTCGGTAAACATTGCAAGTATAGAGATTAATAAGATTCAGTTATTAAGACTAATATGTTTAAAAAGGTGCCTTAAGTTTTAATAAGTCGAGATGTTAAGAAAGTTTTTGAGGAAAAAGAATTAAAAGATTTCCGCATCGTTTTCGGTAATGCTCTCTGACCCGGTTCTCTACCATGCCGGGAAGGGGGTGTTACAGGTACGGGCAAGCCCCGTATCAAAACGAGTTGACGCTCTTTGACCTTGACTTTGACCCGTTTCAATACAGGTTAGACCCGTATCGAAACAAGGGATTCTAGTAGGGAAATGTTTTGGTATGGAAAATGAATGCATTAGACTTATATAGTCTAAGTGGGTAGCCAATAATAATATATGAACAAAGCATGCCATTTAATATGCCTTAATAATCATCATAATATCAATTGCATGAATAAACGTGGCATGCTCTCCTATCATGTTAAAACATAGTACCAATCATCATATCATCAATGACAATATCTCAATATCATGAAAATGCAATATCAATAATCAACAATCTTCCTTGGATCAATTTCAACCGTATTTGGGTACACAAATTCCACCACTACACCAATAATGAACAAATATGGTCCAATATCATCCACTACACCGTATAAACTCTTTACCACTGAGCTCATGAATTCTATGTCATGCCAATTTTATCCAATACTTCGATCCCAAGGTTCGATAACAATAGTTTGATATCAATGATTCAATGACAATATCTCAATATCATGACAATGCAATATCAATAATCATCATTCTTCCTTAGATCGATTTCAACCGTATTTGGATACACAAATTCCACCACTACACCAACAATGAACAACTATGGTCCAATATCCTCCACTACACCATTTTTGACCAACACAAATCACATCCCTCCACTACACCGTATAAACTCCGTACCACTGAGCTCATGAATTCTATGGCATGCCAATTGTATCCAATACATTGATTCAAGGTTCGACAACAATAGTTCGATATCAATGATTCAATGACAACATCTCAATAATCAGGTAGCCATAGCAATAGGCAATAGCAATAAAAAAATGTCAATGGTTTTATATGTCAATGCTTCAATGAATTCCATGACAATGGTAACAATGCTACGAACGATGAATCGATGCAATACTTACCAAACTTACCAATATCGCTTTCAACAATACTTTATGTAAATCCCCTTTCATTCAATGGTTAGTAAATCATACGAAATCAATAACGATGAATTTGGTAAGGCTCCTCGCCTAATCCTGAGACTCCGACTACACTCACCTTAATAATCTGAAGCTCCTACGGCTCTCGGATGACTATCCCTTTATTCCTAGCTTTCAATGGAGACGATGGGTTAGTCTTTTCCACTTCTTGAATTAGGAAGAACAATAAGGGATTATTAGAATCAATATGACATTATCGATTTTTGAATAGCCATTAGCTATTAAACAAAGCTTATCTTAAAGCTTGAAATTGGACATTCCTTGATTAAGAGAATCGATTATTGACTTAGGGCTTCCACTTACCTGATCGATAGCTATGAATTCATGTTCTTAAATCAAAGAAAGCCTAAGCTTATAGCTCTGAAATTGGGAGGTGTATGCTTAAGAGCTCAAGGTTGAAAATAATGGAGGTGTGTGCTTGTTCTTTCAAAACAAGATGATAAAATTAGTCTTGGTGAAGAAAAACAAAGATGAGAGCTTTCTTTATTCCTTTTCCAAGCTTAATCATTTCCCACCTCCGTTATGGCCAATGAAAAGGTTTCCCTCATTCAAGGGTAAGCTTAATATATCATTATCTATATTCTATTTTTCTTATCAATAAAGATGACTACAAGTCATCCCTTAAATTATTTCCACGTGAGGAGGGGCAGCAATAATTTGGTGAGTCATCAACTCTTCATTTCCTTTCATATTTATCCTTCAAACATATTCGATTTAGGGAACCTGTTTCGAAACGCGTGAAGTCGTAATGAAACAATTAAGAAAAAGTCCAAAAGTTAGTTAATATCGTTATAATCGTATCGAAACGGTTAAGAAAAAGTCCAAAAGTTAGTTAATACCGTATCGAAACACCCTATAATCGTTCGAAACGCCTTACCTACGCCGTTTCAGTACGAGTCTGATTGTATCAAAACGCCTAGCTTAAAACATCATTTTAGGCATTTTCAAGGAAGTCTTAACTAAGGATAAGTTTAATTAAGGTCTCTTAACAATATAATATATAATTAGGTAGCAAGGATGCGATATTTGAACACTTTAACATCAATATTTCGATCATCGAAATTCAATTCCGGCTAGACCGGTTTCCGGGGTGTTACAACTCTCCCCTTAAGAAAAAATCATCCTCAAATTTTTACCTGGAATGATGTCGCAATCATCCACTTGTCCCTTACCTCTTACGTGGTACATCTGTGCAGAAGCTTTAGATTCAGGTCGGTACGATGCTTTAGACGAACCTCCAGATTTTCCGAAGGATCCTTGTCTTGTTCCCTTGCCTAAAAAAGATTGAGTAGAGGACGGATTAGCAAACTGGTTCTTAGGACAATCTCGTCTAAGGTGTCCCATCTAACCACAAAAGAAGCAAGCTCCCGACTTCATTCGACATTGTTCTTCAGAATGCCTGTGTCGACAGAAATTACAAACTGGGAACTTCGTTTCTTATTTAGAACCATCAACGCTCTCAATGGAATTTGCACTAAGAAAGAACTGTGTTACAGCTTGTGGTTTAGCAAAGTATTCATACTGGGAAGGCTGTGAATACACACTCGGTTTCAAATCTTGATACTTTCCTTTCTTGAAAGATTCATGAGGTTCATCTTGGTGTCTTTTCTCAGATTTGCTCGACCTACTATTCTTGTGAGCCTTTTGAGCACCTTCGGTAGCTTTGACTCTATTCACAAGGGTTTGAAAATCGATGATGCACAAAGCTGTAAATATAGGACGTACTTCATCATTTAAACCGTTGATGAACATCCTACACTTCTCTTCTTCTTTCTTAATATATTCAGCCCCATATCGATAGTATTTGCAAAAGTCGTGAATATACTGCTTGATAGGTCGATCACCTTGCTTTAGATGAAGGAATACATCACATCTCTCAGCAAGGTAGTATTCGCTGATGTACTTCTTTCGAAATTCTTGTAGGAAGAACTCCATTTCACAGTCTCTTCAGATATTGCCAGGACTGTTGCTTCCTACCAATACAGTGCATCATTAACTAGCAAAAAAGGGCACATTTGAGTTTATGTTCTTCAGAACAATACAACTGCTTATTAAGAATCCGTAAAGTATTGTCTAACCAATACTCTGGAACTTCAGGGTTATCATTATTTTTCACGGTAAATAAATAAGCCCGATGTTGAGGTAACTTATCAATAGGAACTCAAGTACTCGGAATAGCAACAATGGGAGTTTGAGAAGTTTGGTCAACTTTCATCGATGTCATGAATACTTTGAACGTATCAACCATGTTCCTAAAGCATTCTCTTTGAGCCTATTGTACTTTAGGCTCAGGATTTCGCACTGGAGGGTTTTGTGGATTCAGAGGATCCTTCCTTCTAACTTCCTCACCATGAATTGAGGAATCGACACTATGCTCATCTATTCGAGCTTGATTAGAGTTAGACATCTATAAATAAAAGATCAGATTAGCCGACAAGGCACAATACACAATAAATAACTCTTAGGTAGCAAAGCATCACAATATACAATACAAACATTCATAGGTTTAGTCCAGAACCGACTAAAATCTAGCTCTCATACCATAAATGTAACACCCCCTTCCTGGCCTGGTCGAGAACTGGGTCGGAGCGTGCTACCGATGAACAATATGGTGATCGGTACAATAAAATTTCTTTTTATAATCAACACTTAAGCAATGTCATGAATAGATACATTACCAATATACATATCAATCCAATTAATCCCTTATGAAACAATATTTATTCATTTAGGACTAAATCGTAGTTATTACAAGTTTTAGGGACTAATTTCTAAATCTGCTAAATTAGAAATCTTTTGATACAATTGGTCACACCACAATGTAATTCAATACCATATTAACAGGTCTGTAAATTTTCATGCAAATCAGTGTTCGTTTACTTGTTCAATTTAATAATCCAAAATACCGTGACCAAATTGTAAATAGTGCAAACCTTCAGATTATGCCTTTTAACCAACTTAACTAACTCTGTATCGAAACGCTCAAGGCTGTTTCGATACGGATATATGATAGTCAACCTTGTTGACTTTACCTTTCATACCGTATCGGTACAGATATGCCCCGTATCGGTACATGTTGACGCTCTTTGACCTTGACTTTTACCCGTTTCGATACAGGTTAGACCCGTAACGAAACAAGGGATTCCAGTAGCAATATGTTTTGGTACGGCTCTAGATTTTTTGGAAATGCCATGTTCCTTAGGTTCAATTACACTCAATCATATCGATACGCCATCACCCGTATCGATACCGCCTGACATGTGTAGAGCGTTTTAGTGTTCTCTAAATATGAGCGCAAGTGCACACTCCTGTCAAGTAATTGTATAAAAGACATTGTCTCCCACAGGGATTGGACAGCTTGACTCGAATCGTAACTCATGTACAAGGGAAAATTAAATGTACAAATAAGTTGAATTGTTTAAGAAGAAAAAAATAAAACACAAGTAAATATAAGGGAAGAGTTTAGATTGATGGAATGGGCCGGGTTATGCTGATATTTAGTGTGAAACTGCGTTGAATAGGACAAGTTGCTTTGCTCTGCCAGACATTGCTGCCTCGGCAGGGGATGACAGGTAGGCTGCTGTGACGCTCTCGCTGCCCTAGCAGTAGAATCGAAGTGTGTCTCGACGACGAACTCGGCAAAACACTTCAAAAGTGATCCCGCTTATGTCTAAGTCAGAATGTTGTTGATGCCCACTGTAGATAATACTAGTCACGGCGTGAATGATGCAAAGACAACAATGTTTGGTTCTTTCTCTTTTAGCCGCCTTAAACCCTAACTTATGTCTAGTCTGGATTGATCAACACTTGATTAATGTGAAGACCGTACTTACTCCTTTCGTGAGTTCGACTCTCTTGATATCGAATAAATTGATAATAATCAACTAATCTTTCGCCTTAATTGAAAACTATGAAGAACATGGAATAATCAAACCTTGAAGCCTTATTTGCAAAAACAACCTTAAAATCCTAAACAACTGTTCTCACACTAATTACAACATAACCCAAACCCAAAGAGAATTTTAGAACATAATGACGGCAAGAAAACCTAGACTATGCCCTAGGGAAAACCTAAGTTGTCTTGAAGTAAAAGTACAATGGGTATATATAGGCATTTGCTAGGTCTAGTCCTTCTTGGCGTAGAAGTCTTCAAAGTATCTTTTGCATTAAATGCAACCTTAAATTCTGACTTCTTTGAGTTGAATGTGGACTTCTTCACGTTTCCTTGCTCCGTAAGTAATCTCGCATTCCTCCTTCGGTGACTCTGCATGCTGCTACAATCATCGGAAAATTGAGTGGACAACATCGTTGAAATCAAGATTTTCTGCTCTACAGATTGCACTCCAGTTCTCGATTTCCTCAGTTTGCTGTCTTGGGCGGCAGGTAGGGCGGCAGCAGCTACTCAGTAGCTGCTGTCTCTGTCTAGAACTGCGTCAGTACAACTCCATGGTCTACTGCCTTAGAATCATGTCCTCAGCTCCTCTCTTCTTCTACCAGCCTCTAGTACCTGAAACTAAAAGTAAGCTAAAACAGTACCTTTTCTTTACCAAATAACAGATAATTTATAAAAAAAAGCATGGCAAAGTAGAGAATACTGTAAAATGCAATGCATGATCCTAATTATGCCTAAAGATACTCAAAAACAGCAATAATAGGAGATGGAACGTGTATGGAATATAGAACTTATGGACACTTTACACACCCCAAACTTGAACTATTGCTTGTCCTCAAGCAATGCAACCTAAATATACTTGCCCTTTTAAACTAATCGGAAAGAAAAATTCTATTTTAAACTTGATTTAACACCTCAAGGCCGTGGCACCTGTCGTTATATTAGTTAGAGGGGAATAACATGAATTACCTCAGAATTAAACTATAATGCCGATGAAGTGTGTGCGGAACTGTGTACATGCTGAATTTGATAAATATTCTAAGTAAACTGAGATGCTGTCATGATATACAAGGTTGCTGTCGAGACAACATAATTAAGCACAATTAAATAATCATGGCAATAAGGGCTTCAACTTATCACAACTACTCTCCTGGGTCTGAAATTAACATAGGAGCAAACTACAAAACCCCGAACCCATGCAGTAGAGTCATCCCGTGAAGACTTTCATTCACTCATGTTAATTTGTCCGTCACTTCAAGATTTTCAGATTCATAGACTTTGATAGCAGCAGAGTGTCCTTGCACATGATTCTTCCTAGAGCCTGTTTCGGGCACCTCTAGGGGTAGATAGCATAAAATTTTTCTTTTGCCTACCTTGGCAGTGCTTTTGTTTTTTTTTTTTCTGTTTGTTGCCTGCCGCGGCAGCTTCCTGCAACCATGTTAGAATTTTAAAAATAATTTAACACGCTATGTTTATCAGAAACTCAAACAAATTCAGCAAGTGATAGTAGTGTTTTTAGTTCTTGGCAACTATCGAAAAATCCTAAGTTTACTTCATGCTTTCCCCCAAAAATTTAGTTCATTTCAACTTGGTGCGAAAATTTAAATCGGCTATCCTATCATAGACATAAGTTCTTTTAAAAAAAATTGCTTTCCAATTAATTTTCTAAGGCAAGTACATAATGCAACCTAAAATGCACTAATTATGCCTAAACAAAAAATAATGAGCACTAACCCCCCCCCCCCAAACTCGAGACGGGCATTGCCTTCAATGCACAAAATAAAAAGTAGAAAAATAAAAGAAAAACGAAATAACTGAAACATAAATATAAGAAAAGGGAAGGAGACTTAGGATTTGTTGCTGTCTGAAGGTGTAGAGGATTTGGAGGAGTTATCTGCTATGCCGTCAATTGCGGGTTGTGGAAGTGGTCTGAGTAATGCTGCCCTCTACTATGCGCGATGACTTGATTCTTAAGGGTCCGAATCTGTATAATTAGTTGTGAAACAAGAATACATGGTAAAAAAATCTAGTCCTAAAAATCTACTCCTAATAAACCGGTAAAGATATGGAAAAATAAAATTATGTCACAGTAGGATGGGCATCCCCCGATGTGAATACTTCCTGTTCTCTCGGTACAAAATCCCCTGCATAGTGCTTCAATTGTTGCCCATTAACTTTGAATTCTATCCCTCCATCTGCTGATTTTACTGTCACGACACCATGTGGGAAAGCTTGAACTACTTCGAACGACCCTGACCATCTGGTTTTAACTTCCCAGGGAACAGCTTGAGGTGGGAGTTGAACAACAACACTTGTTGCCCGGGTAGGAACTGCCTTTGTTTGATCTTGTTGTCGTGCCATTTTTTGACTTTTTCCTTGTACAACTTGGCGTTCTTGTATGCCTCCCGCCATAATTCCTCCATTTCTATCAGATCGAGTAATCTCTTTTTGCCAGCCTGTTTCCAATCCATGTTCACTGCCTTGATTGTCCAATATGCATTGTGTTCTATTTTGACAGGAAGGTGGCAGGCCTTGCTGTATACTAGTCGATAAGGGGACATTCCGAGTGGCGTTTTGTAGGTTGTCTGATACGCCCAAAGGGCATCGTCTAATTTCAGCGACTAGTCTTTCCTGCTTGGATTGACAACTTTTTCCAAGATGGTTTTGACCTCTATGTTTGATATATCTTCTCACCCATTTGTTTGTGGATGGTATGCCGTGACAATCTTGTGCTTGACACCAACTTTTTGGTGTGCCTTGGCAATTAGCTTGTTATCAAAATGGGTGCCCTCGTCATTAATGATGGCTCTTGGAATCCCAAACCTTGTTAATATATTCTTGCGTAGGAATCTATGGACGGTCTTTGCATCATTGTGAGGTGTGGCAATGGCTTCTACCCACTTGGAGACATAGTCAACTGCTAGGAGAATGTACATGTTGCCACAAGAAGATGGGAATGGTCCCATACAATCTATCCCCCAAACATCGAACAATTCAACCTCTAGGATGGTTAGTAAAGGCATTTCGTTCCTTCTTGATATGTTTCCTATTCTTTGGAAACTATCACACTGTTTGTAAAAGGCTTAGGAGTCTTTATGCAATGTTGGCCAAAAGAAACCTAATTGGAGTACTTTTGCTGTAGTGCGCTGCCCTCCAAAATGGACTCCATATGGTGCTGCGTGGCACTGTGAAAGTATGGCTTGTTGTTCATCCTTCGAGGCACAACGTCTAATGACATGATTTGTATAGTTTTTAAACAAGAAAGGCTCGTCCCAAAAATAATGCTTAGCATTATGTTGGAATCGCTTCTTTCCTTGGAAGTTAAGTTCATAAGGTAAAACACCAGTTACCAAGTAATTCACGATGTCTGCGTACCATGGTGTGGCTGTCGTTGCTGCTTCCGTGGCCTCTTCATGGGCATCTAGTGAGATGCCTTAAGCTTCCAGGGCGGAGCCTAGTAACAACTATTCATTAGGGAATGCATCCTGGATTTCGCTGGTGGTTGCCTTTTCTTGTCCATTCTCAATCCGAGATAGATTGTCCACCACTTGATTTTTGTACCCTTTCTGTCTCGAATTTCTAGATCAAACTCTTGCAGTAGCAGAATCCAACATATCAGGCGAGGTGTTTCATCCTTCTTTGTGAATAGGTACTGCGAGGCAGAATGATCTGTATGGACTATCACCTTTGTTCTAATTAGATAGGGCCAGAACTTATCGAAGGCAAACACTATTGCCAATAATTCTTTCTCTGTAGTGTTGTAGTTGGTTTGGGCAGGATTTAGTGTTTTGCTAGCGTAATAAATTACATGGAATATTTTGTCTCTGTGCTATCCTAGGGCAGCACCGATGGCTGCATCGCTAGTGTCACACATTAGTTCAAAGAGTTGGCTCTAATCAGAGGGAACTACCACATGTGTTGTCACTAGCCTTTCCTTTAAGGTTTTGAATGCCTCCAGGCATGCCTCATCGAAGTTGAATGGTTTGTCCTGTTCCAGAAAGGTACACATCGGTTTAGAAATTTTAGAAATTTTTTCAATGAATCGGCGATAAAAACCTGCATGTCCTAGGAAAATCTGAATGCCCTTGACAGCGGTTGGCGGCGGCAAGTTGGCAATCAGTTCGATCTTGGCTTTGTTTAATTCTATTCCATGTGCAGAGATTTTATGCCCTAGGACTATGCCTTCATCGACCATAAAGTGGCATTTTTTCCAATTGAGTACCAGGTTTGTTTCCTCGCAACTGGTGAGTACTTTCTCGAGGTTGCCGAGGTAGCTGTCAAAGCTGCTGCCAAAGACAGAGAAGTCGTCCATAAATATCTCCATGAAGTCTTCTATCATGTCGGAGAAAATAGCCATCATGCAGCGCTGGAATGTGGCAGAGGCATTGCATAACCCGAATGGCATTATTCAGAAGGCATAAATGCTATATGGGCATGTGAATGTTTGTTTGGCCTGATCTTCTGGTGCAATGGCAATCTGGTTATAACCTGAATATCCATCAAAAAAACACTAGTAAGGTTTTCCAGCAAGGCGGTCAAGCATTTGATCAATAAAAGGTAACGAGAAATGATCCTTTTTTGTTGCTTTATTTAACTTACGGCAATCCATGCATATTCTCCAACCAGTTACTGTTCTTGTTGGAATTAACTCATTATTGTCATTGCTTACTGCAGTTATGCCACCTTTCTTTGGTACACATTGTACCGGGCTTACCCATTCGCTGTCAGAGATAGGATATATAATACCAACATCTAACCATTTGATGATCTCCTTTTTGACGACTTCTTTCATGGCATCGTTTAATCTCCTCTAGGCATCCATAGTTGGCTTTCGATCCTGTTCGAGTTGGATTTTGTGCATGCAAATTGTTGGGCTTATTCTTTTTATATCTGCAATGGTCCAACCTATTGCCTTTTGTGTTGCCGCAATATTGCTATCAGCTTCTGTTCCTGTGTAGGCTGCAACTTAGAGGAAATTATTACATGTAATGTGTCATTTGTTCCTAGGTAGACATACTTAAGTTGTGCCGATAAAGCTTTCAATTCAAGAGTAGAGGGTTGTTCAATAGATGGTTTGAACATTTTGCCACACTTTTCTGTATAATTCAACGGTTCGAAATACTTACATGGCCTGTTTGCTATCCAGTATGCCTCTTCTTGCTCCTCTAGTTGATGTTCTGTCCACTCACTGCATTGTGCATCTTCTGCGCTATTATCTAAATGGCTGCTGAGACAACTGTCGAGGATGCTGCCCTGACAGTCGTGTTGTAGGTAGGGTATGTTAGCTTCGAAATTGAACTCTGAGATGGCCTCCATTAGCTGGCATTCTTCCAGATCATCAGCCCGTCTCATGGTTTGGAAGACATTCAACCTTACTTACTGATCGTTGATCGTATTGTAAGTTCGCCTTTTTCAACATCATTCAGTGTTCTGCCTGTAGCTAGGAATGGTCGCCCTAGGATTATCGGTACCCTTTCATCTGCTTCACAGTCTAATACCAGGAAGTCAACAGGGAAAATGAATTTATCCCTCTTCACCAGGATGTCCTCAAATTTTCCTTCCGGTTGTACATATGTTCTGTCGGCTAGCTGTAGCATTACTGTCGTTGGGCGGGCGTCCCCTATCCCCAGTTTCTGGAAAACAGACTTGGGCATTAAGTTGATGCTTGCCCCTAAGTCACATAGGGCTCGTACAGAGTGGTTGCTGACTATTTTATAAGGAATTAAGAAGCTGCCAGGATCTTTCTGTTTGTGTGGCGCCTTATTGTGCAACATTGCCATGCACCCATTTGTCACTACCACTGTCTAAAATTCCCCGATCCTTGTTCTTTTGGATACCATATCCTTTAGGATCTTGGCATAGCTGGGCATCTGTTCGATCAACTATACTAGTGGAAGATTGATTTTGACTTGCTTTAGAACATCTAGGAATTTTTTAAACTGCATATCCAATTTCTTTTTTTTCAATCGTTGTGGGAATGGTGGTGAAGGTGCAGTGTCTACAATTTTTGCCTTGGAGAGAGTCTTATTCTGGGGGGTAGTCACTGGTTTAGAGTCTGTATGTTCATTCATAGTGTCATCTGTCGGCTGTTTTTCTGGTTCCAAGTTGCCTTTTTCAGGTGTTGCCGCGGCAGGGTGTCCAGCGGCTTGAACTGGTTTGGTAAGTGTTGTTTCTTTCGCAGCAGGCATGGATGGTTATTGCAATGTTATCCCACTTCTTGTTGTTATAGCTTTGACTGCTCATGGGATTTTCCTTTTGTAGTTTCCGTATCACTAGGTAATCCACCCATTGGCCTAGTGTTAACAATCAGGACTGTAACCCCCTTAGCCCGGTCTAGACGGTTGACCCGAACTACGAAGATTACACGGGGAAAACCAAAGTCAACCCGAAAGTCAACCTTGATTAACGACCCTTTTTTTTTCTTTTTAATCTTGTCTAGATGCACATTAACCTTAATTGTGATCATACAAACAACATATTGAAAGATCACAAACATCAGATATCAAACAGGGACCCAATTGAACAAATTGCAACTTTAGGGACCAAATTGCAAATTCTGATAAATTAAGGGATTTATCCCAAATTAAAATTACCATCTTGAAATTAGTCAGGTTTCATGCTTCTCTGTGAAATTTCAGCTCAAAAGGACATCCACAGCTCATGCAATTGATCAAACATGATTCAGGACTAAAACGTAAACAAAGCAAACATATAAAGATACTTTTAACTGAATTTAACGGTCAGGTATCGATACACCTGTTGTCGTATCGATACGCGGGGAAGGCAGTAACCAAACTCGAGCAACGGTATCGATACGATATCCCCTGTACCGATACGGCATTCAAACTTTACCCAGATGAGTATCGATACCCCCACAACCGTTCCGATACGCCTGGGCAGAAAAGAGCATATTTGGCTCAGGCGTATCGATACGCGAGCCCGAGTACCGATACCCCTGTCTGAAATCGACTTGAAATTCATACCATTCATGCTTCAAACCTCAGATTAACATCACCAAATCATACCACATAGATATACAACATGCAGGGATCATAAATGCATCAACAATTCAACTCATAACCATCACACATGAAAAGCCCCAATTTAAATGACATGCTTCCTACTTAAGCTACCTTTCATGCATAAACCTTCATAGCCAAGCATATAAGAGATCAATCCAAAAACCAACAACCACAGCAACATTTAACATACTTAGGGAGTCTTAAACACCTCCCAAAACATATACATTGGTCCCCCATTGCCAAATCGACCAAAAGCTAAAATGTTTAACAAAACCTTCCATACATTGAGCTTTACTTGAACTTGTGTGCTTGCCTCCTCTTGCTGCCCTCAATGCACTCTAATGCTCTGCATTATTGAATCAAGAAGACGAGAGAGCGTAAGCCAAAGCTTAGTGAGGAGCGCTCTTTAAAAACCATTCAATAATGCATTTAAAACCATTTGTAAATCATGCTTGTAAACAACCTTTACACATGCTCAAAGCATACTTTAAATCAAGCAATAACATGCTTCCACATTTCATTTAAACTAGCATCTCATGCATCTCTTGTACAATACATGTCATATTGGCTCAAGTGATACATTTCATTTAGAAATCAAGTTCAACAACTTTCCCCAAGGACTTTTAAACACCTTGGACCCCAAGGACTTTTAAACACCTTGGCCATGGACTTTTAAACACCATGAATGGACCACACAAGGACTTTTAACCACCTTTGTGTCCGTAGCTTGAAATACCCCAAGGACTTTTAAACACCTTGGCCCCAAGGACTTTTAAACACCTTGGCCCCATGGACTTTTAACCACCATGGAAAGGAGCACCTAAGGACTTTTAACCACCTTAGTGTCCGCAACAAGATTCATCCAAGGACTTTTAACCACCTTGATGATCTTAGATAACAAGGCTCACTCAAGGACTTTTAACCACCTTAGTGACCTTCACTTTTACAAACCATCACTTGCCAATACACACTTTATACATCATGTAATCCACTGTTTTAAAGCATTTAAAATCAAGCCATTTCATCATGCATTTCAAAGCATTAAATCATCATTTAACAACGCATAAAAACAAGGCACTCTTACCTAGAGACACCTTCAACACATGGCTTAAAACATCAGCATAAATCATGCTAAAACATCATCAATTAACATGCTCAAACATGCTTTCCAAAACAGTAGCAAATCATGCAAAATCATCATTTCACATTTCATCAAAACATGGCCACCACTTAAAGAGAGTAATCCGAAAACTTACACTTGAGCTTAGCAAAGTTGATTAGACTTAAACTAAGCTCCCAAAACCTTCAACCTTTGGTTTAAAAGCTGAAAATCCATTTTCACTCACCGATTACCAAACAAGCCTAGCCAACAAGCTTTCCAAGCTTCCGAAACCTTCCGAAAACACCTCCAAAACTCAAGGATCAACCTCCCCTGTTTCAAGCACATAAAAACAGAACATTAATGCATCCTTATGCATTAAAACACCAGCAACCACAACACAACTCGCTGCTCACCACAAATCTAACAATTTGGCTACCAAACACAACCGAAATCACCTCCAAACACTTCCAAAACTTAACCCAGCCAAGATCCATCACTTCTAACCATTTTTATACATCACATAACATGCAAAAAGATCACAACCACGTCCTTATACCTCCAGGTATAACAGATCACCAAAAACACTCCAAAAACAACCAAAAACTCAAGCCAAACTTAGGAAATTCAACCTATCCGGGATTGCATTGATTAAACCTCAACTTCTAATCATTTTAGCATTCATTTAACATCATTTTAACACCTCAAAACCCTGCTTAAACAGATCACACGATCACCAAAATCACCAAATCTTGCATTTTAGCCAAAAATCAAGATCTCAATTGAAAAGCCTTTAATAAAACATGAATCAAGGATTGAGAACTTAGGAATTTCAGTAAAGAACTGATAGTTTAGAGGAGAAGGACGTTCTTACCTCCAAACTTGAATTTCTCCCTTTTAGAGCCAAAATGCTTGATGAAACAATTTGCAAATTGAGAGGTTTTGATGATGAGATGATTAGGAATCAAATGAGAGTTGAAATGAGAGATGTAGATGTCAAAATCAGAGAAAGAAATCTGAGGAAATCTTGTTTGGGTAGAGAGAAAATGAGAGAAAAGAGAATTTGAGAGAAAATAGAAAAATTAGTTAAGATTTGGTTAAAATGATTTCCCTCTCTTTTCTTAATCTTTAAAATCAGATTTTAGACTTAAAATATCTTAGAAAAATCTGGAGAAATCCTTTTTGGAATAATAGCTCCTTAAAGATTCAAAGTTTCAATCCTTTATAAAACTGTCCCGCAACTTTCAAAAATTACGTTTTGGTCACTAGTCAAAATGTCAACCTTCCGAACCTCATTTTCCAAAATTGATTTCACAGTTCACTTTTATATATTAAAAGATGATTTTAGAATATTTTTCCATATTTTTAATGCAACCCGAACTAGGTTTTCCTAAATTCCCTCTTATATATTCGATCAGCACTTTGACCGAACCGGTCAACGCCAAAACTTCTGAGCCCAAAACCGGGGCGTTACAACTCTCCCCCCTTAAGAAATTTCGTCCTCGAAATTTACCTGAAGGAAAGAGATAAGGAAACTGCTTCAGCATATCCTCCTTCCGCTCCCACGTGGCTTCCTCAACACCGCGATGCTTCCACAGCACCTTCACCAACTCAATGGTCTTGCCACGAAGAACCTTGCTATCTGAATCCAGAATCTTCACCGGTTCCTCATCATAGGTCAAATCCGGATTCAATTCCACCTCCTCCACAGGCAACACATGCGAAGGATCAGATCGATACCTCCGGAGCATAGAAACATGGAACACATCATGAATCTTCTCCAGCTCCTGAGGTAACCTTAACCGATATGCAACAGGACCAACACGCTCAACAACCTCATACGGTCCAATATATCTAGGGCTCAGCTTACCCTTCCGCCCAAACCTCATCACCTTCTTCCAAGGCGAAACCTTCAAGAACACGCGATCACCCACCGCAAACTCTATCTCCCTACGCTTCAAATCCGCGTAAGACTTCTGCCGATCAGAAGCAGCCTTCAACCTCTCACAAATGAGCTTCACTTTCTCGGTGGTACCTTTCAACAAAGCAGGCATCGAAACCAACTTTTGACCAGTTTCAGCCCAACACAGAGGAGTCCTACACCTCCTCCCATACAGAGCCTCATAAGGTGCCATCTGTATACTTGCCTGAAAACTGTTGTTGTAAGCGAACTCAACCAAAGGCAGATGCTTCTCCCAAGAACCTTGGAACTCTATCACGCAACATCTCAACATATCCTCCAAGATCTGAATAACTCGCTCAGACTGGCCATCCGACTGGGGATGATAGGATGTACTGAAATGCAACCTTGTACCCAAAGCTTGATGCAAACACTGCCAAAAACGCGACGTGAACCTCGGATCCCTATCCGACACGATCGACTTAGGCACACCATGCAACCTCACAACCTCAGCAACGTACAGCTCTGCCAGCTTATCCAAGGAAAACGTAGTATGCACAGGCAAGAAATGTGCACACTTCGTCAGGCGATCCACAATCACCCAAACAGAATTCTTCTTCGACGGAGACAAAGGCAAACCAGATACAAAATCCATGGTAACCCTCTCCCACTTCCATTCAGGGATTTTCAACGGTTCCAACAAACCAGAAGGAACCTGATGTTCAGCCTTAACGCGCTGACACACCAAACACTTGCTCACGAACTCTGCCACATCCTTCTTCAAGCCCACCCAATAGTACTCATCACGAAGATCGCGATACATCTTTGTACTACCAGGATGCATAGCAAAAGGACTACTATGACCTTCAGCTAGAATAGCATGCCTCAACTCAGCATCTGCAGGCACTACTATCCGATTACCAAAACACAACACCCCATCCTCATTAAAACAGAAATCCGAAGGTCTACCCTCCGCGATATCCTGAACATGAGACACCAAGGAATCATCCAACAACTGCTTATCCTTGATCAACTGAACCAACGAAGGTTTCACTTGCAACTCAGCAACAAGACCACCATCCTGCGATATACTCAAGCTAGCAAACATAGCTCTCAGCTCAACAGCTACCTTTCTACTCAAGGCATCCGCAACAACATTGGCCTTTCCAGGATGATACTCTATCGTCAGATCATAATCCTTGAGCAACTCCAACCAACGTCGCTGCCTGAGATTCAACTCCTTCTGAGACATCAGATACCTCAAACTCTTGTGATCCGTGTACACCGTACACTTCTCACCATACAGATAATGCCTCCAGATCTTCAAAGCAAAAACCACTGCAGCCAGCTCAATATCATGCGTAGGATAATTGCGCTCATGCACCTTCAACTGCCGCGACGCATAAGCCACAACCTTACCCTCTTGCATCAGCACACACCCCAAACCAACATAGGATGCATCACTGTAGACTACAAACTCTTTCCCTGATTCAGGCTGAATCAAGATAGGAGCTTGCGTCAAAGCCAACTTCAGCTTCTCAAAAGCTTGCTGTCTCGCTTCTGTCCACTCATACCTAACATCTTTCTGCAGCAACTTCGTCAAAGGAGCAGCAATCTTGGAAAAACCATCCACAAACCTTCGGTAGTATCCTGCCAAACCAAGGAAACTACGAACCTCCTGAACAGACTTAGGAACTTTCCAGTTCATCACCGCTTCAATCTTCTGAGGATCAACACGAATCCCCTCAGCTGAGACCACATGACCAAGAAAAACAACCTCTCTAAGCCAAAACTCACACTTGCTCAACTTAGCATAGAGCTGATTCTCCAACAAAGCTTGCAACACAACCCTCAAATGCTCTTCGTGCTCTTCCTCAGTACGCGAGTACACAAGGATATCATCAATGAACACCACGACAAACTTGTCCAGGTATTCATGAAAAACACGATTCATCATGTCCATGAAAGCAGCAGGAGCATTTGTCAAACCAAACGGCATCACAAGGAACTCATAATGCCCATACCTTGTCCTAAAAGCTGTCTTAGGCACATCCACATCCTTCACCTTCAACTGATAATACCCTGACCTCAAGTCAATCTTAGAGAACACCGCAGCTCCCCGAAATTGATCAAAGAGATCATCAATCCTCGGCAAAGGATACCGATTCTTGATAGTCAACTTGTTCAGCTGACGGTAATCAATGCACATCCTCATCGTGCCATCTTTCTTCTTCACAAACAAGACAGGAGCACCCCAAGGCGAAACACTCGGCCGGATGAACCCACGATCAAGCAACTCTTGCAACTGCGTCTTCAGCTCCTTCAGCTCCTTAGGTGCCATTCTATAGGGAGTAATGGACACAGGAGTGGTATTCTCATACAGCTCAATACCAAACTCCACCTCGCGATTAGGAGGTAAACCAGGCAACTCCTCAGGAAAAACATCAGGAAACTCCTTCACAACCCTGATATCCTGCACCCTCAGCTCCTTCGAACTAGGATTCATCACAAAAGCCAGAAAAGCTTCACAACCTTGCCTCAGCATCCTGCTCGCCTCCAAGGTAGAAACAACATTGGCAAGAAACTTCACATTCTCACCAACCACCACCACTTCATAATCATCCGCAAGCCTAAGCGAAACCCGCTTATTCTCACAATCCACAACAGCACGATGCTCAGCAAGCCAATCCATACCAAGGATCACATCAAAACCATAAAAGGGCAACTCCATAAGATCAACAAGAAAGACATGCTCTTGAACAACCAAAGGACACCTTTTATAAAGCTTACGAGTCACAACAGTTTCACCAAAAGAACTAGTGACTCTAACACCAACATCCAAAGACTCAACAGGCAAACCAAGCAACTCAGCATGCTCACGAAGAATGTATGAATGCGTAGATCCAGAATCAATCAAAGAAAGCAATGACAAGGATTGCAAAGTAAAGGTACCTGCAATCACATCTGCATCATTCCTTCCTTCGCGCTGAGCATACACCCTCGCTTGGCCTCCACCCTCAGGTTGAATAGCCACAACATGAGCTACACCGCGCCCACCTTCCTCTCGCCTCTGAAAATTACCACGGCCGCGCCCACGACCTCTCTGCGGTGCTGCAACCACAGGAGCACGCTCTTGACCACCAGCCATCCTCGGACAATCGCGTCTCAGATGATCAGCAGAACCACAGTTCCAGCACTCATAACCAGCTGCTATCACAGGAGCTTGCACCTCCCTCCCAGCACGAGGACAGTCACGCTTCAAGTGACCACGGGAACCACAAATCCAACAAGCACTAGGGTCAGCTCTAGCATTGCCGCCCCTAGTAGGTGCACCTCCACCTCTCTTAGACGAGGACTGAAACCTCTGATCACGCCCTCTCTTGTTCCGTCCACCGGAACTATACTCAGCAGCTCTCTTTCCAGAACTAGCTCCAGCACCCTTAGCAGACAAACTCAGGTTCATCTCAATGTCCTTGGACCGACTAACCAGCACATCGAAATCATTGTACTCAGCAGCTAACATATAAGTCTTAACCTCCGTCACCAAACCATAACGGAACCTTTCGCACCTTTCGCGCTCATCAGGTACCAACTCCGGTGCATACTGGCTAAGACGTACAAACTGTACCTCATACTCAGCCACACTCATGTTCCCTTGGGTCAGAGACATGAATTCACGCTTCTTTTCATCCAGATATCTAACTCCCAGATATCTCCTCTTGAACGCATGCTGAAAGAACGTCCAAGTAACATCAGCATCAGCCATCCCAGAGATTGTGGTCGTCCACCACGTATAAGCATCACCTTGCAGCAGTGACACCACACATCCCAGCTTCTGCACGTCAGTGCAACTCATTTGTCCCAAGACACGCTTGGTACTCTCCAACCACGCTTCAGACCTCTCAGCTGACATACCCCTAAACTCAGTCCCACCAAGACTGCGCAAACGTTCCAAGGGTAGTCTAGCACCAGCATCTCCTTGATGCCCAGCTCCTTGAGCTCCAGCTACTGCTGCTCGAAACGCACCCGCAATAGCTTGTACAAGCACAGACATGTCAGGTATCGCTTGCCCCTGACCAGCTTCAGGTCCTGCAGCTCCAGCACCAGCTGCCTCAGCTCCAGCTCCAGCTCTTTCCCTCTCCGCACCACCACCACCAGGTGGAGGAGGAGGTATCACAGCACTACCAGTGTGCTCATCATTCACATTCCCTTCCGGGGTCGTAGCTCTCGCGCTACTCCTTAACTCTCTACGTGGTGCCATACTTTACCATGCATAACAATACAAAATAAAACAAGTCAGGACCAGCAAGGTAAGCAAATTCCAAGTATTCAAGCTCAATCTCCTTCAAAAACAATATCATCTCTTTAGCTTTTGTTTGGCAATGGGTACCCTCATCATGCATCATCACAACATGCATCACATACACATCATCATATCATATCACTAAACACGCTTTCACCCATCAAGCATACAAACCAAACCATGCTTCAATCATGCATACACACATTCCCAATTACTCGAGAACTCAGCTCTGATACCACCAAATGTAACCCCCTTAGCCCGGTCTAGACGGTTGACCCGAACTACGAAGATTACACGGGGAAAACCAAAGTCAACCCGAAAGTCAACCTTGATTAACGACCCTTTTTTTTTCTTTTTAATCTTGTCTAGATGCACATTAACCTTAATTGTGATCATACAAACAACATATTGAAAGATCACAAACATCAGATATCAAACAGGGACCCAATTGAACAAATTGCAACTTTAGGGACCAAATTGCAAATTCTGATAAATTAAGGGATTTATCCCAAATTAAAATTACCATCTTGAAATTAGTCAGGTTTCATGCTTCTCTGTGAAATTTCAGCTCAAAAGGACATCCACAGCTCATGCAATTGATCAAACATGATTCAGGACTAAAACGTAAACAAAGCAAACATATAAAGATACTTTTAACTGAATTTAACGGTCAGGTATCGATACACCTGTTGTCGTATCGATACGCGGGGAAGGCAGTAACCAAACTCGAGCAACGGTATCGATACGATAACCCCTGTACCGATACGGCATTCAAACTTTACCCAGATGAGTATCGATACCCCCACAACCGTTCCGATACGCCTGGGCAGAAAAGAGCATATTTGGCTCAGGCGTATCGATACGCGAGCCCGAGTACCGATACCCCTGTCTGAAATCGACTTGAAATTCATACCATTCATGCTTCAAACCTCAGATTAACATCACCAAATCATACCACATAGATATACAACATGCAGGGATCATAAATGCATCAACAATTCAACTCATAACCATCACACATGAAAAGCCCCCATTTAAATGACATGCTTCCTACTTAAGCTACCTTTCATGCATAAACCTTCATAGCCAAGCATATAAGAGATCAATCCAAAAACCAACAACCACAGCAACATTTAACATACTTAGGGAGTCTTAAACACCTCCCAAAACATATACATTGGTCCCCCATTGCCAAATCGACCAAAAGCTAAAATGTTTAACAAAACCTTCCATACATTGAGCTTTACTTGAACTTGTGTGCTTGCCTCCTCTTGCTGCCCTCAATGCACTCTAATGCTCTGCATTATTGAATCAAGAAGACGAGAGAGCGTAAGCCAAAGCTTAGTGAGGAGCGCTCTTTAAAAACCATTCAATAATGCATTTAAAACCATTTGTAAATCATGCTTGTAAACAACCTTTACACATGCTCAAAGCATACTTTAAATCAAGCAATAACATGCTTCCACATTTCATTTAAACTAGCATCTCATGCATCTCTTGTACAATACATGTCATATTGGCTCAAGTGATACATTTCATTTAGAAATCAAGTTCAACAACTTTCCCCAAGGACTTTTAAACACCTTGGACCCCAAGGACTTTTAAACACCTTGGCCATGGACTTTTAAACACCATGAATGGACCACACAAGGACTTTTAACCACCTTTGTGTCCGTAGCTTGAAATACCCCAAGGACTTTTAAACACCTTGGCCCCATGGACTTTTAACCACCATGGAAAGGAGCACCTAAGGACTTTTAACCACCTTAGTGTCCGCAACAAGATTCATCCAAGGACTTTTAACCACCTTGATGATCTTAGATAACAAGGCTCACTCAAGGACTTTTAACCACCTTAGTGACCTTCACTTTTACAAACCATCACTTGCCAATACACACTTTATACATCATGTAATCCACTGTTTTAAAGCATTTAAAATCAAGCCATTTCATCATGCATTTCAAAGCATTAAATCATCATTTAACAACGCATAAAAACAAGGCACTCTTACCTAGAGACACCTTCAACACATGGCTTAAAACATCAGCATAAATCATGCTAAAACATCATCAATTAACATGCTCAAACATGCTTTCCAAAACAGTAGCAAATCATGCAAAATCATCATTTCACATTTCATCAAAACATGGCCACCACTTAAAGAGAGTAATCCGAAAACTTACACTTGAGCTTAGCAAAGTTGATTAGACTTAAACTAAGCTCCCAAAACCTTCAACCTTTGGTTTAAAAGCTGAAAATCCATTTTCACTCACCGATTACCAAACAAGCCTAGCCAACAAGCTTTCCAAGCTTCCGAAACCTTCCGAAAACACCTCCAAAACTCAAGGATCAACCTCCCCTGTTTCAAGCACATAAAAACAGAACATTAATGCATCCTTATGCATTAAAACACCAGCAACCACAACACAACTCGCTGCTCACCACAAATCTAACAATTTGGCTACCAAACACAACCGAAATCACCTCCAAACACTTCCAAAACTTAACCCAGCCAAGATCCATCACTTCTAACCATTTTTATACATCACATAACATGCAAAAAGATCACAACCACGTCCTTATACCTCCAGGTATAACAGATCACCAAAAACACTCCAAAAACAACCAAAAACTCAAGCCAAACTTAGGAAATTCAACCTATCCGGGATTGCATTGATTAAACCTCAACTTCTAATCATTTTAGCATTCATTTAACATCATTTTAACACCTCAAAACCCTGCTTAAACAGATCACACGATCACCAAAATCACCAAATCTTGCATTTTAGCCAAAAATCAAGATCTCAATTGAAAAGCCTTTAATAAAACATGAATCAAGGATTGAGAACTTAGGAATTTCAGTAAAGAACTGATAGTTTAGAGGAGAAGGACGTTCTTACCTCCAAACTTGAATTTCTCCCTTTTAGAGCCAAAATGCTTGATGAAACAATTTGCAAATTGAGAGGTTTTGATGATGAGATGATTAGGAATCAAATGAGAGTTGAAATGAGAGATGTAGATGTCAAAATCAGAGAAAGAAATCTGAGGAAATCTTGTTTGGGTAGAGAGAAAATGAGAGAAAAGAGAATTTGAGAGAAAATAGAAAAATTAGTTAAGATTTGGTTAAAATGATTTCCCTCTCTTTTCTTAATCTTTAAAATCAGATTTTAGACTTAAAATATCTTAGAAAAATCTGGAGAAATCCTTTTTGGAATAATAGCTCCTTAAAGATTCAAAGTTTCAATCCTTTATAAAACTGTCCCGCAACTTTCAAAAATTACGTTTTGGTCACTAGTCAAAATGTCAACCTTCCGAACCTCATTTTCCAAAATTGATTTCACAGTTCACTTTTATATATTAAAAGATGATTTTAGAATATTTTTCCATATTTTTAATGCAACCCGAACTAGGTTTTCCTAAATTCCCTCTTATATATTCGATCAGCACTTTGACCGAACCGGTCAACGCCAAAACTTCTGAGCCCAAAACCGGGGCGTTACAACTCTCCCCCCTTAAGAAATTTCGTCCTCGAAATTTACCTGAAGGAAAGAGATAAGGAAACTGCTTCAGCATATCCTCCTTCCGCTCCCACGTGGCTTCCTCAACACCGCGATGCTTCCACAGCACCTTCACCAACTCAATGGTCTTGCCACGAAGAACCTTGCTATCTGAATCCAGAATCTTCACCGGTTCCTCATCATAGGTCAAATCCGGATTCAATTCCACCTCCTCCACAGGCAACACATGCGAAGGATCAGATCGATACCTCCGGAGCATAGAAACATGGAACACATCATGAATCTTCTCCAGCTCCTGAGGTAACCTTAACCGATATGCAACAGGACCAACACGCTCAACAACCTCATACGGTCCAATATATCTAGGGCTCAGCTTACCCTTCCGCCCAAACCTCATCACCTTCTTCCAAGGCGAAACCTTCAAGAACACGCGATCACCCACCGCAAACTCTATCTCCCTACGCTTCAAATCCGCGTAAGACTTCTGCCGATCAGAAGCAGCCTTCAACCTCTCACAAATGAGCTTCACTTTCTCGGTGGTACCTTTCAACAAAGCAGGCATCGAAACCAACTTTTGACCAGTTTCAGCCCAACACAGAGGAGTCCTACACCTCCTCCCATACAGAGCCTCATAAGGTGCCATCTGTATACTTGCCTGAAAACTGTTGTTGTAAGCGAACTCAACCAAAGGCAGATGCTTCTCCCAAGAACCTTGGAACTCTATCACGCAACATCTCAACATATCCTCCAAGATCTGAATAACTCGCTCAGACTGGCCATCCGACTGGGGATGATAGGATGTACTGAAATGCAACCTTGTACCCAAAGCTTGATGCAAACACTGCCAAAAACGCGACGTGAACCTCGGATCCCTATCCGACACGATCGACTTAGGCACACCATGCAACCTCACAACCTCAGCAACGTACAGCTCTGCCAGCTTATCCAAGGAAAACGTAGTATGCACAGGCAAGAAATGTGCACACTTCGTCAGGCGATCCACAATCACCCAAACAGAATTCTTCTTCGACGGAGACAAAGGCAAACCAGATACAAAATCCATGGTAACCCTCTCCCACTTCCATTCAGGGATTTTCAACGGTTCCAACAAACCAGAAGGAACCTGATGTTCAGCCTTAACGCGCTGACACACCAAACACTTGCTCACGAACTCTGCCACATCCTTCTTCAAGCCCACCCAATAGTACTCATCACGAAGATCGCGATACATCTTTGTACTACCAGGATGCATAGCAAAAGGACTACTATGACCTTCAGCTAGAATAGCATGCCTCAACTCAGCATCTGCAGGCACTACTATCCGATTACCAAAACACAACACCCCATCCTCATTAAAACAGAAATCCGAAGGTCTACCCTCCGCGATATCCTGAACATGAGACACCAAGGAATCATCCAACAACTGCTTATCCTTGATCAACTGAACCAACGAAGGTTTCACTTGCAACTCAGCAACAAGACCACCATCCTGCGATATACTCAAGCTAGCAAACATAGCTCTCAGCTCAACAGCTACCTTTCTACTCAAGGCATCCGCAACAACATTGGCCTTTCCAGGATGATACTCTATCGTCAGATCATAATCCTTGAGCAACTCCAACCAACGTCGCTGCCTGAGATTCAACTCCTTCTGAGACATCAGATACCTCAAACTCTTGTGATCCGTGTACACCGTACACTTCTCACCATACAGATAATGCCTCCAGATCTTCAAAGCAAAAACCACTGCAGCCAGCTCAATATCATGCGTAGGATAATTGCGCTCATGCACCTTCAACTGCCGCGACGCATAAGCCACAACCTTACCCTCTTGCATCAGCACACACCCCAAACCAACATAGGATGCATCACTGTAGACTACAAACTCTTTCCCTGATTCAGGCTGAATCAAGATAGGAGCTTGCGTCAAAGCCAACTTCAGCTTCTCAAAAGCTTGCTGTCTCGCTTCTGTCCACTCATACCTAACATCTTTCTGCAGCAACTTCGTCAAAGGAGCAGCAATCTTGGAAAAACCATCCACAAACCTTCGGTAGTATCCTGCCAAACCAAGGAAACTACGAACCTCCTGAACAGACTTAGGAACTTTCCAGTTCATCACCGCTTCAATCTTCTGAGGATCAACACGAATCCCCTCAGCTGAGACCACATGACCAAGAAAAACAACCTCTCTAAGCCAAAACTCACACTTGCTCAACTTAGCATAGAGCTGATTCTCCAACAAAGCTTGCAACACAACCCTCAAATGCTCTTCGTGCTCTTCCTCAGTACGCGAGTACACAAGGATATCATCAATGAACACCACGACAAACTTGTCCAGGTATTCATGAAAAACACGATTCATCATGTCCATGAAAGCAGCAGGAGCATTTGTCAAACCAAACGGCATCACAAGGAACTCATAATGCCCATACCTTGTCCTAAAAGCTGTCTTAGGCACATCCACATCCTTCACCTTCAACTGATAATACCCTGACCTCAAGTCAATCTTAGAGAACACCGCAGCTCCCCGAAATTGATCAAAGAGATCATCAATCCTCGGCAAAGGATACCGATTCTTGATAGTCAACTTGTTCAGCTGACGGTAATCAATGCACATCCTCATCGTGCCATCTTTCTTCTTCACAAACAAGACAGGAGCACCCCAAGGCGAAACACTCGGCCGGATGAACCCACGATCAAGCAACTCTTGCAACTGCGTCTTCAGCTCCTTCAGCTCCTTAGGTGCCATTCTATAGGGAGTAATGGACACAGGAGTGGTATTCTCATACAGCTCAATACCAAACTCCACCTCGCGATTAGGAGGTAAACCAGGCAACTCCTCAGGAAAAACATCAGGAAACTCCTTCACAACCCTGATATCCTGCACCCTCAGCTCCTTCGAACTAGGATTCATCACAAAAGCCAGAAAAGCTTCACAACCTTGCCTCAGCATCCTGCTCGCCTCCAAGGTAGAAACAACATTGGCAAGAAACTTCACATTCTCACCAACCACCACCACTTCATAATCATCCGCAAGCCTAAGCGAAACCCGCTTATTCTCACAATCCACAACAGCACGATGCTCAGCAAGCCAATCCATACCAAGGATCACATCAAAACCATAAAAGGGCAACTCCATAAGATCAACAAGAAAGACATGCTCTTGAACAACCAAAGGACACCTTTTATAAAGCTTACGAGTCACAACAGTTTCACCAAAAGAACTAGTGACTCTAACACCAACATCCAAAGACTCAACAGGCAAACCAAGCAACTCAGCATGCTCACGAAGAATGTATGAATGCGTAGATCCAGAATCAATCAAAGAAAGCAATGACAAGGATTGCAAAGTAAAGGTACCTGCAATCACATCTGCATCATTCCTTCCTTCGCGCTGAGCATACACCCTCGCTTGGCCTCCACCCTCAGGTTGAATAGCCACAACATGAGCTACACCGCGCCCACCTTCCTCTCGCCTCTGAAAATTACCACGGCCGCGCCCACGACCTCTCTGCGGTGCTGCAACCACAGGAGCACGCTCTTGACCACCAGCCATCCTCGGACAATCGCGTCTCAGATGATCAGCAGAACCACAGTTCCAGCACTCATAACCAGCTGCTATCACAGGAGCTTGCACCTCCCTCCCAGCACGAGGACAGTCACGCTTCAAGTGACCACGGGAACCACAAATCCAACAAGCACTAGGGTCAGCTCTAGCATTGCCGCCCCTAGTAGGTGCACCTCCACCTCTCTTAGACGAGGACTGAAACCTCTGATCACGCCCTCTCTTGTTCCGTCCACCGGAACTATACTCAGCAGCTCTCTTTCCAGAACTAGCTCCAGCACCCTTAGCAGACAAACTCAGGTTCATCTCAATGTCCTTGGACCGACTAACCAGCACATCGAAATCATTGTACTCAGCAGCTAACATATAAGTCTTAACCTCCGTCACCAAACCATAACGGAACCTTTCGCACCTTTCGCGCTCATCAGGTACCAACTCCGGTGCATACTGGCTAAGACGTACAAACTGTACCTCATACTCAGCCACACTCATGTTCCCTTGGGTCAGAGACATGAATTCACGCTTCTTTTCATCCAGATATCTAACTCCCAGATATCTCCTCTTGAACGCATGCTGAAAGAACGTCCAAGTAACATCAGCATCAGCCATCCCAGAGATTGTGGTCGTCCACCACGTATAAGCATCACCTTGCAGCAGTGACACCACACATCCCAGCTTCTGCACGTCAGTGCAACTCATTTGTCCCAAGACACGCTTGGTACTCTCCAACCACGCTTCAGACCTCTCAGCTGACATACCCCTAAACTCAGTCCCACCAAGACTGCGCAAACGTTCCAAGGGTAGTCTAGCACCAGCATCTCCTTGATGCCCAGCTCCTTGAGCTCCAGCTACTGCTGCTCGAAACGCACCCGCAATAGCTTGTACAAGCACAGACATGTCAGGTATCGCTTGCCCCTGACCAGCTTCAGGTCCTGCAGCTCCAGCACCAGCTGCCTCAGCTCCAGCTCCAGCTCTTTCCCTCTCCGCACCACCACCACCAGGTGGAGGAGGAGGTATCACAGCACTACCAGTGTGCTCATCATTCACATTCCCTTCCGGGGTCGTAGCTCTCGCGCTACTCCTTAACTCTCTACGTGGTGCCATACTTTACCATGCATAACAATACAAAATAAAACAAGTCAGGACCAGCAAGGTAAGCAAATTCCAAGTATTCAAGCTCAATCTCCTTCAAAAACAATATCATCTCTTTAGCTTTTGTTTGGCAATGGGTACCCTCATCATGCATCATCACAACATGCATCACATACACATCATCATATCATATCACTAAACACGCTTTCACCCATCAAGCATACAAACCAAACCATGCTTCAATCATGCATACACACATTCCCAATTACTCGAGAACTCAGCTCTGATACCACCAAATGTAACCCCCTTAGCCCGGTCTAGACGGTTGACCCGAACTACGAAGATTACACGGGGAAAACCAAAGTCAACCCGAAAGTCAACCTTGATTAACGACCCTTTTTTTTTCTTTTTAATCTTGTCTAGATGCACATTAACCTTAATTGTGATCATACAAACAACATATTGAAAGATCACAAACATCAGATATCAAACAGGGACCCAATTGAACAAATTGCAACTTTAGGGACCAAATTGCAAATTCTGATAAATTAAGGGATTTATCCCAAATTAAAATTACCATCTTGAAATTAGTCAGGTTTCATGCTTCTCTGTGAAATTTCAGCTCAAAAGGACATCCACAGCTCATGCAATTGATCAAACATGATTCAGGACTAAAACGTAAACAAAGCAAACATATAAAGATACTTTTAACTGAATTTAACGGTCAGGTATCGATACACCTGTTGTCGTATCGATACGCGGGGAAGGCAGTAACCAAACTCGAGCAACGGTATCGATACGATAACCCCTGTACCGATACGGCATTCAAACTTTACCCAGATGAGTATCGATACCCCCACAACCGTTCCGATACGCCTGGGCAGAAAAGAGCATATTTGGCTCAGGCGTATCGATACGCGAGCCCGAGTACCGATACCCCTGTCTGAAATCGACTTGAAATTCATACCATTCATGCTTCAAACCTCAGATTAACATCACCAAATCATACCACATAGATATACAACATGCAGGGATCATAAATGCATCAACAATTCAACTCATAACCATCACACATGAAAAGCCCCCATTTAAATGACATGCTTCCTACTTAAGCTACCTTTCATGCATAAACCTTCATAGCCAAGCATATAAGAGATCAATCCAAAAACCAACAACCACAGCAACATTTAACATACTTAGGGAGTCTTAAACACCTCCCAAAACATATACATTGGTCCCCCATTGCCAAATCGACCAAAAGCTAAAATGTTTAACAAAACCTTCCATACATTGAGCTTTACTTGAACTTGTGTGCTTGCCTCCTCTTGCTGCCCTCAATGCACTCTAATGCTCTGCATTATTGAATCAAGAAGACGAGAGAGCGTAAGCCAAAGCTTAGTGAGGAGCGCTCTTTAAAAACCATTCAATAATGCATTTAAAACCATTTGTAAATCATGCTTGTAAACAACCTTTACACATGCTCAAAGCATACTTTAAATCAAGCAATAACATGCTTCCACATTTCATTTAAACTAGCATCTCATGCATCTCTTGTACAATACATGTCATATTGGCTCAAGTGATACATTTCATTTAGAAATCAAGTTCAACAACTTTCCCCAAGGACTTTTAAACACCTTGGACCCCAAGGACTTTTAAACACCTTGGCCATGGACTTTTAAACACCATGAATGGACCACACAAGGACTTTTAACCACCTTTGTGTCCGTAGCTTGAAATACCCCAAGGACTTTTAAACACCTTGGCCCCATGGACTTTTAACCACCATGGAAAGGAGCACCTAAGGACTTTTAACCACCTTAGTGTCCGCAACAAGATTCATCCAAGGACTTTTAACCACCTTGATGATCTTAGATAACAAGGCTCACTCAAGGACTTTTAACCACCTTAGTGACCTTCACTTTTACAAACCATCACTTGCCAATACACACTTTATACATCATGTAATCCACTGTTTTAAAGCATTTAAAATCAAGCCATTTCATCATGCATTTCAAAGCATTAAATCATCATTTAACAACGCATAAAAACAAGGCACTCTTACCTAGAGACACCTTCAACACATGGCTTAAAACATCAGCATAAATCATGCTAAAACATCATCAATTAACATGCTCAAACATGCTTTCCAAAACAGTAGCAAATCATGCAAAATCATCATTTCACATTTCATCAAAACATGGCCACCACTTAAAGAGAGTAATCCGAAAACTTACACTTGAGCTTAGCAAAGTTGATTAGACTTAAACTAAGCTCCCAAAACCTTCAACCTTTGGTTTAAAAGCTGAAAATCCATTTTCACTCACCGATTACCAAACAAGCCTAGCCAACAAGCTTTCCAAGCTTCCGAAACCTTCCGAAAACACCTCCAAAACTCAAGGATCAACCTCCCCTGTTTCAAGCACATAAAAACAGAACATTAATGCATCCTTATGCATTAAAACACCAGCAACCACAACACAACTCGCTGCTCACCACAAATCTAACAATTTGGCTACCAAACACAACCGAAATCACCTCCAAACACTTCCAAAACTTAACCCAGCCAAGATCCATCACTTCTAACCATTTTTATACATCACATAACATGCAAAAAGATCACAACCACGTCCTTATACCTCCAGGTATAACAGATCACCAAAAACACTCCAAAAACAACCAAAAACTCAAGCCAAACTTAGGAAATTCAACCTATCCGGGATTGCATTGATTAAACCTCAACTTCTAATCATTTTAGCATTCATTTAACATCATTTTAACACCTCAAAACCCTGCTTAAACAGATCACACGATCACCAAAATCACCAAATCTTGCATTTTAGCCAAAAATCAAGATCTCAATTGAAAAGCCTTTAATAAAACATGAATCAAGGATTGAGAACTTAGGAATTTCAGTAAAGAACTGATAGTTTAGAGGAGAAGGACGTTCTTACCTCCAAACTTGAATTTCTCCCTTTTAGAGCCAAAATGCTTGATGAAACAATTTGCAAATTGAGAGGTTTTGATGATGAGATGATTAGGAATCAAATGAGAGTTGAAATGAGAGATGTAGATGTCAAAATCAGAGAAAGAAATCTGAGGAAATCTTGTTTGGGTAGAGAGAAAATGAGAGAAAAGAGAATTTGAGAGAAAATAGAAAAATTAGTTAAGATTTGGTTAAAATGATTTCCCTCTCTTTTCTTAATCTTTAAAATCAGATTTTAGACTTAAAATATCTTAGAAAAATCTGGAGAAATCCTTTTTGGAATAATAGCTCCTTAAAGATTCAAAGTTTCAATCCTTTATAAAACTGTCCCGCAACTTTCAAAAATTACGTTTTGGTCACTAGTCAAAATGTCAACCTTCCGAACCTCATTTTCCAAAATTGATTTCACAGTTCACTTTTATATATTAAAAGATGATTTTAGAATATTTTTCCATATTTTTAATGCAACCCGAACTAGGTTTTCCTAAATTCCCTCTTATATATTCGATCAGCACTTTGACCGAACCGGTCAACGCCAAAACTTCTGAGCCCAAAACCGGGGCGTTACAAGGACGAACCTTCCGAATTGGGTCTCAAGATTCTTTATTGCTGCCTCCTGATTATTCATCCTAATTTCAGTCATGTCTATGAATGACCTAGTTTTATCAATAAACTTATTTGTACGAATAATAAACTCACTAGTATTAGACATAAAAGTTTGAAGAGTTGCTTCTAGTGAATTATTGTTTTGTGGGTTCTGAGGTTGCTGTTGTAGTTGGCAGTAGTTTTAGGATTACTCCAGGAGAAGTTTGAATGATTCTTCCAACCAGGGTTATACATATTTGTGTTGGGCATGCTCTTTCTCTTGTATCCTCCAATGAAATTGGCATGCGCGGTACATTCGGAGGAGTCGTGGTTGCCCCCACACTCATCGTAGAATGGCTCTACAGCCTTGGCCTCATAGACTTTCCTAGTGGGCTTTACCATGTTCATAACCAGCTCTGTCAGCTTGTCGAGGTGGGCATTGACAAATTCTGAGGCTTCCACTTCGTTCACAACTGTTGGCCGCCTAATGCCGCCTTGGCGGGCTGTTGGTTACTTATAGTCATTTTGGCGGCTTGGTTCATGATCTGCAGTGCCTCCTCTGGTGGTCTTTCGAGGATGATTCCGTTGGCTGAGGCATCAATCATCATTCGAGTTGGGTAATTTACCCCGTTGTAAAACATTGACACCTGTGTCCAAGCCGAAAAACCATGAAGCGGGCAATTATTTAGCATGTGTTGGTACCGCTCCCATGCTTCATACATTGACTCATCATCCCCTTGTCAGAAAGTTGTGATCTCGTTTCTCAATCTGTCTGTGACATTAGATGGGCTGAAACGATCCAAGAAATCCTTACAGCTCTGTCCATGTGTTGAATGATCCTACTAGCTGGTTGTTCAACCACTGTTTTGCCCTATCCCTCAGTGAATAGGGGAATAACCTCAGCCTTAGCACATCTTGGTGGACTCCATGTATTTTGAAAGCTTTGCATATGTCCAGGAATCCTCTTAAGTGATGCCGAGCATCTTCTATGGCAGTCCCTCCAAATTTCCCCAACGTGTTTGATCATGTTAAACATCACGGGCTTCAGCAAAAAGTGATCCGCCTCAATTTCATGTTTTGTCACTGTAGGATCGAACCCTCCGAAGTCATGTTCCAAATAATCCCTAGTGGTTCGAACGTAATGTGGCTTCTTGGGCGGAACATGGGGCGGTTGCCTAGGTGGAACTTGCTGCTGTTCTCTGGGCGGCGGGTCTTGCTGCCCATTCCTACCGTTCTGAGCATTGTTGGCAGGGTTGTCATTTATTTCTTCCATGATTTCCTCTGCTTTTCTCTCTTCTTTAGCTTTCCCTAGGGTTGTTCTGATTTCCTTTTTGAGTCCTCTTGCTCTTCGTACGATATCATCACAATAAACGATTTCGCCTTTTGGGTTTGCCCTGGTCATGCACTAGCAAAGGAAAATGTAAAATTTTTTTGATTAAAAATAAAAAGAATTAGCACTAAAAATTAAATGCAAATAAATAAAAGTGCAGAAATTAAAAACGAATTTCGATGTTACCAATCCCCAGCAACGACGCCAAAAACTTGTAGAGCGTTTTAGTGTTCTCTAAATATTAGTGCAAGTGTAAACTCATGTCAAGTAATAGTATAAAAGATATCGTCTCCCACAGGGATTGGACAACTTGACTCGAATCATAACTCCTGCACAAGGGAAAATTAAATGCACAAATAAGTTGAATTGTTTAAGAAGAAAAGAAAATAAAACACAAGTAAATATAAGGGAAGAGTTCAGATTGATGGAATGGGCCGGGTTATGCTGATGTTTAGTGTGAAATTGCGTTGAATAGGACAAGTTGCTTTGCGCTGCCAGACTTTGCTGCCTCGGTGGGGGATGACGGGTAGGCTGCTGTGACGCTCTCATTGCCCCGGTAGTGGAATGGAAGTATGTCTCGGTGGCAAACTCGACAGAACTACAAGGTTTGGTAGAACGCTTCAAAAGTGATCCCGCTTATGTCTAAGTCAGAATGCTGTTGATACCCACTGCAGATAATACCAGTCACGACATGAATCATGCAAAGACAACAATGTTTGATTTGTTCTCTTTTAGTCGCCTTAAACCCTAACCTATGTCTAGGCTGGATTGATCAACACTTGATTAAGGTGAAGACCGTACTTACTCCTTTCGTGAGTTCGACTCTCTCAATACCGAACAAATGGATAGTAATAAACTAATCTTTCGCCATAATTGAAAACTATGAAGAACATGGAATAAGCAAACCTTGAAGCTTTATTTTCAAAAACAAACTTAAAATCCTAATCAACCGCTCTCACACTAATTACAACTTAACCCAAACCCAAAGAGAATTTAAGAACATAATGGCGGCAAGAAAACCTAAACTATGCCCTAGGGAAAACCTAAGTTGTCTTGAAGTAAAAGTACAATGGGTATATATAGGCATTAGCTAGGTCTAGTCCTTCACGGAGTAGAAGTCTTCAAAGTAGCTTTTGCATTAAATGCAACCTTAAATTCTGAGTTCTTTTAGTTGAATGCGGACTTCTTCACGTTGCCTTGCTTCGTAAGTAATCTCGCATTCCTCCTTTGGCGTCTCTTCTTGCTGCTACAGTCATCGAAAAATTAAGTGGACAACATTGTTAAAATCAGGATTTTCTACTCTACAGATCGCACTCCAGTTCTCCAATTCCTCAGTTTGCTGTCTTGGGCGGCAATTGGGTGGCGGCAGCTACTCAGCAGCTGATGTCTCTGTCAGGAACTTCGTCAGTACAGCTCCCTGGTCTGCTGCCTTAGCATCATGTCCTCAGCTCTAAGCTAAAACAATACATTTTCTTTACCAAATAACAGATAATCTATAAAAAGCATTGTAAAGTAGAGAATACTGTAAAATGTAATGCATGATCCTAATTATGCCTAAAAGATACTAAAAAACAATAATAATAGGAGATGGAATGTGCATGAAATATAGAACTTATGGACACTTTACAACTTGCAATAACAAATTTTTGATGATTTTTATTCGATTTGACCTACCAAACGATGTCCAAAATTAATGAAACTTTTCACACAATATTTCAATGCTATTAACTACTGACATGCCAAATTTCATCATCATTCAGATACGTTTACTATGTTTTCACCTTTTTAAGCCAATGATACATATTAAGCCATTTTTAAGCAAACATATCAAGTCATTTAGGGCAATTTTTCCACATATAACACATAACCTTTATACACATAGACAAAACATCAATACCGACTACTTTAACTACTTTGCCACCATTCTAGGAGTTCATAGGGACGAAATACTTTACTTTAGGCATGAGCTGACTTGCCGCTTTGCCAACTAACTCCGATATCGAAACGATAACTATTAACCTGAAATGTATAGACACTGAATGCATTAGACTTATATAGTCTAAGTGAGGTAGCCAATAATAATATATGAACAAAGCATGCCATTTAATATGCCTTAATAATGATCATAATATCAATTGCATGAATAAATGTGGCATACTCTCCAATCATATTTAAACATAGTATCAATCATTATATCATCAATGACAATATCTCAACATCATGACAATGCAATATCAATAATCAACATTCTTCCTTGGATCGATTTCAACCATATTTGGATACACGAATTCCACCATTACACTAACAATGAACAAATATGGTCCAATATCCTCCACTACACCGTTTTTGACCAACATAAATCACATCCCTCCACTACATCGTATAAACTTCGTACCACTAAGCTCATGAATTCTATGGCATGCCAATTGTATCCAATACTTCGATCCCAAGGTTCGATAACAATAGTTCGATATCAATTTTTCAATGACAATATCTCAATTGCATGACAATGCAATATCAATAATCAACATTCTTCCTTGGATTGATTTCAACCGTATTTGGATACACGAATTCCACCACTACACCAACAATGAACAAATATGGTCCAATATCCTCAACTACACCGTTTTTGACCAACACAAATCACATCCCTCCACTACACCGTATAAACTCCGTACCACTGAGCTCATGAATTCTATTGCATGCCAATTGTATACAATACTTCGATCCCAAGGTTCGATAACAATAGTTCGATATCAATTTCGAAACACCCTATAATCATTTCGAAACGCCTTACCTAGTCCGTTTCGATACGAGTCTGACTGTATCGAAACGCTTAGCTCAAAACATCATTTTAGGCATTTTCAAGGAAGTCATAACTAAGGATAAGTTTAATTAAGGTCTCTTAACAATATAATCTATAATTAGGCAACAAGGATGCGATATTTGTACACTTTAACATCAATATTCCGATCATTGAAATTCAATTCTGACTAGACCAGTTTTCGGGGTGTTACAAAAAGTAGGTCAATTAGCTCCTTAAAGATTCAAGTTTCAATCCCTTTACAAAATAGTCACTAAAACAACTTTGTAAAAATATCATTTTTGTCACTAATTCAAAATGTCCCACTTCCAAAGTCCATTTCTTAAAATTGTTTTTACCAAAACCATTTATATAATTAATAATTATTTTTAAGCATTTTCTCAAAATTTTATCATAACCAGAACCTTGATTTCCCTGAATCGCTCCTAAAAACTCAGATCTCTAGTCTAGGCCAAAAATCAGGGCGTTACAACTCTCCACCACTTAGTAAATTTCGTCCTCGAAATTTTAACTAAAGGAAAAAGGTGCGGAAACTGCTTCATCATTTTCGCCTTGCTTTGCCACGTGGCCTCCTCAACACCTCGATGTCGCCACAACACCTTTAGAAGTTCAATCCTCTTACCACGTAGAACTTTGCTACTAGAATCAAGAATCCAAATAGGGTCCTCATCATAAGACAAATCTGGATTCAACTCAATCTCCTCAACAAGCATAACATGGAACGGATCCGACCTATACCTCCGCAATATCAAAATATGAAACACATCATGAATTTTCTCTAACTCGGGAGGAAACCTCAACTGATAGGCAACATGACCAACATGCTATGTAACCCCCTTAGCCCGGTCTAGACGGTTGACCCGAACCGAGGTGATTACACGGGGAAAACCGAAGCCAACTCGTTAAAGTTAACTCCGATTGACAACCTTTTTTTCTTTTTTTCTTTTCTAGATGCAACATTATACCTATGTGACCACCAAAGATCTTATGAAGAAACGACACATCGATCGGATCACATTTAGGGTTTAATTGTACAAATTAGACATTTAAGGACCAAAACGTAATTTCTACAAATTACAAGGGCTTTACTAATTTTAAGTTTACCATTACTTAATTAGTCATGTTTCATGCTTCTCTGCAACTTTTCATCAAAAACCGACTAACCATTACTAATTAGTCATGTTTCATGCTTCTCTGCAACAATTTCAAACATACAAAGATGCCATTAATAGAATTAACGGTCGCGTATCGATACGCGGGATGGCAGTGACCAAAGTCATAGATAGCGCATCGATACGCTTCCCCGCGTATCGATATGCCCTTCAATCCCATATCGAAACACCTCACAATCGTACCGAAATGCCTGTGCAAAAAAGTACAGAGTTGGCTTATGTGTATTGATACGCAAGCCCGAGTATCGATATGCAAACCAGAACTGCCCCTTTTTCAGCCTTGAAATCATTTCAAACTTCAATTAATCATCCTCAAATCATAATAACATACCTAAGGCAACCACTAAAACATATAGGCATGCAATTCCAAACCACATGACAGCATTTAGTTGACTAACTCAAGCATAGCAAGGCAACTCATGAAGCATGCTTAAAACTCAAACCACAATCACAGCATATAGCAAGAATAAGTACCAAAACCACAATAAAGACCTCTTACAAACCATATGAACCATACAAAACTTGCATCAATCACAGGGAGTGAAAAATACATCTCCCAAAGCAAACCACTAGGTCCCATTACCGAATATCATTACTAAAGTAAATTTAAAACATCACCATACTTGAGTTTTACAAACCCTTCGATCTTCTTAAGCCTCCTCACTGCCCAAAGTGTCTCAATTATCTACGTTGTTGGTAAAAGAGGGCGTAAGCACGATAGCTTAGTGAGGCATGCTCTAAAGACACCAACACAACAATGCAAGCTTTTAAATCTCATTCTCAAAAACCATTTTCTACAACATGCTCTTTCTATCTCATGCTTGAAAACCATTCAAAGAAAATCTCCATTTGAAAATCACATGTACCATCTATCTATCAATCTCATGCATTTAAGCAATGCAAAACTCATGGCAAAGCCATACATGCTTGACATTCAAAAGCATTTCCTAAGTCTAAAAATCTCATATGCATTTCTCATAGCATAAATATCATTTCAATATTGGTACATGTGAATCAAACACAATCTCATATATTGGCATTTCATATTATATCTTTACTCGAATATGCGGATTAGCTTGACTTAAAGCCAAGTCCTACCTCGGTGGAATCCCACATCACCAGACTCTCATGGCGGTATCTCTCTTCGCCACAAAGTTTGGGTGTTTCACCAAGACCTACCCGGATGATTTCTATCATCATCGACTTCTCACTTTGGATCGGGATGACACTACCCCCATTGCCTAATTCCAAAGAGCACATACGAATTTTTAGTTTATAGTGCACTTTTATCCTATTAGTCGACCAATTATATCCGGTAATCATCTCATCATTTATGCCAATATATTACATTAAAATCATCATCTCACTTACTGTTTTGATGCAACATTTCTCAAATCTATCTCATTCCATTTCAAAACCATAATTCATGCATATCATTTAATCAAAATCTCAAAACTCTTTACAAAGTCATGCTATCTCCTGGGATCAACACATAACATCATTTCATGTTATAAATCATACATAAAACAGTAGGAATTTGTCTATCTCAAATCAAGAGCATGTTAAAAACATTTTGGGGCATCAACCACTTTTCGAGAGCAAATTCTAAACATACTTACTTCCAGACTTAGGATGGTGTTTCAAACCAATCCTAAATCCCCAAACCTTGTTTCCTTGTCCCCCAAGGACTTCTAAAACCATTTTCACTCACCGATTACGTTTCGCTTTCTTGCCGAAAAGATTTCTAGGCCTCCAACACTCTCGGATCAACACCAAATGCGTCCGATGATGTCTCCCCTGTTCATTACACATAAGAGCAGAGGATTAATGCATCATCATGCATTAAAATCACCAGCCACTCATTCTAACTCGTTGCAGTACTCAAAATCACCATTTCCACTATCTGAAATAACCGAAATCACCTCCAAACTTTCTCAAATCAAATCCCAGCCAAGATCTAATAAATCTAACCCTTCCTAAACCTCAATCAACATCAAAAATCATCACAAACATGACCTTATATCTCCAGCAATAGCAGATCACCAAAACCACCACAAAAACCACAAATATAACATCTAAAACTTAAGAACCATAGCCTATTCGGGATTTACTTGTTAAAACCTCAATCTCAACACCAAATATCATCCAAAACATGTTAGAAATCAACCTCAAAACAGAGTTTAACTCAGAAATACGAAAATCATCAAAATCACATCAAGAACCTTGAATTTAGCAAGTAGTTCTTGTTTATAACATTAAAACAGCTTAAAAACCATTAACAAAGGATTGATAACTTGGAATTTCAGTAAAGAACCGATCATTAGAGGGGAAGGACAAAGCTTACCTCTAATGGATGATTTCTCCTTAATTTGGGCAAGATTTTTTGAAAATCCAAAGTGAAAACAAAAGAATTTGATGAAGTAAAGATAAGAAATCCTAAGGAAGATGAAATCTCAGCAAAAGAGATGAAAACCAGAGGTTCTTTGGTGAGTGAAATGTGTTTGGCTGAGTGGAAGTTGAGAGAAAAAGAAAAGAGAGAAAACTATCGTATGGTAGTTATGAAAAGTCAACATTTGACTTTTCTTTTAATTCCTTTAATTAAATCATTATTAAAAACTCCCAAATTGAAGAGAAATCTGATGAAAAACAATTGGTAAAATTATCTCCTTAAAGATTCAAAGTTTCAATCCTTTACAAAACAGTCACTAGTCAACTTTTGCAAAAACTACAATTTGGTTACTACACCAAAATGTAATATTTCCAAATCACATTTTGTAAAATTGTTTTCACCATAAACATTTATATAATAAATGAGATTTTTTAGATATTTTCCCATATTTCTAAAACATCCCGAACTAGGTGTTCCCTAAACCAACCTTAAAGGGTTCGAATCGTTCCCGACCGACCCGATTCAACCTCTAAAATATCTAGGCCCAAAACCAGCGTTTCAACTCTCCCCCACTTAAGAAACTTTGTCCTCGAAATTTACCTGGTGGAAAAAGGTAAGGAAATTGCTTCTTCATGTCATCCTTCCTTTCCCACGTGGCTTCCTCATCGCCACGATGTCTCCACAAGACTTTAACCAGCTCTATGGTCTTACCTCGGAGAACCTTACTATCTATATCCAGAATCTCAACATGCTCTTCATCATATATCAAGTCCGGATTCAGCTCAACCTCTTCTACAGGCATAACATGCAATAGATCTGATCTATACCTTCAAAGCATGGATACATGGAACACATTATGTATCTTTTCCAACTCTGAAGGCAGTCTCAGCTTGTAAGAAACATGACCTACACGTTCTATCACCTCATATGGTCCAATAAACCTCAGACTCAATTTGCCTTTCCGGCCAAATCTCATCACATTCTTCCAAGGTGAGACTTTCAGAAACACACGTTCTCCAACCGCGAACTCTATCTCCTTACACTTCAAATCTGCGTAAGACTTTTGCCAGTCTGATGCTACATTCAAACGCTCACAAATGATCTTCACCTGCTCGGTGGTCCCCTTCAACAAAGCTGGCATTGAAATTAACTTTTGCCCTGTTTCAACCCAACAAAGGGGAGTTCTACACCTCCTCCCGTATAAAGCCTCATACGGTGCCATTTGAATACTTGCCTGGTAATTATTATTATAAGCAAACTCAACCAACGACAAGTGCTTCTCCTAAGATCCTTGAAACTCAATAACGCAACACCTCAACATATCCTCAAGCACTTGAATAACACGCTTCGACTGTCCATCCGTCTGCGGATGATAAGAAGTACTGAAATTCAACCGCGTACCCAAAGCTTGATGCAAACATTCCCAGAACCTCGATGTAAACCTTGGATCTCTATCCGATACTATAGATTTTGGAACTCCTTGCAATCGTACAATCTCAGCAATGTACAACTCAGCTAGCTTATCCAAGGTATACGTAGTATGCACAGGCAAGAAATATGCACACTTCGTAAGGCGATCCATAATCACCCAAACAAAATTTTTCTTCGATGGTGACAACGGTAACCCAGACACGAAGTCCATGGTAATCCTTTCCACTTCCATTTTGGGATTCTTAACGACTGCAACAAAACAGAAGGAACCTGATGTTCAACCTTAACCCGCTGACAAACCATGCATTTGCTAACGAACTCGGCAACATCTTTCTTCAACCCCACCCAGTAGTACTCATCCTTCAAATCACAATACATTTTCGTACTACCAGGGTGTATAGCGAAAGGACTACTATGAGCTTCAGTTAGAATAATGCACCTCAACTCCACATCACTCGGCATCACTATCCGACTCCCAAAGCATAGAACACCATCATCATTGAAACTAAAGTCTGAAGGCCTTCCTTCCGCAATATCCTGAACATGCAGCACAAGAGAATCATCAAGCAATTGCTTACCCTTTATCAACTGAACCAAAGATGGCTTCACTTGCAATTCGGCAACAAGACCACCATCTCGCGATATACTCAAACAAGCAAACATCACCCTCAACTCCACCGCCACTTTCATGCTCAAAGCATCGGTGTACACCCTACACTTCTCACCATATAGATAATGTCTCCATATCTTTAAAGCGAACACCACTGCCGCCAACTCAATGTCATGCCTAGGATAATTACGCTCATGCACCTTTAACTATCACGATGCATAAGCTACTACCCTACCTTCTTGCATCAGCACACACCCCAAACCAACATAGGATGCGTCACTATACACCACAAACTCTTTTCCTGATTCAGGTTGAATTAAGATAGGAGCTTGCGTCAAAGCTTCCTTTAGCTTATCAAAAGCTTGCTGTCTCGCTTCCGTCCACTCATACTTAACATCCTTCTGCAATAACTTCGTCAAAGGAGTAGCAATCTTGGAAAACCCATCCACAAACCTTCGGTTGTAACCCGCCAAACCAAGGAAACTACGAACTTCATGAACAGACCTAGGAGGCTTCCAATTCATCACTGCCTTAATCTTCTAAGGATCAACACGAATTCCCTAGCCCGAAACCACATGACCAAGGAAAACAACCTCCTTCAACCAAAACTCAAATTTACTCAGCTTAGAATAAAGCTGATACTCTAGCAGCACTTGTAAAACAATCCTCAAATGTGCTTCATGCTCCTCCTCGGTACGAGAGTACACAAGGATATCATCGATGAAAACTACAACGAACTTATCCAAGAACTCATGAAACACCTTGTTCATCATATCTATGAAAGCAGCATGAGCATTCGTCAAACCAAACGGCATCACCAGAAATTCATAATGCCCATATCTCATTCGAAAAGCTGTTTTTGGAACATCCACATCCTTAACTTTCAATTGATAATATCCTGACCGTAGATCTATCTTTGAGAACATAGCCGCTCCACGAAACTGATCGAAAAGATCATCAATCCTTGGTAAAGGATACTTATTCTTGATAGTTAACTTATTCAGCTGACGGTAATCAATGCACATTCTCATTGTGCCATCTTTCTTCTTAACAAATAAGACCGGTGCACCCCAAGGTGACACACTAGGCCGAATAAAGCCTAGATCAAGAAACTTCTGAAGTTGCGTCTTCAACTCCTTTAACTCCTAAGGTGCCATTCGATAGGGAGCGATGGACACCAGAGATGTGTTCTCATACAACTCAATTCCGAACTCAACCTCCCGACTAGGCGGCAAACCAGGCAGCTCCTTCGGAAATACCCCAGGGAATTCACGCACCGTCCTTATATCCTGCACCCGTACTTCCTTCGTGCTAGGATTCATTACAAAAGCTAAATAAGCTTCACATCCTTGACGCAACAACCAGCTCGCTTCAAGCGTCAAAATAACATTAGATAAGAACTTCACGTTCTCTCCTACCACCACAACTTCATAATCATCAGCAAGTTTCAACGAAACGCGCTTATTCTCAAAATCCACAACTGCCCTATGCTAGATGAGCCAATCCATACCAAGGATTACATCGAATCCATAGAAAGGCAATTCCATAAGATCCACCAAGAACACATGTTCTTGCACCTTTAAGGGACATCTCCTATACAACCTCCTTGTTACTACGTTTCACCGAAAGAACTAGTCACACGCATACCAACATCCAAAGACTCCACATGCAAACCAAACATTTGAGCATGTTCACGTAATATGTACGAGTGTGTAGATCCATAATCAATCAGAGAAAGTAATGACAAAGACTGCAAAGTAAAGGTACTTGCAATTACGTCTGTGTCATTCCTCCCTTCACGATGGGCATACACTCTGGCCTGGCCACCTTCTTTAGGCTGAACAGCTACAACATGTGCCACATTCCTCGCACCATCATCTCTATGCTGAAAATTATCACGGCCGCGACCATAACCTCTCCGTGGCTCAGCTGCTCTCACCGGAGCCTGCCCCTCTCGTATCGGCTGAGACAATCCCGTTTCATGTGCCCACGGGAACCACAATTCCAGCACGTACCAACGTTGCCCCAGCACTCTCCCGCGTGTCTCCTGCCACACCGGTTACATTCAAGGGTACAAATTAAAGCATTTGGCCCTTGCTGACCTCTCCCATGGTTACCTCCCCCACGTCTAGCATCCATGTGTGACCTTCTTTCCTTATGCCTCTTGAACCGATCCCTTCCAATATCACAATTTGCAGGTCGCTTACCTGAGCTAGATCCTCCCGCTTGACTCGCCATACCAAGGTTCAGCTCAATGTCCTTGGCTCGAGTGACCAAGACATCAAAATCAGTATAATCTGATGCAAGCATAAAAGTTTTCACATCAGCCACCAACCCATATCAGAACCGCTCACATCTCTCCCATTCACTAGGGATCAACTCTGGTGCATACTGGCTAAGGCGTACAAACTGTACTTCATATTCAGCCACCGACATGCTACCTTGCACTAGGGACATAAACTCCCTCTTTTTCTCGTCTAAATAACAGACTCCCAAATATTTCCTCTTGAACGCATTCAGAAAGAACTTCCAAGACACCTCAGCATCCTCCAAACCAGCTATAGTGGTCGTCCACCATGTGTAGGCATCACCATGCAACAGAGATACGATGCACCCCAACTTCTAGACATCATTACAATTCAATTGTCCAAGGATTCTCTTGGTGCTCTCCAACCAAGACTCGGAACCCTCAGGGGTCAGCCCCCTAAACTCAGTCCCTCCCAGACTGCGGAGTCACTCCAGAGGCAAACTCACACCAGCACTAGCCTGAGGTACAGCCGTATAAGCTCCATTTAATACCACCCGAAAGGCTCCAGCAATAGCCTGGGTTAGCACTATTCTAGCCCCCGCAACACCAACCCCCTAAATTCAATTGTCCTCGTGCTCCCTCGGGTTCAGCAACCCCTATTCCAGCTCCCGCAACACTAACCCCCTCCACCACCACAAGGTGGTCCACCAGGAGGAGGAGGTGGTAGATTCTCGACACGCTCATCATTCTCATTTGCCTCATTCTCGACCGCGTTACGCATGTTTATTCTATGCTCTCTACGTGGCCCCATTTCAAAACGATGCAACTAGCAAAATGCAATAAATCCCAGTTAGGCAGTATAAGGCAAGAAATCCAAGGTGTTCAAGTTCATTTTCAAAACAATTCTTTCCAATGGTAAGGATATGGCAATGAGTTCCCCATCTATACCCCCAATCATAGCATAGCATCACAAATTCATCTCAATCCATCAACTTGCATGCATTACATCTCATTAAAGCTAGAACATTGTACAATCACACAACATGCTTTCACAAAGGTCATAACCACTCATATTTACACTTACAAACCACTTACCAACACCCAATTATTCGCAAACCTGACTCTAATACCAACAAATGTAACCCCTTTAGATCGGCCTAGACGGTTGAACCGAACCGAGGTGATTACACGGGGAAAACCGAAGCCAACTCGTTAAAGTTAACTTTGATTGATGACCCTTTATTTTCTTTTTGTATTTTCTAGATGCAACATCAAACCTATGTGACCACCAAAGATCATAGGAAGAAATGACACAACTATCAGATCACGTTTAGGGTTTAATTGTACAAATTAGACATTTAGGGACCAAAACATAATTTCTACAAATTACAAGGGCTTTACTGATTTTAAGTTTACCATTACTTAATTAGTCATGTTTCATGCTTCTCTACAAAATTTCATCAAAAACTGACTAACCAAACTTATCAAATTGCACACTTGAAAACCAGGGACTAAAATGCAACAATTTCAAACATACAAGATGCCATTAACAAAATTAACGGTCGCGTATCGATACGCTTGAGACCGTATCGATACGCGGGATGGCAGTGACCAAAGTCACAGATAGCATATTGATACGCTTCCCCGTGTATCAGTATGCCATTCAAACCCGTACCGAAACACCTCACAATCGTACTGAAACGCTTGTACAGAAAAGCACAGATTTGGCTTATGCGTATCGATACGCAAGCCCGTGTATCGATACACAAAACAGAACGGTCCTTTTTTCAGCCTTGAAAACATTTCAAACTTCAATTAATCATCCTCAAATCTTAATAACACACTTAAGGAAACCACTCAAACATATGGGCATGCAATTCCAAACCACATGACATCATTTAGTTGACTAACTCAAGCATAACAAGGCAACTCATGAAGCATGCTTAAAACTCAAACCACAATCACACCATATAGCAAGAATAAGTACCAAACCCACAATAAAGACCTCTTACAAACCATATGAACCATACAAAACTTGCATCAACCACAGGGAGTCCAAAATACATCTCCTAAAGCAAACCACTAGGTCCCATTGCCAAATATCATTACTAAAGTAAATTTAAAACATCACCATACTTGAGCTTTACAAACCCTTGGATCTTCTTAAGCCTCCTTGCTGCCCAAAGTGTCTCAATTATCTGCATTTTTGGTAAAAGAGGGCGTAAGTACGATAGCTTAGTGAGGCATGCTCTAAAAACACCAGCACAACAATGCAAGCTTTTAAATCTCATTCTCAAAAACCATTTTCTACAACACGCTCTTTCTATCTCATGCTTGAAAACCATTCAAAGCAAATCTCCATTTGAAAATCACATGTACCATCTATCTATCAATCTCATGCATTCAACCAATGCAAAACTCATGGCAAAGTCATACATGCTTGACATTCAAAAGCATTTCATAAGTCTCAAAATCTCATATGTGTTTCTCATAGCATAAACATCATTTCAATATTGGTACATGTGAATCAAACACAATCTCATATATTGGCATTTCATATTATATCTTTAATCGGATATGCGGATTAGCTTGACTTAAAGCCAAGTCCTACCCCGGTGGAATCTCAAGTCATCGCACTCTCATGGTGGTATCTCTCTTCGCCACAAAGCTTGAGTGTTTCACCAAGACCTACCCCGATGGTATCTCTCATCATCAGATTCTGACTTTGGATCGGGATGGAATTACCCCATTGCCCGATTCCAAAGAGTACGTACGAATTTTTAGTTTATAGTGCACTTTTATCCTATTGGTTGACCAATTATATCCGGTAATCATCTCATCATTTATGCCAATATATTACATTAAAATCATCATCTCCCCTACTGTTTTGATGCAACATTTCTCAAATCTATCTCATCCCATTTCAAAACCACAATTCATGCATAGCATTTAATCAAAATCTCAAAACACTTTACAAAGACATGCTATCTCATGGTATCAACACATAACATCATTTCATGTTATAAATCATGCATAAAACAATAGGAATTTGTCTATCTCAAATCAAGAGCATGTTAAAAACATTTAGGGGCATCAACCACTTTTTGAGAGCAAATTCTAAACATACTTACTTCCGGACTTAGGATGGTGTTTCAAACCAATCCCAAATCCCCAAACCTTGTTTCCTTGTCCCTCAAGGACTTCTAAAACCATTTGCACTCACCGATTACGTTTCGCTTGCTTGCCGAAACGATTTCTAGGCCTCCAACACTCTCGGATCAACACCAAATGCGTCCGATGAAGTCTCCCATGTTCATTACACATACGAGCAGAGGATGAATGCATCATCATGCATTAAAATCACCAACCACTCATTCTAACTCGCCGCAGTACTCAAAATCACCATTTCCACTATCTGAAATAACCGAAATCACCTCCAAACTTTCTCAAATCAAATCCCAGCCAAGATCTAATAAATCTAACCCTTCCTAAACCTCAATCAACATCAAAAATTATCACAAACATGACCTTATATCTCCAGCAATAGCAGATCACCAAAAACACCCCAAAAACCACAAATCTAACATCTAAAACTTAGGAACCCAAGCCTATTCAGGATTTACTTGTTAAAACCTCAATCTGAACATCAGATATCATCTAAAACATGTTAGAAATCAACCTCAAAACAGAGTTTAACTAAAAAATACGAAAATCATCAAAATCACATCAAAAACCTTGAATTTAGCAACTATTTCTTGTTTATAACATTAAAACAACTTAAAAACCATTAACAAAGGATTGATAACTTGGGAATTTCAGTAAAGAACTTATCATTAGAGGAGAAGGACGAAGCTTACCTCTAATGGCTGATTTTTCCTTGATTTGGGCAAGATATCTTGAAAATCCAAAGTGAAAACAAAAGAATTTGATGAAGTAAAGATAGTAAATCCTTAGGAAGATGAAATCACAACAAAAGGGATGAAAACCATAGGTTCTTTGGTGAGGGAAATGTGTTTGGCTGAGTGGAAGTTGAGAGAAAATGAAAAGAGAGAAAACTATTGTAAGGTAGTTATGAAAAGTCAACATTTGACTTTTCTTTTAATTCCTTTAATTAAGTCATTATTAAGAACTCCCAAATTGAAGAGAAATCTGATGAAAAAACAATTGGTAAAATTAGCTCCTAAAAGATTCAAAGTTTCAATCCTTTACAAAACAGTCACTAGTCAACTTCTGCAAAAACTGCAATTTGGTCACTACACCAAAATGTAATATTTCCAAATCACATTTTGTAAATTGTTTTCACCATAAACATTTATATAATAAATGATGGTTTTTAGATATTTTCCATATTTTTAAAGCCTTCCGAACTAGGTGTTCCCTAAACCAACCTTAAAGGGTTCAAACCGTTCCCGACCGGCCCGATTCAACGCTCCCAAAACCTCGTTGTAAACCTTGGATCCCTATCCGACACTATAGATTTAGGTACACCATGCAACCTCACAATCTCAGCAATGTACAACTCTACCAGCTTATCCAACGTATACGTTGTATGCACAACTATGAAATGCGCACACTTCGTAAGACGGTCTACAATTACCCAAATAGAGTTCTTCTTTGTCGGCGTCAAAGGCAAACCGGACACGAAATCTATCGTAATTCTCTCCCATTTCCATTATGGTATCTGCAAAGGTTGCAACAACCCGGAAAAAAAATTGATGCTCAGCTTTCACGCGCTGACAAACCATGCACTTACTAACAAATTCAACAACATCCTTCTTCAACCTAACCCAAAAATACCCATCTTTCAACCTACGACACGTCTTTGTACTAACAAGGTGCATAGCAAAAGGACTGCTATGAGCCTCCGTCAAGATAACGCGCCTCAGCTCAACATCCTCCGGCACAACTATTTGACTTTTAAAGCACAAAACACCATCATCATTGAAACAAAAGTCAGTTGCATTACGATCCATTATATCCTAAACTTGAGGCACCAAAGAATCGTCGAGCAACTACTTCTCCTTAATCAACTCAACCAAGGAAGGTTTCACTTGTAACTCAGCTATCAACCCACCATCTCGCGATATACTCAACCGAGAAAACAACGCCATCAACTATACAACAACCTTCCTACTCAAGGCATCGGTTACAACATTAGCCTTTCCCGGATGGTACTCGATCATCAAGTCGTAATCTTTAAGCAAATCTAGCCACCTTCGTTGTCTAGGATTCAACTCTTTTTGGGACATCAAGCACTTCAAAATCTTGTTGTATGTGTACACCGTGCACTTTTCACCATAAAGGTAATGCCTCCAAATCTTTAAAGCAAACACAACTGCAGCAAGCTCTAGATCATGAGTAGGATAGTTGTGCTTGTGCACCTTCAATTGCTTAGATGCATACGCCACAACCTTCCCACCTTGCATCAACACACATCCAAAACCAACATACGATGCATCACTATAAACTACAAACTCCTTACTTGATTCAGGATGAATCATGACATGAGCTTGCGTCAAAGCTTCCTTCAACCTTTTGAAAGCTTGTTGTCTAACATCCGTCCACTAAAAACGAACATTCTTTTGCAATAACTTGGTTAACGGAGCAGCAATCTTAGAAAACCTATCCATAAACCTTTGATAGTAACCCGCCAAACCAAGGAAATTACGAACTTTTGTCACCGATTTAGGCGTCTTCCAATTCATCACCGCCTCAATCTTATGTGGATCAACCCGAATACCTGCGGCCGACACCACATGTCTAAGAAAGAAAACTTCTCTAACCCAAAACTCACACTTACTTAACTTGGCGTAAAGCTGATTTCCAACAACACTTGCAACACAATCCACAAATGCTTATCATGATCGTCCTCGGTATGATAGTACACGAGAATATCATCAATAAACACAACCACAAATTGATCCAAAAACTCATGGAACACACATTTCATCATGTCCATGAATGCATCCAGTGCATTAGTCAAGCCAAAAGACATCACCAAGAACTCGTAATGCTCGTACCGAAAAGCAGTCATAGGTACATCTACATACTTTACCTTCAACTGGTAATATCTAGATTTCAAATCAATTTTAGAAAACACTGAAGCACCTCTAAACTGATCAAACAAATCATTAGTCCTTAGCAAAGGATACTTATTCTTAATCGTCAACTTGTTCAGTTTTCGATAATCTATATACATTCGCATCGTGCCATCTTTCTTCTTCACGAACAAGACCGGTGCACCCCAAGGTGAAACACTAGGTCTAATAAACCCTCGATCAAGAAACTCCTGAAGTTGCATCTTCAACTCCTTCAACTCTTTTAGGGCCATTCGATGGGGAGCAATAGACACTGGAGTCTTATTTTCATACAAATCTTTGCCAAACTCAACCTCTCTACTCGACGACAGTGCAGACATCTCTTCCGGAAATATGCCTGGAAACTCACATACAATACGTATGTCCTGTACATGCACTTCCTTCGATCCTGGATTCATCACATAAGCTAAGAAAGCTTCACAACCCAACTCCATCATACGGCTCGCTTCAAGGGCCGAAATTGCATTGGACAAGAATTTCACATTCTCACCCATAATTACCACATCGTAATCATCAACAAGTTTCAGGTAACTCGCTTAACATCAATGTAACCCCCTTAACCCGGCCCAGACGGTTGACCCGAATTAAGAAGGTCACACGGGGAAAACCAAAGTCAACCCGAAAGTCAACCTTGATTAACGACCCTTTTTTTCTTTTTAATCTTGTCTAGATGCACATTAGCCCTAATTGTGATCACTCAAACATCATACTCAAAGATCACAAACATCAGAGATCAAACAGGGACCCAATTGAACAAATTACAACATTAGGGACCAAATTGTAAATTCTAAAAACTTTAAGGACTTAACCAGATTTTAAGTTACCAACTTAAAATTAATCATGTTTCATGCTTCTCTGCCAAATTTCAGCTCAAACGGACATCCCAAACTCATACAATTGCACAAACAAGATTCAGGACCAAAATGCAAACATTACAAAACATTTAACTGCCAATGTCAGCCACCCAACGGTCACCCGTTCCGAAACAGGCAGAGCCCGTTTCGAAACGCGGGGTCGTTCCGTAACGCGCACCGAAACAGGTGACTGGCAGAATGCTTTCCGTTTCGAAACGGTGTCTACCGTTTCGGACGCCTGGGCTGATTCAGGGCATCCCTTCCGAAACGGTAGTCCCTGTTCCGAAACGCCCTGCCCATAATGCAGAGAAAGACATGCTTAAACACGCAATTGACCATTCGAACATACTCCAAAAGCCACCAAACTTTACCAACATGCAATTCAACATATAAGAGACATACTTGCATCAACAATTCAACAAAATATCCACATATATGAAAAACCCCAATTCTATAGGCATGCTTCCTACACAAGCAACCATTCAAGCATAAACTTCCAAATCAATCTTATAAAAGCCAAATACATGTTCCAACAACATCAACAACATAAAACCATTCTTGTCCGAACATATACAAACACATAAACACATCCCAAGAGATTCTACCCCCATTGCCTTTATTAACTATAGCTATTCACCGAGACATACATCTCAGTTGGAGTCCTCCTTGAATCCCTTGCTTCTCGCTGTCCAAACTTCAAGAATCTGCATTGATGGACAAAAAGGAGCGTAAGCACATAATGCTTAGTGAGGAATGCTCAAAACCAAAACACCATCAATGCAGCGGGTCATAAAAACACATTTAAAACAAACCCGATTTGTTAACCAAGCAAAGCTTGAAAACCCTTTTTCAACATCATGCTTAAAACCATGCATTGCACATACATGAAAACTAACCCTTAGCTTAGCAAGCTAAGAAAACCTTTTCAAAGCACAACTTGCAAAGTCATCCATTTAACCATTCCATGCATAAACACCATATGCAAAGTTAAATTCAAAACCTTGGAAAACACTTCCATTTCATGTTATACCTTTCATATACTTGAACATCATTTCAAGCAAGAAACCCTTTAAAACCATTACTCAAACAATCCAACACATGCATTAAACCAAGGCAATATATGAACCACAACATTATCATCACATGCCTTTTAAAACAAGTCTTAACAAGACTCCAATGCATTTAAGAGATTCCATGCACACATGCATCATTTACCAAATGATAATCAACACTTGTTCAACTTAACAAGTAAACATGCATTCACAAGCATTAACCACTTTTCATGCAACCATGCATCTTTTCAAGCATCTCATGCTTCATTATAAACAAGAACATTATATTGGCTTCCAAGTGATCAACCACATCCACTTTTCAACTCAACACCCGATCGGATACGCGGATCACAAGCGTTGTCCCCCACGCTTCATACACACTACCAATCCAAGGTCTCCAAATGGACTTTTAAACACCATTTGACCTCACCATCCTAAGGTTCCCATGTATGGACTTTTAAACACCATACAACCTTAGCTTTTCCCGAGGTTCCCATGTATGGACTTTCAAACACCATACAACCTCAACTTTTCCCGAGGTTCCCATGTATGGACTTTCAAACACCATACAACCTCAACTTTTCCCAAGGTTTCCATGTATGGACTTTCAAACACCATACAACCTTGACATGCACAAGGTTCCCATGTATGGACTTTCAAACACCATACAACCTTTGCATCACCGATTGGTAGTTGTATAACATCACTAACGAGATCCGGGACACCCTATACAAGATCCACACATGGACTTTACACCTCTATTGTGATCTTAACAAGCACAAGGTTCCCATATATGGACTTTTAACCACCATATAACCTTTGCTTAACCAAGGTCCTCGAATGGGCATTCAACCTCCATTATGACCTTAACCATCTCGTTAGGATACTTGAAGGGAGTTTACCGGTTCACACTTAACCACTCCACCTCCAAGGCGACTTTATTCACGGTGCACCCAATCTTATAGCCGGCTAACTATATCCGATCAAAGAAACCAAGAACCACTTACATCACTTGCCAATATAACCATCTTACCATCATTAGTCCAATGATTCACATGCATAACCATAATGCAAAAACCATCATTTACCATCATCAATCCACTGTTTTAAAGCATTACACAAAGCCATTAAACATCATGCAACACCATGCATCAAAACCACATTTTCAATGTATAAAACCAAGGATCTCTTACCTTGAGCATCCTTCACATATGGCTTTCAAAACCAGCATTAAACCATGCTAAAAATATGCTTTCAAAACAGAATATAAACCATGCAAATCACATGCATTGCAACCATCAAACACAATTGCTTTTAAAGCCAAATCACAACGCAAACCAAGAGCAAAAAACCATTTACTTACTCTTGAGCTTAGCAAAGTTGTTTAGACTTAAACTAAGCTCCCAAAACCTTCAAACCTTGGTTTTAAAGCTGAAAACCCAACTTCACTCACCGATACACAAAACAAGGCTAGCCAACAAGCCTTCCTAGCATCCAAAACCTTCCGCAACACCTCTAAAGCTCACGGATCAAACTCCCATGTTTCAAGCACACAAAAACAGAGCATTAATGCATCTTTATGCATTACACCAGCAACACAACACAACTCGCTGCTCATCACAAATCCAACATTTCGGCTACCAAACACAGCCGAAATCACCTCCAAACACTTCCAAAACTTAACCCAGCCAAGATCCATCACTTCTAACCATTTTTAAACATCAATTAACATCCAAAATGATCGCAAACACATCCTTATACCTCCAGGTATAACAGATCACCAAAAACACTCCAAAAACAACAAAAAACTCAAGCAAAACTTAGGAAATTCAACCTATCCGGGATTGCATTAATTAAACCTCAACTTCTAATCAATTTAGCATTCATTTAACATCAATTTGACACCTCAAAACACTGCCCAAACAGATCACACGAAAATTTCACCAAAAATCACCAAATCTTGCATTTTAAGCCAAAACCAAGATTTCAATTGAAAAGCCTTTAACAAATCACAAATCAAGGATTGAGAACTTAGGAATTTCAGTAAAGAACTGATAGTTTAGAGGAGAAGGACGTTCTTACCTCCAAACTTGAATTTCTCCTTTTTAGAACCAAAAAGCTTGATGAAACCACTTGCAAATGGTGAGGTTTTGTTGTAGAGATGATTAGGAATCCAAAGAGAATTGAAAAGGAAGATTTGAGTGACTAAATCAGAGGAGAAAATCTGGAGAAATGTGTTTGGGTTGAGAGAAAATGAGAGAAAAGGAGAATTGGAAGAAAAATGGAAAGTTAGTTATAAAATAGTCAAAATGACTTTCCCTCCTCTTTCATGTGTTTTAAAATCATAATAAAACCTTAAAATATCTTAGAAAAATCTGGAGAAACTCTTTTTGGAATAATAGCTCCTTAAAGATTCAAAGTTTCAATCCTTTATAAAACAGTCACGCAACTTTCAAAAATTACATTTTGGTCACTAGCCAAAATGTCAACCTTCCGAACCTCATTTTTCAAAATTGATTTCACAGTTCACTTATATATATTAAAAGATGATTTTATAACATTTTCCAGATTTTTAATGCAACCCGAACTAGGCTTTCCTAATTTCTCCTTTATATATTCGATCAGCACTTTGACCGAATCGGTCAACGCCCAAGACTTCTAAGCCCAAAACCGGGGCGTTACAACTCTCCCCCCCTTAGGAAATTTCGTCCTCGAAATTTCAACTGGAGACAAGAGAACCACAACCTTCTCAAACCAACACACAAGGCAACACAACAGCCTCAACCACCACTGAACACATTCCACACAAAACTCCACCAAACTCAACACCACCATACGCTGTTCGCAAATTCCAGAACACACAAAGATAGCCACAACTTAACCTTTCACATATCTGGACTGTACACAACCCCAACATCAACCTGAAGAACTTTAACTTTTACAACATACATCACTGTAACACACAACCCCCAAGACTTGTTTACACAGTGACACCAACCAAACCAATTCAACCACTATGCAAAACTTCTCTGCTTCTAAAACTCTTGCAAACTCCCAAACCTCTTCCAAGAATTTTCCCAACAAGCAAAAATTCTTAAGCATCAACTGCTTACCCAAACTCCTCAACGAATGCTAACAATCCTTCACATCCGCCACCATCAATACCATAACAACTCACAAGGACTACTCACCCAGATTCCAAAATTTACATCACAACCCCAACTCAACTCCGCCAACCGTATCACACACCACCAGCTGACTACAAAAGAAATTCACATACTCACAACCAACCAACCACTTCTCACAAGAATCCTTTCAAACAACAATGGCCTTCGATCTTTCATTGCCTATCCACCGCAAGCTTTAACCACAACACCTGCCTTACTAGAACATCGCCCAACCTGACATACATAACAACTCCTCAACTCCTCAAGGGTTGCTAAGAACCAACACTTACAGACACAACCCTTCCACAACAACTTAAATGCTAAGCTACCTCGGCACTTGAAAACACAACCACTAAACTGCAACATCCTTTAGCACCAAGGAACTACCCCTTCCACTTAGCCATTCAACCACTTGACCGATTCTAACTTCAACCGGTACTCTCCACCACCAAACCACTAAACTCCTTAAGCAACAAACACTATCCTTCTACCAACAGGCTATACTACTCTCACTATCCCCAGCACTAGCTTAATATTCTCCACTACTTCTAACTTCCACTCAGCACCAACACAACCTCTAAAAACCCATCATCCAACCTAACCCAACCTCCACACTAACAGATTCGATTAGTTATTAGCGAGTGTGAACATCGTATGCATGATCACCTACATGCCCTATCAATGCCTGATGCACATGTATGCAAAACCTCTAATGTCATGCCACATGTATGCATGAACCAGCACATATATAATATAGCACATAACAATGATTTTAACTGTGCATGAATGCCAGTTCACACCCTCCAATAACATCCTCAAAATCCGTCTAAGAATAACCTCCTACCTCACTTCTAACTTATCTAACTCCATCATTCCAACAACCATTAACCACAAGATACTCACTAAAACCTTCTTCACACCAAAGATGTTTCCAAACTACAACTATTACCCCAAACATGCTAGCAACAAGACTAGACTTACCACACAAGGAAAACCAACAGAAACCAAACCAGGGTAACTAGAGCAAAGATTACTTAACAAGGTTACCTGAAAACACAACACCACCCTGAAGATTCATCAAACGAGCTCTCTTCTTCGCAGAACCATCATCCTCCTGCCGCACCGCTGCAGCACCAGCTAACACACTAGGGTCACCACCGACCTCTTGCGGTAAGGAACCTTGGCTGTTCCGAGCCAACATCAAACAATCACGTCTCATATGTCCAGCAGACCCGCATTTCCAGCAATTCTCATTTCCCAAACTCTTCACAACTTTCTGCTCTTTCTGCCACCTCTGAACCTTGCCTCGGCCGTGCCCATGACCTTTCAGAGACCCTTTGGCTATCACCAAAGCTGACTTCACCCCAAGGGGACAATCACGCTTCACATGCACTTTAGAACCACAGTTCCAACAAGCACCCGCGCCCCAACAACCTCCAACATGGCGCCTTTCACAACGGTCACATACCGGTGGCTGAGCTTCCACTCCTTGCTCAAGCAACACCTGCTCCACGACAGCACTACTTTCACATTGCTTAACCCTTGGAAACTTCTCTCCAAGATACCTTTCATAAAAGGCAGACACAAAGAAATCCCAGTCAATATCATGGATATGTGACGCCACCGCCACAGATGTCCACCAGACACATGCATCCTCCAACATCAAAGAAACAACACTTCCCAGCTTACAAGCATAATCACAACCTTCATGATCCGGAATCAGAACCACACTGGCCAACCAGGCCTCAAATGCCTCAGGTGACGATCCATGATACTCCACAGCACCCAAATCAAGCAAACGCTGCTTCGGCAAACCCACACATCCCACAGCCAGCACATCCTCTGACTTTACCTTTACCACAGCCTGAGATGTTCCCAACACCTCTTGAGCAACAGGTGATGAACTCTTCACCACAGAACCAGCTTCTTCCTCCTGCCTTAACACCTCAACCCCAGGCACAAAAGTCTGAGACAAAACACCTCTACAGAAGGGTGAATTCCATGCCCTAACAACCTGCCCTAAGGCAGCAACCATCTCACCCAACTGCCATTCTATCATCGACTTCGCCATACTACTAACAACAACAAACATTCACAACAAAACAAACAAACCAGTTAGACCAGCTTTAAGAAAGGATTCAAACTCCAACTCCAAAATAACACAATAGCTATATTAATAAGGCAATGGGTATCCCGAATCCTCCCCTTTTACATGACATAACAGTAAACACAAACATGGATATCACAACATCAAGCATATCAAACAACATACTTTGATCATGCTTACACCAAACAGCATCCACTTGCAACAGCATATTAGCAACATAACATACTCATTACACTTTCCACAAGCATAACACCAGCTCATAGCATCAGCACAAATCTACACAAGCTCAACCAATATTCATAACCATAAAACATGCTTGAAAACAACAGCAACTTGCTCAGAAACACGTGTTTCTACCAACTTTCAACCACACACCCAGGTAAACATCAAACACACATCACAACAACTTACCGTTTTCCCCAAGCATTCGCAACTCAGCTCTGATACCACCAAATGTAACCCCCTTAACCCGGCCCAGACGGTTGACCCGAATTAAGAAGGTCACACGGGGAAAACCAAAGTCAACCCGAAAGTCAACCTTGATTAACGACCCTTTTTTTTTCTTTTTAATCTTGTCTAGATGCACATTAGCCCTAATTGTGATCACTCAAACATCATACTCAAAGATCACAAACATCAGAGATCAAACAGGGACCCAATTGAACAAATTACAACATTAGGGACCAAATTGTAAATTATGAAAACTTTAAGGACTTAACCAGATTTTAAGTTACCAACTTAAAATTAATCATGTTTCATGCTTCTCTGCCAAATTTCAGCTCAAACGGACATCCCAAACTCATACAATTGCACAAACAAGATTCAGGACCAAAATGCAAACATTACAAAACATTTAACTGCCAATGTCAGCCCCCCAACGGTCACCCGTTCCGAAACAGGCAGAGTCCGTTTCAAAACGCGGGGCCGTTCCGCAACGCGTACCGAAACAGGTGACTGGCAGAATGCTTTCCGTTTCGAAACAGTGTCTACCGTTTCGGACGCCTGGGCTGATTCAGTGCATCCGTTCCGAAACGATAGTCCCTGTTCCGAAACGCCCTGCACATAATGCAGAGAAAGACATGCTTAAACACGCAATTGACCATTCGAACATACTCCAAAAGCCACCAAACTTTACCAACATGCAATTCAACATATAAGAGACATACTTGCATCAACAATTTAACAAAATATCCACATATATGAAAAACCCCAATTCTATAGGCATGCTTCCTACACAAGCAACCATTCAAGCATAAACTTCCAAATCAATCTTATAAAAGCCAAATACATGTTCCAACAACATCAACAACATAAAACCATTCTTGTCCGAACATATACAAACACATAAACACATCCCAAGAGATTCTACCCCCATTGCCTTTATTAACTATAGCTATTCACCGAGACATACATCTCAGTTGGAGTCCTCCTTGAATCCCTTGCTTCTCGCTGTCCAAACTTCAAGAATCTGCATTGATGTACAAAAAGGAGCGTAAGCACATAATGCTTAGTGAGGAATGCTCAAAACCAAAACACCATCAATGCAGCGGGTCATAAAAACACATTTAAAACAAACCCGATTTGTTAACCAAGCAAAGCTTGAAAACCCTTTTTCAACATCATGCTTAAAACCATGCATTGCACATACATGAAAACCAACCCTTAGCTTAGCAAGCTAAGAAAACCTTTTCAAAGCACAACTTGCAAAGTCATCCATTTAACCATTCCATGCATAAACACCATATGCAAAGTTAAATTCAAAACCTTGGAAAACACTTCCATTTCATGTTATACCTTTCATATACTTGAACATCATTTCAAGCAAGAAACCCTTTAAAACCATTACTCAAACAATCCAACACATGCATTAAACCAAGGCAATATATGAACCACAACATTATCATCACATGCCTTTTAAAACAAGTCTTAACAAGACTCCAATGCATTTAAGAGATTCCATGCACACATGCATCATTTACCAAATGATAATCAACACTTGTTCAACTTAACAAGTAAACATGCATTCACAAGCATTAACCACTTTTCATGCAACCATGCATCTTTTCAAGCATCTCATGCTTCATTATAAACAAGAACATTATATTGGCTTCCAAGTGATCAACCACATCCACTTTTCAACTCAACACCCGATCGGATACGCGGATCACAAGCGTTGTCCCCCACGCTTCATACACACTACCAATCCAAGGTCTCCAAATGGACTTTTAAACACCATTTGACCTCACCATCCTAAGGTTCCCATGTATGGACTTTTAAACACCATACAACCTTAGCTTTTCCCGAGGTTCCCATGTATGGACTTTCAAACACCATACAACCTCAACTTTTCCCGAGGTTCCCATGTATGGACTTTCAAACACCATACAACCTCAACTTTTCCCAAGGTTTCCATGTATGGACTTTCAAACACCATACAACCTTGACATGCACAAGGTTCCCATGTATGGACTTTCAAACACCATACAACCTTTGCATCACCGATTGGTAGTTGTATAACATCACTAACGAGATCCGGGACACCCTATACAAGATCCACACATGGACTTTACACCTCCATTGTGATCTTAACAAGCACAAGGTTCCCATATATGGACTTTTAACCACCATATAACCTTTGCTTAACCAAGGTCCTCGAATGGGCATTCAACCTCCATTATGACCTTAACCATCTCGTTAGGATACTTGAAGGGAGTTTACCGGTTCACACTTAACCACTCCACCTCCAAGGCGACTTTATTCACGGTGCACCCAATCCTATAGCCGGCTAACTATATCCGATCAAAGAAACCAAGAACCACTTACATCACTTGCCAATATAACCATCTTACCATCATTAGTCCAATGATTCACATGCATAACCATAATGCAAAACCCATCATTTACCATCATCAATCCACTGTTTTAAAGCATTACACAAAGCCATTAAACATCATGCAACACCATGCATCAAAACCACATTTTCAATGTATAAAACCAAGGATCTCTTACCTTGAGCATCCTTCACATATGGCTTTCAAAACCAGCATTAAACCATGCTAAAAATATGCTTTCAAAACAGAATATAAACCATGCAAATCACATGCATTGCAACCATCAAACACAATTGCTTTTAAAGCCAAATCACAACACAAACCAAGAGCAAAAAACCATTTACTTACTCTTGAGCTTAGCAAAGTTGTTTAGACTTAAACTAAGCTCCCAAAACCTTCAAACCTTGGTTTTAAAGCTGAAAACCCAACTTCACTCACCGATACACAAAACAAGGCTAGCCAACAAGCCTTCCTAGCATCCAAAACCTTCCGCAACACCTCTAAAGCTCACGGATCAAACTCCCATGTTTCAAGCACACAAAAACAGAGCATTAATGCATCTTTATGCATTACACCAGCAACACAACACAACTCGCTGCTCATCACAAATCCAACATTTCGGCTACCAAACACAACCGAAATCACCTCCAAACACTTCCAAAACTTAACCCAGCCAAGATCCATCACTTCTAACCATTTTTAAACATCAATTAACATCCAAAATGATCACAAACACATCCTTATACCTCCAGGTATAACAGATCACCAAAAACACTCCAAAAACAACCAAAAACTCAAGCAAAACTTAGGAAATTCAACCTATCCGGGATTGCATTAATTAAACCTCAACTTCTAATCAATTTAGCATTCATTTAACATCAATTTGACACCTCAAAACACTGCCCAAACAGATCACACGAAAATTTCACCAAAAATCACCAAATCTTGCATTTTAAGCCAAAACCAAGATTTCAATTGAAAAGCCTTTAACAAATCACAAATCAAGGATTGAGAACTTAGGAATTTCAGTAAAGAACTGATAGTTTAGAGGAGAAGGACGTTCTTACCTCCAAACTTGAATTTCTCCTTTTTAGAACCAAAAAGCTTGATGAAACCACTTGCAAATGGTGAGGTTTTGTTGTAGAGATGATTAGGAATCCAAAGAGAATTGAAAAGGAAGATTTGAGTGACTAAATCAGAGGAGAAAATCTGGAGAAATGTGTTTGGGTTGAGAGAAAAGGAGAGAAAAGGAGAATTGGAAGAAAAATGGAAAGTTAGTTATAAAATAGTCAAAATGACTTTCCCTCCTCTTTCATGTGTTTTAAAATCATAATAAAACCTTAAAATATCTTAGAAAAATCTGGAGAAACTCTTTTTGGAATAATAGCTCCTTAAAGATTCAAAGTTTCAATCCTTTATAAAACAGTCATGCAACTTTCAAAAATTACATTTTGGTCACTAGCCAAAATGTCAACCTTCCGAACCTCATTTTTCAAAATTGATTTCACAGTTCACTTATATATATTAAAAGATGATTTTATAACATTTTCCAGATTTTTAATGCAACCCGAACTAGGCTTTCCTAATTTCTCCTTTATATATTCGATCAGCACTTTGACCGAACTGGTCAACGCCCAAGACTTCTAAGCCCAAAACCGGGGCGTTACAATCAAAATTGATCACAGCCTATGCTCGGTCAACCATTCCATCCCAAGGATTACATCAAAACCCTAGAAAGGTAACTCCATTACATCAACTGCAAACACATGGCCTTGAACAGATAGAGGACATCTCCTTTACAACCTTCTCGTAACAACAATTTCACCAAAAGAACTAGTTACTTGCATTCCGACCTCTAACATCTCAACAAGGATATCAAGGAAACGTGTATACTCACTCAAGATATATGAATGCGTAGAACCAGAATCAATCAAAGATAACAATGACAAGGATTGTGTCCCATCGCGATGTGTGTACACCCTCGCAGGATCACCACCCTCAGGTTGGACAACCACAACATGTGCTACAGGTCTCTGACCATCCTCTTTACGTTGGAAGCTACCACACCAGTGCCTACGACCTCGCTGTGGTGCAACAACTAGTGCTCTAACTTGACCACCTCCAGGAAACAACGAACAATCACATCTCAAATGGTCAGCCGAACCACAACTCCAACAAGCACTGGCCGCCACAGCTGCAGGAGCCTGCACCTCTTGAGACAAACGAGGACAATCTCGCCTCATGTGCTCACGTGATCCACATACCCAACAAGAATTAAAAGTCGATCTAGCCTGAGCACCCTGACCAATAGCTCCTCGTCCAAGCCTTCCTCCGCCTTGCTTCACATCCGTGCAATGCTTCTTATCACGTTGCCTTCTATTATGTCCACCTCCAGCATCGAAATCTAGAGCTCTCTTACCCGAGCTAGAACCATCCACACGAGAATTCAAGCCCAGACTATGCTCGATATCCTTGGCTCATGTCACCAATACATCAAAATCTGTGAAATCATAGGCCAACATGAAAGTCTTCACCTCTTGCACCAATCCATAACGGAAATGGTCACAAAGATGCCTATCACTTGGCACAAAATCAGGAGCATACTGGCTCAAACAAACAAACTGAACTTCATATTCAGCCACAAACATGTTACCCTGAGCCAAAGACATAAACTCATGTTTCTTGTCATCCAAATATCTAACTCCTAGATATTTCTTCTTAAAGGCAGCTTGGAAGAACTCCCAATCAACCTCATTAGGCACTATAGCTACAGTTGCAGTCGTCCACCAACTGTAATCATCACCTTGCAACAATGAAACAACACATCCCAGCTTACGTGCATAATTGCACCCCATTTGATCCAAAATCCAGATTGTACTGGCCATCCAAGCCTAGGATGCCTCGTGCGACAAACCACAATACTCAACTCCTCCCAAACTACGCAACCATTCTAACAACAACCCTGTTTGCCCAGCAGCAGGTGCTTGCACTTGCACTCCGGAAACAGCAGCCTAGAATTCTCCAATAATCGCCTGAACGAGAGACGTCAAATCATCCAACCAGGCCCAGCTTGCCCATGCTGTCCTTGCTCCTCACCCCCGGGTGGAGGCAGTGGAGGAGGTAAATTCTCACTAGGAAGAATCTCATTCTCCTGATTTCCCTGCTCACCAGCAGAAGCAATCGTACCAGAACGTAACTCTGTCCTCGGTCCCATTATGTTATTATAATTAAGGCATGATAATAAAACAAAACAAGAAATCATGTCAGCTTTAAGAAAGGATCCAAGACTTCCAATTCAATTTAAAACGCTTTGCTATATTAATAAAGCAATGGGTATCCCAATTTCCCCCAGTCATAGCATAAAGCATACAACATACGTATCACAAGCATCTTGCATAGCAATCAATCAGATTCAGCCTAGAACATCATCATGTATATGACAATTTATACATACTTCGCATTCATCATGTTTGGCATCAATTTCATTTATTCATCAACAACATGATTATAACAATCACCGTGCAAAGCAAACATCATCATTCACTTAGAATTACTTCACGTCAACTTACCAATAACTTACCTTAATCCTATTCTTTCATTACATGGCTCTGATACCACCAAATATAACCCCTCAAACTGATCTAGGTGAAAGACCGAACCGAACGGGTCACACGACGAACACTAAAGTAAACCGGGAAGTTTACCTCAGTAAGCGACCCTAATATTTTTCATTTTATCTTGTCTAGATGCTCATTATTAACCTAAGCGATAAACTTCGCAGCAGAATGATTTGCAACTCGATCCGACATCAATTTGGGACTCGATTGCATACAAAAACATTTTAGGGACCATTTTGTAATTTTACCAAACTACAAAGACTTCTTCACTTTTTAGGTTACCAACCTTTAATTAATCACTTTACATTAATCTTTGTCAAGTTTTAGCTCTAAATAACCATCCATTCTCATTTAATTGCATCCACAACATTCAGGGACTAAAACATAAAGAAACAAAACCTCAAAAAGATCCCAAACAACTAACTTACTTGTCACCGTATCGATACACTAAGCACCATATCAGTACGATTTTGAGATGATTTATAACCCATATTCCAATAGCTCAAAACCGTATGGATACGGTCCTGTGTACTGATTTGCTCAACAAGTTTCACAATGACCGTATTGATACGGGTCTTTCCGTACTGATACGCCAAGCCAAAAATGGCCTACCCGTACCGATACGGTACCCCGCGTACCGATACGCCTGGGCCTGAAATGCCCATTTTTGCTAATTTAACATTTGATTTAGATTAGCATACTACTTAGACATACTTCTAAGGCACACACAACATATCTAAGGATCGATCCTTAATTAAACATAGCATATTCAGCATCATAACATGAACATTTTCATCAAAAGTAAACTATAGGCATACAACCTATTGTTAAACCAAGCAAGGTACCAAAATGCATGCTTAAGCATAAACCAAATACCAATGGCCATTTGCAAGTCTAAAACAACAAACCAAACTTGCACAAAGTGAGTTTACACAAATCAGCCAACAATTCAACGGATCCCCCATTACCCTTATTACTTTAGTCTAAACCAAAACATACTTTCTCAAGCGAAGTCTCTTGGAATCCATTGCCTCCTGCTGCCTCCTAAACCTCAATTATCTGCATTGATTGGCTAATAAGAGTATAAGCATACAAGGCTTAGTGAGGAGGCTCAAAAACAAAACACCATCAATGCATTAAAACCATTTTTCATGTCCACATTGAAATCTCATTTCAATTTGCTAAAACATTATTTGAAAACCATCATACCCTTTCTAAAACCATGAACTTCCCTTACTCAAAATCAACATGTTAAACATCATGCAACATGTATCATGAATCACCGACAAGTTACAAACCACACTCAATTTAAGCCTTCCCATGCATTAGCTACCATATGCAAAGCTTATAGAGTAAAACATGCATAGACCACATTATGCAACATAAACCATTCAATGATACATCATAAATTATATTGGCTTACAAGTGATCATTAAACAAGTTCACAACTTAAAACATCATATCGAATACACATATTACAATAAGTGTGTACCCGACACTTCAAGCCATCTTAACCGGAATTGGTACTTTCACAACCAAAGGTACTTTATCAACGGGGTACAATGACAACCCATAGGGACACCAACCCTATCATCGGTTAGATGCTTAACCACTAACGAGAGACGGAACACCAACCTCCTCGATCGTTAGGGTACTTGGACAGACACACGGGACACCAACCCCTCGACATCCAAGGCGACTTTTTAAAGTGCACTCAATCCTATAGCCGAGAAACTATATCCGATATCATTTATAAACCATTTCACAACATCACTTGCCAATATAATTTGCATTTAACACAAACCTCACTATTTTCAAAGCATCATCAATAAATCACATTTCTAAGCATTAAACCATGCTTAAAATCACAAGTATAAATCATATACTTCAAGGACCACTTACCTTGTGAATCCTTCAACATTACATCATTAAAATTAATAACCACATTCATAAAAACATGCTTTAACAGTAGGTAAACCACTAATTCAAAATAGTGCATAAATTGTCACAAAAAAGCACAACCGAGAGAGAAAACTCATTTACTTGCTTTCGAACTTAGTTAAGCGTTTCAAGCTTACCACTAAGTTCCCAAATCACCTTTTTAAACCTTTCAACACTGAAAATCACATTCTCACTCACCGATACGCGTAAACTCGACTAGCCGGCGCGAATTCAAGCAATCAAAGCTCATGAACCTTCACCGATTACTTCCAATACATTTTCCCATGTTTATACCACACAAGAATAGAGGATTAATGCATCACCAAGCATTAAAACCACCAGCAATCCAAGCTAACTCACTACTCTCCCCAAAAACACTAAAATGGCTATCCAAAACAACCGAAAACTCCTTTGATTACACTACAACCTTCACCCAGCCAAAACCTAACACTTCCATCCACTTTTAAACAACAATTAGCATAAAAAAACTAATTACATCCTTACACCTCCAACAACTCAGATTCCACACAAACATCACAAAACCCCAAATCTGACAATCTAACAACTAGAGATCCAATACAATTCGGGATTACTATGGTAAAATCTTTATTTCTATAACACCCCTTCTCGGTCTGGTCGAGAACCGGGTCATAATGTAAAACCAATGATCAATACAGAAACCAGTGCAACAAAGTTTCATTTTATTTTTAATAGTCTCAATCCGCATCCTACAATGAATCATTCCCATCCAATAATTCATTCCAATTTATCCATACAAGCAATGATTAGTCATTCATGCCCTAAATTGCAACTATTATAAGTTTTAGGGAGCAATTTGTAACTTTGACAAACTAGGGGTCCTTCAATGCAATTGATCTTACCCTTTTAAAATTCACTACTTTAAAGACATGTCTGCAAAATTTCATTTTATTTGGAGATCATTTACACGTTCAATTTAACCTTACAATGTCCAGTGACTAAATTGTGAAATTAGAAATCAGTTCAATGAGCCTTTAACTAACGTACCTAATACCATATCGAAACACCCTAGAGTTGTTTCAAAACGAGTGAATGATGGTCAACTCATGTTGACCTTACCCATAAGATCGTACCGATACAAGCTTGCCCGTATCGAAACGGGGTTGACCTCCTTTGACTTTGATTCATTTCGATACGCTATGAACCTGTATCGAAACGAGTGATTCTAGAGACAAATTGTTTTAAAACAGCTTTGGACCGTTATGGTACACTCTATTTCTCAATCCAAATATGCTTACCCGTATCGAAATGCCATCACACGTTTCGATACGGCCCGACCTGTAATGACAGATCTTTGCTGGTTTTTACTCAATTTGATCCATCAAACGATGTCCAAATGTAACGAAACTTTACACACAATATTTCAATGAAATAAACTACTAGTATGCCAAATTTCATGATCATATGAATGCATTTACTATGTTTTTACCTTTCTGAGCCAACTATGCATTTTTATAATACTTTAAGCCAACCAAAAAGGCTATGTAGGGCCATAAACCATATTACAACTTAGGCACTTCACCAATACATCAAAATGGGCACAGATGACTAGTACAACTACTTTGCCACCTTCCTAGGAGTTTATAAGTCAAAAACACATTACTTGAGGCCTGTAGTGACTTGTCTTGCCTAGCCAAATACGATCTTCTGACACTCGATCTTTCAACCTGAAAGTGCATGAGATGAGACACGTTAGGCATACATTGCCTAGTGAGGTAGTCATAAACAATATGAACAACATTATATCAAATATCAATATACATGATCTCATGCTTATCAATGTCAAAGCTATATTTCATGCACTTTCCAACTCTTATTATTACTGTTTTTAAGCTCATTTTAGGCATAGCTAGGTTCATGCATAACATTTTACAGTATTTCATCGTTCTACCTTCCTTTTATAACTTATCATTCATTTGGTGAACAAGAGGTACTGTCTTAGTCTATTCTTGCTTGTAGATACTAACAGTTGAACGAGGGAGCCGAGGAACGGAGGACACAACGCTGAGGAGCAAACCCATGAGCTGTACTGAAGCAGTTCCAACTGAAGTAAGTTTCCACTGAGCACCTGCCGAGCAAAGCTGCTGCTGACCTTGCTGCTCGCGGCAGCTGACTATGGAAGTTAGGAGAACCAGAGCGCTATCTGTAGAGCAAAAACTCCTGAATCTATCGCCGGTGGTCATGTGATTTTCTGACGTCTGTAGCAGCGGCTAGGGATGGCGAAGTGAAATTCCCAAGCTTACTTGCGGGCTAAGGAAAATGAGGAAGATTCCATATTCCAAGCAAAGAAGTCAGAATTTAAAGCTACACTAAAGAAGAAAAGCTACTTTAGAGGACTTCTACTTCAAGGAGGGCTTAACCTAGTTTTGAGTCTATAAATACCCATTGTACTTCTAGTTTAAATCATCCTAGGTTTTATATAGACTTTTCTTGTGCTCTTCTTGCCGCCATGTTCTAAATCCCCTTTGGGTTAGGGTTATGTTGTAACTAGAGTGAAACAATTGTTCTATGTTTTTGAGTTATTTTTTCAATAAAATATTTCAAGTTTACTTAATCCATTATTCTTCATTCTTTCAATCTTTCTGCACCAGTCGTTTGAGAGATTCTATTTGTCGGGCACGAAAGCGCAAGGCTCACGAAAAGGTTAAGTACGGTCACAACAGGAGGCGTGACTAATTTGGTTCCACACTAGTTCACAAGTTTCAGCGGCTAAAAGGGATCACTAACTAAGTTGATTGATTTGGTTCCACACTAGTTCTCAAGGTATCAATCTCGAGCATCCTAACCTAGAAATAGGAGGGATCACTGTCGACTATCCTGCCAAACTTGGAGTATCTGACAGACTTGCCGCCAAGACGTCTTTCCATTCCACCTGCCGAGACAGTACACACCCTTACATTGGAAGTGATCTGCTGCGGCTACGTGACAGGGTCATAGTTTGGCCCCCGTCGTACCCACCGAGGCAGCATATCATGGCAGTAAAGGATAACTCATACCTATTACAATGTAGTTTTCACACTAAGTGGCAACATAACCCTTCCTACTCTATCAATCTGATTCACCTCTTCTTTTTTACTTGTGTTTTATTTACTTTTCAGTCTCAACCAATCATTCACTTGTGTTTTTACTTTACCTTTTTGCAGGAACTAAAGAACGAGACAAGCTGTCCAATCCTCGTGGGATTCGACATCTTATATACTATAACTTGACAGGAGTGTGTACTTGCGCTCCCACAAAAAGGGAACACCTACATGCCCTACAAGTTTTTGGCACCGTTGTCGGGGATTGGTAACAACGAATTTCATTTTTCAATTTCTGCACCTTTTTACTTTTTCTTTTATTTTTAATCAAAAAAAAAAGAATTTTATCGTGTCCTTTGCAAGTGTATGACCAGGGCTAACCCTAAAGGAAACTTCATTATTTACGACGATTTTGAGCGTGAAACTAGACGAATCAATAGGGAAATAAGGTAAGCCTTAAAGAACAAAGAAAAGGGCAAAGCAAAAGAAGAAACCATGTTGATGCCATTAATGGCAGCAACGGGCAACAAGATTTGCCGCCCAGAGGACACCAAGTACAACAGAGGTAGGATCCCCTGATCCACCCCAAGTGCGAACAACTAGGGACTACCTTGAACATGACTTCCAATGGTTCGAGCTAATAGTGACGGAACCGGCGATAGGGGCAGATCATTTTAAACTGAAGCATATCATGTTCAACATGCTCAACATACTATGGCATTTTGGAGGGACTGCCACAGAAGATGCTCGGCAGCATCTACGAGGATTCCTGGACATTTGCCGAGCATTCAAGATTCATGGGGTACACCAGGATGTATTGCGGCTAAGGCTATTTCCCTATTCACTGAGGGATAAGGCGAAACAATGGTTGAATAACCAGCCAGCCGGATCTTTCACTTTATGGGCAGAGCTCTACAAGGATTTTCTAGACCGATTCAGCCCATCCAATGTCACCGGTAGGCTGCGGAATGAGATCACAGCCTTTAGACAAGGGGATGACGAGCCGATGTACAAGGCATGGGAGCGGTACCAACAAATGCTGAACAATTGTCTGCTTCATGGTTTACCGACTTGGACTCAGGTAATATTCTACAATGGGGTTAACTACACAACTCGGATGTTGATAGATGCCTCGGTTAATGGGATCATCCTAGACAGACCTTTAGAGGAAGCACTACGGCTGCTCAACATAATAGCTAAAAACGATTACAAATACCCGACAGCCCGCCGAGGTGGTACAAGGCGGCCAGCTACTATAAATGAGGTGGAAGCATCTGAATCTGTTAATGCCCGCCTCGACACTATGACGGAGCTGGTGATGAAGATGGTGAAATCCCCAGGGAAGGTCCATGAAGTAAAAGCTGTTGAGCCCTTCTGTGGCGAATGTGGGGCCAACCATGATTCCTCTGAATACACTGCATCTGCAAACTACATGGGAGGATATGAGAGGAATAGCAGGCCAGCCCAGAACACATACAATCCTAACTGGAGAAACCATCTCAATTTCTCCTGGAGCAACCCAAAGACAGTAGCAAATCCACAACATCTACAGGGAGGCTACCAGCAGACTCAGCAGCTACAACACAATAATTCACTAGAAGCAACTCTAAATAACTTTATGAAACAAACTAGTGAATTTATTGTTTATACAAATAAACTTATTGAAAAAGCTGAGTCTTTTATGGACATGACGGATATGAAGATGGACAACCATGAGGCTGCTATTAAGAACCTGGAGACCCAATTTGGGAAGTTTACCAAAATCTACCACAGCCGGACCATGGGAGCATCATCCAGCAGCCTGCCAGAAGCAGCCAAGCCCACTTTTAAACATTGCAAGGCCATAACTACAAGAAGTGGGAAGCAGCTGGATGAACTTAAGATGGTAAAACAACTAGGAACTCAGCCAGAACAGACAAGTAAACTAGCCCCAGCAGCACCCATATTAGTCGCCCCAACAGCAACACCGACTTCAGCCGCCCCAGCAGTAGAACATGGAAGCAGCCCTGACAAGGATGATTCTCCCCGAACTAAGCCCCCAAGAAAGGAGCACTTAGAGGACATCCGCCGGCCAGCTCTATTCCCCCAAAAGCTCAAACAACAGTAGCAGGAGCACCAATTCAGAAAATTCTTAGATATTCTGAAACAGATGCATATTAACATACCTCTAATAGATGCTATACAAAGCATGTCCAACTACGCCAAGTATCTCAAAGATATAGTTTCTAAGAAGAGACGAATAGGGGAATTTGAGACAGTGGCTGTCACTAAAGAATGCATGGCTATGCTGCATAACAAGCTGCCGCCCAAACAGACAGATCAAGGCAGCTTTGTTATACCATGCAGGCTGGGCAGCAAGCATGAGACCAGTGCCCTATGTGACTTGGGAGCCAGTATAAACCTTATGCCAAAAGCTATCTTCGACAAACTAGGTATTGGATCTTCCAAGCCAACCTCCCTAATGCTTAAACTTGCCGATCACTCGTTCGTGCAACCGGAGGGAAAGATTGAAGACATACTGGTCAAGGTGGGCAGCCTAATTCTCACAGCCGATTTCCTCATCTTGGATTGTGAGGCCGATGAGAAAGCGCCTATAATCCTTGGACGACCCTTCTTGGCCACGGGCAGAACACTGATAGATGTGGAGCTCGGGGAGCTTACAATGAGGGTAGAGGACCAAGGCATAAGGATGAATGTGCTACAACCCTCAAAGGAAGGGAAGGAATGCCCAGATGAAAGAGCTGCCAAGATAAGTGTGGAAACAGGCCAAGGCAGCAGTTGCCATGACAAACCTCGGGGCAGATTGAAGGACCCCATTACACAGAAACTAAAGGAACAAGAGGACCCCCAGGAAGCGAGAAAAAGCTAAACCACCTTAGAAAATGGTTATGTCTGGGAGATGCACCCAAATGCACTCCCAACATAACTTAATTTTTATTTTAATTTATTACTTTTATTTTTACGCATTAGGATTAGAGTTTATTTTGTTTTAGGATTAGATTAATTTTCAGTATTTCATCATTTAATTATTTTTCTTTTTTTCTTTTAGGATCAAGAATAAAAGAGCAGGATTACAAAGGAAGACCAGCAAAAAGCCCGCCAACCATCCTGCCGAGTCAGCAGCCAACGCAGAAAGTGTAACAGCTAGTTGGCCGCCAACGGCTTTGAAAATAAAGGGCAGAATAATCTATAACGTGCACGAGGAAATCAGACCGTTGATCATTTAATGCCTCCCCGACACTTCTCGGCAGCTCCTATAGAAACCACTCATTCACTTCATTTTACTTCACTTCTATCTTTTTTCTAACTTCTATCTTATTCTTCTACTCTCATAATATTTCCTTTCTATTTTCAGTAAGAATACAACCGTTCACATGGCTTCAACATCTATCCAAAACCCCACCTACAACAGATTTTGCTTCAAGGCAGACGAGGAGAGATATAGAGCACAATTCTCTAAGCAGGCCGTCTGGGAGGAACAAGGCTTCCATTACACGAAGCAAACAGGAGACCGTGGTCTTGAGCCCGCGTTCTTCCGAACCATCCACTACAAGGGATGGGAGATGTTCTCTCAGCAGCCTCACATAGAGAACATCACTATAGTCAGGGAATTTTACTCCCATCAGCCCTGCCCAGACAAGCCATTCATCTATGTCCGCGGGGAGGCGCTCAAGCTCAACCCTGCTATCATCAACAACTATTATGGCCTCTATATGAACAACAACAAACACGAGGAATGGAGGCAGTCACTGGCGGCTGCCCACTATGAGGAGATCAAGGCCAGAATCTGCAAGTCCAATACACCATGGCTGGGGGGCAAACATGTGGGATCTGTCCAGTGCTGCCACCTGCTGCCTGAAGCTATTCTGTGGAACTCATTTGTGAAATGGCACCTGCTTCCCACATCTCACAACTCAATAGTTGATCGGCCGCGCCTAGCCTTAATTCACAATATCCTAATGAACTGACCGATCAACATGGGGGAAATCATCTGCACGAAAATATACAACTGCTTCAAGAAGAAGAAGGGCATGTTGTACTTCTTGTCCCTCATCACAGGTCTCTGCACTAATTTCTGAGTCCCAACAGAACCCATAGATGAGTTTACAACTGCCAAGGAGGGCTGGACTAAAAAGGTCCGCATTTATATGATGCAGGATGCGAAGAAAGAGCCAGTCATGCCCAGCTAGCCCTCCGCTACACAGTTTGAAATGCTAGCCGCCCTCGGCAGTACTGCGCTGCCCTAGACAGAAAAGTCCTCCCGCTGCTCCACACACTACTCGAACACACAAAATGGATAGAGCAGCAACAATTGGCCTTCAAGAACTACGTGAGGGAGGCCCAAGAAGCCCCGGTGGCTTATTTCCTGCAAAAATTCCATGGTGATGTGCCTACCATGCCACCCTTTCCTGATGAGCTTGCAGCAGCAGCAAGAGCACGAAGAACTTCACCAGCCGCCGCTGCCCACCAGACAGACCATCAGGTGCCCTCTCTTATGCATTCTCTGCATCACTCAGCCGCCACCCCATCGAACACAGTGGCAAACTCACCTGAGAGGCACCAGCTGAATCTCTCCCCAACATGCACAGCCAACATAGTGGCAGACTACTCCTTATTAGAGGAGATTGAGTAGTCGCCGCCGGAACCAGAAACATCAGTGGTAGTGGCAACAAAAGCCATTCCAATGGCATTCATCCCTCCGGCAGCACCCACAGAGGAAGGGACAAGGAAGAGGAAGCGGCACATAATAGCAGAAGAACATGTGAACCTCGAGACAGAGTCAGAAGGAAGCGAAGCATCTCCCGCCATTCTCCTTGCCGAGCCTCCAGAAGAGCAACAACATACGCCAAAGAGAATCCAGCTGCCGTGGAAAGCAAAGACCTCACCTGCTCGAACTGCCGCTAAGGCATTTTCTAAACGCCGCTTCGTCATCCGAACATCCTCCTCCTCATCAGCTATGTAGAATCCAGCCTCCTCTCAACCCTTAGCAAACTCTTAACTTTTTTTTTCTTTTCTTTTATTTTTATTTTGTTTCATGTTTTCTTTTTATTATCTTTAACATGTATTTTTTCTTATTTTCTATTTTGTGCATTGAGGGCAATGCCCATCTTGAGTTTGGGGGGGATAGCTCTCGCATCATTTGTAGGCATTCTTAGTTGCATAAAGGTTGCATTGTACTTGCCCTAGTAATAATCAGAAAAGTTTGTTATGACTTGTGCTTATGATAGGATAGCCGATTACCTTATTTTCGCACCTAATTAAAAAATGAACTTAATCTTGGGAAAAAAGCATGAAATATGACTTCGATTTTTTTTCTTTTTGCCTGAAAATGTTGAAAATCTCTGTTAGTGGCTGAATGTGTTAGAATATTTGATGGACATTGCTTGCTTTTTTTCATTGCAAGATTCTGATGATAATTGCAGGTAGCCACCGAGGTAGTAAAAAGAAATAGAAGAATGCAGAACTGCCAAAAGCAGCAAAATCAAAAACAAAGAAAAAAGTGCTGTGTTACCCTAGAGGTGCATGCAACAGGCTCTAGGAAGAATCGTGTGCGAGGACACTCCGCTGCTATCAAAGTCCATGAATCTGAAAGCCTAAAAGTGACGGACAAATTAGCATGAGTGAATGAAAGCCTTCACGAGATGACTCTACTCTAAGGGTTCGGGGTTCTGTAGTTTGCTCCTATCTAAATGTCAGACCTGGAAGAGTAGTTGTGATAAGCTAAAGCCCTTACTGCCTTGATTAAAAATAAATAATGTGCTGAAATTGTGCTGCCTCGGCAGCAACCTTTAAATTACAACAGTATCTTTGTGTAATCATTTATTCTTCGTATTCAACTTGTTTACAGATTTGCAAACATCACACAGGCATTAGGAATTTAATTCTGAGTTGTTTTCTTACTTATTTCCCTTCATTATGTTATATATATTGGTGCCACAGCCTTGAGGTAGAAAATCAGGTTAAAACAAGTTTTTTCTTTCTGGCTATTATTAGAGCAAGTACTTTAGGTTGCATTGCTTGGGGACAAGCAATAGTTCGAGTTAGGGGGTGTGTAAAGTGTCTAAAAGTCCTATATTTCATACACTTTCCAACTCTTATTTTTACTATTTTTAAGCTCATTTTAGGCATAGCTAGGTTCATGCATAGCATTTTACAGTATTTCATTGTTCTACCTTGCTTTTATAACTTATCATTCATTTGGTGAACAAGAGGTACTATCTTAGTGTATTCTTTCTTGTAGATACTAACATCTAAACGAAAGAGCCGAGGAATGGAGGACACAACGCTGAGGAGCAAACCCATGAGCTATACTGAAGCAGTTCCAACTAAAGTAAGTTGCTACCGAGCACCTCCCGATCAAAGCTGCTGCCGACCTTGCTGCCCGCGGCAACTGACTATGGAAGTTAGGAGAACCGGAGCGCGACCTGTAGAGCAAAAACTCCTAAATATATCACCGGTGATCATGTGATTTTTTGAAGTCTGTAGCAGCGGCTAGGGCTGCCGAAGTGAAATTCCCAAGCTTACTTACAGGCTAAGGAAAACGAGGAAGAGTCCATATTCCAAGCAAAGAAGTCAGCATTTAAAGCTACATTAAAGAAGAAAAGCTACTTTAGAGGACTTCTACTTCAAGGAGGACTTAACCTAGTTTTGAGTCTATAAATACCCATTGTACTTCTAGTTTAAATCATCCTAGATTTTCTATAGACTTTGCTTGTGCTCTTCTCTACCCCCATGTTCTAAACCCCCCTTGGGTTAGGGTTATGTTATAACTAGAGTGAAACGGTTGTTTCAGGTCTTTGAGTTATTTCTTCAATAAAATATTCCAAGTTTACTTAATCCATTGTTCTTCATTCTTTCAATCTTTCTACACCAATCGTTTGAGAAAATCTATTTGTTGGGCATGAAAGTGCAAGGCTCACGAAAGGGTTAAGTACAGTCACAACGGGAGGCGTGTCTAACTTGGTTCCACACTAGTCCACAAGTTTCAGCGGCTAAAAGGGATCACTAACCGAGTTGATTGATTTGGTTCCACACTAGTCCTCAAGGTATCAATCTCGAGCATCCTAACCTAGAAATAGGAGGGATCATTGTCGACTATCCTGCCAAACTTGGAGTATTTACCAGACTTGCCGCCGAGACGTCTTTCCATTCCACCTGCCGAGACAATACACACCACTGTAGTGACAGTGACGTGTTGCGGCCGTGTGACAGGTTTGTAGTTTGCCCCCACCATACCCGTCGAGGCAGCACATCGTGGCAGCAAAGGATAACTCATACCTATTACAACACAGTTTTCACACTAAGTGGCAGCATAACCCTGCCTACTCTATCAATGTGATTCACCTCTTCTCTTTTACTTGTGTTTTATTTACTTTTCAATCTCAACCAATCATTCATTTGTGTTTTTACTTTACCTTTGTGCAGGAACTAAAGAACAAGACAAGTTGTCCAATCGTCGTGGGATTTGACATCTTATATACTATAATTGACAGGAGTGTGCACTTGCGCTCCCACAAAAAGGGAACACCTACACGCCCTACATTGGCCTTGCTCAGATGGCAATCGATGACCAGATCGTAATATTTTAGAAGTTCCATCCACCTCTGTTGTCAAAGGTTCAACTCCTTTTGAGTCAATAAATATTTAAGGCTTTTATGGTGGTGAAAATATAGCATTTCTCTCCGTAGAGATAATTTGTCCAGATTTTCAATGCAAAACAACTGCAGCCAGTTCAAGGTCGTGGGTCGGATAATTCATCTCGTGTAGCTTAAGTTGTCTTGTAGCATAAGAAATAACCTTGTCTTCTTGCATCAATACACATCCTAATCCGAGATGCGATGCATCACTATAAACTGTGTATTCCTTGCTAGAATCGGGTTGGGTTAGGACAAGTGCATGAGTCAACACTTGCTTCGACTGATCGAAACTTCGTTGTTGAACCTCGGTCCAAACAAAGGAAGCTCCTTTTTCTCAATAATTTGGTTAAATGAGCGGCTATCAGAGAAAATCCTTTTACGAACTTGCGATAGTAGCTAGTAAGCCCAAGGAAGCTTCTGACTTCACTAATGTTCTTCGGTGGATGACATTCTACTATGGCTTGGATTTTCTTTGGGTCCACTTGAATGCCCGAAGCCGACACAATATGCCCTAGAGAGGCAACTTAGGTGAGCAAGAACTGTTTCTCTCTTAAAGTCTGAAGTACATTACGAAGATGATCTCGATGTTCCGCTTCATTCTTGAAATAGATTAATATATCATCTATAAACACCACTACAAAATTTTCAAGATAGGACCGAAAGACCCGATTCATCAAATCCATAAAAGCGGCTGGTGCATTGGTTACACCAAAGGGCATCACCAAGAATTCATAGTATCCATATCTTGTACGGAAGGCTGTCTTTGGCACATCACACTCCTTAACCTTCATTTGATAGTAGCCCAACCTTAAGTCGATCTTTGAAAACACATAGGCTTCTTTAAGTTGATCGAACATGTCATCTATTCTAGGCAATGGATATTTATTCTTGATGGTTACTTTATTCAATTGTCTGTAGTCGATGCACAATCGCATAGAACCATCTTTTCTTCTTAACAAAGAGAACCAGAGCTCCCCAAGGTGAAGAGCTCGGTTGAATAAAACCCTTGTTCAATAGGTCTTAAATATGAGCCTTTAATTCTTTCAACTCCATAACTACCATCCGATATGGTGCAATAGAAACTGGAGTAGTCCCAGGTTGCACCTCAATGCCAAACTCCACTTCACGGGTTGGGGGCAATCCCGAAAGTTCATCAGGAAAGACATCAGAAAATTCACATACAGTGTCAATGTCTTGTAGTTGTGGTTCGCCTTTGGATTCCAATGTCAAAGCATACAATGATGGATTCCTCGCATTCATCGGTACAACACTTTCTTTGCCCAAACTTGGTGCTCACTTGGTGCTCACTAAGTCAGTCTAAGCCTAGGATGACATCAAACTCGTGAATAGGTAAAACCAACAAATTGGCCGGAAAAGGAATCCCTTGAATCATTAAGGGGAAATTTTTGCACACTATCCTTACGGTGACACAATCTCCTAAAGGATTGGTTACAGAAATTCATGATGCTATTGGTTCAGAAGACATGTTATACTTCTTAACTACAATGGTGCTTATAAAAGAATGAGTAGAACCAAGGTCAATCAATGCATATAAAGGATGCAAATATAACTCAATGGAACCTGCGATAACAACATGTTCATCCTCTTCTTCCCTGCTTCTCACAAGATACATTTGGGCGGGAGCCTTTGAATCTTGTTTGTTAAAGGGTTTTCCCTGTCCACTCGATCGTCCATATGTTCCCGCTGATCCTTACTTCGATCCTTTACCCCAAAAGGATTGAGCAGGAGAAGATAAGTGGTTGGTGTGACGACATGTTTGGTTGCATTCATAGGACCGTCATGAATGAAGTCACCATGCTCGCCACAGTAGTAACATGCTCCAGTCTGCTTACGACATTGTCCCGCTGGATGTCTATTCTAACTGTAATTGCAGAGAGGGTACTGGTTACCTCGATTCATACCTCCAGTGATGTCAACGGACGCGACTTTAGCAAAATACTGCATCACAGGCTGAGGTCTCTCAATATTCCCATATTGGGTGGGCTGTGAAAAGATATTCTGCTTGAGGCCTTGATATCTCTCCTTCTTGTTCCATCTCGGAGGTCGAGAATCATCCCTGAATCTCTTCTTAGATTCTCCAGACCCACTAGCCCGTTGAGCTCTCTAGGCAACTTTAGTGGCCTTGACTAGGTTCATTAGATCATGGAAATTGGTGATACAAAGAGCCGTAAACATAGGTCGTAGCTCATCGCTAAGGCCAGCTACAAACATTTTGCACTTGTCTTCCTTTTTCTTTATAAATTCTACTTCGTATTGGCAATATTTGCAGAAATCATGAATATATTGCTCGATAGGTCGCCCACCATGCCTTAGATGGAGAAAGGTGTTCTGCCTTTTCGTAAGGTAATATTCACTAATGTATTTATTCTGGAACTCTCAAAGAATAAACTCCCAAGTAACTGATTCTTTAGGAGCTGTGAGAATAGTGGTTTCCCACCACATGAGGGCTTCATCGGTCAATAACGCAATAGCACACTCCAACTTGTGTTCATCCGAACACTACAGCTGCTTGTTCAAGATACGCAACATGTTATCCAGCCAATATTCGGAAAATTCAGGATTATCATCATCCAGTCCAGTAAAGGAATAGGCTCGAACCGAAGCCAACTCTTCCACAGGGGCACGAACATACTGGACAACATGAGGGGTAGGCTGAATAGATGGTGTCGCTTACATCGCAACCATGAAATGTTTGAACATATTAGTCATAGTTTGGTAACATTCAGCCTAAGCGGTATGTGCTGCAGGCTCAGTACCCTGATAAAGAGGGTCCTACGGTTGCGGTGGGTTCTGAGGATTTCCTCCTCTAATCTCCTCACCATGTGTCGAGGATCCAGTAGCGAGCTCGTCAATATGAGCTTCGTTCGTCTCAGACATATCTATATGAAAGATCGGATTAGTTAACAAGTCACAATATACGCAATTTAAAACTCTTAGGTGGCAAAGTAACGCAACAACAATGCAATAAGCTTCTGTTGAGTGGATCAATGGATTGATCAAAGCCAAGAGGGGGTGAATTGGGTTTTTAAAATTTTGGATTGAATGTGGAATAGCAAAAATTGAAGAACAAGACAATTTAGAGTGGGTCAAGTTCCAAATGAACTCTACATCCACTACCTTAGCTACCACTAAGGATTTTCCAACAATCCACTAATTGCTCTTCCCTTTTCAAGGCTTAGGAGGTAACCTTTATAATACCGGTCAAATTTTCTACCTAAAATTTGACCAAACCCGCACAAGGATACAAAGAAGAATTTAAGGCAAGAAAGATATCTCTCAATACAAGTGTGCCCCCTTTAAATACAAGCACTCAACCAAAATTTGAATACAAGATAGGAATTAAACACAACACAATTTTGGATTTTACAAGAGATAAGAAATTAGGCACTTTGAGCTTGGATTTTTGTAAAGATGTTTATTTTGGATGCAATAGTTGTTGCTAGTCTTCAATTGGCTTCCTTTTATACCTTCTACATTAATTCTACTCGTTTGGGTGGTTTGGGTATTGAATATAGCCTTTGAGACCCTCTCTTTCCCCCATAAATGCACTTCTACAGCCTACCGTATCAGTACGCGGGGATCCGTATCGATACCTATCTCAAAACAAAAGAGCTGTTGCACAACTATAAGAGGGGTGTATCTATATGCGTGTAAGCGTATCGGTACGAGATAGGGATCCGTTTCGATACAGGTAAGACCGTATCGATACCATTATTCTCACAAAGCTCACTGGAAGATTCCATATCGATACGGCAAAGGGCGTATCGGTACGAGACAACCAACAATTTAAAAAACAGTTACCTAACAACTGACACCAACGGTCAAAAACATTTAAGGCTTTTCAAATTTGAAATTCCATTAAATTCGTATCGATACGGGTGACACCGTATCGGTACGCCATTCAAACTCCTTCAGTTTTTACAGAGAGAGTGTATCGATACAGATTCAATATGTTTTGATACGTTGTTTCGATACGGTAAGGGACGTATCGAAACGCGTTTCTCCAGTGGCCAAGTTTGGTTAAAAGGGTATCGATACGCATATGCGATTTTCAATAGTTTGGCCTTGGAACACTTAGAAAATATTTTAGAGTTTGAGTTTTTCAATCTAGAGTGTAACCCCCTTAACCCGGCCAAGACGGTTGACCCGAATTAAGAAAGTCACACGGGGAAAACCAAAGTCAACCCGAAATTCAACCTTGATTAACGACCCTTTTTTTATTTTTACTCTTGTCTAGATGCACATTAACCCTAGTTATGATCATACAAACAACATACTCGAAGATCATAAACATCAGAGATCAAACAGGGACCCAATTGAACAATTTACAACTTTAGGGACAAAATTGTAAATTCTATAAATTATGAGGTCTTAACCCAAATTAAAGTTACCAACTTGAAATTAGTCAGGTTTCATGCTTCTCTGTAAATTTTCAGCTAAAAAGGACCTACCAAACTCTTACAATTGCACAAACAAGATTCAGGACCAAAATGCAAACATTCCAAAACATTTAACTGCCATTGTCAGTCCCCAACGGTCGGCTGTTCCGAAACAGGGTGAGCCTGTTTCGAAACACGGGGCCGTTTCGCAACGCGTACCGGAACGCGGGCTGGCAGTGGCCTTTCCGTTTCGGAACAGTGTCCCCCGTTTCGGACGCCTGGGTTGATTTAAGGCACCCGTTCCGAAACGGCAGCCTCTGTTCCGAAACACCATGCACAGAATGCAACAAAAGGCTTCCTTAAACATGCAATTGATCAACCATACATGCTCCAAATGCTACCAAACTTTACCAGCATGAAATTCAACATATAAGAAACATATTTGCATCAACCAATCAACATATTATCATCATATATGCAAAGCCCCAATTTAAAAGCATGCTTCCTACACAAGCTAACCATTCAAGCATAAAGCCTTCAAACCAAGCACAAAAAGACCAATTACAAATCTAGCATTTTCAACAACATCTAACATACTTAGGGAGTTCAAAACATCTCCCAAAAACATCCTTAATGGTCCCCCATTGCCAAATTGCCAAAAGCTAAAGTGTATAAGAAAACCTTTCCATACATTGAGCTTAACTCCCACTTGATTGCTTGCCTTCCTTGCTGCCCTCAAGGTACCTTAATGATCTGCATTATTGGTTTAAGAAAAAGAAAGAGAGCGTAAGCAAAATCTTAGTGAGGAATGCTCATTAAAACCATTCAATAATGCATTTATAAAACACTTTATAAATCATACTTCAAAACATCATATATACATGCTCACTAGCATTCTTAAACAAGCATTACATACTTCCATATCAATTCATGTCATATTGGCCACAAGTGATAAATTCCATCTTTAAAAAAAAGATCAACATAAGACTCACACATGGACTTTTAAACACCATTGTGATCTTATAATTCTCAAGAACCACATAAGGACTTTTAACCACCTTAGTGTTCTTCCCAAGGACTTTTAAACACCATGGCCCCAAGGACTTTTAAACACCTTGGCCCATGGACTTTTAAACACCATGGCAAGGACCACACAAGGAATTTTAACCACCTTTGTGTCCTTAACAAGAACCATCCAAGGACTTTTAACCACCTTGATGTTCTTAAGTAACAAGGCTCACTCAAGGACTTTTAACCACCTTAGTGACCTTAACAAGAATCATCATGGACTTTTAACCACCATGAAGTTCTTAGAAACCACAAGGCTCACTCAAGGACTTTTAACCACCTTAGTGACCTTAACCTTTTTCAAAACATCACTTGCCAATATACATCATTATTATCAAATAATCCACTGTTTTAAAGCATTAAACCAAGCCATAAACATCATGCATTTATAAGCATCAAACCACATTTTAACAATGCTCAAAAACAAGGAACTCTTACCTTGAGCTTCCTTCAACATATGGCTTACAAAATCAGCAATAACCATGCTAAATCATGCTTTCAAAACAGAATTTAAAACATGCAACAAACCACATTGCATAACAATCAACCATGGCCACCACTAGAGAGTTCTTTCGAAAACTTACACTTGAGCTTAGCAAAGTTGTTTAGACTTAAACTAAGCTCCCAAGACATTGGTTTCAAAGCCGAAAACCCAATTTCACTCACCGATTCCACTTCGCCTCTTGCCGAAGCACAAATCAAGCTTCTGGATCACCACCACTTGGATCCAAATATGACTCCCCTGTTTTAAACACATCAAAGCAGAGGATTAATGCATCATCATGCATTAATAGCTTCAATGAAAGCACCTAAACTCGCTGCCCTCATCCACACTCCATTTTCGGCCACCAAACACAACCGAAAATGCATCCAAACCACTTCTCAACAAAGGCCAGCCATAAACCATCAAAACCACACATCCTTTAACATCATTTAACCTCTAAAAAGAACCTATTAACCTCCTTATACCTCCAGCAACAACAGATCCACAAGATCACCTCAAAAACAACCAAGAATCACAAGCTAAACTTAGGAGACTCAACCTATCCGGGATTGCATTAATCAAAACTCAATTCCTTATCAAATTAATGTTCATTTATCATCAAAAACACACTTCAAATCACAGATTTAACAGATCAAACGAAAATCATCAAAAATCACCAAATCTTGCATTTCAAGCCAAGATCCATTTACACAACTTAAAAACCTTTTATAAAACATCAATTAAGGATTGAGAACTTAGGAATTTCAGTAAAGAACTGAGAGTTTAGAGGAGAAGGACGTTCTTACCTCCAAACTTGAGTTTCTCCCTTTTTAGAACCAAAACATTGATGAATCAACTAGCAAATGGTGAGGTTTTGTTGATGTGAAGATTAGGAATCAAAAGAGAGTTGAAAGGAGAGATTTAGGTGACAAAATCAGAAAGAAATCTCTGGAGAGAAAGTGTTTGGGTTGAGAGAAAATAAGAGAAAGAAAAATTGAGAAAATAGAAAGTTAGTTACAAAATAGCCAAAATGATTTCCCTCCACTTTTCTTTTGCTTTAAAATCAGAATTGTACATTAAAATATCTTAGAAAAATCTGGAGAAACTCCCTTTGGGTAAATAGCTCCTTAAAGATTCAAAGTTTCAATCCTTTCTAAAACAGTCACGCAACTTTCAAAAATTACATTTTGGTCACTAGCCAAAATGTCACCTTTCCAAAACTCATTTTGTAAAATTGATTTCACAGTTCACTTATATATATAAAAAGATGATTTTAGAACATTTTTCCATATTTTTGATGCAACCCGAACTAGGCTTTCCTAATTTCACCTTTTTAGATTCGAACAGCACTTTGACCAAACCGGTCAACGCCCAAAACTCCTAAGCCCAAAACCGGGGCGTTACAACTCTTCCCCCCTTAAGAAATTTCGTCCCCGAAATTTACCTGAAGGAAAGAGATAAGGAAACTGCTTCAGCATGTCTTCCTTCCGCTCCCACGCGGCTTCCTCAACACCTCGATGCTTCCACAGCACCTTCACCAACTCAATGGTCTTGCCACGAAGACTCTTGCTATCCGAATCCAGAACCTTCACCGGTTCCTCATCATAGGTCAAATCCGGATTCAATTCCACTTCCTCCACAGGCATCACATGCGAAGGATCAGATCTATACTTCCGGAGCATAGAAACATGAAACACATCATGAATCTTCTCCAACTCTTGAGGTAGCCTCAACTTGTACGCAACAGGACCCACACGCTCAACCACCTCGTATGGTCCAATGTACCTAGGGCTCAACTTACCCTTCCGGCCAAACCTCATCACCTTCTTCCAAGGCGAAACCTTCAAGAACACACGGTCACCCACCGCATACTCGATCTCCTTACGCTTCAAATCCGCGTAAGACTTTTGCCGATCAGAAGCCGCCTTCAAACGCTCATAAATGAGCTTCACCTTCTTTGTGGTTCCTTTCAACAAAGCCGGCATCGAAACCAACTTTTGACCCGTTTCAGCCCAACAAAGAGGAGTCCGACACTTCCTCCCATACAAAGCCTCATAAGGTGCCATCTGTATACTTGCCTGATAACTATTGTTATAAGCAAACTCCACCAAAGGCAAATGCTTCTCCCAAGAGCCCTGAAACTCAATCACGCAGCACCTCAGCATATCCTCCAAAATCTGAATAACACGCTCAGACTGACCATCCGACTGAGGATGATAGGATGTACTGAAATTCAACCTTGTACCCAAAGCTTGATGCAAACACTGCCAGAAACGCGATGTGAACCTCGGATCCCTATCCGACACAATCGACTTAGGCACACCATGCAGCCGCACAATCTCAGCAATGTACAGCTCTGCCAGCTTATCCAAAGAAAACGTAGTATGCACAGGCAAGAAATGTGCACACTTCGTCAGGCGATCCACAATCACCCAAACCGAATTCTTCTTTGATGGTGACAAAGGCAAACCAGATACAAAATCCATGGTAACCCTTTCCCACTTCCATTCAGGGATTCTCAACGGTTGCAACAACCCTGAAGGAACCTGATGCTCAGCCTTAACTCGCTGACACACCAAACACTTGCTCACAAACTCCGCAACATCCTTTTTCAAACCCACCCAATAGTACTCATCACGAAGATCACGATACATCTTGGTACTACCAGGGTGCATAGCAAAAGGACTACTATGTCCTTCAGTCAGAATAGCACGCCTCAACTCAACATCATTGGGCACTACTATCCGACTACGAAAACACAACACACCATCATCATTAAAACAGAAATCCGAAGGCCTACCCTCCGCGATATCCTGAACATGCGGTGCCAAAGAATCATCCAGCAACTGCTTTTCTTTGATCAGCTGTACCAAAGATGGTTTCACTTGCAACTCAGCTATAAGACCACCATCACGTGAAATACTCAAGCTAGCAAACATAGCCCTCAGCTCAACAGCTACCTTCCTGCTCAAGGCATCCGCAACAACATTAGCCTTTCCAGGATGGTACTCAATCGTCAGATCATAATCCTTGAGCAACTCCAACCAACGCCGCTGCCTAAGATTCAACTCCTTCTGAGACATCAGATACCTCAAACTCTTGTGATCCGTGTACACAGTACACTTCTCACCATACAGATAATGTCTCCAGATCTTCAGAGCAAAAACCACCGCAGCCAACTCAATATCATGCGTAGGATAATTGCGCTCATGCACTTTCAACTGCCGCGATGCATAAGCTACAACCTTACCCTCTTGCATCAGCACACATCCTAAACCAACATAGGACGCATCACTGTAGACCACAAACTCTTTCCCTGATTCAGGCTGAACCAAGATAGGAGCTTGCGTCAAAGCCGCCTTAAGCTTCTCAAAAGCCTGCTGTCTCGCTTCCGTCCACTCATACTTAACATCCTTCTGCAACAACTTCGTCAAAGGTGCAGCAATCTTAGAAAAACCATCCACAAACCTCCGGTAGTATCCCGCCAAACCAAGGAAACTACGGACCTCATGAACAGACTAAGGAACCTTCCAGTTCATCACCGCCTCAATCTTCTGAGGATCAACACGAATCCCCTCAGCAGAAACTACATGCCCAAGAAACACCACCTCCTTAAGCCAGAACTCACACTTGCTCAGCTTAGCATAAAGCTGATTCTCCAACAAAGCTTGCAAAACAATCCTCAAATGCTCTTCATGCTCCTCCTCAGTACGCGAGTACACGAGGATATCATCAATGAACACCACAACGAACTTGTCCAGGTATTCATGAAACACACGATTCATCATGTCCATGAAAGCAGCAGGAGCATTTGTCAAACCAAACGGCATCACAAGGAACTCATAATGCCCATACCTTGTCCTGAAAGTTGTCTTAGGCACATCCACATCCTTTACCTTCAACTGGTAATACCCTAACCTCAAGTCAATCTTAGAGAACACAGCTGCTCCCCGAAATTGATCAAAGAGATCATCAATCCTCGGCAAAGGATACCGATTCTTGATAGTCAACTTGTTCAGCTGACGGTAATCAATGCACATCCTCATAGTGCCATCCTTCTTCTTCACAAACAAGACCGGTGCACCCCAAGGCGACACACTTGGCCGAATGAAACCACGATCAAGTAACTCTTGCAACTGCGTCTTCAGCTCCTTCAGCTCCTTAGGTGCCATTCTATAAGGGGTAATGGACACAGGAGTCGTATTCTCATACAGCTCAATTCCAAACTCGACCTCGCGATTAGGAGGTAAACCAGGCAACTCCTCAGGAAACACTCCAGGAAACTCCTTCACAACTCTGATATCTTGCACCCTCAACTCCTTAGAGCTAGGATTCATCACAAAAGCTAGATAGGCTTCACAACTTTGCCTCAGCATCCTACTCGCCTCCAAGGTAGATACCACATTGGCAAGAAACTTCACATTCTCACCAACCACTACAACTTCATAATCATCCGCAAGCTTCAACGAAACTCGTTTATTCTCACAATCCACAACAGCACGATGCTCAGCAAGCCAATCCATACCAAGGATTACATCAAAACCATATAAAGGTAGCTCCATAAGGTCAACATGAAAAACATGCTCTTGAACAACCAAAGGACACCTTCTATAAAGCTTTCGAGTCACAACAGTCTCACCAAAAGAACTAGTGACACAAACACCAACATCCAAAGACTCAACAGGCAAACCAAGCAATTCAGCATGCTCACGCAAAATGTATGAATGCGTAGATCCAGAATCTATCAAGGAAAGTAATGACAAGGATTGCAAAGTAAAGGTACCTGCAATCACATCTGCATCATTCCTTCCCTCACGCTGAGCATACACCCTAGCTTGACCACCACCCTCAGGCTGAATAGCCACAACATGGGCCACTCCTCGGCCACCGTCCTCTCTCCGCTGGAAATTACCACGGCCGTGCCCACGACCTCTCTGCGGAGCAGCAACAACAGGAGCACGCACTTGGCCACCAGCCAACATAGGACAATCTCGCCTCAAGTGATCCGCAGATCCCCAATTCCAGCATCCATTTCCAGCTGCCGCAGCAGGAGCTTGCACCTCCCTCACAGCACGAGGACAGTCACGCTTCATGTGACCACGCGAACCACAAATCCAACAAGCACTCAGATCAGCTTTAGCATTGCCTCCTCTAGCAGGTGCACCACCACCCCTCTTGGCTGAGGACTGATACTTCTGATCACGTCCCCTCTTGTTCCGTCCACCACCGGAACTATACTCAGCAGCTCGCTTTCCAGCACTTGTACCAGCACTCTTAGCAGATAAAACCAAGTTCATCTCAATGTCCTTAGCTCGGCCCACCAGCACATCAAAATCATCATACTCAGTGGCCAGCACATACATTTTCCCCTCCGTCACTAAACCATAACGGAACCTTTCGCACCTCTCCCGCTCATCAGGTACAAGCTCAGGTGCATACTGACTGAGTCTAAGAAACTGAACTTCATATTCAGCCACAGTCATGCTCCCTTGGGTAAGAGACATGAACTCACGCTTTTTTTCATCAAGATATCTCACACCAAGATATCTCCTCTTGAACACATTCTGAAAGAATGTCCAAGACACATCAGCTTCAGCCATTCCAGCTATAGTGGTCGTCCACCATGTATAAGCATCATCCTGCAGCAAGGATACAACACAACCCAGCTTTTACACATCCGTGCAACTCATCTGGCCCAAGATCCTCTTGGTACTTGTTGAGTGTGTAAAAGTTCTATTATTTACACCCTTTTTAACCCATATTTCTGCTGCATTCAAGCATCATTGCATTGCATTTAGGTTAGTTTTCAATAAAACATCACAATTATATAAAAGGCACGGATTCTACTGAAAGATGGCTATTTTTGCAGGTATCTGTCACAGTAGATGTCGAAGGCAGGCGCAGGGCAGATAAGCAGGAGAGCTGAACTGGACAAGCAGCTGAAGAAGACGAACCTGTCATGGACCTGTCGTGACAGCATGGTGACAGCAGACTTATGAAGAGGAAAAGTAAAGTGGACATCGATAGATAGAGAAAAATCTGCTCGTCTGTCGTGTGAAAGCCAAATATTTTTCCAAGCCCCGGATCCAAAGATATGTCAAGCCAAAGCTCAAGGAAAGGAATTCCCACAAAATAAGGATGCGGCTGGAAAGTAGGAGACTTTAGAGATTTAGTCTTTATTAGAATCTTATTTTTAATTAAAGTTGTAATCCTTGTTACCTTAGATAACTTGAGCCCAAAGCTTATATAAGGGCATAGATTAAACCTAGGGCATAAGGGAATACCCCATAACCGAAACCTAAACCCTGTCGTTTACCTGTCACCGATATGTTCTAAAAAACCCCTAGGGCTACGGGTTGCTTTGTTTTAGGATTTTTCAAGTTCAATAAAATAAACTTCAAGTTCTTTTATCTTGGTTTTAATATCTTGCAAGAGCATCGGGAGAGCATTGTGAGGTTATCCATTTACTTAGCATCGGGAGAGTTAAGTATACGAAAGAGATAATAGCGCGTTCTCTAGTTTATAGTTGAACCATCTCGTGCCTAGGGATAGGGCGAGGTTAAGTGGCTAAGGAAGAATTCATACACATCGGTGTTCATCCTTCGATTCACGCCGGGAGGTATCATCAAAGACGTGATCATCGACAGACTTGTGCCTAGGGATAGGGCAAGGCAGATCAGGGATTCTTGCCAAGCTTGAAGTACGGAGTTAGTGTTAGCTGCCGCGACAGCTAACGGACAGACGCCGCGACAGGTGCTGTCGGCGACGGGTGCGACGACAGAACTGGAGATCCTAAGCAATTCAATACCTGCACTACCGAGCAACTCAATACCAGCCCATTCTCTTTATCTTGATATCTTACTTCTTTTATTTGCGTTCTCCTTACTATCTTCGTGACAATTCTCTCAAACTATTTCTTTTACTTCGTGCAGTGAAATAAGGTGAAGTCATTAGCCCAATCCCTGTGGAGACGATATCCGATACTTCGTATCACTTTACTACTTGCGTCGTGTATACTTGCACTATAATTGCGATAGACTATTTTACACGCAACAAGTTTTTAGCGCCATTGCCGGGGATTGGCAACATAACTACACCTTTCTTTCCTTGCACTTTTTGTTTTTATTTTCGTTTTTTGTTTTTATATAAATTTTCTTTAATTTTTCTTTTGCATTTTAAACTCTTGCTTTTCACAAGGTTTTCTTGTTTATGCGCAGATCGAAAAGAGGCGAAGATCCTGAGTATAAGTTAGATCCGGAAATCGAACGTTCCTTCAATCTTAAGAAACAAATTCGCCACCTTTTAGACCGAAACGAATACCTTGAGAAACAGCTAGAGCAGATGGCCTGTAATCAGCCTGCCGGTGGAGAAATCCCACCTGTCGGTGACCCGCCCGCGGCAGGTGGACGACGGTCATGTCGTGACTACATGCTGAATGATCATGTAGAGCTGGAGACCACGCTGCCGGATATTGATGTTGACAACTTCGAGCTTAAACCTGTCATGTTTAGTATGATCAACAACGTCGGGCAGTTTAGTGGTTCTGCGACAGAAGATGCTAGGGAGCATCTCAAAACGTTCCAGGAGATCTGTGGTTCGTTTAGACTGTCAGGAGTTAGTCCGGAGATACTGAGGCTTCGGTTATTTCCCCATTCATTGAGGGACAGAGCTAAAACTTGGTGGAATAAACTTACACCGGGTTCTATTATGACTTGGGCAGATTTAACTCGTGAATTTTTGTCTCGTTTTAATCCGTCACATTTAGCTGAGCGATTACGTAATGAAATTGCTACTTTTCAACAGGAAGATGACGAGCCAATGCACGAGGCCTGGGACAGATTCACAACTCTTCTTCGAAACTGACCAATGCATGGATTCCCCGTCTGGAATCAGGTAACTAAGTTTTATAATGCTGCTAACTTACAAACTCGCATTCGAATTGATTCTGCAGCAAATGGACTATTATTGGATAAAGATCCGAATGAGGCCCTGCAAGTTTTGAAACATCTGGCTAAGAATGAGGAGCAGTTTCCAACCGCTAGAAGAGGAGGTAAACGGGTACTTGCTGTCAAGGACTATGAGGCCGACAGCACTATGAAATCGCAGGTAGCATTCCTTACTAAAGCCATGAAAAAGTTATTGAATGATGATGAATTACAAGGATTTGCTGTCGAGGAAGTTTGTGCTACTTGTGAGGGAAATCATAGTAGGGATGAGTGCCCGATAAATATAGAAGAGGGAAAATATGTTGGAAATTACAAGCCGAACTATAATTCCAACAACTACAACCCTAATTGGAGGAAGGATCCCAAATTTTCCTGGAGTAACCCTAACAATGCTCTGAATCCCCAAGCGCAAAATCAGAATCAAGGGGGTCCTAGATTGTTGACGCGACAGCATCTGCCGCAGAACCTGCCGCCTCAGCAGCAACAGCAGCCACCACCTGCCACGAGTAGTATATTGGAGCAGACACTGGCCACCTTTATGTCTCAGACTGGTACATATATGGAGAATATTAATCAGTTTGTCAAAAAGACGGAAAACTTTATGGATGAAACCAAGATGAGAATGACAAATCATGAGGCTACCTTGAAATCTCTAGAGACACAAATGGGTCAGGTGTCGCAGCATATTAAGCCACGGCAGAATGGAGGATTCCCTAGCAATACTGAAAAAGCTAGACCGCCCCCACATGAGCAATGTAAGGCGATTACTACTAGGAGTGGGAAAAAGTTACCAGGGCCGGAAAAAGAAGCTGAAACAGAAAAGGAACCTGCCTTGGATAAACCTGCCGAGGAAGCTGCCCCGACAGGTGATAAACAGACTGCTGCCGATGAGCCTGTCACAACAGCAGAAGCGACAAAGGAGAAGAAAGATGAATACCGTCCTCAGATTCGCATGCAGTGGGAAGGACGCATTGCTGATTACCGTCCTCCACCACCTTTTCCGCAACGGATACAGCAAACTAAGCATGAATCTCAACTTAAAAAGATTTATGATATTTTTAAACAGGTTCATATTAATATTCCGTTGTTAGATGCTGTTAGGGAGATGCCCGGTTACGCTAAATTTCTCAAGGATGTTATGTTGAAAAAATCTAAACTTGGGGAATTTGAAACGGTAAAGATGACAGAAGGTTGCATGAGTATTCTTCATCGGCAGCCACCCCAGAAAAAGAAGGATCCGGGGAGCTTCATCATACCTTGCGTAATTGGCGACAGATTTGTGGGTAAGGCATTATGTGATCTTGGTGCCAGTGTTAATCTAATGCCCAAATCTGTTTTTCAGAAACTAGGTATTGGCAAGGCGCGGCCCACGACAGTTACCCTACAGCTAGTCGACCGCTCTTACGTTCACCCCGAGGGAAAAATTGAAGATATTTTGGTAAGAGTGGATAAGCTTATATTTCCTGCTGACTTTCTTATTTTAGATTGTGAGGCAGATGAGAACGCACCAGTCATCCTTGGGCGACCCTTCTTAGCCACGGGCAGATCATTGATTGATATGGAGAAAGGAGAACTCACCATGCGCGTGAACGATCAAGAAATTAAGTTGAATGTTCTCCAAGCGATGAAACATGCTGATGTGGATGAGGAATGCAAGGCCATCATTGAGGTGACCTTTGATCAACCCTGCATCAGGTCGGGCTGCCGTGATATAAAATTTAGTCACTGCTGCGACAGCCATCTACAGACCTGTCACGACAGCAATGACGACAGCGACGACGACAGCACCGACGACAGCGACTCCTCTGAATCCGATACATCTGATACTGAAGGTCATGAGGAGGTAGACTGGTTAGACCATCGTCCAGGTAAGTTATTCGAACCATTGAATTACACTTCGGATAACCATTTAATCCAAAAACCATCTACTGTTGAACCACCTGTCTTAGAACTTAAGCCCCTGCCAGGGCAGCTTAAATATGCTTATCTTGGTTGTGATGACACACTGCCCGTAATCATCTCTGCTAAGCTGCCGCAGGAACAGGAACGACAGCTGATCGACATGTTAAGACAGCACAAGAAGGCGATTGGATGGACGATAGCAGACATTCAAGGCATTAGTCCGGCATTATGCATGCACAAAATCCTCCTTGAGGAAGATCATAAGCCGACTATAGATGCCCAAAGGCGGTTAAACCATGCGATGAAGGAGGTAGTGCGTAAGGAAATCATTAAATGGTTAGATGCTGGCATTATATACGCCATCTCCGATAGCAAATGGGTAAGCCCGGTGCAATGTGTTCCCAAGAAAGGAGGCATGACCGTGATAACCAACGAAAACAATGAGTTAATCCCAACCAGGACTGTGACCGGTTGGAGGGTTTGTATGGACTATCGGAAGCTTAACAAAGCTACCCGAAAGGATCACTTTCATTTACCCTTTATTGATCAAATGCTTGATAGATTAGCGAGAAAACCTTACTATTGTTTTCTTGATGGATACTCAGGTTACAATCAAATTGCTATTGCACCAGAGGATCAAGAGAAAACGACTTTCACCTGCCCCTACGGAACATACGCATTTAGGAGGATGCCGTTTGGACTCTGTAACGCACCTGCCACCTTCCAAAGGTGCATGATGGCTATATTCTCCGACATGGTTGAGGACTTCCTTGAGATTTTCATGGATGATTTTTCTGTCTTTGGAGACGATTTTGAGAGCTGCCTCGGCAACTTACAAAAAGTACTTGAAAGATGTGAAAAAGCTAATCTTGTTTTAAATTGGGAAAAATGCCACTTTATGGTGGATGAGGGGATAGTTCTTGGCCATAAGATTAGCTGCCGTGGGATAGAAGTCGACAGGGCCAAAATAGAGGTAATTGAGAAGCTGCCGCCGCCAACCACAGTCAAGGGCATTAGGAGTTTTCTAGGGCATGCTGGTTTTTATAGGAGATTTATTGCGAATTTCTCAAAAATCACGAAGCCCCTATGTCATCTCTTAGAGCAGAACCGACCCTTTGACTTTAATGAAGAATGTACTGAAGCATTCAAGGTTCTGAAGGAAAAGCTAGTGACAGCCCCCATAGTACAGCCACCAGACTGGACACAACCATTTGAGATCATGTGTGATGCCAGTGACTATGCTGTCGGGGCAGCACTTGGGCAGCGCAAGGACAGGCTGTTTCATGTCATATACTACGCCAGCAAAACATTGAATGATGCCCAAGTGAACTATACCACCACAGAAAATGAGCTATTAGCTGTGGTGTTCTCCATCGACAAGTTTCGTTCTTACATACTTGGGACGAAAGTAATAGTGCACACCGACCATTCTGCCCTTAAGTACTTGTTCGCAAAGAAGGATGCAAAGCCTAGGTTGATACGATGGATCTTGCTATTACAAGAGTTCGACCTTGAAATCAAAGACAAAAAGGGGACAGAAAATCAGGTGGCAGATCACTTGTCGAGGTTGGAGAAGGGACAGAGTCTACCATTTGATGAGACACACATACTGGAGACCTTCCCAGATGAGCAGCTCTTTGCTGCCGCAATCGCTGTCGCGACAGCCATGGCGGCAGGTAAGTCTTCTGACCTTCCCTAGTATGCTGATTTCGTTAATTTTATAGTTAGCGGAATAATTCCTTCTGATCTTAATTATCAAGCCAGGAAGAGGTTCCAAAATGATGTTAAGCATTATTATTGGGACGAACCTCTTCTTTTCAAAATGTGCGCAGATCAGGTTATAAGGAGGTGTGTACCACAAGAAGAACAAGAAGACATTTTCCATCACTGCCATGCTTCACAATATGAAGGACACTTAGGAGGCAACAAAACTGCTGCCAAGGTGCTGCAGTCAGGGTTCTACTGGCCGACACTGTATAAAGATGCACAGGACTTTTACAAGAACTGTGACAGGTGCCAGCGGACAGGTAACATCTCGAGGAGAAACGAGATGCCACTGCAGAATATTTTAGAAGTCGAGATCTTCGACGTTTGGGGGATTGATTTTATGGGACCTTTTCCATCTTCATGTGGAAATCTTTACATCCTCCTAGCAGTGGATTATGTCTCCAAGTGGGTAGAAGCAATCGCAACTCAAAAGAATGATGCCAAAACAGTCCAAAAGTTTTTGCACAAAAACATCTTTTCTAGATTTGGCATCCCTAGGGCGATTATCAGTGATGAAGGGAGACATTTCGATAATAGGGTAATTGATGCTGCCTTGAAAAAATATGGTGTCAAGCATAGGATCGCGACAGCATACCACCCACAGACCAATGGACAGGCTGAGATACACAACAGGGAAGTGAAGAACATTCTTGAAAAGATGGTTAAACCAACTAGGAAAGATTGGTCTTTACTTCTGAATGATGCATTATGGGCATACAGGACAGCTTTCAAAACTCCATTGGGCATGTCTCCATACCGTTTGATTTATGGGAAAACCTGTCACCTGCCTGTCGAGATAGAGCACAAGGCATATTGGGCAATCAAGGCAGTAAATATGGACTTGGACAAGGCAGGCCAGAAAAGGCTGTTAGATTTGAATGAGATCGATGAAATACGGACGATGGCCTACGACAACGCAAGAATATACAAGGAGAAAACAAAGAAGTGGCATGACAAGAAGTTGCTGCCACGTCAGTTCTGCCCAGGGCAGCTTGTGTTGTTGTTTAATTCTAGGTTGAAACTCTTCCCAGGGAAGCTTAAATCTAGATGGTCTGGCCCGTTCCAAGTGGTTCAAGTTTTTCCCCATGGTGCCATTACAATTCAATCATTAAAGGACGGGCACCAATTCAAAGTCAATGGACAACGCCTCAAGCATTATCAGGGGACTGAAGCCCCAGGAATACAGGAAGTGGTTACTTTAGGTGATGCCCCACAAGGCATCCCTAATTTAACCTAATAATTTTTTATTTTATTATTTATTATTATTTATTAGGAAATTAGGTTAATTTTATTCGAATAATGTTTTATTTTTCTAATTTCAGTTTTTAGGAAATAAAGGAGTCAAGTGAGAAAGAAGAAGTGGCCCAAGACCACCGCCCATCCACCAGCCCAATAAAGCCCATTTATGATAACCTGTCGTTTCAGCTGCCGGCGCAGACGGACTGGACAGGCTGTCAACAGGCTGACACTGCAGACGCAGAAGCGTGCGGCAGACGCATAAATGCGTGTCAGACGCGTCAGACACGCTACATTCAATCTGCCGCCCCGTTATTCCCGCCTGCCGTTGCGGCATTAAATGGGCAGATCCCCAACAGCTATATAACCCCGTTCTCCCTTTCATTTTCATCACTTCTGATTTTTTCTCTCTTGTTTTCTCCTCTAGTTTTATCTATTTTCTCTCTTTTTCAGCCCTTGCAAAGAAAATGTCATCGAGACAAACCCGTCAGAACGCTGCTGCCGCTTCTTCTTCAGCAGCAGCATCCCCGTTCGCTAAAAAGGAGCTGTGGGAAGAGCGTGGCTTCATTTACAACAGAGATGCCCCCCATATGGGACTCCGGCCGTTCATCATGCAGGCCATAACAGCACAACTTTGGGAGGATTTTGTCGAGCAGCCGACAGAGCTTAATGATACTTTGGTCCGAGAATTTTATGAGGCCATCGACAGCAAAACGGTGACATCTGTCACCGTCCGAGGAGTGGCAGTTCCCTTCACCGCCAACAGCATCAACCACACGTTCGACCTCTTCTTTGGCCCCAATGATGATGCTCACCAACAATTTTGGGAAACCCTCGACGCTGCTGGACATGATGCTGTCATGAGGGAGTTGATAGAGGCGGGAACGACATGGAGCACCAGTAAGAAGAACCCCAACTCCGTCAATAGGGCGCAGCTACTCCCTAAGGCAAAACTATGGAACACTTTCATCAAAAAGCGTATCCTGCCCTCGTCTCACCATACGACAGTCAACCGACAGCGGCTGGCCCTTATCCACTCCATTATGCACGACAGGCCCATCAATGTGGGCAGATATATGAGGGACAACATCCTCGATTGTGTCTTCCGTTCAGACTCACGACTCTGCCTCCCGTTCACCATCACCGCCCTCTGCCGCTGCGCTGCCGTACCGGAGGAGCCATCAGACAAAATCAAGACGGGCAGCGGATGGACAGACAACAACATCTCCAGCCTCATGGAGGTCATAGTCGTATCGCCCCTCAACGCCTTCGACCCAAACGCCCCTCCTGCTGATTCCGATGATGAACCTGCCACCGAACCTGCCCCAGAAGCTGCCACCAAGACCGCTCCGGCAGATCAGAACGCCCACATCCTTGCTGCCATCCTGAGGGTAGAGGAGCGCCAAATGGGTTTGATGACCTTTATCCGTGACTTCTCAACTGCAACGGTAAATTTCATTACTAATACTTTGAATTTTTCGGATGTCATCTTCCCCACCTTCCCCGCCCATTATTTCAATATCCCCTCCCCTACTCCCACACCACATGTCTCTCCCCATACACAATCTGCCACTTCCACACCATCCCCTGCCCCGACGGCAGCCGGCAGCCCACCGGCAGACACCTCCCCTCGAGGAACCAAGCGAGCTGCCACTGATGACAGCCCTCTTGTCCGGAGGAATTTGGACAGCGACTTCACGCGGGTAAAACGTATTAAGCACGTGGCAAACAAGAGAAGGCTGTCCAAAGCCATCACAACCAGCAGCTCATGGGACAGCGGTGGCAGTTCCGACGTCCGGCTAGTGGAGCCACCTGCCCCTCAACCTGCCGATGAACCTGCCCCTCAACAGGCTGATGAACCTGTTGATCAACCTGCTCCGGAACCTGCCCAGCCCCCTCCTCAGCGCAGACGCCGCCATCAGATCTGCGTCAGCAGCAGCAACGAGGACAGCGAATAAAAATTTAAGTTTTTATTTTTTTTTCCTTTACTGCTGCCTGCCTTTATATTTTGTGATGTACTTTGTTTTTCTTTCTTTTATTTTTCATGTCATTTTGCATTGAGGGCAATGCAACCCTCGGGTTTGGGGGTGGCAACCCTCCATCATCAATGGAGTTTTATGTCTTTTTATTAATTGTTGTGTTATTTTTAAGTTCTTTTAAAAAAAAATTAGAAAATTTAAATTGTTGGCTTAAAACTGTGAAGTTAACTTACCTGTCATGACGACTCTGTCGTGGCAGCATCTTTAGGACAGGTTAAGGAAAAGTTTAGAGCCTTTCTATAGTTCTGAAAACTTAAACACTTTTGTGACTGTTATATTGCTTAGATTTCTTTTAGCCAAACTAGAATAGGAAGCTTAGAACTTGAATAGCCCCTAGAGGTGCCTAACACTGGCTCTAGGAAAGAAGTTTAGCAAAAGAAAATCAAAAACCTAGAGGTGCCCGAAACCGGCTCTAGGAAGCTAACTAGAGGTGCCCGAAACTGGCTCTAGAAAAACTTAGCTTGAAAATAGAAGAAAAAGAAGCATGAAAATGTGCCTTCTAAAAGAAAGTAAACTTTGGCATAAAAATTCGAGTTAAGGAGTTGAATATTCTAGTGAAACTAAGAGAGTCTTAGCATATAACTGTTCACAAGCATGCACACACTGCACGAGAGCTATAGGGAGATTCCGGACAGATCCTAACCTTTCCGACAGGTTGCTGCCGCCATAGAGAATGAGCGACAGGTAAGGGACAGTTCACTGTTTGAAGGCCAACACAAAAATTTTCAGTTTTCTTTTAAGACTTCATTGCTTGAGGGCAAGCAAAAACTTGAGTTTGGGGGTGTGTTGAGTGTGTAAAATTTCTATTATTTACACCCTTTTTAACCCATATTTCTGCTGCATTCAAGCATCATTGCATTGCATTTAGGTTAGTTTTCAATAAAACATCACAATTATATAAAAGGCACGGATTCTACTGAAAGATGGCTATTTTTGCAGGTATCTGTCACAGTAGATGTCGAAGGCAGGCGCAGGGCAGATAAGCAGGAGAGCTGAACTGGACAAGCAGCTGAAGAAGACGAACCTGTCATGGACCTGTCGTGACAGCATGGTGACAGCAGACTTATGAAGAGGAAAAGTAAAGTGGACCTCGATAGATAGAGAAAAATCTGCTCGTCTGTCGTGTGAAAGCCAAATATTTTTCCAAGCCCCGGATCCAAAGATATGTCAAGCCAAAGCTCAAGGAAAGGAATTCCCACAAAATAAGGATGCGGCTGGAAAGTAGGAGACTTTAGAGATTTAGTCTTTATTAGAATCTTATTTTTAATTAAAGTTGTAATCCTTGTTACCTTAGATAACTTGAGCCCAAAGCTTATATAAGGGCATAGATTAAACCTAGGGCATAAGGGAATACCCCATAACCGAAACCTAAACCCTGCCGTTTACCTGTCACCGATATGTTCTAAAAACCCCCTAGGGCTACGAGTTGTTTTGTAAAGTAGTTGCAAGGGTTGCTTTGTTATAGGATTTTTCAAGTTCAATAAAATAAACTTCAAGTTCTTTTATCTTGGTTTTAATATCTTGCAAGAGCATCGGGAGAGCATTGTGAGGTTATCCATTTACTTAGCATCGGGAGAGTTAAGTATACGAAAGAGATAAGAGCGCGTTCTCTAGTTTATAGTTGAACCATCTCGTGCCTAGGGATAGGACGAGGTTAAGTGGCTAAGGAAGAATTCATACACATCGGTGTTCATCCTTCGATTCACGTCGGGAGGTATCATCAAAGACGTGATCATCGACAGACTTGTGCCTAGGGATAGGGCAAGGCAGATCAGGGATTCTTGCCAAGCTTGAAGTACGGAGTTAGTGTTCGCTGCCGCGACAGCTAACGGACAGACGCCGCGACAGGTGCTGTCGGCGACGGGTGCGACGACAGAACTGGAGATCCTAAGCAATTCAATACCTGCATTACCGAGCAACTCAATACCAGCCCATTCTCTTTATCTTGATATCTTACTTCTTTTATTTGTGTTCTCCTTACTATCTTCGTGACAATTCTCTCAAACTATTTCTTTTACTTCGTGCAGTGAAATAAGGTGAAGTCATTAGCCCAATCCCTGTGGAGACGATATCCGATACTTCGTATCACTTTACTACTTGCGTCGTGTATACTTGCACTATAATTGCGATAGACTATTTTACACGCAACAGTACTCTCCAACCAAGCTTCAGAACCTTCAGCTGACATACCCCTGAACTCAGTCCCACCAAGACTGCGCAAACGCTCCAAAGGTAGTCTAACTCCATCATCTCCCTGATGCCCAGCTCCTTGAGCTCCAGCTACTGCCGCTCGAAAAGCACCCGCAATAGCTTGAACCAACATAGACATGTCAGGCATAGCTTGCCCCTGTCCAACCTCAGGACCAGCAGCTCCAGCACCAGCTGCAGCTTCAGCTCTTTCTCCCTCAGCACCACCACCACCAGGTGGAGGAGGAGGTAACACCGCACTACCCGCATTTTCTTCATTTTCATTCTCATTAGGAGCCGTAGCTCGCACATTACTTCTCAACTCTCTACGTGGTGTCATACTTTTACCATGCAATCACAATGCAAATAAACAAAGTCAGGTCCAGCAAGGTAAGCAATCCAATTATTCAAGCTCAATTTCATTCAAAATCAACATCATTTCATTATCTTTGATTTGGCAATGGGTACCCACAACATGCTACACCACAGCATATAACTCAATTGCATCAAAATCATAAACCACTCATCATGCTTTCACTCAACAAGCATACAAGGCATACATACTTCAATCATGCACACATTCATTCCCAATTACTCGAGAACTCAGCTCTGATACCACCAAATGTAACCCCCTTAACCCGGCCTAGACGGTTGACCCGAATTAAGAAAGTCACACGGGAAAAACCAAAGTCAACCCGAAAGTCAACCTTGATTAACGACCCTTTTTTTTTATTTTTACTCTTGTCTAGATGCACATTAACCCTAGTTATGATCATACAAACAACATACTCGAAGATCATAAACATCAGAGATCAAACAGGGACCCAATTGAACAATTTACAACTTTAGGGACCAAATTGTAAATTCTGTAAATTATGAGGTCTTAACCCAAATTAAAGTTACCAACTTGAAATTAGTCAGGTTTCATGCTTCTCTGTAAATTTTCAGCTAAAAAGGACCTACCAAACTCTTACAATTGCACAAACAAGATTCAGGACCAAAATGCAAACATTCCAAAACATTTAACTGCCATTGTCAGCCCCCAACGGTCGGCTGTTCCGAAACAGGGTGAGCCTGTTTCGAAACACGGGGTCGTTTCGCAACGCGTACCGGAACGCGGGCTGGCAGTGGCCTTTCCATTTCGGAACGGTGTCCCCCGTTTCGGACGCCTGGGTGATTTAAGGCACCCGTTCCGAAACGGCAGCCTCTGTTCCGAAACACCATGCACAGAATGCAACAAAAGGCTTCCTTAAACATGCAATTGATCAACCATACATGCTCCAAATGCTACCAAACTTTACCAACATGAAATTCAACATATAAGAAACATATTTGCATCAACCAATCAACATATTATCATCATATATGCAAAGCCCCAATTTAAAAGCATGCTTCCTACACAAGCTAACCATTCAAGCATAAAGCCTTCAAACCAAGCACAAAAAGACCAATTACAAATCCAGCATTTTCAACAACATCTAACATACTTAGGGAGTTCAAAACATCTCCCAAAAACATCCTTAATGGTCCCCCATTGCCAAATTGCCAAAAGCTAAAGTGTATAAGAAAACCTTTCCATACATTGAGCTTAACTTCCACTTGATTGCTTGCCTTCCTTGCTGCCCTCAAGGTACCTTAATGATCTGCATTATTGGTTTAAGAAAAAGAAAGAGAGAGTAAGCAAAAGCTTAGTGAGGAATGCTCATTAAAACCATTCAATAATGCATTTATAAAACACTTTATAAATCATACTTCAAAACATCATATATACATGCTCACTAGCATTCTTAAACAAGCATTACATGCTTCCATATCAATTCATGTCATATTGGCCACAAGTGATAAATTCCATCTTTAAAAAAAAGATCAACATAAGACTCACACATGGACTTTTAAACACCATTGTGATCTTATAATTCTCAAGAACCACATAAGGACTTTTAACCACCTTAGTGTTCTTCCCAAGGACTTTTAAACACCTTGGCCCATGGACTTTTAAACACCATGGCAAGGACCACACAAGGAATTTTAACCACCTTTGTGTCCTTAACAAGAACCATCCAAGGACTTTTAACCACCTTGATGTTCTTAAGTAACAAGGCTCACTCAAGGACTTTTAACCACCTTAGTGACCTTAACAAGAATCATCATGGACTTTTAACCACCATGAAGTTCTTAGAAACCACAAGGCTCACTCAAGGACTTTTAACCACCTTAGTGACCTTACCCTTTTTCAAAACATCACTTGCCAATATACATCATTATCATCAAATAATCCACTGTTTTAAAGCATTAAACCAAGCCATAAACATCATGCATTTATAAGCATCAAACCACATTTTAACAATGCTCAAAAACAAGGAACTCTTACCTTGAGCTTCCTTCAACATATGGCTTACAAAATCAGCAATAACCATGCTAAATCATGCTTTCAAAACAGAATTTAAAACATGCAACAAACCACATTGCATAACAATCAACCATGGCCACCACTAGAGAGTTCTTTCGAAAACTTACACTTGAGCTTAGCAAAGTTGTTTAGACTTAAACTAAGCTCCCAAGACATTGGTTTCAAAGCCGAAAACCCAATTTCACTCACCGATTCCACTTCGCCTCTTGCCGAAGCACAAATCAAGCTTCCGGATCACCACCACTTGGAGCCAAAGATGACTCCCCTGTTTTAAACACATCAAAGCAGAGGATTAATGCATCATCATGCATTAATAGCTTCAATGAAAGCACCTAAACTCGCTGCCCTCATCCACACTCCATTTTCGGCCACCAAACACAACCGAAAATGCATCCAAACCACTTCTCAACAAAGCCCAGCCATAAACCATCAAAACCACACATCCTTTAACATCATTTAACCTCTAAAAAGAACCTATTAACCTCCTTATACCTCCAGCAACAACAGATCCACAAGATCACCTCAAAAACAACCAAGAATCACAAGCTAAACTTAGGAGACTCAACCTATCCGGGATTGCATTAATCAAAACTCAATTCCTTATCAAATTAATGTTCATTTATCATCAAAAACACACTTCAAATCACAGATTTAACAGATCAAACGAAAATCATCAAAAATCACCAAATCTTGCATTTCAAGCCAAGATCCATTTACACAACTTAAAAACCTTTTATAAAACATCAATTAAGGATTGAGAACTTAGGAATTTCAGTAAAGAACTGAGAGTTTAGAGGAGAAGGACGTTCTTACCTCCAAACTTGAGTTTCTCCCTTTTTAGAACCAAAAACCTTGATGAATCAACTAGCAAATGCTGAGGTTTTGTTGATGTGAAGATTAGGAATCAAAAGAGAGTTGAAAGGAGAGATTTAGGTGACAAAATCAGAAAGAAATCTCTAGAGAGAAAGTGTTTGGGTTGAGAGAAAATAAGAGAAAGGAAAATTGAGAAAATAGAAAGTTAGTTACAAAATAGCCAAAATGATTTCCCTCTACTTTTCTTTTGCTTTAAAATCAGAATTGTACATTAAAATATCTTAGAAAAATCTGGAGAAACTCCCTTTGGGTAAATAGCTCCTTAAAGATTCAAAGTTTCAATCCTTTCTAAAACAGTCACGCAACTTTCAAAAATTACATTCTGGTAACTAGCCAAAATGTCACCCTTCCAAAACTCATTTTGTAAAATTGATTTCACAGTTCACTTATATATATAAAAAGATGATTTTAGAACATTTTTCCATATTTTTAATGCAACTCGAACTAGGCTTTCCTAATTTCACCTTTTTAGATTCGAACAGCACTTTGACCAAACCAGTCAACGCCCAAAACTCCTAAGCCCAAAACCGGGGCGTTACATAGAGTTAAATCCTTGTTGATTTGAAAACATTTTGAGGGACTTAAAAATCTTTTTCAAGTTTTCAATTTAATCCTTAAACTACTTTGTTATATCAAAATCAAACATAGGTTTTACAATCTCCCCCTTTTTGGTATAACAAAACCAAAACTTGAAATTTTTGAGACTTTTGAAAAACTTTGCAAAACAACCCCCTTAATATTAGCTAGGTAAAATTTAAGTTAAAATTTTTTAAGCGAGCTTGTTCCCTCTCCCCCTTTTTGTTAGATAAAAAATAAGAGACGTAGATAAACATAGGCAAAAGGTATATATAATAACCAAGAAACATAATATAGATAAACATTAAGTTCAGAAACAAAGAAAACATCAAAATGAAATCCAAAGAACAAGAATCAAAGCATAGGTTTTAGAATGCAAACTTAATCCTAAGAACATAATTCAAAGTGCATTAATAGAAATCATAAATGACATGAATGGAATCCAAAGAAAATCTACTACTCTACTCCATCGCCATCTTCACCATCTTCATCATCCTCTTCATGTGCATCATAATTCCTCCTTGATTGACGCCACTTATCATGAAAAGCGGTAAGAGAGATGTTCATCGAATTGTGACTGCCTTCAAGAGAAGTGAGACATGTCTCCACATTCTTCACACGATCTTTAAGGCTTGTAAAGCGTGTGTCTATAGCGGCAAACCCCGAATTCATCACTTGATCCATGGAAGCAATTCCCGTGCGTAAGCCTGTGAATTGTTCGTTGAGAAAGGTCATAAGGGCATCCATGAAGGTGGAAGGGGAGCTTAAGGATTGGCAATTTCTTCCGGAATCGTATCGCTAGGAAGCTCAGAGATGAAGCCAACTACCATTGAAGTAATGAAACTTCCCCTAGAAAGATATCTTTCATCAATGGGATCGGTGAGGGGTGTCGGGTAGTCGTGAGAACAATAAATCTCCTTTTGGGGTGAAGAAATAACTCAAAGTCGTCCCATATGTGAATGAAGTGACAAGAGTAGTGTGGCGATGTTGCACGAGATAGACAATCTCCGCAAACATGATGCCAGCAAGATTGGTTGTTGTCTTTGACGGAAGCACCGAATCCAAAAATCATCTACTTGGCGGATGGTAGAATATTTCCCTCTTGAAGGTCTAAACCACCAAGAAATCATCAAGTGTAGGATTCGATCTTGAGCACTGAGAGCGGTCACGGAACCTTCCAAGACATAACCAAGAGAATTCTCATCATCGAGACCCTCATCCTCTAATTTAAAAACATCACAAATAGATTGAACATCGATGGTGATCTTTTTACCCATTAGATAAGAGTTGACAATATAAACTATACCCGCTTGATTGGCAACACACTTGGCATTAGCATAGAAAATCAAAACCAAATTGCGATAAAAAAGCCAGGAATTTGTATAAAATCCATGAACTTCTATTCTTGGAGCAAAGGTAAATAGACAAATTTGAAGCACTCCGAGTTAAGAAAGGGAACGGAAATTACCCTCTCCGGACGATTTTTATAGTTTTGAAAGCTTCAGAAATAGGTGAGTTCTCTAGTGGTCCTAAAGCACTTTTGATAGATAAGAGTAAGGTTTGGGGGAGTACCATCTCCGGGATTGGAAGCTTCACCGACTTTGATAGTATGCGCTCTCTTTTTGGGTGCCATTGTCTAGAGAAATAGATCTAAAACAGTGTGTATGCATTATTTTTTTCATTCAACCCATTGAAAATCAATAATCAAGGTTTTAAAAAAATTGAAAGGCAAAACAAAACAAAAAATTTGATAAAGTTTGTTTTTGAGAAAACAAAACAAGAAAAATTTAAAACGAAAATCAAAGAAAATAAAAATATAAAAAGAATTTTATACCTTGATATTGATAGAGAGGAATGGGAGAAGAACTTGCACCAAATTGATAGAAAGCTTTCAAAGCTAAGCTTGATGTTGAAAAACTGTCAAGAAATTTTGAGTTGTGTGGTGAAAATATGAGGGATTGAGAGGCTTTTTATAGAATAAAAACGACTATAGTTTTGAAATTTCAATCTAGGTAAAAGTGAAACTCTTTAAATGCCATTAATAAGCAGTCTGCGCAATCGAGTATCGATACGCCAGAGGGTGTATCGATACGAGGGCAAAATGGTAATTCCCTAGAAATGTGTGTCAAAGGTCCGTATCGAAACACTCATATATCGTATCGAAATGGGTTTAACCGTATCGATACCCGTTTTAGAGAAAATGCAACCTGGTCAACTAATGAAGTACTCGTATCGATACGCATAAGGCCGTATCGATACCCTATGCCCAGAAATGCATTTTTGGCTTTAAGAAAAACCAAAGGCTCAACTTTAATGTCTCCTAAATGAATGCAATGATGAATAAGCAAGTTTAAGCACGTTCTAACAGAATCATACTCCCCCTAGCTATATGCATGGTTTCTATCAAGATCAACAACACATAAACATGCATTTACACAAAATCAAGCATTTTAACGTCAAAAAGGGTCCTAAAGGGCCAAGATAGGCTAGTTAGACCTAGCTCTCTCCTGAGGGACCAAAAATGCTCTTTGTCTAGAGGTTTGGTAAAAATGTCCGCTAGTTGGTTCAAGGTGTCAACGTACTCTATAACAACTTCTTCCTTAAGGACATGATCTCTAATGAAATGATACCTTATTTCTATATGTTTGGTTCTAGAGTGTTGGATGGGATTTTTGGTTAAGCATATAGCACTAGTGTTATCACACTTAAAGGGTATGGTTTCAACTTTAACACCATAATCTAAGGGTTGTTGCTTCATCCAACGTACTCCTTAAGGGTTGTTGCTTCGGTGGTAGATAAAGCTACACTATTTTGTTTCTTAGAGAACCAAGATATGATCACACTACCAAAGAATTGGCAAGTTCCTGAAGTACTTTTCCTATCAATTTTACATCCCCCATAATCCGCATCCGAATAAGCATGAAGGTTGATCTCTAGGGTACCAAAGACCTAGGCAAGGAGTATCTCTAAGGTACCTAAAAATTCTTTTAACGGCTATTAGGTGAGATTCTCAAGGACAAGCTTGAAACCTAGCACACAAGCAAACACTAAACAATATATCTGGTCTACTTGCGGTAAGGAAAAGCAAAGATCAAATCATAAAGCGATAAAGCTTAGAGTCAACACACTTACCTCCTTCATCTTTGTTAAGCTTTGTAGATGAGCTCATTGGTGTAGCTTGAGGCTTTGCTTGCTCGAAGACAAACTTTTTGAGCATATCTTTCACGTACTTTGCTTGATTGTTGAAGGTGTCATCCTTCCTTTGATTGATTTGGAGTCCCAAGAAGAATGAGAGCTCCCCCATCATGCACATCTCGAATTCACCTTGCATTAACTTAGCAAACTCTTTGCAATGCACTCATTAGTAGATCCAAAAATGATATCATCAACTTATATTTACACTACTAAGATGTCATTTTTATATCTTTTTATGAAAAGTGTAGTGTCCACCTTACCTTTTTCAAAACCTTTTTCAATCAAAAAGTTTGAAAGTCTTTGATACCAAGCTCTAAGAGCTTGTTTTAAACCATAAAGTGTTTTGGTTAACTTAAAAACATGATTTGGAAATTTTGAATCCTCAAAACCCGGTGGTTGTTCCACATACACTTCTTCATTTATAAAACCATTTAAAAATGCACTTTTCACATCCATTTGAAAAAGCTTGAAGTTATGATAACATGCATACGCAAGCAACATCCTAATAGCTTCCATTCTAGCTACGAGTGTATAGGTTTCATCAAAATCTATTCCCTCTTCTTGAGTGTAACCTAGAGCAACTAATCTAGCTTTGTTTCTCACAATGTTACCACTCTCATCTAGTTTATTCCTAAATACCCATTTAGTTCCCATAGTAGATTGATTACTAGGCCTTTCAACTAATGTTCATACATTACTTCTCTCAAATCGATTTAACTCTTCTTGCATAGCCATAATCCAAAAATCATCTTTTAATGCTTCTTTAATGTCCATAGGCTCAATGCATGAGATAAAAGCAACATGATTCATGAGTTTGAGAGAAGATCTAGTAGTTACCCCCTTGGATGGATCACCCAAGATTTCACCACCTTTGACATAGTTGTACTCCCTTGGGTAGCTCACTTCCTTTTCCTTAAGAGCCAAGTCCTTCAAGTCTTAAAGAGGTGGATCTTGTGTATCTTCTTCTTTAGTTGGAATCTCATCCTCCTTTGATGTTTGTCCTCCATCAAAGGCATCAAGGATTCCTACATCATCATCATCATCACAAGATTCCTTCCTCGGAAGGAGATTATCATCGAAAACAACATGAATAGACTCTTCTACTACTAAAGTTCTTTTATTAAATACACGATAGGCTTTAGAGTTTAAACAATACCCTAGAAAATAACTTCATCTCTTTTAGCATCAAATTTACCTAAGTTATCTTTTCCATTATTTAAAACAAAACACTTGCAACCAAATGGATGAAAATAGCTAATTTTAGGCTTTTTAGATTTTAAAATCTCATATGGTGTTTTCTTTAAAAGTGGCCTAATCATTACTCGATTTACAATGTAGCAAGCGGTGTTTGTGGCTTTTGCCCAAAAATATTTAGGTAAATTGTTTTCACAAAGCATGGTTCTAGCCATTTCTTGTTAATTCCTATTTTCCCTCTCAACTACCCCATTTTGTTGAGGAGTTCGAGGAGCCGAAAAATTATGGCTAATACCATTTTCATTTACAAACTCTTCAAAACCAAGATTTTGAAATTCGGTTTCCTTGATCACTTCTAATGTGAGAAATTTTAAGTTCAAGATCATTTTGAGTTAATTTTGAAAACGTGATGAATTTTTTTAAAGCCTCATCTTTTGTACTTAAGAATAGAACCCAAGTAAACCTAGAATAGTCATCAACAAGTACAAAAGCATACGATTTACCACCCAAGCTCATAGTTCTAATAGGCCCAAAAAGATCCATATGAAATAATTGTAAACATCTACTAGTAGAGACATCATTAATGGATTTAAAGGATGATCTATATTGTTTACCCTTAGAGCATGCATCACATATTTTATCAATTGAGAATTTAATCTTTGGCAAACCTCTAACTAGATTTAGGGAAACTAATTTTTCTAAAACACTAATGCTAGCATGTCTTAGTTCCCTATGCCATAACCATGCATCATTTTCATTTTGTGCAACAAAACTTGCATGGGATGAATGAATGTCATCTAGATGCACCATGTATATGTTACCTATGCGATGACCAATGAGCATTATTTTATTTGATTTAATGTCAACAATTTTGCACCCAATTTTATCAAATAAGACATTAAACCCTTTATCACACAATTGACTAGTGCTCAATATATTGTGTTTTAAACCATCGACATACAAAACATTTTCAATAAGTATAGTAGAGTTATTACCTATGGAGCCAATACCTTTAATGTGGCCTTTGGAGTTGTCACCAAATGTCACTACTTCTCCACTATTTGGCTTTAAGTCCATGAATCGACTCTTGTCTCCGGTCATGTGCCTCGAGCATCCACTATCAAGGTACCATGAGTTTTGGCTTTGTGGTTTGGCCTTGTAGCAATGCACCCCCTACAAACAAAGAGATTAAGCTTTGATTTTTGGTACCCAAATCATTTTGGGTCCACGAGTGTTAGCTCCCAAAAGCTTGGTTCCCTTAGGAATCCAAGGTGACATGACATCAACATTATTAGATTTGACAAGTTCCTTAGGAACCCATACACTTCTAATTCTTTTAGTTCTATTATGCCTATAGGAGCCACTTTGTTTGTAGTTATAGGTCTTTCTCTTAGGTTGGTTTGTTTTAGATGATTTACCAATTTCATTTTTCACATTACCAACACACTTGAAAGACTCTTTGATCTTATTAAGCTCATCTAACACCTTTTGGTGTTCTATGTTACATTAAGAAATAAGATTATTTAAATCTACATTTTCATTTTGAAAGAATTCAAGTTCATCTTGTAGACCAAAGATCTTTTTCTCAAATTTCAAGTTAGCTTGAGGAAGTGAGTCATTTTTAGCATTTAATTACAAAATGATCTTTCTATTTTTTAGAACCGACTCCTTATACTTCTCAACTAACTCATCATAAACCTCTTGTAACTCATCATAAGCTTCATGCAATTTATCAAATGTAAAATCGAAAGTAGATGAGTTAGAGATTACCATAGAAGAATCCTCCTCAAGAGCCATGAGGCAAAAGTTGGCCACTTCTTGTTCCTCATCCTTTGATGACTCCTCATCACTCCAAGTAGCAAGCTTAGCTTTGAGCTTCTTCTTCTCAAAGCCCTTCTTCTTGAGTTGAGGACACTCGGAACGAATATGACCCGGTTTCTTGCACTCATAGCATATGATCGGATCCTTTTCTTCTTCTTTGTTTTTGGTCTTGAAGTCCATTTTTCTTTGAATTTTTCTACCCCGGTTGGACCTCATAAACCGTGAGAATCTTTTGGCTATCATAGCCAATTCTTCTAGATCTTCATCCTCACTAGAAGTGCTCTCCTCATGTAGAGAAGCTTTGAGAACCACTCCTAGCTTTTTCTTCTTGTCTACCTCAAGTTTCTCTACTTTTCTTTCTTCTTTCTTCCTTTAATCTTTCCTTCCTTGCTTCATGATCTCATTAGTTAGGAGAGAACCAACTAGCTCATCAAGCTTGAGTGTCTTCAAATTCTTGACCTTAATGATGGCGGTTCTTTTCCCATCCCAAGACTCGGTAATTGAGTTGAGTAGCTTTCGGACTAGTTTGTCTTCCGGGATTATCTCTCCAAAACCCTTTAGCCCATTGACGATTGTTGAGAAACGATCAAAGATCTTTGAAACGATTTCATCGGGCTCCATTTTGAAATTCTCATAGCTAAGATTGAGAATTCCAATATTTGTTTCCTTTACATCACTTGTTCATTCATATGTAGTCTCAAGTGTATCCCACACTTCCTTAGCACCTTCGATGGAGGAAACTTTGGAGTAGATATCGAGACCAATAGAGCAAAATAGCATGCGAAGAGCCTTGTCGTTGATTTGAATCTTCTTTCTCTCTTTTTCACTCATTTCATTTTTCCATTTTGGAACAAGTCTTCCTTCGTCGCCTCTCTTCATCGGAATATAGAGACCATCTTCAATAGCATCCCAAACAAGATAATCATTGGATTTAATGAAGAGACGCATCCAGTTCTTCCGAAAAGGATAGTTGTCACCGATGAAGAAAGGCAGTTTTGTGGTCGACTGAGACTCGTACTTCCTAGAGCCGGAGGTAGATGCCATGGCTTGCTTTGTTGTTAATCACACTCTTCCTACAAACTCCTCTTGTGGTTGTTAATCCTTCAAAGAGGTAGGCTCTGATACCAATTGTTGAGTGGATCAATGGATTGATCAAAGCAAAGAGGGGGTGAATTGGGTTTTTAAAGTTTTGGAGTGAATGTGGAATAGCAAAAATTGAAGAACAAGAAAATTTAGAGTGGTTCAAGTTCGAAATGAACTCTACATCCACTACCTTAGCTACCACTAAGGATTTTCCAACAATCTACTAATTGCTCTTCCCCTTTTCAAGGCTTAGGAGGTAACCTTTACAATACCGGTCAAATTTTTACCTAAAATTTGACCAAACCCTCACAAGGATACAAAGAAGAATTTAAGGCAAGAAAGATATCTCTCAATACAAGTTTTCCCCTTTAAATACAAGCACTCAACCCAAATTTGAATACAAGATACGAATTAAACACAATACAATTTGGGATTTTACAAGAGATAAGAAATTAAGCACTTTGAGCTTGGATTTTTGTAAAGATGTTTCTTTTGGATGCAATAGTTGTTGCTAGTCTTCAATTGGCTTCCTTTTATACCTTCTCCATTAATTCTAGCCGTTTGGTGGTTAGGGTATTGAATATAGCCGTAGGGACCCTCTCTTTCCACCGTAAATGCACTTCTGCAGCCTACCGTATCGGTACACGGGGATCTGAATCGATACATGTCTCAAAACAGAAAGAGTCGTAACACAATTATAAGGAGGGTGTATCGATACGCATGTAAGTGTATCGGTACGGGATAAGAATCTGTTTCGATATGGGTAAGACCGTATCGATACCATTATTCTCACAGAGCTCACTAGAAGATTATGTATCAATATGGCAAAGGATGTATCGGTACGAGACAACCAACACTTTAAAAATCTGTTACCTAACAACTGACACCAACGGTCAAAACATTTAAGGCTTTTCGAATTTGAAATTCCATTAAATCTGTATCGATACGGGTGACACCGTATCGGTACGCCATTCAAACTCCTTCAGTTTTTACAGAGAGAGCGTATCGGTACAGATTCAATCTGTTTCAATATGGTAAGGGGCGTATCGAAATGCGTTTCTCCAGTGGCCAAGTTTGGTTCAAAGGGTATCGATACGGCTAGAAGCGTATCGATACGCATATACGATTTTCAATAGTTTGGCCTTGAAACACTTAGAAAATATTTTAGAGTTTGAGTTTTTCAATCTAGAGTTAAAGCCTTGTTGATTTGAAAACCTTTTGAGGGACTTAAAAATATTTTTCAAGTTTTCAATTTAATCCTTAAACTACTTTGTTAAATCAAAATCAAACATAGGTTTTACAGCTTCGGTTTAGTCCTAGAATCGACTAAACATTAGCTCTAATACCACAAATGTAACACCCTCTTCCCATCAAATAACTCATTATTAATAGTCTCAATCCACATCCTACAATGAATCATTCCCATCAAATAACTCAGTCCAATTTATCCATACAAGCAATGATTAGTCATTCATGGGCTAAATTGCAACTATTACAAGTTTTTTGGACCAATTTGTAATTTCAACAAACTAGGGGTCCTTCAATGCAATTGATATTACCCTTTTAAAATTTACTACTTTAAAGACATGTCTGTAAAATTTCATTCTACTTGGAGATCTTTTACTCGTTCAATTTAACCTTACAATGTTCAGTGACTAAATTGTGAAATTCGAAATCAGTTCAATGAGCCTTTAACTAACTTACCTAATACCATATCGAAACACCCTAGAGTTGTTTCAAAACGGGTGAATGATGGTCAACTCCTATTGACCTTACCCTTAAGACCGTACCGATACGGGCTTGCCCATATCGAAACAGGGTTGACCTACTTTGACTTTGACTCGTTTCGATACACTATGAACTCGTATCGAAACGAGTGATTCCAGAGACAAAATGTTTTGAAACAACCATGGATCGTTCTGTTACACTCTATTTCTCAGTCAAAATTGTGCTTACCCGTATCCAAACGCCATCACCCGTTTCGATACGGCTTGACTTGTAATGACAGATCTTTGCTGGTTTTTACTCAATCTGACCTATCGAACGATGTCCAAATGCAACGAAACTTTACACACAATATTTCAATAGCATAAACTACTAGTATGCCAAATTTCATGATCATATGAATGCATTTACTATGTTTTTACCTTTTTGAGCCAACTATGCATTTTTATACTACTTTAAGCCAACCAAAAAGGCTATTTAGGGCCATAAACCATATTACAACTTAGGCACTTCACCAACACATCAAAATGGGCACAAATGACTAGTTCAACTACTTTGCCACGTTCCTAGAAGTTTATAAGTCAAAAACACATTACTTGAGGCCTGTAGTGACTTGTCTTGCCTAGCCAAATCCGATCTTCCGACACTCGATCTTTCAACCTGAAAATGCATGAGATGAGACACGCTAGGCATACATTTCCTAGTGAGGTAGTCATAAACAATATGAACAACATTATATCAAATATCAATATACATGATCTCATGCTTATCAATGTCAAAGCTATGCATCAATATAAAATGTTTAGCATTTTCATTTCATCATTAATCCTTGGATTGAATCAAGATAATAGATACTCGAATTCCTATGCCTCGCCAAATCAATGAATGGTCTGATCCCTCTGCCTCGCCAATATGACCAATATCAATACACATCCCTCGCCTCGCCAAATCAATATAGGTCATAGCCTTAGGACCGTAGTCCACCCGTACACTAAGCTCATGAATTCTATGGCATGCCAATTGTATCCAACGTCTATTCAAATCCAAGGTTCCAATGTTCATATCCATTTCAATAATCAAAAGTATTCCAATGCCCGATGATTTCAATATTTCCAATGACAAATATATATGTATCTCATCATCAATATATCCTAATCCAATGTCAATATCAATGTCCAATGATTTCTATTCAATAATCTGGTGACAATTACTATATCAATGACGATGCACAATGATGATATCAATGACTATATCCAATGTTCAATAACAAACTTACCGACACTTACCAAAGTGTTTGATTAACTATCCTATGCAATTTCTTCAACAACAATGTTAGAGATGAAATCTAAACTATCAAATAATGATCCGAAAAGGCATTTCACCTAAACCCGAGACTCTGACTACACTCACCTTTGCAATTCGAAGCTTTCAAGGCTCTCGGATAACAATCCCCTTGTTCCTAGATTGAATGGAGACGGTGAAACCTCTTTCTCCACTTCTTGAGCTAGAAAATCAATAGAAAACTATTAGGATCGATATTTTGATATCAAAATCAATACAACGATATCAAAATTGATTTTCAACTTCAATACAAACACTAATAATGAAATATCCATGGATGGCCAAAACCCTAGCTTAAGTTTAAGCTCGATATATCCATGGGATCCAATGATTGTTTGAGGATTATTTCTTACCCGAATGATAACAACGATTTGATATCTATGGAACAAAGAAAAACAAAGCTAAAGATTATCTCCAATGGAGGTGCTTGCTTAGTTGAAGAATATAAGGAAGATGAAGGGTTTGGGAGAGGTGTATGCTTCAAGGATTTTCGGTAAGTTTCCTAATTCCCTTTTTCCTTTTTGTTTTATAACACTTATAGTTATTTAGCTTTCCTCCCATTGAAGGAATGCTCTCAAGCCATCCCATGTGAGCTAAAATGAATTAAGGAGGGGCTAGTCCCAAGATTAGTCCCTCAATTCTCACCATAATTCAACTTTGCTCTCTAACTCACATTTTCTTCAATTTAGTCACTATATATGTTCAATATTATTCAATAGAGTTCGATGACGATAATTTTTAGCTCAATTAGGGTTCGTTATCAATAATTAACCGGTCGATACAATATTTAGACTTTATCAATGTAGAATTTCCGATCACCGGAACCAAATTCCTACTAGACCGAATTTTGAAGTGCTACAATTTCAACATCATTTAACATCCAAATCATGATTAATATCAGCCTCAAATCAAGTAAAACATTAGCATTACGAAAATCATAGATTTCAATCAATAATCTTCAATTTAACCAAATTTCCATGATTAATCCATCAAAACAACTTAGAAAACATATGTAAAGGATTGATAACTTGGGAATTTCAGTAAAGAACTAATCATTAGAGGCGGCGAACGAACCTTACCTCTAATGGATGAAATCTCTCTCAATTGGATGTGTTTTTCTTGAAAATTAATGGATAAACAATAAGGTTTTGTAAATCAAGATTAAAGAATCCTTTAGAAATCATAAACTCAGTAGATCAAGAGCATTACCTCAAGTTTCTTGAAAATGGAGAGTGTTTGGCTGAAGGAAATCTTTGAGAGAAAATGACGTAAAATGAGTTTTTAAAAAATAACTAACTCTCCTTTTATTAAACCCTTTTAATCTTTAATTAAAACCTTTTAAAATGCTCCTTATTGAGAGAAAAATCTGATAAAAACAAGTAGGCCAAATAGCTTCTTAAAGATTCACAGTTCCAATCCCTTTACAAAATAGTCACTAAAACAACTTTGTAAAAATCGCATTTTGGTCACTAATTCAAAATATCCCACTTCCAAAGTCCATTTCTTAAAATTGTTTTTACGAAAATCATTTATATAATTAATAACAATTTTTAAGCATTTTCTAAAATTTTTATCATAACTCGAACCTTGACATCCCTGAATCTCTCCCGAAAACTCAGATCTCTAGTCTAGGTCCTACGAACCACGAAATACTTATAGGCCCAAAATCGGGGCGTTACATCCTCTGCCCCATAAACAAAAGAATATGGTGTTGCCTCGGTAGAAGTTTGCACTAAAGATTGATATGAAAACAAAGCAAAAAGTAGCTTCACGTTCCTGTCTTTGTAGGTATCTATCGTCTTTGAGATGATCTTCTTGATGTTCTTGTTCGCTTCTTCCACTGCCCCATTCATCTTATGGCGGTAAGTCACAAAATTGTGGTGCATTATTTTGAGTTTCTCACACGCTTCTGCTATTACCTTATTGAAATTAGTGGCATTATCAATAATAATTCTTTCTGGCAGTCCATATCGATAGATAATTTCTTTTTTCAGGAACATGCAAATTGTTGATGTTGTAATGTTGGCGTACGAAGCTGCCTCCACCCATTTGGTAAAGTAGTCAATAACTACAAGGATGAAGCGATGTCCATTCAAAGCTTTGGGATGAATTTACCCAATCACATGCATGCCCCACACAACGAAAGGCCATGGTGCGATCATTGTATGAAGAGGCATCGAGGGAATTGATCTTGACAGCATATATATGGCATTTGTGACATTTCTTGGCATAATCAATGAAGTCTTCTTCAAAAATTGACCAATAATATCCATATCTCATAATCTTCTTGGCCATTGCGAAGCCATTAGCATGTGTTCCACATATTTCATCATGCACTTCTGCCAAGATATTTCTAGCTTCTCGAGTATTGACACATCTTAACAATATCTAATCTTTGCCTATTTTGTACAAGACTTCACCATCAAGCACATATCATGTTGCCATCCTTCTAATGGTTCTCTTGTCATTGTCATTTGTTTCTTTGGGATAAATTTGGAATTTGATATATTGCAGGATATCAAAGTACCACGGGTTTCCATCTGCCTCTTTTTCTATGTTGTAGAAATGAGCAAACGTTTCATAACTTTTCATTCAAAATGTCATCATATCCTCTGGTTTGTTTGCTTGAAATACCGAAGCCAGTGTAGCTAAGGCATCAACCATCTGATTATCTTTTTTGGGTAGGTAAGTGAAAGTTATTTCTTCAAAATCTTTCATGAATTTCAATATCAGTTTTCGATACTCGATCAACTTTACGTCCTTTGTATCCCATTCTCTACGGAGCTGGTAAATTACCAATGCTGAGTCCCCGTTTACTTTCAAATTTTCTATCTTTGTTTCAATGGAATCTCGTAAACCCATTGCAGAAGCTTCATATTCTTTCATATTATTGGTACAAAGAAATTCCAATTTGCTCGTGAAATGATAATGCACATTGTTTGGGGAGATCAACATTGCTCCAATTCCACGTCCCAAGGTGCTGGCTGCCCCATCAAAGTATAATTTCCAAGTTTCATTCTCTGAAGTTCCATTTTCTTCCGTGGAGATATTCATCACATCCTGACTGGGAAATCAAAGTTCAGATCTTTGTAGTCTACGCACATGCGCATTTTTCCATCTTTCTTTGGCTCTGGACTATATTGGCTACCTATTCCATGTATTTTGCTATTGGTAGAAACCTTGCCTCGATCTACTTTTGTACCTTTTCTTCAATTTTCAACACCATTCTCGGTCTCAATCTTCTAAGTAACGGTGGAAACCGGGTGGGGAATAAATGAAAACCATGGGGATTTGAATCGACGGGTATGGGGAATAACCGAAATCTTCACCCACAAGGACGGGGAAAGTTTTATCACCGAATATCAAGTGAGGATGGGGACATGGATTGCTACATCCGAACCGTGGGGATAACCGAACTGTACCCATATAAATCACCATGGGGATCCCCGAAAAATACCTGCAGGGAACCCCCAATATTTTAAAAAATTAGATGGCCATAAGGGTAATTTACCCATTTTCAACAAAAATCTAATCTACTAGTCTGAGTATAGTCGGTTGGAGTAAGTTTGGAAATTCTCCGTAAATTTCATAAAAAATAATTAGAAAACAGTCTTTATATTATTGTAAACATGATTCGGTCCAATTTTCTTTAAAATAAACAATGATTGATTTTGATATGTATTTTAAACAATATTAATTTTTGAATGATGAAAGGTCATAGAAATTAGGCAGCAGAATTCTTAGAAAATAGTTTTAGCAATGAATTTGAAAAATCACAAAAATTCTACAAGATTAATTAGGAAGTGAGCCTTATATTTCTATAATCATGCGGAAGTCTAAATTCGATTAAAACAAATGGTAATTGATTTCGAGTTATATAGTATGAGTTATTACTTTTTGAGTAAGCAAAGGTTAGAAGAAAATACTATTTCCAAAAACAACAATGGCAGTGACTTCAAAAATTTGCCATAAAACGTACGAGTAAAATTAGAAGAGGTAATTTATATGGTTGGAAAGATGATCAAATCTAGTTCCTTTTAGTACAAACGGATCACGATTTAGAACTGTAGATTATTAATTATATATTTTCTTTTAAAGGTGGTGCATATTTCCATGTTTCAATAATTAATATTTTAGTCATGTTTTATAGTTTTGAAATGATTTGTTTGTTGTTGGTAAAACTAAAACTATCATTTATATTTATAATTTGGAGATTAAATGTTGAATATGTATTTCAATGTTTTAAGTTTTCTTTATTTTTTTGGATAAGAGGATTAACCAAAAACCGTGAGGATCTGTAAGGGATGGGTATGGGGACGAGAAAATCCCTTAAACGTTTAATGGGTACCCGCAAGTGTTGGGGACGAAGTGGGGAATGCAAAATCGTCCCCGACCCGCCCATTGCCACCCCTACTTCTGAGCTTCTATTGAACTGGTTTTGCATTCGAGCCTTATGGGCAACTTGTGCACCACTATATTTGTATCCAATCCTGGCATATCTTGATAAGACTAGGTGAAGAAACCTTTAAATTCTGGCAACAACTCAATAAAACCATTTTTTTGCTTTAGCGAGAAAGTTTACCGATCTTGACATCTTTTTAACTTCATCCATTCCTAGATTCAAAATTTCTATCTCTTTCTTTGTGAGGTAAGATCCATTTGTCTTCTTTTTCTACCAACCTTAGTAATTTGTCAGGGATTTCACATTCTGCCTCATCTTCACACTAATTGACTTCCACTAGACACACGGGCCACTCGAAATCTATTTCAAGATTAGGTTCAGAATCATTCATACAATTAATAATTGAAGATCTGCAAAGAAAAAATATATCTTTTGCAATGGAATGTAAAAAACAAGAAACATGTTTTCCATTTGAGAATAAAATTGAAAACATATTTATTAAAGTAAACTCGTACAATAAGCCTTTACAGAAGACACTTTGTACTCGTGGGCACAAGTACAAGGTGGTTCATGGCATTACTCTGATTTTTGTCTTAAAAACTAGAGGGAGATCCTCTGTCATCCAGTTCTTGAGTGCTTCACCAGAAAAGCATGGATGGATTCCTTCCAGAAACTTGCCAGGATGGGATCCATCGAATATGTCGTTGTCGTTCAGCCCCTCCATTATCTAACCAAAATAGCCCCTCCATTTTTGTCTTTCTCAAGTTGTTTCTCCACATTTTCAAACCCATGAGACTTGAAGATGCTGGTCAAGCCATGGAAAGTTATGGGCTCGAAAGCAATATCAGCCCCCAGAAACTAGGTCTCCTTTTGTCCCCTCTCTTCTTTATATCCTTTTGTCTTTGTTGAATGTTGGGCTTGAACCCGAATCCAAATCAATCTCTCTTCATGATGGCAGGCTTTGGACGCAGACATCATTGGAGATTCTTCTCAAATTCTACTTGTCTTGGCTCCTCTCCCAAGGGGCTCGCAGACAGTCATCTTTGTACATTTAGATAACCTCGAACGAGGTATCTTTTTACCTTCAACGATGAAAGTAGCATTTATGAACTCTAGTGTTTTGAATGAACATTAAAGGGCATTATCAGTAGTTGCAATGTATGGGGCATCTATAGTCACAAAGATAATGATATCTTCCTTTACTCCTACACTGACTAGTTTTCCTTCTATCACGAACTTCGACTTCTGATGCAGAGACAACGGTACTACGCTAGCAGAATGGATACAAGACCTTCCCTGTAGGCAATTATAAGCGGGCTTTATATCCATAACTATGAAATTGATGTTGGAAACTGTATGTCCAATCATCAATGGAACCTCAATCTTTCCAAGCACATCTTGAGTTATACCATTAAAAGCTCTTACAGTATTCTTGTATGTCTTCTTGTGTGAATCATCAATTGGAAGCCTTTGCAAGGCTACCATAGGGAGTACATTCAGAGCTGATCCATTATCAATTAATACTCATAGCAGCACATATCCCTTGCAATGAGTTGTGATATTCCGTGCCTTCTCAGATCCCATCCCACCATCTAGGATCTCATCATCGGTGAAGTGATGTAGTTATCAAATGTTATATGTTTCACAATTTGGTCTAACTTATGCACTAATATATCATTAGGGGACAAATGTCTGGTTCAACACCTTTATTAGAGCATTACGATGCCCCTCAAATCTCGACAATAGCTCAAGAACAGAAATCCTGGCTTGCTGCCTCTTCAATTGCTCCACTATGTTATACTCACTATGCTTCAAAAAATTTAGAAAATCCTAAGCTTTCTCCTCTTTAAATGGTTAATTCATTTTCGGGGAGGCTCTTCCCCAAAGATTCTTTCTGGCACAATAGATTCCTTCCCTTTTGCTTTCTCCCCCTATTTAGATGTTTCTAGTGAGTAACGCCTACCACATCTGGTAAAGTATCCAACTTAATTCACTATATCAGCTTTAGGTTTCTCATCTTGTACCGGCTTTACTTCCTCATGTGGCTTTTCCTCCTCATGTGGCTTTCTTTCATCCGGTACAGTTACACTAGCAGCATAGTTCCAAGGACCTTTCTTCATTGGACGAGCTTCCGACCTTTGATCTAGCAGAAATGATCAATGGTATGCTCACTTCGAACTTGACTCCTGAACTTTCGAAGGTGCATACCTCAAATTCTTTCCTTTCCTCTGTCTTCTCAAAGAATTCAATCTCCTTATTATTCATCATTCCTTAAGTCAAACATCCGAATTCATAACAGTGTTGAATTTCATGACCATCTTCCTGTGATATTCACAATATATTCCTAACTTTGCCTCTTTCTCAACCTTCATATCCATATGTGTCATCCTGACATTATACAGTTGTTCAAACACCCATTTCAGAGGAGATTTGATCTCTAATACATCCACCTTTACCTGCTTGGCCTCATCCTCTTCCTTTATAGCATTCACTCCTCGTCCTCTGTGGTTTAGGTAATGGATTAGCAGCTATACTGGGTTTATCAAATTTCATCACTCATTGTTTATAAGGTTCTACACTACCTTCTTGAATGTAACGCGGTTTTCTATCGTGTACCCCGGGATCCCAATATGATATTTACAGTGAGATTTCGGATCATAACATTGAGGGTATGGAGGTTGAAGAGGGGTAAGATAGTATGGTCGAACCAAGTCCGCCTCAAACAATTGTGGATACATTTAAGTATATGATATTGGTAAAGGTGTGAAATTCAACTTCTCGTTATCTCTTCTCGGACATTGGGAATCTTTCCTGTCTGAATTTTGTGAACTCCCTGATGCGGCATTGGGTGGTGTAAATGTAACATTCTTTGGAGCCTCATAAGCACTTGTATTATTCACCTCATTATCCTTTCTCTTGAAGTTTTTACATGAGCTTTCTCTACTATCAATCCTTCCACACTTGATTGCTGCCTCTATCAGCTCGACAGTTATCACCATGTCAGCAAAATTTTGGGTAGCATTACTGATTAAACGTTCAAAGACTGGACCCCTCAAAGTGTGAACAAACATGTGGGTGATCTCATTCTCCAGCAGTGGTGGCTGCACCTGTGCTACCACATATCTCCACCCCTTAGCATACTGACGGAGGCTTTCATTGGATTTTTCTCATCACTTGCAGCATAACACGACTAGGGATCATTTCAATTACATGTTTATATTTCTCAACAAAATCTCCAAAAAGGTCCTTCCATGACATAAAGTTCACCTGACTTAGCTGGGTGTACCAACGTGTTATTGAACCCGACAAGCTATCTTTGAAATAATGAATCAACAATTTCTCATATCCTTTAGATAGGCAGCCGTCTTACGATAGTACAAAGTAAGATCTGCTTACGGGCATGTCGTCCCATCATATTTCTCGAAGTATAGTACCTTAAACTTGGGTGGAAGGACCAAGTCAACAATGACGCTCTGATCAGCAACACTAGATCCACGCTCATTTAACTTGTCCATCTCAGCAACATGTCTTCTAAAGCCTTGCAGCGTTCCTCATATTTCCTTTCAATCTTAGCACATATTTTCTCGATCTCATTAACAGTGTTCAAGTCTAGGACTTCATTGCTACTCCCAAAGTTCGCTCCAATATCGACCAAATAACTAGCAGTTGCTCCGACTAGATTAATCTGGACCTTCATCATAGAAGGTGGTCCCTCAGGTTTCACCCTCACGTGAGATGTAGTATCCGTTTGCTCATTCATGTCATTCGAAGCTCCTTCTTGTACTTTACCCTTGCCAGATTCCTTAGGTCCCAGTAAAGTAGTCAACTGGTTAAAAATCTCTCTCTATGCTTGAGCAATGTGATCCTTCATGGACTGTTCAACCCTGTCAAGTCTTCTTTGCACCTCCAAGCGATAATTTTCTAGACTAGTGATCCTATCTTTCATAGCCATGGTCCTGGAGCGTAAACATGTTCAGTATGAATGTGGTATGTTTGCAAATCAAAAGTCACACTGCCATATAATCTTTCTTCTATTAATTACATCATATTTTGTCAAATAAAATGCAAATGCATGAATGTATGAATGCATGGATGCATGAATGCACAAAGACATCCATTTCAAGAACTAGTCTTTAGATAAACATTCATTGACTAAAAGATCGAGTACAGGAAATAGATAATGTCAATTATAAAAAACAACTAGCCCTAGCTCCTAGGTTGACAACTTTATTAAGCATCCTAGTCAGTGCGTGCCCTAGCTCGGTGTCGATGTCAGTTCATTGTAGCATGCTCGTAGCTTCATGGGACAATATTTGCATGACTGCGTAATTCCCCTTACTTGGTCCTTGAAGTTAACCGGCTCATGGTTCTACCTTTGGATGGTATGATTAGCTACCTCAAGCTTGCCTTTTGCTTCTTTAACTCCTCAAACCTTGCCACATGTTCCTTCAAATGTTGTACGACATCCTCCAATTCTGCTACTTTCTTCTTTAACTCCTCAATCTCTTGTTCAATGTTAGCTCTTCTCTGATTATAATATCATGCGATTACTTTCTCCATCTATGACACATGGGATGATAATTCAGAGTTTGGCTCGACTACTTGATTTCGTTAACTCTTGAATCTTCTTCCTTTATGACCTTTTAGTATCTTCATACAACTTCTTATAGTCATTCGTTTTCTTCATAGCTTTATCCAACTACTCAGACATATCATCGACTAACTTGCTCAAACATCCCCTTTGTGGTTTCTTACAATCAGCGTGAGTATTCTTTAAGTCCTCCAATTCCTACCTAATCTTCATATTCTATTCTTGGAGATTCTTTTCTCGTCTTACATGAACATCGACATCCAGCTTATTCATGGTCAGCTCGTGCTTGAGGTCGTTGGTCCTTTTCTCATACCCTTATAAGTCTATCTCATGATCACGCTTCAACTTGTCGTAGACGGTTAACTACTTGCATGTTCATCACTCGAACCAGCATTACCTTGATTTTTCTGAAGGACATTATCATTAACCCTTCGAGCCCTCCAATCTTCATATCTTGGCATAACTTTCGACTCCTTATACGGGTCCACCCTCCTTGGTTCCTTCCATGCTTCTGTAGTTTCGTATACCTTTGAATTGTAATCATTCGTCTTATAAGCGTATTCAAAATTTTCTATACCTGCAATGGCAGGAATAAACTGTCTCGATGCAAACTAGCGTGACACTAATAATGGGCAATTGGCTATTCCTCCCCAAACTCCCAATAGTGGGACCCAATCTCTAACTCCACATCGGTACATATAACTATCACCCCTATTCAACCAGGGAGCCTTCCATATGATATGTATGTCCTTCATTTCCTTGAAGCATTCCTTTCACTGTTCTTCTGTCATTTTCTCTATTAGGCATTTAGCAAAATGCTCCTCCAATGGTGAGTAGGTACTAAAAAATATGTCGACTCTATGAGATATGGCCCACCTATGTCCTCTAAACCACACTTCCAACAACTGTGCATAGCCCCAGAATCTTCCTTCTCCTGCCTTCCTACAAGCAGTTAATGATCTATAAGTTTCTGCCAAAATAGTTGGTACTGGGTTAACTCCTTTTTCTGAACGCTCGAATAGCCCTAGTGTCAATGGGTCTATATAGTCCAAAGTCCTTGGGAACAAAACCATTCCGTAGATGCATAAAGCATACATGCTTCTTTTCTATATCGGATCATCAATTGTCAAAATAAGTCTGCGGATAATCTTCCCATGTATACGCTCGTTGTCTTCTGTCAGCTTGTCATTACCTTTTTCTGACAATTTTCCATTGAACCAGGGTTCATTCATTCCTGTGACCGCCTTCAACTTTTTCCTAAATCTTGAACTATTATTGGGCCTTGTATAAACCTTGTCTATTTAGATTCTTGGACTATGAAACAGGGCCTCATATTCCTCTAGTGTAAATGTCATGTCTATATTCCCGAAGGTGAAGCAATTGTACGTCGGGTTCCAAAACTAGTTCATTGCTCTAATAACTCTTTGTCTATTGGACATCCAAACCTATGTTGAAAGTGACTCTTCATGTTAGCATCCCAATGTTCCCATATTGCTTTCAATTCCGGCAGATAGTTGTTCTGTTTAGAAACAATCTTAGTGTCGTCTTTCATCCTCGATACATGTTACCCATGAATGCTATCTCCCTTTTTATATTGTGTCTCCTCTAAGTCTCTGACCATGACCACACTAATGTATTACCTTCTCCTCGTTTATCAAATCCTTCGGCCATTATGAACACTTCCTAATTAACTAATACTCGAATCGATACCCCTTAAAAATGCAACATAATGCCACATATTCTAAAAAATAGCAAAACAAACAAAACAACAACAAAAACTGTGTCAGTATTGTGTAGTAATATTGAAGGCAAAAAACTTAGATAAAATTGATACAATAAAGCAGGTTATATTGAGTAGAGAGAATAACCAAAGAAACATATTTAAATCAACATCACTCTATCTAAGGTCCCGGTCTGGCTCTAGTGGGGTGGACTCCTAGATTACAACATGTGATTTTTGTTCTAAACTCTGGGTACCCAAGCTATCGTTACTGTCTACTATGACAACAAGATATCGATTCGGGAGTATATGTTCCCTTATAGTGGAGGTGTAACCTCACGGTGTATAAAGTTAGTATACCGGAAGAAAGACAAAATTCCTGCTCAAAGGTGGAGAACCTCACATAGGATCATGTCTCGCTCCCACTTAAAAGAGAAGCTCGGTTACAAGGCTTATGCATGAAGGACAATTTATATCACAAAAGTAAAAAGCATATTTCCATTCTTTCTACAACTTCATCCAAGAATTATTGAAGAAACTAAAATCAAATTACCATTCTTAAAATGCCAACATGCCACACAAAATTAATTAAGGCATGACTCTCGAATGTTCCCAGAAGAGTCGCCAAGCTGTCGAAACTATTTTTTACACAATAAAATAGCTTGACGATTAATTTTTGAGATTAGGGGGTTTTCGTTTAAATTCGATATTTGAAAAGATGTTGAGTCGCCACCAATCAATTTCGTAGATCAGACACCATAAAAACAACCATAGATTCATTCTTTTAAAATTAGGGTTCAGGGTTTTGTTACGTGTGGGGAAGGATTAGCACCCCACAAACGCCCGATATTGGTACCTTTAATTTTGCGTGGCATATTGAAATTCTTGAATAACAATTTGAATTTAATTTAATCGTAAAATGGAAATATTCCTTTTATAATGAAATATATTTTTGATTTGAATATAAATTGCAAGCACCCTTATACGTTAAGGGGCACCTCTTTTCATATTCCAAAAATTTATTTCGAATATAAAAGGTTTTATATGCATGATTTATTATTGTCTTCTTTATTTTAAGTTCTAACTTAAAAGGCTCTAATTATAATTAATGTATTATTTAATTCTATGAATATTATTTAATTTAAAGGCTTACATGAGATAACACCCAATTACTTGAGCACCATCCATATTTAAACCCCAAAATTAGAGATAATATTCCCTAGTTTATTAATTTCTCTAATTATTTAAAGTACTAGTCCTAATTAAGGCTCTAATTAATTATCTAGGTTATTTATCAATTTCTAAGGTTTTAATGAATACTATGTATTCTACTGTAAAGTTCATGTTGGACAACACCCCATTGCAATGGGACATCACCAAAATTTAGAATCCAAAGTTTTCTAGTTAGTACAAATTAATTTGATACAATTATCTTTCCTAAATGAATTATTAAATCCAAATTGATCATAAAACTAGGCTTTAAACAATTAACAATTAAATTTAAGTGAATTCAATTGTCTAACAATTAATATTATATGCTAAATTTTAAAACATGCATCATACAAATAATTTAAATGCATTTAATTGAATAAAAGCACTTAGATTAAAGGAAATGGAAACTTTAACCTTGATTATATTAAAAAAGAACCAAACAGAATTAGAGGGGAAAATAAAAGGAAAGAAAGGAAAAAAGAGGATCCGAATAAAAATGCGTGGACCCTAGGGTTCGACCCGTTTAAGCTCGTGGATCCCCTTTGACCTAGTTTCAAAACGGTATTTTTTTACTCACGTATATAAAGCCCTAGATCGAGTTAAAATGGTCACAACACCAAATCATTCTCTCTCTCTCTTTCTCTACCCTCTCTCCTCTCTCAAAACTCTCTCAACTCTAACATCTTATTCCTAGAAAACCCATACCCAAAACGATCAAGCCCTACTGTTCATCACTAAAATTATCCTTGTTCATCCGTTTTTTTTTCATTTCATCCACTTCAAACACCAAAACCTCATCTTTTCTTATTTTTGAAAATCAAATTAACCAAAATCGTTTGGTATTCATCCCAAACGGTATGAACATCAAAAGAGCCGACCATACTCCGCCATACCAACCACCCTTCAATCCACTCCGGTCACTACTGGTCATCTCTAACCATTTCGCCGATCGTCAAGAGTCGACTCCCAGCCACCGCAAGCGACATCAGCCATCGTCTTTCTATCTCCGATCATCCACAACCTCACTCCAGCGGCCGTGAAGCGATTTTTGACCGTCGTGCTCCACCGCACCAGAACCTAAAAAACACTAAAATATTTGATTTTTGTACCCGAACAACCTAAAACTACTCGATCCGGCAGGATCTCCCGGCTTCTCCCCAAAATCTACCCAAATACCCCCTATTAGACTACAGCCATTGGTGTCCTAACACTTCACCGACCATAGATAAACTCCTTTAACACCTCGAATTTGGGCATAGGAGTTAACTAGATAGATTAGACGATTCGGGTGGACCAGATTAGTTAGTTCGAATTGGTTTCGGGAAATAAATTCAAATAAATTGTTTTTAGCTAAAGTTAAATATGGAAAAATATCATGAAATGTTTAATTAATGTATTAAACATATTTGAGGTGTCAATTTGATAAAATAATTTTGGATTAAATGATATTTTGAGTTTGGTGAGTAAAATGTAAATATTTCAAAATTGTTTTGGTGACTAAATCGTAAAAGGGTCAAAACTTAGAATCTTTAAGGAGCTGATAAATCCTTTGGTTTTAGCAGACTTTTTCCTTAATTTTGGCTATTTTAAAATAATTTTAAAAAAGGGTTAATAAAGTAAAATAAAAGGTTTTTAATTAGTTTTATTTTAATTAGCCAAAATATTTTCTTACGTAACTTCTTTTCTCCAACTTTTTCTCTCAAATTCTCAGCAACCAAACTACTATTTTCTTACTAATAATTCCAAGGATTCATCTTCTAATCTTATTTTTGATTTCAACAATTGATTTTCTTGATTCTACACCACATTACCTTGTAGATTTCATCAAAATCAAGTCAATTAAGGAGGAAGTCTATAATTAGAGGTGGTTTTCGTTTCTCTCCTTTAATCATAGGTTATTTACTGAAATTCTCAAGTTCTTGATCTTTTACAATCGATTTTTAACATGTGTTGGTAATTAAATCATGATTTAAAGATTTAATGTTAGTTTAATTAAGAAACTGATAGATCTTTGTTGTGAATCTGAATAATTGTGATATTGATTGGTTAAGATTACTTCTAAAGAGTATTTTTAATGTTGAAAGGTGATATTTACGAAATAAATCCCGAAACTAATTGAATTGCTAATTTTCTAGGTTGTGAATAGTTGGATTCTAAGGTGTTTATGGTGTTATTAAGTTGCTAGAGGTATAAGGTGGTGATGTAAGGGTTTTTGGATGTTAATTGATGATGTTAAGTGATTCAAATCGTTAGTATATAGATGTCCTTTGTTTCGGATGAAATTGGGGGTGTTTACAGTTGTCTTTAGAAGGCGATTGATGGTTTTTAGTGAAGTTTTGTTTGGGATTAATGTTGATGGGTTTATAGATACACTATGATGCATTAACCCTCTCTTATTATGTGAATAAAACGGGGGATATTAATCCTACAACGATTAATGAAGATTTGGAGGCGATTAGAAGCTTGAATTTGCATCAGCGAGGAAAGCTTTACGTTGTCGGTGAGTGGAAATGAGATTTAAAGCTATATAAAGGTTTGAAGGTGATTTTGGGAGTTTAGATTAAGCTGGAAATGTTTGTCTAAACTTTGAAGTAAGTATCGGACGTTCTTGCTCTCATTTACGGTTTTATGAAATAGTTTTCATGCTCTTGTTATTGGTTTCGATTACATACTGTTATATGCATGTTTTAGCAATGAAAGATGTTTCGAACGATCATATATTGATGATTTGTGGATACGAAAATGGTTTGCGGAAGGATTTAAAGAATGCCTAAAATACATGGTTTAATGTATTGGAAATTGTTTTGATTGATGCATATGTAAAACAGTGAGGTAACATGTTTTAATTGAGTATATTCTCAAGTTGCAATGGTTAAAAGTTATCGAATATAGTTGGCTAGCCATATGGTTTAAAGTGCACTATAATAAGTCGCCTCAAGGTTTTTTGAGGGGTTGCTCCAACCATTGAGAACCGCGACCATTAAGGGGTTACTCCGGTTGGTGGATATAAATTGTGTGTTTAAAGGTACCACCAAGTTCAAGGTGTGTTTAAAGGTACCACCACGGGAATTCGAGTATCTGATGTGTTTTCTTAAAATGTGATGTAACGGTTTTGGGTCACTATAATGCTAATATGTATAAACTAATGTATCATGATGAATATGAAAGATGGATATGTTGTGATTTATGATGATAATGCTCCTAAAGCTATGCTATTTGAAATGTTTATGCATATTGAAGCTTAAGTTGAGGTTTTGCATATCAGACTATGCATGTAATCCGTGATACATTGAAAGGCATATGGTTTGTATGTTTTGAAAGGTATATAAGAGCATTGTTGATTTATCATATACTTATTTAGCCTCGAAGCTTGGTTTTACTCAAAGGTTTTTAATTGCATTGATAAGTTTTTTTGAGCATCTCTCACTAAGCATCTTGTGCTTACACTCCATTCTCATCCTTGCAGATAAGTAAGCTTTGGAGGCGGCATTTTGGGAAAGGTGTCTTCCAATATTTTGGTTTAACAAGTATGGTTTACATACTTAGACTTTTGTAGCAGTTAAGGGGCAATGTGGCCTTGGGTATTGGGAGATTTGTAATATGTTGTTCCCTGGTTTTGAGCATGTTTCTAAACTTCCATGGATGTATTTTGTTATGTTTGAAGTTTGATATTGGGCTTGGGATAGCTTTTGTATGTTTGGGTAGAGAGCATGCATATAGGACTATGTTGATGCTTCTCATGTTTTGATGATTGATCTTGCATATGCGGATATGTGGTATAATGATGTCTTTTGATTCATATGTTAGTGAGTTCATATTTACATGATGATTGAAGCTTGTTTAATTGAGCCTAAGTGTCATATGTTTGGCCAAAAGGTCATTATTAGGCCAAGTGGTACCAATACGGGTCCCTAGGTATCGGTACGTGGGATCTAAAAAGGCTCAAATTTGTGCTAAATTACATAGGGCTATTGGTATGCCTAGCCTCGTATCGATGCGCCCCTTTGAGAAATACATCAGTTATCGGTACACGTGCAATCGTACCGGTACACTTCTTAGCTACTGAAATTTCCTGATTTCAAAACATAATACAAGTATCGGTATGCGGGGGGCCATACCGATACCCATTTGAAAAATAGAACCCGTATTGATACGGGCAAGAGGTGTATTGTTACCAAGGCTATTTTCTGATTATTGCTATTCTAAAAGTGGAGTCTATGCAATTTGGTCACAAATTCTTGTTTATGCAATTTAAATGAGTTTGGGTGATCATTTAATGACGAAATTTGACGACTAAGCATGTAACCTAACTAATTAAGATTTGGAAATCTTAAATTTAACGAAGTCGTCTCAGTTATTCATTTTTACGTTTTGGTGTCTAAATTACAAACAAGCTTAATTGGTATTCAAATCGATGCTTGATTCTTTCAAGATTTAATCTGATGCTAGCATGTGCACCGAAGGAAATAATAATGCATCTAGACAAGATAAAAATAAAAAAAATTGAACGTTTTCAAAGGAATCATTTTGAGTATGTTTTGGCAAATCCAATGTAGTTCGCTCAGTTCAGTCTGGCGTCTAGGCCGAGTCGAGGGGTTACAGCTCCTGCCACCCTAGTTTAGCTTTTTCAATTACTGTTTTTTCATTGTTTTGCTTATAAACTAATATATTTCACGTGTTACTTGCAAAAAAACGAAAATAACATAAGGAAAGTACCTTCCGGTGAGTCGCTGATAATTCTAGTGACGAAATAGTGCTTCCGGTTATCTTTTCCGGCGGCGTCTCCCTTTCCTGACGTCCCTTGATCTCCCTCTAATCTAACTCTCACTTTCCTCTTTACTTCAACTAATAACTGCTCTAATTATTTCTTCATCACTATGCTGACTTTTCTCTCTCCTCCCTGTTTATAAGGGATAGTGCGATGTGATGTCATGCTGACATCAGCACCCACCAACTGTTGACAGCTAATAAGGAGAAAGACCATAATTTGTGTCTTGTCGTTTGGAATGAATCAGAGCCTGACACGTGGGAAAAATGGGTGGGAACTTCAAATATGTGTTTGTTTGGGTTGCTATATAGGGTATTTTTGGCGATAAATAGTTGGATCAAACAACAATTGGGCTTTTGAATTGTATTTTGGGCTTCTAATGTAATATGGATATTTATATTGGAATTTGGGATTATATATGTGTTGGACATTGGACTATTTGATATATTTTTGGGTTTTATATATTTTTGACTAAAATCTGATTTATTTATTTATTATCTATTAATTAAGAGAAATATTATATAATATATATACATACTATCACGGGTAAAATCCGTGTATTACAGAAGGAATTAAAACAAAATCAATATGTTGGAAACCTTTAAACAAGAAGAAATAAAGTGTACCATGACATGGAGAGATCCAATTGGTCACGTCAAGCATAACAACCAGCCCCTAATAAGGGTGAGTCTGGGGTGCAGCTAAAAAATGATAATTTTTTGAAACTTGTCTAAACAACCTAAAATGTTAACTTTTTGATAACATTTTAGGTTGTTTTTTCATGATTTTTGACAAGTTTTGAAACTAAAGAAACAAGTTTCGAAACTTGGTGAAAAAAAATCAACCTAAAATATTATAAAAAAGTCTAATATTTTAGGTTGCTTGGACAAGTTTCAAAACTTTCAACCTTAAATTAGGTTATCGTTCTTTAGACTCTTCTAAAATACCATCATCAGAGCCACCAACCAACAACATCGAACCCCCTCAGCAACAATGAGAGTGTAAAACCAATATATGATTTTGCTATAGCAAATAATTTAAGGACTAAATTGCATAAATTTTTAAGTATTCAAAAGACTCACATTTGACAAGTATTTTAGACTTAAAATGTCTTGAAGTCAAAACTTAAACCCCATAAAATTTTCAAAGCCAAAATACTCACAATCGCCCAGACGTTTCGAAACACCCCTAAAGTGTTTTGATACGTTTTGCCAGTGGAAATGTCCGTTTCGATACAGAGTAATCTGTTTTGAGACAAAGGTTTCGAAACAGGCAAACTCGTTCCGATACAGCCTTCATCTAGGCTTTTCAAAGCTTTTGTTTTTAAATGTCATTTCGAAACGTCTAATACCCGTTTCAAAACAAGGGTTAAGTATTTTCAAAATCAAGAATTAAATGAACTAGTCGTTACTTGTCAGAACCAAACTTTTGAAAAATTGGTTAAGTTTTTTCGATACACACCTTTGTTGTTTTGATACACCAATTTACAGTTTCAAAACGTTTCGATACAACCTATAGATGTTTCGATACGACCCCCTTTTTACACTTAAAGTCATTTTACAGTTTCAAACTATTTCGATACGACCTATAGTCGTTTGGATACGAGTCCCTTTTTACACACAATGACTATTTCTTTTTATGGTGTCCGTTTCGATAAAAGGCCTTGTGTTCTGATATGGGTAGTTGCAGAACAACATTTGTTGAAGGAAGATAGAGCCTCAAGGGCTCTATTGATGATCTCAACCACCCAAACGGCTAGAAATCAATGAGAATGTATAAAGTCAAGCCTCAAAAGAACCAGCAACAACTATTGAACCTCAAAGCAACATCCAAGCAATCCAATCCAAACCCTAAGAACTTATTGTCAAATTTTTGTACGCAACTCTTAGAGTTCTTAGTGTAAATCAAATTTGTGAGTTTGGGGAGTGTTTGTAATCAATTTGGGCTATATTTATCTTGTGAGAGATCAATTGTAATAGCTTCTTAGTGTAAATCAAATTTGTGACTTTGGGGAGTGTTCGTAATCAATTTGGGCTATATTTATCTTGGGAGAGATCAATTGTAATAGCCAACATCTTCTTTGTAAGTGAGAGTCTTGTGGTTCAATCTTTGGGTAGAAAGATTGAAATTTTGTAAAGGTTGCCTCCTTAGCCTAGAAAAGGGGAATAAGAAATTAGTGAAGAGTTTGTTGAAAATTCTTATTGGGAGCTAAGGTAGTGAATGCAGAGCTTGTTTAGAATCTTGAACCGCTATAATTGTCTTGTCCATTGTTTTTAATTGTTCCTTTTGCTCCCTTCTTTTTTTAAATTGCCAATTCACCCCCTCTTGGCCATATCGATTAATTCGATCCACTCAAGAATTGATATCAGCGCCTACCTCTTTGAAGGCTTCACGGCCACAAGAGGAGATCCTAAAAGAGTGTTGATCAATTTCCATGTCAAGCCATGGCATCTACCTCCGGGCCAAGCATGTACGAGTCACAATCTATCACCAAACCACCCTTCTTCAATGGGGATAACTATCCTTATTGGAAGAACCGAATGTGCCTCTTCATCAATTCAAACGATTACACCATATGGGATGTGGTAGAACATGGACCAATCATTCCAATGAAGAGAGATGAAGAATGAAGGCTTGTTCCAGAGAAGAAGGTGGAGAAGAGTGAGAAGGATAGGAAAAGATTGCAAATGAATGACAAAGCCTTGCATATGCTATTTTTGTCACTTGGACCGGACATCTACTCCAAAGTATCCTCGATCACAAGTGCCAAAGAAGTGTGGGACACTCTTGAGACCACTTACGAAGGAACAAGTGATGTAAAGGAGACAAAGATCGGGATCCCCAATCTTAGTTACGAGAACTCAAAATGGAGGTCGATGAGACCGTAACAAAGATGTTTGATCACTTCTCTATCACTGTGAATGATTTAAAGGGCTTTGAAGAGATCATTCCCGAAGACAAGCTAGTCCGGAAGCAACTCTATTGACTTCCTGAGTCATAGGATGGGAAAAGAACCGCAATCATCGAGGCAAAGAATTTGAAGACCTTGAAGCTCGATGAGTTTGTAGGATCTCTCCTTACTGATGCGATCATGAAACAAGGGAGAGAAGAAGAGAAGAGAAAATAAGAGAAAAGAGAAGAGTAGCCAAACAAAAGGTAGAGAAGAATAAACAAGGAGTTGCTCTCAAAGCCTCTCTACCACAAGAGGATAGCACTTCTAGTGGGGAAGATGAGTTTGAAGAATTGGCTATGATAGCCAAAAGATTCTCAAGGTTAATGAAGTCCAACCGTGGTAAAAGGTTTTTAAGAAGAAAAGACTTTAAGAACAAGAACAAAGAAGAAGAGAAAGACCAACTCATTTGTTATGAGTGCAAGAAGTCGGGTCACATTCGAATTGATTGCCCTCAACTAAAGAAGAAGAGCTTTGAGAAGAAGAAGAAGCTCAAGGCTCAAGTAGCAACTTGGAGTGATGAGGAGTCATCATTCGAGGATGAGGAGCATGACGTGGCTAACCTTTGCCTCATGGCCCTTGAGGAGGAATCTATGGTAAACTCTAACTCATCATCTCTTACATATAATAGACTTTATGATGCCTATGATGAGTTGCAAGAAGTTTACGATGAATCTGTTGAGAAATATAAAAAGTCTATTTTGAAAAACAAGAAAAATATTTCTGATTCAAAATCTCAAAATGAGTCTCTTTCAAAAACCAATTCTGAATTGGAAATGAAGGTTTTATACTTGATAAATCTTTCAAATGACCTTAAAAAGAAAAATCTTGATGTTGAAAAACTTCTTTCTGATTTCCAAGATTTTCACGCTAAGGAAGTGAATAATCTTTAAACTTCTCTTGCTATTGGGAAAAACGGTTTTGACAAGGGTAGTTCTTCAAAAACACAATATGTAAAGAGAAAGAATTTTAAGTACAAACAAAGTGGCTCTCAAACGCATTATAGAGCTAAGAGGATTGGAAGTGTATGAGTTCCTAAAGAACTTGTAGCTTCTAATAATATTGTTGCTATTTCATCTTGGATTCCTAAGGGAACCATGTTTTTGGGAGCTAACACTTATGGACCCAAAATGGTTTGGGTACCAAAATCAAAGAACTAATCTTTGTTTGTTGGGGGAGCATTCCTACAAGGCCAAAGCTTCAAGTCAAAACACATGGTACCTTGATAGTGGATGCTCAAGACATATAACCGGAGACAAGAGTAGATTCATAGAGCTCAAGACAAAGCATGGTGGAGTGGTAAGTTTCAGTGACAACCCCAAAGGCCATATTGACGACACCGACTCTATTGGTAATCACTCATCCATTCTTATTGAAAATGTATTGCTTTTCAATGGTCTTAAACATAATTTATTGAGCATTAGTTAACATTGTGACAGGTTTTGATGTTCATTTTGATAAAAATTGGTGTAAAATTGTGAACATTAAAACAAATAAAATAATGTTCATTGGACATCGCATAGAAAACATTTATATGGTACATTTTGATGACATACATTCATCCCATGCATGTTTAGTTGCACATGATAAGAATGATGCATGGTTGTGGCATAGGAAACTAGGGCATGCTAGCATAAGTGTTTTAGAAAAGTTGGCTTCCCAAAATCTAGTTAGAGGTTTACCCAAACTAAAATTTTCATTAGATAAATTATGTGATGCTTGTGCTAAAGGTAAACAAAAGAGAACCTCATTTAAACTCATTAATGATGTTTCAACTAGTAGAGTGTTACAATTAATCTACATGAATTTATTTGGGCCTATAAGAACTATGAGCTTGGGTGGTAAGTCATATGAATTTGTATTGGTAGATGACTTTTCTAGATACACTTGATTTCTATTCTTAAGTACTAAGGACTAGGCTTTAGAAAATTTTATCACATTTACAAAACTTACCCAAAATGATCTTGATCTTAAAATCTCACATATTAGAAGTGATCATGGAACCGAGTTTCAAAATATGGGTTTTGAAGATTTTTGTAATGAAAATGGTATTAGCCATAATTTTTCGGCTCCTAGCACTCCTCAACAAAATGGGGTAGTTGAGAGGGAAAATAGAACTTTAGAAGAGATGGCTAGGACTATGCTTTATGAAAATAATTTACCTTAGTATTTTTGGGCGGAAGCAACTAATACGGCTTGTTATATTATTAATAGAGTAATGATTAGTCTTATTTTAAAGAAAACACCTTATGAGATTTTTAAATCCAAAAAGCGTACAATTAGCTATTTCCACCCTTTTGGTTGCAAATGTTTTATTTTAAACATTGAAAAAGACAATTTAGGTAAATTTGATGCTAAAAGTGATGAAGCAATATTTTTGGGTTATTCACTAAATTCTAAAGTCTACATCATTTTTCAAATGTTGATCATGCTTGTGTTGATGATCTCAACCACCCAAACGTCTAGAAATCAATGAGAAGGTATATAATCAAGCCTCAAAAGCACCAACAACTATTGAGCCTCAATGCAACATCCAAGCAATCCAATCCAAATCCTAAGCACTTATTGTCAAATTCTTGTACCCAACTCTTAGAGTTCTTAGTGTAAATCAAATTTGTGAGTTTGGGGAGTGTTTGTAATCAATTTGGGCTATATTTATCTTGTGAGAGATCAATTATAATAGCCAACATCTTCTTTGTAAGTGAGAGTCTTGTGGTTCAATCTTTGGGGTAGAAAGATTGAACATTTGTAAAGGTTGTCTCCTTAGCCTAGAAAAGAGGAAGAACAAATTAGTGAAGAGTTTGTTGAAAATCCTTAGTGGGAGCTAAGGTAGTGGATGTAGAGCTTGTTTAGAAGCTTGAACCACTATAATTGCCTTGTCCATCATTTTTAATTGTTCGTTTTGCTCCCTTCATTTTTTTAAATTGCCAATTCAGCCTCCTCTTGGCCATATTGGTTAAAAAAATTTAACGGTGTATGCATGATTTTACATATATTTAAAAAAACAAGGTAAAAATTTTGGCGAGCTTAATGAGCAACGAGTCGAGTTGAGCAATTAGATTCTTTAACGAGCACAAGTCGAGTAAAATTTTATTGAGTTTAAATAGCAATGAGTTGAGTCGAGCAACGAGATTTTTTAACGAGCATGAGTCGAGTACTATTCAACTCGTGATCGACTCACTCGATAAGCGCCCCTAGACATTACTAATATACAAAATGTTATATTTGAAATATATATGTATATATAACACAGATGCTTAGTTCAATGGTCTCATATTTAAACTGTAAACGTTGTTGCCTCGGCTTAATCAAGGCCTCCATGGCAGGGTACACCCCTCTTGTTCGGATTAGTTTAAAGTCCAGCCTGACCAAACCATGAAAAAGGAAAAACCATATCGGTGTCTAACTTCTTTTTTCCTTCACAATATCTAAATTCGAAACCACATTCTTGCTTCTTGTTTTACTTTGTCAAAGCTCGGTGACAAACAATGCACACGTAACCTTATTGAATGGAAAATGATATTACTCATAACATTAATTTTTGCACGGAGAGGATTCAAGTATAGCCATGGGAATTTATGATTCTCGATTTAAATGGTAAGGAATTCAAATGCTTGATGTATCAGGAATATATCAAAGTGGGTGTCGGAGGCAATAACTCTTTTGAAAATTTCAAATTATCATATACTTTAGTGTTGGGAAATTGCTTAAAATTTGTCAAAGATGGCAGCCACCAAAGTTGGACTCGACTTTAGTCTGACCAAAAATAGGCCTAATTAGGGCTGTAAATGAGACGAGACAAATCGTGAGCTACTCGAGCTCGACTCGGTCAATGCTCGACTCGATTTGACTCGACTTGAGCTCAAACTTGGCTTGAGTTCTTAACGAGCCGAGCCAAGTTACTTGATACTCGACTCGAAAAGCTCACGAGCTACTCGAAATCAATAATAATTATATATAATTATAGTATTAAATAAGGATTTTATAGTTCAATATCTACATAGTGATCAAGTTGAACACGAGGAGAAGTTTGGAGGACTCTTGATGCAATTCCCCCTTTCCGCATGATATAAAGGCAAACATAGTTGATCCTAATCCCACATCGTTCAGATGTGAAGGAAGGAGGAGAGAATCTGGCTATAAATAGAAGCAAGCTTTACATTGTACAAGCATGTTTTTGGCATTTTGGTTGAAAACAAGTTTAAAAATATTTTTATATTAGTTTTTTTTTAGATTGGAGTTTGAGCTCTAATTGGGTTTGAGCTCTAGTTGAGCTTAATAATTTAAAGCTTGAATTGATTTTAATTATATTTGAGTTTGACTTGGTATATTTGAGCATTTCGAGTTCGAGTTTGAGTTCCAATTTTGATTTTGAGCTCAAGCTTAATAATTTTGAGCTCGCGAGTTTTCGAGTCGAGCTCAGCTTCAAGTATTTTGAGTTTGAGTCGAGCTTAGCACTACTCGAGCTTGACTCGGCTCGTTTACACCCATAGGCCTAACCATTTTCATTTTCAAAAGTACCAAGTCAAGTATTGAGAGTTCTATTTGACTTTTAAATTCCTTTTTATTCTCTTGTATTAGAGTGGTGCAAGTTGTAGTTAAATATTTTCTCGGGTGTACTTGGGGTATCGGGATTATGAGAATAGTCTGTTTGTTGTAACCATTTTCACATAGTGGTTTATCGAGTTACCTTTGACAACGGTCGTGGTTTTTTTTCTTCGATTGGGAGTTTCTATGTAAAAATCTTGTGTTCTTTTATTGTATTGTTTTCTAGTTTATTTCTCTATTTTAGTCTTTTAATCTCAAGGGGGAATTGTTCCGCACTTTGATTCCCAACAATTGGCATCAGAGCAAATTGAAGGAGTGATAATTTTCTTATCCTTTTGGTTGTAGCATTGTCTGAACCTCCATTTTGGAAAAGAAAATTTTCACAGTTACTTTGAGTTTGTGGTTTCTTAAAGATTGTTCTTGGCTTCTTCTCGATTGGTGGTTATTGTGGTAGTGTGGAAGTGCATGTCTAGGAAAGTTCTTGCTAAGGAAATACTTGGTATTTAAGCGATCCTTGTGATCCACCTCTCATTCCTGGGAACTACCTGGTACATTGTTCACATACTACATTCAGTTGAGATGCCACCCGCCATGAAGTTTGACGTTGAGAAATTTGATGGAAATATTGACTTTATTTTATGGCAAATAAACATGAAAGATGTGTTAATACAATGGGAATGCACAAGGCCCTAAAAAGAAAGCAAGGCAACAATGATTCCGGAAAAGTCGGCTCTAGTATAAGTGATGAAGATTGGGAGGATCTTGATTTGAGAGCGGCAAGTTCAATTCGACTGGCTTTAGCAAAGAATGTTATTCCTAATGTGAAAGGAATCTCTACTACAAAAGAGATTTGGGAAAAACTTGAAGTATTGTAACAAGGGAAGGGCTTTTCAAGCATATTGCACCTTAAGGAGTGGTTTCATACTTTGCATATGGATGAAGGTTCTAAGATTTCAGATAATCTAAAAGCACTCAATCATATTGTCACTGAATTAGAGACTATTGGAATTAAGATCGACGATGAAGATAAAGGTCTACAGCTTATATTGTCTCCTCCGACTTCATATGAGCACGTGAAACCTATTTTGATGTATGGGAAGGAAACTCTGGATTTTTTTAGAGATTGCCAATAAGCTCATTTATGAGGAGAGAAGGTTGAAGAACAGAGGTCATGATTCCACAGTTCGTGATTCAACAGATTCAGTATTAGTGTTGAACAAGAAGAAGGGAAAGAATGTGGTTAGCTGGAGGTGTGATAAGTTCTCAAATGTGACATACTTTATTTGCTATTTTCTAGTTATTAGGACTTCTTGTTGCTTAATACATGTTGTTTTTGTTATATTTTGTGTAGGGACCCAATTCTGGAAATAGCAGTAAAAAGGGGGCATTTCTGCAGTTTTTATTATAATTTTGTCATGACTGGCATCGTGGGCACGGCACCAGGCACGACACGTCTAACGTGGCAGTGACGTGGCAACCTCTAGAAGATCCTGGAACATTCCGAGAGAAGATCCGATCAGATTATCAATTCTATCCGTTTGGTTTTATCTTAAATTATAAAAACATTTGAATTTGAATTGTTATTTTGATTTTCTTATCTCTTATCCTTGTAATCTAAGCCTATAAATACCAACCTTTGGCGAAGGCTTAAGATCATCTTCTAGCTTTGAGCATTTTTATCTCTTCCTTTGTAAACATTTTATAGCTTTAATTCAAGTTCTTTTCCTTTATTTTCTTGTTTCGTTTATTTTATGCCATTTAATTACTTTTCTAAAATCAAGTTAAGTATGATAATCAATATCATGCTTAGCTAAATCTTTTAAGCCAAGAACCAGCCAAGTCAATTCGATTCGTGAGAATTGAACTTTGCTTAAATTCTTTTGGGAAATCATTTTTATCTTTCTGCTTAGATAGTTTGGCAATCGACCTTACTAAAAGTTTTTAACCATTTTTCAAATCAAAAGGGCCCGTTGGTCTAAAATCGCTTAAAAACACAGTTGGGAGGAAGGATCGGCCTGTGGCAATTTTGACTTCCTATGAACACTCTTAGCGGCGGTCCGCCAAGGAAAGATAAAATCAGAAGCGATTCTTTTTAGACAATTTCTGAGTCGGGTTTTTCCTGCTTTTAATCTAAATATTTTAAAGGCAATAGACGTGGTTGATTTATTTAAGAACCATCTTTCGGAGATAGACTTGGGAGGATTGGTTACTCGAGAGAGAAACAAGTTATGACGGGTTGGGCCTCGTAGACTGTAACCGACATGATCTCCGAAATAAAAATCTATTTTAGTGATCGAAAGAATTGAAGGAGCTGGTTCGAGGCTATTTCACATACTTGGTTTTTCTTATTCTTTTTACCTCTGCATTTAAATCTTGCTATTTCATTTTCAACCAATATCAGATCACTCCCCCATTTTTTTTACTTATTATACAGATATTCCTGGAAGTAGTAATCGAAGCAGCCTTCAGTCAATAATTCCAGCTAATCTCCCTGCGGATCGACCCTCTTTCCCTATATCTACTGAATTTCTTTATTTTATTATTTGTTGAAAGAGGTTAATTTATTTATTTATTTTTGACCGGTTAAACGACGACTTGTCAAAATTGGCGTCGTTGCCGGGGAATTTACTTTTGCATTTTTTGACTGATTTTGTTTTATTTTTATGACCAAGAAAAACGTGGGTACTTTAGCTCCATACAACCCGGAAATCGAAGCAAGCGCTCGTAGAACTCACGGCGAAACACTTCGGCGAAAGAAACAACAAAGCACACGACGATCCGAACAGGAATCCACTTCCGAAACTACACCAATCGAAGAACCTACACAAGAACCAGAACTGATGGCGGACCAAACGATTCGACAACTAAATGCTGCCCCTACTGTGCAACAACCACTCTGCATCGCTTTTCCTCAAGGTGATACTCCCTTCCAGCTCAAAACGGGATTAATCCACCTACTCCCTACTTTTAATGGCCTCCCTTCTGAAAGCCCACACAAACACCTTGCTGAATTCCATATGGTGTGCAACAGCATGAAACCGCAAGGGGTCTCAGAGGACCAAATAAAACTAAGGGCTTTTCCTTTTTCCTTAGCCGGAACGGCTAAAGAGTGGTCATTTTACTTACCTCCAAATTCAATTAATACATGGTCTGATCTCTCTCATGTTTTTCTTGACAGATACTTCCCTGCGGAAAAAACAACATAAATTAGGCGAAACACATTGGGTATCCAACAAATGCACGATGAATCCCTATATGAATATTGGGAAAGATTCAAAAAGCTGTGTGCAAGCTGTCCGCAACATGGCTTATCTGAGCAAACACTCCTTCAATACCTATAAGAAGGAATGTTACCAATGGACAAAAAGATTGTAGATGCAGCAAATGGTGGCGCGCTCGTTAACATGGCCCCTACTGCAGCGAGAACATTAATCTCCACAATGGCTGATAATTCACAGCAATTTGGTTCTGCAAGTGAACCCAATCGACGGGTTCGAACAGTAAGCACAATTTCATTAGAAAATAAGATTGATAATTTGACTAATATTGTGCATTCACTTGTTTCAGGGGAGATAGGAGCTGCTAAGGTGTGCGGGATTTGCACTATGCAAGATCACGCAACCGATTTATGCCCATTGCTGTGAGATACGTCTGGTGCCCAAGTCAACGATGTACACAATTTTCCCGGACCTCCCCAAAGACCCTATAATCCACAAAGCAACACGTTCAACCCCGGTTGGAGAGATCATCCTAACCTTAGCTATGGTAATAGGAACCCAAATTTCCAAACTAGACAACAACCTCCCTACCAAAATCAAGCTCCCCAGAAATCTTCCCTTGAATCTATTGTTGAGAGTTTAGCAGTTTCGCAGTAAAAGTTCCAAACCCAAACGCAATCTCACCTTCAGGAACTAGATAAACAAGTTAGCCAATTAGCTCAAATAGTAGGGCGTCTAGAATCCCAAGGAAAATTTCCATCACAAACCGAAATCAATCCAAGGGAAAATGTGAGCGAAATCACTCTGCGTAGCGGGACCATGATAACACCTGAATCGCCAAAGATGGATGAGCAAAAATCTGACGGCTCTTCGGAACACCAGAACGAAAAATCTCCTTCCACTTCAAGTAATATCAAATCTAAAATTCCTATTTCTACTTACGAACATGTTTCACCTTTTCCAGGAAGATTAGCAAAACGAGACAAAAATGAGGAGGAGAAGGAAATAATAGAGGTGTTCAAAAAAGTGGAAATTAACATTACACTCTTGGATGTTATCAGGAAGGTTCCTAAATACGCGAAATTTTTGAAGGACCTATGTACAAATCGAAGAAGGTTGTCGGGGAACGAGAGAGTCAACCTTAGCGAGAATATTTCAGCCATTTTTCGAAAGCCGTTGCCACCAAAGTACAAGGACCAAGGTATGTTTATGATTCCCTGTAAAATTGGGAATGTTGGGATCAAAAGAGCTATGTGCGATTTGGGTGCCTCCATCAATGTCATGCCTCTAAGTGTTTATAGAAAGATCTCAATGGATCCATTGAAGGAAACTAAGGTAACAGTACAACTGGCTGATAGATCAATTATTTATCCCGAAGGGGTATTGGAAAATATTTTGGTTAAGGTAAACAATCTCATTTTCCCGGCTGATTTTTACATTATTGATATGGAGAATGATCATAGCAACAATGGATCTGAAATTTTGCTTGGACGTCCCTTTCTATCAACCACACACACAAAAATCGATGTCCATAATGGCATTTTAACCATGGAATTCGACGGAGAGGTAGTGAAATTTGATGTGTATAAAGCTATGAAATATCATGATTCTGTCGCAAGCCTTAATTTTGTTGATATTATAGATCCTTTGGCTAATGATTTTATCGGAACTGATTTGTTTCATGATTTTTGTAGGGAATTGGAAGACCTCAACGATGACGACTTAGGCGAAACAATCTCTACTCTTTCTTTAATTTCTGAACTACAATTAACTCCATCACAATCTAAACCTCTTCCCTCAATTTTGCAGGCACCTCAACTAGAGTTAAAACAACTCCCATCACACTTGAAATATGCATATTTGGGCAACAAGGAAACTCTACCCGTCATCATATCAAGCGAACTGTCCTCGCAATAGGAAGAGGAGTTGATAGCCATATTGAGCATCCATAAAGAAGAGATCGGATGGACATTAGCCGATATCAAAGGCTTAAGTCCTTCCACGTGTATGCACAAAATAAAAGTGGAAGAAGGCGTGAAACCTATCCGAGATGGACAACGACAATTGAACCCACCGATGATGGATGTGGTAAGACAAGAAATACAAAAATTGCTAGATGCCGACATCATCTATGCAATTTCTGACAGTAAGTGGGTTAGTCCAATTCATGTTGTGCCAGAGAAAACGGGAATAACTGATGTCGAAAATGATGAAGGGGAAAAGATCCCAAAGAGAGTTCAAAACGGATGGTGGATGTGTACCGATTATAGGAAACTTAATTCTCAAACTCGAAAAGACCATTTCCTTTTACCGTTCATCGATCAAATGATCGAAAGACTTGCTGGAAAAACACATTATTGTTGTCTTGACGGATTCTCTGGATTTTTTCAGGTTCCTGTAGCACCCGAGGATCAAGAAAAGACTATGTTTACTTGTCCATTTGGCACCTTTGCATATAGGCGAATGCCTTTCGGGCTCTGCAACGCTCCGACCACTTTTCAGCGTTGCATGCTAAGCATTTTCTCCGACCACATCGAGCGAGGTATAGAGGTATTTATGGATGATTTTACCGTTTACGGTGATTCTTTTTCTAAATGTCTCTCTAATCTTTCATATGTGCTTAACCGATGCATTGAGTATAATTTAGTGTTAGATTATGAGAAGTGTCATTTTATGGTAAGTAAAGGTTTAGTTCTCGGTCATGTGGTTTCTACTCAAGGTATAGCCGTCGATAAGGCTAGAGTAGATGGTATTCGCTCACTTCCATACCCCACTTCGGTGAGGGAAATTCGTAGTTTTCTTGGCCATACAGGATTCTATCGACGGTTCATAAAAGACTTCTCCAAGCTAGCGCAACCGCTTTGTCGCCTACTACAAAAAGACGTGTCATTCGATGTAGAAAAAGCTTGTAGAGAATCGTTCAATGAGCTGAAATTGCGACTTATTTCCGCTCCAATTGTGCAGCCCCCGGATTGGTCGTTACCTTTCGAGATTATGTGCGATGCCTCCGATCTAAGTGTAGGTGCAATGCTTGGGCAAAGAACTAAAGACGGACCACATGTCATCGCTTATGCCTCTAGAACTCTTGATGCGGCGCAGCAAAATTATTCGACAACGGAAAAGGAGCTTTTTGCTGTCATTTTTGCATTAGATAAGTTTTGCCCTTATTTGCTAGGAACTAAAATTCTTATTTTTTCTGATCATGCAGCGTTGAAATACCTGATCAACAAAAAAGATGCAAAACCTCATCTGATTAGATGGATACTCTTGCTACAAGAGTTTGACATACAGATCAGAGACAAAAAGGACAGCGAGAATTTGGTGGCAGATCACCTAAGCCGCTTGACGATATCACCGATCGAACCCCCTTTGCGAGATGAATTCCCGGATGAATCGCTAATGGAAGTTAAGGTAACATTCCCTTGGTTCGCCGATATGGCGAATTTCTTAGCCACCGGTAAGGTTCCTAACAACTTGTCGCAATCCGCGGTTAAACGTATTAAAAGAGATGCTAGATATTATATATGGGATGATCCATATTTGTGGAAATTGTGCTCTGATCAAATAATTCGTCGTTGCGTAAGTAATAGCGAGGTAACATCTATACTTGAATTTTGTCATTCTTACGCTTGTGGCAGACATTTTGGCCCTAAACGAACTACGCACAAAATCCTTGAGTGCGGTTTCTTTTGGCCTACTTTATTTAAAGATACTTACAATTTCTGCAAAACATATGTGACAGATGTCAGCGGGTTGGGAATTTAAGCCATCGAAGCGAAATGCCATTAAATCCAATACATATATGTGAAGTTTTCGACGTGTGGGGTCTTGACTATATGGGACCTTTTATTTCATCTTATGGGAATCTCTATATCATTTTGGCAGTTGATTACGTTTCGAAATGGGTTGAGGCGAAAGCCACCCGTGAAAATGATGCAAGAACCACGACTAATTTTTTGCGTGACTTTATTTTTCCAGGTTTGGAACTCCGAGGGCAATCATTTGTGATAGAGGAACACACTTCGTTAATCGGATTGTCGAAGCTTTGATGAAGAAATATGGTGTGACGCAACGTATATCAATAGCTTTTCATCCGCAAACAAACGGACAAGCGGAGGTTTCAAACAGGGAAATCAGGTCAATCCTAGAGAAAATTGTCAAACCTAATCGAAAGGATTGGAGTTTGAAATTAGTCGATGCGTTATAGGCATACAGAACCGCTTACAAAGGACCTATCGGTATGTTATATTACCGCCTTGTCTTCGGTAAACCTTGTCATCTTCCAGTCAAACTTGAGCATAGAGCGTTTTGGGCAGTTAAAGAATGTAATATGGAGATGAATGCCGTTGGCGAAACACGTAAACTTCACATTCAAGAGCTCGAGGAAATTCGCCGAAACGCTTACGATAGCGTGCAACGTTATAAAGAACAAACTAAAGCGTTTCATGACAAACACATTTCATTTAAATCTTTTCAATTGGACAAAAAGTTCTCCTATTTAATTCGAAGTTGAAAATTTTTGCAGGAAAACTTAAGTCTAAGTGGAGCGGACCTTTTACCGTAGTCAATACCTTCCCTCACGGAGCTGTGGAGATTGAAGTTAGCTCGGGTGCACAAATTAAAGTGAATGGGCAGCGACTTAAACCGTTCTTCGAAAGCACATCGATCGAACAAATTGAAGAAATTATCTTCGAAGAACCTAAAATCTGAACAATGAATTTGTCGAGCTTAACGACAATAAACAAAGCGCTAAATGGGAGGCAACCCATTGGTTTATTTTTTGTTAATTTTTACTTCCTTTTTCATAATTAAATTTATGCTTCGTTTTTTATTTTTGATTGCCTTAATAAATTTCTTTTCCCTCTACAGGTTTCTTTTCGCGCATAGAAGGACAAGCATAAAATACACCCTAGCCAAAGTGCATCGTTTCATTAAATCGGTGCATTTTAGCACACTTAATGGGCGGTGCACTTTATCCCAAGCCTTTTTCCCTTTAGCACCCGTCTGATTTTTCCATTTCCCCCTTCCTTTTCTTCCTTTCCCGCAAAACCAAACCCTAACATTGTACACCCCGCCGCAAAACCCTCACCCATCCGATTTACTCAGCCACCATGCCTCGCACACGACAGCAAGCTCGCCGGCTCCCCCAAGAACCACCGTTGGCTATCGGCGGATGACGTCGTTTTACACCGCCCCAATTCATGGTGATTAGTAGTGATTCCGAACCAACCACCACACCCCCTCCTCGCTGTGGTGGTCGTCAACGGCAAGCCACCAGTCCACCGACCGAGAATCCCACCCCTACGACTCCCACTACTCCTCTGCCTCCTTCCCCGAATGTCAGCCACCATTCGCGACTCTCCAACAGCGCCGCCGGACCAAGCACCAGCCGCCGTCCACCATCCTCTCATTCTCCATGCACTCTGCCGAACCGAAGCAACACCCCGAGGTAAATTCAACTCCGATTTCAACCCGCCCATTACTAATGTATCACCCCTCTTTTGGTTATATAGAGGATTTCTCGGCCGATTACGATTTCCCCGGTTTCCCCGATGGTCACCATTCCTCTGCGAATTCTCACCACGACGAATACTCTGCCCAGCAGCAAAGCGCGTCGTCCTTTCCTTCTCCTCCCAGGGGCGACACGAAAAACCCAGAACGGAATAGGCGTGGGCGTAAATACGCGGTTCCGGCCGAAGAAGAAATCAAGGGCTTCCTCATTTTTCCTTCTGCTCAGATTGATTAATTTCATGATATTAGACATCGACCTTTTCGGGTTTGCAAATTCATTCCTCAGCCTACTCTTGTTAATCTTAATATCTCTGAGTCTGTCACAAATTATTTTCATGCTATCGGTTGGACTGTTTATTATGAGATTAAATGTGGAACATTTTATGAGTTAGTTTTCGAGTTCCATTCTACTTTCTCTTTTGCCGAAACTCGTTATATTACGCCTGATTCCCCTGCTGTTATTAAATTTCGGCTGTGTGGTGAAAACTTTGCTATGTCTGTGAATGAGTTTAATTTGGCTATGGGTTTTGTGACTAACGTCACAGACCCTGATTATCTGACAGCATTATTTGAGATTCCTGCAGCTTTTGATGAAAATGCAGCTTACTTTGAGCTCACCAGACAAACAGACATAGCATTTGACCCTCGTTCCACCAAAGCTATTATGCTTCAGGATCCAGGGATACGTTACGTTCATCGTTTCCTTGCCTACAATTTTTCTGGACGTAATGATGCCTCTGTTACTCTTAGTAAGACTGGACTATTTTTCCTTTGGTGTATGCATTCGGGAAGAAAGGTTAACTTAGGATTTTGGTTAGCCCGACAATTCAAAGTTGCAATCCGGTATAATCGCCCCTTAATCATTGGCCCTTTTATTAATCATCTTGCATCTAGAATAGCTCGCTTTGATATTGAGAATTTTACTTATGCTTTTTCTATGGATGCTTTAGATGAACGTTGCTTGGATTCCATGGGACTCCTTGACAGACCACTAGATACGCCTTTCTTCAACCCACCGGGAGTATTAACTCCAAGAACGAGGAGAGTTTTCACTCGCAAAAATGCACCACCACGCACCCCTCAATCCCCTCCTCCCCAGGACCAGCCTTCGAACAATGTTCCGGATTTAGCTACGCGCCTCCACGCACTGGAAGACAACATTACTAAAATCCTCTCTTACCTACGTCCTGGGCGCGGCTGCGGACGTGGCCGCCATAATCGTTGATCACGGGGAGTTCCCTTTACCCCTCTTTTCCTTACATTCTTACATTCTTTTCTCTGAATTGGGACAATTCATTTAAGTGAGGGGGAGGGTGCAAAACCACTTGTCCTATGCTTGTTTGATGCATGATCAGTTTAGACTTAACCTTTAGTATATTCCCAATTGCCATCACTTGCTTGTTCTCCAACATGTTTAAATTTTTGAAAATGGATTTTGACAATCATTTGCAGTTTGACATCTCTCCCTAATTGCTTTACTTGTGTTAGAATTCTCGCCTAGCTTAATCAAATTAGCCCAATTTTGTAAGATTTGAGCCTTGAGCATGCATTCTTCATACTATGCTCGTTTCTTTTGCTTGAGAGTGTCATCTTGAATTTTAGGAATCTAGAACTTGTGGCTTACTTACGATTTGAGACTACACTAAGAACGAGGTGCTTTAAAATGATTCAGGCATTAGGCTTTAACCTCTTCCATCTCTTTCATTTTATTTTACCCTTTCTCATCGCCTAGTGAGCCTTTGTTAGCCTTACATCACATTCCTTTGACTTAACCATTTCAATTGATCAAATGCTAGAATTTTTATTAAACATGAAGGAGATACTTTTCAAATAAAGGCAGAATTTTTCCCAGAAAAAAAATGAGAAAAAAGAATAACAGAATAAAAGGAAGCAATTGCTTCGAAAAGAAAAAAAGAGAAAAAAAAGAAGAAAAACAATTTCGAAAAGAAGAAAAAAAAGAAAAAAAAAAGAAGAAAGAAAAAAGACCTAATGATTTGCTTGCCCATTTTTAGCTCATTTTTAATGTCTTCACTGCTTAATGTTTGAAATATCTTGCATTGATCATCCTCTTTTGTTTTTCATCTTTTTTTCATCTTTCTATCCTTTTTCTAAACCTACATTACACCTTGAATAAAAGACCTAATGATTTTTGCACCTCGATTTTATTAAAGTAGTGGAGAATTGAACTTGTTACAAGCCTATGGAAACTTTTATTCTTGATTGACTTTGAGTGTTTCTGCTTCATCTTTCCCTTAAACACTTTTGAGTGCTCTTGAGTGTATCTTGGTGAGGATTAAAACTAGGATGAGTAAGGCTAATGCTTGTTAGGTGATTAGGAGGGTGGAGGGCTGTAATGATTGTTGTTTCTTGCATGTTGTACTTTTTCAAATGTTTTCGATGCTTGTGATGGTTTGAGGATCTCATTCTTTAGTTCATGTTTTTTCGGACATACTTGAGGACAAATATGAGACAAGTGAGGGGGAATTTGATAAGTTCTCAAATGTGACATACTTTATTTGCTATTTTTCTAGTTATTAGGACTTCTTGCTGCTTAATACATGTTGTTTTTGTTATATTTTGTGCAGGGACCCAATTTTGGAAATAACAGTAAAAAGGGGACATTTCTGCAGTTTTTATTATCAATTCGAGAGAAGATCCGATCAGATTATCAATTCTAAACATTATGTTTTATTTTGAATTATAAAAACATTTGAATTTGAATTGTTATTTTGATTTTCTTATCTCTTATCCTTGTAATCTAAGCCTATAAATACAAACCTTTGGTGAAGGCTTAAGATCAACTTCTAGCTTTGAGCATTTTTATCTCTTCCTTTGTAAACATTTTATAACTTTAATTCAAGTTCTTTTCCTTTATTTTCTTGTTTCGTTTGTTTTATGTCATTTAATTACTTTTCTAAAATCAAGTTAAATATGATAATCAATATCATGCTTAGCTAAATCTTTTAAGCCAAGAACCAGCCAAGTCAATTCGATTCGTGAGAATTGAACTTTGCTTAAATTCTTTTGGGAAATCATTTTTATCTTTCTGCTTAGATAGTTTGGCAATCGGTCTTACTAAAAGTTTTTAACCGTTTTTCAAATTAAAAAGGGCCCGTTGGTCTGAAATCGCTTAAAAACACAGTTGGGAGGAAGGATCGACCTGTGGCAATTTCGACTTCCTATGAACACTCTTAGCGGCGGTCCGCTAAGGAAAGATAAAATCAGAAGCGATTCTTTTTAGACAATTTCTGAGTCGGGTTTTTCCTGCTTTTAATCTAAATATTTTAACGGCGATAGGCGTGGTTGATTTATTTAAGAACCATCTTTCGGAGATAGACCTGGGATGATTTGTTACTCGAGAGAGAAACAAGTTACGGCGGGTTGAGCCTCGTAGACTGTAACCGACATGATCCCCGAAATAAAAATCTATTTCAGTGATCGGAAGAATTGAAGGAGCTGGTTCGAGGCTATTTCACATACTTGGTTTTTCTTATTCTTTTTACCTCTGCATTTAAATCTTGCTATTTCATTTTCATCCAATATCAGATCACTCCCCCCATTTTATTTACTTATTCTACAGATATTCCTGGAAGTAGTAATCGAAGCAGCCTTCAGTCAATAATTCCAGCTAATCTCCCTGCGGATCGACCATTTTTTCCTATATCTACTTAATTTTTTTATTTTATTATTTGTTGGAAGAGGTTAATTTATTTATTTATTTTTGATCGGTTAAACGGCGACTTGTCAAGGTGTGGAAAGGCTGGGCATGAAGAAAAATTGTCCAGGAGAAGCAAGTCCGGCAAAAGGCTCCGAATCAGAAACTAGCATCGTGTCGCTTGTCACCGTAGATGAATTTGATCTATAAAGTTGAGAAGTATGTTCTCATGGTATCTCCGATTTGCCGTGGAAGAGGATGTGTTGCTGCTAGCAGATCTGAAGTTATATACGGGCATTGGTTGACATTGATGAAGGTGTGTGGTGTCGATGGCTGATGAACTTCCAAAGGGAGCCAACGTGGAAGTTCCACCATAAGTTTCAGCATTTTTGACATGTCGAAGTTTATTTTTATAAATGTGTACTTTTTGTGGTGGAGTACGACAATTTTTATTTTGAAATTGTGAAAGAGGTGGAATCTCAAGTCATTGGGGAGATTTGTTGGGAATGATTTGAAATTCGTCAAGATGGCAGCCACCAAAGACTAAACTGGCTGCACCATATATTGAAACTGGTGAAATAAAGTTGGGTAAGTAGGAAAAAATTCACGGGAGAATTAATTTCTTGGTCACTAAAGATTAAGCTATTTATAAGTTAGTCTTTGGAACTCAACTATAAATAGGCCTAACCATTTCTATTTTCAAAAGTACAAATCAAGTATTGAGAGTTCTATTTGGCTTTTAAATTCCTTTCAATTCTCTTGTATTAGAGTGGTGCAAGTTGTAGTTAAATATTTTCTCGGGTGTACTCGAGGTATCGGGATTGTTAAAATAGTCTGTTTGTTGTAACCATTTTCACATAGTGGTTTTTCGGATTGTCTTTGACAACGGTCGTAGTTTTTTCTCTGGTTAGGAGTTTCCACGTAAAAAATTTGTGTTCTTTTGTTGTATTGTTTTCTAGTTTATTTCTCTATTTTAGCCGGTTAATTTCAAGGGGAATTGTTCCGCACTTTGATTCTCAATATTTAGCTATTTCCTTTTGTCTTTTCTATCAATTTCACACCTTCTAAATTTCTAATATAATTTTCTAAAAGTTTAGACTTGTGACATAAAATTATGCATTTGTCCAACATGGCTATGTTCGTCTCTTTGTTCTGCACATAAAGGCGAAGGAATTCATGGGTATGCAATTTGCGAAAGTCTTGGCAATGAAGCACTTATTTGTAGCACCCTTAGCAAGAAAAGTATTTGACATCCCAAAACCTCAACCTTGTATTTTGTAAGGATTCAAGGAGTAAAACGATAGGGATTCTTCATTTTGGTGTTGGTTCTGACCGGAGAAGGTGACTAGAAAGGCGGCAACGGTGGAACTAAAAACAATGGCTAATGTCTTATATAATTATAGTTCAAAAAAATTCATAAAGTATTAGTACACTTTTTTTTTTCTTTCTCTTCCCTTTCGATTTCATTTTAAATTTTTATGGAACACTTTTTTCAATCATTGACCGAGATTTATAACAATTTTTTTACTTCTTATTTTGTAGCTTCGTTGTTAGATTAAAAAATTCATTTATCTCATTTTCGTCCTTCATACAAGCAGCTGCTCAATGCGAACTCTAGGAAAGCAAACTGAAACTAGGCAGAATATTGAAACATAGAAACTAACCCGACACATAAATGAAACTAAGGGGATAATATCAGTTGTAACTTGTAAGGCTAATTATCTATATTAGAAATCACATAACACAATAACTGAATCAAATTCTTTAACTCATGGCCTCAATATTCAACAATACATATCAACTTAATCAAATTGCTTAGAATTAAACATCGTGCAAGAAAATGGTTATTTCTTAATAAGATCTTCCTCGCATCTGTTTTATACACGAGTGGAAGCTTAAACTCATTGAATCACATTAAAAGTAATAGTGATAACGATGATGATGATGTGTAAACAAGTACCTGAGCTGTAGAAATGGGTGTTGAAGAAGGATGATCTGGAAGAGCAAATAGTAGAAAAGATGACAAGATTTCATGAAATAGAAAAAGATTTTTAAAATATATCTTACTCAGACTCGAGAATGATTGTTAGACATGGCCACATGGGTGCTGATGCCGAAATGAAGAGGCACCGAATAAGAAAAAAATTTAAAATATATATTTTTAAATATCCCTAAGCCAATTATCAGCTTAGTCAAGAGGAGGAACTCTCTCCTTCTCTCAGTTGCCTCCTTTTCCATTTATACCTGCTAGTTGCCAAGTGGCATCCGATGGCAGATCTTAGGAGTTACAACTCTCATGGCTACATTGATATTCTAGCTCGGCAATAGGTCAGTATTCATTAGATGTCAATATAGCTAGTATGGGGCTCTGATCGAGGTCACATCGCAAGATGTTATCAGGATTTCGGGTGAGTTCAACTAATGACAAGTTCCTATCCTAGGATGACTTCGGAGGTTTGTGCTTGCTAAAATCCGAAGTCACTAGGTTCTGAAGTGTTGGACTCGAATAGGATCAACCGAATACGCTAAAAGGGGAGTTAATTGGCCTTTGATGGAAGCAATGAGAATTTAAAAATTACACAAAGATTTATAGTGGTTCAACTTCTAAACCAAGTCTACCTCCACTACCTTAGCTTCCCCACTAAGAATTTTCCACAAGTTTACTCAATTTTTCTTTCTTTTTAAGGCTAAAAGAGATAACCTTACAACTCCCTCAAAGATTATACCTCAAAGCTTTGAGACACTCTCTTCAAAGAGAAAATATAAATTGTGAAAACAAAGGAAAACCTCTCAAGGAAAATGTTTTTGCAAATTAAGCTCTCACTCAAAACCTAACACTTGAGTAAATTTAACAATTAAGCTCACAAGTATGTTCTAATAAAAAATACTTTACAAGCACAAAACACTTTCTCTATACATAAATGTTGGCAATGATGTTTCTTGTTGTTCCATGGCTGCTTGAATGAGTCTTTTAAACCCTCTAAGGAGTTCTTAAACGTTTCTAGCCATTGTGTAACGCCCTAGTTTTAGGCCTAGGTGTTTTGCGTGTCGGGTTAGGCTAGTGGAACTGGTAATCGGTTGTTCGAGATGTTAAAAGGTGGTTAGTGGAAATCAAGGTTCGGGATGGAATAAAAATGTGATAAAAATTCCTAAAATCCTCTAAAATGATGTTTAGGATGTTGGTTAAATCAATTTTGCAAAATAAGTTTTGGGAAGTGAATGTTTTGGTTAGTGACCAAAATGTATGATTTTAAAATTGTGGAAAAGGGTGTTTTTCAAAAAGAGTCAAAATCTTAGAATCTTTAGGGAGCTTAATGGCAATTAAGCCTTTCCCCTATTTTAGCATGTGTTTTAAATGGTTTATTAAATATTAAAAGTGACTTTTATTGATTTAATTGAAAAAGGTAGTTATTTTAGTTAAACAAAATTGATGATCATTTTCATCCTCTTCATTTCACATCAGCCAAACACTCTCTCATTCTCTCATTTTCCATATTTCTTTCACTTTCATTTTCTCCTTTGATTTCCAACATCTTTCTTGTGATTTCTCTCAAATCTCTTCAAGATTCTTGAAAGCGAAACTTGCCAAATTAGACGAGAAGCAAGGATTGGAGGTAATTTTCGTGCTAACCCTCTAATCAAGGTTCTTTAATGAAATTCCAAAGATATTTGACTCTTTATTCATGTTTTTTATTAAAGTTTTATTAAGGTTTTGATAAAATTGTGAAATCTTGATTTAAAGAGATGATTTAATGTGATTTTCGGAGTTATTTTGATATGATTTGTTTATGATGGTTTTTAATCAAGTTTTGGAAAGATAATGGTGTTGAAATGGAGTCTTAATCATATTAATCCCGAAGTCCTTGAGATCTTTAGTTTTTAAGGTGTTTTGGTTAGGTTTTTGGGGTGTTATGGGAGATCTGAGTTGCTGGAGGTATAAAGATGGTTTTAGGTTGTTTTTGGATGTTGATTTATGCTTAAAATGTGCTGGAAGTGTTGATTTGTGGCTGGGCTGAGTTCGGATATCAATCGAATGAGATTTCAGTTGTTTTGGATGGGTAATTTGATGCTTTAGAGCAAGGCAATGGGTTTCCTTTGAGTGCTGGTGTTTGGATGCATTATGGTGCATTGAATCTCTGTTTTTAATGTGTTGGAAATAGGGGATTGTGTTCCGGAATCGATCGACGTGGTTTTGAAGGCTTCAAACGGTTGATTGTTGCGTCGGCAAAAGTGGTTTCGCAAGTCGGTGAGTGGAAACTGATTTTCCAGCATGGAAACGTTTTTAGAAAAGGTTTTGGGAACTTAGTAAGAGCTTGAAACACTTTACTATGTTCAGAAGTAAGTAAAGTGAATTTCTCCCTTGAATTGTGCTATTATGAGCCTTTGGGTGCACTTGTTTTATTTGTGTTAACCTACTGTTTTAAAGCATGTTTTGAGTTTATAAAATGTGGTTGATGATGCCATATGGTCCAAGGATGCACAAGGTAAGTGATCCTTGTATGCATGTGTTGATGCATGAGCATTTGAAGCATGGTTTAATGCTTGAAATATGGCTTATATTGAATGCTTTGGAAAAATAGTGAGGTATGCATGAAATGTGGATTATCTTGGCAAGTGATGTGTGTAAAGTGTTTTGTAAATGAAATCAGATATAGTTAGTCGACTATAGAATTAAGTGCACTATAAACAAGTCACCTTGGATGTTGAGGGGTTGTGATTGTACCGAAAACTCCATCCAAGAACCATAAGGATTGAGGAATGTTTAAGGTTGCAACAGTAGAGGGTAGCTCCCATGTGCGAACCTTGTATGTGTCTGGTCTCTCGTTAGTGGACTATACATCTACCGATGAGTGGTGTTGAGGGGTTGTAATTGTACTGAATACTCCACCATGAGTGTCACAACGGTGGAGGGTTGCTCCCGTGTGTGAGCCTTAAGATGCCGGTAGAGTGTATGAAGTGTTTAGGACAACACTTGGTAATCCGTGTATCTGATATGCTTTTTGAGAAATGAGAATGTTGTTAATCACTTGTAAGCCAATATAATGGATTTAATTGTTATGGAAATGTTAATGATACATATTGTGGAAAATGCATGTTTTACTTTAAGCTTTGCGTATTGGTGAATATGTTTAGAAGGCTTGATTTTTGTTTAGCAATGGTTTAATTGCCGAGAAGTATGTAATACTTATTGCATGATGTTTAGCATATTGGTTTTAATGATGAAGTGCATGGGTTTTTAAAGAAGGCATGGTGGTTTTCAAAAGGGTGAAAATGTTTTTGATCATTGATGGTGTTTTTGGCTTAGAGCATTCCTCACAAAGCTTGTATGCTTATGCTCTCTTTTGCTCATCAATGCAGATAATTAAGTGATTGGAGGCAGAAACTTTCCAAGGATCTCCAAGAGACTTCATTGAATGTATGTCTTGGTTTTGAACTAGTGTAATAAAGGCAATGGGGGTGTCCAATGCTATGAATGTTAATTGTTTTGGTATTTTCTGTTTTGGCTCAAGTTTGGTATGCATATTTTGGTATGTAAGTGGCCTCTAAATGTTGGATTATGTTTGGATTTGAGATTTGGCTTTTGATGCTTGAATTTTCTAGGAAGCATGCATCTAGAATCCATTATTGATGTTAGTGCTGCTTTGATGATGTTATTGCCATGTGAATTCGGTAGTTGAAGGGTATTTTGGTTGTAAGCATGTTTGAGTGTATGTTGGAATGGTTTGAGGTGGTTTTTGAAGTGTTAAACCAACAAATTTATGCTTTGCGGACCCAGGTGTTTCGAAACACCCTTGTTCGTTTCGAAACGGGTGTTTGAAAATGCCTTGGTGTATCGAAACGAGGAGGTCCGTTTCGGTACGTTTTGCTACTATGAAACCCTATTTCGAAACGAGTCAAGAGTAGTTTCGATACGAGCCCGTGTTTCGATATAGGTGCCTCTATTTCGATACACTCGTTCTAATATGGGGCTTGTCGTTCCGAAACGACTGGCTGTTATGACAGTTATGGGAATACTTTGAAGTTCTATTTCTTTGTGATTTGGTCCCTGTTTGTCATGCATGCAATTAAATGAGTTCTAATGATTAATTTGAGCTGAGTTTTTACCTAAATGCATGAAATGAGTTTGATTAATGGTTGGTAAAGTGAAAATGGGATAAACCCTTGTAATTTGTTAAGTTTACAAAATGGTCCATAAAACTAAATTTGGTAATAATCGACATGCGTTTGAGTTGTCGTTTGATCCGCTACTTTGATTAAACACATAGGAACCTAACCTGCATTTAGAGAAGATAAAAAGAAAAAAATAGGGTCGTTTATTGAGGTAAACCTTCCCGATTTACTTTAATATTCCCCGTGTGACCTATTCAGTTCGGTTTATCGGCTAGGCCGGGTCGAGGGGGTTACACATTGGAGACTTTATTTCCAGCAATAAATGCAATTATGGGATCTCAGTATCGATAAGTGGGTCCCACTACTGGTACCTACCTTAAGAAGAAAGAGTCGTAACAAGCAATTAATGTAGGGTGTATCGGTACATGATTCTAAGTATCGGTACATGCCTAACCATATTGGTACGAAGAATGGCTACTGGAAATTTGAAACCCTTTGGGAAAACACCTCATATCAGTACGCGTACGACCATACCGATACGAACTGTTGGGTATTGGTACGAGAAATACTGTATCGGTACTCACACCCTGTTTTTGACATTTGGGCTATTTTGAAAACATTTAAACATGTCAAAACACTTTAAAAACCTTTCAAACATATTTTTCAAGTTATTTGGCCTTTGAATCAAAATCAAAATTTCAACAATCTCCCATTTTTTAATATAACGATCTCCCCTTTTTGATATAACGAAACCACTTGAAAATTTGTTTTTGAAATCCCCTCCCCACTTAGAAAAATAATTTTAGAAAAAGAGAATATTTTTAGAAAAATATTAAAGCTCCTCATTTTTCTTTTTGAAATTTAATTTTTCAAACATATCACTCTCCATTTTTGTTATATCAAAAATAATTCAAAACAATGTTTGAAATCACTTCAAAACATAATAACAATGGAGTGTAGACCAGAAAAATATTTTAAACATGAAAGAATAAGAAATAGGCTGCCCCTTAATCAAGCAACAAATTTTTAGTCCAACAATTCAAGAGAAAAATATTAAATTTCAAATGAATAAAATAAATAAATGCAAGAATTTCAATAAACATGTTATATATCAAAATTATCATTGAACATAATAACGCATGGTAAAAAGGAGACCAAACTATCCATTTTTTACTATGCGTACTAGTACGGAGACGTTCATATCAGTACTAGTTGAAGATAGTATCGGTACAGTATGAGCTGTACCAGTACCGACTGCATAAAATGGTGAAAAAATGCAGCAAAGACAACTCAAGAGGCCTTCTAACTTAATTTTAAGCTCATACAAAGGCTCCTTAAGGTCCTGAATATACATTTTGCACATTTTGCTATACATGCTTCTATAAAAATCATCATTTAGAACATAGAAAGCATGAATTTCATCATATTCAACCAAAAATAACAAATTTAGGGCAAAAACATAAGGATAAAAGTATTAGGCCAAAAACATATAACTCATGCAATTGAGACTCCCCCTAATTATATGCAATTAAGCCATCATATGGAGTCACACAAATATGCTTGAATCATAAAGAAAAGGGTAAACTACATAAATGACCACCTTACTATTGCAAAAGTTGCGATCTGACCACATTACTTTTTTCGTCACAATTAAACCACCAAACTATTTAAATGGTATCAATGTGACCACCAGCCGTTAAAGGTTAATGGAAGGGTGACATGGCAGTTAAAAAAATAAGGGTATAATTACACATTTGGTCCTTATTACTTATACACTCTATCAATTTAGTGCTAATTTTAATTTAATAAAATAAATTAATTATTTGGTGACACGTGTCACCACCTTATTGAAGGACTTTAATTATTTTTATTTAATTTAATTAATTAATTTCCCTCTCCAATCAGGTGATGACATGTGTCACCTGATTTTAAGAGAAAATGAAACATGCTTACCACTAGACTAAACATGTTTTTGGTATATATGATAGAACGTTTAGTATATGAGACGACCCTTACTCTATAGGAGGCCAGAAGGGAACATATTATTTCGAATTTTCTAGGCCTTTGAGAACCATGGATCGTCTTCAACAGGTTTGACAATAATCTTCTGGCTTTAGGCTTTTAACTAATTGTATTAAATGTTGACAAATATAAACCGCAGAAGGCTTACAATTCTGATTTCAAAACATAAATGATAATGATGTGGTTCATTTCTGTTAGAACTGTTTACCTTGTTGCAACAGCCGGACGTGAGTAACTTCTCTGTTGCATTGCAGGATGTTCAGTTCACAATAGGCGGATCAACAGTGGCGGAACTTGGTGGTAGAGTTTGAGGGGGCCAACTTAAAATTTTAAAAAATACAAGTTTAAATTAAAATTTTCAAAAATTTTGAAGAGATCAATTTACATTTTTTTTCAAAAATTTTGGGGTTTAACTAAAATTTTAAAAAAATTGAGAGGCTTGATGAGAACTTTTAAAAATTATGAGAGGGATTTAATTAAAAAAGTTCAAAAATTTTGAAGTTTAATCTGAATTTTTAAAAATTTTGTGGGGCTAAATTAAATTTTTTAAAAATTTTAAGGGTTTAAATTATAATTTTTCAAATTTTGGGGGGGCCATGGCACCCACATGCCCCCATTATCTTCCGCCACTGCGGATCAAGCAAGATATCAATTGCAATCTGGTATCCTGTTGGCGGGAATCCATGGCACGGGTCTGGACATTACACTATTAACTGCGATTGGGTGTCGTTGGATATTGCTTCAGGTGGTTCTAATCTATCAGGGTCGGCGAAACCAACCAGCTCTTGGGATGTTGCCTCTGTATTCTCTCTTTTATTCTCGGTAGCAGCTCTTTGTGCAGCCGAATTTGTGGCATATCAGGTTTCCAGACCCAAGAATATACCATTTACACCAATGTAAAATCTTTAGATTATATAGATATTCAAGTCTACCATTGTAGAAACTCGTCGAGTTCGAGTTTATCATACATGTTAGAGATTGTACTATTGCTTGAGTTTGTACTGCTTAGCTTGAGCTTGTACTATGAACATATACATTCCTTCCCACTTTATTAATTTTTTAATTAAAAGAGAGTTTAGTTTTAGTTTATTTTCTGCTTTTGGTGAAGCTTGTCTGTTATTGAGGACTGGTCTGCTCCAGTTCTTTGCAGAGTAGTGAAGGAAACAAAGAAAAGAACACCTTATAGTTTTACCCTGCAAAGATTAATACATATACTAAACGTTCTATCATATATCTTAAAAATATGTTTGGCCTAGTGGTAAGCATGTCTCATTTTCTCTTGAAAGTTCCAGGTTCAAGTCCCCACAATGACATTTTTTTTCTTTAATTTTTCTTTCCTCCAATCAGGTGACACGTGTCATCACCTAATTGGAGAAGAAAATTAATTAATTAAATTAAATAAAAATAATTAAAGTCCTCCAATAAGGCGGTGACACGTGTCACCAAATAATTAAATAATTAATTTATTTTATTAAATTAAAATTAGGACTAAATTGATAGAGTGTATAAGTGATAAGGACCAAATGTGTAATTATACCCTTATTTTTTTAACTGCAATGTCACCCTTTTATTAACCTTTAACGGCTGGTGGTCACATTGATACCATTTAAATAGTTTGGTGGCTTAATTGAGACGAAAAAAAGTAATGTGGTCAGATCGTAACTTTTGCAATAGTAAGGTGGTCATTTATGTAGTTTACCCTAAAGAAAATTAAATAATTTAGACATGATCAAGCAATTGCATCAAACACAAAATTTTATCACTTAAACCAATGTAGGATGCTAAGCCTCTCATTCTTGAAGTGTCCTCCCTTATGTGTCAAGAGCTTCCAAATATCGACTTTTCTCATCAATGCTCAAGCACATCTACAAAAGACAATCACTTGTATTTTGGTATCAAAATTGATTTGGATCCACTAGCATTAGTTCCAAAAAAATTTGTCCCCTTAGGAATCCATTTTTTAATGTCTTCATTTTTCTTTGAAGAAATGAGTACTCTGGGGACCCAAATGTTCTTAACCTTTTTACCATTTAAAAATCTAGGGAAACTAGATTGTCTTTGATATGACATTTTCTTTTCAAAATTTCTGTAAATCAAAACTTTTTCTTTCTTAAGATTATCAATTTCTTTTTGATGATCTTCTTGAACCTTTTAAGAAACTTTTGTAAATTAAAATTCTTTTTTTCTCAAACTCATTAAGTTTTGCTTCAAGTTCAAATTTGGTTTTAGAAATTAAATCATTTTCAACTTTTAGCTTTGAAACCATTTTCTTGTTGTTCAAAATATGTTTTTCAAATTCTAAAACCAATTCATCATAGGCTTCTTGTAATTTATCAAAAGTATATGAAATTGAAGGTGATGAATTAGAGGTTACCATTGAATCTTCATCAATGGTCATGAGACAAAATTTGGCTACCACATCATCGGTGGAATCCTCTTTATTGCTCCATGTAGCCACAAATACCTTCTTCTTATGGCTTGATCCCTTATTCTTTATCTTTGAGCAATCGTACTAGATTTTTTACGGCATCTTGTATTTGAAGCAAATGATGGGATCTCTTCTCTTCATTCTTGATTCATGTCTTGATTCTTCCTTTTCACACTTCATAAATCTCTTTAGCTTTTTGAAGAGCTTGGCCATCTCTTCATCTTCATCTTTCTTTCCACTTGATTCTTCTTGTTGTCTTGTGGAGAATTTAAGAGCAACATTCATCTCTTCATTTTCCTCTTCTTCCCCTTGGACATCATCATTTCATGTGTGATCAAAGATTTCATTAGATTGTCAAGCTTGAACGTCTTCAAGTTCTTTGCTTCAATGATAGCGGTCTTCTTGGAATCATATGAATCAAGAAGTGAATAGATAAACTTTCTCACAAGCTTGTCCTCAGGAATCACCTCTCTAAAACCTTTAAGCTCAATGGCTATGACGGAGAACTGATCGAACATAGCTTTGATGTCTTCTTTCGGGTCCATCTTAAAATTCTCATAGTTGAGGTTGAGAAGTCCAATCTTGGTCTCCTTCACCTTATTGGTTCTTTCATATGTGACTTCAATCTTGTCTCATACTTCCTTAGCATTGTCATAAGAAAAACTTTTCATATTCATCAGGACCAAGTGACAAAAGAGAATGTGCATGGCCTTTGCAATGAGTTCCATCTTCTTCTTATCTTTCGCATTCCATTTCGCCTTGCTTCTTTACGGGATGAACAGTTCATCAAGGACTACATTCCAAAGATGAAAGTCATTGGATTGGATGAATAACATCATCATATTCTTCCAGTATGAGTAGTTTTCCCCGTTGAAGTAAGAAGGCTTAGTGATGGATTATGACATGAACTCCATTTGATGTAGAAAGGTTGACCACATCAAGGATAGACTCTAGGACGTTAATCGGATGTGGAGACGAATCGATGATACCAATTGTTGGGCTCGAATACGATTAACCGAATACACCAAGAGGGGGTGAATTGGCCTTTGATGGAAGTAATAGGAATTTAAAAAATTACACAAGGATTCATAGTGGTTTGACTTCTAAACCAAGTCTACCTCCACTACCTTAGCTTCCCCACTAAGAATTTTCCACAAATTCACTCAATTTGTCTTTCGATTTAAGGCTAAAGGAGATAACCTTACAACTCCCTCATTGCTTATACCCCAAAGCTTTGAGACACTCTCTTTAAAGAGTGTAACACACCGAAAACCGGTCTAGTTGGAAATAGGTTCTGGTGGTCGAAATTTTGATGTTAAAATTTTAAATTACTGATTAGTTTATGTCCTAAAATTTTTACGAAAGCAACAACCCAAGTTAAGATGCCAAATAAATGTTTCTGGGCCAGGTGTTTCGATACGCCTAGGACCCGTATCGAAACGACCTAGCTAAAGCGTATCGAAACGGATTTTTGGTGTTCCGATACGATCCAACGGTAATAACTACCATTTTGGCATTTTGCTAGACCGTATCGAAACGGCCTCGACCGTTTCGAAACGGTACCCTGCAGAAAACAGGGCAAGTACCCAAAAGTCAGAGAAATCGGCCCTTAGCTGAGTCACCTGCTTGCTTGGCACCTTTTTATGTATTTTAAGACTGAGGAGACGTCTTTGGTTCAGTAAATGATGAGAATTAGATGTGGATATTGGGTTTAGCAAACCCACTTAGCAAGGAAAGCTTTCTATTGGTCTTTTAGGGTGGCAAACCCTCAAGCATAGGAAATCATTTCATTGGCTGTGGGGGAGGTGGCAAATAATTATTAATTTCTTAAGACCTCTATAAATTGAAGAATAGTATTAAGGGCTTGGTTTTGGGGAATTCCCTACGAAAGCCTACAACACCTTCTTCCCTAATTAAGCTAGCACCTCCATTGTTGTCTTCTACCTTAAGCTTAAGCAAGCACCTCCATGATAGCTTAATCAAAGCTTTGATCTCCCTTGTTTAAGAAGCTCGTGTTGACCGTGCCATCATAAGAGAAAGGGCTCAAGAATCGATCGAGGTATTATCGACCCTAGGAGCCTTAGCCGATCAAGGTGAGTGTAGTAGCGTCTCGAGTTAGGCACGAGCCTACTCGATTATGTTGGTACTTTTGTTAATCCTAACCTTGAGTTAGTAGTTTTACGTCATTGATTATATGTTGGTAAGTGCATGGTAAAGATTGCATCAATTCTATGATTAATGCTATGTTATTATTGTCATGTGATGTTTATACATGTTCATAATATGTTGTGAATATGATCTATGAAATATTGTTAAGGACCTTGGATTCGAGGTATCGAATACGGTTGGCATGCCAATGAATTCATGAACTCTGTGGAAGAAGAATGACTTGGTGTAGTGGAGGGATGTGTTGTGTGATGGTCAAATCGGTGTAGTGGAGGGTATGGACCATAATGATCATGAATGGTGTAGTGGTGGAATTCGTGTATCCGTATACAAGGAATCGATCCAAGGGAAATTTATGAATTCATGATAGTGATGTGCCATGAGGCCACGATGATGATTTATGTTATGTTATAACTATGATATATGCTATGACCTTATATGTTTATGGAAATGATTTATTGAGCATGTTGTAAGGCATGTTATATGTTATGCATGGTTATGTGACTACCTCACTAGGCAAGTGTGCCTAATGCATTTCATGCATCCATTTCAGGGTAAGCAAGTCGAGGGGATCGAGATCGGAGAAGTTGGAGCGTTGCACAAGTCACAACCAAGTCCAAGTAACGTTTTGTCTTTCAAACTCCTAGTATGGTGGCAAGGTCTATGTAATATGTCTAGTATACTTGTTTTGTATGTTCTTAAGATGTCCATGTGCCTAAGGTATTAATAAAATGAAATAAATCTTGTGAGTTAAGGATTAAGCCTCAAAGACTATGTTTATGTGCTAAATTAGTAAAACAGGGTAAATGGACTCAAATGGTTCTAAAACTTGTTTTGACAGTTGTTTATAGCTTTATACAGATGTGGACAAAATTTCATTGGATTCAGATTAAGTTTGCTAAGCTAAATTGATCAAACACCAGCTAAAATCTGTCATTTCTGACCTGCCGTTTCGAAACGGGTTGGAGTGTTTCGAAACGTTTTGGCCACTGGAGACCCATGTTTCGATACGGGTTTTGAAACGGGTCAAGGTCAAGTCAAAGTCAGTCAACCCGTACCGATACGGGTCAAGCCGTATCGATACGGTCAAGGAAGAAAAGTCAATGGTTTGACTTTGGGTCAAGCCGTATCGAAACGGCTTAGGGCGTTTCGATACAGGCAGCCTCTTTTGGGATCTTGTGAGTTAAATGAATTAATATGTAAACCCGGTAAGGGCAACAAGTGTAAAGAAATGATAAACTCATGATATTAAGCCTAACATGGTAAAAAGGCTGTATTAAGTTTAATAAGTTAAATTTTATAAAGTTTTCAAGTAAGAAGTTTTCCGCATCGGTTCCGGTAACGCTCTCCGACCCGGTTCTCTACCAGGCCGGGAAGGGGGTGTTACAAAGAGAATGCAAATTCTACAAAAAAAGGAAAACCTCTCAAGGCAAATTTGTTTGCAAAGTAAGCTCTCACCCAAAATGTAACACTTAAACAAATTTAACAATTAAGCTCACAAGTGTGTTCTAATAAAAAATAGACTTTACAAGCATAAACACTTTCTCTATACAAAAATTTTGGCAATGGTGTTTCTGCTTGAATGAGTCTTTTAAACCCTCTAAAGAGTTTCTTGACTGCTACTAGTCGTTGTGTGTTGATTAAAGCCATTGGAGACTTTATTTTTAGCAATAAATGCACTTTTGGGCATCTCGGAATCGGTACACGGGTCTCGATATCGATATTTTCCTTAAGAAGAAAGAGTTCTTACAAGAAATTAATGCAGAGCATATTGATACGGGATACTGAGTATCAGTACGGGCCCTTGTGTATCGGTACGGGCCTGGCCGTATCGGTATGAAGAATGACTAATGGAAATTTGAAACCCTTGGGGAAAAACACATTGTATTGGTACATGCACGACTGTACCGGTACGAACTATTGGGTATCGGTACGAGAAAGACCGTACCGATACTCACAGCCTGTTTTTTACACTAGGGCTATTTTGAAAATATTTAAACATGTCGAAAACACTTTAAAAACCTTTAAAACATATTTTTCAAGTTATTTGGACTTTGAATCATTTTTGCAAATATGTTTAAGACTAAAAACATTTTTCATTTAATTTATATCAAAATCAATATCTCAACACGAAGGTATAACACTTGTCCCCCAGGTTATCGGAGTGTTTTAAAGTGGCATGATCCAAGACCATGAGGCATAAAAGTATGGGTATATTAATGATGCATTTAGTTATTGGATTAGCGAAATTATGTAGAGCAATATCATTTGTGACTCTATATAAGCATCTCTAGTTTGTTATGATTGACGCTGCATTTAGCATCGAGTTAGCAGAAGCATCGTTTGTCGGAGCATACATCATCACTTTTGCAAATCAAGTGTTTTTCGAGACACAGAAGTGTGGGAATTTATAACATTAAATAAGCTGAGGTAACATTTGTCGAAACAAGCATCCATATTTTTACCGATCATCTATTCTTTGAGACACAGAAGTGTGAGCATTTCAACGCCCTTAAAGAAAAACACAATGCCATAGGCATTCAATGGGCCGAGGCTATCGATTTTCTACATCTATCTTAATATCGTCTGTAATTGTAGAGCGTGTGGGTGTTCTCTTTTTATGAGCACAAGTGCACACTCCTGTCAAGTTATAGTATATAAGATATCGTCTCCCACAGGGATTGGACAACTTGGTTCGAATTGTTGTTCCTGCACAAATAAAGTAAATGCACAAGTAAGATGGTTGTTTGAGAAGAAAAGTGAAATAAAACACAAGTAATAAAAGGAAGTAATCATATTGATAGAAAGGGCAGGGTTATGTTGCTGCTTAGTGCGAAACTGCGTTGAGTAGGTCAAGTGGTTTTGCGCTGCCACGATCTGTTGCCTCGGCAGGTGATGGCAGATTGAGGCGGCGGCAACTCTGCTCTTGCAACTTTCACTGTCCCGGCAGGTGAGATTGAGAGAAGTCTCGGCGGCAAGTCTAGCAGATACTCCAAGTTCGGCGAAGCAATTCTGAAGTGATCCTACCTATGTCTAGGCTAGGATTCTGTTGCTGCGTGATGTAGGCAATACCTAGCAATCTCAGCGTAAACCTAACACAGGCAGTCAACGTTTGGTTGCTCCTTTTAGCCGCTGAAATTCTAACTTATGTCTAAGCTGAATTAGTCAACACCTCGTCTTGATGAGATCGTACTTAATTCTTTCGTGAGTTTGACACTCTCGTTCCCGACAAATGGATTTCCTCAACTAGACTTTTGGAACTAATTGAAGAAGTGAAGCACATGAATTAAGAAAACTCAGAGTATTTTATTACAAAAAAACTTTAAAACCTAAACAACTGTTCTCAAAACTAATTACAACATAACCCAAACCCAAGAGAAATTTAGAACATGTCGGCGGCAAGAAAACCTAAGCTATGCCTAAAGTAGCTTTCCACTTTAAATGTGACTTTAAACTCTGACTTCTTTGAGTTGAATGTGGACTTTATCACGTTGCCTTGTCCCGCAAGCAATCTTGAGATTTCACTTCGACGGCACTACCTGCTACTACAGACGTCGAAAAATCGAGTGGACATCATCGAAATAATCAGGGTTTTCTTCTCTACAAATCGCACTCCGGTTCTTCAACTCCTTAGTTTGTTGTCTTGGGCAGCAAGGTCGGCGGCGGCAGCACTTGGCAGCTGTTGTTTCTGGTCTGGAACTGCATCAATAGAACTCCCTGGTTCGCTGCCTCAGCATCGCGTCCTCAGCTCCTCTTTCCCTCTGTTAGCCTTTAGTACCTAAATCCAAAAGTACACTATAACGATACTTTTTCTTCACCAAATAAAAGATAGTCTATAAAAACATGGCAAAGTAAAGAAATACTGTAAAATGTAATGCATGGTCCTAATTATGCCTAAGATGTGCTTAAAAAAACCAATAATATGAGATGGAATGTTCATGTAATATAGAACTTGTGGACACTTTACACACCCCAAAACTCGAACTATTGCTTGTCCTCAAGCAATGCAACCTAACATACTTGCCCTTATAATAATCAAAAAGAAAACCCGTTTTCAACTTGATTTCATACCTCAAGGCCGTGGCACCTATATAAAATTAGTGAAGGGGATTTAGCAAGAAAATAACTTAGAATTAATTTCTAATGCCAGTGCAGAGTGTGCAGGACTATGTACAGGCTGAATATGCAGAATAACTAAATAAACAAAGATGCTATAACGATATATAAGGTTGCTGTCCAGGCAGCACAGTTAAGCACAATATTTTAATCATGGCTATGAGGGCTTCAGCTTATCACAACTACTCTTCTAGGTCTGAAATTAAGATAGGAACAAACTACAAAACCCTGAACACATGGAGTAGAGTCATCACGTGAAGACTTTCATTCACTCACGCTAATTTTTCCGTCACTTCAAAACTTTCAGATTCATGGACTTTGATAGTAGTGGAGTGTCCTCGGACTTGATTCTTCCTAGAGCCTGTTGCGGGCACCTCTAGGGTAAACAACAATGTTCTTTGTTTTTACTTCTGCTGCTGTGGCAGTGTTGTATTTTCATGTTTATCTTTTCTGCCTCGGCGACTACCTGCAACCATTGTTAGAACTTTGCAAAGAATCCTAAAAACAAGCAGGCAGTGTTCATTAGATATTCTAACAAACCCAACAAGTAACAGTACAGTTTGACAGTTTTGGCAAATTAAAAAAATCTAAGTCATTTTTCATACTTTTCCCATATTAAGTTCAATTTATTATTAGTGTGAAAATAAGTAATCGGCTAACTGTCATAGGCACAAGTTATAGAACAAATTTTTATGTTCCGATTATTACTAAGGCAAGTACAATGCAGCCTATATGCTACTAAGTATGCCTAGAAAAAAGATGTGAATGATATCCCCCCCCCAACTCGAGATGGGCATTGCCCTCAATGCACAAAATAAAACAGAAAAAAATAATAACAAGTGATAAAGAAAACATAAAAAAATATAATGAAGAAAAGAAAAAGAAAATGAACTAAAAATTGGCTGAGAGTTGAGAGGAGGCTTAAGTCTTTTCTGCTGAGGAGGAGGAAGAGGTTTGGATGATGAAGCGGTAGCTGACAGATGCCTTGGCGGCAGACTTAGCAGGCGAGTTCTTTGTTGTTCACGGCGGCTGGACTCTTGTGGGGCGAGGCTCTTCTTGAAGTTCGGCAGTGGGAGCGGTAGGAGGTGCTTCGCTCTCTTTTGACTCTGTCTCGTCGTCCACAGTCTCGGGGGTTATGACGTGTCGCTTCCTCTTCTTAGTACCTTCCTCCGTGGGTGCTGCCGAAGGATCAATCGCCATTGGGATGGTTGCTGCTGCTACGATTGTTGTTGCTAGTTCCGACGGCTACTGCTCAATTTCCTCTGATGAGGAGGTGTTCGCCACTGTCGTTGCTGTGCAGGCAGGTGAATTGTGCTGCTAATGCCTCTCGGGGGAGTCTGCCACTGTATTGGATTTGGTGGTGGCTGAGTAAGATGGGTAGTGCGTCAGAGAGGGCACCTGGAGGGCAGTATGGCAGGCAGCGGCGGCGGATGGCATTCCTTGTGAAGGGGATGCTGCTGCAAGGTCTACAGGATATGGAGGCATGATGGGTCTGTCATCAAGAAATTTCTGTAGAAGATAAGCCACAAAGTCTTCTTGGACTTCCCCCACGTATTTCATGAAGGTCAACTGCTGTTGCTCGATGCATTTGGTGCTGTTGATAAGGGTGTGCAACAGCGTGAGGACTTTGTTGTCTGGGGTAGCTTTAGTTCTGCCGGGGGCGGATGGAGTGTCAGGCTGGGCGTTATAGGCTCTGTCTCCGGGGCCTGCATCATTTGTATGTGGACTTTTCTTGTCCACCATTCTTTGGATGTTGTCATCTTATCTTTTGGGTCGGTCGGAACACCAAAGTTGGCGCAAAGTCCTGTGATGAGGGACGGGAAGTACAACTTTCCCTTCATCTTCCGGAAGCAGGTGTGGATCTCTTGTAGATAATTTCCCCAACATTGATGGGCTGGTTCATCATGATGTTGTAGATTAGGGCAAGGCGCGACTGATCTACGGTAGAGTTGTGGGAGGTGGGTAGCAGGCGCCTCTTTACGAATGTATTCCATAGCATTTCCTATGGCAGTAGGTGGCGCCGTTAGACAGATCCTCCATGTTTGCCTGCCAACCACGGCGTGTTGGGCTTGCAGAGTTTGGCCTTGATTTTCTCATAATCGGTAGCCGTCAGTGACTGCTGCCACTCCTCGTGAGGGTTGTCGTGCATATCCAGGCCATAGAAATTGTTGATAGTGGCAGCGTTGAGCTTGACAGGCTCCCCTCGGACGTACACGAACGACATCTCTAGGCGGGGATGGTGGGTATAGAACTCCCTAATCATGGTGATGTTGGCTATCTCTGGCTGTCGTGCGAACATCTCCCATCCCTTGCTATGGATGGTCTCGAACAGGGCAGGCTCTAAGCCAAGGTCTCCTGTCTGCCGAGTATAATGAAAGCCTTTCTCCTCCCATATGTTCTGCTTTGCGAACTGAGTTTGGTATCTCGTTTTAGCTGCACGGGAGAAGAAGCGTTGGAATGTGGGTTTGGGTGTCGATGAGGAAGCCATGTGAGACGGTTGAAGTTTACTGAAACTTGAAAGAAAATAAAGTGAGACAAGTGGATGCAAGAATAAGATAGCAAGAAGGTGAAACTAAAGTAAATGAATAAAGTGAGAAGGATTTAAATTGAGGTTGCCGAGAGGTGCTGTGGCGACATTAAATGTCTAACGATCCAGTTGTCTCGCGCACATTATGGGATTTTTTCCTGTTATTTTCAAAACCGTTGGCAGCTAGCCGTTAGTGATCAACTAGCATTTACGCGTTTCTGCGCTGGGCTGCCCTGGGCTGTCTCAGCGGGATGGTGGGCGGGCTCCTTGCTGGGCCTTCTTCTTGATCTGGCTCTTTTTTTCCTAAGCCTGAAAATAAAAATAAAAATAATTATATAACTTCGAGAAAACTAAGAATTTGAAAACTGATCTAATCCTAAGAAAATAAATTAAACTCTAATCCTAATGCATAAAAATAAAAATAAAGAAATTATATATAAAAAATTAAGTTATATTGGGAGTGCATTTGGGTGAATCTCCCAAACATAACCACTTCCTAAGGTAATTTGGCTTGTCCTTCCCTCTTGGGGAGTCCTCTTGTTCCTTCAGGTTTTGTGTTGCTGGTTCCTTTAGCCTGCCCTTTGGTTTGTCACGACAGCTGCTACCATGGCCTGTCTCTATGCTGATTTTGGTAGCTTTTGCATCTGGGCATCCTTCCTCTTCTTTTCCTGAGGGTTGTAGAACATTTAACTTTATGCTCTAGTCGTCTACCCTTATGGTCAGCTCCCTATGTTCCACATCTATTAACGTTCTGCCTGTGGCCAAGAATGGTCGCCCAAGGATGATACGAGCTTTTTCATCGGCCTCACAGTCTAGGATGAGGAAATCAGCTGGAAGAATCAAGTTGCCCACCTTCACTAGGATGTCTTCGATTTTACCCTCCGGTTATACAAACGATTGATCGGCAAGTTTTAGCATGACAGAGGTAGGCTTGGCTGGCCCAATTCCTAATTTATCGAAGACTGCTTTGGTATTAGGTCTATGTTGGCTCCCAATTCGCACATGGCTTTTGTTTCATGTTTGCTGCCTATTTTGCATGGGATAACAAAGATGCCCGGGTCATTTTGCTTGGGCGGCAGTTTGTTGTGCAGCATTGCCATACACTCTTCTGTTACAACAATTATTTCAAACTCCCCAATCCTCTTTCTTCTAGAAACCATGTCCTTGAGATATTCGGCATAGTTGGTCATATTTTGAATGGCTTCTATTAGAGGTATGTTTATGTACAACTTTTTCAGAATATCCAGGAATCTTCTAAACTGGTGCTCTTGCTTCTGTTGCTTAAGTCTCTGGGGGAAAGATGTTGGCATGCAAATGTCCTCTATACGCTCCTTGCATAGGAACTTAATATGTGGAGGATCATTTACTTCAGAACCACTATTATGTTCAGCTGCTGGGGCGGCTGGTGTTGTTGCTGCCGCGGCAGGCTGTTCTCTCTGGGCTGGCTGTGTTTCTGGTTGCTTTTCCACCGTGGGTTCATCCAACTACTTCCCACTTCTGGTAGATATAGCTTTGCACTGCTTGTAAGTGGGTTTGGATGCTGCCTCTATGCTGCTGGATGATGCTCCTATTGTTCTGATGATGAAGATCTCTGTGAACTGCCCAAATTGGGTCTCCAAGTTTTTTATAGCAGCCTCCTGGTTGTTCATCTTCATCTTCGTCCTGTCCATGAAAGATTCAGTTTTATCAATGAATTTATTAGTGCGAGTAATAAAATCACTAGTTCTAGACATAAAAGTATGAAGAGTTGCTTCTAGTGAATTATTGTTTTGTGGCTATTGAGCCTGTTGTCTGAACAGGTTTTGTTGGTAGCCTTCTTGTTGTTGTTGTGGGTTCGCAGCAGTCTTTGGGTTGCTTCAGGAAAATTTGGGATGGTTCTTCCATCCAGGATTGTAGGTGTTCTGGGCAGGTCTGTTGTTCCTCTCGTATCCTCCCATAAAGTTGGTAGATGTGGTGCAGTCAGAGGAATCATGGTTGTCCCCACACTCGTCACAGAACGGCTTTACAGCCTTTGCCTTATAGACTTTCCCACCAGGTTTTATGATGCTCATAACCAGCTCTGTCAGCTTGTCAAGGCGGGCATTGACAGATTCTGAGGCTTCTACCTCGTTCACAGTGGTTGGTCATCTAACGCCACCTCGGCGGGCTGTTGGATACTTGTAGTCATTCTTGACCGTTTGATTCAGAATCCCCAGTTCCTCCTCTGGTGGTCTGTCAAGGATGATTCCATTGGCTAAGGCATCAATCATCATCCGTGTTGGGTAGTTCACCCCGTTGTAGAATATTGATACATGTGTCCAAGCCAGAAGACCATGTAGCGGGCAGTTGTTCAGCATATGTTGGTACCGCTCCCATGCTTCATACATCGGCTCATCATCCCCTTGTCGGAAGGATGTTATCTCGTTTCGTAGTTTGTCTGTGACATTGGAAAGGCTAAATCGGTCCAGAAAATATTTACACAATTTTGTCCACGTGTTGAACGATCCTGTTGGCTGGTTGTTCAACAACTGTTTTGCCCTATCCCTCAGTGAATAGGGAAATAACCTCAGCCTCAGTACATCTTGGTGGACCCCCGTGTATTTTGAATGCTCTACAGATGTCCATGAATCCTCTCAAGTGCTGCTGAGCATCTTCTGTGGTAGTCCCCCCAAATTGCCCTAGCGTGTTGATCATGTTAAACATAATAGGCTTCAGCTCGAAGTGGTCCGCCTCAATTTCAAGTTCTGTCACTGTCGAATCGAACCCTCTGAAGTCATGTTCCAGATAATCTCTAGTGGTTCGAACATTTTGGGGTTACCTGGGCGGAAAAGGGGGTTGCATTGGTGGAACTTGTTGATCTCTGGGCGGCAAATCGTGCTGCCTTTCCCTATCGTTCGCGACATTGTTGGGAGAATCCATGTTTACCCTTGCTTTGCCTTTTTCCTCTTTGGTTTTTTCTAGGGTTACTCTGATATCCTTCTTGAGCTCTCTTGCTCTACGTTCGATATCGTCGTAGAAGAGAATTTCTCCTTTTGGATTCGCCCTGGTCATACACTAGTAAAGGAAACTGTAAAAAAATTCGATTAGAAATAAAAATGAAATAAAATGTAAGAAAAAAATAAAAGTGCAGAAATTAAAAACGAAATTCGCTGTTACCAATCACCGGCAACGGCGCCAAAAACTTGTAGAGCGTTTGGGTGTTCTCTTTTTATGAGCGCAAGTGCACACTCTTGTCAAGTTATAGTATATAAGATATCGTCTCCCACAGGGATTGGACAGCTTGGTTCGAATTGTTGCTCCTGCACAAATAAAGTAAATGCACAAGTAAGATGGTTGTTTGTGAAGAAAAGTGAAATAAAACACAAGTAATAAAAGGAAGTAATCATATTGATAGAGAGGATAGGGTTATACTACTGCTTAGTGTGAAACTGCGTTGAATAGGTCAAGTCGTTTTGCGCTGCCACGATCTGCTGCCTCGGTGGGTAATGGCAGATTAAGGCGGCGACAACTTTCAATGCCACGGCAGAACTCTGCTCTTGCAACTTTCGCTGTCCCGGCAGGTGAGATGGAGAGAAGCCCCGACAGCAAGTCTAGCAGATACTCTAAGTTCGACGAAGCAATTTTGAAGCGATCCTACCTATGTCTAGGCTAGGATTCTATTGCTGCGCGATGTAGGCAATACCTAGCAATCTCAGCGTAAACCTAACACATGCAGTCAACGTTTGGTTGCTCCTTTTAGCCGCTGAAATTCTAACTTACGTTTAAGCCGAATTAGTCAACACCTCGTCATGATGAGATCGTACTTAATTTTTTCGTTAGTTTGACACTCGCGTGCCCGACAAATGTATTTCCTCAACTGGACTTTTGGAACTAATTGAAGAAGTGAAGCACATGAATTAAGCAAACTCAGAGTATTTTATTGCAAAAATAAACTTTAAAACCTAAACAACTGTTCTCACAACTAATTACAACATAACCCAAACCCAAGAGAAATTTAGAACATGTCGGTGGCAAGAAAACCTAAGTTATGCCTAAAGAAAACCTACGATGTTTTGAATTATAATTACATTGAGTATTTATAGACATTAGCTAGGTCTAGTCCTTCTTGAAGTAGAATTCTTTAAAGTAGCTTTCCACATTAAATGTGACTTTAAACTCTGACTTCTTTGAGTTGAATGTGGACTTTATCACGTTGTCTTGTCCTGCAAGCAATCTCTAGATTTCGCTTCGACGGCTCTACCCGCTGCTATAGACGTCGAAAAATTGAGTGAACATCATCGATAGAATCAGGATTTTCTGCTCTTCAAATCGCACTCCGGTTCTCCAACTTCTTAGTCTGCTTTCTTGGGCAACAAGGTCGGCGGCGGCAGCACTAGGCAGCTGTTGTTTCTGGTCTGGAACTGCATCAGTACAGCTCCCTGGTTCGCTGCCTCATCATCGCATCCTCAGCTCATCTTTCCCTCTGTCAGCCTTTGGTACCTAAAACCAAAAGTACACTATAATAGTACATTTTCTTCACCAAATAAAAGACAGTGGGTAGATACGAGTGGTTGTGAACTCTTGGTTTTCGATTCATTTATGTAATCTTTCACGTAGTCATTCGTTCATCCATTCATGCATTCACGTTCATTCATTGTAAGATCCTAGGCATATACATCTCGTTATGATGTTTTAAGGGAAAGAAGAAAGGTAGGAAGGTGCCACCCCCCCCTTTGATTCCACCTATTTAGTTACTGCTATGTATTATTTTTGATAGGGTCCGCATACATCAAAATAGGTTTCATGTGCTCATAGAAGGAATGACTCTACGGGAGTTGTGGATATGGAGTACTTTTGGCAGGGTCTGCATTTGGTGACGATATCTAACGACATCTTATGGTTGACCAATAGAAGCCTTGTTGAAGTACCTTGTGCGCTAGTGCCCTTCCTCTCATTTGATGCCCGCAAATACCTTCATGTATCTTGCAGATGACGTAGTTGGCCTTACGAGGGCCCAGACAACGAAGGAGGGGTTGAGATAAGTTTATCCTATAAATTTTATCACCAATGAGGATGGATCTGGCAGCTTTGTTGCATAGTCGGACTCTTTCTTTGAGATCCTCCAGCCCTTTGTCATTGGTGGGAAATTCTAACTTTCCTCTTCGTCTAGACATGCAACATGAGTTTAGGTATATCTCGAATATACCTTGAGTTCCAAGAGTCTTGCTATTAATGCTTCGTATTTCGCAACGTTGTTAGATGCATCAAAGCCCATAAAGAGATTGCACTACCATTCTTGTCCCACAATAGGATTCCAGTTCCGGAACTGTCTTTCCCAAAAGAGTCTATTAGCAGTTTGGAGGGGGATATGTTGTGTTCTCTTCTTCACATACTTGGTCCTGCTGTGTGGGAGCGGAAGTGCTTGCATATGCTTGAGCATGAATTTTATCAATAGATGTGGCGAATGAACAATGAATTCTGCCTGAACCTGAGCCTTGATGGCAAGTCTTGGTATAAACTCAATTCCAAACTCGTTGAGCTCGATCCTCCATTTGACCATTTTTCTAGAAGAGTTTATTCGTTGGAGAACCTCCTTTAGAGGCCGATTAGTTAACACCGAGATAGGAAAAGCCTAGAAGTAATGTGACTCATCTTATCCTTATCCCTTTCAAAAAATGAGAAGATCTTCGTTTGCTTAATAGATTCAGTTCTCTTCGAGTCCACATCTCTGGAAACATCGAGGCTTTCCAAACCACTCTACATTCGATCTAACATGATGTTGAAATTAATTTGGGTTTATGAATGTAATTCTCATTAATGAAAAAGACTTGTTTACAATGTATTTATACAAGAATATCTATCAACTAACTAATCTAACAAACTCTCAACTACTTCTTAACAACATCTAACAACTTCTAACACTCCCCCTCAAGTTGGAGGTTTAAATACATCTTTAATCCTCAACTTGTTCATCAAGTAGTTGTGTTGTTGCACTCCCAAAGCCTTGGTCATGATGTCTGTCAGTTGTTCTGCAGAAGGTATGTATTCTATTCGTATCATTCCCTTCTGAATTTTTTCTCTCAAAAAGTGATAATCAATCTCTATGTCCTTTGTACGTTCATGAAAAACTGGATTTGCTGCAATTTGCAATGCAGCCTTGCAGTGGCAAAAAATTGTTACTGGTTCTTCATTTTCATCTCCCAAATCCTTCAGCAACCCTTTAAGCCAAATTATTTCTGACGTTGTCATTGCCATGCTTCTGTATTCTGCTTCAGCAGAGGACCTTGCAACTGTTGTTTGTTTCTTTGACTTCCAAGAAATCAAAGACTCTCCAATCTTTATACAATAACCAGTAACAAACCTCCTTGATATTGGACACGATGCCAGTCTGAATCACAATAAGCAGTAATTTTACTGCCATTCTTTGCTTTCAGCAAAATCCCTTGCCCTTGACTGTTTTTGACATACCGTACTATTCGCAGAGCTGCCTCAAGATGTGTCTTTTTGGACTTTGCATAAACTGACTCAGATGATGAACAACAAAGGAGATGTCTGGTCTCGTGTGAGTCAAATATTTGACTTAAGATTTTACTCCAAAGGGGATGCCACTGGTCTTGCACCTCCTAGTCCAGTACTTTCTATAAGTTCAAGAGCATATTTTCTTTGGTTTACTAAAATCCCTTCTTTAGATCTCAAAATCTCCAAACCTATGAAATACTTTAATTCTCCTAAGTCTTTCATCTTGAAACTATGATTTAAGATAGACTTTATCTCTTCAATCAAATCGGAATCATTCCCTGTGATCATCAAATCATCCACATATATAAGCATGATGACTAGCTTATCCTTTTGCCTTTTAGTAAACAAAGAGTAATCATAATTACTTTGCTTGTAACCAGCTGCCAACAAAGTTTCAGTCAACCTTAAGTTCCACTGCCGTGATGCTTGTTTAAGTCCATAAAGGGACTTTTGCAGCCGACAAACCATACTCACCCCCTGGCTGCAAAACCCTTCGGGCAAGGTCATATAGACTTCCTCATCAAGATTTCCTTGAAGAAAGGCATTATGCACATCCATTTGATGGAGAGGCCAATCATGAAAGGCAACAAGAGAAAGGATGAGTCTGACAGTAACTAACTTGGCTACAGGAGAGAATGTGTCACCATAATCAAACCCTTCTCGTTGAGTGTAGCCCTTAGCAACAAGTCGGGCCTTATATCGTTCAGTTTCACTAGAGGCCTTATACTTGATGTGATACACCCATTTGCACCCAATTGGAGTCTTGCCAGGAGGCAAAGGAACCACAGACCAAGTAGCATTGGATTCCAAAGCTAATATTTCCTCTTTCATAGCCTGGACCCAGAGGGGATTTTGAATAGCCTCAGAATAAGAAGAAGGCTCAACAGAAGAAGAATGAGAGGTGGAAGAAAGAAAAACTTGGCTATGTAAAGGTATATGATTATAGGTAATATAATGAGAAATAGGATACTCCCCTGAATGTGAAGACAAAGCAGATTGACAAAGAGTAATGAAGTCATGTAACCATGCTGGAGGTCTAGATACCCGAGAGGTTCTTCTAACTGGAGGTTCTGGTGGTGAAGAAGGTAATTGAGATGTAGTTGGTTGAGTAGAAGAAGTTGATGTAGGTGATATAGGTAATGGAAGAGAACTGGTATGAGGTGTGGGTGATGTATGTGGTTGAGAAGCATCAGTAGGAGGTGTAGGTGATGTAGGTAATGGAGGAGAAACAATAGGAGGTGTAGGTAATGTATGTGGTTGAGAAGCAACAGTAGGAGGTGTAGGTGATGTAGGTGATTGAGGAGAAACAGTAGGAGGTGTTGGTGATGTATGTGATTGAAGAGGAGAAGATGCAGGGGAATGAGGGACAAATGGGCCAGTAGAATGACTAGTATTTCTTGCAGAAACATCAAAATCAAGAACAAAAAAATCAGAATCAGAAGTAAAAGGTTGAGGTGGGAAAAAAGAAGTAGAGGTTGTGGGAAAAGAAAAGGGAAAGACAGACTCATGAAAAACTACATCACGGCTAACAAAAAAAGACTTAGAGGAAAGACTAAAAAGAATGTAACCTTTTTGAGTAGAGCTATAACCCATAAAAACAGAAGGAATGGCCCTAGGAGAGAATTTATCATAATTTTTAAGCGATGTAGCATAAACAAGACAACCAAAGACACGCAAATGAGAAAGATTAAGTGATTTATGAGAGAGACGCTCAAAGGGAGTTTGCCACTGAAGAACAAAAGAAAGAAGATGATTAATTATATAACAGGCAGTTAACACACACTCTCCCCAAAACTTAATTGGCAAACTAAATTGAAATCGAAGAGACCTAGCTACAGCAAGTAAATGCCTATGTTTACGTTCAGCAACCCCATTTTGTTAAGGGGTGTGAACACAGCTACTTTGGTGAATAATACCTAAAGAAGAGAATAAAGCACTGCATTCAGAATTGAAAAACTCTGAACCATTATCACTACGTAAAGTCAGAACAGAAGCAGAAAACTGAGTAGAGACCATAGCAAAGAAATTTCTTAACACTAAAACAGAATCAGATTTCAGTTTAAGCAAGTAAATCCATGTCATTCTACTGTAATCATCCACCAAAGTAAGAAAGTATCGATGGCCAGAATGTGTTGAAACACGATAAGGGCCCCATAAATCAGTACGAACAAGTTCAACAGGCTTAGTAGTAATTGTGGTAAGCAAGGGAAATGAAGACCTAGATTGCTTGGCAAGGGGGCAAACAGAGCACATATGAATGTTATCAGCATCGAAATGATAATCAGAAAGATAAGGTAATTTGTTCATTTTATTAATTGAAACATGGCCCAAACGAGCATGCCAGAGAACAAAATCAGTAATAGAAGAATGGCATAAAATTGATGTATCAGAATCAGGTGTATGACATGTAATGGATGAAACAAGTTTGAAATGGCATTTAGAGGTAATGGGAACCTGAAGCGCAGGGTCACACAGGTACAATCCTCCAAACTCCCTACCAATCCCCTTCGTCTTGCCAGTAGAGAGCTCCTGAAATAGACAAAAGTTAGGGTAAAAATAAACAATACAATTGAGAGTAGAAGCAAGTTTAGAAATGAAAATAAGATTAAGACGAAAGTCAGAAACAAAAAGAACATTAGGTGTAATAGTATTGAATAAGGAAATGGAACCACTGTGTGTAATTGAAACTGTTTTACCATTAGGAAGACGGACAAATCTGGAATTCAAGGCACAAGGAACGGGATCTATTAAGCAAGTGAAATCCGAAGCTACGTGATCAGTGGCACCAGTGTCTAAAATCCAGGTATGAGCAGACTTACCAGAAAAATCAATACTTGCAGTATTGATAATTGAATTAGAAGGTGCTCTGTTCAGCAAGGTCAAAATCTGATCATATTGGGCCTGCGAGAATGAAGGAGCCAAAGAGCTCGAGGAAGACGGCTCAAGCTTAGGATCACAAGACGCCGCCAAGTTTGCAGGAGAATCCTTCTATTTCGTGAAGCGAAAATTCGTAGGAAAACCAATGAGACGATAATAGCTTTCCTTCTTGTGGCCACGAACCTTGCAATGATCACAAACACCATTGAACTTGCATCGAGAGCTAGCACCAGAATTACATTACATAACAGCCGGATCCAGTAAAGGAGAAGGAGAAGAGAGATGAATCCATTGAGATTCCTCTTGAACCAGCATCGAGTAAGCCTGATTAACGGAAGGCAATGGCTTCATGAGAAGTATCTGACTTCGAATTGCAGAGTAGGTTTCATTTAAACCCATGAGAAACTGGAACAATTTATGTTGAAGGAGATGCTTCTGATTCGCCTGAGATTCTTCGCAATCGCAAGTGGAAAATGGGACAAGCGAGTCGAACTCATTCCAAAGTAACTTCAGTTTAGTGAAATAATCAGAAATAGAAGAAGCACCTTGAATCAGAGTGACAATCTCGCAGTGGAGGAAAAATGTGCGAGGGCCATCCACCTTATCAAAGCGCTCTTGAAGATCTGTCCAGACCAACGCAGCACTAGAGGAGAAGACGATGTCGGCGAAGATGTCTTTGGAAACAGTATTGAGAAGCCACGAAAGAACGATTGCGTTGCAGCGATACCACTGAGACTCCAACGAACCGGTAAGGGCAGAACGGCGGCAGCTACCATCGATAAGCCCCAATTTGTTTTTCGCAGGGAGAGCGATACGCATGGACCGGCTCCAAACACTATAGTTATCGACGCCGGTGAGCAAATGGGAAATGAGAACGGCGTCGGGAGTATCGAAGGGATGAAGATACAAGGTGTGGTTGTAATTCAGGACCGAATTGTCAGCCGACGGCATGGTGACAGAGGAGAATCAAAGAAAAACTAGGGCACGATGTAATTGAAGATTAGGAAAAATGAAGAGAGAATTCGGAAACCAAGGAGAGAAAAAATGGGCCGAAAAAAAAGAACCCAAAGAGAGAAAACAGGCTAGGCTGATACCGTGTTGAAATTAATTTGGGTTTATGAATGTAATTCTATTAATGAAAAAGACTTGTTTACAATGTATTTATACAAGAATAGCTATCAACTAACTAATCTAACAAACTCTCAACTACTTCTTAACAACATCTAACAACTTCTAACACATGATAACGTCTCTATCAATGTGCGCCAACTTGTCAGGTTGAGGGGAGTCATGTGGCACTGTTCTAAGATATTTTAGGGACCGCAAGTGACACTCTCTGGCAATCTGTTGGTTTGCTTTTGTGTATCCTTCCTTGGAGGAGATAGGAGACTTCACTATTAGACTGAACGTTTTCGATATAAACTTAGCCTTTCCCATTAACAGTCTTTCAAATATGGCGTTATAAGCGGAAGGTTGATCGACCAATAAAAACTCAATGTTGATCGTGATGGTATTCTTGCCATCTCCCAAAGTAATCAGAAAAACCATTGAGCCTTTTACGTCGATCAAATGGTTAGAAAAAACATAAATTGGTCCACTAGGCTTTAACTGCTCCCAAGACTCTTCCATCTTTCAAAATGCACCTCATTGCAAAACTTCTATTGCACTTCCACTATCCACCAAGATCCTCTTAACTGTGAAGTCCCCGAGCCAAACTGACACAACCAATGGGTCATCAAGAACTTGCGAAGAGTCGAAATTCTTGAAACCGGCCTTCCAATCTTTAGCAAGTCTGGCCCTTTTTTATTGTTTTTCCATTGACATTACACTCTGAGACGAGGAGCCCCTATGGAAGGTTGGTGGGGTCCGCCTATTATCAAATTGATGACTCCCTTAACTAGTCATTTTGCGTGCCCTAGTGTGGTATTCTCTTTGTGGTATATCCTTTCGTACAAACTCTTGTAGGTGCCCTTTTTCGGATGGCTTCCTCCACAGCATCTTTGAGGGCAGCACACCGTCCCGCACTGTGGCCTCTTTGTCAACGGAACTTGCAATAAAACGTGTTGTCTCTTTGGGAGTTTGGCCTTATTGGTGAAGGGGTATCAAGATTCTTGAGTTTTTAATATGTATGAATACTTCAGTTAAAGACATGTTAAGGGGAGTGTTGTTAGTGTAAGTTTGGTAAGTCCCCCTCTATGTTTGCTTGACCATATTGACATGTCGATGGTGGTTGCATCTTCCTCTGTCACCGCCCCAGTTACCTGAAGAAGTCAAGCCTCCAGTTTTACCCCTAAGAGACTCATGGAAGCTCAGCGAGGTCATCTTTGTTTTTAAGTAAGCTAGCTTTGTGAGGCGTGCCGTTGAGGAGTTAGGCTTTGAGAAACACTCGTTTTGGATCTTGTTTCCTCTACTTCAGCGTATCTATTAGAGTATGCCCAAAGACCAATCATAAAATGATTGTAAATGACATTTGTTTTTACCTTGTTTATTCATAAAGAGGCATTGCCATTATTATTTTTAGTTATTCTACGTGCATAAATAAACTAAATTATAATAAAGTCCTTAGAATAATATAGTTATTCTAAAATGTCCTTAGTTGAGTATTAATGTGGGCATGGACAACAATAATATATTGAGACTAATATGTAGTTGATTGATGACAAAGTGTGTCATTGACATGGAGATGTCAAAATCAATACATAAGTATGTGTTAGAGAACAACATATTGGACTGACCCACTATGAGCATGTTTCTTGGATTATTATGTGGCAGTCACAACATTGCTCAAAGTGATAACTACATGTATGATCCTCAAATTTGAGATCATCATTATTTCAACATCGTGAGTGACGTATTTTGATATAGTTAAACGTGTGACGTAACTGACTACACTATAAAAACTAATATTAGATATGTCACAATCTATGTAGTGGAATATGATTTATCGAGATAGGATTTGTCCCTCCAACATAATAGGAGTAATATTGTAGGCCACTTAATTGAGTGAGGCTAAAAATGCATGGACATGCTTGAATAAGTAGATATGAGATATCATAGTTATTCGTTTATAATAGTCTACTCAAGATATCAAGAAACATTAGATGGATTATACAAGTGTGATTGTTCCATGAATTGTATCCAATCTAGATATAAAGGACAAAAGGATGTAATACATAAATAGAGTTAATCACGAAAAGGTTATGTCGAATCATGATTTCTTGTAACTTAGGTGATAATGACATATTGCTAGATGTCACTCATTGTTTGTAATATTAGAAATGTTCTAATATTTATTACTAACGTTACATGAACCTACAGGGTCACACCCACAGTTGAAATGTGCATATATTAAATGAGTTATATATGTAAAAAAAATTTGTTTGCGAATTTAGTTAAATTAATATATATTTGGTATATATGATTTAAATATTGTTTAAATATTAAAAGAAAAATAATAATTGTAATTATGTCTCTTTTAATATATAAATAATATAATTCGATTTAAATCAATATATATATATATATTGAAATCCTAATTAAGTTTAATTGGGATTATATATATTTAATATATATATATATTAAAATCCTAATTAAGTTGAATTGGGATTATATATATTTAATATATATATATTGAAATCTTAATTAAGTTGAATTGGGATTATATATTTTTAATATATATATATATATATTGAAATCCTAATTAAGTTGAATTGGGATTATATATATTTAATATATATATTGAAATCTTAATATGAGTTAAATTAGGATTTCATAGGCTATATAAAGGCATGAGAGATCTAGTAGTCATTAATGTTTTTTGGGAAAAAACCCTCTAAATAGTTTAGAGAGTTTTTATATGCACGTTCCCTTCTAAATGATTTAGAGAGTTTTTTATATACTTGTTTCGACTGGATGAACTACATAGAGGTCGGAGCGTTATTGTTGCGGCTTAGGAATCGACATCGTGGAATCATGATTGAATATCTATCTCCTCCAAACTCAGAATTCCAAATTTTAAACAGGTAATTCTTCACCCTTATTCACCTCGATTCGTTCCTTGTACATGGATCACTAGTGGTAATCGCCGGATAATTTTTCCGCTGCGCCATGGGGTGTACTAGCGTGTCTAAATAGTGGTATCAGAGTTACTTGTACAATACGGATTCGAGTTTTAATTACTTGGGTGATGTAATTGTATGAGATACATGTTATTTTTTATTTATTTAGCGAATATATGATATTTGTACTAGAAAATCTATTCAATCACGGGTAATCTGTTAATCTAGTTAAAAGATGTTCCTAAGATTGATGATTAAGAGTTAATCATCAAGTCTTTGTCGTTAGGGTTTGAAATATTATATGTTAATTGTTAACATATTCAATATGGAGTTGTAGGGTTTTAGATGTTAAGTATTAATATATGCGGGTTATAGATATATATTAGACTAATGGTTAGTCTATAGATTTCATGCGGGAAAGTAACAAGAGTTGTTTCAGTAAAAACCTCGAGGATTTTAAAATCCTAAAAAATTGCGGTAATGTTGATAAAAATTATCAAATCGTGAGATTTTTACACAGCAATTAAGATGTTGATCTCAAAAAATCCGTCGTTGACTGGAACCCCGCAAGGGGTTCCGCCCTCTTAAAACCCCGCAAAGTGCTTGACCCTTACGTAGGAACAATCTGGTAAGACCTTAATAACAAACCATGTCGTTATTATGTTTGATATGCACGGTGTTTGGAATGCATAGTTATAGCCCAATAACCCATTTAGTTTTATTTATAATTTTTTTATAAATACGGCCTGCGTGTCGTGTCTTTCTCTACTTCTTTTGTAATGCTCTTCTCATCTTACTCCCTCGTATATAAAACGAGTTTCTAAAATTGTAATCTATACGAAGAAGCATAGACGAGAGGAACAAAAGTATGGGCCGACAAAAAGATGCTTGAGAAGTATTTTATCCTTAGAATAATTTGGTTCTCCCATTGGCTTGGGACGGGCCACCTTAGAATATGTGCTATAACTATTGCATTCATATTTATTGTCTTTTATATATGTGATAAAATGAATGTATGAGATGCATGCTAGTTAATTGATAAGATCAAATATTAAACGGTGAGATAATATTCACAAAACCCCTCAAAAAATTTAAGTCTTTTATTGTTTCCCAATGTTAACCCTCGTTAAAGTCTAGATCGATACAATGTAGGTTCTGCTAAAGCGAGGTACTTGTATCTATCTTGGCCAAACGCGAAGAGTAAGCAAATGATATTCGTTGGTTGTAATATTGGTTAAAGACTTAACTAGGTTACTTTAATATGATTAGAAAACCTAAAAGTTAGTTATTTGGATAATCATAAGATGATTGCGAACAAGAGTTGTTCAATAAATAATGAAGTTACATGAGATGTAATTAGCAAGTGTTGCTTACCTAAATAGATCATAATCTTAAGAGAAAAAGGCAAAGCTAACTTAAGAGAATGTGAAATTTGGATCATTGCCCACTAGAAAAACTTTACAGAAAGTACTTTTGACATTAATATTTGAGGGTTATTAATTTTAATAAAAGCAGTGGGAGTACAAAGACCTTTTATAAACAAACTTGGAAAACGTACTCAAAATTCATATTTATTGTTGTAGACTTATTATGACAAATACAAATTTGTTATCATTGCGATCGGTCCTTGAGAATGACAAGTTGAATGGCGTAAACTACATTGACTAGTCACTCGAAGGAAAATGTTTCCATTGTAATAAGACATGTCATCATAAAAGGAACTGCCTCATTTATCTTGAAAAAGTCAAGAAGGCAAATGAAAGTGGAGTGTTCGCCTCGGATATTTATGTTATTGATATTAATTTATCAACACCTACTTCTTGGGTATTGGATACCGGTTGTGGTTCTCATATTTGTACATTTGTACAAGGACTACAAAAGAATAGAAATCTAAGAATAGGAGAGGTGGACCTACGAGTTAGTAATGGAGCAAGAGTTGCTGCATTAGCTATAGGAACATATACTTTATCGTTGTCTAGTGGACTTAATTTATGTTTAGAGGATTGTTATTTTGTGTCTAGTTTGACTAAAAAAACATCATTTCGATTTCTTGTTTAGACAAGATTGGTTTTGAGATAATTATTAAGAATAATTGTTGTTCTTTTATCTCGATAATGTTTTCTATGGTGTGACACAATTAATAAATGACCTCTATATTTTGGATCAAGAGAATTCAATTTACAACATAAATACGAAAAGATCAAAAATAAATGACTCTAATCAAACTTATCTTTGGCATTGTCACTTGGGTTACATAAGTGAAAACGCATTTCAAAACTCTATAAAGATGGATTTTTGATTCATTTGTTTTTGAACAACTTGATTATGCGAGCATTGCTTATTAGGAAAGATGACCAAAGCTCATTTTAATGGTAAAAGTGAGCGAGCAAGTGATTTTTTGATATTAATACATAGTGATGTATGTAGACCAATGAATACACAAGACCAGAGGAGGGTTTCAATACTTCGTTACTTTCACAGATAACTTCAGTAGATATGGGTACATTAAGGAATGTGGGATCGAAGAGGAGAATACTTAAGCTTGGAGTTTGGTGAGCTTCTTAAGGAATGTGGGATTGTCTCACTCCACATCGTACTCCACAATGGAATGGAGTTTTCAAAAAGAATATATCAAACACTGTTAAACATGGTTCGATCAATGACAAGTCACATTGATCTTCTAGTTTCCTTTTGGGGAAATGCGCTAAAATAGTTGCTTTCACACTAAATTGTGTTCCATCTAAATCAGTTCAAAAGACATCATATGAGATATAGAGTAGGAAACGTGCTAGTATGTCTTTTATGAAAATTTGGGGATGCGAAACTTATGTTAAACATAAGATGTCTACAAAGCTCGAACCAAATCTTATAAAAGTAATTTTATGGGTTATCCTAAAGAAACTAAAGGATATTATTTCTTCAATCTTATCGAGAACAAAGTGTTTGTTACTCAAACAGGAATCTTCCTAGAAAGAGAATTTGTTTTCCTAAAAGGAAGTGGGAGAAATATTGAACTCAATAAAATTAGTGATAAACCACATATCATTGAACAAGAGATTGAACAACAACAAGTTCCACAAGTTGTTGAAGAACATTCAATAATTTTGGAAACACAACCACTGCGAAGTTCTTTGAGAGAATGCAATGCGCCTGAGAAATATGGATTTCTTGTCGCATTGTATAATGATGTTTTCTTTATAGATCAAGATGAGCCTAGGACTTATCAAGAAGCAGTGGTGGGCCCAAACCCTGAGAAATGGCTAGAGGCCGTGAAATTCGAGATGGATTCCATGTCAGAAAACCAAGTTTGGACCTTGGTTGACCCTCCTGAATGGGTTAAGCTCATATGGTGTGAGTGGTTTTTCAAAAGAAAACCGGCATGGAGAGTAATGTACAAACATAAAAGGGTGATTAGTCACTAAGGGCTTTAGTCAAATTCATGGTATATACTATGATGAAATCTTTTCACATTTTGTTATGTTTAAATCCATTCGGATCTTACTTGCGATAGTTGCATTTTTATGAGATGTGACAAATGGAAGATAAAATCGCTTTTCTTAATGGAAAAACCAAATGAGGGTGTGTACATGGCACAACCTGAAGGTTTTGTCTATCCAAAAGATGCTGAAAAAATATGCAAGCTACAAAGGTCCATTATGGATTGAAACAAGTTTCTCGAATTTGGAATCTTCGTTTTAACGATGCAACCAAAGAGTTTGGTTTTATCCAAAATGAAGATGAGCCATGTGTTTTCAAGAAAATTAGTGGGAGCAGAGTCATATTCTTGGTAATGTATGTGGATGACATACCGATAATAGGAAATGACATACCTAATTTACAATATGTAAAGACTTGGTTAGAAAAATGTTTTTCTATGAAAGATTTGGGTGAAGCAACCTACATATTAGGGGACAAGATCTATAAGAGATAGATCAAGACGACTCTTATGACTAAGTTAAAAGACATACATAGATAAAGTACTGAAAAGGATTCAGTATGGAAGAATTTAAAAAGGGATTCTTACCTATAAGACATGGTATTTCATTATCAAAGGAAATATGTCTTTCAACAGCTGCTTCAGCCATTGGATCTATCATGTATGTCATTCTATGTACACGCTCGGATGTATCATTTGCATTAAGTATAACAAGTCGGTACCAAGTAGAACCCGGTGAAGGCCATTGGGTTACAGTAAAAAAGGAACCTTAAGTACTTAAGAAGAACTAAGGATACATTCCTTGTGTATGGAGGTGAGGAAGAGCTAAGTATAAAAGGTTATACTGACACAAGCTTCCAAACCAATAAGGATGATTCTCGATCGCAATTGGGTTTTGTGTTTTGCCTTAATGAAGGCGTTGTGAGCTAGAAATGTTCAAAGCAAGATACAATAGTTGTTTCTACAAAAAAAACTAAGTATATTGAAACATGTGATGCTGCAAAAGATGGTGTTTTGATAAAGAAGTTCATATCTGAACTAGGGATTGTGCTAAGCATATTGAATGTTATAAATCTACATTGTCATAGCAACTTAGCCATCGCACAAGCAAAAGAACCCAGAGCTCACCAACAATCCAAACACATACTTAGGTGTTACCATCAAATTCGAAAAATTATAGATCGAGGAGATGTGAAAATATGTAGAGTACCTACAGTTGATAACATTGTTGATCCAGTGACAAATCCTCTGACGCAACAGAAGCATGATTGTCACACTAGGTCACTTGGTATTAGATACATGAGTAATTGGTCTTAGTGCTAGTGGGAGATTGTTAGAGTATGCCCAAAGACCAATCATAAGATGATTATAAAAGACATTTGTTTTTACCTTGTTTATTCATAAAGAGGCATTGTCATTATTATTTTCAGTTATTTTACATGCATAAATAAACTAAATTATAATAAAGTCCTTAGAATAATAAGGTTATTCAAAAATGTCCTTAGTCGAGTATTATTGTGGGCATGGACAACAATAATACATTGAGACTAATATGTAGTTGATTGATGATAAAGCGTTGTCATTGACATAGAGATGTCAAAATCAATACATAAGTATGTGATAGAGAATGACATACAGGACTGGCCCGCTATGAGCATGTTTCTTGGATTATTATGTGACAGTCACAACATTGCTCATAGTGATAACTACATGTATTATCCTCAAACTTGAGATCATCGTTATTTCAACATCGTGAGTGGTGTATTTTGATATAGTCAAACGTGTGTCTTAATTGACTACACTATAAAAACTAATATTGGATATGTCACAATCTATGTAGCGGAATATGATTGATCAAGATAGGATTTGTCCCTCCTACATAATATGAGTAATATTGTAGGCCACTTGATTGAGTGATACTAGAAATGCATGGTCATGCTCGAATAAGTTGATATGAGATATCATAGTTATTCGTTTGTAATAGTCTATTCAAGATATCAAGAAATATTAGATGGACTATACAAGTGTGACTGTTCCATGACTTGTGTCCAATCTAGATATAAAGGACAAAAGGATGTAATACATAAATAGAGTTAATCACGAAAAGGTTATGTCGAATCATGATTTCTTGTAACATAGGTGACAATGACATATTGCTAGATGTATCTCATTGTTTGTAATATTAGAAATGTTCTAATATTTACTACTAATGTTACATGAACCTACAAGGTCACACCCACAGTTGAAATGAGCATATATTAAACAAGTTATATATGTACAAATTTGTTGTACACAAATTTAGTTAAATTAATATATATTCGATATATATGATTTAACTATTGTGTAAATATTAAAAGAAAAATAATTATTGTAATTATGTCTCTTTTAATATATAAATAATATAATTCAGTTTAAATCAATATATATATATTAAAATCCTAATTAAGTTGAATTAAGGTTATATATATTTAATATATATATATATATATTAAAATCCTAATTAAGTTGAATTAGGGGTATATATATTTAATATATAAATATTGAAATCCTAGTTAAGTTGAATTATGATTATATATATATATATATATATATATATATATATATATATATATATATATATATATATATATATATATATATATATATATATATATATATATATATATTGAGATCCTAATTAAGTTGAATTGTGATTATATATATTTAATATATATATATATATGTATATTGAAATCCTAATTAAGTTAAATTAAGATTATATCTATTTAATATATATATATATATATTGAAATCCTATTTAAGTTGAATTGGGATTATATATATTTAATATATATATATATATATATATATTGAAATCTTAATATGTGTTAAATTAGGATTTCAAAGGCTATATAAAGTCATTGATAGATCTAGCAGTCATTAATGCTTTTTGAGAAAAACCCTCTAAATATTTTAGAAAGTTTTTATATGCTCGTTCCCTTCTAAATGGTTTAGAGATTTTTTATATACTCATTTCGACTGGGTGAACTACGTAGAGGTCGGAGCGTTATTGTTGCGGCTTAGGAATCGACAGCGTGGAATCGTGATTGAATATCTATCTCCTCCAAACTCAGAATTCCAGATTTTAAACTTGTAATTCTTCACCCTTATTCACCCTGAATCGTTCCTTGTACATGGATCACTGGTGGTAATCGCTGGATAATTTTTCCGCTGCGCCATGGGGTGTATCAGTGTGTCCCAGCAGTATCTGCCATCTGTCTCATACAACTAACTAATTTGTCCTGGCTTGGTATACATAAGGATGAATTTTAAGGGGTCGCGGATGTTATGTGTAGCTTTAAGCTCTTGGTATAATCCTTTATAAGCTCACCAAATTTTTGTATTACGTTGAGTGGGTCAATCTTCGAGCAGATTCCTAGCCTTGTTGGCTAGGAATAGTGTTGAGTTGATCAAACGATTGCAAATGGCCAAGAGGGGTGAATTTGCGATTAAAAATTTGAAGGTGGAAATTGGATGAATGAAAATTTGACTCTACCTCCACTACCTTACCTCCGACTAAGGATTTTCAACCAAGCCACTAATTGATTCTTCCTCTTTTCTTGGATGAGGAGGAAACCTTACAAAACCGGTTAAGCTTTCTACCTAAAGCTTAATCCAACACACTTTTTACAAAGAAGGAATTTGGTAAACCTAACAAGTACCTCTCAAAGGTTAATGTTTACCCAAATACAATCAAACACTCCCCAAACTCTCAATAAAAAAATTACAATGATAAACTCAATTGAGTTGGGTACAAAGATTTGACTCTAAATAAACAAGGTTTGGATTTGAATGCTTTGATGTTGCTTTAATGCTCAATAGTTGTTGTTGTAGCATTTGAGACTTGTTTTTATACCCTTGCATTGATTTCTAGCCGTTTTGGTGGTTGAGGTCATTAATCTAGCCGTTGGGCTGCAATTTCCCGCAATAAATGCTCCTTAACAACCTACCGTATCAGTACGGTTCGTGAGCGTATCGGTACCTGTCTCAAAGAAGAAAGAGTCGTTGTGACTGAAAAACAGGGCGCATCGATATGCTTGAAGGGCATATCGGTACGGTATTAAGGGGCGTATCGATACATAATGTCGTATAGATACGGATTTTTCTCACAGGAATCCTGAATTGAGTTTTGCTAAAAAGCGTATTGGTACGCTACCTTAGCGTATCGATACGGTTCAACGGTCATTTAAAATTTTTGGATTCTAAGAACTGACAAGTCAACGTTCGAATATTAAATACAAAGATTTTTGCAAAGGTCATCATATCGTATCGATACAGTGACATGTCGTATCAGTACACTATAGCAAAGAATAATTTTATATAAAAACTGTATCGATACAGTCCTGATGCATATCAATACGCTATAGCTTAAAGTCTTACCCAGATGATTATCGTATCGATACAAGATTGGACCGTGTCGGTACGCTATGAACGATTAAAATTCCAGTGTTAAAAAACAGTATCGATACGCATAACGGTATCGATATGCCTGGGCATTTTGTTGCTACTTGACTTGAAAACACTTTGAAAATTTGAACCCTTTTAATGCATAGACTCTTCTACTACTAAATTTCTCTTATTAAATACACGAAAGGCTTTAGAGTTTAAAGAATATCCTAAGAAAATAGCTTCATCACTTTTAGCATCAAATTTTCCTAAGTTGTCTTTACCATTGTTTAAACAAAACACTTGCAACCAAATTGATGAAAATAATTAATGTTAGGCTTCTTAGATTTTAAAATCTCATGTGGTGTTTTCTTTAAAATAGGCATAATCATTACTCGATTTATAATGTAGCAAGCGGTATTTGTGGCTTCCGCCCAAAAATATTTCGGTAAATTATTTTCGCAAAGCATGGTTCTAGCCATTTCTTCTAAAGTTAGATTTTTCCTCTCAACTACCCCATTTTGTTGAGGAGTGCGAGGTGCGGAAAAATTATTGCTAATCTCATTTTCATTTAAAAATTCTTAAAACCCAAGTTTTGAAATTCGGTTCCATAATCACTTCTAATGTGAGTAATTTTAAGCTCAAGATCATTTTGGGTTATTTTAGAAAATGTGATGAATTTTTCTAAAGCCTCATATTTTGTACTTAAGAATAGAACCCAAGTAAACCTAGAATAGTCATCTACAAGCACAAAAGCATATGATTTACCACCTAAGCTCGTAGATCTAATTGGCCCAAAAAGATCCATATGAATCAATTGTAAGCATCTACTAGTAGAAACATCATTAATGAATTTAAATGAAGTTCTATGTTGTTTACCCTTAGAGCATGCATCACATATTTTATCATTGGAGAACTTAAGTTTGGGTAAACCTCTAACTAGATTAAGGGAGACTAATTTCTCTAAAACACTCATGCTAGAATTTCCTAATTTCCTATGCCAAAGCTATGAATCATGTTCATCGTATGCAACTAAGCATGCAATTGATGTTTTTATTTCATCTAAGTGCACCATATAGATATTGCCTATCTTATGCCCTATGAGCATCAATTGATTTGTTTTAATGTTCATTATTTTACAACCACGTTGATCAAAGAGGACATTAAAACCTTTATCACATAATTGACTAATGCTCAACAAGTTGTGTTTTAGACCATTGACAAGCAATACATCTTTAATGAGTACGGTTAAGAGATTACCAATGGAGCCAATACCCTCAATATGGCCTTTGGAGTTGTCACCAAATGTCACTACTCCACCATGCTTTGGCTTGAGCTCCTTGAATCTACTCTTGTCTCTTGTCATGTGTCTTGAGCATCCACTATCAAGGTACCAAGTGTTTTAACTTGACGCTTTGGCCTTGTAGCAATGCTCCCCCTACAAACAAAGATTAGTTCCTTGATTTTGGTACCCAAATCATTTTGGGTCCATGAGTGTTAGCTCCCAAAAGCTTGGTTCCCTTAGGAATCCAAGAAGCAATATCATTCACATTTTTAGAAACAATGAGTTCCTTAGGAACTCATACACTCCCAATTCTTTTAACTTTGCATTGCTTTTGAAAACCTCTTTGTTTTTGGTAAAATGGTTTTCTCTTAACATATTGGGTTTTTGAAGAACTTCCTTTTTCAAAATCATTTTCCAATAGTAAGAGAAGTTTTAAGATTATCTACATCCATGGTGTGATAATCTTGAAAATCAGAAAGAAGTTTTTCTAAATCAAGAGTTTTCTTTTTGAGATTATTTGAAAGATTAATCAAATACAAAACTTTCTTTTCCAATTCGAAATTGGTTTTTGAAAGAGACTCATTTTGATTTTTCAAATCTAAAATAATTTTTTATTTTCCAAAACTGACTCTTTGTATTTTTCAACCAACTCATCATAAATATCTTGTAACTCATCATAAGCATCATATAATTCGTTGTAAGTAAGAGATGATGAGTTAGGGTTTACCATTTGTTCTTCCTCAAATTCTATGAGACAAAGGTTGGCCACTTCCTTCTCCTTTTTGGATGACTCGTCGTCACTCCAAGTTGCCACTTGATCTTTGAGTTTGTTCTTCTTCCTAAATCTTTTCTTTCTCAATTGAGGGCACTCGGATCGGATATGGTCGGTCTTCTTGCACTCATATCAAGTGATTTGGTCCTTCTCTTCTTCTTTACTCTTATTCCTGAAATCCTTTTTTCCATTGAATTTTCTTCCTCTATTTGACTTCATGAATCTTGTGAATCTTTTGGCCAACATGGTCATCTCTTCATCTTCCTCTTTACTAGAATCGCTATCGGTGTATGAAGCTTTAAGTGCAATTCCAATCTTCTTCTTCTCAACCTTCTTCTTAACTTTCTTCTCTTTTTTCTTCTTCTCTTCTTCCCTCCCTTGTTTCATGATCTCATGAGTGAGTAGAGATCCAACAAGGGCATCAAGCTTGAGAGTCTTCAAAACTTTAGCTTCGATGATGGTCGTTCTTTTTCCATCCCAAGATTCCAGAAGTGAATATAGGAGTTTCTGAACTAGCTTGTCTTCGGGAATGACTTCACCGAAGCCCTTTAATCTGTTGACAATGACCGAGAACCGATCAAACATCTTGGAGATGCTTTCATCGGGATCCATCTTAAAATTTTCATAGCTTAAATTGAGCAGCCCGATCTTTGTCTCTTTAACATCGCTAGTTCTCTCATATGTCATCTCGAGGGTATCCCAAACTTCCTTGGCGCTTTCGATGAAAGACACCTTAGAATAGATATCAGGACTGAGAGCACAAAAGATTATATGCAAGGCTTTATCATTGACTTGCAATTGTCTTCTATCTTCATTAGTCATCTCGACTTTGATCTTTGGAACTAATCTTCCTTCACCATCTCTCTTCATAGGAATGCTTGGTTCGTCTTCTACAACGTCCCATACCATGTAGTCGTTGGATTTGATGAAGAGTCGCATCCGATTCTTCAAACATGGGTAGTTATCCCCCATTGAAGAATGGTGGTTTCGTGGTGGATTGAGACTCATAGAGGTTGGGGCCGGAGGTGGATGTCATTGCTTCAAGTTGTTGTTGATCAAACTCTTCTAGAATCGACTCAAGAGGGTTGTAATCCTTCCGATGAGTGTAGCTCTGATACTAATTGTTGAGTTAGTCAAACGATTGCAAATGGCCAAGAGGGGGTGAATTGGCGATTAAAAATTTGAAGGTGGAAATTAGATGAATGAAAATTTGACATAAGGCAATTTATAGTGGTTCAAGTTCCTAAATGAACTCTACCTCCACTACCTTAGCTCCCACTAAGGATTTTCAACCAATCCACTAATTGATTCTCCCTCTTTTCTTGGATGAGGAGGAAATCTTACAAAAATGGTTAAGCTTTCTACCCAAAGCTTAATCCAACACACTCTTTACAAAGAAAGAATTCAGTAAACCTTACAAGTACCTCTCAAAGGTTGATGTTTACCCAAATAAAATCAAACACTCCCCAAACTCTCAATAAAAAATTACAATGATAAACTCAATTGAGTTTGGTACAAAGATTTGACTCTAAATGAACAAGGTTTGGATTTGAATGCTTTGATGTTGCTTTAAAGCTCAATAGTTGTTGTAGCATTTGAGACTTGTTTTTATACCCTTGCATTGATTTCTAGCAGTTTGGGTGGTTGAGGTCATTAATCTAGCTATTGGGCTGCAATTTCCAGTAATAAATGCTCCTCAACAACCTACTGTATCGGTACGATTCGTGGGCGTATTGGTACCTGTCTCAAAGAAGAAAGAGTCGTTGTGACTTAAAAATAGGGTGTATCGATACGCTTGAAGGGCGTATCAGTACAGTATTAAGGGGCGTATCGATACGGATTTTGCTCACTAGAATCCTAAATTGAGTTTTGCTAAAAAGCGTATCGGTACGCTACCTTAGCATATCGATATGGTTCAACGGTCATTTAAAACTTTTGGATTCCAATAAATGGCAAGCCAATGTTCGAATATTAAATACAAAGATTTTTGCAAAGGTAAGCATATCGTATCGATACGGTGACATATCGTATCGGTACGCTATAGCAAATAATATTTTTATATGAAAACTGTATCGATATGGTCCCGATGCGTATCGATACGCTATAACTTAAAGTCTTGCACAGATGAATATCGTATCGATACGGGGTTGGAATGTATCGGTACACTATGAACGATTAAAATTGTAGTATTGAAAAACTGTATCGATACGCATAAGGGTATCGATACGTCTGGGCATTTTGTTGCTATTTGGCTTGAAAACACTTTGAAAATTTGAACCATTTTAATGTGTTTTGACTTGAAATAGTTTTTGGTTCAAAACGGCTTGTCAAATTGTGAATCTTTGAAAATACTTAAAAATTTATTGTTTTACAATTTAGTCCTTAAGGTAAATTGTCATATCAAAATCAATTTTGGTTTTACAAATAGACCAACAAAGGTGTGGGACAAACTCTTAAAGTCTTCTACAGACTCCGGTGGTTAGGAGTCAAACCAACTTTTCACTCTCTTTCTTAAAGTTGTCAGGAAGGCCTTGCACCTTGGCTTATTAGAGGCTCTCATGATGTCCATATGGTTCCTGTATTGGATCCTCAGTCCCACCATAAATTTTCTTCGGTAGTTTAAAGTGAAGGTGGTACAGGGATGCCAACATGCTGGCACGAGGGTGCTAACCTCTTCCGCTACCCAATCTTTTCTAGAGTTGCCTAAGGTCCGAAGATCATCGATCTATTTATGCATCATTTATATTTGTCTTCTCCATTCTTGTTCCCTTAGGTCATCAAGGCAAGGGTCATATCCGTTGGGGTTCATTTGATTTTGAAGGGCAACCCTTTACTCTTGTTGGCGTTGTTCATCAGCGTCGAATGCTCTTTCTTCCTCCTCTCGTCACGGCCCCCTTGACGTTGAAAGACTCTAGCTCTTGAAAAGCTTTTAGCATCGTCTTGTTACTACTGAATCTGTTGTTGATGCAATTGTTGGTTAACCAAAGCGCTTTGGAATAGTATTTGCAAACTTCACAGTTCATTCTGTAAGGTGAGATCTTGTTGGCGGTTGCGACCATAGGTGCACTGAGTCGGGTGATGTTGTGGTTGGATGTACGAACCATGTTGGTCATGGAGTCCATGATTGATCTGGTAGAACTCGTAATATGTAGGGTTGTGGTTATTTTGTGGTTGTTGGCCATAAAGGTCAATCGCCTCAAACTGATTTTGAGTTGAAGACGGAAAGTCAGGGTTATACAGGAGTGGCCATTGATGGGGATACATCTTGCTTGATTCCTTATGTCATGAATGTAGTCCACGTTCACTGTATCAATTGTTGATGTCTTAATGAGGAGGCAGAACAAAGGAGGTGTAGAGGAAGACAAAGGTGGTTAATGGCAGTTTTAGGCGGTTCACCCCCTTGTAGGTTTAGGGCAGAGAGCCGCAGTTAGTACGATGGTCGAAACAAAAAAAAAACGAAGGGTCGTCAAAGAATATCCTTGAGCCAATTATAAGTTGAGTCAAGACGAGAAATTCTCTCCTTCTCTCATTTGTCTCCTTTTTTCATTTATACCCGCTAGTTGTTAGGTGGTGCTCGGTGGCAGATCTTAGGAGTTACACTTATGATGGCTACACTAATATTCTAGCTCGGAGATAGGTAAGAGTATTCATTAGATGTCAGTACATCTAGGCTAGGGGCTCTTATCAAGGTCACATCGTAAGATGTTATCAAGATTTCGGGTGAGTTCAGCTGATGACACGTGACTTTCCGAGGATGACTTCGGAGGGTAGTGTTTCTTGAATTCTGGAGTCACCAAGTCTATATTGACTGTGCAACCATCCACGACCACATTTGCACTGAAATTGTTGAAAATCGTTAGTCATGTTGCCAAATCAATCGTCAAAACAAGCAGAACTTAAATCCCCAATCCTGATTTTAATTTTGAGAGAATTAATTTCAACTAACAGCGAAAATATCTAGAACATTATCAGCCTACACTGTAACGACATTAGCCCTAATCTAATTGAATTTATTAAATACAAGAGATAAATTTAGAGCAATTATAGAAATATACAAGAGATCTCGCTCAACATCAACAATTTTAAACATCTTTTCTCTCATTTTAACGGTACATAATTATATAAAATTTGAGTTTGTATTATGGTTTTCTTTATCTATCAGAGAACCTAACAGATCTAAAAGAAAAATGTAAAGAAGTGAAGCGATCATTCAATAAAGATCCGAAAATACAGGAAATATGACCGCGTTAAAGGCTGACCGAAGGGAAAGTATTGCTAGTGTAGGAAATCAGCAGGCAGGTCTTGCCCACGGCTCCAACGCCGACTGTGACACACTTTATGAATTTGGAGGCTGTAACGAGCCTAAATAAAAGGGCTTTCTTTTAATTAAGTTTATTTTCTGTTTTATGCGTTTAATGAAACGGTTCGTTTAGAACCATGTTGGAGTCTGTAAAACACAGTCGTTTTATGTGGATAGGGTTATTAGAGTCTGAGTCACAGAAGGAAAAACTTATCGAATGAATGAATGAAAACTCAAAGTCTTTTCCCCCAAATTTCTTATCTCTTTTCTCAGATCTATTTCTCTTCTCACCTTTACTCTGTTAAAAATTCTAGAAGTTCGATTTGGTTCGTTACAAAGGCATCAGAGCTCACACTGATCCTCGGATACGGTGGAAACTCGAAATCAAGCGGTGAGAATGGCGTTAGAGGCACAAACAACAACAATGTCAACGACGAACCAGACCCAGTTGCCGGAATGAAAACAAGAAACGAATAGGTTACAATCAGAGCTTAATCGACTGGAATGCTCCATTGATGACAGGCTGGAGCAGTTTCAAGTACAGATGTTGGGGCATTTTAAGCTTATGCTCGAAAATGCATTGGGCAAATCCATTGAGTTCTCGATCGAATCCACGGTCAATCCTTCGAAAGGACTTCTAGGGGCAGTACCAGTGACCAAGACGATTGGGGATTTGGGACTTGTGGTGGTAAATGAAACAAAGGAAGACACAGTGGTTGTGGAGACCAACAGAGAGCCGAGAGAAGCTTCTATGGTCGACACATTGGTGACCGAGGGTGTGTATGACTCTGATCTGTTTGATAAAAGGTCTGTGCGAAAAGAGATCAACAACACAAAATGGTCAACTAGTGTTGAAGTGGGTCGAAGGATTTTGAAAAACTCAGCTTTAACTACAAAAATTACAGGGGTTTCCATTGCACAAATGGAAGTTAAGTTTTTGGTTGGATATACATCGGATCAGATACCTAATGACAACACCAAGAATACTCCAGCAAATTTTGAGTCTTCTATTAAAGGGGAAATTGCAAGTCCAATGGCCCCTCTTACAAAGGAAGTTGGGGTAGTTACAACAAGGGAAGAAATCGAGGACGTAATCCTTGACAGTCGAGGTAACAATTTAGAGTGCATCTCGCGTGTTCCTTATACTTTCACTGTGAATGAGTATTTGAAGTTGAAGTCATTGCACTTAATACTATTTGATTCGACTATGAAATTTGAAAAGGGTAGATGGAACGTGTTACCAACTCATGTGATTATCTCATTTGATCCTGGTATTTTACTTGGTGATGTAAAGATATTGATAGTTACTCCACATGATCGGTGGAAAGGTAGCGAAGTTGTGAATTATGGTCTATTTTTTCAAACAAAAGTTGCGAAATTATATCATCGAGCAATTAGTGGTCAAAGGGTAGATTTGGGGAAGGTGGACAAGGTTATCTTTATGTGTGTGCTGCAAATATAACAAGAGATAGAAGTTGTCAGGGGGTGATATCTTTGAATTTAGAAGATGAAACATTAAAGCAAGCTACAATAGGTGCTTCTGATATGCTCTCAAGCTTGTTGCAAACAATTATTGGAGAGGATGCTTTTGCTGAGAATTATTCATCTGTTCGTGGGTTGTCCCAAATGGTCATAGAAAGCACCAATAGATGGGATGTTGACATCAAGAAAGAATGGTTTGGCAATATACTGCTTGCTGGTGGCACATCATCAATGCAACAGTTGAACGAACGACTTGAAAACTACTTGTTGGAGGAATTTTCTCAAGTTGCTAGAGTTAAAGTATTGGCCCTATGGTTTGCTGGAAAGTTAATTAGATTTTTCCAATTGCTGCAGAAAACATGGGATGTAGGGCTCCATTCATTGATGGAAACTTACAAGGCTAGAATCTTTGATCTAGGAGGAAGCTTATTTGCTAAGGGTTGGGATGAGAAGTGTCAGAAAGCGTTTGAAGCTGTAGGGAGACAGTATTCCTTTAGAAAATGGAAGTACAAGCCAAAAATCTTGCGGCTTACATTTAAGGAAGGGATTCAAATGCTGAAGAAGGTTGAGGAAGAGCATAGGGGAGTTTTTGTTTCATGCCTTGCGTGTTTAATTTATCTCAATTATATGACACGCATAGAGCTTAAGAAAATGGTAACTTTTAGTGGATGTGAGCATGAATTTTCATTGAAACTGGGGCTGGAAATTATTTTTTCTAAGACTGAAAATTGTTGTGCATTGACTACTCTTGGATACTTGGCAGCACTTATGAAGGATATTAGAACTTACACTGGAACCACTGATATCAAATTTCAGTTCAGAGCTTCTTATGATCGGCCTAACATAGGGGGCAATGGAATACAATGGTCTTTTGCTGAAAACCAGAGTCAATTGGAAGTTGTGGAGCTGGTTACCATCCGGAAAATTAGATCAAAACAGTTTTACTTCAGTGATGTGGATATGACTAAAAGAATGGCTGTTGTGATCCATGGAAGCGGTAGCTTTAATGTTCAGCGGAAGTTGGAGATTGAGGCTTGTTTTAGTGATGTTAATGATCTAGCTCTTGCCACACCTATCAAGCAAAATGTGGTCATAACTGGTGCTGTTGACAAGCTAATTAAAGTATGCGATGTGGTCACCGAGATACAAATGCATAATTTAGAAGTCCATGAGGCTTTCATTTATTCTCTCTTGCCCAATTGCAAGGAAAGTATCCATTTTATGTTGTCAACATCGGTGGATAACAAGATTAAAACATGGGAATATGACACCATCGGAGCCAAAATTCATATTGATGCCCCAGGTCTTGTTGAATGGAATGAAAGTGAAGGTGTTGCAAAAAGAAGCTATCATGGATTTTGCAAAAAAAATTCGGTGGTGTGCAATTTAGTTCAATTAAAGACAAGCTCTGGGTGGCAGCTAATAATCATGTTATTAGAATATGGGATCTATGCAGAATATTAGAGGAGGCAGTTGGAGTTGTCGAATATCAATTACTTGTGACTGTTTCTCATAAAATTAGAATTCCAGCATTTGGCATGGAGAATTATGAACTGAATGGAAAGATTTGTTATCAGGGTGGGTATGCTTTTGCCAATACAAACATGGATGAAATGTTGTTTGTTCATGCTACAGTTTTAGTTAAGGCAAAGAGAGCTCTCGGGAATATTTGGTCTAACCATCTAAAGGAAGTTAGGATGGTCAAGGTTGATCAAGGACTAGTCTTCAAGGGGGTGCAACAATGGCAAATTTCCTTTAATCCTTGAGGTCAAGGATTGTTTTGAGAAGGGAGTTCTGTAACGAGCCTAAATAAAAGGGCTTTCTTTTAATTAAGTTTATTTTCTGTTTTATGAGTTTAATGAAACGGTTCGTTTAGAACCATGTTGGAGTCTGTAAAACACAGTCGTTTTATGTGGATAGGGTTATTAGAGTCTGAGTCACAGAAAGGAAAAACTTATCGAATGAATGAATGAAAACTCAAAGTCTTTTCCCCCAAATTTCTTATCTCTTTTCTCTGATCTATTTCTCTTCTCACCTTTACTCTGCTAAAAATTCTTGAAGTTCGATTTGGTTCGTTACAGAGGCGCTCATTTTCCTTCGCCGCCGTACACATTAAAAGCAAACCAGAATACCTGTTTTTTCTCCAAATCTTGAAATTCTTTTTATTTCAAGAATCTGAGAGGCAATGGGCTCCCCTTTTCTGGAATTTGCGTCAGGCTGTGGTGTTTGTGAGACAAAGCATAAGATCGAAAGACTTCATTATTTCAGTTGACGAAGCAAACCCTGGAACAGTGGCGGATCTAAAAATATTTTTGAGAGTAGGCACACATATATTAACTATTAACAATATAAATTTTTTACGTAAATTAGTACAAGTAAAATTTTAAGGTGGACACGCTCAGTAAAATAGAATTAATAAAGAAATTTATATTTGCAAGGTGGGCACAATAAAATTTTAAGGTTGACACACTCAGTAAAATAAATAATCAATAAAGAAAATCTAAATTTTGTGGCCACCCTCAACATAACCTATGTTCGCCGCTACCTAGAATGAAGAGGTTGATCAGAGGGGGGAAGCGAAGTGAGAAGAGAGGCGGGAGAAGTGAACAGAATAGAGGAGATAGTAGAGAAACACAGGCATGACAGTTGTTCCGATTTTTCCTATTCAAATTTGATTTTTTATAATATTTTTAAAAAAATCACTAGTTTCATTAATGAGAAAATACCTAAAATTATATAAATGTTATGAATAAAATAAAGAAGAACAAGAATAAGAACAAGAAGAACAAAGAGATGAGAGAAAGAGGGAGATTTGTATTATTCTCAAAAATAGACCTGTATACAATGTCTTCAATGAATCATCTATTTATAGGCATAAGAAGTACATAATACATTAAACTCTAATTAATAGAGATAATATTCCTAATAATAAATAAATCAAACTCCTTTGATAAAGTTCTAATCATGATAGACATCCACATAGATAAATATTCATAACACTCCCCCTTGGATGTCTATGAAGATAATGTGCCTCGTTAAAACCTTACTAAGATAAAAACCTAGTGGGAAAAAAATTCTTTAGTGAAGGAAAAAGAGTACACACATCTTTGATACGCATAACATGTTGCCTCATTAAAAACCTTACCAGAAAAACCCATTGGGACAAAACCTCGGTTAAGGGAAAAAGAGTGCAACGCGTATTTACTCCCCCTCATGCAAACATCACAGAAGATCTTTGAATCTTCATAATTTAATCTTGAATATCATTTTTCTAAAGATCGTGAGGGATGAAACTTTGGAGTAATATGTTCCATGATGTATCCACTTTCAAACTGAGATATACATCTTGCGTTATCTTCACACAAGATAGTTTTTATCATATCTTGTAAAAGTAAATCCACATATCTTTTAGATATGTTGGGTCAATAGTCTTAGCCAAACACATTTTTTGGCTTGCCTCGTGCATAACAATTATTTCTACGACATTTGAGGAGGCATCAACGAATGTTTGGAGATCTAAATGTAATGATCTTTGTATATTCATAGATATTTCTTGACCAACTAATATATAGTGCTTCAAGACCAAGAAAAGATATAATTATCTTTATTCACATCCAACAATCTTACAACTATTGGGATACTCAATAGATATGCTCTATTCATATTGAATCTTCTTTAAGATTCTTTCAGCTTATGTCTATTCTTAGACAAAAGAAATATATAAAAATGCTCGATCTTCAGGTCGAGATAAACTTGATGTTAAGATTCAAGTACTTGTATTGAAAGTACTTCATGAGTTTCCAATTTGAAGCTCTTTAGGAGTTCTAAAATTATCATAATGGATCTTGATCCAAACTCCTTTATAAAATACATAAGAAAATCTTATCATTCTTATAGTATTTTCTCAATTAATATTCACTAAGGCGATTATACCAAATGCGCCAAAATATTCATGAGACATGTCTAAATAAATTTCCTCAGAAATTTCCAAATGCTTATAGCATTTTAGATCCTTCAAGGATAAATATGGATCCACAAATAATTAGACGCATGTAAAATTTTCAAAACTGCCAAAGTAATTGCATCCACCATGAAGTAATTAAAACTTTTCATAAATCATAGTTCAAGTCGTATTTACGACTACTTATTTGTGCATCACTTGCATTACACCTTTAGGTGTTTGGACTGCTGGTCCAAATACTTCTATTTTAGAAGTTCAAAGCGTCTTTCAACATTGGCCAATTCAATATCTATACTTCTGGATAGATTTTATACAAGATCCTCGATTTCTTTCTTTACTTCTATAGAAGTATTTTATGTAAAATTATTTGTAAAATCGTTGTCGACAACTTTCCAATTTTCTGGTTCCATTCTCGCAATGACATAACTCATCGAGATCTCTTCAAGATTTCAATCTTTATTTCAGGTACCTGAAACTCTTATAGAGTTTTATTATTTGTTATGTCTTGGGTCTCTTCAGGAGCACCCGCCTCCAATATATGACCATCTCATATTACTTTCTATTTACGAGAATTTTGATCATTGGAACCATTTCAACTATCATGCTTCAGGCATGATTTACATTCTCTCGCTCTAACATGTAATTTAAACTTAGAGCATTTCAGCTGGTATATGAGACTTAATTACTCTCATTGGGTCAGTAAATATGTCTGGCAGTTGACATGTAATAACATGAATTATCTTATGAACTTCTAGTTCATACACGAGGATCTAGATAATGATAATTCATTTTCCTCTATCCAGCTGATTATTATCTCCCCCTGATGTTGAGAAAAATCATGTCATAAATGATTCTCCAATTAATGTTTAAGAATTTAAACATAAAAGGAGACTCGTACTCAATATATATTCTCAACCCTTTTTATTTACCCATTTTGTGCGTTGTGGTGGAGCAATTCATATTGCACATTCAAAAATCATAAAATGGGAAATGTATGGTTTATGACCAAAAACCAATCATAACGGGGAGTTTATTATAACTCGCTGGCTTGATGCGTATAAGTGTTGCTATATGGAAATACCATATAAATAATAACTCTTTTGTTCTCATAGTTTAGCTATTAAATAGGAGGCATCCAATTGAAATTTTGCTAAACTATATTTTTCATAATCAATAGGCTTTGTAACAACTGATATAGCCTAAAATATAAACCCACTAGCTTTTCAAGACGAATAGTCTAACTGCATAATCTGAATCTTTTTAGAATCAATCTCACAAACTTCTGGTTGTAAGTCGATAAAACAATGTAGATGCATCTACTAAAATCATATAAAACTTTCCACATTTGTGGATATATGGGCCCATATTTCGTTCAGATATGTAAGACATACAGTCTTAACTTCAGTACAAGAACTTTAAGTTCTAATTCTTTTGGTAAGTAGGATCATCTATATCCTTTGAGAACAAACAACACAAGAACTTCATGTTCTTTTAGTAAGTGGAATTTAATCAATTCCTTTAAGCAACACAAGAACTTCACGTTCTTTAATAAGTGGAATTTAATCCATTCCTTTTAGAATAAGCACCACAAGAACTACATGTTCTTTTAATACATGTGCATGTAAATCTCAATAATTTCTACACCATTATTGATCAGGATGGTCTAACCGATCATGCCAACTATATATATGTGTGTATATATCTCTGAATTTGTAAACTTCTTGTTTACCATAACATGTAATTCAATCTTACTCGTACATGTCTAGTACGACCATCAAAATTGTTCCTTTAAATAGGAATATATTTAGCTCTTTCGGAGCTTTCAATTGAAATTATCTTTTGGTAGCAATATATTGCTCTCCTAGAGCTTTCAACTGACTTTTTGGCTACCAGAACTTATATTCATATTAGCTTATTCAAATGCCAATTGATAACATATGTTATCTATAATTTCCAAGGGGATATTTTGCAAACTCATATTGCTCTCTTAAAATTTCCACTTATAGTGGTGACGATATTATTACCATTAGCTGTAATTATTGTAATATTCGTAATTCTGCACTTTTCATAATGTGCTTTCTCTAAAGAATTTATTGCTCTTCTAGAGCATCAATATTTTCAGTACTTTGAGATATAGTACTCACATTATTCTCTTGCATTTAAATGGGAAAATATATCTTATGCTTATGTTGAGCATAAATCGTCACCATAGATTGTATTTGACAAGTAATCATGTTAAACAAAATAAATAAATATCATAATATATAAATATAAATATAAAACGTAAATAATTAATGTGTGTAAAATAAATAAACGTAAAGTGAAATAAATAAATAATTCTCTTCAAAGTTATGAGAATAATTAGAAGATGATTTCTTTCTTTCGAGGGTTATAAGAAAATCAACAACGTCCAAAAGAGTTGGACCAACAATGTCTAAATAAAGTTGGATTAGTATCATCTTCTTCATGTTTCGCAAACAAAATTTGCTTATATTTTCTTTCCTTTATCATTCAATGATTCTTAATTTTTCAACGTACAACACGTACTAGACCAATAGTTTATAACATCGCATTGGTAATAAGAAGAGTTTTACTTCAATAGAATGATCTTTATCACTCTTGTCATCCTTATAACCTCACTACCAGTGGGTAGAAGTATTCTTAAAATGACCATATTTTCATGTCTATATTCATAGCCTCGATCACGACCACAACTTCTAATGTGGTTTTTATTCCTTCCATAATATAATCTCACATTCACTTCAGGGAATGGAGTAGAGCCAGTGGGCATTTGAAACTTTTTCACATATCCTTATCACAGATAACAAAGATTTAATTCTCGTACGCGACATTATTAAACATGTCCACATGGTCCTTTAAACATCATGTTTGCATTCAATTCAGGGAATGAAACAGTTCCAATAATCGCATGGAATAAACATCATGCTTGCATTCACTTCAAGGAATGCCTCATCATTGATAATCGCATGGAATAAACATCATGCTTTGCATTCACTTCAGGGAATGCCTCCCATAAAACTTTTTGGATCAAGACGAATTTTCGTAACTTGAAATTGGCAGAAGTCTATGGTCGAGTTTTTCGACGAAGAAGAAATATTGCTTTCGAGCAAATATAGACTTTATAATAATCTTCTTGTAAATTCAAAATCATCATGATTTATCGCACTTTAAAATGATAATACAAAGAAAAAATAAAACCAAAATTTACCGATATTGATTTTTCTCTCGTGGACAATGGAGACATAGCATATGACCGAGATAGCTTCTCATAGTCCCTTTATATCACATCTCTTTCCAAGCCATTTAAATACATGTAAAACTCAAAACACGGTTAAAAATACCAACTTTTATCCATAGAATAACATAAATAAAATTTGATCTTTAATTATAAGAAACAAGAAAAAAAAATGATTTAACCAACAAAAATAAATATGTTCAAAATTTGCTTGGCTAGATCTGTCTTAATCAATTAAAGTATGAAATTGGACCACTTTTTGCGAATTGAAATCCCTAATTATAAACCAAGCATAAAATGAGATATAAATCAAATTAAACAAATTAATAATATTACTACTTAATGATCACATCTCTAATAATGCACAAATATAAAATAATATGTTATCATGTAACAAAACTGTAAGTTACAAACTATAAACGTCAATCATTAAACAACCAAAAACACATCACTTCTTTTTCATAAGAAAATGTTGGCATTGTCAATAATAAATAGACATTTGATATAATTGTATGTTATTTTTATAACAAATCTAATCATTTCATAAATAAATAAATAGATAAAGGCATGAAACTTAAAATTATTTATTTATCTGTTAACATTACTAATAACTAATACATTATATATAGGTTTTAATCAAATGATAACATATAATCATACCAAATTCGATTATATATACAATCATAACTATACAAAAAAAAATCATAATATACTAACACAAAAAAAATCAAACCTTAAATCATGAAATATATAAACGAAACGATGAATCATAATATACTTCCTTTATATTTAGAATGATTATAAAAACACCAATGATTCTCACCAAATTCATGTTTACGCGTCAAATTAAAGGGAAGATGAAACTTGATCTTTAACCAAAATCTTCTGAGCGAACTCGTGCTGATAACGTGTTGTGAATAAAATAAAGAAGAACAAGAATAAGAACAAGAAGAACAAAGAGATGAGAGAAAGAGGAAGATTTGTATTATTCTCAAATATAGACTTGTATACAATGCCTTCAATGAATCATCTATTTATAGGCATAAGAAGTACATAATACATTAAACTCTAATTCATAGAGATAATATTCCTAATAATAAATAAATCAAACTCCTTTGATAAAGTTCTAATCATGATAGACATCCACATAGATAAATATTCATAACAATAAACATTTTACTGTAAACTAAATACATAATTTGAATGTTCTCTTAAAACTAGTCACTTTAGATTAGACAAGAACCATACATGAAAAGGTTATAAACCTATTCAAATACTCGATCGAAAAATAGATACGAAACTTGATTGTATTGGCAAAACGAACCACAAAAGGGGATAAAGCTAATGATAGTCCACCGAGAAAACGCAAGTCAGAGCTGAGCCCCATAAGAAACTCTTCACAAGCGCAAACCGCGTATCCAAATTCAAACCGGAGGTCCAGAGCAGGGAAGATCAGCAGAATTACAAATAAGCGTCATCTTGATCAGTCATGGAATCGTCAAATCCAACCTTGATAAAAACATAAAATAAAGAATGGCCAAAACGACCGAAGGAGTAGAAGAAAACATGCCAAAAGACAGAGATAAAGATGCTAATAGACAGAGTTAAACATTCCAATAGACAGAGATAAACGTGCTATAAAGGCGGAAAAACCGTGCCACAAAGACAGAATTATTTTATTAAAAACTAAAAAACAAAAAATAAAAATAAATCCAACGGTCGACAACCGGTAGAAAAACCGGTGTTACCGCCAGCTACAAAATAAAACTTGAGGTGCTAGGTACAATAATTGTCGAGCGACTAAGGAAAAGATTGGGGAAAAGTTTGGAGAGGGGCTAGGGTTTTTATTTAGATATTTGTTAAAAGTATGAAAATACATAAACACTACTACAATAATCGTTCGAGTTTTTATAATATTTAGAATAAATAAATAAAGTAAAAATCTATACAAATATATAAAAGCTATCCCAAAGCTTAATTAGGAGCAAAATAAGCATCGACAAGGAGTGAGTTTATTTGATAAGTATTAAGTACTTAAGAACTCAATATTTTTATTTCAAATTGTAATAATTTTTATGAATTATTTTGGACAATCGGTAATTTATATGATTACTGTTAAGATGAGTCTGTCAAGCTCGACGAGCACTGATGAGCACTATTAACGACGAGTACCAATGAACACTTTTAATTCAATTTATAAAGATTAAAAATTTATAGGGCTCAACGTATAATTATAAATTATTTAAAAATTAAAAGATAAATTAATTAAAATATATTATTTTATTTTTAATTTTCTTTTAATTATAGATCAAAATACTTATCTACCCTTAAATTACAAAACTCTAATTTTTATTTATTTGAAATTTAAGCTGTCGCTGCTGCCCTGCTGTTGTCGTCGCTATTCAAATGGTATTTCTCTTCATCTCAAACAGAGTGACCGAGGAAAAAATGGTATTTGAAATACCAAAACAGTTTCCCGTCTCACCGTTCGGCCTCCCACCTTTTGGATATATAAAATTGCACTGATAAACAAGATTTGGAGGATAGCCATTGGTGCAGTGTCTGAGCAAATATTAGGTAAAGCATAGCCATCGTGATGGGCATTTAAAATATCACATCGCTTGCAGTGTCTGAGCAACTACGGCAACGGCAGGAGGTAGCGGCGACGACGATGGCGGTAACGACGACAACAGCGACAGAGGTGATGGCGATAGCAGCAGCGGTTTGAACTTTAAATGAACAAAAATTAGAGTTTTATAATTTAGGAGTAGATAGGTATTTTAATATATGTTTAGAAGAAAATTAAAAAATATATTTTTTAATTAATTCACCTCTTTATTTTTAAATAATTTATAATTATACGTTAAGTTCTTTAAATTTTAAATTTTTATAAATTAAATTAATAGTGCCCACAGTACTCGTCGAGCGCCGTAAAATTTTCTTTATTGTTAACATATATTGCATTTACTTTTGTTTGAGTGTCTGCGAGTAAGCTCCGACTTTTAATGAATAAACATTGTTTAGGACTATAGAGAATGACTGTCCAAGGCCACAATTAAGGGCGGAAGGTAAGAGGGACCAGCGGGGCCACGGCCTCCTCAAAGTTTTGAAAATTTTAAATTTTATTCTTAAAATTTATAAAAATTATAATTTGGCCTTATCAAGGTTTTTAAAAATTCATATTATACTTCAAAATTTTAAATATTTTCAATTAAATTTCTCTTCAAATTTTTATTTTTATTTTTGTTAAATTTCTCAAAATTATAAAAAAAAGTTTAGTTAAACCCTTAATTTAAAAAAATTGTTTAATCCTCCAAAAATTTAAATTGACCCCCTCAAATACTGCAAATTCTGCCCCTGGCCACAATGGACTACTTTTGAGGGAGTAGTTATTTCTCTTGTACTTTGATTTTCGTATATTAAGGACAATGTAATGTTTAAGTGCATGGATGAGTTTTGCATTGTTTGCACGATCATGCATTGCATTTTAGATATCATTTTTAGGTTGTGTTGCATTCTTTCCATATTTGTGTGACAAGTTCCTTGCATATAGATTGCTTACATGTTTTTAGTTGAATGACTCCACTCAAAGGCATTGTTTGTGGTTGATGATGGATAGGAGTTTAGTTGGATTTTTAGCCAATATAAACTTGACTCAAAATTTTAAAGTTTCTATAAGAACCTGTTCAACCTGACATTTGGAGCAAATAAATATTATATATATATCATTTTTATTAAAAAAGTAGAAGGGTAATATATATATATATATAAAGAGAGGTATTTATAGAAATTATCACTATTCCATTTTTTATTTGGTGAAATTAAGGAGGTAATCGAAAAAATATATAAAAAATATCAACAAAATGGTTTAAAAACTAATAAATTAATTTTTTATTTTCTGCCATCAAATATACTTTTCTGTTTCCTCGGTTGTTTTCTTGATGCTTCTACAGCCATTAGTCTTTGTTTAGTTAAAGATCTAAATTTACTTTTAGCTGATATGAACGGGCAAGAGAAAACACTCGTGAGAGGACGAGGAAAAAGAAAAAAAATTATATAAAAAAAAAACAAGGAGATTGCGAGTAACCCCTGACCTAGAGACCAACATCGTTGCACCAAAATGGCAAGGGTTAGGGTTTTTTTTCAAAAGGAAGGGAATTTGTTAAGTTTTTTTTGAAAACGCAAAGGTAAAATATTTATTTATTATTAAGGGTAAACTACACAGATGACCACTGAACTATGAGTTTGGTGTCAAAATGACCACTATATTATTTTTTCCGGCAAATGCACCACACAACTATTTAAATGGTTCCATTTTAGCAACACGCCGTTACAAAAAACGAAAAAGTTGACGGAACTGTTAAAAAATTGGTATAATTATACATTTGGTCCTCTATATTTATACAATATATCAATTTAGTCCTAATTTTAATCTAATAAAATTAATTAATTATTCAATAAGATGGTGACACGTGTCACCGCCTGATTGGAGGTGGAAAAATGTTAACATGGAGATTGCTTCCAAGGGGAATTGAACCTAGGACCTTGGAATGCAAGGGGCAGGTGCTTGACATTAGACCAAGCACTTTTTTATGCTATGAGATACAATCTTTAATATATATTTAAATAGTATTAGTGCCTAGAAAAATTGAAGAAAAGCTTACATGTAACAGCTGCTTCACCTTCTATAGCACGTCCTCCTCTAAGAGCACCTCCAATAACATGCAACCGTGCGCCAACAAAAACCTGGTTGAAAGCAAATATCAGGTTGACTGTTTTCAAAGCAAAAAAGTGATTCAAGCCTATAAAAACTAAGTTTTATGTTCATAACAACTATATACAATAGCAGTGGCATCAACCACAATTCAAGCGGCTCCCGAGATTTTGAAAGGCAAAGAAGAAAATGAAGAAGAAATGAGTTTGAAATTGGATCGAAACTTCTCATGCTCTTTACCACTGGGTTCAAGGCTCATTATCATGTTGTCAATCACTTTGAGAGTGAACTACAAACCAGAAAGTTATCAGATCAAAACTTCCAGATAAATTTAACATCAAAAACAAATTGTTTTTTTGTTGACAATACTCAACTGAGGAAGCCTCTTCAAGGACCAATATTCTTCGACCGGACCATCGATCCAATGTTTCGATCGCCTGACTGTTGATAAAATGGAAGTATTTTTTCAAACCATCAATGGAGAGTGGCTCGGCTATCAAACGTCTAAGCCTCTTGTGTGCTTCACCATTGGCTTGGAGCAAACTGTTGGGACCCAAAACCTGTTGGCCTGTGTAGAACAGGTTTAAGCTCACCATCCCATCTTTTCTTGTCAACAAGATTTTGCTTGCTTCTCTACCAATCATGAACACTGTGAATCTTCCCAAAACAAAGCTCTTGAAAACTATCCCATATCTGTTGGGGGGAAAGTATATGTAAGCTGTAAGCACATATAGCTAAACACTCACATCCCCGAATTCGAGTAAGATAATCGAAACATAAAGAACTTTTCATTACCTCTGTTGCCTCTTGTGCATAAAACTGCATATACCAGCATGCAGCGGTAAGTTGATGCCACTGCTATTGCATATAGTTTGTTGTGTTTTACGGTGCTCGATTCCTTTAACCGTTCTTGCTCGCCAAGTGGTGGAGAAGTGGAATTTTGGGTGGATGTGGTGTGGAAGCTAAAAATATAAATGACACGATGATTTACAGTGGTTCAACCTTCTAACCAAGGTCTACATCCACTACCTTAGCTTCCCACTAAGGATTTCCAATCAATCCACTATTGATTCGTCCCATTTTCTAGGCTTAGGAGGAAACCCTTATACATCGAACAAGCTTTCTACCCAAAGCCTTGATCAAACCCTCTTTACAAGAGAAAAGATAAGCAAACACAAATCCCTCTAATAGGTGTTTGTTTGCACAATTAAGCTCTCACCCAAAACCTAAAACACTTGAGCAAATTTAACGATTTTGGCTCACTAGTGTTTGTCTATACAAAGAAATGACAATTTAAGTACAAAGACAATTCTTGATCATTTGTTGATTGACAATTGAAGAATTAACCATTACTTGATACTTGGAGGTCTCTTATACTCCTCTTTGAGTTTGTAGCCGTTACTAGCCGTTGGGGATGAATTGGAGCCGTTGAGGACTTTATTTCCCACCATTAATGTTATTCTGCAGCCTTCCGTATCGATACACGTGGACCCGTATCGGTACGACCTTCACCAAAAACTAGTCGTTGGGCTCTTGCCAGCCTAGGCGTATCGATACGCTTGAGGGCGTATCGGTACGGTATGACATTTAAAAGACCGTTGGGAAATATGACCGTTGGGGTTGTTAAAATGGGATCGGTATGCTTACTAGGCGTATCGAAACGATCCCTTACCGTATCGAAACGACCAAGCCTATTTCGATATGGGTTTTGGCAGTGACCAAACTGGGCAAAAAGGTATCGATACGGTTTTGACCGTATCAGTACGGACAACTTGAAAACATAAGTTTGGATGTTTTAAATCATGAAAAACTTTGCCAAAAACCTTTTAAGATCCCTCAAACATAAATTCAAGTTGTTTGGACTTAAAGACAAGTTTTGAATTCTTTTCAAATTAGTTCAAAACATTTTTCAATTATTATATCAAAACATTAGTTCTACAATCTCCCCCTTTTTGATATAATAAAACAAACTTGAAAAATTGTTTGGGATTCCCCCCCCTTTAAATTTAAAATTGTGAATAAGAGATGAAAATTTTGAAATCAATTTGAGCTCCCCTTATTCATTTGAAAATTCAATTTTTCAAACCATTTCTCCCCCTTTTTGTTATATCAAAAAGAATTCAGAAGACATAAAGTTCAAAATAACAAAAAAAATTGACAAAATTAAGAATTTTGGTTTTAAAAAAAGGCTCCCCCTAACTCAAAGCATCATTAAAGTGTTAGTCCAACATATATGATCATCTAGTTGAAATAAATGAAAAATAAATCAAGTAAAAGCAAAAACAACTAGATTTTACCACACTTGAACTCAAGGGAGGATGTGAAGCATTCCTCCTTCAAGTGTTGTTCCTTTGTGTGCATGGAGCTCCCCCTCAAAATTTGACTTGTTAATCACTCTCCATCACACCTAGAAAAAGACAATCAAGTAATTTTTGGTATCCAAATTGCTTTGGATCCATAGACGTTAGTAGCACAAAACTAAGTCCCCTTAGGAACCCATTTTTCAATTTCATCCTTTTTAGTTGAAGTACTAAGTCCTTTTGGGACTCAAATACTTCTAAAACATTTATCATTTACAAATCTAGGGGCATTAGATTGTCTTATATAAAAATTTGATTTATAAAACTATTTTTCTTTTCAAGCTCTTTGGAAATCAAATCTTTTTCTTCTTGAACTTTTTGAAGCAAATTTTGTAAATCAAAACATTTTTGTTCAAACTCTTCGAGTTTTGCTTCAAGTTCAAGTTTGGTTTTAGAAATCAAATCATTTTGAATTTTCAACTTTGAAATCAATTTATTGTTTTTCAAAATGTGATTTTTAAACTCTAAAATCAAATCATCGTAGGCATCTTGTAATTCATCAAAAGAATATGAATATGAAGTAGATGAATTAAAAGTTACCCTTGAATCTTCTTCGATGGCCATAAGGCAAATGTTGTCTTGTTCATCGTCGGTGGAGTCCTCATCACTCCAAGTAGCCACATATGACTTCTTCTTATGGCTTAAAGTGCTTGCCCTCTTCTTTTTTATAGAATCTCGTTCAAGATCTCTTAAGGCTTTCTTCATGAACGGGGCACACTTCTTGAACAGATAAACTATCTCTTCTTCTTCATCCTCCTCTTCACTTGAATCAACGTGATGTCATGTGGAGGATTTGAGAGCAATGACATTAGTGTTGATGCCAAGCCCTTTGAGTTTCTTCTCCCCTATAGCTCTAATTTCTTCCCTTTTCTTCTCATCTTCTTTGTTTTTCTTCATGATTTGATGAGTGAGGAGTGACCCCATGAGTTCATCAAGCTTCAAAGTCTTCAAATTCTTAGCTTCGATGATGGCGGTCCTCTTTGAGTCCCATGACTCGGGAAGTGAGTAGATGAACTTTCGGACAAGTTTCTCCTCCAAAATGGCTTCTTCATAGCCCTTGAGACCATTTGTGATTGTGGAGAACCTATCAAACATCTTCTCGATGTTCTCTTTCGGATCCATCTTAAAGTTCTCATACTCTATGTTGAGGAGCCCAATCTTTGTCTCCTTTACTTCATTTGTCCCCTCGTATGTGACTTCAAGCTTGTCCCATACCTTCATGGCACTCCTACAAGAAGACATCTTTTCATAGATGGTTGGGCCAAATGCACAAAAGAGGATGTGCAAGACTTTGCAATTTAGCTCCATCTTCTTGCTATCGTCGGCACTCCACTCCGCCTTGCTTCGTTGAGGCACGAACTGTAACACCCCAAAATTTTCCTAATTCGGAAAACCTAAAATTTGAAATTCCTAATTCAAAATCCCTAACATTTGGGAATTTTATATTCGAAACCCTAATTGAGAATTGTGAATTAAATTAGTTCTTAGTTATAATTTATGTGACCTAATTGAATTAATTCGGAACGTTGGTGTCTAATCTATTAAGTGGGTTAACCTAGGAACCCTTATGTTGTAATTTACCCAAAATTTAGGTTTTAAACCTAAATTGTTTTGAGTTATACCGGTTGGCATGCCTTATTTTGTTGTTTTTGGGCAACAGTCGTTTCTCTATATTCCTCATCTCTCAGGGTGTCTCTCCCTCACCCTCTCTCTTATGTTTTCCGGTGAGCGAACAATCGAGTCCTCATCACCGTTCGTGGCTTGCACGGCCACCACCAGAGCGACCACCATCATCGTGCGATCGACCTTTAACCCTCGGCTCGCCCCCATCGACCATTGTTTCTGAGTTTTCGAAGGGAAACCGTTCACCTTTCATTCGAGTTTTGTGCGTCAACCTCTCTTACATGCCTTTTTTCCGTTTGATCTTGTTTGGGTAAGTGATGGTGATTATCAGATTCATGTTAGTATTGCTAATCAGTGGATTCTAAGTTATTGGTTGCTGATCTCGTTTTCCTTTTTGATTCTTGCCGGAAATTGACCATTTTGTGTTCTTTGGGCGTGTTGTCGTTGCCACCGTTTGTTCATCGGCCATCGTTACTCTCGTCCTTGCATTGACATTGCGTTGTTGAGCCACCACCGTCATCGTCCATGCCGTGTTGATACCTTTTGTTATCGTCATCTTTATGGCCTTTGTTTGTGCATCCCATATACCGTCCATGGTGGAGCAAGGTTGTTATGTTGTTGTCACTGCTGTTACGGGTTCAATGCACTGCCGTCTCTTGCCATCTTTTAGTGTTGCCTACAAGTATTGCTCATTGCTTCACCAACGAGAGCCAATAGCCAAATGTGTCTACATCTTCAATCAAGATCACGTGTGGGACCCTCCATTTTTGCCTCCATATTGCGCAGGCACTTGTTAGGTGATCTGCTCAATTTATTCTGGGCTATGTTTTGTTTCCTTTTAATTATTTAATTAGTTTATAAGAAAGATATATTATATTTATATATTGAAAACAATTTTCCAAGGGTGTGAGTATGATGAAAGACCGAACCAGAGAGCTTTATCTTACCAGACCAAATCGGTTTTGTGAATCGAACCAGTCCGAACCTTGAAATTAAATTGAACAAGTAGAATCGATTTAATCGAATTTGACCTTTGACCCGTTTGACCAGAGTTAACCGTTGACCTATTTGACCAGAATTGACCATTGACCTTGGACTGTTAACTAGTTGACTTTGACTGTTAGAGTTGACTTTGACCAATTTGACTTTGACTGTTGACCAAGAGTTGACTTTTTCTGACATCCTTCCTCTTAACCTTCTCGATGTCCTGAATTCGAATCTTCTGCCTATTTTGCCAAATTATATCCTGAAAGCTCTGTTTTGCTCTTTTTAAGTAAGTGTTTTTGGAATTTGATAAGTTATGGTTTTAGAATCTGATTCCGAATATTCTCATGTTCAGGTGCCGACCTTGAGACCGTTAGGTAACCTCCAATTGTTCAGACCGATTGTGCACGTTCTTCGAGATCTTCACGTGAGTATATCTTAGTTCAGTTTTTAGTGTTTTAGTCGGTGGCTTAGTGTTAGTAATAAATACTAATATAGTATTCATACCTCGTAGGTCCTGATTCAGCTAGATCTGAGTGTGAGATGCGTTTTCTCGGCATTAGAGCTTCTGTTGCTTAAAGGTGTGTCTCTTCCTGTTTTATAAACTTATGTGTTTCTTTCTGTGCTATAAATTTTATGTGCTTTTCTGGATTAATATAAGTAAATGTTTTGTACATTTTGTGTGCATACTCTGTTGTGATTAGGTGAATGTTTTCAGACATCATGCATAACATGTCATACTGTGATTTAAGTGAAATATCAGATTTTTGGAATCGTAAAACATTGGATTTATAGTATTGTGCAACTTGAATTTTCATAATTCAAGTTTCGGATCAGACTCGGATTTTAAAATCTGCATCATATCATTGTGGGTATATGGTTTGGGATTTGTTCGGGGAAGTTCAGTGGTTTCAACCTTCGGGCTGAATTCCGCTTCGGATTAGTGGTTTCACCCTTCGGGCTAAATTCCGCTTCGGATCAGTGGTTCCACCCTTCGGGCTGAGTTCCACTTCGGATGGTGACGATGGAGAAAGTAGGTTCTGGGGAACCTTACTTTTCGGTGTATCGGAGATAGGTACTATGATTCATGTGCATCAGACATCGTATCATCATGATTCAGTTTTATTGTGTTTTCAGAAAAGTATTTATCAGAAAATAAAATAATGTTTTGTTTTTGTTTTCGTTGCACTTTAGAGACACACTAAGCTCTTTAGCTTACACCCCTTTAGTTTTTACTTTTCAGATATCTCAGACTTTTTAGGCGATCGGTACATGGAGCATCTCTTGTTTATTCAGATAAATTATTATTCAGTACGAACTTTTCTATTACCTCAAAATTATTATTTTAATATATTTTGGGATATTGGTGTAATATGGACATTGGAACGGTGTTTAATTTGGGTTTTATTAAACACATGCAACTATGAAGTTACTTTCGGATTTTTAATTAATTATCGGAACATCGTTCAAAAGATTGAGTTTTATTTTAATCGGAATATTTGTTGAGTTTTACTTATTTAATCGATTCTTTTGAATTACAAAATATTTTAACCTAAATTATTTCTTGAGGGACAAGTTTCTAATCGATACTTCCTAGATCCGACCCGTTTCTTCTGGGCTGGGTTTAGGGGGTTACATTTAGTGGTATCAGAGCCAGGTTCAACCCTCGGACTGTGAGGCTCACAGAAGTTGTTTTCAAAATGTTTTTCGACTTCTGCATGCCTTTAAAATATTTTGGGGCGGATGATAATTTTGTGGGAAAAAAAATATACTATGGTATTCTGTGATTTTGTCTTCAACGTTTTCAATGTGTTTTAAATGTGAGACTCCAGTACCGATTCTGACTTTAGGTTATTAGCTTCTAGTATATAGTTCATTATGCCACCGTGAGGAGTCTTAATCTATCGTTTGTTCGAGGTTGTGACCGAGGTCGTACTGCTACTTCTGGTAGTGATCACCCGCTTTCTATTGTCAAGCAAAAATTCAGAATAAGTTACATGTTGATGAGAACCATTCGTTATGAGGATATCAAATCGGAAGTGATAACTCACTTGATATTGAGAACACTGATCGATATGTAGGAGCCGAGCTCATAATGAAGTGTTAAGATTATTTTATGAATTTGAAACAGAATAGCAAGCCAGTGAATGATTATGAGATAGAGTTTCAGAGGTTTGTTAAGTATGCTCTTGAGTTAGTTGTGACTGAGAAAGATAATTATGATTTTTTTAAGGAATTTTGACTACCGATTCAAAGAGATGTTGCAACACATCATGATAAAGTATTCAACGACATGGTTGATCAAGCTAAAATTTCTGAGAGGATAAATTTCACAAATGGAAAAAGAAGAACTTCAGAATTTGATCAAGTCGGGAAGCAACCAGACACATTTGTACAACCAAGTTTTGTCAGCTCGTTTCGAAAGAGATCTAGGGATGAGTTTGTTCCTCAGAGTTATCAGAATGTAAGACCTGCAATATCGACAGTTCCGTCTGGAAGCCAGGGTAGTTCAAAAGTTCGACGACCTATTTTTGTATGTGATTTTTGCAATAAAAAGCATAACGGAGAGGGCAGATTGATGAATAGAACGTGTTTCAGATGTGATTCTCAGGATCACTACTTAAAGAATTGTCCATGTTCAGCTACTGGTTCATCCGTTCAGATTCAGAGTCATGCATCAGTTCAGACACCTCACCGAGGTAGAGGGCAATTTAGGTCAGTTGCTTATGGTATTGCTAGTAAAGGTAGACATGCTCCGAGTGGTGGATCAACTAAATTCGAGATTAGACGTCCAAGCTCAGTACATTCAATCAGGAGCTCGTGTTGGATACGATGGTTTACATGATGACATGGAAGGTACATCGTAATATGTTTTGATTCCATTTTCAGTTTTATGTTTCAGTAATTTCAGTCATGAATTCAGAATGGGAAAGTATATGCATGTTTTAGTTGGTTTTGAGATCTGTTGTTAAGTTTAAAAATTTCGAGGACGAAATTTCTATAAGGGAGGGAGAGTTGTAACACCCCAAAATTTTCCTAATTCGGAAAACCTAAAATTTGAAATTCCTAATTCAAAATCCCTAACATTTGGGAATTTTATATTCAAAACCCTAATTGAGAATTGTGAATTAAATTAGTTTTTAGTTATGATTTATGTGACCTAATTGAATTAATTCGGAACGTTGGTGTCTAATCAATTAAGTGGGTTAACCTAGGAACCCTTATGTTGTAATTTACCCGAAATTTAGGTTTTAAACCTAAATTGTTTTGAGTTATACCGGTTGGCATGTCTTATTTTGTTGTTTTTGGGCAACAGTCGTTTCTCTATATTCCTCATCTCTCAGGATGTCTCTCCCTCACCCTCTCTCTTATGTTTTCCGGTGAGCGAACAATCGAGTCCTCATCGCCGTTCGTGGCTTGCACGGCCACAACCAGCGCGACCACCATCGTCGTGCGATCGACCTTTGACCCTCGGCTCGCCCCCATCGACCATCGTTTCTGAGTTTTCGAAGGGAAACCGTTCACCTTTCATTCGAGTTTTGTGCGTCAACCTCTCTTACATGCCTTTTTTCCGTTTGATCTTGTTTGGGTAAGTGATGGTGATTATCAGATTCATGTTAGTATTGCTAATCAGTGGATTCTAAGTTATTGGTTGCTGATCTCGTTTTCCTTTTTGATTCTTGCCGGAAATTGACCATTTTGTGTTCTTTGGGCGTGTTGTCATCGCCACCGTTCGTTCATCGGCCACCGTCACTCTCGTCCTTGCATTGACATTGCGTTGTTGAGCCACCACCGTCATCGTCCATGCCGTGTTGATACCTTTTGTTATCGTCATCTTTATGGCCTTTGTTTGTGCATCCCATATACCGTCTATGGTGGACCAAGGTTGTTATGTTGTTGTCACTGCTATTACGGGTTCGATGCACTGCCGTCTCTTGCCATCTTTTAGTGTTGCCTACAAGTATTGCTCATTGCTTCACCAACGATAGCCAATAGCCAAATGTGTCTACATCTTCAATCAAGATCACGTGTGGGACCCTCCATTTTTGCCTCCATATTGCGCAGGCACTTGTTAGGTGATCTGCTCAATTTATTCTGGGCTATGTTTTGTTTCCTTTTAATTATTTAATTAGTTTATAAGAAAGATATATTATATTTATATATTGAAAACAATTTTCCAAGGGTGTGAGTATGATGAAAGACCGAACCAGAGAGCTTTATCTTACCAGACTAAATCGGTTTTGTGAATCGAACCAGTCCGAACCTTGAAATTAAATTGAACAAGTAGAATCGATTTAATCGAATTTGACCTTGGACCCGTTTGACCAGAGTTAACCGTTGACCTATTTGACCAGAATTGACCATTGACCTTGGACTGTTAACCCGTTGACTTTGACTGTTAGTGTTGACTTTGACCAATTTGACTTTGACTGTTGACCAAGAGTTGACTTTTTTTGACATCCTTCCTCTTAACCTTCTCGATGTCCTGAATTCGAATCTTCTGCATGTTTTGCCAAATTATATCCTGAAAGCTCCGTTTTGCTCTTTTTAAGTAAGTGTTTTTGGAATTTGATAAGTTATGGTTTTAGAATCTGATTCCGAATATTCTCATGTTCAGGTGCCGACCTTGAGACTGTTAGGTAACCTCCAATTGTTCAGACCGATCGTGCACGTTCTTCGAGATCTTCACGTGAGTATATCTTAGTTCAGTTTTTAGTGTTTTAGTCGGTGGCTTAGTGTTAGTAATAAATACTAATATAGTATTCATACCTCGTAGGTCCTGATTCAGCTAGATGTGAGTGTGAGATGCGTTTTCTCGGCATTGGAGCTTCTGTTGCTTAAAGGTGTGTCTCTTCCTGTTTTATAAACTTATGTGTTTCTTTTTGTGCTATAAATTTTATGTGCTTTTCTGGATTAATATAAGTAAATGTTTTTTTACATTTTGTGTGCATACTCTGTTGTGATTGGGTGAATGTTTTCAGACATCATGCATAACATGTCATACTGTGATTTAAGTGAAATATCAGATTTTCGGAATCGTAAAACATTGGATTTATAATATTGTGCAACTTGAATTTTCATAATTCAAGTTTCGGATCAGACTCGGATTTTAAAATCTGCATCATATCGTTGTGGGTATATGGTTTGGGATTTGTTCGGGGAAGTTCAGTGGTTTCAACCTTCGGGCTGAATTCCGCTTCGGATTAGTGGTTTCACCTTTCGGGCTGAATTCTGCTTCGGATCAGTGGTTCCACCCTTCGGGCTGAGTTCCACTTCGGATGGTGACGATGGAGAAAGTAGGTTCTGGGGAACCTTACTTTTCGGTGTATCGGAGATAGGTACGATGATTCATGTGCATCAGGCATCGTATCATCATGATTCAGTTTTATTGTGTTTTCAGAAAAGTATTTATCAGAAAATAAAATAATGTTTTGTTTTTGTTTTCGTTGCACTTTAGAGACACATTAAGCTCTTTAGCTTACACCCCTTTAGTTTTTACTTTTCAGATATCTCAGACTTTTTAGGCGATCGGTACTTGGAGCATCTCTTGTTTATTCAGATAAATTATTATTCAGTACGAACTTTTCTATTACCTCAAAAAATTATTATTTTAATATATTTTGGGATATTGGTGTGATATGGACATTGGAACGGTTTTTAATTTGGGTTTTATTAAACGCATGCAACTATGAAGTTACTTTCGGATTTTTAATTAATTATCGGAATATCGTTCAAAAGATTGAGTTTTATTTTAATCGGAATATTTGTTGAGTTTTACTTATTTAATCGATTCTTTTGAATTACAAAATATTTTAACCTAAATTATTTCTTGAGGGACAAGTTTCTAATCGATACTTCCTAGATCCGACCCGTTTCTTCTGGGCTGGGTTTAGGGGGTTACACGAACGGACCATCTTCCATTATGTCACATAGCTTGTAGTCTCTTGACTTAATGAAGAACTTCATCTTTATCTTCCAATGGGTATAGTGGGTTCCGTCGAAGAAGGGCAGTTTGTCGATGGATTGCGCCATTGAGCAGGTTGTGTAAAATGATGATCGAGCTTGCCGAATCTTCTCAATAGGATGTTAATCCTCTTTAATTGAGCCAAGCTCTGATACAAATTGTTGGGTTTTACGGTGCTCGATTCCTTCAACCGTTCTTGCTCGCCAAGTGGTGGAGAAGTGGAATTTTGGGTGGATGTGGTGTGGAAGCTAAAAATATAAATGACACAATGATTTATAGTGGTTCAACCTTCTAACCAAGGTCTACATCCACTACCTTAGCTTCCCACTAAGGATTTCCAATCAATCCACTATTGATTCGTCCCCTTTTCTAGGCTTAGGAGGAAACCCTTATTTAAGAATACGCATAGTAATCCTAATCCATATAGGAGTTAATTTATTAGTTTAGTAATCCTAATCCGTATAGGAGTTAAGTTATTAGTTTAATTACTGTAGTAGTATTCTAAGTTTTTTAGATAGAGTAGGAAGACTAAACCTAGTAGGACTCCTTATCTAAATTAAAGTCCTAGCCTATATAAGGCTGTAAGTATCTTTGTATTGCATCAGATTTTTCAATCATCTAATGAAACAGAAGAATTTTCTGTTTATCTTCATGGTATCATCCTAAATTCGATCCAATCGATTTTTTTTATTTTCTTTCTGTAGAACTAATGTTTTGATATAATAATTGAAAAATGTTTTGGACTGATTTAAAAAGTATTTAAAACATTTCCAAAGTCCAAACAACTTGAAATAATATTTAAGGAATTTTTCATAAAGATTTTTCATGTTTTCAAAGGCCAATTTTCACAAAACTGACCAAGTGTTTCGAAACACCCTAGGGCGTTTCGAAACAGGTGCCTCCAGTGGCCAAAACGTTTCGATACTCGTATCGAAACGGGGCCAGCATTTCGAAACGGCTAGGCCGTTCCGATACGCCCACGTGGCACTGACCACAACGGTCATAAACCCCAACGGCTCTTTCCCAACTAACTTTTAAATGCAAGTCGTTTCGATACGGGCTTAGAGCGTTCCGATACACGTTCCGAAACGGCAAGGGGGTGTTCTGAAACGGGTACCCTGACAGACTGCAACGGCTCTTTCTATATTGAGGGTGTTCCGAAACGGCTTCGAGCGTTTCGAAACGGGGAGCTACAGAACTGCATTTATGGAGGGAAATAAAGGCTCCAACGACTCTATTTCAACCCCAACGGTCCTAAACGGCTATAAACTCAATTGGGAGTATAAAAGGGACCTCCAAGCATCAAGAGAAGACTAATGCTTCAATTGTCAATCAACAAATGATCAAGAAATTGTCTTAGTGCTTAAAGTGTCATTTCTTGTATAGACAAACACTAGTGAGCCAAAATTGTCAAATTTGCTCAAGTGTTTTAGGTTTTGGGTGAGTGCTTAATTGTGCAAACAAACACCTATTAGAGGGTTTAAGTTTGCTTTCATTTGTCTCTTTGTAAAAGAGGGTTTTGATCAAGGCTTGGGTAGAAGCTTGATCGGTTGTAAGGGTTTCCTCATAATCCTAGAAAAGGGGACGAATCAATTAGTGGATTGATTGTGAAATCCTTAGTGGGAAGCTAAGGTAGTGGATGTAGGTGCTTGTTAGAAGGCCGAACCACTATAAATCATTGTGTCTTTATTCTTTCTAGCTTCCTAAACCCTTCCACCCAAATATCCACCTCTCCACCACTTGGTGAGCATAATTGGTTGATCGAATCGAGCTCCACACAACCCAACAATTGGTATCAGAGCTTGGCTCAATCGGTGAGGATTAACATCCTATTGAGAAGATCCGGCAAGCTCGATCATTATTTCATCAACCGGCTCAAATGGCGCAATCCATAGACAAACCGCCTTTCTTCGACGAAACTCACTATGCCCATTGGAAGACAAAGATGAAGTTCTTCATCAAATCAAGAGATTACAAGCTATGGGATGTAGTTGAAGATGGTCCGTTCGTGCCTAAAAGAAGTAAAGCGGAGTGGAGTGCCGACGATCGCAAGAAGATGGAGCTTAATTGCAAAGCCTTGCACATCTTGTTTTGTGCATTTGGTCCATCCATCTATGAGAAGATGTCTTCTTGTGAGAGTGCCAAGGAGGTATGGGACAAGCTTGAAGTCACATACGAGGGGACAAACGAAGTCAAGGAGACCAAGATTGGGCTCCTAACCTTGGAGTATGAGAACTTCAAAATGGATCCGGAAGAGAACATCGAGAAGATGTTTGATAGATTCTCCACCATCACCAACGGTCTTAAAGGTTTTGGAGAAGCCATCCCGAAAGAGAAGCTTGTTCGAAAGCTCATCTACTCACTTCCCGAGTCTTGGGACTCAAAGAGGACCGCCATCATCGAAGCCAAAAATTTGAAGACTTTGAAGCTTGATGAACTAATGGGGTCACTTCTCACTCATCAAATCATGAAAAAGATCAAGGAGGATGAGAAGAAGAGGGAAGAAATAAGAGCTATGGGAGAGAAGAAAATCAAAGGGCTTGGCATCAATGCAAGTGCCATGGCTCTCAAATCCTCCACTTGCCATCATGTCTACACAAGTGAAGAGGAGGATGAAGATGAAGAGATAGTTCATCTCTTCAAGAAGTGTGCCCCTTTCATGAAGAAAGCTTTGAGAGAGCTTGAACGAGAACCTAAAAGAAAGGAGAGGGCAAGCACTTCAAGCCATAAGAAGAAGGCACAATTGGCTACTTGGAGTGATGAGGACTCCACCGACGATGAACAAGCCAACCTTTGCCTTATGGCCATCGAAGAAGATTCAAGGGTAACTTCTAATTCATCTACTTCATGTTCTTATACTTTTGATGAATTACAAGATGCCTATGATGATTTGGTTTTAGATTTTAAAAGCCACATTTTGAAAAACAATAAATTGATTACAAAGTTAAAAATTCAAAATGATTTCCTTTCTAAAACCAAACTTGAACTTGAAGCAAAACTTGAAGAGTTTGAATTAAAATGTCTTGATTTACAAAAATTGCTTCAAAAAGTTCAAGGAGAAAAAGATTTGATTTCCAAAGAGCTTGAAAAGAAAAACAATTTTGGAAAATCAAACTTTTATGTTAGACAATCTAGTGCCCCTAGATTTGTGAATGGAAAATGTTTTAGAAGTGTTTGGGTCCCAAAAGGACTAACCACTTCAACTAAAAATGATGAAATTGAAAAATGGATTCCTAAGGGGACTAAATTTTGTGCTACTAATGTTTATGGATCCAAAGCAATTTGGATACCAAAAATTACTTGATTGTCTATTGTAGGTGTGATGGAGATGTTCAACAAGTCAAACATTGAGGGGGAGCTCCATACACACAAGAAAGAACACTTGAAGAAGGAAGGCTTCACATCCTCCCTTAAATTCAAGTGTTGGTAAATTTCTAGTTGTTTTTGCTTTTATTTGTTTATTTTAATTTAAATTCAACTAGATGATCATATATGTTGGACTAACATTTTGATGATGCCTTGAGTAAGGGGGAGCCATTTTTAAAACCAAATTCTTACTTTTGTCAAATTTTTACCTCTATTGTTATTTTTGAACTTAATGTTTTAAATCTTTTTGATATAACAAAAAGGGGGAGAAATAGTTTGAAAAATTGAATTTTCAAATGAATAAGGGGGAGCCTTATGTAAATTAAAATTTTAATCTCTTATTCACTTTTTAAAGTTAAATGGGGAGAATTCCAAACAATTTTTCAAGTGGTTTTATTATATCAAAAAGGGGGAGATTGTAGAACTAATGTTTTGATATAATAATTGAAAAATGTTTTGGACTGATTTAAAAAGTATTTAAAACATTTCCAAAGTCCAAACAACTTGAAATAATATTTAAGGAATTTTTCATAAAGGTTTTTCATGTTTTCAAAGGCCAATTTTCACAAAACTGACCAAGTGTTTCGAAACACCCTGGGGCGTTTCGAAACAGGTGCCTCCAGTGGCCAAAACGTTTCGATACTCGTATCGAAACGGGGCCAGCGTTTCGAAACGGCTAGGCCGTTCCGATACGCCCACGTGGCACTGACCACAACGGTCATAAACCCCAACGGCTCTTTCCCAACTAACTTTTAAATGCAGGTCGTTTCGATACGGGCTTAGAGCGTTCCGATACACGTTCCGAAACGGCAAGGGGGTGTTCCGAAACGGGTACCCTGACAGACTGCAACGGCTCTTTCTATATTGAGGGTGTTCCGAAACGGCTTCGAGCGTTTCGAAACGGGGAGCTGTAGAACTGCATTTATGGAGGGAAATAAAGGCTCCAACGACTCTATTTCAACCCCAACTGTCCTAAACGGCTATAAACTCAATTGGGAGTATAAAAGGGACCTCCAAGCATCAAGAGAAGACTAATGCTTCAATTGTCAATCAACAAATGATCAAGAAATTGTCTTAGTGCTTAAAGTGTCATTTCTTGTATAGACAAACACTAGTGAGCCAAAATTGTCAAATTTGCTCAAGTGTTTTAGGTTTTGGGTGAGTGCTTAATTGTGCAAACAAACACCTATTAGAGGGTTTAAGTTTGCTTTCATTTGTCTCTTTGTAAAAGAGGGTTTTGATCAAGGCTTGGGTAGAAGCTTGATCGGTTGTAAGTGTTTCCTCCTAATCCTAGAAAAGTGGATGAATCAATTAGTGGATTGATTGTGAAATCCTTAGTGGGAAGCTAAGGTAGTGGATGTAGGTGCTTGTTAGAAGGCCGAACCACTATAAATCATTGTGTCTTTATTCTTTCTAGCTTCCTAAACCCTTCCACCCAAATATCCACCTCTCCACCACTTGGTGAGCATAATTGGTTGATCGAATCGAGCTCCACACAACCCAACACTTTCTATAATGGTAAATTCCGGTTAAAGTGACCTGCGCTCTTTATCCTCTACATCTGCTTCCTCGATGGCAGATTTGTTGGAACCTTCTGGTTCGACTTCTTTGTGCCATAGGTTCACATGCAAAAATTATGTTCAATGGTCCCAGTCCGTTAAACTCTTCCTTATCGGGAGAGGAACTCTAGGATATGTCACTGGGAAAACTTCAAAACCTGTTGCAGCTGATGAAGGTCTGGAAAAGTGGATCCAAGAGAATGGTCGGATCATGTCTTGGCTCATCAATACCATGGTCCCTGAAGTTAGTTCTCAGTTTCTTCTCTATGAGACTGCCAAGGAGATTTGGGATGCTTCTCGGGATACTTACTCCAACACAAACAACAACTCAGAGTTGTTTGGGATCGAAAGTACTGCTGCTGCATTGAAACAGGATGGGATGACTGCTACTCAATACTACACAACTCTTACCAATTTATGGCAGCAAATTGACATGTATGAAGCCCATGAATGGGAGACCCCAACTGATGTTGCACTATTTCGAAAGATTAACGAACATAGAAGAATTTTCAAGTTCCTCAATGGCTTAAATAGGGATTTTGATCCAGTCAAATCTAGGATCCTTGGCCTTAATCCCCTTCCTTCACTAAGAGAGGTCTTTTCTGAGATTCGAAGAGAGGAAAGCTGCCGCCTCTACATGATTCCAGAAGCCCATGTTCCTGACAGCTCTGCAATGGTCACACAGTCTACTTCCACCCCTAGAACAAAGAAGGGACGAGCTACATGTAACTACTGCAAAAAAACAAGGCCATTTAAAGGAAAATTGCTGGAAATTACATGGGAAGCCCTCTGACTGGAAGCCTGACAATAATAAAAACAAATCTGCCTCCTCTGATGATGATGGTCAAACTACTACTTCAGGTGGTTTTACTAAACAACAAATGGCTCAGTTACAAAAAATGTTTAGTAAACTAACCGACAATATTGAAGGTAATTTGGCCAGTACAGAACCTGAAGGTATGGATTACAATCCTTCCCCTACTACTTTTCTTTCAACTTCAAATATATCTACTTGGATTATTGATTCTGGAGCCACTGACCATATGACTGGTAATAAGGAACCATTTTTTGATCTCCATATCTCTTCCTTTAAAAACTCCATTAAGATAGTCGATGGGTCTCACTATAAAATCCAAGGAAAAGGTTCTGCATTTCTTACTCCAGATTTACTTCTGAAAGATGTGTTATTTGTGCCTGATCTAAAGTGCAACTTATTGACAGTGAGTAAATTATCCAAGGATTTTAGTTGTGTCCTGAAGTTTAAGGGTTCTGATTGTGTTTTACAAGAACTGGACAGGAAGAAGACGATTGGCAGTGCTAGCTTGCAGAATGGTTTATATGTCTTCTCCAGTATTCAATTCCCTCAAAACCCTTCTTCTACAGCTTGTATTTCTTCCTTAGGACAAGATGATATCATGTTGTGGCATTTTAGGTTAGGCCATCCAAGTTTTTTCTATCTTTCCAAATTGTTTCCCAAGTTATTTATTAATAAAAAACCTTCCTCTTTTAAATGTCATGTTTGTCCTCTTGCAAAACAAACTAGAAATTCATATTTACCCTTTACCTATAAACCCTCGCATCCTTTTTCCCTTGTCCACAGTGATGTTTTGGGGTCCTTCTCGTGTGAAGAATATTACTGGGGGTCATTGGTTTGTCACATTTATTGATGATCATAGTAGGCTTACTTGGACATACTTGTTAAAAGAAAAATCAGAGGTTAGTCAAGTCTTTGAACAATTCTATAGTATGGTTGAAACCCAATTTGAGACTAAAATTCAAATCTTTAAGTCTGACAATGGGGGGAATTTTTCACTAAGTCCTTAGGTGAATTCTTCAAAGATAAAGGCATTGTTCATATAAGATCATGTGTTGATACTTCACAACAAAATGGGATTGCGGAAAGAAAAAATAGACATCTTTTAGAAGTAACCCGAGCTCTAATGCTTTCCATCAATGTTCCTCATTACTTGTGGGTGAGGCATTATTAACCTCTACTTATCTTATTAATCGTATGCCTAGTAAAGTATTGAATTTTCAAACACCTAGGGATGTATTCTTGTCTTTTTTTCCATCCTTCAAACCTATGAACTCAATCTTCCCTTGCGTATCTTTGGCTGCACTGTGTTTGTATAGAATTTCAGTCCTACGAGATCTAAATTTGATCCCAAGTCTTTAAAATGTGTCTTAGTTGGATATTCTTCACTCAAGAAAGGCTACAAATGTTACCATCCCCCTTCTAAAAAATTCTTTGTTACTATGGATCTAACCTTTTTTGAGCAGGAACCTTATTTCTCCAAGACTGAAATTAAGGGGGAGACAATTGGTAATAATTTTCAGCTTGTTCCTACACAAGTTCCTATCTCTTCACCTTCTCATTATCCTCCCTTACTCGAGCCTCAAACTTCTTCCCATACTCCTCCTAACTCATCACCTAACCCATACCTTTCTCTTGTTACTTCTCCTACATCAAAACAATCAACTCAAACTTCTTCACAGCCTCCAAAACAATTGCAGGTATATACTCGGAAAAGGAAGACTATTCCAGAAACTGTTCTGCAATCTAGCACTCGTCAAGAATTAAATTTCAGTCTAGTTACCTGTGAAGAAAGTAAAGGTAATGAATCTGCTAATATACCTTCTCATCTTCTTTATGAGTATGAACCTATTGCTAAGAGAAAAGGGGTGAGACAATGTACCAAATACCCTATCCAAAGGTATGCTGCCTATGGAAGTTTAATGCCTTCATTCAAAGCTTTTACAGCTTGTTTAGACAAGGAACAAATTCCAAAGAGCTATGAAGAAGCAGTTCAGAATCCTAAATGGAAGAAGGCTATAAAGGAAGAAATTGAAGCACTTCAAAAGAATGGAACTTGGACTATTACAGACCTACCCCAGGGCAAGAGGACTGCCGGTTGTAAATGGGTATTTACCATCAAATATAATTCTGATGGGACTATTCAAAGGCACAAGGCAAGGTTGGTCGCAAAAGGGTTTACTCAAACCTATGGGATCGACTTCAAAGAAACTTTTGCTCCAGTGGCAAAATTGAATTCAGTTCGAATTCTTATTAGTTTGGCAGTAAACTGTGACTGGAAACTACACCAATTAGATATCAAGAATGCATTCCTAAATGGAAATCTTGAGGAGGAAGTTTACATAGAAATTCCTTCATGGGTAAAAGGTACAGGACAGCCTCAGAAAGTTTGCAAACTAGCAAAATCACTCTATGGACTTAAACAATCTCCTAGAGCCTGGTTTGAGAGATTCACCAAGGTTATATTGAAGAATGGTTCAAGCAATCCTCGGCCGATCACACCTTGTTCGGTAAGGTAACTTCTTCCAATAAAAGAGTAATCTTAATTGTGTACGTCGATGACATAATTATGACAGGAGATGATGAAGAAGAAGTTAGCAAATTGAAGAACTTCTTAAGTAGAGAATTTGAAATCAAAGATCTTGGGAGTTTGAGATACTTCCTAGGTATGGAGGTAGCAAGAACCAGCAAAGGGTTAATTATCAACCAACGAAAGTATATCCTGGATCTTCTTAAAGAAACAGGTTTACTGGGTTGCAAACCTGCAGACACACCAATGGAGGCAGGCCTAAAATTCAACAAACCAGGAACTGGTCTTGCGGCTGACAAAGGACTCTACCAAAGATTAGTAGGTAAATTGATTTACTTGTCCCTCACCAGACCTGATATCTCCTTTCCAGTAAATGTCATAAGTCAATATATGACAGAGCCTAGACAAGAACACATGGATGCAGCAAAGAGGATCTTGAGGTATTTAAAAGGGACACCAGGACACGACCTATTTTTTAAGAAAAGTCAAGACAGAACTGTGAAAATCTACACTGATGCAAGCTGGGCAGGAGAGCTCACTGACAGGAGGTCAACCAGTGGATATTGTTCCTTTGTTTGGGTAAATTTGGTGACTTGGAAGAGTAAGAAACAAACGGTGGTTTCAAGAAGCAGTGCTGAGGCCGAACTCAGGGCCCTAGCCTTGGGAATATGCGAAGGAATTTGGCTATTGAAATTTCTTAGAGAGTTGGGAATGGCACAAGATGAAAGTTTTGAATTTTTTTGTGATAACCAATCCACTATTCAGATAGCCAAGAATCCTATACAACATGACAGGACAAAGCACATTGAAATCGACAGGCACTTCATTGCTGAGAAGTTGGCTAAAGGGGCAGTCTCTCTCAACTACATTCCTATAGAAGAAGAAGTGGCAGACACTCTCACAAAGCCTCTGCCAAAAGCTCTTTTCAGCAAATTTTTGTCCAAACTGGGATTATACAACGTATATTCACCAGTTTGAGGGGGAGTGTAAGAATACGCATAGTAATCCTAATCCGTATAGGAGTTAATTTATTAGTTTAGTAATCCTAATCCGTATAGGAGTTAAGTTATTAGTTTAATTGCTGTAGTAGTATTCTAAGTTTTTTAGATAGAGTAGGAAGACTAAACCTAGTAGGACTCCTTATCTAAATTAAAGTCCTAGCCTATATAAGGCTGTAAGTATCTTTGTATTGCATCAGATTTTTCAATCATCTAGTAAAACAGAAGAATTTTCTATTTATCTTCACCTTATACATCGATCAAGCTTTCTACCTAAAGCCTTGATCAAACCCTCTTTACAAGAGAAAAGATAAGCAAACACAAATCCCTCTAATAGGTGTTTGTTTGCACAATTAAGCTCTAACCCAAAAACCTAAAACACTTTAGCAAATTTAACGATTTTGGCTCACTAGTGTTTGTCTATACAAAGAAATGACAATTTAAGTACAAAGACAATTCTTGATCATTTGTTGATTGACAATTGAAGCATTAACCATTACTTGATGCTTGGAGGTCCCTTTTATACTCCTCTTTGAGTTTGTAGCCGTTACTAGCCGTTGGGGATGAATTGGAGCCATTGAGGACTTTATTTCCCACCATTAATGCTGTTATGCAGCCTTCTGTATCGATACGTGTGGACCCGTACCGGTATGACCTTCACCAGAAACTAGTCGTTGGGCTCTTGCCAGCCTAGGCGTATCGATACGCTTGAGGGCGTGTCGGTACGGTATGACATTTAAAAGACCGTTGGGAAATATGACCGTTGGGGTTGTTAAAATGGGATCGGTACGCTTACTAGGCGTATCGAAACGATCTCTTACCGTATCAAAACGGCCAAGCCTGTTTCGATACGGGTTTTGGCAGTGACCAAACTGGGCAAAAAGGTATCGATACAGTTTTGACCGTATCGGTACGGGCAACTTGAAAACATAAGTTTGGTTGTTTTAAATCATGAAAAACTTTGCCAAAAACCTTTTAAGATCCCTCAAACATAAATTCAAATTGTTTGGACTTAAAGACAAGTTTTGAATTTTTTTCAAATTAGTCCAAAACATTTTTCAATTATTATATCAAAAAATTAGTTCTACATAATTGTTATGAACATAAAACTCAGTTTTTATAGGCTTGAATTACTTTTTTGCTTTGAAAACAGTCAACCTGATATTTGCTTTCAACCATGTTTTTGTTGGCGCACTGTTGCATGTTACTGGAGGTGCTCTTAGAGGAGGACATGCTCTAGAAGGTGAAGCAGCTGTTACATGTAAGCTTTTCTTCAATTTTTCTGGGCACTAATACTATTTAAATATATATTAAAAATTGTATCTCATAGCACAAAAAAGTGTTTGGCCTAATGGCAAGCACTCGCCCCTTGCATTCCAAGGTTTCAAGTTTGATTCCCCTTAGAAGCAATCTCCATGTTAACATTTTTCCACCTCCAATTGGGTGTGACACGTGTCACCACCTGATTGGAGGTGGAAAATAAATTAAATAAAAAACAATTAAAGATGGGATTCTCCCCCTTTTTGATATAATAAAACTCACTTGAAAAACTGTTTGGGATTCTCCCCCTTTAACTTTAAAAATGTGAATAAGAGATTAAGGATATGAAATCAAATAAAGCTCCCCCTTATTCAATTGAAAATTCAATTTTTCAAACCATTTCTCCCCCTTTTTGTTATATCAAAAAGAATTTAAAACATTAAGTTCAAAATAACAATAGAGGTAAAATTTGACAAAAAATACAAATTTGGTTTTAAAATGGCTCCCCCTTACTCAAAGCATCATAAAAAATGTTAGTCTAACATATATGATCATCTAGTTGAATCAAATAAAAATAAAACAAATAAATGCAAAAACAACTAGATATTACCACACTTGAACTCAAGGTAGGATGTGAAGCCTTCCTTCTTCATGTGTTCTTCTTTAGTGTGCATGGAGCTCCCCCTCAATGTTTGACTTGTTGAACATCTCCATCACACCTAGCAAAATACAATCAAGTAATTTTTGGTATCCAAATTGCTTTGGATCCATGAACATTAGTAGCACAAATTTTAGTCCCCTTAGGAATCCATTTTTCAATGTCATCCTTTTTAATTGAAGTGGCTAGTCCTTTTGGGACCCAAACACTTCTAAAACATTTTCCTTTTACAAATCTAGGGGCACTAGATTGTCTTACATAAAAATTTGATTTTCCAACATTGTTTTTCTTTTCAAGCTCTTCGGAAATCAAATCCTTTTCTTCTTGAACTTTTTGAAGCAAATTTTGTAAATCAAAACATTTTAATTCAAACTCTTCGAGTTTTGCTTCAAGTTCAAGTTTGGTTTTAGAAATCAAATCATTTTGAATTTTTAACTTTGAAATCAATTTATTGTTTTTCAAAATGTGATTTTTAAACTCTAAAACCAAATCATCATAGGCATCTTGTAATTCATCAAAAGAGTAAGAACATGAAGTAGATGAATTAGAAGTTACCCTTGAATCTTCATCGATGGCCATAAGGCAAAGGTTGGCTTGTTGATCGTCGGTGGAGTCCACATCACTCCAAGTAGCCACATGTGCCTTCTTCTTATGGTTTGAAGTGTTTGCCCTCTCCTTTTTCTTGGAATCTCGTTCAAGCTCTCTCAAGGCTTTCTTCATGAACGGGGCACACTTCTTGAAGAGATGGACTATCTCTTCATCTTCATCCTCCTCTTCACTTGAGTAGACATGATGACAAGTGGAGGATTTGAGAGCCATGACACTTGCATTGATGCCAAGCCCTTTGATTTTCTTCTCTCCCATAGCTCTAATTTCTTCCCTCTTCTTCTCATCTTCTTTATTCTTCTTCATGATTTGATGAGTAAGGAGTGACCCCATGAGTTCATCAAGCTTCAAGGTCTTCAAATTCTTGGCTTCGATGATGGCGGTCCTCTTTGAGTCCCAAGACTCGGGAAGTGAGTAGATGAGCTTTCGAACAAGCTTTTCTTCCGGGATGGCTTCTCCATAGCCTTTGAGACCATTGTTGATGGTGGAGAACCTATCAAACATCTTCTCGATGCTCTCTTACCGATCTATTTTGAAGTTCTCATACTCTAAGGTTAGGAGCCCAATCTTGGTCTCCTTGACTTCATCGGTCCCCTCGTATGTGACTTCAAGTTTGTCCCATACCTCCTTAGCACTCTCACAAGAAGACATCTTCTCATAGATGGTTGGGCCAAAAGCACAAAACAAGATGTGCAAGGCTTTGCAATTAAGCTCCATCTTCTTGCGATCGTCGACACTCCACTCCGCTTTGCTTCTTTGAGGGACGAACGGACCATCTTCAACTATATCCCATAGCTTGTAATCTCTTGATTTGATGAAGAACTTTATCTTTGTCTTCCAATGGGCATAGTGGATTCTGTCAAAGAAAGGCGGTTTGTCGATTGATTGTGCCATTTGAGCCGGTTGATGAAATAGTGATCGAGCTTGCCAGATCTTCTCAATAGGATGTGAATCCTCCTCAATTGAGCCAAGCTCTGGTACCAATTGTTGAGTTGTGTGGGGCTCGATTCGTTCAACCGATATGACTCACCAAGTGGTGGAGAGGTGAATTTTTGGGTGGAAGGGTTGTGGAAGCTAAAAGAATAATTGACACAATGATTAATAGTGGTTCAATCTTCTAACCAAGGTCTACATCCACTACCTTATCTCCCCACTAAGGATTTCCAATCATTCCACTATTGATTCGTCGCCTTTTCTAGGCTTAGGAGGAAACCCTTTACACCGATCAAGCTTTTTACCCAAAGCCTTGATCGAAACCCTCTTTTACAAAGAGATAAATAAAGCAAACACAAATCCCTCTAATAGGTGTTTGTTTGCACAATTTAAGCACTCACCCAAAGCCTAAAACACTTGAGCAAATTTGACAATTTTGGCTCACTAGTGTTTGTCTATACAATAAATGACTATTTAAGCTCTAAGACAATTCTTGATCATTTTTTGTTTGACAATATGAGCATTAGCCTTTACTTGATGCTTGGAGGCCCCTTTTATACTCCTTGATGAGTTTATAGCCGTTGCTAGCCGTTGGGATTGAATTGGAGCCGCTGAGGACTTTAATCCCACCATAAATGCAGTTCTGCAGCTCACCGTTTCGAAACGCTTGAACCCGTTTCGAAACACCCTTTAAGTAGAAAGAGCCGTTGCAGTCTGACGTGGATCCGTATCGAAACGCTTTAGTCTATTTCGAAACACTCGTTTCGAAACGCTTGTCCCCGTATCGAAACGACCTGCATTTAAAAGTTAGTTGGGAAGTAGCCGTTGGGGTTTATGACCGTTGTGGTCAATGCCACGTAGGCTTATCGAAACGGCATAGCCCGTTTTGAAACGCTGGGCAAAAATCTTTATCCAGGGAAAGCCCGTTTCGATACGATTATCGAAACGTTTTTGCTACTAGAATTCCCGTATCGAAACGCCCTAAGGTGTTTCGAAATACTTGGACAGTTTTGTGAAGTTTAGCTTTGAAAAACATGTAAAACCCTTTTAAAAACTTCCCTAAACATAATTTCAAGTTGTTTGGACTTTGGAAATGTTTTAAATACTTTTTAACACTTTTTAAATCAGTCCAAAACATTTTTCAATTATTATATCAAAACATTAGTTCTACAGTTGTCTATACAAGAAAATGAACAATTAAGCTCTAAGACAAATTCTTTATCATTATGTTGTTGACAATTGAAGCATTAGTCTTCTCTTGATGCTTGAAGGTCCCTTTTATACTCCCAATTGAGTTTGTAGCCGTTGAGGACCGTTGGAGTCTTTATTTCCCTCCATAAATGCAGTTCTGCAGCTTGGCGTATTGATACTCCTCAAACCGTATCGATACGGTCCCGATAAGGAAGTAGCCGTTGAGCACTTCACCTGGGGCGTATCGATTCACTTGGCTAGCGTATCGGTACAGTCCTGCAATTTAAAAGACCATTGGGAAAATAACCGTTCGGTACACGATACAACCGTATCGGTACGCAAACTAGCCTTTGGGTATTTTAAGGCATACCGTATCGATACGGAAAAGCATATCGGTACGGGTTTTGGCTATTGGAAAATGATTGTAGTTGAAATCCTAGGGCGTATCGGTACGGTACCAGACCGTATCGGTACGGGTACTTGAAAAACACAATTTTGACTACTTTAAATACACTTTAAATCATTCCAAAGCCATATAAAACCCATAAACACATTTTCAAGTTATTTTTGATTAAAATAAATTTTAAATTCTTTCCATTCTAGTCCAAAACATTTTTCAAATATTATATCAAAACACTTAGTTCTACAATCTCCCTCTTTTTGATATAATAAAACCAACTTGAAAAATTGTTTGAGATTCTCCCCCTTAGTATTTTAAAAAGTTGAATAAGAGATTTAAAATTTGAATGAAAATTAAAGCTCCCCCTTATTCGCTTGAAAAATCAAATTTTCAAATCATTTATCACTCTTTTTGTTATATCAAAAACAATTTTAAAAGACTTTAGGCTCAAAATAACTTAGGAGATTCAAAAAAATTTGACACACTTAAAAACTTTTAGTTTTAAAATTGCCCCCTTACTCAAAGCATCATAAAAAATGTTAGTCCAACATATATGATAATCTAGTTGAAATTAAAAAATAAAACAAATTAAACAACTAGATTTTACCACACTTGAACTCAAGGGAGGATGTGAAGCCTTCCTTCTTCAAGTGTTCTTCCTTGTGTGCATGGAGCTCCCCTTATTATTTGGACTTGTTGGTCAAACTCCATCACACCTAACATAAGACAATCAAGTGATTTTTGGTATCCAAATTGCTTTGGATCCATAGACATTAGTGGCACAAAATTTAGTCCACTTAGGAATCCATTTTTCAATTTCATCCTTTTTAGTTGAAGTACTTAGTCCTTTGGAACCCAAATATTTCTAAAAACTTTACCATTTACAAATCTAGGGGAACTAGATTGTCTAACATAAAAATTTGATTTTCCTAAATTGTTTTTCTTTTGAAGTTCATTGAAAATCAAATCTTTTTCCTTCTTAAGATCATCAACTTCCTTTTGATGATCTTTTCCATCGTTTAAAGCAAATTTTGTAAATCTAAAACTTTAAGTTCAAAATCTTTAAGTTTTGCTTTAAATTGTAGATTTGTTTTGGAAAGCAAATCATTTTCCTTTTTCAATTTTAAACAAACTTTTTGTTCTTTGAAAATGATGCCTTAAATCCCAAAAGCAAATCATCATAGGCATCTTGTAACTCATCAAATGTATATGAATTTGAAATAGATGAGTTAGAAGTTAGCTCCCCCTTATTGAGGGCCATGAAGCATAGGTGGGCTACCTCATCATCGGTGGAGTCTTCATCACTCCATGTCGCCAAATATGTTTTTCTTTGAAGATGACCCTTTTTTGTTGGACTTGTGGGAATCCTTCATCTTCTTCTTTGATTCATGCTTGGATTTGTCCATCTCTCTTTTCATGAATCGGGTGAATTTCTTGAAGAGATAGGCCATCTCTTCATCTTCGCTTTCCTCTTCACTTAGTTCTACATGATGGCATGTGGAGGATTTGAGAGTAGCGACACTTGCATTGGTGCCTAGCTCCATGAACTTCTTCTTCCCCATCTTTCTTATCTCTTCCTTCTTCTTCTCATCTTCTTTGTCTTTCTTCACGATTTGATGAGTGAGAAGTGACCCCATGAGTTCATCAAGCTTCAAGGTCTTCAAATTTTTTCTTCGATGATGGCGGTCTTCTTTGAGTCCCATGACTCGGGAAGATAATATTTAAGCTTACGAACAAGCTTTTCTTCTGGAATGACTTCTCCATAACCCTTGAGTCCATTGGTGATGGTGGAGAATCGATGGAACATCTTCTCAATGTCCTCTTCCGGATCCATTTTGAAGTTCTCATACTCTGGGTTGAGGAGGCCGATCTTGGTCTCATTTGCTTCGTTTGTCCCCTCGTATGTAACCTCGAGCTTGTCCCAAACTTCCTTGGCACTCTCCCAAGAAGACATCTTCTTGTATATATTGAGACTAAGTGCACAAAAGATGAAGTGCAAAGCCTTGCAATTTAGCTCCATCTTCTTACGATCGTCGGCACTCCACTCCGCCTTGCTTTCTTTTGGCATGAACGAGCCATCTTCAATGATATCCCAAAGATTGTAGTATTTGAATTTGACAAAGAACATCATCCTCGTCTTCCAATATGCATAATTTGTCCCGTTGAAGAAAGGTGGCTTGTCGATGGATTGCGCTATTGAACCGGTTGTTTGAAATGTTGATCGAGCTTGTCGGATCTCCTCAATAGGGTGTTAATAATCTTCAATTGAGCCAAGCTCTGATACCAATTGTTGGGTTTTTATGTGCTCGATTTCCTTCAACCGTTCTAGCTCACCAAGTGTGGATAAGTTGAATTTTTGGGTGTTTTAGTGGGAGGAGAAAGATAGACAATAGACACATGGATTTATAGTGGTTCGATCTTCTAACAAGAACCTATATCCACTATCTTAGCTCCCCACTAAGGATTTCAACAATTTCACTAAGAATTTTGTCCCCTTTTCTCGGCTTAGGAGGAAACCGTTACAATGATTAAGCTAACTACCCTTAGCTTAATCAAACACTCTCTTACAAGAGAAATTCTTAAGAAAACTTGAAATCCCTCTAATAGGTATTTGTTTGCACTATGAAGCTCTTACCCAAAACCTAAACACTTGAGCAAATATAACAATGTTTAGCCCACTAGTGTTGTCTATACAAGAAAATTAACAATTAAGCTCTAAGACAAATTCTTTATCATTATGTTGTTGACAATTGAAGAATTAGTCTTCTCTTAATGCTTAGAGGTCCCTTTTAAACTCTCAATTGTGTTTGTAGCCGTTGAGGACCGTTGGAGTTGATTTGGAGCCTTTATTTCCCTCCATAAATGCAGTTCTACAGCTTGGCGTATCGATACTCCTCAAACCGTATCGATACGGTCTCGATAAGGAAGTAGCCGTTGAGCACTTCAGCTGGGGCGTATTGATACGCTTGGCTAGCGTATCGGTACGGTCTTGCAATTTAAAAGACTGTTGGGAAAATGACCGTTGGGGGGTAGTTAGGCGTATCGGTACGTGATACAACCGTATTGGTAGGCAAACTAGCCATTGGGTATTTTAAGGCATACCGTATCGATACGGCAAGGTGTATCGGTACGGGTTTTGGCTATTGGAAATTGAGTGTAGTTGAAACCCTAGTGCGTATCGGTACGGTACTAGACCGTATCAGTACGAGTACTTGAAAAGCACGATTTTGACTACTTTAAATACACTTTAAATCATTCCAAAGCCATGTAAAACCCTTAAACATATTTTCAAGTTGTTTTTGATTAAAATACATTTTAAGTTTTTTTCATTCTAGTCCAAAATATTTTTCAAATATTATATCAAAACACTTAGTTCTACACTTATGTCCACCGATACCACACCCCGGTTGATGACGAGACCGATCGGGATTACGTCGACGATGAGTGTAACCCCCTTAACCCGGCCTAGACGGTTGACCCGAATTAAGAAAGTCACACGGGGAAAACCAAAGTCAACCCGAAAGTCAACCTTGATTAACGACCCTTTTTTTTTCTTTTTAAACTTGTCTAGATGCACATTAACCCTAGTTATGATCATTCAAACAGCATGCTCAAAGATCATAAACATCAGAGATCAAACAGGGACCCAATTGAACAATTTACAACTTTAGGGACCAAGTTGTAAATTCAGTAAATTATAAGGTCTTAACCCAAATTAGAGTTACCAACTTGTAATTAGTCAGGTTTCATGCTTCTATGCAAATTTTCAACTCAAACGGACTTCCCAGACTCATACAATTGCACATACAAGATTCAGGACTAAAACGCAAACATTTCAAAACATATAACTGCCAATGTCAGCCCCCAACGGTCAGATGTTCCGAAACAGGAAGAACCTGTTTCGAAACGCGGGGCCGTTCCGCAACGGGTTCCGAAACGAGGGCTGGCAGAGGGCTTTCCGTTTCGGAACGGTGTCTTCCGTTTCGGACGCCTGGGCTGCTACAAGGCACCCGTTCCGAAACGGTAGCTACTGTTCCGAAACGGCCTGCACAGAATGCAGAAATTTGCTTGCTTAAACACACAATTGACCAACCAATCATGCTCCAAAAGTAACCAAACTTTACCAGCAAGACATTCAACATGTATGGAACACAAATGCATCATCCAAACATCATTATAGCATCGAATATGAAAAAGCCCCAAATCTAAAGGCATACTTCCTACTTTAGCAACCATTCAACCATTAAAGTTCCAAACCAAACACATAATGGCCAATTACATGTTCCAGCATTATTGACAACATTAAACAAACTTAGGGAGTTCAAAACCTCTCCCAAAACATCCACATAGGTCCCCCATTGCCAAATGCCAAAAGCTAAGAGTGTTTAAGAAATCCTTCCCATACTTCAGCTTAACTTCCACTTGATTGCTTGCCTTCCTTGCTGCCCTCAATGCACCTTAATGCTCTGCATTATTGGTTTAAGAAAAGAGAGAGAGAGCGTAAGCAAAAGCTTAGTGAGGAATGCTCATTAAAACCATTCAATAATGCATTTATAAAACTCATTTATAAACCATGCTTCAAGCAACATTAAACATGTTCTTAAACATTTAAAACAAGCATCTCATGCTTCAAGTAACATTAAACATGCTCTTAAACACATTAACAAGCATCTCATGCTTCAAGTTCATAATAAGTCATATTGGCAACAAGTGACACATTTCACATAAGATCCACACATGGACTTTTAAACACCATTGTGATCTTATCCCCATGGACTTTTAAACACCATGGACCCATGGACTTTTAAACACCATGGCAAGGACCACACAAGGACTTTTAACCACCTTTGTGTCCTTAACAAGAATCTCCCAAGGACTTTTAACCACCTTGGAGTTCTTAAGTAACCAAGGCTTTCCAAGGAATTTTAACCACCTTGAGCCTTAACCAAGAACCAACCATGGACTTTTAAACACCATGTTGTTCTTAAACTTTCCAAGATCCACACAAGGACTTTTAACCACCTTTGTGATCTTAACCAAGAACCATCCAAGGACTTTTAACCACCTTGATGTTCTTAAATATACAAGGCTCACACAAGGACTTTTAACCACCTTTGTGACCTTAACCACCACTTGCCAATATGCATCATTATCATCAATAATCCACTGTTTTAAAGCATTAAACCAAGCCATAAACATCATGCATCTTTAAGCATTAAACCACATTTAAGCAATGTTCAAAAACAAGGAACTCTTACCTTGAGCTTCCTTCAACATATGGCTTAAAATCTCAGCAAATAATCATGCTAGAAATGCTTTCAAAACAGATTTAAAATCATGCAAACAACACATTGCATACAACCAAAAACCATGGCCATCACCAAGAGAGTTTTTCCGAAAACTTACTCTTGAGCTTAGATAAGTTGCTTAGACTTAAACTAAGCTCCCAAACCTCCAAAACACTGGTTTCAAAGCCGAAAACCAAATTCCACTCACCGATTCCGTTTCGCCACTTGCCGAAACACAAATCAAGCTTTCGGATCACCACCACTTGGATCCAAAGATGACTCCCCTGTTTTAAACACATCAAAGCAGAGGATTAATGCATCATCATGCATTAATAGCTTCAATGAAAACACCTAAACTCGCTGCTCTCATCCACACTCCATTTTCGGCCACCAAACACAATCGAAAATGCATCCAAACAACTCCTCAACAAAGCCCAGCCATAAACCATCAAAACTAAACATCCTTTAGCATCATTTAACCTCTAAAAAGGACCTAACAACATCCTTATAGCTCCAGCAACAACAGATCCACAAGATCACTCCAAAACAACCAAGAATCACAAGCTAGACTTAGGAAATTCAACCTATCCGGGTTTGCATTAATTAAAACTCAATTCCTTATCAAATTAACATTCATTTAACATAAAAAACACACCTCAAATCACTGCTTTAACAGATCAAAAGAAAATTCATCAAAAATCACCAAATCTTGCATTTAAAGCCAAGATCCACCACACAACTTTAAAACCACTTATAAATCATCAATTAAGGATTGAGAACTTAGGAATTTTAGTAAAGAACTGAGAGTTTAGAGGAGAAGGACGTTCTTACCTCCAAACTTGAGTTTCTCCTCTTTTAGAACCAAAAAGCTTGAAGAATCAACTAGCAAATGGTGAGGTTTTGTTGATGAGATGATTAGCAATCAAAAGAGAATTGAAAAGAGAGATTTAAGTGACAAATTCAGAAGAAAAACTCTGGAGAAAAGGTGTTTGGGTTGAGAGAAAATGAAAGAAAGGAAAATGAGATTTTAGGAGAAATTAGTTAGAAATAACTTCCCTCCACTTTCCTTTTGTTTAAAAATCAGAATTAAAACATTAAATATCTTAGAAAAATCTGGAGAAACTCCCTTTGGGTAAATAGCTCCTTAAAGATTCAAAGTTTCAATCCTTTTTAAAACAGTCACGCAATTTTCAAAAATTACATTTTGGTCACTAGCCAAAATGTCACCCTTCCCAACCTCATTTTGTAAAATTGATTTCACAGTTCACTTATATATATTAAAAGAGGATTTTAGAACATTTTTCCATATTTTTAACGCAACCCGAACTAGGCTTTCCTAATTTCACCTTTTTATATTCGAACATCACTTTGGCCGAACCGGTCAACACCCAAAACTTCTAAGCCCAAAACTGGGGCGTTACAACTCTCCCCCCCTTAAGAAATTTCGTCCCCGAAATTTACCTGAAGAAAAGAGATAAGGAAACTGCTTCAGCATGTCATCCTTTCGCTCCCACGTGGCTTCCTCAACACCACGGTGCTTCCACAACACCTTCACCAACTCAATGGTCTTGCCACGAAGAACCTTGCTATCCGAATCCAGAACCTTCACCGGTTCCTCATCATAGGTCAAATCCGGATTCAATTCCACTTCCTCCACAGGCATCACATGCGAAGGATCAGATCTATACTTCCGGAGCATAGAAACATGAAACACATCATGAATCTTCTCCAACTCTTGAGGTAGCCTCAACTTGTTCGCAACAGGACCCACACGCTCAATCACCTCGTATGGTCCAGTGTACCTAGGGCTTAACTTACCCTTCCGGCCAAACCTCATCACCTTCTTCCAAGGAAAAACCTTCAAAAACACACGGTCACCCACCGCATACTCAACCTCCTTACGCTTCAAATCCGCGTAAGACTTTTGCCGATCAGAAGCTGCCTTCAAACGCTCACAAATGAGCTTCACCTTCTCGGTGGTCCCTTTCAACAAAGCCAGCATCGAAACCAACTTCTGACCCGTTTCAGCCCAACAAAGAGGAGTCCTACACTTCCTCCCGTACAAAGCCTCATAAGGTGCCATTTGAATACTTGCCTAATAACTATTGTTATAAGCAAACTCCACCAAAGGCAAATGTTTCTCCCAAGAGCCTTGAAACTCAATCACGCAGCAGCTCAACATATCCTCCAAAACCTGGATAACACGCTCGGACTGACCATCCGACTGAGGATGATAGGATGCACTGAAATTCAACCTTGTACCCAACGCTTGATGCAAACACTGCCAGAAACGCGATGTAAACCTCGGATCCCTATCCGATACAATCGACTTAGGCACACCATGCAGCCGCACAATCTCAGCAATGTACAGCTCCGCAAGCTTATCCAAAGAAAACGTTGTATGCACAGGCAAGAAATGCGCACACTTCGTCAGGCGATCCACAATCACCCACACTGAATTCTTCTTCGATGGTGACAAAGGTAAACCAGATACAAAATCCATGGTAACCCTTTCCCACTTCCATTCAGGGATTCTCAACGGTTGCAACAACCCCGAAGGAACCTGATGCTCAACTTTAACTCGCTGACACACCAAACACTTGCTCACAAACTCCGCAACATCCTTTTTGAAACCCACCCAATAGTACTCATCACGAAGATCACGATACATCTTAGTACTACCAGGGTGCATAGCAAAAGGACTACTATGACCTTCAGTCAGAATAGCACGCCTCAACTCGGCATCATTGGGCACTACTATCCAACTACCAAAACACAACACACCATCACCATCAAAACAGAAATCCGAAGGCCTACCCTCCGCGATATCCTGAACATGAGGCACCAAGGAATCATCCAGCAACTGCTTTTCCTTGATCAACTGAACCAAAGATGGTTTCACTTGCAACTCAGCCACAAGACCACCATCACGCGAAATACTCAAGCTGGCAAACATAGCCCTCAGCTCAACAACTACCTTCCTACTCAAGGCATCCGCTACAACATTAGCTTTTCCAGGATGGTACTCAATCGCCAAATCATAATCCTTGAGCAACTCCAACCAACGCCGCTGCCTGAGATTCAACTCCTTCTGAGACATCAGATACCTCAAACTCTTGTGATCCGTGTACACAGTACACTTCTCACCATACAGATAATGTCTCCAAATCTTCAAAGCAAAAACCACTGCAGCCAACTCAATATCATGCGTAGGATAATTGCGCTCATGCACCTTCAACTGCCGTGATGCATAAGCAACCACCTTACCCTCTTGCATCAGCACACATCCCAAACCAACATAGGACGCGTCACTGTAGACCACAAACTCTTTCCCTGATTCAGGCTGAACCAAGATAGGAGCTTGCGTCAAAGCCGCCTTAAGCTTCTCAAAAGCCTGCTGTCTCGCTTCCGTCCACTCATACTTAACATCCTTCTGCAACAACTTCGTCAAAGGTGCAGCAATCTTAGAAAACCCATCCACAAACCTCCGATAGTATCCCGCCAAACCAAGAAACTACGAACCTCATGAACAGACTTAGGAACCTTCCAATTCATCACCGCCTCAATCTTCTGAGGATCAACACAAATCCCCTCGGCAGAAACTACATGCCCAAGAAACACCACCTCCTTAAGCCAGAACTCACACTTGCTCAGCTTAGCATAAAGCTGATTCTCCAACAAAGCTTGCAACACAATCCTCAAATGCTCTTCATGCTCCTCCTCAGTACGCGAGTACACGAGGATATCATCAATGAATACCACAACAAACTTGTCCAGGTATTCATGAAACACACGATTCATCATGTCCATGAAAGCAGCAGGAGCATTTGTCAAACCAAACGGCATCACAAGGAACTCATAATGCCCATACCTTGTCCTGAAAGCTGTCTTAGGCACATCCGCATCCTTCACCTTCAACTGGTAATACTCTGACCTCAAGTCAATCTTAGAGAACACAACAGCTCCCCGAAATTGATCAAAGAGATCATCAATCCTCGGCAAAGGATACCGATTCTTGATAGTCAACTTGTTCAGCTGACGGTAATCAATGCACATTCTTATAGTGCCATCTTTCTTCTTCACAAACAAGACCGGTGCACCCCAAGGTGACACACTTGGCCGGATGAATCCACGATCAAGCAACTCTTGCAACTGCGTCTTCAGCTCCTTAGGTGCCATTCTATAAGGGGTAATGGACACAGGAGTTGTATTCTCATACAGCTCAATTCCAAACTCCACCTCGCGATTAGGAGGTAAACCAGGCAACTCCTCAGGAAACACTCCAGGAAACTCCTTCACAACTCTGATATCTTGCACACGCAACTCCTTAGAGCTAGGATTCATTACAAAAGCTAGATAAGCTTGACAACCTTGCCTCAGCATCCTGCTCGCCTCCAAGGTAGACACCACATTGGCAAGAAACTTCACATTCTCACCAACCACAACAACTTCATAATCATCCGCAAGCTTCAGCGAAACTCGCTTATTTTCACAATCCACAACAGCACGATGCTCAGCAATCCAATTCATACCAAGGATTACATCAAAACCATAGAAAGGCAACTCCATAAGGTCAACATGAAAAACATGTTCTTGAACAACCAAAGGACACCTTCTATACAACTTTCGAGTCACAACAGTCTCACCAAAAGAACTAGTGACACGAACACCAACATCCAAAGACTCAACAGGCAAACCAAGCAATTCAGCATGCTCACGCAAAATATATGAATGCGTAGATCCAGAATCTATCAAGGAAAGTAATGACTAGGATTGCAAAGTAAAGGTACCTGCAATCACATCCGCGTCATTCCTCCCCTCCCGCTGAGCATACACCCTAGCTTGACCGCCACCCTCAGGCTGAATAGCCACAACATGGGCCACTCCTCGACCACCTTCCTCCCTTCACTGGAAGTTACCACGGCCGCGCCCACGGCCTCTCTGCGGTGCAGCAACAACAGGAGCACGCACTTGGCCACCAGCCAGCATAGGACACTCTCGCCTCAAATGATCCGCAGATCCACAATTCCAGCACCCATTACCAGCTGCCGCAACAGGAGCTTGCACCTCCCTCGCAGCACGAGGACAATCACGCTTCATATGACCACGTGAACCACAAATCCTACAAGCACTCGGATCAGCTCTAGCATTGCCTCCCCGAGCAGGTGCTCCACCACCTCGCTTAGCCGAGGACTGATACTTATGATCACGTCCCCTCTTGTTCCGTCCACCACCGGAACTATATTCAGCTGCTCGCTTAGCAGAACTTGCTCCAGCACTTTTAGCAGATAAACCCAAGTTCATCTCTATATCCTTGGCTCGGCCCACCAGCACATCAAAATCATCATACTCGGTAGCCAGCACATACATCTTCACTTCCGTCACTAAACCATAACGGAATCTTTCGCACCTCGCCCGCTCATCAGGGACTAACTCAGGCGCATATTGACTGAGTCGTACAAACTACACTTCGTACTCAGCCACAGTCATGCTCCCCTGAGTAAGAGACATGAACTCTCGCTTCTTTTCATCCAGGTACCTCACACCAAGATACCTTCTCTTGAACACATTCTGGAAGAATGTCCAAGTTATGTCAGCTTCAGCCATCCCAGCTATAGTGGTCGTCCACCACGTATAAGCATCATCCTGTAGCAGGGATACAACACACCCCAGCTTTTGCACATCAGTGCAACTCATCTGACCCAAGATCCTCTTGGTACTCTCCATCCAGGATTTAGAACCTTCGGCAGACATACCCCTGAACTCAGTCCCACCAAGACTGCGTAAACGCTCCAAGGGTAGTCTAACACCAGCATCTCCCTGATGCCCAGCTCCTTGAGCTTCGGCTACTGCCGCTCGAAAAGCACCAGCAATAGCTTGCACCAACATCGTCATGTCAGGCATAGCTTGCCCCTGACCAGCCTCAGGTCCAGCGACCCCAGCACCAGCTGCAGCTTCAGCTCTTTCACCCTCAGCACCACCACCACCAGGTGGAGGAGGAGGTAACACTGCACTTCCCGCATTCTCCTCATTCTCATTCTGATTCGAAGCCGTAGCTCGCACATTACTCCTCAACTCTCTACGAGGGGCCATATTCTAACCATGCAATCAGAATGCAATTAAACAAAGTCAGGTCCAGCAAGGTAAGCAATCCAAGTACTCAAGCTTATTTTCATTAAAAATCAACAACATTTCATTAGCTTTGATTCGGCAATGGGTACCCACAACATGCTTCATCACAGCATACAACTCAATTGCATCAAAATCACAAACCACTCATCATGCTTTCACTCAACAAGCATACATAGCATACATACTTCAATCACGCACACATTCATTCCCAATTACTCGAGAACTCAGCTCTGATAACACCAAATGTAACCCCCTTAACCCGGCCTAGACGGTTGACCCGAATTAAGAAAGTCACACGGGGAAAACCAAAGTCAACCCGAAAGTCAACCTTGATTAACGACCCTTTTTTTTTCTTTTTAAACTTGTCTAGATGCACATTAACCCTAGTTATGATCATTCAAACAGCATGCTCAAAGATCATAAACATCAGAGATCAAACAGGGACCCAATTGAACAATTTACAACTTTAGGGACCAAGTTGTAAATTCAGTAAATTATAAGGTCTTAACCCAAATTAGAGTTACCAACTTGTAATTAATCAGGTTTCATGCTTCTCTGCAAATTTTCAACTCAAGCGGACTTCCCAGACTCATACAATTGCACATACAAGATTCAGGACTAAAACGCAAACATTTCAAAACATATAACTGCCAATGTCAGCCCCCAACGGTCAGATGTTCCGAAACAAGAAGAACCTGTTTCGAAACGCGGGCCCGTTCCGCAACGGGTTCCGAAACGAGGGCTGGCAGAGGGCTTTCCGTTTCAGAACGGTGTCTTCCGTTTCGGACGCCTGGGCTGCTACAAGGTACTTGTTCCGAAACGGTAGCTACTGTTCCGATACGGCCTGCACAGAATGCAGAAATTTGCTTGCTTAAACACACAATTGACCAACCAATCATGCTCCAAAAGTAACCAAACTTTACCAGCAAGACGTTCAACATGTATGGAACACAAATGCATCATCCAAACATCACTATAGCATCGAATATGAAAAAGCCCCAAATCTAAAGGCATACTTCCTACTTTAGCAACCATTCAACCATTAAAGTTCCAAACCAAACACATAATGGCCAATTACATGTTCCAGCATTATTGACAACATTAAACAAACTTAGGGAGTTCAAAACCTCTCCCAAAACATCCACATAGGTCCCCCATTGCCAAATGTCAAAAGCTAAGAGTGTTTAAGAAAACCTTCCCATACTTGAGCTTAACTTCCACTTGATTGCTTGCCTTCCTTGCTGCCCTCAATGCACCTTAATGCTCTGCATTATTGGTTTAAGAAAAGAGAGAGAGAGCGTAAGCAAAAGCTTAGTGGGGAATGCTCATTAAAACCATTCAATAATGCATTTATAAAACTCATTTATAAACCATGCTTCAAGCAACATTAAACATGTTCTTAAACATTTAAAACAAGCATCTCATGCTTCAAGTAACATTAAACATGCTCTTAAACACATTAACAAGCATCTCATGCTTCAAGTTCATAATAAGTCATATTGGCAACAAGTGACACATTTCACATAAGATCCACACATGGACTTTTAAACACCATTGTGATCTTATCCCCATGGACTTTTAAACACAATGGACCCATGGACTTTTAAACACCATGGCAAGGACCACACAAGGACTTTTAACCACCTTTGTGTCCTTAACAAGAATCTCCCAAGGACTTTTAACCACCTTGGAGTTCTTAAGTAACCAAGGCTTTCCAAGGAATTTTAACCACCTTGAGCCTTAACCAAGAACCAACCATGGACTTTTAAACACCATGTTGTTCTTAAACTTTCCAAGATCCACACAAGGACTTTTAACCACCTTTGTGATCTTAACCAAGAACCATCCAAGGACTTTTAACTACCTTGATGTTCTTAAATATACAAGGCTCACACAAGGACTTTTAACCACCTTTGTGACCTTAACCACCACTTGCCAATATGCATCATTATCATCAATAATCCACTGTTTTAAAGCATTAAACCAAGCCATAAACATCATGCATCTTTAAGCATTAAACCACATATAAGCAATGTTCAAAAACAAGGAACTCTTACCTTGAGCTTCCTTCAACATATGGCTTAAAATCTCAGCAAATAATCATGCTAGAAATGCTTTCAAAACAGATTTAAAATCATGCAAACAACACATTGCATACAACCAAAAACCATGGCCATCACCAAGAGAGTTTTTCCGAAAACTTACTCTTGAGCTTAGATAAGTTGCTTAGACTTAAACTAAGCTCCCAAACCTCCAAAACACTGGTTTCAAAGCCGAAAACCAAATTCCACTCACCGATTCCGTTTCGCCACTTGCCGAAACACAAATCAAGCTTCCGGATCACCACCACTTGGATCCAAAGATGACTACCCTGTTTTAAACACATCAAAGCAGAGGATTAATGCATCATCATGCATTAATAGCTTCAATGAAAACACCTAAACTCGCTGCTCTCATCCACACTCCATTTTCGGCCACCAAACACAACCGAAAATGCATCCAAACAACTCCTCAACAAAGCCCAGCCATAAACCATCAAAACTAAACATCCTTTAGCATCATTTAACCTCTAAAAAGGACCTAACAACATCCTTATAGCTCCAGCAAGAACAGATCCACAAGATCACTCCAAAACAACCAAGAATCACAAGCTAGACTTAGGAAATTCAACCTATCCGGGTTTGCATTAATTAAAACTCAATTCCTTATCAAATTAACATTCATTTAACATCAAAAACACACCTCAAATCACTGCTTTAACAGATCAAACGAAAATTCATCAAAAATTACCAAATCTTGCATTTAAAGCCAAGATCCACCACACAACTTTAAAACCACTTATAAATCATCAATTAAGGATTGAGAACTTAGGAATTTCATTAAAGAACTGAGAGTTTAGAGGAGAAGGACGTTCTTACCTCCAAACTTGAGTTTCTCCTCTTTTAGAACCAAAAAGCTTGAAGAATCAACTAGCAAATGGTGAGGTTTTGTTGATGAGATGATTAGCAATCAAAAGAGAATTGAAAAGAGAGATTTAAGTGACAAAATCAGAAGAAAAACTCTGGAGAAAAGGTGTTTGGGTTGAGAGAAAATGAAAGAAAGGAAAATGAGATTTTAGGAGAAATTAGTTAGAAATAACTTCCCTCCATTTTCCTTTTGTTTAAAAATCAGAATTAAAACATTAAATATCTTAGAAAAATCTGGAGAAACTCCCTTTGGGTAAATAGCTCCTTAAAGATTCAAAGTTTCAATCCTTTTTAAAACAGTCACGCAATTTTCAAAAATTACATTTTGGTCACTAGCCAAAACGTCACCCTTCCTAACCTCATTTTGTAAAATTGATTTCACAGTTCACTTATATATATTAAAAGAGGATTTTAGAACATTTTTCCATATTTTTAACGCAACCCGAACTAGGCTTTCCTAATTTCACCTTTTTATATTCGAACACCACTTTGATCGAACCGGTCAACACCCAAAATTTCTAAGCCCAAAACCGGGGCGTTACAACGAGGCTGAAGTTGCTGCTCTTCATCGCCATCATTATCGTTCTCGCTTCTAATTGGCCCACCTGTAAAGAACAAAGACTGTGGTGGTGTTTGCTGAACACATGGGGTCCCAAAATCGGGTTTGTAACACCCCTTCATGGTCTGGTCGAGAACCGGGTCGGAAGGTGAAACCGATGATTAATACAGAAACCGGTGCAATAAAATTTTGTTTTATTATTAACAGTTTCAATCAACATCATACAATGAATCATTCTCATCAAACAACTCAATACAATTTATCCATACCAGCAATGCTTAGTCAGTCATGGGCTAAATTGTAATTATTACAAGTTTTAGGGACCAATTTGTAATTTCGACAAACTAGGGGTCCTTCAATGCAATTGATCTTACCATTTTGAAATTCACTACTTTAATAACATGTCTGCCAAATTTCATTCGATTTGAAGATCATTAACTCATTCAATTTAACCTTACAATGTTTAGTGACTAAACTATGAAATTAAAATCTGTTCCATGAGCCTTTAACTAACTTACTTAACCCCGTATCGAAACACCCTAGAGTTGTTTCGAAACGGGTGAACGATGGTCAACCCCTGTTGACCTTACCCTTAAGACCGTATCGATACGGGAATACCCTGTATCGAAACGGGTTGACCTCCTTTGACTTTGACTTTGACCCGTTCCGATACGCTATGAACCCGTATCAAAACGAGGGATTCCAAAGACTAAATGATTCGAAACAGCCATGGACCATTCTGATACACCCTATTTCTTAGACCAAACTATGCTTACCTGTATCAAAACGCCATTACCCGTTTCGATACGACATGACATGTAATGACACATTTTTAACGGTATTTAATCAATTTGACCTATCGAACGATGTCCAAATGCAACGAAACTTTACACAAAATATTTCAATGGCATAAACTACTAGCATGCTAAATTTCACGATCATATGAATGCATTTACTATGTTTTTACCTTTTTAAGCTAATTATGCATTTTTATACTACTTTAAGCCAACCAAAAAGGCCATATAGGGCCATTAGCCAAGTTACAACATATGCACACCACAACTGTAACCCCCTTAGTCCGGCCTAGACGCCCGACCCGAACTACGAAGATTACACGGGGAAAACCAAAGTCAACCCGAAAGTCAACCTTGATTAACGACCCTTTTCCTCTTTTTATCTTATCTAGATGCACTTTATTAACCCATGTGATTATCAAGTCATTTCAGCGGAAGCGACACAATGAACGGAACTCAAACAGGGGTTCAATTACATAGAAACGTCTTTTAGGGACTAAAACATAAATTTCCAGAATTATAAGGGCTAACCAAGTTTTAATGTTACCAATATGTAATTAATCATATTACATGCCATCATGTCAAAATTCATCTCGGACGGATCACTCAAACTCATTTTATTAAGCAATCAAGACTCAGGGATCAAAACGTAAGAAACAGAATTTTGAAACAATTCAAATTCAAACTTCAACGGTCAGGTGTTCCGAAACGCAGAGACCAGTATCAGAACGATCGTTTTGAAACCAGGTTGACCATTTCGATACTCGGGTGCGTTCCGAGACCCGTATCGAAACACCCATTTTCAGTAGCAAAACCATTTCGGTACGTTCCTACTCGTTCCGAAACCTCATGGCCATTTCAGGCCTCTGTTCCGAAATAGGCAAGGGCGTTCCGATATGCCCTGCCCTGCAACAGCAGTTTATGCTGGTTTTTCACATCTTTTCATGTTCGAATACATTCCAAAACATGTCACAACATACATACAACATATATATATGCATCAAGGATCATCATTAAGATGCCAAAGCTAAAGCATAGCATCTACCATGCAAATAATGAAACTATACGCATGCTCCCTAGTCCACCAAAGCCATAAAAAGCCAAAAATCAACATTCAAACATAAATCAATCCATAAAGGCCTTTTACAACTCAAGGATCAACAACCAAACATGCTCAAAGTAGAAAGGAACATCCTCAACCATTCAAGAGTTTAAATTCCACCCATTGCCTCTTATTACACCAAAGTAAAGCCACATAGTTTGCTAAACAAAAATGCTTGGATTCCCTTGCTTGTGTGCTGCCGCAAACCCCTAATTCTCTACATTGATGAAACAAATGAGCGTAAGCACAAAGCTTAGTGAGGATCGCTAAACAACATTCATCAATGCATGTCACATGACTTGTAAAACCGCCACTTTTCAACACATGCCTTTTCATAAAACATGTCTTCTCAAGACATCAATGCACCTTATAAACACATGCTCATATGCAACATTTTAAAACAGCAAATAAACCTTTGCTCATGCTTTACTAAGCATCTCATGCATTCTTGCATCATTTACAAGCATTTCATGCTTCACATATTGGCTCACAAGTGATAATCCACAACCTTACCAGCAAAAGACACAATTGGATACGCGGATTACAAGCGTTGTCCCACACGCTTCATACATACTACCAGACTACACAAGGCTCACACGCGAGAGCAACCCTCCATCGTTTTGACATCCGTGGTGGAGTATAACGGTACAATCACAACCCCTCAACACCACTCATCGGTAGTTGTATAATTCCACTAATGAGAGCACATGACACATAACCCAAGATCCACACACGGAATTAACATCCACCGTTGTGATCTTAACCTCAATCGTTAGGGTACTTGGAAAAAGAAAAAGGAAGGATGCCCAGATGCTAAAGTTGCCAAAATCAGCATAAAGACTGGCCAAGGCAGCAGTCGCGACAGACCAAAGGGCAGACAGAAGGACCCAACAGCGCATCACTTGAAGGAACAAGAGGACCCCCAGGAGGGATGGACAAGCCAAATTACCTCAGAAAGTGGTTATGTCTGGGAGATGCACCTAAATGCACTCCCAACGTAACTTATTTTTTAATTCTTTTTCTTTATTTTTAATTTTATGCATTAGGAGTAGAATTTATTTTATTGCAATTTTTTAGGATTAGATTAATTACCACATTTTTAATTTTTAGAATTTATTTTAAATATTTAATCATCTTTACTTAGTGTTTCAAGATTAGGAATAAAAGAGTCGAATCAAGAAGAGGCCTAGCAAGAAGCTCGCCCACCATCCTGTTGAGAAAGCCCAGGGCAGCCCAGCGCAGAAACATGTAACGACTAGTTGACCGCTAATGGCTAGCTACCAATGGCTACGAAAATAACAGGTAGAAATCCTGTAACGTGCGCGAGGCAACTGGACCGTTAGACATTTAATGCCGCCACGATATCTCTCAGCAACCTCTATTTAAACCATTCTCACTTCATTCATTTACTTTACTTTTAGCTTTTTGCTATGTTATTCTTGCATCCGTGTTCTCACCTATTTTCTTTCAAGTTTCAGTAAAACTTCAACCGTCTCACATGGCTTCCTCATCAGCACCCAAACCCACCTTCCAACGCTTCTTATCCCGCGAAGATGAAAAGAGATACCAAACCCTGTTCACAAAACAAGCTATATAAGAGGAGCAAGGCTTTCATTATACAAGGCAGACACGGGATTTAGGCCTAGAACCAAATATGTTTGAAACCATCCACAGCAAGGGATGAGAAATCTTCGCACGGCAGCCGGAGACGCCAACCATCCCTACCCGGAGATGTCGTTCTTGTTCGTCTGAGGGGAACATGTCAAGCTCAAAGCTGCCGTCATCAACATTTTTTATGGCCTGGATATGAATGACAACCCTTATGAGGAGTGGAGGCAGTCACTGGCAGCTACCGATTATGAGAAAATAAAGGCTAAAATATGCTAGCACAACACGCCGTGGTTGGTAGGAAAGCACAGAGGATATGTCCAATGTCGCCACCTGCTGCCCGAGGTAATGCTATGGAACACATTCGTCGAGAGGCGCCTGCTGCCCACCTCCTACAACTCTACCGTAGATCGGCTGCGCCTAGCCCTAATCCACAACATTATTATGAACTAGCCCATCAATGTTGGGGAAGTTATCTGTAAGGAGATCCACACCTGCTTCCGGAAGACGAAGGGTAGGTTGTACTTCCCGTTCCTCATCACATGACTTTGCGCCAACTTTGGTGTTCCAACCGACCCAAAAGATGAGATGACGACAACCAAAGAAGGGTGGACCAGAAAAGTCTACATGTAGATGATGCAGGCCCCAGAGACAGAGCCAATAACGCCCAGCCAACCTTCTACCGCCCAGCCTGACACTTTAGTTGCCCTCGACAGTACTGGCGCTGCCCTAAACAACGAAGTCCTCACGATGCTGCGCACCCTTATTGACAGCAACAAACGCATGGAACAAAAACATCTGACCTTCATTAAATACGCGGGGGAAGTCCAAGAAGCCTTTTTGGTTCATCTCCTACAGAATTTCCCTGTTGATGGCCCCATCCTTCCTCCATACCTTGTAGACCTTGCCCCAGCTGCCCCAACACGAAGAATGCCACCCGCTGCAGCTGCCTGCCATGCCGCTTCCCGCCGCCAGGTGACCTATTCGACACACTACCCATCTTACTCAGCCACCACATCATCCAACACGGTGGCAGCCCCGAGAGGCACCAACAACACCATTCACCTGTCTGCACGGTGGCAACAGTGGCGAACACTTTATCATCAGAGGAGATTGAGCAGTAGTCGCCAGAACCAGCAACAACAATAGTAGCAGCAACAACAACCATCCCAATGGCGGTAGACCCTCTAGTAGCACCCATGGAGGAAGGCACCAGGAAGAGAAAGCAACACATCATAACCACCGAGCATGTGGACAAAGAGACATAGTTAGAAGAGAGTGAAGCACCTCCTTCCGCTCCCCCTGCCGAACCTAAAGAAGAGCCTCGTCAAACGCTCAAGACAGTCCAGCCGCCGCAGATAGAAAAGATCTCACCTGCTAAGTCTTCCGCCTGGACATCTGCCGACCACCGCCTAATTATCCAAACCTCGTCCTCCTCCTCAACAGCAAAGACTCAAGGCTCCTCTCAACCGTCAGCCAATTTCTATTTTTTTTTCTATTTTTTATATCACTTGTATTTATTTTTCTGTTCTTATTTTCTATTTTCTTTTATGCATTAAAGGCAAATGTCCATCATGAGTTTGGGGGAATAGTGTAGGGCGTGTAGGTGTTCCTTTTTTGTGAGAGCGCAAGTGCACACTTCTGCCAAGTTATAGTATAAAAGATGTCGAATCCCACGAGGATTGGACAGCTTGTTCCGTTTCGTAGTTCCTGTACAAGGGTAAAATAAAACACAAGTGAATTGTTTGGTTTGGGTGAAAAGTAAATAAAAACATAAGTAATAGAAAAGGTGAATCAGATTGATAGAGCATGCAGGGTTATGCTGCCACTTAGTGTGAAAACTGCGTTGTAATAGGTATGAGTTATCTTTTTCTGCCACGATATGCTGCCTTGGCGGGTACGACGGGCGGCAAACTACGACCCTGTCACGCAGCCGCAATAGGTCACTACCATTGTAAGGGTGTACTATCTCGTCTGGTGGAACGGAAAGAAGTCCTGGCGGCAAGTCTGGCAGATACTCCAAGTTCGACAGGATAGTCGACAATGATCCATGCTATTTCTAGGTTAGGATGCTCGAGATGCTAACTTGAGGACTAGTGTGGAACCAAATTAGTCAACTCGGTTGGTGATCCCTTTTAGCCGCTGAAACTTGTTGACTAGTGTGGAACCAAGTTAGTCACGCCTCAGCATGTTGTGATCGTACTTAACCTTTTTGCGAGCCTTGCACTTTCGTGCCTGACAAATAGATTCTCTCAAACGACTGATCTAGAAAGATTGAAAGAATGAAGAATAATGGATTAAGTAAACTTGGAATATTTTATTGAAGAAAATAACTCAAAACCCTAAAATAACCATTTCTCACTAGTTACAACATAATCCTAGCCCAAATAAAATTTAGAACATGGCAGCAGTGAAGAACACAAGAAAAGTCTATATAAAACCTAGGATGATTTAAACTATTAGTACAATGGGTATTTATAGACTCAAGACTAGGTTAAGTCCTCCTTAAAGTAGAAGTCCCCAAAAGTAACTTTCTTTCTTAAATATGACTTTAAATGCTGACTTCTTTGCGTGGAATATATACTCTTCCTCGTTTGCCTTGATCCACAAGTAAGCTTGAGAGTTTTGCTTTGGCAGCCCTAGCCGCTGATACAGACATTGGAAAATCACATGAATGCCGACGATAGATTCAGGAGTTTTTACTTTACTGATCGCACTCCAGTTCTCCCAACTTCCATAGCCGGCTGCCGAGGGCAGCAAGGGCAGCGTCAACTCTACTCGGCAGGTGCTCAGCAACTACTTGTCTTCAGCTAGAACTCCTTTTGTACATCTCTTGGGTTTTCTCCTCAGCATTGTGTCATCAGCTCCTCGGTTCCCTCTTTCAGCTGTTACTACCTACATACAAGAATACACTAAAACAATATCTCTTGTCAACCAAATAAATAATACTCATAAAAGCAAGGTAGAAACTAGAAATACTGTAAAATGTTATGCATGCACCTACTTATGTCTAAAATGTGCTTAAAACAACAATAATAAGAGTTGGCATGTGCATGAAATATAGGAATTTTGGACACTTTACACACCCCAAACTCAAACTATTGCTTGTCCTCAAGTAATGCAACCTAAAGTACTTGCTCTAATAATAATCATAAAGAAAAATTAGCTTTTAACCTGATTTTTTGCCTCAAGGCCGTGGCACCTATATTAAGTTAGTGAGAGGAAATAAGCAGAAAAAGAACTCAAATTTTAAATTTCTCATTCATGTGTGGTGTGTGCATATCTGTAAACTAGCTGAATACGCATAATAAGTAATTAAACAAAGATGCTGCTGTGATTTAAGGTTGCTGCCGAGGCAACACAGTTAAGCACATTATTTTTAATCATGGCAGTGAGGGCTTCAGCTTATCACAACTACTCTTCCAGGTCTGACGTTGAGATAGGAGCAAACTACAGAACGACGTCACTTTAAGGCTTTCAGATTCATGGACTTTGATAGCAGCGGAGTGTCCTCGCACATGATTTTTCCTAGAGCATGTTTCGAGCACCTCTAGGGTATTACAACTTTATTCTTTGTTTTTGATCTTGCTGCCGTGGCAGTACTTCATTTTTCTGTTTCTTTTGCCTGCCTCGGTAACTACCTGTAACCATCCTTAGGAATTTGCAAAGAATTCTAAAAACAACTGGAAATGTTCATCAAATATTCTAACACATTCAACAAGTAACATAGATGTTTAACATTTTCAAGCATTAAAAAATTCTAAGTAATATTTCATACTTTTCCCAAGATTAAGTTCAAAATTTACTAGGTGCGAAAATAACTAGTCGGCTATCCTATCATAGGCACAAGTCATAGCAAACTTTTCTGTTCCGATTATTACTAAGGCAAGTACAATGCAACCTATATGCAACTAAAGATTCCTAGACAAATGATACGAGAGCTATCCCCCCCCCAAACTCGAGATGGGCATTTCCCTCAATGCACACAAAAAAATGCAAGATACAAGAAAAATACAAGTTAAAGATAAAAATACACGAAAAGAGAAAATAAAAGAAAAGAAACGAAAATAAACTAAACTAAAAGTTTGCCAAGGGATGGGAAGAGGCTGGATTCTTGTCAGCTGAGGAGGAGGAAGAAGTGTGGATGACAAAGCAGTGGCTGGCAGGTGCCTTGGTATCAATTCTAGCAGGTGATGTTTTTGCTTTCCGCGATGGCTGGACTCTCTTCGACGTATGCTGTGGCTCTTCTTGCGGTTTGGTAGGAGAAGTGTCTAGAGGTTCATCATCCTCCTCTGACTCGGTCTCGAGGTCCACAAGTTCTTCGGCTATTATGTGCCGCTACCTCTTCCTGGTTCCTTCCTCTGTGGGTGCAGCCGGAGGGATGAATGTTATTGGTATGGCTGGTGTTGCTGCTACCACTACTATTTCTGGCTCTGGTGACGGCTGTTCAATCTCCTCTGATGAGGAGGTGTATGCCACTTTGTTTGTTGTGCAGGCAGGGGAGAGATTATATTGGCGCCTCTTAGGGGAGTCTGCCACTATGTTGGATGGGGTGGCGGCTGAGTGGGTTAGAGAATGTGTAAGAGAGGGCACCAGGCTGTCTCTGGTGGGTAGCGACATCTGGTGGAGTTCGTTGTACTCAAGCTAATGCTGCAAGCTCCTCAGGATAGGGTGGCATGGTTGGCACATCACGGTGAAATTTTTGTAGGAAATAAGCCACCAGAGATTCTTGGGCCTCCCCCACGTAGTTCATGAAGGCCAACTGCTACTACTCTATCTGTTTTGTGTTTTCTAGGAGTGTGTGCAGTAGCGGGACGACTTTGTTGTCTTTGGTAGCATCAGTACTGCTGGGGCGGCTAGAGCTTCAAACTGTGTGGCAGAGGGCTGACTGGGCGTTGCTGGTTCTTTATCTGCATCCTGCATCATCTGAATGTGGACCTTTTTGGTCTAGCCCTCCTTGGAAGTTGTTGGCTTGTCTGTGGGCTTTATCGGGACTCAATGCAGAGACCTTTGATGAGGGATGGGAAGTACAACCTACCTTTCTTCTTCTTGAAGAAGTTGTATATTTCCGTGTAGATAATTTCCCCTACGTTGATCGGTCGGTTCATCAGGATACTGTGAATTAAGGTGAGGCGCGACTGGTCAACTGTTGAGTTGTGGGATGTGGGTAACATACGCCTTTTCACAAACGTGTTCCATAACATAGCCTCAGGCAGCAGGTGGCGGCGCTGGACAAATCCCACATGTTTGCCCCCAAGCCATGGTGTGTTGGGCTTGTAGATTCTGGCCTTGATTTCCTCATAGTTGGCAGCCGTCGTGACTGCCTCCATTCCTCGTGTGGGTTGTCGTTCATATCGAGGCCGTAGTAGCTGTTGATGACAACATCATTGAGTTTAACCGGCTCCCCCGCGGATGTAGACGAAAGGTTTCTCTGGGTTGGGCTGATGGGAGTAGAATTCCATGACTATAGTGATGTTCGCTATATCAGGCTGCTGAGCGAAAATCTCCCATCCCTTGTAATGGATGGTTCGGAACAAGGCGGGCTCTAGACCTTGGTCTCCCGTTTGATGCGTGTAATGAAAGCCCTGTTCCTCCCATACTGCCTGCTTGGAGAATTTTTCTCTATATCTCTCTTCGTCCGCCTTGAAGCAAAACCTCATGTAGATGGGTTTTTGGGTTGATGTTGAAGTAATGTGGACGATTGTGCTTTACTGAAACTAGAAATAAAAATTGTGAGAGAGCAGGGGAATCGAATAGAAGACATCAAAAAGATAAAAGTAGAGTAAAATGAAGTGAGTGAGAGGTGTATATATAGGGGCTATCATGAAGTGCCGGGGCGACATTAAATGCTCAACGGTCTGATTTTCTAGTGTACGTTACGAATTTTTATGCCTATTAATTTTGAAGCCGTTGGCACCTAGCTGTTGAAGGTCAACTAGCCGTTATGCGTTGCTGCGCTGTCGGCTGTCTCGGTAGAATGGTGGGCGACCTTTTTGATGGGTCTCCTTCCTAATCGTGCTCTTTTATTCTTAAACCTAAAATAAAAAAAATAATTAAATAACTTCTGAAAAATAAAAATTATGAAAATTAATCTAATCCTAAAATAACATAAATTCTAATCCTAATGTATAAAAAAATTAAGTTATGTTGGGAGCGCATTTTGGTGCATCTCCCAGACATAACCACTTTCTGAGGTGGTTTAGCTTTTTCTCCCCTCTTGGGGGGGTCCTCCTGTTCTTTCAGGTGCTGCGTTATGGGGTCCTTCAGTCTGCCCCTAGGCCGGTTGTGGCAGCTGCTACCCTGGACTGTTTCCATACTGATCTTGGCAGCTCTTGCATCTAGGCATTCCCTTCCTTCCTCTGAGGGTTGTAGCATGTTCATCCTTATGCTCTGATCCTCTACCCTCATTGTAAGTTCCCCGAGTTTCACATCTACCAACTTTCTGCCCGTGGCCAAGAAGGGTCGCCCAAGGATGATAGGGGCTTTCTCGTCGGCCTCACAATCTATGATAAGGAAGCAGCAGGGAGAATTAGGTTGCCCACCTTTACCAGTATGTGTTCAATCTTTCCCTCCGGTTGCACAAATGAGTGATCTGCACGTTTAAGCATAACGAAGGTCAGTTTGGCAGGTCCAATACCTAGTTTGTTGAAGACGGCCTTTGGCATCAGGTTCATGCTAGCTCCCAAGATACACATGGCTCTGGTCTCGTGCTTGCTGCCTAGCCTGCATGGTATAACAAAGCTGCCCGGATCTGTCTGCTTGGGCGGAAGCTTGTTATGCAGCATAGCCATGCACTCTTCAGTAACATCCACTATCTCGAATTCCATTATCCTCTGTTCTTAGAAACCATATCTTTGAGATGCTTGGCGTAGTTCGACATGCTTTGTATGGCTTCTATCAGAGGTATATTGATATGCACCTATTTTAGAATATCTAGGAATTTTCTGAATTGGTGCTCATGCTGCTGTTGCTTGAGCTTTTCGAGGAATGGTGCTGGCCAGCGGATGTCCTTATTTTGCTCCTTGCTTGGGGGCTTAGTCTAGGGAGGATCATCCTTGCTTTTATGTTCTGCTGTTGGGGCGGCTAATATTGGTGCTCTTGAGGCATGTTTACTTGTCTGTTCCTGCTAAGTTCCTAGCTGTTTTACAATCCTTGGTTCATCTAGCTGCTTCCCACTTCTTGTAGATATAGCCTTGTAATGTTCATAAGTGGGCTTGGCTGCTTCTGCGGGCTGCTGGATGATGCTCCCATAGTCCGGCTGTTGTAGATTTCAGAAAACTTCCCAAATTGGGTCTCCAGGTTCTTAATGGCAGCCTCCTGGCTATTCATCTTCATCTCCGTCCTGTCTATAAAAGACTCAGTTTTTCAATAAATTTATTTGTATAAACAATAAATTCACCAGTCTGTTTCATAAAGGTTTGCAGAGTTGCTTCTAGTGAATTATTGTGTTGTGGCTGCTAAGTCTGCTGTCGATACTGATTTTGCTGGTAGCCTCCCTGTAGTTGTTGTGGATTTGCAGTTGTCTTTGGGTTGCTCCAGGAGAAGTTGAGATGATTTCTCTAGTTAGGATTATAGGTGTTCTGGGAAGGCCTGCTATTCCTCTCATATCCTCCTATGTAGTTTGTAGATGCAGTGCAGTCAGAGGAATCATGGTTGCCTCCACATTCTCCACAGAATGGCTCAACAACTTTTACTTCATGGGCCTTCCCAGAGGATTGCACCATCTTCATTACCAGCTCTGTGAGAGTGTCGAGACGGGCATTTACAGATTCTGCGGCTTCCACCTCATTTGTTGTAGCTGGCCGCCTTGTGCTGCCTCGGCGGGCTTTCGGGTATTTATAATCATTTTTAGCGGCTATGATCAGCAGCCACAGTGCTTCCTCTAGAGTCCTGTCTAGGACGATTTCGTTGACCGAGGCATCTATCATCATCCGAGTTGGGTAGTTGACACTATTTTAGAATATAGATACCTGAGTCCAAGCCGATAGACCATGTAGCGGGCAGATATTCAGCATTTGTTGGTACTACTCCCATGCCTCGTACATCGGCTCGTCATCCCCTTGTCTAAAGGCTGTGATCTCATTCCGCAGCCTATCGGTGACGTTTGATGGGCTGAATCAGTCTAGAAAGTCTTTGCAGAGCTCCACCCATGAATTAAAAGATCCGACTGGCTGGTTATTTAACCACTATTTTACCCTATCCCTCAGTGAATAGGGAAATAGCCTCAGTCGTAGTACGTCCTGGTGAACCCCATGTATCTTGAATGCTCGACAAATGTCCAAGAATCCTTGTAAATGCTGCCAAGCATCTTCTGCGGTTGTTCCTCCGAAGCTCCCTAGTGTGTTTATCATGTTGAACATGACGAGCTTCAGTTTAAATTGATCCACCCCTATCTCTAGTTCAGTCACTATTGGCTCGAACCTTTGAAAGTCATGTTCCAGGTATTCTCTAGTTGTCTGCACTTGGGGTGGATCAGAAGGATCCTGCCTCTGCTGTTCTTGTGGTCTTCTGGGCGGCAAGTCATGCTGCCCGCCCTGCTATTCATGTCATTAATTGGGGGGGGGGGGGTTCTCGTTTACCATGTTTTCTTCCTTTGCTTTGCCCTTGTGTTTGTTCTTTAAGACTTCCTTAAGCTCCCTCTTAATTCTTCTAGTTTCACGCTCAAGATTTTCGTAAATAATGAAATTTTCTTTAGGGTTAGCCCTGGTCATACACTTGCAAAGGACATGGTAATATATATATATATATATTCGATTAAAAATTAATATAAAATAAAATATAAATAAAAGTGCAGAAATTGAAAAACGAAATTCGTTGTTACCAATCCCCGTCAACGGCGCCAAAAACTTGTAGGGCGTGTTGGTGTTCCTTTTTTGTGAGAGCGCAAGTGCACACTCCTGCCAAGTTATAGTATAAAAGATGTCGAATCTCACAAGGATTGGACAGCTTGTTCCGTTTCTTAGTACCTGCACAAGGGTAAAATAAAACACAAGGGAATTGTTTGGTTTGGGTGAAAAGTAAATAAAAACACAAGTAAAAGAAAAGGTGAATCAGATTGATAGAGCAGACAAGGTTATGCTGCCACTTAGTGTGAAAAATGCATTGTAATAGGTATGGGTTATTCTCTGCTGCCACGATATGCTGCCTTGGCGGGTACAACAGGCGGTAAACTACGACCCTGTCACGCTGCCGCAACAGGTCACTACCACTGCATGGGTGTACTGTCTCGGTAGGTGGAACGAAAAGAAGTCCTGGCGGCAAGTCTGGCAGATACTCCAAGTCCGGCAGGATAGTCGACAGTGATCCCTCCTATTTCTAAGTTAGGATGCTCGTGATGCTGACTTGAGGACTAGTGTGGAACCAAATTAGTCAACTCGGTTGGCGATCCCTTTTAGCCACTGAAACCTATGGACTACTTTGGAACCAAGTTAGTCAAGCCTCAGCACGTTCTGACCATACTTAACCCTTTCTTGAGCCTTGCACTTTTGTGCCCGACAAATAGATTCTCTCAAACGACTGGTGTAGAAAGATTGAAAGAATGAAGAACAATGGATTAAGTAAACTTGGAATATTTTATTAAAGAAAATAACTCAAAACCCTAAAACAACCGTTTCTCATTAGTTACAACATAACCCTAGCCGAAATAGAATTTAGAAAATGGCAGCAGTGAAGAACACAAGAAAAGTCTATATAAAACCTAGGATGATTTAAACTAGGAGTACAATAAGTATTTATAGGCTCAAGACTAGGTTAAGTCCTCCTTAAAGTAGAAGTCCTCAAAAGTAGCTTTGTTTCATAAATATGACTTTAAACGCCGAATTCTTTGCGTGGAATATGGACTCTTCCTCGTTTGCCTTGATTCGCAAGTAAGTTTGAGAGTTTTGCTTTGACAGCCCTAGCCGCTGCTACAGACATTGGAAAATCACATGAATGTCGGCGATAGATTCATGAGTTTTTGCTCCACAGATCGTGCTCCGGTTCTCCCAACTTCCATAGTCGGCTGCCGAGGGTAGCAAGGGCGGAGGCAACTCTACTTGGTAGGTGCTCGACATCAACTTGTCTTCAGCTGGAACTGCTTCAGTACAACTCCTGGGTTTGCTCCTCAGCATTGTGTCCTCAGCTCTTCGGTTCCCTCTTTCAGATGTTAGTACCTACATACAAGAATACACTAAAACAATATCTCTTTTCCACCAAATAAATAATACTCATAAAAGCAAGGTAGAAACTAGAAATACTGTAAAATGTTATGCATGCACCTACTTATGTCTAAAATGTGCTTAAAAACAATAATAATAAGAGTTGGCATGTGCATGAAATATAGGACTTTTGGACACTTTACAGATAGCTCTAGCATCTTTTGTCTAGGCATACTTAGTAGCATATAAGTTGCATTGTACTTGCCTTAGTATTAATCGAAACAAAAAAATTTGTTATATAACTTGTGCCTATGATAGTTAGCCGATTACTTATGTTCGCACCAAATAATAAATTGAACTTAATAAGGGAAAAGCATGCAAAATGACTTAGAATTTTTTAATTGCCAAAACTGTCAATCACTTATATTACTTGCTGAATTATCTAGAATATCTAACGAACACTACCTGCTTTGTTTTTAGAATTCTTTGCAAAGTTCTAACAATGGTTGCAGGTAGCCGCCGAGGCAGAAAACAGAAACAGAAAAATACAACACTACCACAACAGCAAAAGAAAAACAAAGAACATTGTTGTTTTACCCTAGAGGTGCCCGCAACAGGCTCTAGGAAGAATCATGTGCGAGGACACTCCGCTGCTATCAAAGTCCATGAATCTGAAAGTTTTGAAGTGACAGACAAATTAACATAAGTGAATGAAAGTCTTCAAGGGATGACTCTACTCCACGGGTTCAGGGTTTTGTAGTTTGCTCCTCATTTCCATGATTAAATATTGTTCTTAACTGTGCTATCTCGGCAGCAAACTTACCTATCATAACAACATCTTTGTTTATCTAGTTATTCTGCATAATTCAGCTTGTATACAGTCCTGCACACACTGCACTAGCATTATAGAAATTAATTCCGAGTTATTTTCTTGCTAAGTTTGCTTCACTAATCTAATATAGGTGCCATGTCCTTGAGGTATGAAATCAAGTTGAAAACAAGTTTTTCTTTTTGGTTAATATAAGGGCAAGTATGTTTAGGTTGCATTGCTTGAGGACAAGCAATATTTCGAGTTTGGAGGTGTGTAAAACATCCACAAGTTCTATATTTCATGCACATTCCATATCATATTATTGTTGTTTTTAGTACATTTTAGGCATAATTAGGATCATACATTGCTTTTTACATTATTTCTTTACCTTTCCATGTTTTTTCTAGATTATTCTTTATTTGGTAAGGAAAGGTATTGTTTTAGTGTACTTTTGGTTTTAGTTACCAGAGGCTGACAAAGGGAAAGAGGAGCTGAGGATTGATGCTGAAGTAGCGAGCTAAGGAGTTGTACTGATGCAGTTCCAGATAGAGACATCAGCTGCCGAGTAACTATCGCCGCCCATAGTGCCGCTCAAGACAACATGCTATGGAGTTGGAGAACCGAAGTGCAATTTGTAGAGCAGAAAATCCTGATTCTATCGTTGTTGTCCACTCAATTTTCCGATGCCTGTGGCAACAGATAGAGTCACTGATTGTGAATCTCGAGATTGCTTGCGGAGCAAGGCAATGTGATAAAGTCCACATTCAACTCAAAGAAGTCAGAGTTTAAAGTCACATTTAATGTGGAAAGCTACTTTGAAGACTTCTACTTCAAGAAGGGCTAGACCTAGCTAATGCCTATATATACCCATTGTAATTCTAATTCAAAAGAGCATAGTTTTTCCTTAGGCATAGTTTAGGTTTTCTTGCCGCCGACATGTTCTAATTCTCTCCTTGGGTTTGGGTTATGTTGTAATTACTTGTGAGAACGGTTGTTTAGGATTTCAAGTTTGTTTTTGCAAAAAAAAAATTACAAGGTTTACTTATTCCATGTTCTTCATAGTTTTCAATTAAGGCGAAAGATTAGTTGAATTCTATCCATTTGTTCGGTATCGAGAGAGTCGAACTCACGAAAGGAGTAAGTATGATTTCATCTATTGAAGGTGTGATCAATCCGGCCTAGATATAATTCAACTAAACTTCAAAGGGTCTAATGAATCGGGGACTCATATTTCTCTTTTTGCCAAATCTTAAGACTTTCTTCCATGGTGATACCTTGATGAAGGCTTTCTCACCAACTACGTACTTAACGTCTCTTCTTTTGAGGTCAGCGTAAGCCTTTTGTCGATCAAAGGCAACCCTTAAACGATCATGAATTATAGTGACTCACTCTTCAATCTCTCGAAGCAAGTCAGGGCCTAACATCTTGCCCTCGCCAAGCTCTGACCAACACAATGGAGTTTTGCATCGCCTACCAGACAATGCTTCATACGGAGCCATTTGAATTGATGCTTGGTAACTATTGTTGTAGGCAAATTCGACGAGGGTAGAGACTTTTCCCAAGTTCCACCAAAGTCAATAATGCATGCTCGAAGCATGTCTTCCAAGATCTGTATAGAGAGGTTCAGTGACAATGCAAGTTTCTAGGATTTTCAATGGACATTTTTCGATGATTTACCTGGATTACCTTTCTGACTGGCCGTCAGATTGAGGGTGAAAAGCTGTGCTGAGATTAACTATGGTGCCCAGAGCTCCTTATAAGGTCCTCCAAAACCGAGATGCAAATCAATGATCTCGATCGGTGATAATAGAATGAGGTACTCCGTGGAGTCAGATTACTTCCTTGATATACAAGTTAGCTAGTTTGGGAAGACCGTAGTCCATTCTAATCGGTATAAAATGTGCTGGTTTTGTGAAATGATCTACAATGACCCATATAGTGTCATGCCCTGCAGGGGTTAACGGTAGACCACTAACAAAACCCATAGTGATCTTTTCCCATTTCCATTTTGGTGGATCGATAGGCTGTAATAGTCTAGTAGGAGCACAATGTTCTGCCTTAACACGTTAGCACGCGAGGCATTTGGAAATGAAATCAACTATGGTCTGCTTCATGCCTGGCCACCAATAGAGTTCACGTAGGTCTTTATACATCTTTATAGACCCAGGGTAAACAGAGAAAGAACTCGGATGGGCTTCTGAAAGGATATCGGTGCGAAGAGATTCATCATTAGGTACAAAAACTCGGTCATAGAAACATAAAAGTCCTTTAGAATTAATTCTGAAGTCAGGGTTATCCAATAGGTTAGAGACAATGGTTTGAAGCTCAGGATCTTGCTGTTGCAAATCTTTGATTCGCGAAACGATGGTAGACTGAACTTGAAGTTCAGATACAAGGCAACGATGCTTCCGATGTTGGAAGTGAGCTTTAATTGCTCGAGGAGCTACAATATAACAATGTTACAATGGGTTAATGTACTACATAATACATATAACTTCAAATTCATTGTTAATGCTTACCAAGCAAATGTTTGCGGCTGAGTGCATTACCTACAACGTTAGCCTTGCCCGGATGGTAATCAATGACAAGATCGTAATCTTTAAGGAGTTCCATCCACCTCCGTTGCTGAAGGTTCAATTCCTTTTGAGTCAACAAATACTCGAGGCTCTTGTGGTCAGTGAAAAGATAGCATTTCTCTCCGTAGAGATAATGTCTCCAAATTTTCAATGCGAAGACAACTGCAGCCAATTCAAGGTCGTGGGTGGGATAAATCATTTCATGTGGCTTAAGTTGCCTCGAAGCATAAGTGATGACTTTGCCTTCTTGCATTAGTACACATCCTAACCCGAGATGCGATGCATCACTGTAAACTATGTAGTCTTTTTTGGACTCGGGTTTGGTCAGGACTGGTGCATGAGTCAACACTTGTTTCAACTAATCAAAACTTCATTGTTGAACCTCGGTCCAAACAAAGGAGCCTATTTCCTTAATAATTTGGTTAAACGAGCAGCTATCATAGAAAATCCTTTTACGAACCTGCGATGATAGCCAACAAGCCCAAGGAAGCTTCTGACTTCACCAATGTTCTTCGAGAATGTCATTCTACAATGGCTTAGCTTTTCTTCGGGTCAACTTGACTACCCGAAGCCGACACGATATGCCCCAGAAAGGCAACTTCAGTGAGCTAGAACACACACTTAGAGAACTTCGCGTACAACTGCTTCTCTCTCAGGGTCTGAGGTAAAATACACAGATGATCTCGATGCTCCACTTCTTTTTTGGAATAGATCAATATATCATCTATAAACACCACTACAAACTTGTCAAGGTAGGGTCTAAATACATGATTCATCAAATCTATAAAAGCTGCCGATGCATTAGTTAGCCCAAAGGGCATCACCAAGAATTCGTAGTGTTTGTATCTTATACGGAAGTCAGTCTTTGGAACATCACACTCCTTAACCCTCATTTGATAGTAGCCCGACCTTAAGTCGATCTTGGAAAATATAGAGGCATCTTTTATTTGATCGAACATGTCGTCTATTCTAGGCAATGGATATTTGTTCTTGATAGTTACTTTACTCAACTGTCTGTAGTCGATGCACAATCACATAGAACCATCATTCTTCTTAACAAAGAGAGCCGGAGCTCCCTAGGGTGAAGAGATCGATTTAATGAAACCTTTGCTCAATAGGTCTTGGATATGTGTCTTTAATTCTTTCAACTCCACAAAGGCCATGCGATATGGTGCAATGGAAACGTGAGTAGTCCCAGGTTGCACCTCGATGCCAAACTCTACTTCACGGGTTGGGGGCAATCCAGAAGTTCATCGGGGAAGACATCAAGAAATTCACATACAATGTCAATGTCTTGCAGTTGTGTTTCGCCTTTGGTTTCTAATGTCAAGACATACAATGATGGATTCCTCACATTCATTAGTACGACACTTTCTTTACCCAAACCCCGAAGGTACAATTTTCTCTTACAACAATCTACCCAGGCTTGGTGCTCACTAAGCCAATCTAAACCTAGGATGACATCAAATTCGTGAATCGGTAAAGTCAACAAATTGGCTGGAAAAGGAATCCCTTGAATCATTAAGGGACAATTCTTGAACACTACCCTTACGGTGACACAATCTCCTAAAGGATTGGTTACAGAAATTCTTGATGCTATTGGTTCAGAAGACATGTTATACTTCTTAACTACAATGATGCTTATAAAATAATGAGTAGAACCATGGTCAATCAATGCATAAAAGGATATGAATATAACTCAATGGTACCTACAATAACATCAGGTTCATCCTCTTCTTCTCTACTCCTCACATGATACATTTGGACAGGAGCTTTTGAATCTTGTTTATTGAAGGGTTTCCCCGGTCCACTCGATCATCCATATGTTCCCGTTGATCCTTGCTTCGATCCTTTACCCTGAAAGAATTGAGCAGGAGAAGCAACAATGGTCGGTGTGACGGCAGATTTGGTTGCATTCATAGGACAATCACGAATAAAGTGACCCTGCTCGCCACAGTAGTAACATGCTCCAATTTGCTTACGACATTGTCCCGCTGGGTGCCTATTCTGAAAGTAGTTGCAGAGAAGGTACTGGTTACCTCGATTCCATCCTTTCGTGCTGTCAATGGATGCGGCTTTGGAAAAAGACTACATCACATATTGAGGTCTCTCAATGTTCCTAGATTAGGAGGGCTGTGAATAGACATTCTGTTTGGGGCCTTGATATCTCCCCTTTTTGTTCCATCTCAGAGGTCGACAATCATCCCTGAACCTCTTCTCAGATTTTCCAGACCCACCAGCTCGTTGAGCTCCCTGGGTAGCTTCAGTGGCCTTGACTCGGTTCACCAGATCCTGGAAGTTGGTGATACAAAAGGCCGTAAACATGGGTCGTAGCTCATCGCTAAGGCTAGCTATAAACATTCTGCTCTATATCAGCAATATTTATAGAAATTATGGATATATTGCTTGATAGGTCACCCACCCTGCCTCAAGTAACTGATTCTCAGAGAAGGAACTCCCAAGTAACCGATTCTTTAGGAGCTGCGAGAATAGTGGTTTCCCACCACATGAGGGCTTCATCAGTCAATAACGCAACATCACACTCCAACTTGTGTTCATCCGAACACTGCAACTACTTGCTCAAGATACACTACGTGTTATCCAGCTAGTATTTGGCAACTTCAGGATTATCATCATCTTGTCCAATAAAGAAGTAGGTTCAGAGTGAAGCCAACTTTTCCACAGGGGAACGAACATACTGGATAACATGAGGGGTAGGCTGAACAAATGGTGTTACTTGCATCACAACCATAAACTGGTTAAACATATTAGCCATGTTCTGATAGCATTCAGCCTGAGAAGTAGGTGCTGTAGGCTCAATACCCTGAACAAGAGGGTCCTGTGGTTGCAATGGGTTATGAGGATTTACTCCTCTAATCTCCTCGCCATGTGTCGAGGAGCCAGTAGCGAGCTCGTCTATATGAGCTTTGTTCATCTCAGACATATCTATATGAAAGATCGGATTAATCGACAAGTCACAATATACGCAATATATAACTCCTAGGTGGCAAGGTGACAAAATAACAATGCAACAAGCTTAGGTTTAGTACCACAAATGTAACACCCCCTTCCAGTCTGGTCGAGAACTGGGTCAGAAGGTGAAACCGATGATCAATACAGAAACCAGTGTAATAAAATTTCGTTTTATTATTAACATTTTCAATCCATATCATACAATGAATCATCCTCATCAAATAACTCTGTCCAATTTATCCATACCAGCAATGCTTAGTCAGTCATGGGCTAAATTGTAATTATTACAAGTTTTAGGGACCAATTTCAGAGACCAAATGTTTCGAAACAGCCATGGACCGTTCCGATACACCCTATTTCTCATACCAAACTGTGCTTAGCCGTATCGAAAAGCCATCACCCATTTCGATACGGCCTGACCTGTAATGACATATTTTTGCTGGTATTTAAGCAATTTGACCTATCGAACGATGTCCAAATGTAACAAAACTTTACACACAATATTTCAATGGTATAAACTACTAGCATGCCAAATTTCATGATCATATGAATGCATTTACTATGTTTTTACCTTTTTAAGCTAATTATACATTTTTATACTACTTTAAGCCAACCAAAAAGGCCATATAGGGCCATTAACCAAGTTACAACATATGCACACCACAACATAACCAAAATGGGCATATTTGACTAGTTCAACTACTTTCCCAGCTTTCTAGGAGTTCTTAGGATCAAAATACATTACTTTAAGGCTTGTAGTGACTTGTCTTGCCTAGCCAAATCCGATCTTCCGACACTCGATCTTTCAACCTGAAAATGCATGAGATGAGACCTGTTAGGCATATATTTCCTAATGAGGTAGTCATAAACAATATGAACAACATTATATCAAATATCAATATACATGATCTCATGCTTAACAATGTCAAAGCTATGCATCAATATACAATGTTTAGCATTTTCATTTCATCATTAATCCTTGGACTGAATCAAGATAATGGATATACGAATTCTTACGCCTCGCCAAATCAATGAATGGTCTGATCCCTCCGCCTCGCCAAATCAATATAGGTCGTAGCCTTGGGACCATAGTCCACCCATACACTGAGCTCATGAATTCTATGGTAAGCCAATTGGATCCAATGTCTATTCAAATCCAAGGTTCCAATGTTCATAATCATTTTAATAATCAATATTATTCCAATGTCCGATGATTTCAATATTACCAATGAAAAATATATATATGTATCTCATCATCACTATTTCATAATCCAATGTAAATATCAATGTCCAATGATTAACCGATGTTCAATAACAATGCACAATGATGATATCCAATGTTCAATAACAAACTTACTGACACTTACCAAAGTGTTCGATTAACCATCCAATGAATTTCTTCAACAAAAATGTTAGCGATGAAATCTAAATTATCAAATAATGATCCGGAAAGGCCTTTCGCCTAAACCCGAGACTCTGACTACACTCACCTTAGCAATCTGAAGCTTTCAAAGCTCTCAGATAACAATCCCCTTGTTCCTAGCTTGAGATGGAGACGGTGAAACCTCTTTCTCCACTTCTTGAGCTAGAAAGTCGATAGAAAACTATTAGGTTCAATATTTCGATATCAAAATCAATATTCGACTCCAATATAAACACTAACGATGAAATATCCATTGATAGTCAAAATTCTAACTTGAGATTAAACCCAAAATATCCATGGAATCCAATAATCCATTGATGATTATTGCTTACCCGATCGATAATAACGATTCGATATCGATAAAGCAAACAAAAAGTGAAGTTCACAACTTCCTCCAATGGAGGTGCTTGCTTCAAGGAAGGAAAGTTTCTATCCTTTTACTTCTTTTGTTTTACTAAATATATTTTAGGCCATTAAGATTTCCTTCAATTGAAGGAAAGCTCTCAGACAATCCCATGTAGGATCAAATTAATTAAAGAGCGGCTAATCGCAAGCTTAGTCCCTCAATTTTCACCATACCACGATTTTGCTCCTCAACTTGCATATTCTCTAATTTACTCACTATATAGGTTCAATATTATTCAATAGAGTCCGATGACGATGTTTTAAGCTCTATTAGGGTTCGATATCAATAATTAACTAGTCAGTACAATATTTAGATTGTATCAATGTAGAATTTTTGATCACCAAAACTAAATCCCGACTAGACTGGATTTTGAGGTGTTACAGGGTTGATACAGATACATATGGATCGATCCTTGAGGAAAACTCGACGAGGCAGTCATCATCGGCGAAATTGCATCGTAAGGGTTGGCCACAAGAGGTGTAAAAAAATCCATGTTCTCACCCCAAGTTCGTATAATTGGGTGTTTGTGGCGAAATAAACTCGGGTTTGTATAAATTAGGATCATCAAACCCTACATTACCTGAAGAGCTCCCTCCCACATTACCTGAATAGCTCGAGCTCATTGGTGGATATACAAATGTAGTAGGCTAAAAAAACCCTATATTATCCGAGGATCTCGGGGCCACTTGCGGTTGTACACAAGTAGGAGTCTGTTCCTTTTCCCATATAGCCATTGGTGTTACTCTACTCATATCTGGCTCCCATGTTGTTGGCCAACCCGTAGGGTTCTCTACTACCAATCTGTTGCCCATGTGATGAGCCCGATACAGCCTTCTATGATTTACTTTTTCCTCCATATTTTTCTCGAAACCTTTCACATTCCTCCCGTTTAGACTGATATGTTAAGTACGACATTCCATGACTACAATAGTAGATCATGTACTCTAAACTCTCGAAATCAAAATTGACTGCTTCCATTGGACGACGTTCCGGCAACGATGAACCTTTGTTGTTCCACAAAGCAATATACTCGCTATGTTTGACTTCCCAATCTGTATCTGGCCTGCCACGTCCATCATAGGCATGAAGATGGTAATGGTCACATGGAATGTGTAGAATAGGATGGTGGAAGCCAAATTGCCTCAACACTCTATCTGCAAAGTGGAACTCGACAGTAGAGAAATGGATCAACGGTGTAACACTACACCATGAACGCGAATCCTTCGTCAAATATTCCGATGCAAATATATGGCCATCTTCGTAGGCCTTCCAAATAAACTGCAAAAAAATAATGGTTTAGAATAATACATCTAACTAACTAAGATGTGAAAAAAACATTTAACGTTAAAAATTACTTTCCATTCATATACTTGCTCTTGACAATGAGAATCAATAAGAGATCTACAAACTCTGACGTTGTTGTGCGCCAACCCTGTCTCATTCTTCTCCTCGCACCATCTGCATACAAATCATAATATATTTAAATAAAAAGTTAATTCAATTAATTTACAAATTCAACTAAGAATAAGGATATATATTTACCTTGCAACGAGAGGAAACTGCACATGTGTTTGAGTAAGTGGTGTAAAAAAGGGAAGTCGTTACCAAGCCCAGGCTTGCAAAAATAACAGGCAACCACCAATACTGCATACCCTCTAACCCTTTTGCAGTAAAGCGCCTTCGCACAACTCGCGATACAAACACACTAATATAGATAATCCCCAAATATATTGACAATCAAGTTCCCAAGGAGTATCCAAAAAACGAAGATACCTTACACTGACCATATTGCCAGATTTATTCGGCATCAATATACCTCCGATCATCTGTGGGATATATGCTTGACTGACCATATAAATTTCTTGAACTGTATTATACTCACCGAGTTGAAATTCTCTCTCTAGCCAACATATTTTCACATGAGACCCTCTCATGTTACTTCCATAGGGTTCCTTCTCAAGGTACCTTTGACAAATTTCAGCCGGTGAGCCTTTGGTACGCTCGACCACTGGCTTCCCGTTTACTAGGACCCCAATAAGATAAACCATGTCCTCGAGGGTGATCGTGCATTCTCCGCAAGGCATATGGAAGGTATGTGTTTCAGGTCTCCAACTCTCAATTAGAGCGGTAATCAATCCAAGCACCAACTTGTACCCACGGAGGAACGTGGCATGATAAAATCCTGCCATATATAAAAAATTCTCGATTTTGTGGTCTAGGGGTTTGTCTACCATGCACAAATGATGTTTAAATGTTTCCTTTGTATCCTGTCAATAACACATTATTTAAACATAATTATTAACAAAAAATACCGAAGTGACCTGTTTCGTAATGAAATAATTTTTAAAAAATTATACCAGCTCATCAACTCTAAGGCTAGTAATATGTCGATTCTGTAAATGCAACATTGGAGCTTCCTCAGCCATCCTACATGAAAAGCAAGAAAATATTAGTAAACCGAGATTAAATCTACTACGTTAAAAAATAACAATTAAAATAAACGTCGCATTTGCTTATTGTCTATTAAATCATTAATTTAACTTCGTTTTTATTCAACCACCTATAAATAAATATATATAAATTAACGAACTTAAATAAAATAATAAAATCTCTCCACATATTTTTCTATATTCTCAAAATAAACGTTTTTTCTCTTATATTCAAACAATTTTTCTATATTCTCAAAATCTCTCTACCTATTTAACACAAAATATTTAAGGGTAATCTTCACCAGTGGTCCCTTTCGTTTAGGGTGTGTTCTATTTTGGTCACCAAAATTCAAAAAAAGGTTATTCTGGTCACTTACGTTTAGAATCGTTTATATTTTGGTCCCTTGGTCGTTAGTCTCCGTTACTTAAAAAATTACTTTCTAATTTAACACCCAAACTTTCAAAATTTTATTTTTCACCATCTTCCCCAAAAGTTATAAAACTAAAACCCAAAATTAATTTAATGACATTGGGATAAAACATTACTGGATCGCTTGTATCCAAATATCTATGGGCCACACAGGTCGCAACATGATACCTGAAACAGGAAATATAAAAGATCTATGCTTACTGAAAATGTTCATTTATCAGGGAAACAAAATTTAAGTAGACGAAGGGAAACATTTTGATCAGAATCGCAAACTTACCACGCACCATCCCTTGAAGATTTAGCTTCAAACTCCATATAAGAATCTAACATGTGCCTTCCTGAACCTGGAACTGAGTGCAGAAAATGAGGATCATTAATCAGACGTATGATAACAATAAACATTCGGAGGCACGGAAGACTCAAAGTGAAAAGGAACTTGAGTTTCTTTTTTATCACTAATTGATTAGGCTTCTTAATCAACCTATAATTAAAGAAGAAAAACAGACGGCCAAAAGTAAAAAGCACAGTATCTTCTCTGCTTATTGTTTTGTGGGAGAGCAGGTGCCACTTCTTTACTTTGATTAAAGTGGTAGGTTGGACAAGTTGAAGTAAGAAGAGGGACTTACCGTTCAACCTCTGGTCGGTTTTTTTAAACATTGCTCCTTAGTAATCCCTAATTTAAGAAAATAAAGGGGCCTTAAGACTTTAAATCGGAAAGCATTTTACTTGTAGAAGCAGACAGTGGAGTAGTCATATGGGGAAGCATTGGAGCAACAACAAGCTGCGGGACATTTCTCATGGGATTGGAATCATCCCGATGCATAGATGTTATATTTAACTTCCCGGGAAGTGGAACATTGCTTGATTTTGCCCTTATTGCATAGCGCCTGTTCTGAAACCAATTCCATATCTACACAAAAGTTTTCCAGATTAATAGGCTGAAAACATTTCATCAATACAAGAGAGAGGGGGGGGGGGGAGATAAATCAAGTTCTTACTTGCTTAAATTGCACAATAATCTTCAAATTCCTATCTGCTGACTCACTACAAGTACAACAAAAGAAATTTACTTCCATGATGTTATTAAAAGGGATTACGAAGTAGGCTAACTACTGAACTAACTATCAGGCATAAACTCAACAAATCAAAGCAATCAAAGACAAAAAATTAGCAGAAAACCATAAATACAAAACCCAGAAATGATTTGAAACGATGCAATCTAATTGACCCATTTGAAATTGTAAACTAAAAATCCAGCAAACATCTGTACACGCAATATAACTAATTTCCTTGCAAAAGAAAATGGTACCTCATTTTGGATAAAACGAAAGGCGGGGCTGCCATTAGTCGGAGGCCGACCCATCTATTCTCCTAGCCTACTGCGCGAGCTTTTTCTTCTTGAAAGACAAAAATTGGATTAATGCTTTGGGTTTGAGCTACACAACAAGTGTAGATGATGAAACAAAAATGGCAGAAATGGTTTTGCTGGGATATAGTCATTAAATTAATTTTTTGGGTTTTAGTTTTATAATTTTTGGAGAAGATGGTGAAAAATAAAATTTTGAAAGTTTGGGGGTTAAATTAGTAACGGAGACTAACGTCCAAGGGACCAAAATAGAAACGATTCTAAACGTAAGTGACCAGAATAACCTTTTTTGAATTTTGGTGACCAAAATAGAACACACCCTAAACGAAAAGGACCACTGGTGGAGATTACCCAATATTTAAACTATATTCTCTCTATAGCATCGGAAATTCAAACATCAAATAAAAATTTAAAAAAATTACAAACATAAGTTAAACAATAAAATATTAATTTACTTACTATATTTTCTTCTCAAATCTTCACCTATTTAACACAAAATTTTCAAACTATATTCTCTCCTAATAACATAAAAAATTCAAGGAACATCATCAAAATAAAAATTCAAACAACCCTAGAAAATTTCTTCACCTATTTCTTAAATCTTCACCTATTTCTTCTAATAAGTTAAACTATATTCTCAAATCTTCACCTATTTCTTAAATCTCCACCTATTCAACACAAAATTCAAACAACTTCAAAATTAATCAAACAAATAACTTAACTTACTATATTCTCTTCAAAGTTCATTATTCTCTTCAACCACCTATTTAACACAAAAAATCATAAATTTTAACTTAAAAACACAAAACCGAATTTTCGTAATTTCTATAAATAAAATATAAAAAAACAAATAAATTACAAAAATACTACTTACTATAATTATTCAAAATAATAATAATAAAATACAACCCACCCCTCTTCTTCCTCTTCTTCAAAATATTTTCTCTACCAATACACTATCTACCTTCAACCCACCTCTATTTTAACCTAACAAAAATTAAATCTCAACCACTCATATCACCTACCTAATTATATTTACCCTCCTTTTCTCCTTTCCCGTGCAGAGGTGCCTCATGCATGCACTGTAACCCCCTTGACCCGGCCTAGCCGCTAGACCGCATCAAAACGGGTTACATGGGGAAAACCAAAGCGAAACCCGTTAAGGCTTCACTCCGATTAACAACCCTAGAAAATTTCTTTTAAATATTATCTTGTCTAGATATTTAATTATATCCTATGTGAGAGGACACACATCGGAGACACGCATGAATACAAGACACGTGAAACAAACAATCAAACAACCCTTTTTAACTTTTACAACATGTCATATCGATACGCTAGAGGACCGTATCGATACGCTTGGACTTGGTCAACCCCCAAAGTCAACCGAGGAAGACCGTATCAATAAGCTGGAAGACCATATCGATACGCTCTCAACGGTCAACTTCTCAAGGTCAAACTACAAAGACCATATCGATACTCTCGGGACTCGTACCGATACGCCAAAATCTCGTCAATTTCTCAGATTTCCAGAGAGCTTTTGGCGTATCGATACACCCCCGCATACCGGTACGCATTGCCTAAAACAAGGTCCAAAGCAGAGGACCGTATCGATACAACCCTTGAGCGTATCGATACGCCCTACACTACAAAACTTGTTTTAGCAGCAAAAAGCACAAGGACTCGACTCTAGAGACATTTAACGACTAGTCAAGCAACATACAAACTCAAACACAACACAAGACATCCATGGATAAACATACGAAGCAATTTAAACATTCAACGAAGCAACATTCATCATGATAAGATCCTTAGATGAAACATGCATATAAGGCATTCACCCGCATAGCCAAAAGTTAAACTAAATCATACTTCAACATGGTATAAGGCAATACAAGCCCAAAACGTCTAAAAAACTTGTGTAAGCAAAAGAACATGCCATCAACATCACAAAACAAAATGGTCCTATCCCATTGCTTAAATACTAATTATCGAAGTCTAAACCATACTTGAGCAAACCAAAACTCCCTTGGAGTCTCCCTTGTTCCCCGAGCTGCTCCGAAGGTCTAAGGGACTACATTGTTGGAAAAGAGAGCGTAAGCGTTTAAGCTTAGTGAGCGGTGCTAAAAAAAGGTAGCTACAACAATGCACTTTTAAAACGGAAGTTTGCTTGAAACCAAAACCATTTCCAAATCATTTCCACATGCTTGAACACACAATGTCATGCTTTTACCTTCAGGTACATTTACCGAATGCAACCACACCATAAGCTTACCATATGCTCATTCTCACAACACAAGCAAAGTAAACCACAATGCATAAATATAAGCGTAAATAGGTAGAATCATCAACATGCTTAACCTGATAATTAAAGCATTCAAGGGTATATTGACATTCAACGTTTTACTCGGATATGCAGATAACTTTCTCAAACCCACTATACACTTCTGGTGGAATCTCACATCACCGTACTCACTCGTCTAGTAAAAAAATAATTTTCAGTTGAATCTCACATCACTGTACTCCTCCTTAGTGGAATCTAACATCACTAAGGTAACACACGAATTTTACCTCGAGTGCACTCTAATCTTATTGATCGATCAATTATATCCGGTAACAACCAAACACATGTCAATATACTCAAACACAACCACAAGCATTATTGATGGTTGGATCACTTACCAAGTCCAACTTCCATGCAGGGCATGTACTCACAAATGCAAGTATAACACAAGTCTAACATCTCAACATGCATAACAAATGTAGTTCAACACATAACAACATAGCATGATCATCTTGCATTCAAGAAATAGTAAAACACAATTTAATTGCGTAAACCTTTAAAACATACTTTCGAGCTTAGATTGGCCTTTCAAGCTCAATCCAAACTCCCCAAGCACTCCCTTAACCACATTAAGGCTTTTAAAATCGATCCACCCACCGATGAAACCCAACACAAGCCGAAAATGTTGATCAAGCCTCCAAGTTCCCCGAAATTGAGTCTGAAGCTTCTCCAACGTTTTCCCTTGCTTCTAATCAACCAAAAACAGTGCATTACACATCAAAACATCCATAAAATCACTGCCACAAATCATATTACAACCCAAGACAAATTTCGCTACATTTCCAAACCAAGAACTAACCCAAACTCTTCATTTTCGGACCTGGAAACAACCCAGCAGTTACTCATCAATTTCATCATCCAAATCATCACTAAACATGTCCAAAAACAGCCCCCAAGTGTAACCATACCATCAGCCCAACTTTCCCCTCACATAACTACCTCAAAACTCAAAATTTTCACTTCTAAACTCACCCACTAATACCCATTTCGGGATTTCATTAAAGCTTCACCATTTTAACATATGCTAAGCTTAAAAGCAAGTTTATAACATATATGAACTTTACAAATTAAGAACTCAACGAAAATCCAACAAAGTTTCCATCTTTAATTTAAAACTTTGAACACTTGAAACAACTCAAAAATGAGTTTTATGGAAATCAAAGACCATGAAAATGTTGAGGATGAAAATGAGAAGTCAAAAACGTTATTACCTTGATAATATCTATAGAAATCGTTGAGGAAGATGATGGAACATTGTTTGGGTTGGGGGGAGGGGTTTTGTAACGCCCCGGTTTTGGGCTCGGAAGTTTTGGCGTTGACCGGTTCGGTCAAAGTGCTGATCGAATATATAAGAGTGAATTTAGGAAAGCGTAGTTCGGGTTGCATTAAAAATATGGAAAAATGTTCTAAAATCATCTTTTAATATATGTAAGTGAACTGTGAAATCAATTTTGGAAAATGAGGTTCGGAAGGTTGACATTTTGGCTAGTGACCAAAATGTAATTTTTGAAAGTTGCGGGACAGTTTTATAAAGGATTGAAACTTTGAATCTTTAAGGAGCTATTATTCCAAAAAGGATTTCTCCAGATTTTTCTAAGATATTTTAAGGCTCAAATCTGATTTTTAAAGATTTAGAAAAGGAGGGAAATCATTTTAACTAAATTTCTAACAAACTTTCTATTTTCTCTCAAATTCTCTTTTCTCTCATTTTCTCTCTACCCAAACAAGATTCTCCAGATTTCTTTCTCTGATTTTGACATCTAAATCTCTCATTTCAACTCTCATTTGATTCCTAATCATCTCATCATCAAAACCTCTCAATTTACAAGTTGATTCATCAAGCTTTTTGGCTCAAAAATGGAGAAATTCAAGTTTGGAGGTAAGAACGTCCTTCTCCTCTAAACTATCAGTTCTTTACTAAAATTCCTAAGTTCTCAATCCTTGATTTATGTTTTATTAATGGCTTTTCAATTGAGATCTTGATTTTTGGCTAAAATGCAAGATTTGGTGATTTTGGTGAAAATTTCGTGTGATCTGTTTAAGCAGGGTTTTGAGGTGTTAAATTGATGTTAAATGAATGCTAAAATGATTAGAAGTTGAGGTTTAATCAATGCAATCCCGGATAGGTTGAATTTCCTAAGTTTGGCTTGGGTTTTTGGTTGTTTTTGGAGTGTTTTTGGTGATCTGTTATACCTGGAGGTATAAGGACGTGGTTGTGATCATTTTGCATGTTATTTGATGTATAAAAATGGTTAGAAGTGATGGATCTTGGCTGGGTTAAGTTTTGGAAGTGTTTGGAGGTGATTTCGGTTGTGTTTGGTAGCCGAATTGTTAGATTTGTGATGAGCAGCGAGTTGTGTTGTTGTTGCTGGTGTTTTAATGCATAAGGATGCATTAATGTTCTGTTTTTGTGTGCTTGAAACAGGGGAGGTTGATCCTTGAGCTTTGGAGGTGTTTTCAGAAGGTTTCGGAAGCTTGGAAGGCTTGTTGGCTAGCTTTGTTTGGTAATCGGTGAGTGAAGTTGGGTTTTCAGCTTTTGAAACAAGGTTTAAAGGTTTTTGGGAGCTTAGTTAAGTCTAATCAACTTTGCTAAGCTCAAGAGTAAGTGGATGGGTTTTTGCTCTTGAATTGTGTGAGATTTGGTTTTTAAATCAAATGTGGTTGATGATTGATATGCATGTGCTTTGCATGGTTTAATTCTGTTTTGTAAGCATGTTTTTAGCATGGTTCAATGCTGGTTTTGAAAGCCTTTTGAGAGGGATGCTCAAGGTAAGAGATCCTTGGTTTTATACATTGAAAATATGGTTTTGATGCAAAGTGTTGCATGTTGATCAATGGCTTTGTATGATGCTTAAAAACAGTGAGTTAATGATGATAATTGTTACCTTTTTGCACATTGGTTATGCATGTGAATCATTGGGATAATGATGTGATGGTTTTGCATATTGGCTATGCATGTGAATCATTGGATTGATGATGTAAAGGTTTGGCATATTGGTTATGCATGTGAAACATTGAGCTAATGTTGTGATGGCTTGCATTATGTTTATGCATGTGGAACATTGGATTTAAATGGTAAGATGGTTATATTGGCAAGAGGTGTAAATGGTTCTTGGTTCGTTGATCGGATATAGTTAGCCGGCTATAGGATTGGGTGCACCGTGAATTAAGTCGCCTTGATGGCGGAGTGGTCAAGTGTGGACCGGAATAAACTCCCCTCAAGTATTCCTAACGAGATGAGGTCAGTGGAGGTTGTTGCCCACGGGAAGACCTCGGTTATTTAAGGTCAGTGGAGGTTGTTGCCCACGGGAAGACCTTGGTTGAGCAAAGGTTGTATGGTGGTTAAAAGTCCATACGGGAGAACCTTGTGCTTGTTGAGATCACAATGGCAGTGGTTAAGTCCATGTGTGGATCTTGTGTGTGATGTCCCGGATCTCGTTAGATGATGTCTACAACTACCAATCGGTTATGCAAAGGTTGTATGGTGGTTGAAAGTCCATACGGGAAGACCTTGTGCATGTCAAGGGTGTATGGCGGTTGATAGTCCATACATGGTAACCTTGAGGAAAAGCTAAGGTTGTATGGTGTTTAAAAGTCCATACATGGAAACCTTAGGATGTTGAGGTCAGTGGAGGTTGTTGCCCACGAGAGGACCTTGGATTGGGTAGTGTGTAGGGAGCGTAGGGACAACGCTCGGAATCCGCGTATCCGATCGAAATGTTAAGTTGGAAAGTGAATGTGGTTGATCTCTTGAAAGCCAATGTAATGTTCTTGATCATGTGAAGCATGAGATGCTTGGTTTGATGCATGGTTGCATGTGAAGCATGAGATGCTTGAATTGATGCATGGTTGCATGTGAAGCATGAGATGCTTGAATTGATGCATGGTTGCATGTGAAGCATGAGATGCTTGAGTTGATGCATGTTTGCATGTGAAGCATGGGATGCTTGGAAAAGGTGCATTGTTGCATGAAAAGTATATGATGCTAGTGTTGGCATGTTTACTTGTACGTTGAACAAGTGTTGGTAATCATTTAGTAAATGATGCATATGAGCATGAAATTATCTATGTTGCATTGGAGTCTTTTAAGACTTGATTTAAAGGCATGTGATAATGTTGTTATGGTTTATATATTGCCTTGTTTAAATGCATGAGAAGTTTATTTGGGTATTGGTTTCAAAATGGTTTCTTACTTGATGTGGTTCTCAAGTTTAAGAAAGGTTGTTGTGAAATGGTAAGGTTTCCATGATTTTACTTAAGCTTGGCATATGGTGTTTATGCATGTTTTTGAGCTTGATGTTGAAAGGGTTTCAAACAAGGTTTTGGGTAAGCAAATCGGGTTGGTTTTAAAGTGTTTTAAAGACCCGCTGCATTGATGGTGTTTTGGTTTTGAGCATTCCTCACTAAGCATTATGTGCTTACGCTCCTTTTTGTCCATCAATGCAGATTCTTGAAGTTTGGGCAGCAAGGAGCAAGGGATTCAAGGTGGACTCCAATGGAGATGTATGTCTCGGTGAATAGCTATAGTTAATAAGGGCAATGGGGTAGAATCTCTCGGATTGTTGTTTTTGTATTCGTTTATGACTGATCAAGTATGTTTCAATGTTGTTGATGTTGCTGAATCTTGAATTGGCTTATATGTGTTGCTTTGAAAAGGTTTGAGCTTATATGGTTGCTTGTATAGGAAGCATGCCTTTAGATTTGGGGCTTTTCATTTGTGTTGCTTATATGTTGAATTGGTGATGCAATTGCGGTCCTTGCATGTTGTGTGATCTTGTGGTATGAATTGGTGATGTTAATTTGAAGTTTGAAGTATGTTTGATGCTGTTTTCGAAATGTTTTCAGGCAGGGGTATCGGTACTCGGGCTTGCGTATCGATACGCCTGAGCCAAATATGCACATTTCTGCTCAGGGGTATCGATACGGATGAACAGGTATCGATACCGTATGAAGGCCGTATCGGAACGGGTCAAAACGTATCGATACCGTTTTTGGAAGTTTGGTTACTGCCTTCCCCGCGTATCGATACGTCTCCAGGCGTATCGATATGGGTGCTGTTATTTCGGTTAGAAGTATCTTTTATGTTTTGTAAAGTTTGCGTTTTGGTCCTGAATCTTGTTTGTGCAATTGTATGAGTTCGGAATGTCCGTTTGGGCTGAAATTTGGCAGAGAAGCATGTAACATGATTAATTCTAAGTTGGTAATTTAAAATCTGGTTAAGTCCTTAAAGTTTTCAGAAATTACAATTTGGTCCCTAAAGTTGTAATTTGTTCAATTGGGTCCCTGTTTGATCTCTGATGTTTGTGATCTTTGAGCATGGTGGTTGTGTGATCACATATAAGGTTAATGTGCATCTAGACAAGATTAAAAAGAAAAAAAAAGGTCGTTAATCAAGGTTGACTTTCGGGTTGACTTTGGTTTTCCCCGTGTAATCTTCGTAGTTCGGGTCAACCGTCTAGGCCGGGCTACGGGGGTTACAGGTTTAGAATGTGAAAAATCAAAATAGAGAAGATGATAGCTTTGAAAAACCCTTTTTTATTCATTTTTGTGAAAAATCCCACTTTTACCTCTTTAGTCTTTTAAAATTCTATTTTTGGTGTTATTTAAAAATAGTTTTTCTCCAATCTAATTTAACCCGACTCATTTTCATAAACTCGATATCTCCCGGCCCTAAACTCGGGGTGTTACAACTCTCCCCCACTTAAGGAATTTCGTCCCCAAAATTTACCTGGTGGAAAGAGATGCGGAAACTGCTTTCGCATGTCATCCTTCCTCTCCCAAGTGGCTTCTTCCACCCCTCGGTGACGCCACTTAACCTTAACCAACTCAATGGTCCTTCCTCACAGCACTTTCTTGTCCGAAGCCAAAATCTCAATTGGTTCATCATCGTAGGTCAAATCCGGGTTCAATTCTATCTCCTCATCTGGCATAACATGCGACAGATCCGATCTATACCTCCGAAGCATCGAAACATGAAACACATCATAAATCTTCTATAGTTCGGCTGAAAGTCTCAATCTATAGGTAACTGGACCAACTCTCTCAACTATCTCATACGGACCAATGAACCTTGGGCTCAACTTGCCTTTCCTACAAAACCTCATCACATTCTTCCAAGGTGAGACTTTCAAGAACACTTTGTCGCCCACAACATACTCTATTTCTCTTCTTTTCAAATCTGTGTAAGATTTTTGTCTATCCGAAGCTGCCTTCAAACGGTCACAAATCAACTAAACTTTCTCGGTAGTACCCTTAAGCATATCAGGCAATTGTATCAATTTTTGTCCAGCTTCGGCCGAACAAACAGGTGTTCTACATTTTCTACCATACAGAGCTTCATAAGGTGTCATCCTCGCTTTATAACTGTTATTATATGCAAACTATACTAACGGTAAATGCTTCTCCCACGAACCCTGAAATTCTATAATACAACATCTCAACATATCTTCAAACACTTGTATAACTCTCCCTGATAGACCATCGGTCTGAGGATGATATGAAGTGCTAAAATTTAGTCGAGTACCCAAAGCACTATGCAAATTCTCCCAAAATCTAGCCGTGAACCTCAGATGTCGGTCTGACACTACAGATTTCGGTACACCATGCAATCTCATCATCTCACTAATATAAAAACCGGCCAACTTATCTAGAGTATAAGTGGTGTGAACGGCTAAAAAGTGCGCACACTTCGTAAGACGATCAACTATTACCCAAACCGAATTTTTCTTAGAAAGTGTCAACGGCAAACCCGATACGAAATCCATGGAGATTCTCTCCCACTTCCACTCGGGAAATCTCAACAGTTGTAACGAACCTGAAGGAAACTGGTGCTCGGCTTTAACTCGCTCACAGACCATGCACTTACTCACAAACTCAGCAACATCTTTCTTCAAATCAACCCAGAATTACTCATTTTTCAAACCACAATACATTTTCGTGATTCCCGGATGCATTGCAAACAGACTACTGTGAGCTTTAGATAGGATGATGCGTCTCAAGTCTACATCTTCCGGAACAACTACTCTACTCTTGAAACACAAAAATCCATCGCCACTAAAACAAAAATCTATCGATTTACCCTCTGCTATGTCTTGTACATGAGATGCTAATGATCTATCTTGCAACTTCTTCTCTCTAATCAACTGAAGCAACGAAGGCTTAACTTGCAACTCGGCCACTAAACCACCATCTTGAGACAAACTCAATCTAGCAAACATAGCTCGTAATTCCACTGCTACCTTTCTACTCAAAGCATCGACCACTATATTGGCTTTACCCGGATGGTACTCAATCGTAAGATCGTAGTCTTTAAGAAACTCTAACCACCTACGCTGTCTAAGATTCAATTCTCTTTGCGTCATTATATACTTCAGACTCTTGTGATCCTTATACACTGTGCATTTCTCACCATACAAGTAATGTCTCCAAACTTTCAAAGCGAAAACCACTACAACCAATTCTATATCATGCATAGGGTAATTACGCTCATGAGTCTTCAACTGTCTAGACGCACAAGCCACTACTCTTCCCTCTTGCATAAGCACACAACCCAAGCCAACATATAACACATCACTAAAGACTACAAACTCTTTCCCTGACACGGGCTGAACAAAAATAGGAGCTTCATTTAAGCATTCTTTCAGTTTCTCAAATGCTTGGTGTCTTGCATCAGTCCACTCAAACCGAACATCCTTATGTATCAATTTAGTCAAAGGAGCTGCAACCTTTGAGAAACCCTCAACAAATCGTCAATAGTAACCGGACAAACCTAAGAAACTACGAACTTCGGTCACTGTCTTCGGTGGTTTCCAATTCACAACTGCCTCAACTTTCTTAGGATCCACTCGTATTCCCTCGGCTGATACAATATGGCCTAAGAAGACTACTTCCTTAATCCAGAATTCACATTTGCTCAACTTGGCATACAACTAATTGTCTAACAATTTCTGCAACACCAAACGCAAATGTCGATCATGATCTTCATCGATACGAGAGTACATTAGAATATCATCGATGAACATGACTACAAACTGATCTAAGTACTCCTGAAATACCCTATTCATCATGTCCATAAAAGCTTCCGGTGTATTTGTCAAACCAAAGGGCATTACTAAGAATTCGTAGTGTCCATAAAGAGTGCGAAAAGCTGTCTTCGGTACATCTTCATCTCTTACCTTCAACTGATAATAATCGGATCTCAAATCTATCTTCGAGAACATTGAAGCACCTCGCAACTGATCAAACAAGTCATCAATTCTTGGCAACGGATACTTGTTCTTCACTGTCAACTTATTCAACTGTCGGTAAGCGATACACATTCTCAAACTACCATATTTCTTTTTCAAAAACAACATCGGTGCACTCCAATGTGAAGTACTCGGACGAATGAACCATCGGTTTATCAATTCATGAAGCTCTGTCTTAACCTTTTTCATTTCTTTAGGAGCCATTCGGTACGGTGCTATCGATACTAGAGCTTAATCTGAATAAGTCTCAATAACAAACTCTACATCTATATCTGGAGGCAAACCAGGCAATTCTTCTGGGAATACACTTGGAAAGTCACAAACTCTCCTAATGTCTCGCAGTCGTGCCTCATCCATATTTGGATTCATAACATAGGCTAGGTACGCATGACAACCCCCATCCAACAACATCTGAGCCTCTAAGACTGAAACTACATTGGACAAGAACTTAACGTTCTTGCCCACTATCCCTACCTCGTGATCCTTTGAAAGTCTTAAGGACACACGCTTTGTCTCAAAATCTACTCTAGCCTTATGCTCTACAAGCCAGTCCAAGCCTAATATTACATCAAAACCATAAAATGGCAATTCCATCATATCCACAGGAAAGACATGACCCTGAACCATCAAAGGACATCTTATGTACATCTTTCTGAGCACAACTGTCTCACCAAAAGAACTAGTGACATTTATACCCACATCTAATATCTCAACCGGAATATCTAACAATCTTGCATGCTCACTCAATATGTACGAACGCGTAGAACCAGAATCAATCAAGGAAAGAAAAGTCAAAGACTGTAACGAGAAATTACTTGCAATCACATCTGTGTCATTCCTGTCCTCACAGTGTGCATACACTCTAGCTGGCCCACTTCCCTCGGGCTGAACCGCTACAACATGAGCCACAATCCTCTGACCGTCATTCCTAGGCTGAAAGTTACCTCGACCGCGCCCATGTTCTCTCTAATGTTCGAAAGCTCGTGCAGGAGTTTGTCCATCTCTAGACGGATGTGGACAATCGCGATTCAAATGCGCCCTAGACCCGCAGTTCCAACAAGAGCCATAAGTGCCCCAACATTTACCGTAATGACGTCTACCACACTTGTTACACTTGGGAGTACGATTCTCACTCCCTTGGCCTTGATAGCCTCTCATCGAATTACCACCTCTGCGTCTATGATCATGATGATGTTTCCTATCCTTGTGCTTCTTGGCACGACCTTTGTCCCAATCAACATTCCTCTTTCCAGAACTAGATCCACCATTGAGATCCACAAGTCCCAAAGATTGTTCGATGTCCTTGGCCCTAGCGAACAACACATCATAATCAGTATAGTTGGAAGCAAATATGTAGGTCTTCACACCCTGAACCAACCCATAACGAAAACGCTCACATCGTTCCACCTCATTGGGAACTAACTTAAAAGCATACTAACTCATTCGTACAAACTGCACCTCATAGTCCGACACAGTCAAACTACCCTAAACTAGAGCCATAAACTCTCTCTTTTTCTCATCTAGGTATTGAGGACCTAAGAACTTCTTACGGAAACCATTCCTGAAGAACTCCCAAGTAACTTCGGCCTCTGGCATACCCGTAGTGATAGTAGTCCACCAAGTGTAGGCATCTCTTTGAAGAAAAGAGAAAATGCAACCCAACTTATGTGCCTCCGAGCACTCTATCTGACTCAAGAGACAAACTGTTCTCTCAAACTATGCCTCAGAACCCTCAGGTGACAACCCACGGCACTCACCCCCGCCCATGCTACGGAGTCGCTCTAACGGTAAACCAGAACCTGCACCCTAAGGTGGTGCTGCAACCCGAACACCTGCTAAAGCTGTCTGTATAGCCTCGGCTATAGCCTGAATGAACGAATTCACATTAATACCTGCTTGTCCCTGACCAGCTGGGTCCAACACCTTTCGCATTTGCTCCACCACCCGGAGGCGGAGGAGGAGGAGGAGGCAAGTTCTCTCCTCGCACATCCTCGACATTCTCAATATGCTCAACCCTCGACCTTCCCCTCGGTCTCACCATGCTAACAGATGCAAAGCTAATCAACAAAAACAACAAGTGAAAATGATTTGGGGTCAACAAGGAACAAGGTCCAAGGTGCTTAAGTCCTTAAACTTAAAACCACTTACAATAATAGTATACTAGCAATGGGTGCCTTTAACAATTTCTCAACCAACACAAGATTGCCACAAGCATGCTTACAATCACCATGCAATCACAATCAACAAGCTTACACCATAAAACTTACCTCACTTACCTTTCAGCTTGTGGAAACTCAATGAACCTAGGCGAAACCTAAGTTCTGATACCAACAAAATGTAACCCCCTTGACCCGGCCTAGCCGCCAGACTGCATCGAACGGGTTACACGGGGAAAACCGAAGTGAAACCCGTTAAGGCTTCACTCCGATTAACAACCCTAGAAAATTTCTTTTAAAGATTATCTTGTCTAGATGTTTAATTATATCCTATGTGAGAGGACATGCAACGGAGACACGCATGGATTCAAGACACGTGAAACATACAATCAAACAACCATTTTTAACTTTTACAACAGGTCGTATCGATACGCCTAGAGGACCGTATCGATACGCCTGGACTTGGTCAACTCCCAAAGTCAACTTAGGGAGACCGTATCGATACGCTGGAAGACCGTATCGATACGCTCTCAACGGTCAACTTCCCAAGGTCAAACTACACAGACCGTACCGATACTCTCATGACCCGTACCGATACGCCAAAATCTCGTCAATTTCTCAGATTTCCATAGAGCTTTTAACGTATCGATACACCCCCGCATACCAGTACGCCTTGTCTAAAACAAGGTCCAAAGTAGAGGACCGTATCGATACAACCCTTGAGCGTATCGATACGCCCTGCACTGCAAAACTTATTTTAGCAGCTAAAAGCACAAGAACTCGACTCTAGAGGCATTTACGACTAGTCAAGCAACATACAAACTCAAACACAACACAAGACATCAATGGATAAACATACGAAGCAATTTAAACATTCAACGAAGCAACATTCATCATGATAAGATCCTTAGATGAAACATGCATATAATGCATTCACCCACAAAGCCAAAAGTTAATGTAAAGCATACTTCAACATGGTATAAGGCAATACAAGCCCAAAACGTCTAAACAAACTTGTCTAAGCAAAAGAACATGCCATCAACATCACAAAACACAAAGGTCAATCCCATTGCTTAAATACTAATTATTGAAGTCTAAACCATACTTGAGCAAACAAAAATTCCCTTGGAGTCTCCCTTGTTCCCCGAGCTGCTTTGAAGGTCTAAGGGCCTGCATTGTTGGAAAAGAGAGCGTAAGCAATAAAGTTTAGTGAGCGGTGCTAAAAAAGGTAGCTACAACAATGCAGTTTTAAAACAGAAGTTTGCTTGAAGCCAAAACCATTTCCAAATCGTTTCCACACGCTTGAACACACAATCTCATGCTTTTACCTTCACGTGCATTTACCGAATGCAACCACACCATAGGCTTACCATATGCTCATTCTCATAACACAAGCAAAGTAAACCACAATGCATAAACATAAGCGTAAATAGGTAGAATCATCAACATGCTTAACATGAGAATTAAATCATTCAAGGGTATATTGACATTCAATGTTTTACTCGGATATGCAGATAACTTTCTCAAACCCACTAGACACTTCCGGTGGAATCTCACATCACCGTACTCACTCGTCTAGTAAAGAGATAATTTCCGGTTAAATCTCACATCATCATACTCCTCGTTAGTGGAATCTAGCATCACTTAGGCCACACGCGAATTTACCTCGAGTGCACTCTAATCCTATTGAGCGATCAATTATATCTGGTAACAACCAAACACATGTCAATATACTCAAACACAACCACAAGCATTACCGATGCTTGGACCACTTACCAAGTCCAACTTCAATGCAGGGTACTCACAAATGCAAGTATAGCACAAGTCTCATATCTCAACATGCATAACAAATGCAATTCAACACATAACTACATAGCAAGATCATCTCGTATTCAAGAAATCGTAAAACACAATTTAATTGTGTAAACCTTTAAAACTTACTCTCGAGCTTGGATTGGCCTTTCAAGCTCAATCCAAACTCCCCAAGCACTCCTTAACCACGTTAAGGCTTTTAAAATCGATCTACTCACCGATGAAACCCAACAAAAGCCAAAAATGTCGATCAAGCCTCCAAGTTCCCCAGAATTGAGTCTGAAGCTTCTCCAACGTTTTCCCTTGCTTCTAATCAACCAAAACAGTGCATTACACATCAAAACATCCACAAAATCACTGCCACAAATTAGATTACAACCCAAGACAAATTTCGTTACATTTCCAAAGCAAGAACTAACCCAAACTCTTCATCTTCAGACATGGACACAACCCAGCAGTTACTCATCAATTTCATCATCCAAATCATCACTTAACATGTCCAAAACAACCCCCAAGTGTAAACATACCATCATCCAAACTTTCCATCACATAACTACCTCAAAACTTAAGATTTTCACTTCTAAACTCACCCACTAATACCCATTTCGGGATTTCATTAAAACTTCACCATTTTAACATATGTTAAGCTTAAAAGCAAGTTTATAACATATATGAACTTTACAAATTAAGAACTCAACGAAAAACCAACAAAGTTTCCATCTTTAATTTAAAACTTTGAACACTTGAAACAACTCCAAATGGGTTTTATGGAAATTGAAGACCATGAAAATGTTGAGGATGAAGAGGAGAAGTCAAAAACGTTATTACGTTGAAAAAATCTCTTGAAATCGTTGAGGATGATGATGGAACAGTGTTTGGGTTGGGGGGAGGGGATTAGAACCTGAAAAATCAAAATAGAGAAGATGATAGCTATGAAAAACCCTTTTTTTATTCCTTTTTGTGAAAATCCCCTTTTTGCCCCTTTAGTATTTTAAAACTCTTTTTTGGTGTTATTTAAAAATAGTTTTTGTTCAATTTAATTTAATCCGACTCGGTTTAATAAACTCGATATTTCCCGGCACAAAACTCGGGGTGTTACAACTCTCCCCCACTTAAGGAATTTCATCCCCAAAATTTACCTAGTGGAAAGAGATGCGGAAACTGCTTTTGCATGTCACCCTTCCTCTCCCAAGTGGCTTTTTCCACCCCTCGCAACACTTTGTTGTCTAAAGCCAAAATCTCAACTGGTTCTTCATCGTAGGTCAAATCCGGGTTCAATTCTATCTCCTCAACTGGCATAACATGCGTCAGATGCAATCTATACCTCCGAAGCATCGAGACATGAAACACATCATGAATCTTCTCTAGTTCGGCTGGTAGTCTCAATCTATAGGCAACAGGACCAACTCACTCAAACATCATGAACCTCAGGCTCAACTTGCCTTTCCTATCAAACCTCATCACATTCTTCCAAGGTGAGACTTTCAAGAACACTTTGTTGCCCACGACATACTCTATTTCTCTTCTTTTCAAATATGTATAAGATTTCTGTCTATCCGAAGCTGCCTTCAAACGGTGACAAATCAACTAAACTTTCTCGGTAGTACCCTTAAGCATATCAGGTCTATGTATCAATTTTTGTCCCGCTTCGGCCAACAAACATGTGTTCTATATTTTCTACCGTACAGAGCTTCATAAGGTGCCATATGAATTCTCGCTTGATAACTGTTATTATATGCAAAATCTACTAACGGTAGATGCTTCTCCCACGAACCCAGAAGTTATATAATGCATCATCTCAACATATCTTCCAACACTTGTATAACTCTCTATGACTGACCATCGGTCTGAGGATGATATGAAGTGCTGAAATTCAGTCGAGTACCCAAAGCACTATTCAAACTCTCCCAAAATCTTGTCGTGAACATTGGGTCTCGGTCTGACACTATAGATTTCGGTACACCATGAATCTCACTATCTCACTGATATACAAATCGACCAACTTATATAGAGTGTAAATGGCGTGAACGGCTAAAAAGTGCGCACACTTCGTAAGACGATCAACTATTACCCAAACCGAATTCTTCTTAGAAGGTGTCAACGAAAAATCCGATACGAAATCTATAGAGATTCTCTTCCACTTCCACTCGGGAATTCTCAACGGTTGTAACAAACTTGAAGGAAACTAGTGCTCGACTTTAACTCGCTGACAGACCATGCACTTACTCAGAAACTCAGCAACATCTTTCTTCAAACCAACGTAGAAATACTCATTTTTCAAATCACGCTACATTTTCGTGCTTCCCGGATGCATAGGAAACAGACTACTGTGAGCTTCAGTTAGGATGGTGCGTCTCAAGTCTACATCTTCTGAAACAACTACTCTACTCTTGAAACACAAAACTTCATCGCTACTAAAACAAAAATTTGTCGGTTTACCCTCCGCTATGTCTTGTACATGAGATACTAATGATCTATCTTGCAACTACTTCTCTCTAATCAACTGAAGCAATGAAGGCTTAACTTGCAACTCGGCCACTAAACCACCATCTTGAGACAAACTCAATCTAGCAAACAAAGCTCGTAATTCCACTGCTACCTTTCTACTCAAAGCATCAACCACTACATTGACTTTACCCGAATGGTACTCAATCGTAAGATTGTAGTCTTTAAGCAACTCTAACCACCTACGCTGTCTAAGATTCGATTCTCTTTGCGTCATTATATACTTCAGACTCTTGTAATCCGTATACAATGTGCATTTCTCACCATACAAGCAATGTTTCCAAAGTATCAAAGCGAAAACAACTGCAACCAATTCTATATCATGCCTAGGGTAATTACGCTCATGAGTCTTCAACTGTCTAGACGCATATGCCACTACTCTTCCCTCTTGCATAAGCACACAACCCAAGCCAACATACGATGCATCACTGAAGACTACAAACTTTTTCCTTGACACGGGCTAAACTAAAACATGAGCTTCCGTTAAGGCTTCTTTTAGTTTCTCAAATGCTTGTTGTCTTGCATCAGTCCACTCAAACCGAACATCCTTATATAGAAATTTAGTGAAATGAGCTGCAACCTTTGAGAAACCCTCAACAAATCGTCTATAGTAATCGGCCAAACCTAAGAAACTGCGAACTTCGGTCACTGCCTTTGGTGGTTTCCAATTCACAACTGCATCAACTTTCTTAGGATCCACTCGGATTCCCTCGGCTGATACAATATAGCCTAAGAAGACTACTTCCCTAATCCAGAATTTACATTTTCTCAACTTGGCATACAACTGATTGTCTAACAATTTCTGCAACACCAAACACAAATGTCGATCATGATCTTCCTCGACATGAGAGTACACTAGAATATCATCGATGAACACGACTACAAACTGGTCCAAGTACTCATGAAATACCCTATTCATCATGTTCATAAAAGCTGCCGGTGCATTATTCAAACCAAAGGGAAATACTAAGAATTCGTAGTGTCCATAACGAGTGCGGAAAGCTGTCTCTGGTACATCTCGATCTCTTATCTTCAATTGATAATAACTGGATCTCAAATCTATCTTCCGGAACACTAAAGCACCTCACAACTGATCAAACAAGTCACCAATTCTTGGCAACAAATACTTGTTCTTCACTGTCAACTTATTCAACTGTCGGTAATTGTAACACCCCAAAATTGGGCCTAGATGTTTAGATTCTGAACCGAATCGGCTTGGGAAATGGTTCGAATCTAAAAGGGGGGTTTTAGGGAACACCTAATTCGAGATGCTTTAAAAATATAGAAAAATATCTAAAAATCCTCATTTAATATATAAAAGAGAATGGTGAAATTAGTTTTACAAAATAAGGTTTGGAAATACTACATTTCGGTGTAGTGACCAAATCGTAGTTTTTGCAAAATTTAGTAGTGACTGTTTTGTAAAGGATTGAAACTTTGAATCTTTAAGGAGCTAATTTTACCAAAATGTTTTTATCAGATTTTTCCTAAATTTGGGTGATTTAATTAATGTTTTAATTAAAGAAAATAAAGGTGATTAAAATAGAAAACCACCTTTGACTTTTCATAACTACTTTTCACAAATTTTCCTTCATTTCATTTTCTCTCAAAATCCTTTCAACCAAACACTTTTTCTCCAGCAAATACACTTTGATTTCTACTTCATTTGACGAGATTTCAATCACTCTTTGATTCTTAATCAATTCCTCATCAAATCCACTTGATTTCTACATTGAATTTTCAAGAAAACTTACCCAAGTCAAGGAGAAATCATCCATTAGAGGTAAGCTTCGTCCTTCTCCTCTAATGATCAGTTCTTTACTAAAATTCCCAAGTTATCAATCCTTTATTAATGATTTTTAAGTGGTTTTAATGTTGGAAACAAGAAATTGGCTTAAAACTCAAGATTTTGGAAGAGATCTTGAAGATTTTCATGGTGATTGATTGGGCTCTGTTTTGAGATGGTTTTCTAATGTATTTTGGATGTTAAATGATGTTATAAATGAGGTTTTATCAATCCAATCCCGAATAGGTTTGTTTTTCCTAAGTTTTGCTTTTTAAAATGATGTTTTTTGGGGTGATTTTGGTGTTCTGCTATAGCTGGAGGTATAAGGATGTGGTTGTGTTAGTTTTTGATGTTAATTGATGTTTAGAAATGATTAGAAGTGATGGATCTTGGCTGGGATTGGTTTTGGAAGAGTTTGGAGGTGATTTCGGTAGTGTTTGGTAGCCGAAATGTGGATTTTGTGTAGAGCAGGGAGTTTAGGTGTGTGGCTGATGATTTCAATCCATGATGATGCATTAATCCTCTGCTCTTATGTGTTTAAAACAGGGGAGACATCTTCAAACACCTTTAGAGTTGATCCGGAAGCTTAGATAGCGTTTCAGCAAGTAAGCGAAACGTAATCGGTGAGTGCGTATGGTTTTAGAAGTCCTTGAGGGACAAAGAAACAAGGTTTGAGGATTTAGGAAAGGCTTGAAACACCTTCCTAAGTTCGGAAGTAAGTATTGGCTAGATTGCTCTCTTGAATGTGGTGAATGGCCCTAAATTGCTTTTACATGCTCATGGTTTTATATTGATAAATTCCAACTGTTTTTATGCATGAATTATAGCATGAGATGATGCTTGAAATTATTTCATAAAGTAACATGTTGCATAGTTGAGATTTGAGCTTTTATATTAAAGCATAGCAAATGTTATATGATTTTGAAATGAGATGAGAATGTTGAGATTTAATACATGAAAAACAGTAGGTGAGTTGATGATTTGACATAATATATTGGCATAGATGTTGAGATACTTACCAAATATAATTGATCGATCAATAGGATGAGAGTGCACTATAAACTAAAAATTCGTATGTGCTCTTTGGTTAAGCCACAGGGAGAGAACCGATGATGGGCATTCTATCGGGTAGGACTTGGTAAAATACCCAAGCTTTGTGGCGATGAGAGATTCCGCCACGTGAGTACGGTGATGTGAGATTCCACCAAAAACTATGTTGCTAGACGAGTGAGTACGGTGATGAGAGATGTCACCGGAAGTGTCTAGTGAGATGTCCGCATATCCGAGTAATAAAGAGATGTGAAATGCCAATATAAAATATGTTATGGTTTTTGATTCACATGTACCTTTGATGAAATGGTTTATGCTATGAGAAGTGCATATGTGGATTGTTTATGAAATGCTTTAGAGTACAAGCATGAGTTTGGCTTTGCCGTGAGTTTTGCATTGATATAAATGCATGACATAGAGTGAAGGTACATTTGTTTTCAATGAGAAATTGCTTTGAAACGTTTCAAGCATGAGATAGAATGAGCATGTGGTTTAAAAGCTTTTGAGAAAGTGTTTTCAAGATATGCATTATTGTGTTGGTTTTCTTTAGAGCATACCTCACAAAGCATTTGTTCTTACGCTCTCTCTTTTACCAATAATGCAGATAATTGAGGTGTTTTTGAGCATCAAGGAAGCTAAGTTCATCCAAGGAAGTCCAAGCTCATGTATGGTGAAGTTTTCATACACTTTAGTTTTGATAGATTGGCAATGGGAAGCCAAGAATTGTATTTGGGAGATGTGTTAAACTCCCTAAGGATTGTGGCATGTTTGTTTTAGCTTGCATGGGTTGTAAATGGCCTTAATTGCTTGTTTTGAAGTTGAATTGCCTATTTGGGTTTTGAGATTAGGAACCATGCCTCTAGACTAATGAGATTTTGTGTTTGATGCTATGATTGCGCTTGTATGTCCCAAATATGTTCCTTGTATGTATGATGACTTGTTGGTATGAATAGAGAGTCTTTGGGGCATGTTTGAGTATGAGTTTGAGTAAAAACCAGCATTTGCTGTTATTTCTGGGCAGGGTGTATCGAAACACCCTATGGTGTTTCGGAACGGAGGCCTGAAATGGCCTTGGCGTTTTGAAACGTAAAGGGTTGTTTCGATACATTTTAGCTACTGGAATGACATGTTTCGGAACTGGTCTCGGAACATACCCGCGTACCGAAACGGTTAACACCGTTCCGATACGGTGTTTTCGGTACGGTGAGTAGGCGTTTCAAAACGGGTTACCGTTGGACCCAGATTTGAATTGTTTTGATGTTTGCATGATTTACATTTTAGTCCTAAATGTTGAGATTGCAATTGCTTGGGCTTGAGATGTCTTTTTAAGTTGAAATTTGGCAGAGAAGCATGTAACATGACTAATTTCATAATCGTAATCCTAAAATCAATGAAGTCTTTCTAATTTGCAGAAATTACAATTTAGTCCCTAATCTTGTGTAAAGTGCAATTGAGTACCCCTTATGTTATCCGATCGTTGTGCCTTTCTCAATCATGATTCGTGAGTACTCACTTAGGGTTAACATGTATCTAGACAAGATTAAAATGAAAAAATGGGTCGTGAATCAAGGTTGACTTGCGAGTTGACTTAGGTTTTCCCCGTGTAATCTTCGTAGTTCGGGTCAAGCGTCTAGGCCGGGGGGTTACAGTAATTGATACACATTCTCAAACTACCATATTTATTTTTCAAAAACAACATCGGTGCACCCCCAAGGTGAAGTACTCGGATGAATGAACCCTCGGTCTATCAATTCATGAAGTTGTGTCTTCAACACTTTCATTTCTTTAGGAGCCAGTCGGTACGGTGCTATCGATACTGGAGCTGAATCTGAATAAGTCTCAATAACAAACTCTACATCTATATCTGGAGGCAAACCGAGCAATTCTTCTGGGAATACACTCGGAAAGTCACAAACTCTCCTAATGTCTCGCAGTCGTGCCTCATCCATATTTGGATTCATAACATAGGCTAGGTACGCATGACAACCCCCATCCAACAACATCTGAGCCTCTAAGACTGAAACTACATTGGACAAGAACTTAACGTTCTTGCCCACTATCACTACCTCGTGATCCTCTGAAAGTCTTAAGGACACACGCTTTGTCTCAAAATCTACTCTAGCCTTATGCTCTACAAGCCAGTCCAAGCCTAATATTACATCAAAACCATAAAATGGCAATTCCATCATATCCACAGGAAAGACATGACCCTGAACCATCAAAGGACATCTTATGTACATCTTTCTGAGCACAACTGTCTCACCAAAAGAACTAGTGACATTCATACCCACATCTAATATCTCAACCGGAATATCTAACAATCTTGCATGCTCACTCAATATGTACGAACGCGTAGAACCAGAATCAATCAAGGAAAGCAAAGTTAAAGACTGTAACGAGAAATTACTTGCAATCACATTTGTGTCATTCCTGTCCTCACAGTGTGCATACACTCTAGCTGGCCCACTTCCCTCGGGCTGAACCACTACAACATGAGCCACAATCCTCTGACCGTCATTCCTAGGCTGAAAGTTACCTCGACCGCACCCACGGCCTCTTTGATGGTCGAGAGTTGGTGTAGGAGCTTGTCCATCCTTAGACGTATATGGACAATCGTACTTCAAGTGCGCTTTAGACCTGCAGTTCTAACAAGAGCCATAAGTGCCCCAACACTCACTGAAATGACATCTACCACACTTATTGCACTCGAGAGTAAGATTCTCATTCTCTTGGCCATGATGGCCACGCCCCGGATTACCACCTCTATGTCTATGATCATGATGAGGTTTCCTATCCTTGTGTCTTTTGGCACAATCTCTGTCCCAATCAACATTCCTCTTTCCGGAATTAGATCCACCATTGCATTCCGCAAGTCCCAAAGGTTGTTCGATGTTCCTGGCCCTAGCGACCAACACATCAAAATCAGTATAGTTGAAAGTCAACATGTAGGTCTTCACACCCTGAACCAACCCATAACGGAAACGCTCACATCGTTTCGCCTCAGTGGGAACTAACTCAGAAGCATACTGACTCAGTCGTACAAACTGCACCTCATAGTCGGACACAATCAAACTACCCTTAACTAGAGCCATGAACTCTCGCTTCTTCTCATTTAGGTATCGAGGACTTAAGAATTTCTTACGGAAAGCATTCTTGAAGAACTCCCAAGTAACTTCGGCCTCTGGCATACCCGTAGTGATTGTAGTCCACCAAGTGTAGGCATCTCCCTGAAGCAAAGAGACAATGCAACCCTACTTATGTGCCTCAGAGCACTCCATCTAACTCAAGATACGGACTGTGCTCTCAAACCATGCCTCAAATCATTTACATGATAAATAATGATTTTTAGACATTTTTACATATTTTTAAAACGCCCGAACTAGATTTTCCCTGAACCGACCTCAAGGATTCGAATCTATAATTTGCGATCGATAAACCATTAAACTGGTCCCAAAACCATCTAGGCCCAAAACCAGGGCGTTACAGCATCTGCCCACGAGCAAGGGACTGCCACAACATGTATTCAATCATTACGGCCGCAGCAGGGATTTAGGTCACTGCCACGACAGTAGTGCGTTGCTGCATTCAAGAATAGAAACAAAGTCAAGAGGATTCCACACTACGACACACTTTAATCCGGTCCATCTTTTTATCTTGATTTCTTCTTTATTTTATTTACTGGATTTTCTTAGTTTAGTTCTTTTTAGATTAAATCAAATCACCCAATTAATTTGTGTTTTTACTTTGCAGTTCGAGGGAGTAGAATCGAAGGTTGAGTATCAATTTCTGTGGAGACAATACTCATATACTCATCCCTATATTACTTGTGTCGTGTATACTTGCACAATTGCGGAGCACTATTTACACGCAACAAGTTTTTGGCGTCGTTGCCTGGGATTGGCAAGTTTTGTTTTATTTTTCTTCCACTTTCTATTTTATTTATATAGTTATTTATTTTATTTTATTTTTTAGTACTAATAAAACTTGGTTTTTTTCTTGGTGCATGACCAGAGCTAACCCAAGAAGCCAATTACGCGATCCAGATCCAGAAATTGAACGCAGTTATCGAAGTCTTAGACAGGAGAACGAAACTACAATGTATCAACCTAAAGATCAACCCCGAGGTCGCGGTCGAGGCATCAACCAAGAGGCCTCAACACATAATGTCATAGGGCAGCACCCAGTCGATGGGCAGCCACTTGTTGATGAGCAGCAGATCCCGTCAGGAGATGGAGCAAATATGCAAGCTCCATTCGTACCAGTTCGACACCCTAAAGTTCGAGACTACGTTGAAGAGGACCTGAACGGACCAAACCCTGATGTTTAACATGATCAACACTATGTGGCAATTTGGCGGCTCCGCAACTGAAGATGCCAAACAGCACATCAAGTCCTTTCTCCAGATCTGTAACTCATTTAAACTTCAGGGAGTACATGAGGATATTCTAAGATTGAAGTTGTTTCCCTATTCACTGAAGGATAGGGAAAAAACCTAGCTCAACAGTATCCCTGTAAGATCAATTGGATCTTGGAGTGATCTTTGACGTGATTTATGAGCTCCTTTTAATCCTACAAATTTAATTGATAGATTACGTAACGAGATCACTTCTTTTCGACAGGCTGGTGACGAGTCCATGCGTGAGGCTTGGGAGCAATATCGAGAACTATTACACAAAGGCCCCTTGCACAGATTCCCAGTATGGACGTAGGTGACCATGTTCTACAATGCGGTTAACACAGCAACTAAGATGATGCTTGATGCCTCGGCAAACGACATACTCCTAGACAAAGAGCCGGAAGAAGCCATGGAAATTTTAAACTAGACAACCAAGAATAATTATCAGTTCCCCACGGCCAGAAGGGGAGGAGTCCGCCGTCAACCCACAATAAATGAAATAGAGTTCTCGGACTCAATTTCATCTCAATTCGCCACCTTGACAAAGCTAGTTCTGAACTTACAGTCGCAAAGGAATCAATAGAAAGTCAAGGTAATAGATTTATTTTTGCAAAAACTATGGGGATAACCATGCTTTTTTTGAATGCCCGCAAAACCCAAAGTCAGCATGCTATATTGGAAACTTCAACCACAACAATCAGTTGTCCAACAACTACAATCCAATATGGAAAAAGCACCCCAACTTCTCCTATAGCAACCCTAACAATGCCCTGAACCCGTAAAATTAGAATGCTCCAGCCCCAAGATTCCAACAACCCATACCGCCGCAGCAGCACATGTCGTCGCAACAGCCGATGCAGTCTAGTTCTTTAGAAAACACTCTTCATGCTTTTATGAATCAAACTAGTGCATATATGGCCAACACTGACAAGTTCATAAAAAAGACTAAAACTTTTATGGACAAGACAGAAATGCGGCTGCAGAACAACGGGGCAACATTGAAGTCCTTAGAAACGCAAGTGGGGCAGATTGCTCAGATCCTGAACACCAGGACAGTTGGAGGATTCCCTAGCGACACTGAAGCCGCTAAGGGAACATCATACGAGCGGTGCAAGGCTGTAACTACTAGGAGTGATATTCAACTATAGGGGCCGCAGAGAACGTAGACAGAACCTGAGAAACTAGACGAGAAAACTGCCACAACACCGACCAACGGCAATGGGGACGTGGCAGCAACCACAAATAATGTTGCACCGGCATACCCTGTGGCAGCACTTGGGACAAAACCAAGAATTGGCAAACCAGCTCCACCATTCCCACAAAGGTTGAAGCAACAAAAGCATGAGTACCAGTTTAAGAAGTTCTTGGACATCCTTAAACAAGTACACATTAATATACCTCTGGTGGAAGCAATCAAGGAGATCCCAAACTATGTCAAGTTCCTCAAGAACATAATGTCAAAATGAAAAACAATTGGGGAATTTGAAATAACGTCACTAAGAAGTGCATGGCCGCAGTACACAATCGAGCTCCACCCAAGCTCAAGGATCTTGAAAGCTTTCTCATACCATGCGCGATCGGGAACACATACGATGGGAGAACGCTATGTGATTTAGGTGCAAGCATCAATATCATGCCCAAGTTCTTCTTTCAAAAATGGGGGATTGGGACAGCACAACCAACCACAGTGATGCTACAGCTTGTCGATGGATCAAATGTGCAACTAGAAGGGAAAATCGAGGATATCCTGGTAAAGTGAATAAGTTAATTTTCCCAACTAATTTCCTCATCTCAGATTGTGATGTAGATGAAAGAGCTCCGTTTATATTTGGACAACCATTCCTTGCAACTGGGAGGACTGTAATCGACATGGAGAAAGGAGAACTGACAATGAGGATTAATGACAAGCATGTTAAAATTCATGTTCTAAATAGTAGAAAACATGTCGATAAATCAGCAACTTGCCAGGCACTCTAGGCCACTCAGCAACAAGGTAGCAGTAAGGAACAAAACGACCCCAACACGGAAGCGGTAACATGCCGCGGCAAACATATTGGACCATGCTAGGACACATGCCGCAGCATGCAAAGGGGAGAACATGGACAAAGGCTGCTACCATATACAAGAGCACGTGTTATGAGGGATAATGAAGTATACACTTTAGAGGATGAACCCAAGTGCACTCCTTTAATGCACTAATCTTTTCTCTCTTTACTTTATTTTTATTTTTATTAGGTTCAGTTTTTTTAGAATAAATTTTTATTTTTTATTTATTTATCGCATTTCTATTCAGAATAAATTTTATTTTGGAGGGAGATCAAGAAAGAAAGAAGGGAGGAACCAACGGCTTGGAGAAGTGACCGTTAGCTATCGCGGCAACAGACGCCCAATGCGATGCGAGAGCCGTAACGACTAGTTTTCCAAAGGGCAGAATCGTAATGGGCTGCAACGGTTAGTAACGGTCGCGAATTGCACTCCAACGACATAATGTGCCAAGATTCTATAAAAGGGCCACTATTCTCTTTTGTTTTTTACTTCCTACTTTCTTTTACTTTCTTGAATCTCACAATTATTCATGCTCAATTATGCTCTATATTCTTTTTACTCTCTCTCAATTTCTCTCACCGCTCTTATAAAATTCAGATGTCAACCAGAAGAGCATCTTCTAGCGCTGTTGCGACATCAGCCTATACTCGCTTCGCACCGACATCGGTGGAAGAAAGGTTCAAAACGCGCTACATCTCGTGCATGTATGGGAAGAGCAAGGGTTCCATGCCTTAAATGAACAAAATTAGGGCACCGAGAACTTCTTTTTTAACAAGATTATACACCATAAGTGAAAAGTTTTCTGCCTCCAACCGGTCCAGGGCAATCTCACGCTAGTTCGAGAGTTCTATGCTCATAGGCCAAGTGCAGACGCATTGTTCGTGCATGTGAGGGGAAAAGCCATCCGTATCGATGCCGACACCATCAAAAGGTTCTACGGCCTGCACATTGAAAAAGATGAGCATGCCGAGGTTTTGGAGGCCCTAGATGAAGATGATTTCCTGCGCATAAAGGATGAGCTTTGCTTCGCCAGCACGTCATGGGAGACCGGATCACACAGAGGTTCGATGCAGCGGAAAAGTCTCAGTCTGGAAGCCAAACTGTGGAATAAGTTCATCTGCCACCGCCTTCTGTTGACATCCCACAACACAGCTGTTGACCGGCTCAGGCTTGCTCTTAACCACTCTATTATGAAAAATTGTAAAATTAATGTGGATAATTTAATTGTGCAGGAAATCTACAAATGCTCGGTGAAGGAGAAGGAGTTGTTATATTTCCCGTCACTCATCACCGGCCTCTACACAGAGAATGAAGTCCCAATCGACCGAACTGACGAACTCACAAAAGAACGACGGGATGGGATACGGAGACCTGCCACAGGATAATGGAGATCTCAGATGCCGAGCCTCTGCAGGCCACACCGATTTAGAGTATTACTGGGGCAGCAGCCTCAGCATCCGTCCTGGTGACACTTCAACCACAAACCCCTGCCGCCACAGACCTCCAGCAGATTTTGAACAAGTTGGAGGTCATGGACCAACGCCAGTAGTTGCTCATGGCGTATACTAATGACTTCCACGCCGTAATAACTCAGCTGATCCAAAGGAGGTTCCCTGATCCGACGGTCCAATTCCCCATCTTCCTTGCTACCATCTTCTCTGATATCGCCGCACCTCAGCACAGAACCAAAGAGACCCCTGCCGTCGCTACTGTTAGGCACCACCACGCCTAGCCCACTGCACCCTCCAATACACTTTCTACCGCGGCAAGGAGAGGTAAGCACAAGGCTGGCTTAGACACACCGGCCATATCCATACACCACACTACCTCAGATAGTGACCACTCTGTTAGCCGGTTGTTCGACTTGATCAACCGCAAGGGACTGAACATGGACAACGTCGACCTTGACTCCCTTAAAGAAGTGGATACCCCAATAGCAAAACCCACCCCACAATCCCGCATCCAGCCACACCGAGAATCCAAACGAATCAAGCAAGCAGCTTCTAAGCTAACGAAGAGGCTAATTTTGCATTCTGACAGTGAGGAGGAGGAGGATTTTGCCCATCTAAAAACATTTAAATTCCTTTTCAAATTTTTGTTGCATATCCATTTCGCCCTTATATTTTGTGATTTAATTTTTCCTTTCATACATATGATTTGTAAAGCATTGAGGGCAATGCTTGGTTCGAGTTTGGGGGTGTAGGTTGAGAAGCTGAGGCACAGCCATGTCGCAGCTGTATAATACAATTGCTATGTTATTTTGTGATTTTACTTGTCAATTTTTTTAATTGCATTATGGGTAAACTACACCGGTGGTACCCTAACTATGCCTGTATTCCTACTTTGGTCCCAAAACTATGTTTTTCGGCAAAAGAGTCCCTTCCGTTACATAGTTTTCCTGTTTTGGTCCCCCGACGTTAAATAACTAACGGTTTTGCTGATGTGGCATTTTTTAATATTTTTTAAGGCTGACGTGGCATTTTTAAATATTTTTTAATCATTTCTCTCTCCTCTTATATATTATTTTTATTTAATTTTATTCACCCAATCATGTTGTGACACGTGTCACTACACTATTAGGTGAAAAAAACCCCCAAATATCCTAAAAATCAAAAGTGGTGCTGCTGGGATTCGAACCCAGGACCACCAACCCACCAAGCATGCACTTGAACCATCTAAGCTAGGCTGAATAATTGATTCAAATCTACTAACACTTATATTTAAGCTGTACAAATTAACCCAAAAATATAAATACGAAGAGCAGCGGTAACGTAGACGTTAGCAGGGAAGAGATACAAGTTGCCATTGCCAAGGCTGTCGAGCTTAGGGCTTTACATGCAGCTCTGGTGCAAGGCAACTGTTACCCTGCAAATCTCAGATACCCATCTTCTTCTTCCCCTGTTTCACGCCCTCTTTCTCTTTTATCTGCCCAAGATTACCCTGTTTTCACTCCTGTAAGTTAATGTTCCTCTTGCTTCTTCCTTTTATCTTTTTATCAATCTGAATGAGTTGCTTAAATTATGCATTTGTTGCCTGCCTTGTTTAAGAATGAGAATCAATTAACCCTTTTCCCTGTTGAATTCTCTTTAAAAGTAGTATCATTTCCACGAGAAATTTAGCCTATACATTCTACATTGCTTGTAATTTTTGTTAGATTTCTCAATTTCTTTAACTTGATATTCCCAGTACCTCTCTAGAACTTATGAAAATTAACCAGGAATTTTGCAGATTGTGCCTTGTTCTGTTTTATGTTAGAATGTTTTAATCGCCCTGTTTAAGTTCCACTGAATTGTCAATGGTTATACACATGATTGCTCACTTTTGGGTGATATTTGATAGAGTTATGAGGATGAAGCCTTATCTGGACATCATACAAATAAACAAGCTTTATCTGAAAGTTCTGTTTTTTGGGTTAATTTGTACATCTTAAATATAAGTGTTAGTAGATTTGAATTAATTATTCAGCTTAGCCTAGATGGTTCAAGTGCATGCTTGGTGGGCTGGTGGTCCTGGGTTCGAATCCCAGCAGCACCACTTTCGATTTTTAGGATATTTGGGGTTTTTTTCACCTAATAGTGTAGTGACATGTGTCACAACATGATTGGGTGAATAAAATTAAATAAAAATAATATATAAGAGGAGAGAGAAATGATTAAAAAATATTTAAAAATGCCACGTCAGCCTTAAAAAATATTTAAAAATGCCACATCAGCAAAACCGTTAGTTATTTAACGTCGGGGGACCAAAACAGGAAAACTATGTAACGGAAGGGACTCTTTTGCCGAAAAACATAGTTTTGGGACCAAAGTAGGAATACAGGCATAGTTAGGGTACCACCGGTGTAGTTTACCCTTGCATTATCTTAACCAAATTTTGCTTATATCGCGGCAGTACTTTCTATCAATTGCCTTAGTTTAGTTTTAATTAAATCTTCTTTCTTGGCAATAGAACTCACTCTTCTTACCATTGTTTAGAACTGTTTAGAGCCTTTATTTTTAGGATGCTTAAAGGAAGATAACTTAGGATCACACTATAAGATTAAAACTTAAACACCTTTGTGACTCGCATGTTTTAAAGAATTCTACCAAACTTAGGACATAGACTTGCTTAGAAAGAAAATTGGGTAAAAAGTTAGAGGTGCCCACCACTGGCTCTAGCTTAAGGAAGCCCTAGAGGTGCTCAAAACCGGATCTAGGCTAATCACTAGAGGTGCACGAAATTGGCTCTAGTTGGTTAGGTTGCTAAAAAAACATTACCCAAGTTAAGTAAGTTAATGCTTAAGTGTTTACTTAAAATCCTTGTAATCATCTTGCTCACAATACATGCACACGGTCACAAATCTTATACTTTGATTCCAGGGAATTCCTAGGGCATCCAAAGATTTAAGATGTAACCCCCTTGTCCCGGTCCAGGCGACTGACTGGACTGAGTGAGTTACACGGGGATAACCGAGGCGAAACCCGTTAAGGCTACACTTCGGTTAACAACCCGAGAAAACTTTTTCATTTATTATCTTGTCTAGATGGATTCAATTAGACCTATGTGAGAAGCGACATCGAAAAACAAGACTCGCAAGAAGACTAACATGAAACTGGGCCTAAGCCCAACACTTGAGAACCTTTAGAGATGTCAAAAGCCCACTTTTCAGGCCTGTGTTTCGAAACAGGCTTACTCGTTTTGAAACACGGGCCCAGTTTAAAAAGCCAACCACCCGTACGGATACGCATCCACCCCGTTTCGGAACAGGGGTCCATTTCGCCTAGACGTTCCGAAACACGTTCCGGAACAAGAAATCACAGTAGCCAAAATGTTTCGAAACTCGTATCGGAACAGGGGTTCACAGTGGCCAAACCGTAACGGAACGCGTTCCGATACGAGTGTCCCTGGAGCCACACCCGTTCCGAAACAGACTTACCCGTTCTGAAACACCTGTAACCAGTGAGTTTCCAAAACCAGATTTAAACATCTCTAAATGATCCCAAATGACCCCAAAGACTTCAAGAAGCAAGACACAACATAAGCACATAACTCTAGAGGCATACACCCTAGTACAAGCATGCTTAAACACACAACATACATGAAACACCATGCATTTAAGGAACCAAGCATTCACCAAAAGAGTCATACATTGCATATTAAGGTTTTCATGCCATAGAACAAAGCATACACACAAGCATTCATGATAGGGGCACTAGGCCAACATATAAGGCATAAGCAAGCCATAAACAAAACATCAACATATCAAAAAGGCTAAACAAGCTCCTAAAACAACAACAACAAAAAGCTAGATACATTACAAGCACTAAGAACACCCATTCATTTATCTCATTCAACACAAGATCTTACTTTTAACCAAAGAGCATAGCTATATAAAAATATGAAGAAGAAGATCCAAATATCGCAAAACGATCATCAACAAGTATCAAACCAGAAACTAAACGTATTCAAGATAAACAATCTCATTACACAAAAAACGTAAAAGACTTCCCCCCATTTCCTTTATTATCTATAGCTATAAACCAAAACATACTTCTCAAGTGGAGCTCTTCTTGAATCCCTTGCTTCTTGCTATCCCAACTTCATTTATCTGCGTTGATGGACAAAGAGGAGCGTAAGCACATAATGCTTAGTGAGGAATGCTCAAAACCAAAACACCATCAATGCAACAACCATAAAACCTTCTTTAAATGCAATCACACCTCTATAAACCAAAGTATTGTTTGAAAACCTCATTTAAAACATCAACAACTTAAATTATGCATTGCTCAATTTAGAGACCAACATTAAAACCAAATGCACCAAGCAACTCAACCCCAAACAACATTCTTACAATAACTTCCAATAACCCCTTTCATGCATAAATGCTTCATGCAAAGTTTAAACCAATTACCTTGGAAATCATTTCCACTACACACTCCTCCTTTCTCATGCTTGAAAACCATTTCAAAGCAAAACACCATTTGAAATCTCATGTATCAAATATCTATCTCATGCATCCTACCAATGCAAAACTCATGGCAAAGCCACACATGCTTGTTACTCAAAAGCATTTCATAAACTCAAAATCTCCATTTGAAAACCACATGTACCATCTAGCTATCTCATGCATAAAACTTATGCAAAACTCATGGCAAAGCCACTCATGCTTATTACCCAAAAGCATTTCATAATCTCGTTATCTCATATGCAAATCTCATAGCATAAAACATCTCAAGCATTGGTACATGTGACACATAATCTCATATATTGGCATTTACATACTCTATTGTACACGGACACGCAGACAACTCACTAGAAACTTCCGGTGGCATCTTCCATCACCGTACTCACCCGTCTAGAACATAATTTTTCGGTGGATTCTACCAACACCGTACTCACATGGCAGTTTCTACTTCCGCCCAAAAGCTTGAGTATTTCATCAAGTCCTATCCCGATGGTATGCCCTTCATCGGTCTCCTGGCAATAACTCTTGTTGCCAAAAAGGTTGGATGTTTCACCAAGTCCTACCCCGATGGAATGCCCATCATCGGTCTCATGGAAATAACTCTTGTTGCCAAAAAGCTTGGATATTTCACCAAGTCCTACTCCAATGGAATGCCCATCATTGGTCTCTCTGTTAGGGACGAATCCCAAGACCACGTACGAATTTTAGTTTATGGTGCACTCTACATTCTATTGATCGATCAATATATCCCGTAATCTTTACATCATTTATGCCAATATATCATGTTAAAATCATCAACACACTCACTGTTTTTAAAGCATGCAACACCTTCAAGGCCAAAATGCCGAACATTACCTTTAAGACACCAATTAACAACACATACTCTCAAAGAATATTAACTTCATGCATCTTTCTTCAAACCAAGTTTGACAACCAACTCACATGCTTAAAAACCATACTCAACAACAATTTTAATTGCATTGCCAAATCAATCACATCACAACCCATTTTGATAGTTTTCAAAACAATAATAGCACAAATGAGAGAGAAAACCACTTCACTTACTTCCGAACTTAAACTGGCGTTTCAAGCCTAAATTTAAGTTCCCAACCCTCTTTTCAAAATCATTCCAAAGCTGGAAAACACGATCTCACTCACTGATACACAACACTATGCTAGCCGACAAGCCTTCCAAGCGTCTGAAACCTCCAGCGCTACCTCAATCACTTCTGGATCACTCTCCCCTGTTTTTAACACATAAGAGCAGAGGATTTATGCACCACCATGCATTAAAATCCCCAGCCATACAACCCAACTCGCTGCTCTACTAAAGAACCTCATATCGGCTACCAAAAACAACCGAATTCATCTCCAAACTCTCCCAAAACAAAGGCCAACCAAGATCTATCACTTCTAACCTTTTCTAAACATCAATTAACATCAAAAAGCAACATAAACATGCCCTCATACCTCCAGCAACAGCAAAACAACATAACCACCCAAAAACCATCATTCTAACAAGCAAAACTTAGGAAAACAAACCTATTCGGGATTTGATTGATAAAACCTCATTTGTAACATCAATTAACATCCAAAATACATTAGAAAACCATCTCAAAATAGAGCCCAATCATTCAGCACGAAAATCTTCAAGATCTCTTTCAAAATCTTGAGTTTTAAGACAATTTCTTGTTTCTAACGTTAAAACCACTTATAAATCATTAATAAAGGATTGATAACTTGGGAATTTAAGTAAATAACTGATCATTAGAGGAGAAGGATGAAGCTTACCTCTAATGGATGATTTCTCCTTGATTTGGGCAAGTTTTCTTGAAAATTCAATGTAGAAATCAAGTGGATTTGATGAGGAATTGATTAAGAATCAAAGAAAGATTGAAATCTCATCAAATGAAGTGAAAATTAAAGTAAATTTGCTGGAGAGAAAGTGTTTGGTTGAAAGGAATTTGAGAGAAAATAAAATGAGGGAAAATTTGTGAAAAGTAGTTATGAAAAGTCAAAGGTGGTTTTCTAATTTAATCACCTTCATTTTCTTTAATAAAACATTAATTAAATCACCCAAATTAAGGAAAAATCTGATGAAAACATTTTGGTAGAATTAGCTCCTTAAAGTTTCAAAGTTTCAATCCTTTACAAAACAGTCACTACTTAACTTTGCAAAAACTGTGATTTGGTCACTACACCGAAATGTAGTATTTCCAAACCTTATTTTGTAAAATTGATTCCACCATTCTCTTTTATATATTAAATGAGGATTTTTAGATATTTGTTCTATATTTTTAAAGTATACCGAACTAGGTGTTCTCTAAAACTCCCTTTTAGATTCGAACCGTTTTCCAGACCAATACGGTTCAGACTCTAAACATCTAGGCCCAAATTTGGGGTGTTACAACTCTCCCCCTCTTAGGAAATTTCGTCCTCGAAATTTCAAATTGCGAAGAGAGCGCGGTACCAAACCTCCCAAAGCAAAACACAAATGTAACACAAGAGACTCAACCACCACGGAAACATCCTCAAATCAAACTTACTCTATACCCAATTCCAACACCATTACTCACGATGCAAGACTTCCAGAACACGCGGTTACTAATCTCAGCTTAACTTTTCACACTTTCGAACCATGCAAGACCCTTAACAACCCGAAGAACTCTTAAACCTTTACAACATACTTCGCCTCACCTCATAACTCCCTCAACAAATTCACACGCACGGTGACACCAACCCATCCATTTTTCAGCCACCATGTGACCCACAACCTTCTCTGGTTCTAAAACCTCTTGCAAACCGCTCAACTCCTGCTCAAGATTACCACGACAAGCAAAAATTTCCTAAGCAACAATTGCTTACTCAAACTTCTTAATGTATTGACAACATTCTCCCACAATCGTTACCATCACCTAACTTAACATCCCATCAAAAACTGCCCACACAACACCCAAAATCCACATCACGAGACTCCAACCTTAACTCAATAGTTGTTTCACTTACCCTAATTGTCTTCGAAAGATTTACTTATACTCGACTAACCAACCATCTTCTCACAAGAACCCGGCCAACCAACAATGGCCCTTGAACTTACATTGCCTTTCCATACCAAGCTTTAACTGTGACACTAATCTTACCTGGATGCCACTCATTCCATCCACACGCAAAAATATTGAGATCATGAAACCTCTACTCATCCCAAGCCAAACCTCATCTAAAGCTCTCAACATAACCTCCTCACAACTTCCCTAAGGTTACTACGAACCGTCACCTACATAAAATAACCCTCCTAATGCTACCCTCAACGCCAAGATACCTCAATACTCCGGAAACACGTCTGCTAGCCTACAACAATCATCTAACACAAAGAAACTACAACAACTATCCGTTATTCGCAACCACCTCGACCGATTCTAACTCCAAATGGTCACCTCCTTACCACCACACCGCTAAACTCTCTAAGCACCTAAACACCTTCCTTTCGCCAACATGTTAGATCACACTCACTACTACCGACAACTTGTTTACTACCTTCTACTACTTCTAGCATCCACCTAGCACCAAAACAACACTTTAAACCCACAAACCAACTCAATCCTACCACAACGCTATCGGACCCAACTAGCTATTAGCAAGTGTGAACGTTCGTATGAATGGTCACCAACATGCCCTATCAATGCATGTGCACATGTATGCAAAACCTCTAATGTCATGTCACATGTATGCATGTACCAACATATATATAATATATAAACAAATGATTTTAATTGTGCATGTATGTCGGTTCACACTTACCAATAACATCCTCAGAATCCGCCTAAGAACAACCTCTTACCTCATTTCCAACTTTTCCAGCCCTACCACTCTAACAATTTCCTAACTACAAAATACTCAACTATTATCCTCTTCACACTAAAGTTGTCTTCAAAAACAACACCGGCTACTACCCAAACTTGCCAGCTATAAGACCTTACCCACTACACAAGGAAATTCAAACCGGAGCCAAACAAAGATAACTAGGGCAAGGATTACTTAGCAAAGTTACCTGTAATCACCTCATTGCCCTGGAGCTTCAACAGACAAACTCCCTTCCCTGCAGAACCACTATTCTCTGGCCGTACCGTCGCAGCACCAACCAACACCTTAAGGTCACCACCGTCTCCCTACTGTAAAGAACCCTGACCACTCCAAGCTAACTCCAGACAATTCCGTCTCAAATGTCCAACGGACCCACAATTCCAACAAGATCCACCTTTCAAACACCTCACACCTCTCTGTCCTTCTTGCCACCTCTGAACTCTATCTCGGCCGCGCTCACGACCCTTCTGAGACCCTTTTTCACGCACTGAAGCTGATCTCACTACTTGAGAACAATCCCGCTTCACATGCTCCATAGAACCACAGTTCCAACAAACTTCAACACGATGCCTTCTACAACGGTCACACTTCGGCAACCGAACTACCACCCCTTGGTCTTGTTGCACTTGACTCCCATCCTTACCACCACCAAAACCTTGGTTCAGGCGAACCCTTCGGTCGCGTAGCCTCTTACGCTGACCACTCTCAAGGTCGGTACTCATAGCTCTTTTGCTTGTATTTCTCTCACCATAACAAACTGAAACCACACTCCCATGTTGCTTAACCCCTGGGAACCTATCTCCAAGGTATCTTCTATTAAAGGCAGACACAAAAAACTCCCAATATATATCGCGGATATTCGTTGCCACCGACACCGATGTCCACCAAGCACAAGCATCCTCCAGTGTTAGCGAGATAACACTTCCCAACTTACAGGCGTTGTCACACCCTTCCTGATCCAGAATCGGAATTATACTGGCTAACCAAGCCTCGAACGCCTCAGGTGTCGAACCATGATACTTCACAGCTCCCAAACCATGTAAACGCTACTTTGACAAACTCGCATGTTCCACAGTCGGCACATACACAGGCCTCACCTTCACTGCGGCCTGGGATGTTCCTGACATCTCTTGAACCACAGATGATGAATCCTTCATCACAAATCTAGCTCCCTCATTCTACCTTACCACCTCAACTCCAGGCACTTTCGACTGAAACGATACACTCCCACCAAAAGGTGAATTCCACCCCTTAACAACCTGCTCTAAAGCAGCAACCATCGTACCCAATTGCCACTCTCTCAACGATTCCATTGTGCTATTATTAACAAAGCAACGATAACAAAACAACCAAAAACGATCAGACCAGCTTCGAGCAAAGATTCAAGACTCCAACTCCAAATTAACACATAGCTATAATAATAAGGCAATGGGTATCCCGAATTTTCCCCTTCTATATGACATAACAATCCATAATGACATTGATATCTCACACATCGGCACATAAATCAGCAAAACTTCAATCATGCTCTCATCAAACAACATTCACCCTCAACAACATAATATCAACATATCATACCCATCACATTTTCATTATTCAAAATCAATTCACAACATCAACATATCACCAATACATGTTCACATTAGCTCACAGAAGATTCATAACCACAAAGCATGATAAAAACATCAACAATTCACTCAAAAACATATTTTTCAACCAACTTTTAAGCACACATTAGAATAAACATCCAACACTTAACATAACAACTTATCACAAACTTACTATCGCCCCAAAAGTTCGCAACTTAGCTCTGATACCAACAAATGTAACCCCCTTAGCCCAGCCTAGACGCTTGACCCGAACTACAAAGATTACCCGGGGAAAACCAAAGTCAACCCAAAAGTCAACCTTGATTAACGACCCTTTTTTTTCCTTTTAATCTTGTTCAAAAATATTAAACCTAAGTGAGTACTCACGAAACATAGATGAGAAAGACACAACTATCAGATATCCATTAGGGACTCAATTGCACTTTATACAAGATTATGGACCAAATTGTAATTTTTGTAAATTAGAGGGTCTTCGTTGATTTTAGGATTACGATTATGTAATGAATCATGTTACATGCTTTTCTGCCAAATATCATCTTAAAAAGACATCTCAAGCTCAAGCAATTTCAATCACAACTTTTAGGAGTAAAATGTAAAGCATGCAGACTCAAAGCAATTCAAATCTGTGTCCAACGGTCACCCGTTTCGGAACACCTACCCACCGTACCGAAATGCTATATCGAAACGGTATTGACCATTTCGGTACGCGAGTATATTCCGAGACCAGTTCCGAAACAGACACTTCCAGTAGCCAAAGTGTTTCGAAACACTTCTAGTCGTTCCGAAACGCCCAGGCCATTTTAGGCACCCGTTTCGAAACAGCTAAGGGTGTTTCGATACACCCTGCTCAGAAACAGCAGAAACTTTTGGTTTTTCACTTCAAAACACCATCAAACATACTTTAAATCATTCCACAACATATAAGCAACATGCTAAACATTAAGACCAACATTTTGCATCAAAAGCTAGATACATTGCAAGCACCATGAACACCCACTCATTTATCTCATTCAACACAAGATCTTACTTTTAACCAAAGAGCATAGATATATCAAAATATGAAGAAGAAGATCCAAATATCGCAAAACGATAATCAACAAGTATCAAACCATAAACTGAACTTGTTCAAGATACACAATCTCATTACACAACAACGTAAAAGACTTCCCCCCATTGCCTTTATTATCTATAGCTATAAACCAAAACATACTTCTCAAGTGGAGCTCTTCTTGAACCCCTTGCTTCTTGCTATCCCAAATTCATTTATCTGCATTGATGGACAAATAGGAGCATAAGCACATAATGCTTAGTGAGGAATGCTCAAAAGCATTTCATAATCTCGTTATCTCATATGCAAATCTCATAGCATAAAACATCTCAAGCATTGGTACATCTGACACATAATCTCATATATTGGCATTTACATACTCTATTGTACACGGATATGCGGACAACTCACTAGACACTTTCGGTGTCATCTTCCATCACCGTACTCACCCGTCTAGAACATAATTTTCCGGTGGCTTCTACAATTACCGTACTTACATGGCGGTTTCTACTTCCGCCCAAAAGCTTGAGTATTTCATCATGTCCTACCCCGATGGTATGCCCTTCATCGGTCTCATGGCAATAAATCTTGTTGCCAAAAAGCTTGGATGTTTCACCAAGTCCTACTCCGATGGAATGCCCATCATCGGTCTCATGGCAATAACTCTTGTTGCCAAAAAGCTTGGATATTTCACCAAGCCCTACTCCAATGGAATGCTCATCATTGGTCTCTCTCTTTGGGATGAATCCCAAGAGCACGTACGAATTTTAGTTTATAGTGCACTCTACATCCTATTGATCGATCAATATATCTGGTAATCTTTACATCATCTATGCCAATATATCATGTTAAAATCATCAACTCACTCACTGTTTTTAAAGCAAGCAACACCTTCAAGGCCAAACTATCGAACATTGCCTTTAAGACGCCAATTAACAACACATACTCTCAAATAATATTAACTTCATGCATCTTTCTTCAAACCAAGTTTGACAACCAACTCACATGCTTAAAAACCATACTCAACAACAATTTTAACTACATTACCAAATCAATCACATCACAACCCATTTTGATAGTTTTCAAAACAATAATAGCACAAATGAGAGAGAAAACCACTTCACTTACTTCCGAACTTAAACCGGCGTTTCAAGCCTAAATTTAATTTTCCAAACCTCTTTTCAAAATCATTCGAAAGATGGAAAACATGATCTCACTCACCGATACACAACATTATGCTAGCCGACAAGCCTTCCAAGCGTCCGAAACCTCCAACGCTACCTCAATCGCTTCCGGATCACTCTCCCCTATTTTTAACACATAAGAGCAGAGGATTAATGTACCACCATGCATTAAAATCACCAGCCATACAACCCAACTCGCTGCTCTACTCAAGAACCTCATTTCGGCTGCCAAAAACAACCGAAATCATCTCCAAACTCTCCCAAAACAAAGCCCATCCAAGATCTATCACTTCTAACCTTTTCTAAACATCAATTAACATCAAAAGGCAACATAAACATGCCCCAATACCTCCAGCAACAGCAGAACAACAAAACTACCCCAAAACCATCATTCTAACAAGCAAAACTTAGGAAAACAAACCTATTCAGGATTTGAATTATAAAACCTCATTTGTAACATCAATTAACATCCAAAATACATTAGAAAACCATATCAAAACATAGCCCAATCATTCACCACGAAAATCTTCAAGATCTCTTCCAAAATCTTGAGTTTTAAGACAATTTCTTGTTTCTAACATTAAAACCGCTTATAAATCATTAATAAAGGATTGATAACTTGAGAATTTCAGTATAGAACTGATCATTAGAGGAGAAGGACGAAGCTTACCTCTAATGGATGATTTCTCCTTGATTTGGGCAAGTTTTCTTAAAAACTCAATGTAGAAATCAAGTGGATTTGATGAGGAATTGATTAAGAATCAAAGAGATATTGAAATCTCATCAAATGAAGTGAAAATCAAAGTAAATTTGCTGGAGAGAAAGTGTTTGGTTGAAAGGAATTTGAGAGAAAATAAAATGAGGGAAAATTTGTGAAAAATAGTTATGAAAAGTCAAAGGTGGTTTTCTAATTTAATCACCTTTATTTTTTTTAATTAAAACATTAATTAAATCACCCAAATTAAGGAAAATCTGATGAAAACATTTTGGTAAAATTAGCTCCTTAAAGATTTAAAGTTTCAATCCTTTACAAAACAGTTACTACTTAACTTTGCAAAAACTGCGATTTGGTCACTACACCGAAATGTAGTATTTCCAAACCTTATTTTGTAAAATTGATTCCACCATTCTCTTTTATATATTAAATGAGGATTTTTAGATATTTTCTATATTTTTAAAGTATCCCGAACTAGGTGTTCCCTAAAACTCCCTTTTAGATTCGAACTGTTTTCCAGACCGATCCGGTTCAGACTCTAAACATCTAGGCCCAAATTTGGGGTGTTACAAAGAATGCATGTTTTCTTACCTTCGAAGCCACAAGAGTCAATATATATGATGCATGAACATAATCTCAATTATCGTGTCATGCTCAACATGTCCATAAATACAACCATATGGAAACACATTTAACAATACGTATTGGCACCTAGCTATGACCCGAATACGCCGATAACAACCGTCGGAACTCACATCCAACAACTCAACCATTACCATATGGTGGGATTACACTCATCACCTTTTCACGCGAAGTGGATTCCACTCATCCTCACGCCTCGTCGATGGGATTCCACTCATCACCGACTAACATATAAAAGAAGATTGTCAGGCGTACCCGTACTCCATGTTGATGACTACCATCACCAAGACCACGCGCGTATTTCGACACTCGTGTGCACACTAACATCCTAATGATCGATCATTTATACCCAAGCATACTAGTGCCAATACTAACTCAATTCATAGCTCAACCTCACAACATTCTTACCAATTTCCGTGCTTAGCACGTAGTCACCATGATTTACCATCATGCATCCACATTCCAACAATTCACATGCATACCACAATGCATAAAACACCATGCCTCGACACACGTGTATATCACCATATATATAACCACATTAATCACAAATAAATATGGAACAAGAGGCATAACACAACATTTAGAAGTTCAACCAAACTCTTCTAAACTAAGCTTGAGATTAGACTACCAATCTAATCCCAACTCTAAGTGGGTTTACCATGCCCGACCTAGGTCCACATGCTCGAACCAACGTTTGAAAACCAATTTAAAAATGTAGAACCACTCACCGGACTTTCCAAACACAAGCAAACAACCGATCAAACTCCCAACGGTTCTGGATTCGAATGTGAGGCTTCACCAACACAAAACCATGTTGCTATCAATCAAACACAAGCAAAACAATCACATTTCAGTCCACAATTCAACTGAGCAAACCCGAAACACAATTCAAGCTAATACTCGACCCAAAACACTCTCAAAACACCATTTTCGAGCAGCACACAAACTCAGCAAAGAACCAATATTTCCAACACTTTTAACACACCTAATAGCTTCCAAAATAACCCCTAACCATCATACAACCATCAACCAACAACTCCAAACACTAAACAGCCCCAAAACTCATCTTTAGAACCACTTAAAACCTCCCTAAAACCCATATCCGAAAATCATTATAAAACCTTGTAAAAATTAGGTATGTTGGACCTTTTGGATAGTAATTAACTTATCTAACAACAACAAATCAAAAGTTCAACTAAAAGCCATCCAAGTTATCATTTTATTTCAAAACCCAAAAACTTCAAAAATGTAATGCAATTGGTTTTAATGAAAACTAAAGGTATAGACATGAAGGGGAAGATGAGGACAACTCAAAAAAATATTTACCTTTCAAAAATCTCCAAAGATGAAGCAAAGGGGTGGTGGAATAGTAACCTTGAGATGAGGGAGGAAACTTGTCATTGGATTTTTTAAGAGAAGGGGAAGAAGATGATGAAGTGGGTGTTTTAATTGTTTTGTTTTATTTTTAAAGTCAAAAGACTCATTTACCCTTAATGAAATGGGATATTCATAATAGCATGTAATCCATGTCTATTTGGGCTTGATTTAAAATATGTCCAACACAATTAATTATTTTGAAAACAAAACTCGGAACATTATTTTAATTATTTAATTCACCCGACCCTCAAACCCGTGTGTTAAATAAGAGCCGAACGTTCTTCACCATCGTTTGAAGAGAGAAGGAAAAGTAAGACTTAGGAGACGGTTTATAAAAATTAAGGTTTGGCAATTGACGGTTTTCATTGCTTGAGGACAAGCATTAGTTCGAGTTTGGGGGTGTGATAAGTGCCCAAAAGTCTTATATTTTGACCCCTTTTACATGGCAATTATCACTCAACCTACACCCATTTGAGCTGCATTATGGACTTTCATGCATAGATTTCATCATTTATGCCTTTGAGCCTTATATTTTGTTTATTCTATAAAAATGGTATTATTTGATGCATGTTTGGCCTTTGAAGATTTGCACGATGCTGCCACAACACAGAAAGCAGGGGGAAGATGAGGAAAAATTAGTAGACAACTGACCCTGATCGAGCCAAGCCACATGACAGCTTCTACTGAGGGAAGTTGATGAAGCCTTGCATAGTAGAACAAACCAATGTCGAGGCAGCGAAAGCCAAGCCGCAACAACATTCCGCCGGAGGGCAAATCAGGTAAAGTGGTAGTCGACTTGTAGAGCTTCAAACGCCGAATTTTTTACACACTTTCCGTGGCAGTTGGAATTTGAGAAGAGGACGAAAATATGGAAGGAAGGGTAAAGTTGGACTTTTGGCCAAAAGTGTATATTGTAATAAATTAAAGAGATTTAAATCTTTATTAAAGTCTATTCCAAGTCCAACTCAACTTCCACTCAAAGAAGGATTCTACCTACACCTTCCCCTATATAAGGGCTTGCCAACATCAAGAAGAGAGAGGAATCAATGAGAGATCACCGAAGAGAGATTGAGCTTAGGATTAGTTTAATTATGTTTTAAATTTCTTAGGGTTAGGATTAGTTTGTTTAGTAGTTGTGTGAAAACTCTTTGTACTTAATTTTTGTTCTTAATGCAATAAAAGTTAAGATTTGCTTATTTTGGCTTTAATTATCTTCGCATTCTACTCGAGTGAGGGTTTGTGAGATCATCCATTTGTTAAATATCGGGAGATTTGAGCTTACGAAAGGAATAAGTACGGTTTTCGCCCTACATAGTGTTAACTAACTCGGCCTAGGGATAGGTTAGAGTTTCAGCGGCTAAAAGAAGTGTATGAACAATTGGTATTTGCCCATTGATTCACGCCGGGAGGTATCATCAGAGTCCACTCACCAACCAGCATTTCGTGCTTAGGGATAAGGCGGAACCACCTAAGGACGCTTTGTCGAGCCTTAACTACATCTGCCCATGAGCAAGTTATTTCCGCGGTAGGGATTCAGCCATTACGGCCGTGGCAAGGATTTAGGTCACTACGACGTCAGTAGTGTGTTGCTATATTCAAGAACAAAAACAAATTCAAGAGGATTCCACACTACGACACACTCTAATCCGAACCATCATCTCGTCTTGATTTCTTCTTTATTTTATTTTCTTAGTTAGTTATTTTTATATTATATCAACTCACCCAATTAATTTGTGTTTTTACTTTGCTGTGCGAGGGAGTAGAACCAAAGGTTAAGTACCAATCCCTCTGGAGACGATACTCATATACTTATCCCTATATTACTTGTGTCGTGTATACTTGCACAATTGCGGAGCACTATTTACGCACAACAGATATGTAGGCTCAAATGCATGTTTAAGGGTAGTTAAACCAAGGATCAATCTTTTATTGATGAAATGCTCATTCTTTTCTTCTATGGATCACTCTAGACTGCCCATTTTGGGTTTTCATCCTAGAGTTCATTTCCTTTTCTAGAACACGTCTCATTTGGATGATTTGTTTCAAATTTCTCTTTGTACTCTAGCTTTCACTTCATTCTTTTTCTTCCTTCTTTCATCTTTTTTCCTTTTTGTGTCATTTTCATTTCGAATTGAGGACATTTAACTCAATCTATATAGCTTTTTATCCTCTTTGCCCCCTAGTGTGGGGAGTGACCCTTGGTTAGGGTTAAATCACAAGAAAAAGTCAGGCTCAAAGGGGGACAACAATGGATTTTTATTTTCTTATTCATGAAGGGAAATGAAAGAATGCCAAATGTCATTTCACACACAAATATCATCAAAGAGAAGTAGTCTTTCGTTGGTAGATGTTTTAGAGTTATCACTTCATTCAAAGACCCTAACAACAATGCCTGAGAGGAAAATTCACTCATAATATGTATATGGGATCTCCCCGAACACACTTTTTCCCCTATATCCTGGGATTAGATTCAAAAGTCATTCATACAATAAATTATAAGGGCTCTTCCAGAAAGACATATGTTTGAAGAGAAATGGATGGAAAATGAATAAAAAATGTTTCCCACTTGAGAACACAAAGGGAATGCAAAACAAGTTGATTAACATAGAAGCCCTTACAAAAGATCCATAATGCTCGCGGGTAAAAGCAAAAGGGTTGATTCTAGGTATGAACCCAACATCGTCTAGGAAAATTAAGCATTATTCCATGAAGGAAAGGATGAACTCCAGCCAAGCTCGATTTGTTTTCTTCATGACAAGATTCCATCATCGGAGTAGTTCAAGTTATATGTGATCGCTATTATTATTCTTCCCTGAGTCTTACACTTTTGGTGGCCGCCAATATCAACTCTCCATTCATGACCATGTTTGCAAAACCTTCAGTGACATGGTTTAACATATGGTCATAGAAGGGACCATTTAAAGTCTCCACAAACATTGGAGTAACCTCATTTTCAAATAGTGAAGGTTGTACTTAGGACCTCCCATTCGGTGGAAATGTGTGACTAGTCATCCTATGTCGGGTCGATGAAACATCAACGGCTTCAACTGCCTTTCCTCTTTCTGGATCTTTGAAACCCAACATGGTCGTTGTCTTGCTGATGGTGTTTCTTTGGGCTCGTGCAGTTTCTTCCTTTAATTATTTCTCCATTTTATCGAGTCTATCTTGGGTACCCTTGTGGCTATTCTCCAAATTTGTCAATATGTCTTCCATGGCCATTACTCTAGACTAAGAACGAGTGTCGTATTTGTGAGATGTTTGTTCTATTTTTTAAAATTCTATCACGTGATTGGTTTCTTATCATGTGTGAAAGTATGCAACGATAACAACATAAATGCAAAACACAATAAAAAAATGCAAATGCATGAATGCAAGCGAAGGGTCATCGTTTCCATTAAGTCATTGCTTTAGAAGTAGCCTTCATTGGAAGACAAAGGTCTTACGGATACATCTCAATCTGAGCACCCAATTCCACTATTTCTTCGATAAGTCTTTGGAGCCGTGGTCCTTCCTCCCTTATCGGTCTGACGTGGGGGAGAACTAATGTAGCTTCTCTGACTATCATCGTCACATGCCTAGCTATGTCTTTAATTTAGGTTGTGATAATTTTGTTGGACTCGACTCGCTCCTGGGTCCTTTTGACATTCCCCCTAAGCTAAGTGGACCAACGATCATCTTCAAATTCTTCATTTTGTAATAGCTACATGGTCACATAACACTTGCAACTTATGATATTCCGCTTGGCGCTGATGTGAGCATACTTTGGTATTTTGTCCACGTGATCACCATACATCCGCATTGTCTTTCTCTTTCTTTTCGTACCTTCCATCCATAGAAAAAGCTTTTTCTAATTGAGCAACATGCTTCAGAATCGACCCTTTCTAAATATGAGATGCATATGCAAGCAAAACAAAATTAAGATAAGAGAATGAAAGGATTAGTATTCTTGAAAGAAGGAAATAAAACAAAAAAGGTCAAAAATAATTTCATTGTACGAATAATTCTTGGTAGCATATTCCAACACTCCAGGACATGTCTACATGGATTATCCTTATGAAATAATTTTGACCAGACTAAAAGCCTAAGGTTTTCCACATGCTTTATTGGGGTGGGCTCTAGATTCTCACACAAGGTTTGGTTCTAGAAAGTTTCACAAGCTGTCATCGTTGTCCCCTACTAAGGGTAGCAAGGTCCCTAACTCTTACCCATTATAGGCTACAAATGAATCAAGTTCAACTCAGGGGACTCATTTTCTACGCCTTTACGAAGGATCGGTGTCCTTACAAAGGCATAGGACATATGAGTCCCAAAGGTACTTGCTAGGCACATACGGAGAATCAATATTATGACATGAGCAAAGCGTTTTCCTCCCACTTAAAAGAACGGGAAAAAGCTCGGGTATAGAGCTTAACCAATTTTAAAATGCGTAAAATATAATCATATTCATAAATAAACAATTAAATTGAATTTTATGTGAACTTTGCAAATTACAACATTAAATAAAAGGGTTAACTACTGTAATAGTCACTTATGTTTCCTCTTAGTACAAAGTTGGTCACCAATTTTGAAAAACGACCAGTAAGGTCACTTACGTTTTCGGGGCTTAAACTTTTGGTCACTTAGCCGTTTGTTGCAGTTAAATATTGACGGCTTGCTGACTTGGCAACGAAAAATAAAGGTAAACTACTGCAATGGCCACTAAAGTTTATCTCATGTACGTTTCTACTCCTCAATTTTAAAAAATAAACATTACGGTCACTATTAAAAATGTTTCTTTATAATTTCGCCCTTGAATTTTTAAAAGTTCATTTGTCAACCCTAAAACTTTACAATCAATTAGTACAATAATATTATAAAGGCTTAAATGAAAAATAGGTGCCTAGAATATACACCTTTTAAATTTTAGGTGCCCAAATTGCTCCTATTTAAAAATTAAACTTTCAAATTGCTCATATTTTTTCACTCTGAATTATTTTATTATTATTATTATTATAACATGACATATCATTTTTTATTATTGTTAAATTAAAAATAATTTAAAAATAAAATCATTTTTTACAATCGATAATATTAAACATGGTATGAAAATTAAGATATTAATTACACAGATTTGTAGGGAAATAAAAATTGATGATAAATAAAATCGGTGATCCGGATTTGATTTTCTTAAATATACGAGTAATTAATCTCTTTAAATGAATTCATGGAACAAATCTTGAGATTATTGATTCATTAATTGATTGGCTATAAATAATCCAAATTTATTCAAATTTATCGTCTTCAATTGATCGGAGAAGGTGAAAAAGATAAGTGAAAATTACGCATCAAAATTCACTGTTTACATTGTATTATGTTGGATTCTTGCTGCTTTTGACGGCCTGATGTTTGGTTACAACATTGGAATCTCAGGTTAATGTCTAAAATTCAAACTTTCTTATAGAAACCAGTAGAAAAAATGGTTTCAGAAATTTGTTTGTGTCGTGTAATTGCAGGTGGAGTCACGGCCATAGATGATTTCTTGATTAAATTCTTCCCAAAAGTTCATGAGAGAAAACTGCACGCGAAGGAGGACAATTACTGCAAATACGACGATCATTTAAGCCTAAAATTAACAATAATAAAAAATGATGTCATTTTATAATAATAAAAATAATTTTATTTTATTTTTAAATTATTTTTAATTTAATAATAATAATAAATGATATGTCATGTTATAATTATAATAAAATAATCTAAAGCGAAAAAAATAGGAGTAATTTGAAAGTTTAGTTATTAAATATGATTAATTTGGGCACTTAAACTTTTAAAAAATGTATACTTTAGGCGCCTATTTTTCATTTAAGTCTTTATAATATTATTTTACTAATTGATTGTAAAGTTTTAGGGTTGAAAAATGAACTTTTAAAAACTCATGGGTGAAATTATAAAGAAAACTTTTTAGTAGTGACCATAATGTTTATTTTTTAAAATTGAGGAGTAGAAACGTACATGGGATAAACTTTAGTGACTATTGCAGTAGTTTACCCTTATTTTTTCGCTGCCAGGTCAGCAAGCCGTCAATGTTTAACGGCAACAAACGGCTGAGTGACCAAAAGTTTACGCCCCGAAAACGTAAGTGACCTTACTGGTCGTTTTTCAAAACTAGTGACCAACTCTGTACTGAGGGGAAACATAAGTGACTATTACAATAGTTAACCCTAAATAAAAATGTAATCGGCTTGTGGCCTGACTCTCTTTTTATGCAAAAAACAAATATTCCCCAGCGGAGTCGCCAAGCTGTCGTAACCCTTTTTCAAGTGGCTCAACGTTTAAAAACAAAAAACAGAGTCGCCACCAATCTTTTAAAAAGGTGTGATTGGATCACCTAAGAAACGAGTCATTTTACTAAAACGTTTTATTTTATTAAAACAACGATTTTGGTCCGCGAAAACAAAAAAATAGGTTCGTGAGTAAGTTACGCGTGGGGAAGGGTTAGCACCCCCACAACGCCCAAAAATTGGTACTTAGTCGATTACAAAATTGTTTTAATGTTGGTATTTGCAAGTTCACGAAAAAATCGATTTGTTTGTCCATTTATGAATATGAATATATTTTGACGGTCTTGCCATTAAGAAAATAAACTCCAATCACCGCCAACACTCCTAGCGCTAACCCGTCATTTTTGTTTGGTAAGACATCACATTAATTTTATTCCATTTTTTATTGAACAACTACAAAAGAAATAAAATAGGTTAAAGCCTTTAATTATCCTAAGTTAGCGATTATTGACCTAAAGAATAGTCTAGGTATTTTTTAAAGCTAAAGGGTAAATATTGCCCCTGTAGTAATCCCAAATAAGCAATGTTGCCCTTACTTTTTTTCTGTAATTTTTCCCTTCAACATAAGAAACGTTAGCAATGTCCCCCTTTGACCGTCATTTACTAGCGGTGCCGTTATGTAACGCCCCGGTTTTGGGCTTAGAAGTTTTGGGCTTGGACCGGTTCGATCAAAGTGTTGTTCGAATATAAAAGAGTGAAATTAGGAAAACCTAGTTCGGGTTGCATTAAAAATATGGAAAAATGTTCTAAAATCCTCTTTTAATATATATAAGTGAACTGTGAAATCAATTTTACAAAATGAGGTTTGGAAGGGTGACATTTTGGCTAGTGACCAAAATGTAATTTTTGAAAATGCGTGACTGTTTTAGAAAGGATTGAAACTTTGAACCTTTAAGGAGCTATTTACCCAAAGGGAGTTTCTCCAGATTTTTCTAAGATATTTAGTGATTTAATTCTGATTTTTTAAACAAAAGGAAAGTGGAGGGAAGTTATATCTAACTAATTTTTCCTAAAATCTCATTTTCCTTTTCTCTCATTTTCTCTCAACCCAAACACCTTTTCTCCAGAGTTTTTCGTCTGATTTTGTCACTTAAATCCCTCTTTGCAATTCTCTTTTGATTGCTAATCATCTCATCAACAAAACCTCACCATTTGCTAATTGATTCTTCAAGTTTTTTGGTTCTAAAAGAGGAGAAACTCAAGTTTGGAGGTAAGAACCTCCTTCTCCTCTAAACTCTCAGTTCTTTACTGAAATTCCTAAGTTCTCAATCCTTAATTGAAGATTTATAAGTGGTTTTAAAGTTGTGTTATGGATCTTGGCTTTAAATGCAAGATTTGGTGATTTTTGATGGATTTTCGTATGATCTGATTGGGCTGTGTTTTAAGGTGTTAATTTGATGTTAAATGAATGTTAAAATGATATGGAATTGAGTTTTAATTAATGCAATCCCGGATAGGTTGAATTTCCTAAGTTTAGCTTGTGATTCTTGGTTGTTTTTGGAGTGATCTTGTGGATCTGATGTTGCTGGAGGTATAAGGATGTTGTTAGGTCCTTTTTAGATGTTAAATGATGTTAAGGATGTTTAGTTTTGATGGTTTATGGCTGGGCATTGTTGAGGAGTTGTTTGGATGCATTTTCGGTTGTGTTTAGTGGCCGAAAATGGAGTGTGGATGAGAGCAGCGAGTTTAGGTGTTTTCATTGAAGCTATTAATGCATGATGATGCATTAATCCTCTGCTTTGATGTGTTTAAAACATGGGAGTCATCTTTGGATCCAAGTGGCGGTGATCCGGAAGCTTGATTTGTGTTTCGGCAAGTGGCGAAACGGAATCGGTGAGTGGAATTTGGTTTTCGGCTTTGAAACTAGTGTTTTGGAGGTTTGGGAGCTTAGTTTAAGTCTAAGCAACTTAACTAAGCTCAAGAGTAAGTTTTCGGAAAAACTCTCTTGGTGATGGCCATGGTTTTTGGTTGTATGCAATGTGTTGTTTGCATGATTTTAAATCTGTTTTGAAAGCATTTCTAGCATGATTATTTGCTGAGATTTTAAGCCATATGTTGAAGGAAGCTCAAGGTAAGAGTTCCTTGTTTTTGAACATTGTTAAAATGTGGTTTAATGCTTAAAGATGCATGATGTTTATGGCTTGGTTTAATGCTTTAAAACAGTGGATTATTGATGATAATGATGCATATTGGCAAGTGATGGTTAAGGTCACAAAGGTGGTTAAAAGTCCTTGTGTGGGCCTTGTATATTTAAGAACATCAAGGTGGTTAAAAGTCCTTGGATGGTTCTTGGTTAAGATCACAAAGGTGGTTAAAAGTCCTTGTGTGGATCTTGTAAAGTTTAAGAACAACATGGTGTTTAAAAGTCCATGGTTGGTTCTTGGTTAAGGCTCAAGGTGGTTAAAAGTCCTTGTGTAAGCCTTGGATACTTAAGAACTCCAAGGTGGTTAAAAGTCCTTGGGAGATTCTTGTTAAGGACACAAAGGTGGTTAAAAGTCCTTGTGTGGTCCTTGCCATGGTGTTTAAAAGTCCATGGGTCCATGGTGTTTAAAAGTCCATGGGGATAAGATCACAATGGTGTTTAAAAGTCCATGTGTGGATCTTATGTGAAATGTGTCACTTGTTGCCAATATGACTTGTTATGAACTTGAAGCATGAGATGCTTGTTAATGTGTTTAAGAGCATGTTTAATGTTACTTGAAGCATGAGATGCTTGTTTTAAATGTTTAAGAACATGTTTAATGTTGCTTGAAGCATGGTTTATAAATGAGTTTTATAAATGCATTATTGAATGGTTTTAATGAGCATTCCTCACTAAGCTTTTGCTTACGCTCTCTTTCTCTTTTCATATTTGATGCCATGATGATGATTGGATGATGCAATAATGATCCTTACATGTTGAATATCTTGCTGGTAAAGTTTGGTAGTATTTGGAGCATGTATGGTTGATCAATTGTGTGTTTTAGCATTCAAATTTCTGCATTCTGTGCAGGCCGTATCGGAACAGTAGCTACCGTTTCGGAACGGGTGCCTTGTAGTAGCCCAGGCGTCCGAAACGGAAGACACCGTTCCGAAACGGAAAGTTCTCTGCCAGCCTTCGTTTCGGAACCCGTTGCAGAACGGTCCCGCGTTTCGAAACAGGTTCTCCCTGTTTCGGAACACCTGACCGTTGCGGGCTGACATTGGCAGTTTTATGTTTTGAAATGTTTGCATTTTGGTCCTGAAACTTGTATGTGCAATTGTATGAGTCTAGGAAGTCTGTTTGAGTTGAAAATTTGCAGAGAAGCATGAAACCTGACTAATTACAGGTTGGTAACATTAATTTGGATTAAGACCTTATAATTTACAGAATTTACAATTTGGTCCCTAAAGTTGTAAATTGTTCAATTGGGTCCCTGTTTGATCTCTGATGTTTATGATCTTTGAGCATGCTGTTTGAATGATCATAACTAGGGTTAATGTGAATCTAGACAAGTTTAAAAAGAAAAAAAGGGTCGTTAATCAAGGTTGACTTTCGGGTTGACTTTGGTTTTCCCCGTGTGACTTCCTTAATTCGGGTCAACCGTCTAGGTCGGGTTAAGGGGGTTACATTTGGTGGTATCAGAGCTGAGTTCTCGAGTAATTGGGAATGAATGTGTGCGTGATTGATGTATGTAAGCTATGTATGCTTGTTGAGTGAAAGCATGATGAGTGGTTTCTGATTTTGATGCAATTGAGTTGTATGCTGTGGTGAAGCATGTTGTGGGTACCCATTGCCAAATCAAAGCTAATGTAGTGATGTTGATTTTTAATGAAAATGAGCTTGAGTACTTGGATTGCTTACCTTGCTGGACCTGACTTTGTTTATTTGCATTATGATTGCATGGTTAGAATATGGCCCCTCGTAGAGAGTTGAGGAGTAATGTGTGAGCTACGGCTCCGAATAAGAATGAGGAGAATGCGGGAAGTGCGGTGTTACCTCCTCCTCCACCTGGTGGTGGTGGTGCTGAGGGTGGAAGAGCTGAAGCTGCAGCTGGTGCTGGGGTCGCTGGACCTGAGGCTGGTCAGGGGCAAGCTATGCCTGACATGACGATGTTGGTGCAAGCTATTGTTGGTGCTTTTAGAGCGGCAGTAGCTGGAGCTCAAGGAGCTGGGCATCAGGGAGATGCTGGAGTTAGATTACCCTTGGAGCGCTTACGCAGTCTTGGTGGGACTGAGTTCAGGGGTATGTCTGCTGAAGGTTCTGAATCCTGGATGGAGAGTACCAAGAGGATTTTGGGTCAGATGAGCTACACTGATGTGCAGAAGCTGGGTTGTGTTGTATCCTTGCTACAGGATGATGCTTATACGTGGTGGACGACCACTATAGCTGGGATGGCAGAAGCTGACATAACTTGGACATTCTTCCAGAATGTGTTCAAGAGAAGGTATCTTGGTGTGAGGTACTTGGATGAAAAGAAGCGTGAGTTCATGTCTCTTACCCAGGGGAGAATGACTGTGGCTGAGTATGAATTGCAGTTTGTTCGACTCAGTCAATATGCGCCTGAGTTAGTCCCTGATGAGCGGGCGAGGTGCGAAAGATTCCGTTATGGTTTAGTAACGGATGTGAAGATGTATGTGCTGGCTACCGAGTATGATGATTTTGATGTATTGGTGGGCCGAGCCAAGGATATAGAGATGAACTTGGGTTTATCTGCTAAAAGTGCTGGAGCAAGTTCTGCTAAGCGAGCAGCTGAATATAATTCCGGTGGTGGACGGAACAAGAGGGGACGTGATCAGAAGTATCAGTCCTCGGCTAAGAGAGGTGGTGGTGCACCTGCTCGGGGAGGCAATGCTAGAGTTGATCCGAGTGCTTGTTGGATTTGTGGTTCGCGTGGCCATATGAAGCGTGATTGTCCTCGTGCTGTGAGGGAGGTGCAAGCTCCTGTTGCGGCAGCTGGTAATGGGTGCTGGAATTGTGGATCTGCGGATCATTTGAGGCGAGAGTGTCCTATGTTGGCTGGTGGCCAAGTGCGTGCTCCTGTTGTTGCTGCACCGCAGAGAGGTCGTGGGCGCGGCCGTGGTAACTTCCAGCGAAGGGAGGAAGGTGGTCGAGGAGTGGCCCATGTTGTGGCTATTCAGCCTGAGGGTGGCGGTTAAGCTAGGGTGTATGCTCAGCGGGAGGGGAGGAATGACGCGGATGTGATTGCAGGTACCTTTACTTTGCAATCCTTGTCATTACTTTCCTTGATAGATTCTGGATCTACGCATTCATATATATTGTGTGAGCATGCTGAATTGCTTGGTTTGCCTGTTGAGTCTTTGGATGTTGGTGTTCGTGTCACTAGTTCTTTTAGTGAGACTGTTGTGACTCGAAAGTTGTATAGAAGGTGTCCTTTGGTTGTTCAAGATCATGTTTATCATGTTGACCTTATGGAGCTGCCTTTCTATGGTTTTGATGTAATCCTTGGTATGGATTGGCTTGCTGAGCATCGTGCTGTTGTGGATTGTGAAAATAAGCGAGTTTCGCTGAAGCTTGCGGATGATTATGAAGTTGTTGTGGTTGGTGAGAATGTGAAGTTTCTTGCCAATGTGGTGTCTACCTTGGAGGCGAGCAGGATGCTGAGGCAAGGTTGTGAAGCTTACCTAGCTTTTGTAATGAATCCTAGCTCTAAGGAATTGCGTGTGCAAGATATCAGAGTTGTGAAGGAGTTTCCTGGAGTGTTTCCTGAGGAGTTGCCTGGTTTACCTCCTAATCGCGAGGTGGAGTTTGGAATTGAGCTGTATGAGAATACAACTCCTGTGTCCATTACCCCTTATAGAATGGCACCTAAGGAGCTGAAAGAGCTGAAGACGCAGTTGCAAGAGTTGCTTGACCGTGGGTTCATTCGGCCAAGTGTGTCACCTTGGGGTGCACCGGTCTTGTTTGTGAAGAAGAAGGATGGCACTATGAGAATGTGCATTGATTACCGTCAGCTGAACAAGTTGACTATCAAGAATCGGTATCCTTTGCCGAGAATTGATGATCTCTTTGATCAATTTCAGGGAGCAGCTGTGTTCTCTAAGATTGACTTGAGGTCAGGGTATTATCAGTTGAAGGTGAAGGATGTGGATGTTCCTAAGACAGCTTTCAGGACAAGGTATGGGCATTATGAGTTCCTTGTAATGCCGTTTGGTTTGACAAATGCTCCTGCTGCTTTCATGGACATGATGAATCGTGTGTTTCATGAATACCTGGATAAGTTTGTTGTGGTATTCATTGATGATATCCTCGTGTACTCGCGTACTGAGGAGGAGCATGAAGAGCATTTGACGGTTGTGCTGCAAGCTTTGTTGGAAAATTAGCTTTATGCCAAGTTGAGCAAGTGTGAGTTCTGGCTTAAAGAGGTGGTGTTTCTTGGGCATGTAGTTTCTGCCGAGGGGATTCGTGTTGATCCTCAGAAGATTGAGGCGGTGATGAATTGGAAGGTTCCTAAGTCTGTTCATGAGGTTCGTAGTTTCCTTGGTTTGGCGGGATACTATCGGAGGTTTGTGGATGGGTTTTCTAAGATTGCTGCACCTTTGACGAAGTTGTTGCAGAAGGATGTTAGGTATGAGTGGACGGAAGCGAGACAACAGGCTTTTGAGAAGCTTAAGGCGGCTTTGACGCAAGCTCCTATCTTGGTTCAGCCTGAATCAGGGAAAGAGTTTGTGGTCTACAGTGATGCGTCCTATGTTGGTTTGGGATGTGTGCTGATGCAGGAGGGTAAGGTGGTGGCTTATGCATCGCGGCAGTTGAAGGTGCATGAGCGCAATTATCCTACGCATGATATTGAGTTGGCTGCAGTGGTTTTTGCTTTGAAGATCTGGAGGCATTATTTGTATGGTGAGAAGTGTACTGTGTACACAGATCACAAGAGTTTGAGGTATCTGATGTCTCAGAAGGAGTTGAATCTTAGGCAGCGGCGTTGGTTGGAGTTGCTTAAGGATTATGATTTGATGATTGAGTACCATCCTGGAAAAGCTAATGTTGTAGCGGATGCCTTGAGTAGGAAGGTAGCTATTGAGCTGAGGGCTATGTTTGCCAGCTTGAGTATTTCGCGTGATGGTGGTCTTGTGGCTGAGTTGCAAGTGAAACCATCTTTGGTTCAGTTGATCAAGGAAAAGCAGTTGCTGGATGATTTCTTGGTGCCTCATGTTCAGGATATCGCGGAGGGTAGGCCTTCGGATTTCTGTTTTGATGGTGATGGAGTGTTGTGTTTTGGGAGTCGGATAGTAGTGCCCAATGATGCTGAGTTGAGGCTTGCTATTCTGACTGAAGGTCATAGTAGTCCTTTTGCTATGCACCCTGGTAGTACTAAGATGTATCGTGATCTTCGTGATGAGTACTATTGGGTGGGTTTAAAGAAAGATGTTGCAGAGTTTGTGAGCAAGTGTATGGTGTGTCAGCGAGTTAAGGCTGAGCATCAGGTTCCTTCAGGGTTGTTGCAACCGTTGAGAATCCCTGAATGGAAGTGGGAAAGGGTTACCATGGATTTTGTATCTGGTTTACCTTTGTCACCATCGAAGAAGAATTCGGTGTGGGTGATTGTGGATCGCCTGACGAAGTGTGCGCATTTCTTGCCTGTGCATACAACGTTTTCTTTGGATAAGCTTGCGGAGCTGTACATTGCTGAGATTGTGCGTCTGCATGGTGTGCCTAAGTCGATTGTGTCGGATAGGGATCCGAGGTTCACATCGTGTTTCTGGCAGTGTTTGCATCAAGCTCTGGGTACAAGGTTGAATTTCAGTACATCCTATCATCCTCAGTCGGATGGTCAGTCAGAGCGTGTTATCCAGATTTTGGAGGATATGTTGAGGTGCTGCGTGATTGGGTTTCAGGGCTCTTGGGAGAAGCATTTGCCTTTGGTAGAGTTTGCTTATAACAATAGTTATCAGGCAAGTATTCAAATGGCACCTTATGAGGCTTTGTACGGGAGGAAGTGTAGGACTCCTCTTTGTTGGGCTGAAACGGGTCAGAAGTTGGTTTCGATGCCGGCTTTGTTGAAAGGAACCACCGAGAAGGTGAAGCTCATTTGTGAGCGTTTGAAGGCAACTTCTGATCGGCAAAAGTCTTACGCGGATTTGAAGCGTAAAGAGATTGAGTATGCGGTGGGTGACCGTGTGTTCTTGAAGGTTTCGCCTTGGAAGAAGGTGATGAGGTTTGGCCGGAAGGGTAAGTTGAGCCCTAGGTTCATTGGACCATACGAGGTGATTGAGCGTGTGGGTCCTGTTGCATACAAGCTGAGGTTACCTCAAGAGTTGGAGAAGATTCATGATGTGTTTCATGTTTCTATGCTCCGGAAGTATAGATCTGATCCTTCGCATGTGATGCCTGTGGAGGAAGTGGAATTGAATCCGGATTTGACCTATGATGAGGAACCAGTGAAGGTTCTGGATTCGGATAGCAAGGTTCTTCGTGGCAAGACCATTGAGTTGGTGAAGGTGTTGTGGAAGCACCGTGGTGTTGAGGAAGCCACGTGGGAACGGAAGGATGACATGCTGAAGCAGTTTCCTTATCTCTTTCCTTCAGGTAAATTTCGAGGACGAAATTTCTTAAGGGGGGAAGAGTTGTAACGCCCCGGTTTTGGGCTTAGAAGTTTTGGGCTTGGACCGGTTCGGTCAAAGTGCTGTTCGAATATAAAAGAGTGAAATTAGGAAAACCTAGTTCGGGTTGCATTAAAAATATGGAAAAATGTTCTAAAATCCTCTTTTAATATATATAAGTGAACTGTGAAATCAATTTTACAAAATGAGGTTTGGAAGGGTGACATTTTGGCTAGTGACCAAAATGTAATTTTTGAAAACTGCGTGACTGTTTTAGAAAGGATTGAAACTTTGAATCTTTAAGGAGCTATTTACCCAAAGGGAGTTTCTCCAGATTTTTCTAAGATATTTAGTGATTTAATTCTGATTTTTTAAACAAAAGGAAAGTGGAGGGAAGTTATTTCTAACTAATTTTTCCTAAAATCTCATTTTCCTTTTCTCTCATTTTCTCTCAACCCAAACACCTTTTCTCCAGAGTTTTTCTTCTGATTTTGTCACTTAAATCCCTCTGTGCAATTCTCTTTTGATTGCTAATCATCTCATCAACAAAACCTCACCATTTGCTAATTGATTCTTCAAGTTTTTTTGGTTCTAAAAGAGGAGAAACTCAAGCTTGGAGGTAAGAACGTCCTTCTCCTCTAAACTCTCAGTTCTTTACTGAAATTCCTAAGTTCTCAATCCTTAATTGAATATTTATAAGTGGTTTTAAAGTTGTGTTATGGATCTTGGCTTTAAATGCAAGATTTGGTGATTTTTGATGGATTTTCGTATGATCTGATTGGGCTGTGTTTTAAGGTGTTAATTTGATGTTAAATGAATGTTAAAATGATATGGAATTGAGTTTTAATTAATGCAATCCAGGATAGGTTGAATTTCCTAAGTTTAGCTTGTGATTCTTGGTTGTTTTTGGAGTGATCTTGTGGATCTGATGTTGCTGGAGGTATAAGGATGTTGTTAGGTCCTTTTTAGATGTTAAATGATGTTAAAGGATGTTTAGTTTTGATGGTTTATGGCTGGACATTGTTGAGGAGTTGTTTGGATGCATTTTCGGTTGTGTTTAGTGGCCGAAAATGGAGTGTGGATGAGAGCAGCGAGTTTAGGTGTTTTCATTGAAGCTATTAATGCATGATGATGCATTAATCCTCTGCTTTGATGTGTTTAAAACATGGGAGTCATCTTTGGATCCAAGTGGTGGTGATCCGGAAGCTTGATTTGTGTTTCGACAAGTGGCGAAACGGAATCGGTGAGTGGAATTTGGTTTTCGGCTTTGAAACCAGTGTTTTGGAGGTTTGGGAGCTTAGTTTAAGTCTAGGCAACTTAACTAAGCTCAAGAGTAAGTTTACGGAAAAACTCTCTTGGTGATGGCCATGGTTTTTGGTTGTATGCAATGTGTTGTTTGCATGATTTTAAATCTGTTTTGAAAGCATTTCTAGCATGATTATTTGCTGAGATTTTAAGCCATATGTTGAAGGAAGCTCAAGGTAAGAGTTCCTTGTTTTTGAACATTGTTAAAATGCGGTTTATTGCTTAAAGATGCATGATGTTTATGGCTTGGTTTAATGCTTTAAAATAGTAAATTATTGATGATAATGATGCATATTGGCAAGTGATGGTTAAGGTCACAAAGGTGGTTAAAAGTCCTTGTGTGGGCCTTGTATATTTAAGAACATCAAGGTGGTTAAAAGTCCTTGGATGGTTCTTGGTTAAGATCACAAAGGTGGTTAAAAGTCCTTGTGTGGATCTTGTAAAGTTTAAGAACAACATGGTGTTTAAAAGTCCATGGTTGGTTCTTGGTTAAGGCTCAAGGTGGTTAAAAGTCCTTGTGTAAGCCTTGGATACTTAAGAACTCCAAGGTGGTTAAAAGTCCTTGGGAGATTCTTGTTAAGGACACAAAGGTGGTTAAAAGTCCTTGTGTGGTCCTTGCCATGGTGTTTAAAAGTCCATGGGTCCATGGTGTTTAAAAGTCCATGGGGATAAGATCACAATGGTGTTTAAAAGTCCATGTGTGGATCTTATGTGAAATGTGTCACTTGTTGCCAATATGACTTGTTATGAACTTGAAGCATGAGATGCTTGTTAATGTGTTTAAGAGCATGTTTAATGTTACTTGAAGCATGAGATGCTTGTTTTAAATGTTTAAGAACATGTTTAATGTTGCTTGAAGCATGGTTTATAAATGAGTTTTATAAATGCATTATTGAATGGTTTTAATGAGCATTCCTCACTAAGCTTTTGCTTACGCTCTCTTTCTCTTTTCATATTTGATGCCATGATGATGATTGGATGATGCAATAATGATCCTTACATGTTGAATATCTTGCTGGTAAAGTTTGGTAGTATTTGGAGCATGTATGGTTGATCAATTGTGTGTTTTAGCATTCAAATTTCTGCATTCTGTGCAGGCCGTATCGGAACAGTAGCTACCGTTTCGGAACGGGTGCCTTGTAGTAGCCCAGGCGTCCGAAACGGAAGACACCGTTCCGAAACGGAAAGTCCTCTGCCAGCCTTCGTTTCGGAACCCGTTGCAGAACGGTCCCGCGTTTCGAAACAGGTTCTCCCTGTTTCGGAACACCTGACCGTTGCGGGCTGACATTGGCAGTTTTATGTTTTGAAATGTTTGCATTTTGGTCCTGAAACTTGTATGTGCAATTGTATGAGTCTAGGAAGTCTGTTTGAGTTGAAAATTTGCAGAGAAGCATGAAACCTGACTAATTACAGGTTGGTAACATTAATTTGGGTTAAGACCTTATAATTTACAGAATTTACAATTTGGTCCTAAAGTTGTAAATTGTTCAATTGGGTCCCTGTTTGATCTCTGATGTTTATGATCTTTGAGCATGCTGTTTGAATGATCATAACTAGGGTTAATGTGAATCTAGACAAGTTTAAAAAGAAAAAAAGGGTCGTTAATCAAGGTTGACTTTCGGGTTGACTTTGGTTTTCCCCGTGTGACTTCCTTAATTCGGGTCAACCGTCTAGGCCGGGTTAAGGGGGTTACACGTTAATTTCTGTGAAGTTGGACGCCAGCGCACACGTTAGTCCCATGTGGCATCCACGTGGCTGCTAACATGTATTAAAAAATTAAAAATAACAAAAAATAGGGATTTTCCCCTTTATATGGAATGCGTTGTAGCAGAATGAAAACCATTTTCACCCACTTTCCTCTAATATGTGATAGAGTTTGAAGGAGCACTCCCTAATCACCAAGTATTGTTGATTTCTCCCCTAATTTGATAATAAATTTCCCCCACCAAAATATTTGGTTTGATTTTAGGTTTTGGTTGAAAAACATTGATTTCAAGCTTGGTGATGTTTTCGAATTGGAATCCATTTCTCCCTCATTCGTTTTTGCCGTTTTGTTAATTTGTAGTTAATTTAAAGATGGCAACATCCTCTTGCACATCATCTTCATGTAACAAGAGTAAGATTCAGTAAAGACCTAATTGGGGTTATGAGGGTGAAGAAATATTTTGTGACTGTGGTGAAAAATGTCCTATGTGGACTGCCTGGAAGAACTCCCCAAATTTAGGGACAAGATTCTTTAGTTGCCCAAATTACAAGATAAAAATTTGTGGATTTCTTAGGTGGGTTGAAGAACCACTCTCAGAAAGAGCTAGGTTCCTCGTTTACGAGTTGAAGAATGAAAATGATGCACTGCAGAAGTTGAGTGAAGATTATTCAAGGGAAGAATATGTACTTGAGATGAAGAAATTTGCAGAAGCAAATGACAATTGCAATGGAGAAAGTTGATTCCTCTAAGAGGGAAAAAACATGATATTGAAAGGGTTAATAGTATCTTGGATGATACTTGTATTGGTGTTAGTTGGATCAAATGTTTAAAGGGTTGGTAGTATCTTGAATGCTAGTTGTATTGTTGTTTGGTGGATGAAATGTGTAATGTGTGGTGGTTTATGTTAATGAAATATATGTTATGGTTTATGATCACTTAAAGTTAATTTATGTTAACAATATTGTTAAAAACACACATGAATTACCACAAAGAACTTGGTATTAACAGATGCATTACAAAACACTCATGGATTGTCACAAGAAACTTGGATAACATCAAAAGAATTACCAAACACATGAATTGTCAAAAGTAGATTGGCATTAACAAAAGAATTAACAAATGCATTGTTGTGGACAATATTCAACATAGTTTGTTGCATGAGTTGACATAAACAAAATAAGGTTTAATCCCAAACACATTTGAACATTCATCCAATAAGAAAAGCATTACATCAAAAGCATTACATATTTCCTAATTCTTCTTCACATCCATTTTATTCTTCTTCATGCGGTCATCAGATTGTTGTTGCTGAAGTTGCCTTGTGGTAACTGCTTGCTTCCCTTTCCATTTTAATTTAGGACCTTTATATTGATGTTGATATTTAGAAGTATCAGCTCCAATCTTTCTTGTAGTTGTTGAAACAACTCTTTCACTAGGCAAACCAGGTTGTAAACAAAAAAATCAAAGCTGAGTTGAATTTCAATTCCATCACCAACTTCATGTTTTAAGAAAAATTCAAAGTGAAATTCAAACTTACATTATAAATATGCTTTCTAGATTTGAGGTCTGTATAAATTCCAATACCAACTTGCTTCCTCTTTTTGTTGGATGTAGAAGATGTAGCAGATTGACTTGAATTCACTTCCAATGTTCTTTTTCTGCTTCTAGTAATAGGGCCATTATTGTCTGGCAGAGAAGAATCCTAAGACAATACAATTGATAAACTAAAGTTAGTAACAAATTTAGATTTTATTAGTTTACTAGTATGACAACAAACAAAAACGACCTTAATGTATGTTGTAATAGGTTGAGATGTTTGAGCAGGAGTTGCAAGAGGTTGAGATGTTTGAGCAGGAATTGCAACAGGTTGAGATGTTTGAGCAGGAATTGAATTAAGGACTCTGTTGGGACAATTAATTTTTCTGTGGTCAAATCCCTTACAAACACTGCAAGCCATCTTCACACTTACTTTGCTAATTTTTCCATATTTTCTCTTGACATACTCGTCTTTATCTTTTATTCTCTTCTTCTTAGGTCTTCCAGGCATGGGCTTTAGTTTAGGAGGTCGAATTGGATCATTTGACTTGGGCCAAAATGTCTTTCCTCTAACTGGATATAGGACATTACTGTAACTTGCTAAGTATGTTTTCTTGGAGTACCACTCTGCAACGTAGTTCTGAAGATCTTTTGAATCATGATACATAGCATGAATAGAATAGCAACATGGTATGCTCAACTTCAACAAAAAATTCATTTAAGATTGGAACCAGCCCCTACAATATAAACAAAATGATTACATTAATTTTAAAGTCATTGTACAATACAATTACTACATAATAAATTTCAATTTTTTAATACCTTCTGTTGGTCAAACATTAGGGTCAGAGCTTGTCCCGATGGATGATTTAAATCTTCCATTAGCTTGGTCAAGAACCATTTCCATGATTCTTTGTGTTCTCCTTCCACCACTGCCCAAGCTACGAAAAACATTTGATTGTTTCCATCCTTTCCAACAACAACCAACAACTCACCTTGTGTAACAATCTTCAAGAAGCAACCATCCACCCCTATAAAGGGTATGCACCCTTATCTCCATTCTATAGGTAATTATGAAATTCCGGTGTTTGTTATCTACATCATAAAATTGAATGGAATATGAAATTTTAGGTAGTTTGAACATACCTTTTTTTAGAGCAGAAAAACATACATACATCCTATAAAAACTACATTGTTATCAATATCTCTATGCACTTTAATCGAAATTGTACTTACAGGATTACTATGCATCAACTCTGCAGCACACCCCCGCAAATTGGCATACTCCTCAACATAGCCACCTCTACTGTCTCTAAGAACAACTTTCTTAGCTCTTTGACACATGTCATATGAAGCACTTGCCCCTAATTCTTGCCTTACCATGGTCACCAAGGCAGTAGTTTTCATTTTTGGATCATCAAGAATTCTATCTTTAAAGACCTTTTGAATATGGTTGCAGGTCAGTAACTTGTTCTTATTAGTCCTAAAACAAGTGTGGACAAGATTATATGTTTTCACTACAAGACATTCAGCCTGTCTATCAAAGCTTGCAAACAGTAACCAATGACAACTTTCCCTACAACGAACTCTTAATCTCTTGGGGTTCACTCTTCAAGTATGTCAAAGCTACACTTTAGCAATTGCATAATTCCTTACTGCCTCTTTAAAGTGAATATGATCTACAAATCGAAGTCTTAATTCCCACAAAGGAAATTTGTAGTTTGAATCATATGCATGCCCAGATTTTTTGTTACCTTTGTAAGCACCACATATTTTATACTCTTCATCCTCATCAGTATCCCCGTCACTATCCCCATATTCTCCTAGATCATCAGAGCATAGATAATCACATTCATTACCTTCTTCCACTACTGTATCATTACCCACAAATGCATATACTTGACTTTCAAAATTATTATGCTCTTCATCTTCACTGTCATTTGAGATTAATTTCTCTCTAGTTTTTTTCAATTCATCTCTAATTTCTTGAACTTCATCATCCAAGTCAGCATGCACCTCAACATTAAGGTTTGCATCATGTCCTAAGTCTTCAATTTCAAACCCAAGATTTGTAGAAGCTCCTTGTGACACCCGAGTTTGGGGGTCGGTGAAAATAATATTAAAATAATGTTTCGGGTTTTCCCTTTTCGTTTTAAAAATTCATTTAATATGTTGGATCCAATTTTAATTTGAAACCCAAAATTTCATGGATTTTGGAATAGTGGAAGATGGCCATTTTTCATTAATGGCAATCTTGTAAATATTGGGTCTTGGAAATTAAAAACTCATTTTATTTTAAAATACCCATTTAACTCATCTTCTTCCCCCCTTCTCTTTCATTTTCACGACAAAAACCCCTTCACCATTGGAGTTACTATTCCATCACCATTCTTCCTCATCTTTGGTGATTTTTGAAAGGTAAACCCATATTTGACTTTTCCTCTCTTTCCTATACAAGTTTGTACCATTATTTTTCATTAAAGCTCATGGTTTTGTATTTTGAGGTTTTGGGGTTTTAGATTAAAAATGTCATCCTTATCAACTTTAACTTAAGATTTTGATTTACTGATGTCATATAAGTTATTTGCTATCTAAAATGTCCAACATACTCGATTTTTACATGGTTTTATGATGATTCCCAAAATTGGGTTTTAGAAAGGTTTTTGAGGGGTTTTAGGTTGGTTTATGGGGCTGTTTTGGGTGAAGTCTTGTTGGTTGAGGGTTGAGGGTTTTTTTGAAATCTTTTAGGAGTGTTATAAGTGATGGAATCAATGGTTTTAGGCTGCGCTTAAGGGCTGCACGAAAATGGCATTTTGGGTTATCTTTAGCTTGAAATCATGTGATACTTGCTTGAATTGTGTTACGGGTTGTTACAGTGATTTGTGGACTGATTGTGGTTATTTTTTTGTGTTGGGATGATTAGAAGCAAGGAATTGTGTTGGTGAAGCCTCGGGAATGAATCTGGAACCGTTGGGAGCTTGATCGGCTAGAGTGGTTGAGCCTAGAATAGTCAGTGAGTGGTTCTGCGTTTTAATTTGATTTTCAAAGGTTGGTTCAAGCATGTGGACCTAGGTTGGGCTTGGTAAACCCACCTATAATTGGGATTAGATTGGTCGTCTAATCCCAAGCTTTAGTTAGAGACTTTGGTTGGACTTTAAATGTTGTGTATGCCTCATGTTTTAATTGTGATTAATGTGGTTATGTATATTGCATTATACATGTGTGATGAGGCATGATATTTGATGCATTGTTATATGCATGTAGTTATGGAATGTGGTTGTGCATGATGGTAATCATGGTGAGTACGTGCTAAGCACGAAAATTTGGTAAGAAATTGTGTTGTGAAAGGATGTGAAATGTGTTAGCATTGGCACTAGTATGCTTGGGTACAATGATCGATCATTAGGATGTTTAGTGTGCACACAAGAGTCTAAATGCGCGCGTGGTCTTGGTGATGGTAGTCATCAAGATGGAGTACGGGTTCGCCCGGAAATCTTCTTATATATATGTTAGCCGGTGATGAGTGGAATCCCATCGATGGAGCGTGAGGATGAGTGGAATCCCCTCCGCGTGAAACGATGATGAGTGTAATCCCACCGTAAGGTAATGGTTGTGTTGTTGGATGTGAGTTCCAATGGTTATCCACGTATTCGGGTCATAGCTAGGTGTCAATACGGATTGTGGAATGTGTTTGCTAATACATTGATATATGTGTTCCATATGTTGTGATTATGGACTTGTTGAGCATGGCATGATAGTTGAAATTGTGTTCATGCATCATTCACATTTGACTCATGTGGTTCGAAGGTATGAACTCATGCATTTTACATTTGTTGTGTAGTTCGTGCTTGGACCCTGCATTGTCGAGGTTTGTTTTATGAGCTTACCCTCACTAAGCTTTATGCTTACGCCCTCTTTTGTTCGACAATGCAGATCCTTAGTTCGTGGGTTGCTTGTGCAAGGAGAGGGCCTCCAAGTGTGCTAGTTGCGCTTTTGAATTTATCAACTATGGATTTTAAGCTATGGATGTAATGGACAAGCAATGTGATTTGAGCTTTTGATTTATGTTGTTCTTTGTGTAGGGAGCATGTTTAGACTCCTATGTTTTTGGTGGATGTTTGCTTAAGGCTTGCTTATGCCTAGTATGTTGGCTTTGTGCCCTTTTATGAATGCTCTTATGTATGTTCTTGTCTAAGACATGATGCCTTGAATGTTATGTATGCATCTTATGTTGATTTGATGATTCCTTTCAATGTATGGCTTTTTTACGTATGTTATGTGTTAAGCATGTTGGTTGAAGGGTGTCTTGCCTTTAGGGTTAATGCATGTTGGTTGTGGGAGGTCTTAGTTGGTGTTTTGAGGCAGCCTTGTGCCTTAAACCAGCTAAAACCTGTCTGCTCGCAGTAGGCGTATCGAAACGGTTGGACCCGTTTCGATACGGTCCTCTTGTTTCAAGCCAGACGTTTCGATTCGTGAAGAGGCGTTTCGATACCATTTTGCTACTTGAAATCTGAGATTTTGACGAAAAATTGAGGGTATCGAAACGAGCTTAGGCGTTTCGGAACGGTCTTCATAGCGTTGACCACAAGAAGTTGACCGATGAGGGCGTATCGATACAGTCAACCAATGTTTCGATACGGTCTCCTCGAGTTGACTTTGGCCAGTTGACTTGGTCCAGGCGTATCGATACACTCTTTGGGCGTATCGATACGGTCTGCAGTTTAAGCTAAAATGGGCTGTTTTTATTGGTTGTTTGTTCGTTCACCTCGTTTGTTGCTTCTGCTGTTGTCGTTTCACATAGGACATATTAATGCATATATACAAGATAATAATAAATGAAAAGTTTTTCCCGGGTTGTTAACCGAAGTGGAGCCTTAACGTGTTTCGCCTTGGTAATCCCCGTGTAGCCCGCTCGGACCGGTCTGGCGTCCGGACTGGGACGAAGGGGTTACACTTGTTGGTATCAGAGCCTGAGGTTTCTGAGACCTCGGACAGGTAAGTGAGGTAAGTTAAATTCTTGTATTGCAATTGCACGGTTTTTGCTTGCCATGTAAGTATGTTTGCTTGTTTATCAAGTATGCTTTGATGTTTGCTTGATTGATCGTTTGAGTATGTTGTTTGAAGCATGTTGAGTAGAGTCCCATTGCTTCTATTACATCGGAAAAAGGATTTTTAAGTGAAGGAAACATACTTGAGCCACTTGAACCCTTGCCCTTGCTAACCCTATCTTTGTATGTTGCTGTTGTGTTGTAGTTGTTATCTGAGAGCGCGTATGTCGAGGCCTAGAGGTAGACCAAGGATGGTTCGTCAGGAACCTCGGGTTGCGGCTCATGTTAATGAGTCGGTGGCTGGAGTAGAGACTCATGTGGAAGAGCCTGCTGTTGGAGTCGGAGCTCCTCCACCACCACCACCTCCTCAGCCTGAAGTGGGAGGCGAGGCTGGAGTTGAGGGAGCGGGACCTCAGGTTGGCCAGGGTGGCCAAGGTCCTGCGGGGATAGATATGGCTCCGCTAGTTCAAGCTATAGCAGGAGTGTTTCAGGCTGTAGTTGCTGGAGCTCAGGCTGCAGCTCAGCCGAGAGGTGATGATGCTAGCTTACCGTTAGAAAGGCTCCGTAGCCTCGGAGCTGATGAGTTCAAGGGATCTACACCGGAGAGATTAGAGTTGTGTTTGGAGAAGACAGTCTGTATTCTAGCTCAGATGGGATGTGTTGGAGCTCGTAAGTTGGGCTGTGTAGTTTCGTTACTTCAGGGTGATGCCTACACCTGGTGGGTCACCATTAGTTCTGGTGTGCCTGAGGCCGAGATCAATTGGAACTTCTTTGAGACTGCTTTCAAGAAGAGGTATTTGGGGCCGAGATATCTGGAAGAGAAGAAGCAGGAGTTCATGGCTCTTGTTCAGGGAGACACTTCAGTGACTGATTATGAGATTTGCTTCGTCCGACTGAGTCAGTATGCTCCGGAGTTGGTTCCTACTGAGAGGGACCGTTGTAATCGGTTCAGATATGGACTTCATGAGAAAGTCAAAAGGTTCACCTTAGCTTCAGATTATTCTGACTTTGATGTCTTGGTCGCTAGAGCTAAGGACGTCAATCATAGCTTGGGGCTGACCAAGCATTCGGGAGGATCCATTTCAGGGAAGAGGCACAACAACTTTGATCGTGGTGATGCCAAGAGGCATCGGGGTGGAGGACATCAGTTTGACCATAGGTGTGGCGGTGGCCACCATGGTAGAGGCCATCAGGGCCATAAAGCTGGAGGGCATTTGCCCGAGTGCACTTGTTGTGGGAGACAACATTCAGGAGAGTGTTGGGGAAACTTTCATGCTTGTTGGAACTGTGGATCGAGAGACCACTTTAGGAGAGAGTGTCCGCATCAGGCGGCACAAGCACCGGTTTAGGCACAGGCTCATGCGAGATCGATCGACTATCAGAAAGGTCGTGGGCGCGGTCGTGGTTATTTCCAGTCGAGGGCTGATGCACCTAGGATAGAGGCACCGAGGAATCTTGCTCATGTTGTGGCAGTCCAGCAGAGGCCGGTGGACCAGCTAGAGTCTACGCACAGAGAGAGGCAGGGAATGACACAGATGTGATAGCATGTAATTTTGAGTTACAGACCATGTCTTTGCTTTCCTTAGTCGATTCGGGTTTTACGCATTCTTACATTTTGAGTGAGCATGCGAAGAAGTTAGACATACCTGTTGAGATCTTAGACATAGGTATGCATGTGACTAGTTCTTTCAGTGAGACAGTTGTAGTTAGACGGATGTATAGGAGGTGTCCACTGAAGATTCAGGGTCATGTGTTTCATGTTGATATGATGGAGCTTTCGTTCTATGGTTTTGATATTATCTTGGGTATGGATTGGTTGGTTGAGCACAGAGCTAGTATAGATTTTGAGACAAAGAGAATTTCGTTGAAGCTTTTCGATGACTACGAGGTAGTGGTAGTAGGCGAGAACGTTAAGTTCTTGTCGAATGTTGTGTCAGCTTTAGAGGCTCATAGGTTGATGGATTCCAGTTGTGGGGCTTATTTAGCGTATATGATGAATCCGAATATGAGTGAGGTTAGGCCGAAAGATATCAGAACAGTTTGTAATTTTCCGAATTTGTTTCCATAAGAGTTACCAGGTTTGCCTCCTAACAGAGATGTAGAGTTTGTAATTGAGATTGTTTCAGGGCCTACTCCAGTTTCTATTGCTCTGTACCGTATGGCTCTGAAAGAGATGAAAGAGTTGAAGAGTTAGCTTCAGAAGTTGTTAGACCGAGGTTTTATTAGGCCTAGTAGTTCACCTTGGGGTGCTCCCATGTTGTTTGTAAAGAAGAAAGATGGCAGTATGAGAATGTGTACCATTTACAGCCAGTTGAACCAATTGACATTAAAGAACAAGTATCCGTTGCCTCGTATAAATGACTTGTTTGATCAGTTGAGAGGTGCCTCAGTGTTTTCGAATATAGATTTGAGATCAGGGTATTATCAGTTGAAGGTAAAAGAATGTGATGTTCCAAAGACAACTTTTAGGATTAGATACGGTCATTATGAGTTCCTTGTGATGTTGTTTGGTCTCACGAATGCACCAGCAGCTTTCATGGACATGATGAACTGAGTTTTCCGAGACTATCTAGATCGGTTTGTAGTTGTTTTCATAGATGACATTCTTGTGTACTCGAGATCAGACGAAGAACATGATGAGCACTTGAGACTTGTTTTGCAGAGATTGTTGAGTAACCAGTTGTATGCTAAGCTTAGTAAATGTGAGTTTTGGATTCGAGATGTTGTGTTTCTTGGCCACGTTGTGTCAGCTGAAGGTATCCGCGTTGATTCGACGAAGATTGAAGCTATTGTTGACTGGAAACAACCTAAGTCAGTGACTGAGATTAGGAGTTTCCTAGGATTAGCTGGTTACAATAGGAGGTTCGTTGATGGATTCTCTAGAGTAGCTGCTCCGTTGACTAAATTGTTGCAAAAAGGAGTTAAATTTGAGTGGACAGATGCAAGACAGAAGTCTTTTGAGAAATTGAAAGAAGCTTTGACGAATGCTCCAGTGTTAGTACAACCAGTTTCAGGGAAAGAGTTCGTGATCTATAGCGATGCTTCCTACGTAGGTTTAGGTTCTGTTCTGATGCAAGAGAGGAGAGTTGTTGCTTATGCTTCGAGACAGTGGAAGGTGCACGAGAAGAACTACCTTACGCACGATATTGAGTTAGCAGCAGTTGTGTTTGCATTGAAGATTTGGCGTCACTACTTGTATGGTGAGAAGTGTACGGTTTACATTGATTATAAAAGCTTGAAGTATTTGATGACTCAGAGAGAGCTGAACTTGAGACATAAATGATGGCTTGAACTGTTGAAAGACTATGATTTAACTATCGAGTACCATCCGGGTAAGGCAAATGTAGTAGCCGATGCGTTGAGCAGAAAAGTTGTAGTTGAGTTGCGAGCTATGTTTGCTAGATTGAGTGTATTAGAGGATGGTGGTTTGATTACCGAGTTGCAAGTGAAGCCTTCGTTGATTCAGATGATCAGAGAGAAACAACTGCAAGACGTATCTTTAGTTCCTCATGTTCAGGACATTGCCGATGGTAGACCGACCGAGTATAGCTTTAGTGATGAGAATGTGTTGTGTTTTAGAGACAAAGTTGTAGTACCTGAAGATGTTGAGTTGAGACGTGTGATTCTGAGTGAAGCACATTCGAGTCCTTTTTCGATGCATCTGGGTAGTACTAAGATGTACCGTGATTTGAAGAATGATTATTTCTGGGTTGGTTTGAAGAAGGATGTAACAGAGTATGTGAGTCGTTGCATGGTTTGTTAGAGAGTAAAGACAGAACATCAGGTTCCTTCAGGTTTGTTACATCCTTTGAATATTCTGGAATGGAAATGGGAGAGGATCACTATGGATTTTGTATCAGGGTTACCGTTGTCTCCTTCGAAGAAAAATTTTGTTTGGGTGATAGTTGATAAGTTCACTAAGTGTGCCCATTTCTTAGCAGTGAACACCACATATTCCTTAGACAAGTTGGCGAATTTGTATATTCGCGAGAATGTGAAACTTCATGGAGTTCTAAAGTCTATTGTGTCAGACAGAGAACCAAGGTTCACATCGAGGTTCTGGAGATGTTTGCATAGTGCCCTAGGTAGCCGTTTGCATTTCAGTACTTCGTATCATCCGTAGTCAGATGGTCAGTCAGAGCGAGTGATATAGATTTTAGAGGATATACTTTGTTGTTGTGTGATTGTCTTCCAGGGTTCTTAAGAGAAGCATTTACCCTTAGATGAGTTTGCTTACAACAACAGTTACCAGGCTAGTATACAGATGGCTCCTTACGAGGCTTTGTATGGTAGACGATGTAGGACTCCGATCTGTTGGGCCGAAGCGAGTCAGAAATTGTTACCTATGCTAGATTTGCTTAAAGAGACTACTGAAAAGGTGAAGTTGATCTGTGACATTCTAAAAGCAGCTTCCGATCATCAAAAATCTTATGCAGACTTGAAGAGAAAAGAGATTGAGTATTCAGTGGGTGAGAAAGTGTTCTTGAAAGTATCTCCGTGAAAGAAGGTAATGCGTTTTGGCCGGAAAGGCAAGTTGAGTCCGAGGTTTATTGGTCCGTATTAGATAGTTGAGCGGATTGGGCCAGTAGCTTACCATTTGAGATTGCCTTCAAAGTTAGAGAAGATCTATGATGTTTTTCATGTGTCGATGCTTAGGAGATATAGATCAGATCCGTCTCATGTTATGCTCGTTGAGGATATAGAACTGAATCCGGATTTGTCTTACAATGAAGAACCAGTTGAGATACTTGCTTCTGATAGCAAGGTGTTGCATGGCAAGACCATACAGTTGGTCAAGGTGTTGTGGAGACATAGAGGTGTGGAAGAGGCCACGGTGGAGAAGAAAGCTGATTTGCTTGAGCAGTTTCCGTATCTGTTTCCGTCAGGTAATTTCGGGGACAAAATTTCTTAAGTGGGGGAGAGTTGTAACACCCGGGTTTGGGGGTCGGGTGAAAATAATATTAAAATAATGTTTCATGTTTTCCCTTTTCATTTTAAAAATTCATTTAATATGTTGGATCCAATTTTAATTTGAAACCCAAAATTTCATGGATTTTGGAATAGTGGAAGATGGCCATTTTTCATTAATGGCAATCTTGTAAATATTGGGTCTTGGAAAATAAAAAACTCATTTTATTTTAAAATACCCATTTAACTCATCTTCTTCCCCCTTCTCTTTCATTTTCACAAAAAAAAAAAACCCATTCACCATTGGAGTTACTATTCCATCACCATTCTTCCTCATCTTTGGTGATTTTTGAAAGGTAAACCCATATTTGACTTGTCCTCTCTTTCCTATACAAGTTTGTACCATTATTTTTTATTAAAGCTCATGGTTTTGTATTTTGAGGTTTTGGGGTTTTAGATTAAAAATGTCATCTTTATCAACTTTAACTTAAGATTTTGATTTATTGATGTTATATAAGTTATTTTCTATCTAAAAGGTCCAACATACTCAATTTTTACATGGTTTAATGATGATTCCCGAAATTGGGTTTTAGAGAGGTTTTAGAGGGGTTTTAGGTTGGGTTTTGGGGCTGTTTTGGGTGAAGTCTTGTTGGCTGATGATTGGTTGATGGTTGAGGGTTGTTTTGGAAGCTTTTAGGAGTGTTATAAGTGTTGGAATCTGTAACCCCCTTAGCCCAGCCTAGACGGTTGACCTGAACTACGAAGATTACACGGGGAAAACCAAAGTCAACTCGAAAGTCAACCTTGATTAACGACCCTTTTTTTTCTTTTTAATCTTGACTAGATGCACGTTAACCCTAAGTGAACACTCGAGATTCATATACGAGTAAAACACAGTGATCGGATTTCAGAAAGGGACTCAATTGCACAATATACAAATGTTAGGGACCAAAATGTAAAATCTGAAAATTAGAAGGTCATAACTGATTTTAAAGTTACCTATATTAAATTAGTCATATTACATGCTTCCCTGTCAAATTTCACCTTAATTGGACTTCTCGAACTCATACAATTGCAATTACAACTTTCGGGACTAAAACGTAAAGCTTGCAAACTTCAATACCATTCAAACCAGTGCCCAACGGTCACCTCTTTCGGAACGGCATTGACCGTTCCGAAACACGGGTTGGTTCCGAGACTGGTTCCGAAACAGAGCACACCAGTAGCCAAAACGTTTCGGAACAGCCTCCAGCCGTTTCGAAACACGAAGGTCATTACAGGCCCCCGTTTCGAAACGCTAGTGAGTGTTCCGATACAGTTTGCCCAGAAGCTGCAGATTTTGCTGGTTTTTCATACATAAATCCACTCAAACACAACCCTATGACTTCCTAATCATACCAACAAGTCATCATACATATATAGAGCATGTTTGCATCTCCTAAACACATTCATGGCATCAAACATGAAACTTCACATGTCTATAGGCATGCTTCCTAATATCCAAAACCAAGCAATCAACCAAACTCCAAAACATGCATTATAAGGACATTACAAATTCAAACCATCAAAAACAACATGCCACAACCTAGGGAGTTCAACATATCTCCCAAAACACATCTTAGGTTCCCATGCCAAATTACCAAAACTAATAGTGTATGAAAACGTCACCATACATGAGCTTGGATTCCCTTGGATACCCTTAGCTTCCTTGTTGCCCTTAAACACTTCAATTATCTTTATTATTGGTACGAGAGAGAGAGCGTAAGCACAATTGCTTAGTGAGGCATGCTCTAAAGAAAACAACACAATAATGCATCTTAGAAAACACTTTCAACAAAGCTTTTAAACACATGCTCATCTCTTTTCATGCAACCTTGCATACTTTACAAGCATCCCATGCTTCATTACATTCAACTCATCATATTGGCTTTCAAGTGATAATTCATAACCATTTACAACACAAAATACAATCAGATACGCGGATTACAAGCGTTGTCCCATACGCTTCATACACACTACCGAACAACATAAGGTGGAGTTTATCGGTACAATCACAACCCTTCAACACCCGTGATGGAGTTTAACGGTACAATCACAACCCCTCCACATCACTCATCGGTAGTTGTATAATTCCACTAACGAGTGCAAGGGACACATAACAGAAGATCCACACACGGACTTTTAACCACCGTTGTGATCTTACCTCACTCGTTAGGGTACTTGGATGGAGTTTATGGTACAATCACAACCCCTCAACATCCAAGGCGATTTTATTCACAGTGCACCCAATCCTATAGCCAGCTAACTATATCCGATTCAAGTACTTTAAAACCATTACATCACTTGCCAATATACATCATTTACCATCAACAATTCACTGTTTTAAAGCATTAATCAAAGTCATTTAACATCATGCATCACTATGCATCAAAACCATATTAACAATGTGTCAAACCAAGGATCTCTTACCTTGAGCATCCTTCAATACATGGCTTTCAAAACCAGCATTAACCATGCTAAAACATGCTTTCAAAACAGAATTTAAACATGCAAATTATAATCATTGCATCAAACCACTTCATGGATCATCCAAGGGAGTTTTTCCGAAAACTTACTATTGAGCTAGCTAAGTTGTTTAGACTTAAACTAAGCTCCCAAAACCTTCAAATAATTGTTTCAAAGCTGGAAACCCAACTCCACTCACCAATTACGTTTCGCTTGCTTGCCGAAACGCCAATCAAGCCTCCGGATCAACTCCAAAAGTGTTCGAAGATGTCTCCCTTGTTTTAAACACATCAAATCATAGGATTAATGCATCATTATGCATTGAAATCTTCAGCCAACACTCCTAAACTCGATGCTCTACTTAAAACCAACATTTCGGCTACCAAACACAACCGAAATCACCTCCAAACACTTCCAAAACTTAACCCAGCCAATATTCGTCACTTCTAACAATTTCTAAACATCAATTAACATCCAAAATAAACCTAAACTCGTCCTTATACCTCCAGCTATAACATAACACCAAAAACACCTCAAAAACCACCATTTTCATAAGCAAAAACTTAGGAATTTTAACCTACTCAGGATTGCATTGATAAAACCTCATTTCCACATCATTAGACATCCAAAATACATTTAAGAATCATCTCAAAACAGAGCCCAAGAAATCACAACGAAATTCTTCAAGATTTCTTCCAAATCTTGAGTTTTAAGCCAAAATCAAGTTTCTAACATTAAAACCATTTACAAAACTTAGATTAAGGATTGACAACTTGGGAATTTCAGTAAAGAACTGAGAGGAGAAGAACAATCTTACCTCTAAATGGTGATTACTTCTTGATTTGAGCCAATTTCCTTGAAAATTCAATGAGGAAATCAAAAGGATTTAATGCAAGATTGATTAGGAAGTAATTGATGATAGAAATCTCATCAATTGAATTGAAGATCAATGCAAAATTTGTTGGAGAAAAAGTGTTTGGATGATGGAATTTTGAGAGAAAAAGGAATGAGAGAAATTTAGGAATAGTTTCCCTTTTCTTTTAATTAATTAAAACATTAATTAATTCACCCAAATTAAAGGAAAAATCTAGAGAAATCATTTTTGGGTAAATTAGCTCCTTAAAGATACAAAGTTTCAATCCTTACAAAACAGTCACCACTAAACTTTTCAAAAATCGCATTTTAGTCACTACACCAAAATGTAGTATTTCCAAACCTTATTTTGCAAAATTGATTTCACCACTCCCCTATATATATTAAAAGAGGATTTTTAGATATTTTTCCATATTTTTAAAGCATTCTGAACTAGGCTTTCCCTAAAACCTCCTTTTATATTCAAACTGTTTCTCAGACCGGTCTGACCAAACCCTAAACTTCTAAGCCCAAAATTGGGGTGTTACAGAATCAATGGTTTTAGGTTGTGCTTAAGGGCTGCTCGAAAATGGCATTTTTGGGGTTGTCTTTAGCTTGAAATCATATGATACTTGCTTGAATTGTGTTCCGGGTTGTTACAGTGATTTGTGGACTGAATTGTGGTTATTTTGTTTGTGTTGGGATGATTAGAAGCAAGGAATTGTGTTGGTGAAGCCTCGGGAACAAATCTGGAACCGTTGGGAGCTTGATCGGCTAGAGTGGTTGAGCCTAGAATAGTCAGTGAGTGGTTCTGCGTTTTAATTTGATTTTCAAATGTTGGTTCAAGCATGTGGACCTAGGTTGGGCTTGGTAAACCCACCTAGAGTTGGCATTAGATCGGTAGTCTAATCCCAAGCTTTAGTTAGAGACTTTGGTTGGACTTTAAATGTTGTGTATGCCTCATGTTTTAATTGTGATTAATGTGGTTATGTATATTGCGTTATACATGTGTGATGAGGTATGATATTTGATGCATTGTTATATGCATGTAGTTATGGAATGTGGTTGTGCATGATGGTAATCATGGTGAGTACGTGCTAAGCACGGAAATTTGGTAAGAAATTATGTTGTGAAAGGTTGTGAAATGTGTTAGTATTGGCACTAGTATGCTTGGGTACAATGATCGATCATTAGGATGTTTAGTGTGCACACGAGAGTCTAAATGCGCGCGTGGTCTTGGTGATGGTAGTCATCAAGATGGAGTACGGGTTTGCCCGAAAATCTTCTTATATATATGTTAGTCGGTGATGAGTGGAATCCCATCGACGGGGCGTGAGGATGAGTGGAATCCCCTCCGCGTGAAACGGTGATGAGTGTAATCCCACCGTAAGGTAATGGTTGTGTTGTTAGATGTGAGTTCCAACGGTTATCCGCGTATTTGGGTCATAGCTAGGTGCCAATACGGATTGTGGAATGTGTTTGCTAATACATTGATATATGTGTTCCATATGTTGTGATTATGGACTTGTTGAGCATGGCATGATAGTTGAAATTGTGTTCATGCATCATTCACATTTGACTCATGTGGTTCGAAGGTATGAACTCATGCATTCTACCTTGATTGTGTAGTTCGTGCTTGGACCTTGCATTGTCGAAGTTTGTTTTATGAGCTTACCCTCACTAAGCTTTATGCTTACACTCTCTTTTGTTCGACAATGCAGATCCTTAGTTCGTGGGTTGCTTGTGCAAGGAGAGGGCCTCCAAGTGTGCTAGTTGGGCTTTTGAATTTATCAAGTATGGATTTTAAGCTATGGATGTAATGGACATGCAATGGGATTTGAGCTTTTGATTTATGTTGTTGTTTGTGTAGGGAGCATGTTTAGACTCCTATGTTTTTGGTGGATGTTTGCTTAAGGCTTGCTTATGCCTAGTATGTTGGCTTTGTGCCCTTTTATGAATGCTCTTATATATGTTCTTGTCTAAGACATGATACCTTGAATGCTATGTATGCATCTTCTGTTGATTTGATGATTCCTTTCAATGTATGGCTTTTATATGTATGTTATGTGTTAAGCATGTTGGTTGAAGGGTGTCTTGCCTTTAGGGTTAATGCATATGGGTTGTGGAAGGTCTTAGTTGGTGTTTTGAGGCAGCCTTGTGCCTTTAACCAGCTAAAACTTGTCTGCTCGCAGCAGGCGTATCGAAACGGTTGGACCCGTTTCGATACGGTCCTCTTGTTTCAGGCCAGGCGTTTCGATACGTGAAGAGGCGTTTCTTTACCATTTTGCTACTGGAAATCTGAGATTTTGACGAAAATTGAGGGTATCGAAAAGGGCTCAGGCGTTTTGGAACAGTCTTCGTAGCGTTAACCACGAGAAGTTGATCGATGAAGGCGTATCGATACGGTCAACCAGCGTTTTGATACTGTCTCCTCAAGTTGACTTTGGCCAGTTGACCTGGTCAAGGCGTATCGATACGCTCTTTGGGTGTATCGATACGGCCTGCAGTTTAAGCTAAAATGGGCTGTTTTTTATTGGTTGTTTGTTCGTTCACCTCGTTTGTTGCTTCCGTTGTTGTCGTTTCACATAGGACATATTAATGCATCTAGACAAGATAATAATAAATGAAAAGTTTTTCCTGAGTTGTTAACCGAAGTGGAGCCTTAACGGGTTTCGCCTCGGTTATCCCCGTGTACCCGCTCGGACCGGTCAGGCGTCTGAATCGGGACGAGGGGGTTACAGTCCTCCTCCAGTATCTTCGGCTTCTCCAGCAACATCAGCTTCTCCAGTATCTTCAGCTCCTAAGTCATCCACAACCAACTCATTAATATTTTCAATGTCTTCACCTACTTTTGTTTTTTTTCTGGTCTACATAAAGGTCGACAATGCCCATGATATTTAAATACCCTAACATTGGCTAGCAATGTTGTCATCATGTACCAGCACTAATGCATCAATATTGAATTCTAACCCTGGCACCCTATAATAAACCCATGGATCATCCTCATACCCAAAATCCTTTGCATTATGAATTATGTCCCAATAACACAACGTATCTGGATCAATCTGTAATTTCTCACAACTCCCACCAATATATGCAAACTTAGGTGATGTTACAAATTTACCACCATGGTAATATTGTAACACAAAGTCATTAGATGTTTTGGCCATCCTGCATCAATAACATAGCATATATCAACAATAAATTTTTCACAGATAATTAAGTAATATTTTAGTGCAAAAGTAACAAAAGCAAATCAATTTGACAGATATAATGTATTTGTATATATGCAAATTGCTTCTGACTCAATTTATACATTATCATAAAATTTGTTTGTTCAAAGATTTCTATATAAAACAGAATATTTTAGTACAAAAGTAAATAAAAACAAATCAAAGCCACCATTAAAAGGCATATTCTATATAAAACACAATATTCAACATGTTTCAGTTAAAAAGCAAACACCCAATACATAATGAGGTCATGTTCACTGAAAAGAGGGACCAAAGTAGATTCTCGAGTATTAAAAATCAACAAAAAAGACAAAAAATTAGTTTAGTATACCTTTCACTTTTCTCTTTTCGGAGCAAAATCCTCAAAACTACAGCTCAAAACTGCAGCAAACAAAATTAACCCTAATTTCAACCCCAAAACAAGAATCCCTTCTAACTTTTTGTGAAACAAAATTTTTTTGGGGTTTTCAACCCGAAACCATCGTTAACATTTAAGAAGACTTACCGATTTTTGTTAATCCTCACCGCTTCAGAACAATCTTCATCGCCTTCTAAACTCTCCCCCAATTTTTATTTTTTCAGAATATTAACCCTAATTTTTTCAAGGAGCGCGCGAAAGAATGAAGAGGTAAACCCTTTTTCAACCCTAATTATTTTTAATTTTGTATCCCGTGTTTTATTTTTAATTTTTTTAATACATGTTAGCAGCCACGTGGATGCCACATGGGACTAACGTGTGCGCTGGCATCCAACTTCACAGAAATTAACGACACCGTTAGTCAATGACGGTCAAAGGGTGACATTGCTAACGTTTCTTATGTTTAATGGAAAAATTGCGGGGAAAAAAATAGGGGCAACATTGCTGATTTGGGATTACTACAAGGGCAATATTGACCCTTTAGCCTTTTTTAACTATTGGGGGTAAAGTGTGATTAAGTGTGTTTTATTATTTGAAAACGAGAAGAAAATTTTAGGGTAAACTATGTCACTTACCACCGAACAATAGGGGGTGACCTGTTTTTACCACCAACCTTTCAATTGGTCCAAACATACCACCAAACCTCATTTTTCGACTCGTTTATACCACCTTGTCGTTAATGCGTTAACTTCGTGATGACATAGACGCTGTACCAAAACGACGTCGTTTTTTAGAGAAAAATATGTGAAATTGTGCACTCAATGGGATTTAAACCTAAGACCTTAAGCATCAAAGACAACATCCTAACCACCAAGCCAGCCTAATATCTTTGAATTATTTCTACCACAAATAATATATATTCCAAACTGCAGTTTGTCATATAAATAATATTACTTTATCTAAATAATATAAATATATTATTTCTAATATAAAAATATTCAAATATTGGTATACATATATTAATACATAAATAATAAATAAAATGAAAATATATAAATATTTTTATATTATAAATAATATTAAATAGATAAATATATTATTATAAAAACTAAAAGACTAATTTTTAAAACAAAATTTGTTTAAAAAATCCAAAATTCGACAAAACTTTAATCCTTAAACACATAAACCCTAACCCTAAAATATAAAATTTAAACCCTAAAATTTTATTCATAAACAAATAATATTTAAATATATAAAAATAATATATTATTATAAAAACTAAAAATCTGATTTAAAAAATATAAGATTTCCAAAATTTACGAAAAGACCCGAAAATTCACCAAAATCTTAAAGCTTAAACCCCAAATCCATCTATTTTGGTTGCTAATGGGTTTAGGGTTTTAGGGTTTCGTGGTTAGGAATAAATCAAAGATATTAGGTTGGCTTAGTGGTTAAGAGGTTGACTTTAATGCTTAAGGTCCCAGGTTTAAATCCTATTGAGTGCACAACTTCACATATTTTCCTCCAGGAAAAAGGTGTCGTTTTGGGCCATTTAGTATCAAAATAGCGGCACCAAAACGACGTCGTTTTGGTGTAGCATCCATGTCATCACGGAGTAAACGATTTAATGGTAGGGTGGTATAAAAGAGTCGAAAAATAAAGTTTGATGGTAAGTTTGGACCAATTGAATGGCTGGTGGTAAAAACATGTCACCCTCTATAGTTCAGTGGTACCTGGCATATGTAACGCCCTGGTTTTGGGCCTAGATATTTTAGGCATCAGACTGGACAGGTCGAGAACGGTTCGAATCGCGTAAGGTGATTTAATGAAATCAAGGATCGGGATAGGATAAAAATGTGGTAAAAATTGATAAAATCCTCTAAAAATATGTGTAAGAGGTTGGTCAAATCAATTTTACAAAAAGAGTTTCGGAAGTAGGACATTTTGAGTAGTGACCAAATTATAAAGTTTCAAAACTGTGGAAAATGTGATTTTTAAAGAAGAAGCCAAATTCTTACAATTTATAGGGGCTTTATGGAAATTTAGCCTTTTCTTAATATGACATGTGTTTAAAATGGCTTTTAATTAAATAGCTTCAATTGGTTTTTATTTTTAATTAATTAATAAGGTGGTTAATGTGAGATTCCATCACGTAACTACCATCTTCTCCTCATTTTCAGCCAAACACTATTTTCATTCATTTCTCTCCAGAATTCTTTTCACCCAAACACTCTCTTAATATCTCTTAAACAATTTTTAAGAAATCCTTTCAAGTTCTTCAAGATTTTGCTAAGGAAAACTTGTCAGTCATTGAGGGAAGTGAGGATTGGAGGTAAATCTCGTTCTCAACCTCTAATCAAAGTTCTTTATTGAAATTCCCAAGATCTTTGGCTTCTAATTACTGTTTATCGTTGAGTTTTCATTGTAGTTTTGATTTGAGATCAAAATCTTGTAAAAATATGGTTGAAATCTTGATTTTCGGATTTGTTTGCTAAACTTTGTTTTGGATTGATCTTAATTAAGTTTTAAGTTAGTTAATATGTTGAAATGAAGTTTTGATAACATAGATCCCGAAGTCCTTGAGATCCTTGGGTTTCTTGTTACCTTAAGTGAGTTTTGAGGTGAAATGGTGGAATCTTGCTTGCTGGAGGTATAAGGATGGATTAAGTTGTTCGTTAGATGTGTTTTGATGTTTATAATTGATTGAAAGTGATGTATGTTGGCTGGGCTTGGTTTAGGAAGCAAACGATTGAGTTTTTTGTTGTTTTGGTTGGGTAATTTGGTGTAGTTTGTGTGAGCAACGAGTTTGTGATTAGTTGTTGGTGTAGTTTGTGAAAGTGGGGGGATCATGATTCGGGAGCGAACAAGGCGTTGTTGGAGGCTCTGGAAGAGTAATTTTCGTGTCGGCGTGCGAGGCTTCGCGTTTCGGTGAGTGGAAATGGATTTTACAGCTTTGTAACGCTTCGAGCGTGGTCTTGAGAGCTTAGTGTAAGTTTGAAACACTTAGCTAAGCTCAAGATTAATTGATTTGAATGTCTCTCTCGGAAATGTGCTATGTTCTGTTGAAAATGCACTTGAGTTAAATGTAGTTTTGATTGTTGTTTTAAAGCATGTTTCAAGCATGGTTAATGCTGAATTTCTAATGCCATTGTGTTAAGGATACACTAGGTTAGTGATCCTTGGTTTTATATTATAAATGCATATGGTGTTAAGCATGGTTATGCTTGTGGTAATGGCATTGTATTTATTCTTGTAAAACAGTGGATTATTAATGTTGAAAGATTATATTGGCAAGTGATGAAAGTGGCTTTTGGTTCTTGTAATCGAATATAGTTAGCCGACTATAGGATTGGGTGCACCGTGAATAAAGTCGCCTTGGATGTCGAGGGGTTGTGATTGTGTCGTAATCTCCATCCAAGTACCCTAACGATTGAGGCTAAGATCACAACGGTGAATGGTTTAATTCTATGTGTGAATCTTGTGGTTTGTGTCCCTTACTCTTGTTAGTGGAATTATACAACTATCGATGAGTGATGTTGAGGGGTTGTGATTGTGCCATTAATCTCCATCACGGGTGTTGAGGGGTTGTGATTGTGCCATTGATCTCCACCTTGTGTAGTCCGGTAGTATGTATGAAGCGTGTTGGAAAACACTTGTAATCCGCATATTCGATTGTGTCTTTGAGTTGGTTTTGGTATGATTTGAGAATTTATCACTTGTAAGCCAATATAATGTTGTTGACTAATGGTTTAAGAATGAGATGCTTGTGATTTATGCTATAATGCATGTGATGCTTGCTAAAGCATAAGCAAAGGTTTATTTGTTGCTTTTAAGTGATGCAGATGAGCATGTGTTTAAAAAGTGCATTGATGCCATGAGAGGGCATGTTTTAAGTAAGGCATAAGTTGATAAATGGTGTTTACCAGTTGTGTGTAATGCATTGATGAATGTTGTTTTAGCGAACCTCACTAAGCTTTGTGCTTACGCTCATTTCTTTCATCAATGCAGAGAATTAGGCTTTTGAGGCAGCAAGTAAGCAAGGGGAAACCAAGCACTTTTGTCTAAAAAAGTATGTGGTTTTACTTTGGTGTAATAAGGGGCAATGGGTGGGATTTCTACCCTCGGATGTTTGAAGATTTTGTTAATTACCTTGAGAATGTTTAGTTGTTTAACTTTGGTTTGTAAATGGCCTTTGAGGATTGATTTTTGTTTGAATGTTGAATTTAGCTTTGTATGGCTTTGTAGGACTAGGGAGCATGCCTATAGTTCCAATGCTTGCATGAATGATGCCATGTTATAGCTTATGCTTCGTAATGATGATCTTTGTTGCTTATTCATGTTGCATGTGCGATGTGGCTTGAATTGGAATGTTCTTGGGTTTGGAAAGATGTGTTAAACCAGTAAAATCTGCTATTGCGGAAAAAGGCGTATCAGAACGCCCTTACCTGTTTTGGAGCAGTGGCCTGGAATGGTCATAAGGTTTCGGAGCGGGTAGGAACGTTCTAGAACGATTTGCTACTGGAAATGGGTGTTTTGATACGAGTTTTAGAACACACCCAAGTATCGAATCGATCAACCTAGTTTCGAAACGACCGTTCTGATATGGAGCCTTGTAACCCCCTTAACCCAGCCTAGACGGTTGACCAGAATTAAGAAAGTCACACGGGGAAAACCAAAGTCAACCCGAAAGTCAACCTTGATTAACGACCCTTTTTTTTCCTTTTAAAACTTGTCTAGATGCAAATTAACCCTAGATATGATCAATCAAACAGCATGCTCAAAGATCATACACATCAGAGATTAAATAGGGACCCAATTGAACAATTTACAACTTTAGGGACCAAATTGTAAATTCTAGAAATTACAGGGACTTAACTCAAATTAAAGTTACCAATATGAAATTAGTCAGGTTTCATGCTTCACTGTCAAATTTCAGCTCAAATGGACATTCCAAACTCATGCAATTGCATAATCAAGATTCGGGACCAAAATGCAAACATTTCAAAACATATAACTGCCAATGTCAGCCCCCAACGGTCAGGTGTTCCGAAACAGGAAGAACCTGTTTCGAAACGCGGGGCCGTTCCGCAACGTGTTCCGAAACGAGGGCTGGCAGAGGGCTTTCTGTTTCGAAACGGTGTCTTCCGTTTCGGACGCCTGGGCTGCTACAAGGCTCCCGTTCCGAAACGGTAGCTACTGTTCTGATACGGCCTGCACAGAATGCAGAAATTTGCTTGCTTAAACATACAATTGACCAACCAATCATGCTCCAAATGCTACCAAACTTTACCAGCAAAGTATTCAACATGTGAGGAACATAAATGCATCATCCAATCAACATCATAGCATCAAATATGAAAAGCCCCAATTCTAATGGCATGCTTCCTACTTAGCAAACCATTCAAACATAAAACCTCCAAACCAAACACATAATGGCCAATTACATGTTCCAGCATTATTAACAACATTACACAAACATAGGGAGTTCAAAACATCTCCCAAAAATCCACATAGGTCCCCCATTGCCAAATGCCAAAAGCTAAAAGTGTTTAAGAAAACCTTCCCATACTTGAGCTTAGCTTCCACTTGATTGCTTGCCTTCCTTGCCGCCCTCAATGCACCTTAATGCTCTGCATTATTGTTTTAAGAAAAGAGAGAGAGCGTAAGCAAAAGCTTAGTGAGGAATGCTCATTAAAACCATTCAATAATGCATTTATAAAACTCATTTATAACCATGCTTCAAGCAACATTTTACATGTTCTTAAACATTTAAAACAAGCATCTCATGCTTCAAGTAACATCAAACATGCTCTTAAGCCTTTTAACAAGCAACTCATGCTTCAATTTCATAACAAGTCATATTGGCAACAAGTGACACATTTCACATAAGATCCACACATGGACTTTTAAACACCATTGTGATCTTATCCCCATGGACTTTTAAACACCATGGACCCATGGACTTTTAAACACCATGGCAAGGACCACACAAGGACTTTTAACCACCTTTGTGTCCTTAACAAGAATCTCCCAAGGACTTTTAAACACCTTGGAGTTCTTAAGTAACCAAGGCTTACACAAGGACTTTTAACCACCTTGAGCCTTAACCAAGAACCAACCATGGACTTTTAAACACCATGTTGTTCTTAACTTTCCAAGATCCACACAAGGACTTTTAACCACCTTTGTGATCTTAACCAAGAACCATCCAAGGACTTTTAACCACCTTGATGTTCTTAAATATACAAGGCTCACACAAGGACTTTTAAACACCTTTGTGACCTTAACATCACTTGCCAATATGCATCATTATCATCAATAATCCACTGTTTTAAAGCATTAAACCAAGCCATACACGTCATGCATCTTTAAGCATTAAACCACATTTAAACAATGTTCAAAAACAAGGAACTCTTACCTTGAGCTTCCTTCAACACATGGCTTAAAATCTCAGCAAATAAACATGCTAGATATGCTTTCAAAACAGATTTAAAATCATGCAAACAACACATTGCATACAACCAAAAACCATGGCCATCACCAAGAGAGTTTTTCCGATAACTTACTCTTGAGCTTAGCTAAGTTGCTTAGACTTAAACTAAGCTCCCAACCTTCAAAACACTGGTTTCAAAGCCGAAAACCAAATTCCACTCACCGCTTCCGTTTCGCTTCTTGCCGAAACACCAATCAAGCTTCCGGATTACCACCACTTGGATCCAAAGATGACTCCCCTGTTTTAAACACATCAAAGCAGAGGATTAATGCATCATCATGCATTAATAGCTTCGATGAAAGCACCTAAACTCGCTGCTCTCATCCACACTCCATTTTCGGCCACCAAACACAACCGAAAATGCATCCAAACAACTCCTCAACAAAGCCCAGCCATAAACCATCAAAACTAAACATCCATTAACATCATTTAACATCTAAAAAGGACCTAATAACATCCTTATACCTCCAGCAACATCAGATCCACAAGATCTCCTAAAAAACAACCAAGAATCACAAGCTAAACTTAGGAAATTCAACCTATCCGGGATTGCATTAATTAAAACTCAATTCCTTAACAAATTAACATTCATTTAACATAAAAAACACACCTCAAATCACTGCTTTAACAGATCAAACGAAAATCCATCAAAAATCACCAAATCTTGCATTTTAAGCCAAGATCCATCACACCACTTTAAAACCACTTATAAAACATCAATTAAGGATTGAGAACTTAGGAATTTCAGTAAAGAACTGAGAGTTTAGAGGAGAAGGACGTTCTTACCTCCAAACTTGAGTTTCTCCTCTTTTAGAACCAAAAAGCTTGAAGAATCAAGTAGCAAATGGTGAGGTTTTGTTGATGAGATGATTAGCAATCAAAAGAGAAATAAATTGAGTGATTTAGATGACAAAACTAGAGGGAAAAGATCTGGAGGAAGATGTTTGGCTTGAGAGAAAAATGAGAGAAAATAGAAAATGGAAAAGTTAGATAGAAATGGAAAATATCTTCCCTCCACTTCTCTTTTGTTTAAAAATTAGAAATAAACCATTTAATATCTTAGAAAAATCTGGAGAAACTCCCTTTGGATAAATAGCTCCTTAAAGATTAAAAGTTTCAATCCTTTCTAAAACAGTCACGCAGTTTTCAAAAATTACATTTTGGTCACTAGCCAAAATGTCACCCTTCCAACCTCATTTTGTAAAATTGATTTCACAGTTCACTTATATATATTAAAAGAGGATTTAGAACATTTTTCCATATTTTTAATGCAACCCGAACTAGGCTTTCCTAATTTCACCTTTTTATATTCGAACAGCACTTTGACCGAACCGGTCAACGCCCAAAACTTCTAAGCCCAAAACCGGGGCGTTACAGGCCTAGTGTTTCGAAACACCCGACCGCTGAAGATGAATTTGAATTGCTTCAGATTTTTGTTTCTTACATTTTGGTCCATGGATCTTGAATGCTTAATTAAATGAGTTCAGATGATCCGTTTAAGATGAATTTTGACATGTGGACTTGTTGTATGATTAATTTTGGATTGGTAACCTTAAAACTAGATCAGTCTTTAAATTTCTGGAAATTTACATATTAGTCCCTAAAAGACGATCGTATGCAATTAAACCCCTAAATAAGCTCAGTTCGATGTGTCGCTTCCGCTAAAGTGTTTTGCTATTCACATAGGTTAATAATGTGCATCTAGAAAAGTTAAAAAGAAAAAAATGGTCGTCAATCAAGGTTAACTTTCACGAGTTGACTTTGGTTTTCCTCGTGTAATCTTCTTAGTTCGGGTCAGACGTCTAGGCTGGGCTAAGGGGGTTACATTTGTTGGTATCAGAGCCAGGTTACAAAAGTATTGGGGATGTTGGTTTGTGAAATTGATATGTATTGACGTATGTTGTTTAAAAAGCATGCAATTGGTTGAATTTTGAAGCTTATGCTATACTTGATTGATGTGAATTGCATGTGAAAGGTATATGATTGCATGATGATGAGATGTTTTTATATGTTGTTTTTGAATGATGGAAAGCATGTTGAGCATGATGTGTCATTGTATCTTATGTTTGAGGGAAATCGGGGTGCCCATTGCCTTATTACACTAATTAAATGTTTTCGTGAACTTGGGTCCTTTCTTGAGGTTGGCATAAATGGTTTGATTTGTTTTTGTTGTTATGCCTTGTTTTAAATAGCATTATGGGTCCGATGAGAGAGTTGAGGTCGAATACAATAGTGCCTCAAGGCGACTAGGGTGAGCAAAAGGCTGATGTCCCTCATGGTGGGAATCTACCTACTCCGTCACCACCTGAAGGTGGGGAGAAGAAGCAGCAAGGACCTGCTGGTCCGGGTTTGGGTGATCTAACGTCGTTGGTTCAGGCGATCACCGGGGCGTTTTAGGCTACTGTTGCCGGAGTGCATCTACAGGCCCTTGCAGCTGGGTAGGCGGGCTTACCATTGGAGAGGTTGAGGAGCCTAGGAGTTGTGGAGTTCTTTGGAATGTCTCATGAGGCGTCTGAAGCCTGGTTAGCAAGTATGATCCGTATCATGGATCAAATGGGGTGCAACGACGTGCGCAAGCTGGGGTGTGCAGTTTCTTTGTTGCAAGGCGATGCCTATAGCTGGTGGACGACTACCACTGCTGGATTGGAACCCAACGAGTTAGATTAGGAGTATTTCAGAGGTGCCTTCAAGAGAAAGTATCTGGGGGTGAGATACTTGGACGAGAAGAAACGTGAGTTTATGTCGCTAGTTCAGGGCAATCTTTCTGTGGCTGAGTATGAGGTCCAGTTCGTACGCCTGAGCCAGTATGCCCCTGAGCTGATAGCTAGTGAGAGGCACCGATGTGATCGCTTCCGGTACAAGCTAGTACAGGAAGTCAAGACGTATATGTTGGCTGCGTACTATACCGACTTCTATGTGCTTGTATGTCGAGCCAAAGACATTGAACAAAATTTGGGTTTGTCGTCTTGAGGTGTTGGTTCTTGCTCTGGGAAGAGAGCGACTGAGTATAGTTCTGGAGGTGGACGGAACAAAAGAGGTCGAGATAGGAGACATCAGCCTGAGGGGAGGCGAGGTGCTCTGGGTCGAGGTGGTCAGGTGTAGAGAGGTCGAGTGAGGTCTGAGCAGCACACGTGCTGGACATGTGGATCGAGGGACCATCTAAGGTGATATTGTCCTCGAGCAGCTAGAGAGGTTCATGCTCCTATTGTGGTGACGGGGAATTCATGTTGGAATTGTGGCTGAGCGGATCACATGAGACGGGAGTGTCTTTTGTTGGCTGGTGGAGGCTAGGGACGTGCACCTGATGTGGATGCACCTTTGAGAGGACGTGGGCACGGCCGAGGGAACTTCTAGAGGAGAGATGAGGGTCAGAGAGGTGTTGCCCATGTGGTGGCAGTTCGGCCTGAGGGAGGCGGTCTTGCTAGGGTTTATGCTCAGCGCGAGGAGCGCAATGATACCTATGTTATCGTAGGTACCTTTGCTCTTCAGTCTTTATCATTGTTGGCTTTGATTGATTCTGGATCTACGCATTCTTTTATCTTGAGTGAGCATGCACATTTTCTTGATATACCTGTTGAGTTGCTTGAAGTAGGAATGCAAGTGACTAGTTCTTTTGGCGAGACTGTAGTCACTAGGAAGTTGTATAGGAGATGCCCTTTATCTGTGCAAGGCCATGTATTTCTTGTGGATTTCATAGAGTTCCCTTTCTACGGTTTCGATGTAATCCTTGGCATGGATTGGTTGACGGAGCATAGAGCGGTGGTTGACTTTGATGTCAAACGGGTCACCTTAAAGCTGGCCGGTGATTATGAAGTAGTGGTAGTAGGAGAGAATGTGAAATTCTTGTTGAATATGATTTCGGTTTTGGAAGCAAATTGTATGATGAGGTTGGGTTGTGAGGCTTATCTTGCCTATGTGATGAATCCTGGCACCAAGGATGTGCGTGTGCAGGATATTCGAACCGTTCACGATTTTTCGGGTGTCTTTTCGGAAGAATTTCCTGAGTTGCCACCAAACAGGGAAGTTGAGTTTGGTATCGAGTTGTACGAGAATACGACTCCGGTGTCCATTGCTCCTTATCGCATGAAACCTAAAGAGCTAAAAGAGTTGAAAACGCAACTATAGGAGTTGTTGGACTGAGGGTTCATCCAGCTGAGTGTGTCACCTTGGGGTGCACCAGTCTTGTTTGTAAAGAATAAAGATGGGACAATGCGGATGTGCATAGATTATCGGAAACTGAACAAGTTGACGATCAAGAACAAGTATCCCTTGCCTAGAATTGATGATCTCTTTGATCAGTTCCAGGGAGCCTCGGTGTTTTCTAAGATAGACTTGAGGTCAGGATATTATCAGTTGAAGGTGAAGGATGTGGACGTACCTAAGACAACTTTTAGGACAAGGTACATGCATTATGAGTTCTTAGTGATGTCGTTTGGTTTAACCAATGCACATGTTGCTTTCATGGACATATTGAATCGTGTATTCCATGAATTCTTGGATCAGTTTGTGGTGGTGTTCATCGATGATATCCTTGTGTACTCTCGTACCGAGGAGGATCATGATAGACACTTGATAATCGTTTTGCAAGCGTTGTTGGAAAATCAGTTGTATGCCAAGCTAAGTAAGTGTGAGTTTTGGCTCGAAGAGGTGGTCTTCCTTGGACATATTGTGTCAGCTGAGGGTATTCGCATTGATCCGCACAAAGTTGAGGTTGTGATGAGTTGGAAGGTGCCTAAGTCAGTAACTGAGGTACGAAGTTTCCTTGGTCTAGTTGGGTATCGTAGGCTTGTCAAGGGTTTCTCGAAGATAGCTGTAGCTTTGACCAAGTTGTTGTAGAAGAATTTTCGCTTCGAGTAGATGAAGGCGAGGCAGCAAGCTTTTGAGAAGTTGAAGGAAGTTTTGATGCAAGCTCATGTTCTGATTCAACCCGAGTCTGACAAGGAGTTTGTGGTTTATAGTGATGCGTCTATTGTTGGTTTAGGCTGCGTGTTGATGAAGGAAGGTAAGGTAGTAGCTTATGCATCTAGGCAGTTGAAGGTGCATGAGCGTAACTACCCTACTCATGATCTTGAGCTTGAGGTTGTGGTGTTTGCCTTGAAGATCTGGAGGCATTACCTGTATGGTGAGAAGTGTGTTGTGTTCACGGATCATAAGAGTTTGAAGTATCTCATGTCTCAGAGGGAGTTGAATCTTAGGCAACGTCGTTGGGTGGAGTTGCTTAAGGATTATGATCTGACGATTGAGTACCACTCGGGCTAGGATAATGTTGTAGCCGATGCTTTGAGCAGGAAAGTGGATGTGAAGTTGAGGGTGATGTTTGCTCGCTTGAGCATATCGCGTGATGGTGGTCTTATTGCAAAATTGCAAGCGAAACCATCCCTGATTCTGTTGATCAAAGATAAGTAGTTGCTTGATTCTCTTGTTTCGCATGTTCAGGACATTGCGAAGGGTAGACCTTCAGATTTCAGTTTTAATGATGATGGTGTTTTGTGCTTTGGAAGTCGAATAGTGGTGCCAGATGATGTTGAGTTGAGACGCACTATTCTGACAGAAGCTCATAGTAGTCCTTTTTGTTATGCATCCAGGTAGTACAAAGATGTATCGTGGTTTGAAAGATAAGTACTACTGGGTGGGGTTGAAAAAGGATGTGGCCGAATTCGTTAGTAAGTGCATGGTGTGTCAGTGAGTGAAGGCTGAATATCAGGTTCCTTCTGGGTTGTTGCAGCCTTTGAGGATCCTAGAATGGAAGTAGGAAAGAATTACCATGGATTTTATGTATGGGTTTCCATTGTCACCGTCAAAGAAGAATTCGGTTTGGGTGATTATTGATCGCCTTATGAAGTGTGCACATTTTCTGCCTGTGCATACTATGTATACCTTGGATAAGCTGGCTGAGTTGTACATTGTTGAGATTGTGCGGTTGCACGGTGTGCAAAAGTCTATAGTGTCGGATAGGGATATGAGGTTTACAGCGCGGTTTTGGGAATGTTTGCATCAAGCCTTTGGTACACGGTTGAATTTCAGTACTTAATATCATCCTCAGACGGATGGACAGTCGGAACAGGTGATCCAAGTTCTTGAGGACATGTTGAGATGCTGCGTCATAGATTTCCAGGGTTCATGGGAGAAGCACTTGTCGTTGGTTGAGTTTGCGTATAATAATAGTTACCAGGCAAGTATTCAAATGGCTCTATATGAGGCTTTGTATGAGAGAAGATGTAGAACCCCTCTCTACTAGGAAAAAGTTGATTTCAATGCCAGCTATGTTAAAGGGAACCACCGAGAAGGTGAAGCTCATCTGTGAGCGTTTGAAGGCAGCATCGGATAGGCAAAAGTCTTATGCGAACTTGAAGCGTAAAGAGATTGAGTTCGCGGTTGGCAAACGTGTGTTTTTGAAACTATCACCTTGGAAGAAGGTGATGAGATTTGGGCATAAGGGTAAGCTTAGCCCAAGGTTCATTGGACCTTACGAGGTTGTAGAGCGTATCGGTCTTGTGGAATATCGGTTGAGATTGCCTTCGGAGCTGGAAAAGATACATGATGTGTTCCATATCTCTATGTTGCGGAGGTATAGATCGGATCCTTCGCATGTGATGCCTGTTGAGGAGATAGAGTTGAATCCAGATATGTCATATGATGAGGAACCAGTGAGGGTTGTGGATGTGAGAAGTAAAGTTCATCGTAGCAAGACGATATAGCTTGTGAAGGTTTTGCGGCGACACCGAAGAGTTGTAACACCCTGGTTTTGGGCCTAGATGTTTTAGGCATCGGACTGGACCAGTCGAGAACGGTTCAAATCACGTAAGGTGTTTTAAGGAAATCAAGGATCGAGATAGGATAAAAATGTGGTAAAATTTGCTAAAATCCTTTAAAAATATGTTTAAAAGGTTGGTCAAATCAATTTTACAAAAAGAGTTTCGGAAGTGGGACATTTTGAGTAGTGACGAAATTGCAAATTTACAAAACTGTGGAAATGTGATTTTTAAAGAAGAAGCCAAATTCTTAGAATCTATAGGGGGCTTTATGGCAATTTAGCCTTTCCTTAATATGACATGTGTTTAAAATGGCTTTTAATTAAATAGCTTTAATTGGTTTTTATTTTAATTAATTAATAAGGTGGTTAATATGAGATTCCATCACGTAACTACCATTTTCTCCTCATTTTTAGACAAACACTATTTTCATTTATTTCTCTCCAGAATTCGTTTCTCCCAAACACTCTTAATATCTCTTTAAACAATTTTTAAGAAATCCTTTCAAGTTCTTCAAGATTTTGCTAAGGAAAACTTGTCATTCATTGAGGGAAGCAAGGATTGGAGGTAAATCTCGTTCTCAACCTCTAATCAAAGTTCTTTATTGAAATTCCCAAGATCTTTGGCTTCTAATTTCTGTTTTTGGTTGAGTTTTCATTATAGTTTTGATTTGAGCTCAAAATCTTCTAAAAATATGGTTGAAATTTTGATTTTCGGATTTGTTTTGCTAAGATCTGTTTTGGATAGATTTTAATTGAGTTTTAAGTTTGTTAATATGTTGAAATGAAGTTTTGGTAACATAGATCCCGAAATCCTTGAGATCCTTGAGTTTCTTGTTAGCTTTAAGTGAGTTTTTTAGGTGAAATGGTGAAATCTTGCTTGCTGGAGGTATAAGGATGGGTTAGGTTGGTCGTTAGATGTGTTTTGATGTTTATAATTGATTGGAAGTGATGTATGTTGGCTGGGCTTGGTTTAGGAAGCAAACGATTGAGTTTTCGGTTGTTCCATTTGGGTAATTTGGTGTAGTTTGGGTGAACAACGAGTTTGTGATTAGTTGCTGGTGTTGGAATGCATTTTAGTGTATTTAGATCTCTGTTTTGATGATGTGAAAGCAGGGGATCTTGATTTGGGAGCGAACGAGGCATTGTTGGAGGCTCCGGAAGAGTAATTTTCGTGTCGTCGAGCGAGGCTTCCCGTATCGGTGAGTGGAAATGGATTTTACAGCTTTGTAATGCTTCGAGCGTGGTCTTGGGAGCTTAGTGTAAGTTTGAAACACTTAGCTAAGATCAAGAGTAAGTGATTCGAAAGTCTCTCTCGGAAATGTGCTATGTTTTGATGAAAATGCACTTGAGTTAAAAGTAGTTTTGATTGTTGTTTTAAAGCATGTTTCGAGCATGGTTAATGCTGGATTTCTAATTCCATTGTGTTAAGGATACACTAGGTTAGTGATCCTTGGTTTTATATGATAAATGCATATGGTGCTAAGCATGGTTATGCTTGTGGTATTGGCATTATATTTATTCTTGTAAAACAATGGATTATTGATGTTGAAAGATTATATTGGCATGTGATGAAAGTGGCTTTTGGTTCTTGTAATCGAATATAGTTAGTCGACTATAGGATTGGGTGCACCGTGAATAAAGTCGCCTTGGATATCGGGGGGTTGTGATTGTGTCATAATCTCCATCCAAGTACTCTATCGATTGAGGCTAAGATCACAACGGTGAATGGTTTAATTTCGTGTGTGAATCTTGTGGTTTGTGTCCCTTACTCTCGTTAGTGGAATTATACAACTATCGATGAGTGATGTTGAGGGGTTGTGATTGTGCCATTAATCTCCATCACGGGTGTTGAGGGGTTGTGAATGTGCCATTGATCTCGACCTTGTGTAATCCGGCAGTATGTATGAAGCGTCTGGGACAACGATTGTAATCCACGTATCCAATTGTGTCTTTGAGTTGGTTTTGGTATGGTTTGAGAATTGATCACTTGTAAGCCAATATAATGTTGTTGACTAATGGTTTGAGCATGAGATGCTTGTGATTTATGCTAGAATGCATGTGATGCTTGCTAAAGCATGAGCAATTGTTTATTTGTTGTTTTTAAGTGATGCATATGAGCATGTGTTTAAAAAGTGCATTGATGTCATGAGAGGGCATGTTTTAAGTAAGGCATATGTTGATAAATGGTGTTTTGCCGGTTGTGTGTAATGCATTGATGAATGTTGTTTTAGCGAACCTCATTAAGCTTTGTGCTTACGCTCATTTGTTTCATCAATGCAGAGAATTATGCTTTTGAGGCAGCAAGTGAGAAAGGGGAATCCAAGCACTTTTGTCTAACAAAGTATGTGGTTTTACTTTGGTATAATAAGAGGCAATGGGTGGGATTTCTACTCTCGGTTGTTTGAAGATGTTTAGTTGTTTAACTTTGGTTTGTAAATGGCCTTTGAGGATTGATTTTTGTTTGAATGTTGAATTTAGCTTTGTATGGATTTGGAGGACTGGGGAGCATGCTTATAGTTCCAATGCTTGCATGAATGATGCCATGTTATAGCTTATGCTTCGTAATGATGATCTTTGATGTTTATTCATGTTGCATGTGCGATGTGGCTTGAATTGGAATGTTCTCGGGTGTGGAAAGATGTGTTAAACCAACAAAATCTGCTATTGCAGGGCAAGGCATATCGGAACGCCCTTACCTGTTTCGAAACAGTGGCTTGTAATGGTCATAAGGTTTCGGAACGAGTAGGAACGTTCCAGAACGATTTGCTACTGGAAAGGGGTGTTTCGATACGGATTTCGGATCACATCCGAGTATCGAATTGGTCAACCTGGTTTCAAAACGACCATTCCGATACGGGGCCTAGTATTTCGAAACACCCGACCGTTGAAGATGAATTTGAATTGTTTCATATTTCTGTTTCTTACATTTTGGTCCCTGGATCTTGAATGCTTAATTAAATGAGTTCGGATGACCCGTTTAAGATGAATTTTGACATCTGGACTTGTTGTATGATTAATTTTGGATTGGTAACCTTAAAACTAGATCAGTCCTTAAAATTTTGGAAATTTACATATTAGTCACTAAAAGACGATCGTATGCAATTGAACCCCTAAATGAGCTATGTTCGCTGTGTCGCTTCCGCTAAAGTGTTTTGCTATTCGCATAGGTTAATAATGTGCATCTAGAAAAGTTAAAAAGAAAAAAAGGCTGTTAATTAAGGTTGACTTTCACGAGTTAACTTTTGTTTTCCCCGTGTAATCTTCTTAGTTCGAGTCGGATGTCTAGGCCGGGCTAAGGGTGTTACATTACCCAAAATTTGATTGAACAAAAAGGTTTTAACTATGCTCTTTGAGGACATATTCTTAAAGTTTTTATACAATCATATCAACAAACAATAAGGAATAAGAAACAATTAAATTGTTAAATAATAATAAAATTCTAATAAGAAAAAAAAAAAGGATAAAATAAGACTTATTTTAAATAGAAAATAAGAATATTTAGGGAAAACTACTCCAGTGACCACCCAACTATGGCTCGCGACCCAATTTTACCACCCAACTGAAAAAAATTTAAAATTCGACCACCCAACTATTTAAATAGACCTATTTTGACCACCGACCTTAAAATCTAACGGAAAGGTGACGTGGCCGTTAAGTAAAATTTTTATAATTACACATTTGGTCCTTGTTAGTTCTTTATTATACCAATTTAGTCCTAATTTTAATTTAAATATATAATAAAATTAATTAACCAATCAAGTGACGAAATGTGTCATCACCCGATTGGATGATTTTAATCTAATTTTTATTTTATTTTATTTAATATATTTAAATATGAACATATTTAAAATATGAATATATTTATATATATTTTTTAAATATAAACTATGAATTTATTTAAAATATATTTGTATTTTATATTTAAAATATGAATATATTTTAAATACATTTTCAATATATTCGTATTTTAAAAATTTTCCTATTTTAAATATATTCATATTTTATATTTAAAATATATTTGTATTTTAAATATGTTCAGATTTAAATTAATTATTTGAACCAGTTAAGTGGTTTGTATGGTTTTACACATCACAAGTGATTTAGATTCGAGTCCCATTGCAACTATTTTTTATTTCTTTATTCCCTAGCATTTACTGCATTATAAAATATATATTAAATGGTGCAATCCATTTCATAATGAGTGGGTTGGTGCAGTGGTAAAGGCATGAGGATTTCTCCCAAGAGGTTGTGGGTTTAGACACCACGTCAAGCACTCCTTATATTTATATTTTCCTTCCATGAGATGGTGACACATGTCGCCATATGATTAGAGGGAAAGAAATATATTAAATAAAATAAAAATTAGATTAAAATCATCTAATCGGGTGATGACACGTGTTGTCACATGATTGGTTAATTAATTTTATTTTTATTTAAATTAAAATTAAAATCATCCAGACGATCACTAAATTTTGGTAAAAAAACAAAATGGTAACCAAACTTTCAAAAATCACAAAATGACAATTAAACTTTATGTTTTATAACAAAATGATAACTATACGTTAAATCTCGTTAAGTGGCTGTTATAAAATTTTGTATAATAACACATTTAGTCATTCATATTTATACATTCAACTAATTTAGTCATAATTCGAAATAATTAACTAAATTTAGCCCTCGTTATTTACGCATTCTTTCAATTTGGTCCTTAAAGCAAAATTCCAAAGTATGATAACATGATAAATAATTACAATTAAATTTTTATAGGAACTCGAAAGCTCTATTCGAATCGAAAAAATTTCAAATAAAGTTTGAATTGTAATATATGACGCGTAAACTCGAATAACTTAAAATTTTTTACTCGACTCGATCGAACGCTCACCTCTATCTTAAGATATGATGTGTCAACTCGAATAACTCAAAATATTCGAATATTTTAAATCAGTTTTTCTTTTAAATTGAATGCTTTTAAAATAGAATATTTAATATTTTCATATTTAAATCACATCAAATATTTAATAACTACTTTACATATTCGATTTAATTTAAAAATATTTGATTTAAAAAGAAAAAATTGATTTAAAATATTCAAATATTTAATTAAATTTATATATGAACTCGAAAACTCGACTCGACTCGCATCAAAAAAATTTAAAATAAAGTTTGAGCTGTAAAATATGATGCGTTAACTCGAATAACTCAAAAAAAATTTACTCCACTCGATCGAACACTCACCTCTATCTTAAGATATGACACGTCAACTCGAATAACTCGAAATATTTGAATATTTTAAATCATTTTTTCTTTTAAATCAAATCGAATATTTAATAACTACTTTAAATATTCGATTTACAAGAAAAAAATGATTTAAAATATTCGAATATTTAAAGTCGTTATTAAAAAAAAATTGCTCAATGAAGTATGATTTTATTAGAATAATGATATACAAGTCATCCAACCCGGGCCTCATTAAAATCCTCCCTACACCTAAATGGAGAAAAGAGTACCCAAAAGAGGACAAAACGAGAACTAGTCACCACCCAGTACATATGATACCATAATCGCACGGCCATAAGCCCCACGCCCAACTACGCCTCATCACCCCAATCTGCCCAGACCATCGGTCCAAGGTTTTACGCCCCCAGGCAGCACGATCCCACATCGCCAGGCCATATGGTTCTCGCCCAGCCATGCAACAACACCCGCATCGGTCCCTGGCAGCACGCCCCAGGCAACTCCAACCCACGCACCCCCACGCAGCCAACACCTCCCTCCCGACTAAAATCCCACACGCAGCCAAGCACGCCGGTCCACACCACCCTTAGCCAAAGTATCGGCTAATTCATTCGCCTCGTGACCAACATGATGGAAAACACAAATCGCCGCCAAACATGCTTCATCAAGACACCTAAATAACGAGAAATACCTCCAAGGCCGACCCTCGTCATTAAGAATCCATGAGACAACAACCAAAGAGTCTGATTCAATGATACAAGGCCAAGCACACCATTGAGATGTACAAAACGACTCAATCGCATAGCAAATCATGTATAATTAAGCCTCGTTCGAATCCAACAACCCCAGTGGCCCTGAAAATAAAGCCAACACATGGCCTCGATCATTTCATAGCACTCCACCACACCCCGCGAGACCAGGTTTCCCACGCGCCGATCCATCGACATTAAATTTCACAATGTCGGGTAACGTGCAGTCCATGCAAGACATGCACGAGGCACATTCAGCCGCACATCCCCTGCACACCACCGGATATATTCCCACCAAACCGATTCAACCAAAATTGATTGCGAATCCAAAGCTCTCACCCAATAGAAAGCACGCAACTTAATCAAAAAGAATAACGCGGACACGGACAACCGCTTACCATTAAAAATCATGTCGTTACGAGCTAGCCACATGGACCATAATACCGCAGCACAACCCGCCATGTAACGCCCCGGTTTTGGGCTTGGAAGTCTAGGCGTTGACCGGTTTTGGTCAAAGTGCTGTTCGAATCTTAAAAGGTGAAATTAGGAAAGCCTAGTTCGGGTTGCATTAAAAATATGGAAAAATGTTCTAAAATCATCTTTTAATATAATTAAGTGAACTGTGAAAGCAATTTTGGAAAATGAGTTTTGGAAAGGTGACATTTTGGCTAGTGACCAAAATGTAATTTTTGAAAGTTTGGTGACTGTTTTATAAAGGGTTGGAACTTTGAATCTTTAAGGAGCTATTAATCCAAAAGTAGTTTCTCCAGATTTTTCTAAGATATTTTAAGCTATATTCTGATTTTAAATCATATTAAAAGTGGAGGGAAAGCCATTTGGCTATTTTGGATAACTAACTTTCCTATTTTCTTTCTCTCATTTTCTCTCAACCCAAACACTTTCTCTCTAGAGAATTTGATCTGATTTTCTCACCTAAATCCCTCCTTTCAACTCTCTTTTGATTCCTAATCAACATATCTACAAAACCTCACCATTTGCTACTTGATTCAACAAGGTTTTTGATTCCAAAAAGAGGAGAAACTCAAGTTTGGAGGTAAGAACGTCCTTCTCCTCTAAACTATCAGTTCTTTACTGAAATTCCTAAGTTTTCAATCCTTAATTGATGTTTTATTAAAGGCTTTTGAGTTGTGAATTGGATCTTGGCTTGTAATGCAAGATTTGGTGATTTTTGATGATTTTCGTTTGATCTGTTAAATCTGTGATTTGAGATGTTTTTTTGATGTTATTTGGACTCTAAATTGATAAGGAATTGAGTTTTGATTAATGCAATCCCGGATAAGTTGAGTTTCCTAAGTTTAGCTTGTGGTTCTAGATTGTTTTTGAGGTGATCTTGTGGATCTAATGTTGCTGGAGGTATAAGGATGTTAATAGGTTGTTTTTAGATGTTATATGATGTTAAAGGATGTGTGGCTTTGCTGGTTTATGGCTGGGCTTTGTTTAGAAGTGGTTTGGATGCATTTTCGGTTGTGTTTGGTGGCCGAAAATGGTGTGTGGATGAGAGCAGCGAGTTTAGGTGCTTTCATTGAAGTAATTAATGCATGATGATGCATTAATCCTCTGCTTTGATGTGTTGAAACAGGGGAGGCATCTTTGGATCCAAGAGTTGTTGATCCGGGAGCTTGATTTGGTGCTTCGGCAAGAGGCGAAGTGGAATCGGTGAGTGAAATTGGGTTTTTGGCTTTGAAACCAATGTCTTGGGAGCTTAGTTTAAGTCTAAACAACTTTGCTAAGCTTAAGTGTAAGTTTTCGGAAATACTCTCTAGTGGTGGCCATGATTTTTGTTGAAATGCAATGTGGTTTATTGCATGTTTTAATTACTGTTTTGAAAGCATGATTTAGCATGGTATTTGCTGTTTTTGTAAGCCATATGTTGAAGGAAGCTCAAGGTAAGAGTTCCTTGTTTTTGTACATAGATAAAATGTGGTTTGATGCTTTTAAATGCATGATGAATATGGCTTGGTTTAATGCTTTAAAACAGTGGATTAAATGATGAAAGTAATGTATATTGGCAAGTGATGTTTTAAAAAGGTTAAGGTCACTAAGGTGGTTAAAAGTCCTTGAGTGAGCCTTGTTTACTTAAGAACATCAAGGTGGTTAAAAGTCCTTGGATGATTCTTGCTACGGACACCAAGGTGGTTAAAAGTCCTTGTGTGATCCTTTCCATGGTGTTTAAAAGTCCATGGGGCCATGGTGTTTAAAAGTCCATGGGGCCAAGGTGTTTAAAAGTCCTTGGGGCCAAGGTGTTTAAAAGTCCTTGGGGTGAAACTTGATGTGGACACAAAGGTGGTTAAAAGTCCTTGTGTGGTCCTCTTTCATGGTGTTTAAAAGTCCATGGCCAAGGTGTTTAAAAGTCCTTGGGGCCAAGGTGTTTAAAAGTCCTTGGGTGAAAGTTGATGAACTTGTTTTTAAAGAAATGGAACTTATCACTTGTGGCCAATATGACATGTATGATATGAAGCATGAGATGCTTGTTTTAAGTATGCCTTTGAGCATGTACAATTGATGTTTTGAAGCATGATTTGTAAATGTTTTATAAATGCATTATTGAATGGTTTTATGAGCATTCCTCACTAAGCTTTTGCTTACGCTCTCTTTCGTTTTCCTAAATCAATAATGCAGAACATTAGAGTACTTGAGGGCAGCAAGGAGGGCAAGTATTCAAGTGGAATCAAGGCTCAAAGTATGGAAGGTTTCTTAAGTACATTTCTAGCTTTTGGTAATTTGGCAATGGGGGACCAATGTGTATGTTTTGGGAGATGTTTGGAACTCCCTAAGTATGTTGAATGATGTTGAGAATGTTGAATTTTGTGTAGGGCCTTTATATGCTTGATTTGGAAGTTTATGCTTGAATGGTTTGCTTGTGTAGGAAGCATGCCTATAGTTTTGGGGCTTTTTGCTTATGATGTTGTTCTAATGAATTGATGATGCTAGTATGTCTTATATATGTTGAATTGCATGCTGGTAAAGTTTGGTGGCAATTGGAGCATGATTGGATGTTTAATTGCATGTTTAAGAATGCATTTTGGGGCAATCTGTGCAGGGTGTTTCGGAACAGCTCTTACCGTTTCGGAACGGGTGCCTTAAACAAACCCAGGCGTCCGAAACGGTTTGGCTACTGCCAGCCCGTGTTCCGGAACCCGTTGCGGAACGGCCCGCGTTTCGAAACGGGCTCTGCCTGTTTCAGAACGGGTGACCGTTAGGGGCTGACATTGGCAGTTAAATGTTTTGAATTGTTTGCATTTTGGTCCTGAAACTTGTTTGTGCAATTGTATGAGTTTGGGAAGTCCTTTTGAGTTGAAATTTCACAGAGAAGCATGAAACCGGATTAATTTCAAGTTGGTAACTTTAATTTGGGTTAAGTCATCATATTTATCAGGAATTACAATTTGGTCCCTAAAGTTGTAATTTGTTCATTTGGGTCCCTGTTTGATCTCTGATGTTGGTGATCTTTGTGTATGATGTTTGTGTGATCACAATTAGGGTTAATGTGCATTTAGACAAGTTTTAAAAAGAAAAAAAAGGGTCGTTAATCAAGGTTGACTTTCGGGTTGACTTTGGTTTTCCCCGTGTGACTTTCTTAATTCGGGTCAACCGTCTAGGCCGGGTTAAGGGGGTTACACGCCAACCACCACTGTCGAACGTCATGTACACGAACTCAACCATCGATGCTGGGCGTACCACCTCGACACGCCACCATGCAAAAAACAACGACCCTACCTCCCACATATATTGACATCGGAATAGAATATGGTCCGCATCCTCATCACCTTCCCCACACCAACGGCACAAGAAGCTTTGGACATCTAAACGCAGCCCCTGATCCCTCATGAAACACAACGTAAGCAAACGTCGCAACAACACAAACCACACAAAACATTGTATTCTCAGCGGAATTTGTAACGACCAAATTCCAGAAATTTCAGAGTCAAGCTCTAACCCAAATGACGCCATAAACCGAGACAACATTGCCACTAAAAAAATCCTCGTCGTCGTATATTTCCAAACCACTCTATCGTCTAAATCCTCTGATAAAACCACCAACCCTACTATACATCGCAACTCCCGCAGATGGGCCAGTTCAAAAGATCGCAACAGTCTCGAGAAGTAATCGCACCAACCCTCATGCCCCAGAGAATTCCCCCAGGCATAATCCTTTTCCAATGCCCATTTATCCGTAGCAATGCGAAATAGTCTAGGAAATACAACACAGATGGGCTCGTCCGAGCACCAGCAGTCTCGCCAAAATAATACCTTCCTCTCATTACCAACTAACCAAGTAAAACTCGACAGCCCCATAAAACGATTGACACAAGCATCATCTTGGACTTCCACAATCTGCTCCAAACCGTCGACATAGACCTTCTCCTCACAGTTGGTACCCACCAAAATAACACATCCTCATCATACTTCGCGACCAGAATCGATCGCCACAAAGATTTCCCCTCCATCGCAAAACGACAATTCCTTTTTCCCAAAAGAGCCAAATTACGCTGGTGTAAATCAGCCACCCCCAGCCCACCAAACATCTTTGGTCGACACACCACCCGCCAGTTCACTCAGCTCAATTTGCAACACGCCTCGGAACCTCCCCATAAGAATATCCTCCGTATTCGGTCAATTCTTCGGATAATACCCTTAAGCACCACGAAAATGCCCATATAATAAACCGGTAGAGCGGACAGCACCGAATTAAGCAAATTCAATCGAGCCGCAAACGAAAGAGACTCCCTTTTCCAACTTGCCAAACTTTTACGGAAACGTTGCAATAATGGCTCCCACATGCTTAAGCTACGAAGATTAACTCCAATTGGCAGCCCAAGGTACATCATCGGCAACATACCCCGACTACACCCCATAATCCCCGCCATAGAGCTCAACACATCCTCCTCGACGCCAACTCCAAACATACATGATTTAGCATAGTTAATTTTCAGTCTAGAGCAATACTCAAAACAAGTCAACACCCTCTTCAAATTCGTGGTGAAACAAGTCTCACCTTGTAAAAATATCATCGTTTCATCTGCGAACTGAAGATGTGACACAAAGCATTCCTTCACAACTCGCACACCCCTTATATACCCTCTCCCTTCCGCCCCACGCAACAATTGGTGCAACAACTCAGCCACAATAACAAACAATAATGGCGAAATTGGGTCGCCTTGCCGTAAACCATGCAACATCGGAAATTCTCGAGTCGGACACCCATTAAGTAAGACCGAAAGTGTAACCCCCTCATCCTGGTCTGGATGACTGACCGGTCCGAGTAGGCTACACGGAGAAAACCGAAGTGAAACCCGTTAAGGCTCCCCTTTGGTTAGCAACCCTAAAAATTTTCTTTTTATTTTTATCTTTTCTAAACGCTTCAATACAACCTATGTGACATACTACAGCGGAGGGCATCGAACGAGGCAAGCATACAACACAAGCTACTTAAAATAGCCCATTTTAGATTATACAACAGGCCGTATCGATACACTAGAAAAGGGTATCGATACGCCCTGACTAAGTCAACAGCCCAAGGTCAAGCCAGGGAGACCGTATCAGTACACTGGTTGACCGTACCGATACGCCCTCACTGGTCAACTTCTCATGGTCAACGATACAAGACCATACTGTTACACCCTAGACCTGTACCGATACGCCAAAATCTCAAATTTCCAGAGAGGTCTTGGCGTACCGGTACACCCCCGTGTACCGGTACGCTAGGCCAAATTTGAGTCCCAAGGTGTAGGACCGTATCGGTACGGCCCTTGGGCGTACCGATACGCCCTGCACTGCAACACCCAAATTTGCAGCCAAAGACACTAAGACAGGACTCTAGATGCAAAATAAGACTTACCTAGCCCCAAGCAAACATACATAAAACATTTATCAAGCAAGATGAATCATACGGGGCTACTTAAGCGAACTAACATGACATACATCTCAAGATAGGCATTTAGGTGGAATACTAGCATAAGACATACATGGCTTAACCAAAACATACAAGGCAATAAGCACTCAAAGGCATATGATGGCAAGGTTTCTCATGCTTTAAACAATCAGACAAGCATTCATAGCTCAAGGTCATAAACTCTAAAACACAAGGCATCTAAGCAACGATGTAGACATGGTTTTCAATCCACAATATCAAGGCATAAACATATCCAACATAGCATCAACAATTCAACATGCTCACTTATCGATAAAACCAAACTAAGGAATTTGACACCAACTCCAAACTAGTCTAGTACCCCCATCGTCTAGGCATTATTACAAAGACATAAATCATACATGAGCTACTTGAGAGCTCCAAAAGGCTCCTCCGTTGCCCACTTGCCTCTCGAACTCTAACGATCTGCATGTTGGAAAAAGAAGAGCATAAGCTTGACAGCTTAGTGAGCGAAGCTCTAAAACTCATCAACATTGCAGTTTCAAAACACATTTCTTAAAGGTTAAGTAAAACATTTAAATGCACAATGAGAGGCACTACAACATAAGTACATGGTTTGCACAAGCACAACCAAAACATGGTGGGACTACACATCACTGTTTCGACTAGTAGTTTTCCAATAGAACTACACATCAAAGTACTCTTCTACTAGTCACTACCGGTGGGACTACACATCACCGTAGTTATGACAACCATCACGTGAGGATCGAGACCAACAATGACTCTACACAACAACGGGTGTAAAAGCAATTCACCATAAATATGAAATCACAACAATTATACACACATCTCACTTAACCACCACGGTAAGATTAGTAAACTTACACATGGGTTTAGGTGAGCCCTCAAAGCTCCACCCAAACCCCCAAGAATCCTGTTTCGAAAGCAAAACAAAGTTAAACATTTCCACTCACCGTTGCAACCCCAAACGGAAGCCGAATATCAAGCTCAAGTCTCCAAATTCCCCGGATTCCTGCCCGAAACCTCTCCAATGTTTTCCCTTGGTTCTAGTCAATAAAAAACAACACATTGCTCAGCCAAACATCAGAAGACACTGTCACAAACCCCAAACTACAATTACCAATCAATTTCTCACAATTTCAACCCCAAGCCAATATCCAAGTTCCAATTTTTGTACCCCATTCAAACCCAGCTGTAAACTACCATTTCCAACACCCAAATCACCTTTAAAGACCTTCAAAACACTTCCCTAACAACACTATATCACCAGCCCTTCAACCTATCACAAAACCACTTCATTAATACAAGTTCTAACACTTCTAAAATATGCACAAATACCCATTTCAGGATTTTGACCAAAACCCCACCATTTCAAGATATAGTGTGCATTAGGATAAGATTAACTCAAAACTTAACTATATGAATCGAAAACAAGCCAAGAAACCATTAAAGATTCATACTTTTCATTTAAAGGCTTGAAACTTGGAAACTAAAAAGATGGTGTTTTCAAGAATCTAAACCCATAGGAATGTTCGGAATAAAGAGGGGAAGTCAAAATGTGTGTACCTTGTTGAAATCACAAGAAATGATGAAGAGCCTTGATGGAATAGTGCTTGGGAGGGTTTTGGGGTTTTTGACGTTGAAAAGAAATAGGGAAGAAGAAGACCATTTCCCTTTTTGTTTTCAAAAGCTCATATTTTCCCTTGTTTTTGGATATTTACTAAAATGCCATTAATGAGATTTAAATCTTTTCTCTTTTTTTTCTTTCTATTATTTACATAAAACCAAGCCTATTTTAATTAAACCGAGTCTAAGGACTCGAACCCGACTCACACACTCAACTCCCGACCCCAACACACGGGTGTTACAGAAAGCCTCGTTGTTTGAATACAAACCCGCATCCAGGTCCTCCAACCAAACCCAAATCCCATTCGACACTGAATTTGCTCAAGGCACTCCCACTTGACACAGTCATACGCTTTTGCGAAATCTAATTTCAAAATCACCCCCTCACTGAAAATCTGCTGGTGCATAGAATGAATCACTTCATTGGCCAACATAATACCATCCACGATCTGACGTCCCTTAACAAATATCGATTGGACATCATTGATTAGAGCGAACAGAACACTTTGCAAACGATTCGCCAAGCATTTGGCGACAATTTTATAAAGCGAATTTAGCAAGCAGATTGGCCGATAATCTCCCACCATTCGTGGGTTTTCTTTCTTCGGAATCAAAACCACAAAAGCAAAATTAACCCCCTTCGGCAAAGAACTCGTCTCATAAAACTGATGCAGCACATCCATCACGTCACCCTTCAAGAAATCCTAGCCCTTCTTGTAAAATTCAAAAGTATAATTGTCTGAACCTGGCGCCTTAGACCCCTCACAACCCCAAATAACTGAACGCACCTCCTCTTCGCCAAACAGTACTTCTAAAGCTTTCGTCATATCCTTCGGTAATTGGTTAAAACACACAGCCATATCCATCACCCCCAAGCAAGATTGTGGTAAGAAATGTTTTTGAAACTCACTGAAAAAACTGCATTTCGAAGCCTGTCCGGATTGGTTTCCCATACCCCATTAACCATCAATCCAGACAAACAATTGCGCATCGATCTTAACTTAGCCGATCTATGGAAAAAAACCGTGTTACCATCTCCCTCCCTCAACCATCGCACCCTCGACTTTTGCCGCCATAACGACTCACTTAGGCGTGTTAGCTTCCACAACTCCTGCTGAAGTTGACACTTGTTCATCACTTGTGAATCGGACACATTACCCACACCTACAGCCCCATCAATCACGGCAATTGCATTTGTCGCTAGTTCAATCCTATGTTCAATATTTCCAAACACCGATTTATTCCATCCACGCAAAAAAAACTTTCAACGCACGCAACTTCTCAACCATACCCCCTTCATCGGTAACATAGAAATCCTCAACCATTTTGCTTCCAAATCCCTCGCATATTTTCCCTCCCCCACCTAAGCATTAATAAATCGAAAAGGCCATGGACCCCAATCCAAGTTATCGCTCACTAGCAACAATGGCGTATGATCTGATAGCCCTCGCGACAACGAGGAAAAATTCAATAGCTTAAAATGATCCAACCATGACGCCGATACTAAACACCGATCAATATGACTACATCTATTCTCAAGACCAAACCACGTGAATGATTGCCCACATAAATCCAAATCACATAAACCATTTGCATGAATAAAATCGACAAAAGCATACATACCTCGAGACGTAGAAATGCACCCCTGCCTCTCCGATAGAGACGTGATCATATTAAAATCCCCAATCAAGCACCATGGGATCGCACGGGCATGTACGACAGCTGAAAGTTCCTGCCATAACAACTTCTGTTGTTCCATCTCACACGATGCATAGATTCCAATCAAACCACAAACCCAATTGTCGAGTACCCAGCGGCCTTCTATGGCAACAAAACGTGCACCTACAACTGTCTTGCACACCTGGAACCGGTCGATATCCCAGCAAACAAGAATCCCCCCTATTCTTTCGATCGACGGTGCAAACGCAAACTCAAACTTGTCCGTCACCCAAATTTTACTCACCATAAATTCAGAAATCATTTCCAACTTTGTTTCCACTAGAACAACACACTCACCTCGATGTTGCTGTATTAAATTAAGGACCGCTCTTTTCTTCGCTGCCGCTCCCAAACCCCGCATATCTCCTTTAATTGTGGTGTGTATCTCTCGCCTCAATGAGCCGAGCAATATCCCTTATAACGTTCTCCTCGTTTCCTATCGTTTTTGCACCCAACAATTTTCCCAATTCCAATGTTTCAGGCGCTTCCTTTAAAATAATTCTCTTTCTCTGTAAAAAATCTGAATCCGAAAGGTAACCGTTCACCAAAGTCGTCGACTGTGACGGAGGGTTTTTTCGAGGTCTGTCCTGCCCTCGCTTTACCGCTATTGGCGCATTATCCCCTGTGTCCTCTTTCAATCCTGATGTACGCAGTAATTCTGATATCTGTCGTACTCGGCATTGACGACCTTTATACTCAATTAGCGCAGCGACCCCGGCCCTATTTAGTTCGGACTGAGGCCCAACCTCATCCTCACAACAGATCACATTCCCAACGCTCCTCTCGCATTCACTAACGTCTAGACTTTGATGTCCAGTCACCTCCCTATCCACCACACCAACATCCTCGTCCGCAACTCAAGAGTTATCATGTTCCTTAGACGAATCATCTCGCTGCATGGAATGAGTTCCCACCACACGATCATCGACCATACGATTATCCTCCCATAGTTTATTGATCTTCCAACTATTCGGGGTTGCCTCATTCAATGACTTGGAACCATTGTATCTTCCCTTTCCCCTTCCACACAGAACGACAGTGTTTGTTGCCCCACCACCACTGTATCGGTTACAAATTTAGTCGTCCGGCTTACCCCCTCTGATTCCTCTTCATTCGAGCCATCATCCCCATTCGTATCTTCCCTCTTTTTCTCAGAAGAACATCGCCAATCTTAGCCACACAGATGCGATATTGTTTATCGCTAATCATAATATGCAATGTTTCCTCAATTGATAGAAACCAATCCGTTTCAATTAGAAACCTTGCTCTTTCAAACGAATCAGGTGCCACCATTGTCTCCTACACAAGCACTAGTTCCCCCCCCCCCCCACAGAGCTGCAATATTCTGAAGCGTCCCTTCTGACCAGGCGTGAATCGGTATCCCACACGCCGAGACCCACACTCACCAATTTGGTATAACACATTCTGGGATCCATTCCATCACATTCTCCAGCCATGGAGAGAAACACCCCGATTCCACGCACTTATGTCTAGTTTCTTGATTTGGGAACATTAACAAAATTAAAGAACCTGCCACCCGCATTAATGAAACCCCACTAATCTGTGCTTTCTTAAATTCAGTCGCCAATTCAATTATCGACATCGGCTTTCTACAATAACCCACTGCACAATTCTTCAATACTTCTAATTTTTCCTGATCGATGACCCCCTCCACCTTGCGATATTCAATTGGTTTTTCATTCAAACAAACCCTAGTTTCACCTTTCTCTTCGTTTTTTGCACCTCCGTCCGATTGGGAGCTGCCATACCCGATCTTGTGCTTCCCAAAACATCTGATCTAGCAAGAAAGTCGTCCCTCCGACGATGCCAAAATGTATTTCGATTATCCCTCTATGCCATCTGAACTTTAATTTTTGATTCGTATAGTCGAAAGCCGTCAAATCGCTCAATAACCCTATCTGCATCCACTTTAGTTTTCATCCTAACAAATCCAAACTTTGATCCGTCTCTAGCCCTCTGTGTCGAAACGAATACATCTACCACGATCCCATGTCTATCGAAAACCTGCTAAACTCCTTTCCAATGTAGTTGTGGTGGCATATTTCCGATAAACAGCGTCCAGCATCGTCACCCCTCTGCCATCCTCTTCTTGCTCTCCTAACCACTAGTTAGTAGTTATTAAATATTCAAATATTTAAAGTAGTTATTAAATATTCAAATATTTAAAATAAAAATATTTAAAGTAGTTATTAAACATTCGAATATTTTAAATCATTTTTTTTCTTTTCAATCGAATATTTTTAAATTGAAATGAATATTTAAAGTAGTTATTAAATATTCGATGTGATTTAAATATGAAAATATTAAATATTCTATTTTAAAAAATATTCAATTTAAAAGAAAAAAATGATTTAAAATATTCAAATATTTCGAGTTATTCGAGTTGACGCGTCATATCTTATGATAGAGATGAGCGTTCGATCGAATCGAGTCAAAAAATTTCAAGTTGTTCGAGTTTATGCGTCATATTTTACAACTCAAACTTTATTTGAAATTTTTTCGATTGGAGTCGAGTCGAGTTTTTGAGTTCCTATAAAAATTTAATTGTAATTATTTATCATGTTACCATACTTTGGATTTTTTCTTTAAGGACCAAATTGAAAGAATGCGTAAATAACGAGGGCTAAATTTAGTGAATTGTTTCAAATTAGGACTGATTTTGATTGAATGTATAAATAAGAAGGACTAAATGTGTTATTATGCCAAATTTTGTAACAGCCACTTAACGGGATTTAACGTCTAGTTACCATTTTGTTATAAACATAAAGTTTAATTGACATTTTGTGATTTTTGAAAGTTTGATTACCATTTTGTTTTTTTACCAAAGTCCAGTGGTTGTCTGTGTACTTTACCCTAATAAATAACTAATAAGAACCAAATGTGTAATTATACAAATTTTACTTAACGGCCACGTCATCTTTCGTTACATTTTAACGACTGGTGGTCAAAATAGGTCTATTTAAATAGTTGGATGGTCAAATTTTAATTTTTTTAGTTGGGTGGTCAAAACAAGTCGTGACTCATAGTTGAATGGTCACTAGAGTAGTTTTCCCTAATATTTATAAAAGTAGATTAGGGACCGATCTGAAAGAAAACTGAAATTTAGAGGTTAAATTGGAACGGAAAGGATGAAATCAAAAGAAAGAAAAGTTGAAGAGCTGCGGTAGGAGACCCGTAAAAGAAGGGTGCGAGTTAAAACGGGTATGGGTCAGGTCACCGGGTCGATATAAAATGTGGAATAATAAACAAAAAACATTTTTAAACCATCAACACCTTTCCCTTTTGTTCACTAAGGAATTTTTCGTATCCTCCATAGTATGGGCGGTTGCGCCAAACATCCACCACGCCAGCCGCCGTTATCGGCAACAGAAAAATCAAAATAAAAGTTTCACTTCTTTCTCTTTTAAAAAACAGAACCTTTGAAAATAAAAAGTCAAACAAACTTTGATCCCCACCCTCTTTTTAACAGTTTTTCAGAATCTAACGATCTCAAAGTTGTGTATTCATCATCGGGAACACCGCCTCAACCACCATACACGGTGACAATTTCCAAAGAAAGGTAAAAATTATCCTGGTCTTTTATTTAACGTGCTAATATTGAAAGAAAGAAGAAAAGATACCAGGAACTTTGCTTGCTTTATTTCTCTAGAAAAAATGCTTGAATACAATATTGCTTCCTTCCTCTTTAATCTGAATGTCTCTCTAACAATTTGTGTATATTGTGTGTATTTTTGTGTCTATCCTCTCTGTGTGTTTGTGTTACATGAAATTTACAGGGATTATATAAGTAAAAGCTTGTCTAAATTACATGAAATCTAATCCTCTAATCCTCGTCTCGAATTGATTCTGTAAAGATTCAAAATTTGGGTTGATTATGATTTGCAACTGATTGATTCGAGATTGGCTCTGATTTGTTTTGACTTTCCTCTTTAACATTGATTCATAATTTAATCCTTGCATGTTTTCATTTTTGGTGGCTGCAAACGGTGTCAAAATCAACGGCGGGAGTGGTTTGAGAGGAGGAAAATAATATGTGCCTTTGTCGGAGAAGCTGAAGCGTCTGGTGAAAGCTCGAACATCGATCGCGTGACTACCACGTGCGAGTGGCGATCCGTGTGCTCTTCAACGATACGATCTGGGTCATTAGATCACTCCTATATCCAACGTAAGGGAGAGAGCAGCGCTAAATCTCCTCTCACAAGGGTTCCTGCGCGCGATCCATGTCGTTGGATTGTGTTTCCATCGAACGGTTGTGAGTTGGTGCGGCGCCAGACCTTCTAGCTTGGGTTTTCCATGTCTTCATCTACGTCATTGGATCGGTTTGTGACCCAACAGCCCTTCAATGGCTGCGCAATGAGAAACAAAAGGGCATTAGGTTTTAGTTCTTTAGGTCGGTCAGGCATGCTTCAATGATGCAAGCTGGGACGTTAGATCGCTCCCATATCTAACGGCAGGGAGAGAGCGGCGCTAAATCTCCTCTCACAAGGGTTCCCTCGCGCAATCCATGTCATTGGATCGTGTTTCCATTGAACGGCTAGGAATTGGTGCGGCGCCATACCTTCTAGCTAGGGTTTTATGTGTCTTCATCTGCGTCGTTGGATCGGTTTGTGACCCAACGACCCTTCAATGGCTACGCAATGAGAAACAAAAGGGCATTAGGTTTTAGTTCTTTAGGTCGGTCAGGCCTGTTTTTTGTATGGACCTTTTTAAAATGTAATGGACTGTTTTTATATAATGGACCATATTATTATTATTTTTTGATTTTATTTTAATTCAAATGGATCCCTTATTTATTAAATGAGCTAAGTATAATAATAATAATAATAATAATAATAATAATAATAATAATAATAATAATAATAATAATAATAATAATAATAATAATAATAATAATAATAATAATAATAATAATAATAATAATAATAATATGAAACAAATGGGTAATAATAAGAATAGAATTAGGTAAAAATTCAGTGACAACACCGGTGTGGCATGTTCGGAACCCAATACGATAAGACAAGGCGAGAAAGTGATCAACCCTCAGATGAATTTCGAACCTTTAGCCCTTGTTTAAAATTTTCCTTCATTTCCTTCAAACTTGGGCCAAAAAGATTACTACCTTTCAACCCAAACGAACCATGTCCTTTGCTGCCTTGATCCTCAATACAGATTACCTCATGTGTAACAGACTTGGCACTTAGGCCATCAGTAATAAAGATCATTTTCACACCATTTGTAGCCCCACTCGATCCTTTCCTTTTCTTATCTAGGTTTGACGCCATATAAGCAGCATTTTTAGCTTTTCCACCAGCCTCCTCTCTACTATGTAAAATCGGTCTATTCTCAGATCTTGAACCAAAGCCCTCACCATGATGTATCACCTCTTGAGTATGTTGGACAACCTCCAACTCATTGCCCTCACCCTCATTACTTTCAGAAAGCTCAACAAAACGAGAACCAAGTAAATCATCTTTAGACTTAGCTTCTTTACCAATTGTGACTACTAAATTAGGCCTCTGTCTCCTAGTGTCAACCATCATCTAGGGATCATAGAGATTTTTTTCATGAGGCTTCTTATTATCATGGCTTTGTCCGGCCATGCCCATGTCAGTGTGTGTCGGGTTATCTTCATTCGGCTTACTAACACCACACTCCTCCTTTGAGTGCCCATAGATTCCACGTTTAAAACAAATTTGTTGTATTCCTTCATATTCCAATTTTTGAATGCGCCCATCAATACCTAGACAAGAAAGTAATGGCTTATTAAGGTTTACTAGGATCACTATCCACGCAAACTTGCCTCTCCCACCCACTTGCATATTATAATCAGTCTTAAGAACACGACTGATTGCTGTTGCTAGGTAACGAAATAAAGCCTTGGTGTAATACATATACGGAAGGCCTGGTAAACGGAACCAAACTATCACTTGTGAAGGATACTTCTCAAAAATATTAAAAGCTCGTCTCCATGGCTGAACTGCCAAATAGATGTCATAGATAGTCCAAGGCCCATCAGTTAACACATTGGTATAATCGCCTTCATCTGTGAATTTGACGAGGAAATAGTTATTCTCCAAATGCACCAATAGAATCTCTCTCATCAGATCCCAAAGCACCTGAATTCGCGATAGGAGGTTCTTATACCCAACGATGCATCCCAAAAGCTGAACTATGCTCATGTTCCGCATATTCTTGTCAATCTAATCAGGTACCCTTTCTGAAAAGCATACTTTCAATAAAGCTCATGATCGATTAATGACAACATCCTCATCGAGAACAATCACCTATTCATTCGCCACACCCAACCCACAATTAGCACTGGATTTTCCATTGGATGGTTTGGCATCCATACTCGCATAAGAAACCTCCCCCTTGTCGTTGCCCTCATCGGGTCCCCTTTGTATATGACCAGGCTTCTCCAAATCACCAATAGTAACGGGAACACCATGGACCTGACAATCATTTGGCTTAGCAACATCTTTCGTGTCTGTAACACCCCAATTTTGGGCTTAGAAGATTAGGGTCTGAACCGGACTGGTCTGAGAAACGGTTCGAATATAAAAGGGAGTTTTAAGGAAAGCCTAGTTCGGGATGCTTTAAAAATATAGAAAAATATCTAAAAATCCTTATTTAATATATAAAGGTGAATGGTGAAATCAATTTTACAAAATGAGGTTTGGAAATACTACATTTCGGTGTAGTGACCAAATTGCGATTTTTGCAAATTTTAGTAGTGACTATTTTGTAAAGGATTGAAACTTTGAATCTTTAAGGAGCTAATTTACGAAAAATGTTTTCACCAGATTTTTCCTTAATTTGGGTGATTTAATTAATTATTTAATTTAATAAAAGAAAGATGATAAACTACCTTTGACTTTTATAATCGCTTTTCTCTAATTTTCTCTCATTTCATTTTCTCTCAAAATCCTATCAACCAAACACTTTTTCTCCTGCAAAATTCACTTTGATTTTTACTTCAATTGGTGAGATTTCCATCACTCATTGATTCTTAATCAATCTTCCAACACATTCACTTGATTTCTACATTGTATTTTCATGGAAACTTGCCCAAATCAATGAGAAATCATCTTTTAGAGGTAAGATTGTTCTTCTCCTCTAAATACTCAGTTCTTTACTGAAATTCTCAAGTTGTCAATCCTTTATTAAAGTTTTATGAATGGTTTTAATGTTAGAAACAAGATTTTGGCTTAAAACTCAAGATTTTGGAAGAGATCTTGAAGATTTTCGTGGTAATTGATTGGGCTCTGTTTTGATATGGTTTTCTAATGTATTTTGGATGTTAAATGATGTTAGAAATGAGGTTTTATCAATCCAATCCTGAATAGGTTGTTTTTTCTAAGTTTTTGCTTGTGATAATGGTGGTTTTTGGGGTGATTTTGGTGTTCTGTTATAGCTGGAGGTATAAGGACGAGATTAAGGTTGTTTTTGATGTTAATTGATGTTTAGAAATGATTAGAAGTGATGGATCTTCGCTGGGTTATGTTTTGGAAGAGTTCGGAGGTGATTTCGGTAGTGTTTGGTAGCCGAAATGTTGGGTTTAGGTGGAGCAGCGAGTTTAGGAGTGTTGGCTGAAGATTTCAATGCATAATGATGCATTAATCCTCTACTTTTATGTGTCTAAAACAGGGGAGACATCTTCGAACACTTTTGGAGTTGATCTGGAAGCTTAATTGGTGCTTCGGCAAGCAACCGAAACGAAATTGGTGAGTACGTATGGCTTTAGAAGTCCTTGAAGGACAAAGAACCAAGGTTTGGGGATTTAGGAAAGGTTTGAAACACCTTCCTAAGTCCGAAAGTGAGTATTGGCTAGATGGCTCTCTAGAATATGGTGTTTGCCCCTTAAATTGCTTTTACATGCCCATGGTTTTAGATTGATAAATTCCTACTATTTTTATGCATGAATTATAGCGTGAGATGATGCTTGAAATGGTTTCAATAAGTAACATTTTGCATAGTTGAGATTTGAGCTTATTTGTTGAAGTGTAGCAAATGTTATGGTTTTGAAAAGAGATGAGAATGTTGAGTTTTAATGCAAGAAAAACAGTAGGTGAGATGTTGATTTGACATAATATATTGGCATAGATGTTGAGAAACTTACCGGATATATTTGATCGACCAATAGGATGAGAGTGCACTATAAACTAAAAATTCGTACGTGCTCTTTGGTTAAGCCAAAAGGAGATATTCTGATGATGGGCATTCCATCGAGTAGGACTTGGGAAATACCCAAGCTTGGTGGCGAAGAGAGATTCTGCCATGTGACTACGGTGACGAGAGATTCCACCGGAAACTATGTTGCTAGACAAGTGAGTACGGTGATGAGAGATGCCACCGGAAGTGTCTAGTGAGATGTCCGCATATCCAAGTAATAAATAGATGTGAAATGCCAATATAAAACATGTTATGGTTTTGATTCACATGTACCTTGATATAATGATTTATGCTATGAGAAATGCATATGTAGTTTGTTCATGAAATGCTTTAGAGTACAAGCATGATTTTGGCTTTGCCATGGGTTTTGCATTGGTTTTAATGCATGAGATAGAATGAAGGTACATGTGGTTTCAATAAGTATTGCTTTGAAAGTTTTCCAAGCATGAGGAAGAGATGAGCATGTGGTTTAAAAGCTTTTAATGAAAGTGTTTCAAATGTGCATTATTGTGTTGGTTCTTTTTAGAGCATGCCTCACTAAGCGTTTGTGCTTAAGCTCACACTTTTACCAATAATACAGATAATTGAGGTGTTTTGGGGCATCAAGGAAGCTAAGTCCATCCAAGGAAATCCAAGCTCACGTATGGTGAAGTTTTCATACACTTTAGTTTTGATAAATTGGCAATGGGAAACCAAATCTTGTATTTGGGAGATATGTTAAACTCCCTAAGGTTGTGGCATGTTTGCTTTGGGCTTGTTGGATTGTAAATGGTTTGGATTGCTTGTTTTGAGGTTGGAATGCTTTCGTGTTTTTGATATTAGGAAGAATGCCTCTAGACTAATGAGATTTCATGTTTGAGGTTATGTTTGTGGTTGTGTGTTCCAAAAGGGTACCTTATATGTATGTTGACTTGTTGGTATGGTTAGGAAGTCTTTGGGATGTGTTAGATTAAGTTTTTGAGTGAAAAACCAGTCCTTGCTTCTGTTTCTGTGCAGACCGTATCGAAACACCCTCTAGTGTTTCGAAACGGGGGCCTGTAATGGCCTTCGTGTTTCGAAACGGTAGAGGCTGTTCTGAAACGTTTTGGCTACTAGAATGTCATGTTTCGGAACAGGTATCGAAACGGCTATGTGTTTCGATCTAGCGTTTCGATACGGCAGGTAGGTGTTTCGAAACGGGTGACCATTGGGCACAAATTTGAATTGTTCTTATGTTTGCATGCTTTACTTTCTAGTCCTAAATGTTGAGAATGTAATTGCTTGAGCTTGAGATGTCCAATTAAGATGAAATTTGGCAGGGAAGCATGTAACATGACTAATTTCATATTGGTAACCTTAAAATCAATAAAGACCTTCAAATTTACAGAAATTACATTTTGGTCCCTAAACTCGTATAAAATGCAATTTAGTCCCTATATGTTATCCCATCGATGTGCCTTTCTCAATCGTATTTTATGAGTACTCACCTAGGGTTAACGTGTATCTAGACAATAATAAAAAGAAAAAAAAGGGTCGTGAATCAAGGTTGACTTTTGGGTTGACATTGATTTTCCCCGTGTAACCTTCGTAGTTTGGGTCAACCATCTAGGTCGGGCTAAGGGGGTTACATTTGGTGGTATCATAGCTTGGTTCTTGAATAATTGGGGTTTGATAGGTGCATAATGTATGTGTAATTTCATGATGTGTCTTTTAGGTGAAAGAATGTTGTGTGAAAAGTGATGTTTGGTTCAATTGTGATGTGTTGTGATGCTATGCTATGGTTGGAGTGTAATAGGGGTTCCCATTGCCAAATCAAAACTAATGAAGAGAAATTGTTTTCGAAAATGAGCTTGAGTACTTGGATTACTTACCTTATTGTGCCTAATTATGTTTATTGCATTTTTGTCAGTGCATTGTTTTCCTATATAATGGGGCCACGTAGAGAGCTAAGAATCAATACTAGATCGACCATTGCTAATGAGAATGCTGAGAATCTACCTCCTCCTCCCCTGGTGGTGGACCACCCGGTGGTGGTGGTGTTGGAGCTGGTAATGATGGAGCTGGCGCTGGGGTTGTTAGACCCGAGGGTGTGCAAGGGCAAGCTGCTCCTGACATGACCATGTTGATTCAGGCTATTGATGGAGCTTTCCAGGCAGTAGTAGCTGGAGCTCATGGAGCCGCGCATCAGGATGATGCCAATGTGAGGTTGCCTTTGGAACGTCTTCGCAGTCTAGGAGGGACTGAGTTCAGGGGTTTATCTCCGGAAGGATCTGAGTCTTGGTTGGAGAGCACCAAGCGAATCTTGGGACAGATGAACTGCAACAATGTGCAGAAGCTGGGTTGTGTTGTATCACTGTTGCATGGTGATGCTTATACGTGGTGGACGACCACTATCTCTGGAATGGAGGACAATGAGGCGACTTGGATGTTCTTCTTGAATGCGTTCAAGCAGAAGTATTTGGGTGTACGTTACCAAGACGAGAAGAAAAAAGTTTATGTCTCTTATGCAAGGTAGCATGTCCGTAGCTGAGTATGAGATTCAGTTTGTTCGCCTCAGTCAGTACGCACCTAAGCTAATCCCTAATGAACGGGAGAGGTGTGAATGATTCCGATATGGGTTGGTAACGGATGTGAAGACTTTTATGCTTACGGCTAACTACTCAGATTTCAATGTCTTGGTCTTTAGAGCCAAGGACATTGAGTCAAATCTTGGTCTGACTAGTCGAGCGGGTGGATCTAGCTCTGGGAAGCGAGCGGCTGAACGCGATTATGGTAGAGACCGCAACAAGAGGCATAAGGATAGGAGGCCACACTATGACGCTAGGCATGGGGTTGTAACCCTAGTAGAGGTCAGCAAGGACCTAATGTTGTTCTGAGGACTCCTGAGTGTAACTGTTGTGGTAGACGGCATGGTGGTGATTGTTGGGGTAATCTTGGCACATGCTGGAATTGTGGGAACCGTGGACATTTGAAGAAAGATCGTCCTTGGCCTTTGAAGGAGGGACAGGCTCCGGTGAGAGCAGATGAGCCACAGAGAGGCTGTGGGCGCGGTCGTGGTAATTTTCAGCGCATAGATGATGGTGGTAGGAATGTAGTGCATGTTGTGGCCGTTCAACCTGAGGGTGGTGGCCAGGCTCGAGTGCATGCTCAACGTGAGGGAAGGAATGATACGGATGTGATCGCAGGTACTTTTACTTTGCAATCCTTGTCATTACTTTCTTTGATTGATTCTGGATCTACACACTCATACATATTGCGTGAACATGCTCAATTGCTTGGTTTACCTGTTGAGTCTTTGGATGTTGGTATGCCTGTGACTAGTTCCTTTGGTGAAACGGTTGTGACACGAAAGTTGTATAGGAGTTGTCCCTTGAAAGTGCAAAATCATGTCTTTCTTGTTGATCTCATGGAATTGCCATTCTATGGATTTGATGTAATCCTTGGTATGGATTGGCTTGTTGAGCATCGAGTTGTAGTGGATTTTGAAAGCAAGCGAGTTTCGTTGAAACTTGCGGATGATTATGAAGTGGTAGTTGTGGGTGAGAATGTGAAGTTTCTGGCCAATGTGGTGTCTACATTGGAAGCAAGTTGAATGCTGAGGCAAGGTTGTGAGGCTTACCTAGCCTTTGTGATGAATCCTAGCTCTAAGGAATTGCGTGTTCAAGATATAAGAACTGTACGTGAGTTTCTTGGAGTGTTCCCGGAGGAGTTACCTGGATTGCCACCTAGTCGAGAAGTGGAGTTTGGAATTGAGCTGTATGAAAACACAACTCCGGTGTTCATTGCTCCCTATCGCATGGCACCTAAGGAGCTAAAGGAGTTGAAGACACAACTTCAGGAGTTGCTTGACCGTGGCTTCATTCTGCACAGTGTGTCACCTTGGGGTGCACCGGTCTTATTTGTGAAGAAGAAGGATGGCACTATGAGAATGTGCATTGATTATTGTCAGCTGAATAAGTTGACCATCAAGAATAGGTATCCTTTGCCAAGGACTGATGATCTTTTTGATCAGTTTCGGGGAGCAGCTGTGTTTTCCAAGATGTGGATGTGCCAAAAACAGCCTTTAGAACGAGATATGGGCATTATGAGTTTCTTGTAATGTTGTTTGGCTTGACGAATGCTCCTGCTGCTTTCATGGACGTGATGAATAGAGTGTTCCATGAATACTTGCACAAGTTTGTTGTGGTGTTCATCGACGATATCCTTGTGTACTCTTGTACTGAGGAGGAGCATGAAGGTCACTTGAGGATTATCTTGCAAGCGCTTCTAGAAAATCAGCTTTATGCTAAGCTGAGCAAGTGTGAGTTTTGGCTAAAGGAAGTTGTGTTCCTTGGTCATGTGGTTTCGGCGGAGGGGATTCGTGTTGATCCTCAGAAGATTGAGGCGGTGATGAATTGGAAGCCTCCTAAGTCCGTTCATGAAGTTCGTAGTTTCCTTGGGTTGGCAGGATATTACCAGAGGTTTGTGGATGGATTTTCAAATATTGCCACCCCTTTGACGAATTTGTTGCAAAAAGATGTCAAGTATGAGTGGATGGAAGCATGACAACAAGCTTTTGAGAAGCTTAAGACGACTTTGACGCAAGCTCCTATCTTGGTTCAACCTGAATCAGGGAAAGAATTTGTGGTGTACAGTGACGTATCCTATGTTGGTTTGGGGTGTGTGCTAATGCAAGAGGGTCAGGTGGTGGCTTATGCATCGCGACAGTTGAAGGTGCATGAGCGCAATTATCCTACACATGATATTGAGTTAGCCGCGGTGGTTTTTGCTTTGAAGATCTAGAGACATTATCTGTATGGTGAGAAGTGTACTGTGTACACGGATCACAAGAGTTTGAAGTACTTGATGTCTCAGAAGGAGTTGAATCTTAGGCAACGACGTTGGGTGGATTTGCTTAAAGATTATGATTTAACGATTGAGTACCACCCGGGAAAAGCTAATGTTGTGGCGGATGCCTTGAGCAGGAAGGTGGCGGTAGAGTTAAGGGCTATGTTTGCTAACTTAAGAATTTCTCGAGATGGAGGTCTTGTGGCTGAGTTGCAAGTGAAACCATCCCTGGTTCAGTTGATAAAGGATAAGCAGTTGTTGGATGATTCTTTGGTATCACATGTTCAGGATATTGCTGAGGATAGACCATCGGATTTTTGTTTTAATGATGATGGAGTTTTATGTTTCGGAAGGCGGATAGTAGTTCCGGATGATGTAGAGTTAAGGCGTACTATTTTGACCGAAGCTCATAGTAGTCCTTTTTCTATGCACCCTGGTAGTACAAAGATGTATCGTGATCTGAAGGATGAGTACTATTGGGTGGGATTGAAGAAAGATGTTGCGGAGTATGTGAGTAAGTGTATGGTTTGTCAGCGAGTTAAAGCTGAGCATCAGTTTCCTTCAGGGTTGTTGCAATCGTTGAGGATTCCTGAATGGAAGTGGGAAAGAATCACCATGGACTTTGTGTCCGGTTTACCTTTGTCGCCATCGAAGAAGAATTCAGTGTGGGTGATTGTGGATCGTCTTACAAAGTGTGCGAAATTCTTACATGTGCATAATACGTATACCTTGGATAAGCTTGTAGAGTTATACATTGCTGAAATTGTGTGTTTGCATGGTGTACCTAAATCTATAGCATCGGATAGAGATCCGAGGTTTACATCACGATTTTGGGAATGTTTGCATCGGGCTTTGGGTACGCAGTTGAATTTCAGTACTTCTTATCATCCACAGTCGGATGGACAATCTGAGCGTGTTATCCAAGTGCTTGAGGATATGTTGAGGTGTTGCGTGATTGAGTTTCAAGGCTCTTGGGAGAAGCATTTGCCTTCGGTGGAGTTTGCTTATAATAATAGCTATCAGACAAGTATTCAAATGGCACCTTATGAGGCCTTGTATGGGAGGAAATGCGGAACTCCTCTGTGCTGGGCAGAAACAGGTCAGAAGTTGGTCTCGATGTCGGCTTTGTTGAAAGGAACCACGGAGAAGGTGAAGCTCATTTGTGAGCGGTTGAAGGCAGCTTCTGATCGACAGAAGTCTTACGCAGATTTGAAGCGTAATGAGATTGAGTTTGCGGTGGGTGACCGTGTGTTCTTGAAGGTTTCGCCTTGGAAGAAGGTGATGAGATTTGGCCGGAAGGGTAAGTTGAGCCCTAGGTATATTGGACCATATGAAGTGATAGAACGTGTGGGTCCTGTTGCGTATAAGCTGAGGCTACCACAAGAGTTAGAGAAGATACATGATGAGTTTCATGTCTCCATGCTACAGAGGTATAGATCAGATCCTTCGCATGTTATGCATGTGGAGGAAGTTCAGTTGAATCCATATTTGACATATGATGAGGAGTCGGTTGAGATTCTAGATTCAGACAATAAAGTTCTTCGAGGTAAGACCATTGAGTTGGTTAAGGTGTTGTGGAGGCATCGTGGTGTTGAGGAAGCCACGTGGGAAAGAAAAGATGACATGAAGAAGCAGTTTCCTTACCTTTTTCCTCCAGGTAAATTTCGAGGACGAAATTTCTTAAGAGGGGGAGAGTTGTAACACCCCGATTTTGGGCTTAGAAGTTTAGGGTCTGAACCAGACCGGTTTGAGAAACGGTTGGAATATAAAAGGGAGTTTTAAGGAAAGCCTAGTTCAGGATGCTTTAAAAATATATAAAAATATCTAAAAATCCTTATTTAATATATAAAGGTGAATGGTGAAATCAATTTTACAAAATGGGGTTTGGAAATACTACATTTCGGTGTAGTGACCAATTTGCGATTTTTGCAAAGTTTAGTAGTGATTGTTTTTTAAAGGATTGAAACTTTGATTCTTTAGAGAGCTAATTTACAAAAAATGTTTTCACCAGATTTTTCCTTAATTTGGGTGATTTAATTAATTATTTAATTTAATAAAAGAAAGATGATAAACTACCTTTGACTTTTATAACCACTTTTCTCTAATTTTCTCTCATTTCATTTTCTCTCAAAATCCTATCAACCAAACACTTCTTATCCAGCAAAATTCACTTTGATTTTTACTTCAACTGATGAGATTTCCATCACTCATTGATTCTTAATCAATCTTCCAACACATTCACTTGATTTCTACATTGTATTTTCATGGAAACTTGCCCAAATCAAGGAGAAATCATCTTTTAGAGGTAAGATTGTTCTTCTCCTCTAAATACTCAGTTCTTTACTGAAATTCCCAAGTTGTCAATCCTTTATTAAAGTTTTATGAATGGTTTTAATGTTAGAAACAAGATTTTGGCTTAAAACTCAAGATTTTGGAAGAGATCTTGAAGATTTTCGTGGTAATTGATTGGGCTCTGTTTTGATATGGTTTTCTAATGTATTTTGGATGTTAAATGATGTTAGAAATGAGGTTTTATCAATCCAATCACGAATAGGTTGTTTTTCCTAAGTTTTTGCTTGTGATAATGGTGGTTTTTGGGGTGATTTTGGTGTTCTGTTATAGCTGGAGGTATAAGGACGAAATTAAGGTTGTTTTTTTATGTTAATTGATGTTTAGAAATGATTAGAAGTGATGGATTTTGGCTGGGTTATGTTTTGGAAGAGTTTGGATGTGATATCGGTAGTGTTTGGTAGCTGAAATGTTGGGTTTAGGTGGAGCAGCGAGTTTAGGAGTGTTGGCTGAAGATTTCAATGCATGATGATGCATTAATCCTCTGCTTTTATGTGTCTAAAACAGGGGAGACATCCTGGGACACTTTTGGAGTTGATCTGGAAGCTTAATTGGCGTTTCAGCAAGCAAGCAAAACGAAATCGGTGATTGTGTAGGGCTTTAGAAGTCCTCGAGGGACAAAGAACCAAGGTTTGGGGATTTAGGAAAGGTTTGAAACACCTTCCTAAGTCCGGAAGTAAGTATTGGCTAGATTGCTCTCTAGAATGTGGTGTTTGCCCCTTAAATTGCTTTTACATTCTCATGGTTTTAGATTGGTAAATTCCTACTGTTTTTATGCATGAATTATAGCGTGAGATGATGCTTGAAATGGTTTCAATAAGTAACATTTTGCATAGTTGAGATTTGAGCTTATTTGTTGAAGTGTAGCAAATGTTATGGTTTTGAAAAGAGATGAGAATGTTGAGTTTTAATGCAAGAAAAACAGTAGGTGAGATGTTGATTTGACATAATATATTGGCATAGATGTTGAGAAACTTACCGGATATAATTGATCGACCAATAGGATGAGAGTGCACTATAAACTAAAAATTCGTACATGCTCTTTGGTTAAGCCAAAGGGATATATTCCGATGATGGGCATTCCATCGGGTATGACTTGGGAAATACCCAAGCTTAGTGGCGAAGAGAGATTCCGCCATGTGAGTACGGTGACGAGAGATTCCACCGGAAACTATGTTGCTAGACGAGTGAGTACGGTGATGAGAGATGCCATCGGAAGTGTCTAGAGAGATGTCTGCATATCCGAGTAATAAATAGATGCAAAATGCCAATATAAAACATGTTATGGTTTTGATTCACATGTACCTTGATATAATGATTTATGCTATGAGAAATGCATATGTAGTTTGTTCATGAAATGCTTTAGAGTACAAGCATGATTTTGGCTTTGCCATGGGTTTTGCATTGGTTTTAATGCATGAGATAGAATGAAGGTACATGTGGTTTCAATAAGTATTGCTTTGAAAGTTTTCCAAGCATGAGGAAGAGATGAGCATGTGGTTTAAAGCTTTTAATGAAAGTGTTTTCAAATGTGCATTATTGTGTTGATTCTTTTTAGAGCATTCCTCACTAAGAATTTGTGCTTACGCTCTCACTTTTACCAATAATGCAGATAATTGAGGTGTTTTGGGGCATCAAGGAAGCTAAGTCCATCCAAGGAAATCCAAGCTCACGTATGGTGAAGTTTTCATACACTTTAGTTTTGATAAATTGGCAATGGGAAACCAAATCTTGTATTTGGGAGATATGTTAAACTCCCTAAGGTTGTGGCATGTTTGCTTTGGGCTTGTTGGATTGTAAATGGTTTGGATTGCTTGTTTTGAGGTTGGAATGCTTTTGTGTTTTGATATTAGGAAGCATGCCTCTAGACTAATGAGATTTCATGTTTGAGGTTATGTTTGTGGTTGTGTGTTCCAAATGGGTACCTTATATGTATGTTGACTTGTTGGTATGGTTAGGGAGTCTTTGGGATGTGTTAGATTATGTTTTCGAGTGAAAAACTAGTCCTTGCTGTTGTTTCTGGGTACACCGTATCCAAACACCCTCTAGTGTTTCGAAACGGGAGCCTGTAATGGCCTTCGTGTTTAGAAACGGTGGAGGTTGTTCCGAAACGTTTTAGCTACTGGAATGTCATGTTTCGGAACGGGTATCAAAACGGCTGTGTGTTTCGATCCATCGTTTCGATACGGCAGGTAGGTCTTTCGAAACGGGTGACCGATGGGCACAAATTTGAATTGTTTTGATGTTTACATGCTTTACTTTCTAGTCCTAAATGTTGAGAATGCAATTGCTTGAGCTTGAGATGTCCAATTAAGATGAAATTTGGCAAGGAAGCATGTAACATGGCTAATTTCATATTGGTAACCTTAAAATCAATAAAGACCTTCAAATTTACAGAAATTACATTTTGGTCCCTAAACTCGTATAAAATACAATTGAGTCCCTATATGTTATCGCATCGTTGTGCCTTTCTCAATCGTATTTTATGAGTACTCACCTAGAATTAACGTGTATCTAGACAAGATTAAAAAAAAAGGGTCGTGAATTAAGGTTGACTTTGGTTTTCCCCGTGTAACCTTCGTAGTTTGGGTCAACCGTCTAGGCCAGGCTAAGGGGGTTACATTGTCCATATCCTCGAGAAGCTCTTGATCATCCCTTTCCAAACCAGAAAGATGATTTATGACCTTTTTGAATGCGCTGATCTTGATCATCGTTAGGATTTTTGGGAGAAATTTGCATTGTTGACTTATTCTTTCCCCACAATAACTTTTAGACTTAGTTAAGATTTATTATTTTTAAAAATTGTTTAATAAGTGTAACAGTTTTAAATATGTTTATTTAATAATTTAATTCTTTACTTGATCAAATAGGAGTTTAAATGTTTTTATATCTATGCAAAGACTTCATATCTATTCTATGCAAATGGCGGTCCTTCCTAAAAAATTATGTGGAATTGGAGGCTTTGATCTGCCGGTTTATTTGAGGGATAAGTTCGGATGGAAAAGGCCTTCACTTCTCGTCCAATGATAGGTGCCCAAGTTATTCATTAGCAGTCAAAGATGTTAACCATCTTTGCGAGAATGTCCAGTTGCAATATCCATTTGGTCAGTGCTGGTTCGTTGACAAATTTCAGTCTTTCCCCTCCATAGATATTAAAGATTGGTTTGTTTGTAACTTGTCTCCTTCCTATAATCTAGTCCACGTTAGAGGTGATTGAGATCTAATATTTGGATAGGTAGTCTGGAACCTTTGGCTTAACCTAAATACTACCATGTTTGATTCTCCTGTGGAACTGTGGGGTTTCATCTTGGATCGTAACCACCAGTTGTTTAAAACAATGTGTGATGCTTTTACTAAACCTATATCGTTGACAGGTGTATCGTCTGAATCTTTACCAAGCCACTCGAAATGGAGCCCTCCTCCTGAGGGGTGGTTAAGGGTGAAATTCAATGGTGCTCGCAATGCAGGATTTGGTTATGCATCCTGCGGGGGTGTTATCCTAAATCATTTGGGTCATTGTATTACAAGGTTATCGTAATTTGTTGGGATTTGCTCCACTTTAGATGCTGAATAATGGGGTGTATACACATGATTGTTAGAGGCATGGGACATCGGGTGTCGTAGGGTTCAAGTTGAAATCGACATACTGTTGATAAGTGTGTAAAAGTATTATTTTTATTACCCTTTTTGCTCATATTATTGTTAGACTTAGGCTCATTTTAGTTGCAGTTGTAGTCATTCATGCATAATTTCGTAGTTACCTTAGTCATTGAGCTTGGTGTCATATTTTGTTGGTTTTTTTAAAAAAAATCGCTATTGGTGTGCTTTATTTTGTGCGAAATAAGATTGTCGTGGCAAGAAAGGAGAATATTGAAGGAGTTGCTGAAGTTGATTGCCACGGCATATCTGGACAAAACTGGATAATTCTGCCTATTTTCAGGATAAATACGAAAAGCAAGGGATAATTCCTTAGATTTGGATTTACACGCAAAATTGGATAGAGATAAATGCTCAGATTTTAAAGAGTTTCTTAGAGATAAAGATAAAAGAGATTAATTATCTTTTATTCAAATTAATTCAACCTTAATCCTATCCTCATCAACAACAAATATGATCACAAACTCTCCTATAAATGGATCAAATCGCAAAGCTTGGAGGACGAGGAGTTCAGATTGTGGAGATCAGATTCTAAAAGAGAGGGTTGATCGTACAATTCCAATACATCTTTTTTTTTATTTTTGTTCATGCGATCCATGTTTGGGATTATTGTCATTGTATTTTATTTTTACCCAACTATGAACTAAATTAAATTGATTGGGGTTATTTGGGTTTGTGGTGTGATAAACGATTGGATGGTTTAGGTTTTTGATTTCAATAAAATCGAAGTTTGTTCATTCTTGATTCTATTTATCTAGACTTGAAAGAGTTAGATTCATGAAATGAATGAACATGGTTCTCATACAAACGATCATTGGTGGGAACTAATCTGCCTCAGGGATAAGGATCAGATTTCAACGGCTAAAAGGAGTGCTTGATCGGTTAGTGTTCACCCAAGTTTAACGCTGAGATGTATCACCAAGGCATGCACAATTAACCAGTTTTTCGGTTAGAGATAACATGAGGACATTGAAGAACACTTCGTCGAGCTTTGAAGGAAGGAACCCAGTTGCCACGACATTAGAACCAGTCCCAGTTGTCGCGGCATAACCTCTAACCTAGTTGCCACGACAATTCAGCCGATCTTAGTTGTCACGGAATTTGAGTTGCCTCAACAATCAATTGCCACGAAAATCCATTAATCAATTGCACCACTAATCATGATAACCCGACCTACTCTCTTAAATCAATTACTCCTCCCATTTATTTTTTCTATTTACTTAGTTTATTTTATTTAATATTCGTCACCATCATTCTATTTCTTTTACATTGTAGTAACTTAAGCAAATTGGCCCAAACCAATCCTTGTGGAGACGATACTTGATACATATCACTTTATTACTTGTGATGTGTATACTTGCACCATTTGTGTTGCACTTAAATACGTAACAAGTTTTTGGCGTTTTGTCGGGTATTGGTAATTGGTGTTAGTTGTTTTTGTTATTGCAGTTTTCTTCTTATTTTTATTGACTTTTCTTTTTGTTTGCTTTAACAAAAAAAACATGTGCGCTACAAAGTTAAGGAACATCAACATGTCGCAAAATAAAAGTTGATCTATTCGAGAGTTGACGTGAGGAAGATAGGAATCAATCTACTCAAGAGTTTCTTACACCCTTCGATGATTACCTATACCAACTGAGAAAAGCCCAAAGAGCCTATACCGTGGAAAAAATTTGCGCTTGTTGTGGAGAACATCATGTGTATGAAAATTGCCCTTACAATCCTAGTGCACATGACTACATGGAGGACCATCGATGGAACCAACAAAAAATCCTTCATGGTATGACCAAAAAGCTCAATTTTTTTACCATGACAGTTTTTCCATGGAAACATATATGTCATGGCAATGTAGTCCTCATCAATGGCTATCAAATTCCATGGATGCGAGGATAGCCATGATGGATATACTCTTGAGAAAAGTGGAAGATCGATCAAGGAGATTAACATATGTCATGGATAGCATACACCAATAATTCATTCCTAGGGATACTGAAATCCTAAGGCAAGAGGACAAGGAAAATGCAAAGAGATCTCTCCGATGTATGTGGAACAACTAAATCCTCCAAGTCGAGAGCATGCCAATGAGAAAGATTGCCCAAAACTTGATGAGCCTAAGCAACAAATTTCCATAGCAATGATTTTGAACAGAGTAATACTGTGAAAACACTCAGTGAAGTTGAGAACAACGATGCTACATTAAAGTCTGTGGAGTTTGATGTCTAGAATGTTACATTGTTGATGTTGAAGAAAGAATCTAAAGATTGCTCTTATCCACAGTTAACACGGCAATTGCACGCACACATGCAAAATCAACAAGACGGTGATACTCTGCTAATGGAATATGAGCAGATGATGGTTGAACCTTTTGAATACTTTAAAAACTCACCTCATCCATTGCAAGTATTCGTTGAGGAACCAATGTTGTTAGATGTGAAGCCATCTAAAGTATCATATGATCATTTGGGGGACGACACTCATAGTGATGCACCAACATCTCTACTGATGGAGATATTTGACAAGTGTAAAGAAAGCACTTGTTGGAATCCTGGAGATTTTCATAAGATTGGTCATTCCCTTGTGTTGGGCTCGATAACTTTCAACCGAATTGCATGCTAAGTTCGGAGAAGATTGATTTTTGGGTGTTTTTGGTGAAAGCAAAATTGAAAGAATTTGGACAAGGATTTAGAGTGGTTTGGCTTTCTAACCAAAGCCTACATCCGCTACCTTAGCTTCCCACTAAGGTTTTCCCAAATTAACTCTTGAATTTCTTCCTTCTTTCTAGGCTAAGGAGGCAACCTTTACACACTCAAGGCTTTCTAAACCAAATCTTGAGTAAATCCTCTTGTACAAAGAGAAATTCAAAACGAGGGCAATTGTGTTTGGTGTGCCTTGTCTCCTTACATTCATGACTCTTTTGGGGATCCTTCATCTCCTTCTTCGATTCATGTTGGATATTTCCATTTCGCTCTTCATGAACCAGGTGAACTTCTTGAAGAGATAAACCATCTCTTCATCTTCACTTTCCTCTCTACTAGATTATTCATGTTGGCGTAAGGAGGAATTGAGAGCAATGATATTCACATTAATGCCTTGCTCCTTGATCTTCTTCTCTTTCTCCCTTTTCAAGGGTAGAGACATCATCCATAGGTGAGCAAAGACCCAACAAGCTCATCATGCTTGAGCTCCTTTAAGTTCTTTGCTTCTACAATGGTCTTATTTTTAGACTCTCATGATTCAGGAAGTGAGTAAATCAACTTCCGAACGAGTTTGTCTTCCAAAATCCCTCTTTAAGACCTTTGAGTTGATTGACGATTGTGAAGAATTGGTCAAACATCCTCTTAATGTCTTCATCCAGGTCCATCTTGATGTTTTCATACTCGAGGTTGAGAAGACCGATCTTGGTCTTCTTTACTTCGTCTGTTCCTTCGTATGTGACTTCAAGCTTGTCCCATACCTCCTTGGCACTCTCACAAGAAGACATCTTCTCATAGATATTGGGGCTAAATGTACAAAAGAGAATGTGCAAAGCCTTGCAATTTAGCTCCATCTTCTTGTGATCATCTGCATTCCATTTCACCTTGCATCTTTGTAGTACGTATGGACCATCTTCCACAACGTCCCAAAGCTTGTAATCTTTGGCCTTGATGAAGAACACCATTCTAGTATTCCAATAGGAATAGTTGGTCCCGACAAAGAAAGGTGGATTGTCGATGGATTGCGTCATTTTGCCGATTGATTATATTGTTGGTCGAGGTATTCGAACCTTCTTAATAGGATATTAATCCTCTTCAATTAAGCCTCGCTCTGATACCAATTGTTGGGCTCGATATCCTTCAGCCGAATTGCTTGTCAAGTGTGGAGAAGATTGATTTTTGGGTGTTTTTGTTTAAGCAAAAATTAAAAGAATTTGGACAAGGATTTAGATTGCTCCGGCTTTCTAACCAAAGCCTACATCCACTACCTTAGCTTCCCACTAAGAATTTCCCAAATTCACTCTTGAATTTCTTCCCCTTTTCTAAGCTAAGGAGGCAACATTTACACACTCAAAGCTTTCTAACTCAAAGCTTGAGTAAACCCTCTTGTATAAAGAAAAATTCAAAGCAAACAAGAAATCCCTCTAAAAGGTATGTGTTTGCACTAATTAAGCACTCACTCAATCCTAAAACACTTGAGCAATTATAAAAATGTAAGCTCACAAGTGTTGTCTACACAAAGGATGGGAAATTAAGCACTAAGACATGGTTTGAATATAATGTTGTTAACTTGTGGATAATTGCTCTTCTATAGATGCTTGGAGGTCCCTTTTATATTCTCAATTGAGTTCCTAGCCATTGGAGACCGTTGGGATTGAATTGGAGTCGTTGGGGCCTTTATTTCCCGCAATAAATGTTGTTCTAGAGCTATCTGTATCGATATACGGGTAGCCGTATCAGTGTGTCCTTCTTTAGAACTAGTCGTTGAGCTCTTCTCAGCTAATGCGTATCGATACGCCTAAGAGCATATCGATACGACATGCAGTTCAAATGACTATTGGGAAACTAGCATTTGGGGGCAGTTAAAAGCGTATCGGTACGACACTGCTCCGTATCGATATCGGTACGGATTTTTGCTACTAGAATTTTCATGTAGCTTGAAACCCTAAAGCGTATCGATACGGTGTATACCGTGTCGGTACGATTACTTGAAAAACTCGGGTTTGGCTACTTTAAAGACATTTTAAAACATTCCAAGGCCTTATAAAATTCATCAAACATATTTTCAAGTTGTTTGGACTTATAAACGTTTTTAAAATCTTTTCAATTTAGTCCAAACATTTTTTCTATTATTATATCAAAACAAACATCTTAACACCTTGACTTACAACGAATTTTAGCAGAAAATTGCCACGGTAATTGGCTGGCACAGCAATGGCCACGACAACGAAGGCTACATCCAACTATTAGAGATTTTGATGAGAATGAGGTGATTGAATGGTTGGGTGTTGATATAATATTTCCTAATAATATATTCATGCCTTCAAGAATATTAGCAAGGTGGAAGGTATGCATGGACTACAAATGAACAAGGAAAAAAGACACCTCCACCAAGGTAACGAACTTTGGAGTGGTTGCGAACATAGTGGCCCAACTCCTTCTGGGGAATATTATAACTCGATGGAGGGTGCGAATGGACTATAAGAAGTATCAGAAACAACCCTCGTCAAGATTTCTTTAAGGCAACCATATTCCCTTCAACTTTTCTTTTCTTTTATGTTTATTTTGATTTTAGTTTTTTGTTTTGTTTTCCATTCTAATAAGACCATGGTTTGAAAGAAGCCCTGACAATCAGACTTGTAACGGTAAAGGAAAATGCCATGGAAACTGCCCCGATACAAGAAGAACTCTTAAGCCCATTGTTGCAACGATTGTATCAATTGGATGTGAAGCAACATTTGTTTTGGCGTTTTGTGAAGCATCGGGATATCGCTCTATGATGCTGGCAATTTTGTGCCGGTTACAAGCAACATTGTCGTGGCAACCACTGTCCCACATAAAGGTAAGGACCCTATTACTGAACCTACTCATATTGAATCTCTACATGGTTTTAAAGATTAGTACGACTTCACTTCTGCACCAATGAGGTCCCCTCCGGTCGTGCCATCAAAATTTCCATCAAACTGTAAAGTTTCTAAATTATAGGAGGCCGCCAAGGAGGATGAACCGAGTGAAAGGGTCGTGGAAACTACGGTTCAGGATGCACCACCATCTTTGCGTCAATAACCACCACAAGCCGGAAAAAGGACCAAGACATTGACTCGAAGGAAACTAGTCATTCAAGGTGATGACCTCTTCGATTGACCCATTTGCATTTCATTTTTTTTCTTTTCTTCTCTTTTGTTTCGTTTGTTTATTTTTGCATGCATTGAGGACAATGATTCTCTCGAGTTTGGGGGTTGTCTTGTTTAGGTTTTTGTTTGTCTCATGTTAGTTTGCATAGTTTTATTTAGATTTTAAGTGTCTTATGTTAGTTTGCATATATTACTTGCCATGACAATTGCCTGACAAAACTGTCGAAACATGATGTGATATCTTATGATGAGTTTTCCACTTCACTTTCATGATAAAACCTTAGGTTTTACGATTAGCATGGAGTTTACTTGGAATTTTGCTATGATGTTGTTTGTTTTGACACTGTTGTGACTTGTTGATTGAGGGAGACCTAGTGAACTTTAGGTTATTTAAAAAAATGGGTAAAATGTGTTAGAGGTGCCTAACTAGCTCTAGCCTTAAATAAAATTTGAATTAAGATCATTTCTTACTAGAGGTGCCCATCTAGCTCTAGTTTTCACTCATTAAGAATCACTAGAGGTGCATATGTGGCTCTAGTTGAATAAATTTAAAAAGAAATTGCTTTGCTAGAGGTGCCCAAAACTGGATCTAGCGAAATTAATTGCCCCAATAAAGTAAACAATAAAACCTACTATTTGCATGGAATCCTATTGGTTGACTTGTACACAACTATGCACACACATTTTCACTAGCATTATAGTTTAATTTTGAGTAATTCTCTGTGATGTCCAAAGCTCGAAAGGAAATCAACTCTTCATGCCACGATTCTGAGGATTGAAGTCAGGTAGGAAGCATGTTTTGGTGGTAAAATGCCTTGGCAGGTAATTGTTAGTATTTTGCATTTCTTGAGGACAAGAAATAGTTCGAGTTTGGGGGTATGATAAATGTGTAAAAGTACTATTTTTCTTACCCTTTTTGCTCATATTATTGTTAGACTTAGGCTCATTTTAGTTGCATATGTATTCATTCATGCATAGTTTCGTAGTTTCCTTGGTCATTAAGCTTGGTGTCATATTTTGTTGGTTTTGTGGAAAATTCGTTGTTGGTGTGCTTTATTTTGTGCATGTAGGGATTGTCATGGCAAGTAAGGAGAATACTGAAGGAGTTGCCGAAGCTGATTGCCACGACGTATTTAGATAAAATTGGATAATTCTGCCTATTTTTAGGATAAATACGAAAAGCAAAGGATAAATCCCCAGATTTAGATTTACACACAGAATTGGATAGAGATGAATGCTCAGATTTTGAAGAGTTTCTTGGAGATCATAAAAGAGATTAATTATCTTTTATTCAAATTAAGTCTAGCTTATTCCAATCCTCATCAACAACAAATCTGGTTGCAAACTCTCCTACAAATGGATCAAATCGTAAAGCTTAGAGGAGGATGAGTTCAGATCGTGAAGATCGGATTCTAAGAGAGAGGGTTGATCGCACAATTCCAATACATCTTCTTTTTCATTTTTGTTCATCTAATCCATGTCTGGGGTTATTTTCATTGTATTTTCTTTTTACCCAGCCATGAACTAATTTAAATTGGCTGGGGTTATTTGGTTTGTATTGTGATAAACGATTGGATGGTTTAAGTTTTTGATTTTAATAAAAACGAAGTTTGTTCATTCTTGATTCTATATTTTTCATATTGAGAGAATCGGGAGAGGGTCTCGGGTGCTATATATTTATCTAGACTCAAAAGAGTTAGATTCATGAAACGAATGAACATGGTTCTCATTCAAACGATCATTGGTGGGAACTAATCCGCCTTAGGGACAAGGATCGGATTTCAACGGCTAAAAGGAGTGCAAGATCGGTTGTTGTTCACCCAAGTTTAACGTAGGGATGTAACACAAAGGCATGCACAATTAACCAGTTCTTCAATTAGGGATAACATGAAGACATTGAAGAACACTCCGTCGAGCTTTGAAGGAAGGAACCCAGTTTCCACGGCATTAGAACCAGTCCTAATTGTCGCGGCATAATCTGTGACCTAGTAGACACGTCAATTCAGCCGGTCTTAGTTGCCACGCCATTTGAGTTGCCTCAGCAATCAATTGCCACGACAATCCATTTAGCAATTGCACCACTACTAATGATAACCTGGCCTACTCTCTTAAATCGATTACTCCTCCCATTTATTTTTCTATTTACTTAGTTTATTTTATTTAATATTCATCAACATCAATCTATTTCTTTTACATTGCAGTAATTTAAGCAAAGTGGCTCAAACCAATCAATGTGGAGATGATACTTGATGCATATTACTTTATTACTTGCGATGTGTATACTTACATCGTTTGCATTGCACTTAAATCATGCAACACTTGCATGCAATCCAACTTCTACAAAGGGAGCATACTCGACAAGGTGGTCAGCCCTTGGTTAGTCATATTCACAAGCTTCTTCAGCATCTGTCAGAGATCCAATTCTGTCATATTCGTAGAATAGGGAATCAGGTTGTCGACAACTTGGCAAAGCTTGCTTCCCCGGATGACCTTTCTGTCCAGCGTTTCTTGCTGTTGCATGTGGCCATGTTACCTCTTGTCATGAGGATGCTTTAGGATGATTTTGTTACTTTGCTTTTTATGTTTGTTTAAGTTTTTAGTCAAACTTATTGTTGGTTTTTAATATTACTATGTGTACTCTTTTTCTCCAATTAGTTTTAGGGAAGTTTTTAATGAAGTTATGTGTTAACATCTTTTTTTTCATAAATAAAAAAAATTGTTGATCAATTAAATTTGCTTTTGTGGCATTACTTATTTGGTGTAATGATAAAACTAGCCTATGATATTTACCCTTTTGACAACTTGGCCCTAATTATTATTTTCTATCACTTTGAACCTTAAGCATTAAATTTTAGTTAATATATTATTTTCTATATGGAAACAACTGATTGGATCATTAACATTTTAATGGATCTTATGTGACAACACGCTTGGTAACCTGAGTATATTTCATTATTGTATTGGATAATTTTTTAAACAAAATACAAACTTTTAAAATTTACAATGTATATCATGTATTTTTTTTTAAAATGCATATGAACTGTTAAAGTGGGTTGTGACGTCAACTTCGTCAAAATTACAATAAGGATAAAGCTAGAATCAAATATCGAGATGAATTAAATTATTTTACATCAAATTTAAGTATTTAAATTTAAAAATTACAAATAATAAATATTTTATTTGACTAATATTTATACCAACAAATTTAAAGTGCAACAACCCTTCCACTGCCTTAACCAGTCTTTCCCTAATTGTAACAATATTCATGAATGAGAATATTAACTAGCAGATGCAACATTTTTAGCCGCGGCCGCTTACGGCTTTTTTTCATTCTATTTGGCTAGCAGTGACAGTAGCCTTAGTCCTATTTTTTCGTTGATTCTTTTCTAAATTTTTATATTAGAATTTCGTTGTTTTAGATTTTTATTTCTCGAATATATTGTTGTGCTTGTTTTCTTTGCGTTTGTGGCATGCCTCTGTCTTATGGCACGTTATTCACCTATCTTTGTGGTAGATTTGCGTTTGTGTAGAGTTTCTCACGACGCTCAATTTTGATGTGTGATTGTCAGTGGTCAGTAGTCTGATCCCTTTTTGTGGTTGTTTGCTAATTCATTCAGATCTATTCAGCGAAGTAGCTTGCAAGACTATTGGTTTCGCTCGCTACTCCTTCATCACCTATCAAGCGTCTAAAGGGTTCACTTTATCTCTTTTGTGTTGACAACTCTCCTAGCCTTCTGTCGTTCAATTGAGTCTATGTTTATCCATCTGAGTAACGGTAAGAACATTCTTTTCTGGCGTAACCGAATTTTTCCTCTTTTGAGAAGGAGAAGAGTCCTTCCTTCTTTTTTCTTTTTTCAATTTTTTTTAAATTTTTTGTTGTTCATCATGAATATTTTCATGTTTCAATCTCTTTGTTTGACTCTCTCTTTCTAAGTAATAAAAATTACATGGTATTATCTTAAAAAAGTATTATAGTAAGACATTCTTGAGCGTAATTATTATATATTCAAACCATATTATGATAAACCAACCTTTAATATTAGGGGTGTTCGTAGTTAATCAACGTACTACAACGGTTATCCTCTAAGTTTTGTTCTTAATGCAATTAGATGATGATAGTGTCTAAAGATAATATGTAGGGATGGGCACGGCACCCGGACCCGACGAGTTCCGACCCGACCCGACCCGATCAGGTCGGGTATTTTTATTAAAAAAAAATCGGGTTCGGGTCGGGTCGAGTTTTTGTGTAGGGTGAGGTCGGATCGGGTTTGGGTTTTAGGGTGAAAAAATCCGACCCGACCCGACCCGGGACTAATAATGTAATTTTTCCCTAAAATTTTTAGGGATATTTGTAATAATACCCCCTCTTTATATATTTTTTTATAATTAGGTCCATAAAATTAATTTTTTATTTACATTTAAGTCCTTAAAATTATTATTTTTATAATTATGTCTCTTAAAATTATTTTTTTTACAATTAAGTCCTTAAAATTAATTTTTTTCTATAGGTCGGGTCGGGGTCGGGTTTAGAATATTTATTTTGAACAAATTAAATACTAATCAATCGATACATAGCATGGCTTCCTTTCAAAGGGAGGCTGCCTAACATGCCCGGCAGGCAAGCAGCAGTATAAAACTAGATAAGCTAGCGCCAACTGTGTACAGCAAGTGCCAAAATGGAAAGTTTCAAAAGTTTCTGCGCCACATAATAATCGTTTTAGACCGACTGGGTGATCCCATTGCAAACCAAACCGACCCTAGAAATAGCAAAAAAAAATTGTTGTACTCCCTAATTTTAAGATTTGTTTTTATTAATTCGGATATATTCATATCGCACACCTGGCTTTGATAGGTAATTTTTTTACATAAATTTTTTGTATGCACAAACTCGATACTTACATAAGCGATAGTAAATTATTCACCACTTGGACCAACACTCATATGACGCTACGTAATTACCGGTTGATATTAAAAACATGAATCATTCATGCTATTTGCTACCTTGTATTGTATTCGAAGTTTTACATTTCCTTCTTTCACATCCACCTATCTACCTGCTTCATTCATTCTTTATGACTTTTTCTTGGTCCTAAAATTACTTTGTCATCATCCAGTTTTGTAGTATTGAATTGATGATAGTGCATTGAAATCAATTCGGATTTCTTTATTTCCAACTTGCTCTTAAAACCGTCTAAACTAAACTCATTGGGCGGTGACGTGAAATTATGATTTTTAGATACACCGACCAAATTATTCAACTCATCCCTTGCTTGATCCTGCCTGCCTGTCTGTCTTTCTTCATTTTTTATGGAGTATTTATTTATCATAGCCGGCTTTTAATTGTTTGGATTTCCCTCCAAATATAACTCTCATGTGGAATTTTGGAGTAAAATAAATGTCAAGAGGGGATCAAATAAGAATAGAAATATTTTATGTAATTTTTTATATATGCTCTACAAATAATTCTATGTCACATATATTAATAATTCTTGTTAACTGTTTTATTAATTGTTTTTGTTTTATCAAAAATACATGTAACATAAAATTATATGTGATTCATACAAAGAACACATAAATCAAATTTTGTTCATAAAATAATGGCTTAATACGATGGAGCATAAGAATGGTTCAATGGGTTTTAACACTCAAATTTAAAGAATTCATAATCTCTTTAAACTTTTATGAAAAAATTAATTTTTTGTTCCATAAATTTTTACAAATTCATATTAAACATTAATTTTGAATATTTATAGTTAAATCCTCTAAGATTTTAATTTTGGTCCCTTAATTTTTTTATTTAATGGCTAATTAGGTCTTATAAATTTAAATATTAGATAAACTAGGTCTTGTTTCTAATTTTGAGTTTAAATACTTAATAAATTCTTTTATTTTTAAAGTTTAGTAATTTAGCCCTCTCAATGTTCTATTCTGACTCCATCCTCGTTTATTTCGACTTTGTACTATAATAAAATTACTATTTTAGTTTTTTATTTCTTTTTTTTACTAAAATAGAACTGAGACGTTACAAAAGGATCCTCAGGTCAGGAGGAACAAAAATGGGTCAGTCAACCGGTAAGAGTTCGTTCGAGTATTCTTAACAACCCAATCGGCAACTTTGTTACAATGCCTAGAAACATAAGAGAAATAACAACAAGAAAAAGAAGAAGACAAAAAAATAATGTCCTCTTCAATGGTCGTTGTCTCCCAAACTGAAAGAGACTTGGAATTTAAATGGTTGATAATACCAAGATTATCTAATTCCAGAATAATCCTAGAAAAGCCCTCCCTGGCCGCGAAAATAACACCAAGCCTAACAGGTTGGTCTTCAGCAGCAATTGTAGAATGAGCTAAGAAAAGGGATGAAACACTTCCAATAATATCATCGGAAGAATTGCGTGCAATAGCCGCAGCCCATGTAGAGTCGCGATCTTTCAAAAAAAGATACATCACGTTCACCTTAACGAAGCCTATGTTCGGTGGGGTCCATCGATTTTCATCTTGTCTAGCAGGCGATGTGTCATTCTGAATCGCACGGTTAGCGTCCAAGAATTAAGAAAAAAGAACTTTTGACATGCTGACAAACATCCACCGGGGAATCGGCATTACCTGGAAAAAAAAATTGTTCCGCGGTTTTCATAAAGAGCAGCACAAGAAGGCAATCAACTCACAGCCCTCAAAGAACTTCCATTCGTCACGAAGATTCAGAATCTTTTCCCACCATTTATCGAACCCAGGAAATTCGGATAAAGAAGTGGAATAGTTGAAGACTGAAGCTTTCCAAACAGCTTGAGCAAAGAAGCAAAAGAAAATCAAGTATTCAACACTTTCATTATCGCTCCCACATCTCGGACATTTTGGGCGAAAAGGCAAAGCAACATGAAAACGAGCAAGAAGGTTACCTTTTGTTGGAAAGATATTAAGACAAAGCTTCCAAACAAAGGCTAGAATCTTCGGAGGAACATTGAGTCTCCAACAAGCACGCCACATATGGTGATTCTGAGAGATGTCATTGCTACTTTAGGGGCCATCTTCTTTAACCAACTCCATAGAGAAAAAGAAGTATCCAGATTTAACAGAGTATTATCCATTCTTATTTCCTTCCCAAATAAAGGCATCCTTAAGTAAGGCCACTGATTGGAATTTGAAGGATAACATCCCTTTTGTGAGGAGAAAACAAACTACCGATCTTTGCCCAGTCTCATTCTCTTGAATCTTCTAAGATAATCTTGGAAACAGTCAAGTCCTAACACCAAGATGGTTTGGGCATTGAAACTGAGAAGGAAGAAGATTGGGTAATCTAGTTATCTTCCCAAATGAAAACACTCATATCATTTCCAATTCTTCAAAGGGATCCCTTCGAAATTGTCTTTGTAACACCCCTCGCCCGGTTTAAGAGTGAACCGGCTAAGGAGTGTTGACAAGTGCCAGAAAACACGAGCCAATTAAAATTTTTCCAACTCATCACTAGTAGATGAGTTTTCTTATCTAGCAAGCAATAAAACAAGTGAGCATAATCATTCACATAGACATATAATCCAAGCACCTTCAAGCAATAAGAACAATCTTTACAACATTAGAGACATTCGAACAAGCATGAGCTACAAAGCATGGTTATTTCGAAAAGATTACTTCTTATTCAGAAAACTATACATGTATTCAAACATATCAAGACATGAGAGGTTCTAACAACTTTAACATGCTAATAACATTCTTACTTACAAAGATTGTGCATATCATCAATTAGGGCATATTTAGTATTCGAATGGAGCTTAGACATGTAAGGACACAAACAATTCATTTTATAAGTAAGCATATTACAAGTTACAATATTGGTTGACTATTCAAGCCTAAGTTTCGTTAGCATGGCATTCGATCAAGCACTCTAAACAAGGCATTTTCATTTCAATGTTAATTACTTCCTATTCAAGTAATCATACAAGTAATCGAACAAGTATTGGCATGAATGATTCAAACATCCTAGACATGATACTAGTTTGTTACATTCAAGGTTTGATTATGCATAACAAGGAAGGCATGTAAAACATTCGATTTCATCTATAAACACGTTCATATTCAATACAATTTTATTACATGTATGCACAGCTTTGATTCAATTCAAGACAAGATACATTCATGTTTGCAAGATCATACTTAATGTTAGATACCTAAACAAGGTTTCTAGCATTCTTTACTCAAATCAAATGAACATAGCATGTTTGTTAATATAGTCATGTCCTTAGAATTACACATTCAAGTCATCAATCAAGAAGCATGCTTTCAACAAGTAAATCATCACAAAGCTATCAAGGCTAGCAAACAAGATACTATTTTTCGAGCAAAGACAAGCATTCGAGAATCAAGCATGTAAGGTACATTCTTAATGTACATTTGATCCTAGCATGGTCTTGTAATCAAGTATCAGGATACCATTTTATCAAATCATGATAATGTCATTCATATCACTTGAATAATAGGCGAGCTACCAAATCTTTACAACTTCTAAAGGTCATAAGCATTTATATACAACTTCCAAAATGTACCAAATGTTAAAACCAAATAATAATAGATATGAAATATAAACCACAAGATCTATCATGTCAAATCATCAAGAACAATAAATTGAATAAACCGAGTGCGGAAGCGTACCTGAATACATTGATATATTGAAAATCTTGAATCTTGATGTTGAAATCCCAAATCTTTGGTATTGATCTTCCAAGAAGATAGGTTATCTCTTGAAGTAAAACTCTCTGACGGGGAAGGAGAGGAAAACAAGTTAACCTATTTCTTGGGGACCACTACCTCTTTATATAGTTGATTACTAAATCAACTATTAAATATTTATAACTCTGCCCCTCATTGAATTATAAATATATCTTATGATGTCTACACTTTTATTTCCATGGCACTTTAATACCTATGACACGCCTAACATAATTGGTCACTTGATTTTGTGTCATACTTTATAATAGCAACATACATTTTACATATGTGTCCACAATTGCGGATTTTAATCCAACAATCTCCCACTTGGGCAGCATATGTTTCCTAATAAATGTACAACCTTATGAGCTTGAAAATTTGCTATTATATAATAGGTATTCTATAACGATCTCATCCATCAACTATATCCATATAGGATCGAAGCGGTCTTCGCCATATCAATCATGACTGAACCCATCAATGGTCACGTATACAAACATAATCAAATGACATAGATTAATCATGGATGCGTAGCATGGAAAATTACATGAAATGTGAACCGAACATGTTTATTTCCAACTGGTCCTCCTAAACCTTAATGAGATCAACTTTACTGAATTCAGAGTTTACATAAACCAAAAGAATTTTATTTCTGTAGAAAATAATCTTAAATAACTTTAAACTGAAGTAACTGAAATTGCGTCTAAATCGAGTGAGCATTTTTCAAAATTAAAAACTCTCACTAAAATCGAATATCCTTAAATAACATTACACCCACATGAGTAGTGTGCTCATGAAAGACCTAGGGTGACAGTTTCTTAATATGCGCGCAATTATGGAGTTTGTACCAACATGCTCTATAGACACACAACCACTCTGAATTTTCTTTAATAACTAGGAACTTAATATTTATGTGCTTCAAATTTGAAGTGTTCCTATTGTTTATAGAATAAATGAGTGCATATTTATTGTCCCAAAATAATTAAATTGGTCTTTCTATTCAATCTACAATTAGCAGCCCAAGTGACAAATTCTTTTGCATCAATATTCTATTAGAATCGAAGTCTGTAAACATGATGATCTCTAACTTACCAGAACTTCGACATGTGAGCATGTAATTTTTGTTCTCTAAAGATATCTCATAACCCAATTGGCTGATATCCAGTGGTTCATAATATGATTCCTCAAATATATGTCTAACATTCCAACAATGTACACAATTTCTGAACGCATATATACTTAAGCATAAATTAGATTCTCAATAGCTTATGCATAGAGAATCTTTTAAATTTTCTAAATTTCAAGGTTACTTTTAGGACACTAAGTAAGACTAAATTTGTCTTCTTTAGCAATATGGGTATCAATTGATTTTACTCCCACTGAACTTGTGGTATATACAATTGTCAACCAAATTTATCTCAAAACCGAATGAGATAATCAACATGAAATTTATAATTTCATTAATGAGAGTCCTACTTAACCTCATAGATGAATTTCTTTAATTTACATATCATTGATTTTCTATCATTAGACACAAATCTATGATTGTACCATATAATTCATTTCTTCAACGTCGTCGTTGAAAAACACAAGCTTAACATCCATCTTATGTAACTTAAGATTAAAATAAGCAATAAGCGTCATGATTATCCTGGAAGAGTCTTTCAATGAAACTTGAGAGAAGGTCTCTACAAAATCAATGTCTTCTTTTAGAGTATATCCTTTAGATACAAGACGTACTTTATACTTATCCACATTACCATTTTCATCCCTATTGGTTTTCAATATCCATTTACAACCAATTAGTTTGCACCTTAAGGTAATGACATAAGTTCCTAAACTTTTTGTCTTGCATAAAATTATACTCTTCTTGAATGACATCAATCCACTTGTGAGAGTTAGAACTTTTATGGTCTGATAAAAATGATTGAGTCATTTCCTATCATTCCGTTATTACCTTATTTTCTTGAAGAAATACAATATAATAATCCGGAATAGTATTTCATCTTCCTCTCGTGGACATCTTTAATGACACTTATTTTTTAAGGTTGTTGAGTTTGTTCTTCTGAAACAATTATCTTATCTTGAATGAGAGTTGTTCAACATTATTTTGTTGAGGTACTTGATTCACTTCTTGATTAGCGATAGGTGTGAAAACCTAAACACCATCAAAAGTGATAGTATGAATTAAACTATAATTCAATTCCTCCTCAATAACAATTCATTTAACCTTATTTCTCCCTCCAAACTCAACATCCTAAAAAATTATAAATCTCTCCTTAAAATAATCTTAATTGTGAGATCATTAAATTTACAGCCCATGGATCACTCAAAATAACCGAAGTAGTTGCTCGCTTTTAAAGTTTAATTTCTTTACATGTGTCCTAACTTATACAAAAAAATCAACACTTAAAAACTTATTGTTGTTTCTTTTGGGTAGAACCCTTAGCAACTTTATTCTAATATTTTCTTTTATTGCCCTTATTCTTAGAAACACTAACTAAATGAGCACCAACGAAATGAGTACTTGTACACTTATAATGCTTCAACTTTTCTTCCTCTTGAACACAATGAGAAATGAGCTCAAATAGAGTCTATTTCTCCCTTTGACAATTGTAACTTGAATTGGTTAAATTGTATAGGAAGCAGTGCCAAAACCATAAGAACAAATAGTTGTTAGAAAGTTCGATCTTATGTGCCTTAAATTTTGAAGCAATATAAAGAATTTTTATAATCTAATCTCTCACATTTCCTTGACCCTTATACTTCATAGACATCAAAAAAGGCATAAGTGATGTCATTTTAACCTTAATGTTTTGGGTAAAACATTTCTTAATTTCGTCAAGGAAACCCTTAGTTTGAGTAGTTTCTTTAAATTTGTGCTCTTAAAGACATCTACAATGTTGTACTTTATGATCATTAGACTCACGCGATTCGAACGATCTCACCTCTCAAAATATCTTTTATAGGTGCTTACCGCAGTGAGAGGTGCAAGATGTTCTTTCCTTAGTGCAGAGTCTATGCTCATACAACCAAATACTATATGTAAGTGTTTCTTCTATTCCTTGAAATTATTTTCACTAAACATTATTGTAGAATGTTATTAACAGATATTGTGACAGAAAAGATAGATTACCTTAATATAGAACAAAAATAAATAAATAAAATAAAAACAAGCTCACATAAATATTCATAAGTAAACAAATAAATTCAAAATAATGGCTAGTTCCCCTCAAGATACCAAGAACAACATTAATATCGAATCTTTGGATAGTAATATTAACTGTAAGCGGTACTCTTGTTGTAGCAATCAAACATTGACAATAAACTATGTCAAACAATATGCTAATCTTTGGACTAACGTATTGCTCACATAAAATACCTTATAATTGTCACGCATTTATCGCCACAGCTATTATTGTAATTCTATCAAATATTAACTTTCCTTTGGGCCAATTAATAAACGCATGAATTACAAAAACCCATAACTATCTTAATATTTTAAAAAACTAATCTACACAAAAGCGGTCACTTTGGTGACATTATGTTTCAATTAGTCCATTAAAATATTAGACATCCGAAGCCAAAATATGAATTTAATTGTTTCAAAATGTTTGTCTTAATTTTATCTTTAAACAAATTAAAAGATAATTGTTATGAATATTTATTTATGTGGATGTCTATCATGATTAGAACTTTATCAAAGGAGTTTGATTTATTTATTATTAGGAATATTATCTCTATGAATTAGAGTTTAATGTATTATGTACTTCTTATGCCTATAAATAGATGATTCATTGAAGGCATTGTATACAATTCTATATTTTGAGAATAATACAAATCTCCCTCTTTCTCTCATCTCTTTGTTCTTCTTGTTCTTATTCTTGTTCTTCTTTATTTTATTTACAACACGTTATCAGCACGATCTCGCTCGCTCAATTACTGTGATTATTGTTGGTGGTTCTCGAAAAGAATTTCAATTTGATATTGGTGACTACATCTATCATATATTCAGCTTACCTTGGAAAGTATGGTACGTTTTACTTATTTATATACTAATATAATGATTGATTTATCATTCTCCAAAAGTTAGTATATTCATATCTATTATTTGGTTATTATTTTAATTTATTATTATTTTATTCATACTTGAAGTAACTCTTGAATTAACGAAAATTAAAATTATCGTCGTACTTCATTAGATGGATTGATAAAGCAAACCAAATTAAAGCATATTAGTTTTATTCAAAGTTTTTATTATTCCATTCTAATTTATAATTGATTCAATTCAAGGATTGTGTTGTCATGTGATTGTTATACATTTGTTTTATCATTATTATTATTATTATGGTAATTTATATGAATAAATTCGAGATATAAAGCAACTTTATTATTTGTATCAATTACTTTGTATGTGAATCAAAGGCAAAAGGAATACGTTGATGTGTTTATATATTCATCAAAATGTCGCTTGATTTTAACTATGGTTGTTTATAATTTGATCACATCAATTATAGTTATGTTTATTCAACTTGATCTATGACTACTTTTATACTTTTTGATCTAGTCTCAAATATTTTTTTTTATTCTATTGATAAAAGTCGACGCTTTTAACCGTGTTTTGAGTTTTACATGTATTCAAATGAGTTGGAAAGAGACATGGTGTAAAAAAGATTATGAGAAGATGCCTTGGTTCATTTGCTACGTCATCATTGTCTTTGAGACGAAATTCAATATCGGTAAACTCTATTTTATTTTTATCTTTTAAAATACAATTTTAAAGTGCGATAAATCATGATGATTTTGGATTTACAAGAAAATTATTTAAAGTCTATATTTGCTTGAAAGCAATATTTCTTCTTCGTCGAAAAACTCGACCATAGACTTCTCCTAATTTCAAGTTACGAAAATTCGTTGATCCAAAAAGTTTTATGGGAGGCATTCCTTGAAGTGAATGCAAAGCATTATGTTTATTCCATGCGATTATCAATGATGGGGCATTCCCTGAAGTGAATGCAAGCATGATGTTTATTCCATGCAATTATCAATGATGGGGCATTCCCTGAAGTGAATGCAAGCATGATGTTTATTCCATGCAATTATTGGATCTGTTTCATTCCCTGAAGTGAATGCAAACATGGTAAATCAGTATTCAATTAGAGACATAATTTCGATATAATCCAAGTATAATTGGCTGGACATCCCGTTCTGCGAGGCTACTGGTCTCAAAGGAGATTTTTAAAGGACCTTGTGGACAGGTTTAACAATGCCGCGTACGAGGATTAAATCTTTGTTCTCTGTGATAAGGATATGTGAAAAAGGTTTTAAAGGCCCACTGGCTCTACTCCATTCCCTGAAGTGAATGTGAAATTATATTATGGAAGGAATAAAAAATCACATTAAAAGTTGTGATCGTGGTCGAGGCTATGAATATACACATGAAAAATATAGTCATTTTAAGAATACTTCTACCCGCTGGTAGCAAAGTTATAAGGATGACAAGAGTGATAAAGATCATTCTAAGGAAGTGAAATCCTTTTACCAATGTGATGTTATAAACCATTGGTTTCGTACTTGTCAAACGCTAAAGTATTATGGACTTTATCCATAATCATGAATGATAAATGAAATAAAATATAAACAAAATTTGTTTATGGCGAAAATAATTATGGCGTTATTGGTCCAACTCAATTGGATATTGTTAATTTTCTCATAACCCTTGAAGGGAATAATTTACCATTTATTTTATTTCCCTTATAACCTCTAACAGGAATAATTGTTTTTTTATTTATTTTATTTTTTTAATGTTAATTCGTTTTATTTATTATTCATTTATGTTAGTTTGCTTTATCTTTATTTATTTCATATATTATTTATTTACGTTTTATGTTAATTTATTATTTGAAGAATATGATTACTTTCGGAATAAAATATACAATGAATTGTGGCTATTTCTGCCTAGAATTGTGGCTATTTATGCCTAGCAGATAATGCAAGTACTCATATTGTACTTAAGCATAAGAAATATTTTTCCCATTTAAATGCAAGGGAAAATATGAGTAGTATTTCTCAAAGTACTAAAATATAAATACTTCGGAAGAGCACTTGAAAGTTTATCTCTGATAGATAATCGACTTGATATGATGTGCTATATTTTATTTTTCATTCCTCGAAGTGAATGATACAAAGTACATATTTTCATTACCTGAAGTAAATGAAACAAAGCACATTTTGAAAGGTGCACAATTATGCATTTCTCGATTAAAATGCAAGGGAATAATGTGAGTACTATATCCGGAAGTATTAATATCACAAAAGGCTCTGGTTGAGCAAATATGTTATTGTCAAATGGAACTTTATTCCATATTCAAAGTGCGTTATACTCGTCAAAGTCATAAGGAGAGCAATATGAGTTTGCAAATTATCCCTTTTGGAATTATAGATAACATATGTTATCAATTGGCATTTGAAATAAGCCAATATGGATATAAGTTCTGGTAGCCAAAAAGTCAGTTGAAAGCTCTAGAAGAGCCATGTATTGCTACCAAATGATAATTTCAATTGAAAGCTACGAAAGAGCTAAATATATTCCTATTTAAAGGAACAATTTTGATGGTCGTACTAGACATGTACGAGTGAGATTGAATTACATGTTATGGTAAACAAGGAGTTTACAAATTCATAGATATATACACACATATATATAGTTGGCATGATCGGTTAGACCATCCTGATCAATGGTGCAGAAATTATTGAGATTTACATGCACATGTATTAAAAGAACCTGTAGTTCTTGTGGTGCTTATTCTCAAAGGAATGGATTAAATTCCACTTATTAAAGAACGTGAAGTTCTTGTGTTGCTTAAAGGAATTGATTAAATTCCACTTACTAAAAGAACCTGAAGTTCTTGTGTTGTTTGTTCTCAAAGAATATAGATGATCCCACTTACCAAAAGAATTAGAACTTAAAGTTCTTGTATTGAAGTTGAGACTGTATGTCTTGCATATCTGAACGAAATATGGGCCCATATATCCACAAATGTGGAAAGTTTTATATGATTTTAGTAGATGCATCTACATTGTTTTATCGACTTACAACCAGAAGTTTGTGAGATTGATTCTAAAAATATTCAGATTATGCAGTTAGACTATTCGTCTTGAAAAGCTAGTGGGTTTATATTTTAGGCTATATCAGTTGTTACAAAGCCTATTGATTATGAAAAATATAGTTTAGCAAAATTTCAATTGGATGCCTCCTATTTAATAGCTAAACTATGAGAACAAAAGAGTTATTATTTATATGGTGTTTCCATATAGCAACACTTATACGCATCAAGCCAACGAGTTATAATAAACTCCCCGTTATGATTGGTTTTTGGTCAGAAACCATACATTTCCCATTTTATGATTTTTGAATGTGCGATATGAATTGCTCCACCACAACGCACAAAATGGGTAAATAAAAAGGGTTGAGAATATATATTGAGTACGAGTCTCCTTTTATGTTTAAATTCTTAAACATTAATTGGAGAATCATTTATGACATGATTTTTCTCAACATCAGGGGGAGGCAATAATCAGCTGGATAGAGGAAAATGAATTATCATTATCTAGATCCTCGTATATGAACTAGAAATTCATAAGATAATTCATGCTATTACATGTCATCTGCCAGACATATTTACTGACCCAATGAGAGTAATTAAGTCTCATATACCAGCTGAAATATTCTAAGTTTAAATTACATGTTAGAGCGAGAGAATGTAAATCATGCCTGAAGCATGATAGTTGAAATGGTTCCAATGATCAAAATTCTCGTAAATAGAAAGTAATATGAGATGGTCATATATTGGAGGCGGGTACTCCTGAAGAGACCTAAGACATAACAAATAATAAAACTCTATAAGAGTTTCAGGTACCTGAAATAAAGATTGAAATCTTGAAGAGATCTCGATGAGTTATGTCATTACGAGAATGGAACCAGAAAATTGGAAAGTTGTCGACAACGATTTTACAAACAATTTTACATAAAATACTTCTATAGAAGTAAAGAAAGAAATCGAGGTTCTTGTATAAAATCTATCCGGAAGTATAGATATTGAATTGGCCAATGTTGAAAGACGCTTTGAACTTCTAAAGTAGAAGTATTTGGACAAGCAGTCCAAACATCTAAAGGTGTAATGCAAGTAAGGCACAAATAAGTAGTCGTAAATACGACTTGAACTATGATTTATGAAAAGTTTTAATTACTTCATGGTGGATGCAATTACTTTGGCAGTTTTAAAAATTTTACATGCGTCTAATTATTTGTGGATCCATATTTATCCTTGAAGGATCTAAAATGCTATAAGCATTTGGAAATTTCTGAGGAAATTTATTTAGACATGTCTCATGAATATTTTGGCGCATTTGGTATAATCGCCTTAGTGAATACTAATTGAGAAAATACTATAAGAATCATCAGATTTCCGTATGTATTTTATAAAGGAGTTTGGATCAAGATCCATTATGATAATTTTAGAACTCCTAAAGAGCTTCAAATTGGAAACTCATGAAGTACTTTCAATACAAGTACTTGAATCTTGACATCAAGTTTATCTCGACCTGAAGATCGAGCATTTTTATATATTTCTTTTGTCTATGAATAGACATAAGCAGAAAGAATCTTAAAGAAGATTCAATATGAATAGAGCATATCTATTGAGTATCCCAATAGTTGTAAGATTGTTGGATGTGAATAAAGATAATTATATCTTTTCTTGGTCTTGAAGCACTATATATTAGTTGGTCAAGAAATATATATGAATATACAAAGGTCATTACATTTAGATCTTCAAACATTCGTTGATGCCTCCTCAAATGTCGTAGAAATAATTGTTATGCACGAGGCAAGCCAAAAAATTTGTTTGGCTAAGACTATTGACCCAACATATCCAAAAGATATGTGAATTTACTTTTACAAGATATGATAAAAGCTATCTTGTGTGAAGATAACACAAGATGTATATCTCAGTTTGAAAGTGGATACATTATGGAACATATACTCCAAAGTTTCATCCCTCACGATCTTTAGAAAAATAATATTCAAGATTAAATTATGAAGATTCAAAGATCTTTTGTGATGTTTGCATGAGGGGGAGTAAATACGCGTTGCACTCTTTTTCCCTTAACCGAGGTTTTGTCCCAATGGGTTTTCCTGGTAAGGTTTTTAATGAGGCAACATGTTATGCGTATCAAAGATGTGTGTACTCTTTTTCCTTCACTAAAGAATTTTTTTTCCCACTGGGTTTTTATCTTAGTAAGGTTTTAACGAGACACATTATCTTCATAGACATCCAAGGGGGAGTGTTATGAATATTTATTTATGTGGATGTCTATCATGATTAGAACTTTATCAAAGGAGTTTGATTTATTTATTATTAGGAATATTATCTCTATGAATTAGAGTTTAATGTATTATGTACTTCTTATGCCTATAAATAGATGATTCATTGAAGGCATTGTATACAATTCTATATTTTGAGAATAATACAAATCTCCCTCTTTCTCTCATCTCTTTGTTCTTCTTGTTCTTATTCTTGTTCTTCTTTATTTTATTCACAACAATAATCAAAATAATAATAAATTTGAATAAAGGTAAACTTCATATCAAGATATCAGACACTCCATTAATATTTTATCTTTGGACAAAATATTAATTTGCAAGTGATATCTTGGTACAGTAATCAAACATTAATAATAAGAACATGTCAAACAGAAATCTTCCTTTGGGCCGATTTATTGCTCACATATAAAATTGAATAATTATCACATGTTTATTACCACAGTTGCACATGTAATAATGTTAATCATTAAATTCTTTTGGGCCGATTAATACTAACATAATCCGACTTACATGCACAAAACCTTCTATATTTTAAAACAAACTAATTTTCACAATAGAGGTCACTTTGGTGACTTAATGCTTCAATTAGTTTATCTCAAAATATATAACATAAATATACCAATATTCAAATTTAAAATTTTGTAACAATCAAAACTGAAATTTTCTAATAACACTTAAGTTTCTAAAATAACTCAAAATAAGGTTGTCTGAATAGGGCTATCAGAACTCGAAAAAACCTAAATCTTTGATTATTCCTTAAAAGAAATGTCTTAAACCTTAAACATACATTTACCAAAATCAAAGTCGAATTCAAAACATTCAATCTTTAACTAAAAGTCAAAATTAGAAATGCCATATAAATGAATAATTCACATAATAACCACATAAAACTTTAAAATATCCGTAATAACCTAATGATCAAAATTGAATTATTGATCAAACCAAATCGAATATGAATTTCCTAAAAATAATGACATGCTTTCCAAAGTCAAAACATGTATCACTAACAAACATAAGCGTGTGAGTGATTCTACAAGCAATTGAAACCAAACTACAACAACCAAAATGTATATCCCTAATTAATTTTGCATAAAGATTAAGACCCTTAATTATGCATCTAAACTGTCCAAACTTGAGTTTTAAAAGTATGCCCTTAACGTGTAATAAACCTAATTTTGAACAGAATTTCAAGAGTTGAGTTTGCAAATATACACTATCATTCAACACTCAAGAAACTGAAATATCAATTGCTTTAATGTCAAATCACCGCACCATCGCCAAGGAACAAATAGGCAATTGCTTAACACTTAGTTAAAATAAGCATAATCGAATTCTAACTATTGGCAAAATACAAATCTGATCAAAAACAAACATCAATTGACTAAAAAACAATGATAAACAAGAGATAAGAACAAAATTAGATCACTATATTTTTACCGATTTGTGCACCATTATCAATAATAAATACGCTCACAAAAAATTACAACATGAAAAAAACCTAACAATTGAATTTTAAATTTTAAGAACAAATATACCCTATTGTCGTAAAACCCTAAAAGTCAAAACCTAGAATTGTTTTAAGAATTTGAATCCACAAAGCCTTAAGGGAAAAAAATCTCAATGATTCAACATGACAAGACTATGATGCCACTTGTTAAAACCAAATAATAATAGCTATGAAATATAAACCCCAAGATCTATCATGTCAAATCATTAAGAACAATAAACTGAATAAATCGAGTGCGGAAACGTACCTGAATTCATTGATAGATTGAGAATCTTGAATCTTGATGTTGAAATCCCAAATCTTTGGTATTGATCTTCCAATAGATTGAAAATCTTGAATCTTCATGTTGAAATCTCAAATCTTTGATATTGATCTTGCAAGAAAATATGTTATCTCTTGAAGTAAAACTCTCTGACGGGGAAGGAGAGAAAAACAAGTTAACCTATTTCTTGGGGACCACTACCTCTTTATATAGTTGATTATTAAATCAACTATTAAATATTTATAACTCTGCCTCTCATTGAATTATAAATATATCTTATGATATTTACACTTTTATTTCCATGACACTTTAATACCTATGACACGCCTAACATAATTGGTCACTTGACTTTGTGTCATACTTTATAATAGCAACATACATTTTACATATGTGTCCATAATTGCAGATTTTAATCCAACACCAAAATGCATGATATATCATGATCTATATACAAGTCTAGGTGCCAAGTAATCATTCATCATGTCATTCGAGTAGCTTGGCAATCATATCAAGAAATATACAAGTAACTTGTTTATCAAGAAATCAAGTAGCATGACATGCATTTCAAGAAATTATCAAGTAGTTTGTTTATCAAGAAATTAGAATACCATGGCAAGCATATCAAGCATCCAATTCGAGCAATTCAATCAATTCCATCAATCACATACCTATTTGTTATCCAAGCAACCTGTATACACATTTTCATTCATTAAATCAGTTCTTTAAATCAAGCTTATCAAAACAATTTTATGCAGCTTTAAATTGTCCTAAAACAGTCTCAATTTACTATTTTTAATATATATATATATATATATATATATTTCATTACTACTCAATACAACCCCCTTTAAGTAAGCATATTCTTTCACAATTTCAAAACAGATTTTGCAACCTTAAAATTGTGCAGTTTTTATCATAAAACAGTCTCAAATTCTATGTTTAAAATGGCAGTCCCGTTACAGTTTAAAATTAGTCCCTAAACGGTTCAAATTGATTCAAAACAGTCCCTAGTTCATTTAAGCATAAAAAGGGTCCCAAATTATGTTTAATTCATACGAGCAATCCAACCATTTTTTAAAATTGTTTACCATGTTTTAAGTCCTCATTTACAGCCCTTATTTCATGCAAAATAGTCCAGCAGTTTACTATTTCTTTAAATTTAGTCACTAGTTAGCAAGTAACCTCCATATGAGACTAGTTTAATTTCTAGTTTAATTTTTCACTATCTAAGCATGATATTCAATTGATTAACGCTTCAATTTAACATGTATCTTAATTTTCCAGCAAGCTAGTCATACAATTCATGGTTCAATTATAGACTTAAACAGTCCCTTTAACTTCTTACACCTTTAACAAAGCAACAGTTCTTGTAGGTTCACTTATAGACTTAAACAACCCTTTTTTAACTTGTATTCACAATTAATCAAACAAAACAGTCCATGTAGATTCAATTATAGGCTTAAACAAGTTTGTAAGTCAAGAAATTCAAGTATTTCAAGTAGCAAGTTTACATGTCAAGTAATTCAAGTAGCAAGTAAGGTTTATATTTCAATTATTTTCAATTGCTTTCTTTAGTTTAAGCCTTTGGTATCTAGATATCTTTTTACTTGTTCGCCTTGGATCATAGATTTAATCATGAATAACCTTGGTCTAAGTTTGACCGTATAGGTCCAAGTGATACTTAGCTCAAATCACAAAGCAAAGGCTAATATCGAAACATGTCAATCCTAACTTCACATCTATTCAACCAAACTGTCGTCATTCTCCGTACATCTCCCTCGTTACCTCGTACTGTTGCCAACATGCATAACATATATCAATGGGGCGTCCCCCCGAGCCATAACTCATGGACCGTAGTCCCAAGTAGACCTATAATTTATTCAATCAAGTATCAAGTAGCTCAAGTAATCAATTTTGTAAGTCAAGAAATTCAAGTATTTCAAGTAGCAAGTTTACATGTCAAGTAATTCAAGTAGCAAGTTTGCATGTCAAGTAATTAAAGTAATTCAAGTAGCAAGTAGGCTTTATATTTCAATTATTTTCATGTTCTTTCTTTAGTTTAAGCCTTTGGTATCTAGATATTTTTTTACTTGTTCGCCTCGGATCATAGATTTAATCATGAATAACCTTGGTCTAAGTTTGGTCGTATAGGTCCACGTGATACTTAGCTCAAAGCACAAAGCAAAGGCTAATATCGAAACATGTCAATCCTAACTTCACATCTATTCAACCAAATTGTCGCCATTGTCCGTACATCTCCCTCGTTACCTCCTACAATCGCCAACATGCATAACATATATCAACGGGGCGTCCCCCGAGACATAGCTCATGGACCGTAGTCCCAAGTAGACCAAGTATCACACTCTAGTATCCAAGGACTTCCATTGAAAGAGCAACTTAGATATCTTATATCATTCCAAGTATTTTATGTTCAAGTCAAGTCATGTCTTGTTCAAGGATTACAATTCAAGCAAAGTATACAAGTTCAAGCTTAGCCCTTATGCTAGTAGAGCCTTAACTCTTCATTTTACAAGATTTCTTCTCGTTCAAGTAAGTTTTTGAGTATATGTTGTTTGTAGGCGTCAAGCAAGGTCTTTAAATTCATGGTCTAATTCATGTTATCAAGCATATACATCATGGAGTCACATGCAAGCAACCATTCAAATAGGTCATATTCAAGGCACCAAGTATCAAGCATTTCAAGTTTACAAGTCAAGTGTCAATCATTTCAAATAGCAAGTATTTCATCATATAGATACATTCAAGAATCCATTCGATGGGATCACATCCAAAGCAAGAAATCAAGCATTTTTGTTTACACTTCTTTCAATCGATTTATCAAGATTATGTCACTATTAATCACAAGTTTTGGCTTAATTGATTCTTCCTTTTTATCCATAATCAAGTTTAACCAATCAAGCTACTAGATATATACAATCAAACCATGTCTCATAGGTGTATAACTTCAACAAGTACATCATCACATAGCAACCAACACTACCTAGCAATATCAAAATATTCAAACAAGACATGAAATCGTGCACAAATAATTTCCAATAGATCTGTAACACCCTTTCGTAGTCTGGTTGAGAACCGGGTCGAAAGGTGATATCGATGATCAATACAGTGATCAGTGCAACAAAATTTCATTTTAATATTAACATTTACACCGATAACATGCAATAACTCATTACCACAATATTTCTTAGTCCAATTTATCTATTCACAGCATTAATTAATCAATTAGGGCTAAATATTAACTATTACAAGTTTTAGGGACTAAATTGTAAATTAAACAAATTAGGGGTCCTTCAATGCAATTGATTATACTAGATCAAAATTCACCACAATATTAACATACTTCTAAAATTTTATACAATTTGTAGCCCATTAGCTCATTCAAATTAATCTTTAAAAATTCAGTGACTAAACTGTGAACATTGCAATCTGTTTAATATGCCTTTAACTAACTTAACTAAACCCGTATCGAAACACCCTAGGGCTGTTTTGAAACGGGTGAACGATGGTCAACCCATGTTGACTTTACCCCTTAAACCGTATCAATACAGACACACAAGTATCGGTACGGGTTGACTTTTCCTTTCAGACCGTATCGATATCGAAACACCAGTATCGATACAGGTTGACTTTCTTTGACTTTGAATTTTAACCTATTTCGATACGCTATGAACCCGTATCGAAACAATCGATTATAGTGACAAAATGTTTCGAAACAGTTATATTCTGTTTCGATACACCATGTTCTTTAAGTTCAAATATGCATATCCGTATCAATACGCCAAGACCCGTATTGATACGGCCTGACATGTAATGATAGATTTTTTCTGGTTTTTACTCGATTTGACCTACCGAACGATGTCCAAATGCAATGAAAATTTACACTCAACATTTCAATAGTATAAACCTCTAGCATTCCAAATTTCATGATCATACGGTTTCGTTTACTATGTTTTGACTTTTATGAGCCAAGTGTGCATTTTAAAACCATTTTAAGCCAAACAAAAAGGTTATTTAGGGCCATCAACAATATTTTAACATAGGCATCACACAAACATATCAAAATGGTCATAAACAACTAGTTCAACTACTTTGCCACCTTCCTAGGAGTTCATAAGTCAAAACACATTACTTTGGGGCCTGTAGTGACTTGTCTTGCCTTGAATATTCAGTCTTTAAACACACGATCTTTCAACCTAAAATGCAGGAGGTGCAATACGTTAGGCATACACTGCCTAGTGAGGTAGTTGTAACAATATGAATGACAACATAACAAGTATCTCTATCTTCATGCTCTCATTCTCATCAGTATCAAAATTATGCATCAACATGCTCATCAATGTTAGTATTATGCTTCAATATACAATGTTCAACTTATTCATTTAATCATTAGCCCTTGGATTGAATCAAGATAGTGGATACGTGAATTCCTACGCCTCGCCAAGTTAATGAGTGGTCTAGTCCCTCCGCCTTGCCAATGTGACCAATATCATTACACATCCCTCCGCCTTGCCAAATCAATATAGGTCGTAGTCTTAGGACCGTAGTCCACCCGTACACTGAGTTCATGAATTCTATGGCATGCCAATTGTATTCAATGTTTATTCAAATCCAAGGTTTCAATGTTCATATCCATATTCAATATTCAATGAGAGTTCCAATGTCCAATGATTTCAATAATATCAATGACTAACATGTCTCATTATCAATGTTTTATAGCCCAATGCCAATATAAATATCTGATGATGTCCTTACAATATTTCAGTAGCAATAATTATATCAATGAAAATGCACAATGACAATACCAATAACTATATCCGATGTTCAATAACAAACTTATCGACACTTACCAGAGTGTCTGTTTAACAATCCGATGTAACTTCCTCGACAATAATGTTAGCTAAATGATCAGAAACATCAATAAAAGATCCGGGAAGGCTTTTCGCCTAATCACGAGACTCTGACTACACTCACCTTAAATCTGATGCTCATATGGCTCTCAGATAACATTCCTCTTGTTCCTAGCTTTGGATGGAGATGATAGATGCTCTTTATCAATTTATTGAGCTAGGAAATCAATAGGGAGATTATTAGGACCGATCTCAATATAGATGGCAACGATGAGATATCCATGGATGGTTAAAACCCTAGCTTAAGATTAAACTTGATGTATCAATGGAATCCAATAATCAATTGAGGAATATATCTTACACGATTGATAGCAATGATTCGATATCAATAGAACGTAGAAAAAGCAAAGCTTAAAATTATCTCCAATGGAGGTGTATGCTTCAAGGAAGAAGATGATAAAGATGGAGATGTTTGCTTAAGAACTCTCGGGTAAGTCTCTATATTTCATTTTTCCTTTGTTTTATATATATTTAACACTATTTAGCTTTCCTTCAATTGAAAAAAAAGCTCTCAGACTATCCCACGTAGGTGTGATTTAATTAAGGAGGGGCTAATCGCAAGATTAGTCCCTCAACTCTCATCATAATATGGTTTTTCTCTCCAACTTGCATTTTCTTCAGTTTAGTCACTATATAAGTTTCAATATTATTCGATAAAGTCCGATGACAACATATTAGCTCAATCAGAATCTGATATCAATAATTAGCTAGCCAATTCTATATTTAGACTTCATCAATGCATAATTTCCGATCACCGGAACCCAATTCCGACTAGACCAGATTTTGAGGTGTTACAAGATCAACACAGAGAATCATAGAAGATCAAACAATGGTTGCATGATTCATTTCATAGCCAAGTTATATGTATCAAGCATATCTTAATCAACAAGTTTCCATTTAGCCATTCCTCCATTATTTATTACCAAGCATAAATTAGTTCCATTTCATGGCATATTCATAGCACAAAGTAAACAAGCATATTTGGTTAGGACCTAAGTCCTAACCCCACAATAAACTAAACTCACAATACTTTCAGCTTATTTTAAGTTTTGAATCCAAATCCCCTTAGGCTTGCCTCTAGCTTGACCAGCCCTTTCCTCTTCAACAAGGTTTACTCCTTGTTCTTTCATCTAGCTTGATCGAATGATTCATGGCAAAACAAGTGATGAGCCCAATTTAGAACCTTTCCCTCAACTCTCTCTCTAGATTTAAGGTTTCAGCAAAGCCCAAGCAAGAAGAAGATAGACAATTCTTCTTGGTAAACTCCCTTAGCTGATTATTCTCTTCATTACATGTTCTCACTTCATGGTGACACATGTGTGAGTCCCTAAACTCCTTATAGCTTTACATGCATTTCTACAATTTGTTAAAAACTTTTATTTTAATCATTATCACTTGAATTATCATGCTTTATAATCTTATTAATAGATCCTAGTCTTAATTTGGAATTCTATATAAAGAATATCCTTTTTATCGACAAAAGAGTATGATTTTATTACTCTGATCTCTCTCTTTGGTCACTATCAAATTAGCATAGTACCGCAACACCAATCAGCAACGCGATTCACTGTCTCTGGTTTGCACTTGGAGACTACGAAACCTTGTGTATCAACGCTTGCATTCATCTTTTGAATGAGAAGTGAAAATGGATTGAGTTTGATGTGTGCACACCATGTGTTTGTGAATATTTCTGAATAAAACTGTGTGCACAATTGAAATTTCAGTAAGAATTAGAGGCGTGCACGCAACCTAATGGTGAGGAAAATGAGCTCGGGAAATCAGATTCAAAGAGTTTGGATGGTTTTTGTATCAAACTTGTCGGGGCAACTACATTGGCAAGGCATTTGGTAAGTTTCGATAGACATGGAGTGGTTGTGGATGTGTTTGTACCAAGAAAGAGAGCGAGAGATGGATCTAGATTCATATTTGTATGTTTGGAGTCAAAGGCATATGCAGATTGAATCATAGAGCGTTTTCATGGATTTTGGCTTTATGGATACAAATTAAAGGTAATGATGGTGCAAAGGGAGACTAGGGATACATTTTGGAGAAGAGAACGTGATAACATTGATTCAAGGACGAACAAGGAGATCCAAAAACAGTGGGATGATCATGATCATACGAACAATTCCAAAAGGAATCTAGTGAGGCGACGTAACAAGGATGAGGATGGTGATGATCGGATCATAGTGAAAGAGCAATCTAGAGTGGAAGAGAAACGCAAATGCGTGGATGGAGTTGTTGATGCCGATAAATGGAAAATTTTACAAAATTGTGCTTTGGGTTTTTGCCGTCAACCCATCTAAATAGCGGATCTTGCAAATGAGATTACAAAGGCGAAATTGATAGGTTTTACGTTGATGCAAGTTGCGGGCTCTCTTGTATTTTTCATGTTTGAAGATAAAGAATCAAGGAAGAGAATTTTGGAGACTAGGCGTCTAGAAACATGGTTTGAAAATTTAATTGAATGGTCGCCTACATCATTATTACCGAATCGAAGGGTATGGCTTTCAGTAAGTGGAATTCCTATTCATGGATGGTCTGAAGAAACATTTCAAAATATTGCAGCGATTTGGTGCGAACTCGTACGGATTGACATTGAGACTTTGGCACCTTCGACGTTTGAACGATGTCGATTTCAGATCAAAACCGACTGGATTTCACACATAGATGAAGTAATGGACTTGCGCATTAACGATAACGTCTTCACAATTCGCGTTACAGAAATTGAGGAAGCGATTGGCCCTAAGTGTGAATGTAGTTGTGAGGCGGCGAACTGCTCGGAAGATACATTGAGTACTGAGGATTTGAACATGGATATGTCCAGCCCGGTTAAAGTGTCTATAAGTGGGAGGTCAGCAAATGATACAGTGGTACCCAATTCTTTCTCTTACTCGGCTCTGGGATCGAGCCAAATTGATCACATGTGGAATGAGAACAAGAGGGAGGATTGGTGTGTCATGAGCACGGAAAGTTGGATGGCGAATGAAGATGTAAGCTTTGTTCATCGTGAAAAGGAAAGTCAGCGAATTATGGATGTTTTGCCGAGTGATGCTCTGGTGGATGTTTTTCCAAACAATGTGGGAGTACCATGTGATGAACTAGTTGCCGAAGAACTAGTGGCTAATGAATTGAGCCCACGTGTTGATGGGTCAAGGATAGAAATTCCTAGGGCTAATAAGGCTCAAATAATTGAATACAATAGAGAGTTTAGAAGGTTACGACAGGTTTCAAAAATCGAACTGAGCTTTTTATCGCCTGGTGAGCGAGGTGAGGCTGAAGCGAAGCTGGTAAAAAGGGCAGAGGTCGACCGAAGAAAAACCAAAAACCATCAGAGGTAATTGCTAATGGCTCTTTGTCAGATTCGAACATCTATAATCGGAAATGGATTATTTTAAGAGAAGCAGAGGAAACATTGAAATTGGGTAAATTGATTGGGGTGAAAACAATTGGAAACGAACAAGAAATTGTAAAGGATATCGCACGCATGATTGAAGCACGAGAACGACAATAATTGTGAAGAGCGTTGAGTTTGTGGTCGTGGAATGTGAGAGGGATTGGTTCAATGTTGAAGCGTAATTCGGTTCAACACTTTTTGAGACAACAAAGGTGTGTGATGGTCATTTTATATGTGACTAAATTAAAGACATCAAGTGTTGGTATGGTGAATAAGATATGGTTTACGAATGATTTTGTTTATATGTTTTCACCTTCTTCGGATGTTTTTGACATTCGAGAGAGGAGACGGATTTGCTCGGTTCTTGGATGTTTGTTTTTTGTGGTATAGTAGGAGTATACATACCGTTTGTGGGAGGGATAAATCAAGTTTGTTAGGCGATATGTGGTGCGGTAATCTACAACGAGGTATGGTGGAATAATTCATTGGTTGTGGTGCGTGATTTCCTTTGAGTCGATATAGTGGCGTGGTGTGGTTTGTTAAAAGTGTAAGGATCGAATAGTACGGAAACACACAACATCGAACCATTTTTTTGTTGGTGCTTGACGACATCTTTTGGCCTGGAAATTTCATCTAAGGGGGATTATTGTTGAGCTCATGTATTCATGTTTTTATCAAGAAGCGAATTGCTTGGATGACTTTTTGGTGAGGGGTGGTGTTGATCGCACATCTTGGTTTTGCATACTAGCGTGAATGTTTTGTGTTTTGGTTTCTTGCTTTAGTTTTTCGTGTTTGTTTGGTTGTTTTTAGCGTTTGTTCTTTATCTCATACTCCTCGGTACTCTTTTCCTCCATTTAGGTGTAGGGAGGTTTTTAATGAGGTCATGGAGTGTGATGACATTGTATGATACTTATTAATAAAATCATACTCTTTTGCCGATAAAAAAAATAAAGAATATCCTTAATTATTCAAATTAAGGACCCGGTCCACTTTGAAATTTATTCAAAGTATCCAAATACTCTTAGACTATATTTAGGGTTTTATAGTTTTAATATTATCCCTAATTTCGATCCATTGCCAGGAGGGATTATGACAAGCTGGAGCATTAAGGATATCGCCATTAGGAAAATATAAACCTCGATGAATTCTTGCTAGAAAAGAACAGAGGTCATCGTAAAAAGTCACCAGCAACAAGAAACACTACATGACATAAGAGGGAATAGCTTGCACCAGCGCTTTGATTAGCGTTTCTTTCCTAGCTTAAGATAAGAACTTGGCTTTTTAGCCTTGCGGTTTGTGTTGGACTCTCTCTTTAATAAAGATAAGAGCCTCTTTATTACTTCATCTCCAAATAGATGAAAGACCCAAGTAAGTGTTGCCATCTTCCATTAATCCAAAACCCAACACATTTGAGAGATTGGTTTTTCTGCCATGACTGATATTTTGAGAGAAGTAAACCGAGGACTTTCCAAAATTCACAGATTTTCTAGTTGCTCTCTAAAAGTCTTCCAAAATTTTCAACGTTAAACCATAGTTCACCTCATTGGCTTTTGTGAACAAAATACACTTGTCAACAAACATAAGGTGACTTAGAACCGGGCATCGTCTCTTAATTTTGAAAACCTCAAAAGAAAGGTTATTTGTCTCCCTATCCATTAACCATGTAAAGACATTAGATATAAGGAGGAATAAAAAAGGGGATAAGGGGTCTCCCTAACGTAGGCCTCTTGTCGAGAAGAAATATTCTCGTCTTTCCCTATTGATGATCAGGGAGAAGGAACTTTACCATAAGCTTTCTCCATATCAATCTTAAGAGCCATAATATCATCCGAACCTTTTTTTCCTTCTTTTAATATCATAAAAGGCTTCATAAGCTATGATAATATTGTCCTAAATCAGTCTTCCATTAACAAAGGCCAGTTGTGATGGAGGAATAATATCCAGGAGGAAAAGCATGAGTCTCGAAGCTAGGATCTTGGTAATAATCTTTAGAGAAAAGTTGCAAAGACTTATCGGTCGAAATTGGTTAACCTCAAAGATAATATTAGTTTTGTTGAGCTTCGGATCAAGGGTACCATACTTAAAGAAATGATCAACCATAAGGATGAGATCCCCTTTAATTGTATCCTAGAATGAGTGATAAAGGTACCTGAGAAGTCATCCGGTCCTGGTGATTTCAAAGCTCTCATACTGAAAAATCGCTTTTTTATTTCTTTCTCTATAACACCCCTAAAATCGGTCTAATAATTTTGAAAATATTTGATGGAAAGTTCTCATATATAAGATTGTGAAATTATACTCAGTTTTAGATTCAAGACCTAGGTTATAATGTGATGCAATGTTATAATAAAACAATTGGTTTGCTAATCAAGGACACACTTGCTAAGGGTAATAACCTAAGATTTATGACATAAGTTGTATAAAAATACGACTCCAGTGTCTATTGCTCCCTATCAAATGACACCTAAGGATTTGAAGGAATTGAAGACGCAACTTCAGGAGTTGCTTGATAGAGGTTTCATAAGGCCTAGTATTTCACCTTGGGGTGCACCGGTCTTGTTTGTGAAGAAGAAAGATGGCATGATGCGAATGTGTATAGATTATTGTCAATTGAACAAGTTGACAGTCAAGAACAAGTATCCTTTGGCAAGGATTGGTGACCTTTTTAATCAGTTTCGAGGTGCTTCGGTGTTTTCTAAGATTGATCTAAGATCTGGATATTATCAGTTGAAGGTAAAGGATGTGGATGGGCTTAAGACTGTTTTTCGTACGAGGTACGGGCATTATGAGTTCTTGGTGATGCCATTTGGTTTGACTAATGCCCCTACTGCGTTCATGGATATGATGAATCGTGTGTTTCATGAGTTCTTGGATAGATTTGTAGTTGTGTTTATCGATGACATTCTCATGTACTCTCGTACCGAGGAGGATCATGATAAGCATTTACAGATTGTGTTGCAAGTCTTGTTGGAAAATCAGCTTTATGCTAAGTTGAGCAAGTGTGGGTTTTGGCTTAGGGAAATTGCTTTCCTTGGTCATGTGGTGTCGGCCGAAGGGATTAGAGTTGATCCTCAAAAGGTTGAAGCGGTGATGAATTGGAAGTCACATAAGTTGATTCATGATGTGCGTAGTTTCCTTGGTTTGGCGGGATACTACCGTAGGTTCGTGGATGGTTTCTCAAATATTGAAGCCCCTTTGACAAAGTTGTTGCAATAAGATGTTAAGTTTGAGTGGACGAAGGTTAGACAACAAGCTTTCGAGAAGTTGAAGGAAGTGTTGACGCAAGCTCCTATCTTGATTCAACTTGAATCGGGTAAAGAGTTTGTAGATTTTTAGTGATGCATCTTATGTTGGTTTGGGATGTGTATTAATGCAAGAGGGAAGGGTAGTAGCTTATACATCTCGATAGTTGAAGGTGCACGAGTGTAATTACCCTGCGCATGACATCGAATTTGCTGTGGTAGTGTTTGCTTTAAAAATTTGGAGGTATTACCTTTATGGTGAAAAGTCTACAGTGTACACGGACCACAAAAGTTTGAAGTACTTGATGTCACAAAAAGAGTTGAATCTTAGGCAACGATGGTGGTTGTAGTTGCTTAAAGATTACGACTTGAAGATCGAGTACCATCCAGGGAAGGCTAGTGTTGTAGACGATGCTTTGAGCAGGAAGGTGGTTGTAAAGTTGAGGGCGATGTTTGCTCAGTTGAGTATATCCCGAGATGGTGGTTTAGTTGCTAAATTACAAGTGAAACCCTCGTTGATAGAGTCGATTAAGGAAAAGTAGTTGTTAGATGATTCGTTGGTATCGCATGTTCAGGACATTTCTGAAGGAAATCCAACAGACTTTTGTGTCAATGATGATGGTGTTTTGTGTTTTAAGAGTCGAATAGTCGTACCGGAGGATGTTGAGTTGGGGTGCACTATTTTTACTGAAGTGCATAGTAGTCCTTTTGCTATGCATCCTAGTAATACAAAGATGTATTGTGGGTTGAAGGACGAGTACTATTGGGCTGGTTTGAAGAGTGACATTGCATATTTTGTTAGTAAGTGCATGGTTTGTCAACGAGTAAAGGCTGAGCATCAATTTCATTTTGGATTGTTTCAACCTTTGAAGATTCCATAATAGAAATGGGAGAGAATCACCATGGATTTTGTGACAAGTTTGCCTTTAACACTGTCCAAGAAGAACTCCATTTGGGTGATCGTTGATCGTTTTACGAAGTGTGCACATTTCTTGGTAGTGCATACTACGTATACATTGGATAAGTTTGAGGATTTGTACATCTCTAAGATTGTGAGGTTACATGGAGTTCCTAAGTCAATTGTTTCAAATCGAGATCCACACTTTACAGCAAGGTTTTGGGAGTGTCTACATCAAGCGTTGGGTACACGTTTTGTAGCATCCCCTTCCCGGTCTGGTCGAGAACCGGGTCGAAAGGTGATATCGATGAACAATACGGTGAATGGTAAAGTAAAATTTCATTTATATACTCAACCTTTTAAACAATAATATACAATAACATGTTACCACAATGCATCTTAGTCTAATTAATCCTTATAAAGCAATAATTAATCATTTAGGACTAATTCTTAACTATTACAAGTTTTAGGGACCAAACTATAAATTCGATAAATTGGAGGTCCTTCAATGCAATTATTTATACCAAAATGAATTTCAATACTATATTAACAGGACTGCAAAGTTTCATACAATTTGAAGTTCATTTACTCATTCAATTTAATCATTCAAAATTTAGTGACCAATTGTGAATATTGCGAACCTTCTGTTTCAGCCCTTTTAACTAACTTAATTGACCTTGTATTGAAACACCTTAAGGCTGTTTCAAAACGGGTGTACGATAGTCAACCTAAGTTGACTTTATCCTTTAGACCATATCGATACGTGAAAGCCCTATATCGGTACGGGTTGACTTCCTTTGACTTTGACTTTGACCTGTTTCGATACGCTATAGGCATGTATCAAAATAATGAATTCTAGTAGCAAAATGTTCCCATACGACCTCAAACCGTATCGATACACTTTGTTCTTAGAATCCAGTTTTGCTTAACTGTATTCATACGCCATTACCTGTATCGATACGACCTAACCTGTAATGGCGGATTTTTGCAGGTTTTTAATCAAATTGACCAACCAAACGATGTTCAAATGAAATGAAACTTTACACACAACATTTCAATGCTATAAACTACTGGCATGCCAAAATTCATCATCATTCAAATTCGTTTGCTAGGTTTTGAACTATGTGAGCCAAATATGCCATTTTTAACCATTTTTAGCCAAACCAAAAGACATTTTATGGTCTATAACCAACTTACAATATATGCACTTTACAAACATAACAAAATGGGCACAAAAGACAAGTTCATCTACTTTGCCACCTTCCTATAAGTTCGTAAAGTCAAAATACATTACTTTAGGCTTGTAGTGACTTGTCTCGCCTTGACTATCCGATCTTCAAACGCAATGGCCTTTCAACCTTAAATGCATGAGATGAGACACGTTAGGCATACATCACCTAGTGAGGTAGTCATAAACAATATGAACAACAATGTAGCAAATATATATATATATATTCTCATGCTCATCAATGTCAATATTATTGTTTAACATATTAATTTCCTCATTAACCCATGGATTGAATCAAGATAATGGATAAATGAATTCCTACGCCTCACCAAATCAATGAATGGTCCAATCCCTCTGCCTCGCCAATACGACCAATATCAATACACATCCCTCCGCCTCGCCAAATCAATATAGGTCGTAGCCTTAGGACCGTAGTCCACCCATACACTGAGCTCATGAATTCTATGGCATGCCAATTGTATCCATTGTCAATTCAAATCCAAGGTTTCAATGTTTGTATCCATATTCAATGTTCAATGAGAATTTCAATGACCTAATTTAAATATTATCAATAGCAACCATGTTTCATTATCAATATTTCAATGTCAATATCAATATCCGATGATTTCTTTACAATATTTCAATAATATTAATCATATAAATAACAATGCATGATAGTGATGCCAATACCTATGTTCGATATTCGATAACAACTTATTGGCACTTACCAGTGAATCTGATTAACAATCCAATGCAACTTCTTCAATGATATTGTCAGCGATATGATCAAAAACAACAATAAATGGTTCGAGAAGGCTTCTCGCCTAATCCTGAGACTCTGACTACACTCACCTTACTAATCCGATGCTCCTACGACTCTCGGATGACAACTCTCTTGTTCCTAGCCTTCGGTGAATTTGATGGATATTCCTTTTCGTTGTCTTGATCCGAACGATAGCAATGATTTGACAGCAATAGAACGAAGGAAAAACAAAACTTAAAGCTAGATTTAATGGAGGTGCTTGCTTAGGTAGGAGATGAAGAAGATGAATAGTTTTGGAAAGGTGCTTGCATAGATCTATCTATCGGTGAAGCTTGAATGAGCTATTCACTTAGATTTTAATTTGTGTAGGTTTCCTTCCAATTAAGGAAACTCTCCAGACATTCCCACATATAGGAATTTTAATGAAAAGGTGGCTAATCGCAAGATTAGTCCCTCAATCCTCAATGCTCTATAGCTTTGACTCTAAACTCCCAATTTTCCACAATTTAGCCACTATAATGTTTTTGATACTATTTAATAGGGTCCAATAGCAATGATTTAACTCAATTAGAGTCAAATATCAATGATTAGTTAGTCAATTCTATATTTAGACTTTATCGATGCAAAATTTCCAATCACTGGAACCCAATTCCGACTAGACCGGATTTTGGGGTGTTACAACTCCCCCCTAAGAAAAATTCGTCCTTGAATTTTTACCTGAACCGAAGAGATGTGGATATTTTTGTCTCATGGTCTCTTCAGGTTCCCAAGTGGCTTACTCAATGGTGTGGCTCCTTCATAGCACTTTAACTAATGGTATGGTTTTGTTGCGAAGCCTCTTGACCCCTCCTGTTAGAATTTGAACAGGTTCTTCCTCGTAGGACAAATTCGGTTCAATTTCCAAAGATTTAGGTTCCACAATATGCGTAGGATCAGAATAATACTTCCAGAGAATCGATACATGAAAAACATCATAGATTTTACTTAATTCAGATGGAAACAATAATTGATATGCCACGGGGCCAACTCTTTCAATGACCTCAAAGGGTCCAATGAATCAGGGACTCAGTTTTCCCTTCTTGCCAAACCTTAAAACCTTTTTTCCACTATGATACTTTGAGGAAGGCTTTCTCGCCAATTTCATACTCAATGTCTCTTCTCTTGAGATCAACATAAGCCTTTTGTCGATCAAAAGCAGCCTTTAAACGGTCATGAATAATGGCAAACCGTTCTTCGGTTTCTCAAAGTAAGTCAGGGCCTAACATCTTGCCATCGCCAACCTCTGACTAACACAGCAGAGTTCTACATCACCTACCATACAATGCTTCATATGGGGCCATTTGGATTGATGCTTGGTAACTATTATTGTAGGCAAATTCAACAAGGGGTAAAGATTTCCCCCAAGTTCCACCGAAGTCTATGATGCTTGCTCGAAGCATATCTTCCAGGATCTGTATAGGAAGGATTAATAACAATACAAATTCCTAAAGTTTCAATGGACAAGTTTTTTGATAATTACCTGGATTACCCTTTCTGACTGGTGGTCATATTGAGGGCGAAAGGTTGTGCTAAGATTAACTCTGGTGCCCAAAGCTCCTTGCAAGGTTCTCCCAAACTGAGATGCATATCGAGGATCTCGGTCGGAGATAATAGATGTGGGTACTCCGTGGAGTCGGATTACTTCTTTGATATACAAGTCAGCTAATTTAGGAAGATCGTAGTCTATTCTGACCGGTATGAAATGAGCTAACTTTGTGAAACGATCTGCAACAACCCATATGGCATCATGCTTCACAAGAGTTAACGGTAGATCACTAAAAAAATCCATAGTGATCTTTTCCCACTTCTATTTCGGTGAATCAATAGGCTGCAATAATCTGGTAGGAGCAAAATGTTCTGCCTTAACATGTTGGCACGTGAGACGTTTGGAAATGTAATCAACTATGGCTTGCTTCATTCCTGGCCACCAATAGAGTTCATGTAGGTCCTTATACATCTTCACAGACCTGGGGTGAACGGAAAAAGAACTCGAATGAGCTTTAGAGAGAATATCAGTGCGAAGAGATTCATCATTAGGTACACAGACCCGGTCATAAAAATAGAAGAGCCCTTCGGAATTAATTCTGAAGTCGGGGTTCTCTGATAGCTTAGGGAGAATGGATTGAAGCTCAGGATCTTGTTCTTGTAAATCCTTGATTCACGAAACGATGGTAGATTGAACTTGAAGTTCAGCTACGAGATAATGATGCTTCCAAAGTTCTTGTAAAGGTTTGCGGCTGAGTGCATCAGTTGCAACGTTGGCCTTGCCCGGATGGTAATCAAAGATAGGATCGTAATCTTTAAGGAGTTTCATCCACCTCCGTTGCCGAAGGTTCAACTCCTTTTGATTCAATAGGTACTTAAGGCTTTTATGATCGGTGAAAAGATAACATATTTTCTCCGTAGAGGAAAAGTCTCCAAAATTTCAATGAAAAGACAACTATAGCCAATTTAAGGTCATGGGTGGGATAATTCATTTCGTACGGCTTAAGCTGTCACGAAGCATAAACTATGACTTTGCCTTCTTACATCAATACACATCCTAACCCGAGGTATGATGCATCACTATAAATTGTGTAGTCCTTTCTAGACTCTGGTTGGGTTAGGACAGGGGCATGGGTCAATACTTGCTTCAACTGATCGAAACTCCGTTGTTGAACCTCATTCCAAACAAAAGGAGCTTCTTTCCTCAATAACTTGGTTAAAGGAGCAGTTATCATAGAGAACCCTTTCACAAATCTCCTATAATAGCCAGCAAGTCCAAGGTAGCTTCTAACTTCGCCAATGTTCTTTAGTGGATGCCAATCTACAATAGCTTGGATTTTCTTCAGGTTCACTTGAATACCCTAAGCTGACACAATATGTCCCAGAAAGGCAACTTAGGTAAGCCAAAACTCACACTTAGAGAACTTCATGTACAACTGCTTCTCTTTTAAGGTTTGAAGCACGAGACGAAGATGATCTCGGTGTTCTGCTTCATTCTTGGAGTAAATCAATATGTCATCTATAAACACCACCACGAATTTATCAAGATAGGGTCAAAAAACCCGATTCATCAAGTCCATAAAGGTTGTCGGTGCATTGGTTAACCCAGAGGGCATCACCAAGAATTCGTAGTGTCCATATCTTGTACAGAAAGCGGTCTTTAGTACATCACACTCCTTAACTCTCATTTGATAATAGCTCGACCTTAAATCGATCTTGGAAAACACGTAGGCATCCTTTAGTTGATCGAACAGGTCCTCTATTCTACGTAATAGATATTTTTCTTAATGGTTACATTATTTAACTGTCTATAGTTAATACACAATCGCATAGACCTATCTTTCTTCTTTACGAAGAGAACCAGAGCTCCCCAAGGCGAAGAGCTCGGTTGAATAAAACCCTTTCTTAACAATTCTTGAATTTGAGCTTTTAATTCTTTTAATTCCACAGCTGCCAAGCGATAAGGTGCAGTGGAAACTGCAGCAGTCCCATGTTGCACCTCGATGCCAAAATCCACTTCACGGGTTGGAGGAAATCCCATAAGTTCTTCAGAGAAGACATTAGGAAATTCACATACAGCGTTAATGTCTCGCAATTGTGATTCGCCTTTGGTTTCCAGCGTCAAAGCAAACAAAGATGGGCTCTTCGCATTCATCAATACAACACTTTCCTTACCCAGACCCCGAAGGTACAATTTCTTCTTACAACAATCTACCCAGGCTTGATGCTCACTAAGACAATCTAAACCTAGGATGACATCGATCTCATGAATTGGTAAAGCCAACAAATTGGCTAGAAAAGGAATCCTTTGGATCATTAAGGGGCAATTTTTGCACACAACCCTTACGGTGATGCAATCTCCTAAGGGATTGGTTACAGAGATTCTCGATACTATTGGTTCGAAAGACATATTATACTTCTTAACTACAATGGTGCTTATAAAAGAGTGAGTAGAACTAGGGTTAATCAATGCATATAATGGATGTGAATATAGCTCAATGGTACCTACAATGACATGAGGCTCGTCCTCCTCTTCCCTGCTCCTTACATGATAAATCTGGGCAAGAGCTTTAGAATCTTGCTTATTGATTGGTTTCCCCGAACCACTCGATCTTCCATAGGTTCCCGACAATCCTTGCTTCGATCCTTTACCTCGAAAGGATTGAGCAGGAGAGGCAGTAGTAGTTGGTGTAACAGCAGATTTGGTTGCATTCAAAGGGCAGTCACGGATAATGTGACCATGTTCACCATAATAGTAACAAGCTCCGGTCTGCTTACGACATTGACCCGCTAGTGCCTATTTTGGCAATAATTGCAAACCGGATGTTGGTTGCCTCGATTTGAACCTCTGGTGTTATTAATAGACGTTGTCTTAGCAAAGGAATGCGTCACAGATTGAGGCCTCTCAATGTTTCCAGAACGGAAGGGCTGTGGATAGACATTCTATTTGGGACCTTGATATCTCTCTTTCTTGTTCCATCTCAGAGGTTGAGAATCATCCCTGAACCTCTTCTTAAACTTTCTAGATCCACCAGCTTGTTGAGCTTTCTATGCAACTTCGGTGGCCTTAACTCTACTCACGAGGTCTTGAAAATCACAAATGCTTAGTGCAGTAAACATAGGGCGTAGTTCATCATTGAGCCCTGCAATGAACATGCGGCACTTCTCTTCCTCCTTTATAGACTCAGCACCATATCTACAGTACTTGCAGAAATCATGGATGTATTTTTCGATCGGTCGTCTGCCTTGTTTGAGGTGGAGGAAGATACTTCGCCTCTCAGCAAGGTAGAACTCACTGGTATATTTCTTACGGAATTCGCAAAATGTTGTCCAACCAGTATTCAGCAACTTCAGGGTTGTCGTCATCTTGTTCAGTAAAGGTGTAAGCTCAATACTGTGAGATCTTATCAATGGGTGCTCGAGTGTGTTGGACAGTAGGAGCGATAGGTTGCACGACTTGTTCAGCCCTCAGAGCATTCATAAATTACTTCAACATGTCAACCATGTTCTTGTAATATTCAGCCTGAGCGGTAGGTGCTACAGGCTCGGTACCCTAAGGAGGAGGATCCTACAGGTGCGGTGGATTCGAAGGATTTCCTCCTCTAATCTCCTCGTCATGCGTCACGGATCCGGTGGCAAGCTTTTCGATGTGAGCTTCATTAGTTTTAGACATATTTATATGAAAGATCGGATTAGTCGACAAGTCACAATATACGCAATATATAACTCCTAGGTAGCAAAGTAACACAATAACAATGCAACCATCTTTGGTTTAGTCCTAGAATCGACTAAACTCTAGCTCTAATACCAACAAATGTAACCTCCTTCCCGGTCTGGTCGAGAACTGGGTCGAAAGGTGATATCGATGAACAATACGGTGAATGGTACAATAAAATTTCATTTCTATACTCAACCTTTAAAACAATAACATGTCACCACTATGCATCTTAGTCTAATTAATCCTTATGAAGCAATAATTAATCATTTAGGACTAATTCTTAACTATTATAAGTTTTAGGGACCAAATTGTAAATTTGATAAATTGAAGGTCCTTCATTGCAATTAGTTATACCACAATGAAATTCAATACTATATTAACATGCATGGAAAGTTTCATACAATTTGGAGTTCATTTACTCATTCGATTTAATCATTCAAAATTCAGTGACCAACTATGAACATTGCAAACCTTTTGTTTTGGACCTTTTAACTAACTTAACTGACCATGTATCGAAACACCTTAAGGCTGTTTCGAAATGGGTGTATAATAGTCAACCTAAGTTGACTTTATCCTTTAGACCATATCGATACGGGCAAGCCCTGTATTGGTACAGGTTGACTTCCTTTAACTTTGACCTGTTTCGATACGCTATAGACTCGTATTGAAACAATGAATTCCAGTAGCAAAATGTTCCGATACGGCCTCAAACCGTATCAATACGCCCTGTTCTTAGAGTCTAGTTTTGCTTAACCGTATTGATACTTCATTACCCGTATCGATATGGTCGACCTGTAATGATAGATTTTTGCTAGTTTTTAATCGAATTGACCTACCAAACGATGTTCAAATGCAATGAAACTTTACACACAATATTTGAATGCTATAAAATATCGGCATGCCAAAATTCATCATCATTCGAATTCTTTTACTAGGTTTTGAACTATGTGAGCCAAATATGACATTTTTAACCATTTTTAGCCAAACCAAAAGACATTTTAGGGTCTATAACCAACTTACAATATATGCACATTACAAACATAACAAAATGGGCACAAAAGACTAGTTCATCTACTTTTCCACCTTCCTAGGAGTTCGTAAAGTCAAAATACATTACTTTAGGCTTGTAGTGACTTGTCTCGCCTTGACTATTCGATCTTCAAATGCAATGGCCTTTCAACCTGAAATGCATGAGATGAAACACGTTAGGCATACATCGCCTAGTGAGGTAGTCATAAACAATATGAACAACAATGTAGGAAGTATATATATATATATTGATATTCTCATGCTCATCAATGTCAATACTATGCATCAATATACAATGTTTAACATATTAATTTCCTCATTAACCCTTGAATTGAATCAAGATAGTGGATACACAAATTCCTACGCCTCGCCAAATCAACGAATGGTCTAATCCCTCTGCCTCGCCAATAGGACCAATATCAATACACATCCCTCTGCCTCACCAAATTAATATAGGCCATAGCCTTAGGGTCGTAGTTCACCCGTACACTAAGCTCATGAATTCTATGGCATGCCAATTGTATCCATTTTCCATTCAAATCCAAGGTTTCAATGTTTGTATCCATATTCAATGTTCAATGAGAATTTCAATGACCAATGACTTCAATATTATCAATACTAGCCATGTTTCATTACCAATATGCCATATTTCAATGTCAATATCAATATCAATGTCCAATGATTTGTAACACCCCCTTCCCGGCCTAGTAGAGAACCGGGTCGGAGAGCGTTACCGGAAACGATGCGAAAATCTTTAACTCTTTTTCTTAAAAAGCTTTCTTAATAACTTGTCTTATAAAATTCATCGAACCTATTAGGCTTTTAATCTGAACTTTAATCAATCCTTATACTAGCAATGTTTACCGAGTTTACATATTAATCCATTCGACCTTATAAAAGCCCAAAAGAAGCTGCCCGTATCGAAACGCCCTAAGCCGTTTCGGTACGGCTTGACCACGGTCAAAACTTTGACTTTGCCTTCCTTGACCGTATCGATACGGTTTGACCCGTATCGATACTGGTTGACTGACCTTGACTTGACTTAGACCCGTTTCGGAACTCGTTTCGAAACAGGGGTCTCTAGTAGCAAAACTGTATCGAAACACACTAACCCGTTTCGAAACGGCAGGCCTGAAATGACAGTTTTTAGCTGGTTTTTACACATTTTGACAAGGCTATCCTAATCCGATTACCATGAAATTTTACCCATAACATTTTAAGGACATGAACTATTATCATGCCAAGTTTTAAGGTCCTTTGAATCCTTTTGCTCGGTTTTACCAACTTAGGCACAAAACATAATCTATAAGGCTTAACTCTTAAAACAACATAACTCATTACATATTATTTATACCAAAAGTTCTTGCACATCATATAGACATACTAAACTATTATAGAAACTTAATACATAGACTTTGCCACCCTACTAGGAGTTCGAAAGACAAAACACGTTACTTGGACTTGGTTGTGACTTGTGCAACACTCCAACTTCACCGATCTCGATCCCCTCAACTTGCTTATCCTGAAATGGATGCATGAAATGCATTAGGCACACTTGCCTAGTGAGGTAGTTACATAACCATGCATAACGTATAACATGCTTTACAACATGCTCAATAAATCATTTCATCATACATGCAATGTCATAGCATATATCGCAGTCATAATATAACATAAATCAATATCATGGCCTCATGTCACATCACTATCTTGATTTCATAATTTCTCTTGGATCGATTTCTTGTATGCGGATACACGAATTCCACCACTACACCATTCATAATCAACATGGTCCATACCCTCCACTACACTGATTTTGACCATCACACAACACATCCCTCCACTACACCAAGTCATTCTTCTTCCACAGAGCTCATGAATTCATTGGCAAGTCAACCATATCTGATACCTCGAATCCAAGGTCCTTAACAATATTTCATAGTTCATATCAACATCATATCATAAGTATACATATTACATGACAACCATGAACATAGTGTAAATCAAAGAATTGATGCAACCTTACCATGTACTTACCAACATACAATCGATGACATAAAACTACTAACTCAAGGTTAGTATTAACAAAGGTAACCACATAATCGAGTAGGTCGTGCCTAACTCGAGACGCTACTACACTCACATATCAGAACATAGAAACCAAGATCGGAATGACATCGTGTCACCCGAGACAAATGCATTTACACTCACCTCGATCGGCTAAGGCTCCTAAGGTCGATAATACCTCGATCGATGCTTGAGCTCTCTCTTTCTCTTATGATGGCACGTACAACACGAGCTTCTTAAACAAGGGAGATCAAAGCTTTGATTAATCTTTCATGGAGGTGCTAGCTTTACTTAGGAAAGAAAGGTGTTTGTAAACTTTTCGTAGAATATCCCAAAAACAAAGCCTTCACTATCTTTCTTGTATTTATAGAGGCTAAAGAATTGTTATTTAATTTCCACCTCTTCCTCATCCAATAGGAGAGTTTCCTACCTCCAAGGGTTTGCCTCCCTAAAGGCCAATTGAAAGCTTTCCTTGCTAAGTGGGTTTGCTAAACCCAACATCCACATTTAACTCTCATCATAAGCTGAGCAAAAGACTTATCCCAATCTTAAAATCATATGAAAGGGTGCCAAGCAAGCAGATGACTCATCTAAGGGCCGATTTCTTTGACTTTTGGGCACTTGCCCTGTTTTCTGCAGGGTACCGTTTCAGAACGGTCGAGGCCGTTTCGATACGGTCTTGCAAAATGCCAAAAAGGTAGTTATCGCCGTTGGGCCATATCGAAACGCCTGACATCCGTTTCGATACGCCTTTAGCTAGGCCGTTTCGGTACGGGTCCTAGGCGTATCGAAACACCTGACCCAGAAACGTTAATTTGGGCATATAAAACAAACTTGACTTTTAGGTTTCATAAAATTTTAGAACATAAACTAATCAAAATTTAAGATTTTTAACACCAAAATTCGACCATCGGAACCTATTTCTGACCAGACTGGTTTTCGGGGTGTTACAACTCTCCCCCCCTTAGAAAAGAATTCGTCCTCGAATTCTTACCTGAAGCTTCGGTTTGTTCATCCATGCACTCTTCGGGATCAGAATCTTCTGGAGATGAGGAATTCACCTTTCCTAAACCTTCTGGCCATGTTCGCTTCGCACTTACGTGTCGACGCTTTTTGAGAATTTTCTTAGGACAATTCCGAGCGAGATGACCAATCTTACCACAGTCAAAACAAGTTTCAATTTCCTTTTAACACTGACCGTTCGGATGATTTCCCTGGCACGAGTTACACAGAAATCTTTCTCGTTTTGTTTCACTCGACTTCTCGGTTGAATTAGACATTACTTAGGAACGTAGGTACTTCCCAAAGAAAATACTTATTTCACTTTCTTGAAACAGAGGTGGGTTTTAATCTTACTTTTGCTAGAGTTTACTGTATATAGAATTTCAAATTTGTCTTTTTCCCACCTTTCCAGGGACCACTCAAAATTTCTTCTAAAACTTATCCTTTCACCTCTTCGTATCCACTTGACACTCTGCACTTTAACTGGGTGACTAATCACTTAGGTGTCTAACGTATAGGGTGAGTCGTCATTCATGCCATACGTTTTATCTAGGCAAGGATTTCTTGATCTATACTATAACATAAAGAATAGATTTCTTACCTGGAATATGATCGTGATCATCCACTTGTTCCTTGCCCTTCATGTGGTACATCTGTGCAGAAGTCTTCGTTTCTGGTCGATACGATGCTCTGGATGAAACTCCTGACTTTCCGAAGGACTCTTGTCTTACTCCTTTGTTTCGAAAGGATTGAACATGGGTCGAATTAGCAAACTTATTTTTGGGACAGTCTCGCCTAAGATGCCCCATTTCTCCACAAAAGAAGCAAGCTCCGGATTTCTTGCGACATTGCCCCTCTGGGTGTTTGTGTCGGTAATAGCCACAGACTTGAAACTTCATTCCTTGTCCCGAACCATCAATACTTTCCATAGTTCTATCAACATGCTCAAACTGAGAAGGTTGTGAGTACACCTTTTGATTCGAATCGTAAAGCTTCCACTTCTTGGAAGACCCCGAGAAATGAGATTCATTCCGATTTCTCTTTTCGGATTTACTGAACCCATTAACTGACTGCACTCTTTTTGCTCCTTCTGTAGCTTTAACTCTGTTTACAAGATCTTGGAAATTTGAGATACTCAAGGCGGTAAACATGGGACGTAACTCATCGTTAAGTCCTGCGATAAACATCCGACACTTCTCTTCTTCTTTTTTGATAAAGTCTGCACCATATCTACAATATTTGCAAAAGTCGTGGATGTACTGTTCGATTGGCCGCCCTCCTTGCTGAAGATGAAGAAAAATGCTTCGCCTCTCGGCAATGTAAAATTCACTTATATACTTATTACGGAACTCTCTCAGAAAGAATTCCCACTTCACTGTTTCCTCGGAGACGGTAAGAACGGTAGTTTCCCACCACTGCAAAGCTTCATCAGCAAGCAATGCGAGAGCGCATTCGAGCTTATGTTCATCCGAACATCTTAACTGCTTATCCAAAATCCTCATGGTATTATCCAACCAATACTCGGCTATTTCGGGATCATCATCGTCCCGACCAGTAAAGGTATAAGCTCTGTATTGAGACAACTTATTGATTGGGGCTCGAAAAGGTTGAGCAACAGGCACCGTAGGTTGCACTACTTGGCTAGCCTTTATAGCATTCAAAAATTGCTGAAACATATCAGCCATGTTCTGACAGCATGCTGCCTGAGCGGCAGGTGCTTCAGACTCTACATTCTGAACAGGTGGGTTTCTTGGATTCGGAGGATTTCCTCCTTGCACTTCCTCGCCACCATTCAAGGAATTAGCGGCAGACTCATTGTTACAAGCTTCGTTAGTTCGAGACATAGCTATATATATATAAAAAGATCGGATCAGTTGACAAGTCACAATTCTTAACAGAACAACTCCTAGGTGGCAAAGTAACATAACTTACAATACAAACATACTTAAGTTTAGTCCAGAACCGACTAAACTCTAGCTCTGATACCACAAATGTAACACCCCCTTCCCGGCCTGGTAGAGAACCAGGTCGGAGAGCGTTACCGGAAACGATGCGGAAATCTTTAACTTTTTTTCTTAAAAAGCTTTCTTAATAACTTGTCTTATAAAATTCATCGAACCTATTAGGCTTTTAATCTGAACTTTAATCAATCCTTATACTAGCAATGTTTACCGAGTTTACATATTAATCCATTCGACCTTATAAAAGCCCAAAAGAAGCTGCCCGTATCGAAACGCCCTAAGCCGTTTCGGTACGGCTTGACCACGGTCAAAACTTTGACTTTGCCTTCCTTGACCGTATCGATACGGTTTGACCCGTATCGATACTGGTTGACTGACCTTGACTTGACTTAGACTCATTTCGGAACTCGTTTCGAAACAGGGGTCTCCAGTAGCAAAACTGTATCGAAACACACTAACCTGTTTCGAAACGGCAGGCCTGAAATGACAGTTTTTAGCTGGTTTTTACACATTTTGACAAGGCTATCCTAATCCGATTACCATGAAATTTTACCCATGACATTTTAAGGACGTGAACTATTATCATGCCAAGTTTTAAGGTCCTTTGAATCCTTTTGCTCGGTTTTACCAACTTAGGCACAAAACATAATCTATAAGGCTTAACTCTTAAAACAACATAACTCATTACATATTATTTATACCAAAAGTACTTGCACATCATATAGACATACTAAAATATTATAGAAACTTAATACATAGACTTTGCCACCCTACTAGGAGTTCGAAAGACAAAACACGTTACTTGGACTTGGTTGTGACTTGTGCAACGCTCCAACTTCACCGATCTCGATCCCATCAACTTGCTTATCCTGAAATGGATGCATGAAATGCATTAGGCACACTTGCCTAGTGAGGTAGTTACATAACCATGCATAACGTATAACATGCTTTACAACATGCTCAATAAATCATTTCATCATACATGCAATGTCATAGCATATATCGCAGTCATAACATAACATAAATCAATAACATGGCCTCATGGCACATCACTATCTTGATTTCATAATTTCTCTTGGATCGATTTCTTGTATGCGGATACACGAATTCCACCACTACACCATTCATAATCAACATGGTCCATACCCTCCACTACACCGATTTTGACCATCACACAACACATCCCTCCACTACACCAAGTCATTCTTCTTCCACAGAGCTCATGAATTCATTGGCAAGTCAACCATATCCGATACCTCGAATCCAAGGTCCTTAACAATATTTCATAGTTCATATCAACATCATATCATAAGTATACATATTACATGACAACCATGAACATAGTGTAAATCAAAGAATTGATGCAACCTTACCATGTACTTACCAACATACAATCGATGACATAAAACTACTAACTCAAGGTTAGTATTAACAAAGGTAACCACATAATCGAGTAGGCCGTGACTAACTCGAGACGCTACTACACTCACATATCAGAACATAGAAACCAAGGTCAGAATGACACTGTGTCACCCGAGACAAATGCATCTACACTCACCTCGATCGGCTAAGGCTCCTAAGGTCGATAATACCTCGATCGATGCTTGAGCTCTCTCTTTCTCTTATGATGGCACGTACAACACGAGCTTCTTAAACAAGGGAGATCAAAGCTTTGATTAATCTTTCATGGAGGTGCTAGCTTTACTTAGGAAAGAAAGGTGTTTGTAAACTTTTCGTAGAATATCCCAAAAACAAAGCCTTCACTATCTTTCTTGTATTTATAGAGGCTAAAGAATTGTTATTTAATTTCCACCTCTTCCTCATCCAATAGGAGAGTTTCCTGCCTCCAAGGGTTTACCTCCCTAAAGGCCAATTGAAAGCTTTCCTTGCTAAGTGGGTTTGCTAAACCCAACATCCACATTTAACTCTAATCATAAGCTGAGCAAAAGACTTATCTCAGTCTTAAAATCACATGGAAGGATGCCAAGCAAGCAGATGACTCATCTAAGGGCCGATTTCTTTGACTTTTGGGCACTTGCCCTGTTTTCTGTAGGGTACCGTTTCGGAACGGTTGAGGCCGTTTCGATACGGTCTTGCAAAATGCCAAAAAGGTAGTTATCGCCATTGGGCCGTATCGGAACGCCTGACATCCGTTTCGATACGCCTTTATCTAGGCTGTTTCGGTACTGGTCCTAGGCGTATCGAAACACCTGGCCCAGAAACGTTAATTTGGGCACATAAAACAAACTTAACTTGACTTTTAGGTTTCATAAAATTTTAGAACATAAACTAATCAAAATTTAAGATTTTTAACACCAAAATTCGACCATCGGAACCTATTTCCGACCAGACCGGTTTTCGGGGTGTTACATGATTTCTTTACAATATTTAAATAACACTAATCATATCAATAACAATGCATGATAGTAATGCCAATAACTATGTCTGATATTCAATAACAACTTACCGACACTTACCAATGAATCCGATTAACAATCCAATGCAACTTCTTTAATGATATTGTTAGCGATATGATCAAAAACAACAATAAATAGTTCGGTAAGGCTTCTCGCCTAATCCTGAGACTGTGACTACACTCACCTTACTAATTTGATGCTCTTACGGCTCTCGGATGATAACTCCCTTGTTCCTATACTTCGGTGAATTTGATGGATACTCCTTTTCGTTGTCTTGAGTCAAACAATAGCAACAATTTAACAGCAATAGAACGAAGGAAAAACAAAACTTAAAGCTAGCTCCAATGGAGGTGCTTGCTTAGGTAGGAGATGAAGAAGATGAATAGTTTTGGAGAGGTGCTTTCTTAAATCTATCTATCGATGAAGCTTGATTGAGCTATTCACTTAGCTTTTAATTTGTATAGGCTTCCTTCCAATGAAGAAAACTCTCTATACATTCCCACGTATGGGAATTTAATGAAAAGGGGCTAATCGCAAGATTAGTCCCTCAATCCTCAATGCTATATAGCTTTGACTCCAAACTCCAAATTTTCCACAATTTAGTCACTATTATGTTTTCAATACTATTCAATAGGGTTCAATAGCAATGATTTGAATCAATTAGAGTCCAATATCAATGATTAGTTAGTCAATTCTATATTTAGAGTTTATCGATGCGAAATTTTCGATCATTGGAACCCAGTTCCGATTAGACTGGATTTTGGGGTGTTACGCGTTTGAATTTCAATACTTCGTATCATCCTCAAACGAATGATCAGTCTGAGAGAGTTATCCAAGTGTTGGAAGACATGTTGAGTTGTTGCATCATTTATTTCCAAAGTTCTTGGGAGAAACAATTACCTTCAGTGGAGTTTGCTTACAATAACAGTTACCAGGCGAGCATTCAAATGGCTCCTTATGAAGCCTTGTATGGAAGGAAGTGTAGAACGCCTCTATGTTGGGCGGAATAAGGGAAAATTTTGGTCTCTTTTCCAAATGTGCTTAAGGGAACTATGGGAAAAGTGAAGCTTATTAGTGAGAGGTTGAAGGTAGCATCGGATCGGCAAAAGTCTTACGCAAATTTAAAACGTAAGGAGATTGAGTATGTGGTGGGAGATAAGGTGTTTTTGAAGGTTTCACCTTGGAAGAAGGTGATGAGATTTGGCTTGAAGGGCAAGTTAAATCCGAGGTTTATTGGACCATATGAGGTGCTAGAGCGTGTCGAGCATGTTGCTTATAGGTTGAGGTTTCCTTTCGAGTTGGAAAAGATACATGATGTTTTCAATGTATCCATGCTTCGGAAGTATAGATCGGATCTATCTCATGTTATGCCTATTGAGGAGATTGAGTTGAATTTGGATTTGTCATATTATGAAGAACCGGTTGAGATCTTGGATTCAGATAGCAAGGTTCTTCGTGGTAAGACCATTGAGTTGGTCAAGGTCTTGTGGCGACATCGTGGTATTGAGGAAGCCACTTGGGAAAGGAATGATGACATGAAGAAGCAGTTCCCTCATCATTTTCCTTCAGGTAAAATTTCGAGGAAGAAATTTCCTAAGTGGGGGAGAGTTGTAATGCCCCGATTTTGGTTCAGGATATGATACAATTATGGGAAAATTTTCTAAAATCCTCTAAATATATATATATAAAGGTTTGGTGAAGTCAATTATAGAAAATGGCTTTGGAAGATCGAAATTTCGATTTAGTGACTATTTTGTAAAAAGTGAAAAATCTATTTTAAGGACTGTTTTGAAAGAGGGCCAAAACTTATAATATTTAGGGATCTAATATCTTTTTTATGAGCATTTTCCCTTAAATTGACCATTTTTAATAGATTTATTAAAAATAAATAAAAAGGGATTTTAATTATCTAAAAGGCTAATTGACGTAACTTTCATTCTCTCATTTTCCAAACAGCCAAACACTATATTTTCTCTCTAAAGTTCTAGAGATCTTCATCTTTTAAATTCTTTTTGTTTCACAAATGATTTCCTAAGCTTTTCCATCATTATTCCGAAAGCAATCTTGAGGGATTTCTACAAAATATTGGCATTTGAAGGAAAAGGAAAAGGTTAGAAGTAAATTTCATTCAACTCCTCTAATAAAGGTTCTTTAATGAAATTCTCAAGTCTTTGGCTCTCTAAATATGGTTATTAACAATGTTTTGTGATTTAATTAATGAAATTTGATAAATCAAGCTTTAAAATGTGATTTCTAAGGATTTACGTATTGCTACTATTTTGTATGATTTGAGATTGATTTTAGTTGTGATTTGGATGTTAAATGATGTTAAAATAAAGGTTTTATCATAATAATCCTGAATTGGTTTGGATCTCTAGTTGTTAGATTGTTAGATTTGGGGTGTTTGTGTGAAATATGGGTTGCTGGAGGTATAAAGACGTGATTAGATTGTTTTTGGATATTAATTGATGATTAAAATTGGATAGAAGTGTTAGATTTATGTTGGGTTGAGTTTAGGAAGTAATCAAAGGTGTTTTCGGTTATTTCGGATGGGAGATTTGGTTTTTTGGGCAGAGAAGAGAGATAACATTGGTTGCTTGTGTTTTAATGCATTGAAATGCATTAATTCTCTATTTTTGTGTGGTATAATTAGGGGAGTTTGTATCGAACACGTTTGGTGAAGTTTCGGAAGCTTGATTTTGCTTCGGCGAAGCAAGCGAGGCGAGATCGGTGAGTGGAATTGGTTTTAAAAGTCTTTGAATGACTTGAAAGCAAGGTTTGGGGTTTAGATTGAGTGTGACACACTAATCTAAGCCTGGAAGTAAGTTTGAGTTGTTTCCCTCTCATTTCTTGGTTTTTATCCCATTGGTTTTATGATCATGCTCTTGTTTTGAAGATAGAATTAGACCTACTATTTTATGCATGTTTTGAGAAATGATGTGATGATTTACATGATCCCATGATATAGAATTGTTATTTTAAAGAGATGGAACTATTTGAGAAAATGTTATGCATTGTTTTTGTTTTTGAAATGGGATGAGATAGATATGTGTTTATGCATTGAAAAACAGTAGGTAATGATGTTTTAAATGAGTATATTGGCATGAGATGAGATTATTGTTACCGGATATAATTGGTAAACCAATAGGATGCGAAGTGCACTATAAAATACAAAATTGGTGTGTGCTCTTTGGTTCGGGCAATAGGGGTAGTGTCATCATGTTCCTAAGTGAGAGTGTGGTGATGAGAGATTCCACCACGGTAGGTCTTGGTGAAACACCCAAGTTGTGTGGCGATGAGAGATGTCTTCATGAGAGTCTAGTGATGTGAGATTCCACCGGGGTAGGACTTGACATTTTAGTCAAGCTATATGCATATCCGAGTAATGTTGCTAAAATGTCAATATATGAGATTCACATGTACCTTGATTATAAATGATTTTATGCATTGTGCCTTGCATATGAGATTAAGATATGAGAAATGCTTTATGAGATTTAAGCATGTAAGGTTTTGCCTTGAGATTTGGCATTTTGACGAATGCATGAGATAGATGGTACATATGGTTTAAATGATGCGGTTTTGCTTTGAAAATGATTTCAAGCATGAGATAGAAAGAGCATGATGAGATAGAGAATTTCTAAATGAGAAATGGTTTTAAAATGCATTGTTGTTGGTTTGTTTTGAGCATCCCTCATTAAGCAATTGTGCTTACGCTCTCTTTTTCCAACAATGCAGAAAAATAGCTTTTGGGGCAGCAAAAAAGCAAGGAAGAATTACCAAGTAGTGATACTTTGCTCAAGTATGATTTTAAGTTTACACATTAGTAATAAATTGGCAATGGAAGGATATTTTGTGTTTGGGAGATTGTGTCTCTATTTTTTGGCAAGTTTGGGATTCCCTTTATGACTTGTAAATGGCCTTTGCTTTATGGTTTTTGCTTTGGTTTGTGTTTTGACTCTTTATTGGCTTTTTGCATAGGAAGCATGCCTATAGTTTTAAATCTTGCTTATCTCTATGCTTAGTTGATGAAATTGTCATGTTTGTCTGAGGTTTGATGTTTCTTTAAGTTGTATGCTTGTTAGAAGTATATTGGAAAGTGTTAGAATGGATTAAAGCATGAAAAACCATCAAAATATGACATTACAGGTCAATGGGTATCGGTACGACTGTAAGGATATCGATACGGACCAAGCAAAATTGAAGGGGCGTATCAATACACTGGGGCGTATCGATATGGTTTTATGCTACTAGTTTTTGGGGTATCGATACGGGCTTAGATGATATTGATACGGTCTTGTTGAACTTGAATCTTTGAGACGTGTTGTGGTGGGTTTATTGATACTGACTCTAAGGGTATCGATACGGCCAGTTGGTAAGTTGGTTAAAAGCGTCTTTGAATGTTCTATTTCTTTACGTTTTTATCCTTGAATGCTATAATTATAAATTAAAAGAGTTTGGATGATTGTTTGGAGCTGAGATTTGACCGAGTGGCATATAACATGTTTAATTAAAGGATGGTTTTCTAAAATTGGTTTTTACCCTCATAATTTGGTAAAATTACAAAATGGTCCCTAAAATGTAATTGAATACAATTGAGTCCCAAATCAATGTTTGATCGAGTTATGAATGTTCCAATACGATGTTAAACGCTTAGGATCATAATGAGCATATAGACAAGTTAAAATAAAAAATAGGGTCTTTTATTGAGGTAAACCTCTCGGTTTACTTCAATATTCCTTGTGTGATCCATTCAGTTCGGTCTATCGTCTAGACCAGGTTGAGGGGGTTACACGTCAGCCCTAATCTGATCAGCCTTAGGATTCAAACGCCGGATAAGATGATCACCTTTCTTATCCCTGCACGTTCAAAATTCAAATCCAAGATAATCCTAGGCTATCCGTGGAATCCTATTTAAATCTAATCAAAGAAAAATTGACGAGAGGAGCGGAAAGATGAGGAGAGTGATTGGAGATAGGGTGCAACATTTGGGAGCCTGGCCGTGAAGAGCTACATCGAGAGACCCTCTTCTAGCCCATCCTCTTTGTTGTTATTTTTCTTAGTTTTGATGATGATGGATGTTAAAATCGATTATGGTTTTTTGGATGATGCTCTCACCATGAACTAATTTCATAGTTGGTGAGGGGTGTTTGCATTTGAACACGTTGTTTTTGCTTAGTTTTTAATAAATCAACATTGCCTCAGAACTATTTTTCCTATCTTGCATGTTTACTATTTTTATGTGTGCTACTAAGAGATAGTTGACACTACCTTTTTAAATATTATGCCAAGCGACGGCTGGCATAGTTAGCATATTGCAACTCAATATCATAACTGACTTGAGTGGCAACGATCAGTTGCTAGATACTAAGGAGAGATGCTTTGAAAGAAGGTGTTCAAGTAGATGAACTTACTTCGGAAGTGAAATCTACCCCTTAGGAGTAAAGATTGGTACTTAATCAAATTGATTTATGAAAAAACATTCACTATAGACATATAGGGGTTTTCCATGATTAATTTAGGGCAATGCTATCGACAGAGGCATTGCTACCTTTAAATCTGCTTGGCAAACAATGCCAAGACATGATTTATTAAAGATTGGCATGGCACAAAGAGCGTGAAAACCAAGCACTCATTCCCAACTCTCGTCATTTGCTAAGACACCTTCCTTGCAAATGTTTTAATTACTTTTCATATTTTCATTATCTTTTCATTTTCAAAAACCACTCTACATCAAAAACATCTTTTTCACAAGACAAGTAATTAGCAAAGCAATTGAATCCCAAATGCAATCTCTGTGGGATCGACACTCAGCTTAATTGGTGTATTACTTGCAGACTGTGTATACTTGCACGCAATAGATTTTCTTGGCTCTGTGTTAACACTTTTCCAATATCTTTTATGCCATATTGCCACCAAATAATCATTCACGCCAAGAGTCTACAAGTTTTTGGCGTCGTTGCCGAGGATTGTAACGAATTTGATTGTTTTTATGTTTTTTTTTTATTTTTTTTGTTTTCATCGGTGTATGATTAGGAAACGTGCTAAGATTGAAGTTAGACCATTAGACCTTAAGATTGAAGGCACTTTGCATAGATTGAGAAAGAATATTCGAGAGATGAATCACAGAAATCAAGGAAACTGAGGAGTGAATGGTGTTCAAAAAAATCAAGAGAATCAACCAGGCAATTGAGGAATACCATTACACAATAATAATGTCGTCAACAATGCCGAAGAAGAGAGACCCATTCGAGAGGAATCAGCACATGACATCATAGGCTTAATGTCCTGAGTTATTGGCAATGAGGTAAATGCATCAAATTTCGAACTTAAACCCGTAATGATCTCAACTCTTTTAAATGAAGGACATTTCGATAGAGCACTAACTGGGGATCCAAGGCAGTATTTAAAGCAATTCATGGAGATATGCCAATTATTTTAGCGACCAACAGTGTTTGAGGATATTGTGAAGCTGAAACTATTTACTTTTTCTTTGAGAGACAGAGTGAAGACTTGGCTCAATTCCTTGCCACCTAGCTCATTCACTTCATGAGTAGATCTATCCCAAAAGTTTCTAACGTGATTCCAGTCGGCAGGGCTCACTACCAAGCTGCGTGGTGAGATCATTACCTTCAGGCAGGCTGAGGATGAGACCTTATATGATGCCTGGGAAAGATTTAAAGACTTGTTGAGGAGGTTTCCTATGCATGAGTTCCCAAATTGGACCCAGATACAAACCTTCTACAACGGATTGAACGCACAGACAATGACTGTTGTTGATGCTTCATCAGTCGAATCATTGCTTGACAAAAATTATATAGAAGTTGTTGGCATCCTTGAAAGGATAGCTGTAACCCCCTTAACCCGGCCTAGACGGTTGACCCGAATTAAGAAAGTCACACGGGGAAAACCAAAGTCAACCCGAAAGTCAACCTTGATTAACGACCTTTTTTTATTTTTTTTAAACTTGTCTAGATGCACGTTAAGCCTAATTATGATCACTCAAACATCATGCTCAAATATCATAAACATCAGAGATCAAACAGGGACCCAATTGAACAATTTACAACTTTAGGGACCAAATTGTAAATTCTGTAAATTGTAAGGTCTTAACCCAAATTAAAGTTACCATCTTGAAATTAATCAGGTTTCATGCTTCACTGCCAAATTTCAGCTCAAACGGACATCCCAAGCTCATACAAATGCACAAACAAGATTCAGGACCAAAATGCAAACATTCCAAAACATTTAACTGCCTATGTCAGCCCCCAACGGTCAGACGTTCCGAAACAGGGAGAGCCTGTTTCGAAACAAGGGGCCGTTCCGCAACGCGTACCGAAACGAGGGCTGGCAGAGAGCTTCCCGTTTCGAAACGGTGCCTACCGTTTCGGACGCCTGGGCTGATTCAAGGCACCCATTCCGAAACGGTAGCCTCTGTTCCGAAACAGCCTGCACAGAATGCAGCAAAAGGCTTCCTTAAACATGCAATTGATCAACCAATCATGCTCCAAATGCTACCGAACTTTACCATCAACAAATTCAGCATACAAGAGACATATTTGCATCAACCACTCAGCATAATACCATCATATATGAAAAGCCCCAATTCTAATGGCATGCTTCCTACACAAGCAAACCATTCAAGCATAAAACCTCCAAATCAACATGTAAAGGCCAATTACAAAATCCAGCATTTCCAACAACATTTAACATACTTAGGGAGTTCAAACAACTCCCAAAACATTCACATAGGTCCCCCATTGCCAAATGCCAAAAGCTCAATGTGTATAAGAAAACCTTTCCATACTTGAGCTTAATTTCCACTTGATTGCCTTCCTTCCTTGCTGCCCCTAAAGCTCTTTAATGCTCTGCATTATTGATTTAAGAAAACGAGAGAGCGTAAGCATAAGCTTAGTGAGGAATGCTCATTAAAACCATTCAATAATGCATTTATAAAACACATTTATAAATCATACTTCAAACATCATTTAGACATGCTTACAAGCATTCTTAAACAAGCAATACATGCTTCCATATCAATTCATGTCATATTGGCCACAAGTGATAAATTCCATCTTTTAAAAACAAGTTCAACATAAGACTCACACATGGACTTTTAAACACCATTGAGATCTTATAATTCACCCCAAGGACTTTTAAACACCTTGGCCACAAGGACTTTTAAACACCTTGGCCCATGGACTTTTAAACATCATGGCAAGGACCACACAAGGACTTTTAACCACCTTTGTGTCCTTAACAAGAACCATCCAAGGACTTTTAACCACCTTGATGTTCTTAAGTAACAAGGCTCACTCAAGGACTTTTAACCACCTTAGTGACCTTAACAAGAATCATCATGGACTTTTAACCACCATGAAGTTCTTAGAATTCACAAGGCTCACTCAAGGACTTTTAACCACCTTAGTGACCTTAACCTTTTTCAAAACATCACTTGCCAATATACATCATTATCATCAAATAATCCACTGTTTTAAAGCATTTAACCAAGCCATAAACATCATGCATCTTTAAGCATTAAACCACATTTAAACAATGTTTAAAAACAAGGAACTCTTACCTTGAGCTTCCTTCAACATATGGCTTACAAAATCAGCAATTACCATGCTAAGTCATGCTTTCAAAACAGCATTTAAAACATGCAATAAACCACATTGCATAACAACCAAACCATGGCCACCACTAGAGAGTTTTTCGAAAACTTACACTTGAGTTTAGTAAAGTTGTTTAGACTTAGACTAAACTCCCAAGACATTGGTTTCAAAGCCGAAAACCCAATTTCACTCACCGATTCCACTTCGCCTCTTGCCGAAGCACAAATCAAGCTTCCGGATCACCACCTCTTGGATCCAAAGATGACTCCCCTGTTTTAAACACATCAAAGCAGAGGATTAATGCATCATCATGCATTAATAGCTTCAATGAAAGCACCTAAACTCGCTGCTCTCATCCACACTCCATTTTCGGCCACCAAACACAACCGAAAATGCATCCAAACCTCTTCTCAACAAAGCCCAGCCATAAACCATCAAAACTAAACATCCTTTAACATCATTTAACATCTAAAAAGGACCTATTAACATCCTTATACCTCCAGCAACATCAGATCCACAAGATCACTCCAAAAACAACCAAGAATCACAAGCTAAACTTAGGAAATTCAACCTATCCGGGATTGCATTAATTAAAACTCAATTCCTTATCAAATCAACATTCATTTATCATCAAATTAACACCTTAAAACACAGCCCAATCAGATCCAACGAAAATCCATCAAAAATCATCAAATCTTGCATTTAAAGCCAAGATCCATTACACAACTTAAAAGTCATTTATAAAACATCAATTAAGGATTGAGAACTTAGGAATTTCAGTAAAGAACTGAGAGTTTAGAGGAGAAGGACGTTCTTACCTCCAAACTTGAGTTTCTCCCTTTTTAGAACCAAAAACCTTGAAGAATCAACTAGCAAATGGTGAGGTTTTGTTGATGTGATGATTAGCAATCAAAAGAGAATTGAAAAGGAAGATTTAAGTGACAAAATCAGAAGAAAATCTCTGGGAAAAAGATTTTTGGGTTGAGAGAAAATGAGAGAAAGTAAAATTGAAAAATATGGAAAGTTAGTTGCAAAATAGGAAAATGATTTCCCTCCAGTTTTCTTTTGTTTTAAAATCAGAATTAAACATTAAAATATCTTAGAAAAATCTGGAGAAACTCCCTTTGGGTAAATAGCTCCTTAAATATTCAAAGTTTCAATCCTTTCTAAAACAGTCACGCAACTTTCAAAAATTACATTTTGGTCACTAGTCAAAATGTCACCCTTCCAAACCTCATTTTGTAAAATTGATTTCACAGTTCACTTATATATATTAAAAGATGATTTTAGAACATTTTTCCATATTTTTAATGCAACCCGAACTAGGTTTTCCTAATTTCACCTTTTTAGATTCGAACAGCACTTTGACCAAACCGGTCAACGCCCAAAACTTCTAAGCCCAAAACCGGGGCGTTACAACTCTCCCCCCCTTAAGAAATTTCGTCCTCGAAATTTACCTGAAGGAAAGAGATAAGGAAACTGCTCCAACATGTCTTCCTTCCGCTCCCACGTGGCTTCCTCAACACCACGATGCTTCCACAGCACCTTCACCAACTCAATGGTCTTGCCACGAAGAACCTTGCTATCCGAATCCAGAACCTTCACCGGTTCCTCATCATAGGTCAAATCCGGATTCAATTCCACTTCCTCCACAGGCATCACATGCGAAGGATCAGATCTATACTTCCGAAGCATAGAAACATGAAACACATCATGAATCTTCTCCAACTCTTGAGGTAACCTCAACCGATACGCAACAGGACTCACACGCTCAACCACCTCATATGGTCCAATGTACCTAGGGCTCAACTTACCCTTCCGGCCAAACCTCATCACCTTCTTCCAAGGTGAAACCTTCAAGAACACACGGTCACCCACCGCATACTCAATCTCCTTACGCTTCAAATCCGCGTAAGATTTTTGCCGATCAGAAGCTGTCTTCAAACACTCACAAATGAGCTTCACCTTCTCGGTGGTTCCTTTTGTAACGCCCCGGTTTTGGGCTTAGAAGTTTTGGGCGTTGACCGGTTTGGTCAAAGTGCTGTTCGAATCTAAAAAGGTGAAATTAGGAAAGCCTAGTTCGGGTTGCATTAAAAATATGGAAAAATGTGCTAAAATCATCTTTTAATATATATAAGTGAACTGTGAAATCAATTTTACAAAATGAGGTTTGGAAGGGTGACATTTTGACTAGTGACCAAAATGTAATTTTTGAAAGTTGCGTGACTGTTTTAGAAAGGATTGAAACTTTGAATCTTTAAGGAGCTATTTACCCAAAGGGAGTTTCTCCAGATTTTTCCAAGATATTTTAAGGTTTAATTCTGATTTTAAAGCATAAGAAAAAAGGAGGGAAAGTCATTTTGGCTATTTTGTAACTAACTTCCAATTTTCTTTTCACTCATTTTCTCTCAACCCAAACACCTTCTCTCCAGAGAATTTCTTCTGATTTTGTCACTCAAATCTCTCCTTTCAACTCTCTTTTGATTCCTAATCATCATATCTACAAAACCTCACCATTTGCTACTTGATTCATCAAGGTTTTTGGTTCTAAAAAGGGAGAAACTCAAGTTTGGAGGTAAGAACGTCCTTCTCCTCTAAACTATCAGTTCTTTACTGAAATTCCTAAGTTCTCAATCCTTAATTGATGTTTTATAAATGGCTTTTAAGTTGTGAAGTGGATCTTGGCTTAAAATGCAAGATTTGGTGATTTTTGGTGATTTTCGTTTAATCTATTTAATCTGTGATTTGAAGTGTGTTTTTTATGTTAATTGAACATTAATTTGATAAGGAATTGAGTTTTGATTAGTGCAATCCCGGATAGGTTGAGTTTCCTAAGTTTAGCTTGTGATTCTTGGTTGTTTTGAGGTGATCTTGTGGATCTGATGTTGCTGGAGGTATAAGGATGTTTGTAGGTTCTTTTTAGATGTTAAATGGTGCTAAAGGATGTTTAGTATTGATGGTTTATGGCTGGGCTTTGTTGAGAAGAGGTTTGGATGCATTTTCGGTTGTGTTTGGTGGCCGAAAATGGAGTGTGGATGAGAGCAGCGAGTTTAGGTGCTTTCATTGAAGATATTAATGCATGATGATGCATTAATCCTCTGTTTTGATGTGTTTAAAACAGGGGAGGCATCTTTGGATCCAAGTGGAGGTGATCCGGTAGCTTGATTCGTGCTTCGGCAAGAGGCGAAGTGGAATCGGTGAGTGAAATTGGGTTTTCGGCTTTGAAACCAATGTCTTGGGAGCTTAGTTTAAGTCTAAACAACTTTGCTAAGCTCAAGTGTAAGTTTTCGGAAATACTCTCTAGTGGTGGCCATGGTTTGGTTGTGATGCAATGTGGTTTATTGCATGTTTTAAATTCTGTTTTGAAAGCATGATTTAGCATGGTTATTGCTGTTTTTGTAAGCCATATGTTGAAGGAAGCTCAAGGTAAGAGTTCCTTGTTTTTGAGCATGGCTAAAATGTGGTTTGATGCTTATAAATGCATGATGAATATGGCTTGATTAAATGCTTTAAAACAGTGGATTAATTGATGATAATGGTGTATATTGGCAAGTGATGTTTTGAAAATGTTAAGGTCACTAAGGTGGTTAAAAGTCCTTGAGTGAGCCTTGTGGTTTCTAAGAACTTCATGGTGGTTAAAAGTCCATGATGATTCTTGTTAAGGTCACTAAGGTGGTTAAAAGTCCTTGAGTGAGCCTTGTTACTTAAGAACATCAAGGTGGTTAAAAGTCCTTGGATGGTTCTTGTTAAGGACACAAAGGTGGTTAAAATTCCTTGTGTGGTCCTTGTCATGGTGTTTAAAAGTCCATGGGCCAAGGTGTTTAAAAGTCCTTGGGAAGAACACGAAGGTGGTTAAAAGTCCTTGCGTGGTTCTTGTACACTATAAGATCACAATGGTGTTTAAAAGTCCATGTGTGAGTCTTATGTTGATCTTGTTTTTCAAAGATGAAACTTATCACTTGTGGCCAATATGACATGTAATGATACGGAAGCATGAATTGCTTGTTTAAGTTGCTTTGAGCATGAGTAAATGATGATTTGAAGTATGATTTATAAAGTGATTTATAAATGCATTATTGAATGGATTTAAAGAGCATTCCTCACTAAGCTTTTGCTTACGCTCTCTTTCGTTTTCTTAAACCAATAATGCAGATCATTAAGGTACTTTGAGGGCAGCAAGGAAGGCAAGCAATCAAGTGGAAGTAAAGCTCAAAGTATGGAAAGGTTTTCTTAAGCACATTTTAGCTTTTGGTAAATTGGCAATGGGGGACCTATGTGTATGTTTTGGGAGATGTTTTGAACTCCCTAAGTATGTTAAATGTTGTTGGAAATGCTGGAATTGTATTGGTCTTTATATGCTTGGATTTGAAAGCTTTATGCATGAATGGTTAGCTTGTGTAGGAAGCATGCTTTGAATTTGGGGCTTTTCATATATGATGTTAATATGTTGAATTGTTGATGCAAGCATGTCTCTTATATGTTGAATTTCATGCTGGTAAAGTTTGGTAGCAATTGGAGCATGATTGGATGAATAATTGCATGTTTAAGTATGCATCTTGTGGCATTCTGTGCAGGGTGTTTCGGAACAGTGTCTACCGTTTCGGAACGGGTGCCCTAAACCAGCCCAGGCGTCCGAAACGGGAGAGACCGTTCCGAAACGGAAAGGCCACTGCCAGCCCGTGTTCTGGTACGCGTTGCGGAACGGCCCCGCGTTTCGAAACGGGCTCTACCTGTTTCGGAACACGTGACCGTTGGAGGCTGTCATTGGCAGTTAAATGATTTTGTATTGTTTGCATTTTGGTCCTGAATCTTGTTTGTGCAATTGTATGAGTTTGGGATGTCCGTTTGAGCTGAAATTTGGCAGAGAAGCATGAAACCTGATTAATTTCAAGATGGTAACTTTAATTTGGGTTAAGTATTTGTAATTTGCAGAATTTACAATTTGGTCCCTAAAGTTGTAAATTGTTCGATTGGGTCCTTGTTTGATCTCTGATGTTTGTGATCTTTGAGTATGTTGTTTGTATGATCACCATTAGGGATAATGAGCATCTAGACAAGTTTTAAAAAGAAAAAAAAGGGTCGTTAATCAAGGTTGACTTTCGGGTTGACTTTGGTTTTCCCCGTGTGACTTTCTTAATTCGGGTCAACCGTCTAGGCCGGGTTAAGAGGGTTACACCTTTCAACAAAGCCGGCATCGAAACCAACTTTTGACCCGTTTCAGCCCAACAAAGAGGAGTCCTACACTTCCTCCCGTACAAAGCCTCATAAGGTGCCATTTGAATACTTGCCTGATAACTATTGTTATAAGAAAACTCTACCAAAGGCAAATGCTTCTCCCAAGAACCTTGGAACTCAATCACGCAGCACCTAACTTATCCTCCAAAATCTGGATATCACGCTCTGACTGGCCATCCGACTGAGGATGATAGGATGTACTGAAATTCAACCTTGTACCCAAAGCTTGATGCAAACACTTCCAGAAATGCGATGTGAACCTCGGATCCCTATCCGACACAATCGACTTAGGCACACCATGCAGCCGCACAATCTCAGCAATGTACAGCTCCGCAAGCTTATCCAAGGAAAACGTAGTATGCACAGGCAAGAAATGCGCACACTTCGTCAGGCGATCCACAATCACCCAAACCGAATTCTTCTTCGATGGTGACAAAGGTAAACCAGATACAAAATCCATGGTAACCCTTTCCCACTTCCACTCAGGGATTCTCAACGGTTGCAACAACCCTGAAGGAACCTAATGCTCAGCCTTAACTCGCTGACACACCAAACACTTGCTCACAAACTCCGCAACATCCTTTATCAAACCCACCCAATAGTACTCATCACGAAGATCACGATACATCTTAGTACTACCAGGGTGCATAGCAAAAGGACTACTATGACCTTCAGTCAGAATAGCACGCCTCAACTCAGCATCATTGGGCACTACTATTCGACTCCCAAAACACAACACACCATCATCATTAAAACAGAAATCCGAAGGCCTACCCTCCGCGATATCCTGAACATGAGACACCAAGGAATCATCCAGCAACTGCTTCTCCTTGATCAACTGAACCATAGACGGTTTCACTTGCAACTCAGCCACAAGACCACCATCACGTGAAACACTCAAACTGGCAAACATAGCCCTCAGCTCAACAGCTACCTTCCTACTCAAGGCATCCGCAACAACATTAGCCTTTCCAGGATGGTACTCAATCGTCAAATCATAATCCTTAAGCAACTCCAACCAGCGCCGCTGCCTAAGATTCAACTCCTTCTGAGACATCAGATACCTCAAACTCTTGTGATCCGTGTACACAGTACACTTCTCACCATACAGATAATGCCTCCAAATCTTCAAAGCAAAAACCACTGCAGCCAACTCAATATCATGCGTAGGATAATTGCGCTCATGCACCTTCAACTGCCGCGATGCATAAGCCACAACCTTACCCTCTTGCATCAACACACATCCTAAACCAACATAGGACGCATCACTATAGACCACAAACTCTTTCTCTGATTCAGGCTGAACCAAGATAGGAGCTTGCGTCAAAGTCGCCTTAAGCTTCTCAAAAGCCTGCTGTCTCGCTTCTGTCCACTCATACTTAACATCTTTTTGCAACAACTTCGTCAAAGGTGCAGCAATCTTAGAAAAACCATCCACAAACCTCCGGTAGTATCCCGCCAAACCAAGGAAACTACGAACCTCATGAACAGACTTAGGAACCTTCCAGTTCATCATCGCCTCAATCTTCTGAGGATCAACACGAATCCCCTCAGCAGAAACTACATGCCCAAGAAACACCACCTCCTTAAGCCAGAACTCGCACTTGCTCAGCTTGGCATAAAGCTGATTCTCCAACAAAGCTTGCAGCACAATCCTCAAATGCTCTTCATGCTCCTCCTCAGTACGCGAGTACACGAGGATATCATCAATGAATACCACCACAAACTTGTCCAGGTATTCATGAAACACACGGTTCATCATGTCCATGAAAGCAGCAGGAGCATTTGTCAAACCAAACGGCATCACAAGAAACTCATAATGCCCATACCTCGTCCTGAAAGCTGTCTTAGGCACATCCACATCCTTCACCTTCAACTGGTAATACCCTGACCTCAAGTCAATCTTAGAGAACACAGCTGCTCCCCGAAATTGATCAAAGAGATCATCAATCCTCGGCAAAGGATACCGATTCTTGATAGTCAACTTGTTCAGCTGACGGTAATCAATGCACATTCTCATAGTGCCATCCTTCTTCTTCACAAACAAGACCGGTGCACCCCAAGGTGACACACTTGGCCGAATGAAACCACGATCAAGCAACTCTTGCAACTGCGTCTTCAGCTCTTTCAGCTCCTTAGGTGCCATTCTATAAGGGGTAATGGACACAGGAGTTGTATTCTCATACAGCTCAATTCCAAACTCCACCTCGCGATTAGGAGGTAAACCAGGCAACTCCTCAGGAAACACACCAGGAAACTCCTTCACAACTCTGATATCTTGCACACGCAACTCCTTAGAGCTATGATTCATCACAAAAGCTAGGTAAGCTTCGCAACCTTGCCTCAGCATCCTACTCGCCTCCAAGGTAGACACCACATTGGCAAGAAACTTCACATTCTCACCAACCACAACAACTTCATAATCATCCGCAAGCTTCAACGAAACTCGCTTATTCTCACAATCCACAACAGCACGATGCTCAGCAAGCCAATCCATACCAAGGATCACATCAAAACCATAGAAAGGCAGCTCCATAAGGTCAACATGAAAAACATGGTCTTGAACAACCAAAGGACACCTCCTATACAGCTTCCGAGTCACAACAGTCTCACCAAAAGAACTAGTGACACGAACACCAACATCCAAATACTCAATAGGCAAACCAAGCAATTCAGCATGCTCACGCAAAATGTATGAATGCGTAGATCCAGAATCTATCAAGGAAAGTAATGACAAGGATTGCAAAGTAAAGGTACCTGCAATCACATCCGCGTCATTCCTCCCCTCCCGCTGAGCATACACCCTCGCTTGACCTCCACCTTCAGGCTGAATACCCACAACATGGGCTACTCCTCGACCACCTTCCTCTCTCCGCTGGAAGTTACCACGGCCGCGCCCACGACCTCTCTGCGGTGCAGCAACAACAGGAGCACGCACTTGGCCACCAGCCAACATATGACACTCTCGCCTCAAGTGATCCGCAGATCCACAATTCCAGCACCCGTTACCAGCTGCCGCAACAGGAGCTTGCACCTCCCTCACAGCACGAGGACAGTCACGCTTCATGTGACCACGTGAACCACATATCCAACAAGCACTCGGATCAGCTCTAGCATTACCACCCCGAGCAGGTACACCACCACCTCTCTTAGCTGAGGACTGATACTTCTGATCACGTCCCCTCTTGTTCCGTCCACCACCGGAACTATACTCAGCAGCTCGCTTCCCAGCACTTGCTCCAACACCTCTAGCAGATAAACCCAAGTTCATCTCAATATCCTTAGCTCGGCCCACCAGCACATCGAAATCATCATACTCAGTGGCCAGCACATACATCTTCACCTCCGTCACTAAACCATAACGGAACCTTTCACACCTCTCCCGCTCATCCGGAATAAGCTCAGGTGCATACTGACTGAGTCTAACGAACTGAACTTCATACTCAGCCACCGTCATGCTCCCTTGGGTAAGAGACATGAACTCACGCTTCTTTTCATCCAGGTACCTCACACCAAGATACCTTCTCTTGAACACATTCTGAAAGAATGTCCAAGTTACATCAGCTTCATCCATCCCAGCAATAGTGGTCGTCCACCACGTATAAGCATCATCCTGAAGCAAAGATACAACACAACCCAGCTTTTGCACATCAGTGCAACTCATCTGACCCAAGATCCTCTTGGTACTCTCTAACCAAGCTTCAGAACCCTCAGCAGACATACCCCTGAACTCAGTCCCACCAAGACTGCGCAAACGCTCCAAAGGTAGTCTAACACCAGCATCTCCCTGATGCCCAGCTCCTTGAGCTCCAGCTACTGCCGCTCGAAAAACACCAGCAATAGCTTGTACCAACATCGTCATGTCAGGCATAGCTTGCCCCTGACCAACCTCAGGTCCAGCAGCACCAGCACCAGCTGCAGCTTCAGCTCTTTCACCCTCAGCACCACCACCACCAGGTGGAGGAGGAGGTAACACCGCACTACCCGCGTTTTCCTCATTCTCATTCTCATTAGGAGCCGTAGCTCGCACATTACTTCTCAACTCTCTACGTGGTGCCATACTCTAACCATGCAATCACAATGCAAATAAACAAAGTCAGGTCCAGCAAGGTAAGCAATCCAAGTACTCAAGCTCAATTTCACTTAAAATCAACATCATTTCATTAGCTTTGATTTGGCAATGGGTACCCACATCATGCTTCACCACAGCATACAACTCAATTGCATCACATATACCATTCACTCAACATGCTTTCACTCAACAAGCATACATAGCATACATACTTCAATCATACACACATTCATTCCCAATTACTCGAGAACTCAGCTCTGATACCACCAAATGTAACCCCCTTAACCCGGCCTAGACGGTTGACCCGAATTAAGAAAGTCACACGGGGAAAACCAGTCAACCCGAAAGTCAACCTTGATTAACGACCCTTTTTTTATTTTTTTTAAACTTGTCTAGATGCACGTTAAGCCTAATTATGATCACTCAAACATCATGCTCAACGATCATAAACATCAGAGATCAAACAGGGACCCAATTGAATAATTTACAACTTTAGGGACCAAATTGTAAATTCTGTAAATTGTAAGGTCTTAACCCAAATTAAAGTTACCATCTTGAAATTAATCAGGTTTCATGCTTCACTGCCAAATTTCAGCTCAAACGGACATCCCAAGCTCATACAAATGCACAAACAAGATTCAGGACCAAAATGCAAACATTCCAAAACATTTAACTGCCTATGTCAGCCCCCAACGGTCAGACGTTCCGAAACAGGGAGAGCCTGTTTCGAAACACGGGGCCGTTCCGCAACGCGTACCGAAACGAGGGCTGGCAGAGAGCTTCCTGTTTCGAAACGGTGCCTACCGTTTCGGACGCCTGGGCTGATTCAAGGCACCCATTCCGAAACGGTAGCCTCTGTTCCGAAACAGCCTGCACAGAATGCAGCAAAAGGCTTCCTTAAACATGCAATTGATCAACCAATCATGCTCCAAATGCTACCGAACTTTACCATCAACAAATTCAGCATACAAGAGACATATTTGCATCAACCACTCAGCATAATACCATCATATATGAAAAGCCCCAATTCTAATGGCATGCTTCCTACACAAGCAAACCATTCAAGCATAAAACCTCCAAATCAACATGTAAAGGCCAATTACAAAATCCAGCATTTCCAACAACATTTAACATACTTAGGGAGTTCAAACAACTCCCAAAACATTCACATAGGTCCCCCATTGCCAAATGCCAAAAGCTCAATGTGTATAAGAAAACCTTTCCATACTTGAGCTTAATTTCCACTTGATTGCCTTCCTTCCTTGCTGCCCCTAAAGCTCTTTAATGCTCTGCATTATTGATTTAAGAAAACGAGAGAGCGTAAGCATAAGCTTAGTGAGGAATGCTCATTAAAACCATTCAATAATGCATTTATAAAACACATTTATAAATCATACTTCAAACATCATTTAGACATGCTTACAAGCATTCTTAAACAAGCAATACATGCTTCCATATCAATTCATGTCATATTGGCCACAAGTGATAAATTCCATCTTTTAAAAACAAGTTCAACATAAGACTCACACATGGACTTTTAAACACCATTGAGATCTTATAATTCACCCCAAGGACTTTTAAACACCTTGGCCACAAGGACTTTTAAACACCTTGGCCCATGGACTTTTAAACATCATGGCAAGGACCACACAAGGACTTTTAACCACCTTTGTGTCCTTAACAAGAACCATCCAAGGACTTTTAACCACCTTGATGTTCTTAAGTAACAAGGCTCACTCAAGGACTTTTAACCACCTTAGTGACCTTAACAAGAATCATCATGGACTTTTAACCACCATGAAGTTCTTAGAATTCACAAGGCTCACTCAAGGACTTTTAACCACCTTAGTGACCTTAACCTTTTTCAAAACATCACTTGCCAATATACATCATTATCATCAAATAATCCACTGTTTTAAAGCATTTAACCAAGCCATAAACATCATGCATCTTTAAGCATTAAACCACATTTAAACAATGTTTAAAAACAAGGAACTCTTACCTTGAGCTTCCTTCAACATATGGCTTACAAAATCAGCAATTACCATGCTAAGTCATGCTTTCAAAACAGCATTTAAAACATGCAATAAACCACATTGCATAACAACCAAACCATGGCCACCACTAGAGAGTTTTTCGAAAACTTACACTTGAGTTTAGTAAAGTTGTTTAGACTTAGACTAAACTCCCAAGACATTGGTTTCAAAGCCGAAAACCCAATTTCACTCACCGATTCCACTTCGCCTCTTGCCGAAGCACAAATCAAGCTTCCGGATCACCACCTCTTGGATCCAAAGATGACTCCCCTGTTTTAAACACATCAAAGCAGAGGATTAATGCATCATCATGCATTAATAGCTTCAATGAAAGCACCTAAACTCGCTGCTCTCATCCACACTCCATTTTCGGCCACCAAACACAACCGAAAATGCATCCAAACCTCTTCTCAACAAAGCCCAGCCATAAACCATCAAAACTAAACATCCTTTAACATCATTTAACATCTAAAAAGGACCTATTAACATCCTTATACCTCCAGCAACATCAGATCCACAAGATCACTCCAAAAACAACCAAGAATCACAAGCTAAACTTAGGAAATTCAACCTATCCGGGATTGCATTAATTAAAACTCAATTCCTTATCAAATCAACATTCATTTATCATCAAATTAACACCTTAAAACACAGCCCAATCAGATCCAACGAAAATCCATCAAAAATCATCAAATCTTGCATTTAAAGCCAAGATCCATTACACAACTTAAAAGTCATTTATAAAACATCAATTAAGGATTGAGAACTTAGGAATTTCAGTAAAGAACTGAGAGTTTAGAGGAGAAGGACGTTCTTACCTCCAAACTTGAGTTTCTCCCTTTTTAGAACCAAAAACCTTGAAGAATCAACTAGCAAATGGTGAGGTTTTGTTGATGTGATGATTAGCAATCAAAAGAGAATTGAAAAGGAAGATTTAAGTGACAAAATCAGAAGAAAATCTCTGGGAAAAAGATTTTTGGGTTGAGAGAAAATGAGAGAAAGTAAAATTGGAAAATATGGAAAGTTAGTTGCAAAATAGGAAAATGATTTCCCTCCACTTTTCTTTTGTTTTAAAATCAGAATTAAACATTAAAATATCTTAGAAAAATCTGGAGAAACTCCCTTTGGGTAAATAGCTCCTTAAATATTCAAAGTTTCAATCCTTTCTAAAACAGTCACGCAACTTTCAAAAATTACATTTTGGTCACTAGTCAAAATGTCACCCTTCCAAACCTCATTTTGTAAAATTGATTTCACAGTTCACTTATATATATTAAAAGATGATTTTAGAACATTTTTCCATATTTTTAATGCAACCCGAACTAGGTTTTCCTAATTTCACCTTTTTAGATTCGAACAGCACTTTGACCAACCGGTCAACGCCCAAAACTTCTAAGCCCAAAACCGGGGCGTTACAACTCTCCCCCCCTTAAGAAATTTCGTCCTCGAAATTTACCTGAAGGAAAGAGATAAGGAAACTGCGCCAGCATGTCTTCCTTCCGCTCCCACGTGGCTTCCTCAACACCACGATGCTTCCACAGCACCTTCACCAACTCAATGGTCTTGCCACGAAGAACCTTGCTATCCGAATCCAGAACCTTCACCGATTCCTCATCATAGGTCAAATCCGGATTCAATTCCACTTCCTCCACAGGCATCACATGCGAAGGATCAGATCTATACTTCCGAAGCATAGAAACATGAAACACATCATGAATCTTCTCCAACTCTTGAGGTAACCTCAACCGATACGCAACAGGACCCACACGCTCAACCACCTCATATGGTCCAATGTACCTAGGGCTCAACTTACCCTTCCGGCCAAACCTCATCACCTTCTTCCAAGGTGAAACCTTCAAGAACACACGGTCACCCACCGCATACTCAATCTCCTTACGCTTCAAATCCGCGTAAGACTTTTGCCGATCAGAAGTTGTCTTCAAACGCTCACAAATGAGCTTCACCTTCTCGGTGGTTCCTTTCAACAAAGCCGGCATCGAAACCAACTTTTGACCCGTTTCAGCCCAACAAAGAGGAGTCCTACACTTCCTCCCGTACAAAGCCTTATAAGGTGCCATTTGAATACTTGCCTGATAACTATTGTTATAAGCAAACTCTACCAAAGGCAAATGCTTCTCCCAAGAACCTTGGAACTCAATCACGCAGCACCTCAACATATCCTCCAAAATCTGGATAACACGCTCTGACTGACCATCCGACTGAGGATGATAGGATGTACTGAAATTCAACCTTGTACCCAAAGCTTGATGCAAACACTGCCAGAAACGCGATATGAACCTCGGATCCCTATCCGACACAATCGACTTAGGCATACCATGCAGCCGCACAATCTCAGCAATGTACAGCTCCGCAAGCTTATCCAAGGAAAACGTAGTATGCATAGGCAAGAAATGCGCACACTTCGTCAGGCGATCCACAATCACCCAAACCGAATTCTTCTTCGATGGTGACAAAGGTAAACCAGATACAAAATCCATGGTAACCCTTTCCCACTTCCACTCAGGGATTCTCAACGGTTGCAACAACCCTGAAGGAACCTGATGCTCAGCCTTAACTCGCTGACACACCAAACACTTTCTCACAAACTCCGCAACATCCTTTTTCAAACCCACCCAATAGTACTCATCACGAAGATCACGATACATCTTAGTACTACCAGGGTGCATAGCAAAAGGACTACTATGACCTTCAGTCAGAATAGCACGCCTCAACTCAGCATCATTGGGCACTACTATTCGACTCCCAAAACACAACACACCATCATCATTAAAACAGAAATCCGAAGGCCTACCCTCCGCGATATCCTGAACATGAGACACCAAGGAATCATCCAGCAACTGCTTCTCCTTGATCAACTGAACCATAGACGGTTTCACTTGCAACTCAGCCACAAGACCACCATCACGCGAAACACTCAAACTGGCAAACATAGCCCTCAGCTCAACAGCTACCTTCCTACTCAAGGCATCCGCAACAACATTAGCCTTTTCAGGATGGTACTCAATCGTCAAATCATAATCCTTAAGCAACTCCAACCAGCGCCGCTGCCTAAGATTCAACTCCTTCTGAGACATCAGATACCTCAAACTCTTGTGATTCGTGTACACAGTACACTTCTCACCATACAGATTCAAACATATCCCAAATGATAGCATAACACACCAACAACATGATTAAACATCAAAGATCACCATTATGAGGTTTAGGCTAAGCATGGCATCAAACATATGATCAATGAGTCTATAGGCATGCTCCCTAGTCATGAAAATCATATGCAAGCCACAAGCTACAAACTAAACCATAGAGGCCATTTACAACCTTCAAATACCATATTAAACTTGCAACAACCACATGGAGTTCAAAACACATCTCTCAAAACCAATCATAGGTCCCCATTGCCAAATATCAATACTAAAGCATATAAAAACGTCAACATACATGAGCTTCTCACTTCCTTGGATGTCCTTAGCCTCCTTGCTGCCCAAAAACGTATCAATTATCTGCATTGTTGGTAAAAGATAGCGTAAGCACATTTTCTTAGTGAGGCAAGCTCTAAGAAAACCAACACAACAATGCATCATCAAAACTCTATCTCAAAAACCATTTTCTACAACATGCTCTTTCTATCTCATGCTTGAAAACCATTTCAAAGCAACTATCCATTTGAAACACATGTACCTTTATTCTATCTCATGCATTAAACCAATGCAAATCCCATGGTAAAGCCAAACACATGCTTAATGAAAACAAAAGCATTTCATACCATAAATCTCATATGCATTTCTCATAACATAAATCATCTCAACATTTGGTACATGTGAATCAAATACAATTTCATATATTGGTGTTTCATATTACATCTTTACTCAGATATGTGGATTAGCTTGACTCAAAGTCAAGTCCTACCCAGTGGAATCTCACATCACCGGACTCTCATAGCGGTATCTCTCTTCGCCATAAAGATTGGTTATTTCACCAAGTCCTACCCCGATGGTATCTCTCATCATCGGATTCTCACTTTGGATCGGGATGGCACTACCCCCATTGCCTGACTCCAAAGAGCGCGTACGAATTTTTAGTTTATAGTGCACTCTCATCCTTTTGGTCGACCAATTATATCTGGTAATTATCTCATCATTTATTCCAATATATTATATTAAAATCACCATCTCACCTACTATTTTGATGCAACATTTCTCAAATCTTTCTCATCTCATTTCAAAACCATATCTCATGCTTTGCATTAAATCAAAATCTCAAAACTCTTTAATACAACATGTTATCTCATAAAATCACTACATAGCATCATCTCATTCTACAAATCATGCATAAAACAGTAGGAATTTGTCTATCTCAAAATAAGAGCATGTAAAAGCATTTAGGGGCATCAACCACATATTTGAGAGAAAATCTAGCCATACTTACTTGTGGACTTAGGATGGTGTTTCAAACCAATCCTAAATCCCCAAACCTTGTTTCCTTGTCCCTCAAGGACTTCTAAAATCATTCACACTCACCGATTACGCTTCACTTGCTTGCCGAAACGATATCTAGGCTTCCGGCACTTCTAGATCAACACCAAAAGCGTTCGAAGATGACTCCTCAGTATTATTACAGATAAGAGCAGAGGATTAATGCATCATCATGCATTGAAATCACCAGCCACTCATTCAAACTCGTTGCACTACACAAAAGCACCATTTCGACTACCCAAAATAACCGAAATCACCTCCAAACTTTCCCAAAACAAAGCCCATCCAAGATATATCAATTCTAATCATTTCAAAACCTTAATCATTACCAAAAAATCACCATAAACATGTCCTTATATCTCCAGTAACAATAGAACACCAAGAACACTCCAAAAACCACAAATCTAACATGTAAAACTTAGGAATCCAAACCTATTCGGGATTTTTTTGATAAAACCTCATTTATAACATCAATTATCATCCAAAATACATTAGAAATCAACCTCAAAATAGAGCCTAACCAAGAGTTATGAAAATCATCAAGAATCTTGAGTTTTACCACAATTTCATGTTTCTAACATTAAAGCAACTCAAAAATCATTAACAAAGGATTGATAACTTGGGAATTTCAGTAAAGAACTGATCATTAGAGGAGAAGGACGTAGCTTACCTCTAATGGTTGATTTCTCCTCAATTTGGGCAAGATTCTTTGAAAATCCAAAGTAAAAACAAAAGGTTTTGATAAGATAAAGATTAGAAATCCTTAGGAGAATGAAATCTCAGCAAAAGAGATGAAAATTAGAGATTAGTTGGTGAGGGAATTGTGTTTGGCTGAGTGGAAGTTGAGAGAAAATGAAATGAGAGAAAACTAACGTAAGGTAGTTATGGAAAAGTCAACTTAGTTTTTCCTTTTAATTCTCCTTTATTCATTAATAAAACATTATTAAAAACTCCCAAATTAAAGAGAATCTGATAAAAACATATTGGTAAGATTATCTCCTTAAAGATTCAAAGTTTCAATCATTTACAAAACAGACACTAGTCAACTTTTGTAAAAACTGCAATTTGGTCACTACACCGAAATATAGTATTTCCAAATCACATTTTGTAAAATTGTTTTCACCATAACCATTTATATAATAAATGAGGATTTTTAGATATTTTTCCATATTTTTAAAGCATCTCGAACTAGGTGTTCCCTAAATCTCCCTTAAATATTCAAACCGTTCTCAACCGGCCTGATTCAACCTCTAAAACATCTAGGCCCAAAATCAGGGCGTTACATGGAGCCTCTCTAGTTGGCTGGAATGGAGATAAAGAAACTAAAACCATCAATTGAGGAACCACCAGAGTTGGAGCTTAAGCCATTGCCAGAACACTTGAAGTATGCCTATCTAGGTGAGCACTCAACTCTGCCAAAGATTATTGCCACTGATCTCACTAATGATCAGGAGGCAAGATTGCTGGCAATATTAAAAACCTATAAGCAAGCGTTGGGTTGGACCTTGGAAGATATCTGAGGTATAAGCCCAACCATTTGCATGCATAAGATTATTTTGGAGGAATATCATGGCAAGACCATTGAAGATCAAAGGAGGTTGAACCCGAGCATGAAAGAAGTTTTAAAAAAGATATTATTAAATAGCTTGATGTCGGAGTAATCTATCCCATATCTGATAGCTCTTGGGTTAGCCCGGTGCAGTGTGTGCCAAAGAAGGGTGGCATGATTGTTATCTAGAATAGCAAAGATGAGTTGATTCCCTCTAGAACAATCACCGAATGAAGAGTGTGCATGGATTATAGGAGGCTGAATAAAGTCATGAGGAAGGACCACTTTCCTTTGCCTTTCATCGATCAAATGTTAGACAAACTGGCAGGTAAAGCTTTCTATTGCTTTTTATATGATTATTCATGTTATAATCAGATTGTAATAGTCCCCGACGACCAAGAGAAGACGACATTCACCTATTCATATGGGACATTTGCATTCAGAAGGATGTCATTCAGGTTATGCAATGCCCCGGCAACGTTTCAACGTTGTATGATGTCTATTTTTTCTGATTTGATTGAGCACAACATGGAAGTGTTTACGGACGATTTCTCAGTGTTTGGTAACACATTTGAGGAATGCATTTTGAGTTTGGAGCAAGTTTTGAGGAGATGCATGGAGACCAATCTAGTCTTGAATTGGGAAAAATGCCACTTCATGGTGAAGGAGGGCATTGTTCTCAGGCACAGGGTGACCAAGAATGGACTAGAGGTTGATCCAGCAAAAGTTGAAGTAATCAAGCAATTACCACCCCCCACAAGTGTTAAAGGGGTAAGAAGTTTTCTAGGTCATGTAGGTTTTTATCGATGATTCATTAGGGACTTTTCTAAAATTTCTAAACATGTATGCTTGTTATTAGAAAAAGATGCCACTTTTGCATTTGATGATTCTTGTTTGAGAGCATTTCAGATCCTTAAAGAGAAGCTGGTTAATACCCCTATAGGTGTGGCACCAGACTAGAATGAGCCCTTTGAGCTCATGTGTGATGGAAGCGACTATGCCATCAGAGCAGTGCTTGGGCAGCGACGTCGTAAAGTTTTCCATGCCATATACTATGCCAGCAGAACACTTAATGAAGCACAACTTAATTATACCACAACTGAGAAAGAATTTCTTGCAGTTGTATTTGCTTTTGATAAATTTAGACCTTATTTGATAGGTAATAAAGTTGTTGTTTTTACAAATCACTCGGCATTGAAATACCTTTTGGCAAAAACGGATGCCAAGCTGAGATTGATCCGATGGACGCTCCTACTACAAGGATTTGATCTAAAGATCTGAGACAAGAAGGGCAATGAAAACTTAGTAGCTAGCCACCTATCACGACTAGAGCATCACCGTGAGGATGACAAGGTTAAAGCTATCAGAGATTAGTTCCCAGAAGAGTATTTACCCGCAGGGGATTTTGTGCCATGGTATGCCGACATCATCAATTATTTGGTGAGCAATTTCATGCCACCAAATTTGGACTACAATGCTAGGAATCAGTTTTGCATTATGTTCGGCAGTATTATTGGGATGAGCCATTCCTATTTAAGCAATGTTTTGATCAAGTGATCTGACGTTGTGTGCCAGAGGATAAGCAGCAAGGTATTTTGCAATCATGACATGATATGCCATATGGTGGACATTTTTATAGACTAAAGACTGTTGCCAAAGTGTTGCAGTCGGGTTTTTATTGGCCTACACTGTATAAGGATGCTCATGACTACACCAAGCCATGTGATCCATGCCAACGGACTGAGAATATCTCTGGTAGACATCAACTTTCGCTCCAGAACATCATTCCAGTAGACTTATTCGATGTTTGGGGAATAGACTTTATGGGTCCATTTCCCCCATCTTTTGGGAATATATATCCTTGTGGCAATCGATTATGTTTTCAAATGGGTAGAGGCTACTGCCCTGCCAACAAATGATGCCAAGGTCGTTTCCAAGTTTTTGCACAAGCATATTTTTACTCGTTTTGGTGATCCTCGAGTGATCATTCATGATGAGGGCGCCCATTTTAAATGTAGTCTAATTTCTAAAGCTTTGTGCATGTATGGGATACAACAAAGGATAGCCACGGCCTATCATCCACAAATAAATAGGCAAGCCGAGATTTTCGACAAGCAGATCAAGAATATCCTAGAAAAGACTATGAATCCTTTGAGAAATGATTGGTCTTTGAGACTGGATGAGGCTTTGTGGGCCTATAGAAATGCCTTCAAAACTTCGTTGGGCACTTCACCCTTCAAGCTTGTATATGGTAAACCATGCCATCTTCCAGTAGAGCTTGAACATAAAGCCTATTAGGCAATTAGAACACTTGACATGGCATGGGCCGCAGCGGGAGAAAAAAGGATGCTAGACCTCAATGAGTTGGAAGAATTTTGAGCACTCGCCTATGAGAATGCCAAGTTATATAAGGAAAGAACCAAACGTTGGCATGACAAGAAAATTTTGCCTAGACATTTCAGGGTAGGTCAACTTGTTCTTCTTTTTAAATCACGGCTTAAATTTTTCCAGGCAAGCTTAAGTCGAGATGGTCGAGCCCTTTTGAAGTAGTACAGTCATATGCTCATGGTGTTGTGGACATCAAGAACTGGAGAAATTTTTAAGGTAAATGGCCAGCACTTAAAGCGTTATTTTGAGGGACAACAGAGAAATGCCAAGGAGATTGTTCTCTTGACAAAAATACCATGACACCATTGACAGGTTCGAAACTTTGTAAATATTAGGTTAGTTGTTTTTCTTCGTTTTTAGGATTTTTTTTAGTTTTTTTTTTTCTTGTAGTATTTATTTTTAGATTTTCTTTTGCTGGATTGAAAGGTTTCATTTGAGTGGATGCAGATTTGGTGCCATACATATATATTAATTTTCAACGAGTGGCAGGATTGAATGATGTCGCGCCTAGAAGTGGTGCCAGCAGCTGAGCTTAGCAAGCAGGGGGAGTAACTTGGGGAAAAGAAATTACCCTAGCATGATTTAATTTACACCCTGAGAAAAAAATAATAAATATATCCAACCCTAGCTGCCCAAAAATTAAGCTGATTTAAATTCAATTTAATTACCTTATCGCTCCATATCTTATCACCGTAAAACATATCCTATCACTTATCCTGTCCTTACTTATCACATCATCCCTTTTTCCTTTCCCCAAAACACGCCACCTTTTCATCATTACCTTCTTTAAACTGGTCAAAATTACCCTTTTTGCAATATAAACTTTCCATCTTTCAAAGCCCATAAAACCTTTTACCTTTTTTACTTCATCTTCTTCACCAAGTCGATTTACTCTCTCTCACACCATAAACAAGAAAATCAAGCTTCAATCTTTTCTTTTTCTTGACTATAACAAAGCGCAAATTCTTTGAGATTTCTCATGGCATCTTCGTCTAGATCCTTCAAGACGTTCTTCAACGAGGAGATTTAAAAGAGATATGAAGATCACTTCGATTCAAAGTCATTTTTCTTTGAGAGAAACTTAGACTTCAACCCTGAGAAAAATCAAGTCTTTCCCCCTTAGTTCATAGACATCGTCACCAAGCACAAATGGCAAGAGTTTTTCCAACAAAAGGGTGAGATCTTTCCAAATATGGTTCGTTAATTTTATGAACATTTAACTACAAAGTCAAATCCATTTTTAATGATTAGGGGTGAATGTGTGTGATTTGATGAAGGATCTATCACCATTATGCTCAAGTTGGACAGAGAGGATGAGCATGGCGCATTTGTTGCTAACATGACTGATGCCAAGCGCAAGACATTGTTGAAGGATCTATGTGAGCCAGGCACAAAGTGAATTGTGTCCTCCAAGGGACACCGAACGGTTAAGACAAGCAAAGGGTTGGAACTGTTTCCTCAAGGAAAGTTTGATGCCGACGACCCACAACAAGATCGTTTCGGAGGACCACCTGGCATTGCTACATTCTATCCTATTGGGCATGAAAACTAATGTTGGCCAGATTATCATCAATGAAGTATACAAATGCGCTCTCAATCCGACTGGAGGTTTGTTCTTCCCATTTTAATTTGTAATATTTGTCATCGGTACAATGTGCCCACAACCGAGGAAGACATTGCCCTCGAGGTAAAGGGCTATACTATCACATCGGCCGATTAAGAGAACCTTACTGGCATTATTGTGAAAGATAAGGTCAATGGCAAGGCTCCCATACCAATGCACAAGGCCAAGACACCGAAAGCCAAGCCAACAACCTCAATGCCAGCAGATTCAATGCCAGCAGACTCAATGGCATTTCTCACCCTGATACATCAATGTCGGGAGATTATTCTCCAGAAATTAGAGAAGGCTGAGGAGCAACAAAGAAAGCTCTGGCGATATGACTAGGCCAGAGATCTTGCCATTAAGAAAACCCTGGTGGCCTTTCTCCTGGCATCATGTCAGCATTTCCTGCCTTTCTGGAAAAGATCTTTGGAGAAGATGATGCCATGCCAGCCAGCCCAGTCCGGTTCATAGTTCAGTGCCCAATCTAGTTTCATCCACTACCATAGAACATATTTCCCCTGTCAAAGATGAAACTGCCAAGTCTGCTACGCCACTAGAATCTGCTGAAGAAAGTGAGAAAAAACCTATTGCACCTGATGAGTCAGCTGCCACGCTAACCTCATCCGAGCCGATGAAGGTTGTGAAAGAGACCCCTACCTCCACTGCCGCTCAAGGGTAGAGCAGAAAGACGAGGATGGCTCCTGACCGTTGAAGCCTATCCCAGAGAAAGACTCATGCCAAGATAGAAGCTGAAGCACGTGCCGCCCGAGGACAAGTCTCTTCTAAAGGGGAGTCTTCTTCACCCTAACTCTTTGCACCTTATTTGCATTTATATGTTCATGCATTTTTATCTTATTTTTTTATTATATGTGTTGTTTCATGCATTAAGAACAATGCAGATCTTAGGTTTGGGGTGCGCATTTCTTCACATTTATGCCATGTCATTCATGTTTATTTTCTGCATTGCATTCTGTTTTTATGACATGCCATATAGGTTAGATTAGGATTAACGCCATGTATACCGAACCACTAAAAATTAAAACAAAAATTTTGTCTCGGCCAATTTTCGAAGCATGTTAACATTTGTTAGGGAAGTTTAATTTGACCTAGGTGTTTGTCCGATGAGGAAATTTAAAAATCTTTAGATGCATATGCCAGCAAGATAGTATGCCAGGGTTGCTTGTCAATTGATCTCTAGTTTAAGGACTTGAACTTATACGTAACACGTGATATATATCTAGTTCCCTAGCAAGCTTAGACTGTTTGAAACTATACTCAGGTTCTAAAAAAGAAAAATAAATAAATAAAATGCCAAGGTAAAAAGGGATAGTGCACTAATGGGTGTCAAATGCTGAAGAACTTTAGAACACTCATGTGCCTAGGAAAAATTATTAACTTAGAGCTTCGTGGTTTGCTCCATCTTAGTTCTCAAGCCAACATGACTTAAGGTATGAGTGTAATAGGTTAGTAAGTGATGTAGTCTGGGCTAACATGGGTATTCGTGGTATGCTCCCTCTTATATCTCATACCAAATAGTGCATGGCGCTACCCTAATCTAATGCCAACAATAAAAAATCACATACCTTTAGCAGAAAATAATAATAATAATCTGATTTTAGGAAGTAAAATTGACTAAGGGAGTGAAAGGATGTTTGATGCATATTGCCCGCACATCATGCACTCTTCATGACCTTAGACTAGATTTATATTGCTGCTCTTGAATTCCTATTTGTTTGGCATTACTGCACTAAGATAACTAAGGATAGACCTATGCTAACTTTTACTTGCTAGAATCAGTTGACATGCCAACCAAAACTTTGCCTGGGTAACATTTTCATCGTTTTATTTTTATTTTTATTTTTATTTTTATTTTTCATTACTTGAGGACAAGCAATGAGCTAGGTGTGGGGGAGTGTTGGCGCTCCAAAAGTACTAATTTTTATGCTTATTTCACATGCTCTTCCTTGTCTTTTAAGTACATTTACCTGCATTTAGGTTTCAAATTCATGCATTGCATAAAGAGTAAAGTTTCGGTGTTATGCCAGTGTGAAAGGTTATTTTTGGCACCTTTTAGTAGGATGGCATAGCTGATGGCACAGCAGCTGGTAGAGTAGGAGTATATTAGCCCATGAAAGAGATGACGCCAAGGAGGATGTCGAGTAGCCGTTGGCACAGAAGGACCTTTAATGCCAAGCACTGGTTGGCAAAGAAGAACATTTGATGTCAGTCCAAAAAGATGTTGACCCCGAAAAAATAGGACCAGATCAGGCTGCGAGAAAATAGGGATCGGATCAATCTCAAAAAAATAGCGGACAAGCAATGCCAAGCGTAGTATGCAGTACCATGCCGAGCTGCAATGCCAAAAGAGCAATGGCACGATGACGCCAGTCCTAATCTGATCAGTCTTAGTATTCAAACGATGGATAAGATTATCACATTCCTTATCCTTGTACGTTAAAAATTCAAAACCAAGATAATCCTAGGCTATCCATGGAGTCCTATTTAAATTCGATCAAAGCAAAATTGACTAGAGGAGCAGAAAGATGAGGAGAGTGATCGGAGATAGGGTGCAACATTTGGGAGCCTGGCCATGAAGAGCTGCATTGGGAGACCCTCTTCTAGCCCATCCTCTTTGTTTTTATTTTTCTTAATTTTGATCATGATGGATGTTCAAAACGATTATGGTTTTTTGGTTGATACCCTCGCCATGAACTAATTTCATAGTTGGTGAGGGGTGTTTGCGTTTGAATGCTGTGTTTTTGCTTAGTTTTTAATAAGTCAACATTGTCTCGTCACTATTTTACCTATCTGCATGTTTACTATTTTAAAGTGTGCTGTTAAACGACAATGTTGGGTGTGTAGGTGTTACCTTTTTGTGAGAGCGCAAGTGAACACTCCTGCCAAGTTATAGTATAAAAGATGTTGAATCCCATGAGGATTGGTCAGCTTGGTTTGATTTGTAGTTCCTACACAAGGAAAAGAAAAAACACAAATGAGTTGCTTGTTGAGATGAAGAGTAAAATAACATAAAACTCAAATGATAAAAGAGGTGATTCAGGTTGATAAAGCGGGCAGGGTTATGCTGCCACTTTGTGTGCAACTGTGTTGTAAAGGTTAAGTTGTTTTGTGTTGCCATGATATGCTGCCTCAGTGTAACCCCCTTAACCCGGCCTAGACGGTTGACCCGAATTAAGAAAGTCACACAGGGAAAACCAAAGTCAACCCGAAAGTCAACCTTGATTAACGACCCTTTTTTTCTTTTTACTCTTGTCTAGATGCGTATTAACCCTAAATATGATCTTACAAACAGCATACTCAAAGGTCATAAACATCAGAGATCAAACAGGGACCCAATTGAACAATTTACAATTTTAGGGACCAAAATGTAAATTCTGTAAATTATAAGAACTTAACTCAAATTAAACTTACCAATATGAAATTAGTCAGGTTTCATGCTTCACTGTCAGATTTCAGCTCAAACGGATATTCCAAACTCATACAATAGCACAAACAAGATTCAGGACCAAAACGCAAACATTCCAAAACATTTAACTGCCAATGTCAGCCCCCAACGGTCAGGTGTTCCGAAACAGGAAGAACCTGTTTCGAAACGCGGGGCCGTTCCGCAACGCGTACCGAAACGAGGGCTGGCAGAGGCTTCCCGTTTCGAAATGATGTCTCCCGTTTCGGACGCCTGGGCTACATACAAGGCACCTGTTCCGAAATGGTAGCCACTGTTCCGAAACGGCCTGCACAGAATGCAGAAATTTGCTTGCTTAAACATACAATTGACCAACCAATCATGCTCCAAATGCTACCAAACTTTACCAGCAACAAATTCAGCATACAAGAGACATATTTGCATCAACCAATCAGCATAATACCATCATATATGAAAAGCCCCAATTCTAAGCATGCTTCATACTCAAGCAAACCGTTCAAGCATAAAACCTTCTAAACCAAGCACATAAAGGCCAAATACAAAATCCAGCATTATTAACAACTTAAAGCAAACTTAGGGAGTTCAAAACATCTCCCAACACATCCATATTGGTCCCCCATTGCCAAATGCCAAAAGCTAAAAATGTATAAGAAAACCTTCCCATACTTGAGCTTAATTTCCACTTGATTGCTTGCCTTCCTTGTTGACCTCAATGCACCTTAATGTTCTGCATTATTGATTTAAGAAAACGAAGAGAGCGTAAGCAAAAGCTTAGTGAGGAATGCTCATTAAAAACCATTCAATAATGCATTTATAAAACTCATTTATAAATCATACTTCAAAACATCATTTATACATGCTTACAAGCATTCTCAAACAAGCAATTCATGCTTCCATATCAATTCATGTCATATTGGCCACAAGTGATAAATTCCATCTTTTAAAAACAAGATCAACATAAGACTCACACATGGACTTTTAAACACCATTGTGATCTTATAATTCACAAGGACCACACAAGGACTTTTAAACACCTTTGTGTCCTTTACAAGTTTCACCCCAAGGACTTTTAAACACCTTGGCCCCAAGGACTTTTAAACACCTTGGCCCATGGACTTTTAAACACCATGGCAAGGACCACACAAGGACTTTTAACCACCTTTGTGTCCTTAACAAGAACCATCCAAGGACTTTTAACCACCTTTATGTTCTTAAGTAACAAGGCTCACTCAAGGACTTTTAACCACCTTAGTGACCTTAACAAGAATCTCTCATGGACTTTTAACCACCATGAAGTTCTTAGAATCTACAAGGCTCACTCAAGGACTTTTAACCACCTTAGTGACCTTAACCTTTTTCAAAACATCACTTGCCAATATACATCATTATCAAAAGATAATCCACTGTTTTAAAGCATTTAACCAAGCCATAAACATCATGCATTTTTAAGCATCAAACCACATTTAAACATTGTTCAAAAACAAGGAACTCTTACCTTGAGCTTCCTTCAACATATGGCTTACAAAATCAGCAATAACCATGCTAAATCATGCTTTCAAAACAGAATTTAAAACATGCAACAAACCACATTGCACAACAACCAAACCATGGCCACCACTAGAGAGTTTTTCCGAAAACTTACACTTGAGCTTAGTAAAGTTGTTTAGACTTAGACTAAGCTCCCAGGACATTGGTTCAAAGCCGAAAACCCAATTTCACTCACCGGTTCCACTTCACCTCCTGCCGAAGCACAAATCAAGCTTCCGAATCACCACCACTTGGATCCAAGGATGACTCCCCTGTTTTAAACACATCAAAGCAGAGGATTAATGCATCATCATGCATTAATAGCTTCAATGAAAGCACCTAAACTCGCTGCTCTCATCCACACACCATTTTCGGCCACCAAACCCAACCGAAAATGCATCCAAACAACTCCTCAACAAATCCCAGCCATAAACCATCAAAACTAACCATCCTTTAACATCATTTAACATCTAAAAAGAACCTATTAACATCCTTATACCTCCAGCAACAACAGATCCACAAGATCACACCAAAACAACCAAGAATCACAAGCTAAACTTAGGAAATTCAACCTATCCGGGATTGCATTAATTAAAACTCAATTCCTTATCAAATCAACATTCATTTAACATCAAAAACACATCTCAAATCACTGCTTTAACAGATCAAACGAAAATTCATCAAAAATCACCAAATCTTGCATTTAAAGCCAAGATCCACCACACAACTTTAAAACCACTTATAAATCATCAATTTAGGATTGAGAACTTAGGAATTTCAGTAAAGAACTGAGAGTTTAGAGGAGAAGGACGTTCTTACCTCCAAACTTGAGTTTCTCCCTTTTTAGAACCAAAAAGCTTGAAGAATCAACTAGAAAATGATGAGGTTTTGTTGATGAGATGATTAACAATCAAAAGAGAGTTGAAAAGAGAGATTTAGGTGGCAAAATCAGAAGAAAATCTCTGGAGAAAAGGTGTTTGGGTTGAGAGAAAATGAGAGAAAGGAAAATGAGATTTTAGGAAAATTAGTTAGAAATAACTTCCCTCCACTTTTCCTTTTGTTTAAAATCAGAATTAAATCACTAAATATCTTAGAAAAATCTGGAGAAACTCCCTTTGGGTAAATAGCTCCTTAAAGATTCAAAGTTTCAATCCTTTTTAAAACAGTCACGCAGTTTTCAAAAATTACATTTTGGTCACTAGCCAAAATGTCACCCTTCCAAAGCTCATTTTGTAAAATTGATTTCACAGTTCACTTATATATATTAAAAGAGGATTTTAGAACATTTGTCCATATTTTTATTGCAACCCGAACTAGGCTTTCCTAATTTCGCCTTTTTAGATTCGAACAGCACTTTGACCGAACCGGTCAACGCCCAAAACTTCTAAGCCCAAAACCGGGGCGTTACACTCAGCGAGTAATAGACGGCAGTTATGACCTTGTCACGCGGCCGGAGCAGGTCTCTACCCCTGTAACTTTCGATGTCTCGGCAAGTGGAATGGAAATAAGTCGTGGCAGCAAGTCTAGCAGAAACTCCAAGTTCGGCAAAGAAATTCTTAAGTGATCCTTCCTATGTCTATGCAAGGATTCTGTCACCACGTGATGTAGGCAATACCTAGCAATCTCAGCATAAACCTAACATAGGAAGACGATGTTTGGTTGCTCCTTTTAGCCGCTTAAACTCGAACTTATGTCTAAGCCGAATTAGTCAACACCTCGACATGATGAGACCGTACTTAATTCTTTCGTGAGCCTTACACTTTCGTGCCCGACAAATGGATTTCTTCAACTATACTTTTGGAAATAATTAAAGAAGTGAAGAACATGAATTAAGAAAACTTGGAAAATTTTATTGAAACAACTTAAAGGCCTAATACAACCATCTCACAGCTAATTTACAACATAACCCTTAACCCAAGAGAAGTTTAGAACATGGCGGTGGCAAAGAACACTCTGGCTATGTCTATAGAAAACCTAAGATGATTTGAACTAGGAGTACAATGAGTATTTATAGACAAATAACTAGGTTAAGTCTTCCTTAAAGTAGAAGTCCTCAAAAGTAGCTTACCACATTTAATGTGACTTTAAACTCTGACTTATTTGCGTTGAATGTGGACTTTATCTCATTTGCCTTAGCCTGCAAGTAACCTTGAGATCTCACTTCGGCGGCTCTGCCCGCTGCTACAGACATCGGAAAATTGAGTGGATGGTGGCGATATACTCGGGATTTTTAGCTCTAAAAATCGCACTCTGGTTCTCCAACTCTATAGTTTGATGCCGCGGGCGGTAAAGTCAGCGGCAACCTTACACGGCAGCTACTCAGCAGCAATTGTCTTCAACTGGAATTGCATCAGTACAGTCCTTTGGTTTGCTGCCTCAACATTGCATCCTCAGCTCCTCTTTCCCTCTTTCAGCCTTTATTACCTAGAAAAAAATACTCTAAAATAATATCTCTTCTTTACCAAATGAAAGATACTCTATAAAAACAAGGTAAAGCGAAGGAATATTGTAAAATGCAATGCATGAACCTAATTATGCCTAAAATGAGCTCAAAAACAGTAATAATAAGAGGTGGGATGTGCATGAAATATAGGACTTGTGGACACTTTACACATCTTCCAAACTCGAACTATTGCTTGTCCTCAAGCAATGCAACCTAACATACTTGCTCTATTAATAATCCAAAAGATAAACTTGTATTCAATTTGATTTTATTGCCTCAAGGTCGTGGCACCTAATTAATCATAGAAGGGAAATAAAGCAAGAAAATAACTTAGAATTTAATTTCTCATGCCAGTGTTGTGTGTGCATGTCTGTGTACATGTTGAATATGCATAATAAATAATTAAACAAAGATGTTGTTGCGATTTAAAGGTTGTTGCCGAGGCAGCACGGTTAAGCATGATATTTTTAATCATAGCAATGAGGGCTTCAGCTTATCACAACTACTCTTATAGGTCTGAAGTTAAGATAGGAGCAAACTACAAAACCCCAAACCCTTGGAGCAGAGTCATCCCGTGAAGACTTTCATTCACTCATGTTAATTTGTCAGCCACCTCAAGGCTTTCAGTTTCATGGACTTTGATAGCAGCAGAGTGTCCTCGCAAATGATTCTTCCTAGAGCCTGTTGTGGGCACCTCTAGGGTAAAACAACATATTTTCCTTATTTTTACCTCTATTGTCGTGGCAGTGTTGTATTGTTCTGTTTCTCTCGCTTGCCTCGGTGGCTACCTGCAATCGTTGTTAGAACTTTGCAAGGAATTCTAAAACTAAACAGGCAATGTTCATTAAACATTCTAACATATTCAGCAAGTAACATAGGTGTTTGACTTTTTTAGGCAAAAAGAAAAAATCTAAGTCATATTTCATGCTTTTCTCAAGATTAAGTTCAATTTCCATTAGGTGCGAAAATAAATTAGTCGGATATCCTATCATAGGCACAAGTCATAACATGTTTTTGGTTTCCGATTATTACTAAGGCAAGTACAATGCAATCTAAATTCAACTAAGTATGCCTAGACAAAAGATGTGAGAGCTATCCCCCCCCAACTCAAGATGGGCATTGCCTTCAATGCACAAAATGAAAGAAAATAAATACAAGAGAAAAATTAAGGCAAGAAAAAGGGAAGAAGACTTAGGTTGCTATCATTGGCGGGTTACGGCAGCGGGCTTGGAATTGATGCCTTGCACTTTGTTGTCTTTGATATTTTAGAGTTTGGACCTGCAGAACTAATTGTGAGACGGGAACGAAGAAAAATTAAAACAAATAAAACCTAGTCCTAAAAACTACTCATACTAAAGCGATAAAGAGATGAAAAGATAAGGTTATGTCACAGTGGGGTGGGCATCCCCCAATGTGAATACTTCCTGTTCTTTTGGGGTAGAGTCCCATGTATATTGTTTTAGTCGCCGCCCGTTGACTTTGAACTCTGTCCTTCCATGTACTGGTCTTATTATCACTTCACCATGTGGGAAGGCTTGGACTACTTCAAACGGTCTTTGTCATCTGGATTTTAGCTTCCCAGGAAATAGTCTGAGGCGTGAATTGAATAGAAGCACTTGATGCCCAGGTAGGAACTACCACTGCTGAATCTTGTTGTCGTGCCATTTTTTGATTTTTTCTTTGTACAGCTTGGCGTTCTTGTAAGCCTCCCGCCAGAATTCTTCCATTTCTGTCAGATTTAGTAGTCTCTTTTCCTCAGCTTGTTTTCAGTCCATGTTAACTCCCTTGACTGCCCAATACGCCGTATACTAGACGATATGGGGACATTCCTAATGGTGTTTTATATGTTGTTTGGTATGCCCAAAGAGTAGTCCTTTCTATTAGGGTTTATAACTTTCTCCAAGATGGTCTTGACTTCCCTGTTCAAAATTTCCGCATGCCCTTTTATTTATGGATGATAGGTCACGGCAATCTTGTGCTTGACCCCCACTTTTTGGAGTACCTTTGCAATTAGTCTGTTGTCAAAATGAGTGCCCTCGTCACTAATGATTGCTCTTGGAACCCCAAACCTTGTGAATATATTCTTTCGTAAGAATCTATAGACGGTCTTTGCATTATTGTGAGCTATGGCAATGGCTTCTACCCACTTGGAAACATAGTCAACTACTAAAAGGATATACATATTTCCACACGAAGATGGGAATGGTCCCATCTTGATATGTTTCATGTTCTTTGGTAACTGTCACATTGTTTGTAGAATGCTTGGGCATCTTTGTGTAGTGTTGGCCAAAAGAACATTGATTGTAGCACTTTCTCTACTGTGTGATGCCCTCCAAAATGGCCTCCATATCGTGCTACGTGGCATTGTGAGAGTATGGCCTACTATTCACCCTCTCGGACACACCGTTTGATAACCTGGTCTGCACAGTTTTTAAACAAGAAAGGCTCATCCCAAAAATATTGCTTAGCATCATGTTGGAATCGTTTCTTTCCTTGAAAGTTAAGTTCATATGGCAAAACACCATATACTAAATAATTTACAATATCTGCGTACTAGGGTGTGTCTATTAATGTTGTTGTCGTGACGTCTGCGTGGGCGGCAAGTGAGATGTCTTCAGCATCCAGGGCGGCTACCAGAGCAGAGGCTAGGAGCAGTTGTTCATCAGGGAATGCATCTCGAATTTTGTTGTGGAAGGTATTCTCTTATCTATGCTCAAGCCAAGAGAGATGATCTGCCACTTGATTTTTTGTGCCTTTCATGTCTCAAATTTCTACGTCAAATTCTTGCAGCAGCAAGATCCACCAGATGAGGCGGGGCTTTGCGTCCTTCTTAGCAAACAGATACCTTAAGGCAGAATGGTCTGTGTGAACTATCACATTTGTGCCAATTAGGTAGGGCTGGAACTTATTGAAGGCGAATACTACTGTCATCAGTTCTTTCTCTGTAGTGGTGTAGTTGGTCTGGGCAGGGTTTAGTGTTTTGCTAGCGTATTATATTACATGAAAGATCTTATCCCTGTGCTGTCCTAGGGTGGCGCCGACGGTAGTGTCACTAGATTCATATATGAGCTTGAAAGGTTGACTCCAGTCAGGGAGGACTACCACAGGTGTTGTGACTAGCTTTTCCTTTAAGGTTTTGAATGCCTCCTAGCATGCTTCATCGAACATGAATGGTTTGTCCTATTCCAGCAAAGTACACAGTGGTTTAGAGATTTTAGAGAAAAATAAATAAATGAATCTGCGATAAAAAACCTACGTGTCCTAAAAAAACTCCGAATGCCCTTGACAGCAGTCGGCGGCGGCAAGTTGGCTATTACTTCAATCTTGGCTTTGTCTACTTCTATTCCCTGTGTGGAAATTTTATGCCCTAAAACTATGCCTTCGTCGACCATAAAGTGGCATTTTTCCCAGTTAAGGACCAAGTCAGTTTCCTCATATCTGGTTAGGACTTTTTCCAGGTTGCCGAGGCAGCTGTCGAAATTGCTGTCAAAGACTGAGAAGTCATCCATGAAGATTTCCATGAAATCTTCTATCATGTCAGAGAAGATAGCCATCATGCATCGCTGGAATATGGTTGGGCGTTGCACAAATCGAATGGCATTCTTCGAAAGGCATAGATGCCATATGGGCAGGTGAAGGTTGTTTTGGCTTGGTCTTCTGGTGCGATGGTGATTTGGTTATAACCTGAATATCCATCCAAAAAGCAATAGTAGGGTTTTCCAGTAAGACGGTGTCAAGCATTTGATCAATAAAAGGTCATGGAAAATGATCTTTTTTTTGTTGCTTTGATTAACTTGCGATAATCTATGCATATTCGCCAACCAGATATTGTTCTATTTGGTATTAACTCATTATTGTCATTGCTTACCACAGTTATGCCACCTTTCTTTGGTACACATTGTACCGGGCTTACCCATTTGTTGTCCGAGATTGGATATATGATGCCCGCATCTAACCACTTGATGATCTCCTTTTTGACAACTTCTCTCATGGCCTCATTTAACCATCTCTGGGCATCTACAGTTGGTTTCTGGTCCTGTTCAAGATGGATTTTATGCATGGAAATGGCGGGGCTTATTTGTTTTATATCCACAATGGTCCAGCCTATTGCCTTCTTATGTTGCTACAGCAGCGTTGTCAATTAATGTTCCTGTTTGGGCTGCAACTTTGAAGAAATTATTATTGGCACCGTATCATTAGGTCCTAAGAAAAAATATTTAAGTTGTGCAGGTAAGGTTTTAACTCAAGAATGGGAAGTTGTTCGGTGGATGGTTTGAACATCTTTCCCCCTTTTTCTGTATAATTCAATGGTTCAAAATACTTACCTAGCATGTTTGCTATCCAGTATGCCTCTTCTTGCTCTGTCCACTCATCGCGTTGTTCATCTTTCTGGCAGGTTTCTAAATGGCTGCCGAGGCAGTTGTCGAGGATGCTGCCCGGGCAGTCTTGTTGTAGGCAGGGCTTGCTGACTTCAAGATTGAACTCTGAGATGGCATCCATTAGTTGGCATTCTTCTGGATCATCAGTCTATCTCATGGATTGAAAGACATTTAGTTTCACTTGTTGACCGTCTACCCTCATCGTAAGTTCACCTTTTTTCATATCTATTAGTGTTCTGCCCGTAGCAAGGAATGGTCGCCTCAGGATTATTGGTGCCTTTTCATCTACTTCATAGTTTAGTACCAAAAAATCCGCAGGAAAAATAAATGTGTCCACCTTTACCAGGATGTAATTTTTCCTTCTAGTTGTACATATGTTCTGTCAGCCAGCTGGAGCATCATTGTTGTTGGGTGGACGTCTACTATCCCTAGTTTCTGGAAAACAAATTTTGGCATTAAGTTTATGCTCGCCTCTAAGTCACATAGTGCTCGTGCGGAGTGATTGTTGCCTATTTTGCAGGGGATTATGAAGCTGCTCGGATCTTTCTGCTTAAACAGCGCCTTATTGTGCAGCATAGCCATGCATCCTTCCGTTACTGCCATTGTTTCAAATTCCTCGATCCTTGTTCTCTTGGACACCATATCTTTTAAGAACTTGACATAGCTAGGCATTTGTTCAATCAATTCTATCGGTGGAAGATTGATTTTGTCATGTTTTAGAACATCCAGGAACTTTCTATACTACATCTCATGTTTTTGTTTCTTCAATCTTTGTGGAAATGGTGGTGGAGGTACAGGGTTGACAGTTTTTGCTTTTTTGGGCATCCTTTCTTAGGAAGAGGTGATTGGTTCAGGATCTAACTATTCAATCTTGATGTTATCTGCCAGTTCATGTTCCGGTTCCTTGTTACTTTCATCAGGTGTTACCGCGGTAGGTTGTTCGGCGGCTTGAGCTGGTTCGACGGATGTTGTTTCTCTTACAGTAGGCGTGGATGGGTCTTGTAGTGTTATCTCGCTTCTGGTTGTTACAACTTTGCACTGTTCATGGGATTTCCCTTTCGCTATTTCAGTGTCACTCAGTAATCCACCCATTGGCCTAGTACTAATAATCTGAGCAAATTTCTCGAACTGGGTCTACAAATTTTTTTATAGCTGCCTCTTAACTGTTCATCCTGTTTTTTGTCTTGTACATAAAAGATTTAGTTTTATCATTGAATTTCTTTGTATTAAAAATAAAATCATTCGTGTGGGACATGAAAATATGCAGGGTAGATTCTAAAGAAGGAGTGATTGTATCTTGTTGTTGTGGTGGGTTAGCAGCAGTCCTTGGGTTGCTCCAAGAGAAGTTATGATGGTTCTTCCACCCAGGGTTGTAGGTATTCTGAGCAGGTCTACTATTCCTCTCGTATCCTCTCATATAGTTTACGGATGCGGCGTAGTCAAAGGAATCATGGTTGCCCTCAAACTCTTCACAAAATGGCTCTACAATTTGTACCTCATATATTTTCCCAGGGGATTGCACAATCTTCATTACCAGCTTCGTCAGTGTATCAAGGCGGACATTAACAAATTCTGAGGCTTCTTCCTCATTCGCAGTAGCTGGCCGCCTTATGCCACCTCGGTGGGTGGTTGGATATTTGTAATCATTTTTGACGGCTTGGTTCAGCGGCCGTAGTGCTTCCTTTGGAGGTCTGTCGAGAATGATCCCATTAGCCGAGGCATCTATCATCATTCGAGTTGGGTAATTCACCCCGTTGTAGAATATGGATACCTATGTCCAAGCCGGAAGACCATGTAGCGGGCAGTTATTCAGCATCTGTTGGTACCTTTCTTATGCTTCATACATCGGCTCGTCATCTCCTTGTCTAAAGGTTGTGATCTCATTCCGCAACCTATCAATGACATTGGACGGGCTGAATAGATCAAGAAAGTCTTTACATAGTTCTGTCCATGTGTTGAAGGATCCTGTCGGCTGACTTTTCAACCACTGTTTAGCTCTATCCCTCAGATAATAGGGAAATAACCTCAGCCTCAGTACATCCTGGTGGACCCTGTGTATTTTAAATGCTCTACAGATGTTCAGGAATCCTCTCAAATGTTATCGAGCATCTTCTGTGGCAATCCCTCCAAAGTGCCCTAATGTGTTTATCATGTTGAACATGACGGGCTTCAGCTCAAAGTGATCTGCCTCTATATCAGGTTATAATATTGTGGGATCGAACCTTCAAAAGTCATATTCGAGATAATCCCTAGTGGTTCGAATCTGGGGCGGACTGGGTGGAAGTGGGGGATCCTGCCTCAGTTGATCTTTCGGACCTCTGGGCGGCAAGTCGTGTTGCTCACCCCCGCCATGTGCGGCACCGTTTGGTGGGTCCTCGTTTACCATGTTTACCTTTGCTTTTCCTTTGTCTTCTTGGTTTTTCTTTAGGACTTCCCTGAGCTCCTTCTTAATTTCTCTTGCTTGACATTCGATATCTTCGTAAAAGAGGAGATCTCCTTTAGGGTTTGCCCTGGTTATACACTAGCAAAGGACACGGTGAAATTCTTTTTCGATTAAAAATAAAGATAAACTAAAAATAAATATAAGGTGTAGAAATTAAAAACGAAATTCGTTGTTACCAATCTCCGACAATGGCGTCAAAAACCTGTTGGGCGTGTAGGTGTTCCCTTTTGTGAGAGAGGAAGTGCACACTTCTGCCAAGTTATAGTATAAAAGATGTTGAATCCCACGAGGATTGGTCAGCTTGGTTCGATTTGTAGTTCCTACACAAGGAAAAGTAAAAACACAAATAAGTTGATTAATGAGATGAAGAGTAAAATAACATAAAACACAAATGATAAAAAAGGTGATTCAGGTTGACAAAATGGGCAGGGTTATGCTGCCACTTAGTGTAAAACTGCGTTGTAAAAGTTAAGTTATTTTATGCTGCCACGATATGTTGCCTCGACGGGTAATGGACGGCAGCTACGACCCTGTCACGCGGCCGCAGTGGGTCTCTGCCCCTGCAACTTTCATTGTCTCGGTAGGTGGAATGGAAATAAGTCATGGCGGCAAGTCTGGCAGATACTCCAAGTTCGGTAGTGCAATTCTTAAGTGATCCTTCCTAAGTCTAGGAAAGGATTCTGTCACCACGTGATATAGGCAATACCTAGCAATCTCAGCGTAAACCTAACACAAGCAGTCGATGTTTGGTTGCTCCTTTTAGCCGCTTAAACTCGAACTTATGTCTAAGCCGAATTAGTTAACACCTCAACATGATGAGATCGTACTTAATTCTTTCGTGAGCCTTACACTTTCACGCCCGACAAATGGATTTCTTCAATTGTACTTTTGGAACTAATTGAAGAAATGAAGAACATGAATTAAGCAAGCTTGGAATATTTTATTGAAACAACTTAAAAAACTAATACAACCATCTCACAGCTAATTAACAGCATAACCCTTAACCCAAGAGAAGTTTAGAACATGGCGGCGTCAAAGAACACTCTGGCTATGTCTATAGAAAACCTAAGATGATTTGAACTAGGAGTACAATGAGTATTTATAGACAAATAACTAGGTTAAGTCCTCAAAAGTAGCTTTCCACATTTAATGTGGCTTTAAACTCTGACTTTTTTGCGTTGAATGTGGACTTTATCTCGTTTGCCTTAGCCCGCAAGCAACCTTGAGATCTCACTTCGGCGGCTCTGCCTGCTGCTACAGACATCGGAAAATTGAGTGGATGGTGGCGATAGACTCAGGATTTTTAGCTCTACAAATCGCACTTTCGTTCTCCAACTCTATAGTTTGCTACCGCGGGCAGCAAAGTCGACGACAACCTTACTCGGCAGCTACTCAGCAGCAACTGTCTTTAGCTAGAACTGCATCAGTACAGCCCCTTGGTTTGCTTCCTCAGCATTGCATCCTCAGCTCCTCTTTCAGCCTTTATTACCTAGAAACAAAAATACACTAAAATAATGTCTCTTCTTTACCAAATGAATGATAATCTATAAAAACAAGGTAAAGCGAAAGAATATTGTAAAAATGCAATGCATGAACCTAATTATGCCTAAAATGAGCTCAAAACAATAATAATAAGAGGTGGGATGTGCATGAAATATAGGACTTGTGGACACTTTACAGACAGCCGGCACTCTCTTTTTAAATATTATGCCAAGCGACGGTTGGCATAGTTAGCCTATTGCAACTCAATATCATAACTGACTTGGGTGGCAACGATCAGTTGCTAGATACTAAGGAGAAATGCTTCGAAAGAATATGTTCAAGTATATGAACTTACTTCGGGAGTGAAATCGACCCCTTAGGAGTAAAGATTGATACTTAATCAAATTGATTTATGAAAAAAACATTCAATATAGACATATAGGGGGTTTTCCATGATTAATTTAGGGCAATGCTATCGACAGAGGCATTTCTACCTTTGAATCTACTCGGAAAACAATGTCAAGACATGATTTATTAATGATTGGCATGGCACAAATAGCGTGAAAACCAGGCACTCCTTGACAACGATCGTCATTTGCTAAGACACCTTCCTTGCCAACGTTTTAATTACTTTTCGTATTTTCATTATCTTTTCATTTTCAAAAACCACTCTACATCAAAAAACATCTTTTTCACAAGACAAGTAATTAGCAAAGCAATTAAATCCCAAATGCAATCTCTATGGGATCGACACTCAACTTAACTATTGTATTACTTGCAGACCGTGTATACTTGCGCGCAATAGATTCTCTTGCCACTGTGTTAACACTTTTCCAATATCTTTTACGCCCTACTGCCAGCAAATAATCATTCACGCTGAGAGTCTACAATAATCATGAAGGATAAATGAGCATGTGCATAATTGGTTTATCTTGCCTTTATCATTCTCTTCGAAAACTATGATTAGATAAAAACGTAGATGCTAATCTATTAATCTCATGTCATATGATACAAAGCAATAAAAGAATAATTCCTAATGTTATAAGCTTTTGAAACTTTTTGAAACAAATTAAATCCCTAAAGCTATAAACCTTTGAAATCATATGTTCTCCAGAGCTATTAAGCTCATATGCGCCATAAGAAATTAAGGAAAGAAATAAGTAAGCTTACCTTATAACATAAGATACCTCTTCTAACTTCAAAGCATAAAATGTATAAGTTGCCTAAACAATGAAAGTCCTTGGACACTTCGGCATGGTGCAAAGGCATAATTCTGGACTACGGGTCCACGAGCTACAGCTCAGGGTGTCGACCCCATATATGTAATATACTGGTGATAGTATGAGGTAACAGGGAGATGGTAAGGAGATTGGCAACAGTTGGATGGATAGAGAAGAGAAGCTAGGTTTGTTATGCTATAAACTAGCCATTGTTTTGTGCTTTGTGCTAAGTAAATCACGGACCAATGATACCTATGTCCAAATGTGATCCAAAGCAAATGTTTTAAAAGATATAAACTCACATGTGAACTCGGATACAAACTGAAATATGAACTCAGATACAAACTCAAATACAAACTCATATATGAACTCAGGTATGAACTGAAATACGAACTCAGATACGAACTCATATAAGAACTTTGAAAGAACCATGATAAGCTTTGAATAAGATATGAAACTTTAAATAAGACTCTAGATAAAGCTTTCATAAGACAATTAAGTAAATTAATATTAAGACATAAATCTACTTTTGGTATTATATGCTTTATTTGCTTTGAATGGTGTCATTCATTACTGTTGACATTATGCTACGATATCATATGGTCACTACCTAACTTAGGCTATAAAAGCCTAATGCATTCATTTTCATGCATTCACAGGAATGGAAGAGTTTTCAAGGCTTGATCGTGGTTGAAGGTTGCAAGTCACACGTTTAAGTTTTCGAGTATCGATTTCGTTTGCTTAGTTAAACTCCTTAGTTGATGGCATAGTATTCTATTTATGAGCATACTGGTAAATAGTTCATTTTGACTACTATATACTAAAAGCATCGAATGGTTGTAAAAGGCCTTTTTAAATTAACCAATTATGGTGTAATTCTCACAATACATTGACTACATGATTCTTGCTCCGGGTATTGTTAACTATGATATGTTTTGTTTGGTTAAATGATTGTTCATGAAAAATTGAAAAGTAAAGCATGTTAGATCAAAGTCTAAATGACTAATGATATGTTAAGTGAGTTTGGATTGACTCTAGCATAATTTGAAGTATTTTAGTTTGAAGATATATGGTCTTAAAAGAAAACTATGATGTATTGATAAGTTTAAGTTACATATTCTTGATCTAAAGCATGATTACTGTATAGTGAATTTGAGTGATTCTTGTGAAATATTTAAACTAGTTAGGAGCACCTTTTGAGTTCTAATTAAGCTAAATAGTTATGCATTTATAATTAAGCTTCGAGTGGTAAAGCATAGTTTCTTAAGCTTTGAATCATATCATAGTTAAGCTTAATTTGTGCATAGTATAGAAGAAACATTGGAAAACAACAGACATTGAATTACAATAATATGGATCAATTATATGGTTGTGCACTTATTCAAATTATTGACCTTGATTTATGATATAGATTAATGATATTGTTTGGAACCTTGTTACCTTCCTTCTAATTTTTTATTTAAATCGAAAGTGATGATATTAAGAACGAAATGGTAATGTTTTAAGAAAATTTCTGTATGTATGCCAACCTAATAAAAGTTTACGATTCTTTAGTAAGATTTCAATATCAATTCCTTCTAGATCAGGTTAAGGATGTTACATCCTCTAACACATTTTGAAAAAGATGCATGTTCATCTGCTCTAAAATGACTAATGGGGTGATATGAGAGATGCACTCTAGATCAATTAAAGAATCTTTAGTATAAATCTTTTGAAAGTGCTCTTGAAAGATAAGAGCAATGATCGAGTCATCCTCAAGCCACTCGCCAAGGTTATTTTTCAGCCGCCAAATAGCATTATTTTTCTATTCTAAATCGTGGAAGCATGAAAAGATTTAGAATTTCAATCTCTAAGATTTAGCCAATCAATACGGGCTCGTTGATGCCAATGTCTCTCTTCACTTTCTCGCAATTTCTCAAGCTCTTTCTTGAGTTTTTTAACTTCAATGGTTTCACTACTCGAGAGCGGTTTCTCTTGCAACTTTTTGATCTTCCAAAGAAGATATTCTACCATCATTATGTTCTTCTCGTACTTCTGTTTGCTCTACTTACTCAATGTTATTCTAATTTTCTTTAACTTCATCCCAAATGCTCTAATGTTGTTGGTTTGATTCCTTAGTTCCCATTCTGCATTAACATTCCAATGTGTTGAGTTGAGGGGTGCTCGATTCGATCAACCGATGTGGCTCACCAAGTAGTGGAGAGGTGGATTTTTGGGTGGATTTGGTGTGGAAGCTAAAATGATAATTGACACAATGATTTATAGTGGTTCAACCTTCTAACCAAGGTCTACATCCACTACCTTAGCTCCCCACTAAGGATTTCCAATCAATCCACTATTGATTCGTCCCCTTTTCTAGGCTTAGGAGGAAACCCTTATACACCGATCAAGCTTTCTACCCAAAGCCTTGATCAAACCCTCTTTTACAAAGAGATAAATAAAGCAAACAAAAATCCCTCTAATAGGTGTTTGTTTGCACAATTAAAGCACTCACCCAAAACCTAAAACACTTGAGCAAATTTGACAATTTTTGCTCACTAGTGTTTGTCTATACAATAAATGACAATTTAAGCTCTAAGACAATTCTAGATCATTTGTTGATTGACAATATGAGCATTAGCATTTACTTGATGCTTGGAGGTCCCTTTTATACTCCTTGATGGGTTTGTAGCCATTACTAGCCGTTGGGATTGAATTGGAGCCGTTGAGGACTTTAATTCCTACCATAAATGCAGTTCTGCAGCGCTCCGTTTTGAAACACCCTTTAAGTAGAAAGAGCCGTTGCAGTCTGATGCAGGACCCGTATCGAAACGCTCTAGCCCATTTCGAAACACCCGTTTCGAAACGCCTGTCCACGTATCGAAACGACCTGCATTCAAAAGTTAGTTGGGAAATAGCTGTTGGGGTTTATGACCGTTGTGGTCGATGTCACGTAGGCGTATCGTAACGGCATAGCCCGTTTCAAAACGTTGGGCAAAAATCTCATCCAGGGAAAGCCCGTTTCGATACCCGTATCGAAACGTTTTAGCTACTAGAATGCACCGTATCGAAACGCCCTAAGGTGTTTCGAAACGCCTGGAAGGTTTTGTGTAGTTTGGCTTTTGAAAACATTTAAAATCCATTTAAAATTTCCCTAAACATAGTTTCAAGTTATTTGGACTTTGGAAATTGTTTTAAATACTTTTTCAATCAGTCCAAAACATTTTTTTCAATTATTATATCAAAACATTAGTTCTACAATCTCCCCATTTTTGATATAATAAAACTAACTTGAAAAATTGTTTAGGATTCTCCCCCTTTAACTTTAAAAATGTGAATAAGAGATTAAAGATATGAAATCAAATAAAGCTCCCCCTTATTCATTTGAAAATGCAATTTTTCAAACCATTTCTCCCCTTTTTGTTATATTAAAAAGAATTTAAAACATTAAGTTCAAAATAACAATAGAGGTAAAATTTGACAAAAATAAGAATTTGGTTTTAAAATGGCTCCCCTTACTAAAGCATCATCAAAAATGTTAGTCCAACATATATGATCATCTAGTTGAATTTAAAATACAATAAACAAATGAAAATAAAAAACAACTAGAAACTTTTACCAACACTTGAACCCAAGGGAGGATGTGAAGCCTTCCTTCTTCAAGTGTTCTTCCTTGTGTGCATGGAGCTCCCCCTCAATGTTTGACTTGTTGAACATCTCCATCACACCTAGCAAAAGACAATCAAGTGATTTTTGGTATCCAAATTGCTTTGGATCCATAAACGTTAGTAGCACAAATTTTAGTCCCCTAGGAATCCATTTTTCAATGTCATCCTTTTTAATTGAACTGTTAGTCCTTTTGGGACCCAAACACTTCTAAAACATTTTCCTTTTACAAATCTAGGGGCACTAGATTGTCTTACATAAAAACTTGATTTTCCAAAATTGTTTTTCTTTTCAAGCTCTTTGGAAATCAAATCATTTTCTTCTTGAACTTTTTGAAGCAAATTTTGTAAATCAAAACATTTTAATTCAAACTCTTCGAGTTTTGCTTCAAGTTGAAGTTTGGTTTTAGAAATCAAGTCATTTTGAATTTTCAACTTTGAAATCAATTTATTTTCAAAATGTGATTTTTAAAGTCTAAAACCAAATCATCATAGGCATCTTGTAATTCATCAAAAGAATAAGAACATGAAGTAGATGAATTAGAAGTTACCCTTGAATCTTCTTCGATGGCCATAAGGCAAAGGTTGGCTTGTTCATCATCGGTGGAGTCCTCATCACTCCAAGTAGCCACATGTGCCTTCTTCTTATGGCTTGAAGTGCTTGCCCTCTCCTTTTTCTTGGATTCTCATTCAAGCTCTCTCAAAGCTTTCTTCATGAACGGGGCACACTTCTTGAAGAGATGAACTATCTCTTCTTCTTCATCCTCTTCTTCACTAGAATAGACATAATGGCAAGTGGAGGATTTGAGAGCCATGGCATTGGTGTTGATGCCAAGCCCCTTGAGTTTCTTCTCTCCCATAGCTCTAGTTTCTTCCCTCTTCTTCTCATCCTCTTTGTTCTTGTTCATGATTTGATGAGTAAGGAGTGACCCCATGAGTTCATCAAGCTTCAAAGTCTTCAAATTCTTTGCTTCGATGATGGCGCTCCTCTTTGAGTCCCAAGACTTGGGAAGTGAGTAGATGAGCTTTCGAACAAGCTTTTCTTCCGGTATGGCTTCTCCATAGCCTTTGAGACCATTGGTGATAGTGGAGAACCTATCAAACATCTTCTCGATGTTCTCTTCCGAATCCATTTTCAAGTTATCATATTCTAAGGTTAGAAGCCTAATCTTGGTCTCCTTGACTTCATCGGTCTCTTCGTATGTGACTTCAAGCTTGTCTCATACCTCCTTGGCACTCTCACAAGAAGACATCTTCTCATAGATGGTTGGGCCAAATGCAAAAAATAAGATGTGCAAGGCTTTGCAATTAAGCTTCATCTTTTTGCGATCGTCGGCACTCCACTCCGCTTTGTTTCGTTGAGGCACGAACGGACCTTCTTCAACTATGTCCCATAGCTTGTAATCTCTAAATTTGATGAAGAACTTCATCTTTGTCTTCCAATGGGCATAGTGGGTTCCGTCGAAGAAAGGCGGTTTGTCGATGGATTGCGCCATAGAGCCAGTTGTGTGAAATGATGATCGAGCTTGCTGGATCTTCTCAATAAGATGTTAATCCTCTTCGATTGAGCCAAGCTTTTATACCAATTTTTGAGTTGAGATGTGCTCGATTCGATCAACTGATGTGGCTCACCAAGTGGTGGAGAGGTGGATTTTTGGGTGGATTTGGTGTGGAAGCTAAAATGATAATTGACACAATGATTTATAGTGGTTCAACCTTCTAACCAAGGTCTACATCCACTACATTAGCTCCCCACTAAGGATTTCCAATCAATCCACTATTGATTCATCCCCTTTTCTAGGCTTAGGAGGAAACCCTTATACATCGATCAAGCTTTCTACCCAAAGCCTTGATCAAACCCTCTTTTACAAAGAGATAAATAAAGCAAACACAAATCCCTCTAATAGGTGTTTGTTTGCACAATTAAAGCACTCACCCAAAACCTAAAACACTTGAGCAAATTTGACAATTTTGGCTCACTAGTGTTTGTCTATACAATAAATGACAATTTAAGCTCTAGATCATTTCTTGATTGACAATATGAGCATTAGCCTTTACTTGATGCTTGGATGTCCCTTTTATACTCCTTGATGAGTTTGTAGTCGTTACTAGCCGTTAGGATTGAATTGGAGCCGTTGAGGACTTTAATTCCCACCATAAATGCAATTTTGCAGCTCTCCGTTTCGAAACACCCTTTAAGTAGAAAGAGTCGTTGTAGTCTGACGTAGGACCCGTATCGAAACGCTCTAGCCTGTTTTGAAACACCCGTTTCAAAACGTTTGTCCCCGTATCGAAACGACCTGCATTTAAAAGTTAGTTGGGAAATAGCCGTTGGAGTTTATGACCGTTATGCTCGATGCCACGTAGGCGTATCGAAACGGCAAAGCCTGTTTCGAAACGCTGGGCAAAAATCTCATCCAGGGAAAGCCTGTTTCGATACCAGTACCAAAACGTTTTAGCTACTGGAATGCACCATATCGAAACGCCCTAAGGTGTTTCGAAACGCCTGGAAGGTTTTGTGTAGTTTGGCTTTTGAAAACATTTAAAATCCATTTAAAACTTCCCTAAACATAGTTTCAAGTTATTTAGACTTTGGAAATTGTTTTAAATACTTTTTAAATCAGTCCAAAACATTTTTCAATTATTATATCAAAACATTAGTTCTACACAATGACATTCCTCTTCTAGAAACCATTTAATTTCAAACTTGAAATATTTCCCGCATTTTTTTGGCACCCCATTAAGGAGAAAAACAAGAGGTGCATGATCTGGTACAATAGCAACGTCCAAAAGGAAGATGGCCTTAGGGAGTTAGGAACTACATTCAATAGAAGATTAAAATACCATCATGGTCACTTCTTTAGTAGGGAGCTCAACAAAACAGGTTTTAACAAGAAAATTAAAATACCATCTAGCAAGAGTATGATCAAAAGGAGGACCACCCTCTTTTTCTTCCGGCCTAGCCACAATATTTGAATCACCTATTACACATTATTTCTCATTCAAATCAAACCTTAAGTTAGTGAGCATTTCACAAAATGCTTGTTTCTCCTCAATAAGGAGGAGCATAGATGAATGTACCAAACCACTTCTCTTCCCCATTCACAAAAATCCTTGTATCAATAAAATTCTTATCGGGCTTAAGAACTGTAATACTAGCGTCATTCATCCACCATAAGGCTAAGCCCCCAACAATACTAGAAGGATTAACATAGAAAGAGTTCTCTCGAATTTCATCTTGATTCTATTTTTTTTTCAAATATCTTCTCTTTTTCTTCGCTTAGAAAAATGATGCTTGGGTGAAATTTGAAACTGACATTCTTTAGATCTTTAATCGTGTCCTTATTAAAAAAGTTTCTAACATTTCAAGCCATCAACATCTTCAAATAATTAAACAGTCAACGAAAATTAAGTCGGTCATAGGGCAACGAAAACAAAGTTGAGCTCAGGGCAATCCACCAAACCACAAAGGAAACAACCACGAGGGCTAACCAGCACACCTCAAGCAGAAACAAAACCCAAGAAGACACTTAAGCACAACCATAAGAAGAACCATAATCACCCCTGCAAACTTGAACCAACAATCCTAACAAAACCAACCCCGTTGCGAAAGCCACTAGAGAAGAATAGACCCAGACCATTGATCCACGTAGCCAGTGAAGAACAAACCCCGACTCAGACAAAGTAAAAAGCCAAAGTCGAAGAAGAATAGCAAGAGAAGAGGAATAGAACCACTCAACCAAGAAAGAAGCAACAGCCCTCAAACGCCGACCACCACTTTGGGGATGAAACCAAAGGCATGGGAACACCAAAAACAAAAATCCAGAGGAGAAAGAAAACAAACCTAAAAATGAGAAGAAAAAAGGGCTAATAAACCTTCCATCGTCGAGAGTTATAATGGAGAAGGAGCAAAAAATCGAGCAGACATTGCTCCAAACCAAAAGAAAGGAAAATCCCCAAATAGACAAGAGGGACGCCAACGAAAACCCTTGAAAATCTTTCCCAAAAACGCCAAACAAGAAGCCATAATCGAGCTGAAAACCGACGGGAAAGCTCGTGAGACGAGACCCAACACTCGAAGACAGTCCTACGAACAAGAATCTTAGCAATCGACGAACGAATTTGGGAATGGGAGAAATTTTTATTATTATTATTTCTTATTAGTTTGGCTCCATACTTCTATTTCATTATTCACTATAGCCATTTGTCGTTAATCGACGAGAAAAAGTAGCATGGTCCAATGAAAAATTGTTACATGTCAAAATATTTTAGAATAATAAATTTAAAATATCATAAAAATTCTTAAAATCAAACATTTCTAAAAAAATCATCAGAATTTTAGAATTTAATTTTGTAGCTTATATATATTTAAAATTTTATTTATTTTTAAAATAAGTTTCCTAAAATCATTAAAAAGAAAAATCCCTAAAAATTCTATAAAAAAATTTAAAAAATCTCAAATTATTTTTCAAAGTTTTCATTTTTATACTTTTATGATTCTTTTAATTATTTTAAACGTAACTTAATATATTTACATTTTCAATATATAAATAATTCAGAAAAAAAATAATTTGAAAACTTGATATCTTTAAAGAATACTTTTAGTATTTTTATTTTTTATTTTTTATAATTTCTCTGACACAAGATGAGTTTATTATAAGTAACGACAAAAAAGACTAAAATGATGTATAAAATGAAAGTTTAGGGACCAATAAAAAATAGTAAAAGTGCAAAGTGAGAATTTTATTACTATATTATAGATGTCAAAATAAATATTATCCCAAGTTAAAATAAATCTCTGGTGAGAAAAAAGTAGCACGAAGAAACGAGCCAGCTGAACGTCTCACGGTCTCAGTAAATAAATATTGAAGAATAAAAAGTTTACTTTTTATCCATGAATTAAGTTTAGAGTTCAAGATTAAATTTTATGATTATTATGTAAGGTGTAAGGTGTATTTACTAAGGTTAAAATTTGAAATTTAAACTTTTTAGTACTAAGACATAAAAATAGACACGAAAAAAGAAGTTGAGGATTTTTGTTCACTGTCGAGGATGTATTCCTTGAATGAATATATAATAAGCTAAAACAAGTCTTTTAATTTTAGTGTTTAGAGATTTAGGGTGTGTGTTAGGGTTTAAATGTTTAGGTTGTAGGTATAAAATTTAAAGTTTATGGTTAGAATTTAGAGTTTAAGGTTTATAGTTTAAAGATTAGGTTTTAGGGTATTAGTGCTAGAGATTTAGGTATTAAATGTTATAGCTTAAATATTAATGGTTGTGAATTTTTTTTTACACAATTTATACATCAAAATATAATTCATATAATAATTTAAAAAATTAGTGAAAAAGAAAAATCCTATAAAAAAAAGTTTTCACGTCTTTTAAGGAATAAAGGGTTGAGTCCTTTAATGGGCAGAGAAGAAGATCTCAGTGGACTATTATGAGTAACAAGACACCAATGTTTGCTTCTCTTTTGTTGATGTAGATTTTACACATTTGTGGCTTTGGGCCTAACACCACCACAAGTCCTTTTCTTACAAACAAAGGTAGATAGTACTATACTACTATGGTGTCTTATTTGCTTGGTCGTTTTGGGGTTTTCAACTCAAAACCTGACCATTTTATTCGGGGACTTCTCATTCACCTGTAAAGTTCCCATAAGGGACAAGTCCACGCTCTTTTTTGGGAATAAAAATTGTATGCCTAATTTATTCTTCTACAATAAAAAATTAAATTTAGAGCTAAAGTTTGAGATTAGAGTGTAGTAAATTAGGGATATAGTGTATTTTAGAGTTCAAAATTTAAAATTTAAAATTTAACATTAAAACTTATAATTTAATTTTTTAAATGTTGGGGCATAGTAATGAATACCGAAAAAAAAAAACACAGGATTTATCCCTATTTATATTCGCTTGTGAATGGAGAAATGAATCCAATGATGGTTTCAAAAAGTTGTGGCCCAAGATGCTTAAACCCAAAGCTAATCATCTCGAGAGAGAGAGAGAGAGGGCCCTTTCCTTCTCCAACAGACTCGCCTCTTGTTGCATCATGCCACATGTTGATGTATCTACCACTTTACACTCCATTATTCAAGCAACCTTATGCTTCCCTTAGCCACAGTTGCATTATGTTTGGACCATCTGCTACGAAATTGTTCTAATTTTAATATTTTATCATAGTTTTCAGAGTCATTAGAAATATAAAAATATTAAATATTTGATAAAAAAACATTTTTATAAGTAAACATACACGAAAACAGTGTCGATTGTTTCAGAGGAACAGAAGAAGAATTGGAGGGTGGAAATGGAACAAGAAGTAAAGAAATATATAGAATTTGCCTTAGACGGAGATATCGTATTCATGGGATACTAGCAGCTGCCGTCGGTAACAGGACGGAGCAAACAAGGAAAAATGTTTGGGTTTGACACGTGGTAGGTCCTAACTCTCGACAAAGATAAAGTGTCTGGGGACACCTAATATTGTCCACTTGGAAAATTTTGGTTTTATTTCCTTTTGTATTTTTGTTCGCAATACTTTATTTCCCATTTAGATAATGACGATGGTGATGATTTGGGATGGTAAAATAATTTGAATTTAATGTGTTTTAATTCTATTCAAGGTCGAGTGGATTATGTTTTAAATTTAAAGTTTCAACCAAGGAAGTTGGCTCAAATGATAAATAATTTAGTATCGCTTAAGTATGTTTTGAATTTGAGATCATGTGTATGTAAAAAGTTTTGGACATGATACTTACCCACTAAACCCAAGTGTGCGATGTGAGTCTTTCCGGATTAAGTAGGACAAAACTCTGAAAAAAAAGAAGGACAACCCAAAAAAAGTTTCAAGTTGTATAAATTCGAATTTAAAGTTTTAAGTTAAATCAACTTCGGATTTGACTTATATTGTCTTGCCTTTAAAATATTATTAGAATATGTCCTTTTGTTTAACCAATGATATTTAATATGTTGGTTAATTAATTTAGATCAGATTTTGTAGAAGTCTAATATGGGAGCGACCCTCTCAACCTAGTTTTCTTCTTTCACAACGTCAATATTTGAACTCTAACCTTGTTTAAATAACCTAACATCTTATCTCACTAGACCAAATAATGGTTGTAATTTTTAATTTTATATATTTTAATTATAATTTTTATTCTCTTGTGTCTCTTTTTTATTCTTCTTTTTATATTTTTATCACCGAGACAATAAAAATTTTAACTTTTTTTTCTTTCCTACATTTTCTCTTCTCTTAATGTATATTTATGTTAATTTTATTTGGAGTTGTATTATTTTTTAACTAGTCTTCCTCTTTCATATGATAATAATGGATGATTTCATTTGTTATTGTAAAATGTTCTTTGTCTCCTTTTGTGGTATTTTTTTTAGGTTGAATATAATATTTTTTCTCCAAATAACATTTATTACCATATCTTATTTATTTATTATGTTTTGAACCGTCAAACTGAATATTGATAGATGTTATCAATTATAAAAAATAAGTGGCGGCTGAATTGAAGAAATGTCAGTTTGTCAACGAATTATCGTTATAATGTATATTTTTATATCTATGTTGATGATATTTATCTTTCATCGTCGACAATAAGTATTTATTTGTATATATCCTTTGTCCAAGTTATTTGGTTGGATTTCTAATCATTTCCTTAATCAGATTTTATTTTTATAATTTGTGCACTATGATCATTTTAGAGTATATGTTCTGATTAATCTATTTCTGTTTGTACCCTTCTTGTAATTTTAAGATGTTTACTTTTTATTCATTAAAACTAGCTGCTATTATTAATAAAAATATTATTCTAATTTATTTATAAGACTTTATAACATTTTAGCTCATTTTTATATATTTTAATAAGATGTTTTTATAGTATTTTTATAATATAATATTTTGTGTAATATTGTAAAAATAAAAATATAAATTTATATAATATTTCTGTACAATAGGTCGAAATGGGAATATATTACAATGGGAATATAATTCAGGTGTTAAATTCAAAGGTCCGATGATATATTTGGTCTCGTACTTTTAAGAAAAAAATTATTTTAAACTCTTAATTTTTTTTGTTTTTTGGTCTCGAACTTTTAATTTTTGTCAAATTAAAACAACCTATAAAAATAACATACTTATTAAGCTTATTGCCATGTTTGATAAAGAGAGGTTTGAGCCAAAATTAGAGATTTGAGCTAAAATTAGAAGTTTGACTGGTCAACTGTGCTAATTTGAATGTTTGGTAAAAGGAGGATTGAAATAGGGGATTGGGTAAAACCTCTAATTTTAAAAAAGCTGTTAATAGGAGGTTTTTAAGGTTAGAGATTTTGATATAAGAGTTATAAAGACCCTTTTACCCTTAACAATTATTAAAAATTTTCAAATAACCAAAATTTAACCGTTTCTATTTTAATTCTTCAACCTCACGTATTTACATTGTGACATTTGTAAACTAATACTTTTTGTTTTTTCCTTTTATTCTCACACATTTATATTTATATTTAATAATTAAATAAATTATATTAAAAATAATTATATAAATAAAATATATAGATCCTTCAAATATGCTTAGTAATGTTATATTAAAAATTATTTTTCATAATCTAATTAATATTAATAGATACAAAATATTGATAACTAATAAATTATTCAAATAAATATCGAATATAATCATGTCCTTATATGTCATTTTGCTTGTTTAAATAATCAAATAACTATCAGTTAGTTTTACCAAACACTTTTATACAATCAGCTAATATAATCCGCTAGTCAAATCAGCTAATGCAATCCGCTATCAGCTAATGTAATCCTCTAGTCAAATCAGCTAATGCAATCCGCTATCAGCTAATGTAATCCGCTATCAGCTATTAGCTATCTGCTAATTGCCAAACATGACCAATATCAGTTACTTTTACATTTTTTCATTTTCCACATATTTTAATGATTTTACTTTTTAATAATTTAAATATATTTAGTTCTATTTTTATTTTGTATTAGTTTCAAGTATTTAAGGACAAAACAAATGGCATTAACATTGACAAAAATATTTTTCATCAGCTTAAGAGACTGTTATTTTTTCCGTAAATTAGTTTAAATTACAAAAAAAAAAGTTCAAATGCTAAAAGAAAAAATGTTAAAAAGATTAATTGTCTCTTTTTTTTGAAAACTTCAAGGACTAAAAATAACATTAGACCAATATAGAAACTACCCCCACTCACTTGCACCGTTACTACCTCAAAGACATTAAAAATGATATTGGCCCAGTTTGGTAAAGAGATGTTTGGAAAAAAATTAGATGTTTGAGGTATAATTAGAAGTTTGACCAGTCAAATCCGCTAATATTATTGTTTGGTAAATATCGGATTGAAAGAGCGGATTGGGGTGAAACCGCTAATTTTGAAAAAGCTCATAATAGGAGCTTTTTGAGATTATAGGTTTGATATTAGAGTTGTAAAGACTCTTTTACCCTTACTAGTTACCAAAAATCTAAAAATAACCTAAATTAAATATGTTCTCCCCTATTTATAAGCTAATCATATTTACTTTTTTTCTTTTTATTATCACATATTTATATGTGTATTTAAATTAATTAATTAATTAAATTATATTAAAATAATTATATAAATAATAAATTAATATATAAATAATTTGAATATGTTTAGAAAAGTTATATTAAAAAATAATTTTATAGATCTAATTAATAATAATTAGATACAAAATATTGATAACTAATAAACTATTCAAACAAGTATTGAATATAAGCATGTCCTTATATGTCATTTTACTTGTTTAAATAATCTAACAACTATCAGTTATCAGTTAATTTTACCAAACACTTTTATACAATCAGCTAATACAATCCGCTAGTCAAATCAGCTAATGCAATCAGCTATCAGCTATCAGCTAATGCAATCCGCTATCAGCTATCCGCTAATTGTCAAAGAGGGCCATTAACTATATTCAGCCATAAATTAATTTACTCCTTTCGGAATGCATAATCGAATAGATTAATTTTTATGGATTAAGTTGAATGAGATTAAATTCAGACATGCTCAAAGACATTAAATTATTGTTTATAATGATCTAAAAAATAAATTATTTTTATAATAATAAATCAAAATATTTATATTTTATTAATTAATAGTACAAACAAAACAGGAATAAAATGAATTTCTAAAAAGAACCTATGACTTTGCCACCATAAGGAAAAACGCATTTTTAGAAAAATATTTTCCTAAATCCAGCAATTTAGTAAAAAGAGATCCAATGTCTTTAAATAAAAAATAGTAAAAAGATTTAATGCCATAAAATTTAAACTTCTAAATTTAATTTTTAAAATAGTATATGGACTTTTACTATACTCAAGCATTTATCAAACATTGCATTTAAAAAATAAGAGAAAAATATACCTAAAGAGAATCAAACCCAAGATTAGGTTCCAGAATTACACACGCATTTAGCACTGAAACATGTAATATTTAGTTTAGAAAAGACTTATTTTTGTTATGGGTTTTTCTAACATATGCATACATGCATAGGTGAAGAGTCATTTAATAATTTATATTAAACATAAAGTTTTATTAAAAACAACAATCAATTTAATGTATTACAAAATCTTAAAAGATTATATTAAAAACCTTAAAAGATTCTATTAAAACTCTAAACTATAAATCTAAACCATAAACAACAAACCTTAAACTCTAACTCTAAACCCTAAAACATAAACCCTAAGTATTAAACCATAAAACCTAAACACTGAATCCTAAAATATAAATTCTAACCTTAACACTAAACCCTAAAAACTAAACACTAACAATACCCTTAAACCCCTAAACCTTAACCCTAAAACATAAAACCATAACCATAAACCTTAAATCCTAACCATAAAACCCTAACCTTAAACCATAAAACCCTAAATTCTATATCCTAATACATTAAATGAGATTTTTTTTCAATAGAATCTTTTAGGATTTTGTAATACATTAAATGATTGTTGTTTTTTCAAGTGAAATCTTTTATTTAATACAAGCTATTAATTGACCCTTAACTGATGTATAGGTTAGAAAAAACCTTTTGTTAAAAGTGCTTTTGCAGAACTCGGCGAGTGGTTCTTGTAGAAAAAAAAATTAATATTTATTTTAGAAGACCCGAATTTAATCAACTATGTCTGCTAGGTGTATGTGCTTCATTAAATAATTAAAAATATAAAAAAAATATTATTTTATAATAACCTTTAAATTATAAAAAAAAAAATTCAAAAGTAATTGACTTTGAGTGTTAAAGAGTGATTTTTGGGTAAACGAGTTAATATTTCAATCACACGTTATTCTTCGATTTATAGCTGAAGTAAGGTTTTAATTATTTAGACATTGTATTAAGCAATAACGAAATAAAAAATCAATACATCATTATTATAATATTGTTTTGTTTAAGGAAAATTTATGCACATTGTAACACCCGTGTTTTGGGGTTAGGAGTTATCCGTGTTTATAGTTCGAGTCAATAAAATTAAATTAAAATAAATTCAACCTAGAATGTGGTGTAATTGAACTTTAATAAAAAGGGAAGGGCTTATGTTGTAATTTGCTCAAAAGCTTTCAAAAAAAGATGACAACTTTCAAATTGTCATCTTCTTCCCCTTTTCATTATATCCCCCACGAGAAAATGCCTCCCCCATTCCTCAAACTCTCCCAATTTTCAAGCATATGTTTCATTCGATTTCTTCATCAATTCAAGGGGTTTTTGAAAGGTTGTTTGGAAGCGGGAATTGGTGTTTGGAGAAGCCTCGGGAAGAAATCCGGAAATTTGAGAGAGGTTGCTTGCTTGGCTTGGAGCTTGGAAGCTTAGGTGAGTGGTTAAATATTTTTAAATGGTTTTCAAGTGTTGGTTCAAGCATGTGAACTAGGTTGGGATTGGTAGACCCACCTAGAGTTGGGATTAGGGTGGTGGCCTAATCCCAAACTTTAGTTAGAGACTTTGGTTGATCTTTAAAGTGTTGAATTATGCCTTATGTTTAGTCATGCTTATGGTGGTTATGCTTATGTTGTTATACATGTATATGGAGGCATGGCTTAATGCATTGTCACATGCATGTTGATTATAAATGTGATAGAGGTATACATATGTATGAAATATGATGTGATATTTGTGTTATTGAAATGCATGTAGAGTTGACATGTGTAATGATGTTATGAGATGATTGTATGATCCGAGGATCATGATGAGTACATGCTAGGCATGGAAATGTGGTTTGTGCATGACGGTAAGTCAAGGTGACTGCGTGCTAAGCACGGAAGTGTTATGAATTAATATTGTGAAAGAGTAATGAAATGTGTAGTATTGGCACTAGTATGCTTGGGTACAAATGATCGATCATTAGGATGTTTAGTGTGTACACATGAGTCAAAAGTCGCGCGTGGCCTTGGTGGCGTTGAGTCACCAAGGAGGAGTACGGGTTCGCCCGGAAATTGTATTTACATTACTCGGTGATGAGTGGAATCCCATCGACGGGCGTGAGGATGAGTGGAATCCCCTCCGCGTGAAATGAGGCGTGAGGATGAGTGGAATCCCCTCCGCGTGAACGGTGATGAGTGTAATCCCACCGTCAGGTAATGGTTGTGTTGTTGGATGTGAGTTCCAACGGTTATCCGCGTATTCGAGTCATAGCTAGGTGCCAATACGGATTGTAGTTTATGTTGCCAATAGGTGATTAATTGTGAGCCAATGTGATTTGGGATGTGTTGCTAACATGGTTTAATATATGCGATTTCATATGTTGTGGTTTTAAACATGTTGAGCATGACATGATATTGAATATATGATCATGCATCATCTATAATTGGCTCGTGTGGACCAGAGGTAAGGTCATGCATTTTATCTTGGTTGTAGCTCGTGCTTGGACCCTGCATTGTCGAAGGTTTGTTTTATGAGCTTACCCTCACTAAGCTTTTATGCTTACGCTCTCTTTTGTTCGACAATGCAGATAAATAGCTTGTGGGTGGCAAAGGCAAGGAAAGGACACCAAGTGTTGCTTGCGGTTAGCTCAAGTATGATAGTTAAATTTAAAGATTGTAATAGTAAAGCAATGGGATAGGTGTCGTGTTATGATGCTTTTGGAATATATGGTTGTTGTTGTTGTTGTTTAGGAGCATGTTAGACTCCTCATATGTGTTTGTTAATTTGGCTTTTAGGATGTATGCCTTGCTTGAAATCATGTTAGTATTTTGCTATCTAGAATTGCCTAAGTGTTGGATATGTTAAGCTTAATATCTATAATGACATGTATGGATGTGTGGATTTGATGTTGTGCTTTGATGTTTAGTCCTGATATGATGTTGCTCAAGCATGCTTGAATGTTGGGTTGCCTTAAGTTTCATTGCTAGTGAGTTGTTATAGGTTGTGGAGGTGTTTTGGGGCACCCTTGTGCCTTAAAACAGCCCAAACGAGTCTGCAGACAGGGGGTGTTTCGAAACGGGCCACCCTGTTTCGATACGGCCCCTTTGCATTTGGCCAGCCGTTTCGGAACGGATAGGGGCTGTTTCGGTACGTTTTTGCTACTGGAATTTTGAGAAATTGACGAGATATAGGCGTACCGAAACGGGTCCTTAGTGTTTCGAAACGGTCAAATCTCGTTGACCACGAGAAGTTGACCGTTAGGGTCGTTTCGATACGGGTCACCCCTGTTTCGAAACGGTCACCCTATGGTTGACCCTGGCCTGTTGACTAAGTCAAGGCGTTTCGGAACACCCTCAGGGCGTTTCGAAACGACCTGCTGTAAAAGACTAAAATGAGCTGTCTAATGTTTTGGTTGGTCGGAGTATGCTGCATTATTCGTATTTTCCGCCGCTGTGTCCTACATAGGATTAAATTATGCCTATAGACAAGATAATTAAAAAGAAAATTTTCTGGGTCGTTAACCGAGGGGAAGCCTTAACGGGTTTCGCTTCGGTTTTCCCCGTGTAGCCCACTCGGACCGGTCATCCGACCAGACCGGGACGAGGGGGTTACATTTGTTGGTATCAGAGCCTAAGGTTTCCGAGACCTTGGGCAGGTAAGTGAGGCAAGTTTAAGTTTGAATTGAGGTGCACGGTGTTTGCTTGCTCTGTGAGTATGACTGCTTGTATGACAAGTATGTTGATTGTTTGTTTAAAAGCATGTTGTTCGTTACCTGTGTATGATTGTTGTTTGATTATACGCGTATGTTTGCTTGATTAGCAAGTAAGCCTTGTTATATGCTTGGTTGAGCATGTATGTGTGTTGATTTGCTTGAAGCATGTTTAGTAGAGTCCCATTGCTTCTATTACATCGGAAAAAGGATTTTAAGTGAGGGAAATCATACTTGAGCCACTTGGACCTTTCCTTTGCTAACCCAATTTGTATGAAAATTTACTGTTGATGTTGTTGTTTATTTAATTGCTCTTTGGTAAGTAGAAGTTGTAATTTCTGAAAAGGTGGACGACGTTAGGGGAGCCCACCACCATAGTTAGAGAGGTATGGTCGTACCGGAATTGAGGTACAATTTGTCCGTTTGAGACGGTGTCTATGTGGGTTGACTCTTGTGGATGAGAGACGATGTGATCAACTCTGGCATCAGTTGGTAAGAAGAGGTGAAGGCATATGAGTGGGAGTTAGAGTAGTTTCGATGTCTTATCGAATGAGCCCTTGGTACAGTATCAAGTTGTTTCCACTAGTTGATTCCGAATCCGTACCTCTGTACATTGTTAGCAAGTATGCAAGTTTGAATATGCCCGGTGAAGTGTTAGAGGTAGGTACAAGTACCTTAGTCCTTTTAGCGAGATCAAGGTAGGGGTCTCGTGTAAGTAATCCGAAATTCAGAAGTGTTAGTTGGTGACCGTTGGGGTTCAGCCTATGATTTTGATACAAGACAGCCGATCAGTATTTGTGAATGGGACCCGATTTGTGTGTTTGGGGCCAGTGTGCGTCTGGGTGGTTTTCCAGCATGGTTGTCTGTGTGTGCTCAGAACTGCGTTTTTGAAGTTTTGAAATGCTCTAAGAACAGTCTAGAAGAGTCAGATTTTGTTGAAGAACTAGCCTGAAAACAAGAGGACCGAAGACTAACAGATGTGTACATGTGAAGTTGTAATTTCTGCAGATTCGTCCCTTGTGTGAGCATGCGAGGAAACTTGATGTACGTGTTGAGATTATAGACGTAGGAGCGCATGTGGCTAGTCCTTTTTGGGAAATAATAGTGATCAGAAAGATGTACAGAAGATGTTTATTGGTGGTTCAGAGTTACTAGTTTCTAGTAGATGTGAAGTGATTGTCTTCCTACGGTTTCGATGTACCTTTTTGACATGGTTTGGCTTGTAGAGCGCAAAGCTAGGATATACGTTGAGACAAAGAGAGAGTTGCTTTGAAGACGCAGATTTTTGTGAGACTATAGTGGTAAGTGAGGATGTGAACTTCTTGTCGAATGTCGATCCAGCTTTGGACGTCGAAGATTGATTGAGTTTAGTTGGCAGCCTTGCTTAGCAAGCGTGACGAATTTGATTTTGAATGAAGATTAGACCACAAAATACTAAATTAGTTTGTGTTTGCCTAGAAGTGTTTGGAAGATTCACCCAGTTTGTCTCTTGATAGAGAATAAGAGTTTGTTATTGAGACCGTCTCCGATGTTGCTTCAGTTTTGTTGTTCTATAACTTATGTATTCCGGAAGAATTGAGAATGTTGAAGAATTAACTTCGAGACTTGTTAGATCTTAGATTCATTAGGCCTAGTGCATCATCTCAGAATTCTACAGTGTAATTTGTGAAGAAGAAGAAGACAATACGAGAATGTGTTTAGATTCAGACAGTTGAAACAAGTGGCAGTGATTAATTAGTAACCGTTTTCGAGTGTCAGTGATTTGTTGGTCAGTTAGTGTGTGCTTCAGTCTATTTGAAGATTAATTCGAGATCCGATTACTACCAGTCGGAAGTGAGAGAAGTTGAAGTATTGAAGACAACTTTTGAGGCAAGATGTGACCGTTTTGAGTTCCGAGTTATGCTGTTTGTTTGACTAGTGTGATAGTTACTTTTATAGAGATGGTGAGCAGAATATCTTCCTAAGTTTCTTGATCAGTTTGTAGTAGTTCTCATAGATGATACATGGATAGATTCAAGTACCGAAGAAGACCATGACAAGCTTTGAAGTTAGTGTGGTAGATCCTATTAGAGAGTTAATTGTGTACCAAGTTTTGCAACGTGAACTCCGAGTTAATGAAGATGTTCTCCTAGGACATGTAGTTAAGCTGAGTGTGTTGGAGAAAATCCCAAGTATGCAAAAGAAGATGTGAGTTGGAAGAAATCGAAGACTGTGACAGGTATCTATAGTTCCTAGGTCTAGCATTGTTACTTTCAGAGAATTGTAAATAGTCTTTTGAAGATAGTTGCTCTATTGATAGATTGCCACAGAAGAATGTTCAGTTGTGTGGTTAGATGCGAAACAATGAGCCCTTGAGAAACCGAAAGAAACTTTGATGGAAGCTTCGACCTTGATCTAGTCATGTCAGAGAAAGAGTTTGTGAACCATGGTGATGTGTTATATGTAGAGTTAGGTTGTGTGCTTATGCAAGACAGAAGATTGTGGCTTGTTCATAAAGATAGTTGAAAGACCGTGAGGAGAGTTATCCGATATGAGACATAGAGTTAAGTACAGTTGTATTTGTTTCGAAGACTTAGAGACAAAGCTTGTATAGTAAGAAATGTGCAGTGTATATATACGTATCATTAGAGCTTGAAATATTTGAAGACTTGGGAATGGTTGGAACTTGAACAACATGAGTAGTTAGAATTGCTTGAAGACTGTAATATCAAGAGTGAGTACCGTCCGAAGATAGTCAGTGTAGTAACCGATGTTTCGAGTTGAAATTGTTGTTAGATTAGTAGTTGAGTTGCAAGTTGTATTTTTCGAATTCAGTTGCCGAATGACAGTGTTCTTGTGGTCGTGTTTTATGTTGAACCTACAGTGAGTCAGAATGCTTGAAGAGAAACAGTTGCAAGACAGATTCTTGGCACCTCACGTACGAGGCATAGTAACGGGAAGACCTTCAGAATACAGTTTCAGAGATGATAGAGTTTTGCATTTCAGAGACAGAATAGTTACACCGACTGACCTAGTGTTTTGAGATGTATTGTTTAGGCCGAAGAGCACGGTGGTTCATTTGTATTGCATCTGAGTAGTATGAAGACGTATTGTGGGTTGAAGATGAGTACTTCTGGATTGAGTTGATGAATAATGTGGTTCAGTATAAGAGTAAGTGTGTGAATTGTCAGCGTATCAAGACCGAGCGTCAGTTTTCTTCTAGTTTGTTACATCCGTGGAAGGTTCTTAATGGAAATGGGTAGTAGAGATTCGAGAATTTGACTAGATTGGTTTTGAAGACTTCTGCATAGCGTTCGGTTACCTGTTAAAGTCAGATGATCAGTCAGAGAAAGTCATCGGTCAAGTTTTCAAACAGAGTTGTATGAGATTGTGAATTGGGCTAGTTCAGTTGTCCATTTGTTGCGGTTACCACCAGAGTTAGAAAGAGTTTCATGCTGTGTTTGTGTATCTATAATTCGAGGGTGCGAGTCAGTTCTGTTCCGTGCTATGTTGTAGAAGAGATTGAGTTGAGTTTGAAATTTGCGTGCAACGAAGAATCAGTTGAGATTGGGTGTTAGGCAGCTGCTGTTGCGTGGTAAGTCTATGAGTTAGTTAGTATGTTGTGGGGAGAAGGTAAGTGTGGAGGAGTAGACTTCGTGGTATTTCCATGTCCGATGAATTTCGGGGACGAAATTTCCTTAAGTGGGGGAGAGTTGTAACACCCGTGTTTTGGGGTTAGGAGTTATCCGTGTTTATAGTTCGAGTCAATACAATTAAATTAAAATAAATTCAACCTAGAATGTGGTGTAATTGAACTTTAATAAAAAGGGAAGGGCTTATGTTGTAATTTGCCCAAAAGCTTTCAAAAAAAGATGACAACTTTCAAATTGTCATCTTCTTCCCCTTTTCATTATATCCCCCACGAGAAAATGCCTCCCCCATTCCCCAAACTCTCCCAATTTTCAAGCATATGTTTCATTCGATTTCTTCATCAATTCAAGGGGTTTTTGAAAGGTTGTTTGGAAGCGGGAATTGGTGTTTGGAGAAGCCTCGGGAAGAAATCCGGAAATTTGAGAGAGGTTGCTTGCTTGGCTTGGAGCTTGGAAGCTTAGGTGAGTGGTTAAATATTTTTAAATGGTTTTCAAGTGTTGGTTCAAGCATGTGAACTAGGTTGGGATTGGTAGACCCACCTAGAGTTGGGATTAGGGTGGTGGCCTAATCCCAAACTTTAGTTAGAGACTTTGGTTGATCTTTAAAGTGTTGAATTATGCCTTATGTTTAGTCATGCTTATGGTGGTTATGCTTATGTTGTTATACATGTATATGGAGGCATGGCTTAATGCATTGTCACATGCATGTTGATTATAAATGTGATAGAGGTATACATATGTATGAAATATGATGTGATATTTGTGTTATTGAAATGCATGTAGAGTTGACATGTGTAATGATGTTATGAGATGATTGTATGATCCGAGGATCATGATGAGTACATGCTAGGCATGGAAATGTGGTTTGTGCATGACGGTAAGTCAAGGTGACTGCGTGCTAAGCACGGAAGTGTTATGAATTAATATTGTGAAAGAGTAATGAAATGTGTAGTATTGGCACTAGTATGCTTGGGTACAAATGATCGATCATTAGGATGTTTAGTGTGTACACATGAGTCAAAAGTCGCGCGTGGCCTTGGTGGCGTTGAGTCACCAAGGAGGAGTACGGGTTCGCCCGGAAATTGTATTTACATTACTCGGTGATGAGTGGAATCCCATCGACGGGCGTGAGGATGAGTGGAATCCCCTCCGCGTGAAATGAGGCGTGAGGATGAGTGGAATCCCCTCCGCGTGAACGGTGATGAGTGTAATCCCACCGTCAGGTAATGGTTGTGTTGTTGGATGTGAGTTCCAACGGTTATCCGCGTATTCGAGTCATAGCTAGGTGCCAATACGGATTGTAGTTTATGTTGCCAATAGGTGATTAATTGTGAGCCAATGTGATTTGGGATGTGTTGCTAACATGGTTTAATATATGCGATTTCATATGTTGTGGTTTTAAACATGTTGAGCATGACATGATATTGAATATATGATCATGCATCATCTATAATTGGCTCGTGTGGACCAGAGGTAAGGTCATGCATTTTATCTTGGTTGTAGCTCGTGCTTGGACCCTGCATTGTCGAAGGTTTGTTTTATGAGCTTACCCTCACTAAGCTTTTATGCTTACGCTCTCTTTTGTTCGACAATGCAGATAAATAGCTTGTGGGTGGCAAAGGCAAGGAAAGGACACCAAGTGTTGCTTGCGGTTAGCTCAAGTATGATAGTTAAATTTAAAGATTGTAATAGTAAAGCAATGGGATAGGTGTCGTGTTATGATGCTTTTGGAATATATGGTTGTTGTTGTTGTTGTTTAGGAGCATGTTAGACTCCTCATATGTGTTTGTTAATTTGGCTTTTAGGATGTATGCCTTGCTTGAAATCATGTTAGTATTTTGCTATCTAGAATTGCCTAAGTGTTGGATATGTTAAGCTTAATATCTATAATGACATGTATGGATGTGTGGATTTGATGTTGTGCTTTGATGTTTAGTCCTGATATGATGTTGCTCAAGCATGCTTGAATGTTGGGTTGCCTTAAGTTTCATTGCTAGTGAGTTGTTATAGGTTGTGGAGGTGTTTTGGGGCACCCTTGTGCCTTAAAACAGCCCAAACGAGTCTGCAGACAGGGGGTGTTTCGAAACGGGCCACCCTGTTTCGATACGGCCCCTTTGCATTTGGCCAGCCGTTTCGGAACGGATAGGGGCTGTTTCGGTACGTTTTTGCTACTGGAATTTTGAGAAATTGACGAGATATAGGCGTACCGAAACGGGTCCTTAGTGTTTCGAAACGGTCAAATCTCGTTGACCACGAGAAGTTGACCGTTAGGGTCGTTTCGATACGGGTCACCCCTGTTTCGAAACGGTCACCCTATGGTTGACCCTGGCCTGTTGACTAAGTCAAGGCGTTTCGGAACACCCTCAGGGCGTTTCGAAACGACCTGCTGTAAAAGACTAAAATGAGCTGTCTAATGTTTTGGTTGGTCGGAGTATGCTGCATTATTCGTATTTTCCGCCGCTGTGTCCTACATAGGATTAAATTATGCCTATAGACAAGATAATTAAAAAGAAAATTTTCTGGGTCGTTAACCGAGGGGAAGCCTTAACGGGTTTCGCTTCGGTTTTCCCCGTGTAGCCCACTCGGACCGGTCATCCGACCAGACCGGGACGAGGGGGTTACACACATATTCAAAACAAAGACATTTGAAAACAGAGACTAGCTCTTAACCATTATGCTAACTTGAGGGGTTTTTTTATAATTCTAACACAAATTATATATATATGAATTTGTGGTTAAGTTTGGTTTTATTTCTCTTGTGATATAATTTTTATAATATGTTAATTTTATAAATATTATTTTAATTTATGTTACAAAACTAAAATATTATTTATATTATAAACATAATTTTTAATAAAAAAATTACTTTTATAAAACGATATCATTTTAGGCCGTTTGGAATCGAAATTGTCCAATCAAAACTTGATTTAACATCCATGTCGACAACAATTATCTATTTACTGCGGCATCACCTAATTAACACCAGAATAATGTAATTGAAATAAAAATAAAAATTTAATCCTTTAATTGAAGCAATTAAAAGTTCAATAATATAAACAATACAACACTAAAATTCAATAACATCTAGTACACTTTTTTTTGTATTACGTATAATAATTATGGGTTTTATTTTGATGCACAAGCTGTGTAAATTTTTTTTTACACAATCCTTTTATAAAATTTAAAATCTAAATCACAAACCCTAGCAACCTAAACCCTAAACCCTAAGCCCTAAACTCTAAACTCTAAACTCTAAATTCTAACCATAAACCTTAAATTATATACCCTACATACTAAACCCCTAAACCCTAACATAAAACCCTAAACCCTAAACCCTAAAATTAAAGGGCTTGTGTAAACTAAAGTTTACACAGCTTGTGCATCAAAGTATTTTCTAATAATTATATATACAATGATAACATTACTCATTATTATTTTGAACAACAACACAAATGAAAATACCAATAGAATTCATTCTCTCACCATGCTTTTCAGCTCCCTATAAAAAAAGTAAGTTAAAGCCCCTCATATATCAGTTACAGAAATCTGGTCCCCATTAATTGCCAAATATCTATCTCGCTCCTTTGTCCATACTCTTCAAAATTGACTGATCTTAATAATTGGTCAACCGAAACAACATAAAATAATAAATTATCACCAGTTTCAACTATGCACTAACTATTTCTACAATTAAAAACCTAAAGGATTAAATTGAAAAAAAAATTGCTAATTCAAGAAGTAAAAATTATATTTTTATAAGTTTAATTATTTGATGCATTGTCAATATGAAGTTTACATTTTACAAGCAGACTTTTTAAAGCTGGCATGTACCTTTTTCTGAACGAAAAAAATTATATGAGACCAATCAATTTCATTGCTATTTTCATGTCGACTTGAGCTTGAAGCTTGAAATTGTCTCTTGTTGGGCAAAAACATGTGATAACCCTTTTTTATAGGCACTGAATTTTAACTTTTAAATTCTACACAATAAATTTTATGCTTCAAACATAAATCTATTTCGAAACCTTAAAACTTAACCACAAACACTAAAATTCTAACCTTAAATCCTAAACTCTAACCCCCTATAACTAGGCACTTATGGAAAAAAGTTTTCCACTACCAATATATAGAATATTTTCTCTAAATGGGAAAATATTTTTATGCACTGACGGTGGAAAACTTTTTTCCACAAGTATAACTAATTTAATTCTAAAAATTAAAATCTAAATTTCTAACCTTAAGATTCTAATCCCTATACTCTAAACCATAAATCTTAAACTTTAACTCCCACAACCTAAACCCTAAACTAAACCCTTAAAACCTAATTTGGACCCACTTGTGGAAAATATTTTTTTTAACTGCTAGTGTATGAAATATTTTTTTCGAGGATCAAAATGAATTATATTCAATACACTGGCAGTGAAAACTAAAATTTTTAAGCACCTTAATTTTAGGGTTTATGGATTCAATTTAGGGTGTGTGATTTAAGGATTTAGAATGTAGTGTTGTGGTTAGAATGCATAGTTTAGGGTTGGAATTTAGGGTAATATGACGATGAATTTATATTTTAACCTATAAACCCTAAATTCTAAGCATAAACCCCAAAGCCCCAAATTCTAAACCACTAAATCTAAAGCCTTAAACCCTACCCTCTAAATTAAATATATCAACCCCTAAAAACTAAGATGATTGTGAAAACTTTTAGTTTCATCGTCTTTAGGAGTGGCAAAAAACCTAAATCCGGTGGGTTCTGACCTGACCCGATTCAGTAGGGTCGAATTTTTCTTTTGAATTTTTGATTTTCGGGTTGGTCGGGTTTTTAAAAGGTTTGAGTCAGGTTTAGAGTGAAAATGTTTCGCCTCGACCCGGTTTATTTATAAATATATATATTTATATTTATTATATTTTTTATATATTATATTTAATATTTTTATTATTTTTTAAGGGCGAGTCGGGTTTAATTTAGTTTTTTACTAAAATTTTAGGGTTGGGTCAGAGTCAGGTTTATACTTTTATTATGTCGGGTCAAAGATAAAAATATATTGTACTCTGGCCGGGTCGGCTTGAAATTTTAAAATTTTAGGTCGGGGCGGCAAAAAAACCCGCACTGCCCCGTTGCCATCTATTCTTCTTTGTATATAATATTAAGAGTAAACTACATAAATGACCACCATACTATTGCAAAAGTTGCGATTTGACCACCTTACTTTTTTTCGAAGCAATTAAACCATCATACTATTAAATTGGGTGCAATTTGACCACCAGCCGTTAAAGGTTAACGGCAGGATGACGTGTCAGTTAAAAAAATAAGGGTATAATTACACATTTGGTCATTGCAACTTATACATTCTTTTAATTTAGTCCTAATTTTAATTTAATAAAATAAATTAATTATTTAATTAGATAATGACACGTGTCACTACCTTATTGGAGGGATTTAATTATTTATATTTGATTAAATAAATTTATTTTCATCCTCCAATCAGGTGGTGACACGTGTCACCACCTGATTAAAGGAAGAAAATGGAAACAAACCACAAATGCAAGTGGGGGTAATTAAACCTGCAACTCCTGGCAAGGAAAGGTGATAGCTTACCACCACACCAAATGCTACATTGTGATACAATTCCTGTAATATAGTATATCTAAATAAACATTAAAATCGTTTTCCATTGCCTCGCATCATCTTCATCTTATTTGCATTATCCATCTAGTTTAGTTTCAACTACTTTCACAAAAGACATCAGCTCCACCATATCCATGTCTTCTTCCAAATACAAACCCTATTTAACTAGAACAAATTGATATACGTTTCAGTTTCTGAATGAAACCTGATAACGCAGAAGTTAAACAAAAGCCTCAGCCCTGATCAAACATTAACTTGAAACTATATACTGCCCATTATTATAATATAAAAAAGTTTTGAAAGAACATCATCAAAACCTAACTCAGATGATGTTTCCTTTCCCAGGAATACTAAAAAGCTTAAAGAGTTAAAGTAAAAACACAACCCAGATCCTCCAATCAGGTGGTGACACGTGTCATTATCTAATTAAATAATTAATTTATTTTATTAAATTAAAATTAGGACTAAATTAAAAGAATGTATAAGTTGCAAGGATCAAATGTGTAATTATACCCTTATTTCTTTAACTGACACGTCACCCTGCCGTTAACCATTAACGGCTGGTGGTCAAATTGCACCCAATTTAATAGTATAATGGTTTAATTGCTTCGAAAAAAAGTAAGGTGGTCAAATCGCGATTTTTACAATAGTATGGTGGTCATTTATGTAGTTTACCCTAATATTAATTACCCTTTATTTAATACTAGTTAAAATGAAATTCCTATAATTGAAGGACTATAGAAACAGTTTAACAAAAAGAAAGTGTAATCAATTAACGAACCAATTGAACGTTACCGACAGTCGACAGATGGGCAAAGGCCAAATATCAGGCGCATAGAAAACCCTTTGAACGTAAAAGACTGACCACAAGGAGTAAATGCTACTTTAATGCTTCCACTCTTCTTCATATGATTTTTTTTTTTATAAAAAAAACTCTAATCTCTCTTTGGATTTCTTTCTTTCTTTTTCATTTTTACTTCAGACAAGAACCTTATTCAGATTCCATTTCCCCCTTTAACTGAACATAGCAAAAGCTTTGTATGCCTGAGATATTTTCCCAGAAGAAGAATGGGGATTTTGAGCTCTATTTTGGGTGTTTTTGGCTTCGGATTTGGAACTTCTGTTGGGATCGTCATTGGGTATTACTTGTTCATCTACTTCCTTCCCACTGATGTCAAGGTTTGCTTCTTTCTCCCTTGATTTTTCGTTGTGTTTTGCCTTTATTTCTGGGTGTACTTTGATATTTTCTTAGTTTTGTCAGACTGATTTTCTTTTCAGGGGGAAGTTCTTGTACTTCCCTAAGCGGCTTTAAATTTTGTCGATTTATTAGCTTAAAGAATGAATAGGTACTAAAAAATGACAACTTTACTCTTGGCCGATCAAATATTTCTTTTTTACTCATTTATGGTTAATTTGAGCTGTTGTCTTAAACCAGCTTTTGAGTTTATGGATTCTATCTACAGTTTCACTGTACTAATGTTTGTGTTTTCTTTTGATAAAAAAAAGGTTTGTGTTTTCTAGTGTTCTCGCTTTGAAAGATCTATATCCATGATTTTGAAACGATCAAACTGGTGGCTTATGTTTTTCCAGGGAAAAATTAAGTATTAGGATTGAGAAACTTTTCTGTGCAGATATTAACATATGACAGAGTTATTCTTTAATATGTTGATCTCTGTAAATGGAGATATCATATCTCACTAAGGATTTTAAGTTGATAGCTGAACAGCATTAACAATACTAATTGTCTCCGTTGTCATAATTCACCTATGAACCCATTGATAAGATGGTCACATTGTTTCTATTTTGTTGTTAACGTTCCATGTGTTCAGGATCCTAAAATTCGTCCTTTGGTAGAGGAAGACTCAAAAACTTTGCAGCGGATGCTTCCAGAGATACCCTTGTGGGTCAAAAACCCGGATTTCGACCGTGTATGTTCTTCCATGCTATGTTATTTATTCTTATCTGTCATTTCTGTATGTTGGGTGCTAAGAGCATTAAGTTATGCACCAAGGTAATAACTGTCTGTTTCTCTGAAGGTTGACTGGCTTAACAAATTTATAGAGAACATGTGGCCTTATCTCGACATGGTATGTGCAATTACAATGATCTTTGACCTATTATGGTATATCTTATATTTGTTTGGCCTTGCTTTATTGAATTCCTTACCAAGTGTCGATACTCGTTTTTCAAGGCAATTTGCGCAATGGCCAAGAATATAGCAAAGCCTATAATTGCTGAGCAAATTCCAAAATACAAAATTCAATCAGTTGAATTTGAAACACTTACTTTGGGAACCCTACCACCAACTTTCCAAGGTTGACTTCTCTTTCTCAAAAACACTCTACACACATAATCTCAACAACACGATCTAAATTATTCTTTGAATTCTGAGGATAATCCAAGCACCATCACATTCATGATGGAAGCATTGCAACTCTTAAAAAGAAATAGTTTTCTCATGACTCATGACTGTGAAACTTGATTGTACTGAAAGAGTGGTACTGGATGTCTTGGTTATGCTTCTAAGACACAGTTGCAACGAGTTTTTGAGTTTATATGCATATGTATATCTCTCTTGTTTCTCATACAATAAACAGCTAATTTTCAGATTCGAAGAAAAGTAATGCATAGCTAAGAATAAGATTACTGCAAGTTCCATAAAACTGGACTGTCGGGATCTATAAGAAAAATGAGTCAGAAACAATTGTCCTTGATGCTAATGATTATGTTGCACAATTATTCAAGAAAGGTATTGAAAAGTAGTCCATTCCACAATATTTAAGTTAACCTAGCTGCAAGCATATGGGGGTTATGAATTTTTAGTTTATTTGCATGAATTGTGTTTTCTTTCGTTTGATTCTCCCTTGTAATTCCAGCACAATTTTTCATTGAATTATACTCATTGTTGATTTTATCGAATGCCAGGAATGAAAGTCTATGTCACTGATGAGAAGGAAATTATAATGGAGCCATCACTTAAGTGGGCAGGGAATCCTAACATCATTATTGGAGTTAAAGCTTTTGGATTAAAAGCCACTGTTCAGGTATTTGCTAGTGTACTGGCTGATTAAAAGAAAGAAACTTGTATCTCAAAACATGAGAAAATGTTTACACTTTCTGTCCGTCTCTCTCATTAACAGACATAGCTTCATCCATGCATGAACAAAGTGGTTCAGCATGATCTAGATGGAAAAATTCTTGGTACTTCAAGTGAAGAGCATTGACATTTTTTCTCCTAATCTTTCAGGTTGTTGATTTGCAAGTTTTTGCTGTTCCTCGAATCACACTGAAGCCTTTGCTCAGTGTCTTTCCTTGTTTTGCCAACATATATGTCTCCCTAATGGACAAGGTGTGTTGTTTTTTAATAACGTGCACGTGGTTATTTAACTCTAATAAAGTTTGTACTTCATTACAAGTTCTTGCGAACCATGATATGAATTTGATGCATAAAGTTCCTCTAAGTACCAGTTTCATTAGGACTTTTTCTTCTTCTATTTTGTCTATCATATCAATATATTATGAATTGATGTTACTAAATTTTGTACGTTTTTACTTTCCGACTGCTCAATGCTTCTTCCTGATTCAATTTCAGCATAATATATTTAGGAGAAAACATCATCCAGGCATGTCTTAGTAATAGCATCTATAGAGATCGTTGTTTCTAGTCTCATTCTTTCTGCTCCTTTTTCCTAATCGTCCATTTTAATTTGCAGCCACATGTTGACTTTGGGCTTAAGTTACTCGGGGCAGATGTTATGGCAATTCCTGGATTATACAGGTTTGTCCAGGTAATACTTCTATTTCTTGTTTCTTCTTCTAATAGATCAAATTTTATGGAGAACACTGTTATTAACCTCATAGCCGATGGCCATCCTCGCAGCCAACGCTATATACACCAAATGGTATACCCATTTCCCTCCCCCTTCACTCTTTCAGAGTCAAGGGGAGTGGAAACAGCATTTCTATGGCAAATTAGTATGCCCGCATTTCTTTTTGCTTAATAAGGATACTCTATTTCTCCAGGAGCTCATAAAGGATCAAGTTGCAAATATGTACCTATGGCCTAAAGCCTTACAAGTGCCAATAATGGATCCTACACAGTAAGTGTGCATATTCCAGCTTTCTGCAAATTACAGATGAGACTTTATGTATTACCTTCTAAAGTTTCCTCAAATTGACAGAGCCATGAAGAAACCTGTTGGAATTCTTGATGTGAAAGTTGTGAGGGCAATGAAGCTTAAAAAGAAAGATCTCCTGGGAAAATCTGATCCTTATGTGAAACTGAAATTAACAGAAGAAAAGCTCACTGCGAAGAAAACTACTGTGAAACAAAGCAACTTGAACCCCGAGTGGAACGAGGAATTTAATTTTGTTGTTAAAGATCCAAACACTCAAGCGTTGGAGTTAATTGTCTATGATTGGGAGCAGGTATGCCACTAATGATTTTGTAGATTGATAGTAGGTTTTGAGGTTGCCTCTAAAAGTAAACCAAAATAACCTTTTTAAACCAACGCCAAAATTTCTCCGTGTTTTGCATAATCATATATATGCATGCCTGTGTATATTCCACATGTATTCCTCAAGCTGTTTGTTTACTTCAATTCAGGTTGGCAAACATGAAAAGATGGGCATGAATGTTATTCCATTGAAAGATCTTACACCCGATGAGCCAAAAGTTTTGACTCTTGAGCTGCTGAAAAATATGGACCCGAATGATCAACAAAATGAGAAGTCACGTGGGCAGATTGTCTTGGAAGCCTTGTACAAACCTTTCAAGGAGGATGCGATACCAGATGACATTGACGATTCAACTATGGTACAAAAAGCTCCAGAAGGAACACCTGCAGGTGGAGGTTTACTTGTAGTTATTGTGCATGAAGCTGAAGATATCGAAGGAAAGAACCACACAAACCCACATGTGCAACTTTTATTCAGAGGGGAGGAGAAAAAAACAAAGGTATGCCATAAAATTAGTGTTTTGAGCATTGTTCCTTTCGCTCAATCTTTTTTCCTCAAGAATGGTTTCACTAAAGGGCAATGGTGTGAAAATTTGGTTCCAAACTACCAATGCATCTTACTTTTTGATAGCATTCCATATTCTTACAGATGCAACTGTTGATGTTACCATTTAGATCTTGGAAATATTTGATAAATCATGCTGGGGCACATGCAGTTGATAAACCGGCACAAGTCTGTGCAGTTTTCAGGATGCACTATTGTGATGAATAGACTATGATATTAGAACTGTTACTTTTGCCTGCATGATCTATCCCGTTTGTATTTTTTGTCTGAGCATTGTGTTCTTGTTAGTTACCATACATTTTGATTCCTCATCCGGAATTTGTCAATACAGCGTGTAAAGAAAAGCCGAGATCCAAGATGGGAAGAGGAATTTCAGTTTATGGTGGATGAACCGCCCATGAATGATAAAATTCACATTGAAGTATTCAGTACGTCCTCCAGGATAGGGCTCTTGCATCCCAAGGTGCACATTGCACTGGTTTTGCCTTCATTTTCATTCTTTCTCATCTCATTACAATGGCTTTAAATCTTCCTTACATGTTTGACCAGGAATCTTTGGGTTATGTTACTGTAAGCCTAGCTGATGTTGTGAATAATAGAAGAATCAATGAAAAATATCATCTCATCGACTCGAGGAACGGTCGGATTCAAATTGAGATGCAGTGGAGAACTTCTTAGATATACAGCTATTTGGATTTGTGAAAGTTTGTGAAGGAGGAGATACTAGTCCAGATGTTCTGTTACTAGCAATTACAGCTCCATTACTCTGTTCCTTTCTTCACTTGTGTTCATCAAGTTTCTTGACTTGAGAATTTTATTATGTTATTGGTGTCAATAACTATCAATTTCCTTGCAAAACTCTCCTTCCTGTTGGAATCAAGAAAAAAAAAATCTCCTTTATCCTGCCCTGTAATGCACGCCCGCGCGCACGTACATATGCATGGAATAAGCATCTAACATTTGGGGAATACAACTCGAGAAACAAACTATTTTCTTTTATAGACTACCGAGACCTGCGAGTGATGGACCGAGAGGTATTGGAGGTAGTCGTCCCCCTCTAAAAAGTTTAAATTATTGCTGGCAACTGTGTGGATGTAACCTTTGACTCAATCTTTGATTGATGAAACGCTGGTGGGACACCATCATTGCCCGGTCTGATATGGTTGAACAATTTAGAACCGTAGCATGTTGAAATGACTGCCTGCTATTATGCTATATGATGTGGTCTAGTCTATCCCCCAAACTTCTCAAACCAAAACCAACCCCATTATTACCTTTTTTCCAAAACTAGGCATAATTACGCATCTTCATAGCCTTCCGCACTAGCTTTCCTTCTGTCCAAAGATTACATCCATTGCTAATGGTATGTCTATTTTGTTGCCATAAACCTTGGCTCTGCTCAAAATTGATGAATTCTACAAGAATGTCAAGATACTTGGTTATATCTTTAGCATTGAGATGCATTTGCTTAACGCGGAAAAATACTTAGTGTCGAGATGTCTCCGTCCCGCATCAAGGAGTTGTATAGAAGGACGAAAACTTTATCCACTCGGTGTTGAGATGCCTCCAAATACTCATCATACTTAGTGTCGAGATGCCTCTGCTCTGATAATTAACAACATCATTTCACACTTTGAAGATGAAAAATCTAAAACTCATTGACACATCCAACTAGCGTTAATACACAAGGCAAACATTTCATAAACTACATACAGAACTTTAGGATGGGGCCTAGTGTCATATAACATCAACAACATACAACCAGCTAGCATCATCATTAATACTGCAACACAAACTACAAGTATCCTAATCCCCCTATACACAAAGACAAATCTTTCATTACTACTTTGGGTGTTTGTATCGTTTCCCATGTGCAAATAATAATCATCACATGTTACCACACGAATTGTACAATTACTACATAGCTTATTAAGGTTTTTCATATCTTGTAACAATGGATATTTGAATCTTTTCGGGTCCTAAGATCTCATACAAAACTCGTAGACTCAATCTTGTGCATTAAAGTTCACACTATTTATTACAAAACAATTAACACAATTTTATCACATGTCTTTACAACCTCTTAACAACAATGCTGATGCTTAAATGATCTGCTGCTGAAGGTATATGTAGCACATTACTACAATAAATTCTGGCTTCTATTCCGAGTGATTGCCAAATTTCCTTTGAATTTATAGTGTATGGAGGTAATAAAATTGTTGATGGATTGACTAAATTTTGTTGTGAAGACAATTTTGAGTGTCATCTTTTTCATAATCTTTCAGTCCATCTCTTTCAATTGATTCACAATGATTGTATTTGTAACCCCTAAACACGGCTCAGAAAAAATAGGTTGAATCTAAGAAGTCATGTTTGAAAATTTTCCCCTCAAGTAACACATTTTAAGTTTATTTATTTATAAAACGAAATTATTATTAAATAATAATAATAATAATAATAATAATAATAATAATAATAATAATAATAATAATAATAATAATAATAATCGTAAATTATTTATGAAATTCAAACTTTAAAACATATTCTGATTATTTAATAAAACACCTAAATTAAAATCTAAAAATGCATGCAAAAACATAATTCCAAAATATAATGTCCAAAAGTTCGAATTACAAAAATGTCCCAAAACATTAAATAATAATATGAAAGTCTATTTAAAATAGTTCATACTAAATGTTAAAAATATCCGAGTACAATGTGAGATGCTCCAAGTACCGAGTCTTCTAAGAGAGTTTGAAATATATGAAAGAGAAACTAAGGGGTGTAAGCTAAAGAGCTTAGTGTGTCTCTAAAGTGTAAGCAACACAAAAACAAAACAATGTTTTTATTTTATGATAAAGTCTTTTCTGAATGCATAATAAATCCGATAAATCCAAATCATAATGTTATGATGTCCGATGCATGAGTCAATACCCAACTATCCGATATCATACATAGTGGAGGTTGCCCTCGCCAGAGTGGAGGTTTCCCTATCTTTTTTTTTTCCGAACACAATTCTGATCCCATGACTCATGATATGATTTGAAAATCATAAATCCGAACTCTTACAAGAGTCT